>CM066165.1:85583845-88516345 GCA_033629205.1 Lithocarpus polystachyus | reverse complement strand
ACAATTTTAAGAAAAACAACTAGGGAATAATTCAAATTAAAATATCGAAATCAATCAAAAGAACAAACCTTGGTCTAAGTCAACATCCACCACCGGAATTTTACAACTGATCATTGATGCAAATATATATCAATTCACACTTTGAATATTCACCGTTGGAAATATTTTCCTATCTCTCCTTAATTACAGTTAATTAGAAAACAAGCGATCTAATTAACCCTAACTACTAAACAACCCAAAACAAGCGCTAAAGGTTTAATTTAGTAGCAGCCTTAAGAATTAGAGAGATCGATGAAGCTAAACAACACAAGCACAAGAGGTTGTATTTAATTTAGTCGGGCGTTCTTCCTAAGATCTAATAATTTCTGACGCAGCAAATCATTAAATCTTGGTTGCTTCACAAATTAGAGAGATCAAACAATTACGAATTTGATATCTAACTTAGCAGTAGATTGCAACGAATAATAACTAGTAGGCCTCCTAGTAATTAAACAAGACAATCATGAAAATAGGCATAGAAGAACATCCAATATTCAAAGCATAGATTGAACATTAAAAACAAATTAGATCTCACAGTTTTATTGATTCCGGGGCTTCAGTTTCCTTCAACCAAGTATAAAAGTTTAGCCACGCAGGGCCATGACAGAAAACTCGAAAGAGAAAATTAGAGAAGAGGGGAGAGAGAGAGGTGTGTGTGTAATTCTGATATCTCCTCCTTTTACACGTTAATTCCCCCTTTCCCAAGCCTACAAAATCTCCTAAAAATATTCTAAATAATAATATTCAAATCTGACTAAGTAAGGAAAAATATTAAAAATAAAACAAAGCCCTAATATAACTAGGAAAGTGGTGTTTTTCAGCTTGAATTTTCGTGCATCAGATCTGGAAGCTTCCATAAATAAATCGCATCAGATTGCATATTAGAATTGTAGGCAAAGGAACATTCCAGAACGTCAACAGTGCAGGTGCAGCAACTTCAAGCCCAATGTTGACCTTGATGAGGCCCGTATCTCTCAAAACTCAAAACATGAAAGTTGTAGATCTTTGTCTTAGCGTTCCATAGCATCTTGAATCATCTCAATCGATGCTCAGATGAGAGAGTTATGCCAAGATTACGAAGAGATGTCAAAGCTGTCCAGAATCGCCCAATTAGCTACGTTTTGCACTTAATGCCTCCATTTGCACCCTAAATCAAAATATAAGAATAATGAGTATATTTAGGCACCAAATAAGTGTAAAAGACTAAACATTAAGAGAGAAATATATGCCAATTTGCATTCTCATCATAAAGCCATGCAAGTCTGTCCAAGAAACAAGCGAGAAACGGCTAAATTTTAAAGCTCGACAGCTAGCATTTATTAAGGTTTGAAAGCTGTTTCAGCCCGTGGCTCGACAGCTAGCTCGATAGATGGCTATCTATCGAGGTTTATGAAATTTAATTTTTCAGAGATGATATCAATTCAATCCGTGGGTATATGTTTGAACTTTCTTTCCTCACAACCCTAAACATATATAATGATTGTTTTAAGGGCCATCACAGCTTACACAGTTGCCCAAGTTCATGCAAATTGTGACTGGAGACAGAATTTGCTCTAATTCATCTTTCTCTTGAAGAAGCTGCTATGTTTGTGCACCGTAGGGTTTTGCGACCAAGCAACTTCTTGATCTTCATCATTTGGATGAACTAAATAACTTTGCAGCCAACATCCTTCTTAAATTGGTGATCAAGTTGCGTACTGAGATCCGCGCAATTGGTTAGTCACGTACTGAGAGCCATGCAATACAAGGAGAGATTGTCACTACAGAACAAGTCCAATTGGGTATTAGGGTAAGGGTTCAATTGTAGGTTGGTATAAGGTACTGGGAGTCCTTTACTTGTAACCGCTTGTTGTGATAATAGTGAATTCTCGAGAATGGTGACCTTAAAATCATGCGGTGGAGTTTTTGCCGTGTTGGTTTTCCCCATTTGTAAACAAATCACCTTGTCATTTATTTTCCGCTGCATACTTAGTTATTTGGTGATTTGTTTGTGCTACCACGTACATTGCATGTTAATTTGACTAATTAATAAACTTGGCTAATTAATCAATTAATATATCACAAGGGGTCAATACATTCTTGGCCTATCAAATTTAATTGCAACCAAAGAAATGTAATTGATTTCAGCTATTACAACTTATGTAATGGGTTTTCTACAGCAATGTAAGTGGACTCATTTTTATTTTTTCCTAGCAGTTTAATGAATAAAATTTATACCATCTTTGTATTTGGTTTGTTTACATTGTGTCTTACAATTTATGAGTATTTGGGGCTACTTCTAACTGCTGGCTCATATTCTTAGGGAAAGGAATAATATGGCCTTCTTTAGTAGAAAGCTTGCGTTTAGAGAGACACATTATGCAATAATATGAATTAGTTTCATTTGCAAATTGCTTTTTTCATAATATTGTTACTTTCCATATTTAGCCACATGTGTATATGTTCACTTTGCTTGATGAAAGTCATTAATCTTAGGTTGTTTTCTCATATTTGTTGCAGTTGTAGTAATTAACTGGAATTTTCCTGATGTAAGTTATTAAGTTTCAACTCTCTCTCTCTCACTTTTTTTAAAGATTAGATTTCATTTTAATTTTGATTAAGATTTGGTTGGGTTGGAAGTTGGAACTTGAGTTGGGTTGCTTTATCAAATTCATTTTTGCTCTTTTCTTTGAATCAATTAATCTCTTTTTTGGACACATAGATCTACTTAATTAAGTTTGGACCTCTTAAGTTGTACCGTAAAATGTGAATTTGTAGGTCATGGAAATCTTAATTAATTTTTTGGTCAAAGCATTATGATGTCAAAATATCTTGAAAGAACTTGGAGATTTACAAAAAGTTTCCCATAAATTCTTGCAATGCAGATAATATTGATTAAACTTCTTAATGGAAACTCCATCCATGGTTGGAAAACTTTTTTTTTTTTTTTTCATTTTCTCTATTTTATGTTTTTGTCTTTTACTTTTTTCCATAGACACAGTAATCTTACTTTGTGTTTCTTATATTTATTAATGGTTATGGTTTTGAGCAACTGTTTGAATATTGAAATGGAATAATATATATATATATATATATATATAAATTTTGTGGTTATACAATCTGTGAGGTTATGCATCTTTGGTTTTTTCAATTTTGTAGATTATGTTCTTGGGTTTTCTAAATAACTTCTCTCTCTCTCTCTCTCTCTCTCTCTCTCTCTCTCTCTCTCTCTCTTACCTCTTTGGCTTCTCAATTCCCTGCAAAGTCTTCAAAAAAATGTTTGAACTAAAAATATTGTTTTGTCATTGTGGCGCTGATTTTGCAATAATCTTTGGCCCTAAGGAAAAGGTTTCAAATAATAGAGTAGTGTTGCACTCAGAATTTTTTAATTGGTAATTGAAGGCTTTTAGACAAAGCATATTTGGTCATGTTTTTCTTATATTCCTTTTAGGAGAAATTACATTTTACCCACCTATGGTTTGCCTAAAAAACACTTTACCCACCTGTGGTTTAAAAAATGGCACTTTGCCTACATGTGGTTTAATATGCTAACCAAACGTTTACCCACCTCACTCCTGCCGTTACTCTAACACTATTCCACTCAAAAAAAAAAAAAAAAATGAAGTGAATCAAAACACGTTCCTGAGAAGAAAAAAAACCTTCCTTTTACTTGTACCCCCCTATTCGAGATTGTGATCCACCCCATCAAGAACAACTCGTGAAACTCTCAACATCAAGAGAAGAAGGCAGTCCTATCAAAACCTATGTCAAGGATATTGAAGATTTTCTCTCTTGATTTAAACAACAGGTACGATTTTGATAGTTAGGGTTCTTTATTTCTTATTCAAAAATTGCTGGTAGATTTTTTTTTTTTTTATTCATTGCTGGTAGGTTGCTTGATAGATTGCTGGAAGATTACTTGATTTCTTGGTTCCTATTGCACCACGAAAACAAAACATTCATAAGCTCCTTCATATTTGTCTTGTTAATAAGTCAAAGACCAATTACTGAATTGCTTTCTCATAAGGCTCTTGCATTGGTCTATTTGTAGTTGTCGTCATCTACTGAGAGCAAATTTGGAAGGACTGAATTAGATATCATTATATTTACTGATATTAACCTGGTAAGTCAAGTCTCTGATTTCCTTGCTGGTTTTGTTATCCGCATTGATTCTTGTTAGGCATTTCATATTGATCTTCATTGTACTTATCAGATCAGTGGAATGGAACAGACCAGCTTTTTATTTCAGCAATCTTCAAAGGTAGTCCTGAATCTACTTATATGAAGTAATGAGATAGGAAGCTTCTAAATGATTTCAGTGATAGGTCCTAAAATGTTTTGATGCTTGACTCAATCTTGCCAATCTTTTTAATTCACAAATTTCAAGCTAAGTGCTTCTGAGTTGCTTGATTTGAGTTTTTCTGTTTAAGATGGTATGGTGCTTATTGTACTTAGGTAAGATGGTATTATACTCCTAATTTGCTTGATCTATGATTTCTATTAGTGATTTTTAAGGGACTTAAATGTGCTTGAACTTATGTAGCTTTAAGTGATTTGCTTGTCACATTGGCAAACGAAATAAAATGATATTTTCAATTGCATAACTGTCGGGAATTTACTTAGTGCTTCCACAGTTGTTCACCTTGATACATAATGATCTTATGTACAGGTTTTAGCAAGGGGTGTTGATTGTGACAAAGCTCTGCTTTCAGTAGAAAGTAAGGAATTTTGGGAAGGGGCAGAACCACTCAATTTTGGGCACTTGCCACGACTTCAGGTCCAAACTACCCCTTTTTATTGTAGGAATGCTACCATATGTACTTCTTATTCTTTATTTGTCTATTTGGGTCACTCTGTGATTTTGCAATGCCTGATTCAAAGATTTCAAAAGCCATCAATGTGGTAATATCCTTGATGAATCTAGGTGGCTAAGGAATTAATATTTGCACAATTAAGAAGTTTTCATCAATCAAAAGGCATTGGGTTAAGTTCTTCATCTTAATTGAGAGGATGATTTCCTGTAGTTTAACCAAACAACTGTTAACTTCATTACATTACAATTTTTTTTGAAAACCAATATTTAGCATCTACTTCATGACCCTCTGAACTTATAGAAAACCATTTTTTTTAAATGTGCATATTCTAATGGAATTTTTTTTTTCAAATTGCAGTAATTTCAGTGAAGGTTTCTTGAGCAACTTATGCAATGTATTCATCAAGTGGCACTTATTCTACAACAACTCATTTTTACCAATGCTTCAAAGGGAAAAGTCAGCTAGGGAAATGGAAGAAAAAACTACTAAGAGGGAAATAAAAGCACGTGAACAATATGTAGAAGCTAGGAAGAAAGCAATGAAGGCAAGAGATAATGAGAGATTGTGCAAGCTTGCACTAGTGGTGTCATGGGGATTTTTTGTGTTTGTAATGTTGGTTTTTTGTTTTGCTTTATGTCAACAAAACAAAGTTTAAGAGATTTAGGTCTAGCATGATGATTATGTGTTTGTTTTGTTGAGGTTGGCTAGATCATTGAGCTTAGTTCAGTGTGTAAGTTGTATTGTTTTGTAGGTTGAACACTCAAATGGTCATTTTGTAAGTTGTATTGTTGTAATATAACAACTTTGGTAATAGAATCACCTGATTTGATTGTTGGTAATAAATTGATGGAATTTGTAAATTGATGGCACTCAACTATCATAACCAAACATTTTGGAATGTTCATAACAGTACAATATTGGCACTCTTCATATTAGCTAACAACACAGCCACTCTGTCACTACCTGGCACATTGCCAAAACCTGATAAATGCAATATATAACCAAAATATAAGTAATTCTTCCATATCAACTATCAACACAGCCACTCTGTCACTACCTGGCACATTGCCAAAACCTGATATATGCAATATATGACTAAAATATTAATAATTCTTCCATAATAGCTAACAACACAGCCAATCTTTCATTACTTGGCACATTGCCAAAAGCTGATATATCACCAAAAAATTAATCATTCTATCAAAAATGACATATGCCAAAAAATAACACAACAATATATTACCAAAATATTAAAACCTTTCCACCTTAATAACAAGATTACAACCAAAAGTAAAAACATTGTTTGACAAAGACAGAAACACATCTCCTAACCAAAACATAAAACATTGATTTTGGCACTTGACCATTTAAACTATTAACTATACTTGGTATGTGGACCACAAAAAAATAGAACATCTCATCTAGCTTCCTTCTAGTTTGTTGTTCATCATGTACTGCCTTTCCCACCAACCGGTTGAAACTTTGATGGTCTTGATGTTCTGCCCTTACCACCTACTGCCTTGGATTTTGCAGCACTTGATATATTGCCCTTTCCTCTAGTACCCATAGTAATACCTCTACCATTTATTTGTCTAGCTACACCAGCAACAGCAGATGCACCAACCACACTAGCTACACTAGCAACACCACTTCTTGGCTACAAAATCATAATCACAGACAAGTTAATTGATGGTAAGGTAAAAATATATATATATATATATATACATAAAAATAAAGCTACAATACCTGGGATGATGTTGGTCTAGAATCCCATGTCTCTCTATGTGCATGAAAGTTTGGTTGACTGGATGAAGAGTACCAATAGGCCCTAGAGGCAGCTTGTGGAATTGAAGCTCTGTTAGCTGGTTGTGAGAATGAGGGCTGAGATCTAGAGGTGTTAGCAAAAGGTTGATATACAGGCTAGGATGCAGGTTGAGTTGTGGTTTGAGATCTTGCCTCAATAACATTCTTCTTGGTCCTACTTGCAGAATTAACTCCCTATGCATATATCACAACAGTACAAGTTACAAACATATGACAACAATAATGACAGCTTACAAACATATGAAGCAAGAAACCAAGTGACAAAAGCTTGAACTCTAAATATACTTACAACTTTATCCTTTTGAAGCCTCTGTCTCCTCTGCCATGTAGTTTCACCAGTAATGATAGCTTTGCAACTTCTTAAATTGTGCCCTTCTCTATGACACTTCCCACATTTGATAGTCTTGTTCATTCTAGATATCCTATATGGGTTCCTTGGCTCGTCAGGGGCTTTTTTCCTTAGCTTAGGAGGCCTACTAGGTGGCTTGTAAACATGAGGGGCAACAAGAGCAGCATGTCCAGTTTGAACCCATTCTGATTGGCTAGGCATTGGTTGAATAATTTCCTGGTAAGTTTGAAGATATGTTTCCCTTAGGTATCAAGGATGCACATAATCTTCCACCTTCTCTAGGTTCTTAAAAATAGCAGCAATGCCATGTTTGCAAGGTAGTCCAGTTAAATCCCATATCCTACAGCTGCATGTCTTATTTGTCAAATTAACCACATGCCTTTCACGGTCATTACCAACTTCATACATGAACCTACCAGATGGAGTAGCACAAAAAGGTATACTCTCTTTTTTCAACTTCTCTAACTTGTCTTGAATATTTGGACACACTTTCCCAACATACTTCTCTATACCTTTCCTCTTTTTATAGAGGTTGGTCATTAGCCTAACTCTAATCCACTCTAACATTGCTAAGATGGGCTTGTCCCTAGCCTTCAAAATCATGGAATTGAATGATTCACTAAGATTGTTGGCTAAATAGTCACTTAATGCCCTGCAGGTAAAATGAGACTTAGACCATTGGGCAGGGTTGATGTCAGCAAGATACTCCCAAGCCTTAGGGTCTAGATCCTTTAATTCTTGCATTCTCTTCTCAAACTCCTTAATAGTTGTGGCTCCAGCACATCTCCATAATGCTTCCTTCAACTCCAACCCCTTGTGGTCAACTTTGAAGTTATTGTAGATATGCTTCACACAGTACGTATGCTCCACAGTTGGAAACATCTCAATTGCAGGTATAAGTCCCTATTTCACATAGAATTCAATAGAAAACAATATTAGTATGGCATTGCTTTTACTATGGCATTTTTGTTCCTAATAGAAAAGTGATTTGTATACAAGATAATATTCCTACAGTAAAATCATGGTGGGCAAAACCATTGGGCAGGGTTGGTCATTCCTACTTGTAGAATAATATTAGCATGGCAATGCATATTTTTTATTTGATAAGTTAAAAACATTATCAACCACTAGATAACTTGCACTTTGAACAGAACACCTTCCTAATTACTTCTTAGCCATATAATATCCTAGTTAGATTATATGAAGTCCATGTTTCACACATAATCAATAGAAAACAATATTAGTAATATGAATAATGAAAACACATGCATGTATTACTGAAGTGAACATACAAAGTTTATACCTTCTGCCTATCACTGATAAAGACAAAATTTAGTTGCTCTGGATTCCCAATATCATCTGAAAATTGTTGAAGGAACCAAACCCAAGAGTCCTTGTTCTCTTGTTCAACCACAGCTAAGGCAACTGGAAAAATATTATCATTTCCATCCCTAGCTGTGGCAGTTAATATTTGCCCACCAAATCTTCCCTTTAGGTGGCACCCATCCAATCTTGTGATTGGTCTACACCCTCCCAAGAAACCAACTTTCTGTGCATTATATCTTCTATACATCCTCCTAAATTTTGGTTGGGAATTTTCATTCTCCATCTCAGTTTGCAAAATAACCCTACTTCCCACATCATTCAACCTTATCATCTCTGCATAGTCTCTTAGCTTCCCATATTGCAACTGCTCATCCCCAGTAATCAAATCAATGGCTTTCCTCTTAGACCTATACACTTGACTCACACTTATGTCAACCTCAAGTTTATCCTTCACATGGTGTTGCACACTCTCTACAGTCCAATTAGGGTTCTTGCTAAAATCCTGCATGTACTTCTTAGCAATATATGCTGATGTTACTTGGCTGTTTTGGAGGGTTCTAGGGTAGGTGCACTCAAGTATCCATGTCTTTATTTGGAAGGTCAACTCCCCACTAACTTTAGATGCATAACACCTCCACCCACACTTGTTCATGCAATAGACAGATATCTTCTCTTTCTCATTTAATTTGAACCAGATATCCACAGGTTTATGTATAGCATATTCACTCAATGCCTCCTTAAACACCTTAGCATTAGGAAACTTCATTCCCTTACACAGCTCGGGTTTTTTCATTCTAGTTTGAACATTAAAAACCTTCTCTATTGAACTAGCAGCTGGTTCATCATCATCAGACCCTACCAAACTTTCCATGTCATCCTCAATAGGTGGTTCAAGCCAATCATTTTCATCCACACCATCAATTTCCCTAGCATTACCCATCTGTGGGACATTATTACCTGCTGCATTACTGCTCTGTGGGGCCTCAATAGCTGCTGCATTACTCCTCTATGGTGCCTTAATAACTACTGCATTACTCCTTTGTGGGGTTGCAGTCTCCCCAAATACATCGTCATTAAAATCTGGCCTTTCTAGCCCTTCCTCCAACCAATCAAAGTCCACATTGTCATTTTGCTCAGTTTCTAGCACTTCATCTCCTTCACCATCCACATTCACATCTTCATTTACATCACTCACATCACCATTATCTTCATACTCTATATTACCACCTTCTACCACCTCTCCCTCCATACCATCAACATTCTGACCAGGTACTTCAACAGCAAGTGGCTGCTCACCACCTTCCACATATAATACCAACCTATCTGTAGGCCATGCTATGTGAATTTCACACATATACAGCACCTCGGCATCCCTAGTTATCATTCTTAAGCCTTCCTCCAAATTACCTCCAGGAATTAGGTAATGATATGTACTTGTACGGGGTGCACCATACTTCTCACACAGTCCTTGTATTTCGAAAAAACTTAGACAATCAGGGTCAACATCTTCATATGCTATGTTGCCACCTATATATTCTAGGTTTGGGTTCCACACAAACTTGCCACCATAATTAATCTCAACAGTCAATTTCAAATCTTCCATCTGCATAAAAATAAATGCTTAAATAAAAATGTTATTTCACAAAAGAATAAAACACAAACATGGCAGAAACAGACAAAAGTGTTTGTTCTATTTTTGGGAGACAACCACATGAGAATGGACCACAAAGTCCACATTTACACATTTTTTTCTCAATACAAAAAGATTCCTAGGGTCCACACAGAACATAACACAGCAAAGGACCAAACCACTAGCAACTTTTAGCTTATTAATCAATATATAAATTTCAACAGTTGAAAATTTCTACAGGTTCCAAACGGAATATGCATATTAAAAAAAAAAAAAATTGTTTTGTATTTGCGAGGCAACCACATGGAAATGGACCAATGTCTTTTATTATTATTATATAAATTGGAAAGTTCTATAAGAAAACAGTTGCAAATAGACCAATGCAAGAGCCTTATGAGAAAGCAATTCAGTAATTGGTCTTTAACTTATTAACAAGACAAAAATGAAGAAGCTTATGAATGTTTGGTTTTCGTGGTGCAATAGGAACGAAGAAATCAAGTAATTTTCCAGCAATCTATCAAGCAACCTACCAGCAATGAATAAAAGAAAAAAAAAATCTACCAGCAATTTTTGAATAAGAAATAAAGAACCCTAACTATCAAAATCGTACCTGTTGTTTAAATCAAGAGAGAAAATCTTCAATATCCTTGACATGGGTTTTGATAGGACTGCCTTCTTCTTTTGATGCTGAGAGTTTCACGGGTTGATCTTGATGGGGTGGATCACAATCTCGAATAGAGGGGTACAGGTAAAAGGAAAGTTTTTTTTTCTTCTCAGGAACGTGTTTTGATTCGCTTCATTTTGTTTTTTTGAGTGGAATACTGTTAGAGTAACGGCAGGAGTGAGGTGGGTAAACGTTTGGTTAACAGATTAGACCACAGGTAGGTAAAGTGTCATTTTTTAAACCATAGGTGGGTAAAAGGTGTTTTTTGGGCAAACCACAGGTGGGTAAAATGTAATTTCCCCTTCCTTGTATACGTTAACATGTGCCTTTTTGATTTTTGGATATATAGATGTTAGGAGTTTTGATTCATGGGGAGTATATCTAGATAGCTATATTGAAATACACTAAAAAGGTTTGAATAATTATACAACTTTTTTTGTTTTATAATTTTTTGCATATTTTAGTTTTTTTTCCTCAAGTATTTGGATTCAATTGACCTATAAAATTGTTATGTTTCTTTAATCTTTTCCCACATGTTTCAAGGAGCTATATAGATTGGAATTTGATTATTCGTGATTGTTAATTTCAAGACCAACCGGGTCATGTATGTATGTATGTATGTATGTATGTATGTATGTATGTATGTATGTATGTATGTGGTTTGTGGTCTCTAGCACTTATTCCTACCAGTGTTTGTGGGTTTTGGTGTTTAGATGTAAAATTTCATGAGACACTTTGGCAATCACATTGAAGTACAATTTAATCTACTCTTTCCAACATATGTAGAAGTATTACGTTTGTCATTTCTGCTAAATTCAAAAGAAGCATAAGCTATAATCCGTTAAATTCATTTACTTTGGGAGTTATAGCTTGGAGAACCTTTACATTCTCCATTATTGAGTAATTTTGCAGATTGTAAATGTTTCTATTTTAACGTAATTAAAAAAAATGTTTTTTGCATTTTCTTACAAAATATTATTGTGGGTGTTTATAGGAAGAAGAGCATAAACGTTGAACCCTACTGAATTGTGATAGAAGTTTTTTGAATACTAAAGCGTGTGTATTTAAACACGTACATAATCATAAGATATCAATGGATCAAACAGCATGATAACTAAGGTTTGTCTGATTTAATCTATAGTCTGTAACTTCACATTTTTTCTCTATTGTACATTCTCCTTTGTCTTGGTATTTATAATGTTTATATGTTTTCATTATAAATAAAAAGTTATGTTTCAAAAAATATAACAAAAGCTATTCATGAAAGAGAAATTAGTTTGACCAAAAAATATTAATTTTTGTACTGTTTAATCATTGGGATTGTGGGTTTGAATTCAATGTGGGAGTTGCTCCTAATTGGTATATAGTCTCTCTTTAATTCAAACTTGTTCGATTAATTCCCAAAACAACATTTGTTACTTGCTAAAATTTGCAAATTAACCCAATGCGATTTCTTAAGATATATGGATGAGATATGTCAATTGAAGAGTGTTTAATAGTATTGGCATCATAGAAGTGATAAGATTACCAATTGAAAATCAGTCCTTTAAAGAAAGATTGACTATGACAATGATGTATTTTGGTACTTTATTAATTTGTTTTAGATATGATCAAACATGCTTGGAGATTGGGTCAGCTTTGTTTACATTATGGTTCCATTGGAGAAACCGTATGTGGTATCTTATGATTTTGTTACATATATTGTGGTTGTATTAAAAAAGTCATTAAAATTACTTTTGGTCCTTCACTATGTGATAATGGAAAAAAAGAGTATAATGCAAGAGTAGCATGACAAAGAAAGGGACGATAAAGTTTGAGAGGCAAACCAAAAGGAAATGGTGTGGAAGGCAAAATACTTTCCAAATTATGGGTGATAGAAATGGTCCAACCCAAGCTAGGAAATACGGGAGAATGGCCCTATCAAAGCTAGAAATGGTCCTTACCTGCCAATGTGAACTATGGCCCTACCCAAGCTAGAAATGGTCCTACCTCCTAATGTGTAATGAACCCAATCATCTTCCGTTTTTCATGAACCCTATCATGATCAACCAATGATAACTTATGACTACTCTTTGTTGCATTTACTTGATCTAACTATATAAGTATGAACATATTACTCTAAGTTCTTTATGATTTAATTTTTATGTTAAGTTGATTTCATTCTAATTATAAACAACATACCCACAAATATAACATGCTCAGGGCTAATTTTAATGTATTTTATTGTATTGTTTTGTTAAGTTAATTGTCTTCAAATTCATAAAATGATCTCGCGCATTGTGCGGGTTAAACGCTAGTATAAATAATAGCAAAAACCTCATCTGAGAGTGTATGAGGTTTTGCTGTGTGACACTCTAATTTTTCATTTAGCCTTTTTTTTTTTACCTCTTAATTAAATTTTTTTATGTTACCTAAAAGATCACATTAACTTATTTTTACTGTTATCTCATTAATAACTCAATAATTGCCTGAGTTTATACCATAGATTTTTCTCTTCTTCATGTCTTTTAGCATACCCACCATAGTATTAAAAACAAAAGCAAAAAAATAAAATAAAATAAAATAAAAATTAAGGACTAATAGTAATAACTAACCAAATAAGGCCCTAGGGAGAGATTGAGAGATAAGAAAATTAATTTTGTGGATATTAAATAAAAAGCATTGTTTCACCATTACCAAGATAAAATACTTGAGATTGACAAAGCATTTGCTAGAGAGAGAGCATTTTCTTGAGTTTAATCACCATTTTTGTATTAAAAAAAAAAGCTAAATTAAGAACTAATAGTAATAACTAACCAAATAATGCCCTCGGGAGAAATTGAGAGAAAAGAAAATATTGTGGATTATTAAATGAAATGCATTGTTTCACCATTACCTAGATAAAATATCTAAGATTGACAAAACATTTGTAAGAGAGAGAACGAGGAATGTAAGGGATCGCCACCTCCATCATACTGGTCTCCCACCACCATAAGCCGCTAAAAACCCTACAAGTAGTAAATTTTAATTTTTCTTTTTAAATTAGGGCCTTAAATATGATTTAGGTTTGAGTAATTTAGTTGGATAGCTTTGTTTTGGGTATATAAGTAGAGAGAATATTTGGTGTGCAATGTAAAACCATATTCTACCTTGCATGATTTTAAATCATCTATAAGACAAATACATACGCACATGGACGAATCCATGATTTCAAGCCAGAGGGGGCTGGAGTTAAGCAATTTTTTTTTTACTCCAAATAGACACTCATATAGTATTAAAAAAATTATAAATACACGATTTCATTATTTTTTTTAATACATTAAGATGCAAATATCTGCCAACAAAGATAAAAAAGTTGGCTAGGATTTTTTTTTTTTTTTTTTTTGAAGTTAGAGCATTCACAATAGTGGTGCTAAAAAATTTAGATTTTAGCACCTCAAAAAACTACTTTATCTATTTTACCACCCCACTTTACCATACACCAAACATCAAATGTTATATTTTTGTTGTCACTTAATTTAAAATAATATAAACAACTCATTAAAATAATAAAGGAAGAGAGAAAATTTGAGTGTTTTAATTGAAGGAAGAGAGAGAATCTTAATAAAATATTGCATTTTATTTTTAATAACTTGCTACAGTTAACTGGTATTTTTACTAGTTTACTGTGGTTGCAAAAAAATTAGCTTTAGATTCTCCAATAACACATGGTTTTTTGGTGGTAAAATATTTGTTTTTTTTTGCTAAAATACAATTACCATTGTAAATGCTTTTGTTATTTTTATTAAGTTTTTTTGTTGGATAATTGCTAATTGGACTTGGTTTGCTAGGCTGATTGGAGAGTAGGGGGCCTAAGGTTTTGGAAGAGGGGGCCTAGCTACAAAAATGAAAAATATAACAAGTGAAAAAAATTCCTCTGGGCTAGGTGGGCCCCAGGCCCCTTTAGGTCCGTCCCTACATATGCACTTGCTCGCACCATGTCTTAATGTAGTATTATCAATGAGTAAAAGACGGTGAGAGAGTTGGGCATACTTTCATTTCATGCTATACAATCTGTGAACAACAAAAATTAATTAATTTTCATGGTTCTGTTATTCTTTTACATTTATTTTGGTTTCATGATTTAACAAAAAAATAATCTTACCTAAATAATGCTACAAATGTGCAGTGAAGCTACTAAATTAATTTTTAATATCTCAAAATATAGAAGTTTCCTTATTCTAATTTATTTTCCTTTTTTTATTTATAATATATGTACATCATTCTCCAAAACTATCTTACAAAAAACATCACAAAATTATCCATGTATCGCACAGGCAATTTGCTAGTTACTGCAAATTGCAATACAAAATACATACAAATTATTGTGAAACTAAACATAATTTGTGCCATTTTACCAAATTATAATTAAATATTTAAATTATTTTTCCAAGCTTGATGACATATTAATTTGTAAAACTTACGTACTAATAAAATTTGTAGTAACCCAAACATTATTCTTTTTTCACATCTGAAATGCTTTCTTAATGATATTTTTCTCTAGCAACCCATCAAACCAAAAGATAATACCATTCTGTGTGATCATAAAAAATGAGAAACAAGTTGAAAGTTTCATCTTCCAACTAAGATCCTTGAAGGCTCTTAGACTTTACGGCTTTATTCTTTTATCACAGCTGGAAACACAATGAAGGATATGACTGTTTCACTGTTTGGGTTTTCCACTGTTTCTTTATAGGATGCTTCATGGTAAAAGAGCTATAAGCTACTCACTCACATTGACCTGTTCTCAAAACTGAAAACCTAATTAATCTAAGTCCCCAATATAATATCATTCTTGCACATAAGATCTTCCATCTTGTTGAAATAAATAGGCAGAGAAAGAACAAGAATTGTTGTGAAGAGAATCTTTGTATATTTATGGCGAAATTACAATGTTGGTTCCTCAAGTTTACCTTGTGTGCGCAGTTGATCCCTCAAATTTCAAGTGAACACAATTCATCTCCTCAAATTTTAAAACTTAATTGTATTAGTCATTTTATTAACTGCTTTAGTAATGTTACTACGAGGTTAATGGAACAATAACATGGTTTTTTTTTAATGATGCGGCATTTTTTTATTAATAAAAATTACAAAATAAAATTACACATAATTCTATCATGATCACCTTCTTCTCTATCATCTCCGTCAGATGCTTCTCTCTCCTCTGCGTCCCTTTGAATTTCAGGGCCACCGCCATCGCTTTCACTGACAAATCCTTAACCTCACCCATCTGCACCATTGATACCTTCAGAAAAAACAAAGCCTCTAATCTCAAAGACAACGAGCCTCCTCCTCTTACTGTGTGAGAACAAACCAACGACCCCTGTCCCTGCCGCTAAACACGCCATCTTGGTCTTTGATCTCTACAATGGAAGTGTGAACAATAGTTTTAAAAGTCTTTCTCTCTGTGATCTCAATTGGGTTTGATTGTGTTTGACCAAACCTAACAACATTTGTGTGTAATAGGAAGGCGGCCGGAGACTTTTTGAGAAGAAAGGTCTTCAATCTCGAATCCAATCGCATGAAGGGTAGCATCCAAAACTGCTGTCTTGGACAGTGATGTTTCTGCCATAACAAAGTCTTTGATCCTATTCCTTTCTTATTGTTTTTGTGTCATGAAATCATTCTCTCATCCTATCATCTATAAAGAACTGGGGCTTCTTATTGTTATTGTTTCTTGGGTTTGTGAATTTTGAGGTGGTGACCTTTTCTGGGGAAAAAGAAATTATTGAGTTTTTTAATTTTGGTTTTGGTCTAGGGCTGTTGCCGGCGGCGATCAGTCTCGGCTTCTCTCTCATGGGTGAATTTGTGAATCAATTGCAAATATTGGTTTTAATTTGTTACCGGTGTGTGAATTTCTTATATGTAAATTTATTTTGTAATTTTTATTAATAAAAAATACTACATCATTAAAAATAATGCCAAGTTATTGTTCCATTAGCCACGTAAGTAGCACCACTAACTGCAATTACTAAAAGGACTAATATAACTCAGTTTTAAAACTTAAGTGACTAATTATGCTCGCTTGAAACTTGAGGGATCAACTGTGTACACAAAGTAAAGTTGAGAGACCAATATTTAGTTTCGCCTATATTTTTTGTATTCTTAGCTCTCCTCAAATGTATGGCCTTTAGTGAGTAATTGATAGGTTGGATTGAACATGGCAATCCTTTAGGGTTTTTTTGTTGGCTTGATTATCCAGCAGATAATACACATATGAGACTGTAGAAATAACTTCTTTCGAGTAGATGCAGGTGCTGCATATTCCTAGAGCCAAGCAATCTTGTTGGTGATAAATCAAACCCTAAAAAGGTTCTATACAATGATTATTGGACAAACGTGTCCACACATGTTAGCTTCAAATTTAGAATAGGTGGCCTAAAAAATCCTTAGAAATATTTTGCAACCTGTAACTTAGAAACTTATGTTTTCCAATCATTCCCTTTGCCCTCATGTCTCCTTCACAGATGGCTAGTGAAGGACATAATAAGCTTATCAAAAAAAGAAAAAAAATAAGAAAAGAAAAAGAACAAATATAAAATATAATTTTTGTTATTTATTAATTTTTGATGTTATTATGTAGTTTTTGAAAATTTCGATTTAGAACTATTATTTCTTTTGATTTTAGGTGTATTTAATACTTTTCTATTGGAGTTCCATTATGATAGCTAGATATAAATTATGATATGTTGTAGAATATATTTTCTTGTTGGTTAAGTTTTATAGTCTTTAAAGGGGGTTTCAAGCTTGTAAACAAAACGAAGTATTTAGTTTAGTAGAATTTCATATTTTTGTCTCTATTTTTTTAGTGGATATTCCGGTAACTCTTCTTGTGAAATTAAAGAACTCTAGTTGATTAATGGCTATTTTTTATTGAGGTAAATGCAATTTGGCTCTTGCTTTCTTCCACCCCCGTCAGCTAGCCCTTTATTGTTATTTGCTCAAGGAAGAAAAAATGCGATAATGTGCACTTTATTTTCCCCATTAAAAATTGCGGCTAACTTGTTCCAATCAAATTTTGGAAAAAATTTATTTTGGATATATTTTTTGAAACATAATAATATAAATAATTTTAAAAACAATATAAACAAAATAGGTCTAATCTAAATTAGCCATAACATGGAAAACAATTGCAACAAGAAAATGGCTAAGAAATAAGCTATATATTAGTAATAAATTAACGCCCCCCCCCCCCCCCCCAAAAAAAAAAAAAAAAAAACCCCTTGGCAATACCTTTTCATTTCTATGGGATGTTCCACCCTATGAGAATCTGGTATTTAAAACTTTTCTAGAAAATTCAAGATGATGAAGCCACAAATGTTGATTAAAATTTTATCAGTTGTACTTATTGACTTCTCCTAGATGCAAACTTTGAGTCAAAGAAATCGAACAATACGTCAAAGAAATCGAATTTTCTACAAGAAATGTTTAAAAAAAGAAAAAGATATATGATGTCTATGACTAAGAAAATTGCACATTAATATGTAGCGTAGTTGAAAGGTGAAGATTTATTTTTTTATTTTTTATTTTTTAGATAAATACCAATTTCATTAAGCAAGACAAGAACAAAACTAACATCCTTCCTCCACACATCCCGAGTAGATTCAGGCAGGGAGTTCATATTACAACAATTACAGGGAAAGCTGTAATTGACAATTCTCTACTATGAGCCACCATTATGGCCATATATGCAAAGAAAGTTAATGGGGGAGAAAAGAAAAACCTGAACCTAACAGAAGTGGTAAAGCTAGATAACAAAGGATAATTATCCTCTCTATTACTATATCATGTCCTAACAGAAGTGGACAAGCAATCTACTGAAAAGAATGTTTTTGAGTCTTTGTTAGGACCTGGGAATAATTGCCCTAAAGCCATTTCATAAAAAAATAAAAGGTTGGTTTTTCAGTGAAGGCAATGGTGTACTATCATTTCTTATCATAAATAACACATCTGACATAGTGGGCCGATCATTAGTGTTATTCTGTATACATAGGAGACCAATATGGATCCATCTCAACACCTTATATTTGACACATGAATCACTTATTGAAGGATCAATTAGTTCTAGCCCTTGGCCTTCTTCCCATAAATTCCATGCCTGAGAAAATCATTTACAATATTAGAAGCACACATAACAATGAATATAAATAAAATCCAAAGCTTAAATTTAATTGACATACATATCCTGCTAAATTGAGTGTGTAGTCAACATGGTAGAAGCTATTGTTTTTTCTACCACTCACGATTTCAAGCATTAAGACTCCAAAACTATAGACATCAGATTTTATAGAGAATACCCCTTCCATAGCATACTCAGGAGACATATAGCCACTGCATCAAAAACACAATAAATATTTCATTTTACAAGTGATTGAATTGAGCACATGTAATAGTAAGATTAAAATAGGACCTTAATCATCACAAGTGTAGGGGTTTATTATTAACTTACTATGTTCCAACAATTACATTAGTGTTTGCTTCCAATTCATCCGGTTTGAAAATTCGTGCTATGCCAAAATCAGAAATCTTAGGATTCATGTTTTGGTCAAGGAGTATGTTACCGGCTTTTAAATCTCTATGAATTATTCTTTGTCTTGAATATTTATGGAGATAGAGTAGTCCTTGAGCGATTCCTTCAATTATGTTGAAACGTTTTTTCCAATCTAATAGCTTGCTCCTCTTTGAATCTATCCAATATAAACAATGCAATCAATAATCTAGTTTTTATAAAGAAATATAATAAACTTAAATTTTATGTTTGAAAAATAAGCAAAGGAAGTACTAGTTAAAGTCAATGTTTTCTAACCAAATAGAAAGCAATCTAAACTTTTGTTGGGCATGTATTCATAAACCAACATCCTCTCTTCTCCATGAATGCAACAACCAATAAGTTTAACAATATTCACATGATGGAGTTTAGGCATGACTATCAGCTCATTCTTGAACTCCAATATTCCTTGTTCTGAATTTCGCCCTAATCGCTTTATCGCTATTGTTTGCCCTCCTGCCAATTTTCCCTGATGTGGTGATTAAAAAAGATTAATTCAGCTTAGATGTAATTTACTCAAAACTACTTGATGTAGAAATTTATTTAGCGGTGACCTTATACACAGGCCCAAAGCCTCCTTCTCCAAGCTTGTTTTCTAATGAAAAATTGTTTGTTGCAGCCATGACACATGTATAGCTAATTACACTGAAACGAGCTCCATCATTTCCATCATTTAGAATTTCATTCATGTTGATAGATGGGTCCAAGATCAATAAAGCAAGCAATCCATTTTCACCGTTTGTTTCATCACTCCCTGTTTAAATTTCCATAGAACATCATAATTTGCATATATCGTATTAAATAATCAAGAATTGGTAAATTTAAATATTATATATCATATTAAATAATATATATATATATTTATATATATATATATATATATATATATATATATATACCTTGAATTCCAACTGCTCTCCGTTTGAGTAGATTACACAATATGCAGAAAACAACTACGAGTAGAGCAATGGCTGTGAAAATTGTTCCTATACCTGGTCATATATAGCAGTGTTCGTAATCATCATATAAGAAAATATTTTCTGACTTTGATCCAAGTTATACTTCATATCAAAAATCTACAAATACAAGGGAATGAAATTTTCATTTTTTTTTTAAAAACAAAATTATGGAAGATGAGTACCCTTACGAAGGGATAAACGAGTGTTAAGAATAATAAGCAAAAGAGATCCATCAAAGGGATCATGAAAAGTTCAGATCCTTCAAACCTAAAACTTAACTAAAAAGGTGTAGAAATGCAACTAATTAATATAACATATTATGAAGCTCCAATCTAACCAATTTTAGAAATCTTTAACAGTTTGTGTTTGAAACCTCAGTGAAAGGGAAAATTAGACATACCTTAGCTTAGTTAGTTTTACTAATGGTTGTATCCAAAAGTTTTACTAATGGTTTAATTTTTAAAATTCTTGCCCTAGATTCATTTTTTGTTGCATCTGTAATTTGTGTAATCCCAGAGTGCGAGGCACATAAACCTTGAATAAGATCCATACTTAAGATCCTTAGTCATGGCTAATTTCTGTACCATCTATGTATAAGAAACAAAAATTTTTCCAATAAAACCTCAATTAAGATAATTAAGATGCATTACACATGAATATCTAGCTAGGGCAAAACTTTTAATGAAGAAAACTTTAGTGTGTGTATATGGAGAGAGAGAGAGAGAGAGAGAGAGAGAGAGAGAGAGAGAGAGGGAGGAGAGATCCAAGCTGCTATTTCTTGATCAAGAAGTGTAAGTTTGGAGAAAGCTCGATCTGAATCTGTTTGTGAACTGAGGAAATGATTGAACATATCTAAATCTGCTGTGATGACCCTACCTGCATCGTCACAAATTATCTATATATATACACTCAAAAGTTGCACTATTCACAACCCAGATTCGAAGTTGCTCAAATTCAACGACTCTTGCATTATTGGTAACTTTGCTTATATAAATATGCATAAACTTAAAAGTTGCATTATATATATATATATATATATATATATATATTGCTCAAATTCAATGACTCTTGCAATGTGAACCTTCTTTCTGTGGAAACTAGGAACCTTGAGGAATTGAGTGTATCACCTGATTTAAGATTATTCACATTTACGCCATGAGAAGAAGTACACAACAAGCATGAGAAAAATAGAATGAACACAAATTTGAGAATGTTTATCATGTTGTTAGCCAGTAAGATAGACTAATGACTTTTCACTTGTTAGCTAATTAGCTAGCTACTTATATGCTCATGCCAGCGTATAGCGCGGGTCTACAAGGAAATACACAACTGCTGCCTGCTAAGGTCAAACACGTTAGGCGGTCCACTGAAAAAAGACTTTTTTTTTTTTTTTTGGAGAAACATTAATGAAAGAAGACTGGTTATATTGAGACATAACCAAAAATTTATTAAAGAAATAATTTCATTGGATAATGAACTACGCATAGACACAAAAGTATCAAAGGTATGAGTACGAATGACTATCACAAATCTGTGGTTGGATTATTTTACTAAATAAGTATGCTCGGACACTTCATTTCACATTGCCTCTTTATCTTTTTATCTCTTCTTAAAAATTTAATGTAATATGATTTTTTTTTTCAACCATCTATTCTATTAAAACTCTATAATATGGGTTTTGGGCCCCAGTTGTCACAAAATAAATCAAATTTTAGTCAATTAATTAATTAATTATGCTCTTGATTGGATTGATTTTAACATATCACTCAAGCACAGATCATTTTACTATGCATAGACACAAAAGTATCAAAAGGTATGAGTATGAATGACTATCACAAATCTGTGGTTGGATTATTTTACTAAATAAGTATGCTCCGACGCTTCATTTCACATTGCCTCTTTATCTTTTTATCTCTTCTTAAAAATTTAATGTAATATTTTTTTTTCAACCATGCATCTACTCTATTAAAACTCTATATTATGAGTTTTGGGCCCCAGTTGTCACAAAATAAATCAAATTTTAGTCAAGTTATTAATTAATTATGCTCTTGATTGGATTGATTTTAACATATCACCCAAGCACAGATCATGTATGACACCAATATGATAACCAATGAAAATTGATGAAACAATCCGTTTCACAATTAAAAAAAAAATTGAGAATGATTTAACCTAAACAATCCTCAAAACAACATATCCACTAGAATAGAATCGAAGTTTGTATAATAGATTTAACCCTAAATTTAGTGCTATCTCATTTGGTACTTATTAGTGTGACTACATGTAATTCCAAAATTTACACTCTTCTATTTTGGATAGTTGCAGACGAACTCTCCTGTTCGTGACTTCGAGATCCACTCTCAAAAATTTAATTAGTAACTGTGTTTAGCTGATGTCAGAAACTTCGCTCTATCATTGGATTTGTTGTTTGCATGTAATCTCTAGTTGATGCTTTAAGAGAGCTTGGAAAAATCCAGATCTGTGCAGTAACATTGCTTTCTTGTGTGTGTAAAAATGTGCTCTAAAATTTGTATTTATATGTACTTAAGTTCCATCAAAACCCTAGATCAAATGGCTGAGAAAAGAAGTTGAGAATCAAAACCGCCTAAGTCTTGATCAGTTGAGACATGCTATTCAATCGGTAAAGATAAGTGGTTTTCGACCTGTCAAGCTATAGTTGAAATGCAGTCTTGCAGGGGTCCTTTTTCTGCACATATTATCTAATGTAATTTTATTTAGATAAACTAAGTCGAAACTATTACAATTGTTCATGGTTTCCAATCTAAAAATATGGACTTTACAATATTATTAGGCATTTTTTATTATTGTGTTTTGTAAAGTTGTTATTTACAACTATTTTGTGTTGGCTTTAATTTCGTGCCAAATTTAATTGTAATTTTTTTCAATCTTATGTACCCTGTATTTTATGTGGGATTATATTGTGTGGGTTGTGTGTGAAAGAGAGTGTGAAGACTCAAGACAAATTGAAGATTAAAGAAGTTTTCGCGGGTAGCTCGCGTGAAGACTTCCCGTGAAGTGAAGCCATGTGCTCAGCACATGACTGGAATGCGAAGAGTCATGACAGATGGTGACAGCTAGTTTTCGTGAGTATTTCGCGGGTAAGGCCTTCCCACGAGATACCCTCGAAACAGTCTGTTTTGCTATTTTGTCATATCTGCTCCACTACATCTTCACTCAAACTATATATACCATCATTACCACATATTGAAAGGAGTGCTTTCTAGAGAGAAAACCATAACCACAACCTTTAAGAGTTAGAGATTGTCATACCCACAATCTTCTGCACAATCCATTGTGGTTTTCCTCAACTTCTATCTCTCCATATCCAAATCCTTGAAAGGTTGATAGCCCAAACACTTACCACATCCATTCTGAGTGTAAAGTGAGGTTTTGGTGCTGTTGGGAAGTATTAAAAGAAGCCATTTGTTTGGTGGATGCAATCAAGCTAGATTGCGTGATCCGGAGAGCTAGAGAAGACAAGACTTCATTAAGTCAGTTGGTAGTAGGAGCTAGGAGGGCACGAGTACATGGGGTAAACTAAGCTTGGAGGGTCTTTTGTTATTTGTATACTCCAACTTATTCTCTAGTGAATCTATTTACCGCTTGGAGGATGGCGGAGAGGTTTTTCGCCAAGTTCTTTGGTTTCCTCTTTGATAACACATCGCGATGTTATCTTGTATTTGCATTCTTCTTCCCTATTATTTTAGCTTTCATTTTACTATTGTGTATTGTCGAATATGGCTTAGAGTAGTTTTATTGTTTGTTCGCTTGCATTTACTCTATTCCACGCTTAGTTTAAGTTAGAGTAAAATCAACCGAGCTGTAAGTTTTAATTTGGGGGTCTAAACAGCTCTTATGTTTTTACACATATTCGAGCTTTCAATTGGTATTATAGCGGATGCACTTGCTGAGGTTTCATTACCTAAGTGTGATCCTAGACCCTTTTTGAGATGGATCAATCTCAATCGCTCAATGCTCCTCCATACTTTGGTGGAAGCAATTATGCTTTTTGGAAAGTCTGTATGAGGGCATATCTTTGTTCTATTGATGATAATGTTTAGGACGCTGTCGAGATAGGTTGGACTAGGCCGGAGGCCGCCAAATCCACATAAGATAAGACAGCTCTTGCGGCAGCCAATGCTAATAGAAAGGCTTTAAATGCTATTTTCTGAGGTGTTTCTCCTGACAAATTTCACATGATCTCTCATGTCACAATTGCCAAGGAGGTGTGGCAAATCTTGGAGACGACCTATGAAGGCGCCAAAAAGGTGAAGGACACCAAGTTGCAAATGCTTACCACACGCTTCGAGGAGCTAAAGACGAGTGAAGACGAGTCATTCGACTTATTTTATGGGAAGCTAAATGAAGTGGTGATTGAGAAATTCAACTTTGGAGAAAAGACGAAGGACTCCAAGATTGTGAGGAAGATTCTACGATCATTGCCAGAGAGTTTCCATGCAAAGGTCACTGCCATCAAAGAGAGCAAAGACCTTGATGAGATTAAAATTCAAGAACTCATCGGTTCTCTTCAAACCTATGAGCTATCTCTACCATCTCAAAGGAAGAGCAAATCTCTTGCTCTCAATACAGTTAATGAGAGATTGGAAACTCAAGACTCCTCGATGAGGATGAGGTTGAAAAGGATGTGGCGTACCTTGCTAAGAACTACTGTAAGTTCCTAAAGTTCAAGAGAGATGGAAAGTCTTTTGAGAAGGGCAAATTCTCAAATTTCAAGAAGGATAAGAAAGACTTCAAGAAGAAGGATTCAAGAGATTCCTCACTGTCTCAAATAGTCACTTGCTTTGAGTGCAAAGGGCATGGGCATGTGAAGAAAGAATGCCCCACGTATTTAAAAGCAAAGGGTAAAGTTTTTGCAACTACCCTTAGTGACTCAGATAATTCAAACTCAGATTCCGGAGAGAGTAGTTCAAGTGTCAATGTGTTCAAGGAGATGAAATTTGTTAAAGCTAAGGAACCAATGGTAGCGACTCTAAGTGTTGACAATGTAAAAGTGGAGAAGAAGCCAAATGGAACTGCTCAAAAGGTTTTGACAAAACCTCAAACTCCATTTGTGGCCAAACCCAAGGCTAAAGGGAAGTCTCAAAGAGGTCCTCAAGTTCAACACTTCTGCCACCATTATGGAGTTCGAGGACACACAAGACCTAACTATTATAAACTTCACACATCCAAGAAAGCAGATTCTAAAGGCTATGAGGACAAGGGAAGGGGAATTAGAACGCCAAGCAATCAAAAGGGTGAGAAGCTGATTCTGATTTTGGTGACGTGATGAAGATAATAGACACCATCACTTCTTGTTTGGCAAGCTTCAGCCAAAGGTTTGAGAATCACAGCTCTAGTACCCAATCCTCTAGGAATATCAACCAAAACGCACGTGCCGCGTGGATGAAGAAGGGTACACATGCATAAGCATTAGACTATGTCCATGCATCAATTCTTCCTATATGTTGTGACTTTGGTTGGCTGTTTGCTTATATTTCTCTTTTTAGTATGTTTCTTTTCATGTTTGTTGTGCACTTGTTGTTTTTGTTGATCTTACATTACATGTTCTGTTTTTAAGTGTGTTGAAAAATTCAAAAACCCATAAAAATTGAAAAATTTCTAAAAAGTTTGATTACGCTTGTTGTGTATATCACACGTGAGTTTGGCCTAGTACCTTTGTACTAATGGCGTAGTGCATTTACAAGCTTGGCTTGTTATGTATGCACATCTATTTTTGTGGGAAAAATCCTGACATCTATGTGTGATTGTTGTAAATCGATCTTCAAGCTTGTCATGAATGATTAGTCAATAGTTTTGATGGTTTTGATACATGCATAGACTTGTGCCTATATATCTTCTCACACTTTTATGTTTTTGTTTTATAGATCAACAAATGTCAAATCTTGAAAAGAGATAATGAGCTGCAAAAGCCGTCGCACATACTAGTATTTGACTAGGAAAAAGGGAAAGCAACTTGTATTGAAATGTATGATGCCCAAAAAGCCAAAGGCTTACTCACAAAAATGAAATATCAAAAATTTTAGGCATCGATCTCAAAAAGAGATGTAAAGATCAAAAATGATAAAATGTTATGAATTTTAAAGAAGCCAAATGAAAAGTTTCAAAGATTTGTAATCATTTTCTTGTGGGAGGTCATATTTGTTCATTTCTATAATTGAGATAGACCACTTGACTTAGCACTAGTTGTGTATAACTTGATTGAATTGATCATTGAAGTTTCACTCTGGACGAAGGACTATTCCACATTTGATCATCACACACAACATACAAGACTTTTGTTCAATGAATGCTTATTTCATTTATGTGATTATACATGTTCAAATGTGATGTGTATACTCAATTGCTTGTCAATCAAACCCAAATTTTTTTTTTGAGTATTTTATATGTTTTTGAAAGTGTTTTTATGCTTTCGTGTTTTGAGCTTTTGTTTAAATTGCATTTTTCATGTTTTTCATCAAAAACTCCTTCAGAGGCATTTTCGCGAGAAGCTCATGACTAAGCTTTTCGCGCGAAGCTCATGACTAAGCATTTCCCACGAAAATGGGTTAAGGCAAAATATGAAAACACAAAATTCAAACAGAAACTTTCGTGACTGTCTCATGACTGTTTCGCGATTAAAGTCTTCCCACAAAAAATTTTGTGCTTCAGAGACATTTTTCGCGAGTAACTTTGTGAGAAGCTAACCCGCGAAAAACGCGTGTTTCCAGTTTTAAAGGGCCGATGTAGACAGTTTTTCAAACACACCCTATTTCCCTCACTTTGACTCCCTCGAGCATCTTTCAACCCTAAACCTATTTTCACTAAAAAACCCAACCAAATATCAAGGGAAAACTTCTTCAAATAATATCCAAGGTATGCTTGAACAATCTTTTATCTCTATTTCCTTAGTTTATGCAGAAAATTCTAGGTTTTTCTTAAGTTGGGTTCATTTTTGAAAAAGGGTTGGGAACTTTAAATTTTGTGAATTTTTTTTTTAATTTCTTAATTGGGCTTTGTCCCATTTACTTTGTTTGTGTTTGTGTTGGCCCTTTGTGGCATTTTAACATGTATTTAGGAAAGATTCACTCATGTTCATGCATTGCTTACATGTTAGTTTTATAGGTGCATACCAAGTGTTTGATAAAATGCCCAAATGACATTTTAATATTGATTTGGACTCCAATGAGTACCAGACTTTGGTGATTACCATGATTATACATGTTTACCATGTTTTGATCATTGGTTGTGTGTTTTACACACTTTAACCCCAATGTACTTAGTCATGCCTTGCACATGCATCACATATGCACACACATGTACACTTGATGCACACACATGTACACTTGATGCACACACTTGTTCACTTGTCATGTTTTTGCAATTCAATCTTTGTGACATTGTTTATGTTCTTTTTAGGACTTTGTGTTTGTTTTATGGACTAACTTGGTACTAATTAAGTTTGTGTTCTTGCTTTGTGTTTTTGCACTTATTTTTTTGTGCTTTGTAAATTTTTGCAAATGTTTCCTTTCAAGAAATCAACTGTGAAAGGAAGTAATACCAAAGGAAAAGAACCCATGATTGATGTTGATAGCTTTACTCCGAAGTCGAAGAAGACTCGATCATTGACTGGATTTTATGATGCCAACAAGTTCAGATCATATGCCGCATTTCAAGCCTATGAGAGCCATTTCAAAGATGCTCATTTGTTGGTTGAAAGGGCGATTGAACAAGTGTCTCTTCTTGATACAAACATTCCAAAATGGTTTGCTACCAAGGATTGGAACTTCCTTCTAACTAGTCTTGACGACACATATGAACAAATGGTGAAGGAATTCTATGCAAATGCCATTTATGAAGGAGATGAGCTGAAATGTTGGGTTAGAGGAAAGGACTTCACAGTGACACCTTTCTATCTTGCCACTATTTTACACATCAATCAGCCAATGCTTCCAAAGCCACCGGTGTATGATGACTTGAATTCGAAGGAGGACTTGCTTTGGGAAACTCTTGGAGAAAACTTAGGGTTCTCTTCCAATGGAAAATCAATTAGTGTTGCATCACTTTCTCTCGAACTGAGGCTACTTACAACGATCATGTTTCACAACCTCTATCCTCTCTCAAGTACCTGATACATGAATCTTGGTCGGGCTTTATTCCTTCACGACCTGATCAACGATGAAGAGATTGATATTTGCTCTCATATCTTCCATATCTTGAGCAAAACTATTGAAAGAACTGACTCAAGGAATTGCCTTCCTTTCTATTGCCTCATCTCAAAAATTTTGAAGCTTAAAGGCATTCATCCATTGGAAGATGAGTACCCGTACCCGCAGCAAAGTCCAATCAATATTTGCACTCTTAATGCTAGCATCAGTCACACCCGAAAGGGAGCCAAGCCAAAGAGTCATGCTCCTCATGGTAGTTCAAACTCTAGCTCACATCCCTATGATGAGAAGTTAGATGACATTATGTCATCTGTCCAAGAAATTAGCACCAAGCTATTCGAACTTGCATCTATCATGAACACTCAACACACCAGTTTTAACATTAAGTTCACATCTCTTCAAACTCAATTTGATCAAATTCAAAGGAAACTAGAAGAAGATGAAAACTAGCTATTCCATGACAAAAGAAGGAGATAGTTCATGATAGGGGGAGTGTCGGGAGTGTCTTGGTAGGGGGAGAAAGAGCTAGATTGAAAGGGGAGCATTAGAGCAAGAAAAGTCTACTTTTCAACTTTTTATATTCCGTTTTGTGTTTATATTTACATTGCTTTATTTTAAAGCTTTTAAGTACTTTGGTTTAAAATTTTCAGTTTATATTTAGTACTTTGTTATGTATCCTTGCTTTGTAGCATTTTTTTTAGTACTTTTAGATTATGTTGCATTATCTTTAGTACTACACATTATGCCCTTATTGGATCTTGTATCCTTGATGCAAATACTTTTTGTATTTCGCATTGGTTGTGTGTTAGACATGCAATTGATTTTTGCATTGCTCTTAATTGCATTGCGTGTCCGAATGGCCATTTACTAGTTAAATGATCATTGTAGTCATTTTTTATGATTGTTCTTGTTTGATCAAGTTATGCTTCATTGTTTATATAGTGTTTATTACCTTGATCACATTTTACTTGCTTATATACGTACCTTGTATTCAAATTGTCATAAGCTTAATGAAAGTTTTGTTTGTGTGTGAGTGTTTAGGATACAGGTGTATACATGCAAGTGATTTAGAGCTTCAGAGCTAGAAAAGACAAGGTTTTCGTTAAGTCAGTTGGTAGCAGGAGCTTAGAGGGCTCAAGTACATGGGGTAGACTAGGCTTGGAGGGTCTTTTGTTATTCGTATACTCCAACTTATTCTCTAGTGGATCGATTTACCGCTTGGAGGGTTGCAGAGAGGTTTTTCGCCAAGTTCTTCGGTTTCCTCTTCGATAACACATCACAGTGTTATCTTGTGTTTGCATTCTTCTTCCCTACTCTTTTACCTTTCATTTTACTGCTGTGTATTGTTGAATATGACTTAGAGTAGTTTTATTGTTTGTTCGCTCGCAATTACTCTATCCCGCACTTAGTTTAAGTTAGAGTAAAATCAACCGAGCCGTAAGTTTTAATTTGAGAGTCTAAACAGCTCGTGTTTTTACACATATTTGAGCTTTCATGTTTGCATATGAAATTATATAGTATGCT
Source organism: Lithocarpus polystachyus (assembly GCA_033629205.1). Taxonomy (NCBI): domain Eukaryota; kingdom Viridiplantae; phylum Streptophyta; class Magnoliopsida; order Fagales; family Fagaceae; genus Lithocarpus; species Lithocarpus polystachyus. The sequence goes on along the minus strand of CM066165.1, from coordinate 88,486,485 downwards.
AATTTAAAAAAAAAAATGATGTACTAAGATTCTAATAAAGGGTATTATTAAAAAAATGATACTAATAAAGCGTTTAAGTAGAGAATAAAAAAATCTTATTCAATTAAAAAAATATATTAAAACAATGACGTGAAATTGTGAGGTCTCATTTGCTTTTGGCATAATATTAAGGGTCAATTTGAGATAATTAATTAAGGCGGTAACAAGAGCACACTACAGTGATAATTAAAAATAATTATTTTGCTAAATAAATTAAAAATTATTTATTAAAATATAACATTAGTTTTAAGAAACAAAAAAATTAATTGTATACAAATAAATTAATTGCAGATAAATTAAATAATAAATATTAATTTTTTATGCCTTAACATATATATAGACCCCCTTTTACACTGTTTATAATTATTTTATTTTTCTCTCATAATTAATGTTCTAACAGTCCATCCATTGGAATGTTTAAATGTATAGTTTGAGATACGAGTAAATGGAAAATAAAATCTACTTCCAAAAAACTTTGGGCTCCTGTTATTTCAACAATGTGACTTCTGTTATCTTTAAATTAGTCTACATTTCACTCCACTGTAAAAACATAATTGTACTATAGGGTTTATTTAATTATACAAGATATCCCGTGACTAAAAATTCAATTGACCAATCCATAAATATTCATAGTGAAATAAAGATAAAATAATTTACCATCACATTATTATTAGTATATCTTTAATCTTTGAGTCCCTAATTTAATTACTTGATTATTCCTATTCTCTTAGAATTTAATTTCATTAAATATATATATCTTCAGTAAAATGACCAGGCATGATACTCTAAATAATCAATTTCCATTAAATCTATGCCAAGGGAATATTTCTTATCTCTTATTGAGATTATAGATTCAATCTTAAGAAATGATGTTCTTGCAACGATAAATATGATTACCCAACGTATTAAGGTTTTAACTTACGTTTCACAAAAAAAAAAAAAAAAAAAAAAAAAAACTTAAAAATTTAATTTATTTAATTTCTGTTTATCAAAAACAACTTACGTTTCACATTTGAGTTCACGATTCTCAGAATTAAATGATTATGCTCTTTAGAAATTATGAGTTTAATTATTCATGTGATAATAGTTTGTAGGACAATCAATTAGATCAGTCAAATTCAATGTATTCTAATACATCTATATGTCAATCAATAATCTCCACTTCCATAATCAAGGTAGACGATCATGATTAATATGTTATACTCATGTCAAATAAAATGTTTGACGTCATCGTTTACTTCAAAAAAATGTTTATATGTCACAAAGGAATTGTGATATAGATCTTCAATATTCATAATTAAATGAGTATAACTAAAATAAAAACATTAAGATATATTTGTTGAAATATACTGACATATAGGATTGAGAAAATCTAAATGAAGTTATTAGAGGCGGTCCCTGTTGATCGATGTAAAGATCAATTATTCCACTTAGTTTTTAGTTTTAGTTAAATATATGAAAATATAGGTATCAACCTAGACTAAATAAATAAATTATGTAAAAAACCTAGAGTTAAATAACTTTGTATATATAGCTACAGTCAAAATTGTTAATTGAAAATTATAGCATTTTTTAATATGAACTGAAACCTAGATAGTTATATAGTGATTGTAATCAAATTTATTTATTGTTGAATGATAGTATTTTTTTTCTATGTACTTTATCAATAACTAATAAGTAAAATTATTGAAGAAATAATTTATTAAATAAATTAGAACTAAGTGGAATCATTTATAATAAGTAAATATATACATGAGTTAATAATAATAATGATGATGATGATGATGATTAATGCATTTAATTATTATATTAATTGATCTTTGTAGAAAAATAATTATATGATAAATGACATGTGGCAAGCCTTTACACAACTAGGTGGCAAAACTTAAATGATTCTAGGGTTTTCAGAGTAAAAAGAGATATGTTTTATTAGATAACTAGTCTTTAATTCGTGCAACATACTAGATAGTTAGAAAATGTTAAAAATCTTCACTTTGTTTAATGCAACAATTAAGTAAAAAATAAATGAAAATTAATAATTCTAATTCAAAATAAAATTTGAAAATAGATAAAAGAAAATTGATTTTACATTAGCAGTCATCTCAAATATAATTTAATAATGAACTTTTTATAAAATGAAACAAAGATATACACATCTTCAAAAAAATCCGCATGCATATTTTTCACCAAGTTTAAGCATAACTGGTATAGGTGTTTCTGAAACATTTACTCCATCTGATATCAAAATACTTCATTGTCAAACATGAGAATAAAAATATGAAAATATTTTGGTAGCATCCAATACCTTCAAGCTTTCTTTTTGCATTTAGTCCATTTGTAGTTTGTATAGAAGTTTCAACCACGTTGCCATAATAATAATCATGTAAAAATCAGATCTGTGCAAAACTATGTGTTATAGTTTGTGTGTAATGATACGATTTAAGTTCGCAAGAATCTTGAGTCCTAATATGGCTTGGTCAACATTATGTCCAAATTAATAGTCATACACAATAGTACATAGAAATAAGTCTAATCTATATATACTATAAAGCTGATGTCTTTGGCCATATTTTTTTACTTTCATTTGACTTCGTAAGAGCTTGCCATGTGAGATTTGAAACTCTTACATTTTTCCACATTACCAATATTAAAAAAAAAAAAAAAAAATCAAAATCCAATTTAAAAAAAAAAATAAATAAACGCCCGATCAACTCCTTTCTCCCCCGAAAAATAAAAAGGAAGCCCGACTCTTCCGAACACAAACTTTATCGTCTCCTTTTTCTTCAACTCTACGTTGGTGGCACTTCGATAGTGGTGAGACACTTCGTATTTTAGCAGTCAAGGCTTACTGTCTTCACTTGTAACCTTTTTCGCCCTTTGCGGTTTCATGGTTTTATGATTTTGCCATTGGCTCTTCTGGGGTTTTTAGCTGATTGCTATATCGTTCACTTTGTTACACTCCCTTCACTGTCTCTAACTATCTATAGGCCTCCTCTTTTTATTTATTTTTTACTGAAAAAAATAATATTAAGAAGAGAAAGGCATGAAAAGGAAGAACAAATACAATTTTATATTCATTTCTTTTATTTTATAATTATTCCTGAAATTTAGTCAATTAAACAAAGGAACAAACTCTATTGCGTAACAAAGAATAAATACTATTGCATGAAATTTAGTCAATTATTTATGTAATATGTACAACTCACACCAAATAATATATGTAAACATGCATAAAAAGAAGAATTATGTACTCATGTAATATATGTACAACTCACACTAACATTTGTACTGAAGGAGAACAAAATGAGTTATTCAATGACTACAACAACGCAACAAAAGAAAAAGATACAAAAAATTATTTAAAGTTGCAAAAAAATTAATAAAATTGCTGAAAAAAAATATAAATTGATATTTTAACATTGCAACATTTATTGGATAATTGAGGATATTAGGGATTGGAATACTAATTTTTATTTAATTTTTTTTTTGATTGATTGATATTTTTCATATGCTCTGTTTGTTTAGTTGGAAAACTTTTTGTAAAAATACTTTTTCAAATTTTCTAGTATTTGGTATGTTAAGTTCTAAAAGTTTAAAAAAATTGGCAAATCGTGAACACAAGCTTGCCTAAATATAGATCTTAGAGTTTATAGGGTTTATTAAACAATGCTCAAGGTGATACAAGTCCAGATTCAAGAACGTACAAGCTGCAGAAAGAAGAATTCGAAATCTGCTTGGCTCAACAGATCGAGAAGAAGGCTCAACCGATCAAGATGCATTTTTGAAAATTTAAATTAAGGCCTAATAGCTCATTAAGTGATTAGGGTTTCAGATCTATTTCACTAAGTATTTAAAAGAAACCCTAAAGCATGTTTTACAAGGATTTTTTAGAGAGAGAAAAGTGCTTTTTGTGACCAATATTGTAGATTTAGGGTTTTTGTACCCAAAGTTCTCTAAAATCTTCTACCGGCAATATTCTTTAAAGAAACACAAGAGCCGGTGTTGTAAAAGTTGCTGCTACAAGATTAACAACTGGTAATGATTTAAAGCTTTTAGTGGGATCTCAAAGTCACAAACATGGGTATTTGTGTTTAACAAATTTAAATAGGAGAGTCTGTGGATTCGGAGCTGCATATGGTCACGTGAGTACGTACTGCAAGAGGTAACTTTAGATTTAGGAAAAAATTGTATACTATATAACAAAAGTTGGGCTTAGATACCATGGTTACGCCAAGTGACTTCACTAGATTGCAAAATTTTTTATTTTAGATTTTTAGATTTAAAAAATATATCTATAATTATTCTTCTTTTATAATCTCTAAGTTGATAAAAGTCTTAATTTGATTACAATCCAATTCTTCATATAATTCATCCAATCCTTATTTAATCTTAATTTGATTGTAATCTAAATTCTTTATCTAATCCTTATTTTTTACTTGTAGTGTATTATAAAAAAGGCAACATCTTTCTTATTTTTTTTAATCACTACACTACATGTTCTAATGCATCTTTAATTGCAAATTTTTTTTTTTTAATTTTTACATTTTAAATAAATATATCTAATTTTTCTTTTTCTATAATTTCTAAGTTGATAAAAATTTTAATTTGATTACAATTCAAATTCTTCATCTAATCCATTTATGGGGGGTTGGGCCCAAAAGGCCCATATTAGCTCACCAAATCAGAGCCCAAAATAGGACCAAAGGCCTATTAGAGGAGCTAAACATGGTACATATGGAGTAAGTTAACTTTGAAGCCTATCATAATGGGCTCAACCTTGAGGTTAGGACGATGGGTCGAAGGGACAACCACCCGAGGAAGTTTTAAGTGGTCGGCCAAATACTGACCAGTCACAAGGGAAGTCGGGGTAAGACGCGAACCTAGTGAGGTCGATAACCAAGGACTGATAATGCCATTGGGGAAACCGTTGCCGAACACTATTTGGCATCTGGAACAAATTTCAAGGGAATCCTCTAAAGTTATGAGGATACCTTGGGATTTTGATGAACATGGGAATACATGTAAAGTGGAAAATAATGATGATCATCCCACTAACAAGAGACTATAAAAGGTAGAAGAGGGAAAAGGCATGGGAGTTGGAAAAACGGGGGGAGGGGAGACAAGGAGAGAAAAACAGAGAGGGAAACACTGGAGAGTTAAGGGAAACTAGGGAGAAGATCTCGTATTAGGGTTGGGAGTAACAAACCAGGTGAAGTTTATGGCCCAATTTGTAGGATTAAGACATAACCCACGTATAAATAAATTGAGTCCTAAGTACTGTCATCTAAGTAGTCTCTGGTGACTATACCATCTAATTCTTATTTAATTTTAATTTGATTACAATCCAAGTTCTTCATCTAATCTATTTAACAGACAAGTTTCAGTTTAAGTAAGACTTTAATTCTATTTGTTCTTATCGACTTATTTGGATAAAGTAACAATAAGTATTGTATCAATTTTTATATAAAGTAACAATTTTACATTTTAGCCTAATTTAAATGTTAATTTTTGTTTTCTTTTTGTGTGGATAAACAATCAAATGATAGCTAATATGTATTAACATTAATGTAAACTTAATTAAAAAAATCTAATTTAGGTCAAAACAAAACAAAATTAGAATAAAGTCACCCAAAAAAAACTAATATATATATATATATATATATATATAAAATAATGACAAATTTTGCAAAAAAAAAAAAAAATGACAAATTCAAATCCATGTAAGTTTGAAGAAAAGCATACAAATTTTGTTTCATGATATTGACAAAAATAATATACAAAAAAAAAAAAGAAAAAAAAAAAAGAAAGAAGAAGAATAGATCATCTTTTGCATTCTGAAAACAAACATATTTATTGCACTTTTTTAATAAGTTATTACTTACTTTTATATATATATATATATATATATATATATTTATATATATGCATTTCATAATACCTTAGTTTCACACGATATAAATTTATTATATAACTTAAAAGTAAAATATTTATTTATTTTTATTATCTATTCTATTATCTAATTTTATGTAAATTAATAAAAAATTATTTGCCTATAAATTTTGATTAAGCCATGCATCGCACGGGTATTATGCTAGTTTATTATAAAACTTCCATTCTATATAGTGAATTTGTTGCCTTGATGATAGTTTGAGTTAAATACTCTCCAGGGTTTTTACCTTGAAACTGGACTGTTTCATTAGTTTTCCTAGATCATCATATCTCTTGTCTTCTTAACTTTTCCGCATTAAGTGATATGATTGTTTGTGTTTAACTAAGATCTGAATAATAAACCTAGGTATCAAATTAATTAATTAATTAATTAGGTTAAGCAATCTGAATGTACAGAGATTTAAATGATCTAACAAGTAGTTTTAGAGCAGATTAGCTCTTGATTAGGTAGGTGCTGTTTAGGAAGGCACTGTTTCCATGAAGAGAAGTCATTAGAGAGGCCAGAGGAGAAAGGGGAGAAATTATACAGTCCTCTGGTGGACCACGTCATCTGTTCACCATTCCACTAAAAAACTTTCACTTGTTTAAAATTGCTGAGTTAGTGTTTTAAAAAAATTTCCAACTCAGCAATTTTAAATAGATGTGAGCCTTTTAATGGAATGGTGGACCATGTCACTTATCTACCATGTGGACTAGGAGTATTCGCGATGCGGTGCAGTTTTTGGGCCATTTTTAGCACCGCACTTTGCGGTGCGGTTTAGCTAAAACCATAACTGCACCGCACCTTATTTTTGCGGTCACATGTGCGGTGTGGTGCGGTTTAGAGTTTAGTCAAAACCATAACCGCACCGCACTTCATTTTTGCGGTTACATGTGAGATACTATGTATAAGATGCGGTTTGAAGTCAATATATTTTTCTAATTTTGGGCTTTTCCTACTCAGCCCAAAACTAATTTTTCCCTTTTTTTGACCAAGTTTTAAATTATTGAGCTAGTTTTTCTTTATTTTGGGTTGGCTTTTCTAGTCAACACTTGCTAGGGTTATTAAACTTTAAAAAAAAAAAAAAACTAGGGTTTTAAAACTATTAATAATATATTTAATATTAAAAATAAATAAATATATTAATATATAAAGAGAGTGCGATGCGGTGCGGTTTATGCGGTTTTTTTATTATAAAACCGCAAACCGCACTGCATCATGCGTTGTGGTGCGGTGCGGTGCACTATTACTTGCAGTACGGTGCAGTTATGCCATTTTGCGGGTAGTTTTGATGCGATTTTTGCGGTTTGTGTGGTTTATGCAGTTTGGTGAACACCCCTAGTGTGGACCTTATAATTTCTTGAGAAAGGGTGCATTGTCAATTCTAAATTCTCTTATTTTCTACCTTGCGTGAGACTAATGTAAAGTCTTCTACTTAGTTGATTATTGTAGGCCGAGCATATCCAAGTTCATATTTTCACGCGAGAAAATCAAGGAATTAATGACTCTGTTTTAGATTAAATAATAAAAATGCTAGCCGTCCACTTATATGGTCTGTCTATAACAAAATCAAAATTGTTGGGTTTAACAGGGTTGATCACCGTCTTTATCCATTATAATTATTCTCAAAAGCAAAGTTATATTAGTAAAATAGAAGATCCATTGGCATTGAAATTAAAGGCCCAATGGAATACGTTTGGGAAATTTAGACTCCGGTTGATTTTATAGTAGCATTAGTCAACTTGTTAAATTAATCAATTAGAAATTCAGACTAATTTTAAGGTTTATCATAACATAGTAAGATACCAAAAAAAAAAAAAAAATGGCATATAGTGATGCAGGGAAAATTGAAGGAAAAACCACTATGGAAGTTTATTCATGACCAATTGAATTTACTATAATAGAATGGAAGCCCTCGAAACAAGAATATCACACATCCTAGACTCCTAGTATTATTATCTATAGCAAGACTTATCCATATGATCGCACGCAGATCTTATTTCAATTGGACTCCTCTACCTCCCAAATCTCTTTAGTGCTTGGATATCTGATCAGCGACTAACACAATAACAACATGATTTGCACAAGGATGTTTTCCTAAGTAATGCTATGTGCACAAATTTTTTTACAAACAATAGAAGTGATCGGTGATTATTTGTAAGTAAAAATGTAATGTTAGTAGTAGGTTCAATTGAATATTAGTAAGAATTTTCCATATCAATATTTTGTAAAAATATTATAAAATAGTTTGTATACATAAAATTACTCTTTTTGCTTTTACAGCCTAAGGAAAAATTTTGCTTAATGGGTCTTTATATGCAAGGATTGAGCTATGATTCGACCATGGGGGCAATGCCCGCCGCCGCCACCCCCCCCCCCCCCCCCCACCCCAAAATTTTTTTTTTTAAATTATATATATGTATACTAATTTTAGCAATTTTGTTATATAAAATTACATTTTGTTTTCCTTAAACAATACTATTGATTATTTTAAGCATAATGCTATACTCACAAAATTTTTTACAATATTTTCATAAACTATTTTGGTAGCAAATTTTTCATGGTTCGAATATTGAGCCTACGGCTTACTATTCATGTCATTTTTTTACTTATTAGTAACCATTTATCATATCAGTAATTTATAATAAAAAAAAAAGATTATAATTTTATCATTTTCCTCATTTTAATGACCATAAAAAAATTTATAGATTTAAAATCTAGAACAAAATATGCAAGCCCAAAAAAAATAGCTCAATAACAAAAATTACCTACAGTAAAACTAAAAACAACCGACCCACGTTCACATTGCCTTCTCTAATATCATATATTTTTACGCGAGAAAGACGAAGAATTGACTCTAATTGCGGGATACGTTGAACAAAATAAAATTATGTCGGCTGTCCACTATGGTTTGTCGAATAACAAAATCATACTGGTCGGTTTGATGTTTAACATGCTTGACCACTTTCTTTATAATGGTCATCATTTACTACGTCATATTAGTTTTCATCTTTGAGAAACATCTACGTCTTATTACTGACACAAACTATACGTGATGGCTTTCATTATTACATAGTATGACAAAATGGCCAAATGCCCTTTTCATGCAAACAAAACAGTATTTTGCCCTCTTTTTTAAACTAATTAAGAAAATGCCACTCTTTTGAAATTCGATTTTCTCTTAATCGAGTTAAAAAAAAATTTTTAAGCCCTATAGTGGCGTTTTAAGGAGCCTATAGTGACGTTTTCAGGACATATAGTGACGTTTTATAACTCGACCTCTATGAAGTCGAGTTATAGGCAATTTTTTTCATTTTTTTTTCCTATAACTCGATTTCGTAGAGGTCGAGTTACAAAACGTCACTATATGTCTTGAAAACGTCACTATAAACTCTTTAAAAACGCCACTATAAGACTTAACTCGATTTTTAGAAAATCGATTTTCAAAAAAGGGACATTTCTCTAATTAGTTTAGAAATGTGGACAAAATGCTGTTTTCTTTGCTTGAAAAAGGTATTTGTCCATTTTGTCCTTACATAGTAAGAAATTTAATACATTTTGAATTAATGGGACTCAATCGTGCTAAAATTTTCTTTTATCCAACTTATAAAACTTTTTAACACCCTTACCATATTGATCCACTATATGATCTGGATTGTTTCCCTATCATCTCGCGTGACACACATGTACCTGAAAAAGAAACAAAACAAAAGATGATTTTTAATATTTTATGCCGACATTTGTCAAAAGTAGACACATTTGCCAAAACCATAATTGCGCCCACTAGCGGCTTATCAGGCGTGACTTTTTATTTTAAATTTATTTTTTATCAGGCGTGACTTCTTTATATGATTTAGTGTGGAACAATGTAATGAACTAATTTGAAATAGTGAATAGAGATGAAGGCCCATGGTTCTATGCTTTTATTTTCATATGGTTTTTTGAGAACTATGAGCGACGTCGCTTTTTTTTGCTGTTTGCTAGTTAATAATATTGCCTGGTTTACCAAAAAAAAAAATATATCATTTTTTGTTTTTGTTTTTGTTTTTGTTTTATTCTTCCCTTCTCATTGTCATGAGACGCTCACTTTAATATATATCCCCCAGCCCCCCAAGAAGAGATATGGGTACATTGACCTCATAGACCTCTAACGAACATAATTTTTTCTCTTGGATTCTCTCTTTCAGTTACTATCAATTAATTTCTCAAAAATAAACTCTGGATATTATAAATACAGAATTTCAAGTTTGAAAATCAAACAATTAAAATAGTTTCACAAATATATTTTTGTATTGATGAATGAATGGGTATAATTATTTGTATTTGTATTCTATTACAATATATATATATATATATCTTCTGAATCAATCTCCTTGAAAAAGTTTTTAATTCAAGAATTGTGTTGATGTAGTCTTGAGTTGAACACAAGTTGTTCCCCACTTTGATTGAAAAGTGGATCGAGAGATTTTTGGACTGGATTTTGATGAATATATCTCTGATTGTGCGTTTGTTAGAGACTTCTCGTTCTTTGTGTACTCTTAAATGTTCATCATCTTAGAAGATTTGTGTTGGAAGTTCCTTGAGACTTTAGAGATTAAATCCGATAAAATTGCAATTGATTAGAGTTCTTGAACTTTCTAGAGGCTTCGAAATAAAACTCTAAGACTTGGAGGGATTATTTGGAAGAATGTTTTGAATGTTCTTTGCATTCACAAAGTTGTGGTGGAAGTTTTTTGTGGTTTTAGGGACTTGAGTTAATAGAGTTTACTAATTTGAAGTCCTTTGTAGTTTTTGGAGGCCTTTTTGAGCTTAATTCTATTGACTTTTGATTTAGAAGGATGATTTAAATGATTTCTCTTTGAATATTCTAATTTGAAGTTCTTGATATTCTTGATAGCTTTGGAGCATGCATGATTTCAACAAAGCTTTGAGACTATTGAATGTCATTTTTGAGAGACTAATGATAATCTTTATTTATAGGAGTCTTGAGATTTAATGACACACGATCAACTGTGATTGGTAATATATGTTATAACTTAAATGAAGAGACTTTAAGTCTTATTTTCCAAGGGCCACATGACATAATTTGATTAGCCAAAATTTTTTAATTTAAAATAACACATGACGATATTTAATTAAGCTACTTGTGCAATTTTAAATTAAAATATCAACATCTATCGACATGTGGTTGGCTTTGGGATATTTTTGTAATTTTTATTAGTGATATTTTGAAATTTTCTATTGGTTTGAATAACAACAGTGATACCCACTAAGTAACACATGGTGCTTTGCAATTGGTTTACTTTATGATAGGACAATTTGCAATTGGTTGAAAATTTTGCATTCTATAAATGTTCCCTCGGCTATTGTCCACGTATACTTTCCTTTTGTGTGTCGTGTGAATGGGTCTCAAAATTTGAATTAGACGCTTGAATCTTGAACTTTGTCAATGCTCCGTTGAAGATTTTTTTTTTTTTTTTTCTTTTTTAGAAAAAGGTAAGACAATTTTATTAAAGTAAATCAGTTTGGAATACATCATTTAAATCACTAAGTAGTTCTTTTACTTATACATCGGTTTTTGCGGTTAAAACTGTTCTTCTTGCAAGGGCGTGAGCCAACTTAATTATTCCCTTCTTGTCTCACATGCTGAAACTGGCAATGCTGTAGAGTACACCCCTAACTGTGAGTATCCTCAATTACACTCTCATATAGTGTGTTATATCGATCAAGAGCTTTCAATGCCTGAACAATCCGGAGACAATCACCTTCCACCACCACCTTGTAGATGTTAAGTTCTTTTGCAAAAACTACCGCTCTATGTGCTGCCAACGCTTCAGCCAACTCCACTGTGTGAGGTAAACCTATACCGAGTAATTTTGACTATAGCAATACACCACGCTGTCATTTAGGTCAAGATGTCCCTTTTTTTTGTTTTTTTTTTGTTTTTTTTTTTTTTTTTTTTTTGCTTTGCATGTTTTTTCTTCATGTATTGCTGTTTGATGTTTTGTGAGGCCAAGAGCAAGCCACAACCATTTGTAAGTCAATCCTAACCATGTCCCATTATTATTATTATTATTATTATTATTATTATTATTATTATTATTATTATTATTATTATTATTACAGCCACAGCCTCTAACAATTGTTAGGGCACTCCTTGTCACAACCTTATAAAAGCAGCCCTGATGGCACAAATCTGTTTCCAAGTGAAGACAAAAGTGAAAGGAGATCTCCCTTGTCGTTGTATAGGTATTGTTCTTCTTCCTCTTAGCGTTACGTGCCTGCTCCAAGCCTTCAATCTTTCTTTTTTTCTTTTATTTTCTTCTTTAATCAACTTCGTGATCACCTCCATGGCTTTTTGTACCAGCAACTTTTTTTTTTTTTTACGTATATCACATAAATCAAAGCCTCTGTGTTTAAATTAATTCCATGGCCCTTGTATTTTGTCTTTAGGTCTCACAAATGTGTTTCTTTTTTACTTTGGTAGCATAAAGAAGAAGAACCCACGGCATCAATTGTTGGGCTTTATAGAGCCTAGTTGTGTTTGATCCGGTTAACGACCTAGCTCGACTTGAATAATGTTGCGTTGTTTTTTAATGGGAGATTTTCTGAGGCTTAATTCATGAAGCAGAGGCTTGAGCCCCTAGGGCAACGCCTTCGGAAAAAAATTTTGGCTCGTTTTGTAGGCCATTGTGAATCCTGTGCGCAGAATGTAGAAAAACGTTGCTTTGGTGATTAGGGTTTCTTGTTGTTGCTGTTTTCGAGAGAGTGAAAAATTGTAGCTGCACTTTTGTATTTTTTTCCCCTGATAATAGTGAAATCTTTGCAACTTCGTGGACATAGGCAAATTGCCAAACCACGTAAATACTATCTTGTGCATGTACTTGTTTTCTTTTGGTGTGTATTTTCTCTATTTTTTGTTTCTCACAAGTTTGGAAATTTCACGGTAATTCCCTTCATCAGCAAGTTTTAGTGGCTCCAAGTTTTACTGCTACTTCAGATAGTTGTCTTTTCCTTCCTTTTTTTTCACCACTCGTAACACTTATGTAGGAGGATCACCCTATGAAGGAGGCTATCCTAGAATAGTGTTAGCCTCACACTTTCTATCTCCCTTCCCCCCCCCCCCCCTCTCCTTTTTTGAGAAAAAAACCTATCTCTTTCACTCTCTTCGTTGCATGAAAAATTAAAGCTTAATCAATGAATTAGAGAATGTAAGGTTGAAATTAATCAACCATTTTGTTGGCTTTATTCCGTGTCAATTTGTTTGTAATTCAGCACTTAGAAACCCTGTATTTAGGTGGGAATCACGTAAGGGTAGTGTGTGAGAGAGTGTGAAGAAAAGCTCAAGATTGTGCACTCAGCAAGGAACTCGCGACTGGATCTCGCAGCTTGTAAGTTGCCAAAAGTTGGACACGAGTAAAGCATACAGAGGAGCTGAACAGTCACACCAGCTAAAGCACTACAGGACAAAAAGTCCAAACTGGCCATTCAGTTAACCCACAGCTTGTACTCGCGACTAAGTCAAGTCGCGAGGTCAAGTCGTCAGTTCACTCTGTTTTGGAAAAATTGACTTTTCGCATTCCAAACACAGCAGTATAAATACCCCTTATACCTATGTAATATAGAGAGCTTCCAAAGAGAATTTTGAGAGAGAAACCCTAGAGAACAACAAGATTGATTCATCCACAATCTTTATATAGTAACTCTTCAAATTCCTCAACTCTTAGCCTCTCCATTGTTACATCCTTGAGAGGTTCTTTAGCCAAATCATTTTCTCACCATACCCATATATGTGAGAAAGCTTTTTGGTGCTTTGGGAAGCAATTCGGAAGAGACCAATTGATGTTGGTTGATGCTATGGGCTATAGCAAAATCCGGTAAGCTAGAGAAGACAAATGTTCGACGTAACCTCGTTGGAGCAAGAAGCTTGGAAGGCTTAGGTACACTGGGTAGATTAGGCTTGGAGGGTCTTCTGCAATTCATGTATCCTAACTTCATTCTCTAGTGAATTATTGACCGCTTAGAGGGCGGCGGAGAAGTTTTATGCCGAAGGTTTCGATTTCCTTTTCGATAACACATCGTTATTATGGTATATTAGATCTTTAATTACCGATGTTCTTTCTCTTAATAATTATGCATTATTTCATGTCTTTACTCAAGGTTATATACGTTTCCCATGGCAGAACTGTGATAATATTCATGGAAGGGAAAAAAAAAAACCACTTGCTCCCAACTTAATTGTTGATAGTAAATTAGCGTGAGGATGATGGTTATAGTCCAAGAATGGTTGTTAGGTGTGCCAAGTAGTTCTATTAGGCTTTCAAAATTGTTCATTTTATTTTTTGGTATCTCACAAAACTAACATATTAGTTTTTTTTTTTTGGACAAAACATTTTAGTAATTAATCATAGTCTTTATAAAGTAAGCAATATATTCTCTGATGAAAAATAATTACTTTCACCAAAATTTGAATAAATTAGTATATATTCATAAAATTCAAGACTCTCATGCACATATTCAAAGCTAAAGATAAATTTGAATTCAGTTGTTACTCATTTTATTTAAGAAAAGAAAAAGCGAAGTCTCAGCAAATCATGAAATGCATAATAATTAATCTATTATTAAAATGAAATGCATAAAAAAATGAAATCAAATAACTAATTAGAATTATAGTATTTATTTATAAGATATGTTATATATATTATCAATTTAATAATAGATTATTATATTTATATGTTGTATAATATATATTTATTTAATAACAAATGCATAATACTTTAAAAAGTCGCGACGTGATGTTTATCTGGGAAGTTATTGTTAAAAACCATACATATGGTGACTCTCCATTCTCTTAGATTTGGAGCAATTCTCCAACTCTCTAAGCAAATTGTGCAACACTAAAAGCTAAAAACTTTATAAACATATAAAAAAGACTGGAGATTAAGAAATCTGATTGATGGGAGAGACGAGAGGTTAAAGACTCACTTGCATGTGAGTTGTTGGTAGAGAAAGGAAAACTCCTTTTTTTTTTCTTCTTTGTTTGATGTAATTAGAGGCTCCTTTATTATTATTTTTTTTTCAGAGTGATTATGAGGGGCTACAGGTTTTTTTTTTTTTTTTTACATGGCGGCTATTAAATTTTCGAGATAATCAGATAAAGATAAAAGAAGATGTGATTGACCCATTTATGGCCTGGTTCAAAACACACCTAATTGCCACCCCCGGTTACTAATTTCTAAATGTCTAACCATTTCTAATAAGTGTTTGACGTCCTAGAAAGATTATTCATGCAAGTGTTCAAGCTACATGATCACCTTTTTTTTAAGTCATCAAATGTGGGTTAAATGCGGGATCATAGTACTAATTGTACAAATAACTGAAGCTATAAGCATTTAACCTATAAGAGAGAAGACATGCTTATTGTTTGCCCCAATCACTAGGGATCGGGTACCACATAACATCATGGTGTTGGATGACTGCGGGCTCAGTGTCAAACAGACTCCCATATGGCCGATACAAATGTACAAACCAAGAATGGAGCAAGAAATATTATATTTCTCCTCACAGCAAATAAATGTGACTTATCACTTCAAGTTCTGATTAAGCCAATGAGTTTTCATGGGAAACTTGGGAGTTGTGATTTATAGGGCTAAGTAGTATGTTTAGTAGCTTCAACAGTATGTAAGATAGACGTTTACATAAAGCTTGACAAGCTAAAATTAATGCACTTGGATATATGTACTTTCTCCTTTCACCACACTATATATAGGTCTTCATCTTTAAACAAAATAAGAGTATGGAAAGATTTAATACTGGTTTAATATTGATGATACCGAAATCGTTATTAAGTCACACGATCCTTGCACGCTCTAAACACAACCTGCATAACAAAGAGGAAGAAGAAGACCTTACAGAGAGTACCGGTGTGGCATCGGTTAAATACCCTCCGAAGGTTAAGTTAGAGAACTTTCACAATTCTAAAGTGCCAGAGCTGGGGTGAATTATGTGTACCTTGATCTCTGAGGGTTTTGGGTTTTTATAGTAGTGTAGAACTGACTTTTGATTCTTGGCGAAGAGGAATTTTTCCTTGTAGGGAAGGTCCTTATAAATGTACATATTTTACAGGAACCTTTCGATAAAGAGATTCTGTTGATTAGGGTTAATTGTGACGCACAAGAAATTTCCATTTGAAGCTCCTTGAGGACCAATTAAACCATGTGGGTGCCACGTGGCTTTGCCACCATCCACTTTGTATCTGTCTGCTTTCTTGTTCGTCCGTCACAGAAAGTCCATCCACCTTCAACACGTTTCGTTGTGTTGCTTCCTTCCCTTTCACCATCCACAACCTAGTACAGTCGCTCATGGTAGGTTTTGTAAAATGAGACTGTCTACTTTAATTTTGTCCTCTTTAATTGCCCCCTTACTCTATGGGTTCGTCACCCTATTTCCCAGACGGACCCGTAGAGTGACGGTTTAACTCAATCCTTAGGAAATGCATTCTAATTTGACAAGCTAGCCTAGTGCCATTAATGCACTAGGGGCACGTGGCACGTTTCTAGGTTAATTACTCATACCAAAGCATCTCTATGTCTTCCGTGCCGTTCCCTTTATATATATTTGTTGCTTCTCCCTCTCATTTTTACTTTCCACAACAAATTTTCAGAGCCAAAGCACTACCGTCTACTTTCTTTTCAGCTTTGTCTTCTTTGTCACTTTTTGGTGACCCTTTTTTGATTTTTGCAAGGGATGCTAATGATGAAGGGGCTGATGGACCATTGTCTCTCTCATGAGACGGCGTTGGACCATGTCAGGGTTAAGGCAAAGGCGACGGTGGTGGAGCTGGAGGAGTTGAAGGCCTGAAAGGTGGTCCAGGAGAAAAAACTTGCTTCATCAGAGCAACTCCGGGGTGAACTAGAGAAGCAGACAGAGGTGCTGAGGAAAGTCCTTGAGGACAAGGAAGGAGAAATCAAAGACGCTAAGGATCAGCTCCGTCAGGCTAAGGAAGATGCGGTACAAGAGTATCGTGACTTCAACGCCCTTCTAGCAAAGCTTGGCGACTCGTTTGCGGATGGCTCTGATGACTGCTTCTGTTAGGTCAAGGCCTCTTTTCCTGACCTAGACCTATCCCACATTTCCATTAACCCTCAGGCCCAGACTCTAACCCAGCCCATCTACTTTGAAAGCACCAATGAGTTGTTCGCCGATGACACCGTTGCTGACCCTCAAGGTGATAGGGAGACTGCTCTTGTAGACAAAGCCAAACCCATTGGGGACGAAGCCCGTCCACTTGAGGGGGGATCAGATTGCCAAAGGGAAGGATGGAGAGGACATTGTGGATCAAGAGTAGATCTTTCATTTTTTTATTTAATTTTTCTTTTATACATGTAAAGATTTTTGGGAGAGCAACATTTTTGTTTAACCGTTGCCTATTTTAGGCCTTGTATGTAGACATTTGCCCTTTATTGGGCTTTTATAATATTTTAATATTTAGTGTCTATATTTTGATAATATACCTGTCAGTATATGTTTACAATATATCCATCCACTTCTAGACTTTATAATTCAAATCATCCCATAGGATGAACCCGTTCACTTATGGACTTGATACATTCAAATTACCCCTTGGGATGAATTCGTCCATTTGTGGACTTCATAAATGTAGGTCATCCCTTTAGGATGATCCCGTCCACTTTTGGACTTAATATATTCAAATCACTCCTTGGGATGAACCCATCCACTTGTGGACTTCATAAATTTAAGTTATCCCTTTAGGATGACCTCATCCACTTTGTGGACTTAACGGATGTGAGTCGTCCTTTAGGATGAGCCCATCCACTTGTGGACTTGATAAATAATAATCCCAGTACATATATGCATGACATAACTGAATAACTCCTCTTAGTGTGAAAAACACGCATGTAGAGATTGTTCTTAAAAAGAAATAAAAAAAAATTGCCCTTCGGGCTTAAATAGTATTGCTAATAGTAAAAATTATTTAAAAGGGAGTAAACTAGAAATAAGGAGTGTCGTCGGTCATGCCTTTGTCTACTGGTAGTAATTTTTCAGGTGCTCTGTATTCCATGGGTGGTGTAACTTTTGTCCGTCTAGCGTCTCTAGGTGGTAGGTGCCTTTCCTTTGCCATGACGCAATCTTGTAGGGTCCTTCCCAATTAAGTCCAAGCTTTCCCTAAGCAGGATCTCTTGTGGCGCCCATCACTTTCCTCAAGGCGAGATCTCCAACTTGGAAGTCCATGTGTTTGACTTTGAGTTGTAATGCTTGGCCATGAGGTCCTGGTACCACGCTAGCCTTTGCTCAACCGTCGCTCTAACCTCATCCACTAAATCAAGCTGAAGGCGCACAGCTTCATCATTCCTACTCTCATCATAGCTTCCATCTCTGTAGCTTGTGAGTCCGACCTTGGTCGAAATGACTGCCTCGCTTCCATATACTAGTCGAAACGAAGTCTCTCCCATAGGTGTCATTGCCATTGTTCTGTAAGTCCATAAAACACTGGGCAATTCTTCCGGCCATATTCCCTTTGCCTCTTCGAGACCAATACCCTGAGTATACCGTACCTGCAAATGATGTTTCTTCATACAAAGTTTCGTACATTCTTTTCCGTGATGGTGGCCAGGGCTTCTGCTTCCACCCACTTGGTGAAGTAGTCTATACCGACTACTAGGAATTTTAACTGCTTAACTGCTATTAGGAACGGTCCCATGATATCTAACCCCCATTGAGCGAAAGGCCATGGGGCCGTCATTGGGGTGAGCTCCTCTGTTGGTTGTCTGGTGAGGTTGCCAAACTTCTGACACTTGTCACAAGCTTTGATGTACGCATGAGCATCCTTCTACATGTTGGGCCAATAGTATCCAGCCCTAATCAGTTTATGCACTAAAGACCGCAATCCTGAATAGTTCCCACACACTCTTTCATAGACTTCTCTCATGACATAATCTGCTTCCTTGGAGTTAAGACACCTCAGGTACGAACAGGAGAAGCCCCTTTCGTACAAGATGCCTTTTATTAGTATGAATCGCGTTGCCTGTACCTTCAGCTTCCTAGCGGCCTCTTTACCATTTGGTAGCATACTGTCCTTTAAGTAGGAGGTTATTGGCGTGGTCTAGTTGTTTTTGGAGCCTATCTCCTGCACATTGACGCCGTTTATTAATGGTGAATTTTGAACAAAGGACAATACCTGGCTAGAGATAAGCATGTGTTCTACTAATGCGGCCTTAGCGAGGCGGTTAGCTTGCTCGTTCTCCTCCCTTGGGATTTGAACGAACTTCACTTAGAGGTCATTCACTCGATACTTCACTTGTTTCAGGTACTTCTTTATTCGTTCTCCCTTGCATTCGTAATCGCTAGTTACTTGACTTGTGACTACCTCAGAGTCGCAATACATGACCACATTTGTAGCTCCTACCGCTTTGGCTAGGTCTAGCCCTGCTATTAAAGCTTCGTACTCCACCTCGTTATTGGTCGTAGGGAAGTCAAGTCAGATCATACGCTCGATCTCGTTGCCTTTTGGAGAATGAAGTACTATGCTAGCTCTGCCTGCCTGTTTGTTGGACAATCTGTCCGTGTGGATACTCAATTGCGACCGCGCTCCTACCCTCCAGTCCTTTATATTAGTGAATTATGTGATGAAGTCAGCGATGACTTACCCTTTTAAGGCCGTTCGTGGGTGATACTATATGTCGAAGTCACTCAACTCAATCGCCCATAGTGCCATTCGTCCAACTACTTCAGGGCTGCTCATTGCTCTCCGCAGGGATTTGTCTGTCAAGACGACCACAGTGTGAGCCTAGAATTATGGTTTGAGCTTATGAGCTGCAATTACCAACGTGTAGGCGAGCTTTTCCATCTAGGGGTACCTCTTTTTTGTGCTCGGCTAGTGTTGTATACAGGCTTCTGTACCCTGTCTTCCTCCTTGACTAAGGCTGCGCTGACAACTGCCAGGGAGACGGCCAGATAGAGGAACAATTCCTCGCCCGATTTGGAGGGACTTAGCAACGATGGGGAGGAGAGGTATGCTTTCAAGTCTTCGAACGCTTTCTGACATTTAGCCATCCATTCAAACAAATTCTTCAACGTGCGGAAGAAAGGTAAGCACTTGTCCGTTGCTCTTGAGACGAATCTATTTAGTGCGGCTACTTTGTCGTTGAGGCTTTGTACTACCTTGATGTTTGTTGGTGGCGTCATCTCCATTATTGTCTGTATCTTGTCCGGGTTAACCTCAATACCTCTTTGGGATACCATAAACCATAAGAAATTTCCAACCATCACCCCAAATGCACATTTGTTTGGATTTAGTTTCATGCTGTACGAATAAAGGGTATCAAAGGTTTCCTTAAGGTTGTCCAAATGGTCGTCTTTTTGTAGGCTCTTTACTAACATATCGTCGACGTAGACTTGAACGTTCCTCCCAATCTGATGTGTGAACATTTTTTTCATCAACCTTTGACACGTGGTGCCTGCGTTCTTGAGTTCGAATAGCATTACTTTATAGCAGAAGAGACCCTAGCTAGTAATGAAAGAAGTCTTCTCTTGATCGGCTTCATCCAGCTTGATCTGGTTGTAACCAGAGAATGCATCCATGAAGCTCAACAGCTAGTGTCTTGCTATCGAATCCACCAAGATGTCAATTTGTGGAAGAGGGTAGCTGTCCTTAGGGCATGCCCTGTTTAATTCTGTGAAGTCTACGAACATCCTCCACTTTCCATTGACCTTTTTTACCATCACCACGTTGGCCAACCAGTCGGGGTAATATACTTCTCATATAAATTTAGCGTCAAGTAACTTGCGAACCTCTTCGGTTATGGCCTTCTCCCGCTCCTGCACGAACACCCGTTTCTTCTAGTAGATGGGAGAAAACGAGGGCGAGACATTTAATTTATGGACTATGACCAAAGGATCGATTCCAGGTATGTTTTCATGGCTCTAGGCAAAGACGTCTTGGTTTTCCCTTAGAAATGCTATGAGTGCTTGGCGAACTGGTAGGCTAGCAAGAGTACCTATTCTTTTCATTCGCTCGGGCTTAGAGTCATCGAGGAGTACCTCTTCCAACCCTTCAACTGGTTCTACGACCATCCGCTGTTCTTCTATGCACATGGTTTGTAAATGGTCGTCCATCTCCAGCATGGCAATGTAGCACTTGCGTGCTGCTACTTGATCCCCTCGTACCTCTCCTACTCTATATTTGGTGGAGAACTTGATCATCAGGTGGTAAGTGGAGGTTACGGCCTTTCACAAATTAAAGGTAGGACATCCCAAGATGGTGTTGTAAGCAAATAAACAGTCTACAACAAGGAATGTGACATCCTTGGAGATCTATTAAGGGTAATCACCGACTGTTACGAGCAAAGTGATCGCACTGAGTGGGTACACTCTTGTTCCTCTAAATCCAACGAGTGGTGCGTTAGTCGGAATCAACCATTCTTTCCCAATCCTCATCTGCTGGAAGGATGGATAGTAAAGTATATCAACAGAAATCCCATTGTCCACTAAGACCCTGTGAGTGTTGTAGTCCCCAATCCATATGCTCACTACAAGTGCATTATCGTGTAGGTGGTGGAGACGTCAAGCATCCTCCTCTGTGAACCCGATTACAGGGTTATCGATACGCACTATCTTTAAGACCAAACCCGTTAGCTGGACATTCTAAACCATCCTGTGATAGGTCTTGCGCACCTTCTTGGTCAAATAGGAAGTTAAGGTGCTCCCTACAATCATCCTTATGTCTCCTATGGGTGGTTTGGGACGCTCGTTTTCCCTCTAGGCGCCTTGCTCTTATGGTTGGTCCATCCTTTCTTTACTAATGAATCTTTGCAATTTTCCTTGTCTGATCAAGGCTTCTATCTGTTGCTTCAAGTCATAGCAGTCAGTCGTATTGTGACCATGATCTCGGTGGAAACGGCAGTACTTGTCTCAAGACCTCTTGTTGGGGTCGCCTTTTAGCTTGCTAGGAAATGTCAAGGATCCTTCGTCTTTGATCTACATCAGGACCTGATCGATTGGGGCATTCAATGGGGTGAAACTCGCGAACCTTCAAGTGGGGGGTTTTGAGTGCCTATCCTCTCATCCATCTCCCGTCCTTGTGGCCTTCCGTCTCCTATCCTGTCATTTTTCTTCTTGTCTTTCTCTTTCTGGGCTTTTCTTCTAGGGCAAGCAACGCGTCTTCTATGTTCATGTACTCAATAGCCCTGTAAAGTACATCTGACATGGTTTTCAAGTTGTTTTTGTATAAGGAAAAAAAAAACTTCCCCTTCCATAATCCATTGGTGAACGAAGCCACGAGTATCTTGTCGTCAGCTTCATCAATCGAGAGGGCCTCCTTGTTAAAGCGGGTGATGTAAAATCTCAGTGTCTCATTCTCCTGTTGTTTGATATTCATCAGGCATGCAATGGACTTCTTATACCTGTGCCCCCCGATAAAGTGTGAGGCAAACTAGGCGCTCAACTCCTTGAAGGTACTGATAGAGTTTGGCGTCAATGTGCTGAACCATACTCTTGCAGGACCTCTCAATGTAATGGGAAACGGCACATGATCTTGTCTGTTACGCCTTGCAGGTGCATGAGGGTCTTGAATGACTCCAGGTGGTCTAAAGGACCCCTTGACCCCTCATAGGCTTCTACTTATGGCATACAGAACTTCAATGGGAGGGGAAAATAGATCTCTCTATGTTTCATAGAATCTTGGTCTCACTATGGTTGAAATCCATAGCAACATTTCAACAAGAAGGACATTATTGTTTTGAACAATGAAATTTGTCCTCTACCATGTAGTTGTTTTATTATTTATTTTTAGGAACAATTTTAGTAAAATTAACAACATTATCTTATCATTACATTTTTATAAGGGTAATTAGAAATGGTTTTAATTTAAAAAACCATATCTAAATTCTCATTTATTATTACAAAAATTGGTTATTCACTGTTTAATTTTATTTTTAAAAGAACAATTATGAGAAAAGAAAAAAAAAAAAAAAGAGATATTGTTGGGTTTCAAGACTTTAAGAACTAATGTATTAGAACTTTAAATTGTATATGTTGGCAAACCATGATCAAAACATTTAGTCTAGGTTTAGACTTGCTCAAAGTTTGGTTTTATGTCAATTTGAAATTCAGTAACTGCAGGAAATTACTGTTCTATTTTACAAGGCTCGATCGATCGAAGAATAGACTCGATCGATCGAAACTCGTAGAATAAGAATTTTTTGGAATATTTTTCAAACCAACCCAAGCCCATGTGACGTGTAGGGTTAAGTGTTTTACTCCAAGTATAAAAACCCTAACTACGTTTTAGAAGTCTTTGTTGAACTGTGTGTTGAAACTTTTGTGAGATCTGAGAGGTGTTTACCTTTATACACACACATAGAACTATCAAGATCAAGATTCACATCAAGCACTTGATGGTTGCTTCAATTGCTGCATAAACAACTTTCACGAAAATCTAAAACCTTTGAGAGGTGTCTCAAAGTCATAAGTAGGAGAACTTGTGATTGCAGCAGATCAAGGAAAGAAGTAGTCTGTGGACTCGGTGCCGTCACATAGTCGTGGTAGCAAGTTTTCTACACGAGGTAGTAATAAGATGTTAGTGGTTTAAGTCTTGTTGTACAAATTTTAGTTCTTTCATAGTGGATCTATTTTTACCTTGAGAATAGTTAGATTAAATCCTTCCTAGGTTTTTTACCGGTTAGGTTTTCCTAGGTCATCAGATTTTTGTGTTCTTTACTTTCCGCATTATATTTGTTTTACACATATTTGTTTAACCTAGTTTTAATTAACAAACTTGTTAATCAACTTGGCTTAATATTAGGTTAAACATATTGTGTTAAGGGGTCTAAAACTTAACAGATATAAAAAATAAATTTATATTCCCCAAGTTACAACAATAATATGGTATGGTACTGTACAAATTATATTAAAGCTGAAAAAATTGGTAACATACTGAAATTAAAATGAAGAAGAGAAATTAGATGATAAGAGCAATTGCATCAGTCCCTCTATAATACAAAAAGTGCATCATTTTACACATTTTTGCTCAAAATCCATCCACATCAGTTCTTCAATAATATAGTTCATTTTCCAAATTGCTACAGTAATCGTGTAAATATACATGGTTACTGTAGCTTTGTATAATAATAGTTTATTATTTTTTTCTTTCTCACTGGTCAGACTCCCTCTCTTTCCCAACACCACAACAACCCATCAGTAGAAGAAAAATGAAGAAGAAGAAGAAGAAAAAAGAAGGGGAGAACCACCCCACCACCAACCCAGCACCACCCAGCCACCATTGCAACCCAATCACCACCACTCTAACCCATTTCAACAATTGATAATCAACCACAAAATCAACCCAAAATCAACAAAAAGTCAAACCAAAACATCAGAAAACCCAACTCAAAAACAACCCAAACCCGTCGAATTTGCCGTTGCTGTTGCCAGATCTGTCGTTGTTGCTGCCGCCGGATCTTATGTTGCTACTACTATCGCCGTTTGTGAGTGTTGGGTTTGAGATATGAGAGAGGAAGAGAGTTAAGGGAGGACTGGTGTGGATGTTAATAAACTGAGAAACAGCAGTGTTGATATACTAAGAGGAAGAGAGAGGCAGTGAAGAAAATAATAAAAAATGAATATTTTATTTGAATAAAGGTGTATAATAGACCAATTAATATGGGTGTTTTGTAAAAATGAAAGTGTAAAATAGAAAAAGTAGAAATAGAAAATTTTTGCATCAACTGATGCAATTGCTCTAAGTGTTCAGAATAATAGCATAAATTGATTTTTGAATATCTGTAGTTCAATAAGTCAAAAGGATCACAGTTTCTCAGCTGTAAACTTTTTATTTCTTTCTGACTATATATCTTGGCCGGACATAAAGATTACTTATAACATTGTAAAGAATCTATCTCTCCTTCTTTTTTTTTTTCTTTTTTTTTTTCTTTTGGATGCAAAATCTACCCCTTTTTAGAATCCTTTTAATGAGATGAATGTTGTGCTGTTAGCAATATAATTTCAAATAAGAACGTTTGAATATGAAGCATTTTTAATAAGAAATACTATAATATTTATAAAGCAAGCAATTGATATCTATAAAAATCATGATAAAGTTTGAAATATTTTTCTATTCAAATACTAACTTATAGTTAAATTTCAACTTTAACAAGAAATGTCAAGGGCCTTATAGCTTAGTTGGTACCTTCTCAGGCACAAAGTGCTTGAAAATTTAGGAAGGAAATGATTCGAGTTGCGAGATTAGCAGCATATTATAAATATTTAAAATAAAATAAAATTAATTAAATTAAATTATAAGTTATTGTCATATTTTGCTTTAGTGAAACTCCATCAGTTTCCTTTTTCTTTTTTTTCTTTTTTTTTTTAAAGGAAAAACCATTAAAAAAAAATTAACCTTATTTATTTTTGTTCTCTTCTCTATTTTCTGCTTCCCTCTCCTACCAGTCTGTAACTTAAGGTTCTAACACAACCTTATATTTTTAGTTTACTTTTACACTTTTTTCTTTGGCAAAAATGTAAAACACACGTCTAAAAAAATTCATTTTAAGCCTTCAAAGCCTCCCGTTAGCATTCACTACACTGCTCCGTTGAACACAACCAAAATCGAACCGTTTTGCTCTGTTTTTTTTTTTTTTCCTGAATATTTATTAACTCTGGAAACACAGTGAACAGTTGGACGTTTCGGTTTTCCATTGTTTCTTTATAGGATGTTTCATTCGGGTAGATGAAGGTTCTGCATAATCCTATGTGGACAAACCTGTGTTTCTCTTTTGATACCACTATATATAACTGAAGCAAAGGCATAGCTAGCTCCTGGTTGTTTAGATTGCTTCAACTCTTCAATTTGAAATATATATACATATATATATATATATATATATATATATATACTTGGAAAGAATTCCCTCATTTCTCATAAAATTATTTTTCATGCATAAATATTTGCTATTGAATGGGAGATTAGGCCCATTCTATGTGATACGATGGCTTCAAAGAATAGGTCACAAAAAAAATCCTTGGAAAGATTTTGCAACCTGTAACTTTTAGAAACTTGAATTTTCTAATGGGATTGGCTTACTTCTATTACTTTTTTTAACTAGAAACTTGAGTTTTCCAATGAGTTTTGTTTACCTCCATTACTTTTTTTAACTAGAAATCTCATTCTTTTTTTTTTTTTTTTTTTTACAAGATAGAATTTCTACTCTAGTCTAATTTAAGTGTATATATGTGAAGCTCCCTCATGGAGACTTGAACCCCGGCCCTTGCCTCCCACACCCGACAAGCATGTTATACTTGTAGAGTGACCACCGCACTAAGGGTGTGTGGTAAATCTCCTTCTATTTTAAATAACAGTAGCAAGTAGTAATAGGTTTTAATCTTCACATTTTATTTAGTTAGTAAGTGATGTAGCAATTTCTTATTAAAAAAAAAAAAAAAAAATTTATTCTAGTTAAAAATATATTGGAAATAAGTCAAACCCTTTTCTTCCAATCATTACTATCATCTCAAATCTCCTTAACTAATGGCTACTTGGCTAGTGATGCCGGAAAATATGAGAAGTATATATTATTTCCTTGATTTTAAGTGTATTTAATGTTTTCCTAGTAAAATTAGGGCCCTATTATGGTAGGGTATTAATTAGGATATGTTTCAAAATATATTTTCTTGTTAATTATATTTGTCACTCTATTTTTTGGTGGATGCCAATAACTCTCTTTGTAGATTTAAGAAATTCTTGTAGAAGATTTTATTTTCTCTTAAAGCAACCGTGATTTGGTTTTGTGACTTTCCGTTTGCATCGACTAGTTCTTTTTTATTATTTGCTCAAGGAAAAAAAAAAAAAAAAAAAAAAAGCAATCCATTGCACTTTTTTTCCCATAAAAAGTTGTAGTAAGCTTGTTCCGATCTAATTTTCAGAAAAAAGATTTTTAAGATATATATTTTGAAAAATAATAATGTAAATTAATTTTTAAAAACAATATAAATAAAATTGTTCCAATCTAAATCATAACACGGAAAACAATCGCAACAAGAAAATGGTTAAGAAATAAGCGATATATTAGTGATTAATTAATGTTTAATCAGAAAATATAAAAATCAAAGACACCAAAATGAACTTCATTAACTGTGTTAATTTAGCAAATATACTACTCGCATAGTCACATACAAGGAAATGTCAAAGGTATCGAATTTTCTACAAGAAATGTTATAAAATAAATTAAAAGAAAAAAAGAAGAAGAAAAAGAAAAAGCAAGACAATATCTATGACAAAGAAAATTGCACATTTGTTCTACTAGTGTTTGCTTCCAATTCATCCCGTTTAAATGGGTTTTCATCAACTATATAACTATGTATTCAATAAATTATTACAATTCAAATAATATACCAAAAATATATTTCAAATTTCTAAATTCATCAAAACTAATTCTCAAAATACCAATATAAATCAAAATAAACTAGTGAAATTATTGTAATGAAATAAATTTATATATTATGTGTAGCTGGGTAAGATCAAATGGTTTGAAAAAACTATTAACTGAAATCCGACTCAACCCAAGACTAAAATAAAAGTTTCAACTTTCATCCCAATAAATCAACTTATAAAAACCAATCTGAGGCATTGGGTTGGGTTGTCTCGGATAAGTTTTGTAGTGTTGGTAGGTTGGATGCAATTATAAAAGAGAGAATCCTGGAAACAATATGTACAAGGCCCAATACAACTAGATCCCACTGTTTTACTATTTTCCAAGTTCAAGATATCTATAAGGGTCCAAGTACCAAGAGCATGCCTAAAATAAGAGCATCAGTAGTGGACCTGCCATTTGCCAAACGTAAGGTACATTTGGCATTTAGGCCCAAAACATACTCAACAACTAGAAGGCTAAAATTGGGAAAGGCTAAATTTTTTTTAGCATAGTGCTATAGTACCATCTTACATTTAAGATGGTACTGTAGCTGAATGGGTTAATTTTTTTTTTAAAATTCTCTCTCCTCCTTTTTAACCCCGAAATTTCTCTCTCATTATTTCTCTTCTTTTCTCTCTCATCTTTCTCTCTTTCTCATCTGCTCTCTACTCTTTTCAAACCCAAGACCCCGTGCTCTCTCCGATGGCCCTCTCTCTCCGATAAGTTAGATGCTTGCATGTTTAAAATTTGAAAGGCTATCTGATTAAGTACTTTCGAGAAGCTGAGATTAGGGTCGGTGTGGGTTTTGACAACGGTGGAGATCGTGGGTTTTGACGACGGTGGGTCGGTGGGCTGGGTTTGGACCGACGTGATGGCTTCGATGGGTTTGAATGGGTTTGAATCGGAGCTCTAATAGCTTTAATAATGATTCCGACGAGGCATCGGTGGTGGGTGTCTTTGGAGGTGTGGTGGCTATAGCTCGCTCCGATTGGGTGTGTTGTAAAATGGTATGGTACTATTGATAAAGTAGTTTTTTGGGATGGTAAAATGGGATGGAATAGCATTTCCTAATGCTGATGCTCTAATAGGTCCAAAGCCTTATTATGGGCCCAAAATTTGGACCTTTCAGTTTCCAAATATCTTGTTCGACTAGTCGGCTCTGTTTTAAAAACAATCATTAGTGCAAAGACACAAACACAAGGCAAGGTTTGCAAGGGTTTAATGTTGTTCTTGCACTTGTTCCTTGGTGTTTGGTGGCGGGTTTGTTACTTTTTTTTTTTTTTTTTTTTTTTTTTTTTTTTTTTTTTGTGAGAGACAAAGTAGATTTTACCAAAAAGATGCCTCATACAATTACATTAGAGTGCCCTGGTTGCCCTTCTCTTCGAGCTCTAACCTTCAACGCACTTGGTCTCATCAAAGGTAAATTTTTTTCCTTACACCCTTTTATTCATTAATTGAAATTAGCATTACCCTTTTGTAAAAAAATTGTCTTTTGGATTTTATATGCTTTATTTTGTATTTATATATCTGGGTTTTTGATACTTTGCTTGGTGTTCATGTTTTTTTTTTTTTTTGGTAATAGTTATTGAAGCTAAGGTTAGTTAACGGGGGCTCCTAGAGTGGTGGAGAGGTGGGGTGAGCTAGACTCATCAAAATGTGTACTTGCTGCTTCTATCAATGACCATAAAGATGACCCGATATGTGTTGGGGTGTTGCAAATTTTTTGAGTTTATTAAATTCTGAATTTCAAGCATCTGTGTCGTTGTTGGCAATATTTTTCAATTTTTTTAAAGTGTTTGGTTTTTGTTCCAAATGTTAGTTTAGTATGGTTTGTTGAAGCTTCCATGTCCTATGGGTTAAATGTAGAATTGGGTGTACAGAATTTTGCGTAGAAATAAATATTGCATTTGTAAGCATCTTTATCTTGGTACTTTGTAGTATGTTTTAATTTCAACTAATTGCAGACCTGCGCGTTACGTATGATTATTTTTTATAGTGGTCTCATTATTATTATTATTT
Source organism: Lithocarpus polystachyus (assembly GCA_033629205.1). Taxonomy (NCBI): domain Eukaryota; kingdom Viridiplantae; phylum Streptophyta; class Magnoliopsida; order Fagales; family Fagaceae; genus Lithocarpus; species Lithocarpus polystachyus. The sequence continues at coordinate 88,457,073 of CM066165.1, read as the reverse complement.
TGTAATTTGAACTAATTTAATGAAAAGTAATGCATTTCATAATCATATTTATCACAAAATAATTTTTTATTATTGTAGAATTGTTTTATTTAAAATTGGAAATCTTAATTCTACCATAGTCGGTTGACTAATTTTTACATCTCTAAGTCAATTAAACACATTTTGCATTCTATGTGTAAACCTTCTTTTCCATAAGGGTTGAAACAATGTGGGTAATATTTTTTTTTTTATGGAAGTTAAAAAGAATAAAATTCACCTTGTTTTGATGTTTTCTAAAAATTAAATTTGGAGATTCTATTTCAATAATTGTGAAAATTCTAAGTAATAATTCAGAAGGTAATACATGTTACATGTTCATGCTTTGATTGTGTAATTGTATGATTGATATGGGTTATAATTTTTAAGTTGAATATGATGGTGTATATCCCAAAGGGCCTAACTTTGTTGTTTAGGATATTGAATATAATGTTGTGTGTGATTTATAGAGTAGAGACGATTTGTAGTAATTAAAAATAGGTTTTTCATTATTTTTTAAGTCAATAAAAACCTTACATATACTTTTTTTTTTCAAAATATCTTTACATATTTTTTTAACGTGAATCTTTACATATACCTTAATAAGTAAACCCTATACATTTCATTTTCTTAGATACATAAAAAAAGACATCTATTCCATAATAATAGTAGCTGTTAGAAATACTGAATAATTGTATTGTATTTCTCAGTGTAAGAATATACATGAGTGTGCCTTTATATAGGAGGCATATGAGTGCAGTACAAGTAGGAGTGTAGTACAAGATGTGTGCTGTACAAGTAAACTAGTTGGGCCTAAAGCCCACAACACTATACACGTTAACAGCCCCCCTCAAACTCAAGGTGGATGTGAGACCAACTTGAGGTTGTCAACTAAATCACGAAGGCGTCCTTTAGGATGTGACTTGGTGAAGATATCTGCAAGTTGATCTTTGGAAGAGACGGAGAAGAGCTGGAGAGCACCATGGACAAGATGAAAACGGATAAAATGACAATCAATCTCAATGTGTTTAGTCCGCTCATGGAAGACATCATTGTGAGCAATATGAATGGCACTCTGGTTGTCACAATAAAGAGGAGTAGCAGAGGATGTAGACACACCTAAGTCCTTAAGAAGCCATCGTAGCCAAAGGAGCTCAGATGTGGTATCAGCAAGGGCACGATATTCTGCTTCAGTACTGGAGCGGGCCACATGAGTTTGTTTCTTGCTTCACCAAGAAATCAGAGAAGAACCAAGAAGAAAGCAATAACCAGTGGTAGACCTGCGATCAGTGGGATCTCCTGCCCAATCAGCATCAGAAAATGCACGAAGAATAAGAGGAGACTGAGCAGAGTAGAAAAGACCATGGAAGAGAGTGCCCTTTAGGTATCAAAGAATTCGCAGAACAGCAGCATAGTGAGTCGATCGTGGAGCAGACAGATACTGGCTCACCTGGTGAACAGCATAGGAAATGTCTGGACGAGTGACAGTGAGATAAACTAGGCTGCCAACCAAGCGTCTGTAAAGAGAGGGATTAGGCAATGGTTTCCCTCCTGAGGGAGTCAAATGTGCATTAAGTTCAACTGGAGTGTCAACAGTCTTGCTATCAGTGAGTCCAGCTCGAGACAAGAGTTCAGATGCATACTTGGCTTGAGTAATATAAAGTCCATCTGTAGAATGAGTGATTTCAAGACCCAAGAAGTAGCTAAGATGTCCAAGATCTTTCATCTCAAATTGCTGACTGAGAAAATCTTTGAGTTCTTGAATGCCACTGAGGTCATCACCAGTTATGATCATATCATCCACATACAGGAGAAGTAGAATAGTGCATTTGTCAGTGCGACGAAGAAATAAGGCAGAATCATAATGACTGGCCATGTAACCCAAGCGAGAGATGGTAAAGCTGAATTTGGCAAACCAAGCTCGTGGAGCTTGTTTAAGGCCATAAAGTGCACGTCGAAGGTGACAAACCTTGTTTGATTCAACAGAGAGACCAGAAGGAGGTTGCATATAAACTTCTTCACTTAAATCCCCATTAAGGAATGCATTTTTAACATCCATCTGGAAAAGGTCCCATTTACTGGCAGCAGCAACAGCTAAGAGGGCACGAACAGATGAGATACGTGCAACCAGAGCAAAGGTCTCTTCATAATCAATCCCATACTCCTGTGTAAAGCCTTTTGCAACAAGACAAGCCTTGTAGCGCTCAATGGACCCATCAGAGCGAGTCTTAATCTTGTAGATCCACTTACAACCAACCACAGATTTCCCAAGAGGGAGAGTCACCAAATCCCAAGTATGGTTTTTAGATAATGCATCAAGTTCCTCTTTCATTGCAATCTGCCATAAAGGGTCAGTGGAAGTCTCACGATAGGTGTGAGGCTCGTGCAGTGTAGCAAGGGCAGTGTAACAATGATAGTCAAGTAAATGTGCAGGAATGGATCTTACTCGAGTTGAGTGACGAGGTGGAATGTCTTGTGCTAGATCTTCAGGCGGAGTAGGAGCAGGGGACCCAAGCTCAAGGTTGGGGTTGGGTTGCTCGTCTTCAACCTGTTCATCTTCCACCTGTTCATTAAAGGGTGAACTAGGAAAGGGATCAATGATATCTGGTGGTTGGACAGAGAAGTCAACATGAGAATCAGGAGCAGCTGTAGGAGGATCAGGAGCAGCGACAGAAGGAATATGAGCCTCATCTGGAAAAAGATCTAAGACAGAGGAGGAAGATAGGGAGGCACGGAAGTGAGAGAGCTCGACAAAGAGACGATGTTCCCAAAAGACAACATTGCGGGAGATACGAAGACGATGAGAAACCGGGTCATAACACCGATACCCCTTTTGAGTTTCGTCATAGCCAAGAAAACAACAAAGCCTTGACCAAGGTTCAAGTTTGTTATGCTCATGTGACTGAAGAAGAACGAAACAGGCAGAACCGAAAGAGCGAAGGTGATGATAATCTGGAGATGACCCAAAAAGGCGTTCATATGGAGTTTGATTTTGGATGACAGGACTGGGAATACGATTAATAGTATAAACAGCATGAAGTGCAGCTTCGCCCCAAAAAGGAGCAGGAACTTTGGCAGAGAGAAGGAGAGCACGAACAGTGTCAAGAATATGACGAAGTTTTCGTTCGGCTCTACCATTTTGCTGAGAGGTACCTGGACAAGTTAGTTGATGAACAGTGCCATAGGAATGCAAAACAGCTTGAAAAGCATATTGAGTGTATTCAAGAGCATTATCAGATAGAAAAAATTTGATACGTTTGGAAAATTGAGTTTCAACCATTTTTGCAAAATTAGAATATATTTGCAATAATTCAGAACGATGTTTCATATGAAAAATCCAGCTATAACGGGAATAATCATCAACAAAGACAACAAAATATCGAGACCCACCAATACTAGAAACAGAGGAAGGTCCCCAAACATCAGAATGAATTAGGTCAAAGATATCAGTGGACACTGATTCACTAGTATTTAAAGGCAAAGCTAGTTGTTTTCCTAATTGACATGAAACACAATCAAAATTTTCTGTGGACACTGAGCCTAACAAACCTCTAGAAGCCAAGTGTTGTACCCGAGAGGAAGATGCGTGACTAAGTCGGGCATGCCAAAGTGCAAGGGAAGGAGTAGAAGAAACTGCAGCAGCTGCAGAAACAGAAATTGGAGCAACAAGTGGAAGACGAAGGTTGTCCACGGGAAACATACGTCCAACTCTGGGACCGGTCCCAAGCTCCTGTCCCAAGCTCCTGTCCCGTCCTCGGATCCTGCACAATACACCCAGAATAATCAAAAATAATGCGATAACTCAACTCAGCTAATTGTCCCACAGAAAATAAATTGTAAGAAAGGTCAGGAACATTAAAGACCCCAGGAACTGAGAGGTTGGAGGTCGAAACAGAACCTATATTATGACCAGACATTATGGAACCATTGGCTGTGCGAATATTAAGAGGGTGTGATGCAGGTTGAAGTTCAGAAAATAAGGATGAGTGAGGTGTCATGTGATTGCAACAAGCAGAATCCATAAGCCCAGAGGAAGGAGACATACCAGATAAAGCTGAGAGAGAAGAGGAATAAGATGCATTACCAACCATACGAATGACATTGGCGATGATGTTTATAAGGTCATCTCTGGAAATGGTGAAGGTGGATCCAGAAGATTGAGACTGTGCAGTGATGGGAGCCATTGGTTGGACATTCTCAGTGGTAGCAACAGTAGCAGCAGAAAATGAAACAGCTGATTTGTTGCGTTGATAACAAGTCTCAATATTATGGCCAAAACGTTTGCAAAAATTGCAAAAACGTTTGTTGGATTTTCGGCGATGATTGTTGCAAAAGGAAGAGGACCTGTCCTTATTCTTCATTTAGAAGCAAAATATGCAAAAATGGACTGCAAAAATGAAATCTACGCGAAAAACTGGGTAAGGAGCACCTGGCCTTGAAAAAGTCAACTCCCAGAAAAGTCAACGGTCAAAGTCAACGGTCAACGGTCAACGATGACGTCAGCAGATGAGTGGAGGATGACGTCAGCGGATGACGTGGCGTGATGACGTCACCTAGGGCTGACGTCAGCAGGTGACCTGGAGCGCGTGACGGCGCGTGGTGCTGCAGGCCTGGCGCGTGGGAGCGCGTGGACACCTGCTGATCTGGGCAGTGGCGCGTGGCGGCGCGTGGGCGCGTGAGCTGCAGAGCAGAACCTTTGGGTGGCGCGTGAGAGCGCGTGACATCTCCGATGGCTTCGAGGCTTCCACGGATTTGTAGATCGGCGCAAGACGATCTCAGTGGTACCTTCAGAAATTTAATCGGAGCAATATTGGAGGCGGTGACGTAAAGGGCAGTGGTCTTCGCAGTGTGAAACTCCTCAACGGCAGCGGCTGCAGGTCCGGAACCCAAGGATGATGATGTCGGAGGTTCAACGGCGAAAGGCTGCAACAGCTACTGTGACGGCGGAAGCAATGTTGGGAATGGAGTAACACCAATAAAGACAAGACTGCTAAGAAAGGGTTAGAGCAGTGGCTCTGATACCATGTTAGAAATACTGAATAATTGTATTGTATTTCTCAGTGTAAGAATATACATGAGTGTGCCTTTATATAGGAGGCATATGAGTGCAGTACAAGTAGGAGTGTAGTACAAGATGTGTGCTGTACAAGTAAACTAGTTGGGCCTAAAGCCCATAACACTATACACGTTAACAGTAGCTATTTAGTTTTTTCATGTTCTCATTTATAACGTTTCTTACTGTTATCATATTTTATTGAGTGTTGATTTTCATAATAGAGGCATTAAATGAGAGTTAAATTCTTAGAACGTTTCATTAGATTTTAAAAGTCATGGTGTGTGAAGAATATAAGTATTTAAGGACTTTTTTTATATTTTATTATTTATAACTAATGTTAAATGAAATGTCAAAAAAAAAAAAAAGATTTTGAAAATTTTCATCTTTATTTCTTATATATTTCTATTATTACTAAAGAACGTCTTCCTTTTAGTTTTGATGATAAATATGATTTTCTAAGTTAGAGTTAGATTAGTTTCAAGTTTAAATTTTGTATAATATTATTTAATTGTTGATTATATGATTTAATTAAGTAAATTTAACAATTTATTTATTTGCATTGTAAAGTTTATAATAACATTTGTAAGGTCATCTTTAATTAATTTTTTACTTCTTTAGCCGTCAGTCTCTTTGTTTTCCAATTAACGGTTACTAATTAATTTATTTAATTAACGTTTGATTTCTTTTACTAATCTCTTTTTCTCCCTCTTTGTTAACATCCTATTGTTTTCCCAAATTTGATGATAATTCTAATGTACTAAATATGCATATTGTAACATTTATTTTTATTTTATTCCATTTTGCTGCCAAGAAGTTAGTACATCCATAATTATTAGTTTATTTTATGATATGTTTGGTTTGATATTATTATTATTATTATTATTATTATTATAAATTTAGTGTTTCTAAAATAGCATGTGTTTTGTATTCTCTTTTTCTATTATTTCATTGTAACGTTTTATGGGAATACTTTATAAGAAAATTGTTTATTCTTTTTTTTTTTTAATTGAGTGTTTCTAGGTTGATATTTGTTTTGTATTTCATTTTTCTAGTGATACATTGTATCATTTCATGAGAAGACTTTATAAGAACAATTTTTATTTATTGAATAAAATATCATACGTTTAATTTTTTTTTTAAATGAGACAAAATATAAATAATTATGATATGGAGGATGTTGTTAAATTTAAATGTTGAATAAAATAAGATGAGAAGAAAATAGTAAAAATGAAATGTATAGCAATAAACACCATATTATTTTAGTTATGCTATGTAATAAAATAATTATTATATTTTTATATACTATCTTTATAATGCAATAATATAACATTTAACAACCAATGAGAATAAAAAAGATAACAACATAAAACATAAAACTAAATCGTATCAAGTTGGATTACTTGTCAATTCCAATTTTAGCAAACTGACTGACTTCTAGTAATCTAAAACAGATTTCTACGATGCATTTGGTGGAGCTTTCAATATTGTATCAGTATGTTTTGATGGTTAACCTGTTACACTAAAATTAAAAAAAAAAAAACAATATATACCAAAAACTGAAGAAAAAAAAAATATATATATATATATATATATATAGAGAGAGAGAGAGAGAGAGGCTTTTGTGTGTCGAAAAATAGAAATTATGTATGGAATAAGAGGGAGAGTGACAATTTTATAGTATGAGGATAAGAATAAAAAGAGTAAAAAATAAAGGAAGACAAAAAGATAGAATAATATTAATATTGAGAGTAGTGGGGATATGAAAAGTTGAAATGGAATGAGAAAGGTTGAAGAAAGTTAAGGTAGAGAGTAGCAGGAATATGAAAAGCTAAAATGGAGTTGAAAATTTAATAATAAATAAGAAAAATTAAAAATAAGATAAATGAAATATGATATTTTGATTGTAATATAAATATATAATAGAGTTTTTAATTCACTTTAAATGTTAAACAATTGTATAAAAAATTAGAAAAAAATTGATAATGACATGGCTGCTGACGTGGCTCAACGAGAGCGTAGCAATATTAAGTGCTACGCTTTAGTTTTTAGTAATATATAGATATAGATTGGGTTTTTTTTGCTATTGGCGCATTCAGTTTAAATGCTTGTTATGCAACTAAAGGAGTTTAATGAATGTTGCCCCAAGGGTAGTAGAATTCATTGGGTGCCATGCCTCATGAAGAGGTGGTTACTAGTTTGAATCTGCTATTCACTGTTTTCTTAGGGCCAACACTCATTTTAAATAAAGCATTAGTAAAGTAAACAAATAATATGAGCCTTTGCGGTTTGAGTTCAATTTTGCAATGGGTATTATGAATTGAGTTTGTAATTGTTTACGAAGTTTGAGATTTCAAGGATTTGAGATGACTCTTATTTATATTTCAATTGGAAAGTGAATCAAATCCGTATTCTATATTTCTATTTATCATAGAGTTATCTTCTTAAAAAGCTCAAGAAAACCATGATTAAGGATGAAAATGATAAAAAGATGAAATCAAAGATAAGTCTTGATGAAACTTTGGAATGATTTAATAAAAAGAAGTCTAGAGAGATAACTATTAATGATTTACAACATGAAATTACTATTTTTAAGAAAGAAATCATTGAGCTAAAAAATGATTTAAAAAATGTTAAAAATGATAACTTTGGCTTAATACAAGAAATGTTACTTTTAAAAATTGATAAACAACTTGATAATGAACAAACTAATAATGAGCCTGATGAGTAGAAAGATGAAGACGGCCCCAATCAACAAGCTCCTCTTTCTAATACTGCTCCTATTGATAGTGATAGACTTAGTCTTATTAACAGATTGATCCTTCCAAAATGGTTTTCAAAAATTAAAATTCTTGTTTGCCATGATGAATTTAATGTTATTGTTGTGATTGACTCTGGTGCTGATATGAATTGCATTCAAGAAGGAATAATTCCTTCTAAATATTATGAAAAATCCACTGAGAATCTGTTTTCTATTAGTAGTACTCAAATGAAAATCAAATATGAATTAAATAATGCTCATGTTTGTCATGACAATGTTTGTTTTAAAATTCCCTCTGTTCCTGTTAAAAACATAACTGATAAAGTAATTCTTAGCATTCCTTTCATAAACTCTTTATATCCTTTTCTTACTGAACATGATGGTATCACTACTAACCCTTTTGGGCAGAAAGTGAAATTTGAAATTGATACTGATGATTCTTTAAACCCGATTCATGCTAAAACCAAACATCTAAATTTTCTTAAGCAAGAAGTTAGATATAAGAAGATTGCTAAACAACTTTCCAATAAATTATTACAATCCAAAATTGATAATTTTCATAAGGTATTAATTAATGATGTTTGTTTTGATATTCCCAAGACTTTTTGGCATAGGAAAAAGCATATTGTTAATTTACCTTATGTTAAAGATTTTAATGAGAAGAACATTCCTATTAAAGCTCGTCCCATTCAAATGAATGTTGAAACTATTGAATTTTGTAAAAAGGAAATTCATGATTTGCATGCCAAAAAAACTAATTAGGAATAGCAAATTCCCCTAGTCTTGTGCTGCCTTCTATGTTTAAAAATACGCTGAAATTGAAAAAAGGGCTCCTCGTATCTAGGTTTTGGCAAGTCCAAATATGTGAAACTGATAAGTACAAGACTGTTTTTACCACTCCCTTTGGACATTATGAGTGGAATGTTATGCCTTTTGTCTTCAGAATGCCCCTAGTGAATTCCAAAACATTATGAACAATATCTTCAATTTCTTCAGTCATTTCACCATTGTTTATATTGATGATGTCCTTGTCTATTTCAAATCCATTGATGAACATTGGAATCATTTATATACATGTCTTGATATCATCAAACATAATGGTATTGTTGTCTTTGCAAAGAAAATTAAACTATTTCAAACAAAGGTTCGTTTCCTTGGTTGATATTTCTAAAGGATAGATTCGTCCCATTGACAGTGCCATTCAATTTGCTAATAAATTTCCTGATGTCATTATTGATAAAACGCAGTTACAAAGATTCCTTGGGTCTTTAAACTACATTGCTGAGTTTTATAAGGACATGAGGAAACGATGTAAACCTTTCTTTGATCGATTACAAAATAATCCTCCTCCCTGGTCTGATACTCATACTTCTCTTGTTAAATAAATCAAGTCTCATGTTAAAACTTTGCCTTGTCTTGGTATCCCTACTGTTAATGCCTTCGAAATTGTTGAAACTAATGTCTCTGACATTGGTTAAGGAGGTATTCTGAAACAACTTGTTTCACTAGACTTACCTGAACAAATTGTTCGTTTCCATTCAAGAGTCTAGAATACTGCACAAATAAATTATAGTAATATAAAAAAAGAAATTTTATCTATAGTGCTATGTATCTCCAAATTTCCAAGTGATTTCCTAAATCAAATTTTTTTGTTATGCATTGATCGCAAAAGTTCTAAATATGTTATAGAAAAAGATGTTGAAAATATTGCTTCAAAACATATTTTTTCCCGATGGCAAGCTATTTTAAGTTTTTTTTATTTTGATATTGAATATATTAAAGGTTCTCAAAATGTTATCCCTAATTTTCTTACCCGTAAATTCTTGCAGTATTGCAATGGTAAGTAGAAGGTCTAGAGACAAACACCCTACTATAGATACTAAACAACTTGTTAAACAAGAACCTACTTCCCTTGTTGACATTGCTAATCGCTTTACTACCCTGGGTATTATCCCCAGACCAAACCACTCCACTGTGTTAGCATCCTCTTATGATCCATATGCTATGGTCCTTGCCAACCAACCTGTTAAAGCCACTTTCTCCAAAAACCCCAATCCATCTCAATATGTTAAAAAACAATACTTCCAAAACCTGTTTTCCATAGAACCCAACAGAGCTATGATCAAAGACCCTCTTAAACTTTGTATAGATTATTTTTCCCTGAACTTCTACTGGATACCCAAACACAATGGTAAAAATTTAAATTATTACTCTGCTTTCCTGCTTCATGAAAAATTAGCCTTTTTCAAATCCATACCTGATAAGATTGATAAATAAAAAATTATTTACGATAGTATTTTCATCCTCAATATTGTTACTAAAGAAAAATGGAGACTTTGTCTTGCTTCTACAAAACCTCTTCCTGGTTTAGCTATTCCATATTCATACCATGATTATATTCGTGCATGGTTGCTAACATGACCCACTCCTGGTTTGTTAATTTTGATGAAGATTTCAATTCTCAGCTTCCTTTGTGGTTCATCTGTTGGTGGACACAATTTGATCTTATTACTGATATTTTTCCAGGACCTTTGACTAGCTCCTTCAAGTTTTTTATAAGTGTTTTAAAGACAGATGCACATCGTGCTAAGTTTCCTGCAACCCTACATTTTGTTAAAAAATACAAGGTGCCTTGGATCATGAAATGAAAATATGTCAAGGAAGGCGATGTTCTTACTTGGCAGTGGTTTGTTAAATGGTGACACAAATTTTCCCACACCCAAGATGTTATTGATAATGTTACCCGAGAATTCTTGGCTTGTTGTGCAGATAGCACCCCAGGACTTAAATCAATAATAGTAAATAAGTAGAAATTAAATAACAAGCACACACAAAGAACACAAGAATTTACGTGGTTTGGCAAACTGCCTAACTCCATGATGATGACAGAGAAATTTCACTATAAAAGTAGGGAGATACAATAGTGCACAAGAACATTCTCAAGAAACCCAAACCCCAATACACCCTAACTCTCTCTCACCCACAAGACAAGAAAACACTATTCTTCTTCTTATGCAGCTATACCTAATAGGTTATTGGAATTCTCTATATATTCCGTTTAACACAAACCTAATATATATATATATATATATATATGTTATAGGTTGGCTGTATTAGGAATTATATCCCTAGTTGTATTCGGTCATACTTGACCGACATACAAGCTATGGGCTTATAGGCTTCAGTGGCAATTCAAGCCACAAATTGAACCCACGTCAACAAATCTCCACCTTGGCTTGAATTGATCAAGCTACACAAGCAAACTCCTCCATTGCCTCCACCTTAGCCCTTAAGGGCTCACAAGCTGCAAACACCAATCAAGTCCAAGCAATGCTTGAACTTGTCTGTTGATACTGGCTTTGTTAACATATTAGAGGCATTCTCACTAGTGAGAATCTTCGACAAAGAAATATTTCTAGACGAAACCCATTCTCTGATCTTGTGATACCACACAGCAATATGCTTTATTCTTGCACGATATACCTGATTCTTCGCCAAATGAATTGTACTCTGACTATCACAATGTAGCACCATGCTATCCTGCTTGAAACCAAGCTCATTAACTAGTCCACTAAGCCAAATGGCTTCTTTTCCTGCCTCTGTCATCGCCATATATTCTGCTTTTGTAGTGGATAAAGCAACTACATCTTGTAGTGTAGACTTCCAAGAAATTGGGCCACTAGCAAACCGAAACACATAGCCTATCATGGACTTTCTATAATTAAGGTCCCCTGCATAGTCGGAATCCATATAACCCACAGCTTTTGTCCTACCTCTCTGATCAAATAAGATATCGAAATCATGAGTGCCTGTAAGATATCTAAAGATCCACTTTACTGCATTCCAATGCTCTTTGCTTGAATCCACCATACACCTACTGACCACACTGACTGCATGAGAAATATCAGGCCTAGTGCACACCATCAAATACATGAGACACCCAACTGCATTCGCATATGGCACTTTAGACATATACTTTGACTCCTCATCTGAACTTGGACACAACTGTGAGGACAATTTAAAATGGGTAGAAAGCAGTGTACTAACAGGTTTTGCATCAAGCATACTAAACCTCTATAACACATTCTTAAGATATCCCTTCTGAGATAACCATAATTTACTAGCCCTTCTATCTCGGTGAATTTCTATCCCAAGGATCTTCTTGGCAGTTCCAAGATCCTTCATGTCAAATTCACTACTTAACAAAGACTTCAACTTCACAATTTCTTGCTTACTCTTTGCAGCTACTAACATGTCATCAACATATACAGCAAGAAATATATAAGAGCCATCAACAAGTACTCTAAAATAAACACAACAGTTATACTCACAGCGCATGTACCCATGTGTGACCATGAATGAATCAAACCGTTTGTACCATTGCTTGGGAGACTACTTCAAGCCATATAATGATCTCTTCAACAAACAAACATAAACTTCCTTGCCAGGTTCTTTGAAGCCTTCGGGCTGTTGCATGTAAATCTCTTCTTCTAAATCTCCACGGAGGAATGCGGTCTTCACATTTAGATGCTCTAACTCCATGTCATGCATTGTCACAAATCCTATAATTACTCGAATTGAGGTGTGCTTCACAATTGGTGAAAAATCTCATTATAATCGATTCCTTCTATTTGTGAGTAACCTTTAGCCACAAACCGTGCCTTGAATTTTTCACCTTCCTTTTCTAGCAATACTTCTTTCTTACTGAATATCCACTTGCAACTAATAGCCTTCTTTCTCTTAGGCAATTTCACTAATTCCCAAGTCTTATTCTTCTGTAGTGACTCCATCTCTTCTAACATTGCTACAAGCCATTTATCATTGTCTTTCCTATCTGTAGCCTCTTTGAAAGTGAATGGATCTCCACCGCTGGTTATGAGAGCAAAACTAACCATGTCTTTTAAGCCATATCTCTGTGGTTCTTTGTGAACCCGCTTCTCTCTACCTTTAGCAATTGAATAAGATTCTTCTTGTTGCTATTGTGGATCAATTTCAACATCACCCTTATCACTAGGTGAACTATTCTTGACAAACTCCACCTCAACAGTTAATTTCTCCTATGGACTATCATCACATGTCTCTGCTTTATTCTGTTTCAACATAAAGGCTTCATCAAATATGACATCTCTGCTGAACACCATTTTCTTTGAGATTGGATTCCAAAACTTGTAGCCTTTAACACCTTTTTCAAAACCAAGAAATACGCATTTTCTTGACTTCGAATCCAATTTAGAACGCTCTCCACTTTGCACATGCACATAAGCTGGACAACCAAAGATTTTTAGACTCGAATAATCAACTGGTCTACCTAACCAAACCTGTTCTAGAATCTTGAAATCTATGGCTGATGATGGAGATCCATTAATAATAAAGCTTGCTGTGTTAACTGTCTCTTCCCAGAACACCTTAGGCAACCCTACATTCAATCTCATGCATCTCGCTCTTTCTATTAAGGTTCTATTCATTCTCTCTGCAACCCTATTCTGCTGTGGAGTTCCTTTAACTGTGAAGTGACGAGTAATGCCTTCTAATTCACAAAATCATATGTTCTTTATCTCTGTACTCTAGTCCATTATCTGTTCTAAGGTATTTTATTTTCCTGCCAGTCTGATTCTCAACCTGTGCTTTCCACTTTTTAAATATGCTAAACACATCAGACTTATGTTTCATAAAATAAATCCACACCTTTCTAGAGTAATCATCAATGAAACTGACGAAATACTGAGCACCGCTATAAGAAGAAACTGATACTGGACCCCAAACATCTGAATGAATGTAGTCAAGAACACCCTATATGAGAGCCTATCTTGAAACTGACTCTATGCTGCTTCCCATACACACAATACTTACAGAAGTCTAGCTTGCATGTCTTCACCCCCTTCAATAAATTTCTTTTGAGCAACTTTAGCATACCACATTCACCAATATGGCCAAGTTGCATATGCCATAATTTTGTGTCGTCAGTGCTGGACTCCACCGGAGTGGTGATTGCAACTCTTCCTACAACTGTGTTCCTAATCAATCTGTAAAGCATGCTTACTTTCTGTCCCTTCATCATCATCGAAGCACCTTTGCTAATCTTCATGATTCCACCCTTTGATGAGTATGAATAGCCCAAATCATCCAATACTCCAAAAGAAATTAAATTTTTTCTAAGATTTGGAACATGTCTGACATTACTAAGAACTCTCACAACTTCATCAAACATTTTGATCTTCATAGTACCAATTCCAATAATCGGGCATGTAGCATAATTACCCATTTGGACCACACCACCGTTGTAAGGCTTATACTTTTCAAACCAATCTTTCTTTGGAGTCATATAATATGAGCATGCTGAATCTAAAACCCAAGATTCCAATAGAACATTGTTACCTGATGAAACTGAAAGTAAATCTCCACCAACTTCACTGTCATCTGATGTTTCTTCAGCAACACTAGCTGATTCTAGGGGCTTCTTTCCATTCTTCTTCTCCTTTAAATGCTCTTTCAACTCTTTACATTGATTCTTGTAGTGCCTTTTCTTGTGATAATAAAAGCACTTTACATCTTTCTTTGCACGTGATTTAGATTGTGATCTGATCTTGTTGGAGTTCCGCCCTTTTGATCTGCTTCTACCCCTATTGCTTGACTCAGACTTTACAATAAGTTCATCAGCCTGAGAACCATCACCATCTTGCTTCATCTTTATGTGTGACAAGAGAGCACTAGTCACTTCCTCGAGTACTAGATGATCAAAAGAAATAGGAAGCGATGCTAATAAGAGTAACGCTTTATCTTCGTCCTCATAATTCACCCTAAAACTTGACAGTTGGGTGTTCAACATGTTAATCCTGTTGAGATGCTCCAACAAATTTGAACCCTCCTTTATATGCAAACTATACAGTTGCTTCTTCACGTACAACTTGTTCGTCAGATTCTTTCTCATATAACGACCTTTTAGTTTTTCCCAAACCTCCTTTGCGATTTTTGCTTCTAGGATGTTGTGAATGACCTCATCACCTAGATTGAGACGAATAGCGCTAGCTGCTTTCTCATCCATCTCTACCCATTTTACATCCTTCATCATTTCTAGTTTCTTCTCCTTCCCAAGCAAAGCCTTATGAACTCCTTGTTGAATTAGGAGATCCTTCATCTGCCTTTGCCAAAGAGAAAAATTTTCCTTACCACAAAATTTCTCTACATCATACTTTGTGCTTGACATCTTTTCTGTGTTCAAAAGATTGAATCCTAACTTGGCTCTGATACCACTTGTTGTGCAGATAGCACCCCAGGACTCAAATCAATAACAGTAAATAAGCGAAAATTAAATTACAAGCATATACAAAGAATACAAGAATTTACATGGTTTGGCAAACTACCTACCTCCACGGCGAAAACGGAGAAATTTCACTTTAAAATTAGGTAGATACAATAGTGCACAAGAATACTCTCAAGAAACCCAAATCCCAATACACCTTAACTCTCTCTCACCCACAAGACAATAAAACACTATTCTTCTTCTTATGTGGCTATACCTAATAGGTTATTGGAATTCTCTATATATTCTGTTTAACACAAACCTAATATATATATATATATATATATAGATATATATGTATATTTATAAATATGTTATAGGTCAGCTATACTAGGAATTATATTCCTAGTTGTATTTGGTCATACTTGACTGACATACAAGCAATGGGCTTGTGGGCTTTAGTGGCAATTCAAGCCACAAATTGAACACACGTCAACACAGCTGCTTCTTAAAGCATTGTTAACACTACTACTCAGGTTAAAACTCAAGCACTGGCATACCCTCTTGTGCAGGCAGCGCCTTAGCCTACTACACCTGCTACCACATCTGCCACTAAATCTACTAAGTCTTCTGCCAAGGCCAAAAAGAAAAACTCTACTTTTGATGGTCTCAATAGATCTGATATAATTGCACTATTAAAACAAAAATGGAAGGATGAAGAAAAAGCTGCAAATGCTAACTTAGAAGAAGAAGAAGATGACCAAGAATCACCTTTGTTACTAATAATAACAATGCTTATTACCCTTATAAGCAGGAATTATTTGAACATGATGAAGCCTCCACACCAGACTTAGGTGAGGATTAACTCTGTCGGCATAAGGGACAAAATTGCTAAGTCCACAGACAAAGAATCTCCTGTTAAAACTGCTAATCTGCATTGATTCCCTGCTAAAGTTACTAAAGCTGCTTTGATTCCCTTATAATAGTATGGCTCTTGCTTTGGCTGTGTCCCCACGAGGGATGATTCCCTCCAGATAGCACATGTTGACAATTTTGCTGACCTACGATAAATAGTAAAAAAAGTCAATTTTATTATTCACTATTCACTACTTAAATAGTGTTTTATTTTGCCTATAAAGAGGGGATGTCCCTTTCAGGTTAAAACATCACTCAATTTTCCTAGTCTCAAATTCCATATAATTTTCAGACTACTTCTTAAGCTTGTAACCTTTTTCCATTCCAATTCAAAGCCTTATATCTACTAATATCTCCTGTAAGTGTTTTAGTCAATTATTGAAACGTTATTTTTGTTAAAATACCAATTGCTTTTACTATACTGTTTTTATTTTGAAGCTTTCTTATTTTCAGCATTTTACTTCTAGTATTTTACTTTAAATATCTTAATCTATTGTGCACCGCTATATATACATATATATTCTTTATATTTTTGCACAATTTAACTTAAATTTTTGTATAATGTATAAGAATAGTTTCGATATTTGATGGAGTGATACTTATGTTCAAAGGAATATGCCCCTAGATGAGGATGGCGGAGCTGAACTCATTGCTTAGGTAGCTGCTCAGGGAGAAGCGCATTTATAAGAAGGTAGAGATGAACAAATTTTCTAGGAACTTTCAGGAGCGATGCCACGCGTTTGTATCTAATCTATTCCAAAAGGAGTGCCCAATATTCATTGTTAAACTGCTTATGCACATGAAATATTCCACAAGGTACTCATTCTTTATTAAAGAATGTATTACTAATTCAATATTGAAATCTTATAAATAAATAAAACTATGTACAACAACGTTGTTTTGGGGTTAGAAATATCTTCCACTATAAAAGCTATAAACCAGTGAGGGAAGAGATACGTGAGCACTGTAAATGCAACATTCAATGATAGAATCTAATTAATGATGTCTTTGAAACTATAAGAGATATGTCATATGTGAGTATAGAGTAAGTTGAGCTGACATTCAACATTTCTCCTTCCAGAATCATGTTTCTTTGACTTTGGGAACTGCTAGAATTGCTGGCCTTTGGTTCAGTCCAAGGAGACGCACCTGGATTCAATAGCTACCTGTCCAAGCTTGGGAAATTATAGAGATTAGTAGAGTAAATGGGTTGCCAGGGTTGGATGAGTTGTGAATTGGCAGTGTTAGGGAGAGAACACTTTGGGGAGACTCCAATTGAGGGTTTAATAACATTTAGGAACAATAGTTAATCCAAAAGCTTAAATCAACGAGCTTGAACTTAATTATAATAAATTAACCACTCATTCTTTGCATTAGTATGCAATGTAAGACTTCACTACTTAACACACTACGCGACTCATTTTTGAATATTCCAACAGGTGGGTTGCGTTTAAACATTTTTCCCTTGTAAGAAAATGGGTTTTCATCAACTATATAAACCATTTATCTAATAAATTATAACAATTCAAATGATATGCACAAAATATATTCCAATTTAGGGATTTCATATCAATGAAAAGGAGGATAAGATTCAAAATAATGACGAAGCAAACAATAGAAGAAACAACGCATTGAATAGTGAAATAATTATAGTAAAATAAATTTTATATATGTCCGATTGAATTGAGCCAGATGATTTTAAAAAACTATTAACCTGAACTTAATACAACCCAAGGTTAAAACAACAATTTTAACCCAATCTATCAATATATGGAAACCAACCTGAGGCATTGAGTCGGGTCGTGTTGTATAAGTTTATCATATAGTTAGGCTGTACTCCTAAAGAGACCATGTTGGAAGCAATATCTACAAGGCCCAATATAACTAGACCCCAGTGTTTTTCTAGTCCAAGATGTCTTATAAGGGTCCAAATAGAGCATGTCTAAAATTATAGGGCCAAAGCCTGATTATAAAGATTAGTAGCGTAAATGGTTAACATTGTTCTTGCACTTCCACAGCCGTCGTCCGCCCATGCGAGACTCACCTCATTGCCATTGTCCCACACCCACTTACCAGCCTATCAACCTAGCGAGGCAGGGACTGACCTAGAGTTCACGCACCTCCAGTCTCCGCCGCCGCCGCTGCCGCTGCCGCCGCCTTGCTTGTTCTGCCCACCTCCGACGCCGGTCGCTGCAGCCTCTAACCTCCATTCTGCTTCAAGTATTATTTTTTTCTTTCCTTCAACTTCATATCCTAACATTAATTTTGAATCTTGATATGATTTCTCTCTCTCTCTCTCTCTCTCTCTCTCCACTCCATACAATTATAATGTTTGTGAATCTGTCATTTGTGATTGTGGTGTTTTTTTTTTGTCTGAGGGTGATTGTGAATTAAAATTGATAATGTGAATCTGTGATTGTGTTTGAGAGTCTGTGTGAGTGTCTGAGATAGTGAGAAGTGAGTTTTGATTTATGAATAAAGTTATAATAGTGTTTGAGACTTTGACTGTTTGTTGGTAGTGAGCCAACAATAGGAAACAATCGAAAAAGGTGAAAAAAAGGGTGAAGTTAGGAAAAAGTAGTGCATTATAAATTCATAGTAGTGGGGTAATAGTGTGTTTGGGGCAGTGGGTGAGTGGCAATCTGGCAGAGACAAAGACAAAAATACATAATGTAATAAAAATGTCAAACAGATTTAACAAAACCAAATAAAATTGACACTTGTGCTTACTCTTGCGGTTTCTATTGCAACTAGGTTGTGAACATTGTCAGCTATGAAAGTTAACCTTTGTAACAAATTGAAAAATGATTTTTTTTGATGAACTCTTTAATGTAATACTATATGGATGTTTATTTGATTTTATTTATTTATTTATTTTTCCCTTATCTCCGGCCCCTTCTAGCTTGAGATCCTGGGTCTGTCCCTAGTGAGAGACAACGTAGATTTTACCGAAAAGATGCCTCGTACAACCACATTAGAGTGCCCGGGTTGCCCTTCTCTTCGAGCTCTAACCTTCGACGCACTTGGTCTCATCAAAGGTGAATTTTTTTCTTACACCCTTTTATTCATTGATCTAAATTAGCAATACCCTTTTGTAAAAGGCTTGTCTTTTGGGTTTTATATGCTTTATTATGTATTTATATATCTGGGTTTTTTATGCTTAGGTTGGTGTTTATGGTTTTTTTTTTTGGGTAATAGTTATTGAAACTAAGGGTAGTCAAGGAGGGGTTCCTAGAGTGGTGGAGAGGTGGGGTGAGCTGGACTCATCAAAATGTGTACTTGCTGCTTCTATCAATGACCGTAAAGATGACCCGGTATGTGTTGGGTGTTGCAAATTGTGTGAGTTTATTGAGTTTTGAATTTCAAGCATCTGTGTTGTTGTTGGCAATATGTTTCAATTTTTTTGAGTGTTTGGTTTTGGTTCCAATTGTTAGTTCAGCATGGTTTGTTGAAGTTTGGAGTGTTTGAGAATGAAGATATGCTTTCATGTTCTATGGGTTAAATGTAGAATAGGTGTAAAGGATTTTGTGCAGAAATGATAGTATATTTTGATTTCAATTGGATTTCTTTTGCTGTTGAAGGTTTCGGTTTGAATGCTTGTTATGTAGCTAAAGGAGTTTAATTAATGTTGCCTCAAGGGTAGTAGAATTCATTGGGTGCCATGCCTCATGAAGAGGTGGTCACTAGTTTGAATCTGCTATTCACCATCTTCTTGGGGCCAACACTCTTTTTGAATAAATCATTAGTAAGTTAAACAAATAGTATGAGCCTTTGCGGTTTGATTTAAATTTTGCAATGGGTATTACGAATTGAGTTTGTAATTGTTCACGAAGTTTGGGGCTTCAAGCATTGTACTTAATTGCCATTGTATGTTCTGTTTGTTTACTGAAGAAGTAAGAGGCAACTTCTATGAATCATCCTTTAAGAGAAACAGGTTCTAATATTGGTTGCAACCAGTTGATTGGATTCTGTAGTCATTCCCTTGCATATATCTGGCGATAATGCATAATGGCTTGCTTGCCAAAGAGCAACTTGCAAGTTTCACTTATGGCCTAAATAGAAGCTTTTAGCTTGAACTAGGACAATCTATCCTTTTGTTTTACAATTTACACGTGTATGAATTCAGATATTCTATCAATATTTTTCTAAAAATGTAATTAAGACCCTCAAATCCTTTATTTTGCAGAAGTTTTTTTTTTTTTTTTTTTTTTAAAGAATTATTTTTCTTTTTCTCTTGCAGTTATTAGCAGTGGCAAGAAAAACTGGTATGGTGAGTTACACTCTGGGACTTATGAATATCTGGCTACATGTTTCGGTTTTCAATTTTGACTGTTAGTTATAGGCTTATTGAAGATCCTATTCAATATTTGTGTTCTTAATGTATACTACAGATTGAGGTTCTCAGTCCAATTAATGGGGATATTTGTTTCACGGTTTCTAATGCCAATGACGATGGTCCTAGACCTGAAGATGATGCTATTGTTGGGTTGCATTTATTTGCCGGACAGAAATTGGGGTTGACATCCAGGTACTGGAATATTGTTGCTTTCTAGGCTTTGCCACCTAATTCCACCAAAGGTGCTTACATCTTTGATTTCCGGCTGCATTCTTCACATATGCATACAGCTTCTGATCTTTGAATTTATTGTTAAATTCTAGGTCTTGTACTTTGCTTACTTGTACAACAAAAGGAAACACAAGCATGAGGTCCATTGAAGTTACTGATTCACCTGCAGGTTCTGCCTCTATTGGTTTGTCAAACACATGGAGTGTATGCAGTTCTGGCAAGATCTTATGTTCTAAAGTGGATGGAAGTGAAAAATATGCTATATTTGGAGGGTGAGTGCTCTTAAGATTCACAATTAGAATTTATAAGATTGAGAATTAAGTCAATTGTCATTCCGTAGTGGGATTTTATGGTGTGTACTAGCTTATTCATTTATGAAATAATGATTTTCTTGTTTTCCATCTCAGAAAGGGTGTTGAAATGAACATGTGGGATCTTGAAAACTGTACTAAAATCTGGGCTGCCAAATCTGTGAGCCTTTCCTTTATCTTTTAAATTTTGAAAGAAATTCACAAATTAATTTTCTTTAATATGCATTTTTTCCTTGCATTTATTTAATAGCTTCTACCCTATGCAGCCTCCTAAGAACAGTCTTGATATTTTTACCCCAACTTGGTTTACATCATCAACATTCCTGAATAAGGGTGATCACCGAAAAATTGTGGCTGGCACCAACAGCCATCAGGTAATCTTTCATTGCAAATTCTTCTTTCATTTTGGAATGAATAACTGGATATTAGTAACTTCAGGGAATGCAACATTCTTACGGATTTATTCCTCACTTCCTACTGTCCTTTGAGCATGTGTTGCTTGATGCTGACTGGAATTGGGTTTTTTTTGTGTACTTGAATTCTCTTCAATTGAGATATCATCAGATGTTATGTCATGAGAGAGAATACCCTTGCTCTACATGTTACTGATCACGAGCCATTAAACTAACAATGACTAATAATACACCTAGGATGAAATTTTTTAATTTTTCCTCTTTCATCTGGAGCTAAGAAAATGTTAATTTCATTTATATCCTTTGTTAGTTTTATGATATACAAGTTATTGTTAGTTACTTTTTTTAAAAAAATTTTAATTTCTTTATTTTATAGAACTTGGAATGCTTTCTTATCATTTTGTCTTTGCTGGTTTCTTGGAGGAACCACAATTTCTTTATTACCTTATCTCTAGTAGACCAGTAGGTCTATTGTAATCGTAATCATCCAGCCACTCAAAAACTTCAATTCATTTTTTTTTCTTAACAGGTTCGCCTCTATGATATTTCCGCTCAACGAAGACCTGTTATCACATTTGATTTTCGGAAGACGCTTATCAAATCAGTAACTGAAGATTTAGATGGCTATACAGTCTATGTAGGGAATGGGTCTGGTGAACTTGCTTCTTTTGACATGCGCACAGGTGAACTGTAGTTCCATCATGTTGTCACATATTTGATATTCTATCTGTGTGGAAGTCTGGAAGATACATTTACCATTCGCTCTCTTATAGTGTATTTTGGTAGTGTAAGTGTTTTGTTTATTTACTTTATTAGTTTTCTTCAGTAGAAAGCCTCTGATTATTAAAAAGAAAAAAGGAAAAAAGAAAAGAGCATTGCTTTCCTTTGGTACTGTCTGGCTAATTTAGATTGGCAATTATCAGTTAAGGTGATCAAGTCTTACATGTGGGGTTTCTATATGTTCCTGTGTGAGCGGGTGTGCAGGCACGTGGGTTCATTTATATATATTGCTAAATGCTGGCTCCACCATGTATCTTTGGGTGGGGATATACAAACTGATAGACATGCTCTTATGCTTGTTTTGATCTGTGGAAAATGTTTTTCTTATGTAAGTTTTAGATCCAAAAGATGAGGCATATAATACTTACGAACTATATGATGGTTTTCTTTTGGCTTCATTTCAATTGTTTGCTTCATGTTACATGCATCAAAATTTATTTGTCAAGGGGTCATATCTGGGAAGAGCTTGATCACCGCAGGAAAACACCTAATTCAGTATTGAAATTTTAATGCAATAGAGCTCAAGCCTTTTGTAGAATTTTTTTTTTTTTTCAAAGTAAATTGTTAATGCACAATTGATTTGCATATGACGTTTAATGTCTGGACATAGGTCCTTTTGCAAGTCCCATAGGTATTCAAGGGTATCATTCATTTTTAACTCTAGAAATTGAACCCATCTTACTCCAAGGTTTACTTTGGATTATTGGTAACTATTACATATTTTTGGATTAAGGTTAGTTAAGTTGCATTAAATTGGATGTGAAAATTGATTTACGATGTTGCTAATGCTATTCATGCATATAATTCAAATTTTTTTGACTGATCTGAGATTTTTCTCTCTTGTAACTCCATAAATGATGAAAGTATCTTTTTGCAGGAAAATTATTGGGGTGCTTTTTGGGAAAATGTTCTGGAAGCATCAGATCTATAGCCAGGCATCCAGAGCTTCCAGTGATTGCATCTTGTGGTGAGTGTGTTGTATTGTTTTACCTTTATCTTAATTTGCATTGGAACTCATACTGACACACATACATACTCACACAACACCATTTGCGCACACGCACACAGACACACACATCAAGAGAGAGAGGTCTGCAGTCTGTGTTTCGTATTGTGTGTACCTACCCTCTTTTTATTTTTCTTTTTTGGTCAAAAGGTTTGCATGTTCACCCTTTGTAAGGAGGTCAAGTATTGGCTTCCTTTAGAAGACTGCCACTACTTGGTTATGAGTTATGGATAGCAAGGTTTAGTTAGGGTGGTCTTTTAGTCTGGAGAAGTGGGAAAGAAAAGGAGGAAGAGTTTATCTTAGTTTATACTCAATCACTTGCTATATTATCTACTAAGCAATGACAACCTTTTATCCTCGTATTATTTTTTTTTTTCTTTCCTGAAAGTCATTTCCTGTATTAATATTCTAATTAAAAGAAGGGTGTGTGCAGTTAGTACTTCATCATGTCTGGGTTCACTTAATTTTATCGAATCATCCTTTAGCCCTTTGAGGTTAAGTTTGTTTGTCTTAGGACCAAATTTTCTTGACCATCAAAACTGAGAACTTGACTAATTTCTAGGACTGGACAGTTATCTACGCTTTTGGGATATAAAGACTCGGCAACTTCTGTCTGCGGTATGTTCTTATACATTATGATTTTGAAGAGTTGTTAGAATTTCTTGCTGAAAGTCAGGGCTGAAGATATGTGCTAGTTTTAAACTCTTTTATTTATTTTTTGCCCTTACTAGAGTTACATTTTTGTAGCTTGTTCCTCATGGTTTTGGCATCTCAAATTTTCTTACCTAATGCTCAAAACTCTTCATTCTACCTTGAGGACAAGAACAAATTTAGGCTGTGATAGAAATGACTGATAGAGCTTTTTTGCATCCAAAGCTAAAAAATTGTTGTTCTAACCATTTAATCTTTTTTTATTTTATTAAAAGGAATCATTAAATCCATTTCTGAGGGTTTAGCAATTTCGTTGGATATTATGTTAATGAAAAATGAAGTTGTTTTCTGCTTTCATTGATAGACTCAAATTATTGCAGCTACCATTCATTTAAATAATGTATAAAGGGACATTAGTATCTGCATGTGATGATACCAAAGCAAGATGGTCAATTAACATGATGGCATAATGTTGAAAACATTGAGCAAAAAGGTTTAATGGTGAATGTATAAAATTAAGTGCTTTAATCTTATGTGTGGTGCACTCGTATACTTGGCTGTGAAGGTCTGCTTAGGGCATGGTGCACTTGAACTTTTGGCTGGAAAGGTCTGCTTTCCAATTGAAGCCTAAGCATTCCTAAACATGCACTGACTCTTGGTCCACAAGCCTAATGACTGCCCCTTTTTCGGAGCTATGTATTGCTTTGAGTTTCATTGTTTGAATCTGTGGCCCTGACACCTGTAAGGTTGACACTTTTACAGAGCTCATGCAGGGATTGTAGATAGTCTTTTCATTTGTGGTTTTATAAGCTAACGTGCTATGCTGCAAAAATTTCCATCATCTTATTTATATCGTCTTCATCGTGTAGGTTTTCCTGAAGCAGCATCTTACAAATGTTGTCTTTGACTCCAATTTTGCTGATGAAGGTTAGTTTTCTGTTTTTGTCTTGTCCGTTATGGACCAAGCCAATATTATTGTTTCTTGTACTATAATTATTCTATTAGTGGCATGTTGTTACATTTTGTGAACAAGGAATGATTGTGGGGGCTGGAACCAGTAATGTAGAATAAGTTTGGAGCAATTTATTGCTCATATGATATGAGTGATAATTCTAACACTGGGCTGGAGCTAATGAGCTTTAGCTTAATGGGATGGAGGGTAAGGTAGTGAGTTCAAGACTCACGAGATGTGTGTAGCTTACCAATGAGGAAAGATCTTATCACTTTGCCCCCACCCGGGATGCCTCAAGCTGAGGGAGAGTTCCTGGATAACTGTAAACCCAGAAGTCTTTGATTGAACTCCTAGCTGAGGCATTTTGCGATTTACTTGATGCCTGCTCAGTGGGTTTATGTAGGCATCCTGGGTTTACCCCTCAGTGGTGGTCCCACTGGCTCATGCCTTGAGGGGGTTCCTTGTCATTAAATAAAAAAGAAGATTAAAAGGTCTTATCACTTTATAATGAAGTTACTAAAAAACAATGCAAAAAGTTGGGTCATCATTGAAAGCGACTATATAAGGCGGAACTAATATTTTTGAAAGAAAACTTTAGCCCAACAACTAGTCAAACTTTGTTTCACCTCTTTCTGGATTGGTTGATTTGATGTTATAACTGTGGATCCATTCTTTATACTTAACTTCAGGGATCTCTTAGGAGGTTGGAGTCTGTCTTTATCCTCAAACTACTAATAAGTAAACAACTCCTATTGGCCTAGGAGTGAAGACTAGATTGATCCCATACTCTTGGTATTTTTTTCTCTGCAATGTAAAATTATGAAAATATTTTATTTTCCATTACTACACACATAATTTTTAGGCTAAAATCCAATTTAGTCCCTTGACTTTTACTTTAGTTGTCAATTTTGTTCTTAAGATTTAATTTTTATTATTTTAGTCCGTCACTATTTCAAAATGAGTCAATCTGGTACTTCTGTGTTATTTTTTTTCCTAACTAGTACTCATCAAATGACAAGATCTATTAAACGGAGCAACTTATAAATGTTTTCAGTTAAAATTTGAATGAAGAAAAAAATAATATTAAAACAGAGTCATTTAGTAACAAATTTGGATGAAAGGACTAGATTGACAAAAATTAAACCCTAGGGACTAATTTGACAACTGAAATAAAAGTAGTGGACTTAATTTAATTTTAGCCTAATTTTATTTAAAAAGGGTTTTTAGGGGATCAAATATGCTTTAAATTTGATAGGGATATATGAGATCTGACTCCAGTTTTTGAAGTTGCTCGACCCTGAAGTTTGGTACACACCGTACACTTTTTAGTTTATATGATGGTTACCTTAATTGTTCCTCTTATGCAAAGCTAGTTATATAATATTATAATGTCAACATTAATCCACACCTGCTAATTATACATTCCTCATTCTTATGAGCAGAAGTTAAACCTTCTGTAGCAGCAGATCTACCACTAAATGCTGAACAAATTGCTAATGAGACTGAAATCAGAGACGTGGAAGAAACACTGCCTGTGAAAAGAAAAAAGGCATCAAAAGAAGAAGAAAGAAGGAAGAAGAAAAAGGCAACGAAAGAAAATGAAGGAAACAAGTGGGCATCAAAAGAAAAAAATGGAAGCAAAAAGAAGGTATTGAAAGAAAACGAGGGAAGCAAGAAGTTAAAATCCAAGAAAAGCAAAAGATCAAAATGTGAGATTCATGATGAATCATGATTCAGATTTATTACATGAGCATGCTTGTGTGTACAATCCAAAGTGCTGGAGTCAAACGTTGACATGCATTATGACTAAGAAGGTATGGTGAAAGAAGCGCCAAAGATTGGAGTGCAGTTGCTGTGTCCTATTTTTGCAGGAAGAAAGACGTTAGGAGTACAAGAAGCCTTCATG
This sequence comes from Lithocarpus polystachyus, assembly GCA_033629205.1. Lineage (NCBI taxonomy): Eukaryota > Viridiplantae > Streptophyta > Magnoliopsida > Fagales > Fagaceae > Lithocarpus > Lithocarpus polystachyus. Next base: position 88,430,503 of record CM066165.1, on the reverse strand, counting down.
TATCATTAACGTAAGGGCTGATGTTTTTGTTATTTATTCTGCTAGGTGGTGAGACTAAGAAACAAGTAGATGACCATATTGTAGCAAAATGACGATGTTAATTTATTCGTTTTGGGGACTTGTTTTTCTTTTATTCCTGACTAGCATGGGAAAGTCCAGAAATGAAATTTTGTTTTGTTTTGAAAGAGATAGTTATGCTTAATCAGTGACTGGTTAGCACAAATTAACATGAAGATAATGAATTAATGGGAGAAGTTAATGCTTCATTTTGATTGAATTTAAACAATGATTTATCCTCTTGCTTATTTATGTCCACCATCCAAATTTCTTTTCTTACTACTCGACTTATTCAAGCAACTGAGTGCAAGTTAAAGAATAAAGGGTGGTTGGTGATGTATTGTGCTTAGAGCTGGAAATGGATATCCAATACACTATACTATACCTGCCTGTTTGATGCATAGGTTTTCCTTCAGGAAATTTTCCATTACCATTGTATTCAAGTTGATAATCTGCTAAATGCCAATGGTGGGAGAAGGTATCTCATGTCCTGGGCGCATGAAACCTTTGTCACACTGACAGGGGAGCTCCAGTGAGACAAAGGTCTCATGCACCTGGCGCGTATAAGACTTTTGCCAATGATGGATATCTTGTTAAACAGGAGCTCTCTGGCATGTCTGCAAATTGAATCTTCTAAACATCCATCTCGATTGGTTGTCAAAAGGGTTAATAATGTGCACTTTGAGTAAGTATTAGCCTTGGGTTACTCATATTAAATATTAGCCTTGTTCATCGTGCGAATTCTGAGTAAATGTATTCATCTTTTGTCCCATACTGTGAATTACAATGTAAGTAACTATAGACTATGGAATTTGCCACATTTGTTGGTTTATATTACTATCCAAAGATGTATGTATGCTTATGTTAAGCTTTTGGGGGAAGTCTTAGCATATGATTTTTTTTTCTTGAAACACTTTTTGAAGAGTCAAAATGGCAAGGATGCCTGCCTTTAAAACAAGATTGTAACTAATTGACATTGTGATTCTCCTACTATTATCCTTGCCCCGTTGGAGGAGATCTCTCATTTGGCACAATGGCACGTGACAACAAGCTAACCTGTTGGTTGTTGCCATTATCTACATGATTAACCTTTCTATTTTTGTTCATTGTATTGGTTGGACTTATTTTTTTCCTCTGCTCCAAACATGGTAAACAATTGAGTTTTTAAATGAAATGAACTGTTGTGCAGTGGCATGGGTCCTGACTTTCAAGTTCTGGTACGAAAATTTAGAAAGCAGGCAGAGCAATACCACCGCTTATACAAAGTATGTGTCAACTTCCCTTGTGTTTTTTCATCTTCCTCATCATCTATATCTCTCTTTTTAATATTATTTTGTCACATTATCACTTGGTTTCACTTATAGTGCTAAGTTGTAAAGCATTGATTAGCGGCTATTGCTCCTTTGTCTCTTTGATTTATGCTACGTCATTTATGCTTTTGGCAATGTCACACTTGTAAAAAAATGGTTGTTTACAGTTTTTTGAAAGTAATTAATCATGGATGAATTTTTTGGTGTCCTGGATAGAGTGATCTGAGTTTAGATTGAAGCAGATAATATTCTTTTGACTGGATTGCGATTGTGTTCCCAAAGACTCATATAGTTTAGGAGTCTGTATCCTAGATTGGATTGATCTCGTAGGGTAATCTGCAAATTTCACCACCTGCCAACTTGATCGAAATTGGTTGCCTTCCATGTGAGAAGTACTAGCTGTTTTCTGCATTTAAAATTTTAAGGAATGTGGAAATTTTTTTACATGGTTCTATTGGTGACTGATGATTAATTTGGTTGTTAGGTTGATTTTCTGCCGTTCCAGAAGTAGCTCTGAATCATACACTAGTATAATGTTTATAAGAGCTTTTCTCCATATATATTCATTTTATGTATTTTGTGAAGATGAACAGTAATGGTTCTCGATGTTTTTAACCCAATGACATGTCAGTTCTTCATCATCATCATCAATCTGTGCATTATGTTGGGGAATAGCGTCCAATTATCTCTCTCTCTCTCTCTCTCTCTCTCTCTCTCTCTCTCTCTATATATATATATATATATTCATTTTATGTAAATTGTGAAGATGACAAGTTATGGTTCTTGATGTTTTTAACCCAATGGCATGTCAGCTCATCATCATCATCATCAATCTGTGCATTATGTTGTGGAATAGCAACCAATTTTATTTTTCTTTGGCATTTATCATTCTGCACACATTACGACACAATAAAGTTCAAGCTGTATATTAATTATATGCTCTTGTGCCTCATGTCTCCATACCATACCATCTGACTTTCTCTTTTCTGTCACTCAGATCTTTCATCTTTTTCTAATAATGGTTCCACCAACTTTTATTTACATAGACTTCTATAATATTTCATAAACCTCCATTTTGACCTTTCTTGTTCTGTTAGATGTCACTAGTTGCTAACTAATGTCCATATTTGGCTTTTAAAACAACCTGGATTACGCTTGCTGGTTTCCTTGGGCTGACATATTTTAAATTACTTGGAAGAATAAGAGAGGACCATCAATTATTTGTGCATCTAGGTTATGATTTTTTAATTAGGGAATCTTAGTTTCCGTCTTCCTATTTTGAGTTAAACTTCACTACTCTTTGATGTGGGGGAGGCCAGAGAGGGGGAATTTATACCTTGGATGACTCCATTGGAGAGACTGGGAAATGCTATTTGACCTAAAGGTCATTGCCACTTTTGAAATAGAGATTCACATTTTGGCATCTTTCTCTGTTTCCTCTCTGAGGAGGCAATGGCATTGTGTTGTCCTTGTAGTGGCATTCATGATTCATCTCTTTTGGACATTGTCTTTTCTTGCTGTCTCTTACATGGAGGAACATTAGTTGAATTGATCTTGATGAAAATGATTTGATATTATGAAATATTATTGAAGTCTATGTAAATATTATGACTTGTTTATTGGATTGAAGTCAATTTTGTGGATTCACTCACTAGCTTGTTTTACTTATGGCATTTTTCTTGCTGCATTCTTTTTTTTCCTGTTTTTTATATTTTATTTTGGATTCCCAATTTAGAAAATATTTTCTTTTGTTACTTTGTACATTAAGCCAATTGATTATTTATAAGTTGCTAAGTGATATGTCAATGGAATTTTTTTGGGCTTATGAGAACATCTGCGCGCATCTGTAAAAATCCAATTTTTTTGAATAACACCCCATGGCATGTTAAGGTCTAGTCTTTTTAATCTTCTGACTGTTAGCTATGGATTTTTTATTTTTATATTTGTGATGCATTTGAGCGGGCTTGAACTAAACCCAAAACCCAGATTTTGGAGTTCAAAATGATGCTCTCCAATATACTTTGGATAAAAAGCATGTTATTTTCTGAGAACTCCATGGTTGCGGAGAAAAACTGTCAAGTTAAACTTTTGTTCATTTCTATAGAACAGAAGATTAGAAATTAAGAGCTATCTCATTTAACAAATGTCAAAATTTTGAGTTTTTTATGTTTTGAAAATTTACTAAATGTGTGAAGTTGTGGATGTGCTAGTAAATGATGAGCATAAAGAGAACATGTGATCTAACAGTAGGATTGACAAAATATTAATCTCGTACAAATGTCTATATCTTGTTAAAGTTTCACAAGTTTGTAACTTGAACCCATTTCTATTGTTTTTGAAAAAAAAAAAAAAAAGTGATAGACTTTGGTTAGGCATTTCAATTGGACTTGCAGCAGAGACACAGACATAGAAGCCTTTCAGTTCTTTCAAATTACACTTTCCAGTAGAAATTATCATCATTCTTAACATGTTCCTGTTATTTGTTGTTTGCTGTAGGTGGACCCATCAGGTTCATACTTTTCTTGGAAAGCTTCTGCAATGGGGAAAAATGTCTCTAATGCAAAGACATTTCTTGAAAAGAGGTATTAGGTTTGATTCACTTACCAGCTAAGTGTTAGAGAAACTTTTTTTTTTTTTTTTTGGGGGGGGGGGGGGGGGGGGGAGGGGGCTTAATATATCATTTGTCTCAATTCATACAATGAATTGAATTGAATTAGGGCTCATGTATGTGAATTTCACATATACTATCCTTTTAACTTTCTTTGCATTGGCCATAATTTCCTCCTAAAATATTGTTTACCTGTCCTTCTTACAGGTATACAGATGATATGGAGCTTGATGATACCCATCCACATGTCAATATTAACCTTGAAGGAAGGGTAGGCATTGTAGCTTTGAGTTCTACTTCTATACTAAAACGACTGTCACAGTATACATGTGAAGGTTCTCTTTCATGAATGCCAATGAAATAAATCTAAGCATTTTTCTTTGGTTCTTTTTTGTTCTGGTTTATTAATATCCCATTACCTTTGAAAGAGAGTTGCCTAAAATCTATTAAGGAAAGAGGACTAAACTCTCTACTCCAGATTCTTCTCGTTTAATTCAGCTCGCTAATGCTTCTTGTGTCCTGTCTAGGTTTGAGGGACAAATCTCTGGCAAAAACATCTCTTTTGCATATAACTACACGTGGTTGTAGGTGGATTTTTCCCTTTTTATTTTAAAATTTTTTTTTTTAGGGTGGGATGGTGGTTTCTTGGTATTTTTATGTATTTGTTTCTTATCTAAGATCATGGTTGAATAATGCTAAGGCATGAGTAAGTAAACTGGTCTGATTTTTGTGCTTGGCTTAGTGTTTATCCAAGCCATAGGGGCATGTTTGAACCTGACTCGTTTACATTTGTACAGGCACGAATTTGAAAATTAAAGACCTAGCAGAAATGTGAAGATGGAGCAGTTTGTTTGATATAATATTTTAATTCATAAAATATACTATGGCTCTTCATAAAGATGGGTTGAATGTGAAAAGTACATAAAGTTATTCTTTGTTTACTAAATTTCACTCTAGTTGTGATAAGCTTTTTTTTTTTTTTTTTTTTTTTTTTTTTGGTTTGGTTTTGTTTTGATTTTTTTTTTTTGTTTTTTTGTTTTTGTTTTTGTTTTTTTGTAATCCCAGTTATTTATTATAATGCAGTTTTTGATTTTAAACTTATCACAGAAGTTCATATTTCCATTTGAGTTTTGAATTAAATTCTGTAAACTTTGGCTTTGAGCTTCACTATCCTAATTCACCCTTTGGTTATAAAGACATAGAAGTTTGGTTGCTTATGATTTCTTGTTTGAATGATTTAAATTTTGGCAGAGTACTAAAACCGGCTGAAATTGATGATTACTTGGCTGAAGTGGAGTAGTTCATTTCCCTTTAGTAAAGAAACTGGGGAGAACTTTTATTACAGGGCAAGGACCAAGGACTGGTTGATATGTACGATTTATACCAGTCCTTGTTACTGCAAATTTTGCCTTGTTTGTCATGATGATCTACTTAATTATGTACTTGTACACTTTCCCCCCCTTTTTCTTCTCTGTCTCTGTCCCTGTCTCTGTCTCTCTCTCTCTCTCTCTCTCTCTCTCTCTCTCTCTGTGTTGCAAGTACGTAGTGGTACTGATTGGATGATTTTGTTTACTGAAATTACTATTCGATATCACCTTAGTAAGTTATCACCTTTTTTATTTTACTTTTTTTGCTAACCTGATGGCATATGCATGTGGTCTAATCTCGTTTGTATTTTTTTTGTAAGTAAGAGAATAATTTGTTAGAAAGAATGAACGCCCAAAGGACAGTCCTTAAATACATATGAACACAAATGAGGTCCAAAAAATGACAGTAAAACTTCAAGACACTCCCACAATCGAAGTACAATATTTTTTTTAAAAGAGGATCTCAAGAAGCATATTTAATATCTTGCATATTGATTGTTCTTTGTTTTCAATAGTTCGGATCCCTCCAGGGGTAGAGCTAGGAATTTTTGTTTGGGAGGGCCAAGTTGCGACGTTAATATATTTATCAAGACAACTACCACATATATATACACACACACATGCTTTTTTATTATATACACACACTTTTTTATTTAATAAGTTATACACACACACACACAACAAAAAAGAAAAAGAAAAAGAGATTATTATTTTCAATTAAAATTATTTTTGATGGCGATCTTTTATAAAATAAAATTCATTTTTTATCCATTTTTATAGTGAAATTCTTAAAAAGTTTCATTTTAAATAAAAATTATTAAATTTTATACTAAAGTAAGTTAAAAATCTTTCAATTGAACTAATGAAATTTTTAAAAACATGAATGATCCAAAACTTAGAGAAATAAGTTAGGCTCCAAACATATTTAAAGTTATCTTGCTCTAACTCAATATGCGGCAACTAAAAACACATTTTGTATGTACTTTTAGTAACAAAATTTTTTTAATAAGTCAATGACTTATTAATTGCTACATAACGAGTTGAAAAAGATAGATTTAAACATGTTTGATACCAAACTTTATCAAATATTTAACAGATATAAGAATATATTTTACAGTAAAAAATAAAATTGCGAAAAATAAAGTTATATCTCTATAACTATTAGACCAATTATTATTTTTTATTACATTATTGGACTAATTCAAATATTTTTTTTGGAGGGGGGGGGGATTCTTATTTTTGTCAGGGAAGTCAATACCGTATCGGAGGCTGTACTGATTTGGCCGGCGGTACAATATATTTCGGGTACCGGTCAATACCGGTCTTTTTAGTTTCGGGCTTACTGCTATTTTTTACATATATATATATATATATATATATATAGCAAAGAAAATTTATTAGTTTAAAGTTTAAAAAAATTTATCTAGCAAAGATATAAATTATAAATTATATCTATATATATATTAGCAAAGATAATTATAAATTACTTGAAACTTATTATAGTTTAAACTTTAAACTTATAAATGGGTACTTATAAATTATATATATATATATATATATATATATATATATTAGCAAAGATAATTTATAGATTTTCAGATCACAACATCATTGTCACCATCACATCCTCATCAAGGATTATGAGTCAGCAACTTAAGGCTTATGAGTTTTGGACAAACAACCCCCAACTATTCGCGTAACCAAACACAGTTAACAAAAAATAGATCGAATGGTGTAGAAGCGCCTTTAAAACCCTTGAACCAACCTGTACCGTCCATTATTAGGTCAACCTCCTTATAAAAGCCTACAATACACATTTTCGTCCTCCTCTATCTCATTGCCGAAGTCTATGGTTTTCACTCTCTCAGCACAGCACAGCTTAGCTTCATAGGACTCGACCTTGTTTTTCATTTTTCTCATCTAGGTTTTCGAATGGGTTGCCTTGTTTTTCATTTTTCTCATCTGGGTTTTTGTTGTTTTCATCTACCGACCGAAATAGCCAGATTGCTTCGGTACGGCCAGTACGACTGGTAATTTTTCCAGTACGAAATAGAAGTATACTTGTATCGATGCACTGGCCGGTACAGTATATACCGGTCGTATCGGCCGGTACTGTACGATATCACCCACATTGATTTTTGTAAACTAAATTTTGAAAACAATAAAATAATTGTATATATATTTTCAAAATTTTGGGGTGGCACCACACCACCCCCCCACCCCCCCCCCCCCCTTATGCATACCTCCGCCCCTGGATATCTCCATATGGTTCACATAATGCAATGCTTTGTTGCTTGCCACAACACCATTGCCTCCCCAACAATAGTGCAATGCAGCAACTAGTGCTTAACCATATCTCACAACCAATAGTTTCCATTCAACAAAATTATCTATAGGTAGTTTGCAATTCATATTTGTTAATACAAAAAAAGATACCTTACGAGTAACCTTACTACCCCAACCTAAACACCTCTCCAAAGGGAAGATGGAGTTAGGTGTGCGTCACGAGCACACTAAACTCCCCTACAATGGAGTGTTAGTTTGGAACCAAGACTTGCAAAGATAGATCTACACATCATAAATCATGCCAAAACATTTCACTATTGCCATTTCCCACCCTAATCAATATGAAATTATGAAATCTTTTCCAACCAGCTAAAATGCCTTTCCACATGCTACAACCATAAGGTCTCCTCACTACCATCTTAGATCAATCACCCTACTGCTCCTTATATTTAGCCTTGATGACACCATGTCAAAATTGCTCCTATTCAATCCCATATCTCCATAAGTATTTACCAAGCAAAGTTTTAAATAAAATGATTGATTGTGAATGATGAACAATTACTTTTATATGAACCTATCACTCTTTTTTTATACCACTTACAGTCAACCACTTTAGAGTTGTAACAAAAGTTACTTTCCTAAACTTTCTCAACTCAATGTGAAGATTCCTAAGCTTTACCATCATACCACTCATGTCCTTGGTAGCAAACTAGGGATCCCCATCCAAAAGTTCCAATTAGATAATAATAAATAATACCCACCAGAATTTCCCCATATACTTTTGAATTCTGAAAGACCTCTTCTTGAGGACATGGTGAATAAAGCAAAGCTCAAACTCACAAAATTGGCCCTCTAGAGCTCTCTCTATGTGCAACAAAGTAACTTCCATTTAAAATTATTAATATTCAAGAACCTAAAGACTTCCATGACCCAATTGAACCATCAAACTTGGCCCAGTTTTTCGGAAGTCCACAAGCCCTCCCGAAGAATCTCAAAAAGAAAGTTTAGCCCAATTGAGAATAGTCCTGCCCCAAGTAAATACTAATTTCTGGATTTGAGATCAACTCATGCCCTGACCATATGTCTTGTATGATTGTATTAGTATGGAAAGTTGTATTATGGTTATTGCAAAAGATGCAAATCCCATCCCGCATCTAAAACTTCCAATGCATCTCTTACCCATCTGAGAAACCCCTAAGCAAGTTTGCAGAAACTGAGGCCAAGCTTAAAAACCTTGCCAAATATCCCGTCTTCGGTTGAGACTAAAGAGGCGGGCTAAAGCTTTCTGCCACTCGCTGTGATTCTCTTAGCATGGAATTGTTGTGATGTAGCTTGGTCCTCGGTTATAAGATCTCTTTCAGCCCTTGGTTAGAAGCTACACACGGCTATTTTCTTTTCATTGAAACAAAACTAACTAGTACAAAATATCCTCCACACTTATAAAGTTAAGAAATGCTACCTATTTGATTAAAAGAGAAACAAAAAACTAACTTAAGGTGCACCCACAGTGGAAATGGATGGAGGGGCAGATTTGTTGATTTACATCTACCCCTCTTCTCTCAATTTTCTCTCCTCTGAATTACTCCAAATTGGGATAATAAGATTTGGGTAGATCCCAAAAAAAAAAAAAAAAAAAACCTAGTCTTCTCCAAGATTTTTTAAATTTTCTCTTCCAACTAAACAATATAAAAGTTCTTTTTCTCTCCTATTTTTTAGACATGGCCCTTCTGCTTGGCACTAAATAAAAGAAAAGTGTTTCTAGAGTTGCATAAACCGCATTGCAATCCCTTTCAATGGGCCTTAAAAATGTACAAAGGAGACTTTAATGCCATCCAGTCTCAAATTTGTTAAAAAGATAATTTTAGTACCACCCTTTTGAGTACTCTTTTGTCTTTTACGTGGTAGATTACAATTGATTATCGGATACTTTTATATGAATTCACAATTTTTTTTTGCACCTCATTGTTAATCGCATAGAAAAATTGTAACAAAATAATGTATATAAAGTTGGATCATACTTGAATTATCCCTTAAAAGGAAGCTGCTTTTTGGCTTCATCTTTGTCTCATGGTTTTACATGTCTAATGAAGCACAATATCTTTTTTTTTTTTTTTTTTTTCTTTTTTTTTTTTTTTTTTTGTCAAAAAAGTAATACTACCATTCTACCAATAATTATTTTCACACAAGTCAAGTTTTGGAAACATTTTATTGAATGAGCTAGGTCTTATTGTTTGAAATCTAAAATCTCACTCAATCCAAATCTATTACAATTTTATCTTTTATCTTTAATTTTATTTTTCCTAAATTAAATAAGCTCTTGGTGCTGCTACTTTCATGATCTTTTTGTTTTAGGTTGTGCGTGTGCTTCCTACAGCTGGGTTAAATTAATATATATATATATATATATATATATATATATATATAAACAGAGTCCTCATACAAGAGTGCATGTAGTCTTGTGGCACTCTAAACTTGCATTTGGCTTAAAAAATGGGCTATCATTTAAATAGCCCAAGCCCAATTAATGAATTAGAACCCAACCACTCTATTTGAGTTCTTTGCACTCCTCTTAAAAATTGAAACATTTTGCAAGAGTTCTTCACACTCCTCTTAAAAAATGAAATGGCAAAACCAATTCACCTCTCTATCTCTTCCTCTTTCTCTCTCTTAACTCTTTATTTCTAAGTTATAATGCACACTTTTGTGTCTCTCCTTCTATTGCTTGCTAACTCTTTCTCTCTCCCTATCTCTGTTTCTTTCAATTCATTGTTTTTTAAATTTTTTATTCTAGGTACTAAGTTTGTGGTCTGCATTTTTAAGGGAACACAAGCTCGAGAAAATCAAATCTTCAATTTTATCGGTTGTGGTACAAAGTACTAAACCGAAGGAGGAACAACCATTGGGCAATGAATATCAAAACCTTCTTCTGTATCAAAGAGGTACAAACCAACTTTGTTTGTTCTTTTTTTTTTTTTTTTTTTTTTTTGGTAATGGTTTTTTGCTAATCGGAGTGGTTTGTTTGTTTTGCTTTAATTTCTTTATTGGTTGAGATATTTACTAACTCACACCATTTCTACAATTTATAACTGGGTCCCGCATCATGTGGGTACGATGTTGAAAACATATGTCACATTACATTTAAAATTCCAAGCATTGGTACATCTACAAGCTCAATAGTTGCTCTATATAATACCTTTATAAATAGAATCAAATGCTCAAGTAGTTGGTTGTAATCCCACGGTGCTTTTACTTAAAGGCCCATTTTAGATCCATTTATTTTGTTGAAACTGAAAACTTTTTGTTGAAAGTACTATAGATAAAGGTAAAATTTAGCTGAAATAGTAAAATAAGTTGGCAAAATTAATCTTTGCCAAATGGACACTAGTTTATTTTACTATTCAACTTATTTTCGCTACTATTTGTGGGTCCCATTATACTTTTTGATACTATTTATGGGTCTCATTGTACTATTTCAGCTAATTTTTACTTTTATCTAAATTACTTTCAGCAAAAAGTTTTCAGTTTTAACAAAATAAGCGAATCCCAAACAGACCCTTAGTTGTGCTTATTTTGACTTGGATGTAATTTTTGGGTGGATTCATGTTGCAAAACATTCATCTCATTCCCATTTGGAACAAGCAAACCATGTGTTTGATAAAATGTGTCACTCACTTTTGCAAGTTCAAGTCAACTTCACACAAACACTAATGTTATAGCTAAGTTAATTATGCCATACATTTGACTTCCAAATTTCATTTTCTTATGCTCATTAATGGTTTAATTTTGCAGGCTTTGAGGATCAGTTAATGGCATGTTGTGTCTATGGGGGGCTACAATACAATTACAAATTCTAATGTCACATGCGGCCAAACTGGTTTCAATGTCTGCTTTGACTATGCAGAAGCTGCCAATGCAATTGTTGAGTCCAAAGTACTCTTTACTGGCAGTGACAAAGTGAGGTTTGCTGGGCTATTTTTCTCTTTCCTTTCTCAATTCCTCTAAGAGTATTTGAAGAAATCCTTGAACCAAATTTCCCCTACCTCCATCCAAAAATTTCTACCTTTGCAAAGATTGTTAAGATGGACATGCAATTTATATTGGAGTTACACACGCCAAATGTGTGACAAATACAAATTAAGGATATGTTTTATTAGTTAGTTAGTGCCAAGAATTTATAAATCTTTATGCTGATTTTAATTATAATGTAATAATGCTGGATTTTTAATGGATTTCAGCGTTTGGGTCAGTAATGAGCTTGAGGAAGGACATCTATTTTATTATATTAACAGATCGTAGAGAACACATATATGGCCCATTGATCGTACTTTCCTAACTTTTTTTCCCTCATAGATAGAGCTTAAATTTTTATAAGAAAAACTAATTAAGTTTTGTGTTATTTCAATATTGCATAGTGTGGGGTAAGTTTGTCTGATTCCCATTATTAGTCCAAAATTTTATGGAGACTTTTTGGCTAAATGAGTTTCAAGGTTCTGATTTTAATAGGCTAGGTGTTGTTTTTATGTGTTTTAATTCAAGTTGTGACCAAAAGATTATTGAAAAAGTATTTCTCCTAATTTAATGGTTTGGTTGCAGAAAAAATGAGCAATGCATTTATGCTTCAATGTAGCTAGGGCATCATATTTTGCAAATCATAAACCTAGGTGAATTCTGTTCCATCTTCCCTTTAGTGGAAGAACTGACTGGATCAATAAAATACTAATGTTTTGGCACACCATATAAACTCCTTTTTTCTTTTACGTGAATATTGACATTGGGAAAATAAGAAGATTTGAGACCATGCATTCTGATTAGTCTAACTCACCCTCTTTTGGTCTTGTGATAATATGCAGCCTTTGTAGCTGTCACATGACTTGCACATGGGTCTAATTTCCATCCAAGTTAATTATCAAGAAATAAACAGCGGGATGCAAAGTGTACGTGTAGGACGTAAAAGTTTAGGAGGACTAAATTCCTGTAGTTTAGCGGGTAAATGTAACATAAGGTATAATTTAGGAGGATAAAATGTAATTTCTCCTTATTTATTTGAGTTTATAAATGAAATTAAATCTTATGTGACATTAGATTTATTATTTGAGAAAGTAACAATACTTTCTTCTTGTGGCAATTTTTTCATGTGATGCAGCTGTTGGGTCGGCTATCAAAATATTAAGTATGAATTGGGAAATGACATTCCCTAAGACTACTGTGTTTCACCTTTTTGTTGTTGCGTCAAACCACAATGCTATCTAGATGCACACTTCTGGGGCCTGGTTCTCCTTCCAGGAAACTCTCAAATTTGAGACTTTGTTGACTAGCGATTCATCTTGTGAAAAAGTGGTGAAGAATGCTTGAACTTAGAGAATCTGGTTAGAGCTTCATCCTAGGAACTATGCCAAAAGGGCGCCTTGAAAAATGCAATAAAGACCATTATGGTCACATCTGGAGTAAGTTTAAATCACTAAATGAAACCATTTTATGGAAAATGGAGCTTAAAATAAGTTCGTAACACCACGTGAAATTTCTTTTATTTATTATTTATTTTTTTAATTTAGATATGATAGTATTATATATCAAATCTAAGGTTTCATAATGATTACTCTTTATTATTAAGTCAATATATCAATTGATTTTGGGTATCGACAAAGGTTAAATCCAAAATCTCTTATTTGAGATCAGAGACTTATTAGTTGAGTTAATTAGAATCTATATCTAAATAATATTTTTTGTTCATAGAAAATGCTAAAATTACTACAAATTGCAGTATAAAATACTTACAAATCATTGTGAAAGTAAACATGATTTGTGCCAATTTATCAACTTATAATTAAATATTTAAATTATTTTTCCATAATCGATGACATATTAGTTTATAAAACTTATCTACTAATATATATATATATATATATATATATCATAATAATAGGTGAAACTGAGAGAAACTCAAATTAAAATTTCAAATTAGAGTTCAATTTTGCGCCATGTATCCTAAATTATTTATTCTTAAAGAATTTTATTTCTTAATTTTTGAATTAGATGTGGGACTACATCATAAATATTCATCCAAGTGGGTTATTAAATACAAAAATTAAAGAGTCTAGAATAAATAAATCGTAAAAATAAAAGTGTTTCACAATAATTAAAAAAAAAATGGACAATTTACATTTTATATCTAATAATATCCTTACAAAATTTTTTAAAGAGTTAACAAAATATAAAAATGACTATCAATATTATTTAAATTATATATATATATATATATAAATTGTATTATGCAATTTATTGTATATTTTTAAGTGTATCCATGAATAAGTATAAGGTTAAAAGCTTGTAAAATTTGTAATAACCCAAACATTATTCTTTTTTCATATCTCCATCATCATCATAAAGTGGTGCAACTTTTATATATATATAAAAGATGATATTGGATGGAAATTGAGAAATGCTTTCTTAATGATATTTTTCTCTAGCAACCAGTCAAACCAAAAGATAATACCATTCTGTGTGCTCATCAAAATGAGAAACAAGTTGAAAGTGTCATCTTCCAACTAAGATGCTTGAAGGCTCTTAGGCTTTACGGCTTCATTCTTTTATCACCGCTGGAAACACAGTGAAGAATATGACTGTTTCACTATTTGGGTTTTCCACTGTTTCTTTATAGGATGCTTCATGCTAATAGAGCTATAAGCTACTCACATTGCCTTGATCTAACAACTGAAAACCTAGTTAACCTAATTCCCTAATGAAATATCATTCTTGCACATAAGATCTTCAATCTTGTTGAAATAAACAGGCAGAGAAAGAATAAGAATTGTTCTGAAGAGAATCTTTGTATATTTTTTTTTGTATTCTTAGCTCTCTTCAAATGTCTGGCCTATAGTGAGGAATTGATAGGTAAGATTGAACATGGCAGTCCTCTAGGGTTTTTTGTTGGCTTGATATTCCAGCAGATAATACACATATGAGACTGTAGAAATAACTTCTTTCAAGTAGATGAAGGTGCTGCATATTCCCGTCGCCCAAAATCCTTAGAAAGATTTTGCAACCTATAACTTCGAAACTTGTATTTTTCAATCATTCCCTTTTCCCTCTATATCTCCTTCGCAGATGGTTAGTGAAGAAGGACGTAATTTGAAATATAATTTTTGTTATTTATTAATTTTTGATATTATTATGAAGTTTTTGAAAATTTTGATTTAGCATTATTATTTCTTTGATTGTAGGTGTATTTAATGATTTTCTATTAGGGTTCCTTTATGATAGGAATAAATTATGATATCTTTTAGAAAATATTTTCTTATTCATCAAGTTTTATAGAGCCTTTAAATTGGGCTCCAAGCCTATAAACAAAAATGAAGTATTTAGTTTAATTAGTAAATTTTTTTATTTTTGTTTCTCTATTTTTTAGTGGGCACTTTAATTAGTAGCTCTTCTTCTAGATTCAAAGAACTCTTGTTGATTAAAGGCTATTTTTTCTTGAAGCAAATGCGATTTAGTTCTTGCTACTTTCCACCCCGTCAGCTAGCCCTTTGTTGTAATTTGCTGAAGGAAAAAAAAAAAAAAAAAATGCAATAATGTGCACTTTATTTTCTCCCCAAAAAAAATGTGGTTAACTTGTTCCGATCAAATTTCGGAAAAAGTTATTTTGGATATATTTTTGAAAAATAATAATATAAACAATTTTTAAAAACAATATAAACAAAATGTTCTAATCTAAACCATAATATGGAGAACAATTGCAACAAGAAAATGGCTAAGAAATAATCTATATATATTCGTAATAAATTAGCGTTTACTGACTTTAATAAAAAAATACATATATGATATCGATGTCAATCTTAGTGTTAATGTGACATAGATAGAACAACAACCTCTCCCAACCACAACACCAACCCCTCCCCCCACCACCCACCTCCCCCCCCCCCCCCCCTCCCCCCCCCCCCCCCAAAAAAAAAAAAAAAACCTTGGCAATGTCTTTTCATTTTTATGGGATGTTCCACCCTATGAGAACCTGGTATGTAAAACTATTTTAGAAAATTTAAGATGATGAAGCCACAAATGTTTATTCAAATTTTTATCAGTTGTACTTATTGACTTCTCCTAGATGCAAACTTTGAGTCGAGCCTATAGTAATAACATGTGTTGCTTTAGCAAATATACTACTCACATATGAGGAATTGAACAATATGTCAAAGAAATTGAATTTTCCACAAGAAATGTTTAAAAAAAGAAAAAGATATATGATATCTATGACTAAGAAATTGCATATTAATATGTGGCGTAGTTGAAAGCTGAAGATTTATTTATTATTTTTATTCTAATTTTTTAAAGATAAATACCAATTTCATTAAGCACAAACAACACTAACATCCTTCCTCCACACATCCTGAATAGATTTAGGCAGGGAGTTCATATTACAACAATTACAGGGAAAGGTGTAATTGACAATTCTCTACTCATTGCCATAACAGAAGTGGTTAAGCTAGATAACAAAGGATAATTATCCTCTGTATAACTATATCATCTACCCTAACAGAAGTGAACAAGCAATCCACTGAAAAGAACGTTTTGAGTCTTTTTTAGGACTTAGGAATAATTGCCCTAAAGCCATTTCATCCAAAAGAAAATGGTTGGTTTTTTGGCAAAGGCAATGGTATGCTATCATTTCTTAACATAGATAGCACATTTGACATTGTGGGCCGATCATCAGTATTATTCTCTATACATAGGAGACCGATATGGATGTATCTCAACACCTTAAATTTGACACATGAATCACTAATTGATGGATCAATTAGCTCTTGCCCTTGAGCTTCTTGCCATAAATTCCATGCCTAAGAAAATCATTACAATATTAGAAGCACACATAACAACGAATATAAATAAAATCCAAAGATTAATGCTAATTGACATACATATCCTACTAAATTGAGTGTGCAGTCAGCATGGTAGAAGCTGTTGTTTTTTCTACCACTCACAATTTCAAGCATCAAGACTCCAAAGCTATAGATGTCAAATTTTATAGAGAACACACCTTTCATGGCATACTCAGGAGATATATAACTACTACATCAAAAACACAATAAAAATTTCATTTCACAAGTGATTGAATTGAGCACATGTAATAGTAAGATTAAAATAGGACTTTAATCATCACAAGTGGTATATTATTAGCTTACTCTGTTCCAACAATTACATTAGTGTTTGCTTCCAATTCATCAGGTTTGAAAATTTGTGCTATGCCAAAATCAGATATCTTAGGTTTCATGTTTTTGTCAAGGAGTTTGTTTCCGGCTTTAAATCTCCATGAATTGTTCTTGGTCTTGAGTATTTATGGAGATAGAGCAGTCCTTGAGCAATTCCTTCAATTATATTGAAACGTTTTTTCCAATCTAATAACTTGCTTCTCTTTGAGTCTATCAAATATAAACAATGAAATAGATGTGATCAAAAATTTAGTTTCTAAAAAGTGATATAATAAACTTAATTTTTTTTTTGAAAAATAAGTAAAGGAAGTACTAGATAAAAGTCAATGTTTTTCTTACCAAATAGAAAGCAATCTAAACTTTTGTTGGGCATGTATTCATAAACCAACATCCTCTCTTCTCCATGAATGCAACAACCAACAAGTTTAACAATATTCACATGATGGAGTTTAGGCATGACTATCAACTCATTCCTAAACTCAGGTATTCCTTGTCTTGAATTTCGCCCTAATTGCTTTATTGCTATTGTTTGCCCCCCTGCCAATTGTGCCTGATGTGGTGATTAAAAAAGATTAATTCAGCTTAGCTGTAAATTACTCAAAACTACTTGATGTAGATATTTATTTAGAGGTGACCTTATACACAGGCCCAAATCCTCCTTCTCCAAGCTTGTTTTCTAATGAAAAATTGTTTGTTGCAGCCATGACACATGTATAGCTAATTACACTGAAATTAGCTCCATTCTTGTCCAAGCTCACTAAAGCAAGCAATCCATTTTCACCGTTTGTTTCATCACTCCCTGTTTAAATTTTCATAGAACATCATAATTTGCATATATCATATAAAGTAATCAAGAATTGGTAAATTTAACTATTATATATATATATATATATATATATATATATATACACACCTTGAAGTACAACTATACTCCGTTTGAGTTGATAACACAATATGCAGAAAATAATCAAGAGCAGAGCAATGGCTGTGAAAATTAGCCGTGTTAGTAATCATCATATAAGAAAATATTTGCTGCTTTTGATCCAAGTAATATACTTAATATCGAAAATCTACAAATACAAGGGAATGAAATTTTCATTTTTTTTTTCTGGTTAAACAAAAAAAAAAAAAAAAAAAAGAAAAAAAAAAAAAAAAAGAAAAGAAAAGAAAGAAGAAATACGTTTTTAGCAAAATTGTGGAAAATGAGTACCCTTACGAAGGGTCAAACGAGTGTTAAGCATAATAAGCTAAAGAGATCCATCAAAGGGATCATGCAAAGTTCAGATCCTTCAAACCTAAAGCTTAAGTAAAAAGGTATAGAAATGCAACTAATTAATATAACATATTATGAAGCTCCAATCTAACCAATTTGAGAAATCTTTAACAGTTTGTATTTGAAACCTCAGTGAAAGAGAAACCTTAGTTTAGTTAGTTTTACTAATGGTTTTTGTTTCGAAATTCTTGTCCAAGATTCATTTTTTGTTGCATCTGTAATTTGTGTAATCCCAGGGTGCTAGGCACATAAACCTTGAATATGATCCCTATTTCCGAAGATACTTAGCCATGGCTAATTTGTTTACCATCTACAAGTAACAAACATTTTTCCAATAAAACCTCAATTAAGATAATTAAGATGCAATACACATGAATATCTAGT
The DNA here is from genome assembly GCA_033629205.1 of Lithocarpus polystachyus. Classification (NCBI taxonomy): domain Eukaryota; kingdom Viridiplantae; phylum Streptophyta; class Magnoliopsida; order Fagales; family Fagaceae; genus Lithocarpus; species Lithocarpus polystachyus. Next base: position 88,412,015 of record CM066165.1, on the reverse strand, counting down.
TAGGGCAAAACTTTTAAAGAACAAACCTTATTGTGTATATATGTAGAGAGAGAGAGAGAGAGAGAGATTCAAGCTGCTATTTCTTGATCAAGAAGTTTAAGTTTGGAGAAAGCTCGATCTGAATCTGTATGTGAACTGAGGAAATGATTGAACATATCTAAATCTAATCTGCTGCTATGACCCTACCTGCATCGTCACAAGTTATCTATATATATACACTTAAAAGTTGCACTATTCACAACCCAGATTCGAAGTTGCTCAGATTCAATGACTTGCATTATTGGTAATTTTCCTTATATAAACATGCATATACTTAAAAGTTGCATTATATATATATTGCTCAAATTCAATGACTCTTGCAAAGTGAACCTTCTCTCTGTAGAAACTAGAAACCTTGGGGAATTGAGTGTATCACCTGATTTAAGATTATCCACATTTACGCCATGAGAAGTACACAAAATGCATGAGAAAAATAGAAAGAAAACTAATTTGAGAATATTTATCATGTTGTTAGCCATGAAGATTGACAACTGACTTTCAACTAGTTACCGAATTAGCTATCTACTTATATGCTCATGCCAGCGTATAGCGCGGGTCGACAAGGAATCATACAGCTGCTGCCTGCTATGGTCAAACACGTTAGGCGGTCCATTGAAATAAGACTTTTAAAAAAAAAAAAAAATTTGAGAAACAATGAAAGAAAACTGGTTATATTGAGACATAACCAAAAATTTATAAAAAAAGTAATATCTTTGGTTAATGAACTATGCATAGACACAAAAGTATCAAATGTATGAATGGCTATCACTAATCCGTGGTCCAATTATTTTGCTAAATATGTACGCTCCGACACTTCATTTCACATCACCTCATTTCACATTGCCTCCTTTCTATCTTTTCATAAAAATGTAACGAAATATGATTTTTTTCAAACCATCTATTCTATTAAAACTCTATATTATAGTTGTTAGCGTTTTAGGTCCCAGTTGTCACAAAATTGATCAAATTTTAGTCAATTAATTAATTAATTATTCTTTTGATTAAATTGATTACACATCACACAAGCACAAATCACAAATGACATCAATAAGATGACTTATGAAAACTAATGAAATAATCCATTTCACAATAAAAAAAAAAAAAAAAAAAAAAACTTGAGGATGATTTAACTTAAACAATTCTCAAGACAACATATTCATTAGAATAGAATTGAAGTTTGTACAATAGATTTAGCCCTAAATCTACTGTTTCATGTAGTACTTATTGGTGTGACTATATGTAGCTCTGAAATCCATAGACTTTTCTATTCTGGATAGTTGCATATGCACTCTCTTGTTCTTGACTTTGAGTTAGCTGATTTTAGAAACTTCATTCTATCATTGGATTTGTTGTTTGCACGTAATCTCTAGTTGATGATTCATAAGAGTTGGAAAAATCTAGATCTATGTATAGTAACACTACTCTCTTGTATGTGTAAAAACATGCTCTAGGGTTTGTATTTGTATGTCCTTAAGTTTGATAAAAACCCTGAATAAAATGGCTGGAAAAGAAGATGAGAACCCAAACTGGCCAAGACTTGAACAGTTGGGACATATTGTTTGATTGGTCGATATAAGTTGTTTTTGACCTATCAAGCTGCAGTTGAAATGCAGCCTTGCAAGGGTCCCTTTTTTGCATTCTTGATCAAATATTATCTAATGTAATTTTATCTAGAAAATCTGAGTTCTAAACTATTACAATCGTTCATGGTTGCAAATCTAAAAATATGAATTTTAAAATAATATTATACTTTTTTTATAATTGTGTTTGCATATGAAATTATATAGTATGGTAATTTAAAAAAAAATAGTATGATTGTACTAAGATTCTAATAAAGGGGTTTCATTATAATAAAAAAGATACTAATAAATGGTTTAAGTAGAGAATACAAAAATTCTAATTCAATTAAAAAATATATATTAAAATAATGACATGAAATTGTGAGGTCTCATTTGCTTATTTGGCAAAATATTAAGGGTCAATTTGAGATAATTGATTAAGGGGGTAAGAAGAGTCACACTATAGGTGATAAATAAAAGTAATTTTTTTGCTGAATAAATTAAATATTATATTTTAAAATATAACAATAGTTTTAAGAAAAAAAATTGTATGTATACAAATCAATTAATTTCAGATAGATTAAATAATAAATATTAATTTTATATGCCTTAACATATATAACCCCCTTTTATACCGTTTATAATCACAATTCTTTTTCAATCATAATTGATGTTCTAGGAGTCCATCCATTGGAATGTTTAATATTTTGCTTGAGATACGAATAAATGGAAAATGAAACCTAGCTCCAAAAAACTTTGGGCTTCTGTTATTTCAACAGTGTGACTTACTATATTTCACTCCGCTGTAAAAACATAATTGTACTATAGTTTATAGGGTTTATTTAATTGTACAAGATATCCTGCATGTGACTGAAAATTCATTTGACCTATCCATAAAATATTCAAAGTGAAATAAAGATAAAAAAATTTACAATCACTTTATTACCAGTATATCTGAAATATTTGAGTTACTAATTTAATTTCTTGATTATTCCTATACTCTTAAAATTTCATTTTATTAAATATATATTTTTAGTAACCCCTTACTAAAATGACAAGATATGATGCTCTAAATAATTAAATCTATGTCAAGGGAATATTTCTTATCTCTTATTGAGATTATAAATTCACTCTTAAGAAACAATTTTCCTACAATGATAGATGTGATTACCCAATGTATTAAGGTTTTATCTTACATCTCACATTTGAGTCCATGATCCTTAAGATTAAAAGACTATGCTCTTTAGCAATTATGAGTTTAATTATCCAAGTGACAAAAGTTTGTAGAACAATCAATTAGATTGGTCCAATTCAATGTATTCTAATACATCCATATATCAATCGATAATCTCTACTTCCATGATCAAGGTAGAAAATCATGATTAATATGTTATACTCATGCCAAATAAAATGTTTGATTTCATCACTTACTACAAAATAAAGTTTACATGTCACAAAGGAATTGTGATATAGATCTTCAATATTCATAATATGAGTATAGATAAAATAAAAATATTAAGATATACTAGCTTCATCACATGCACTTTGCCCGTGCAATGATTTTTTTTTTTTTTTTTGGTCTAGTGTCATAATTTTCCCTTTATCTCAAATTTTAAATTATGACACAACTCAAAAATTAAATAAAAGAAACTGGAGAGTCTTGATAAAGTTTAAAAAAAAAAAAAAAAGGGTTGGAACGTTGTCTTGAAGGAAATATACAAAGTGGACTGAGATTTTTTTTTTAATTTTAAATTTTGGATAAGTTTTTTTTTTTTTTTTTTTTTTTAAGACATGAATTAGTAGAAGGGTGTCCTATTTTGAGGCATTTTAACTGGAGTTGGAGATATATTGTTATCAGGTTGTCTCCAAATTTTGTCCCTATTACATGTAAGGTCTAGGAGTATTTCTGAACCATATACAAGTCCAGTCTAAAAAGAGGAATCCAGTTATAGATGGTATAGATATGTGCAAATATATTGATATATAGGATTTGAAATGAGGAAATCTAAACGAAGATAAAGGCAGTCCTTATTGATCGATGTAAAGATAAATGATTCCACTTACTTCTAATTTTAGTTAAATATATGAAAACATAGGTATCAACATAGACTAATTAAATAAATTATGTACAAACCTTTAGTTAAATAACTTTGTGTTGCCAAAATTGTTAGTTGAAAATTATAGCTCTTTTTAATATGAATTGAAGCCTAGATAGTTATATAGTGATTGTAATCAAATTTATTTTATTGTTATATGATAGTATTTTTTATGTACTTTGTTAATAACTAATAAGTAAAATTATCAAAGAAATAATTGGTTATATAAATTAGAACTATAAGAGCATTGGACCAGAAATTCCTTATTCACGTACACGTTGGGGCTAGAGCACAAGCCGAGGACTAAGGTTTGTCCGAGAATAGGTAAACTCTGTTAAGGGAGTCTATGTTGATAGATAAATAAGTTAGTTTTGAACATAGTGACCCAAGAAGTAGTGCCGAGGACGAATGTCACCTCAAATAACCAAAGCTGAGGTCCATTTTGGTGGTCTGCCATTCAGGAGAACACTCTAAAGAGTTTAGTTGAAACAAATAAGTATTGCAGAAACGTATAGTAGGTGAGGATCCTGAGAAATCAAAGGGGAAAGTTGTTACCACTGTATTGAATACTTTGCAGCTAATCTTTTTTGGCCGCATTAATATGGAGGTAATATCTAAACAGTGATTTTCAGCTTTACAGCTATTATATGAAAACTTCCGGAAGGGACTGATGGGACAAGTATCAACACCAACCATCAAACCTGCACGTGGAGAGCAATGAAAGGAGAAAAAAGAGAGTATAAAAGGAAGAAAAGACTCAGAGAGGGAGAGAGAAAAAAAAAAGACTGTAAGAGGAGAGAATGAAGTCTGTAACCATCTTGCACATCAATATATTGAAACAATTCTCTTCAGACTAAGTCGAGGACATTTTTTTTTAAATAAACCTATTTAATCTTTTATTCATTTGTGGGCTTGAATCTATTATACTTATTTTCAACACATTATAGCCCAGTTTTCTTAACCTACCCTCTATAAATTTATTGTTTTGGGCTTTTTGGGCCTAAGTCTATCCTCTTGGTGGACTGAGAATCCAAATTGCGACCTTACAAGAACTAAGTGGAATAATTTATAATAAGTAAATATATAATATAAATTTAATGAAGATTTATACATGAATTAATAGTAATAATAATGATTAATGCATTTAATTTTATATTAATTGATTTTTTTTTCCAAAAAAATATTTATATGAAAAATGCCGTGTGGCAAGAGTATTGGCCTTTACCCAACTAGGTGGCAAAACTTAAATAATTCTAGAGTTTTTAGAGTAAAAAGAGACAAGTTTTATTAGATAACTTGTCGCTAATTCGTGCAACACTCCGGATAATTAGAAAATATTAAATATCTTTACTTTGTTTAATGCAACAATGAGTATAAAATAAATGAAAATCAATAATTCTAATTCAAAATAAAAGCTGAAAATAGATATAAGATTGGTTTTACATATAGCAGTCATCTCAAATATAATTTGATAATGAACTTTTTATAAGAAGAAACAAAGATATACACATCTTGAAAAAAAAATCCGTATGCATGTTTTTTCACCAAGCTTAAGCATAACTGGTGTTGGTGTTTCTGAAGCATTTACTCCATCTGATATCAAAATACTTAGGTGCCAAACATGAGAATAATATATGAAAATATTTTGACAGCATCCAATACCTTCAAGGCTTCGCTTTCCTTTTGCATTTAGTCCATTTGTAGTTTGTATAGAAGTTTCAACTATGTTGCCACAATCCATGTATAATAATAATAATAATAATAAATAATAATAATAATAATAATAATGTAAACATTATTATTACTAGTCAACATTATGACCAAATTAACAGCCATACGCAATAGTAGAAATAAGTCTAATTTTTGTATATAAAAAAAAAAGGTCTAATTTTTATAAAAAATAAAAGACGCAACATTAGGTATAAGTCAAAATTTTATATTAAAAGAAAAAAAATAAAATTGCCGAAATGGAAATTTGTGGGACCTTGAAAGAAACATGCCAAAATTATGTATCATATATGCATAATATCTTTGTCTACAATGAGAAGGACTTCAGAATAGTCTATCCAAATAGAAACATCCTTAGCCACCACAGCGCACCTTTGGGGTAGTAGCTCAACATGTACAAAGTTCTTGTAGGGTGTGGGGAGAAAGGGTCAAATTCAAGTTTTCAAGAAGCTTTATGCGCGCGCGCGCACACACACACATATATGTATATATATATATATATATATAGATTAAACTAGAGTAAAATTTCTATCTTGTATAAAAATAAATAAATAAATAAATAAATACTCAGCCACCTAGGCAAAACTTGCTAACTGAGCAACATTTTTGCAACGTTTAGTAATACCATGATTACTTGAGAGTTGAAGGCTTCTACCATTTGCTTTTGCAGTCGGAGTTCATTCTAGAAACAGAGAGCCTTTAGTTTAGGATGGCGCTATGTCCTTGAAGAGAAGTCATTAGAGAGGCCAGAAGAGAAGGGATGCATTGTCGGTTCCAATTTCCCTTATTCCAAAGAAAAAACCATGGACAAAATGGACAAATGTCCTTTTTGTGCAAAAAAAGTGGCATTTTGCCCCCTTTCTCAAATTAATTAAGAAAATGCCCCTCTTTTGTAACTTGATTTTCTAAAAATCGAGTTTAAAAAATAAAAAAAATTTAGAGCCTTATAACGGCATTTTAAAGAGTCTATAGTGACGTTTTCAGGACCTATAATGGCGTTTTGTAACTCGATCTCCATGAACTCGAGTTATAGGCAAATTTTTTTATTTTTATTTTTTTACCTATAACTTGAGTTTCAAAACACCACTATAGGTCCTAAAAATGTCACTATAGGCTCCTTAAAAATGCCGCTATAGGGCTTAACTCGATTTTGAAAAAATTGAGTTTCAAAAGAGGGGTATTTCCCTAATTAGTTTAGGAAATGGGGCAAAATGTTAAATTGTTTTTTTTTTTTTTAAAGGACATAGGCCAGTTTTGTCCAAAAAACCACTAACAGGAGTTTATTCATGACTTGTAGAATTCACAATAGTAGAATGGAAGTCCTCAATACAAGAATATCACACATCCTAGTATTGTTATCTATAGTAAGATTTATCCATATGACCACACGCAGATCTATCTCAATTGGACTCTTCTACCTCCCAAATCTCTTTAGTGCATGGATATCTGACCAGTGACTAATACTACAACAACAACATGATTTGCACAAGGATTTTTTTCTCGAGTAATGTTACACAAAATATTTTATAAATTTTTTTTACAAATAGCTGATACGATGAGTGGTTATTGGTAAGTAAAAATGTAATGTTAGAAGTAGGCTCAATTAAAAATTAGTAAGAATTTTTCATATCAATATTTTATAAAAATATTGTAAAATAATTTGTGTAGGTAACATTACTCTTTTTGCCTGTACAACATCAGGAGAAATTTTGCTTAATGGATCTTCATATGGGCTTTTACTATTTATATATGATTGCTTGCTTGGCGTGATCAACTTCAAATTCATGAGCAGGGAGCAGTTTCCTCTCTTAGAGAGTCAATATAGTCAACATAGAAAAAACTAAGGCCATCATCTTCAAATTCCATTATTCCTTTCTTTTCTATCCTGCATGATTACAATTGACCCTCGTTCACTTTGCCTTCTCTAATTTCCTTTTTTTACGCGAGAAAGACGAAGACCTTACTCTAATTGCGGCATACGGTGAATAAAATAAAATTATGTCGGTGGTCCACTATGGTTTGTCGAATAACAAAATCATACTACTCGGTTTGATGTTTAACATGGTGACGAGGGTAAAATCCATTAGGGTGATAGACCTGAGTTTTGATTTACTGATATTGATGTTTGAAGTGGACGGATCCGTAGATGACAGGAACTTAGTGGACGGGTACACGTGTCATCAATAATAGTAACTTGCGTTACACGCATTGTTAGAATATGTAGAATCTCAATAGGAATAGAATCTCGACATAAAAGGGATTCCACAATTTTCGCCCAATCAATGACAAAGTTTTATATGGAAAAGACTTCTTACTCAAGGAAAAAAAGGTCAATTCTACACTACTATAAAAACCCCAAGGGCTCCCACAAAAAAGGTACGCGAACTATTCTCCAGCTCTGGCACTTTAGGGTTGTGAGCATCTACTAATTTAACCTTCGGAGGGTCCTTGGCCGGTACCACATCGGTACCCTTTCAAGGTTTTTCTTGTTTTGCGTTTGCAGGTTGTATCGAGTGCGCAAGAGAACTCTGCAGCTTACTGACGATAAATTGAGCATCATCAGTTGGCGCCGTCTGTGAGAACACGCAAGAAAAAGTCATTACTTTGTGCTTTCCGGACAAAAAAGTTGCATGGTACTCACACGCTCGATGACAACCACAACAAACGATTAAGGGGAGTCGCACACGACAGCCCTTGAAAGGCAAGTTCAAACCCTAGCAGTAGCGGTAGAACGCCTTACGAAACGTAACAACGACCTAGAAGAAGAACTGCTACAGAGAGACGTAACACTCCATACCTAGGAGGAAGAACATGAGGCCAGCAGCGCCGAAAGGAGAACCCAGCATGGGCCAAAAGGGAGTAACGCCCATAGCAGGCCCGAACGACAGGATACAAATCGACCATCAACTGCGGAGCAAGTCCCGTCTAGCGTAGTGGCAGAAATGCAGATGATGAAAGAGCGCATGGATTTTATGATGAACGCTCTCAAAGGACGGGTATCTAATGACCTGGATAACCTGGTCCATCGAACGGATTCACCATTCACGGTGTCCGTCAATTCATACCTTTTCCCTTAGAAGTTCCGCATGCCTCAGATCGAAAGCTATGATGGATCCAAAGACCTGTTGGATCATCTGGAGACCTTTAAAACACTGATGCATCTACAGGGAGTAGCGGATGAAATTATGTGTAGGGCTTTCCCTACAACATTAAGAGGTTTCACGAGGGTCTGATTTAGCAGGTTAACACCTGGCTCCATTAGCACTTTTAAGGAGTTGAGCGCTCTCTTCACGTCGCATTTTATAGGAGGGCACAGATACAAGAAATCTACGGCGTGCCTGATGAATATTAGGCAACGGGAAGATGAAACGTTGAGGTCATATATTGCCCGCTTTAACAAGGAAGCACTTTCAATAGACGAAGCAGACGACAAAATACTGATAGCCGCATTTACAAATGGACTGCGGAAGGGTAAATTTCTATTCTCCCTGTACAAGAATGACCCAAAGACCATGTCTGATGTACTATACAGGGCGACTAAGTACATGAACGCTGAGGATGCACTCTCGGCCCGAGATGAGAAGCCCTCCAAAAAGAGAGAAAGACAGGACGACGTACATCAAGATAGGGGACGAAAAACGGCAAGGACGGGAGAAAAACGAGAGGAGAGGCGCCCTAAACCTCCATCTGGGAGGTTTACACATTTCACACCGCTTATAGCCCCAATAGACCAAGTCTTGATGCAGATTAAAGACGAGGGAGCCCTCACCTTTCTAGGAAAGCTGAAGGGAAATCCCAATAAAAGGCCTCGGGACAAATACTGCCGCTTTCACAGAGACCACGGCCATGACACGATGAACTGCTATGACTTGAAGCAGCAGATAGAAGCACTCATATGGTAGGGAAGGTTACAGAGGTTCGTTAGCAAGGAAAGAACGGACCCACCACAAGAACAGATTCCGCGACAAGAAAACGAGCGACCAAGACCACCCATAGGGGACATAAGGATGATTGTAGGGGGCACGTCGATGTATGGCTCGTCGAAAAAGGCTTGAAAAACTTATCTCAGAACGATCCAAAACGTTCAAATGACGAGTTTCATTCCTAGGAAAGGACAGGATGAAACACCCGTCATTGGGTTCTCAAAGAACGAAGCTCGACGTCTTCACCACCCACACGACGACACACTTGTAGTTAGCATACAAGTGGGAGATTACAATATGCATCGAATCCTGATTGACAATGGGAGCTCTGCTGATATCCTCTACTACCCGGCTTTCCAGCAGATGATGATTGGTAAAGAGCGGCTGACTCCAACAAACGCTCCCCTCGTTGGGTTCGGGGGAACTAAGGTGTACCCCCTTAGTGCGATTACTTTGCCCGTCACGATTGGTGATTACCCTCGGCAGATTATAAAAGACGTCACCTTTATCGTGGTCGATTGCTCGTCAGCGTACAATGCCATAATTGGACATCCCACTCTTAATTCATGGAAGGCCGTAACTTTGACCTATCACTTAATGCTCAAATTCTCCACTGAATACGGAGTAGGAGAACTACGTGGGAACTAGGTAGCTGCGCGAGAATGTTACGTGACGATGATGGAAATGGATGATCAGATGCAGGCCATGAACATCGAAGAATAGAGGACGGTGGCCGAACCTGTTGAAAAACTTCGGGAAATACAATTAGACTAATCAATTCCGGAGCGAACAACCCGAATTGGCACCCTTGCCAGCCCAGCAATCCTGCAAACACTAGAAGAGTTTCTTAAGGCAAACCGGGACGTTTTTGCATGGGGTCACGAAGACGTGCCAGGGATTGATCCCTCCGTCATGGTCCACAAGTTGAATGTGTCTCCCACCTTTCCACCAGTTCGTCAGAAAAAGCGTGTTTTCGCGCGAGAAAGAGACCAAGTTATAGCGGAGGAAGTCCGCAAGTTGCAAGAAGCAAACTTCATCAAAGAAGTCTACTACCCCGATTGGCTGGCAAACGTCGTGATGGTTAGAAAAGCCAACGGGAAATGGAGGATGTGCGTAGATTTCACAGATTTAAATAAAACCTGTCCAAAAGACAGTTACCCTCTCCCAAGAATTGATACTCTAGTCGATTCAACTGCGCAACATCAGCTGCTGAGTTTCATGGATGCCTTCTTTGGGTACAATCAGATTAAGATGGACAAGGAGGATTAGGAAAAGACCTCGTTCGTAACAAGTCAAGGTCTTTTTTGTTACAGAGTGATGCCGTTTGGCCTCAAGAATGCCAGAGCAACTTACTAGAGACTCATGAACAAAATGTTCGCAAAGCAGATTAGAAGGAACGTCCAAGTGTACGTAGACGATATGCTGGTTAAAAGTCGAAAGGGAGGAGACCATTTGGACGACCTCAAAGAAACTTTCGGCACCCTTCGATCGTACAACATGAAGCTTAATCCAAGCAAATGCACATTCGAGGTGATAGCTGGAAAGTTCTTAGGGTTCATGGTATCCCATAGGGGGATTGAAGCCAATCCGGATAAGATCTGCGCGGTATTAGAAATGACACCCCTAAAGAATGTGAAAGAAGTACAGAGCCTTAACAGAAAGGTTGCTGGAAAGAAGCTTAATCCAAGCAAATGCACATTCGAGGTGACAGCTGGAAAGTTCTTAGGGTTCATGGTATCCCATAGGGGGATTGAAGCCAATCCGGATAAGATCTGCGCGGTATTAGAAATGACACCCCTAAAGAATGTGAAAGAAGTACAGAGCCTTAACAGAAAGGTTGCTGCTTTGAATAGATTCATATCAAGAGCAACGGACAAATGCCTACCCTTCTTCCGAACATTAAAAAAATCTTTTGAGTGGACGGAAGAATGTCAGCAGGCGTTTGAAGATCTTAAAGCTTATCTTTCATCCCCTCCACTGCTGAGTCCAACGAGAGAAGGAGAGGAGTTGTTCTTATACCTGGCCGTGTCACTAGCTGCCGTCAGCGCAGCCTTAATCCGAAAAGAAGGCAAGATTCAAAAACCCGTGTACTATACTAGCCATGCATTTCGTGGAGCGGAAGAAAGATACCTGCCGATTGAAAAGCTCGCCTTTGCCTTAATTATGGCGGCCCAAAGACTTAAGCCTTACTTCCAGGCTTACACAATCATTGTCCAGATGGACAAGCCATTAAGACGAGCCTTAAGCAATCCCAAAGCAGTCGGAAGGATGGCATTCTGGGCAATTGAGTTGAGTGAGTTTGATATATAGTACCGTCCACGAACAACGATAAAGGAACAAGCAGTGGCCGACTTTATTGTTGAATTTACAAGTCTAACGGACCAAGGGGTAAAGGAGCATCCTTCATGGAATGTCTACACTGATGGCTCGTCCAATAAGCAAGCTGGTGGAGCAGGCATCGTACTTCAATCTCTGGAAGGCGATGAAGTGGAATGCATGGTTCGCCTCAACTTTCTTACGACGAATAATGAAGCCGAATATAAAGCTTTAATTGCAGGATTGGATCTGCCAAATCCGTTGGTGCTACCAATGTAGTTGTCCACTGCGATTCACAAATAGTCACCAATCAGGTGAACGACGAATATGAATGTAGGGGCACACAGATGAAGATGTATCTGGACCAGGTGAAGAAAAAGATGTGCGACCTGCAGGTTCAGATAGTGCAAATCCCAAGGAAGGAGAACGAGCAGGCAGACAGGCTAGCCAAGGCCGCATCTACAGAACATATGACCGGCCATGATAAGGTACTTTTCTTTGTTCAACTTTCACTTGCAATTGATAACATAGACGTACAGAAAATAGGTACTGAAAGTAATTGGACCACGCCAATAATCGCCTACCTGAAGGAAGGTGTGCTACTGGACGCTAAAGAAACTGCTAGAAAGCTGAAGGTCCAAGTGGCGCGGTTCATACTGATCAATGGTGTCTTATACAAAAGAGGATTCTCGCGCCTATACTTAAGATGCTTGGGTCCCGAGGAAGCGGAGTATGTAATGAGGGAAGTACATGAAGGAGTCTGCGGGAACCATTCAGGGTCGCGGTCGTTAGTTCACAAGCTCATCCGAGCCGAATATTACTGGCCCTCCATGCAAAAGGATGCCCAAGTGTACGTCAGGGCTTGCGACAAATGCCAAAGATTTGGCAATTACATAAGACAACTGATGGAGGAACTAACCCCAATGACGGCTCCATGGCTGTTCGCACAATGGGGTTTAGATATAATGGGCTCCTTTTGCACCACAGCCAGACAATTGAAGTTCCTTGTCGTCGGCATCGACTATTTCACCAAATGGGTAGAAGTAGAAGCGCTGGCTACAATCACGGAAACGAATGTGCGCAACTTTGTATGGAGGAATATCATCTGCAGGTATGGCATACCAAGGGTTCTGGTCTCAAACAACGGGAAGCAATTTGACAACAACTCTTTCAGAAATTTTTTCTCGGAACTTAGGATCAAGAATCATTATTCATCCCCCGCATACCCTCAAGCGAACGGCCAAGTTGAAGTTACAAACCGATCCTTGTTGAAGATCATCAAAACTTGGCTCGAGGGGGCAAAGGGCATATGGCCAGAGGAACTTCCAAGCGTATTGTGGGCGTATAAGACGACAACAAGAACTCCTACAGGCGAAACACCGTTCCGTTTGGCGTATGGAAGTGAAGCAGTCATCTCCGTAGAAATTGGACTCACTAGTTACATGGTAAACAGCTAGGACGAAAGAAGAAACGACGAGGCTATTTCGTCTCCAGCTCGACCTAGTAGATGAAGTCAGAGCTACGGCTGAACAAAGGCTTGCAAGATACCAGGATCTCATGGCCAAGTACTACAATTCCGAGATCAAGCCCAGAGACTTCAAGGTCGGAGATCTTGTCTTAAGAAAGGTGATGAGCAATATTAGAGACCCGTCTCAGGGTAAGCTTGGTCCAAACTGGGAAGGCCCCTACAGAGATACCTCATGGGTAAGGAAAGGCACCTACCACGTAGAAACCCTAGACGGACAAAGATTGTCTCACCCGTGGAGTACCGAACACCTCAAGAAGTACTACCAGTAGAAGAAAAGGCAGTGAAGGATGCTCCAAAATCTATTTTTTGTTTCCTAGTTTTTCTTAGTTTTTAATTCAACAGTCGTTTAAGGATTATTTGATTTTTGCTACAATATTTTTTAAGCCCAAGAGGCAAAGTTTCTACTTATGTATGAAGAACTTATTCAGATATATGCTTTTGTCTACATTGATTACGACGCCCTTGTAATGAACGGAACCAGGAGTAAACGTTCACAAACTACTAAGTCCTCAAAAGGACGGATACATCCCAAAAGGATGTAAAAATCAAAGTTCTTAATTGGACGGATATATCCTAAGAGGATGTAAAAATCAAAGTCCTTAATAGGACGGATACATCTCAAGAAGATGTAAAAATCAAAGTCCTTATTAGGACGGATACATCCCAAAAGGATGTAAAAATCTAAGTCCTTAATAAAACGGATACATCCCAAGAGAATGTAAAACTCAAAGTCCTTATTAGGACGGATACATCTCAAGAGGATGTAAAAATCAAGGTCCTTCTTAGGACGGATACATCCCAAGAGGATGTGAAAATCTAAGTCCTTAATAGGACGGATACATCCCAAGAGGATGTAAAGACCTAAGTCCTTCGTAGGACGGGTACATCAAAACTCAAGAAGACAGACGAGTCAATCAAAAGTCAAAAATATTATCAAATATATACAAGGACGAATTTGAAAAATACATTAATGTAAATGCTTTCAAAGGCAAATTGTTCATGACGGCTCAAAAATTGAACTTTCTACAACAACAAAGTATAAAGCTACTGGACAGGGGAGTCAACAATTTTTGCTTCAGCATCCATGTCTTGTGCCTGAACCTGGACGGCCGTCTGAGCTTCGTCATCTCTGTTCCCGTCACCCTTAACATCTTGATCTTCATCAAATAAATGATCTGTATTGTCAAAAGCATCAGGAAGGACGGACGTTTGAGCTTGAGCCTCATCAATGCTCACATAGGAGAGATCCAGCTCTGGGTGAGAGGCCTTCACTTGACGAAGAGCATCGTCAAAACCGTCTCCGAAGGTGCTGCCCAACTCCGTCAAATAAACTTCAGAATCGCGATACTCCTTAATAGCATCCTCCTTTGCCTAACGGAGTTGGTCCTTGACGGAAGTAATCTCTTTCTCTTTGTCGCCAAGGACTTTTTGCAGCACCTCCGTCTGCTTCTCCAACTCACCCCTTTCTTGCTTCGACAAAGCCAACTTCTTTTCAATAACTACCTTCCAGGATTTGAATTGTGCTAGCTCGTCCTCCATTTCAGCCGCTTTAGCCCGTACACGGTCCAGAGCCGTCTCATTATGAACACAACAGTCCATAAGCCCTTTCATCATGACCACGGCTTGAAATAAGAAAAAGTTAAAGTATAGCATAACGGTCAAAATCTAAAAATGACGGACAATATATTTACCTGGGGCAAGGTTAAAGAGACCCGTCTCACCCATCGCCTCCGTCGCGTGATTCCCCAGGTCTTCATAGTCATCTGCCGTTATGATTGAAGACAGCTTCTCTAAAGCATACTTGGAATCCTCACGAAGGAGGACGGGTGACTTCTTTACATTAGGGACTTGGCCACCCGTCATCAAGCCTTTCCCTTTGCCATATTTGACGGGGATTGTTTTCTTTGCCTCCGCCTCTAGACCCACGACGGTCTCAGTTGTGACCTTCGACTTCTTGGCATGACGGTCTGTCTCCTGGCCGAGTCTTCTTTTGGTGAGAAGCAGTTTGGGGGCGTTGGTTCCACCCGTTTGGGCATCCTTCTTCTTAGCAGCTGCCTGCTGTTTAATAATAGCCCTCCTCTTAGCATCGTCCATTTCTGCAAAGGTAGACGGTATGTAAGTTAATGACTCTAAAAATGTGTAATATTCAAGTGAACGGACTTACGTGCTCGAACTTGTGTTTCGTATCGTGATGCTTCCTCAGACGGTTTAGGACCGTCACAGTGCCAATGGATGGTTTGAAGGCTCACCAATTTAGCCCAAGATCTGTCTTCCAATTTAGTTTTTTGGAAGATCTTCTCCAAAAAACTCCACTGCTCTAGTGTAACTTATGGACGGTCTTGAGCTGCAGAAAGAAGATGGTTAGAAATCAACAGCACATATAATTTGCTAGCAAGGAAGAGGATGGGTGCATACCAGACGTGGGTAGTACACCCTATGTTGTGTCAACCGGCATGAACTCAGTCTCACCAGGATGACACATCCACTCATTACCGTCCATAAAAAAGTACCTAGACTTCCAGTCCCTATTAGAATCTGGAGTATCACTCACTAGTCTTAGTAATGGACTCCTCGCTATAAAACTATACATTCCTTTTGATTTTGTTATTTCAACTAGACGGTAACAATGGAAGAACTCTTCCACTGTTAGTCTTTTCTTCCCCTTGGACATTGCTCCGTACAGGACCTCTACTCCCAAGAAAACCCTCCACGCATTTGGGGAAACTTGGTTGACGGACAGTCCTAGATAGTGGAGGAGGTGACGGTGTAATTGACTTAAGGGAAACCTCAATCCAGCCTTAAGCATTTGCTCATAAATCCCGACACCCTTGACACCATAGTAATAACACTTCTCTGATTTATTGGGTAGACGGAGGGGTATGTTGACGGGTATCTGGTACTTATTCCTTAGTGTTTTGAAATGGGATTCCTTAATTGAGGATGTAAAGTCATTCACCGTCCATAAAGAAAGCATTATGAACTTCCTCATCCCATCAGAATCTATGACGAATTGGATTTGTGGTTCGTTTTCCCCTAGACCATCACTAAGGTTACTTTCTGACCTATCACTACTTGAGGAAGAGGAGGTGGTAGATGAACTCTCTTCACTTGAAGTGTCAAGATCTCTCGGACCCGTCAAGTGAACTTCATCGTAGCCCGCTCCGTCGCGGACAAACGACTGGTTACTGGACGCGCTAGACATCTGTCACCTACATGTGATAGAAAATCATAAGTTTAACTAGTCTAAAGATATTTGACGGTGATAAAAATGAATAAATAAAAAATATTTACCGGTTGCATTTGCTGTGAGAGAATACAATCGACAGATGTACAAACATGATGGACGAGCAGGATTGACGGATCAAACTTTTTTTGGCTAGGTGAACGGATGTGCTCTGATCGTTTGATTTTAGTGAAAAGTGAAAAATGAGGAAGCAAGAGGGAGACTTATATACGAAGAGTAGCGCGGGAGGCGAAGTGATGCCTCGTTCTTGGCACAATCATTAAATTGACGACACATGTCCTACATGATTAATTACTCAACATTAATTACTGTATGGCAACATATCGAGTCAGGTCTCTCTCATCGAAAATCAAACCGTCATCCCCTTAGTCTGTCTCCTGTGGGGTCACGGACTAATGGGATGAGGGGGCAGTTGAGGAGGGTAAAATCCATTAGGGTGATAGACTTGAGTTTTGATTTACTGATATTGATGTTTGAAGTGGACAGATCCGTAGATGACGGGAACTTAGTGGATGGGTACACGTGTCATCAATAATAGTAACTTGTATTACACGCATTGTTAGGATATGCAGAATCTCAATGGGAATAGAATCTCGATATAAAAGGGATTCCGCAATGTTCGCCCAATCAATGACAAAGTTTTATATGGAAAAGACTTCTTACTCAAGGAAAAAAAGGTCGGTTCTACACTACTATAAAAACCCCAAGGGCTCCCACAAAAAAGGTACGCGAACTATTCCCCAAGTCTGGCACTCTAAGGTTGTGAGCATTTACTAACTTAACCTTCGGAGGGTCCTTGGCCGGTACCACACCGGTACCCTTTCAAGGTTTTTCTTGTTTTGCGTTTGCAGGTTGTATCGAGTGTGCAAGAGGAGAACTCTGCAGCTTATTGACGATAAATTGAGCATCATCAATAACTATATGACAAAAAGATTGCACATTTGTAGCTTAGTTGAAACTTCTAAGATGAAAATAGCAGAATTAGTATTTATTTGGAATGTTTACATGGAAATATGGAATTGACAATCCTCAACTCAACCTTTGCCCACCAAACAAATTTGCAGGAAAACAAAAGGTAAATATCATCTCTATATTATCCGCCCTAACAGAAGTGGACAAGCAATCCACTGAAAGAAATTTTGAGTTTTTATTACACATAGTTGCCCTAATCACATTTCATTCAAAAGAAAATGGTAGATTTTTTGGTAAAGGCAATGTTGTACCTTCATTTGTTAACATAGATAGCACATCTGACATGGTGGGCCGATCATTGGTACTATTCTGTATACATAGAAGACCAATATGGATCCATCTCAACAGTTTATATTTGACACATGGATTACTTATTGTTGGATCAATAAGTTGTAGCCCTTGACCTTCTTGCCATAAATCCCATGCCTATAAAAAAGGTAAGAATCACTTACAATATTAGAAGCATAAATAACTATGAATATAAATAAAATCCAAAGCTTAAATTTAATTGACATACATATCTTGCTAGATTGAGTGTGTAATCAACATTGTAGATACCGTTGTTTTTTCTACCACTCACGATTTCAAGCATTAAGATTCCAAAGCTATAAACGTCAGTCTTTATAGATAACACACCTTCCATAACATACTCCTGAGACATATAACCACTACATCAAAACACAATAGATATAGTCATTTCATAAATTATTTAATTGAGCATAATTAAAATTAGTATTTTAATAAGAACTTCAATTATCACAAGAATAGGAATGTATTGTTAACTTACTATGTTCCAACAATTCTATTAGTGTTTGCTTCCAATTCATCCAGTTTGAATATTTTTGCCATGCCAAAATCAGAAATCTTGGGATTCATGTTCTTGTCAAGGAGTATGTTACTAGCTTTTAAGTCTCTATAAATTATTTTTGTTCTTGAGTATTTATGTAGGTAGAGCAATCCATGAGCGATTCCTTCAATTATGTTGAAACGTTTTTTTCCAATCTAGTAACTTGCTCCTGTTAGAGTCTATTCAATATAAACAATTTATGTGACCAATAATTTGGGAAAGGTGATTTAAATAAATAAATATATATATATATATATATATTTTTTTTTGTAAATAAGCAGAGGAAGTCTTACATAAGTTTTAATGTTTCACTAACCAAATAGAAAGTAATCTAAGCTTTTGTTGGGCATATATTCATAGATTAGCATCCTCTCTTCTCCATGAATGCAACAACCAATAAGTTTGACAAGATTTATATAATGGAGTTTAAGCATGACAACCAACTCATTCTTGAACTCAAGTATTCCTTGTCCATAATTTCTCCCTAATCGCTTTACTGCTATTTTCCCCCCCCTGCCAATTTCCCCTGATGTGATGATTAAAAAGGTTAATTTAGCTTAGGTATAAATTAATTAAAACTAATTTTTATAGAAAATTATATAGAAGTTACCTTATAAACAGGTCCAAAACCCCCTTCTCCAAGCTTGTTTTCTAATGAAAAGTTGCTTGTTGCAGCCATGATACATGTGTAGTTGATTACACTGAAATCAGCCACCTTCTCCCCATCATTTGTAATTTCATTGATGTTGATAGATGTATCCAATTTTACTAAATCAAGCAATCCATTTACTTGGTTTGTTTCATTACTCCCTGTTTAAATTTCCATAGAACATCATAATTTGCTTATATCATATTAAATGATCAAGAAATCAATATACACACACACACACACATACACACAAAGTATCTACCTTGACGTACAACTTTTCTCCGTTTGAGTAGATAACATAATATGCAGCAAAAAATCACAAGTTGAACCATGGCTGTGAAAATTACAATCCATACCCACGTCTTCGATCCTCCATCTGGCCATAATTAGCTGTGTTAATAATCATCATATATATATATATATATATATATATATATATATAAGAAAATACTTTCTGCTTTTGATCCAAATATTATATTTCATATCAACTATCTAAAAAAAAAAAAAAAAAAGAAATTAAATTTTCATGTTTTTATTTTTGTTGAAAAAGAAGAAGAAAATAAGAGAAAGTAAACATGTATCAAGCTCCAAATCTAATCAATTTGAGAAATCTATATATATATATATATATATATATTTTGAAAACTCAGAAAAAGAGAAAATAAGATCCATATTTCATTAGGTCCTTACTCTAGTCATTTTTACTAATGGTTTCTTCTTTAGAGTTGTTGCCTAAATGCATTTATGTTGCATCTTAAGGATCTTATGAGATATGGATCTTACTCCTTATTCAAGATTTCTATAATTTGAGTACCATCCTTAAATAACAAATTTTTTTTCCTATGAAACCTTAATTAAGATGCAAAAAAAATGAATCTAGGGCAATAATTTTAAAGAACAAATCTTTAGTGTGAGTATATGGAGAGAGAGAGAGAGAGAGAGAGAGAGAGAGAGAGAGAGAGTATTTCTTAAGGAAGTTTGAATTTGGAGAAAGCTCGATCTGAATATGTTTGTCAACTAAGTAAATGATTGAATATATATCTAAATGGAATCAAGGACCAAGAGGCGTGTAGAGGTTCTCTTGGGCCTTTTCTAAAAAAAAATAAAAAAGTTGCAAGAGAATTAAGAATCTAACATCACATACTTTTAGTGTATAATTAAGTATACACAATTAAAAGTTGCAATATACATAATTCAACTCTTGATAGGTAATTTTACTTATATAAACCACAAAGTGAACCTTTTTTTTCCCTTGAAGTAAACTAGGAGACTTGAGGAATAGAGCATATCACCTGATTTGGGACTACCCAAATTTACGTCGGCATGAGAAGTCCACAAGCATAAGAAAATGAGAGAGAAAACAGATTTGAGAACGTGTGTTGTTGGTAGCCATGGTTGACAAGTGACAACTAAGTTTTCACTACTTAGCTACTTATATAGTATATACTGATGTAGAAATAGGCATGCGAATATGCGATGAGCAGCGAGCGCATAGACTGGTTATATTCTGACCAGGAAAACAATAAAGCTGCTGCTAAGGTCAAACACGTTAGGCTGTTCAATGAGAGAAGACTGGTTTTATTGTGACCTAACGTTTCATTGGTTAATGAAAAATAACATAGACTATCACTGATAGGTGGTTCATCAATTATTTTACTAGAAATGTTTTCTCCGAAACTTCATTTCAAATTGCCTCTTTTTATCTCTCTCTCCATGAACAAAATCTTTTTATCTCTCTCTCTTGCTGAACAAAAATAATCTATATTAAGATTGAAAAAGTTTAACCGTAATATGATTGTTTTTTTTTTCCTTATTTCTTTATTTTAGCTGAGGTAGTTATAAATAATAGTATTTTATTCTTACGATTGTGATTGTATATAAAACTCTATATTATAGCATTATATAAATTTTTTTTTTTTTTGCTACACCATTAGATATTTGGGTAAATTCCAGATAAATACCCTAAGATTTGAGACAATACCAAACACTACAAAAAAAAACGACCTATTGTGGCAGGCCTATTGCGGCGGGTGCGAAGACTGCCGCTACATGTCACCTATTGCGGCACATTTTTGGCCCACCGCTGTACATGAGATCTATTGCGGCGAGTCATTGGCCCGCCACAATAGGTCTAGTATTTTGCAGCATACTACAGCGGCGGGCCAATGACCCGCCGCAATAGAACTATTTTAACGGCGTGAAGCTTAGATATTGCGGCGGGCCACACTGACCTACCGCAATAGATCCTCAAATTGCCCGTACCAAACCCTAAATTTTCCCTCTTTTTTTTTTCTTTTCATTTTTTGCGCCTTTTCGTTTAGTCTCCTACGCACACACTATCTCACACACACATTCTTTCTCTCTCTCTCTCTCTATCTCAGACACTTCGAAAATCACTGCCAAACAGAAACAATTTTCTCTTCTTTCTTCCTTTCCTCGTCAAACCCTCTCATCAAACTCTTTCTTCCTTTTCTCCTCATCGCCCATTCCTCCACGCCGCCGCCCAATCCTCCACGCCGTCGACCCATCTCACCCAGTCCTCCATCTAAGCTCCATCACCGATCCAACGCTGATCCAAGCTCATCGAGGCCTCTTTTTCACCATTCGATCGGTTTAGAAGGGGTGTACACAGTAACACTCGATCTCACTCTCCCCCTTTTCTTCCCTGATGCATTTTTGTTTGAGTGGCTTCTTCTCTATTCAAGCATGATGCCGTTTTATCTGATAGTCACAGGTACTTTTCTCTACTCTTCATTTATTTATTTATTTTTTAAAAATATTTTTGCCGTCTCTATCTAAATTTATGGACTTTGAAATGATTTGTCCCTCCCGCTGCTACTCTTCCTCCCCTCCTCTCAATTCCTTACCATTACCCTTCGCCGACAAAACGCTTTCCTTTCTCAACTTCAAGGTACCCTTTTCCCTTTCCTCTTTGATTTTATTTGGGGAAAATTAATTTCTTTTTGACTTTATTCATTGTGAAAATAACTTATTTATTTATTTATTGCAGCCCCAAAAGTGGGTGCCTCTTGCTTCTCGAAATGTTCAAGCGGCTTCTTCTCTATTCAAGCGTGATGCCATTTTTTCTGATACTCACAGGTACTTTTCTCTACTCTTCATTTATTTATTTTTTATTTTTTTTTAAATATTTTTGCCGTCTCTATCTAAATTTATGGACTTTGAAATGATTTGTGGTGCAAACATATACATTGTCAGAATGACCCTCTTGTTATTCAAAATGATAGAAAATTAAAACTATTTAATTTTTAAATAATTTCAAAATTGATGTTATAGTTGCTGACTTTAGTTTTGGGCTTTATTCCAACGTAATTTGTTAATTAAATTCACTCTTGTGAATTAATCTAACGTGTGATGGGCTTGGTCTGATCATCCTGATAGGTATTCGCTTTTTAGTTAGTTAGGTAGGCCTCGCTTCGATTTGGTTTTATGAAATTAAGCTATTCGCTTTTTTTTTTTTTTAGTTAGTTAGGTAGGCCTCGCTTTTTTTGGTCTAAGTGATTCCTATAATTTTGGATTTCTCTATTTTTTTTAAAATTAATATTTTTTTGCTTTATTTGGAATTTTATTAGTTGATGTTGATTTTCGAGTTTCGCTTCGTCAAAGCTTCAGGATCTTTGTTGAGGTCATTTTCAATTTTTAATTTTTAAAAATTTTAATTTTGGAAATTAAAATTTTGTTAAGAAACTTATCGAACCTTCTTGCGCTTTTGTTGAAAGATGAATAAAGCGGTTGATAATTTCAGAAGAATCTTTTAAGAGTTGCCTGTAGTTGTGGTAGTGCACATTATGTTTTCTGTTATTAGCATAATCCAAATATTTATCCTGATTTTGGTATTTGAAAGCAAAAAAAAAAAAAAAAGAAAACTACTGATCTTTGTACCCTTTGATTCAGCTTTCTTGAGTACTAGTACCTTGCATGATTTTGAGAGTCATATGCTAGAGTTGTTGGCTTCTAAAAGGAAGAAGTAGTTATATTGCACTGATAAAAAGAATCCATCTAGCAATTATGAGCTAGTAAAATTAGAGCCCAATTTGGGTATTGAATTCGGTGGCTTAGTCTAGAAGTTGAACATGTGTTCTTCTCTTTTTCTTTTTTATTTTTTTTATTTTTTTTTACCTTCTTATGAAGCACTAGAGTTTTGAAATGTAGGATTAGTGCATCTCTATTGGCTACTGAAAGCATTGGTACATAAGGAACGTTTCATTTGATATACAAGTTTTACTATAGTTTCACTTCAAATACATGCTGCACTGGGGTTGCTTTCATATGCACTTTTGGCAAGTGCTGAGGGGAGTCATGTTTAGACACTCCTTTAGGAAATTTGGGCTCTGGGGCTTGTTTAATGTCAATATTATTCCCAAGAATTAGACTGGAAATTTGAGTATATCTACAAATGAATATGGGAATAAGAGAAGCAGTGCATGTCAGAAAAGGGAACAGATGTGCTTTTATTCAACAAATGCAACACATTTCTTTCCAATGCAATCAAGTATATTAACACAGACTTAGTCAATGTTTTTCTCTTTGTAAGCATTTGGTTTAGTTGTTGTGAGTGCGTATAAATGTCTTCATTTAGCTTATTCCATTTTTTTGCCTTATTAATATTTTCTTGTTATTTTATTCCATTTATAAATTCTTATTGAGTAATCCTACTTTGTATGTAGGACGTTCCTTGGGCTCAACAATCTCCAGCTCTCCAAAAATCATCAACCGCATCCTATCAACCAAGCAGCTTATAAGTTTTATCTTGGTGTTCGAGGACTTTTTTGTGTACAAAGAACTACGAAAGAACAACCGCCTTTTTTGCAAGTGCTGAAGGATATTTTTAAACACTTAGGAACTTTGATTATTGTATTAGCTTAATTTGAGCAGTTGTATAATCAAAGGACCACATTTTTTTTTGTTAATCTTATGATGGTGGTTATAGACAACGTTATGTATTTTTAATAATATATTTATGTTAATATTATGGTAGTTTGGAGACATTTGTAGTGTTGTTAATTAATTACATTTGTGGTATTGTGTTAGTAAAGCTAAAACTATTACAGGTTTTAAGCAGGTCTTAAAATATTTGATGCGAACAGTGATTTTAAAGCCCACTGGAAGAAAAAAAAAAAAAAGATCCTATAGTGGCGGTCAAAAAGCGCCGCTATAGGTTCACATTTTATGATTTAAAGCCCATACCTATAGTGGCGCTTATTACCCGCCGCTAAAGGTATGTACATATAGCGGCGGGTAATAAACGCTGCTATAGGTACGCACATATAGCGGCGTTTTTACCCACTGCTAAAAGTACAATTTGTTCGTTTTAGTTGATTACCTATAGCGGCGCCATGTGCCCGCCGCTAAAAGTCAATTGATAGGAATTTGAACGTTGTATAGTGGCAGTTTTATGCCCGCCGCAATTAGCCAAAACCGCCGCTAAAAGGTGTATCTATAGTGGCGCGTTTTTTGACCGCCGCAATAGGTCTATAGCGGCACCGCAACGGTGGCAGGAAGGACCGCTGCAATAGCACCCGCTGCTAAAAGGTCAAATGTACCTATAGTGGCGGTTTTGGGGCTTCAGCGGCGGGTTTTGGCCCGCCGCGATAGGTCTTTTTTTTAGTAGTGAAACAAATCTAAGACAATTAAAAAGCAACCATTTTAGTCCTTAAACATAAACACCGTTATCATGCTGTTTGTTCACTCCACTTAAACAAAAGCTACACAGCTTTTTTCCCATTTCCAAGAATGAATGTTTAGAAAGGTATCCCACACTCATTTGTTCCCACCAGCCTAAATGCATTTTGCAAATTCTTTTTAGTGTTTATCTTTTCATTTCCATAAAGATCAAGTTCTTTACATACCAAAAACTATAACTTAGAGAAAAAAAAAAAAAAAAAATCCAAGATTACATGCCAAAAGAGTCGGAATTACCAAGCAAAAGAGCCAAGTTGCTAAAAGAAGAACCTACAAAAGAAACCAAAACAAAAACTAAATCAACTATTTTTCAAGTAATTAATACTTCTTCCATTACAAGAAGCTTAGCTATATTTTGATATCAAGAACTAATTTGTACATTTCTTCAGATTAAAATTTGAACAGAAGCCCTCTTTCTTTTTGCTAAGTCCAAATTTTTTTTTTTAGTGAGTGTGCATTTGGGAAGCGGGTTTTGCGCTTCCCAAATGCACGTTTTGCATTTCATCTTCTTTTTTTTTTTTTTTTTGAGCTGAAAAGTTTGACTTTTCCTGTGAACAATTGCGTTTCAGCTTTTTTTTTTTTTTTTCTTTTAGTCGAAAAAGTTTGACTTTTCTCATGAACAGTGCATACCTTGCACTGTTCACGGATCCACAAATTTCACTTTTTAGCAACTTTTTCATTAAAAATAGGTCTCATAATACTATGCACACATTTAAAAATTATTTTACTAAGAGTTGAAATTCTAACTTTGATGAAGTCGATCTAAAATGAGCCATTGAACCAACTGACTTGGGTTATTTTTTTTCTAGTTTATATTAAGAGCCCTTTGTTGCTCTTGGGAAGAGCAAAAATGGTGAAAACGTGTTGGACTCAAATGTGAAGATTTTGGCCTGGTGGAAACAGATGGTGTGGGGTACATCTTCTGAACTTGTTGCCTTGGAAATGAAAAAAAAGCTGTGCAAATTTTGTTGTGTGTAGTGAACAAACGGCTTGTAATGGTGTTTGTTTTCTAGGACTGAAATAGTTGCTTTTTAATTATCTAAGATGTGTTTGGTATTATCCCAAACCTCAGGGTAGTTATCTGGAATTTACTCTAGATATTTCTATTATAATTGTGTTTATATATGAAATTATACCATTTACTATTTAAATAAAAATAGATGTATTAAGATTCTTATAAATGGTTTTAAATAGATGTATAATAAAAACTAATTAATGTTTTGGTTTAATGATAAGAGCAATCATCATGCATTGGACATCATAGATTAGTATTGGTTATGTGGGGTCTATTTAATATAAAGTTGGTATAAATTGATGAGGAGATTGAAAATATTACTAAAGTGACAAGTGAAACTCAAAAAATTAGCTTCATTAGCTCTATAACCTATAAAGTTGGCCAAAATTCTAACATAAAAAAAAAAATGATTTGACATAATACTATTTCTTTAATTATGAGATAATAACAAAGTCATGCTAATGAGATAAAGACTACCAGTAGTAGGTTTTTTTTTTTTTTTTGGAATTACATATTCTCTTTTAATTAAAAGATTAAATAATTCCTATATCTCAATATAGAATTTAATCATAATTTGTTTAACCCCCCTTTTACACCGGTTATAGAATTCACTCACAATTCTTTTTCTACCATAATCAATGTTCTGGCTGGCCATCCTTAAGGATGTTTAAATACATAGCTTGCGATATGACTAGATTGAAAATAAAACCTTGCTCCAATAAACTTTGGACTCTTGTTATCTAAGTAGCATGACTTCTATTATCTCATAATTAGTCTCAAATTACTATTAATAATATTTTACTCCACTATAAAAACATAATTGTGCTATAAGGTTTGTTTAATTAATTATACTAGATAAAGTTTGACTAAAAAATTTCATTTGACCTATCCATAAAATATTCATATTAAAAAAAAATTAGAATAGTTTACTACCACTATATTATCTTAATCCCTAAGTTCCTAATTTAATCTCTTTACTATTCTTATACTCTTAGAATCCCATTCCATTTGATATATATATTTTAGTAACCCTTTACTAAAATTATCAAGCTTGATATTTTGAATAATTAATTCAAATTAAATATATCTCAAGGGAATATTATTTATTTCTTATTATGATTATGGATTCTATCTTAAGAAATAATGTTCCCTTAACAAAACATGTTATTACCCAACTTTTTCAATTAGGTTTTGACCTACATTTCATATTTGAATCCATCATCCTTAAGATTAATCATCTATGTATGCTCTTAGTAGTTGTGAGTTTAATTATTCAAGTGACAATAGTTTGTAGAACAACGAATCAAACGGCTGGTCTAGTTCAACGTATTCTAAAACATCAACATATCAATCAAAAGTCTCCATTTCCACGATCAAGGTGAATACCATGATTAATATAAATTATACTCTTGTCAAATAAATTACTTATTTAATCATTTACTTCGAACTAAAGTTTATATGTTACAAATGAATTGTTCTTTAGATCTTCAATATTCATAAAACTAGTGTAGCTAAAATAAGAATATTAAAGTGGATAAGTGGAAATATGCACAAATATAGGATTTGAAATGAGGAATCCAAATGAATGTTGAGGTGGTCCCTATTGGTCAATGTAAAGATATAAGAGAAAGTTACTTGAGATGGTTTGGTAATGTTTAAAGGAGAGAGACTAATGAACTGATAATTAAGAAAGATTGAGTTGATTCAAGTTGAGAGAATGAAAAATGGTAGAGGAAGATCAAAAAGAACATTAATAGAAGTAGGAAGAAATGACATGTCAATTAATTAAGATAGTAACAAAATATGATTTCAAATAGAATAAAATGGGAGAAAAAGTAAATGTAACCAATCGTAACTAATTTTTTGAGGATCCATGTATAGCTTACCTCAAAGATTTATTTTTGTTTTTGTTGTTGTTATAATATTTCTTATTTGATATAAACACAACTAAATCACAAGAAATTATACAATCCTCTGGTGGACTATATCATCTGTCCACCATTCCATTAAAAAATTCACACTTATTTAAAATTGCTGAGTCAGTGTTTTAAAAAAATTTCCAACTCAGTAATTTTAAACAAGTATGAGTCTTTTAATGGAATGGTGGACCATGTCACTTGTCTACCATGTGGACCTTATAATTTCTCCTAAATCACATATATTGTAACCCATGGACTATTAATGAAATGAATTCATAATATCAAATGATCATATAATGTTATAAAATAAAACACTTTTATTATTTTTTAAAAATCATACAAGTATTTTAGGGCACTATTAATCATAAAAATAATTTCTCATAGTATTGATTGTTAAATATCAAAATGTTAACTCAGCCATGCATGGGATCATTATTTATATTAGTTTTAGTTTTCTAAATTTTGTTTTAAATGTATGTATTTTTGGCCTAACTAAAATAATAAATCATTTAGTTTATGAAAGAGCTCTCGATTATTTTGAAATAAATTTTCTGTACATGAAAGTAGAAAACAAATGAGAATGCATCAATACTGAAATAAATTTAAGGTATCGACTTAGACTAAAAACATTGTGTAAAAAACTTTTATTTAAATAACTATGTACATGGCTAATCTAATCTAATAAAAAAAATTAAATGAAAATTTTAGCACTTAATATGAATTGCAGAGTAAAGTAGATAGTTATAATTCAGTAGCAGCTCTAGAAATTTATTTTAGAATGGTCACTAAGAAATTTAAGTTATGTAAAATCTAATAAAGAAATAACTGCAATATATGAACATCACCAAAAAAAAAAAAAAAAAAACACTAATCATGAAGTTTATAATTTATTTCTGCTAACAAAAAGAAAAAGAAAAAAGGGTTTGAAAATTGAGAATGTTTAGATGAAAGTAATAAAGTGAGAGTGAGTCTGAAATGATAATAAAGAAAAGAAAAATGGAGAGAGAGAGAGAGAGAGAGAGAGAGAGAGAGAGAGAGAGAGAGAGATACTATTTTCTACAACTTAAAGCTAATTAAGTTACTAGCAAAATTGTTGCAACTACAAAGTCAAAGAACATATAACTACCATCACCACCAGAGAACTTATGAACTCAATATTTCTCTTGGTATTGTTTTTTAAGAAAAAAAATGAAATTATGGATTATTTTTGTTGAATGAGTTACAATTTTGAATGATTAAGGATTTTTATCTTTTTTTTTAATAAGATTTTGTTGAATAATTTGTTCATTTGATGTTATTTGGTTTAGTCTTATTTTTGTTTGGGTTATTTTTGTTGTTATATGGACTAATTTTTATCGATGTTATTTTAATTTTTTTTAAGTGTTAAGGATTATGTTTGGGCCGGGGGCCATAATTATTTTTGGAGTAAATAATTCTTATGGAAAAGCTATTATTATTGGGTAAAAAAATTATATTAGTATTGGGTCTAAATTAGAATCAGTAACATTTGAACACATAAAATTTGTTATAAAATTATTGAAAAAATGTTGTACATGTAGAATTACTCTTATTTTTTATTGAACCCAAACTTTTTGTGATTCTCAAGTTAGGTTGTTCAACATTTTTATTAGGTGGTCACAATAAGTTAGTTTAGCGCACATATATATATATATATATATATATATTTTTTTTTTTTTTTTGCAAGTCTATATGTACATTTTTTTGCAAGTTAGGGTGGTCCTATGACCACCCTCGCTTACAATTAAAGCCACCCTGAGCACTTTAGCGTATCTAAGTTCATATTTCTGTTCCTCAAAAATAAAGTTCATATTCATATTTTCACACGAGAAAAGCAAGGAATTGAATCTAGTGCAGCTTAAATTAATAAAAATGATAGCTGTCATTTATATGGTCTGTTTACAACAAAAGCATAAGATTTAATAAGGTTGATCTCTGTCTTTATCCATCATATTATGCTAAGCAGCTAAGTTATATTAGTATATTAGAAAGTCCTTTGGCACTCAAACCAAAGGCCCATTAAAATAATTATTAAAAGAATGGAGTTAGATTAAGATTATCTTTGTACTGGATGTAAATCTATCCTTTAGAATTTATCTTGATTATCTTTGTTTAGGATGGAGATGTCCTCTCTTAAGATTTATCTTCAAGCAATAAAGTTGTCATCTTAATCATTTGCTCTCAATTGAAATCTTTAGAAGCTCGATCCCCTTTCTGAAAGAGACTAGAGAAGCATTACAAGCACATTCCAAAAAAAGCATTATTTTTGGCTCGAAAACCAAACATTGTTGAAGACCTCTTCAAACCCTTTCTTATAGGTAGTAGATTATGATAGGTCAAGAATGTATTGACCCCTTGTAATAAATTAACCAATTGATTTAGTCAAGTTAATTAATTAATTCAATTAACATGCAAAATGCGTGGTAGTACAAAAAATCACCAACCAAGTTAATATGTAGTAGAAAATAAAGTTAACAGGTGATTTGTTTACGAATGGAGAAAATTTCTAAGGCAAAAACCCCACTGACTGATTTTAAAGTTACCATTTCCGAGAATTCACTATTATCACAACAAGTGGTTACAAGTATAGGAATTCTAGTACCTTATACTAACCTACAGTTGAACACTTACCCCAATACCTAATTGGACTTGTTCTGTAGTGACAATCTCTCATTTTCAATACACGGCTCCTAGTACGTGACTAACCAATCAATGCACGGATCCTAATACGTAGCTTACTCACTAACTTGAGAAAGATGTTGGCTGCAAAGTTTTTCAGTTCATCAACACGATGAAGATCACAAAGTTCTTTGGTCACAAAACCCAACGGCGTACAAACACAGCAGCTTCTTCAAGAGAAAGATGAACTAGGGCAAATTCTGTCTTTGGTCACAATTTGCATGAACAAAACTTTGCCTCACACTTACGCAACTTTTGACGACCCTTAAAATAATCTTTATATATGTTTAGGGTTATGAGAAAAGAAAACTTAATCATGTTAATCATGTACACACGAATTGGAGTGAAATCAGATTTGAAAAACTAATTTTCATAAATTTTGATAGATAGCTTATCTATCGAGCAGCTGTCGAGCATCGGGCTAAAGCTACCTTTTAAACCTCGATAGATTCTATCTGTCGAGTTAGCTGTTGAGTTTTAAAATCCAGTACTTCTTTACTTGATTCTTAGACAGATTTGCATAGTTTTAACACTTGGACTTGAAACTTTGTTTCTTGAAGTATTAAACACATCCTAGATCTACCCAATTACAATTAAAGTGCGTTTTGTCAAAGGGTTAGCCAATTCTATATGGCATATGTTCCTAACATGATTCACATATGTCTTAATAGATTAAATGATTAATTGTTAGGATCTAACCTTGGCATAGCGCACCCTGATATCATATGAGATTCAACCAAAATGTGCGTGTAAGTAGAACACAATTAATCACGGAAAAATAACAGTCTAATTATCGTCACTCTTGATTTTATGAGCAAAACTAAGCAAGTTGACACAAAAATAATTTACACAATGCGAATTGGGTACACAACATTGGCAAACGTTGTACTCCTGGAAACTTCTTTTAAGATAGATGCTGATGGGCGAGTAAGGGTTTCATCTAACATTAAGAGTGGACATAGGACTTAATTATTTATAGAGAACATGCACTCATCATGAATTAGACTTAAAACCCTACATTCTTCCTCATTTTAAACTAGGGCATTAGCCAATAAAAAAAATTGTACCAAAAACAAAAATATGACCGCAACCTACTAACTTAGTCTTTTCTATAATAACGTTAGGTTTAAAATATCTACATTTGTGTTGGCAAACACATGAACAAAAACTTGTACTATTATAGTCTTTAAAGTCTATAGGGTGTCAAGAAAGATGCTCAAGCTTTTGCTTTTTAGTGTGCAAGAACATGAAGTTGATTCTTTTAAACTATTCAAGAACTTATAGTTTCTACCAATCAAAACTAAGCTCGATTGATCAAACTGCAACTATGCAAAGTCAAGTTTTCAAGCGCTAGCCCATCAGCTCACTATCTGTGGACTTGTTTTTTTGAGATCTAAAAATTTTGTACCTACTGCTTACAAAGTTTCTGCTATGTTCTTTTTTTTTTTTTTTTGCTAAGCTTCAATGACATTAAATAAACTAAGAACACGGAGAGTAATCCCCCTTACAAACAAACTCAAGAGAATGGGGAAGATTACTTTTATTAAAACAAAACGGATAGGGGGAATTGAGCGCTAATCTAGCAGCTGAATGAGCTGTTGCATTGCAATTCCTCCTAACCCATCTAAACTTGCAAGAAACAAAACAAGGCAGTAAACTGATAATGTTACTAACAATGGTGCTAATGCTCCAGTCAGGAACGAAGTCAGG
Source organism: Lithocarpus polystachyus (assembly GCA_033629205.1). Classification (NCBI taxonomy): domain Eukaryota; kingdom Viridiplantae; phylum Streptophyta; class Magnoliopsida; order Fagales; family Fagaceae; genus Lithocarpus; species Lithocarpus polystachyus. The sequence goes on along the minus strand of CM066165.1, from coordinate 88,380,073 downwards.
TGATGATAGAGCATTGAAGCACACTTGGGCATCCCCTTCAATAATGACTGACTTCCACTGTTCCTGAATTGCAAGATGGACAGCCCAAAGAGTAGCAGCTGCTTCTGCCTGAGATGGTGCACAAAGATGATAACCAGAGCCCCAAATAAATAGAATCTCACCAAGGTGATTCCTGGCAACGACAGCTAAAGCAGATTTGGAGTTACTCAGCGCAGCGTCCACGTTGAGCTTGACCCAGCCATATGGGGAGGGGTCCACGCAGAAATGGGTTGCACAGAAGGGGTGGAGTTCATGACAAAGAAGGTTTTAGAAAGCTCAGCAAATCTTGAAAGTACAGTCTGCTTCGACTTGTGGATGTCAGCTTTACCTTCTTGGAATTGAATCAGGTTCCTTGTCCTCCAGATCTCATCAATAATTATTGCCATTTTAAGAGAAATTGTCCATTGATCATGAGCTGGGAGTGGAGAGCTTGGGGGAGATATTATGAGCTTAACAATGTCCTCATTTGAAACAAAGGAAGAGCCATTAAATCTAAAACCCCAACAAGTTGAAGCCCAAAGAGCCCTGGAAAATGGACATTCAAAGAAGAGGTGTACACAAGTTTCATCTCCAGAGTTACATAGGATGCAGATAGGGTCAATATGATTAAGCTTTTGGTTTAGATTCACCTTCGTAGGGAGGGCATCTACTCCAATCCTCCACAGCAACATTTTTAATCTCTCAGGTAACCTTGCGTTCCACAGCTTCTTCCAGTGGTTATTTTGTGGGTTATTACTGATAGAGGATCTGAAGGTCAATTTCTGCTATGTTCAGTCACATACTATTTGAACCTGTGGAGCTAAATTTGCTGCAAGCCAGTCATCAAAAATGTTGGATCTAAATCTTCAAAGGGATATTCATGAAGTTGTGAATTGGAGGTTCACATTGCATCAAATTGATATCAGAGACATTTATGGATCTTAGAACTCAATTGGGTAACTATAGTTAAGTTTATGAATGAAAGCTCGGATTTGAGCAAAAACACAAGAGCTTGTTCAGACCCCCAAATAAAAATTATGACTAGATAGCTTTTACTCTAATTTATACTAAGAGTAAATAATCTCAAAAAACCGTTATCACTACCCTAAGCCATATTCATCCATTATCAACAATAAAAGAAAACCTTAAAGGGTAGGGAAGAAAGATGCAAACACAAGGTAACATTGAGACGTGTTATCGAAGACGAAACCGAAGAACTCGCGAAAAACCTCTCTGCGACCCTCCAAGTCGAAATCAATCCACTAGAGAATAAAGTTGGAGTACATGAATAACAAAAGACTCTCCAAACCTAGTCTACCCCATGTACTTGAGCCCTCCAAGCTCCTACTAGCAACTGACTTCTCGGAGCCTTGTCTTCTCTATCTTTCCAAATCTCGCAATTTAACCCGATTGCATCCACCAATGAATGACTCCTTCCAATACTTCCCAGCAGCACCAAAGTCTCACTTTACACTCAGAATGGGCGTAATAAGTGTTTGTGCTAGCAACATCTCAAGGATGTAAAGATGGAGAGGTAGGAGTTGAGGAAAACCACAAGGAAATATGTAGATGATTATAGGTACAACAATCTCTAACTCTCAAGTGTATTTTCTAGGGTTTTTTCTCTGAAAAACACTTCTTAGAATTTGTGGGTAATGAGGGTATATATAGTGTGGGTAAAAACATAGTAAAGCAAAACATAACTTTTTGCTACATAGAGAGTTTTGCGAGTTCTTTGCAGGTTAGCCTTACTTGCGAGACACTCGCGAAACATCTAGCCTGGCACGACTCTTCATCTTCCAATCATGTGCTCTGCACTTGGCTCTTTTCATGGGTAAGCTTCTCACAAGACAGTCACGAGCCATGCGCGAAATCCACTTGTTCATTCTTTGAAGCTTGAGTCTTCACTGATCTCTCACACTCAATCCTTACAATTAATCCCACATACATATAGGGAAAATGATTGAAGAAATTACAATCAAATTTGGCACAGAATTAAAGCCAACATAACATAGTTGGAAATTACAACTTTACAATGAAGAATATGGTTATTCAGTTTGTAAATTTCTATTTGAAGCTTGAGTTTTCACCGATCTCTCACACTCAACCCTTACAATTAATCCCACATACATACAGGGAAAATGATTGAAGAAATTACAATCAAATTTGGCATTGAATTAAAGTCAACACAACATAGTTGGAAATCACAACTTTACAATGAAAAATATGGTTATTCAGTTTGTACATTTCTATTTGATGGTGGATTTGTTCATGTCAAGATTGATAAGGTCAAGTCCACCCATATTTTTTATGTGGAACTAATTTGTTTCACTAGTTTTCTAGGTCATCATATTGTATGTTCTTTGCTTTTCTGTACTTGCATAATATTGATGTTTATTTGATTAACCTAATACATTTCATAATGAATCTAATAATCAACTTAACCCTTAGAATTAGTTAGTAATCAAATCTGATAGTGGTCTAAACCCAACAAATAATAATAGCCAAAAAAAAAAAATACAAACAAAAAAATTTAGTCACATACAGACGATTTTAGGAAAACAAATTCCAATTAATGGAAGCTCAATTCTTAGTTAATATCCTTGTACATTTTATATGACAAGTTAGTCACACGTTAGTATCACAAAATATGGGAGAAAATGGGCATTTGCCCGTTTCATCAAAACTTTTCAACAAAATGTCTTATTTCTGAAACTATTTAGAGAAATGCTCTTATTTTGAAACTCAATTTTTGGACAATCGAGTTATAGCGAATTGAAAATTAAAATAAATAAATAAATAAATTTCTAGAACTCGAGTTCTTTGAAAAAAATTCAAGTGGAACTCGAGTTTCATGAACTCGAGTACTTTACATGGAACTCAAGTTTATGGAACTCGAGTTCCAAAAAAAAAATTCTAAGTTCACGTTTGCTATAATTCGATGTTCCAAAAATCAAGTTATACATTTGAAACTCAATTTTTAGAAAATCGAGTTTCAAAATAATGGTATTTCCCTAATTAATTTCAGATATGTGGCATTTTATTGGATATTTTTTTAAAAAAAAGGGCACAAGCCCATTTTGGCCCAAAAAATGCACTTTGGAAGTTATATTTTGCTATATTTATTTAAACTCTTTAGTTTTTAGAACTAAATATATAAATATAAAGAACAAAAATACAAAAAGTATTTAGCATATCACGAGGTGCATTACATAACTTCACCTGAGTAAAAACTAATCCATAATTTTTAAAATACCGAAGTTGTTTGACTTTTGTTTGAACCTCATAATATTATACCACAAAATTTTTTCAGATGATATAATTTTACACGCTAATGTTTTAATATATATTTCAATTTAGTTAATCAACCAACTTAGTTTAGAATGTTAATTAATTAAAGTAATTGGAGAGATGGATATCAACAGGAGAGATTAAAAGCAAGCTTTAATTGTAATGCCACACAAAGTCAATTCCATCGTTGTTCTTTAATTACCATGAATTAGGTTATAACCTATGTATAGGTTTGCAAATATTCAATAGTAGTGATAATAAGCTGGTCTTACCTAAGGGAGTGAGGCAATCAACTCGTCGTTAACATTGATGTAAGGGTCATTTTTTATGTATTGTCATATCTGAGATCAAAACACACTTTATATGTAATTGAGTCTTAGTTTGTAGTGTGTTCATGAAGTACACTAAGTGGTCTTAATGAAGATTGAAGACTGCTCAAAAAACTGCTTAAGAAAAGCTGAATATACAGGTCGATCTTGATACCTGGAGACCTATTGAGAATAAATGCATCTCAATACCTTTCTCGGCACCTATTGACCTATCAAGTTTTGAGAAAATTGAACATTAAAATTTTTTTTTTCAGCCCATGATGACTTGGCATCAAAAAAAAATATCGCTAAACTGATAAGTGGTTCACTTATTCTTTATTTATACGTACTGCCGTACTGGACATGTGCTTTTCTTCGAAACTTCCATTCTCATTGCCTCTTTTATCTCTCTTAGGTATGATTCGCTAAACTGATAAGTGGTTCACTTAGGTTTCCACCATGTCCTCTTCATTATTTATTACAATTTTCATATAGATATAGTTTCAAGGCAGGAAGTCCAGATCTCATCTCAGCAGGTGGCAAACCAAAGTACTGTGAATCAAAAGTTTCACTAATAAAGAATATAAGATGTTAGCCTTTATGAAATATTATAATTGACTTCCCCGTAGTTTATTAAACAAGTATAGATATATTTATTAGTTCATTAGATTTTTTTTTCTTTTTTTAACTAAAACAAATCAATGATGCAAAGAAAAATATTTAAACAAAAATAATAATTTAGGTGACAACACCCCGATTCCAAATTCCAAAACTTTTAACTTTAAATCCTCACATGTAGTCATTTGAAAAAAAAAATGCTAGGGTTATCACGCTTGGAAGAAAAAGTAGAAAATGAAATAAATGTATTGATTATTTGATTTTCCATAGTCATAGTAAACAAGATAGGAGAGAATGAAATTTTTTTCTTTGTCGGTACCAAAATAAATAGGATTTATTCATAAGGTTATTGATGAGTGAATGACTATTCGAGTCCTCTTCAAGTCATAATATATGGACTCCTCACCAAATGAGCAAGTCAATAAAAGAAACTTGCTGGCATTCTTAGAACTTGTTTAGTATCTCTTATTTTCTGTTTTCAAAACAATTTTCTATTTTTGAAACTAAAAAACTTGTTTAGCAATTAAAAATGGACGAAAAACAAAAACTATTCTCAAAACTCAATTTGTAAAGAAAATTGACAACAGGCAAAATGTTGTTTTCAGTTTCTCATTTTCAAAATCCATTAAAAATATGCACCCGATTCAATAAATCTGTCACATTTAATGAGTTAGTGCCAAAGTTTGAATCCTAGTAACAACAAATTTCAATATATTTTTTTTTTCCTATCTCTTTTCTCTCACATAGGATTTTCTCTCTTTATATTGCACTCTATTTTTTTTCGAAAATCCATTATGTGGAACTCAATGGTCCTATAGAGAAGCACCACCTTATAAGTAGGAAGATCCTTGGCTTCTTCTTCTTTTTCACCTTGTCAGAAGTATATAATCTTGTTCAGCATCATCAAAATCAAGTTATATTGTGATTTTACCAAACAAATTTTTCTGCTTTCTTCAAAAAACTATTTTTCTTATTTCAACTAACCTAACATGTTTTTGATTTCAAAAATACAAGAAATTTGTTTTTCTTTCTATTCCCAAAATCAAGTTTTTGAAAAAAGAAAATAAAAACGATTACCGAACATAACCTTAATGTCCTTCTCCTTTCAAAGCCTATTTGAAAGATAATCCAATACTTCTTAGTCACGAATATCTAAATAAGGCAAATACTTTCACAAATATTGTTGCTTTGTGAGAAAGCAATTAGAATTAGGCTCACAATCAATTGGAATGTGTGATATCTTTATAGGCAATTTTTCAATTGAGGAAATTTGTTTACTTGAGAGACCAAGAGAAAGCTCTATCTATTTTTTTTATTTAGGGAAAATTACATTATGCCCACCTATGGTTTGTCCAAAAAACATTTTACTTACTTATGGTTTAAAAATTGACATTTTATCTACCTAAAGTTAACTCTATTTGTCTGTCATTACTCACCGCTGTTAAAAACAGAGGTAAATTTGCATTTTTATTATCATTTTATGTCTCTCTCCTCTCAAAACATAAAAAACTAAAAAAATTGAGTAAAAATAAGATCCAAAAGCTAGATTTTGTAAAAATTAAAACCTAACTTTTGCATCTTCTTTTCATGCATCAAGTTTTAGATCTTCTATTTTAACGCATTAAAAATTGAAATTATGCGTTTTCTCACCTGATCTAGAGAATGTAAATAAAACTTTGAATTGCAGGTCCAAGGTTCAAAAAATAAATAAATAAATTCCATTGAGATAATTGACCCCAAAAGAATTGTTTCTTTATTATCTCAAATTCTCAATGGTTGAGCAAATGCCAATGGCAGGTCTTGTGACGGAGAAGAACGAAGCGCTTGGTGAGGTCTTGAATGGAGATCGACTTGTTAGTGCACCCTATAAACTTGACTTTAAGGAAGACAGAGACACTGAAGTGGCCTGTAAAAGGAAGCTGTCTAAGGATGATGTCACTCATTTACGGAATGCAGTGCAAAAGGACCATATTACTTCCAAATGTATTATGATGACTTGCCAATCTGCGGTTTCATTGGAAAGGTTGAAAAGGAAGGCAAAGTTGACCCCAGCGAATACAAATATTTCCTACAGTAAAGACCGTGCGATTGAAATCGTGGTTCATATGGATCCTCAGTCACTGGTGGACCTGACCGAGGACAAGGAACTATGAAGTGGAAGGAAACAGAAATTCCTTTTGAGAAGAGAATAGAGAGGAAACACATCATTTCAATTTTTAACGTGTTAAAATAGAAAATCTAAAAGTTGATACATGAAAAGAAGATGTAAAATGTAGGTTTTAATTTTTACAAAACCTAGCGTTTAAATCTTTTTTTCTCTTGATTTTTTTTTTTTTAAGTTTTTTATGTTTTAAGAGAAGAGAGATATAAAATGGCAACAAAAATACAAATTTACTCATATTTTTAACAGAGGTAGGTAATAGGAGGCAAGCGAAACTAACTTCAGGTGAACAAAGTGTCAATTTTTAAATTACGGATAGGCAATGTGTTTTTCGGACAAACCATAGGTGCGAATAATGTAATTTCACCATTTATTTATTTAGATTAACCACAGATACCTCATTTGATTTTTAATTTTTTTTTATCATAAAGCTAAAAAATTTATACCAATAGCACTTATTTATTATCTGAAACGGATATGTGAGGGGTGCCACCATCCATAGAAATGGGTCAGGTAATTATATAATTTTTGAGTTCTTTAGGCCAACTTTTATATATTTTTGAAGAGGGATAAGTATATATTTTTATCCAAAATTTAAAATCTTATGACGTCTGTGTACCATTTAATAAAAAATAAAATTCGACCATTCTCCCTAGCTAGTTGTTCAATACAAAAATTTTGTTGAAAGATAATAATAATGTTTGGTGAAAGATAATAATAAAATTCGACCATTCTTCCTAGCTAGTGAGCACAAATGCATTCGAGGTTTGGTAAATCTTGCAATGACTTTATAATGTTTTTAACACCTCGTGGATAATTTTGATTTTGAAGACTTGTTTCTTCTTTTAATTATTGCATGTAAGTTTCAATGTATTAATGTTTATGCATGAAAAATATAGTATAGAAAAAAGCTTTTGAGATCACCGTAAAACTTCTCGCAATGCATAGCATAATCTTACATTTCTTTATAGAGATTAAGTTCTATAAGAACTTAGTGTAAATTCTTTGGTTTACACTTTAATTCCAATAAGAATATGTCACATCATTTTTTTACTTATAACTCATTATAAATCAATACATCATAATACACCTAATAAGTTTATGAATTGAATAATAAATAATATCTAATTTGAATAAAATTTGACATGCATTTTAAAAACATATAGTTCAATTATTAAATTTTAAATATATACAATAAATTTAAAATTTTAGTGAGAGTTTGGAGGGTTTTTCTCCAAATTAGTTTAGAGAAATTTTGTCCTACAAAGTGTATTTTATTGAAAATGTTCTAATTTTATTACTATAATTTAAAGATGTTATGAAAATTATTATTTTTTATAAATGTGGAATTTATCTTTAGTTGAGGCTTATAACGCGAAAACTCACTTACTAACTAACTAATGTGGTACTTTAGACTCATATTTTTTTTCTTCTTTTTTTTTTTTTTTTTGGAGATAATATAGACAAAAGATATACTCACTGCTAACTGACTGATGTAGTACTTTAAGCCACTTTTTTTTTTTTTTGGAGATATTATAGATAAAAGGCACAGGGAATGAGGAGAGAAGGAGTAAGAAGACAAGATTTACATGCACTTACTAAGAGAGTCTAGGTGAGAAGAAAAAAAAAAAAAAATCAAAACAAAACAAAATATGCAAGCCGTCCACTAGAGAGTCTATTGACAAATTTTCATTAATAAAATACAATGATTTTTTTTTTTTTGGGGGGGGGGGGGGGGGGGGGGGGAGGAAAAATTCATTGGTTTTAATAAACAGGTGTTTTTACTTATTAGCGTGGATATGACGTCAGTGCTTATATAAGATACTCATCATCTTTGTTATCATATTATTAGTAAAAAATTGATTCTCAAAATAAAAATAATAAACTGTTATTAGTAAAATAGATTCTCAAAAAAAAATATACTATTAATTAGTAAAATAGACTTTCCTAGCTTTTGATAAACAAAGCTACCAGTGAATTAAGCAATTGATGCGACCATGCTTTAGACGTTCATGAAATTTTACTAATAAAAAATGGTCAAACTTATTGAGTTGAGCTAGCGTACCATATTTACAAATATAAATATGTGTTTTAAAAAATGATGAGTGATTATTTTTCTTATAAGAACAATAAATGACACAATTTTTCTTATAGTTTTTTAAAAAAAAATTTATTTAGTTAAAAAGTTAAAAAAAAAAATGATATGAGTGATAATCACATCAATGTAAAAATCTATAAATACTTGCAATCTTAAGAAATTGTGAAAAATATTACGAAAAGACTTTTTATATTTACTAACTAAAATTATCTGATCAAAATGAAAATTGTAAATTTGCCTTTCTTGCCCTCAAGAAATTTCCCCCTAGTGGCTTCACTGCACTAAAAGAGCCCCTTTCCTCTGGTTATCCAGAAAGGGAAAAAAAAGTAAAAATAAATATAAATAAATAAATAAATAATAAGTTTACAATGTGTACTTTTTTCTTTCGAGGAACATGTACAATGTATACTTAAAAATTAAAATAACGTAATAATACTAACAAGTAACAAGAGTGATTTAAAGCTGATTTTTCCTTCAAGTAAAAAAGGGGGAAAAAAAGTAATCTGTCCATTGTGATTTTTTATTTTATTTTTTTTAATTTCATACTAAACCAATATCCCTTACAAAAGGTAACATTTTCCCAAAATGCACGTATTCAAATGACGCGTGGGTTCTAACTTTTAATTAACTTAATTAGTAAAGATTTTTGTCATCAAATATTATATGAGTTCGAAAACTACCAATATCAAAAACTTATTGGTGTTTTGATACGCTTAGGCCAACCTAACACATTACAGGGTCAAGCTGCCATGTCATCTATCTCAAGCCTAGGTTGAGCCGAGGGAAGTAGCCAAGTAGGTAACCCATCACACTTTTTATCATCAAAGAAAGTATCTGTCCCATTAGGAAAAACTCCCATAGTAAAGATGTACTTAAACCAATTATATTAAGTTTAGTTACTTGGTAACAAATGATTCACTTGCACTACAGGTCTCCATTATATAAACTTTTCCCTAAATTAAGGTTAGACTGATGGCCTGTTTGGATGAAGGGGAGAAGGAGGGAGAGTGGAAGGGAGTAGAGTAGAGTTGGCTAAAAATTAGCTAATTTTGTGCTAAATCTACTCTACTCTACTCTCCTTCCCTCTCCCTCAATCCAAACGGACCTTTAGTTCATTGTGGTTTTATATATTCTATTAGCCAACTTTGGCTTCAAAACTAAGTATTTGAATGCAATTGGATTTGGGAGTGGAACATATATACCAACTCATATCTAGCAATTCCAATTTCTGATAGTTTGAATTTGATCCAATAGCAGTTACAGTCTTACAGATGAATAAGTTTTTTGGCCAAGAGTAAGTAATAGCATTCACAGCCTCTGAGCAATGAAGCAATCAAACAAACTTATTGTTATTGTTTTCCTACAGTCAAAACAGTATCTTTCAGTTGCTATATCGTGGAGAAAGTGAAGTCTGCTCAACAGCATAAAGAAACAATTAAGGCCATATTAACATAGCATATTCCATATATCATGATTATTTGACATACCATAGATACGTAGCCATGCAACAAGCCCAACATGACAAAACGAAACCAGTGAAATGTTTATGTTTGTCACTCTCAAGCTTAACACCTCCTAGCTATACAAAATTTTCCAAATATTTCACCTTCAAGATAGAGGTTAAATTACGAATCCATTTAAATATATTAGGAAAACACCAATTCTAAACATTTGAGCTAGACATAACTTAAATAGTCATACGGATTGGGTCATTGATAGATGTGAATATTAACATGAAGAAAATTGAAAATCAAGCATAATGTTATATACAAAGAGTATTGCTAAAAGTTATCCATTAAGGGCTAACCGATGGGATACTACCACTATACGCGTTAGTCAACCAAGTGAAAGCATATAGAGACAGAAAAGTTATTATCTCAAATAAATATTAGAATCAGAATGGAAAATAAATTTTTTATTTGGAATGTTTTTTAGATGTCAAAAAATATGACACAACAAATATACATTTGTTAAAAGTTAGGAACTTCATAGTGGGTTTCAGTTAGCTCAATCGGTAAAGTTTCTTGTTATCGAATAAGAGATTTGGAAGTTCAAATCCCACCTACACAAAAAACCAATTGGTGTCTTCGCTTAATGATAAAAGACAATTATCATGAAGTAAACACCATAGGCTAAAATATTATCCTAACTATCAAAGTTAGGAGCTTCAAAAGCTTATAGCTCATAGTGCACAAAATATGCATGAACATGTCTGATGCAGCATGAGGGTGCAAGAGTAAGAAAAATAAAATAGAACAACACTAGGATGTTAGATAAAATTTAGAGTATGCAGCGAAAACAAAACAAACATAAACATACCTCTAGCTATAGTTGTTTAAGTGTTTGGAGAAAAGAAGACGCACTATATGATGATAGTGTTTATAAAATGTGTCTTCTAGTCTATGGCCTTCACCTTACATATTTGCTTTTAATGGAGACAGGCTATATATATAGGCTAGACTAGGGACCCTTTTAAATTAAGGTTTGTTCCATAACTTCCTTTCATCAAGGAGTTTAAAACTTGTAACTTCAAGGTGTTTATTAACCAAAAGGGTTATACAAATTGAGAGTTACTTAGAAATTGTTATTCACCATAATGTCTCTCACAAATAAAATTCTTAAGATATGAGTTTTCATTTATCATTTAAATACGGGCCATATAAAGTTTTTTTTTTAAATCTTACATTCTCCCACTTGGCCCACTTGACATTTAAATTACTTGATAAATGATATTAACTAATTCTTTATGAATGGACTACCTATTAGCCATTCGGGTCCTCTTTTATACATCCGCACGGATATATCATCCTTATATATCTCCACAGATATATCTAACTTAATACATATATTTTATGTGCACAAAATAAAATTCATATATTTTCTTCTCCAAAACTAACCAAATATGTGTCCAAAACATAGAATAATTAGAGAAAAATTAAAACCAAATGAGCTAACAAGTTCCATATGTCCCAAAAAATTTTATACTACTTTGCCAGCAAACCTTTAGTTATGGAATTTGTGGGGTCATGGGCCCACATCATGCAATTGGGCCTTGGGTTTTGGCCAAGAGCGTGGGGTTTTAGCCGAGATCATGAGTAGTCTGAATCCGAGGAAGAATATCTTCTCGGATAAGCTAAACACAGATCAACTATGGATCCTAGTGATCAAAGTGACTTTCTAGGAAGCTCTAGTGATAGGAACGTGTGCCGCAAACGTACAAGAAGGATAGAAACTCAAAAATATCTAGGGGAAAGCTGCTAACACCGCATTTATGTGAACATGACCCTTGAACAGTGCTACCTCGGTTACCACAACTCACAGAACACCAGAGAGGGTGTCTGATGGGATAGGCACTCAAGTATAGGCTTGGATGATCAACAAGGAGAAGGCCCAGATTGTTTGAAAGGGACTATATAATAGAAGAAACCCACCATAGAGAAAGGGGGAGGGACGGAGAAAGCACAGTAGCAATCTCAAAAACTCCTATAACCATTCTCATTCAACATTTACTAGAACAAAGCTCCTTGGATTGTGCCGATGACAAACTTTTTTTGGTAAACTCGATTTATCTCTGTTTGATTGTTGCGAAATCCATATTAACTGTTATCCATGCACTAAAGCCTAGCTCTTTGACCCACTCTCTACAAATTTATTGTATTAGGCTTACTGGACTAAGATTCCATGCATTTTGGGATTGGTCTGAATATCGTGTTCCTATAGAATTAATATATATTGCTCAATAATTTTAACTCAATGGATACTTTCAATTTCTTAAAATTCTCTCTTAGACTAAGTTTGCTTTATGTCGATATGTTTATTTCAGCTTTTACAATCATTGTCCTTAGAGAAGAAAATTATAGCTAAGTTATCTTTAAAAAATCTTTAAAGGTCTTATCATAAAATCGACAACCTTAAGACCTATTTTATAATGCCTGTCTTATAGCTTCATAGCATATAGGATATCATACATGACAAAGTCAAATCACTACTTCCAAGTAGTGTGTCATTCATATTTAGGCATAAAAAGAATGCATTTACTCCCACTGATCTTAAGGTATATACACCGATTAACAATGTGCCCAATAAAACCAAATGGCACAACAAAGTTGGTAAATCTTTATATACCATTAATGGGATACCTATATGCCAAACTTTTGCGAAGTATAACTTTTATTAGGAGTCAAACCTTAATGGATCTTGTAAATTAATATTAATAGCTTTCACAAAACCTTTAGCTTTATACAAATAAATTCTCAAGTTCTTACTCTTGAGCAATTAGATCACTCTCACTCTCGTACTCAATTTCTCATTTGACATATTTATTCAATAAGATGTGTGGTTTATCCACATGAGTACCAAAACAAAGATCCACAAACCCACATAAAATAAACTTTAATGCTATGAAACTTAAACTTTAATTCCAAATTAACCAATGTCAATCTAGTAGTAAATCCGACCTTCCTATGGGTAGATGCGCATCATGCATGAATTTACTATAAAACTTTATTCATAAAACTAGTAAATATAAACACTAAGAATCAAATTTTCCTTACCTATGGGCCTAGGAAAAATCTCATCTTAATGCTACATTCACCGTTTTATTCCAATTAAATCATAAAAATAATGACCTCCCTATGGGGCCAAGTCATTATCTTCATGAATTAATTGCCACTTAGATGCCTTTGTACCTAATGAAGTCTCAAAAAAAAATTTATTGATGTGATTATCATCATGGCTTAGGATGCTATGGCTACTCCCATTTCATTTTGATATTCACTGCTTCATAAAGCATCATAAAGATCAACCAATCCTAATATTGATCATGACAGTATGCAATCCAAAATAACATGAAATAATATTTCACAACATGATAAGTGCAAAGAAATGTAAGATGCACTAAATTAAACAAATCCCCCACTTCAATGATCCAAATCTCATAAGTAATAATAAACTTTATGAAATAATTGCAAACTTACATGCAACACATTTATTCCCATAATTTATTGTAAAATGTTATGGTTTCCAAAATCTAAGGATCATTTGTGTTATCATGCCAAATATTTGGATCCATAAAAATAGTCTCTAAAGCCATTTACAATTGAAAATTGTACAAATTATTGAGGCATGTTTTTGTATGAGCCACCATATTGTCACAAATTATTTTCCAAATAATTAAGATTTTATATCTAGGAAACAAACATAAATACTTGGATGAGCACTTGATGAATATCAAAATCAAAATCAAATACTTTAAGTGCCTTGGCATGTATTTTAGTCAAATTACCCATTAGTCCACATTAGCATATTATAAAATATTATATGTGGACAATTTACGATTAGAGAAAACAAGCTCCTTGAGTCGCACATGTAATGAAAAAACAAATTGATACAACATATCTACCTTTGAACCTATGTAGTTCTATATAGATAATAATATTGTGAATTTCAAATTGATTTTTCCAATCTCAGAACTCAAGGGTAATTCGTTACACAAATACCAATAAAGATGCAAAACAAAACTTGTTCTCTAGGATTTAGAGTACACATGCTCTATATTTGCATTCAGGACAACTTAAATTTCATCCCAAATTCAAATTAGTGCATACAAAAATTTATCGTAAATGATACAATTATACAATGGTTGGAAATAGTAGGAATTTCTCAAACTAAAATCACTAAATAACATAGCATGAAGGATGGCTCTGATACCAAATGTTAGATAAAATTTAGAGTATGTAGCGGAAACAAAACAAACATAAACATACCTCCAGCTATAGTTGTTTTAAGTGTTTGGAGAAAAAGAAATTCACTATATGATGATAGTGTTTATAAAATGTGTCTTCTAGTCTATAGCCTTCACCTTACATATTTCCTTTTGATAGAGACATGCTATATATAGAGGCTAGACTAGGGACCCTTTTAAATTAAGATTTGTTCCATAACTTCCTTCCATCAAGGAGTTTAAAACTTTTAACTTCAAGGTGTTTATTAACCAAAGGGATTACACAAATTGAGAGTTACTTAGAAATTGTTATTCACCATAACGTCTTTCACAAATAAAATTCTTGAAACATGAGTTTCATTTATTATTTAAATGCGGGCCATATAAAGTTTTTTTTTTTTTTTTTAATCTTACATAGGATTCATTACTTAGAGCAGCCTGAAAGGCCAAGTCTCATCATCTAACACTGCTGGGAATAACCACCAACCTAGAGAGAGAACTCTCAATTCAGTATCATTCATCAAATTCAACATTTTATAATTTTGTTATGAAGCTTTTAAGTAGAAGTAACAGAGTTACAATAGATAAGGAAAGAAATTATATAATCAATTACATTAAATGTGAACCAAGTAAAATCGGTCAGCATTAATTATGGCCGCTCTCCCTGCATCAATATCACAAAAATTGTAGCGCACAATTTATATTATTGTTTGCAGTAGTTCACATCTGTAGATCTACCATGCAATAGAACTACAGAGACCACTGCCCCTAAGATCAATAGTCACTGACCAATACACAGGTCCTATATAGATCAAACCTAATCCAAATTTCACCAGCCCTCCCAACACATGACATCATTTATGGCTATGCTAAGCAAAGGGATGTGTAAGACGCTTTAATATCAACCTCTTGATGTTCTTTTGAAGTGATAAATGTGGCCACTGGACACCTCTTTTTTTTGAAGGATAAATTGAATACAAGATGAAGAAGGCTATCAAGTTTTTGGGAGGAAATAGCCCTTCAGAAAAAAAGTTTGACATTTGTGTGGAACCTAATGAACTATAAGAAGTAGGAGTAAATGATGAGGCCAAAATTTGGGCATACATACTTGCAACAAAAATACCATCCTGCTAATATTTATACAATAAATAGACTTGAAGCACATCTCATGCACATCTTAGGCCAAAAGTCATAATAACACTGAAAAGACAAGGTATAAAAAATAAAAAACCCACAAAATTAGCACAGTCCATATAAAAGGAAATGCATTCATAAAAAAAAAAGCTAAAATGACCAACACTATACTGGCCCTGGACATTGACAATAATATTGGATTCACTGTGAAATTGAAGCATGGAAAGGCAGCAGCTACTTACAGATGAAACAGATTAAAACTAGTGTGTTTACCCTCTGCAAGCATATTATTATCAATGCAACTAAAAAATTTTGCTTATGATTTAACATATTAGTCACATAGAACTGGACCAATTTGTCTACTTACATGATTAAATCATAAGCAAATTAAGAAAAAAGAAAATGGGAGAATCCATTTCTTTCTCTGTCTCTCCATCCTTCTGCCACCCTCTGCGTGCAAATTTACCCAAAGTTCAAGACTCTAACCTTGCATGATCAGTGCAAAAGAGAGAATGACGAAATGACAAGAAACCCTACAACTCATACATCCCTCACAACTCTTGAGCAGTAAAAACATTACACTTCAAACAACACAGAGCCTCTTCACACTTTCTACTTGATTGTATCATATGTAGTTATAGAGATTATAGATTTGAATTAAGTCAAAGCTAGTAATAATAAATTAATAAAAAATATTAAAACTATAACATAAATCATCACTTCAGCTTGAAGAATGGATAATCAGACTGTTTGCATCAAGATTCACATGTTAGTTTGACAATTTGAGCAATTGATTTTCTTTTCCGTAATCTCAATGGAATTCAAGGATATAAAATACAGAGATACTGTACAAAAAAAAAAAAAAAATCTATCAAAGAATTGGATGGATTGTTGTGCATAATCAAGAACTAAAAGCTAATTTCTAATCCCAGTGGATGATGGGATTCAAAACTGACCTTATACCTGATGCCACACAAATTCAACATTGATCCCCAAGTCAGTACCGTGCACTCCTTCAGAGCTAATATTTTAAGTATCTAATTAAGTACTTCATTACCAATAGTCAGAGCAAGAACACTTTCCACCACTAAAAAGGTGAAAGCGGTATGGATCCCTCAATATGATTTTCCGCCCAACAATTCCACTGACAAACTTGTAAACAGAATGGCAATCACCACAAACACGAAGATTCTTGAAAATCCTGAGAGGTGAACCTTCTGAAGTACTAATCAAGCCAAATGCAAGGGCTATTCTCTCACTGTGGTTCCAAAGATTGTGCTCCTTCTGTTCTTCATCTGTATCTTGTAGTGCATAGCTTATATCAGAAACATAACCTGCTTCTTTAATCATCTTTCTAAGCTCTCCCAACTTGGCATATATCTGTTCAGTCTGCAGATGGGATTGGTCTCCCATTCCAAATGAACTCACTTTATCTTTCAATTTGACCCAACTGCAGGCAGGTTTCTTCTTTATGCTATTAGATCCCATTTGTGTCCTGACATTCTCTACATCCTCCCATCTCCCAGTAGTTGCACAGACATTTGAATAAAGCACATAAGCTGAGTCATCTGATGGAGCTAACTCCAGAAGATGTCCTGCAGCCTTCTTTGCAAGCTCCAAATTCCCATGGATTTTACATGCAGCCAGCAAGCTTCGCCAGACGAGGTCATTTTCTGGGACCGGCATCTGTTTAATAAAAATTTCAGCTTCAGCAAGCTTTCCTGATCGTCCAAGAAGATCAATTATGCATACACAATGCTCAATTCCTGCTGGAACACCATATTCTGTAGTCATTGAAGCGAAGTATGCGAGACCCTCATCCACTAGACCCCCATGACTGCATGCGGAGAGAAGTGAGACAAAAGTGACATGGTCAGGTTTCAAACCCAGCTCTACCATTTCATGAAATGTTTCCCTAGCCTCCTTGAAACACCCTTGTCTTGCAAAAGCTGATATCAGTATGTTCCAGGATAGTCGTGACCTATTAATTGGTAGGGGAAGTAGTTTTAACACATCATCCATTTCCCCACATTTTCCATACATATCCATCATAGTATTTATAACATAATGATCTGATTTGAAACCAAGTTTAGTTGCCAAACAATGAAGCTGTTGGCCTTCCTCTAGTATAGCTAAGTCAGCAGTAACAGAAAGAGCTAAAGAGAAGCTAAACTGATCCAAATCTACTCCAGCACATCTCATCTTTGCAAAAAGCTTTAAAGCCTCTTCTCCACAGCCAGCATAAGAATTTGCAGCAATTACAGCATTCCACGTGATAGAGTTCTTATAAGCTAAATGATCAAAAATATAATTACTTGATTTCAGATCGCCACACTTGGCATACATTGTGATAAGGGAATTCTGCACGTAATTATCTGGTTCATATCCTGTCTGAACTATATATGCATGAATAGGCATCCCGTGTTTTTGTAGATTATCAAGAGTCAAGCAAGCACCAAGAACATTTACAATTGTAATGTAGTTTGCTGGTACACCATCTTCTCTCATCAATTTAAAAGATTCTACAGCGTCATTTGGTTCTTTATTTTCAGAATAACCACCTATGAGTGCATTCCATGTTATTTCATCTCGGTTAGACATTTTTTGAAATACTTTTTTTGCATCAATCATCATACCTGATTTTCCATACATGGTAACTAAGGCATTACCAATGATCAAGTTGTCATGTAAGCCTGCAAGAACTACAAGGGCATGGACAATCTTGCCCACAACAAGAAATTCAAGGTCTGAACAGGCAGCTAATGCACTTGTAAAAGTCACATAGTTCATTGCTTTTCTCATCCGAATCATTTTGGCAAAAAGTTCTAATGCATACAGGCACTTCTCATCCTGTACATACCTTGCCATCATGGAGTTCCATGAGATTAAATCCTTGTCTGGCATTTTCTGGAACACCAGCTCCGCATCCGCAGAACTCCCTGCCTCAGAATACATGTTTAAAAGGGTATTGCACACACAAGCATTTGATTTGAGTCCCAATTTCACTACTAGACCATGAATTCCTCTGCCCCACTTCAGATTATCCATAGTACCGCAGGCAGTTAACAAAGTTGAAACTGTAATAGAATTTATCTCCTTGTTGATGCGACGCATCCAATAAAAATATCTTAATGATTCTTCACAGAGCCCATTATGTGCATGTGCAGCAATCATTGAATTCCATGAGATTGTGTCATGTTCATCCATGTGATCAAAGACATAACTGGCCGCCTCCATTCTACCAAAAGCACCAAACATCGATATGAGGGCATTGTCCACAGAAACATTACTCTCTAATCCAGATTTTACAACATGTCCAAGTACTAGATGACTTAACAATTCATCTCCAAGCATCCCACAAGAACTAATTACTGCAGCATAAGTGTTTTCATTGCAACATACCCCTTCACGTCTCATACGCTGATACATACCTAAAGCTTCCTCTAAATCTCCATTATCTAAGTACCCAACAATCATTGAAGTCCAAGTGACCATGTTCCGGTCAGGCAACTCCTCAAAGAGCTTCCTAGCCAAAGAAACAGGCCCATAAGTGCAATAAAAATTCAAAAGTGAAGTAGCAACAAAAACATCACCTATCAAACCAATCTTAACAACAAAACCATGGACTTCAAGCCCTTCACGTAACATACAATCCGACCTATCACAAGCTGTTACCAAACTAGCAACTGAAAACCCACTTGCCTCCACACCATGTCCGTACATTTCACGAAAGAATCCAAACGCTTCATGGTACAAACCCACCTTAACAAACCCAGAAATCATGTTATTCCATGACGCATCATTTCTCTCACACATTTTATCGAACACATTCCGAGCACGTTCAATATGACCAAACCTCGAGTACATAGTTATCAAAGTATTCGAATGGGTGACTTTCAAACGAACCAAACCCCTTACGCATAGTCCATGCACTGCTCTCCCAACGATCTCTTGGGTAATATCCGAGAAACCCTTTTGAGCAAAGCTCGAGATTTCGGGGTTCGGGTGGTTTGAGAGGAATGGGATGCCATGGCTTGTGGGCTCTTCTATGATGCATGGGAAGGAAATGGGTGTAGCCCTGAAGTGGGTTTGGCGTGAAAAAGCAAGTAGAGAAGTGGTTTTGGAGAATGGTGATCTGAGGTTGAGAGCTGGTAAGAGTTTTCTGCAACAACTAGCCAGCTCTGGTTGTTGGTTGTTGAGACTTGAGTTTGTAAGGTAAGAAGGAAGGAGGGAAGAGACAGTGAATAAGTAGATTTTAACGGTGGAGGACTTTTGCTTTGTGTGGATGCGTTTTGTGTTACTGCTATTGACCTTCGAGTCAAGAATAAGAAGAAATTGAGGGGTTCTTTGTTTTCCAACTTTCATTAAAATAGAACTAGTAATAGAAAAGCAAGAAAAAGAAGAAAAAAAAAATGAATTTTTTTCATTTTTATTTGGGAGGAGAAAGTGTTAGTAAAATGCAACAGTCCTGGAAAATTTGGAACTTGATTGATATATATATATATATATATATATATATATATATATTCTTTTGTTAATTATTATTATTATTTTTTTTTTTTGGAGAGAGAGATTGTTAATTTATTAATTGAAAGGGAGTGGAGGAAAAGTTTTATAGGTGTAAGTCCTAGATTCTCAACAAAATGATTATTTGGACTCTCAAGATATATTTAAGACGTGAGTTATCAGTCCTCTAAAGTCTAACCCCACCAGATATAAGTTAATTGACACTTGATGTAAGTTACTTAAGTTAATTGACACTTGATCTCAAGAATTGATATATTTTTTTTGCTGAATAATATCAAGCATTTATTACCAAAGTATAGAATGTCTAAAATTTGTCATATGAACAACTTATGAAAAAGAAAACATCTAGCTCAATCCATTGGATAGATTTTTAACTTTAAAGCATACGCTTTGTCATGGTTGGATTAGGCTATAAAGTAATAAAAAGTGAGAATTTTCTGTCAACGGCATATCCTTCATCCTTTCCCCAAATCCTTAAGAAGGACCTTCCAAGTTCCAATCGAAGTTGCAATCAAAGAGCCAAATGCCTAAAGAGTAAATAACCCATAGGAGGAGCTAATAGGTTGAACTCTCCCCCTTGGGGGCTAAAATTGTCTTACATGCCCGCTTCATGAAGCAAGAAGCATGGGAGATACTCTCTCTTTAGCAGGCAGGATGAACCCGAAATTCACTCCTTTAGGGGAGCCTCACCTGCAGAATAACAGCAACTCTGTTGCTTTGCACGGAACTGATTTTGCTTTCTCAAATGATTTAAGAGTAATAGGTCCATCTATCTGCCCCTCTAAAAGTGGAAAAAGTTTTGTATGCACCGGGTGCATACACCCTTTATCTCACTGTCAAGGTGAACTCCACACCTTTTTTTTTTTTATAAACTGCACTTCCATTAAAACGAAACAGAACCAACAGAGGAATCTCCCTTACAAGCAGCCTCAAGGGAGGGCGGGAGATTTCCATTATTGAAGCAAAAATCTAAATTGGAGTTCAAGGAAAATTTAGCAGCTACATGGGCTGCTGAATTGCCAAGCCTCCGAACCCAACTGAACTTAAAATCAGAAAACTGAGAAACAAGACATCGAATATTCAAGATAGTAGTGGTAGAATGCCACTCAGGTAAAAGCTCAGAATTTGACAACGCATCAATACATAATTTAGCATCCCCCTCGAATATGACAGCGGTCCATTGCTCTTGGATTGCTAGTTTCACAGCCCACAGCATAGCTTCAGCTTCTGCTTGAGCTGGACTGCATGAATGATGTCTTACTCCCCTCAAGAACAGAACCTCACCCCGATCGTCCCCAGCCACAACCGCCAATGCAGACCTGGAGCTATTTAAAGCGGCATCCACATTAATTTTAATCCAACCTTGAGGGGAAGGGGTCCAACTTACATCCGCTTGTTCCGATGGGGATTGGATGGCTGAGGTGAGCACCTTTGAGATTTCAATGAATTTTGTTTGGACATTCTGCTTGGCCTTGAGGACATCGGCTTTGCCATATTGGAACTGAATGAGGTTTCTGGTTTGCCATATCTCATCAACAATGAGGGCCATTTTAAGGGAGATGTACCACTGCTCATGAATCGGAACCGGAGCCTTTGGTGGATCCAAAATGAATTTGATAATATCCTCATTTGAATTAAAGGAAACAACATCAATCCTGAGACCCCAGCAAGCTACTGCCCATAGAGCTCTTGCAAAGTTGCATTCAAAGAACAGGTGTGTGCTTTGTTTCTTCCCCTGAATTGCAAATAGAGCAGGTCGGGTCAATATGAGGTATTCTCCTTTGCAGGTTGGCTTTAGTAGGAATCGCATTAGCTCCAATTCTCCAAATAAGCAATTTGATGCGCTCTGGGAACTTGGCCTTCCACAGCTTCGCCCAATGTGTTTGGGATTGATCATTGCTGGTGCGATGATTGAAGGCGACATTGTAGGCCAATTTGACAGAGAAAACACCTTTAGCATCAAGAAGCCAAATAAGCCTATCTTGCTTAGGAGTGAAAGGTATAGGGATGGTGAGGATAGCATGTGCATCAGAATGGGTGAAGATTTCTCTAACCAAGCCTACACTCCAAGATCTAGAGATGGGGTCAATGAGCTGGGAAGCTTTGATGGGGAACTGTTTGTACACTTCCAATCTTGGTCGAGGCTTGAAATTAACAACCCATGGAACCCACGGGTCAGTCCAAATATCTATAGAATGAGCAAATGATAAAGGTCTTATGCTTCCAGCACATGAGATACCTTTCCCCTTCCCAGCCAATACTCATGAATGAGCAAATGATAAAAATACCACTTTGCTTGGACTAGTTACCCGTATGACTCATGCTGCCAACTTAAAATGACATGAAAAAAATTTCATTAAAATACCATAATCTCTGATTAACCACGAGTAAAATACATGAATAAGTTAAGAATTTATATTTTCCAGCATTCAAAGCAGTTTAAAAGGCACAAAGAAGGATGCATGCTAAGCAAAATTAGCTTGCCAATCCAACTATGAAATGAAAGGCACTGCATATCTACGAGTCTGCCCCTATCAAGTGATTTGCTTGAACCTAAATTGTTGCAACCATATAGAATCATTCTCAATTTTGAGCCCAATAAAACATGCCTTGGGCTTTTCTATGCACTGATTGCAATATTTCTGTCCTTTTACAAGCATTTTTCATGGTAAAACCTAAAATGACAAATCCAAATAAAGATTGCTCCAAGTGTTATATATATTGAGAAAATACAAGGATCCTTCCTAAGCAGACTGCAAATTAGTAAATACAACGCAAAACTGAAAACATTTTATAAAATTAGCCAGTTGGATACTTTCTTGCTATCATTTGATTTTCCAGTGATGGGATGTCCGCGGCCCACTTGCAATGCCCTCATAGTAACGGGATTCAAGCTTTTGAGCGTTCCAAACCTTGATAAAGTCCAAGAACAACTCACGTGAAGACTCTGATGAAAGATCAGAGAAAAACACGTTTTTCTCTTCCTTCAACCAGGTAGAAAACTCATTATTCTTGGAGAAATAGTCATCACTGGACAGCTCCTGAAACTGGTGTGTCTGAAAAAGAAAAAGAAAAAAATCCCTAACATAAGCAATTTGATATAAGGCCAACAGATAAACTTGAACACTATCATGGCCAGACACTACCCAATCAAAAGGTCGTACCCAGTAACCCAGTGCATAAAGCTCCTACTTTTGTAGGCTCTTTGAGATGTCATGGTAGATAGCTTTACCCCCAATTTTTACACAACACAATCTACTAGTAGAATAAAACAGTAGAAAGTCCCATACTTGAGTAATTCCTTACTTCCACTTGTCAAAGCCACACTATCTTCCAAGAAATGATGTGTCAAAAGCAATACCAATTGTAAAAAAACTCTCAAGTTTACCTATCAAAAAAAAATACTCAAGTTCTCCCTTTGTTTCCTAAAAAAATTTCTAAGTAATGAAATTCCAAGTTGCATAATCTGCTCAAAGATAGCATTAATCAAAAGGAAACAAGGAAGAGGAAATTGTTGGTTCTACACAACATATCCCATTTTGTTGCCAGTACAACAGAAGTTCCAAATTAGGTCTACTATGGGTATACAGTGACTTCTTCCAGTGATACTTTTAAAGTTCAATTGTATGTCATGTCATGTTCATCTAAGTGGTGGACAGAGGACAAATTCATAAAGAATGCCAGAGAAATCAAATTAAATTGAACTACTATTAGATTACATAATACCAAATCAAACAACAGAAAGAGGGGGGGGGGGGGGGGGGGGGGTGTGGGATGAGAATAAGGACCTGTAGCCTGTGAAGAAAGAAGGAAAAAAAACATTTGTCATGGGTCTAAAAAGACAATAAATGCAAACTTGATACATATTGGAGGAGGTAGGAGATATTGAAGGAAATAATGCCAAAAATACGAGTATAGCAGTAAACAAAAATGCAATTAAAATTCACAACATGAGAAGACCTCAAACATCAAGCTGTAATCATACTGCAAAATAAGACAACTCACCGAGTGGCGATCACTTTTGTGATGTTTACTTTTGTGCTTATCCTTTGACTTCTTTTCTGAGGCAAAAATTGACATGTCAAATGATAATAATTTTCCATGTAGAACCTCAAAATAGGGTTCAATGAGTAACCATGAATAACATTTAAACTTGCCACAACATACAGGAGAAACTGATTTATATACTAAAAGTTTAGGAATAAACCATGCCAAAAGGTAACTAGAGAGCACTTTTCTCCCCCACTTATAACTAGGCATCACTAACATGAATCTTTCATTGTAAACATAAGATTGGTGGAAGAGTCATTTATGTTAGGCAATGATTCATGAAAAAATACACAAAAATTAACATTTTTATATCAAGATGGTCATCACCCACCAAAAATGGGAACATGGAGCACAGCAAACCAACAAGATATAAACAAAATTCCAATACCTCAGTTACTAACTAAGTACATAATAGAATCATTGTACTTAGTAATTAAAATTATCGTTGGCCTATTAGGTGTCTTTTGAACTGAACAATATCCATTCCAGCCAACTCTCTGATAATGCTGGATCTGGAGTTCTCTCCTGCACATAACTTCAAATCTAGAATCACTTTTTCTCTACTTTTTCTTCTTTTGACTTCTCTTTCCACAACTCAAACACAGGACATGGCAGCACTCTAAGTCTCTAAGCCTCTACTGCCAATCAAAACAGCCTAAACAACTTTTGAAAACCCTAATACCTACACCCATTACAAAAACAGGACTGCGAAACATTCCAATGCTAAAATATCTATAACCTAAACTCAACAACATCAAAAAATGGGTATGGCTAAACTTTCTAATTATGACAAAACCCAGTTCAAATTCCATTTTTCTCATTATCCAATTGTTAATGCATGTGGGGGAGGGGGAGTTGAACCTTGGTTCTCCTTATAAAGAAGACAAGGCAATGCCATTGAGCTACAAGGCTCTTGGAATACAATTTTAAACTGAATAAATAAACAAATTTCGTCATGCTCAATGTTAGCAAAAATACGATAGCAAATAATCTGAGATTTCTGCAATGAAATTCAAAACCTGTATTAGGGTGACACTTCTAAGCACATATGAAAGCAGCCATTACAAAGTTAAAATTAATAACTAAACACACACACACACACACACACACAAAGGTATACAATTTTCTTAAATTCAACCTAAAATATGGTAAATATAATGCCATAAATTGATACTCAACATGAAAATCCAAAGGTGAGACATGAAAACACCCTTAAAAAGAATCAAATTTTGTCACGCTCAATGTTATTAAACACCAAAATAACCAATTTGATATTACTGAAAACGAAAGTTCAAACCTTTGTCAGAATGGCGTTTAGAGCGCTTATGGGATTCCTTCTCCTTCTTCTTCTCTTTCCTGTCACTCTTTCTGCTCTTCCTCTCCTCATCTTCTTCTCTTCTCTGCCTCTTTCCTTTTCCCTCATCTGTACTTTCCACAAGCAAAAATGGTAATTGCAACAAAAACCCAATAACCAAAAAGCAAAATTTTAAACAAAAACCAACCCAATACTTCTGATTGGTTGCTCAGAAAGTGTAGGAAGAAGAAGAAGAAAAAAAAAAAAAGGAATTGGGTGAGAAGTATTTTATTATATGTACCTTCTGAGCCTGAAGAATAAGAACTTCTTTTCTTGCTGCTCTTCTCCTTGGACTTCCTATCGCTTCCCATTGTGAAAGTTTTCACTTTTCACAAAGAGAGATTTTCGTACTTAGGCGATCTAAACGGGTTGGAAATTTGGTTATGGAGCAGAGCTCGACCTCTGACAAAGGTATGGGAAACCGAATGCACCACCCGGATCGGGTCAAACGTCCGAATTCGATGAATAATTGACAAACGTCAGGAATAAGCAATTCGATTTTGGGGTTTTTTTTTTTGGGGATAATATAAACAGAAAACATACGAATGAGAATGGGAAGATAAGACTTACAATACTAACTCTTATAAAATGACATTTGAAACATATTAATTATATGAACATATTTGAACCTTGAGTTTCATAAAGATAATTTAAGTCTCAAATACTCAAGTTTCATGATAAAAACCTAAGATAATACTCTTGTGTAATTATTAAGCGGAATTCAAGTTTTAAAGACTCAGAGTTTTTCATATTACGAATCAAGTTTCTAATACTTGAGTTCTAAATATGGTAACATAATATTAATAGCCCTTTTGATAGTTATCCAAACCTATATGACATGCCCTTGTATTATGGATGATCTCTTTTCCCTTGTAGTGTGATGGAGTTAAACAATCTGTGACCTGACCATATGTGCACTTCTTCCTTGATAGAAAATATTAGTCACTTAATTTTTAAAGCACTAGGGACATGTTATAAATTATTTCTCCTTCGAAAAAATGTGCTTTATGCTACTATGATGTCAATGATGCATGGTAATAATTGAAGATCTTGTATAATATCTGTGAGGGGTTTCATGGATTGGGTTTGTTATATCTTTCTTGGGCCTCACTTTTTCCCTTTCTTTCTTTTAGCCCAAATTTGATTTGATATATTCATTGATGGGTATCTAAGCAGCCCGTTGGGCATTTAATGAACAACCCGTTGGGTATCAAATCTGCACAGTAACCATTAGAGGTCTAGTCTATTTAGTTAGCCCACTAGTCTTCCTTTAGTTGATATATAAAACCCTTGTTTTCACTTCTTTCTATTCAGTTTTTTCCTAGCCTCTTGCTGCCACCACTCTCCCTCTTTTCAGCTCTAAATTTTTTGCTCATCTTCACAAAATTTCAACTTCTAAGTTTTTAGTTTTAAGGAAAGGTAATTAAGGTTGTTTCTAGTTCTTCTTACTTGAGTGTGTGATCAACTTGAAGAAATCACTATAGTCTAATTTTGAGGGGTTGTTCGACCAAGAGAGTCATTCACGCCGAGTTCTACTCTAAGTGGCACGAATAAAATTTTAAGGACAAAGTAATTTGCGTGATTTTATAGTTTGTGAGATATTTCTAACTCTATTTATTTATTTTTGTCATTGCTAATTTTTTAGGGTTTGTATTGTTGAATCAAAACTTGTTTATGTGGCCATATTTTCCAACAATCTTAAAGGTTGATATTTGTGTTTTAAAAATGAAGAAACAAGTTGTTGATTCTCTTAAGGTTATTTCGGAAATTACAAAGCTTGAGACTTTTGATGGAAATAATTTTAAACGTTGGAAAGAAAGGGTTTTGCCCATCTTGAAATTTACTGAAATTGACCGGGTTCTTTATGAGCCTAAACCCGAAGCTGATTCTAAAAATATAGCAAAGTGGGGAAAAAACAAATAAATTGTGTGTACATACTATTAAGTATGGTTTATCTAACAAGTTGTTTGATAATTATTGTCATGTTACTTGTGCTAAAGATTTATGGGATAAACTTAATGGTCATTATGGGTTTGAGGATGAGGGTGCTAAAAAGTTTGCTAAATTTATGTCTTTTTAAATGGTTGAGGAAAAAAGTGTTTCTAGCAAAATTGAAGATTTTCAAAAATTAGTATTCGACCTAGCTAAAGAGGGTGATGTTTTACCCGAGAGGTTTGTGGCTCATGACCTTATGTTTAAGTTGCTGGTGTAACACCCCATAATTTTATTACTTATTTAATTCTTAAACATAAATTAAAAGGGAGGCCCACATTTAAATAGATTTAATTTATTTGGGCCTAAAATATTAAAAATAATTTGAGCCCAAGTGAGATGGCATAAGTAAAAATTTATGGGCCTTGAAAACCCTAGCCTTTTTCCTCTTAAGTTACACGTGAATTTACTGATGGAACATCCTTTTGCTTCAGCTGACTACTGAAACTTGCTCTTCACTGTGGCTGTGAGTTGGAGTCTACAGGTATGGCCATCTTGGATCTAAATTCTATGATTATTTTAGTGGGAAAAGGGGTACTCTACGGCTATTTTATAATTGTACATAGCCATACTAACTTCTCCACCATCTGCCTTGCACCTACGCCCTTAGCTTTGTCCAAATAAGTGTCCAACAATGTCCTTACGTCTTGCAACATCAAGAGAGTTATGGGTCATTGGGTGGATGTACTAATATATATATATATATATATAAATATAAAATATAATATATGGCTAGAAAAGTGTCCCACGTTTTTAGGGAGGAATAGGAATAGTGCTTGAAATTGCTTTAGTAGTTAATAGGACAATAGGCATGACTTCATAAAATTTAACCTATCAATATATTAAAGTAGAAGGACTTCAAGACATACATTCTGATCTCAAAAAGCCTCACATATCCTTATATCATGGGAAAGGGTGTCCGACAGTGATTGCTTTATTAGACTAGGAGTGATGGATATAGCTACATGACAAGAAAGGATGTAAATTGTAGATTGATGAGATTTCCCTTATTCGGCCATTTTGAAGTCTTGAATATCCATGATTATAACAATGGAAAAAAAAAAAAAAAATCAGATTAGGCAACAGTATTTTTAAGTCCAAAAATCTGATCAAAGCTGAAAGTGTATTGGATAGTTAAGTGAATAAATGGAGGATTTTAGATATATCAATATTGACTAGGATAAAACTTTTTGAACGTGAAAATAGATTTTTAAGTGGGAAATTGTGTATTGATGAACCTATTTTTGGTGTTGCTAGGTTCTAATTCTGCTGAATTGTTGTGATTCAAGGGAGGTTGATTTCTTTTATTTTCGTAAATAAGAAGTAAGTGGTGTTTACTAATTTTGGGGGTTTTCCCAAAACAATGTTGATTATTAAACTCTATATATATATCAAAGAAATATCTTGATATTCTATATATAAATTGATATTTTTTTAAATGTTCGATGTGCACATTGACTATTCGTTTTATGAAAAACTTGTCAGACAACCTAAACTTATTTAAACTTGTATGTGTGAATATACCTTAATATTGTTGAAAATTATGAATGAAATATTTTTGTGAGTATATTGAATATATTTTGAAAACCTATGGCAAGTCGTGATTAGAAGCTCAGTACGGTATTTAGTCCTTAGCAAGGGATAATCATACTGCAGCTAGTCCTTAGCAAGGGATAATCATACTGCAGCTAGTCTTTAGCAAGAGACGGTCCTAGAAAAGAGGACAATGCACATTTGATAGCTCCTTAGCAAGGGAGTATACTTTGAGGATCCAAAAAGGAAGCTCCTTAGCAAGGGACTGCACCTTTAGGTTCCAAAGGAGCCATCCTTAAGAAAGGGGATGAAAAGGAGGTTTCAGTCCCAAAAAGGGGACAACACAACCCTGTCAACGGGGCGTAAACGTTGACCACAAGAAAAGCCTAGGAAATTGTGTATATGATAGTATTGATATATATATTAAGATGGCTCACAATATAAAGATATTTTCTTTTTATGTGAAATATTGATGAGTTGCTAGTTATGAAATTGTTGTAAGAATTATTTATTGAAAGGGTTGTTTCCACACCCCAATGTTAGTGAATTCCACTTATTGAGTTATCTCACCCCCCTTTATTTTCCCCTTACAAATACATTAGAGGAATTATTGGAGTAGAGATTCTTGGGAGACAGCAGTTACGAACTATTTTGTGGAACTGAGGATTTTATTATTATTATTTTTTTATGGTATTAAACTTTGTATTGGAGAATTATTTTGAGGATATTTTGTTTTTGGTGGATTAAAGCTCTAACATTTGTGATAAGAATTAAGGTTGCTGGTTCCTTTATTTAATATTTTTATGGATTATTCTAATTGAATAGACTTTTATTGCCGATGATTTTGGGGCGTTACAATTGTGGTATCAGAGCTTAGGATATGATTTTGTAGACACTTGAAAACTAGGCCATGATCCTATAGATACTTGAAACTAGGTTATGATCTTGATTTTTGTCAGAGCATTTGGTATTTAGGTTATGTTGATGAGAAATTTTAAATAATTTTGGCGATGTTACTTCTTATGTTTAGTATTAATAATTGTTGCACCATCTATATTTTTTTGATTTCTTTGTTAACTAGGTATCATGCCACCCAAAAAGAAGAGAGTAGCTAACTCCAATAGCGAGGAACCTATTGTTAATTTGCGGAGGTCAACTAAAGCAAGGGTTAATACTGAGGCTGAAGTCACTCAAAACGTGAGGGATAATGAACGTCCTAGGGTGACACGCACTGATCCTTTGGATGAAGCTGCTGCACGATTGTTGGACAAGTTGACCCAAGTTGCTAGTAGAGGTGCAGGTAGAGTAGAGGCAAGGACTGGTTGCTCTTTTGAGACTTTTATGAAGCAGAATCCCCATTCTTTTGATGGGAAGCCAAATCCCACAGAAGCTGAGAATTGGTTCTTACAAATGGAGAAATTGTTGGAAGCTTTAGATTGCACTGACTCTTAAAAGGTGCGGTTTGCAACTTTCAAGTTGATTGGAGAAGCTGAGCGTTGGTGGAGATCTACTAAAGCCATTTTGGAGGGAATGGACACTGAGAGAAACCCTATCACTTGGGAGAAATTTAAAGGGGTTTTCTATGATAACTACTTCCCTGAGGTGGTTCGAGAATGAAAAGAGAGGGAATATGCTGATTTGGTGCAAGGAAGTATGACTGTTGAGCAATATGCAGCTAAATTCATCGAGTTATCTTGTTTTGGACCCCACTTAATCCTTACTGAGGCGCAGAAAGCAAGCAGATTTCAAAAGGGGTTGAATGAGAGACTTCAGCACCATCTGATTGCATCAGGGGTTGATAATTATGCAGAGTCAGTTAAGAGAGCTATGAGACTGGAGGAAGATTTCAAGAACGATGTTAGGAATGAGAACCCACCTAGAAGTACTGGACAGACAAGCTTTCGACAAGGCAATGCCCAAGGTCATTGGAACAAGAAAGGATCTGTTAGGAGGTTTGGGAGTAATTCATCATCAAATAAGCCAGAAAATAGGAATCCACCTCAGAATGCTCAAGGTAGAAGTTCAAATGCTTGCCCCACTTGTGGAAGGTTTCACGGAGATCAGCCATGTTTCTTTGAAGGAAAGGCTTGCTATAATTGTTGGAAGACAGGACACTTAGCTAGAAGTTGTACATCTCCTCAACAAAACTCAATGGCACAATCTAGAAAGGATGACTAGAGGAGGAAGGCACAAGGGAGAGTGTTTGCACTTACACCACAAGACGTTTAAGCTTCAGATACTGTGGTTGCAGGTATCCTCTCATTATTCTCAAACTTTGCTAAAACTTTATTTGATTCTGGATCTACACACTCTTTTATCTCCTCTCGATATGCTAAATTATGTGATAAGAAACCTGGACTTATGGATTATGACTTGTCTGTGGCCACACCTATGGGTGATTCTTTGGTGTGTAATTCAATGCTTAAGTCTTGTGTCATCCAAATTGAGGATAGGGAAATGTTAGCAGACTTGATTTTGATGGACATGTATAACTATGATGTAATTTTGGGAATGGACTGGTTGGCGGCTTATCATGCTAGTGTAGACTGTTTTAGAAAAGAAGTGGTGTTTCGGCCTCTAGGAGAACTTGAATTTCGGTTTAAGGGCTCTAGGATGCATACTTTACCTAGGGTGATATCAGCCCTTCGAGCTAAGAGTCTATTACGGAAAGGATGCCAAGGGTACCTAGCGCATGTGGTGGACACTAGGAAAGAGGTATTGAAGTTGGATGATATCCCAGTTGTGAGGGAGTTTCCTGATGTCTTTCCTGAAGACTTACTAGGGATACCTATAGATTGGGAGATTGAATTCTCCATTGATTTGCTCCCTAGAACTTCTCCTATATCGAAAGCACCATATCAGATGGCACCCACTGAACTTAAGGAACTCAAGGAACGGTTACAAGAACTCCTTGACAAGGGGTTCATCAGACCAAGTGCATCTCCTTGGGGGGCACTAGTTTTATTTGTGAAAAAGAAGGATGGGACTACGAAGTTGTGTATTGACTACCGTGAGTTAAACCAGGTTACTGTGAGAAACAAATATCCTTTCCCTCACATTGATGACCTGTTTGATCAATTGCAAAGGGCACAAGTCTTCTCTAAGATTAACCTTCGTTCTGGGTATCACTAGTTGAAAATCAAGGGTGAAGACATACCCAAGACAGCTTTCAAGACTAGGTGTGGGCACTATGAATTTTTGGTAATGCCTTTTGGTTTGACCAATGCTCTTGCTACATTTATGGACTTGATGAATAGGGTGTTTCATGAGTACTTAGACCGCTTTGTTATTGTCTTTATTAATGACATTCTAATCTTCTCCAAAAGCATGGAAGAACATGAAGAGCACTTGAGAATTGTTTTTTAAATTTTGAGGGAGAAGAAGCTATATGCAAAGTTTAAGAAATGTGAATTTTGGCTTAACCAGGTGGTGTTCCTAGGGCATGTGATATCTGAGGCAGGGATTTCTGTAGACCCTAGTAAGGTTGAAACTGTAATTGATTGGGCAAGACCGACAAATGTGAGTGAGATCAGAAGCTTTTTGGGCTTTGCTGGCTATTATAGGAGGTTTGTGGAGGGATTTTCTCGTATTGCAGCCCCATTGACTCAACTAACTCGTAAGAATGCCAAGTTTGTGTGGACTGAAGAATGTGAAAAGAGTTTTCAAGAACTTAAGCAAAGGTTGGTCACAGCACCAGTACTAACCATCCTTAGCAACTTGGGAGGCTTTGTCATTTATAGTAATGCTTCGAGAAAAGGGTTTGGTTATGTGCTGATGCAACATGGTAAAGTCATAGCTTATGCTTCCCGCCAATTAAAAAGTTACGAACAAAATTATCCCACTCATGATTTGGAGTTGGTTGCAGTGGTGTTTGCATTGAAGATTTGGAGACATTATTTGTATGGTGAAAAGGTGTGAGATTTATACAGATCATAAGAGCTTGAAGTACTTATTTACTTAGAAAGAATTGAATATGAGACAACGAAGGTGGCTTGAGTTGATTAAAGATTATGATTGCTCAATCAATTACCATCTGGGCAAGGCTAATGTGGTGGCTGATGCACTTAGTCGGAAGTCTTCTGGTTTCTTAGCTGCCTTGTTAACTACTCAAAAGGAGATTATTGAGGACTTGGAGAGGATGGGAATTGAAATTGTCATGGGTGATTCCCAAGCCTTTATGGCCAGTTTGACAATACAGCCCACTTTGGTTGAGAAGATTAAGAGTTCACAGGCTGATGATGCACAAATTGTAAAGATCATAGGAGAAGTACAAGAAGGGAAAAGGCCATAATTTAATGTATCTAATGATGATTTTTTGAGGTTTGGCAATAGACTTTGTGTGCCAAATGATTTTGCAATAAAGAAGGAGATTATGGAAGAAGCCCATTGTACCCTATACTCAATGCACCCTGGTAGCACTAAAATGTATCGTGACATTCGAGAAACTTATTAGTGGAATAACATTAAGAGAGAGATAGCTCAGTTTGTGGAGTAATGCTTTACCTGTCAACAAATGAAGGCACTACACCAGAAACCTTCAGGATTGTTGCAACCACTTCCCATCCCCGAATGGAAGTGGGAGCATATATGTATGAATTTTGTGACTGGTTTACCAAGATCTCCTAAGGGACACACAGCCATTTGGGTAATTGTGGATAGGATGACAAAAAAAAAAAACACATTTTATTCCGGTTAAGATGACTTGCTCACTTGATCAGCTAGCACAGATATATATTGATGAGATTGTGAGTCTTCATGGAGTTCCAGCATCAATTGTGTCTGATCGAGACCCAATATTCACCTCAAAGTTTTGGGAATGCCTACATAAAGCTTTGGGTACTAATCTTAGCTTTAGTACAGCCTTTCACCCATAAACAGATGGACTATTAGAAAGGACTATTCGTACTTTGGAGGATATGTTAAGGGCTTGTGTATTGGATTTCAAAGGTAGTTGGGAAAAATATTTGTCTCTAGTGGAATTTTCCTATAATAATAGCTACCACTCTAGTATTGAGATGGCTCCCTATGAGGCTTTGTATGGTAGAAAATGCAGATCCCCATTGTGTTGGGAAAAGGTTAGTGAGAGGAAATTGTTAGGACCAGAAATCATTCAGATGACATCTGAGAAGATTAATCTGATTAGTAAAAGATTGCAAACAGCTCAAAGTCGACAGAAGAGTTATTATGACAACTTGAGAAGGAAATTTGAATTTGAAGTTGGGGATATGGTATTTTTGAAAGTTGCCCCAATGAAGGGTGTGATGAGATTTGGGAAGACGGGGAAATTGAGTCCTAGATTTGTTGGTCCATTTGAGATCCTAAAATGTATTGGTAAAGTTGCTTACGAGTTGGCCTTACCGCCTACACTTGCAGGAGTGCATAATGTGTTTCATGTTTCCATATTGAGGAAGTACATCCCGGATCCTTCACATATTTTGAACTATGAGCCACTCAAGATCAAAGACAACTTGACTTATGAGGAAGTTCCAATCCAAATCCTTGACCGTAAGAATCAAGTACTACGCACTTAGACCATATCATTGGTTAAGGTCCTTTGGAAGAATCACACAGTGGAGGAGGCATCTTGGGAGCAAGAAGATGAGATGAAATTAAATTATCCAGAGTTGTTCGTTAACAAAGGTATGTATAATTTCGAGGACGAAATTTTTTTTTAGGGGGGAAGGATGTAACACCCCATAATTTTATTACTTA
The DNA here is from genome assembly GCA_033629205.1 of Lithocarpus polystachyus. Lineage (NCBI taxonomy): Eukaryota > Viridiplantae > Streptophyta > Magnoliopsida > Fagales > Fagaceae > Lithocarpus > Lithocarpus polystachyus. The sequence goes on along the minus strand of CM066165.1, from coordinate 88,345,555 downwards.
TTTAATTCTTAAACATAAATTAAAAAGGAGGCCCACAATTAAATGGATTTAATTTATTTGGGCCTAAAATATTAAAAATAATTTGAGCCCAAGTGAGGTGGCATAAGTAAAATTTTTTGGACCTTGAAGACTCTAGCCTTTTTCCTCTTAAGTTACACGTGTATTTTCTGATGGAACATCCTTTTGCTTCAGCCGACTACTAAAACTTGCTCTTCACTGTGGCTGTGAGTTGGAGTCTACAGGTATGGCCATCTTGGATCTAAATTCTATGATTATTTTAATGGGAAAAGGGGTACTCTACGGCTATTTTATAATTGTACATAGCCTTACTAACTTCTCCACCATCTGCCTTGCACCTACACCCTTAGCTTTGTCCAAATAAGTGTCCAACAATGTCCTTACGTCTTGCAGCATCAACAGAGTTATGGGTCATTGGGTGGATGTACTAATATATATATAATATAATATAATATAATATAATATAATATAATATATGGCTAGAAAAGTGTCCCATGTTTTTTGGGAGGAATAGGAATAGTGCTTGAAATTGCTTTAGTAGTTAATAGGACAATAGGCATGACTGCATAAAATTTAACCTATCAATATATTAAAGTAGAAGGACTTCAAGACATACATTCTGATCTCAACAAGCCTCACATATCCTTTTATCATGGGAAAGGGTGTCCTACGGTGATTGCTTTATTAGACTAGGAGTGATGGATATAGCTACATGACAAGAAAGGATGTAAATTGTAGATTGATGAGGTTTCCCTTATTCGGCCATTTTGAAGTCTTGAATATCCATGATTATAACAATGGGAAAAAAAAAAAAAATCAGATTAGGCAGCAGTATTTTTAAGTCCAAAAATCTGATCAAAGCTGAAAGTGTATTGGATAGTTAAGTGAATAAATGGAGGATTTTGAATATATCAATATTGACTAGGATAAAACCTTTTGAGTGTGAAAATATATTTTTAAGTGAGAAATTGTGTATTGATGAACCTATTTTTGGTGTTGCTAGGTTCTAATTCTGCTGAATTGTTGTGATTCAAGGGAGGTTGATTTCTTTTATTTTCGCAAATAAGAAGTAAGTGGTGTTTACTAATTTTGGGGGTTTTCCCAAAACAATGTTGATTATTAAACTATATATATCAAAGAAATATCTTGATATTTTATATATAAATTGATATTTTTTTAAATGTTCGATGTGCACATTGACTATCCGTTTTATGAAAAACTTGTCGGACAATCTAAACTTATTTAAACTTGTATGTGTGAATATACCTTTATATTGTTGAAAATTATGAATGAAATATTTTTGTGAGTATATTGAATATATTTTGAAAACCTATGGCAAGTCGTGATTAGAAGCTCAGTATGGTATTTAGTCCTTAGCAAGGGACAATCATACTGCAGCTAGTCCTTAGCAAGGGACGGTCCCAGAAAAGGGGACAGTGCACATTTGATAGCTCCTTAGCAATGGAGTATACTTTGAGGATCCAAAAAGGAAGCTCCTTAGCAAGGAATTGTACCTTTAGGTTCCAAAGGAGCCATCCTTAAGAAAGGGGATGAAAAGGAGGTTCCAGTTCCAAAAAGAGGACAACACAACCCTGTCAACGAGGCGTAAACGTTGACCACGAGAAAAGCCTAGGAAATTGTGTATATGATGGTATTGATATATATATATATATATATATATATATATATTAAGATGGCTCACATTATAAAGATATTTTCTTTTTATGTGAAATATTGATGAGTTGCAAGTTATGAAATTGTTGTAAGAATTATTTATTAAAAGGGTTGTTTTCACACCCCAATGTTAGTGAATTCCACTTATTGAGTTATCTCATCCCCCTTTATCTTCCCCTTACAGATACATTAGTGGAATTATTGAAGTAGAGATTCTTGGGAGACAGCAGTTACGAACTATTTTGTGGAACTGAGGATTTTATTATTATTATTTTTATGGTATTAAACTTTGTATTGGAGAATTATTTTGAGGATATTTTTTTTTGGTGGATTAGACCTCTGACATTTGTGATAAAAATTAAGGTTGCTGGTTCCTTTATTTAATATTTTTATGGATTATTCTAATTGAATAGACTTTTATTGCCTATGATTTTGGGGCGTTACAGCTGGACTCTTGGAAAGAATATAAACACCGCTATAGCCACCATAGAACTTATTTGAATTTTTAACAATCTATCGTCGATATTCAAATTGAAGAAACAAATAGGATGTCAGAAAAAGTTTCTAGAGCTAAGGAATTTACTTCCAATGCTGATGTTGTAAAGGGAGGACCCTTTAGACCTCCACAACATAATAAGAAATATGAATTCAAGGGAAAAGGAAAATTTCATAATAAAAATGGTCTAAATCCTCAAATCCAAAAGAAAAAGGGTAATTATTTTATTTGTGGAGCAATTTCAACAACAATAAAAACAACAACAAAGGCCCTACATCAAATAAGGCAAATGTGGTGCAAATCGAAGAGATCATTGTGACGGTGGTGTGTGAGGCACACTTGGTGACAAAAGTGAAGGGGTGGGTAGTTAACTCAGCTTGCACAAGACCTATTGGTGCATTCAAAGAGGAGTTTAGTTCCTACACTCCTATGGCAGAAGGCACCGAATGTGTATATGTTGGGGACAATAGGTCTGCGCTGGTGAGTGGTAAAGGGAAAGTACTCTTGAAGCTAACTTCCGATAAAACTCTTTCACTTAATAATGTCCTTCATGTACCTTACTTTCGACACAATCTCATTTCGGTACATTTGCTTGGTAAGGATGGTATTAAAGTTTTATTTGATGGTGGCATAGTTACTTTAACTAAAAATGAAGTCTTTGTTGGTAGGAACTATGATGATGAAGGTCTTTTTATACTTAATGTTGATCAAGTTATTAATGAAAATGGTTCATGCTTACTTAGTTGATTCTATTGATGTTTGGGATGGTAGACTTGGACACGTTAATCTTTGCTATATAAAGAAAATGAAAGAATGTGGAATTATTAACTCACTAAGTGAAGCTAATATGGACAAATGTGAAATTTGTGCTGAAACTAAAATCACCAAGAAACCTTGTAAATCTATAACAAGAGAAACTGAGCTTCTTGGATTGGTACATAGTGACTTATGTGATTTAAAACACACTATGACTAAAGGTGGTAAAAGATTTTATGTGATTTTTGTTGATAACCACTCTAGATTCACTAAACTTTATTTACTAAGAACCAAGGATGAAGCTTTGGAGATGTTTATAAAGTATAAAAGTGAAGTTGAGAACCAAAAGAATAAAAGGATTAAAAGACTTAGAACCAATAGAGGTGGTGAATATGAGTCTACTCTTTTTAAGGAATTTTGTGAATAAAATGGCATAATACATGAGGTAACTCCACCTTATTCACCGGAATCTAATAGAATAGCCGAAAGGAAAAAATAGAACTCTTAAAGAGATGATGAATGCTATGCTTGTTAGTTCTAGGCTATCTTCCAACATGTGAGGGGAGGCCATCCTTTCGGCTTGCCATATTCAAAATAAGGTACCTCAAAGTGTGAGGGTGCTTGGCTAAAGTCATGCTACCCGAGCCTAAAAGGAGAAAGCTTGGTTCTAGAACATGTGATTGTGTGTTTATTGGCTATGCTTGTAATAGTTCATGCTATAGATTTCTTGTCATCAAAAGTAATATATTAGAATCATACACTATTATTAATCCGAAAATGCCATATTCTTTGAGCATGTGTTTCCTTTGAAAAATAAGGAAAAAGAATTGCATAATTCTATTGAAATTTCTAATAACTTTGTTGATGATGTGCAAGAAAAAAGGAGCAAGTGAGCTAGGAAGGAAAAGGATTACGGTAACGATTTCCTTGCCTATGTCGTTGAAGATGAACCTGTAAGTTTCTACGATGTAATTAAATCCGAAAATGCACCTTTTTGGTTGGAAGCAATTAATAATGAATTAGAATCTATTATGTCTAATCATACTTGGGAATTAGTTGAGCTTTCATCCAAGGTTAAACCTATTGGTTGCAAATGGGTGTTTAAAAAGAAATTAAAACCGAATGGTACAATTGATAAGTTTAAAGCTCACTTGGTAGCCAAGGGCTATAAGCAAAAACATAATGTGGATTATTTTAATACTTATTCTCCGGTTACTAGAATTACATCTATTATAATTTTATTTACCATTACTTCTATTTACAAACTTGTAGTACATCAAATGGATGTTAAAACTGATTTTCTAAATGGTGATTTAGAAGAAGAGATTTATATGAAGCAGCCTGAGGGTTATGTAGTTCTTGGACAAGAACATAAAGTTTGAAGTTGGTTAAATCTTTATATGGTTTAAAACAAGCACCTAAATAATGGCATGAAAAATTTGATAATGTTATGCTTACACATGGGTATGTGATCAATGGTACCAATAAATGCATATATAACAAGTTTATTAATAATGAAGGTGTTATTATATGTTTATATGTTGATGACTTGCTTATATTAGGAACTAGCCTTGATGTTGTGCATGATGCTAATTGCTTTCTTGCCTCTAATTTTGATATGAAAGATTTGGTAAGGTAAATATAATCTTGGGCATTAAGATCCTTAGGGATAATGATTGCATTACACTATTACAATCTCACTATGTAGAGAAAATTCTTAAAAAGTTTGAACACTTTGATATGTCACCTATGTCTACTCCTTTTGACTCAAAAGTGCACTTGACTAAAAATTGTGGTGATAGTGTTTCACAAGATAAATATGTACAAATCATTGGTAGTTTGATGTTTTTGACAAACTGTACTCGCCTTGATATTACATATGCTGTTGGTAGATTGAGTAGATATACTCATAATCCTAGTATTGAACATTGGGATATAATATCTAGATTGTTGAGATATTTAAAAGGTACTTTTGATTATGGTTTGTCATATTGTGGTTATCCTGTTATATCCTTGGACTTTGTCAAGTCAGAAAGGAATTTGGCCGATTCTTTGACCAAGCCACTAGCAAGAAGGTTGGTGAGTGAGACATTGAGGGGGATAGGACTAATACCCAAATTGTGACACTATGGCCAATGCCCAACCTCTATGATGGGTGATTCCACGTAGGGGTTAAATGGGTAGAGGTCATTTGTGGTCCATATGGGCACTGTCAGTTATTATGTATTTCGCTATCTCATTGAGGAAATTAGTGATGAGTCCATCCCTATTGTGTGAGACAGTGCTAAGTTGCAGATTGTTGGAGGTTGAGCTCTAGCTCTTAATGGATGCATAGTCTATACCTGTTAGGATGGGGTGTACTGTACACATTCTTGATGGATGCCATATATATGGGAGTGGAAGTTGTGCCGCTTCCTATGAGACTTGGGTAGGTCTCTACAGCTCACATGAAACCCAATGGTGCATGGCCTGTATAAGGTGCTAACCCGTTTATGGAAGAACCTTGGTAAAGAAAGGTATGTAGGTGGTAAGTTTGGGTATCTAATAGCTTGGTTAAAAGAGTATAATTCTACCATTGTCTAGTAGTTCCTACTTGAGTTTATTGCTTTTCCTAGTTTAGTGTTTGTAACATGTGGGGGATTGTTGGAGTATGTGTGTTTCAAACACTTAACCTTTGCTTTGTGTCCCATATTGGCTAGGAATAAAGCTTGTTATAAGTTTATAAGCCTTTGTATATCTTAAGTGGTAAGTTGAAATACAATGGGCTAGGTGTTGGCTTGGGCTTGGGTTTGTTATATCTTTCTTGGGCCTCACTTTTTCTCTTTCTTTCTTTTAGCCCAAATTTGATTTGATATATCCATTGGTGGGTATCTGAGCAACCCATTGAGCATTTAATGAACAAACCGTTAGGCATTAAATCTGCACAGTAACCGTTAGAGGTCTAGTCCATTTAGCTAGCCCACTAGTCTTCCTTTAATTGATATATAAAATCCTTGTTTTCACTTCTTTCTGTTCAGTTTTTTCCTAGCCTTTTGCTGTCGCCACTCTCCCTTTGTTCAGCCCTAAATTTTCTACTCATCTCCACAAAATTTCAGCTTCTAAGTTTTTAGTTTCAAGGAAAGGCAATTAAGGTTGTTCCTAGTTCTTCTTGCTTGAGTATGTAATCAACTTGAAGAAATCACTATAATCTAATCTTGGAGGGTTGTTCAGTCAAGAGAGCCATTCACATCGAGTTCTAATCCAGGTGGCACAAATCAACCATTAAGGACAATGCATTTTGCTTAATTCTATAGTTTGTGAGATCTTTCTAACACTATCTATTTATTTTTGTCAATGCTAATTTTTTAGGGTTTGTATTGTTGAATCAAAAATTGTTTATTTAGCCATATTTTCCAACATAAATAAATGATAAACTTCAAATTTTAAACTTACAAGTTCAAAGTTCCAACACTAAATATATACATGAAGTTCCAAATTAACAAATATGTCACTAGCAACTAAAAGAAAATCATCCCAATTCCAAAGTTATAAATATTTTGCAAATGTTTCAATTGTATTAAGATACTAAGAAATGTCAAGTTCTTCAAAATTTGTTACAACTTGATCAATTTGGTTACACAATCCTAATCATGGGAGTCGATACCGTACCGTACTGGCCAGTGCACCGATACAGGTACACTCCTATTTTGTACCGGAAAAAATACTAGCCGTACTAGCCTTGTACTAGTGAATCCCGACCGTATCGGACCAGAACACAAAATGCTGTGTGTGTGTGTGTGTGTGTGTTTTTTTTTTTTTTTTTTTGTTGTAATTATGGGAATTTTTTAAGGGCAGGATGGTAATACTCATGTATATTATGGTCTTGAAGTAAATCTTTTTGATGGATGAGAGTAGATGATCATATTTAGTTTGTGTTAACTTAATTATATGTATTATTAGTTTTCTTTGTATGCAATGAACAATTAAGTTTTTTGTTTTTTTATATTGTGTTTTTTTTTTTCTTTGTATGCAATGAACAATTGAAGTAATGTTTTATTGTAAACCGGAGGTAATGTTTTATGGTAAATAAAGATTTTGTATGCGTGTGTGTGTATATATATTAAATATAGAAAATAGTAGTAAACCCGAAACGATACATCGGTATTGACCGATACCCGAAATATATCGTACCGGTGGCCAAATCGGTACAGCCTCCGGTACGGTATTGACTTCCTTGATCCTAATCTCACCATAGAGAGACATAATTACAAATAATTATAATAACTCCAATGGATATCAATTCTATTGCTTAGAGGCCATATAAACTATCTTACACATCCAAATTGATTCTATGAGCTAAGTTCGTAAGGATTCTATTAGGATCTTATGATCCTACATCCTATTATAAAGGATCATGATCTCATGTCGATCCTACCCCATGAAAAATTCTATATAGATTGAAATAATTTTATGAGGTAGCTAGGATTGAGATTCCAACACTCTTCAAAATGTGCTTAGTCATAACAAATTTTGTTTTTTGTTTTTCAAGAAACTTCTCATGACAAATTTAATTGGTTGCCAATACAATGGGTTATTGGATATAGACATGCCTAAATTTAAATTACATTGTTTCGCTGATCATTTTTTTTTTATGATACATTCATAGTTGGAGGTGTGAAGATTTAAATCCTAGATATTTCTATAAATATTAAAGAGGTGTCAACTAGTTGAGAAGAATTAGGCAGAATAAAAGAGGAAAAAGATTGAGAAACTTCCATAAGACCCTAAAATTTTAAATTCCATTCTTGATCACATTTGATATTTCTACCAAAATTTACTAACACAAATAAAAAGTTTTCTTTTTGAATTTTTTTAGTGGATCATTTTAAACAAGAATGGAAGTACAAAATTAAGGGCTGCAAAACTAGAATTGGAGAATACAAAATGAGTAATGTTATAGGCACAAACTAGTTTACAACATTTTTACAAAATATTGATATAGCCAACCTCTTATTAGTTTTCATTTAGGTCCATTATTAATATCACTTTTTTCATTTTTCAATAATTACTCACCACATCAGTAGTTTGTAATTTTTTTTAAATAGTTTGTATCTCTAGCATTATTCATATAAAGAAGAATCTCTGTTGTCTAACAAATAGTTTAAAGAGAACATAATCGACTCACTACACGAAAAAAAAAAAGAAAAAAGAAAAAGAAAAAGCAAAGCATAGGAAATCCTAGCTTAATTACTCAAAGCATCTTAAGTATGTAGCACTAAGGAAATTAACTCCACTCTTCAAGCGATGCAACCAACTAGCTCTTCTTTATTCTACAAAATGTAAGTAATAGTCGGAAGGATCTAATACTAATCATGACAAATAATAATAATAATAATAATAATAATAATAATAATAATAATAATAATATGGTAAACCATGTTTATCAAACCTAAAAGGTTGTGCTGTGTATCCAAGAGTTAAACCCTTTTAAATACATATCACTGTAAGTTTCTTTAAAAAATTTCTCCTCTCTCCCTGTGTGTGTATTAAAATTACTTAATATTCTCAAAAAAAAAAAAAAAAAAAAAGGTCTATCAAACGTATGTTACACAATTTTTAATTCTTCAGTAAGTAAATTATACCATGTAAAGAGAGAAATAATGTTTCAAATAATACTTATTAATTAATTTTTTAAGGCAATAATTACGAAATTTAAGCAATCATGAATATTAGAAATACAACATAAAATATGACTTGTCTTACGCATCTACACAGAAATTAACCAAGAAGTATCTACACTCCTGGAGCATCTCTACACACAAATATTAGAAATTAACCAAAAGCTTATTTTACGTGATGTAAAGGTAGAAATTGAAGAAGGATATAATATAAGTTTGATAGACATATATCAAACAAAACATATGATGAGGGTAAAAACGTGATATTAGATCCTCCTGTACTAATCTTAGTGAACATATATTGTTGAAGGAAAGGTTGGTAGCATTCGTATATCACACATGAAAAAGTGTATATGTTTTCAACCTGATTTTGGAAAATTCCATACTTGCCTAATTGAACCTCACAAAATTTATTTCTTTGTACTCGCAACTTGCATGCGATGGATGTTTGAGTTTCTATCTAGCCAAACAGTGGCTGACATGGTAACCCAAATTAAGATGTGGGTTGCATAATTTTTCATTTAGGACTTTTACCCATTGGAGATGTTTGATAAGTGCGGAAGTGGCACGAATATGGTTGAGAAACTTCAGTCATGAGTTGGGAAGAACACGATAAGCGTTAGAAAAGAAGCATTTGTTATAATTTGATTCATAAAGGAAGGATATTGGAATTATGTGCCATACATGGAAGTGGGTTAACATAATTCCTTTTTGTATGATTCAGTAATTATTCAATTTCTCGAAAAATCTTTGTCAAATGGCTCATAATTAAGCAGTTTCTCTATAGAAAAAAAAAATTATATTTTGACACTAAACAAGATTCCATATATATATATATATATATATATATATTTTTTTTTTTATCTTTTGAAGTTGAAATGATGGACTGCAAAATATTCAAATCTATGAAGGTGACACACAGGTTTTGAAAGATCTTTAGCTCTTTTAAGAATTTCTATCACAATTATACTTTAAACTCTAAGATCTTATTCTCATGGAAGAAAATAATAACTTTACTTAATTTTGAATTCAGTTCCTCATCAGTGAGATGCTTATAGTATGCATCGCTTATACCCTTCATCAAAATTAGCATCTGAAATATGGATTCTTTGTAATTGATCAGTTGATTGATCAGATGTTCTAGCTATCTGATTTCAGGAACTTAGAGGTTCCTAATTGGGATGAATAAGAATGGTAAGAAAATTGACTTAATCCAAGATAGTTACCCTCCATAGAGAAATATTAAGAGAGAGATTAAAAGAGAGATGCACTAAGCAATTGGTTTATTCTTCATTGATATCTAACGTAAAATTACAATCATGTATTTATAAATACATGGCCTAATATAGGAGACTAGCTCTAATTCCATTAGTCAACATGGCCTAAGATAATTGCCAAGTTAATTCAACATGTGCTCTATGAATTAAACCATGTACACATGTGCTCTATTGCATGTGATAAAATAGTGGTACAAATTTTTGTTAGTAGCAAGTTCTTACTATGAACCACTGTAGTGCTCAAGTCTTACATATTCCCATGTTACAGGCACACATTGAACGGGCACTGCATGACCATTTCCGTTTTAGAAAACTTACTGATACCCAGTGTCATGTTTTGTTGGATTGCATGCAAAGAGTTGAGGTCCAGCCGGGGGACGTTGTTGTTAAACAGGGTCAGTTCTTTAGCTGCTCAGCTTCTTAAAGAAATTGTTTATAACTTCTAGCTGACTAGCTCTTGTACACAGTTTTGATCCTGTTTACGAAATTTTAGTGGTGGTAATGGACCAAAGGCTCCCAACAATTGGCAAGTACGTACTTGTCAAAATGGAAATATGAATGTTATACATTAGGATATATTAGTGTATAAACATGACAAAAAAATTAAACAACTGTAAGTGCTTTGTTGAACATTCTGAAATTGATAAACAGCACATATCATGTTTAGTTATTTTTTCTTTTGATGATGTAGAACCTTACCAAAGCAGGGCCTTTTGGACTCATCCCTACAAGAAAAATACGAATACACGCCCCAACCTACTAGAACCGTGTATCAAGTAATCCAAGGGAACTCTTATTGGGAATTGAACCTAAGATAACTAGGTCTATGGCTTATCTCAAGCTTCCAACCACTAGGTTGCACACATTATGTTTAGTTGCACATAATTGTTGATAGTAAACCATGTAAGGAAATTTAATCTACAAAGCAGTATACTGACTACTGAGTGAGTTTGGCATTAGCTTTAAATTTTAGATTTTAGTTTTTACCTTTTATGTACAGTTTTTTAAAACCTCATTTTTTCCCCGCATTTTCTTAGTTTTTTTTTTTTAAATTTTTTCAAAGTACAAGTATATTTTAGCATATTTTAGCAAAAAATTAGATAAACTGTTCCTAAACAGAGTCACAAGTGTAAGGTCATAAGTCCTTGCCCATTGCATGCACACGTGGGGATTTTATTCACGATTGACAATACTGACCCTGGCTTGAATTGCCTTCTATTTTTTCTTGCAAAAAGTGGAGAGTCCATTCCAAATACAAATTTGGGTGGAGTCTTAGAGTGATCTGGTGGTGTTATGATTATTACATTTTGCAGAGTGTTGGGGGTGTCTGCTTTTATGTTGTTGGTAGTGGGGAATTTGAGGTCTTGGCAACCAAGGTTCGCATTTTTTTTTTACTTGACTCAACTGTCGGCCTTAAATTTTGCAATTACTTCTATTGTTCTCTTCAATTGTATTAAAATAATTATTATCATGATATATATTTTGGGAGATATGGTTATACCCTATCATCTTAGTTCAAATCCCTTGGGAGTTTCAGATGGATTGAACTTGCTTACTTTTTTTTTTTTCAGTTAGATTCATGAGATTTCTTGTTGAATGGGGATACATTAATGTCAGGAAGAACAAAATGGAGAGGTCCCTGGGGTTCTGTAGTGCTACACAGCTGAGAAGTTATCATCCTTTGGGGAGCTGGCTTTGATGAATTATTCTTCTTTATAATCGCAATAGAATCTCAAGTACTGTATAAATACTGAAATCTGGACTGTATGACATAATCAAAATTAGAAAACTACATGTAGTAAGGACTTCAATCTATTTAAGCTCAACTGTTTTGATGTTTTAACTCCAATACCTGTGTGGCTTGGTGATGGCTTTTTTATTATGTTCCATGGGAAATGTGGAGCATCTCTCTGTAATATGTTAAATCAATTTTGATGTAGGAAAATAGAGGTAAAGAGACAAAGAAAATAAACAGAATAAATTCTAAGCTTCACCACCTAGAACTTTCTTGGAAAACTTAGGCATCACCACCAAACAAAGATAAACACATTCTCAAATCAAAATGTTCTCATTCAAATGCTCATACCTCATTTTAAATTTACAAGAGCACTAGTTTAAGTAGTAGGGTTCATGGATTACACCAAATATAGAAAATACCTAATTAAATCCCTTAAAAACCTCAACATTAAAAAACAAATTTAAAGACAAAATTAATTTCAAATTTGAACATAACAACGTAGATGATTTTGGTGCTCCTTGCATCATACTCTCCTGGTTGGAGAAAACTTGACCTCGAGTTTTGAAGCAGGGAAGGATCAGAGCTCTGACACGCAACACTTGCCTCAATTCAGGAATCATATTTGGGAGCATGGAGAATGGCGAAACCTTGCATTCTATCACATCATTAAACTCTTTTGTAGTTACAAAATCAATGTATGGAATCAACACAATCTTATCTTGAACCATAAGAAGCACTATGGTATCCATTTTTTCACTTCACAAAGCTATTTATCTACGTGCACCACAGAGTGCTGATTGATAGCACATTCAGCAACTTCCAATATCATGTCATGTGCACCCTCTAATGTTACACTCCCTTGTGGAACCTTCTCTTCATCAAGGATAATGGACTCATCCTTTTGAACAATAGGCAATGTATATGACACTTCAATAGGTAGAACTAAATTTGCTACACATGGTTCAAATATATCACCTTGTTGTTCAGGCTCCTCAATAGGTTTTTCTTGTTTCACGAATGAAAGCAATATCAGTTATCTCTAAGGGATTGTGGCAAGCATCTAAAGCATCGATCCCAGGCTTCTTGAGCATTGCAGAGAGGTCTTGAACTAATTTCAAGAGATTCTTGAATTTTTGTTCTATGGAAGACAGCTCTGAAGTGAAATTAGGAGCAGAAATTGTACAGAAATTCACTCTTGATGACTAGAAATTGTTCAAGCACTCATCTCATCTTCCTCAAATTGTGCTACATTGCCAGTAGCGAGTCTATCATGTGATTGAGATTGTTTCTTCAATCTAAAAAGTTACCATGATAGGTTTTGGACAAATCTCTCTTATTAAGATAGGATGGACTGATGGAGGAACATGTTTTTCTCAGAGGTTTTCTTTCATTTCTTCCCAATCAGTTATGGGAGGCTTATCCTTTCTAATGCAAAGGTTTTCAACATCATGCCAATAATCCCTAGTTTCACGCATCAATTTCATCTTGGCAAATTTAGCCCCTTCTTTCATGTGACAAACCTATTTGTTCAAACAGTTGATCCATCTCATGTAACCACTTAGTGAAGATCCATGGGTCTCGATGACCATCAAATGTAGGTGCTTCTAATATAACCATGATGCACAAAAATATTAAGTCATAACAAAGAATTATAGCAAGAACCTGTAATGAGACATGGCTGGTTGCTATTAAAATCATGAATTTGGGATGGACTGGTCTGGTCAGCCCAGATGCTTGCTGGGTTGCAGGCTCGAAGAGCTTGAGTTTGTGACTGGGCTGGGTTCTGATACCAAGTTGATGTAGGAAAATATAGGAAAATAGAGTTAAAAGGGACAGAGAAGATAAATGAAACAAATTCTAAGCTTCACCAACTAGAATCTACTTAGAAACCTTAGGCATCACCCCCGGAACGGTGTTTGGCATCACCAACAAGCAAAGATAAACTCATTCTCAAATCATAGTTTTCTTATTCAAGTTCTCATGCCCCTTTTCATGATTACAAGAGCACTAGTTTAATAGGGTTCAAGGATTACACCAATATGGAAAATACCTAATTAAATCCCTTAAAACCCTCAACATTAAAAACCAAATTCAAAATTCAAAAACAAAATTAATTTCAAATTCAAAAATAACATCTTAAATGATTTCGGTGCTCCTTGCATCAAATTTCATGTCTTTTCTTGTTTTGTTCATTGCTACCAATTGTAGTAGTATGTAATTACTCTATGGTTTTCATTGGTATCTGTGGCACTACAGGTATAACAAACCACTCCAGGTCTCTGTTCGTGCTGTGACAAGTGGAACTCTCTGGGCTTTAGAGAGTGAAGATTTTCGAGGAATTTTGAGGTCACAGTTCCCTAATTTGTCATCCTTGAAGTTGATTTTCTTTCAAGGTTGACAATCTTACAGCCGAGTCACATTGCAGACTCCCTTCCCGATGTTTCCTTCTCAGATGGGCAGATGATAGTTAATGAAGTAAACTTGATCTCTTAAAGAATAAATCCTTTCTATTGTGTGTTTTATCTCATATTCCTTCACAGCATCCATTTGCAGAATGAAGGCGTCTTTGCATTGCACTTTATCCAGAAGGGACAAGTGCGAATTACTTTTGACGCAGATTTATTGAGAAATCCAAACGTCTCCGCCTCAACTTTGACTATCTAAAAGAGAATGATAATTCCGAGGACAGTCCAGAGTTCTCATTGGAGAAAACAGAGGGAAGCTATTTTGGTGAATAGGCACTTATTGGTGAACCTTTAGGTTCCTTGAGAGCAGTTGCTATGGGTGATGTTGTATGTGCTGTTTTAACAAAGGAAAATTTTGATTCAGTTGTTGGCCCTTCGACAAAACTTTCTCAGGATGATCACAAGTATGTTGCATCATATTATCACATTCAAATTTCCATTTTAAATTTCGTTGGTAAAATTTTAGAGCTACTCTTGACAAACAAGGACAGTTCTTTTCCCTTTAAAACTGATTGATACCATAAAAAAATGCTTCTTGTTTTGGATACAATTTACGTCATTTAGGTCAAGGGACTATTCCTCTGATTTTCCCAATGAATCTGCCCAAAGTATTGCTGTTTCAGCTTTTGCCCAAGTTCAGCTCTTTGATTTGGTAATGGGTGCTACATCCTGCTTGTAGTTATGTTGCCAAGAACTAATGCTGAAAAGTAATCTGCTTCTGAAATCATCTAATGGAGTAGGTTAGTTTTATTGTATTATATGATACCTTTTGTTTCCAATTAGCTTTTGAGGCTTGTGTTCTTGGATGGCCTACTTTTGTTTTTTTGCTAAGGGTACGTTTGGTTCAATGTAAATCAAATTCTGAGTGTAAAATGAATGCAGGAGAAAGTGAATTCCTGTATGAAAAATGAAATCCGGGTGTTTGGTTTTGCAATGAAAAATAGTCCAAAAAATGATTTCCGATGTTTGGTAACATTCTGAAAATGTGTAAAAGCTATTTTCCTACAAATTTTACACATTTTCTTAGTTATTTTCTTAGCTTTCAAACAAATTTTATAACAAAAAATTTCAAAATATATCTTAACACAACCAAAAATCAAAATAAAAATATCTTTTATTCACAAACTCGGTGAGAGGAGGAAGAAACAGTGAGAGATTGAGGGAAAGAGAGATCGAGAAAGAGAGGATTGGAGTGGATGGAGGCAGCGGCCAAATCGGGTGGGTTTGGGGGTGGAGTGGAGTGGGTTGGTGGTCGGTGGCGGCCATATTGGCGATCGGTGGTGGCGGTTGTCAAGATTGGAGCTCATCGGTGCATGGCTAGCGATCGGTTGTCAAGATCGAAGCTCATCGGTGCATGGCTGGTGATCGAAGAGGTGGATTGGTGATGAGGGAGGGGTGGGCTAAGATTTGGGTGGACCGGTGTTTATGGGTCTTGGGTGTTTGGCTAGTGCGTGATTTGGGCGGTGGGGTGGTGTGACCTGGGCGGTGGAAGTGGCGGTGGGGGCAGCACGATCTGGGCTGGCTAGAGCTTGGCTGGGTGGCCACCTGTGCTCTCTCCTCTCTCTCTCTCTCTCTCTCTCTCTCTCTCTCTCTCTCTCTCTCTCTCTCTCTCTCTCTGTGAGTCCTGAAATTCATTTGAAGGTAAAATAGAAATTGAAATTCATTTTTGGCTGGGGAGGGCTATTTTATGATCAATGCGGAAATTGATTTCTATTTGACCCAATTTTCTATGCTTACCAAACACATAGGCTAGTGTAAAATGATTTCCTAAAATCATTTTCAGCCAAAACAAACGCAACATAAGTAATTAAGAAGAATAGGAGTAGATGAAGTCCTTATAGGTGTCCAAGCCCATCCATAAAGGAGTATTCTAACTCCCAACTCCCAAGGTAGCTTGGGCACTTATAGAACTGACATCTAACTCCCACCTTAACAATGTTGGGGACAAAGCTCAATGGGAACCCTTTAAAGATCCCCACCCCCTCCAAAATCTCCCCCCAAGTAATTAATGAAGAGAGTAGTAGATGAAGGCTAAAATGACCTACTTATTAATAGAGATATGCGTGAAATCAATATCAATATTATATATAAAAGTAGAAACTTCATGCGGAAATGCATAAGATTCTGCCATATGACGCTCTAATATTGCATTTAACTTCTTTAACCTTTTCTCATTTCCCTTTTTTTACAGTTACCCAAAAGATTGTGTTAACTTCTTTTTTTATTTTTTTTTATTTTTTATTTATTTTACTGTTAGCATTTACATTGTGTAGTGCTACGTAGGACTCCATTCTCTGTCATCTCTTCAAAAGCTTAGCAGTTTTTTCCTCTTCTTCTACAAGATTTAGTCGTTTCAAATTGCCAACCTCTCTATCTTCCTCATAATTAACATTGCTGTTCTTAAGTTCTTATTTTCATCTATTATAAGTGAAATGAACCTAAGGGTCATTGCCATAATATATTTAAATTCAATTACTATCTCTCTCTCACGTCTTCTCTTCATCAACGTTAAACCCGTCAATGACACTGTGCCCAAAAAAAGGAGAAAGAAAGATGATTGCTACTCAGGAAGAAAGAGAGAAAGAACTTCAAGGCTAAATAAGACATTCACGGATACAAAAGGAGCAAACTTCAAACGCCAGACCTAACTTGCTTTTAATTGAAGGTTAATCATTCTTCTTCTTTTTAATACGAATATAGTGTCTCTATATTTATGCAATTTTTTTTTAATCCCTTCGTTTGCTTATTTTATTTGAAAGATCAACTTTATGAACAGAAAAAGTTGTTGCATGTAACGTGTTTAATTAAATTTCTCTAAGAAAGGTGATTTGTAATCCTTTAATTCAATTTATTAGAGTGCTACAGTCTTCTATATATGTGGTAATTTGTAAATTTTTTTATTTAACCAAAATTGTAGTAAATTTCTTGTATAGGTTTTTAAATTTGCTATAACACTAACTTTATTCTAGACTGAGTAGTGATGACCCTTTCCACATTTGATGTTATAAAAAAAAAAAGATTGCGTCTTAATTTGTTGAGAGCCAGGATGTTTCTTTTTATGTTCGCAAGCACTAAAAGTATCTTCTCAAATCAATCTCATAGGGTCAGCTTTTTGGCTTAATACGTTTATGTTTTTGCTTAATGGAGTTTGATAGTTTGACAAATGAAGGTTTCTTCTAATGATATATGTACTAATCTTTCTAGTTCTTCAAACAATTTTTGGCTTTCCTTGACATAAATCAAGTGGGACCCTCCCTAGAGGGTGTTTGTGCTTTCATTGTGACCAAAGATTACAAGCCATTCTCTTTTCACTCTCCAAGGTATTTTGTGCTTAAAGTCATTTGTTTCTTATATATTGATAAACAGTATGATTCTTCCATGTGTTCTACAATATTAAAAAGGTCCATTCTCATCTTGATATGTAGATGACATTAACCTATAGCTACAATGAACTCATTTAACAAGTTCAAAAATTCCTTCAATTTGCATTTAGTTTTTCCCATAAATAACATATATGAATTTATATATTTGATAAACTTTAATATGCACTCAACGAAATTTGCTTAAATATCATTTTGATTCCTTTGGTACAGCCTGCAATTAACTCTAGTAAACAAAGTGTTGGAAAGACCCGTCTCAAGGAAAGAGGCATGTTTACTGATGAATATTTGTATGGGGTTTGTATTGCAGCACTGCTAGTTTTTCTCTTTGTTTGCTGTGTTTTCATTACATTGTAATCATAAGCAGATATTTTTCTTTTCTTACATTGGTTTTTCCTATTGCAATAAGATCCATGAGGTTAGTGGGCGACATTATTCTTAATTATGATGGTTAGTGGACAAAGTTATTTGGTTTTCATAGAAATTAACATCTCAAAAAAAAAAAAAAAAAATTATGAAACATTTCCTTTTAAAATTAAATGGATTCTAGGTTTATATGTGGTCTTTTAATGTTATGAATGATCCAAGGCAGATGGATTGGCGTAGAATCTCAAGTCGAACTATGATTATCAATGGCCTGTCAAGGTTAAAAAAGAAAAAGAAAAAGAAAACTATGTTTGTGCTTCGTTTTTGTGTGTTTGTTTATATATATATACTGAATGTTCAAATAGTGTGAAAAATACTATGAACGTTTAGACCCCCAATTTACAAATTACCAATTCAAGCTTAATATCAAAAAAATTATGTGCGGAAAATGAACAAAAGCTTAAAATAGAATTGGAAAAAAATCTAAACCAAATAAAATCACATCCACAGTAGAAATTAAATGGCAAAGATTAAGGGAAGAGAGATACAAACACAAGGACAATACAACGATGTGTTATCGAAGAGGAAACCGAAGCCCTCAGTGTAAAACCTCTTTGCTGTCCTCTAAGCGGTCAATAATCCACTAAAGAATGTAGTTGGGATACATGGACAGCAGTAGACCCTCTAAGCCTAATCTATCCAGTGTACCTAAGCCCTCAAAGCTCCTACTCCAACGAGGTTGCGCCGAACCTATTTCTTCTTTAATTTACCGGATTCCGCTATAGCCCATAGTATCAACCAATATCAATTGGTCCCTTCTAAACTGTTTCCCAAAGCACCAAAAAGTCTTCTCACAGATATGGGTATGGTGAGAAAATGTTTTAAGTAATGAACCTCTCAAGGATCTAATAATGGAGAAAGTGAGAGTAGAGGAATTTAAAGAGTCACAATGTAAAGATTGTGGATGAGTCAATCTTGTTTTCTCTAGGGTTTCTCTCTCAAAATTCTTTCTGGAAGCTCTCTAAATTTTGTGGGTATAAGGGGTATTTATACTAGGGTGAGAAAGGAATGCGAAGAGTTAGTTTTTCAAAACAGAACTGGCTGGCGACTTGACTGAGTCGCGAGTTCAAGCTGCGAGCTAACTGAATGGTCAGACTAGATATTTTGTTGTGTAGTGCAATAGCGAGATCCAGTCGCGAGTCCCTGCTTCACTGCACAATCTTGAGCATTTTTTCACACTCTCTCACACACTACCCTTACATGATTCCTATTTAAATACAAGGTTTTTAAGTGCTGAAATACAAGCAAATTGGCACAGAATAAAGCCAACAAAATGGTTGATAAATTTCAACCTTACATATACACTTTGTAGGAAAACCTAGCAACATCACATCTAGGATTTATGATTAGTTGAGTAATCTTAAATGTCGAACCCTTGGCGACTACAGGTGCTATGAAGATGTCTTTACCACCAGAGTCATGCATAGAAGTGATTGTAACTCTCTATTTTGGATGGAGAAGTTCATCAATGGCTTACCTAGACCCTTTGGCGAAAAGGTCAAAGAAACCCTTAGCAGTCCCGTAGGTATCATAGATTATGATAACCTAACATATGGAGATATTTCTAGCACAATCCGCAGTGAATGAATGAAGATGTGTAGAGATATGAAGATCCAGAGTCAAGCTAGTAAGAGTAAAGCCAAGTACGAAGTAGGAACCTTCCATACTCAGTATGGCTTGCCCTCCATAGCCCCATCCCAGAGGAAATCCAAGAGAAAGGATTACTCTGAAAGCTTCTCTAGGAAGAGAACAGCCTCCAAGTATTATAGATGCCAGAAGTATGGTTACTTTAATGATGATGACTTCTATAAGAAAGGAAAGAAATCCAGACTACCAAAAAGTCAATGGTAAACATAAGGACTTCACACAGATAGCATCCAAAAGGGAGAATGCTACAAATGTGGAAAGAAAGGTCATTACAGGAATGAGTGTCAATCCAAGGCAAAATCCCTTATCAACACTTTAGTTAGTGACCAAACCAGTAAGGATGAGATCTTTAAACTCCTAGAACTTGATCACCCAGATAGTGAGTCAGCCAGTAGTTCTAGTGACCAAGAGATCTACCAATTAAACCAGCCATCATCTTTAAAACCCTCTAGAGCCTTTTCAAGTTCCTCTAGTGGCCCAGATGTTGGCATAGCATGCAAAGATAGTTGTTGTAGGAACAAGACTATCAGTGTTCTTAGTACCCAAGAAGAATTCCTCATTGATCTCATAGAACAGATCGAGGACCCAGTCATTAAGGCTTAGTATCTAAGCAAGTTCCATAAATCCTTAATTAAAGAAACCAAGGAACTGGGGCCTAGGATTTCTGAACTCAAAGTAAGCCTAGAAAAAATCTACGATAGGTTTACCAAAACCAAAAAAGAGGTTACAGTCAACAACCTTCAATAGGAAATCAAGGAAACCAAGCCAGAGGTTAGAACCCTTAAGCAAGAACTAACCATTCTTAGGGTTGATCACAATTTCCTTGATCAAAGAGTAAAACATTTGGAAAACACTTCTCATCAAGGCAATGAGGAAGGACCCTTATTTCAGAACCCTTTAGATGAGGAAGATGAAACAGTTTACCCTATAACAGATATGGTCCAAGAAGAACCCAGTCAGAAGATCTTAGAAATCATTAGCAGGATTAACTTCCAAAAATGGCATTCCAAAGTCAGGATTGTCATTAGCAAAGATTTTGAATTTGAGGCTATGACCCTTATAGACTCAGGTGCTAATCTCAACTGCATCCAAGAAGGAATCATTCCCTCTAAGTACTTTAGAAAGACTAGGGAAAGATTAACATTTACAAGTGGTGGAAATATGCAGATTGAATTCAAAATCCCCAAAGCACATGTGTGCCAGGACAACACATGTTTCAAAACAACATTTGTCCTAGTCAAGAATATGACAGATAGGGTCATCTTAGGAAACCCCTTCATGTGTCTATTGTATCATTTTATCACGGATAGTAAAGGAATCACTACCCATCCTTTTGGCCAGCCAGTTAAGTTTAAGTTTTTTAAGAGCCCGGAACCTAAAGATATCAATAGCCTCCAAGAAGTCTCCATCTCCAAGACCCTTAGCCTTATTAGTGCCAAAACCAAGCAGAGATACAAGAAAGTTGAGGAACAACTAGCTTGTACAAACATCCAAACAAAGATTAGAAGGTTTGAGGAAAAACTTAATTAGGAAGTCTGATCTGATATACACACATTTTTTAATGGTACCAGTCAGGAAAAGAACCCTGACATATCCATCATATTTATCACCTCATATACAGTTGATGATTCTTTTGGCCCCATACAATCCCAAAAATCATCATATTATCCCAGTTCATGCATTCATCATAAAAGTATTTGGTTCACTGCATTCCCTGTTTTTAAAAGCATTTCAACAAGCAATCATTTAATAAAAATCTATTTTGCTTGTTCAAACAATTCTTGGCAGGAAAAGGAGCAAATAACTTATAATACCACTAGTAAGTGGAAAATGACTTCTTCAGCAGAGAAGAGAAACAAGGGGAAGCACCTGCACAGGGCTATCCTCAAGACAAAAGGCTTCCAACAGGACAATCTTTTGTAATGCATGAAGGCGCATCCTCCGAGGGAAACCAAAGAGGATTGATATCCCTTCAGGATTATGTCCTGGCAGAGGTGACATGGTTGTTATTTTACAGGAAGTTTTATCTAGAACCTTGCAATTCAACAATGGAGCATATGAAAAATTACAAAACTCCATTAAATTTATCCTTGATAACCTCCAAGCAGCCTTCACCATAAAACACCATGGCCTTTTCCAAAGAACCCTCCAAGCATTAGAAATCCACCTAGTAATCCTTGAGGCGAGAAACTAGGCCTTAACTAGTCAACTCTTTGGCAAAGAGGATATCCATACAATGGATAAAAAGACTATAATGGGCACTGATTATGCTAGGCTAAGTCTTAAGACAAAAGTCTTACTAAGAAGTGCTATTGCCAACTTGCCCACTGAAATACAAGTCCCTATTTTGGGAAGCAAGGCTATGTTTGAATCCTTTGACCGATGGTTCGAATATTTAAAAATCTTGGTCACTACTACTAACCCTAATCCTGCCAACTCAGATGACACTGATGATATCTTTGCATAAGTAAGATAGGAGGAATACTTTGGGAGCAGTCTTAGAGTATATGAAAAGTCACACCCGTTCCCCAGTCTTTTAATTAATTATGAAGATGGATTAGATGAGGCAGATAGAGATCCTAGTTGGCTTTCTCAAATGTTTGAATATGGCTTTATTAAACTTATCAAATTAACTAGCCATAACTAGATTAGCCAGTTCCCTCGGATCATCCAATAGGCTGTGGCACCAATCAAAAGTCCTTTTGTTTCTATCAGATGCTGGAGCACAATCTCACAATGGGAAAGAGACAACTGGATGACTGTCCAGCCTTCAAGACACCAAGTACTCATCAATAGGTACTCTCACCAAGGCCCTTGGTATGAAGGAGATTCTTACCTATCCTACAAAGATCCATATGCTCTTGCAGACTGTTGGAAGAATTATTTCAACAATGAAATTCTTGATACTATTCAAGACCTATGGAAAAATTACCATTTCATAGGAAGTACGGGCAGAATTTCAGTATTCATAACTAGGCCTTACTCCACTTCTATCCCTAATCTCTAAAGAATTGGTAACAGTAACAACAAAAGGTTCATCACAAGAAGTGCAGAATATGAACCTTTGTTATATTGTGGTTTTTGCAACCAGTATGCTACTTATCATGAGCATGAATGTAATTATAATCCTCCATGGGATCCTTATGATGGATATCCATCTGATGCTTATGATATAGATTAGTGTCCTCCAATTAGAGAAGTTAGAGTCAGAAGAAAAGGTTTCTCCTGCCTTTTCAAAGGCTTCAACCAGTTGCTATCCGTTTGACCCCTTCCAAGATTCATAAGACTCTTACGAAGGCCACAATTTGGATAGTCTATAGACTTCTAGATAGTACCAGTCACTATTCAGAACAGTATTTTCAGACAGGTTACTATTCATCTACAGTACTAGTCACTGTTGATGAACAATTCCCGTACTCAGCCGCCACAAACAGACAAAAGACAAGACACTATTCATGATCAATACCAGTCACTATTCATAAATAGTAACCAGCGCTATTTTCCAGAATCATCGTTTGCTTTCGGTGGAAAAGGTTTTCACTCTCAATAAAAGCATTTCACCTTCCATAATTTCAGCAATCTTTAAAGGATCCAACGCTCCCACCAGTCTATATAAGGAAGCTCAATCTCTATTCTGAAGCAAGACCAATTTTTGAAAAAGTTCCAAAATTGTGATATCCCTCCCTTCTTTTTACAACCCAATACTTGTAATCTGATGGCTATCCCCAGTTTAGTTTACACTTGTGGTACCTCAGTCGGTTTTACATTTGTAATCACATGACCTCAGTCGGCTTTCACCCCAATTTGTAATCAAATAGCCTCAGTCGGCTTCTACACAGTTGTATTGTAACTTACCCCCCTTTTGGTATATATATATATAAATGCTATAGTTAAGTTCTTATAGCAAGTGATGTGCTATAATATATGCACAACATTCTTCAAAACTATATTGCATAAAACATTACAACATTATCCGTGCATTGCACGGGCAACTTACTAGTTAAAATAATTATGTATACGGAAATCAGCGATCCCTCCTCATGCGAGAACATAAAATCATTCCTCCTTGTGCAAGAATACAAATGCAATATAGTGAGTGATTATAGGAGGATACATATGCTTGACGAATAATAATGTATACTGATGAAGTACTTTTGTACGAATCTGATTGGCTATCAGAAAAGCTTCTTAGTTTGAAAAGATTATCAAAGCAGAAGGTCAAAAGTCTGGGAAAGGAAGCACAGGTCTTGAAAGAGGAGAAAGTGATGAAGAGTTTGAGTCCTTCAGCTTGTGTGCCACAGGTTCTTTGCACTTGTGCTGATCAAGCATATGCTGGCATACTGCTAAATGCATGCGTTGCTTGCCCTTGGCTTCCATACTCCGTATTCCACTCAGTGAACCATCTGCACTGTTTTTTGCTGCCTCTGTCATTACAGCGTTAGAAAGTCTACACAAGGTCTGATGTCTGGATATTATTCCCTTTAAACCTCTCTTCATCTTCTTTGATGAATATTCATAACTGTTTCTCCTCTGTATATTTTTTATTTATTTATTTGAATTTCAGAATGGTATTCTCTACAGAGGCGTGTTTCCTGATGTTTTAATGTTGGACCGAACAGGATATTTACAGGTTGGCGCTGTACCTATGTTTTTGGTGCATTGTATTCATCCATATCTATCTTCATATTTGGTACCAATCAATATCTAATTGAAGTTATGTAAAATGGATTTCTGTCACCTAGAGAAAAGTATGACATTTAAAGAATCACGCATAATAATTTTAGTATTTCTTGATGTATTTAGCTGGTGGACTTCAGATTTGGGAAGAACTTAGACGACCAGAGAACTTTTACAAGTTGAGGAGTGGCAAATTCTTTAGCTCCAGAGATAGTCCAGGGAAAAGGCCATGGTTTCCCTGCTGACTGGTAATATTGCAACTTTTACTTTACTGTTATGTTCATTCCAAAGCCTACGCATCTCTTATCTTCTAGTCCTTCAAAAAAAAAAAAAAAAGACATTTGATAAGTATGAGAAATTAGCTCTGCTGTTTGAAAATTTTGGGGATAATAAGTTTGATGAAATGAAATAGCAAATTACTTTTAAGTCTGTAATTAAGTATTATTGTTGTAAGTTATAACCACCATAGATTTTCAAGAAATCAAAGAATTTGAATTTTCACAATCATGATAATGTTCTGAATCATCATAAAGGTGCCTAAAGATGATGGGAGAAACTAAAAATATCATTACCATGTAAACAAAAAGTTCAAGAGCAATCATTACACTATTTTCAAGATTTTGCCTTTTCTCCATTTTTATACCATGTATGGCAAGATGGATATTTGTCATAGTTTGTTATGGAGATTTAAAAGATGTAAGCTTGTAATTCTAATTTGAATTTGCTGTCTGATTATTTATATTTTCTCCACCCAAATACCTTTAAAATAACGTCTTAGAATACCAACATAAATAAAATAATCAAATTTAAATTAAGTCCTAAAATACGTTGTGTAATTCTTTGTGATGCTATACTACTTCAGTTTTTAGTTTTGTTTTGTTTTTTTTTTTAAATAATTAGATAGTGGGGGAAGGAGATTTTTTTTTTTTGCCAATTAGCCTTATTTTACTAAGAATTTCATTAGTTGACAAGAAAACTAAACATATCTGTTAGGTAACATCTCGAGTCACTAAGGGAGACTTGATTTGGTGCTTTGGTAGAGCTTGATGTAGAATTTTTAATTTACGTGGAACTCAATCCTTTAAGACTCGAGTTTCTTTAGGTTTAAATCTCCATGGATCTCTCTCTCTCTCTCTCTCTCTCTCTCTCTCTCTCTCTCCACCCCTTCTCCTTACTATGTTTACCTACCTATCTCTTATTCTCTTGTCTCCATCTCTCTCTCTCCCTCACACAATCTCAAAATATCTACATTTTAGGTAAGGTATTTTTAGAATTTTGCACATGGTTTTTTTTAGTATGTTTTTTTAGAGTGTGGGTCAAAATTATTTAGTTTTGTTAGTGTAAATATTGTGAATATTTATTTGCAAGGATTTTATCATGACTTATTTAAATTTTTTTTTTGGTTGAAACTTGAATGGGTTTTGAAAGCTATGATCTTAGAAGGATTTTGAATTTTGTATTGGGTATGAAATGGATAATGGTTTATTTAGCATTGCCTGATTTTTTTTATTATAACTTATTTAAGATATTTTTGTTGAAGATTTGAATGGGTTTTGAAAGCCAAGATTTGGAATTTTGTATTGCATATGAAACGGATAATGAGTTGTTAATTGTAATAGGTAATGTGTGTTTTTATATGTGATGTGTATTGAGCATATACAAAGTTGCTTGAGATGTAGAGTTTTTGGATATGTTATGACATAATGTCATAACCATACCAAATGTTGTAACGAGGTCTTGTTGGCACTTCATACTTAATGCTTGTACTTTGACTAGATAAAATATTTTTAATTGACATTGATGAAAGTGTTATATTTGTCACTAACATTTTGTAAATTACACCTCATTTTAAAAGGTCTGCAATGACTTTAATTGATATAAATCTATTCTACAGAGGAGAGCCTTGCAATGAATATGAGAATCAGGGATTTCCATTTAAAGAGTTGTGTATGAAGTGCTACTATATTCAAATATATTGTAGGTTGAAGACCCAGAATAAGTTGTAGAGGATAATTATGAAAGAACTGTGTGCAAACCCTATTACACATGACATAAAATTAAATTACTTTTCATTCTCCACATGAAGTCCTCCCTCAATGCCATAATTAAATGCATATGGAGATAGAAGAAGACAAACATGGAGCAATAGACAATGAGAGAGAGAGATGGAGATGAGAGAAGCAGTGAGACAGAGTTGGAGAAGAGAGAGGCAGTGATAGGGAGATGGAGACAAGAGATAAAGAGACCGAGAAATGATATTTCTGAGAGTGAGAGTGAGCTGTGTTACAAAGAGTGAGAGTGGGAGTGAGAAGGAGATGCGTTATGTGTTATACGAGAGAGGGAGACAGAGACTTAGACATTTATGCTATGATATTTCCAACAAAACTCGAGTCTTAGAGACTCGGTTTTCTTTGAGGATCTTGAGTCTTTAAGACTTGAGTTCCATGCTAAGCAACTTAGGTCTCTTAGCCTCAAGTTCCATGTGGATTTAAAATTCCACGTAAGCTATTGCCAGCACTTAGAACTTGAGTCTATGAGACTTGAGTTCCTTCATTGAACTTGAGTCTTAGAGACTTGAGATGTTACTTAACTGATATGTTTGGTTCCATAAATTTTTAATAACTAAGTATTTTGATAAAGCCACTATTGGATTACATTGTCTTGTTATACTTTCCATACTTGCATATATCGAGATGATTGGAGATCAATAACTATTTCATCATAAAATGTTTAAATTTAAATTATATGCAACACATGAGTGTATGGATCATATATTACATAACATCCAATTAACTAGATATTTGACGGACATTTAAAAAAAAAAAAAAGAGAGAATATGTAAATTCTCAAAATATTAATCTAATAAAATATTATGCAATGGTGTAACATCGTAACTTGATCCTAACCTAAAAATTATATATATAAAACTGTGGGAGGGGTAAGATCCGAGTACAGAATAGAGCTCCGTAGGCCCAGCTTGAGGAGGTGGAAGGGCCCATTCCCTCATTAGTTCTGACCCAATACATAAATGAGAGCTTGAGAATAGAGGCCAAAGAGGCCGACTCTACCCGAGGAGTCCGAAGAGCGAGCGTTCCTCGGGAGGCATTGAGCATGCCACTTAGACCAAAAGACAAAACACTGAGGAAGGCAGTAGAGATGTGCAAGCAAAGAAGAAGGGAAATATCTAGGTAAAGTACCCATTACCCCCACATTCAATGTACTGCACCAACTCAGCTGGCTGCATTAATGGTAGAATGACTCCTGAATAGTACCGACATAGTTTGCAGCATATTCTACCACCTCCAACAAAACCTTGATGGGACAAGCATTCAAAGGAAGATTAGTGGCTGTACAAGTGGTGGGCTAGGATGCAATTCAGATAACTATATTAAGAAAGGAAACACCTCTAGAATGGTGGACGAAAAACTTGGAAAAGAAACATACCCTGTATAACACTACCTTGTAACCGAGACTTGAACATTAAATTAACTTAAAAGCTAAACCATATAGGCACACTAAGGTTGACCTCAGAAACCAATTCTCTACAAATTAATTGTATTGGGTCGTCATATGTTAACTCTTCATCTAATTTGAGTTAAAAAATTGATTTTCGCTCGCTTACAAAAGCTATTAATAAAGTTGATGGGTTGGATTACTCGGGTTGAAAATTCTATCAACCCGAACTCAACCTAGCCTAAACTTAATAAAATTTAAACCCAACTCAACCTATAAGCAACATTTTCACATAATCATTTACTTCATCCATTTGAACCCATGAAAATCTAACCTAAAGCATTTGGTTGGATTTTATTCATTAATTAGTGGGTTGAACCTACACTCCCAACTAAGGTTGACAAAGCCCTCACATTTTTGATGGATGATTCTTTGGTAGAGGGCTGTGATTGCTTCTATTCATTGGGTTTTCCTAGACTATGTATAAATTAGGTTAGGGTTTGGACCTAGCAGGGTTTGTGTAACACCCCGACCCAATTTTATAATTAAACTATGTGTTTAAATGGTTAATTATTATTTTAAGCCACTTTCTTTCTATAATTAATATAAGAGTCTTTAATAAGCATATTATTTTATAATGCCTTTGAATAAGAATTGTAAAGATTTTAAATAATTAATGGCTATTTGCGTTATATGTGTATATATATATATATATACACACTAAGTATGTACAAAATTATATTAAGTGGTTTATGTTATTAGATATATAGTTGTTGCTGTTTAATTAAGTGTATAAAGGTAAGGGTTTATATGCAAAGTTATTTTATCATTTGGGTCTTTCTAGAATATAAAACTATGGGAGGGTGAAAAGTATAAATACTAAAAGATGAAAAGGTGAGTCAAAACTTCTTTCCTTAGCAATACACGTGAATCACCCAAGGTATTTTTGCTTGACTTCTTGGCTGCATCAGAAATTTCCTTGGTCTTCCTTTCTTTACTCCTTTTTCTTCTTATCTTGTTCTTATTGGCTGCACCTTTTCTCCTCTTTGACTTTCTCAACGAAAGTAGAAAACTCAAGAAGCTCTCTCCCTCTTCCATACCCACGGTCCAACACCAAATGAAAGAAAATTCCCTCAACTCTTCTCTCCCTCTCACACCTACGGGTTCAGCAGCAAGGAAACTCTTGTTCCCAACTTGAAGCTAGAGTGATTCTAGCTCTATCACTCCAAGAGCCATGCCTAGGGTAAGGGGAAAATCTAATTCTTTTATCTATTGTCTATTTAAAATTAAGTGATTGTTATTTGAGGTGCTGAATGTGTAGTTGATTCAGTAATTGAAGCTTTTTAAGAGTTAGTTCATGAACTTGTTAAGAGTTGCATTCACTGGTTAACTTGTTTGGTCATCATAAATCCTGTATTTTTCTAGGACAGCTATGGGTAAATGGTTTGTTGGAGATTATTATATAATATGTCCAGTATGTGAGTATTAAATTTCATAAGAAAATACCATCGTTTGGTAATTTTTTGTGAATTTACAAGAAAATGTTGCAAAGCTGTCACTGTGACAGATTCTGTGTTTATGCATAATAAATTATGTATTAAATTGTATACAGTGAATTTGGATGCTAGGTATATTTCTTATGAATCCTAAGACACATATGGTTGTAATGGAAGTGGTCTCACAGCATTTGGATTGATATAAAAATAATGGTTTAATTTCTAAATTGCATGAAATTCTGTCAGGACAGAGTTGAGTACGTTTCCTAGTATGATTTTTAATAAATCATGTTTTTATGATTTGACTCCGAAATTTTCATGGTATATACTAGACATAAATGGGAGTAGCTCTGTAAACTTTCATGACATTTTGATGTGTATAGACAGCCCATTTGTATTTTACAAATGGGGCTTACGCTGCTGTAATGAGCAGTGAACAGCATATGATACACCTGACTTTGTGGATTTAATTTTGAAGTTAGGGTGAATGTTTTAAGCTATAATTTAATATGCTCATCATTTGGTAGGTCTAGATCTTTGATAAATTTTGTATAACTTGGTTCAAGGTTTAGTACTCAAAGGAGGGGTCCTAAACCATTCGACAGTTGTATTTATGAAGCTGTTTTGTTGAACACGCTGTATGTTGCCTTATGAGTGTATATGGTTATATGACCATGTTTAAAGGATTTTATGTTTATGCATGCATTATTGCCCTAATCTCAAAGCAACTTTTGAAATGAAGTTGACTCCTCTAGAGATATAATGTAAATATGAGAATGGTGGCTTTTCTTTAGTTTGGTACAACATTTGTTGATGAATGTATTTTGTGTTTGTGGGAACCTCGCTGAGGTGGGATTAGGATTTCACTGATTATGAGAGATAGGCTTTGAGTTGAATGTGTAAGTTTATGATAATGAGTAATGGATAGTAATAAGCTTTGATTTTGGTTTAGGTGTTACCAGTATCCAAGTCTAAGCTTCTTCGACTGTAGACACTCGGTTTCTCTGCTTTCAGATAAGGGATAAGTTATATGAGCATTTGGTAAGTCATGAGGTTATTTTAAAGTGTATTTTTCATTAAAAGGTTTTGATTAGAGATATGACATATAAGCATGTTTCAGACAAAGATATGTTCGTGAGCTTTTGAAACCTTATGTATATGATTTAATCATATTGATGCCATTACTAATTTCCACAAACATGATGTTTAAAGAAAAGAATGGAAATGCTATTATTATGAAATGTTGTGCAAAATAAGAAATTTCAGTATGATGTATAAGTATGAAATGTTTTCGG
Source organism: Lithocarpus polystachyus (assembly GCA_033629205.1). Taxonomy (NCBI): domain Eukaryota; kingdom Viridiplantae; phylum Streptophyta; class Magnoliopsida; order Fagales; family Fagaceae; genus Lithocarpus; species Lithocarpus polystachyus. The sequence goes on along the minus strand of CM066165.1, from coordinate 88,315,100 downwards.
GTTATGTCCTCTGGTGATCTGAACTCGGCCAGTACGGGTTAATTACTGGCTTTCCATGGAAAATGTTATCTGTTTGGCCATTTAAAGTAGAGGAAATGGGGCTGCCCGTAACTCTAGGCCATTTAAAGTAGAGGAAATAGGGCTGTCCGTAACTCTAATATGAACAAGGCCTTCTCCCCAATGTGTACGGATGGCGGGGAGGAACAAAGCCTAGAGGGGATGTGCCATCAAGCCTCCCAAAGGGGACAATATTATACACACGAGGGCACCCAAAAGTGATGAGGCCTTCTTTGTATAGACTTATCAGCTATAGACTAACCAATAAGTTATTTATGAACAACTATATTATGTTATTAATCATGAGAGAATGATTTTGTTTAAATGCATTGTGAAAAGTTAAAAGCTCTATGAAAAGAAGAAGTTTCTGATGAAAAAAAAGCTGTTCATTAAAGATAAAAGTTTCTGAAGTTCTGTTGTGCTATAAAGATAAAACTTTTGATTAAAGTACAAGTTTATGTTAAGAAGTTATCAGATATCTGTTTTTCTTTATGAAACATTAGGTTTTATGATTATAGAAGTTATAATATTTCACGAGAAGAAGTTTATGAAGAAAGGTTTTATTATTCTTTAAGATGTTTCTAGTTTAAGACAAAGTTACCAATTATCTGATTTAAGTTAAAAAAATTATTCTGTAATAAGAATATATATATATATATATATATATATGTATATATGTATATGATTTTAAACGATCAATATTATATTTGGTGATTTTGTAAGAAATGAAAGAAATTCAATCCGAAAGGATTTGGTAATATTGTTCTAATAAGAAAAAGGATAACAATTATTTTTCTACGAAAAGCGTATAAGTTATTATTATTAATAGTAGAAAATACTATGCATGAAAAGGATATTCTCCAATCTGAATATTTATAAAATGAAATGATTTGATTTATATGCATCCTTATTAAATTCTTATGTATCTTACCCTTATTGAGCTGTGTAGCTCATCCCTTCCATCCTTTCAGTCAACAGATTTTATTTTGGAGCAGAAGGAGTCTTAGTAAAGCTTTGGAAGGAATTGGTTTTAGTTTTGAAAGTATAAATCCCAAACTAGTAATTTGATGTTTAGCTTCGTAGTATTATGTATTTTAGGATCTAATGGAAGTTTTGTATCTTAAAGCATTAAGAGATGCATTATGTGAAATTTAGAATTTGAGCAACTGGTGGATTAATTATGTTATTTTTGAGTATGGTGTAGATGCTCTGAATGTCAAGTGAAAAGTTATATTCTTTAAACAAAGAAACAAGAAGGGCAAGAAAGAGGGAAGTTTTTGTAAAGTTTTGTTAAAGTTAAGTTGGTTCTTGTTAATATCAGGTTTAGGCTTGATTTTAGCATGCCGGTTATGGTCACAAATCCGGGTATCGGGTTTGGGGCGTGACAGTTTGGGTCATTTGAGGGTCAAGTCAACCCAATATGTTACTTAGTCTTTTAAGAGGGTTAGGAAAATCTGATATGACCCTATTTTTTTCACATGACAAAATAAGAATAGTAAGTAAATAGATTAGAAACTTGATAATATTGTCTTTGTATTCCTTTCCATACAAATAAGCTAACACTTAAAACTAAAAGTTAAACTACATAGTTTTAATCATATTACAATTTTTGTGCCACAACTTTGATGTGGTTGATTATGAATGGGAGACAATTATTTTTACATGGCCCTATCACTATTTTTTACCACCCAAATGCATCCTTGTATATGTAACCATGTGAAGTTCTTTTTAGTGATGTGAAAAGACGGAAGATTCTAGGCTACCTTTCTGAGTTAGGAATGCCATTCTTGAAGGCAAAGGAATTCACGTTCTAAACAAGGGAAAACAAGTTCTGGAATAACCTCTCCACTATTTCATTGCTAGTACTAGTGGCTCAAGGCTCCCATTCACATAAGGTTCTACTCCCTTTATTAAAAGGCCCTATCGAATTATAAAAATGCCTAAAATTGTACAGTCATATTAGGGATAATAAGCTAATACAATTATTTCTCATTAATTTAAAAAAAATGATAATTAAAACATTCATTTTTTAGGTAGTTGAAGTCCATTGATCACATTTATAGTCATATTAGTTTGTATAATTTATGTAGTAAAATTTGTACTAGCACCTTTAACATTTTCCAAAATTTTTTTTTTTGAAAAACAAACACACAACACACACAAGGGAGAGGGAAAGGGGTTCTAATACAAAGGCACACCACAACTCCACTCAAAAGCCATTGTAAAACCTAACATTTTCCAAAATTGTATGATAATAAGTGGTTTAAAAAATATAAAAAGGTTTGCATCATTTTTCTCATCTCTTAAAAGATCTCCAAAATATTGGACCAATTAATAGAAAATCAATCCAATTGAAAACCATGAATTGTTTGGGAAAAAAAATGCTTTAAAACTTTAATTTTTGTAAACCAATATACTACGTGGTAAATTGTCATAATTAGCAATCTAATCTCTCACATGGCTATACACCAAAAAATCTCTTTCTCTTTCTTAATACCAAAATTAAAATTAAAATTAAAAATTAGATTACAACTTTACTTATTGATGCATTGCCTTATACAAGATAAAGTAAATCTAGAAAAAAAATTCTTTTATTTTTGTTGAATTTCATGTTTGAACCATGATATTTGATTTTCTATATGAATATAGCTTTAGTTTGGTTGATATTAATTCATCAAATTAACTTTATTTTGATTAACATTAAATAAATTTAATTAATTGATATTTAAATACAAAAATCCCCATTTAAATTTATTATTTTAGATCTCAAACTATATCGAGCTGAACTTGTTCTTGACTACCTTCATTACTTCAGTTCTCTTCCTTCTTAAAGTTACCAGTTAGCCATCCATCGTCCTCTAGTTTTCTATCATAAATTTATACAAAAGATCTTATTTTCTTGTTCTTTTTTTTTTTTTTTTTTTTTTTTTTTTGTGATTTGGTGAGATATAACTTTTCCATGGATAATTTTTACTCACATTAGCACTGCCTCATTTTATTTTATTTTTAGGGAAATTTATGTATTCAGAAAAACTTGTTTTTAACCACTCACCAATTTAACATGACGGCTAGGCAGGCTCATGGGGTTGGACAGATAGTAAACATAACTGTTGATTAGGAATGTAAACTAGCCAAGTCAAGTCGAGTATTAAAACTTCAGACTTGTTTATTTAATTTTATTTTGAACACAAGCTAAGTTCGAGCTTTATCATCAAATAAGATTGTATGTTCAAACTTGGTTTATTTACTTGTCGAGCAAGCTCGAGCTTGTTCGCAAACTACTTCATTAATTTTTTTTTTTCATATATAATTGTGAATAAAATGGCTTATTCCTTTACAAATCTATGTGTTTTTAGAACAAATGGATTTTTTTTTTTAATATTATGAATAAACTACAAATACTAAATTAATATCATATGAATCAATTTGCGAACTTATAAGTCTATATAAATATATTTTTAAACAAGTATACATATAATTATATAGTATTATATAAATATAATTAATTAATTAATTCAAACCCTCATGCTCACTAGTTTATTCACGAATATATTATTATATTTGAACTTTGCTCGTTTAATAATTGAGTCTAAAGTTGCGCTTAAGCTTAGCTTTTATCTAAACAAACGAATATGTTAGGTTCTAAAAGTTTAGAACAATTGGCAAATCGTGAGCACACAAGAACATGTAAGCTGCAGAAAGAAGATTTCAGAATCTGCCTGGTTCGATCGATCGAAAAACAGGCTCGATCGATCGAAAGTCGTATCTGCAGAATTTTAAGTTGGCCCAAACAGCAGTTCTAGCCCATTAAGGATTAGGGTTTCAGATCTACTTCTCCCACTATATAAAGGAAACCCTAAGCACGTTTTTTACAGGGCTTTTTAGAGAGAGAAGAGTGTGCCTCTTTTGTATTTAGGGTTTTGTTTCTAAAACCTCTCTTATTACTTCTACCGGTGTTGTTCCTTGAAGAATCTCAAGATCCGGTATTGCTGAAGTTGCTGCCTTCTTTAGTCATCAAAGGTGCTGATGATCTAAACCTTCAAGGGTGGTCTTGGAGTCACAAAGAAGAGAGTTTGTGTTGCTAAACCTTTGAGTGGGATCTCAAAGTCACAAACGGTGGTGTTTGTGTTTTGCAAAGATTAAGGAAAGAAGGAGTCCGTGGATCTCGGAGCTATCATGGGGTCGTGGTAGTAAGTTTCCTACACTTGGGTAGCAATAGGATGTTAGTGGTCTAAGTCGCTATTGTGTAAACTTCAATTCTTTCTAGTGGATTTGCTATTTTACCTTGAGGATAGCTAGGTTAAATCCTCCCCAGGTTTTTACTTGTGTGGTTTCCTGGGTCATCATATCTTTGTGTTATTTATTTTTCCGCTGCTTTACTTGATATGATTGTTATTATTTTAACCTAGATCTGAATAATAAACCTAAGTATTCACTTGGTTAATTAATTAGGTTAAACAATCTAGTTTACAGGGTTCTAAACGAACTAACAAGTGGTATCAGAGCGGGTAGCTCTTCTGTTGTAGATCCTTTGATCTAAGAGTTGATCCTTGATCCCTGTTATCATGGATAATTTTAAGTGTCTTACTGTTTTTGATTGTGATGATTTGAATAAGAAGGACACTGTTGTTTCTGTTGATTTTATTGATGCCTTTGAAACTCTTCGTAAAGAATTATCTAAGTCTTTGAAAATTGCTAAGAAATTTAAGGAAGAGTTAAAATTGGCTAATCTTGAAAAAGAGGAATTGATTGTTAGATTAGATGAATCTAATAAAAAGAATGAATTTTTGAGAAATCAAATTTCCTCTCAAGATGAGAAGATGAGAAGCTTGGAACAAGAGTTAGTTGAATCTAAAGCTAAGATTGAAAATTTGACTTGTACCAAGCCTGCTGTTGATAACAGAAGTGTTTCTGTTTCTTTTAAGCCTAAAGCTGAAAAAGTTTATATCCCTCCTTTCAAGAGGAATAATAAAGAAAAGACTTATTTTGCTAGGTTAGACAAAGGTAAAAGTTCTGATGTTGACGCCGAAGTTTCTAAACCTAGGTCTAAACCTACAGTTAGAGAGCATAAGAAATCTGTTTTTGTGCCTACTTGTCACCTTTGTGGTATTGTTGGTCATATTAGGCCAAACTGTTCTTTGTTGAGGCAAAAACCAAAATCTGAGACTAGACTTGCTGTTAGGAATACTGATGTTCCTAAATTTGTTCCTGTTTGTCACTTTTGTGGTGTCTCTGGTCACATTCGTCCTAATTGTCATAAATTGAAATTTAAGCATTCTGTGTTTCAATCTAGGATATGTGATGATATTTCTCCTGCCATAAGTTCAAATAAATTGTTTCATATGCTTTTGAAAAATTTGAGCTTGTTGGCTTGTGAAAGGAATTTGCAGGATTTTAGTCTTTCTCAGAAGATTGGTGTAATTCCTCAAATACACTCTGCTTCACATGGATTTTCACCTACAAAGCCGAAGACTCGTGCTATATGGGTGAGAAAAGATTCTCTAAGGTGAGTGTTGTTGACTTGTCCCTGATTTAATTCTTTCAATTATTTGTGGACATGTTTTGTTTTTGTTTTTGGTTGTTTTGTTTTTTAGGTTGTTTTTTATTATAAAAAAAAAAAATCCAAAAACATTGAAAAATTTCAAAAAGACAAAAATATTTGTTGTATCTTGTTTTATTTTTTTTTGAGGATTACATGAATTATGATATCTCTCTTGATTTAGAACATGCTTGACATTGTGGAGAAACTTAAATAGTATGTGTTCTATAAGTCCTAAGCTATTTTTTGATTTTGTTTGAGTATGTACTATTTTGTACATGTACTCATGGGTTAATTAAGAAATTGATATTTCTTGTTTGTGTACCCTCTATAGCTTAGTTAAGCACTGTCATGCATTGCATTTGCATTTTTTTTAATCATTTAGCATAATGTGTGCTTTTTGTTTTTGGTCATAAAATTTCTTTTAAACCAAAAATAATTTTGTGTTTTGCATTAATTGTTCTTGGATTTGAAATCAAGAATTGGTCATATTATCTTTATATAACATGTTTATGTACTTTGTTTAGCTTGGATGAGCTTATTTTTATTGCACTTTACTAGCTAAAGTTTTGTTGTGCATGTTGTGTGGGAAGATGTTTATAGTTTTTGATTACTTTTTCTTGATCTTGAAGTCACATACCTTTGATTGTTGGACTTGAACTTATTGAGAAAGGCATAAATAACCATCTCACCACTGTTTACTAGCCAATCATGAACACCTTAGTGCATATCGTAAGATTTTGTGCTCGAGAAAGTGTAGCACATGCACAAAAAGAACATAAGGTGTAGCCTCTAACTAAAATTGGTGTGTACATTATTGGGCTATAATAATTTCACATAATTCATAAAAATGGTGTGTACATTATCCCGGCTTTTATTAAGTTTCTAATCAATTAAATTGAATGAGGCAAATCAAGAAACTTACATGATTGCAAGCTTTTATTCTAGGAGATGTGAGAGTTATATGATGTAACTCTTTAGGTAATAGTCTCTTTCAAATTTATGTGATGAATTTTGTAGACTTTGTGATTGATTACTATTCACATATCACCTCACATGTCTCTCAAGCTTTTGCTAGTTGCACACACTACACATGTTACTCTTTGCTAAACTTTGTACATGTTATTGTGTGTGATTTTGTTGTAGTCATCCAAGATTATATGTTCCTTGATTTTGATGCAAAATTTGAGTTTTAAGGACAAATTGATTGAAAATCTTAATTTTGGAAGATCTGGGTTGAATTCAAGTGTTTTTGAAAAACTTTTAGTCTCATACTCATGCATTTCATTCATGAAATACTATGCTTTGAGGAGTTACTCATTAAATTGCTCTGTTTTTCAAAAATTTGAGTTTTCCAGAATTTCGATCGATCGAATTTGTCTCTCGACCAATCGAAATTGCGATAAAAATTTTGGTTTGATTCTGTCTGACTCGATTGGTATTCGATCGATGCTCGATCGATCGAAACTGAAAAATTTTCAGTTTTTAGAGTTTTGACCAAATTTTTTATGCATCATTTATGTTTAGGATTCACATGAGTTGCATTGTTTTTCTGTGTCCATCTTGCAGTTTTGCAGTCATATCTCTCATTGTTTTCACACATAACATGCATACACTTTGCTAAATTGAGTACTCAACTTGAATTAAAAATTGATTGATTAATTTTTGAGTCCTTTATACATTTTAGTATATGCTATTTTTCTTGATGTGTGAATTGCAGAAAATATTTTTCTTAAGAAATATGATGGATAATCAATGTGCAAATATTTTCTCTACTCATGCAACGTTTATGGGTCACATAGTGTCAAGTTTGCATTTATTGAAAGAGAGAATATTTTTTTCTTCATGTGTATCCTCAACTCATTTTTTTTCTGGGTTTGTGTGTTTTTTTTTATTTATCCCCACCTCCTAAATTTTCCCAAAAACTGTTTTTCCCAAAACTTGTTTTGTTTTTCCTATTTTTATAGGGGGAGAAAAGTTTTTTTAACCTTTGTTGTTCATAGGGGGAGTTGTTGCTCTTCATAGGGGGAGTTTTCTCTATTTTCTATAGAGCTAAATTGTTTGTGTTCCCTTAATTCTCTTTTTTCTCTCATGTTTACTCTTTGTTTGAGTTATATTTGTCAATACGTGACAAAAAGGGGGAGAAATAGATGAAATGTGGGAATCCTGATTGTCTTGTTTAGGGGGAGAAAATTGTTTTTGAAAGGGGGAGAATATAAAAACTTTTTGTTGTATCTAACTTAGGGGGAGAGTTAGTTTACTTTTGTTTTTATATTGTGCTTCATTTTGTTTATATGTCTTTCTTTCCACACATGCGTTGATGTGTTTGTTGAGTATTTCAGGAAAGACAGGTGCATTCTGATCAAAACCTTCTACCTCTTCTTGGCAACTTCTAGGTTAAGAGTCTTAGATTGGGATTTATGATGTAATTGGGCATTTTATTGTATTGGGTTGTTCTTGTATTTTAACATTTCATTTTGTATGAAAGTTTTGTCACGAATTGCCAAAGGGGGAGATTGTTAGGTTCTAAAAGTTTAGAACAATTGGCAAATCGTGAGCACACAAGAACATGTAAGCTGCAGAAAGAAGATTTCAGAATCTGCCTGGTTCGATCGATCGAAAAACAGGCTCGATCGATCGAAAGTCGTATCTGCAGAATTTTAAGTTGGCCCAAACAGCAATTCTAGCCCATTAAGGATTTGGGTTTCAGATCTACTTCTCTCACTATATAAAGGAAACCCTAAGCACGTTTTTTACAGGGCTTTTTAGAGAGAGAAGAGTGTGCCTCTTTTGTATTTAGGGTTTTGTTCCTAAAACCTCTCTTATTACTTCTACCGGTGTTGTTCCTTGAAGAATCTCAAGATCCGGTATTGCTGAAGTTGCTGCCTTCTCTAGTCATCAAATGTGCTGATGATCTAAACCTTCAAGGGTGGTCTTGGAGTCACAAACAAGAGAGTTTGTGTTGCTAAACCTTTGAGTGGGATCTCAAAGTCACAAACGGTGGTGTTTGTGTTTTGCAAAGATTAAGGAAAGAAGGAGTCCGTGGATCTCGGAGCTATCATGGGGTCGTGGTAGTAAGTTTCCTACACTTGGGTAGCAATAGGATGTTAGTGGTCTAAGTCGCTATTGTGTAAACTTCAATTCTTTCTAGTGGATTTGCTATTTTACCTTGAGGATAGCTAGGTTAAATCCTCCCCAGGTTTTTACCGGTGTGGTTTCCTGGGTCATCATATCTTTGTGTTATTTATTTTTTCGCTGCTTTACTTGATATGATTGTTATTGTTTTAACCTAGATCTGAATAATAAACCTAAGTATTCACTTGGTTAATTAATTAGGTTAAACAATCTAGTTTACAGGGGTCTAAACGAACTAACAGAATATAAATAAACTTTTCCTTAAGCTAAGCTTGAATTGTTCATAAACAACTTGGTTTATTTACAGCTCCACAATTGATGCTCAAGAACTCTTTGATACGATGCTACAATAACTCAAATTTTACAGTGAGTCAATATCAGACTTCTTAATCAAAGTAGTCACACTGAGATTTCAGTGGTAAGTGACTTCCCAAATTTGATTGTGCAGAAGTGTGGACAAGGTTTCTTATAACATTCATCTAGAGGTGGAAGAGTTTTGAGAAAACAGTCAATGTTTCTTTTGCCCTGTATTTTTTTTTCTGAAAAAAAAAAAAAACTAAAAACTCATATGTCATGTCTTTAAAGCTAGGCCACATAATGTTCCCGTTAATGTTTTTTTTTTTTTAATAAAAAAATTCATCAACTCTGTATTTTGAATAAATATACTATGTATCAACTACATGTAGCCTCTCTTTTACAATTTTCCTTATACTTTGGCCTAATTTATTTTTTATTATTTTATCTTTTTTCTTAGAAGTAAATAGAAAATACTTCTTTTTCCCTAGTTAAAAGGCATCTCTTGTCGGGAAATTCTACCATGTATTGTTTACATGTAGCCTTCCTCTCACAGCAGGTGGCTGGGTGTCAATAAGACTCGCTGTCGTGAGAGGAAGGCTACATGTAGCAGTGGATACATGACATACTTTCTCCTCTTGCAGCAACCATGAGATATGAGATTATATGGGGCCACAAAGCTACCATATATTCACCTATAAAAAAAAAAAAAAAAACACAAAGCTTAGGGATGGAGCCAGAGCCAAAGGTTTGGTGGCAAAGTTTTGAATTAAAAAAAAAAAAATTGCAACTTCAAGAATAATTTATTTTGGGGGTCAATTTAATATTTTATCATCTATTTGGGTCAACAATTCAAATTTAATTGTTGAAATTGTGTATGTTTTTAAGACCATTTCTAGGCCTCATGTTTTGTAATAGTCTCTTGCCACATTAGCCAGGCATTTAAAGCCCAATTGACACCTGGTTTTTTCTTTTGAATGCTATTGACACTTAGTTTGACAAATTCTAACCACTTCACAATCTCTTTAATATCATTATTTGACTTTTGTAAACACAATAAACATCACTGATAATGTTACAGACAACTAACATTAATTCCTCCACCGTGGTCATCAATGGATTCAATGAATATCAAGATAGTGAAAGAATAAAAATCAAGCATAGGAGTAGCCTTTGTGCAGAGCAGAGGAGTAGCCTATGTGTGGGGATGGGAGGATTTTCGTCTAATATTTGGTCATTAAGAGAGAATTTTGGCTAATTTTGGTATTAAGAATCCAAAAGGTGCAGCATGAGAACTTGATTTGGGTTAAAACTAAAAAGCTTGTTTTTAATTATTTTTATTTCATTTTGTATCATTCAATTGCTTTGTTACTTGTATATATAAGAAGAGCTATACTTTTCCTATTCATTCAATGAGAAATTTCTTTCTCTCATCTTCATCTCTGATTTTAGCTTCTGACTGGAGATGGCAAACAACACATACATGGTGGGGTGTTTGTTGGTCTCAAATAGAATTATCACCAATATATTACCAATCCAAATAGCAATTACACACAAAATTACAAATATTTATATGGAAAACCCTTTCTCCTTGAAGGGAAAAATTAAGGGACAAACTCCAAATTAATTTCACTATTATCAATTCAATTACAATATCTCTTGTATAAGTCTCACGGCTAAAGACAAATATCTTTTGTTTTTCTTTGGTTCACATACACTCTCTTTGTGTCTCACGGCTAAAGAAAAACATTTGCTCTCACACACACTAGTTATTTGTCTAGAAGTTGGCAACACTTTACTCCCTTTTCTCCAGCTTTCTTTTCTTCTTCTTTCTCTTTTCCAAGCAACTCTCATTGGCTATCTTCTCGAAGGCGGAAACACTTTGTTCTCTCCTCTATACATTTCTTCTCTTTGTCTTTCTCTTTCCACGTTGCTCTCCTTGGCTATCTTCTAGAAGGCGACAACAATTTTCTCTCTCCTCTCTAGCATTATTCTCTTCTTTTTTCTTCACTATTCAACATCAAACAATGCCTCACAAATTCTCCTTGATACGTGTGCTTGTTGTCTCCCTCCTTGCATTACCTCCCAAGAAAAAATCCATTTTTTTTCTCTTTTTGTTTCACGTTCTTCCCTCTCCCCATAGGGAGAACCCTTAGACCAGAGTCATCAAATTTTTTTTAGCATTGTCTATTTATAAGATTTATTTTCCTATTCCTTCTTGCATAAGGAATGCATTACTTCTTTAACAAAGAATACATTTTTCTTCCATACCAAGAAATAGCCTTTCCTTTCACACCAAAGAAATAACCCAAATTAATGTTTCCTTCTTCAACTAAGAAACCTAACTAACATTCCAAGTCACAATTAGAATTAGAGCCAATTTCTCAACAATGTTATTAGGGCCAAGGATGGAGCCAGACTTCGAACCTAGAAGGCAAGCTTAATGTAAGCTTATTGAATTTCATCACGTTCATTAACATCAGTCTCATATTTCAAATGCAATCCAAGATCACACTACAATATATAAACTAAACCAATTTACTATATTGTTTGGCTTTTCCGTGCCAAATTTGATTGAATTTTTCTTCAATCATTTTCCCTGTATGTGTATGGGTTTATTTGTAAGGGACGGGTGTGAGAGATCAGTGAAGAATCAAGCTTCAAGAGTTGAATCAGTGGATTTCACGACTGGCTCGTAAGTAACTCGTGAGAAGCAAACCGTGAAAAGGCCACATGTGGAGCACATGATTGGAAGACAAAGAGTTGTGCCAGGTTTTCATTTTTGCGACTATTTCGCGAGAAGGGCCAACCCGCGAAGGACTCGTAAAAGTCTCTGTTTGGCAAAAAGTTGTGTTTTGCTTTACCTTTTCTTTATCCACACTATATATGCCCTCATTACCCACGAATTGTAATGAGTGCTTTTTAGAAAGAAAACCCCTAGAAAATATATTTGAGAGTTAAAAATTGTTATACCCACAATTATCTACACATTTCCTTGTGGTTTTCCTCAACTTTTACCTCTCCATCTCTAAATACTTGAGAGGTTGTTAACTTAAACACTTACCACACCCATTCTAAGTGTAAAGTGAGATTTTGCTGCTGCTGCTAGGAAGCATTGAAAGGAGCCATTTATTGGCGGATGCAATCGGGCTAAATTGTCGGATCTGAAAAACTAGAGAAGACAAGGCTCCGAGAAGTCAGTTGGTAGCAGGAGCTTGAAGGACTCAAGTACATGAGGTAGACTAGGCTTGGAGGGTCTTTTGTTATTCGTGTACTCTAACTTTATTCTCTAGTGGATCAATTTCGACTTGGAGAGTCGCGGTGAGGTTTTTCGCCAAGTTCTTTAGTTTCTTCTTCGATAATACGTCTCGATATTATTTTGTGTTTGCATCTCTCTTCCCTATTCTTTAAGCTCTCATTTTATTGTTGATAATGGATGAATATGGCTTAGGGTAGAGTTATTGTTCATTGCGCTTATTTACTCTTATTCCGCACTTAATCTAAGTTAGAGTAAAAGCAATTTAGATGTAATTTTTAATTGGAGGTCAGAACAAGTTCTTGTATTTTAGCACAAATCTGAGTTTTGAATTTTATTTTAGGATTTTTAAAAATTAGAACATCAACACTAGAGGTTAGCAACACTAAATCATCATTATTAACTTATGAATTATTCATATCTTTTCATTGAATAATGCTAGGGACACCCAAACCCACAACATCTCCCATTAAATTAATCCCAAACAAAAACCCAAATAAACATGCCCACGAAACATAAAAATTTAATGTTAACAATTTATTGAAACAATAAAGTCACAAAAATATTTAACAATTCATTATAAAACATGAAATACACAACTTTTCTATAGCCCTAAGACCACAAAAGTCAAATAAACATCCAATTTCATTTTTTTTTTTCTCTTCTTATTAGTCTCCACTACAACACTACCTAGTACTCTAGTCCTCTAACAATAGCCACACGTTTGGTTTCATTAAAAACTTTTTCTTTCATGTTTTGATCTAAATATTAGAGGCCACACCTTTATACTTGAATATTGAGAAATATCAGTTACTACCAGTACCACTACTAGTTCTATACCTTGTCACTGCATACAAGTAGAGAGAGAAGCAAGAGCTGAGAGATGGAGACTGGGTTTCAAAAGATTAAAAAAAATGGGCAAAGCAACTAGAGTCAGCTTCCTCACACAACACATCACAGAGAGAGACAGCAAGAGGGAGAGGATTGTGGTTTGTTTTTCTGGTTTTAAAGTTTTGTCTAAAGGTTTTTCATATTATTCTTGAGGCAATTGGGCGAAAGGGGAGGTCAGCCAATTTTTTTTTTTATTTTTTAGTGTTTCATGGGGTAATTCTTAAATATTTTGGAGGGGGTGGGCTAAGTGTATATATTTTGGGGTCAAATATTAAACTTGTGTCTATATATATGCATAAATCAAATTTCAAAAAAAGTTGGGAGGGGAATTGCCCCCAGTGCCAAAGCATAGCTGCGTCCTTGATTTAGGGCGAGGGGGCCATGGTCCCCTAGTCATAAAATATCTCCATCCCTGACAAAGCTACCATTCAAATTCAATCTTAGTTTAGGTAGTTGAAGTACAAGTGTTAGGTGTGGCAACATAGCTCCATCCCTGACAAAACTACCATTCAAATTCAATCTTAGCTTAGGTAGTTGAACAAATTAATCGAATTTGTTCCTTCTTCTTCCAGTTGAAATGTTTCATACATTCTCTCTCAAAATAAAAAAGAAAAGAAACGTAGTACTTTGTGGGTAGCATTCCCACAAAACGCCAACACTTTCCTTTTTATCCATTATAAGCTGCTCTAACTATTTCCAATTATAACCAAACATGTCAATGACCCAAATTACACCGGATCATGCACATGTCGCTGTTTTAGCATTCCCATTCGGCTGCCATCCTTGGCCTCTCCTTAACCTAGCCTGCAAATTAGCATGGGCAACCCCACACGTTCGTTTTTCATTCTTCAACACTTCCAAATCCAACCAAAGGCTCTTTTCGACCTCGCAAGTTGACCTCCCAGACAACCTCAAAGCCTATGATGCGGCTGATGGTGTGCCTAATGGCCACGTTTTCACTCCAGGCAATCCCATCGAAGAATTGGAGCTGTTCATTAAGGCTGCACCTGAGAGCTTTGGGAAAGCCATGGATATGGCTGTGGCTGAGTCAGGGAGGAACATCAGTTGCCTGTTGACCGATGCTTTCTTGGTGTGTGCTTGTGAGATGGCTCAGAACATGCACGTAAAATGGGTCCCATTTTGGGTTCCCGCACCTTATAGTCTCTCAGCTCACATTTACACTGATATCATCCATAAGACCTACCCTAATGCTTGTGGTAATGGTCATGGTGGTGTAGTGGGAGGCCTAAAGCCCATTGACAAAACCTTGGATGTTATTCCAGGGCTGTCTACAATGCGCTTTTGTGACCTATCCGATGAAGTACTCCAAGGTGACTCAAATTCATCACTTTTTTCACAAACACTATACAGAATGAGTAAGGTACTTCCACAAGCAAGTGCCATTGTTATGAACTCGTTTCAAGAAATAAACTCTACCATCATCACCAATGATCTGAAGTCCAAGTTTCAAGATATGTTCTACGTGGGTTTTCTCACCTTAACACTTCCACCTCCACCTCTACCGCCATCACATTCAGATATCACAGGTTGCCTTCCTTGGTTGGACAAGCAAAAACCAACTTCGGTAGTATATATTAGCTTTGGAACTGTGGCGGCGGTGCCACCTAACGAGTTTGTAGCTTTAGCTGAGGCACTGGAAGCGAGTTGTGTTCCTTTTCTTTGGTCTCTTAGAGACAATTTCAAGCAAATTCTATCAAATGGGTTTGTTCAGAGGACAAGCATGCAAGGAAAAATAGTTCCATGGGCACCACAGAGTCATGTCTTGGCACATAGTGCAGTAGGTGTGTATGTTACTCACTGTGGATATAACTCTGTGTTTGAGAGTATTGTTGGAGAGGTGCCGATGATTTGTAGGCCAATCTTGGGTGATAACATGATGAATGGAAGAATGGTTGAGGCCGTGTGGGGGATAGGGGTGAGAGTTGAGGGTGGAGTGTTTACAAAGAATGGAATGCTTAAAAGCTTGGAACTCGTTCTGGGACATGAACAAGGAAGGAGGATGAGGGAGAATATTAAAGAGCTTAAAGAGCTAGTAGTGAAGGCTGCTGGGCCAAATGGGATTGCTTCCAAGGATTTCAAAACTTTGGCGGAGGTAATCTCTAAATAAGACATAAATCATAAAATAATTGAGAGGTGCTATCTCTTATTCTTCGTATTTGGATTGTCTGTTTAGAGCCAAAGTTTATATCTCTATTGCTATGTTTTTTCATTATCTGTTTTGTGGATGTTGTTTCTTTTTTTCTTTTTTCTTTTTTTTTTTTCTTAAGTGGATTGAAGTGTAACATGGAAAATAAATTTGTCGAACAGCGAAGCTATGTATAATTGAATGGAGTGTGCCTTTTTTTTTTTTTTTTTTTCCTCAAAAAAAAAAAAAAAAAAAAAACTTGTGCTTTTATTTTTTAATTGAAAAGTTATACACTTATGCAATACCCAATAGATCGATTTTGAAGTCATGGTATTACTATTTATTTTTTTTTAAAAGAGGAAAATTACAGGTACCACCCATATGGTATACCCTTAAAACAATGAGCTACATTGTGTTTTATTTTGTTACATTAGCTCCTTTTGGTTTGATTTGTAAGACATTAACCTCCTTGTAGTTTACTTTTTAAGACATTTTCCTTAATTTTAATGGAATTTTCCTTATAAGAAATTTTTATTAATTTTAAAACTTATGTCTTGTAAATATATATAAACACAAATAAGGACTGACTGAGAAAGTTAGAAAGAAAGTCAAAATTATGGGGGTAGAATTAATTTTTTTCGTTCAATTCATTCTTTGTATGTGATGATGGCAATTGTCACATCATCAAATTCCATTAAAATTAGTTAAATATGGTTCACAAGGTCAGTAGATGCATTATAAAACAAATCACAAGGGTGGCATGTCTAATTTACCCTAACAAAAAAGAATTGTCATCTAAATTGAAGGTTATTGTGGTCAGTGATTCCTTGAAAAAAATAGAAAGAAAAATAATTATAAAGACTTTTATATATATATATATATATATAGAGAGAGAGAGAGAGAGAGAGAGAGAGAGAGAGAGAGAGAGAGAGAGAGAGAGAGAGATTATAGCTTGATAAAATTTTTGATGGTTGAATAAAAGATATATTGTTCAATCCCCGGCAACACCAAAAGTTAATTGGTGTCTTAGTTTAATGATAAAAAACGATCATCAGGAGCGGATGTCATAGATTGTGAAACTCTCTAAAAAAAAGATTTTGAAAAGACAATAATTTTTTAATTAATAAATTAGTAGATTATATTTGGGGATTATTAGGGTAAATGATGGAAAGAATGCAAGAAAAGTATGCTTAGAGGTGCATGTGCATTGTTATTTTTAAAATATGTAAAATCTGGAACTCTCTCTCTAAATAGAAGATCAAAGTTTTATTGAATCAGAAAAATGAATTGATACAAGCAACTAATCCCAATACATTTAAGCTATTCTATATATACACATCTCTAAGATAACCAATTCCCTAATTTTCAGCAAACTTAGTTACTAACAATCCTAAACTATACAATGGCATTTCAACATTTAAATGACAGACCAATGGCTACAAGCCACGTGTATCATAATCTCCAAAACTATGTATGAACACTTCATGATAAGGCACAGCTTCAATGTTCTCTAGCACATCCTTGCAAGCCCACTAATGCTATGTATTTGATGCCTCTACTTCGCATTGCTTGTAGCTAAACTTGTGTGCAAGTGGTGCTGCTCCACTGTTGCACTGCTGCCTTGCACTAGTCTCAACAGATGCATCCTCAAGCATTGAGCAAAGGGCATTAGTTTTAACACCCCCCCTTAAGAGCAAGGCTCTTATAGTTTCTAAAAATTCTATGTTGGTAGCAAAGATGTTAATCAAACACAATTTTTTGATCAATCTGACATAATTGTCTACACCCAAGGCCTTAGTAAAAACATCAGCTAGCTGATTTTTAGAAGCTACATGAAAGGTCTTAATTGTTCCATCTAAAACCCGTGTTTCTAACAATGTGGAAATTAGCTTCTATGTGCTTTAATTGTTCATGAAATACTAGATTTGCAGCTATGTGTAGTGCTGCCTGGTTATCACAGTATAATAGGACAGGTTTATCATGTTGCATATGCAAATCCTTCAACAGATATGACAACCATGTAACTTCACATGTTGTGGTTGCCATGGATCTATATTCAGCCTCAGCTAAAGATCTTGAAACCATGGATTGTTTTTTTGATCTCCATGATATTAATGAATCTCCAAGGAAGACACAATACCCTATAAGGGATTTTCTAGTATCTGGACACCCTGTCCAGTCACCATCACAGTATGCTTTCAGCTGCAAGTCTGAAAACACCCCTTGGCCTAGAATTCCTTTTTTATAGTGTAATATCCTATTAGCTGCCTGCATGTGTGGAACTCTAGGCTGAGCTAGAAACTAACTTAACCTATTTACAGCATAGGTAATGTCAGGCCTACTTAAAGTCAAATACATCAACTTCCCTATAAGCCTCTTATATTGACTTGAATCTTTTAGAAGCTCTCCATTACCCTTTGATAGCTTAAGTTGCTGCTCCATGCGTGACTTCAAAGGTTTACAACCCATCATTCCTATTTCTTTTAGAATCTTAACTACAAACTTCCTTTGATTCAAGCTAATTCCCTTATCACTCCTTGCAATCTCAAGTCCCAAGAAATTCTTAAGTGACCTTAAGTCCTTTATTCCAAACTTAGCATCCAGAATTGACTTTAAAACTGCCACATAGTTTGGATCATTTCCTGTAATCACCATGTCATCCCCATACACAAGTAGTGCAGTAAATAAAGGACCCTTGGTAAACACATATAATGAGTAATCAACTTTGGATTGAACAAAACCAAGTTACTGAATGGTTGAAGACAGCTTAGTGTACCATTGTCTAGAGGCCTATTTTAACCCATAAAGTGACTTAACAAGCCTACAAACAATAGGTGCAGTAGATGTAGATGCAGATAGAGATTGAAAATTTGAAGTTGAACACCCCCCCTTACTATAAAAACTAGGAGGCAGTGACATGTATACTTCTTCAAACAAATCACCATGCAAGAAAGCATTGTTAATGTCCAATTGATGAAGGGGCCAAGATTTAGTTGTTGCTAAAGCAAGAACCACCCTGACAGAAACAGTTTTAGCTACAGGGGAGAAGGTTTCAATGAAATCTAGACCTTCCCTTTGAGCATAACCCTTGGCAACTAGTCTTGCCTTGTATCTATCAATAGTCCCATCTGACTTCAATTTAATTCTATATATCCACTTACAGCCAATGGGGGTTTTACCTGGAGGTAAGGTAGTGAGATCCCAAGTATGATTTTCTTTAAGAGCTTGGACTTCCTTATCCATAGCTTCTCTCCAAAGTGGATCTTTGACTACTTGGAAGAAGCTTTGAGGCTCTTGAGGAGTAGAACTAACTGCCAAGACATAAGATTGATAGCTGGGAACAAGATGTGCATAAGTAAGACTATGACCAATATTATAAGGACCACCAGAAGCAGGAGAGCAAGCTGAAGCACAAGAATAATCTTTGCAAGTAAGCTGGAGGTTTTGAAGTCCTAGCTGTCTTTTTGATAGGTGTAGGTGGTACTTCTGGTGTTGATGCACATGTCTGATCTAGTAAGGCAGTTGAAGGAACTAAAGGAAACTGAGAAGGGAGACAATTAGCAGTAGGTGCATCAGCAAGTAAGGTGTTAGAAGTTTCAATAGAATGATCAACAGAATTAGGGGTAGAAGGTGAACTTGAAGAACTAGAACAATCAGAAAATGAATCTGGTATAAAGACCGGAGTAACAAAAGAATTAGTACCTATGCTAGAAGAAGCAATACCTTAAAAGGCAAAATCTGAAAGAAAAGGATCAACAAGAGTAGCGTGTGTATCAACAAAAGGAAAAATATTCTCATGAAAAATTACATCACTAGAGATGAAAACTGACTTACTAGAAAGATCATAGACCTTATAACCTTTTACCCCAAAAGGATACCCTAAAAATACACATTTTTTTTGCTCTAGGGTCAAATTTAGATCTGGTATGAGAAAGAGTAGATGCATAACATAGGCAACCAAACACTCTTAAGTGATCATAGGCTGGCTCATGACCAAAAAGGACTTCGTAAGGTGTTTTATGAGACAATAGTGAGCTAGGGATTTTGTTAATCAAGTAGACTGCAGTTAAAAAACTATGGCCCCATAGATATAAAAGTAATTTGGATTGAAATATGAGAGATCTTACAACATTTAAGATGTGTTGATGCTTCCTCTCAACAATAGCATTTTGTTGAGGGGTTTCAACACAACTTAATTGATGCAAGATACCCTTTTGTGCAAAGAAATCCTTCATGAGGAACTCAGTCCCATTATCTGTCCTCACAACCTTAATCCTTCTACCAAACTGAGTTTCAACGAGATTGTAAAACTGCTCTAAAACAGTCTGAGTTTGTGACTTGTGCTTCAACAAATAGACCCAAGTAGACCTAGAACAATCATCTACAATTTTTAGAAAGTACTTGCAATTACCAATAGTAGCAACTAAAAAAGGACCCCACAAGTCACAATGCACCAAATCAAAACAATTTTCAAAAATATGAACACTTTTATTGAAAGGTAATTGTTTTTGTTTTGCTAGAAGACAAATGTCACAATGAAAATTATTTACAAAACCATGAAGAGGAACTTCATTAATCTTCATCAAAGCCAATTTGGCATTTGATAAATGCCCCAATTTGAGATGCCAAACATGTGGCTGGACAGAATTGACTTAAAACACTGCAGAAGCTGAAGTGGAAATGGATTTGCTTTCTTCCAATAGGTAAAGACCATTGTACTCTCTACCTAGACCAATTGTGCTCCAATGAGCAAAGTCCTGGATGAAGCAGAAAGTACCAAGAAAAATGAGGCAACATAGAACATATTTGGTTAACTTGCTGATAGATATGAGATTAATACTAAAAGCTAGAACACAAAGTACATCATATAGAATAAGAATTTCTGAAATTCTGAGAGTTCCTATATGGGTTACTAAGGCAATTTCACCATTAGGCAAGTTCACATGTGTGTTTAGAGTAGAAGTTTTAGAAGTAAAGCAAGAAATTGAATGCACCATATGGTCAGTAGCACCTGTGTCTATGACCTAATCATTGGATGAAAACATATCTTTATTGACTAGTTTTGCAGAGAAAATTGAATGCTTCAATTTGGAATTAAAGGACAAACTAGAAGCCATACCTGCCATAGTCTCAAGATAGGAATTAGATGTTGACGGATGTAAAATGGTGGCTACCAAACCAGTACCAGCAAGAACACCAACTGAAGAAGCTACACTAGCAACTCCAATCATCATGCTTGGCACTCCATCACCACTACTTGCAGTAGCAGCTTGATGCTTATCACCAGAATTAGAGCTAGTGTTGAAGAAAGCCAACAATTGCTCACATTAAGCCTTTGTGATTGGACATTGAACTGATCCAAGTGAAGAATGCTCAATCATAGCTCCTTGATTATAGGAAACTTGATTAGCATTAGATTTTCCCTTTGGCTTATACCTGGGTGGATATCCATGAAGTTTATAACACTTATCAATGGTGTGCCCAAGCATGTTGCAATGTGTGCATAAAGGCCTTTCCTTTTTGTTGTTTCCCTTAGTCCATTTTGCATTCCCAGAACTATTGCCTTTTGAATTAACATACATAGCAATAGAATCTAGTTTTGCTACAAAGGATCCTCTATGTCCAATGTTCCTATGAGACTCCTTTTGAAGAACTAAGGCATAGACTTTGCTAATTGAAGGAAAAGGCTCATACATCAGAATTTGAGTCCTTATAGTCTCAAAATTCTCATTCAAACCCATCAAAAATCACATTACATAGGCTTTATCATGAATAGCACTTAGGGTTTTCATTGCTCCATAACTACACTCTGGCAAAGGCTCAAAATTCAACAATTGATCCCATAATCTCTTAAATTTTGTGAAATACTCAGTCACAGACAACTGATTTTGAGTGATGTGAGAAATCTCCCTTTGAAGATTATAAATTTTGGGACCATTGCCTTATGAAAACAAGTTTTTCAATTCTAATCACATATTTCTAGCAGTTTCACAGTAGATTATACTACTAGATACATCAACATGCATTGAATTCATAAGCCAAGAAAGTACCATCGTATTGCATCTTTGCCAATCTTCATAGAGCGGAGATTCTAGATTGCGCATAGGGATTCTACCATTGTTGAACCCTATCTTCTTCTTAGCAGTGAGAGCTAAGATCATAGCCCATGACCAGGAGTGATAATTTCGCATTCCAAGCAGTGGTTGTGTCACCAAAATGCTTCCTGGATTCTCACTTGCATTGAGAAAGTATGGATTCTTAGGAATTGATTCATTGTTGACCGGATCAAATTGGTTGTTGACTGGATCAGATTGGTTGCTTGAATCAAGGGATGCCATTGAAAAAGCTTCGAGGTTAGCTTCATTTGGCTCTGATACCATATAAAATCTAGAACTCTCTCTCTAAATAGAAGATCAGAGTTTTATTGAATTAGAAAAATGAATTGATACAAGCAACTGATCCTAATTCATTAACGCTATTCTATATATACACATCTCTAAGATAACCAATTCCCTAATTTTCAACAAACTTAGTTACTAACAATCCTAAACTATACAATGGTATTACAACATTTACATGATAGACCAATGGCTACAAGCCACATGTATCATAATCTCCAAAACTATGTATGAACACTTCATGATAAGGCATAGCTTCAATGGTCTCTAGCACATCCTTGCAAGCCCATTGATGCTCTGTATCTGATGCCTCTACTTCGCATTGCTTGTAGCTAAACTTGTGTGCAAGTGGTGCTGCTCCACTCTTGCATTGTTGCCCTAAACTAGTCTCAGCAGATGCATCCTTAAGCATTGAGCAAAGGGCATTAGTTTTAACAAAATACTATTTGTCTTCTACTAGAATGAGTTTGCTAAAGAGTTGCAAGCAAATTTGTTTCCAAGATACACCTGAATTTGTATTGTGCTCAAAAAAGATGTCATTATCTTTTCAGGAATGGTTTTGAAGTGTGTGAGACATCGAGACTAATAGTAAAACTATATATGTAGGTTAGGGATGAAGAATATATTTTATCCTTATTTTTATTAGTAAATTACACACACTTAATGTGGATCTTGAACGCAAGGAAGAATGAATCATATAAACTAGAACGCACTTGGGATAAAAACCCTTTAAATTTGATGTAACCTATTCTTAATATACGATAAAATTTGACATCTATGTGAAAGGATAATGTAATTTTCATATGAAGCGAAGCTGTGCACAAACCTCCATTTGTATTGTTATTTGTTAGATGTAACAAGGAAATTCTTGCAACAATTTTAAATTGATGTAATAAATTTAAGTTACTATTACAAAAAAAAAAAAAATCCACAGATGCAATAGTATGTGTCAGTTCGTTTAGACCCCTGTAAACTTAACTTGTTTAACCTAATTAATTAACCAAGTGAATACTTAGGTTTATTATTCAGATCTAGGTTAAAACAATAACAATCATATCAAGTAAAGCAGCGGAAAATAAAGAACACAACGATTTGATGACCCAGGAAAACCAAACCGGTAAAAAAACCTGGGGAGGATTTAACCTAGCTATCCTCAAGGTAAAATAGCAAATCCACTAGAAAGAATTGAAGTTTACACAATAGTGACTTAGACCACTAACATTCTATTGCTACCCAAGTGTAGGAAACTTACTACCACGACCCCATGATAGCTCCGAGATCCACGGACTCCTTCTTTCCTTGACCTTTGCAAAACACAAAAACCACCGTTTGTGACTTTGAGACTCCACTCAAAGGTTTAGCAACACAAACTCTCCTGTTTGTGACTTCAAGAACACCCTTGAAGGTTTAGATCATTAGTTCCTCTGATGACTAGAGAAGGCAGCAACTTCAGTAATACCGGATCTTGAGATTCTTCAAGGAACAACACCGATAGAAGTAATAAGAGAGGTTTTAGGAACAAAACCCTAAATACAAAAGATGCACACTCTTCTCTCTCTAAAAAGCCTTATAAAAAACGTGCTTAGGGTTTCCTTTATATAGTGGGAGAAGTAGATTTGAAACCCTAATCCTTAATGGGCTTGAATTGCTGTTTGGGCCAACTGAAAATTCTGCAGATACGACTCTCGATCGGTTGAGCCTGTTTTTCGATCGATCGAACCAGGCAGATTCTGAAATCTTCTTTCTGCAGCTTGCATGTTCTTGTGTGCTCACAATTTGCCAATTATTCTAAGCTTTTAGAACCTAACAATCTCCCCCTTTGGCAATTCGTGACAAAACTTTCATACAAAATGAAATGTTAAAATACAAGAACAACCCAATACAATAAAATACTCAATTACATCACAAATATCAATCTAAGACTCATAACCTAGAAGTTGCCAAGAAGAGGTAGAAGGTCTTGATCAGAATGCACCTGTCTTTCCTGAAACACTCAACAAACACATCACTGTATGTGTGGAAAGAAAGACATATAAACAATAATATGAAACAGAATATAAAAACACAAATAAATTCTAACTCTCCCTCTAAGTTAGATACATCAAAAAGTTTTTATATTCTCCCCCTAAACAACACAAACAGGATTCCCACATTTCATCTATTTCTCCCCCTTTTTGCCACGTATTGACAAAGATGACTCAAACACAGAGTAAAGTGACAGTAAACATGAGAGAAAAAAAAAAAAAAAAAACCAAGGGAACACAAAACAATTCAACTCTATAGAAAATAGAGACAACTCCCCCTATGAAGAGCAACAACTCCCCTATGAACAACAAAGGTTAAAAAAACAAGTTTCTCCCCCTATAAAAATAGGAAAAACAAAACAAGTTTTGGGAAAAACAGTTTTAGAGAAAATTTAGGAGGTGGGGATAAATAAAAAAAACACACAAACCAAAAAAAAAATGAGTTGAGGATACACATGAAGAAAAATATTCTCTCTTGAAATAAATGCAAACTTGACACTATGTGACCCATAAACAGTTGCATGAGTAGAGAAAATATTTGCACATTGATTATCCATCATATCTCTTAAGAAAAATATATTCTGCAATTCACACATCAAGAAAAAATAGCATATACTAAAATGTACAAAGGACTCAAAAATTAATCAATCAATTTTTAATTCAAGTTGAGTACCCAATTTAGCAAAGTGTATGCATGTTATGTGTGAAAACAATAGGAGATATGACTGCAAAACTGCAAGATGGACACAGAAAAACAATACAACTCATGTGAATCCTAACCATAAATGATGCATGAAAAAATTTGGTCAAAAACTCTAAAAATTGAAAATTTTTCAGTTTCGATCGATCGAGCATCGATCGAATACCAATTGAGTCAGATAGAATCAAACCAAAAAATTTTAATCGCAATTTTGATCGGTCGAGCAACAGCTTTGATCGGTCGAAATTCTGGAAAACTCAAATTTTTGAAAAACAAAACAATTTTATGCAGAAACTCCTCAAAGCATAGTATTTCATGAATGAAATGCATGAGTATGAGACTAAAAGTTTTTTCAAAAACACATGAATACAGCCCAGATCTTCCAAAATTAAGATTTTCAATCAACTTGTCCTTAAAAACTCAAATTTTGCATCAAAATCAAGGAACATATAATCTTGGATGGCTACAACAAAATCACACACAATAACATGTACAAAGTTTTAGCAAAGAATAACTTGTGTAGTGTGTGCAACTAGCAAAAGCTTGAGAAACATGTGAGGTGATATGTGAATAGTAATCAATCACAAAGTCTACAAAATTCATCACATAGAATTTGAAAGAGACTATCACCTAAAGAGTTACATCATATAACTCTCACATTTCCTAGAATAAAAGCTTGCAATCATGTAAGTTTCTTGATTTGCCTCATTATTCAATTTAATTGATTAGAAACTTAATAAAAGCCGGGATAATGTACACACCAATTTTATTTGAATTGTGAAGTTATTATAGCCCAATAATGTACACACCAATTTTAATTAGAGGCTACACCTTATGATCTTTTTGTACATGTGCTACATTTTCTCGAGCACAAAATCTTACGATATGCACTAAGGTGTTCATGATTGGCTAGTAAACAGTGGTGAGATGGTTATTTATGCCTTTCTCATTAAGGTCAAGTCCGACAATCAAAGGCAAGTGACTTCAAGATCAAGAAAACGTGATCAAAAACTATAAACAACTCCTACACAACATGCACTACAAAGCTCAAACTAGTAAAGTGCAATAAAATAAGCTCATCCAAGTTAAACAAAGTACATAAACATGTTATGTAAAGATAAATATGGCCAACCTTAATTATAAATCCAAGATATATAATACAAAATACATAAAAATCTTTTTGGTTAAAATAAAAATTTATGACCAAAACTAAAAGCACACATTATAATGATTAAAACTGCAAATGCAATGCATGACAGTGTTTAACTAAGCTATAGAGAGTACAAAAACAAGAAATATCAATTTCTTAATTAACCCTTGAGTACATGTACAAACTAGTACATACTCAAACAAAATTAAAAAATAGCTTAGCACTTATATAACACATGCTATTCAAGTTTCTCCACAATGTCAAGCATGTTCTAAATCAAGAGAGAGATATCATAATTCATGTAATCCTCAAAACAAATAAAACAAGACACAAAATAAAATATTTTTTTGTCTTTTTGAAATTTTTCAATGTTTTTGGATTTTTTTTTAAAACAAAAAGCAACCTAAAAAACAAAACAACCAAAAACAGAAACAAAACATGTCCACAAATAATTGAAAGAATTAAATCAGGGACAAGTAAACAACACTCACCTTAGAGAATCTTTTCTCACCCATATAGCACGAGTCTTCGGCTTTGTAGGTGAAAATCCATGTGAAGTAGAGTGTATTTGAGGGATTACACCAATCTTCTGAGAAAGACTAAAATCCTGCAATTTCCTTTCACAAGCCAACAAGCTTAAATTTTTCAAGAGAATATGAAACAATTTATTTGGACTTATGGCAGGAGAAATATCATCACATGTCCTAAACTGAAACACAGAATGCTTAAATTTCAATTTATGACAATTTGGACGAATGTAACCGGAAACACCACAAAAGTGACAAACAGGAACAAATTTAGGAACATCAGTATTCCTAACAGCAAATCTAGTCTCAGATTTTGGTTTTTGCCTCAACAAAGAACAATTTGGTCTAATATGACCAACAACACCACAAAGGTGACAAGTAGGCACAAAAACAGATTTCTTATGCTCTCTAACAGTAGGTTTAGACTTAGGTTTAGAAACTTCAGCGTCAACATCAAAACTTTTACCTTTGTCTAACCTAGCAAAATAAGCCTTTTCTTTATTATTCCTCTTGAAAGGAAGGATATAAACTTTTTCAGCTTTAGGCTTAAGAGAAACAGAAACACTTCTGTTTTCAACAGCAGGCTTGGTACTAGTCAAATTTTCAATTTTAGCTTTAAATTCAACTAACTCTTGTTCCAAGCTTTTCATCCTCTCATCTTGAGAGGAAATTTGATTTCTCAAAAATTCATTCTTTTTATTAGATTCATCTAATCTAACAATCAATTCCTCTTTTTTAAGATTAGCCAATTTTAACTCTTCCTTGAATTTCTTAGCAATTCTCATAATTTTCAATAATTCCTTACGAAGAGTTTCATAGGCATCAAAAAGATCAACAGAAACAACAGTGTCCTTTTTATTCAAATCATCACAATCAAAAACAGTTAGACACTTAAAATTATCCATGATAACAGGGATCAAGGATCAACTCTTAGATCAAAAGATCTAACACAAAAGAGCTACCCGCTCTGATACCACTTGTCAGTTCGTTTAGACCCCTGTAAACTTAAATTGTTTAACCTAATTAATTAACCAAGTGAATACTTAGGTTTATTATTCAGATCTAGGTTAAAACAATAACAATCATATCAAGTAAAGCAGCGGAAAATAAAGAACACAACGATTTGATGACCCAGGAAAACCAAACCGGTAAAAAAACCTGGGGAGGATTTAACCTAGCTATCCTCAAGGTAAACTGAATCCACTATGAAAGAATTGAAGTTTACACAATAGCGACTTAGACCACTAACATCCTATTGCTACCCAAGTGTAGGAAACTTACTACCACGACCCCATGATAGCTCCGAGATCCACGGACTCCTTCTTTCCTTGACCTTTGCAAAACACAAACACCACCGTTTGTGACTTTGAGACTCCACTCAAAGGTTTAGCAACACAAACTCTCCTGTTTGTGACTTCAAGAACACCCTTGAAGGTTTAGATCATCAGCTCCTTTGATGACTAGAGAAGGCAGCAACTTCAGCAATACCGGATCTTGAGATTCTTCAAGGAACAACACCGATAGAAGTAATAAGAGAGGTTTTAGGAACAAAACCCTAAATACAAAAGATGCACACTCTTCTCTTTCTAAAAAGCCTTATAAAAAACGTGCTTAGGGTTTCCTTTATATAGTGGGAGAAGTAGATTTGAAACCCTAATCCTTAATGGGCTTGAATTGCTGTTTGGGCCAACTTAAAATTCTGCAGATACGACTCTCGATCGGTCGAGCCTGTTTTTCGATCGATCGAACCAGGCAGATTTTGAAATCTTCTTTCTGCAGCTTGCATGTTCTTGTATGCTCACGATTTGCCAATTATTCTAAGCTTTTAGAACCTAACAGTATGTATATTACCCTAATTATTTTTGTTGTTGGAATAATATTTGTTGTAATAGGTCTTTTTTCTTGTAGTGATAAGGTGAATATTGATTCTCAAATTCATCCTCTCCCACTTATAATAATTTATCAAAAAAGAAAAAAAAAACACCATGATGAAATTGTGAAATGCAAACAACTTCTATGTACACTGAACAAACATTATCCATTTTCAAAAAGTAATATATATATATATATATATATATAAGGGCCATGTTAACTAGTGATTTTTTAAACCAATACTCTTAGAGCATCCATTAAGTCTTCCTTTAAAAAAAAAAAAATCATCCATTACCTAAAAAACTAAAAATGTCCATAATGAACTTCTAAAAAGACACCAAAAAAATTTCCAAAAAGCAGTGTTATTAAAGATAACTTGTTGTAATAATAATAATATCCTAATATATGGTGAACAACTTTTGTTTACACTTAAATAACATTATTAGTTACTTATGAAAAAGAAAAACAATTATCCATTAAGCAATGCCCAGGGAAGAAGTTATTAAAGATATACTCTGTAATTTGACTTGTATCGTTTAATGCATAGGAATGATTGGTTTTAACACTACCAAAAAAAAAAAAAAAAAAACTTGGTTTAGGCGGTGTTTGTAAAACATTGCAAAAAACAAAGAAAACGTCGTTGTAGATACAAATGGTCTATGCATTTTCTATTGCAACGGTTAAAAACATCACTATACGACTGTCACTATAGGCTATTGCGACGTTTTCAAAAATTTCAGCAAATATAACATCTTTAACAGCGTTTAAAAACCTTTAGTGGTGGTTTATAAAATGTCATTATTTAGTATGCTGTTTTTGTTTTTTATTTTGAAAAATACATTTAGCAATGTTAAAAATACTTAATGAATGTTTGTATTTCTCAAGTAATAAAATATACATGAGTGCCTTTATATAGGAGGAGTATATAGTACAAGTATGTATGCTATATAAGTAAACAAGGTGGGCCTAAGGCCCATAACATATTACACATTAACAGCCCTCCTCAAACTGAAGGTGGGTGTGAAACCAACTTGAGGTTGTCAACCAAAGCATGAAGGTGTCCCTTAGGATGTGACTTGGTGAAGATATATAAAAGTTGATCTTTAAAAGAGACCAAGAAAAGCTTGAGAGCACTATGGACAAGATGATAATAGATAAAATGACAATCGATCTCAATATGTTTTATAAAATTGATGATGTTACAAAATAAGAAGTACAGAGGAATGGGATAGGTATAGTTAAGAAAACAATTATCCCATCCCTACACCCTACCCACAAAGTTTACAAATAAGATAAGAGGAACTGAATTTTGGTGATGTGTTTCCTAAAAAGAGGAGAGAGAATTTTTTCTTTCCAGATTTTCTGGCAATTTTTCTCTCTAATATTTCTATTTTTTCTCCCAAAAAATTCTTCCAAACTTACTTTTTACAAAACAATTGGGTTGTATTTATAGGGATACAAGAAAAATGGGACGTTAAGTGATGGTGTTTTGGTGTTTTGACACCAAAGCAGACAATTTTGTCTTTTTCCTGATTTATGGTCTGATCTTCGTGCGATTTTTTGGAAGCCTTTTCAAGCTCCTTTTTCTTCAAACATTATATCCCTGGAAAAATTTGGATTTCTAGTTTTCATAGGTTCTGACTTTGTGAGATTTTGAGCTATAATCGTCGAGATATCGTGTCCGAAAAGGAGGTGACGCAGTGTAGGAAATTCTATGATGTTTTTCCTTAAAAAATTTATTCCCTCCAATTTGTGGCAAATATCATCGAGCTCTTTTTGTGAGAGGTGGTCGAGGCCTCATAATTCAAGCTGGTTCAATCGGATCGCTCCAACTCTTGCCCAATCGGTACAGTTTCATGGGTGAAGTTGGTCCAAAAATAGCCTATTTTAATTTGAAAAAAGTGAAACTTTAAATTAGGGTTTTGATATTTTTTTGATATCTCATACATTTTAACTCTAATTTTGGCCCCGTGAAATATTTTTTAGGAAATATATGACCTACACGATGGTCTAAATTTCAAATAGACTAGATGGTTGAATCAAAACGTCAAAATTTTGACCATACCCAATTAGGGTTTTTGGTCTTAATTACTTTTAGAAGGGTTTTGAAATGTTGTAACCCTTTGATCTGCTATCCGATCATGTTTCATTTATTTGTTGCCTTTTTAAAACTTGCATTTTGCACCTTTTTCGATTTTTTTTTCTTCTAATTTTGGCCTTTGTTTTGACGTGTGAATCAGAGTCAGACAAAATAAGGTATCGACACACACACACACACACACACACACATTCTAGCCATATTATAAATACTATAAAAACCTGCTCATAAATACCACAACAACTAACACAAGCTTGTAATAGATTAAACAGACCTATTAATTATCAATATTCTACAATAGCAAATGTCCAAACTAACACATATTAATCATAGATTCAAATAGATTTATATATTTAGTACCAATTCATAAAAAATTTCTAAAGTATTATCATCTTGAATTTAACAAAACAAATATCTAGCTACACAATAAAAACAACCACCCAAACTAAGACAATATCATAAACAAAGTGTCATTTTGTTTAAAATGTACAATACTTCCAAAATAAATGCGATTGCTCAAAACAACTATGTAATAGTCCATGAAGCTAGCGATTTTTGAGGAGTTGGAGATTGTTGATCCAAACCGAAACCACCTTGAATACAAATTTAGATTAGTTAATAAGTTCATCAAGAAATCATACTGAATAACAAAATAATATTGGCCATAATTAAAAATTCTAAACACTAAATAAATTCATAAAAAATTAAAATTTAATGCTCAACTAGCTTCTAAAGAATGATTTTGCTTTTGTTACATCGTGCTAGCCACTTGGGTCAATTGCTCCCCCAAGTTCTCATAACGAGCCATTTTCTATGTCAAAAAAGTCACTTGACTCTTCAACTGAGTCACTTCAACATCCCTTTCTTGGCTTCCTATTTGAGCACTTGCAGTAGTATTCTTAGCAGTTTGTCTACTTGGGGTTGGGCCAAATCCCACACCCTAAACATGATCATTGTGCTCATTACCAAACATTTGAGCAAATATATCATCTGATGCCCATGCAATACTACCAATGACGTCAGTTGACTGTAGATAATTTGAGGGCTCACCCAATAGTTCGTTGATATTTTCCTAATGTTTAAAATTGAACATAATAACTTATTAGAAATTAACAATGATAATAGATTCAATATTACACTTGGTAAATCATGATATTACTTACAATGTTGTTAGCTACTTGAAGGTTAACAGGAGTTCCATCTTCACGAGTATGGACTTTCGGGTATACTGTTGCATTCTCTACGGGGTGCCCAAGCATTGTTACTTACATTATGGTCATTACATTTATTTAATTAGGAATAATGGTTCCATACAAACTTAAGAATAATCTAATAATTCATTTACAAGATAATAAAAGAGTCATTACCATTTCTTCAACGTACGAATCATAGCTTTTTGAACTAGGAGTATGTAAATTTTTTTGCTTGGAACGACTGCTCTTGTTTTTCAAAGCTAGATCTTGCAATGAAAAAAATTACATATTTAAATAAAGTATTATTTGAATATACTTTTCAAAGTAGATATTTGAATGTGTGGTCAATAATTAAGCTTATTAATGTAGAATAGCACCTTCGTTTTTGGTAAATTTCAATACTTAACAAGGGCTTCATAATCTTTAGGAATTACATTTTTAGGAGCTTGTACTTTATTTCCTATTCCTAGAAAATACTTCTTCTTCAACCTAGACTTGTGGCTCCTCCAACACGTCGCAACTGTTGACAATGTCATTAGCTTCATTGCCTCCAAACGAGCAGATTCTTTAGGCAAAATCCATTTTGACTACAATTATTAGTTTAGTTAGCAAATTAAAAATATTTATATCATGCTAAACAAGATAGAATAATACACCTATATATTAGAACTTCCTTAATACCTTAACAATATCCCATATCTCTTCTTTAAATTCAGCTGACATTCTTGACCAATTCTCATGTTTAATTGGGCACATATGGGTTTTCATGCAATTGTACCCAATCAACTTGTGAAGTGCCTCCCCGCCTTCTTAAGTAGCTGATTGCTACTATTTAGTGGCAATTAAATATTTTTATTATATGGTGATCCCAAATGTATAAGTACTTGCTAGGACCACAAGTAGTACGTACAACATGTGGAACAACTATAATGAGAATAAGACATTCAAAACCAATGTGATGCAATAAAAACCTATGTCAAACAATATTAACCACTTTTTTATATTTGATCTTAGAAATGTATAAAATACCTGCATTTGATGGATTAACTGTGGATGATTGGCCTACTTCTAGCTGTGACTCATGATCCATGTTTTATATATAAACTTGTTGCGAAGACTTTACTTTAACGTCACATATAACTATACCTCTCATTTTCATTTCTACCTTCAAGAACTAAAATAAACAAATATGATTTATATCCATATGTACACGTTTTTTTTTTTTAATGAAATATGTACACTTTGTTTCAAGTCAAATTATATTTATATGTACAAACTATATCAAGTCTATATATATTCATTCACACAAAGACATGTCTTGAAACTCGTTAAAAATAAGCAAAAAAACATTCAAATAAGATTACACATAACCTTGAACATAATACACCACCTATTAAGAAATAAGAAAAAAAAAATGCAAATAAGATTACACATAACCTTAAATATTGATGGGATTGACGAACCAAAACCCCTTAGACGAGATCACCGGGACAGACGAGCCCATTCTCAAAGATGAAGATATTGGCATGACGAAGTCGAGTGACAAGAAAAACAGTACTCTTCAATACAGTCGTGTCATTAAAGGGCCAGCTGTGCAGGCCATTAATGACCTCTTTAAGGTCTACATTACTGAGCCTCAAGCGTTACCAAGAAGGACATTAAGAGCTACAACGGCTAGGAGCTGCAAAGGCATATATAAAGCCTTCACCGCACAAATAGACAGGTACAAGATATACATCCTGAAAAATATACCACTTATTCATATCCATTTTCATCTTTCTCAGAAATTCTAAACTAACTTTGGTATCGGAGTTGTTGTGGCAGGCACCACACTGGTGACCATTTGAAAGATAGATATTCTTCCTTCGTAGGAGTGCCAAGGCTGGAAGGACGACTCCATTCGATCGCACACACGACTGACGAATCCGCACTTCATCAGTTTGGCGCCGTCGGTGGGAATCGATCTATCTTGATCTTCCATCAACCTTTGCATCCGGATGGAGCCTAACTAGGATTCAGTAGCCCTAGCCCAACAAGTCCAGGCCCTGGCAGCCACCGTTGAAGAACTTACTAGGAAGAATCAGGAAATGAGGCAACGGCTTCAATAAGAGGAGAATCGGACTAGAGCCAATCAAGAGGGTGAGGAAAACAGCAACGGAAGGAGCGACCGCCGAGAGCTGACTACTTCAGACGGACAGAACTTTGATCTCCTCCGAGAAATGAGGAAGGAGATTGGCGAGCTCAGGAATGCAATTAGGGGCAGAACAGACCAGAGCTTGGACAGAATGATCAGGGCAACGGACTCGCCGTTTACTGCGGCGGTCCTGGGATGCTCGGTTCCGTCGAAGTTCCGATTTCCCCAGCTGGAACCCTTCGACGGGCTTAAAGACCTTCAAGACCACCTCAACACCTTCAAGACGACGCTTGGCTTGCAACAACCTCCGGACGAGATACTATGTCGTTCTTTCCCAACCACCCTCAAGGGAGCTGCAAGGGAGTGCTTTGCAAAGCTACCAATATCGACAATCGATGACTTCGGACAGCTGAGTAACACCTTTCTGCGCCATTTTGTTAGGGGACAGCGCCCAAAAAGACCAGCAGATTACCTGCTTACCATCAGGCAAGGGGAGAAAGAGACACTGAGATCATATGTGAAACGCTTCACCCAGGAAACCTTGGAGGTAGACGAAGCAGACGATAAAGTACAGCTGACGACCTTTAAAGTAGGTTTGAAGTCCAGAGAATTCGTGGTTTCACTTACAAAAAAACCCTCCTAAGACGATGGTGGAGATGCTCCTGAAAGCACAGAAGTATATGAACACAGAGGATGCACTAGCCGCCATACGAGACATGGAAAAAGCAGGGGGCATGGGAAAAAGGGAGGACGATCGTAGGGGAAGAAAGAGAGATCAGCCCGATCGTCGAAGTACTGACGGGAGTAGAAGGAAGGACGATAAAATCCAACGTACGGTAAAATTCACCCCCTTAATTATGCCTGTTGACAGGATCTTAGCGCAGATTAAAGACAAGCATTACCTGAGGTGGCCGAGGCCATTACATTCGTCACCCAATGTTCGAGACAAAAAGAAGTACTGCCAGCTCCACAAGGATCACGGCCATTACACAGAGGAGTGTAGGGACCTAAAAGAGTAGATAGAAGAACTCATTAGGAAAGGGAAGCTGCAGAAGTATGTCAGGAAGGGAGAGCCCAGCGGGCCCGGGGGCGACAATAGGAACCAGCGTGGGATTGCGTCTAGGGATGAGGGTAACACCTCGCAGCACCCGCCGAGCATTATAGGGGAGATAAAAACAATCGCGAGCGGTCTGTCCACAGGTGGGTCGTTCAAATCCCTTAAGAAAGCGCATCAGAGATAGGTGAACAGCGTTCATATGGTGCCTCCATTCAAGCAAAGACGAACGGACCAGGACGTTTATTTTTCAGAAGAGGACGCCAGGGGAGTGAAACAAGCCCATAACGATCCATTGGTAATTATGCTCGTGATTGAAGGGTTCAACACTAGGAGGGTCCTTGTAGATAATAGCAGTTCAGCAGATATCATCTACCTCTCAGCTTTCCAGTAACTGAGCCTGGATCCAAAGAGGCTGCGACAATTTAACTCTCCGCTCGTCAGCTTTAGTGGGAACAAGGTATATCCTAAAGGTATAGTGACGTTAACAGTTACAGTCGGGGCTCATCCCATACAGTTGACCTGTCAGATGGACTTCTTGGTGGTAGATTGCCCTTTGTCCTATAATGTGATCATTGGAAGGCCCACGCTCAATCGTTGGAAAGCAGCCACGTCCACCTATTGCTTGAAAGTGAAATTCCCAACTGAAGACGACGTAGGCAAGGTAAAAGGTGATCAGGTATTGGCTAGGGAATGTTATCAGGTCGTGCTAGCCGCCAAAGAAAACCACACCTGGATGATAGAAGAGAATGAGGAGGAAAAGGTGGAACCCCTAGAGACGATTGAATTGGTTGATGGCGAAACAGCATTGACGACCAGGATAGGGACGACACTGACTCCTGAGATGAAAAATAAACTCGTCCAGTTCCTCAAAGAGAACTTGGACGTTTTCGCATGGAGCCACGAGGACATGCCTGGCATATCACAAGAAATCATCCAACGCAGACTCAATGTAGATCAAAAGATAAAGCCCGTCCAGCAAAAATGACGAGTATTCGCTCCTGAACGAAACCAAGCAGTCGCAGACGAGGTCAGCAAGTTGTTATCCGTAGGCTTCATCCAGGAGGTTCACTATCCAGAGTGGCTTGCTAACGTCGTCTTAGTAAAGAAGGCCAGTAGAAAGTGGAGAATGTACGTGGACTTCATGGATCTAAACAATTCTTGCCCGAAAGACAGTTTTCCCTTGCCACGAATAGACCAACTAGTGGATTCCACAGCCCGACATAGGCTCTTAACGTTCATGGATGCCTTTTCGGGGTATAACCAGATAAAGATGGCCGAGGAGGACCAGGAGAAGACCACCTTCATTACAAGTCAAGGGCTGTATTGCTACAAGGTAATGCCTTTTGGATTGAAGAACGCGGAGGCAACCTACCAGAGGTTAGTAAACAAGATGTTCAGTAAGCAAATTGGTAGGAACATGGAGGTGTATGTAGACGATATGCTCGTTAAGAGTAAAGAAGAGCTTTCCCATCTGGACGACCTGAAGGAGACATTCACTACCCTTAGAGAATATTAGATGAAATTGAACCCTAGCAAATGCGCATTCGGTGTAGCTTTGGGGAAGTTTCTGGGGTTCATGGTGTCCCGAAAAGGAATAGAAGCGAACCTAGAGAAGGTACAGGCTATACTCAACATGGCATCACCTAAAAATGTCAAAGAAGTCCAGAAGCTCATAGGAAGAATTGCTGCACTCAATAGGTTCGTCTCCAAAGCGACGGATCGATGTTTGCCTTTCTTCAAAACGCTGAAGCAAGCTTTTGTCTGGACTGACGAATGTGAGATAGCGTTTCGAGAACTCAAACACTACCTGAGCAACCCACCTCTACTGAGTCCGTCCAAAGAAGGAGAAAACTTGTATTTGTATCTAGCCGCGTCAGATACGGCCGTCAGTGCAGCACTAGTTCGCGAAGAGGATAAGAAACAACTTCTAGTCTACTACGTCAGTCAGGCTTTTCAAGGAGCTGAAGCCAGGTATCCCAAGATTGAAAAGATTGCATTCGCGCTTATAATAGCTTCGCGTGAACTACGACCATACTTTGAAGCAAACCCCATCCTGGTGATGACGGATCAGCCCATCAAAAAGTCTATGAACAAACCAGAAGCAGCTGGGAGAATGGTTCAATAGGCAACTAAGCTGAGCCAATTCGATATTGAGTATTGTCCAAGGACCGCCATTAAAGCGCAAGCCCTAGCAGACTTCGTCACCGAGTTCACCAGTAATGACGAAGCCAGCAACATTGACGATTTAGAACGGTGGACGATACAGACTAACGAGTTGTCATCTCAAAAGAGAGGGGGAGTAGGGGTCATCATCATCAGCCCTGAAAGAGAAACCCTGAAGTATGGAGTCCAATTAAAATTTTCAGCTACCAATAACGAAGCTGAGTATGAAGGAATACTCACGGGGCTAAGAATCGTGAGAACTTTAGGGGCCAAAAGCCTACTTCTCTAGAGCGATTCAAAGTTGGTAGTAGGACAGATAAAGGGAGAATATAAAGCAAAGGAGGAAAGGATGTAGAAGCATCTCAGATTGACGAAGTGTCTGGCATAAGGGTTCGACAGAGTGGAATTTGAACAAGTCCCAAGAAACCAGAACACGAGGGCAGACGAGATCGCGAAACAGGCCTCTTCACAAGAAAAGCCCGCAAGCACTGACGCATACATAGAGATCCAGAAACACCCCGCCATAGAAGAAGTTCCCATGTTCACGATCCAAAGCACTCATAGCTGGATGACGCCAATAATATTTTACCTTCAAGATGGACACCTTCCATTGGACGTCAAGGAGGCCAAGAAGATAGAGAAAAGAACGGCCAGATTCACAATCCTGAATGACACCCTGTACAAAAGAGGCTTCTCCATGCCTTATTTGAAATGCGTTGACGAAGAAAAAGCACTCTACATCCTGAGAGAAG
Source organism: Lithocarpus polystachyus (assembly GCA_033629205.1). Classification (NCBI taxonomy): domain Eukaryota; kingdom Viridiplantae; phylum Streptophyta; class Magnoliopsida; order Fagales; family Fagaceae; genus Lithocarpus; species Lithocarpus polystachyus. Next base: position 88,277,714 of record CM066165.1, on the reverse strand, counting down.
TCCATGACGGAGTATGTGGAGACAACGCAGGCCCCAGATACTTGGTAAGTAAGATTATCAGAACTAGTTACTTTTGGCCTACCATGCAGGTGGATGCGCAGGAACTCGTCAAAAGATGCGACAAATGCCAGAGGTTCGAGAACGTGAAACGCCTTCCAGCTGAGAGGTTGATGGCAATAACCTCGCCATGGGGGATCGACATCGTCGGACCACTGCCCTAGGGGAAGGGACAAGTAAGGTTCCTGCTTGTCGCCATCGATTACTTCACCAAGTGGGTCGAGGCAGAAGCATTGGCAACTATCACCGAGGCAAAAATCCAACGTTTCGTGTGGAAGAACATAGTCTGCCGGTTCGGGATCCCACAGACGATCATATCAGACAATGGATGACTGTTCGACGGTCAGAGTTTTCAAAACTTCTGCTCGACACTGGGAATTAAGAACCAATTCTCATCCCCGGGACACCCACAAGCGAATGGACAGACGGAGGTAACCAACCGAACCCTACTAAGGATCATCAGAGCTAAGCTAGACGAGGCTAAGGGGGCATGGCCCGAAGAGTTGCCCAATGTCTTGTGGGCTTACAGGATTACGGCAAGAACCCCAACGGGAGAAACCCCATTCCAACTCACTTATGGCTCCGAAGCGGTAATCCCGGTCGAGGTGGGAGTAACGAGCACCAGGCGAGAAATATTTCAGGAAGAAAATAATGACGAAGAATTAAGAGTTAACTTGGATTGTATCGACGAAATCAGAGATAGACCTTTGGACAAGATGACGAGGTACCAAAAGAAGATGGCTGAATACTACAACAAGAGGGTAAAGCTCAGACGACTTAGCATCAGAGATCTCTTCCTACGAAGAGTCTCCCTGGCGACCAAGGATCCTGCCCAAGGAAAGCTCGACCCCATCTGGGAAGGCCCCTATAGGGTAGTGCATTACTCCAGGCAAGGCAGCTACCATCTAGAAATGCTGGATGGACAGAAGCTTCCCTGGCCTTGGAACATCGAGCACCTGAAGAAATACCAACCCAAAATGTGACAAGATATTGTATTCACTATTTTCAAAAGTAATAAAGGTATTGTTTAGTGAATGCTTGACGATAAAAAAAAAAAAAAAAAGAGCCAACAAATTTTGGCTAAGTAACAAGATTCCACCTCGACGGATGTAAGTTACTGCCGAACCCTTAAAAAAAAAAAAAAAAAAAAAAAAACCAACAAATTTTGGCTAAGTAACAAGATTCCGCCTCAACGGATGTAAGTTACTGACAAACCCTTAACGAGGGAAAAAGCCAACAAATTTTGGCTAAGTAACAAGATTCCGCCTCGACGGATGTAAGTTACTAACGAACCCTTAAAGATGGAATTTTGGCTAAGTAACAAGATTCCGCCTCGACAGATGTAAGTTACTGACGAACCCTTAACGAGGGAAAAAGCCAACAAATTTTGGCTAAGTAACAAAATTCCGCCTTAACGGATGTAAGTTACGGACGAGTCCATTAAAAGAATATGCCAAAATATTGATTAAGTAACTTATTGACGGACATAAGAACGCGAATTACCAAAAGCTAAGTGTGTCACGACGCAAGCCAAAAACTGGCTAACTGACAAACTAAATATGCCACGTAGAAAGGAAATCACAATCACAAGCAAGTAAGTATGAAATCGTCAATCCAATTTAAACCCATAAATGAAGGGCAATTATCATTGTTTCTACAGCTAAAGCAAGGTCAACATTAGACCAATAAAACACTACTTGCAAAATAAAATTGTTTTGAAATTAGATCTTACAGCCCAAAACCCAACGGGCATCCAAAAGTAAAAATAAAAAAGAACTCCTTGTAAGCTACAGCTTCAAGCATCACCAACAGCATCGTCTTCAGGGTTGGCAGTTTCGGGAGCATCACCTTCTGGGGTCGAGGAAGAAGCAGCTTCTTCAGCAGTCAATTCCTTGTCCACCTCTTCCAGGTCTAAGCTTTCCAGGTCGACTCCAGGGGAATGCTTGACAAGATACCTTCTCAGGAGCTCAAAACCTTTAAAATACCAGCTGAAGAGGATGGTGTTGTACTCGTCCGTCTGCTAGAAGGCTTCAACGGCTTTCGCGGCAATAGTTTTGAGCTTCTCCTTAGCACCTAGAAGCTTATCATCCTTCTCCATGCACAGCTGACGCTCTGCCCGGAGGTCGTCATTCAAAGACTTAACTTTCTCCTTCAAAGCATTGGCCTCACTCATGGAATCGATAAGGTCCTTCTTTAACGTTGAATTCTCCACCTCCAGAGCACTCGTCCTAGATGTCAGAGACGCCACCTTGGCCTCTTGAGTGGCGTACTCAGAGGTAATGTGGAGACTCTCCCCCAACAGCTGGAAAGGAAAGTTAAGATCGTCAACACCATGGTGAAAAAAAAAAGAAAAAAAAAGGGAGACTTTAAGTAAAAACTGTTCACCTAAACCAACTTGTGGAAATGACGGGCAGCAGTCACGTTGAAGGGCTTATCAGAAAGAGCCTTCAAGTCATCAGCAGTCACAGCCTCTTGCGCCCTATCCTAGGACAGCCTCTCGTCGCCCCAGATGGTAGACTGATGGGAATCACCTTTATCCTTCTCCTTGTCCGATAAGCGCGCCCTGTTGGATGCAGGAGTAGGAATCTCTTCGACTGACGTGGTTGGAGAGGCCTTCCGCGTAGTCTCAGTGCCAGAAACGATGGGAGTAGCGAACGCAGAAGGAGTGACGGGCGAGCCCTTGCCAGTAATCCGAACCGTCCTCTTTCCTAGGCTCGACAACGGCTCGTCCTTCTTTGACCTCATCTTCGCGTACATGTCCTTGTTGAATTTGGTCGTTGTCTCTACAAAGAAGAAGACAAGTAAAAAAAAAAAAAAAACGATGACAAATACAGACAACAAACGAGTTTAAACACTTACTCTTTTTTCCCTCAATATCAATAATACACAAGAAAAAAGCAGAAGGCTCGGGGCCTAAACAGTAGAACGAGAGAGTCCTCGGGTCCACCAAATCGTCCCAATCCTCAATCTTCTTCACGTATTCAATCACCTTCTCTACCCGATCTTTGTACCTGCCCTTAAGCTTGGGTCGTCTCTTAACTGAGCAATTCACAGGACAAAGAGGTCAGCAACACAAGTGAAACAAACACAAAAAACTCAGTGACGAGGAGAGATATTGACGCACCTAAGGGTGAGGTCCCCCACCGACGATGCAACCTCGGGAGATCACCCCACACCTCACTAGAGGGAGTCTCAAAATCATCCCCGGACACAAAGAAAAATCTGGATTTCCAATATCTGAAGGACGACGGCAACCCCCGGATGATCCTAGTCCTTCTCTCCCAAGGCACCAACTCATAGTACCCATGCTCCTTAGACTCTTTCAATCAGTACAGATAAACATGCTCATCTAATTTGAGCATACCACTATCAGTTGCGGCTAGCCATATTCCCATACAGCTGACCACGATCCTCCAAGAATTGGGCATAAGTTGCCCTGGAGCAATACCGAACCGATCCAACAGCTCCATGAGAAATGGATGGACGGGGAGCCTCAGCCCACAGACGAAGGCAGCTTCGTAAAAGCATACCTCCCTAGGAAAGAAGGTACAAGCCCAATCCCCCTCACTAGGCAGACGAACCCTCACTCGCTCTGGGAACTAGAACCTATCCTTAAAACGGCCCAATGTATCCGCGTCCAACCCACACACCTCGTCCTGGCCATGGAAAGCCCTAATTTCTCGAGGAGAAGAGACAGTTGTGTCTTCTTCCACTAGGCCATCGCTAGACGACAGCCCAGTCTCGAGGTCACTAGATCGCACCTCTGACATCTTTCTACCTTCTTCTACCAAACCCCTAAACCAATTAATTGATTGGCTAAGCACTGGAAATAACTCACCCACTACAACCCGTAAACTACAACCCTCAAAAACAAAATTCCCAAGCAATGGAAGAAAAGCACTAGAAGTATCCAAAGAAGCCCATAAGCGAACAAACACAAAAGAGACTGAGGGACACACCTCCCTAACCACAGAACTATCAACCATGAAAAACGGACACTACAATCCCAAAAGAGTTCAAAAACCAAAGAGGAAACAGGAAGGAAAAATAAAAAATCGGTAACCTTATCACAACGGCAAAAAGAAGAAGGAGCAAGGAAAAGAAACATACCTCGAAAAGAAAAGGAGCAAATATAAGAAGCAGCACCACCATGTTGCGGAGGAAGGTTGCAAAAAGGAAGATGGAGAAGATAGCACTCAGAACAATGATTGGAGGTTTTGAAAAAAGTGAGAAGAGAAAAAGGTTTAAAAGAAAGAAAAACCAACAGGCTCAAAAAACTGAAATTTAGCGGGAAATCCAAGGGTCACATAGTTAGAGCATTGAATCACAACAGGCCATGTGGCCACAATGCGTATGGCGCCGTCATTAAGCATTTAATGCGGTCAAAATCCCAAGAAGCACGTACAACTCATAGACATTTCAAATTATGAGACCGTCTGGACACGTAATGACGACCCCAGAATCTGGGGGCAACTGATGGGACTAACGAACCAAACCCCCTTAGACGAGATCACCGGGACAGACGAGCCCATTCTCAAAGATGAAGATATTGGCATGACGAAGTCGAGTGACAAGAAAAATGGTACTCTTCAATACAATCGTGTCATTAAAGGGACAGCTGTGCAGGCCATTAATGACCTCTTTAAGGTCTACATTATTGAGCCTCAGGCATTATCAAGAAGGACATTAAGAGCTACAACAGCTAGGAGCTGCAGAGGCATATATAAAGCCTTCACCGCACAAATAGACAGGTACAAGATATACATCCTGAAAAATATACCACTTATTCATATCCATTTTCATCTTTCCCAGAAATTCTAAATTGACTTTGGCATCAGAGTTGTTGTGGCAGGCACCACACCGGTGACCACTTGAAAGATAGATATTCTTCCTTCATAGGAGTGCCAAAGCTGGAAGGACGACTCCATTCGGACGCACACACAACGACTGACAAATCCGCACTTCATCAAATATAATACACAACAACTTCATCAACAATTAGTTTCAAGTCAAATTTATATCCATGTGTACAAACCATATATAGTCTATCCATATCTTCATTCACACAAAGAAAGGTCTTGAACCTCTTAAGAAATAAGCAAAAACTAAGCAAATAAGATTACACATAAACTTAAAGGTTTAAAACACAACAACTTCATAAACACTTAGCTTCAAGTCAAATTTATATCCATATGTACAAACCATATCTAGTATATCCATATCTTCATTCACACAAAGACATGTCTTGAAGCTCCTAAGAAATTAGCAAAAGAACATGCAAATAAGATTACACATGAAAGATGAATGACGTATTAACTCTCATCATAAATCGACTCATCATAGAACTCTTCACCATCTATATTCTCATCATCAGTCGACTTATCATTGGAGTCATTCACATCATCAATGAACTCTTCATTATCTAAATTCTCATCTTCAGGCAATTCACGCTCAACAATTAACGGTGTTTCATAAATAGTTCCTTCTACATCTCATGAGTCCATGAAAGGTTCTCATTTACATCATCATGTGCGTCATCAATGGTTATATTATAAGGAATATTCTCACAAAAATTATTTGCATCATCATTATTAAATGAAGCACCAATGCCAACATCAAACACAGCCCTAGCTTTTCTTTTAACAAAATCCATCCAATCTTTATGTCTTGGATTTTCCACATAAAAAAAAACATTTGAAACCTAAGAAGCTAAGACATACGGATCTTCAATCATTCGATCACCCTTATATATCTATATTGTAAAATTGACAAGAAGGAACCCAAACTTGTTTGTTTTATATCTCCTCCCACTAATAACATCAATCCATTTACATTTGAATAATACATAGCATAACTTGTCAGAATAATTCAACTTAATAATGTCAATTAAGACACCATAATAATTAGCATGACCTTCAGTAACAATACTAACTCCACTATTTTGAGTTTTCCTATTTGCCTCAGAATCTTTGATGCAAAATTTTAAACCATTTATAACATAACACTTGAACTATTTAACTTCATTATTTGGATATCAAGCAAGCCATTTAACTTTATTAGAAATTTCTCCTTAGCAAAAATTGGAGCAACATGGTCAGTGATTTGTTACTCCAACCATTAAGACACTTCAAGTGGTATAAATACACAATGAATAACAATTTGCTAAACCTTTTACAACCTTCATAACAAGGTTCCTTGACATCTTTGAGCATTTTGATAAATTGAAGTGCATCTTTGTTAGGACCTTGAGTAGGTTGTTCCACACTAGGGCCTCCTACCATAGGATCTAACACCATATCTTCTTCTATAGGTTCTGGCACTATATCATGCATAGGGAACATGTGATGAAACATTTCAAGCATATTACTATTTTCATTTGAGTTTTCTTGGACATAAGTATTAGAAGTTCTATTAGAAGTCTTTCTAGATGGTGATTCCCCATGAAAACTCCAATGTTGATAACCCTAACAAATCCTATCTGATACTAGGTGAGTTCGTACAACATCTATATTCAACATTGTTGAATGTACACATTTTCAACATGGACATATAATCGCCCCATCCCATTGTGCATGTTGAGATACAAAATTCAAGAATTGTTCTACTCCATTTAAATATTTCACAGATTTCGTATCACTAATTTGCATCCAACTCTCGTCCATAGCTATAGAATGATTTAGACAATAGATACCTATAATGTGACATCATCAAACCAAAGACCAAAAGTTAGTCCTTATTTATATTATTTTAGTTCACATTTAGTTGAAGAAATAAATCATTTTTAATCTAACAAAACGAACCTATGCTTCTAAGAGAGTAAGGCTAAATTTGCAATTTTGAAAATACGATTTACAAGTCACACCAAGGTCTTGAGTGTAGGCATAAGGAGTCTAAATTCATAGGTAATTTTTTAATACATTTGGTAACTAATTGATATCACTAGAAAATTCTCATTTAGTTTGCATGATCTTCATGTGAAAAAAATGAAATAATCAAACAAATATAACCCAACAATATCCATCCAAGATTTCAAAAAATAATAAGCACTTCCAATATCAATTTAAACCATCTTATAACACCATATAAGCCATCCACTTGATTCAAATCAACAACCCAACACAAAGCCAATTATCATCATCACAATATAGAATCTTACAAGTATTGAAACAAAAAAATCAAACAAATATAAATTAAAAATATCTATCCAAATTTTCAAAAAATAATAAACACTCTCAATATCAATTTAAACCACCTTATAACACTATGCAAGCCAACCGCTTGCTCCAGCTCAACAATCCACTACAAAACCAATTGTAAAAATCACAAATATAAAATTTTACAAGTATTTAAGCTGAAATTACTTACTATGCGCAAGCCAAGTGCACACTTAAAAAAAAAATTCCAAACTTATCACAACATTAGCTTGCAAAAGAAGAGTATAATTTATAAGGAGTTTATTAATACACTAACTAATTATATCAACGTCACTAGCAATAACATTTACTAATCTATATTCTCTTTTAATACTCAAAATAAATATTCAAAATATTATAAATTATTTAATAAAATTTTGGTTTATAGCAACATTTTTACAGTTTTTTATGGTGTTTTTTAAAAAATAACAAACAAAAAATTCGTCACCTGACCAAGACATTAGAATCAAAGAATCCCCAACAACAAACAACTCATCACCATCATCTAAACCTGACAAAATCAGTAATAGAGAATTTAAATTTAATAGATTGAACAAATGACTCTAAAATCACACAAAAACCCGATACAATTCACTAAATAAAATAAACTCATATTTACACTTGGAAGAAAAGTGACAAAACCCATATAATTTCACCAAATCCAAACCCAGGTTTTACAAAAATTAAAATTGATAGGCCAAGAAAGTATTGACCCCTTGTGATGAATTAACCAATTAATTAGACAAGTTGATTAATTAATCAGATTAACATACAATATATGTGGCAACACAAACAAATCATCAAATAACTAAATATGTAGCAGATATTAAATGACACGGGTGATTTGTTTAAAAATCTACTATTATCACAATAAGCGGTTACAAGTAAAGGAATCTCAGTACCTTATACCAAACTACAGTTGAACTCTTACCCCAATACCCAATTGGACTTATTCTGTAGTGGTCATCTCTCCTTTTAATGCATAGCTCCCAATACGTGACTAACCAATTGCGCGGATCCCAATACACAACTTAATCACTAACTTGAGAAGGATGTTGGCTACAAAGTTCTTCAGTTCATCAATATGATGAAGATCATGAAACTCCTTGGTTACAAAACCCTATGGTGTACAAATACAACAGCTTCTTCAAGAGAAAGATGAATTAGGGTAAATTCTGTCTCCGGTCACAATTTGCATAAACAAAACTTTGCTTCACACTCGAGCAACTATGCAACCTTTGACGACCCTTAAAATAATCCTTATATATGTTTAGGATTATGAGAAAAGAAAGCCCAAACATCTATTCATGGATTGGAATGAAATCAGATCTGAAAAACTAATTTTCATAAATCTCAACAAATACCTTATCTATCGAGCAACTGTCGAGCCTCGGTCTAGAATAGCCTTTTAAACCTTAATAGATACTAGTTGTCAAGCTTTAAAATCTAGTACTTCTTCACTTGAACTTGAAACCTAATTCCTTGAAGCATTAAACATATCCTAAATCTACCCAATTACAAATAAAGTGTGTTTTGACAAAGGATTAGCCAATTCTATATTGACATATGTTCCTAACATGAATCACATATGTCCTAGCAATCTCCCCATTTGGCAATCTATAACAAAACCACAACAAACAAATGAACATATGAGAGAAGTCATAAATCACTCAACTTATACTCACTTGTTGAATACAATAAAATCTATTCTAACACAAACTCTTGAAAAACTTTGCAAGAAGAGAGTTCATGGCATAGAAGACTTTGACAACCTATATTTCTGAAACACTTTAAACAAAACTCATCAAGGCATCTTAGTGTGAAACAGAAATAAAAGATTGCATACAATAAAGAAACATGTGTATAAAGAAAGAAAAGAAACAACACATATAGAGGTAGGTGAAGAAAAGCATACATCATAAATATAAATAAATATATATATATATATATTAAAGATAAGTACATTGTATGTAAACATGGTCACAAGACCGTTGTACAAGAAGGAGGTAAGCACTCCCCCTAACAAGATGAAACACATCTCCCCCTTACAAAAGCATGTATTTCTCCCCCTAACATGTAGAATTTTAAAAAGAAACCACATATTCTCCACAATTTCTCCCCCTTTTTGTCATGATTGACAAAGGGTACAAAAAGCTAGAAAGCTTCACCCTAAGAAATATAAAGATGATCAAGGGGGTATAAAGAATCCATATAAATGCATGAATGTAATGACACAAGATGCTATGGATGACAAGATAAAAGAAAGATGCAAAACATGTGAAAAAAAAATGCATGCAAGAGGATTTCGATGGATCAAGAAGCTATCAAGCATCCAGAAATTTTCTTGATGGATCGAGTAGCTATCAAGAATGCAATAAAAAAAGCTGAAAGGGCTTGATAGATAGCCTAGCTATCGAGAGGTATTGAGAAGCTGTCGAGATTACTTCAAAACAGTTTTTCAAAGAAGAGAAAAATACAGATACGAATGCAATCAAACATGCTATTCAACCAGAGATCCAAACATCATTTTATGCTCTCAAAAACATCTCTCAACAAGAAAAATGTTAAGCATTTAGATCCAAAACACACACACACACACACACACACACATGCACACACACATTAAACAAGTCTAACCAATTTTATATTTCAAAAATAAGTTAAGACAGTTTAGTGAGCATACATTAATACATGTATTCCTTGTGATGGCCAAATCACATTGTACTTGCACATGTATCAAGAATAACAGAGAGTATTGCGTGTTGTGTGTGAAAAATATCGCAAGATTGCATAAGTGTCTACATTAATAGGCCAAGAATGTATTGACCCCTTGTGTAAATTAACCAATTAACTTAGCCAAGTGAATTAATTAAGTTAATTAATATGAAAATCACATGGCAGCACAAACAAATCACCAAATAACTAAGTATACAATGGAAAATAAATGACACGGTGATTTGTTTACGAACGGGGAAAACCTACATAGCAAAAACCCCACCGGGTGATTTTAAGGTCACCATTTTCGAGAATCCACTATTATCACAACAAGCGGTTACAAGTAAAGGAATCCCAGTACCTTATACCAACATACAGTTGAACCTTTACTCCAATACCCAATTGGACTTGTTCTGAAGTGATAATCTTTCATTTTTAATGCACGGCTCCCAATACGTGACTAACCAATTTGATGCGCAGATCCCAATACGCAGCTTACTCATCAACTTGAGAAAGATGTTGGCAACAAAATTCTTCAGTTCATCTTCACGATAAAGATCATGAAGCTCTTTGGTTACAAAACCCTACAATGTACAAATACAGCAGCTTCTTGAATAGAAAGATGAACTAGGGCATATGTCTCCAATTCGCAATATGCTTGTGAAAAACTTTTGCATTGAGTTGCATCAGCTGTGACGGCCCCTTAAAACAATCCTTATATATGTTTAGGGTTATAAGAAAAGAAAGCCTAAACATCTACCCATGGATTGGATGAAAATCAGAACTGAAAATCTGATTTTCTTAAACCTCAATAGATAGCATATCTGTCGAGCTTTAAAATCTAGCACTTCGTCGCTTTTTGGACAAACTTGCATGTCTTTAACACTTAATCTTGAAACCTTGTTCCTTGAAGCATTAAACACATCCTAGATATACTCAATTACAAGTAAAGTGTGTTTTGTCAAAGGATTAGCCAACTCTAATTTGACATATGTTCCTATCGTCAAATCACATATGTCCTAACATACATGTTATGACGATTTGAGATATGAGAAAAATCACTTTAATTCACACAAAATCATAACTGCTTGATCATTCAAGTGGTCGTTCTCCCATATGCTTTTTACCAACATATCGTCCACGTAAACTTGCACATTCCTCCCAATCTGACGTGTCAACATTTTGTCCATCATCCTTTGATATATGATGCCCGTATTCTTGAGTCCGAACGGCATCACTTTGTAGCAGAAGAGACCCTGGCTAGTAACAAATGAAGTCTTCTCCTAATCGGCCTCGTCTAGCTTGATCTGGTTGTAACCAAAGAATGCATCCATGAAACTTAGCAACTGGTGTCTTGCTGTTGAGTCCACCAAGATGTCAATTCATGGGAATAGATAGCTATCCTTGGGGCAGGCCCTGTTTAGTTTTGTGAAGTCCACGCACAGACTCCACTTTCTGTTAGCTTTCTTGACCATCACCACATTGGCCAGCCAGTTGGGATAGTACACTTCTCATATGAAGTCTACTTCCTGTGGCTTGCGGACCTTATCTGCTATGGCTTTGTCCCACTCCTGTGCGAACACCCGCTTTTTTAGACGGATGGGAGAGAAGGAGGGCAATACATTCAACTTGTGGACTATGATCGAAGGATCAATTCCGGGCATGTCCTCATGGCTCTAGGCAAATACATCCTAGTTCTCTCTTAGAAACGTTATGAGTGCCTGACGGATCGGCGGGCTAGCTAGAGTGCTGATCCTGGTTATTCGTTTGAGCCTAAAGTCGCCCAAGATTACCTCTTCCAATCTTTCTACGGGTTCTGTCACCGTTCGCTATTCTTCTATGCACATGGTCTGTAAATGATTGTCCATTTCCAGCATGACAATGTAGCACTCGTGTGCCACCACTTGATCTCCTTGTACCTTTCCCACTCCATACACGGTTAGGAACTTGATCATGAGGTGGTAGGTTGAAGTCACAACTTTCCATGAGTTAAGTGTAGGGCGACCTAAGATGGCATTATATGCAGACGAACAGTCGACAACCAGGAAAGTGACATCCTTAGTAATCTGCTGAGGGTAGTCACCAACCATTATGGACAAAGTGACCGCACCTAGGGGATGTACTCTTGTTCCTCCAAGTCCAACGAGGGGTGCGTTAACTGGACCAGTCATTCTCTATCAATCCTCATCTACTGGAACGTTGGGTAGTAGAGGATGTCAGCAGAGCTCCCATTATCCATAAGGACTTGATAGGTGTTGTAGTCCCCCACCCGTATGCTAATTATGAGCACAATGTTATGTTGGTGGTGGAGACGCCTGGCATCTTCCTCTGTGAACCCAATGACGGGATTGTCGATCCGTGCCATCTTTAGGACGAAGCCTATTAACTAGACGTTTTGAAGCATTCGTAGATAGGTTTTTCATGCCTTCTTGGATGAACTGGATGCTGTGGTTCTTCCTACGATCATCCTTATGTCTCCTAATGGGGGTTTGGGACGCTCATTTTCTCTCTGGGAAAGTTGCTCCTGGGGCTGGTCCATCATTTCCTTCCCGATGAATCTTTGTAACTTCCCTTGCCTGATAAGAGCTTCTATCTATTGCTTTAATTCATAGAAGTCAGATGTATCATGACCGTGATCGCGGTGGAAGCGGCAATACTTGTCTCTGAACCTTTTGCTAGGGTTTCCCTTCAACTTGCCAAGAAAGGTCAGGGCTCTTTCTTCATTAATCTGCATCAAGACTTGATCAATCAGGGTGTTCAACAGGGGTGAAGCTTGTGAACCTCCCTATGGGGGGGTTTTGAAGCGCCTGTCCTCCCGTTGTTCTTCAGTCCTAGCCATCTTCCGCCCTTTATCCTGCTGTGTGTCCTCTTGTTTTTCCCTCTTCTTGGGATTCTCTTCTTGGGCTAGCAATGCGTCTTCCGCGTTCATGTACTTAGTAGCTTTGTAAAGTACATCCAACATGGTTTTGGAGTCGTTCTTGTATAAAGAAAATAGAAACATACCCTTTTGTAGCCTATTCGTGAATGCAGCTACAAGTATCTTGTCGTCAGCTTCATCGGCAAAGAGGGCCTCTTTGTTAAAGCGGGTTATGTAAGACCTCAGTGTCTCATCCTCCCGTTGCTCAAAGTTCATCAGGCATGCAGCGGACTTCTTATACCTGTGCCCCCCGATAAAGTGTGAGGCAAACTGAATGCTTAACTCCTTAAAGGTACTAATGGAGTTGGGCGTCAACTTGCAAAACCAAATCCTTGCGGGGCCCTTCAACATAATGGGGAAGGCCCTGCACATGATCTCGTCCGCCACTCCTTACAGGTGCATCAGGGTCTTGAAAGACTCCAGGTGATCCAAAGGATCCTTGTAAGTTTCTACCTGTGGCATGCTGAACTTTGGTGGAAGGGGAAATAAGGTGATTGGTGCAGTAAAGGGCGAGTCTGTCCGATGGACTAGCTCGTCGAGGTTGCTTGACACCCGTCATCTGAGGGCATTCATCATGAGGTCCATCCCCTCTTTCATCATTTGCATCTCCACGACCATGTGCGGCAGAACAATATCTGCAGCAAATGGATGACTTGTATCTAGTCGCTCTTATCTGCTTGGGACGTTGCTGCCTTCCAACCCCTCCTAGTTCCTTCTCTCAGCACTGGTATTTTCCTAGTCCTCCTCCTGGGTGTTTAGCGTTGCGTTCTTCTAGCGCAGCTACTCCTTTAAGTCATGATTTTGCTTGGTGAGGCATTCTACTGCCACGACAAGAGTTTGAACCTGTCTCTTAAGGGCGATGGTGCGCGGTTTGTCCTTTTGATGGTTATTGGTAGTTGCCATCGAACGAGTAAATACCATGCTACTTTTAGTCTAGAAAGTGGTAGTATGGCTTACTTCCAATCAACCATTTCCCATAGACAACGCCAACTGATGATGCTGAAAATCATCAGTAAGCCGCACAGTCCTCACGTGTTGTAGACAACACCTGCACAACATAGAAAAAGAAGCAGACCTTACAGAGAGTACCAGTGTGTCACCGGCCAAATACTCTCCGAAGGTTAAGTTAGAAAATGTTCGTAATTCTAGAGTGCCAGAGCTGGGGTAAAATTATGCGTACCTTGATTTCTGAGAGTTTTGAGTTTTTATAGTAGTGTAGAATCGACTATAATTTGTTGGCGAGGAGGAATTTTTCCTTATAAGGAAGATCTTCATAAATGTACGTATTTTGCAAGATCCTTTCCATATAGAGATTTCGTTGATTAGGGTTAATTGTGAGGCCTAAGACATTTCCATTTGAAATTTCTTGAGGACTACTTAAACCATGTGGATGCCACATGACCTTGCTGTCGTCCACTTTGTATCCGTCTACTTTCTTATCCGTTCGTCATGGAGAGCCCGTCATTCTTGGATGCATCCCCCCGTCTTCTTCCACTACTTTAATCATGCACTGCCCAGTACCGTCGTTCATGGCAGATTCCGTCAATCGAGACCATCCACTTAAATTTTATCATCTTCAGTACCTAAGTTTTGTCCTAAATTTAAAGAGTGAAACGGTTGAATTAACTGGAATCTACTAATGCTCCGTTTGTTTCGATGAAAAATGTTATGTGAAAATAATTTTCCTTGTTTTCTAATATTGATAGCATCAGACAAAATGATTCAAAGAAAAATTATTTTTTGTTAATAGAGAATGTATGACTTATTTTTAGAAATTGTTTTCTATTAAAAATTTTTAGAAAACAATTTTATATCACAATAACTTAAATAAGGGAAGTTAGAAAATTATTTTTCAACTTATATATTTAAAGTTACTATCAAACATAAATTAAAAAATACTTTTTTAAAAATGACTCATTTCCTAAAAAATAATCTGGTCAGAATAAATAGTGCGTTTAACGCGTGAACCACCGCATTTTTGCCGCCATACTTCAACAAAATTAAGTTTTTTTTTTGTTTTGTTTTGTTTTTGTTTTTGTTTTTGTTTTTGTTTTTGTTTTTGTTTTTTTTTTTTTTTTTGAGAAAAAACAAAATTAAGTCGGATGTGATACTTGAACTACCACATTTTGATTGCACTCTCAAACTAATAGATAGACTTAGAGGTAATATATTATATCCCGGGAAGCATTGAATTCATCAATTCCCAGTGCCCATATTGTAAATATTGTCATAAATTTCACACCTACCTTGCTGTAATGGTATTAATTTGTTAGTTGGTAGACAACTAGACATGATGGAGGTGGGAGTGAGACGAGGTGTAGTGTGGCGCCGCACGGGAATTGTTCATTTACCTTAGTGCTAATAAATGGTAATTAAAATGTCAGTATATATTCCTATGTTACAAGTAAATATTTTTATGTTTTCATATAAAATTTTATTTATAATTAAATAAATTTTATACATATAGAATATTAGTCCAGACTTAACTTTTAATACTCTTACCAAAGTGATTGTTTATTGTATCAAGTTAGGTTAATATATTTGGCAATACAATTATTAATTAAAATAATTATCTTTATTTTAATGTTTTATTATTTGTATTAAATATCAGTATTTTATATTTTTATTTATAATTTCAATTTTTTCTTGATCTTTTAATATTTTATTTATAATTTAATTACTAGATCTTAATGGTCATATATATATATATATATATAGAGAGAGAGAGAGAGAGAGAGAGAGAGAGAGAGAGAGAGAGAGATATAGAGATATAGAGAGAGAGAGTCATTCATTTTTTTTTCTGTAAATTGTATGAAAATTCTCAATATATATACCAGTATAAAAGTACATACATACTAGTATTATTCCCGTGCGATGCACAACTCGATAAAGATTTATATGTAAACTAAATTTTTTTAAAAAATAATATAAACTAAATTATTAAATAAATAGTAATAATAAATTACAAAATAAGTAAATAATTTTAATAAAAAATTACTTTAAGTTCAAATTTTTTAGTGTCTAGACTTTATCTATTTTTATATTTTAAAATTATCTTTGTACTTTGCATTAATTTCTAAATATAAGATATAGTATGAGTTTGATCATTCATTTATGAGTTATATTTAATCTATGCTATAGTCAACAGAAAAAATTTAATAAATAAAATAGTTTCTGAATACCAATTTTTTTCCTAGTGATAGTCTAATTAAAAATATATATATTAATGCACTTACAAATTAAATACAATAACCAAAATCCAAAATCAAAACAAACACAAAAGAGTTCAAAATTTTAAAATATAAAAAAATTGAAACCAATAACTTAAATGAATGTCCACTATTTAGCTTCTTTATAATAAACTTTCCCTACATAATATCTTGGGCCAAAATGGCCAAATACCACAATTTTCAAAAAAATTTAGCAAAAAAGAACTATTTCGAAAATAAATGGGAATGTACCACTTTTTCTAAAACTCGAGTTTCAGAAACTCGAGTTCCTCATTAGTTTCGTCACCGTGGCACTACTGAGCTGGAATTTGTGCAATTAAAAAAAATAATGTGGTACTCGAGCTTGGCAAACTCGAGTACCTTTTATAAAAAAATTATGTTTATGTTTACTTTTATGGTACTCGAGTTCACCAAGCTCGAGTACCTTGTAAGGAACTCGAGTTTAGTAAACTCTAGTTCCTTATAGCTTTTTTTTTTCTTTTTTGGGATAATCGACAAATAAACATAAACATAAAACTAAGTATTTTTTTATGTTTTTATTTATTTAAATAGAAGCATTGTAAAATATAGAGATTTTAATTTAAAAATATGAATTAATTTCTACATTAATTAAATTGTTTATTGTTTTCTTAGAAATTGTTCACTGTTTTTTGCAAAAACTATTTCTACGATTTTGCATAAAATTATTTTATGTTTAGCATTATTTAAAAAATTGTTCACTCTCTTTTCTGCGTAAATTATTTTCTGTTCACTATTTAAAAAATTGTTCATTATTTTCTCATAAAACACCTACTGAAATCGTGTTTTCTAAATTTAAATGCCAAATCTGAATGCTTTTTCATGCATGCTTAAATTTCACAATAATCGAATTTGTTTTTCCGCATTGATAAAATCTATTTTTACATTAACAAAATTTGCTCTCTGCACATCATGTTTACTGTATATTCGAATCTGCATAATGCATTCATAAAATCTGTTTTCTGCATTAATTAAAACTGTTCATTGTTTTCTCATAAAAATTGTTCACTGTTTTCTGCAAAAAATAATTTTATGCAGAATGCTAGAAATAGTTTATGCAGAAAACAGTGAACAATTTTTATGAGAAAACAATGAACAATTTTAATTAATGCAGAAAATAGATTTTATGAATGCAGTAAGTAGATTCGAAAATACAGTAAACATGATGTGCAGAGAGCAAATTTTATTAATGTAGAAATAGATTCTATCAATGCAGAAAAATAGATTCGATTATTGTGAAATTCAAAATACTGAAAAAGCATTCAGATTTGGCGTTTAAATTTAGAAAACACGATTTTACTAGGTGTTTTATGAGAAAACAGTGAACAGAAAATAATTTACGCAGAAAAGAGAGTGAACAAATGTTTAAATTATGCTAAACAAAAAATTGTTTTATGCAAAATCGTAGAAATAATTTATGCAGAAAACAGTGAACAATTTTTATGAGAAAGCAATGAACAATTTTAATTAATGCAGAAAACAGATTTTATGAATGTAGAAAGCAAATTTGAATATACAATAAATATGATGTGCAGAGAGAAAATTTTATTAATTTAGAAATAGATTTTGTCAATGCAGAACATGAAAAAGCATACAGATTCGGCTTTTAAAAGCATTTAGATTTGGTTTTTAAATTTAGAGAACCCAATTGCAGGAGGTGTTTTATGAGAAAATAGTGAAATTTTTTTTAAATAGTGAACAGAGAATAATTTACGCAAAGAAGAGAGTGAACAATTTTTTAAATAATGGTGAACAGAAAATAATTTTATGCAGAATGCTAGAAATAGTTTATGCAGAAAACAGTGAACAATTTTTATGAGAAAACAATGAACAATTTTAATTAATGCATAAAACAGATTTTATGAATGCAGTAAGCAGATTCGAATATACAGTAAACATGATGTGCATAGAGCAAATTTTATTAATGTAGAAATAGATTCTATCATTGCAGAAAAATAGATTCGATTATTGTGAAATTCAAAATGCTGAAAAAGCATTCAGATTCGGCGTTTATATTTAGAAAACACGATTTCACTAGGTGTTTTATGAGAAAACAGTGAAAAATTTTTATGAGAAAGCAATGAACAGTTTTAATTAATGCAGAAAACAGATTTTATTAATGTAGAAAGCAGATTCGAATATACAATAAATATGACGTGTAGAGAGCAAATTTTATTAATTTAGAAATAGATTTTGTCAATGCAGAAAAATAGATTCGATTATTGTGAAATTCAAACATGAAAAAGCATTCAAATTTGGCGTTTAAATTTAACACGATTTCACTAGGTGTTTTCCATTTAATTTTCACGATTTTGTACATTTAATGAATTCAAACTTTTCAACAAATTCAAACTATCTGTACATCTAATTTACACAATTTTATTTTGTACTTTCAAGATTTTATACATTCAACGAATAAATTTTGTTTTTTACAAATTTGAATGATCTGTACATCTAATGTACACAATTTTCTCTTGAATTTTCACAATTTTGTACTTTCAACGAAATCAAATTTCTCAACAAGTCCAGAATATTTGTACATCTAATGTACACAACTTTCCATTGAATTTTCATGATTTGGTACGTTCAACAATTTCGATTTTCCATTAAGATTTCACGATTTTGTATGTTCAACAATTTTGGAATTTTCATCAAATCAGGATGATTAGTACATTAGTACACAATTTTAAATTGAATTTTCACAATTTTGTACATTTGACGACTTCAAATTTGGAAACAAATTTGGACGATTGTACATCTAATGTAATTAATTTTCCATTGAGTTTACTTATTTTGGTATGTTCTTCAATTTGCATTTGAATTTTCACGATTTTACACACTCAACGAATTCAAATTTTTCAACAAATTCAAATTTTTCAACAAATTCGTACTATCTATACATCTAATGTACACAATTTTTCCTTGAGTTTTCATGGTTTTGTACATTTAACGAATTCAAATTTTTCAACAAATTCGTACTATCGATACATCTAATGTACATAATTTTTCCTTGAGTTTTCATGGTTTTGTACATTTAACGAATTCAAATTTTTTAACAAATTCATACGATCTGTACAACTAACGTACATACTTTTCCATTGAATTTCATTATTTTGTACTTTCAACGAAGACAAATTTCTCAACAATTCTAGACTATCAGTACATCTTATGTACAATTTCACGATTTGGTCGTTCATTGATTTTCCATTGATTTTTCCCGAATTTCTACTTTCAACTAATTCGAACTTTTTTACAAATTCGAATTATTCGAGGCATTTACCATTAGGTAATTTATACAAATCATTCATTTTTCCTTCATGGAGTTTGTCCATTATTCATATGGTTACATATTTTAAAAAACACAAAAACCATTTAAGTGCAATAGCCGCGCCAATGCTAAAAATAGTTTATGCAAAAAACAGTGAACAATTTTTATGAGAAAACAGTGAATAGTTTTAATTAATGCAAAAAACAGATTTTATGAATGCAGTAAGCAGATTCGAATATACAGTAAACATGATGTGCAGAGATCAAATTTTATTAATGTAGAAATAGATTTTATCAATGCAGAAAAACAAATTCGATTATTGTGAAATTTAAGCATGAAAAAGTATTCAAATTTGACGTTCAAATTTAGAAAACACGATTTCAGTAGATGTTTTATGAGAAAACAACGAACAATTTTTTAACTAGTGAACAGAAAATAATTTTATGCAAAATCATAGAAATAGTTTTTGCAGAAAACAGTGAACAACATTTATGAGAAAACAATGAACAGTTTTAATTAATGCAGAAAATAGATTTTATGAATGTAGTAAGCAGATTCGAATATATAGTAAACATGATGTGCAGAGAGCAAATTTTATTAATGTAGAAATAGATTTTATCAATGCGGAAAAACGAATTCGATTATTATGAAATTTAAGCATGCATGAAAAAGCATTCAGATTTGGCATTTAAATTTAGAAAACACGATTTCAGTAGGTGTTTTATGCAAACAATGAACAATTTTTTAAATAGTGAATAGAAAATAATTTACACAGAAAAGAGAGTAAACAATTTTTAAAAAAATAATGCTGAACATAAAATAATTTTATGCAAAATCGTAGAAATAGTTTTTGCTGAAAACAGTGAACAATTTAATTAATGTTGAAATTAATTCATATTTTTAAATTAAAATCTCTATATTTTACAATGCTTCTATTTAAATAAATAAAAACATAAAAAAACTACTTATTTTTATGTTTATGTTTATTTGTTGATTATCCCAAAAAAAAAAATGTTATAAGGAACTTGAGTTTACTAAACTCGAGTTCTTTACAAGGTACTCGAGCTTGGTGAGATCGAGTACCATAAAAGTAAACATAAACATAATCTTTTTTATAAAAGGTACTCAAGTTTGGTATACTCGAGTACTATGTTGCATGAAACTCGAGTTTGCCAAGGTCGAGTACCACATTTTTTTTTAATCATACAAATTCCAGCTCAGCAGTGCCATGGTGGCGGAACTGATGAGGAACTCGAGTTTCTGAAACTCAAGTTCCAGAAAAAGTGGTACATTCCCATTTATTTCCGAAATAATACTTTTTTGCTAAATTTCTGAAAATTGTGGTATTTGGCAATTTTTCTCTAATATCTTGCTCATAAATTCAGAATCAAAGAAAAATATGCAAAATACCTAAACCACCACATTTTCTTCAGCATACTTAAACCGAATTAAATTGGATGTGATACTTGAACTACGACATGAAATTGGATGGGAAGCATTGAATTCATCAATTCTCAGCCCTCATCATAGGGTAAGCATTTGGTCCCCGTTTATCCTTTTCTAGCTAGCTCCCTCCACCACCGGTGATGATATATGTTATGAGAAAGCAAAAAATTAAGAAAGCTAAAACTAAAATTTTTGCCTTAACTTATTTATATTGCAAGTTGTAAGTGGTAAAGTAAAAGTGGTGAGCTCACAACTTTACCATTCATGACTTGCTTCGAGTGTAAGTTGTGGCAAAAGTTACAATCTTACCATTACTTAACTATAAAAAAATCACAATTTTGTAATAATTTTGTCCACGTGAGACAGACTATAAGCAATAGCAAAATAATGGTGGAACTATCTGAATAAAGTAGCAAACAACTAACTACAATTTGTCACACATGATAGTTATGTTAAAAGTTATAACTTTTTAAGTGTTACCAGAATTAATCTATAAAAAGGAAAGTATCTACACAAAAAAAAAAAAAAAAAAAAAATCACACGTAGCAAATTGTAAATATTGCCATAAATCTCACACCAAGTGTACTGCGGTGCCGCTGGGCAATTTTCGTGTATCATACTGCTCATAAATGCTTATAAAAATCTCGGTATATTCGTATGTTACTAGTAAATATTTTTATGTTTTCTTATAAAATTTTATTTATAATTAGAAATATATTTTATACATAAAAAAAATTTAGTCAAGACTTAATTTGTAGTACTCTTACCTTTTTCATTTTTGAGAAACAAACACACACACAAGGGAGAGGGAAATAGGTGTAATACTCTTACCTAAGTGATTTTTTATTGTGTCAAGTTAGGTTATTATATTTGGCAATCCAATTATTAAAATTATTATTTTTAGTTTAATGTTTTATTATTTATATTAAACATCAGTATTTTTATATTTGTATTTAATATCAATTTTTTTTATCTCTTTTGATTTTATCTATAATTTAATTATAAGATCTTAATGTCATATTATATATATATATATATATACACACACACACAATCATTCATTCTTTTTCTATAAATTGTTGAAAATTCACAATATATATACCAATATAGAAATACATACATACTAGTAAAATTCCGGTGCGATGCACGGTTTGATAAAGATTCATATGTGAGCTAAATGTTTTTTAAAAAATAATTAAAACAAAAATGTTAAATAAATAGTAATAATAAATTATAAAATAAGTAAATAATTTTGATAAAAAATTACTTTAAGTTCAAATTTTTTAGAGTTTAGACTTTATCAATTTTTATCTATTTTTATATTTTAAAATTATCTTTATGCTTTGTGTTAATTTTTTAATATGAAATGTGATATGAGTTTGAACATTTCCATTTGGATTATACTTAATTTATGCCATAACCATCACAAATAATAGTAAACCAAATAGTTCCTAGCTCAATACTGATTTTTTTCCTAGTAGTTAAAAAAATCAACACACTCACAAATTAAATGCAACCAAAAATCAAAACATACACAGTTCAAAAATATAGAATATAAAAAAAATTAAAAACTTACAATTGAGAATCAAGAACTCAAATGTGTGTCCACTGTTTTAATTCTTTATAGTAAAGTTCTTCTGGCATAATATCCTGCATGTAAATTCAAAAGCAAAGAATAATAAGTAAGATGAATTTATTAGATTAAAATATAAGCATAAGTTGCATCTTGGGGGAAAAAGTAAAAGGAAAAAAAAAAAAAAAACAAAGTGGGATGCATTGTGTGGGATTTAATTATAGGGATGACTTGTTAGTTAAGAAGGATTGTATTGAAAAGCCGTAGCTGAATATATATACATATATACATATATATAAATATATATATATTTCTATTCTGGAGTTTGGAATGCTGCACAGTTAAATTATAGTACTATTAAAAAAGAAATTTTATCTATAATACTATGTATTTCAAAGTTTCAAAATGATTTGTTAAACCAAAAGTTTTTATTACGAATTGATTGCAAAAGATATACATACATATATATATATATATATAGAAAAGTTCTGAAAATTTTGATAATAGATTTTTAATTGGAGTAGAATTTAAATTTCTAAAATTTAGATGATAAAATTTTCATTATCTAAATTAAATTATTGTTAAATCTTATCCCTTAGGTAGCTTAAAATCCTAATAAAATATTAATTTAATAAGATGCAACTTGATGAAATAAAAAATAAAAACAAAAATGTGGATTGTGTGGGATTTAAGTTTAGAAAATTTTGTTAATAAAAATTTAGCTTGAATATAATCCCTTAGTCAAGAGGCCTATAGCTTTTTTTTTTTTTTTTGAGAAGAAGAACCCCATAGCTTAATATCCTAATAATATATTAATTTAATAAGATGCAACTTAAGGAAAAAAAAATAGAAACTGTGGGGGAGGATTTTGATCCAAGCCCGCAAGCAGTTTGTTTGCTTTGGATTCGAGGATTCGCACGGCTTTGTTCTTTGCAAGCGAGTGTGGGAAGTCTTTTGAGAGCAGTCCCACATCGAAGAAAGAAGCGCCTCACCTATGCCTTATAAGCACAAGTGTATCACTACTACACATGCTTATAAGCATAAGTGTAGTGGTACACTTATGCTTATAAGACATAGATGGGGCGCTTCTTTCTTCAATGTGGGACTGCTCTTAAAAGACTTCCCACACTCGCTTGCAAAGAACAAAGCCGTGCAAGTCCTTGGACCCAAAGTGTACAAATTGCTTGCGGGCTTGGATCAAAATCCTCCCCCACAGAAACAAAAACAAGAGTCGGGTGGGATTAAAGTTTAGAAAATTTTTTATAATAAACTTTTAGTTTGAATAGAATTTAAATTTGTTGAAATTAAAATAATAAAGTTTAATCTAAATTAAACTGCTATTAATTATTATCCCTTGATTTGAGTAAATATATCCTTAAAAATAATGTAAAATTAATTTACTAATTAATTTTTCTTAAAATGCTGATAACAGACTTTTAGTTGGAGTAGAATTTAAATTTCTAAAACTTAGATGATAAAGTTTGTAAAGTTGTTATTTAAAACTACGTTTTTTATGTTGGATTTAATTCCGTGTCAAATTTGATTGTATTTCTATTTAATCAATTCCCTGTATTTTTTGTGGAATTTAATGTAAGGGTTATATGTGAGAGATTGGTTAAGTTCTGTGAAGATGAAGAATTCACAATTAGCTCGCGACTAGTTCGCAAGTGCCAACCCACGAAAGGGCACATTAGAAACACATGCTAGAATTTGAAGAGTCTATTTGCCAGGCTGAATTTCGCGAGTCACTTCGCGACTTAGGCCAAGTCAAGAATGACCCGCAGAACTTATTTCCTAGAGCTTTTTTAGTGTGTTTTTTCTCATACCTTTACCAATACTATATAAGCTCTCATTTCCCACAAAATTGTGAGAATAAGAAAGAGTTTTTACAAAGAAACGTTTGAGAGAGAAACCCTAGCTATACACTTGAGAGTTAGAGATTGTTCACCCACAATCATCTACACCATTTCTCTAAAATTTTCCTCTACTCCTACCTCTCCATCTACACATCCTTAAGAGGTTCTTAGTCCAAACACTTATCTCACCCATTCTGAGTGTTGAGAGAAGTTTTGGTACATATAGGAAGCATTGGAAGAAGCCATTAAGTGGCGGATGCAATTCAGAGCTAATTGCGAGATTTAGATAACTTGTGAAGGCATGGCTCTGTGAAGCCCGTTGGTGGCAGGAACATGGAGGATTCAAGTACATTGGGTAGATTAGGCTTGAAAGGACTTTTTGATATTCATGTAATCCAACTTTATTCACTAGTGAATCAATTTCAGCTTGGAAGGCAGCGAAAAGGTTTTTTACCAAGTACTTCGATTTCCTCTTCGATAACACGTCTTGCTGTTATCTTATATTTGCATCTCTCTTCTCTACTCTTTAAGTTTTACATTTATTGTTCATTGTATATGATTATGCCTTAGAGAGAGTTGTTCTGGTTTTATTGCGTATCATTTACTCTTGTTCCACACTTAAATAAGTTAGAGTAAAAGAAATTACGCCATAAGTTTAAAATTGGGGGTCTAAATTAGTTATAGTGTTTTACACTATTTGAACTTTCAAAGTTTTATCCTTAGTCAAAACATGGGTTTTTTTTTTTTTTTTTAGAAAGAAAATGTGGGTTTTCATGTGAGATTAAAGTTTAGAAATTTTTTATAATATAATTTAGTTTGAATAGAATTTGAATTTGTAGAAATTTAGATGATAATTTTTACCTAAATTAAACAGTTGTTAAATTTATTGCTTGATTTGAGGAAATATATCCTAACAAATGATATAAAATTAATTTACTAATTAGTGAGAGTTGCCACTTGGCATAACTACAAATTCTAAGCCCAACTTTTATTATATAATAAATATTGATTTTTTTTCTAATGATAGCATAATTAAAAAAAAATCAACACACTCACGAATTAAATATTATAATCAGAACCCAAAATCAAAACATAGACAAAAGAGTTCAAAAATTGAGAATAAAAAAAAAATTAAAACTTACATAAGAGAACCAAGAACTTCAATGGGTGTCCATTGTTTTGCTTCTTTGTGGTAAACTTTCTTTGACATAATATTCTTTATGCAAATTTAAAAGCAAAGAGTAATAAGTAAGATGAATTAATTAGATTAGAACATAAGCGTAAGTTGCATATTGAGGGGAAGAAATGGAACCAAAAAAAAAAAAAAAGCGTGTGTATATTGTGTGGGATTTAATTGTAGGTATGACTTATTACTTAAAGAGTGATTGTATTGAAAAGCCACGGCTATATATAAGTTTTAAAAATTTTGATAAAAGATTTTTAGTTGGAGTAAAATTTAATTTTTTTTTAAACTTAGATAATATAGTTTTATCTAAATTAAACCATTATTAAATATTATCCCCTAATTTGAGGAAATATATCCTAGCAAATAATATAAAATTAATTTATTAATTAATTGTTCTCAAAATATTGATAATAGAATTATAATTGGAGTAGAAATTAAATTTTCTAAAACTTGGATTATAAAGTTTTATCCTTAGTCAAAACTCAAATAGTATAAAACTAATTTACTAAATAATTGTTCTTAAAATGTTGATAATAGACTTTTAGTTGGAGTAGAATTTAAATTTCTAAAGCTTAGATGACAATTTTTTATCCTTAGAAAAAATGTGAATAATATAAAATTAATTTACTAATTAGTAAGAGTAGTCACTTGGCACAACCATGATTTCTAAGTCCAACATTTATTATATAATATATATATATATATATATATATGATATTTAATTTTCTATTTTTATATCAATTTTAAAAAAAATTAAATTTAATACAACACTAATTATATTAATAATTAATTTTGGTACTACAATTTTTTCCAAATACTAACTGTAGTATTATATGCATGATGGTCGTAGTTTGTTTGTTGCAAAGACATTAGGATAAATCTGGATGCAATTTGGCCAACGGGTTTAAATACTAATATGAGAAACTAAAATTTTTGTTTATTATTTTTCTTGAATCATGGTAAAAATATGAAGAAATATATATACTGGTTTCCTTTCTCCCAAAATAAATAAAAAATAAATATGTGAAATAGTGAAACTATATATTTAGGTTAGAGATGAAAAATGTATTATATATATTATTTGTAAATTACACAAAGTGTAGATCTTGAACACAAAAGGAGGAATTATATATAAGCCAGAACTCACTTTAAAAAAAAAAAAAAAAACCCTTAAATTTGATATAACCTACTCCTAATAAATTGCATATATTATGTTGAGTTATACACGAGATAGGGTAGACTAATTTAAGAATGTTATAAAATTGTTGTGATTTTTTATTAGAATGCTTTGGTACCACAAGATGGTCGTAATTTGCAGACCTATAGTAATGTGGGTGGATATGGTTTTGCCGCTTGGTTTGATCCATGGTTCTAGTAGCAGTGGGTCGTAAATTCGTAACTGCAGCAAGTCATTAAAATTTACTATTTAGAGCACATGCATGTGTATGGGCGTGATGGTGATGGTTTTTATTTTTTGGAAGGAGATGACTGGAAATTTTGGTGTTCATTAAAGATTAGGAGGAAAAAAATATTGATGATAATGCATGTACGTACCACTTTCTGATGTAGCCTATGTTTAGGTTATAGATTGACCTCAATAAATTAATCAATTATCCAACTTGATTAATTTGTCCAAATTACATACAAATTTAATCATGGCACAGTTAAATCACCAAACTATATTAGAGTGCAAAGGAAAATAAGTTTGATACAGTAATTTGATCACAATGAGGAAAACTTTTATAGGCAAAATCCCATTGAATGAATTTTAGGTCACCACTCCTGAAAAATTCATTACCAAGAAAAAACAGTTCAAGTACAAGAAATTTTATCCTTACTGGTCTATCCCAAAGTATCTACTTAAAGTAGAATTTCCTAATCTATATAGGAAGATCAACTCCGATCCCCAATTGGACTTGATCTTGTAAAAGACTTTTCATTTGCAACAACCTTTTTTTTTTTTTTTTTAATTTTATTGTTGTAGCTTTGTAGAGTTTTTCAATACATGCTTGGATGAACTAGAAGCAACTTGGCACAAAACCCTATGTACACAACGTCACCACTCTATATCTCTTTGTCTCTAAGATGATGGCTGTAAAATATATCTTTTATTTGCTCTGGAATCCTAGTGTACAAATTCCTAGAAGACCAAGTCATCATGGGCTAAATATTGAATTTAATGTTCAGTTTTCCCGAACCTCAATAGGTTAAGAGGTTAATAAATAGCCTTAACACACATGCTTCTGCTTAGAGGCTAATTAATCAAGGGTGGTGATCTAATGAAGTTAGATCAAACATGAGGGGTCCACACTAAATTCCACTTTGTGAGGTTCACAATTGTATTGGGTTGGTTTTCCATTACCACTACTGAAATTTCGTAAACAGGATCAAAACTGAGTACAAGAGCTAGAAGTTATAAACAATTTCAATAAGAAGGAGCCACTAAAGAACTGACCTGTTTGACAACAAGATCCCCCGGCTGGACCTCAACTCTTTGCATGCAATCCAATAAAGCATGACACTGGGTATCAGTAAGTTTTCTGAAAAGGAAATGGTCATGCAGTGCCCGTTCAATGTGTGCCTGTAACATGGGAATATGTAAGACTTGAGAACTACATTGGTTCATGGTAAGCACTTGCTACTAAGAAAAATTTGTCCCACTATTTTATCACATGCAAATTTGTGCCTAATTTTGGAAACTCGAACACCCCATCGCTTGCAAGCACAAAGAAAGGATGCTCTGGCGTGAGCTCCAAAACAATGATTTCAGGGGTAGCAACAACCCCAATAGACTAAGCAAACGAATCACCAATACTCCTTGTAAAAGCTGTACCTGGATTCCCATTGGGCACCCCGCACCCACAACCAAACACCATGAGAGAAATCTTTTCTATTGTCACACTTTTCTATAAATCCCCATTTTCTATACTCCTAACTTTATGGAAGTGAAGCTTTCTGCCGGTGAGTTCAGTTTGTAAGAAGAAGTTTCGTATCATATATATACTTACATGTAGAATATTATAATATACGTTTGATAGACATGGTCAGAAGGATATTTGACTTGTGGAAAACATGGAGTCTGATGTAAGTAATAGTCAGAAGGATCTAATACTAATCATGACAAAAATCCACACATGAACATCTCTACACACAAATAAGTGTCTATCAACAATACTAGTGAAGTGATAAATCTCTGCCGTTTTAGGATTTTTTGAAGCTTGGCTATTTGTGTGTAAACAATAATACAAGATTAGTATTATTGGGTTCCAAGATTAGTATTATTGATATAATTAGTGATAATTCAGATGTGACGTGATTAGTATTATTATTGATAGAAGAGGGTAAAAGCTATTAGTGATAGAAAGCTATTACATGGTCAAGATAGAAGAGGATATTGTCTTGACTATTAGTGATTAGTTTTATTATTGATAGAAGAGGATCTAATATTATTTTGTAACATCAATCCACCCAAAAATTACACCAAAGATAAACAAGTACATTACAATTGAACAAATGATCAATGAACAATGATCCCAAGTTGGTAAGAATAAAGAAAAATGTTCAAAATGATCAATTTCAAATTTCAACATTAGATGGGTGGCGTATAGTATGCCCTTAAGCATTAAATGTTGGGTGCACATGCACCATAGTCCAGCCCATGAAGAATAAAAGCCCAAGTAATGAAGACTCCAATATCAAGTTGAAATAAGAGATCATGGTCAGCATGTACTTTGTGTGTTTCTAGGAGTCTAGCCATCTAATCACTACTCTTTAATGAGTTTGTGATAGGCTTGAATGGCAAGGAGTCCTAATTCCTTGCAAAGTACTGTACGTGGTGTACCAAGATTCCTACTCCTAATTGATTTGAGAGTGTGAGGGCATGCTTTTATATAAAAGGCATGCGTGTGGTGCTAAAAAGAATGAACACACAAGTGAATTGAGAGGGCAGCCAAGAGGAAGTCGCTTAGAAAAAGAAGACAACTAAGAGAGAAAGCTGTGCGTGGAGAAGGAAAATAAAAAAGGAGAGAGCAAAGTATTGCTGTTTTTGTGAAAGATAATTACTGTGTGTGAGAGTAAAGAAAACAAGAGAGATTTTTTTTCTTCAGCCATAAGGCAAATACAAAAATTACTGTAATTGATTTGATAATAGTGAAATTATTTGGAGTCTGTCCCGTGATTTTTCCTTTCAGGAAGAAAGGGTTTTTCACGTAAACATTTGTGTTCTTGTGTGTGATTGTTATTTTGGATTGCTAATATTGTTGATAACATTATTTGGGACCCAACGTTAAAACCATAACTAAACAAATATAAGAAATTTAAAACAGAAATTATGTGATTTCTAAAAGCAAAAGCTACAATCTGGACGTTATCACTGAGTTGGAAATGAATTTTTATTTTATTTTATAAAGTAGCTCAAACATCTCGTTATAGAGCAAAAATTAAATACATCCAAAGACAATTGATTGGTTATATTTTGGTCTGTCTCAATGTGTTTTTATGTAGTTTGATCTTGGAAGTACTTTTGTGGTGAATGAACCTGAGGGTTTATGGGGTATGTTAGGAGATGGGCTAAGAAACACAAAACACGGCACCAAGAGAAACAATCGTTTCCAAGGGGGAAAGAAGTAATAGATCAAATCATAGAATTAAGCAACCTAGATTCCCAAATTTCTTATCAAGCCACCTAATTTTCCTGAATTTTATTTAACTTTCCTTTTCGATCAAATTTTAGAGCATAAAGTGAAATATACATGTACAAATCTTCCTCATATGATTTTTTTTTCCTTGTCAATGCCTCGTATTCCACTCAAATTTCTGTGTGATCATTTAATCATTGACTAATTGTTGCAAGATATTTTCTTTTTAAAAAAAAAAAAAAGAAATTATTAAATACTAATTTAATTTTGGATTTTAAAAAATGGGGTTTTACTTAGAGGTCAACACCTGTGATGTTATAATGCCAAAGTTTATTATAACATAAGTAGTGTGCATTACGTAGGTGTAGTGGACACACTATTTGTGTAATAATGCCAAAGTTTCTATAAATATATATATATATATATATATAGATCAAGAATTTATGATTAATAGATGTAAAGTTATATGATTATAGGATTAATGTAAAATAGAAGTGTAGTACACCCATATTTAGGTCTTAAAAATCCCATCAAGCCAGTTATCTAAATTTGCAACCCTTATTTAATATAGAATAATCAATCATTTGATTGGATAGAGACTATACACATTCAAAAGATTAATTGAGTGTTCCAAAAATCTTAAATACTCACAAATAAAGAGTTGATTGATCAAAAGAAAATACTAATTAGGAGTGTTTGATAGAACAAAAAGGCTGAAGTTTTATGATATATTTAATAATTCGAGCTTCATAACCAAGTGTTAATTAAGCCATAATTGTAAAAGAAATTTAATGGTTTTTGGTTGAATGTGATAACAAAGTTAGTGATTGTTTGGGTTGTTGTGGGGGAATAGAAAGAAGTTTAGATTTGTGAAAGTCAAAGACCAAAGCTTAGCCAACAAATCAAACTTGTACGCTTAGCTTGATCATAATAAGTAAAATCTGTTTAAATACCTATAAAACTCTATACTTTTGATGTTTGTGATTGGTTTTGTGGTGAGTTGTTGTGTTGAAGCAAGGATTATGATGACGCTCTTACCTATGGGGGTGGTTCATCTTCAAGTTAAAACACTTATTGGTTAGTACTTTATTTTAGCAATTGACCCGCACTACATGGTGTGACTACTTTTTTTGATGTATTATTTGAAACTAATTATATTATATTACACTTAAAAATCTATATTTGCTTCCTACAACTTATACATTAGGAGTTGTGATTTTAATTCATTGGTGTGACTACTATTAATGCATTGCTAGAAATGCTTCTTATAACATAGTTAATGTTTTTACTTTACGATTTTAATATAGTATTGTTTTTATATTTGTGCAGATTTCTTATTGGTGGCATATAGGGGATTTACTTTTGGCATTACTTAAAGACATATGAGGGCATCTTCCGTTGGTTCTAATTATATTATACTACACTTTTTGAATTGTTATAAAACATCTTGAGTTGTTGTATGTGTTGCAAACAATTATTGTATGGAAAGAGTTTGAATTGGATACTTGTTTTGTTTTTTAATTGTGGAATGTATGGATCGATTTTTTATAAATGTGTTGTTTAAATAAATGTGTTATTCAAATATAAGGTTTTAATAATGTAATGACAGGTTACAAGTTAATATCAAAACCGTGAAAAAAATAAAAACAGAAAATAAGTTTTAGCGAAGAATTTTTCAGTCACAAATATAGCAACAATAAATTTTTTTAGTGACAAAATATTTCATCGCTAAATATAGCAAAATTTTGTAAGAAATGGTTTTAGTGACAAAAATTTCCATCGCTATATATGTTTAGATTTTCTTAAAAATAGTTTTCGTGACGAACTTTTTCGTCATTATATGTACCCGAGAATAGTTTTAGTGACAAAATTGTTCATCACTATATATGATTTAATAAACTAAAGTGTTTTTTGCGACGAAATATTTTTGTCGCTAAATAGTGTTTTTAGTGAGGAAAACATTTAGCAACGAAATGTTTTCGTCGCTAAAAGTTTTTTTTTTTTTTTTAACAAATCAGACTTTTAGTGACGAAATTTTTTGTTGCCAGGACTTTTAGCGACAAGGTTTCAGCGACGAAATGAGTTTCGTCGCTAATTAGTAGATTTCGTCACTAAGGTTCTTAGCAACAAAAAACTGGACTTTTAGTGACAAATTTTTCCGTCAATGAAAATACATTTTGTTGTAGTGAATATAAACAAATCAAACTCAAACACCTTAATAACTTGATTGACAACTATGTGCTAGGATTAGTGCCTTAATATCCTATTGTGTGATGTTATTTATGACATTATATTATAAAAAATAAAGTTGTTTTATTATCTAAAATAATGGTAACATGAATATTTGGATATTATCATATAGTCCTTAAGATGCATGGTATGTGATTTATGTAGTCACAAAAGATATAAATCACAAGTTCTTTGTAAACTCAAAATCTTAGTTTGTAGTCAGCGATGAAATTGGGCATTTCATTTGTGAAGACTATAACATGTTAACTAAGTTAGTTTGTCTTGATCATGGAAGTGGAGGCTTCTAGTTGATATATTAATGTGTCTTAAGTGTGTAAGACATATTGGACTGGAACGCTGTAAAATTAATTTTTCTATTAACAACTATGAACTGAATAATAAATCTCACGACTTTTATTTATATAAACTCTCAATCCTGAGAGGATAGTGAACCTGATCATAAAATGAGATTGCTTTGATATATTAGGAGTAAGATCTAGTAAAACGGTCAAAATCTCAATATGTTGGGCAACCATATGTAGTGTTGAAGTAACACATATTCTCACGATGAAATTCATAATCTCATTATAGAGATATAAAATATTTACTTGAGATAAGTTTAATTGGTTTAGTTACTTAAAGTGTTAAGCCAACCACTTTAGTAAATAGTTACTAAAATTTATATTTTATGAATTTTGATTTCATAAATATATGAATAACTTAAAAGATTAAATCGGAAACTCAAGGATCAAGAGGTAGTAATGTTCAAAGTGATAGTTATATATATTATAACTTTGTATTACTACGAATATTTCATGAAGGGGTTAATTTTTTAGATAATAAAGTCTTGGGATAAAATTTTATAAAGCCTAGAGTGCAATTATATTTTTATAGTGGTATTAAATAAATTAATAGTAACTTTGAATTTTTCTAAAGTTGATAGATATGCCCAAAACCCATTGAAGCTAGAGTTTTATTTGTTTCTTTGGTTCCATCCCAAGCCCTACAGAATCGCCTAATTGAGAATTAATCCCAAAAGGTATTAGATAATTAGTTAATTATTTAATTAGAGTTATTAAATAAAATAACTATTTAAAAAATTATCAGTACGTACGAGTGAAACAAAAGAAAATATTTTTTGAAAAAGAATTTTTTTTTTTTTTTTTGTGAAAAAAAGTGCGTATAGAACTGATTGAGAAACCGCACACCTTGGGCATATTTGGAATTGGGATGAAGATTGAAGGTCTTTCCAAGTTTAATCTTCTTTTGTTTAGAATGTCACTACATCAAGGTATGCTATTTTATTCTTTATTTAAAAAATTCTGATATTCCATGTTATCTCGCATGAATGAAGTAAATCCATTACTTTTTGCTTATTTTCTTGTGGTTTCAAAGGTAGCTTAAACACATTATTTTAAACGTTTCCATGTGAGATTTGACAGATATTTGTTTTTTAAAATATAAATGTTTCATGAACAACTAGAATAAGTTTCGAAGTAGTTGCATTTGCAATGTGTTTTTCAATGCATCACTCAAAAACAATTTCTGATCAGCACAGTTTCTCCTTAGTTTATTTTCATGGTTTTTTCTGTCTCCGTTCAATAATTATATAATGTGAACTTAAACATGGTCTGATAGTCAACATATTATTTCTCAACCAAAAAGAAAAAAGAGAGAGAGAGAGATAGTCAATATTATATATTTATATATATATAACCGAAGCCTCTAGAGCTCTCACAATTTTTCACGTCACCACTATTTTCTTTTTATTTCAGATTCTTTTTATTTTAGGTTTTATATCTTATATATTTACTATTTATTCTTTTTGTAATTATCTTATCAAATGTTACAATAGTTTAGTTAAAGTAAAACTCTATTAGATATATGGAAATTCTATTTCAACTAAAATTCTATAACAAAAATTTTTCAGACCTTGCCAAATCATTATTATTTTTTTCAAAACAAAATTGTTAAGAAAAATTGACTTGCACGGGACTTTTTTTTTTTTAGAAAAATTGCACGGAAGTTTAAACATGGGTTTGGTGGGCAATATATATTTTATTATATTTACAATTCTACATTATCCATCTAAAAGTTGTAGGTGAGCTTAAACTCAAACTTCTTACTCCTCAATTTCTTGCAACTTGTAGGTGACCTTCCCGTTGAGAACAAAGCAAAGAATCATGACAATAATAGTCTTCCCATAATGCATTAAATCTAAGAAGAGAAAGGTTATCCAGATCATCATGATCAACTTGCATCGCAAACACTTATCCAATTGAATCACTAGAGGGATAGCACGAAGATATCAATAAAACATTATAAAAAAATTAACAGGAAATCTACCATTGTAGAATCAAGATTTGAAACTATCATGAGACGGGTAGAACCATTGAGTTAATCCATATGTACTCTTTTTCCTAAAGTATGCATAGAAATCAGGTAAATTGCCTGATACTTGATAATGTTCATAACATGAGCAGTTGAAAATTCTATTTCAATAAAAAGAAAAAGTAGGAGCTCAAATTTGCAACTTGATGGCAATTGGGGGCTCAGTCCATATCCTTGAGTGTTGCTTTTGATTTCCATGGTATCAATAACTTAAAAAATATATATATATATATATATATATTTTATAGTTTCTGATATATTTTTTTTAAAAGTAATTTTTGTAAATGAACCACCAAACCTTACGCTTGTGACTATATATGATTTTTTTGTTCATCGTTTAAAGTTTAGATCTGATAAAATTTAAAACTTATTGTTTTATGAGTTTGTGTACTTTTTTTCTTTTTTCTTTTTTATATTTCTTCTTTGAATAGTCATATTTTTTTTTTTTTTGAATTGTTTCAATAACTTATTATTTAAATATATATCTTTTTTGGCATTTTCGAAGTTTTAACATATTTGCAATATTTGAACATGTGTAGCAGATTTCAATGACTATACCATGTATTATTCTTTTGAAAGTAATCAATTTTTCTTTTTATATTTCTCTATTGTGTAATCATATATATTTTGTTTTGTTTCAAAAATTTATAGGAAGTAAATCTTATGATTCTTTAAAAAATTTTGGCCTTTCCAAAGTTTTAACATCTAAATTATTCTTTTGATAGTAACACATCTTTCTCTTATATTTCTTTGTTATGTAGTCATATATATTTTGTTTTGTTTCATTAATTTCTAAACAGTGAATCGTCTGATTCTTTAATATTTTTTGTAAACTATTGCACGTTCAAACAATGATTTCTTCATCAAATTGTAACACAAATTGAAGTCATACAAGAGCAAATTATGTAATGATGTATTTTCTTAATCAATTTAAGATTTTATAAAATTATTTTAGTTTATCTCACAAATAGTTAGGTTCCCGTGCATAGCACGGGTTAGCAACTAGTTTATATATACTATAAAACCCGAGGCCTTTGACTTTTTTTTAACATTCTAATATTAATGTGCCATTTCAGATTTGTTGGCTTCACAATTTTACACCTCTGCACTTATTTTTAAGTTAATTTTTTAGTTTAACTTTTACCAGATATCTCTCCAACTCCCCACCCGATAAGAGCTTCTTCTTAATCTTCGTCTTGCTCCAACTTACAGGCATACGTTGGAAACTATCGCTACATACATCAAAAACTATCGCTACATAAGCTAAACAGACTACTCCTCTAACCAATCACTCAAGACTTGACCAAACTTTTGCAAGTTAAATTGGCATTATGCAAGCGTTCAAGCATTTGCACTACATATGTTTCAAAGTTGCATTAAAAACACCAGTATCCCCATGGCAATTGCATTGGACTCAGCCATGAGAGATAACGCTACTAAAATTGTGACCCTTGGTTGCCTTCTTGTGAACCCCACAATTATATGACCAAAATCATCTCTTATTATCCGGCCAAAATAGGCAAATGCCCTTTACGCGCAAAATATACATCGTTTTGCCCCCTTTCCCAAACTAATTAGGGAAATGCCCCTCTTTTGAAACTCGATTTTCTAAAAATCAAGTTTCAATTTAAAACTCGATTTTTGGACAATCAAGTTATAACAAATTGAAAATTAAATAAAAAAAAATTATTGGAACTCGAGCTCCATAAACTCGAGTTCCATGCAAATTTTTAAAGTCCTATAGTGGCATTTTAAAACATAAAAGTTTTTTTAAGTTTGATCGCTCCATAGGGAGCCCTACGAAGCCCTATAGTGGTGTTTTAAAACATGCAAGTTTTTTTAAGTCTGATCACTCCATAGGGAGCCTTAGGGAGCCCTATAGTGGAGTTTTAAATCCCTATAGTGGCGTTTTTTATGGAACTCAAGCTCCATGAACTCGATATCCATGCAATTTTTTTTTTTTTTTAAGTTTTACCTATAGCTGCGTTTCTTGGAGGCCTATAGTGGTGTTTTTTTTTTTTTTTTTGGAACCATGCAATTTTTTTTTTTTTTTTTAAAGTTTGATCGCCCCATACTCGATTTTCTAGAAATTGAGTTTTACATTGAAACTCGATTTTACGAAAATCAAGTTACAAAAGAGAGGCATTTTCCTAATTAGTTTGAAAAATGGGGCAGAATGCTGTATTTTTTGCGCGAAAAGGACATTTGCCCATTTTGGCCCTTATTATCCTACTTCATATATGTACTCAATAGCTTTAATAGCCCAATTGACTTATAACAATTTGGAGGTGGAGTTTGCCATCTAACCTTAAATGGACCGTACTCAATCCAACTCTTTTAACTTTACTGCATGAGAAACTCTGCCCGCATGATTTCCAATTCTATTAGTATCTTCAACGGTGTAATTTGAGATTTTTTGTAGGTGCTTTATACTCCATGCGAAACCCGGTGAACTGTATGAATAGTGTAGTTAATGCTTGTGGTGGTCTGAATAGTGTAAGTTCGGATAACTTTTCCTGTGAAAGGATTTTATTTGTGAGTTTGAGTTTTGTGGGTAGTTCTTTGATTAAATTATATGCAAGGAGTGGTTACAACAATAATGAATGGTTTATGTTTGATAAAATGCCTCCAAAAAAAAAATCATGTTATGTGGAATGTTGTGCTAAATGGTTTACTTCTCTAGAACTATTTTTGAAAACCACAATAGTAGAATTAGGTCGAACTCAATGACATTTGCTTGCATATTTTTCGTTTCTTTGCGGTGTTTTAGTCATATGCTATCTTCTCTTGATAGTGTAATTCCGCAATTAAATTTATGTTATTCTTATTTAGTGACTATTAACTAGATTGGAAAGAATTGATTCTTTAACATATACAAGATTTATGGGGAGATTTGGTTTTTTTTTTTTTTTTTTTTTTTTTGAGAGTGAGAGAGTTTCAACTTATGAGGAGAGTTGATAAAAATTGAAAGAGGAATTTTATATATAATGATAATGGAGGAACTTTTGATAGAATGTCTATTCAAAGTACATCAATTGAAGATGTAAAAGATATTAATTAATCTTTGATGTCTTTGCATCCATCCAGTATTAATATTATCTTGTCAAACAATACTGTAATACTAATGGTTCTATCAATATAGCTTCAAACGTATTGAGTAAATGTTAGCAACACTCCAAGTATTAAACATATTGCCCATATCTACATATTACTCCAGTTATCTATACAACATAAATTGCCAAGTAAGTTTTTCTGGTTTTTTTTTTTTTTAAAGGAAAATTTCCAGGTAAGTAATCATTGATATAGGGAGAAAATATTAATATAAAGTTTCATATCACTATATCAGTTTAAATAAAATAATATTAATATAACTATAAGGTTCTAAAAAAAATTATAATTCAATGGAAACAATAGAAGTTGCTAAAATAAAAATTATCAAAGAATTGAAGAAGAGATAAATCTGTTCATTGCACGGGTTAGTGACTAGTATGAGTATAATCTCGATCAATCAAGACAATTTGCAAGCAGTGTCAAATTATTGATCCCTCAATATATAAAGTTACGATTAACGCATAGATAGAATCGTACCTAGAATTCTTTTTTTCTTTTTGTCCATAATGGCATTCAAACCTTAGACCCTTCTATTCTTGGACAAATGGATGCAACTTATGGTTTGTAAATATACCCAAGTAGGTTCTTTGTGATTGGATAATCTTTAAAGGGAAAACATGTCCTTGTAATGGATTCAACCGCATTAGATCATGACCCATTATGACAAAGTTTTAGGGAGCAGATATTAGAGTAGGGTAAGGCTCACAAGGCTAAGGAAAGAAGCACCCTTTACATCAAAAAATCAAGTGAAGAGCCTAAAATTAGTGGCCACTAATAATTGGGTTTCAATAATATATGAGTAATATATTCTAATACTACATAAAATATCACAACTTTTGTCACAACTATCTTACGTGACAAATTATGATTCAATGTTTATCACTTTCACATAAACTTATAATTTTTTTTCCCTCTTGTCACAAACTTACAGTCTACTATTTCTATAAAACTAAAACTACCCAAAAATTTCAGCTAAAAAAAAGCTAAAGCCCGAAATTTTCCACAATTCTAAAAATCAAACCCGATAAAATTCTGAAACTAAAACAAAATACTGAAGCAATAGTGAAAGGGTAGAACCTCTCCTTTGGACAAAACCAAACCCAATTCCTCTCCTTTCGACAATACTCACCAAACATAGAACCTCTATACTCTCTCAAACGCAGCCCCAAGCTATTTCACAGAAAGCTTGCAAGGGCATGACCATGGTTGCCAACGTTTTCAATCTCCGACCCGGCCTCCATATCGAAACATTCTCTCTCGGTATTTCACAATTAATCTATAACTAATTTCTTTTCCTATTGTCTTTAATTAGGTTTTTCTGT
The DNA here is from genome assembly GCA_033629205.1 of Lithocarpus polystachyus. Classification (NCBI taxonomy): domain Eukaryota; kingdom Viridiplantae; phylum Streptophyta; class Magnoliopsida; order Fagales; family Fagaceae; genus Lithocarpus; species Lithocarpus polystachyus. Next base: position 88,238,565 of record CM066165.1, on the reverse strand, counting down.
CAATTTATGGATTTCAATTCCTAACCTTTTTTCCTCTCTATTCTTTTTTTTTTTTTTCCTTTTTTTTTTTGAAGTCAGGGAAACACTCATAGAAAATCAAATTCAACAGGTTTTGTAAGAAAGTGGAGATAGTATGGAAGAGTGCCCAACCCTCAAAATCTAACAACAGTCCTATAGGTTTTGCTTTACCTTTAAGTTTTGCTTTATTTTGCTATTTAGGTTTTTTAGCACATCTGATTTAGCTTAGCTTAATCATTTTTTTGATTGAATAATTATTTAGGCACCTAAAATGTCAGCCTTCTTTGTCTCCACTCAGTCCCCCTTTTTTTTTTTTTCAAACCCTCTGCCTCTTCTGTACAAGTTCATGTCTTTTTCGTTTTGGTCTGTCTCTGATTGTAATATATAGTAAGAAATATGTTCTCAGTTGGGCTATAGTTGTTTTGTTTTATAGTAGGAATTGTAGTAAAACTCCAGCAATTATTCTTTTTAAGATATTCTAGTAGATGAAACACATATAAATCTTAATTAAAGAGATATGTGAGAAAAGTGATTGCAAAGGGAACAAATTAGCATAAATTATTTGTCAATATTAGATTTGTTGTTCTGTATATTTTTCTACTCTATTGTTGGTGACATAAATTGGAGACATATGGCCATTAATGATTGATTCAAAATGTGATTGTTTTGTGCAAATTTACTGTTCGACATTGCATCCAATAGCATCATGATGTTATATTTCTTCTTCTTTTTTTGATTAAATAAAAAAATTCATTTTTGAAAAAGGCATGATATTTCTTCTCTATTCTAAACCAACCATAAACTCTGCCACTAAAAAGACTCAATTTCTGAGAAGAACATTAATCTAGGATCTGGCAAAATGTAAGTGAAAGATTGAATCTTGAATGCAAAGAGTGGCTACTTTTGTCAAGCAGGAGGTGTTTCTTGGCTATTTGGACTGTAGTTTAATTGTGGAATAACAAGATGTCTATATTTTGGAAGGTTTAACTTGAGAGATTATATAAGTTTACCACAATATGCATGTTTATATTAGTAGGTTGTTTACTTTTGGTTTCAAAGTTTTTGCTCTCAAAAAATATTTCTGAATTCAGAGTTATAGCGTTATGATCTATGTAAAGTAGTAAAACTATTGATTTTCATATAAATGTTTTGTGGTCTTTGGTGAGCTTCATTGTGTTGGGTTAAGATAGTTTGACCTCGGTTAATTAATTCAATTTACCTAAGTTGATTAATTAGGTTCAATTGCATGCAAATCGTGGAGACACCAACAAATCACCAATTAACGAATATGCAGCAGAAAAAAAAATAACTCAGTGATTTGTTGATGAATAGAGAAAACTTCTCGCAAAGCAAAAACCCACCGGGATATTTTAAGGTCACCAATCCTAAGAATTCACTAATCAACAATCAAGCGGTTACAAGTATAAGGAATCTTACTACTACCTTGGCTTATCCCAAAATACCAACCTACAGTTGAACCTTCGCTTCAATACTCAATTGAACTTGATCTTGTAGTAGCCTTCTTTCATTTGATGCACAAATCTCCAACCTATGACTAACCCTTTGCATGGATCCTAGTACGTGACTAACTCCAACAACTTGAATGATGTTGTTGGCTGCAAAGTTCTTCACTTCATCAATAATGAAGATCAAGAAGCACTTGGTTACAAAACATGTAAGCGTACAATCGTAGTAGCTTCTTGTAAGTTCGTTTAGACCCCTATAAACTAGATTGTTTAACCTAATTAATTAACCAAGTGAATACTTAGGTTTATTATTCAGATCTAAGTTAAAATAATAACAATCATATCATGTAAAGCAGCGGAAAAATAAAGAACACAAAGATATGATGACCCAGGAAACCACACCGATAAAAACCTGGGGAGGATTTAACCTAGCTATCCTCAAGGTAAACTGAATCCATTATGAAAGAATCGAAGTTTACACAATAAGACTTAGACCACTAACATCCTATTGCTACCCAAGTGTAGGAAACTTACTACCATGACCCCATGATAGCTCCGAGATCCACGGACTCCTTCTTTCCTTGAATTCTTCAGCAAATCACAAGCGCACCTGCTTGTATATCTTTATGCTCTTTTGATTCTGCAACTGTATTGATTTACACAACTCTTGACATGAATCTCAAGTTTGTAAACCCTAAGTGTATGTGAAGGTAAACACCTCTAGATCTCACAATGAGATTCACAAACACAGCAAAAGAGAACTCTAAAAACGTGGCTAGGGTTTTCCCTTTTATACTTAGGGTAAAACATAAAACCCTATACATTAAATGGATTAGGGCTGAGTTGGAATTTTCTGCAGAAAAACGATCTGCCCGATTTTCGATCGATCGAGTCTAATTTTCGATCAATCGAGTCTGGCAGAAAGTGAACAGTAATTCTGCAAAACAACTCGATTCCAACTTTACATAAAAAACCATACTTTGAGCAAGTCTAACACAAGACTAAACATTGTTTTGATCATGGTTTGCCAACATTACAAATTGAAGTTCTAATACATTAGTTCCTAATTCTTAGAACCTAACACTTCTCACAGACAAAAATAAATCTCTTGGTTTCTGTATCCATGTGTGATGGCTCTTAAAATAAGTCCTATATATGTCTAGGGTTGTGAGAAAAGGAACCCTAAATAAACACATAAGGTTGGGCCAAATTTCAAACCTAGAAATTTAGAAATCGTAATTCTCGATAGATCGAGCTGGTGTCGAGACATCTATCAAGCTTCATATTTAGTCTCGATAGCAGTCATCTGTCGAGCTATCTGTTGAGACTAAATGAACAAATTTTCTTCACTTGTTTCTTGGAGCAATCTTCATGTTTTTTAATACGAACACTTGATATACTTGAACAACATATTTCTTGATGTATTAAACCCGTCTTAGATCTACCCAATTACAAGTAAAGTGCATTTTGTCAAAGGATTAGCCAATTACATGAAATATGACTCTAACAATCTCCCCCTTTGGCAATCCGTGACAAAACCACAAGAATAATTATGAGAGATTTATAAAGCAACAATCTCCATAACTATTACAAAAAGCCAAAAGTACATAAGCCTAACAACTACAATGAGCTCTTGAACAACTTTGCAAGAAAAGAGATCATGGCATGTGATAGACTTGCAACCCATCTTATTTGAAACACTTAAACAAGATTCTTTAAGGCATCAAGTGTGAAACATAGACAAGTTGTACGAAAGAAGAAATATGTGCGTAAAGAGAGAAATGAAACAATACATGTAAGACAAAGGTGAAAAAACATACATCATCATCTATATCAAAAGAATACAATGTATGTAAAGTTAGTCACAAGACCATTGTACATGTAATGAGAAAGATACATCAAAATCTCGCTACATCTCTCAAAACAACGCTCTCCCTCTAACTAGTCTATCTCTATGCTAGCTTTCCCCCTAACAACAAGATTATTCTCATATACAAAACTACTTCATCTTTTTGTCACGAGTGAAAAAGGGTGAATCATTAAGAGGTGGTCATCTCATCATCACTGGAAGAGACAAAACCATCACCACCATCATCCCCACCATTAGAAGAGTCCTTAGCAAGCTCAGAAGAAGGTGAAGGAGAAAAACTGCCAAGACAAGACTATTGGCGAGCTATGCGACCAATCCTGGTATTCATCTAACACATCTCATCATAAATTTGGTTAAGACGACTACCAAAGTCAGCACGCATATGCTGAAGCTGGTCCTTGATGGCAGCAAGAGATGCCTCTACTCTAGAAGAAGAAGATGGAGTAGATGAAAAGGAGGGTTGAGAAGTATAGGCAGCATCCTTAGTAGCACGAAAAGCAGCCTCATCCTGCTGACCGAGAGTAGGCTCCACATGAGGCCACTTGGCCGCTAACTACGCATCACTCCTCCTAATAGATTCCTTGCTAATGGCATCCATGGTGTAAAAGAGAGGAGAAGAAGGAATGGTGGCGTGCAAGTGTGTGAGAATACATGTAATAGCTGAAGGAAAGATGAGCTTATAACCTGTAGCAGTGTCTCGATAAATATCTATCATAGATACTATCATATGTGAGGGAAAATCTATAGAAAGATCTTCTTGAAGAGAAAGAAGGAAATGAGCACGAGGCTCAATGACGGTGTTATAGTGTGATTGAGGTGTGAGAACAAAGGTCATCACCATATAAAAGATCCTTGGACCCTTAGCAAACTCGGTTGTGAAGAAATTAAGAGTATCTTCCCACACCATGGCCTTCTTACTGAAGATTGAGGCCAACTCATCATGAGGGATGTTACGTAGGCGAGGATGTCTAGGATAGTCTGGATGATCTACCTTAAGGACACGTAGTATACCAGAAAAAAGGTTTGGAGTATCCACGATACGTGTTCCTCTGAATACCGTAGTAAACTAAGGAACAGAGGTATCAATGGCATGCATATTGGAGTAGAACTCCTGTATGAACACAGTGGGACACCTCGTGGGTTTCTCACAGAGATATTCCCAACCCCGAAGCTAAATGCAGACAGAATGACTTGGCATTCCAAATGAATTGCTCGGTCACAGAAGTTCTCAACGAAATCCTTTTGGGAGTTCGCATCACGGAACCTAACTTTATTAGGGATAGAAAGAGAAGAAGAAGAAGAAGTAGAAGAAGAACCACAATGTGTGATCGGGTTCTTGGAAGGAACAGACTTTTTGGGTGCCATAGTCAAGAAAATAGGGAGAAGAAAAAAGTAAACGCAATAGAAGAGAATGCATGGGAAAGAAGGAAAAGAGAGGTGCAATGCATGAACATATGATGTGCAAAAATAAATTGCATCATGAACAAAAACCCAATCCAATTTACAACACTCACAAGATATAATAAAGTACACAATTCTAGAATGCATGAACATGTGAAAATAATAAGGGCAAATAAAATGCCTAATCAAGTGACAACAAAAACACAAAACCCAACCCAAAATTTTAAGCAAATCCACAAAAACCCCAAAAATTTTCCCAAAACCTAAAACCTAGGTCTAAATGCATGAAATGCATGAAAGAATAAGAAAATAAGCAGATTAAGAGCACATACCAAACGATTGACGCTTGGTTTAGGCCGAAATCTTGATGGGTAGAGATATTTTTTAGAAGAAAAGGTGTTTGGGTCGAGAGAGAAGAGAAACGGATTGAGATATCTGTGTAAGAGCAAATCGGGTTGAACCTCAAGTATATATAGAAATAGGCACTTCAATAGATCAAGAAGGTGTCGAGAACTAAATCTCAATAAATTGAAGAGGTATCAAGGAGGTATCAATGGCAAAATAGGCTTGATAGATCGAGAAGGTGTCAAGCTATCTATTGAGTAGACAGAGACTTCAGAGAAGAGGCTCGATAAATTGGGCTATCTATTGAGAGGTATCGAGGAAACCCAGAAATTCTTGATAAATCGAGAAGGTATCGAGCTACTATCGAGAATCCAGAAAAGAGGTTTTTCATTGAGGAAAAATAACAAGAGATGAATGCAATCAAGATAGACACCAAAACAAGCAACCAAGAAGCATGTTAAGCACTTAAACACATTATCAACTCTAGATGCAAAACATTCCTAGATCAAAAACACACTAAACAAGTCTAACCAATTTTATTTCAAAATCAAGTTTAGATAGCCTAGAGAACATATACTATCACATGTATTCCTTGTGATAGCCAAATCACATTGTACCTGTACATTAGTATCAAGGGTAGCAAAGAGTATGCGTGTTATGTGAGAAACTTTTGCAAGAGAGCATAAGTAAACTTTTGACTAATCTATACGAAAAGATTCGAGAGACCTCGGTTAGAGGGGGATTGCAAAAAGAGAAAGATACTTGGGAGGCTTTTGGAGTTCACCCATCTTAAAAAAAAAAAAAAAAAAAAAAAAAAAAAAAAAAAAAAACATTTAAACTACTTTCAAGAAAAAAAGCCAACAAGAGAAGTTGCTATCAACCTAGGGAACCTTCAAAATGTCCCTTTCTTAGCCTTAAGAATAGGCCCTTTCCTCATTGAACTCAAATGGCATCTAATACACCACTTTCTATAAAAATGAAATAATTAAATTGCTTTCAAATGCAAGTTCTCAAGAGAACAAAATAAAAATAGAAAAAGGAAAGAAGACCCAGAACTCCTTTAGAGCTATGGCAGAAAGTCATGGTTGATCCAGCGGACTAAAGACTGCTACATTTCAAGGAACCAAAGCGTACCCACTATAAAAAGACCATCAAGGTAGACCTAAAGCAAGGGAAAAACACTGAGCATCACCAGCTCAGGTCGAAGACCTTGAGAAGAAATATTGTGTGAATAGAAATTTCAACTTTTAGAAATACTTGGGGGCTCCATACAGATCTAAGGTCCTAGATCTCCCAAGTTTTGTAGAGTCTCAAGGACCTACTTAAGTCCATGAAGTTTGGGATTTATAGTCTTTGTGGACTTTTTCCTTAGACTCTCTAAGAAAAAGAAGCATGGTAGAAAGGAAAATCTATACTTATAGAACTTATATCTATGAAAACCACATTGATCTAGGCTTCCAAGTCTCACAAGTCTTGTGGATCCTAAAGAGTCTATTGAAGTCTGGGGAACTTGGGATTTAAATGTCTTGTGGTTCTAGGGACTAGTATTTTGGGTTACATAGAAAATAATAAAGTTCATTGAAGCATTCACTTTATTTTAAAATTTTGGCGCAAATGCACTTTTGGTCTCTACATTTTAAGTCATTTCTCGATTTGGTCCCTAAACTGATTTTGCTCTTAATGTAGTCCCTAAAAAAAGAAAATCGATTCTATTTTGGTCCCTACCATCAACCCACCAACGGAAACCTCCTACGTGGCAGACGGAGTGCCTGCTTACTGACATGGCGTTGACATGGCACTGATGTGGCCATTAAAATATTATTAAAAAATTATTTGGCATTTTTTAAATGCCATGTTAGCATTTTAATTAATAAAAAATTACCACAAAAAAAATTAATTCCTCAATTTTAATTTTAATTAAAAAAATAAAAAACAAACAAAAAAAAAATTACTTTTTTTTAGTTTTAAAGATTGAAGGTCTCTGTTCACTAAAAAAAAAAGAAATAAAAAAAAGATTGAAGCTCTCTCTTAGTGGTATACTCTACTAAATTAAAAAACCAAATCTCAACCCAGAACCAACTCGTATATGTCACATCGTATACTAAATTAAAAAACCAAACCCCAACCCAACCCAGATCTATTTATCTCTCTCTCTCTCTGCCCATTACAATCTGCATCATCGGCAGTGACACGGCGACATTAACATCGACATCGGTGACTCCTCCGTGGCCACTACCTCCGCCGCTACTGCTCCTCCAACTCAAACCCATTCTCCGCTGCTACCTCGAATTGTTAGGTCTCAAAAACTCCCTCCTTCTTTTTCCATTTCCAATTTCTTCTCTCTCGACGGGGTCATGGTGTTTGCTGTTTTGGGAAATGGGTTTGATCGGCAAGGTGGTGGTGGTTTGATTGTGTTGGTCAGTGGTGGTGGTGGTGGTTTTGGGATCTGTTGGTCGATGGTGGTGACGGTGGTTTTGGGATCTGGGTTTTACGATCTGGGTTTGACTATAGGTTTATGGGTTTGTTGGAGATTGGTTTGTTTACTGGGTTTGTGGGTTTGATTTGCTGAAGATTTGGGTTTGAGTTCTTGGGCTGCTGGGCTTGATTTGGGAGTTCTCGATTTGCTGGGTTTGAGTTCTTGATTTGCTGGAGATTTAAGTTCTTGGTTTCTTCATTCTTCCTGTTAGTATTTAATTTAATATTTTCTTCTTGTTTTCATTTATGTCCTAGTGATTTAGGTTTGAGTTCTTAGGTTGCTGGGTTTGTGATCTTGTGATGGGTTTGAGTTCTTGGTTGTTGGGTTTGATTTGGGAAGAATATGAAGAACAAGTTGTAAAATGAAGAACAAGTTGAAGAACACTAAGAACATTAAGAAATTTTTTTTAATTAAAATTTTTAATATAATTAAATTTAAGGTTTTTTTTAATTTAATTTATTTTTTAAAATTTTCTGACATGGCTTTTAAAAAAAATTAAAATATTATTAATAATATTTTAATGGCCACATCAATGCCATGTTAGCGCCATGTCAGCAAGTAAGCACCCTGTCTGCACAAAGGAGGTTTCCGTTGGTGGGTTGACAATAGGGACCAAAATAGAATCAATTTTCTTTTTTTAGGGACTACATTAGGAGCAAAATCAGTTTAGAGACCAAATCGAGAAACGGCCTAAAATGTAGGGACCAAAAGTGTATTTACGCCTAAAATTTTCTTAGTTCCTTTATTTGTATATATGTATTGTTGTGTCTTAGTTTCCGTGAATTCAAAAAATTTTAGCTCTAGGAACCAATATTTTGGGTTTCATAAATAAATAATAAAATCCATTGAACTATTCGTTTTTCTCTCTAACTCTTTTAGTTCATTCATATACATATATGTATTTTTCCCTCTTGGATTTTTAGACAGCTATTTGTGCACAGGTTGGTTCTGAGAAACAGATTTATCCTCCGCGGTGGAACCAAACCCAGCTCACCCATAACTCTATTATGGCCTTGAAGAGCCCAAGCCTTAAAACTAGAGCATGGGCTTGACTAATGAGAAAAAATCGGCCTTCAACATTTGGCGACTCCACTAGGGAGTTGGGATTAAGAAAGGGAAGAAGGAAATTGTCTCCCTTGTAAGCACACCTCCAAGTCCAAGAGCCATAAAAATGGCATCACAATACAATGCCATACCATTATGAAGTTAAGCAAGCAAACTTGGGGGCTAGCAATTCTTTTTATGTATATGCAAATCATGAAAAGGAAGGAAAGTCCCTCCATGGAGTGTTCAATATCAATACTCAAGAAGTAGAATGAAAGTTCATCCACAAAGTAACGAGGAATTGTTCCATGAAATAATGATTTTCTAGGTTTGAGCAAAACCTAGAATTCAAGCTATGACCTTTCATTGAAATACAAGAGAATCAGAGCTCAAAAGGCCAAAAGGGATTTATTGTGCATTTGGCATTGGCTTAAAAAACCAACTTTTTTTAATATTTAGCTTATTTTTTCTACTATTCAAGGGTCTCATTACACTTTTTGGTACTATTTGTGGATCCTACTATAATATTTCAGTTACCTTTTAGCTTTATCTACAGTACTTTCAACATAAAGTTTTCAGTTTTAGCTGAATAAGCTATTTTTCCAAACGGACTCTTAACCAATCTTCTTTGTTTACACCTACCCATATGTCGCTGAAACCACACACACAATCACAGCTTAGGGTGGAAAGAAGTAAAAGACCAAATTCCCAATGTTTAATTATAGCTTTGAGCTATTCCTGATTTTGGATTTCTTTAAACACCTCATTTGAATTGTGAACATCTGCAAAAGGAAAACAAATTATCGAAAATCTTACCGGAGTGAGCCCCCAAGGAGTCTCTGATACTTAAGTCAGACATCTTAGAGATGGAGATTTTTGGAGTTAGAATTTGTGCATGGAAACCAATAATAAATCACTACCCTGATGAGGAAAACACAAACGCATAATGTTAGCCATCAAAGACTCCTTAAGGCTGATCACGGCATGTTTTTTGATCTCTTCTGTTTTTTGCATCTTTTGGTGTTTGTAATTAAAAGGAGTGAGCCTCTATGAAACAGCCATGGAAGAAAAGGTGCATAAGTACTACTTAGGCATTGTTTTGGCCAGACCAAAAATGAGCCAAGGAAGTCCTCACAATGTCTCTGCTTGTGGAGAAGTCTCACATTAGAAATTGTGATGTAATTCAAATATACCATCGTTGGAAGCAAAGGATTTGAGGGTTTCGCTTCTTGGATTTATCTAAAATAACAAAACAGAGATTAAAACCACCCCAAAGGACCAAATAGACCACAGGCAGAATACATCAAAAGGACTTCAATGGCTTGTTTCTACTGTAGCCTAAGCAGTAGTTCTGCACCTTTTCTTCCATAACTGCTTCATTGAGACAAATTACTTTTAATTATACACACACTAGGAGATGCAAAAATCTACACGGCGTATTCAAATTGTGAACTTCTGCAAAAGTTGCAAAAAGAATCGAAAAGTATTTGGCAATTAAGTCAATCACCACCATCCACCATATACAAATGCTCCAAACAACTCGAAAACATAGCACAAACTTCAATGACTTATTGGAAAAAAAAAAAAAAAAAGCATAAACGTGAATTTCCAAGATTAAAAGATTAACTTGGATGTTGCAGCTAATATACCCCTGAAATTGGAGCAAGCACTAAAAGACTTTGTGGACTTAAAAAGCTATTGAATACTTATCAAACTACTCGTTTAGACAGAAAGAAAACATAGAAGGGAGAAAGAGAGAATAAGAAAAGAATCATAAATGTAGATATAGATTAGTTGGTTGTACAGGTGGAGTTATTTTTTTGCTTAAAGTGGTGTAATTTTTGGCTGATGAAGAAGAAAAATCAAAGAAAAAACAGTTTCATTCTACCATCAACGGTAAAGTAAGCCAAAGTCCAGAGAAATTGTCTATTTACTTATTTATTTTTTAACGAATGAGCAATTTTAAGAGTAGTACTATTGATACAACATTTTCGTAATAAAATTTACATGACAAGTTATTAAAGGTATGTAAAAAAGTGATGACAATTATGAGTTTAGATAAAAAGCCAATTACAACTTGTCACTTAACTTTTATTGTGAAGTTATTGTGAAAACAGTACTAAGATGATCATATTTCAAGTTTATTTCAATTGGGTTTAAACAAAATTTAAGGTCAGGGTGTTCAAATTTTTATTTTAGGGGGTCAAAACAAAAACTAATATTAATTTATATATATATATATATATATTTTGGGCCAAGTCAGGGGGTTCATTTGAACCCCATGGGCTAGTTATAGAGCTGCCCCTAATTAGCACTAAGGTCGATCAACCAAATTATGTTAATTTTCTTGTCTAAATGAAGTAATGAGGTGTCTTTTTTATATGACTTGAGATAGCTTAGTTTTTATTTTTATTTTTTAAAATTACTCATTAGTAATCTTTCACTGACTTGTATGTATGCCTTGCCCATCCTAAGGCTCCGTTTGGGAGTTCATAAAAAAATAGAATGGAATGATCATAAGGGAATGGAAAAGAATAAAATGGAATGGAATGTATTTAAGTAAGGGAAAGGAATGAAAAAGAATGGAATGAAATGGAATTAAGTAACCTTGATTGGATGTTTTAAAATAAAGGAATGGAAAGTAATAAAAATGAATGGAATGTAAGTAATCTTGTTTAGGAGTAACATAGTAGTAATGGAATGAAATCATTTTATGACAATATTACTATTAGAACCCTATTTTAAAATAAAAGATTGAATATATAAGGGTATTTTAGGAGTTGCAGTAAAAAATTCATTAAATCTAATTCTATTCTCTCCCATTTCTCCCAATTTCGGGAGGATGAAAATTTGAGGTTTTGAGGGAATAGAGAGGAATGAGTGTTTCTTCTTACCCATTTCATTTCCTCCCACTTAAACTCCCAAACAAGGGAAGGGAAGAATATTCTAAAATTATTCTTTTCATTCCTTTCCATTCCATTACATTCCATTCCATTCCCTCTTCCCAAACGAGGCCTAAATGATATTGCTCCTCTATAACGATTGGTATTACTAGACCCATTCATTTCAATTTTTGTTGTCTATTACTGACAGAATATGGTCATATGGTGTGCATGTGAAATAATAAGTGAATAACACATGACCATTTTCCATCAATTATAGTTAACAAAATTGAGATGAAGGGTCAATTGAGCTATGCTTAAACATCAAGGGTTAATAATGTTATTGCTAATAATACAAAACTAATAGCATAGGGGCCATTTTGCAACTAACCCAAACCCTAGACGGCCTTTCCATATTTTGCCCTTATAATTATTATACTTAATTAGGGTTATGTTATGTGAAATTGTGTCAAGTAACTAAAGTAATCAGGAGCAGACGCTATAGGTTGAAACTCTTATAAAAAAATTTGAAAAATTAAAGTTTCAAGGTTCAGGGGATAACTCATTGATAATTATCACATCCTTTGTGGTGTTATGTCTGAGATTCAAATCCCACCTCTCCCAACCCTATTATATATCTATGTCAAAAAAAGTTGTCAACTGAGTGGAAGCAAGACTCACCAGAGCAAATCATTTATGTAGGAAAAAATTTTGCACTGACACTCATTCAACCCTCACTCAAGCAAGGTTATGAATACCTGATTCCAAATTTTATTAAAAGTCTTATTTCTACCACCTTACTGTAAAAAGTTTTAAAATTATTTTTAATGTAGTGAAGGCGGGAACACAAATCCAAACTACAGAGCCTTTTCCTTGTTCTCAAACAATAATTATACACGTGATTTATTAACCTTTGAGTCTAAATATATTTTTGATTCTTTAAAATCATAGAATTAGTTTTCTCGACAGTGGATTGTTGATGCACAACCATCACCGAATTGACCCACACCCACCCCCACGTCTAAATCGACCAAACAAACCTACGACAGCTTGAATACTCCATACCCACGGTGTTTTCAAGCTACAATAGCCTCGTTCAAAGTATCTAGCAACTATTCAAAAATTAGTTTTAATTTTGGCTTTTGTTGAGGCTCATGGAATTTTTATTTTTATTTTTATTATTATTTTTTTCCATTTGGCCTTAAATTTTTAACAATTTCGTTAGTGGTGATTTTTGCAAAACAATGTGGAAAAATATCATCTCAAGTTTCTAAAACTCGAGTTTCAAGATAGAATTCAAGTCTTAAATGCTCGGGTTCTAGAGCTAGCAAACAAAAATTATCCACATGGAATCCATGTAGAACTCGAGTTTATAATACTCGAGTTCCTCTGTTTTTCAATTCTCCATGTTTTCCAGTTTGCGTTCTCAACTCCTCTATTCAGATTGGTTGCGTTCTTCAGATCAACGTTTTCCAGTTCAGATCGTTGTGCGTTCTCCACTCCAAATCTCTATTTCTCTTCTTCGAATCTGCGTTTTTCAGATCTTATTTTCCAGATCGTGCCTCCTTCTTCCTTCGGATCTGTTTCCTTTGTTCTTCAGATCGTCTTCATCTTCATCTTCGTTCTTCAGATACTTCTCATGTCTAAGAAACTCAAGTTCCATGTGGATAAATTCCTCCATCTCAACACTAAAACTCAAGTCTTTGAGGCTCGATTTTGTCACCGAACTCGAGTTTCAAAGACTCGAGATGCTTGTTTCCTAAATAGTTTCAAAACCTTTCTAACTAACGATATTCTATCTCCTCACTATGCTAGTCTCCAAATATCCCCGAGGCTCATGCATGGGTGTTTTAAGGGGAAAAGTGGTAAAATTTGGCTCAGAAGGCTCGTTGTTTAGCAAGTTGTGAATGCTCTTATCTTCAGTAGATATGTAAATCAATTGTGTGCTGGTGTTTCTTCTTCTTTTTTTTTTCTTCTTTTTTTCTAGTTTTAAAGAAAATAAGATATACTGTATTAAATAAGTATTTTATTTTATTTTTTCCTTAATGATAGTAGGAATGGTTAACTCATTGGAATTAAGTATCTGTCGAAATTGCTAGGTTTACACTTTATTTAATGGAGTAATTATATTCTCATTCCTTGAGGTTTGGGGGAATAATACTATGCTCCAAACCTGAAGAAAAAAAACTCTCATTCCTTAAAATTTGAGGAAAATAACACTCACCCCATTCCTTTAATATTATTAATAAATTATTCCAAAATTTGAAAAGATTCTCTTTACCAAAATTTAACCATGATTAGTAGAAAGAGCAAATTATAATTTGAATTCACTTCGGTGTCAAAACAGGTCAATGTAAATTAAAGACTGAGCTACATATTCAAGTTTGATTTGACAAACAAAAGTGCTTAATTTCTTTTTTTTAGTATTATTATTTTTAGGGCAAATTACACCCCCCTCCCCTCCCTTGAGATTTGGAGAAATGACACTCACCCCCAAATTCAAAAGGAAAACAACACTCTCCTTCCTTGAGATTTGATAAAAATAACACTCCCCCCCCCCCCCCCCCCCCTTCTGTTAATATTAGTAATGGAATATTCCAAGTCTTTAAAAGATTCTTTTTACCAAAATTTAACCATGGCTAGTAAAAAGAGCATCCGCATAAAATAAAATAAAATAATTAATGAAAAGAGTATATTATAAAACATGTTGCTTAAGTGTTTTTTAGTGTCTTATTGCTTCTTTCCAATTGATATTTTTAAAGTTTAATGATCCTCTTAGATTTTTTAATTGCACCTCTCGCCAACACTTTGGATCAAAATTTATGAAATAAAACAATTTGAAGAAGCTTTCAAGCTTTTATTGTTTAAAAATGAGTTTGAAATTTCTAGAGTCACTTATCAATATAAAAAACTTTCGGAGTCAATTTGATTGATTGGTGAACAAACTCAAAAAAGCTTTTATTGTTTAAAAATAGTTCCCATCAGAACCATTACCAGCCTCGTTATCTTCATCACTAAAAACTCCACTACCAAGTTTATCACTATCATCACTCAAGGCACTATCATCACTTGAGTATTGAATATAGTCAATATCATCGTCTTCCTCACGATACACTGCATCATCATCAACTCTTACCATAGACCCAGATGCCTCACACACAACATTAGGCGTCAAATTTTTTACAATTTGTGCTAACAAACTCAACGTATAAATGTCTAAGCATAGCAATAGCATGCAAATCAAACATGGTTACCATGTCAATGTCATTGGTGATGTCTAACCTTTCATTTGTCCCCGGGATGTCATACCAACTAATATCATGTACCTCTCATGTTCATCACCAATTACACACTTACATATGTCTTTTAACATGTCCATGTGATAATACCTGTCAAGTTCCACCTCTACAATGATAGAGAATGTATCCTTCAAGTGCACAATCAAATTATGCTTAAACCAAGAAAGTCAATACTGTACCGGAGGTTGTACCGGTTTGGCCACCGGTACGATATATTTCAGATACTAGTCAATACCGGTGTACCATTTCGGGTTTACCGTTATTTTATATATTTTATATATATATATATATATATATATATATACACACACATACAAAATCTCTATTCTAGAGCATATATTTATATTTATATTTATATGTTTAGTAGTTAAAGTTCACATAATAATAATTTATTATGAGCACTTAAATTTAAATTTAAATTTATAAACATATAATATTTCCTTTATTATTTATCTCTAGCTCACCTATGAATTAATAAAAATAAAAAAACCAGTGAGTTATTATTTCCCTGAATCTTCTTGTCAGTTGCTTCCCACCTCTATTAATTTTTTTTTTCTTTTTCTGATCCACATCACATGCCTAAGACCTACAAGGCTGCTACAAGTACAACTTACACATTACAATTTCCAACAAGTCCTCATCTTCACACGATTAAACTTATCACTTCACTATCAAATCTTTCTTTATTTTCCACCACTCTTTCACCTCCATCACAGCTCTCTTTCTATCTTTCACCTCAGACTCTCTCTTTCTCTTAAAGCTTCATACCTTCAAGCTTCAGCCCCTTGTCAAGGACTCAAAGCTTGCTGGATATTTACCGGTGCCACTACTCTCCACCAAATGGCATGACTTCATTGTTAGTGTAAAGAGGAGTTAGAAATGAAGGGAGGCAGAAAGTATGACTTGCATGAGGGGAGGGAAAGAAAGCATTTTGTGTGTAATTTTGTACCAGTCCGGTATCCATTAACCGGCCGGAATCCGATATATATCGCGGTATGGCCGAAACAGCTCCGGTACGTCAAGTATTTAAACCTATACGAAATGCTAGTTTTTCTGTACCGGCGAAGGTTCCGACACGGTAAATACCAGCCGTACCGGCCGGTACGGTACGAGATTGTCTTCCCTGGCTTAAACTCTCCCATTGTGCCCTATAAAAATAAAAATGTTGGTCAGACATGGGAAAGTTGGATAGAATTTACATAAGTGCATGTATATATGTTTATCAAAGTGTTGTTGTGTTGCTTTTTTTATTTCATTGCAATCTATTTTGTTAGACCACATTTTCATTACATAGGATATCTATTTATCGATTTATTAAGCTAGTTTTAATTATTCAAAGTACAAAAGAAACTCTAGAAGTTCAAATCAATTATTTTTCTTCATGCAAGTTTGGTGAGGTTTCAATGGCTACTGGCTACTACTGTCCAGCTAATTTTTACATTTACTTCTATACTACCAAGTATTGTCACTTTGGCTAAAATTATTGACAAGTAGCATCCACTTATTGAATTGCAAAATACCTTTCAAGAATTACAGACACAAGGGAAATAGTTTGGGCTTTTTTCAAATACTTGAACTACTTCTCAAAAAACTAATTTTTTAATTATATTAATTTCAAAGTTTTGGTTCAGGACATTCAACGAATATAAAATCTTCGGGAAAAAAATGCAGAAGAAATAAGATACTAGAGCATGAGTAAATATCCAAAGCATTGTGTAACAAACAAATCGAGTCTTTTCAAACAAATTCCATCAATGGAAATGTCTTTGAACTTTGAAGTAAACCCATCTATATATTACTAAAAGTTGAAGCGTGGTATTTATTGCTGTTGAGTTTTTGTTACGCCACATCATCGCCATGTCATTCGTTACATAATTACTATTTATTATTTAATCTTATTTTTTTACAAAAAAAATATAAATAAATTATTGATTTTACATATTCAGCTTTGTCAGTTTTAACATTTATATATATTTCTTTTTTATTTCTAATTTTTCTATAATTTTTTTACATTCACTTATTTGTTAAATATTTATACTTTTTTCAACTTTTTTTTTTTCTCTTACCTTTTTATCTCCCCACTACCCTCTACTTTAATATTGCTATTCATCTTTCCCTTCATCTTTCTTTATTTGCCTCTTCTTTTCCCTTCCTTGTTGCTATAAATTTGTCACTTTTTTCCATTATTTGCATAGTTTTCTATCACAAAAATCTCTCTCTCTCTCTCTCTCTCTCTCTCTCTCTCTCTCTCTCTCTCTCAATGTTTTGATGGATTTTTATTTTTTTTTATTGCATCTCTACTTTAGATTGATAAATTTTTGTGTTTTTAAGAACTCTAATTTAGATTGATATGATTTAGTTTTGTGTTTTAAGTTATTATTATTATTATTATTATTATTATAATTTTTCTCTTTGATTGTTAAATTTTATTCGATTACATTATAAAAAATTAAAGGTAGTATATAAAATTAAAATAGTATTCCATTATACACCATAATTTGGAAAATTTAGTGCTTATTGTTATATCTTTTAATTTTTCTTATTTTTTTCTTCTCTTCTATTTTACTCAATATTGAAATTCAACCATATCCTCCTCATCATTAAATTATTTATATTTTCTTTCTCTTTTTGTTTTAAAAAAATAAAAAATGTAATTTTTTATTGTGCTCATCAAATTGTACTCATTTTTTTTTTACGTTTACACTTTCTCCAACATTTTTCATTCTCTTTACCTTTTCATCTCCCCAAACATTCTATCTTGATATCACTCTTCCTCTTTCCTTTTATCTTCCTTTATTTTGTTTCTTTTTATTATCACCCTCTTAGTATAAATTTGTTATTTATTCTTCCATTCTTTACATAATTTTCTCTCACAAAAAAGTGGTTATTTCCCACTCTTTCTCCCTCAATTTTTTGGTGGATTTTTTTTAAAATTTTTCTTGCATCTCTATTTTAGCTTGATAAAGTTTTGTACTCTTTAGAACTCTATTTGGTTGATGGAATTTAGTTTTGTCTTTTAAGTTTTTTATTTTTTTATGACTTTGATTGTTAAATATTATCATATTGCATTATAAATAATTAAAAATAGTATATAAGAATGTACTATTATTATATTACATAGAATTATTTGGATAAGTTAGTGTTTATTGTTATGTATTTTATTTTATTTTTTTCTCATATAATTTTATTTAACATTTAAATTCAGCCACATTCCCCACAAAAAAAAAAAAAAAAAAAAAAAACCTTTGACTTACCACTAACGTAACTACATCTATAACTATTTAAGCCACCCATGATATCTATCTCTTATTAATAACCATAAAATATTAAAATTTACAACTAGCAAGGGAACATACAAAGTAATAAAGAATAAATGGAGGAAGAAAAAAAGAAATAAAATCAAACGTTAATTAATAACTGTTATTTGGAATATAAAAAGGTGGTAAAAAAGAGTAACAAATAAAATAGAGATGGCTATATAAAGGACATTAAAAACTTTATAGTACAATAAAATCAACAATTAAATATAATAATACAAAATTTAAACTTAAAACTAATCAAACTCTAACTAGGGAAATTATATATATATATATATATATATAAAATTATAATCTTCATACACCATAACTTAAAAAAAATTATTGAATAGTTCTACCTCTCATTTAATGTCAATTTTATACAAATCATCAACCAATAAATATATGATAATAGTAAAAAATGTTATAGATAAGATTATGAAAAATATGATAAAACTATTTAAAAAAAAAAAAAAACTCTTTATAAACTCTAGGGACTAAAATAGTATTTTATCTAAAAAATTATCACGCCCAATGCGCGGGTCTACGACTAGTTAACAATAAAAATCAAGCTGTTTCAAAAAAAAAAAAACAAAAATTAAAGCTTTACAAATTTTTTGTGAATATTTACCATTTATGCACATTGAGCATCCATATTGGCAAATGCCATCCTATCCCATTTTACCATCCCAAAAACTTACTTTATCAATTATATCATAACATTTTACAATACACCCAACATCCCAAAACTCTATTTTTTTTTCATTTTATTTAAATATTCTTTTTTATTCCTTTTTTTACTATTTTTTTTTCTTCTGTTTTGTCTCTTTCTCCCTCAAACTCTAGCACCGGCCACAACTAAACAAACAATCACCACCACGCCACCACTACCCTCAGCCCAACAAAATCCCATCGGAACCAAAAACCCAAAAAAAAAAAAAAAACAAAAACAAAATAAAACCCACCAAGTACCCACTACAAACCCAACAAACCCATAGCAACCCAACCAACCAAACGCCAGCCACCAAACCCAGAAACCGGCCACCATGTCAACACCACCAAACCCACCAAATGCCGGTCTCTATGCCGATCTCCACGCCGACCACCACACCCAGAAACCGGTCACCATGTCAACACCACCAAACCCACCAAACGCCAGTCTCTATGCCGATCTCCACATCGGTCTCCATGCCGATCTCCACCGCGCTGACCTCCAACCACCATGCCCATCTCAGCCGCGCCACCAGCCTCGCTACCACGCCGATTCAAAGAAACTGATTGGAATGTGACTATTGGAACAGAGATTGGGGCCAAAAAAACCAAAAGGAGCCAAACGTCGATCTCTAGAAATCCGATCTGGCATGAGCTCTGATCTGGCTTGAGCTCCGATCTGGAAATCCTCCACCACCACGCTGATCTAGAAATCTGATCCGGCGTGAGTTCCGATCTAGCACAAACTCAACTGAGAGAAGCTTGACAATGGTGAGAGAGAGAGAGAGGGGTTGGGAAAGAGAGAGAAAAGAAAGAGAAAAAATGAGAGAGAAGAGAGAAATTACTCGGTAAAGCGTGGAGAAAGCATTAAATTTTTTTTTTTATCCCATTTAGCTACAATACCATCTTACAATTGAGATGGTACTGTAGCTAAATCTCAAAAAAAATTTGGCTTTTCCCATATGGCCTTCCGATTGTTGATCAATTTTTGGGCCTATATGCCTGATGAAGTCAAGAAATCAACTCAGTAAGTTACAGGGTCTTCGCGTTCTTTGAGCAAACCTGCACAAGTGAAAAAGAACCTCAAAGGGAAGTACCGGCATGGTACCGGCCAACGACCCTCCGATAGTTAAATTAGTATTGCTCACAACTCTAGACTGCCAGAGTCGGGTAGAATCATGCGTACCTCGATTTGGGAGGGCTTGGAAGTATATATAGTAGTATGGGACCTTAGCCAAGGCGTGCTTAGGAAGATACCTCCTTACCGGAATTACCCCTAATTAGCGTGGGGTGCAAGATACCTCTTGGGCAATAAGTGTGTTGGGCAAGACATCCCTTGGGGAACAATCGTGTTGCGCAAGATATCTGTTCGAGTATGAACGTACATGGCAAGACTCATTTTCTCATGGAAGCGTGCATGGCAAGATACGCCTTAGTGCCTCCAACCTCCCCCGTCGTCCATTACCCTCGTCAACTTGTGTAAGACTCGTCTCGTCAACGTGACGCGTCCGTCGACTACCTCCGTCAGCTTGCGCAGGCTGTCAGCGTCTAGCAGGTTTTTTATCCCTATCAGGTGCCCCCTCAACCCATCAGTCCGTGACCTCATAGGAGACGGACTAATGGGATGACGGTTCCAGTTCACAATGGGAGAGACCTGACTAGACACGCTGTCGTACAGTAATTAATGCTGGGTAATTAATGTGGGACACACGTCGTCAACTTAACGACTGTGTGCCAAGAACGAGGTGTCCCTTCGCCTCCCGCGCTGCCCATCATATATAAACCTCCCTTTTTTTGTCTCATTTTTTACTTTTCACTGAAATCGAACTATTAGAGCGCATCCTTTCTCCTGGCCAAAAACATTTGATCCGTCAACCAGATCGCCCGTCACGTTGGTGTATCCGTCGACCACCTTCTCCAACAACGAACGTAACCAGTAAGTATTTATTGTTGATTCGTACATCTTTATCACCGTCAAATATCATTAGACTAGTTAAACTTAGGGTTTTCCGTCACGTGTAGGTGACTGATGTCTAGCGCGTCCAGTAACCAGTCGTTTGTTCGCGACGGAGCGGGCTACAATGAAGTTCATCCGTCGGGTCCAAGAGATCCCAATACTTCAAGTGAAGAGAGTTCCTCTGCCACCTCTTCTTCCTCAAGTAGTGGTAGGATAGAAAGTAACCTTAGTGATGGTTTAGGGGAGACCGAACCACAAATTCAATCCGTCGTAGGCTCTGATGGGATGAGGAAGTTTATAATGCTTTCACTATGGACGGTGAATGATTTTTTGTCAAAAATTAAAGAGTCTCACTTCAAAACGCTTAGGAACAAATACCAGATACCCGTCAACATACCTATCCGTCTACCCAATAAATCGGAGAAGTGTTATTACCACGGTGTCAAGGGCGTCGGGATCTATGAGCAAATGCTCAAGGCCGGGTTGAGGTTTCCCTTGAGTCAACTGCACCGTCAGCTCCTCCATTATCTGGGACTATCCGTCAACCAAGTTTCCCCAAACGCTTGGAGGGTTTTCTTGGGGGTAGAGGTCCTGTACGGGACAATGTCCGAAGGAAAGGAAAGACTGACAGTGGAAGAGTTCTTCCACTGTTACCGTCCAGTAGAAATTATTAAATCAAAAGGAATGTACAGTTTTGTAGCGAGGGGTCTGTTACTAAGATTAGTGAGTGACACTCCAGATTCCAATAGGGACTGGAAGTCTATGTACTTTTTCATGGACGGCAGTGAATGGATGTGTCATCCTGGCGAGACTGAGTACATGCCAGTTGACACAACATGGGGTGTATTACCCCCATCTGGTATGCATTCGACCTCTTCTCTCCTTTTTTTTACATTCTAAACACAGTTGGTTTCTAACCGTCTTCTTTCTGCAGCTCAAGACCGTCCACAAGTTACACTTGAGCAGTGGAGTTTTTTGGAGAAAATTTTCCAAAAGACCAAATTGGAAGAAAGATCTTGGGCCAAATTAGTGAGCCTTAAAACAATATATTGGCACTGTGATGGACCAGAACCGTCGGAGGAGGCAATTAAGTACGAGAATCAAGTTCGAGCACGTAAATCCGTCTACTTGAATGTTGCACTTAGTTACTTTTTTAAAGTCATTGACTTATACACCGTCTACTTTTGCAAAAATGGACGAGGCAAAGAGGAGAGCTATTATCAAGTAACAAGCTGCTACAAAGAAGAAGACTAAGCAGACCGGTGGAACCGACGCCCCTAAGCCGTCCGTCACCAAAAGGAAAACCGGCCAGGAGACAGACCGTCATGCTAAGAAGCCAAAGGTCATGGCTGAGACCGTCGTGGGTCTCGAGGCGGAGGCGAAGAAAGTAGCTCCCGTCAAACACGGCAAGGGAAAGGGCTTGATGACGAGTGGCCCGGTCCCCAAAGTAGAAAAGCCACCCGTCCTCCTTCGCGAGGATTCCAAGTACGCCTTGGAGAGGTTGTCTTCAATCATGACGTCGGAGGACTATGAAGACCTTGGAAACCATGCGACGGAGGCAATGGGCGAGATGGGCCTCTTCAACCTTGCCCAGGTAAGTTCACCCTTTTTTTTTTCTTTTTTACCGTATTGCCTGACTTGACCTTTTCCCATTCCAGGCCGTGGTCGTGATGAAAGGCCTGATGGACCGTTGTGTTCACCAAGAGACGGCTTTAGGCCGTGTACGAGCCAAGGCGGCTGAGACAGAGGACGAGCTAGCTCAATTCAAAGCCTGGAGGGTAGTCATTGAGAAGAAGCTGGCTATGTCCGAGCAAGAACGGGGTGAGTTAGAGAAGTAGACGGAGGTGCTGCAAAAAGTCCTTGGTGACAAAGAGAACGAGATTGTATCCGTCAAGGGCCAACTTCGTCAGGCTAAGGACGACGCTATCAAAGATTATCGTGATTCTGAAGTTTACCTAACGGAGTTGGGCAGCACTTTCGCTGACGGTTTTGATGATACCCTCCGTCAAGTGAAGGCCTCTCACCCAGAGCTTGATCTTTCTCATGTGAGCATTGATGACGCTCAAGCTCAGACGTCCGTCCTCCCCGCTGCTTTTGATAGTACTGACCGTTTGTTTGACAACGATCAAAATATTAAGGTTGATGGAAACAGGGACGACGAAGTAGAGACAGCCGTCCAGGTTCATGCTCAAGACAGAGAGGACGAAGTAAAAGTCGTTGACTCCCTCGTCGAATAGCCTTGTACTTTTTTTTGTAGAAAGATTAATTTGGACCGTCATGAACAATGTTGTCTTTAAATTCATTTTTATTAATGTACTTTCTATTTCAAACTTGTCCTTGTATGTGTTGCTTGCTTTTACTTAAGTTTTGCGGATGATTTCCTCTTCTTTTTATCACTTCATGGTAGCTCAATTGTGGACTTTTGATGCCTTTTATGTTGAAGTCATACCCTTCCAATGAGGCCGTCAGCTTTATTGCTTAACAAGCTTTTATGCCTTGCATATCCACTTAGGATAGGGCCGTCATCTTTTTAGACCGTTGGCTTTTATACTTAGGCTTTTTCCCTTTTTAGTATATTGTTGTTTTGGGCCGTCAGCCCTTTAGACCGTCGGCTTTTATACTTTGGTTTTTTATGCCTTTTATTCTTCTTAGGATGGAGCGATCAGCTTTTAAACCGTCAGCTTTTATGCTTGAGCGGTTTTTATTCTTTGTATCGTTTATGATAGAGTCGTTGGCTTTTAAGCCGTCGTCTTCTTATGCCGTCGGCTTTTAGACTTAGGCTTTTACGCCTTGCATCTGTTTAGGATAGTGTCGTTGGCCTTTAAGCCGTCAGCTTTTATGCTTAACGGGCTTTTATGCCGTGCATCCTCTTAGGATTGAACTGTCAGCTTTTGTGCTTGACCGGTTTTTATGTTATCCTTGTAGGATGGAACCGTCAGCTTTTAAGCCATTAGCCTTTATGCTTGACTAGCTTTTATGCTTCTAAGCCGTTAGCTTTTATGCTTGACTGGCTTTTATGCTATCCGTTTAGGATGGGACTGTCAGCTTCTAAGCCGTTAGCTTTTATGCTTAACCGACTTTTATGCGATCCGTTTAGGATGGAACTGTCAGCTTCTAAGCCGTTAGCTTTTATGCTTGACCGGCTTTTATGCGATCCGTTTTGGATGGGACCGTCAGCTTCTAAGCCATTAGCTTTTATGCATGACCGGATTTTATGCGATCCATTTAGGATGGGACCGTCAGCTTCTAAGCCATTAGCTTTTATGCATGACCGGCTTTTATGCAATCCGTTTAGGATGGAACCGTCAGCTTTTAAGCCGTTAGCTTTTATGCTTGACCGGCTTTTATGCTATCCGTTTAGGATGGAACCGTCAGCTTCTAAGCTGTTAGCTTTTATGCTTGACCGGCTTTTATGCTATCCATTTAGGATGGAACCGTCAGCTTTTAAGCCATTAGCTTTTATGCTTAACCGGCCTTATATCCTTTAGGATAGTGTCATCGTCTTTGCGCCGTCAGCTTTATTGCTTAACAGGCTTTTATGTTCAACATTCAGCAGAGTATGTGAGAGATTTTGAATAAACTTCTGAATCTTGCATAATTTTTAAGAAGGGGAAAACATGCCCTTTGGGTTCCAAAAATACATTGAAGCAGACTACAAGTAGGGGGTTGATGCCATTGTTTTTTACTGGTAGTACTTTCGTAGGTGCTCGACATTCCATGGATGGTGCAGTTTTTGTCCTTCCAGGGTTTCCAAGTGGTTGGTGCCCTTTCTTCGCCATGACGTGACCCGGTAAGGTCCCTCCGGGACCGAGCTTGCCTTGGGCGGGGTCTCTGGTGGCGCCCATGATCTTTCTTAGAACAAGGTCTCCGACCTGGAAGTCCCTGTGTTTAACCCGAGAGTTGTAGTGTTTAGCCATGCGATCTTGATACCATGCGAGCCTCTATTCTGCTACCGCTCTTGTTTCATCGATTAGGTCGAGCTGTAGACGCATGGCATCGTCGTTCCTGCCTTCATCGTAGGCGTTCACCCTATAGCTTGTGAGTCCTACTTTGGCTGGGATGACTGCTTCACTTCCGTAGGTTAGCCGAAATGGTGTTTCTCCTGTAGGGGTCCTTGCTGTTGTCCTGTATGCCCATAGTACACTGGGTAGTTCTTCAAGCCATATCCCCTTTGCCCCCTCGAACCGAGTCTTGATAATCTTAAGCAAGGATCGGTTCGTTACTTTTACCTGACCGTTGGCCTGCGGGTAGGCAGGGGAGGAGTAATGATTCTTTATCCCTAACTGCGAGCAGAATTCTCGAAAGGGGCCATTGTCGAATTGCTTCCTGTTGTCTGAGACTAGGACTCTGGGAATTCCAAACCTGCATATGATGGACCTCTAGACAAAGCTTCGTATGTTTTTCTCCGTGATAGTGGCCAAGGCTTTAGCTTCTACCCATTTCGTGAAGTAGTCTATGCCTACCACTAGGAATTTCAGCTGTCGCATAGCTGTTGGGAATGGGTCCATAATGTCCAGTCCCCATTGAGTGAACGGCCATGGGGCTGTCATGGGGGTCAGCTCTTCGGATGGCTGTCTGATGATGTTGCTGAACCTCTAGCACTTATCGCAGGCTTTGACATAAGCTTGGGTGTCCTTTTGCATCGTGGGCCAAAAGTATCCTGCTCGGATCAGCTTAAGCGCCAGTGATCGCAACCCTGAATGGTTTCCGCATATTCCCTCGTGCACTTCCTTCATGACATAGTCCGCTTCCTCGGGACCCAAGCACCTTAAGTAGGGGCGAGAGAAACTCCTTTTGTACAGGACGTCCTTCATCAATACGAACCTTGCTGCTCAGACCTTCAGCCTTCTGGCGGCTTCTTGTTCGTCTGGCAGGATGCCATCTTTCAGATAAGAGACCAATGGCGTGGTCCAATTACCTCCGGAGCCTATTTCCTGCATATCGACAAAGTCTATTAGTGGAGAAACCTGTACAAAAGAAAGCACATTGTCAGGAGTGGTCATATGTTCTGATGAAGCGGCTTTGGCAAGGCGGTCGGCTTGCTCATTTTCTTCTCTGGGATTTGGACTATTTCTGCCTTCAGTTCATCCACCCTTCTCTTTGCTTGATGGAGATATTTTTTCATCCTGTCGCCCCTACATTCATAGTCTCCATTCACTTGGTTGACGACGACCTGGGAGTCGTAGTAGACGACTACTTTTGCGACCCTTGCTACTCTAGCGAGGTCGATCCCGATTATCAAGGCTTCGTACTCTGCTTCGTTATTGGTGGTGGGGAAGTCCAGGCGGATCATGCATTCGATCCGGTCTCCCTTGAGGGAGTGAAGTACAACACCTACTCCACCGGCCTGTCTGGTTGACGACCCATCTGTATGTACACTCCATGGAGGGCATCCGTCTGCCCCCTGGTCTTCCACGTTGGTGAACTCAGCGATAAAATCAGCGACGACCTGCCCTTGATGGCGATGCATGGGCTGTACCGAATGTTGAACTCAGTCAACTCGATCGCCCATAGGGCCAGGCGACTAGCTGCTTCTGGGTTGTGCATTGCCCGCCGCAAGGGCTCGTCGGTTAGGACAACTATTGTATGAGCTTGGAAGTACGGCTTGAGCTTTGGGGCCGCTATAATTAAGGCGAAGGCGAGCTTCTCCATGGGTGGATATCTTTCCTCTGCTCGGTGAAATGCCCGGTTGGCGTAGTACACAGGTTTCTGGACCTTGTCTTCCTCTCTAACTAAGGCCGCACTAACGGCTGCTGGGGACACAGCCAGATAGAGGAAAAGCTCTTCCCCCTGTTGCGAGGGGCTTAGTAATGGCGGTGAAGAGAGGTAGGCCTTCAGCTCCTCGAACGCCTTTTGGCATTCGTATGTCCACTCAAAAGTTCTCTTCAGTGTGCGAAAGAAGGGTAGGCGTTTATCTGTCGCCCTTGACACGAACCTGTTCAGGGCAGCCACATTCCCATTTAAGCTTTGCACCTCCTTCACGTTCTTTGGGGGGGCCATCTCCATTATGGCTCGGATCTTGTCTGGGTTGGCTTCGATGCCTCTTTGAGACACCATAAAGCCTAGAAATTTTACCGCCGTCACCCCGATCGTGCACTTCGTCGGGTTGAGCTTCATGTTATAGGAGCGGAGGGTGCCGAATGTTTCTTCGAGGTCTTTCAAATGGTCATCCTCAAGTCGGCTTTTTACTAGCATGTCGTCAACATATACCAGAACATTCCTTCCTATTTGGTTGACAAACATCTTTTTCATAAGTCTCTGATATGTGGCACCCGCATTCTTTAGTCCGAATGGCATCACCTTGTAATAGAAAAGACCTTGGCTGGTAACGAATGAGGTCTTCTCTTGATCTGCCACGTCCATTCGGATCTGATTGTACCCTGAAAAGGCATCCATGAAGCTCAGCAGCTGGTGTCGGGCCGTAGAGTCCACCAGCGTGTCGACTTGCGGGAGGGGGTAACTATCCTTGGGGCACGCCTTGTTCAGGTCTGTGAAGTCAACACACATGCGCCACTTCCCGCTAGCTTTTTTGACCATCACCACATTGGCTAGCTAGTCGGGATAGTACACTTCCTGGATGAAACCTGCCTCTTGTAGAGTTTGCCGACTTCTTCTACCACCGCTTGGTCTCGCTCCGGGGCAAACACCCGCTTCTTCTGCCGAACGGGCCAGATGGTGGGTGATACGTTCAGCCTATGTACCATGATTGAAGGGTCGATTCCCGACATGTCTTCGTGACTCCATGCGAACACATCTTGGTTTTCCCTGAGGAAAGCCACGAGCGCTTGGCGAGCCGTAGGGCTGGTGAGAGCGCCGATCCTGGTGGTCCTGTCTGGCCTGGATTCGTCGAGTGCTATTTCTTCGAGCTCCTCTACGGGTTCTGCCCCCACTCGTTGCTCTATGTTCATTGCTTGCAAATGGCTGTTCATTTCTACCATTACAACGTAGCATTCTCGTGCAGTCACCTGGTCTCCCCGTAGCTCCCCTGCTCCATTCTCGGTGGGGAACTTGACCATCAGGTGGTAGGTTGAAGTCATAGCCTTCCATGCATTGAGGGTGGGTCGCCCTACGATGGCATTGTAGGCGGAGGAGCAGTCGACGACGAAAAGGTAACCTCCTTGGTGACTTGCCGGGGATACTCCCCTATTGTGACTGTCAAGGTGATGGCGCCAAGGGGGTATACTCTCGTTCCTTTGAACCCGATGAGCGGGGTGTTGGTCGATCCGCATCTGCTGGAACGCCGGGTAGTAGAGGATGTCTGCGGAGCTTCCGTTGTTGATCAAGACTCGGTACGTGTTATAGTCCCCTAGTCGGACGTTGACCACAAGGGCGTCGTCATGGGGGTGATGAAGACGTTGGGCACCTTCTTTTGTGAACTCAATAGTGGGGCTGTTGACTCGCGGCTTCTTCTGGACCACGCCTGCAGTTTGGACATTCTGAACTGCTCTGAGATAGGCTTTTCGAGCCTTCTTTGTTGACCCGATGGTTGCCGCACTCCCGATGATCATCCTTATGTCTCCTATAGGCGATCTGGGACGCTCATTATCCCAACGGGGGTGATCATGTTGGGCATCTACTCTCTCTTGATGGACGAACTTCTGCAGCTTTCCTTGCCTAATCAGGGCTTCTATCTGTTGCTTGAAGTCGTAACAGTCGGCAGTGTCGTGGCCGTGGTCTCGGTGGAAGCGGTAGTACTTGTCCTTGGATCGTCTATTAGGATCCCCCTTCAGCTTTCCTGGGAAGGTCAGGGACCCTTCGTCTTTGATCTGCATCAAGACTTGGTTGATCGGAGCTGTCAACGGGGTGAAACTTGTGAACTTCCTGGTAGGGGGTTTCGGGCGTCTGTTGTCTCAACTTTCTCCGGTCCGAGCTACCTTTCGCCTCTTGTCTTGCCGTACGTCCTCTTGCCTCTCCCTCTTCTTGGTAGGCTTCTCTTCCCGGGCCAGTAGTGCGTCCTCCGCATTCATGTATTTAGTTGCCCTGTAAAACACATCCGACATGATTTTCGGGTCATTTTTGTATAGGAAGAACAAGAATTTACCCTTCCGCAGCCCGTTCGTGAATGCGGCGACCTGTATCTTATCGTCCGCCCCTTCGACCAAAAGTGCTTCCTTGTTGAAATGGGCTATGTAGGCCCTCAGCGTCTCGTCCTCCCGCTGCTTAATATTCATCAAGCATGCGGCGGATTTTTTGTACCGATGTCCCCCGATGAAGTGTGAGACGAACTGGGCACTCAGTTCTTTGAAGGTACCAATGGAGTTGGGCGTCAACCTGCTGAACCAGATCCTTGCGGTTCCCCTTAATGTCATCGGGAAGGCCCAACACATGATTTCGTTTGGTACACCTTGTAGTTGCATTATGGTCTTGAAGGACTCTAGATGGTCTAGCGGGTCCTTTGATCCGTCGTAGCTTTCCACCTGGGGCATATGGAACTTTGGTGGAAGGGGGAACAAAACGACGGGTGTAGTGAAGGGGGAATCCGTACGCTGGACGAGATCGTCGAGGTCGTTGGATACTCATCCCTTGAGGGCGTTCATCATGAGAACTATATAATGCGAAGAAACCCTTCATAAAAGGGAAAAAAAATCAAGGGAGAAGCACTGTAGACACTAAAAACCAAACGTGTAATCAAATTTAGAACAGTACATATCATAGTTGATCTCCTCGGACGTTGGTCGAGGACAACTTCCTGAAGTTAAACTTATCTATTTCATTCTTCTTATTATTTGAACCCATCCTATTGATTGTCTAATTTGGGCTAGCCCAGCTTTCTTTACCTACCCTCTACAAATTTATTGTTTTGGGCCTTTTGAGATGATCCAAATCTGTGTCCTTATAGAACATATTATAAAACATGTTGCTTAAGTGGATTTTTTAGTCTCTTCTAGCACCTTTCCAATTGATATTTTTAAAGTTTTTTATTTTTTGAGAGATGATATTTTTAAAGTTTGATAATCCTCTAAGATTTTTTAATCATGCCTCTCACCGACACTTTGGATCAAAATTTATGAAATAAAACAATTTGCAGAAGCTTTCAAGCTTTTATTGTTTAAAAATGAGTTTGAAATTTTCAGAGTCACTTATCAATATAAAAAACTTTCAGAGTCAATTTGATTGATTGGTGAACAAACTCACAAAAGCTTATTCTTTACCAACTGACGTTAAATTTGAAAAGCAGCTAAAGGGAAATATAGTGACTTTGGACAAGTATATCCTATAGCCAATAAATTTGAGAAAAATGGCTATAGCAAATTGACTTACATAAGAGTTGTCAACATTACACACACACACTGTAAATGATCTCTAACTTAAAAAGAAAAGAAAAAAAAAAAAATATATATATATATATATATATATATATATATACCCTAGCAAGCTTAGTATTATATTTTTTTTATTGATTTATTTTTGTTTTTGTTAGTAGATAATTGCATTTTAATGTATTAAGAAACAATGATTTTATGTATTTGTAATTTGTTAATACTATATAGATGCTTATTTGGAGTTTTTTCCCCTTATACTTTGGTCCTCTCTAACTTGAAATCCTGAGTCCATCCCTCAAGAGTAGGACACAGACTTACATTCATATTGGTTAAGGTGCAGATGACAATCATATTGAAACGTCCGAAAGAAGAATCTGCAAAATGAGCAACTATAACTTCTGATATGGTCGATACACCATCGTGGAGATTTATAAAATTGCTGTAGCTTTTGCTAGATTTTGCTTGTTCCATGAATCTGAGAGATATTCCATTAAGAGATTCACCACGCCATATTCGACCAAGCTATGGATAAAAACTAAACCTGTAAATCATTAAAGAAAATAAATTAAGTTCTGTTTGTAAGTGAAAAATGAACTTAATTTAATGGCATAGTATTCATCGTGGCAATTCGATTATTGGAATTAGTGATAAATACTTGCACCAAAATAAAGGATTTGATTTGATACACGACACAAAATTAGACTTCATTTAAGAATATAATTAAATTTTCTCTTAACTTTGGCTTTATATATATATATATATATATGGAACATGCACTTCTAAATGCAGAATACAAACACTTGTATAACCTCCATATTGTATAGTTTCATAAATAGTAAAATATGTTGGGTATACACATGTGAATGAAATACTACATTGAATAATAATGATGAGAAAAATGAATAATAAATATAAAATAGTTGAGCCTATACCCATAGGACTTAGGCCTTTGGGTTAAATATGTCTCTATATGTTATATTAACTATTTAACGTGGCTCTCCAAGATGTTTATCTCCCCAACAAGTGGTATCACAACTAATGAGAAATCCCATAAAGCCTACACAATGATGACGCCATGATGGTGAGATGCGAGATCCCCATGGAAAAAAGACGTGCGGGGTTGACACTTAGAGACCCGTAGATGATGCACTAGTGAAAGAAAAGAGGGGCAAAATGGGCAACTGCCCTTTTCGTGCAAACAAAGCACTGTTCTGTCCCCTTTTCCGAATTAATTAGGAAAATGTCCCTCTTTTGTAACTCGACAATCTAAAAATCAAGTTAAGCCTTATAGTGGCTTTTTTAAGGAGCCTATAGTGACGTTTTAAGAACCTATAGTAGCATTTTAGAACTCGAGTTATAGGAAAAAAAATAAAAAATAAAATGCCTATAACTCGAGTTCATAGAGCTCGAGTTACAAAACGCCACTATAGGTCCTTAAAATGTCACTATAGGTTCCTGAAAACACCACTATAGGACTCCAATTTTTTTTTTTTTTAAACTTGATTTTTAAATTGTCGAGTTACAAAAGAAGAGCATTTTCCTAATTAGTTTGGAAAAAGAGACAAAACGCTGCTTTGTTTGTGTGAAAAGGGCATTTGCCCAATTTGTCCAAAAAAAGAGTATTGAATATAACACTATTGAGGTTATACCCATTGGGCTTAGGCCTTTTGGTTTAAATGTATTTTTATATGTTATATTGACTACCCAAGATCGCTCTCAAAGTTGTTTATACAATGTTTTGCTCTTTTTATTATTTATTTTTATATATATATTTATATTTTACTATTTATGAAACTATACGACATGGGCCTGTACAAGTGTTTTGTGCTCTGCTTTTGGAAGTGCATTTTCCGTAACGTAGACTTTGATAAGTTCCCAACTAGTTTTTTAGTTCGGCTGAATAAGGTCCCAACGAGTAAACTATACTTTTCATTGTAGGGTATTTAAAAAAAAAAAAAAAAAAAACCATTTTAGGGTATTTAAGTTTTGTTTCTAATGTTAAATATTTTAAAGAAAAAAATATATATTCTCCGGTCCTTAATTAAAATACATGTTCTATTTTCAACCTTTAAAATTTTAAATGTCACACATTTCATATTTCCATTCACTTTTGTTGTATTTTTGTTACTATGTCTAATATTTATTGTTTTAGTTATTACACGATGTTATCAAAGCCAACCTGATAACTTCGTGTGGGCTTGGAGACATTGTCTCATAAATTGGGTCCTAGCTTAGAAGTAAAGGATTTGTAATTAAGCGAGGAAGTTTGTAATACATCAATTTAATTGGATATTGATTTAGCATGTGTTGTACGGATGTATTATGAGTCTCACATCGGGTTATACTGAGTTGATCTAGCAATTCGGTCAAACTATAATGACCTAATTATAATACCCAGATTGCTTTGGCTGGGACTTGGTGTCAGTTCTCTACTTCACCATGCAGATCTTTATGCTATCCTTAATATAAATTTTTTTTTTAAATTAAAATTTTATCATCTTATACTTTTAAAAACTTCTTATGCCAAAATCCTTTAAAAATAAAAGAAAGAAAATCATTCGAGGAGAACAATGAAGTTGGAGTTTTTTTTTTTTTTTTTTTTTTTTTTTTTTTTTTAAGGATCGCAATTAGAGTTTTAATTGAAGGGGAAAACAAGTAATTGTTATCTCTCATAAGTGGTATAGAAAATCTAATAAAACTTTTAATTCTTTAGGTAATAATTATTCTACTTCATAAAATTTTGTATAACAAACCAAAATTTTAAGATAATTATATAATAACACTAAATTAGGTTAGTTGTATTTGGTGTCTACTTAAATATTAAAAATCTTTTCATTCATATATGGGGCTCCGGTAATTTTTTTTTTTTTTTTTTTTTTTTTTTGGATGAGGGGGCTCCGTTACTATTTAAAAGAACAAAGTAATATAAGTTCATAGCACATGAACAAGGTAGGAGCGATCTCTCGTGTCTCGTGATGGATTAAACTAAAATAAAGATTTTATTTTTATTTTTATTTTTTATTCCCCTCTAACTATTGGAAATAAAAGTACTTTAGTTAAGATAAAGGAACGAAAAAATAACGAGTTCCACACGGAGTCGGACTTGGACTCCTAACGAGTATAAAAAGGCTTTATTAAGTTTATTGCACATTATTTTTCCGCTTTCAACTTTCTACGCTTGTTTACCCTAGGGGAAAAAAAAAAAAAAAAAAAAAAACACATTCTACGGCTTTGCTCTAGATTTTACGTGGATCTTTCTCCTCTTGAATATCTCCTCCTCGATCGATTACAGGTAATAATTTCACTTTTTTTTTTTTTTTTTTTTTTCACTTTTGAGTGCTTTATATGTATATTAAGATGTAGATAGTTTTTTTTCTTGATGACCCTAATAGTTATTTTCTTGTTTATTTGTGGTTATTTGCATTCTATAAAGAAAATAATAAAATTAAACTTCAAAAAGCTTTTAAAAAAATTGATAGGGAAGAATAGGAAATTAAGTGTGTTTGTGCGTGTTAAATTTGATGAATCATGTATCCATAAATATTGTATAGTGTATACAAGCACATACTTCTATAAAAAGTAATCTTTCATCAAATGAAGGCATCTTTACATACAGTTTTTGTAATATATATTGTGAAATTTTTAGCGTTAAATTAAACATACAAAAAAAAAAAAAAATCTAAGATTTAAATAGTAATATACCAGAAAAAAGTATAAAAGAACACACAAAACTTCGATATATTTAGGGTGGGAGCGATCTTTCGTAATATATATAAAAGGACTTTATTGCACATTATTTTCCGCTTTCAACTTTATACGCTTGTTCAACGTTTTACGTGGATCTTTCTCCTCTCCGATTCCAGGTAAATTTCTTTGCGTTTTTTTCTTTTTTTAATTGCAGTAAAGATGTAGATAGTTGTTGCATGTACTTTTTATTTGCATAAAGATGTAGATAGTTGTTATCTTGATTCACGTCTGTGCTTAATCTTTAATCTTTTAATCTTGGAAATTCACGTCTATGCTATTTTTTGTTTCTTTTTCAGTAAGTCATAGAAGTTTGTGCTACGTTTTCGAGTTGTTTGTAGCATTTGTATGTGATAGTGATTAAATTAATCACCTAATACTTTTCTATCCTCTTTGCAACTTTTGCAGAAGTTCACAATTTGAATACGGCGTGTAGACTTTTGCATCTCCTAGTTTGTGTATAATTAAAAGTAGTGCTTCTCAATGAAGCAGTTATGGAAGAAAAGGTGCAGGACTGCTGCCCAGGCATTGTTTCGGAAGTCCTTATGATGTACTCTTCGCTTGGGGTGGTTTTGATCACTATTTTGTTATTCTAGATAAACCCAAGAGACGAAACCCTCATATCCTCCGCTTCCTCTTCTCTCTGTTATTCCTATTTTTCTGTACAATCGGTTTCTTCCAATGATGGTATCTCCGAATTATTCTACAATTTTTAATGTGAGACTTGTCCACAAGCAGAGTACATTGTTAGGACTTCCATGACTCATTTCTTGTCTGGACAAAACAATGCCTATGCAGCACCTGTGCACCTTTTCTTCCATGGCTGTTTCATTGAGGCTCGCTCCTTTTAATTAACAAACACCAGAAGTCGCAAAAACAGAAAGGATCAAAAAACTCGACAAGGTAAGCCTTGGGGAGTCTCTGACAGCTAACATTATGGGTTTGTCTTTTCCTCATTAAGTTAGTGATTTGTTATTGGTTATTGGTTATTATTTTTTATTTTTTATTTCCTTCGTTCTAAAGGTTGATTCCTTAAGTCTTACAAATATATAATTCTACTTCACACAAAATCTATGCACAAATTCTAACTCCAAAAATCTCCCTCTCTATGATGTTTGACTTAAGCATCAGAGACTCCCCGGGGGCTAACCCTAGTGGGATTTTTGTTAATTTGTTTCCCTTTTGTAGATGTTCACAATTTGGATGAGGTGTTCAAAGAAATCCAAAATTAGGAATAGCTTAAAGCTATAACCAAACAATGGGAATTTTTTCTTTTATTTCTCCCCGCTGTGATTGTGTTTGTGGCTTCAGCGACAGGTGGGTAGGTGGAAACAAACAAGATTGGTTAAATCCCTTTTGGCCTTTTGAGCTCAAAGCTTGATTTCTGGGTTTTGCTTATCCTTTGTCTTCTTTTCTGAGGCAAAAATTGACATGTCTATATGATATTACTTTTCATCAATGTAGAACCTCAAAATAGGGTTCAATGAGTAACGATGAATAACATTTAAAACTTGCCACAACATACAGGAGAAATTGATTTATATAATAAGAATTTAGGAATAAACCATAGCAAAAGGTAACTAAAGAGCACTTTTCTCCCCCACTTATAACTAGGCATCACTAGCATGAATCTTTCATTGTAAACATATTTAAGAATGGTGGAAGAGTCATTCATGTTAGGCAAAGATTCATGGAAAAAAAATACATAAAAATAAACATTTTTATATCAAGATGGTCATCACCCACCAAAAATGGGAACATTGAGCACAGCAAACCAACAAGATATAAACAACGTTCCAATCCTCAGTTACTAAGTACATAATAGAATCGTAGTATTTAATAATCAAAATTATTGTTTGTCTACTAGGTGTCTTTTGGGCTGAAGATATATATAATTTTAAAAGAGAAGATAATCTCTTAAATCAAAACCACTTCTCAAGAATGTATCAAAAAAGGGGTAGAAAAATAGAATCACTACATTTTGACGATTCAGTAAATCATCAAGGCATGTTGCAATAAATAACCATGAAAATTTTGCTATTTAATAGGGCTATTGGTATCTTCGGAAAAGACAAAACAAGTCAGTTAAAAAGCAAAGAGATGGTGCCATACTTCAATTATAAATAGTAAATCTCTACTGAATTATGACTTTTCTGAATGCGGAATTAAGACTTCAATATTGAAAAGCATAAATTTGATCTTCAACTGAAAGCAGATGTCTTTTGTGTTTCTTCCCCTCATGACTTGATTAACAATTATCATTCTTAACAGTTCTTGTGTATCATTAAATAATATTTGCTCAGTATGTATCTCAAACTCTTTACATGATCTCAATTCACTACAACAAAATGTATTTTTAGTGACAAAAAAATTTGTCACTAAAAGTCCAATTTTCCGTCACTAAGAACCTTTAGTGACGAAATCGGACATTTAGTGACGAAACTCATTTCGTCGTTGAAATCCCGTTACTAAAAGTCCTGGCGACAAAAAATTTCGCCACTAAAAGTCCAATTTTTTTTTTTTTTTTTAAACTTTTAGTGATGAAAACGTTTCGTCACTAAATGTTTTTCTCGCTAAAAACAGTATTTAGTGATGAAATATTTCGTCACTAAAAACACCTTATTTTATTAAATCATATTTAGTGACGAATAATTTCGTCACTAAAACTATGTTCGGGTACATATAGTGACGAAAAAATTCGTTACTAAAACTATTTTTAAGAAATTCAGACACATATAGTGACGAAAATTTTCGTCACTAAAACCATTTCTTACAAAATTTTGTTACATTTAGCGACGAAATATTTCGTCACCAAAACAATTTTTTGTTGCTATATTTGTGACGAAAAAATTCATCCCAAAAACTTATTTCTGTTTTTATTTTTTTCATGGCTTTGATATTAACCTGTAACCTGTCAGTACATTATTAAAACCTTACATTTTAATAACACATTTATTTCAACAACACATTTATAAAAAAAGATCCATACATTCCACAAGTAAAAAATAAAACAAGTATCAAATTCAAACTCTTTCTACACAATAATTGTTTGCAACAAATACAATAACTCAAGATGTTTTATAACAATGAAAAAAGTGTAGCATAATATAATTAGAAATAACGGAAGATGTCCTCGTATGTCTTCAAGTAATACCAAAAGTAAATCTCCTAAAAACCACCAATAAAAAATCTGCACAAATATAAAAACAATACTACATTAAAATCGTAAAGTAAAAACATTAACTATGTTATAAGAAATATTTCTAACAACGCATTAAGAGTAGCTACATCAATTAATTATAATTACTACTCCAAATGTATAAGTTGTAGAAAGCAGATATAGATTTTCAAGTGTAATATAATACAATTAGTTTCAAATAATTCATCAAAAAAAAGTAGGCACACCATGTAATGTGGGTCAATTGCTAAAATTAAGTACTAACCAAAAAGTATTTTAACTTGAAGTTGAACCACCACCACTACAAAACCAATCTCAAACATCACAAGTACAATACTTACAAGTATTGAAATCGAATAAAGGAACACAGTTGCTACTAATCAACAAGTTTCATTCACATTTGCAAGAAATTAAAAAAACTTCCAATATAAATTTAAACCACCTTATAACACCATGCAAGCTACCTACTTGCTCCAACACAACAACTCACCACAAAACCAATTTCCAACATCACAAGTACAATGCTTACAAGTATTGAAATTGAATAAAGGAACACAATTGCTACTAATCAACAAGTTTTATTCACATTTGCAAGAAATTAAAAACAGTCCCAATATGAATTTAAATCACCTTATAACACCATGCAAGCCACCCGCTTGCTCCAACACAACAACCCATCACAAAATCAATCTCAAACATCACAAGTACAATGCTTACAAGTATTGCAATTGAATAAAGGAACACAATTGCTACAAATCAACAAGTTTCATTTACGTTTGCAAAAAATTAAAACACTCTCAATATGAATTTAAATCACCTTATAATACCATGCAAGCCACCCGCTTGCTCCAACATAACAACCCACCACAAAACCAATTTCCAACATCACAAGTATATATAGAGTTTTATAAGTTTTTAACTAGAATATACTTACTTTGCTTAAGCTAAGTTTACGACTTTCAGAAGAAATCCAAAGTTAACTTGTGTTCTTCACCTTATTCCTCACAATTTCTTCAGCCACAAAAAAGAGAGAGCTGAAGATAAAAGAAAGATAACTTTTAGTGAACAGTTCAGTAGACCCAAATTTAAAATACATATTCTTTATTCTTTTTCCCGTTTCTAAAGATTTTCGAAATTTGATTGGTCGTTGCCTAGTCCACTTGTTATGACTGAATGACAAAGCCAAGAGTAGTAGGGATTGAACCCCAACCTTAGCCCTGGCAAAGATAGAAAAAGAGAGACAAGGGCACCGGCTGCCTAATCTATTCATTTTAGGAATGCTTGTGTGATTATATCAGTTACAATAGTGTTAGTGTGTTTGTGAGCTTGAACAAAGCCATATAAGTCCACTTGAATCTTTCATGTATTTGATCAGCTCACAGGCTGTAATTCTGATTTCTTTTATCCTCAAATTCATATTATAGAAGCATTCATGCATCAACTACACATACATGCATGTGTATGCATGCATAAGTAATTAAGCATAGAGATTAAGCCTGTTGCGAAAACTCACCGGTTCCTTTATTTACCATCGTCTAATATTTTCTTATAGCATAAATATATTCATCAGAAATCAAGAGCCTTAGCATAATGAAAAACACTTTGTTGTTTTCATATAGTATAGGAAAAAGCTTTGAAGAGTTTTTGTTCTTGATGGGATGACAAAAAGGGAAGGAAGATCAGTTCAGACTTCAAAGTGAGTGCTGAGGCTGTAAACCAAAAAATTGGAAATTAGCAACCTTTTATATCACAATGTGCATTATAAATTTACAATTGAGCACATCTAATCAATTACAACTTACAACTACACATAATCACATAATTCTCAGAAACCCTCCTGGTAGAAAAATAAAAATACAACCACTATGGCTCTGAATTCTCATATAATACTTTAAGGAAGGCCTCCATTTTAGTTGGAGGTGTAATATGGCTATAAATTTTACGAAAGCTTAGACTTAAACAAGATAAAAAGGTATATAGTTTGAGCATGAACATACACATTCTTTTCCCACATTCACATCCATGTCTCTTGATTCAACCATATGAAGTTCTTATCCAATCCCCAAAAAAGTATAGACAAACTAATCCCCAATCGAACCTGAAAAGAGTCCACAGAATAATAAAGGGGAAATGGGAGTTCTCAAACAAATAAAACATTTCGTGATTCAAAAGTAAATCTGTTATAATGCTCTCACAGTCCTCTTCTATCCTAAATCAGTCATAAGCACCAAAACACACACACACACACACACACACACACACACACACACACACACACACACTATTGAACCAATACAAAACTAACTATTTACAATTACCATAATAAATAAATAACACTGTTAAAAACAAAATACCCAGATTTTCAAAATACCCAAATGTAAACAATAGTAATGAAATTTATCAAGAACCTGCAACTCACTCACTTACTCACCAACTGACCGTTCTTGCTTTCAATCCCACAGATAGTGAATTTTGAACTCTCCTCGACCATTCATTAAGCTGAAATACCAATGCAAATGCACCTGCAATCGCATTGAAAGCACATAATACACAAAACCACAAATTCAATTTTGACATAGCATTTCAAATTCAAGAACAAAAACCACAAAAGTTCAAAATACTCAAAGCGAATAATAGAGTATAGACAAAATTAGAGTCCAAGCAAAAATAAGGTTTTTATTAACATTTTTTAGTGACCGTAGATAAAAATATGTTGAAAAAACTCAAGTTTGTTGTAGTGAGTATAGACAGTACTAAAACATTAATAAAGACACATTTACCAAAGATATCGAATTCAATATATACTTTATTAATTTTAATAATAATACGTCACTAACCAATTGGTATCCTAAGCACAGAAACAAATCCAACACTCTTATGAAAATTTGAAAGCACAGCAACCACACACAAAAATTAGTTCAATTTAATAGCTTTATAGAGTAAACTATTGCACATAACACACACGTGGGGAGGGAGAATATATCTATAACAATTGCATAAAAATATCAAACAGAGAAAATGTTCTGAGTCATTTTACATCCACTATTTTACAAAATTGATGCATTGATGTACACATTTTAAAAGGCAAAAAAGTAATGTCTACATTAAGAACAAGAAAATAGGATGTATATATACATTGAATGAATATTAATAAATATTAATATTAATGAATGAATCTAATTAATGAATGAATATTAATAAATAATTAATGAATGAATATTAATATTAATATTAATTTCAGTAAAGTCAAATAGAGAGTGAGATCGGACCTAAAAGTTGAGGAGTGCAGCGTTGGTGCGAGGAAGGCAAACGGTCACCGGTGCAAAGGGGAGGCGAACGGTCGCCGGGTGCGAAGGTGAAGCGTTGTTGGAGGAAGGCGAAGCGTCACCGGTGCTAAGGAAGGCGAAGCATCGCTGGAGATTTGGAGACCTATATCAGCGAATCGGTGGACAAGCTCAGGCGACGCCGATTTCTTGGGTGGACGAGCTCAGGCCACGTCGATTCTTGGTTCGGCGAGTTCTGGCGACGTCGGTTCCTAGGTCGGTGAGCTCAGGCGATGCTTTGTTTGAATCGGGTGAGAATCGGCGATGCTTTGCTTTGATAGGTAGTTTTTTGTTTTGGTTTTTTTTTTCTTTTTTTTTTTGACTGAAAACTCTAGAGGAATGGCTCAAGTTTTTTGTTTGGGAGTATCTATAGGGTTCTTTAGTGACGAAATCTTTTCATTGCTATTGCCCACTTCTAGCGACGAATTTCGGTTTCATCACTAAAGGAGCCAGAATTTTTTATGCTTCTATTGACAAAATTCAAATTTCGTTACTAAAGAAACCATATTTTGTTAATATTTTTAGTGATGAAATTCAAATTTCGTCGCTATAGCATATTTTTAGTGACGAATTGTGGTTTTATCGCTAAAACTATGAAATGAAAACCATGATTATTTTTAGTGATGAATATTTTTCGTTGCTAATTCCTCCTTATAATGACGAAAGGATTTTCGTCACTAATACTATCCACAACAGTACCTACAGTGACGAAATATTTCATCACTACAAATATCAGCTTTTAGCGACGAAATATTTCGTCGCTATAGATTAATTAAACTCGTGCCATAGTTTCTCTCCACTGGCGCCCATTTTTCAGATCACAATAGCGACGAAATTTATTTTTTGTCGCTAAATGTTATAATTTTTTTTTTCATTTTTAGTGACGAAATTCATATTTCATCACTAAAGCTGTATTTTTAGCGACGAAAAATGTTTCCTCACTAATTTTTGTCACTAAAAATACATTTTGTTGTTGTGACCAGCTTCAGACCAACCATAAAAATCTACACCATCTGAAATCTAATGACTCTTTATAAAAAAAATATAAATAAAATAAGTAATTATAGATTGCTAATTAATAGAACAAATCATTTAGATTTTAGGGATTTCAATGAAAAAAAGGAATGTTTAATTAAGAGCTTATACATATGGTTATTGGAAATATCATTTTGGTTTTTGCTCATGTTAAAGTGCCAATCAGTAAGTACATAGTTGCATACTATCATGCAAATCATGGTACAATCCCGCTATATCTTTCTTTTATTTTCTTTTTTTCATGAATTCTTCCAATATTAAAATCTCATGTGAAAATAAATTGGAAAGTTTCAGAAAGATTTTGGTAACCATAAGCAAAAGTGCAATTTGAGATACAAAATAAACTGAAATAAGTAACGCATGAGTTCTACTTCTACATGATGCTAAAGGGTCCAACACTCAGTTTTCTAGAGCTTGATATATGCTACTTACCCTACCCAAAATATTGGAACACTAGGAGCCTAGGGCACATGTGAATATGTCCAGTAGAGCCTTCTAAGCAATTAAAACCAAAAAGTACAATACAACCCCAGTGAACAATATGCTCATTTTTATTTATTTGTTTTTTACAGTTTAGTGTTATAATGTTTAAAAGTGATATATAAATAACTATTTTTTTTTTTTTTTTAAAGAAAGAGTTTTTTAGAGTTTAAGAATAAAAGTGATAAGTAACTTTTTTAGAGTTTTTTAATTTAAAATTATTTAACTAAAAGTTAGGGCATTTTAGATAATTTAAGAATTTGTATGAGGGTATTTTAATACGTAAAATGTTAAAACCTAAACAAGGAATCCTGTTATTAATAGTATAGATAGATGATGCCCTTTTTAGGAGATTTAAAGTTGTCTTAGTTGTCTTTGTTATGAGGTGTTGAAAAAATCTTCTTGTTGATTAAGGGTGAGTTTGTTTAAACTTTTTGAAAAAGGGCTTTATGAAAAAGTGGCTTTTTTAAAAAGTGCAGAATGAGAAAGTGATTTTTAAAAAAGCTGAGTGTTTGATAAAAACTGTTAAAAAGTGCTTTTTGAAAAAGCTGAGTGTTTGGCTAGCACTTATAAAAGTGGCAGTTTGAGAGGTAAATTACCAAAAAGGACAATGTATATATAAGGGAGTTTATTTCATACTTAAATCAATATTGTGAAATTATTTTTTTCTCACCAATATTAGCTAATAATAACCTACCACTTAAGATTTATTGTGATAATTAATACTGATTTTAATTTGAATGTACTATTACAATTATTTTTTTCTCTTTCTAAAAAAATTATTTTTTTCTAATCAATATTAGCTAATAAGAACTTACCACTTAAGATTTATTGTGAAAGTATTGTAAAAATATTGTGATAAAAATTGATACTGATTTTAATTTGAATGTACTATTACAATTATTTTTTTCTCTTTCTAAAAAAATTATTTTTTTCTCACTAATATTAGCTAATAATAACCTACTACTTAAAATTTATTGTGAAAAAATTGTGATAACATTTCCTTCTTCTTTTTTCTTTTTCTTTTTTTCCCTCTTTTTTTATCCTCCACACACGTACCCCATTTCTTTCCCTTTTTTTTTTCTTTTTTTTCCCCCTCTTTTTTTCTCCACCACACACGTACCTTTACTCTTTTCTTTTTTTTTTCCTTGTTTCCTCTTTTTTGGCCTACCACTTCCTCTAACATCAGAACGTTCCAGAGCTCCTTCTTCCTTCTTCTTTTTTTTTTTTTCCTCTTGGCACAACGCTCCAGAGCTCTCCTTCTTCCTTCCTTTTTTTTTTTTTTTTTCTCCCTCTTGGCACAATGTTCCAGAGCTCTTCTTCTTCTTCTTTTTTTTTTTTTTTTTTTTTTTTTTTTTTTTTTTTTTTTTTTCTCTTGGCACTTCGTCTGTAACACCCATGCACTTCTTCACTCTCCTCTTCTTGATTCTTTTCTTTTTCTCTAAATTCAACCACTCACAAGCGGGATGATTCAGATTGGGGAGATTGGGAAGTGCTTGCAAGAACTCATCTGTCCTCTTGACGAATCCTAATTTGCAAAAAGGATTGATTTTTTTTTTTCCTTAGCTGATTTGGGAATTTGTTATAGATTTTTTTGTGTTTGGATTTGGAAATTTGTTATTGAGAGGGGCAGAGGGCAGAGCAGAGAGATGAGAGGAATGAGGAATGGCGTGAAGCCAAGTTTGAAGGGTAATTTGGTGATTGCCCAGAGTCCAACGGATAGTTCCTCCAACGCACACTGGCTTTTTCCAAAATGGAGCTCAGGAGCTCCTTTTTCCAAATCGCGTTTTCTTCACAAAATCAAAACGCAACTTTTTGGAAAAAGTTGTGTTTTTTATCTGACCAAACGAACTTTTGTAGTTGCGTTTTTGAAAACGGGCGTTTTGGGGATGAAAAAGTGGAAACAAACAGGCACTAAATGTTTCTTTAACATTTTGGGTATTGTTAATGACTTAAAGATAGTGGTGTCAGTGGTGGAGTCAAGAATTTATTTTTGGGCGTGCCATCTATAAAAATTTGTGAATGTGTATGAAATCTAAAATAGTAATATACAACTAAATACATATTAATTTTTTTTAAGTGCTAAATACACGTAAATATAGTAGTATGTATGGTATATTTTGATCAAACTAATTAAGTATATTTATAAATTATAATGCCATACAGTATATAATATATTGATTATTATAATAACAAATAATATATTATAAGGAAAATAAAAAAGAAAGCAAATGAAAAGTAAAGTAAAGAAATCAAAAGAAAGCAAATGAAAAGTAAAGTAACACAAGAACACTGTACATGGGTGAGGGGCCTATGGAAGCTTCAAGCTTGTCTTTCACTCTTTCTTGTCTAATTTAGTCACACAGAACTTTTATTTTTATATTGTAAACACAAAACTGTAGTAGCAGTGGGAAAATGAAAGAACCGAAAAGAAAAAATGAAAAGATTTTGGATTGTATTCTATTTTACAATATTTTTACAAAATGTTGATATGGTCAACCTCTTATTGGTTTTCATTTAAACTCACCATTAATATCACTTTTTTATTTACCAATAACCACTCAGCAGTTTGTAATATTTTTTGTAAAATAGTTTATATTTCTATCATTATTCTTCTATTTAAATGAAAGTTATGTTTATTTTTAGACTTTCTTAAATATATATGTATATTATCGGATATGGGGGTCA
Organism: Lithocarpus polystachyus; assembly: GCA_033629205.1. Lineage (NCBI taxonomy): Eukaryota > Viridiplantae > Streptophyta > Magnoliopsida > Fagales > Fagaceae > Lithocarpus > Lithocarpus polystachyus. The sequence goes on along the minus strand of CM066165.1, from coordinate 88,194,089 downwards.
AAATGATAAGGTTCTATTAAAAAATTTTATATTATTTAGGATAATTCAAAAAAAAAATTCATTAATTTCTTTCAAAAATTTTGGGGGGGGGGGGGGGGAGAAGAAGGCCCCCCTTGGTCCTTGTGATGGTCCGCCACTGAGTGGTGTAGGTTTGAATTAACTGAAGCCTGAAATGTGAGGAATGAATATCATTTCTTGCTAATATAGAATTACATTATAATAAGAGTCTTCATTCTTCCAAGTGCAAATCACGTGCATCAAATTTTGTCTTGCTATTTGTAATTTATTAAATCTCTTGTCTATGATTTGATATATCAATGAGATTTGATTCATTGTAACAAATTCATAGTAAAGACATTAGGAGGAGAGATAAATTTTTATATATTATTCTATTTTCCAGACGGATACAAGTCCATGTAGCTGGTACAGGAGCATTGAATAATTAAGTTTCTCTAAAGTCTAATTTAAGAACGTAAAGGTTCATTTATCTTCTCCTAAATATAAATTTAAGAACTTAATGTCGTATATTAGACTTATACTAATGTGTGAAAGTAATTATTGTTTCTCCTTTGACTAATGCATGTAGCATGTCACGAAATTATGGATTAGTAGTGTCTAGTACGTGACTTTCTCTGTTAATGATGAATTTCTGGCTGTACTCGTATATTATTGAGCACCAACAACAAAAAATGGTTAAATTCATGTATCCTAGTTTTGAAGAAAGTACATTTTTTTTATCTAGGCAATTATAGTCTGTTATTGATGTAATATTTTTTCTCTGGGCAGTAATAGTTTATTATTGATGTACAAATTTTAATTTTGCTCTTTCTACTTTTTGCTATAATCCTCAAAATCAGTTTTACTTATATAAGTTGAAATAAGCAATGCTTTACATATTATGTTAGTTTTTTTCCCCTTTCTTTATCTATTTATCTCTCTCTGTGTTTGTCTCCTGCTAATATAGATGAAGGATTGATTTTTTATTGCTATTAGAAAGAAGCTGAAGAGGTGTTAGAAGTAGAGCATAAAGAAAAACCTAAGGTTAGCTTACTATTTTGGCACTTTAGTTTTATACACCTACTCCATTGTAATTCATTTCTTTATATCTACATTAACTCTCGCATCCAACCTATTTCATGTTGAACTGCTATCAACTTTTGGCAGAAGCAGAACGGCACCTTGGGTCTCATGGAGATTGAAATCTCAATTTAGCAAAATCTAAGAATTTGAAGGCTAGAAACCCTGATGTAAGCTTGGCACGTGCTTTTTTTGTTTGCTGCGTCAGTAAGTTGTTTGTAGCTTAATGTGGTGAGTGATCCATGTTGAGATTGAGAAAAAAACAGAACTCTCCACGTGTGAAAGTACATGTTCTTTACTTCTTATTTTTCATATTGGATGTTACTTGGTAGTGATGGGGTGTTACTGCACTTGTTTGTATCCCAAAGAAAGATGATGCATTTCTTTGGTTTCCATAGCTGATCACAATTTCAATCAAGAAAAGGACATGATAATAGGCACTAGAAGACTGTGGTGACCTCCTTGATATACCTTAACCAATTGATCAATTGCGAGTTTTAGTCCTGCCTAAAGATCCAAGAAGAGTTTTCTTTGTAATAAAAAGAATGAAAATATTAATCATATGCACCTGCTAAACTCCATAAAAGAACAGGGCTATCTTTTTTGTTTTGTTTTTTTTCTAATTATTTTTATTGTTGTTGATAGTTCTTGCTTTTGAGGTCCCCACCACACCCCCCCCCCCCCCCCCCCACTTTTTTTGTAGTCTTTAATTTGTGACAAGAGAAGTTTATCACCCATGAAGTCCCATTCTTGGAAATCAACAAGGGCTTTGAATACATGATTCCAGGGGACAATCTTCAATGCATTTCCAGAAAGGATGCATTCAATTTAATAAAAATGATTGAGCATTTGCTAGTGTAATTGAAGCAATTAAACGTTCACACATTATTGAAACCGATTGACTAGCAGTAGGGTTGTTTGGTGTAAAGTCGTGTTTCACTTGGCCTGTATAAAAGGATTGAAATGCCCTTTTTTCGGAGTGTAAATTGAAATACTTGATGAATTAATAATTAATTTTTAGCATATTTTTTCATGTCTTTATTCAAAATGCAGAAAATCTACTATGTTAACGACGAGAAATCTTCACTTGATTCGACGAACCTTTCCTCTTGCTAATGCCCTTGTATTTTGTTATGAAATCAGACAGCAGGAGGTGATAGGAGTAGATTATCATTATTTAGTTGTTATAGATAAGCATTTGTTGTGTATTTTGTATTTTGAATTTCTGAGGTAAGTCCTGTCGTGTGTCATATTTAAAGGGAGGAAAGATGAATATGAGGACGAGCAGAAATTAATTCCAAATTCTCTTCAAGAATCATATAAACTAGCCGCAAACCCATGCGATATGTGAGATTATAAATATTATGTAATGGGGTGTAGTATATAAAAAGAAACAATTATTTCAAGGATTATTTACTTTTAACACTAAAAATTGTCTTCTAACTCAAATATGTATGAAGTTTAATAAACTCCCCACAAAAATAACATAAATCAACCAAAAAAACAACTTTTAGTATGAAAACATGGTAGTGATTTTTAATGGATTGGTGTAATATCACTTGCTTTCAATAGAAAATAATCTGATTTAAAAAGTTGCAAGTCCATGATCATACCAGAAAGGAATTGAAATTGATGTTTGAAGCAAATTTTGACTTCTTACTTTTTCCCTTGAATATGTCAAATTATTCTTTGTATTACTTGAATTTAATTATCTAAGTGACAGCTATGACACTACACGATAATGTTTCACCTAAGACAATTACCCAAACTTTGAGAAGAAGATATCTCACATTTATATTGTAAAGAACTTGCATTTTTTATTTTTTTCGTTGTGTGATAAAGAAAGTACGTAATAAGTGCTCAATTGGAAAGACTTCTATGACATATGATACAACCAATATATAAATATACTGTGTAACAACATCTAAGGGGAGCAAAAGAAAAGAAAAAGAAAAGAATATATATATATATATACACACACACACGTACATTTCCTACCAGCAGGTTTTGGCATCTAACTCCAATTTCAAATGCCAATCACTTCATGTAAACTGCGACTTCTCACCTCAATATAATGTCTCACCTCATCCCAAAGGCATCATCCCAGCATGCTATGCCTTCACCATCTCTGTTAAAGTCTAGCCCATTTTCAAGTTCAAAACCTCAAAGCTAAACACTATTTATCAAATGAATAGAGTGAACCAACTATATGACATTTCTATATATGTATAAAGCTTCATATCACTGAAATGTAACGCAAATCAATTAAAAAGTTATGTGATTGAATGTCATTGAAATGCAATAAAAGCACCCAATGGATTCAACTATTATTATGAAAAGCAATGAATTTAGAGTCATTATTCACTCCTCCAAAAAATAAAAGTCATTATTCACAAATCAAAGCAAATGAAAAAAATCCAGCAATGAAAGAACAACTTAAGCTACCAATTACGAAATATTAATGACAATGCCAGATAGCCTTAAAAACTTTAGTTTTGTTGCCTTATTAGCCCAAAGACACACAAAACAAAAACCTGGAATGGATATGAAATTTTCTCAAAAAGAAAGAAAGAATAGAATACCTTACATTAAGTTTTGTGAATATGATACCTTATGCTCAGAGAAAGTGAGGGTCAGATCTAATATCATTCATAAGTAAATAGATATCAAATGCAATCAAAAATAAAAAAATGAAAACAAACTTAGAGATATCTACCATTAAAAAAAATCACATGAAATTAAAACAAACTTGCATAGTTATTAACCAAAGATTGTGTGCACCATTATTCTTGCACTCGAAGCCTACCAATGAGACAAAGAGATTAGGATGGGGGATAAAAGGAAAGAAGCAAACAACAAATTTAATATTTAGTATTAAATTTTAAATTCAGCCGAGAAATTCTCACCAACAAAATCCATCGTCAAAATTTCTCAACCAACCAACTAAATAAATAGAGCAACACAAATTCTATCAGTTCAATAGAAAATACACTAATTTTCTAGAAGAAAACATTATATCTTAAAAAATCACATTATTCAAGCTATGACCTTCCATTGAAATACAAGAGAATCAGAGCTCAAAAGGACAAAAGTATTTAACCAATCTTCTTTGTTTCCACCTTCCCATCTGTTGCTGAAGCCATAACCACAATCACAGCTTAGGGTGGAGAGTCAGAGAAGTAAAAGACCAAATTCCCACTGTTTGGTTATAGCTTTGAGCTATTCCTAATTTTGGATTTCTCTGAACACCTCATCTGAATTGTGAACATCTATAAAATGATATCAAATTATCAAAAATCCCACTGGGGAATCTCCGATGCTTAAGTCAAACATCTTAGAGAGGGAGAATTTTGGAGTTAGAATTTATGGATGGAAACCAATAACAAATCACTACCCTGATGAGGAAAAGACAAACCCAAAATGTTAGCTGTCGGAGACTCCCTAAGACTTACCTCGGCATGTTTTTCAATCTTTTCTTTTTTTCACATCTTTAGACGTTTGTAATTAAAAGGAGTGAGCCTCAATGAAATAGCCATGGAAGAAAAGGTGCATAAGTACTACTTAGGCATTGTTTTGGCCAAACCAAAAATGAGCCAAACCAAAAATGAGCCAAGGAAGTCCTTACAATGTACTCTGCTTAATTCAGAGATACCATCATTGGAAGAAACTGATTGTACAGAAAAATAGGAATAATCGAAAGAAGAAGAAGTAAAGGATTTGAGGGTTTCACTTGGGTTTATCTAAAATAACAAAATAGCGCCTTTCTGGGTTGGATGTTAACTTAGAAGAATTACTTCGGCCAAAGGCTAAGAGAAGGAAAACACAAAACAATAAAGTTGGGCTATAATCATTTGATTCATTTTTCTAGTGCTAAAAAAAGATATTTGGTTACACTTGAAATGCATTGCCCATCTTATTTATAACTGGAGATTGTAAGATATATTAGTAAGTGCTAAAACAAGCAAGTATATCAAATGCAAGACAATTAACTACACATCTAGTAATGTAAGAAAAATTAATTATAGCAAATCATTTATTTAAACAAACATGTTTATTGCAAGAATTTTAGAAACTAAACTATGACATATTAATTAGCATGTATATTTACAAAAACACAATTTACACCCACTAACTTTGCCCAAAAATCATTTTTAAATTTGAAGTTGGTCATTTTAGTATAGTAACTTTGCTCAAAAATTATGTTGGTCCTTTAAATTGGAAGGTGATCATTTTAGTCGGTAACTTTACCCAAAAATACTCAAAAATGGTCAACTTAGAAGACTAGAATAATTTTTTAGTAATGTTACTAGAGTAAAATGATTAACTTCAAACTTAAATGAGTAAACTAATTTTTTAGCACGTGTATAAATTGCATTTTGCCTATATTTTAACTTGAGTACATTTTATAGGCTTGTATTTTTAATGCTAGAAAATTAACAATACAAATTTATTAATGTAAGATGAGGTAATTAGTGCAAATATTAAACAAGCTTATTTATTGCAATAATTTTAGTTCATTGATTTTTTGCAAGAAATTTAACATGTAAAATATAGAAAAATTCATTTTCAGATACATTTAATGAGCAAAGATATTTGATAACCATGCCCATTTAATATATTAAATATTTCAAACACATTTATTGAGACTTTTGTTAATGATTGGCAAAAATAGAAGGTGGGAAAATTGCACAGTTCCCCCCTGAGATTTACTAAACTTACATTGTTCATCCCTATATTTCTAATTGTACAAAGACCTCCTTTGCTTTTTAAAATAAACTGCAATCACATTTCTTGCAACTTAACATTGTTAAATCCACTAGAGAATATCATCAAAAACCATATGGCAAACTTATTTTCCTCTGTTTAAAGAATTTGAGTATGATATGGAACTACCCACAAAACTGCAAAAAAGCATTCAAATAATTTATCAAATCGCACAATTTTCTTTATAATTGTACGTTAACGAAAACTAATGAAAGGCAGGAGGCAAAGGGAGTTTCAAGGAAATTTCCAAATAGAAATGTATTTTATTTTTCATTAGTGCTAATCATCAATAAAATGATGATGACTATTGTTACGCCCCAAACCTCAAAGGGTCCAAAGCATGAGAAAGACGTCTCAAAGTACCTGTAAATTTTTCCTTTTTGATAATCCAATCTACATAAATTATATCAAGTACCAACATTAAGAATTATCATAATAATTCCGTTGAATATACTCTCAAAGTAGTCAAAGCTCTAAGCAAAATTACAAGGACTAATGGCCACAAAAGAATAGAGGTCTGAATAATTAATTACATATCATCAGCTTGTACTATTAGTGGGAATAACATCACAACCACTATAATATACAAAAGAATGAGTCAAGCCTATTCTAAGATATACATAATTTAATATCTCCATTACAAAAGTTCAACCTCCATCAGTAGTTAGTCTAACTACTGTTAGCCACCAAAAAGCTGTCTCAAAAGATTGTTGCCTACTCTGAAAAGTTTATAAAAATAATGGGATGAGACAAAGTACAGTAAGTAGCATAATTAATAGGGGTGGGGAAAATGCAAGTTCCATTTTCAATAATAATAATATGATATGACAAGAATGATTAAATAATGAAACACAAAGTTTCTCAAAGTAAATACCTTAAAACTATATACTATAATCTGTGAGCACCAACAATATAATTTTCAAAGCCATAATATCTAACATAGGGTAAATTATCATAAATATACCATATTACCACATAGACTGGTCAGGGGATCTACCTATTCACAACTGGCATGATATTGTCCTCTCTGGTATGCAGACTCTTGGCCCCATGGACAGCAGCCTCACTCATACCCTCAAGGTTTTTCTCTCCTCCCATGGGCAGCAGAGAGAGCGCGTCAAATAGGACCTCTCTTGCATGTGGTCTCTTGGTCCCATGGGCAGCAGCCTCACCCACACACAATCAATGAACCTCTTCCCCCCATGGGCAGCAGGGAAGAACATGTCATGCAAAGTGATTAAAACTTTAAATAATCTAACTTCTACAATGTTTGTAAGGTTTTCAACTTCATTCTTGTCAAGAGATTTTTTATCAATTTCCCACATAACAAGACAAGATAAGCATCTTTAAATTTTCTAATATACTATAAAATCCATAATTTCCTTATCAAAGATTAAATAAAAGAAGCTCATTTTTCCATATCAATAATTCATGCATTTTCCCAAATGCAATACCAAATATGATACATTTTCATATATAATCATACATATATTAAAGTCATGAAACAATAGTTTTTAGGAAAATTTAATTTTCATATGTAATTTCCAAAAGCGTGTCTAACCCAAAAACAACATTTACACGACATGGTTATTTTTCAAAATCCAATTAAAAAGCTACTTACCTCGCAACCACAAAAGCCTAATTCTCCAAGCTGCAAGGAGATTAGCTCGAATCTAAACAATATCAAGTAAACCTATCACAATAAGCATAGAGCTTGAAATTGTATCAAGCTACAATTTAGGAATTGCCACATAAGCACTTAATTAGACAAGCTTAGTATTTAACCTCATCAATAATAATATATTTCACTTCCAAAATTTCTCAACAAATTAATTCACAAGGCATAAACTCCAATTTATAAAGTTAACACATTTAATATCATCTCCAACATCATGACTAGCTTCCATAAAATTTACACTACATCATTAAGAGACCCATAAAAGCAAAATCACAATATCCTCTAAGACAAGAAATTTAAAACTTCAACTAGCTCCAAATAAACCCTATGGCAATGGAAAAAATTAAATTTACCAACCATCACATGTTATAACTCAAAACCCCTAAATTTTCCACCATAAGTAAACCTTAGGTAGTCATCATTAGCACAAACCATATACATACTCATCAAATAATTCCACTAATACAAAGCTCATACATACAAACACATAAATATCACTTCCAATGCTCATAAATTACATGAATATCATTATTAAAGTTTAGATAAAAATAACTTCAAGAAAAATTATAAAACCATCAAAAAGATTAGAAATTTTTTACCTCAAAAAAAGATGTGAAGGTGCTTATAGGTTCTCAAGAATTTATCTTGTCAGAAAATAATGGTGAAAATGGTGGTGGTGGTGGTGTGGAAGTACCGGTGAGAGAGGATATAAGAATAGAGAGTATGAGAAAAAATGAAAAATGAAAAGAAAGGAAGAGGGTGAGCCGGCCAAAGAGTAAAGAGATGGGTGAAAATGAGTGGTGGGGAAGGGGGTTAGGTGGGGCACGTGGGAATTTAAAAAAAATATCTGCCCTCTTTTTTTTTTTTTATGGGTGACTGACAGGGACGTTACAACTATGCCACCATTTCATAAATTATTTTTGACCTCTAGAAGAAAATAAAGTAAAACTAAAAATAAAGAAGTGGAAAAACATTGCTCACTTTTGAGATCAGTTGACCCATGTTGATGCCTTGTGTAAACAAAGAACTCATTCACACAAAGCATTTCCTATTGTATAATGAGGATTTCACCTTACACCATCTTTCCTCTCTCAAAAAAAAAAAAAAAAAAAAAAAAATTAAGTAGCAGTTAATTAGGGGCTACTGATTGCTCCAGCAAGTTTCTATGAGGATCTTTCATCTTACGAAAATGGTTTAAGGAGTTTAGGGCAGCCACGTTACTAACTCTTATGTAAAATAGCAGCAATGACTCATTTTAAGAAAGAATTCTACTCAATAATAGAGTAGCTTAATACTCGATGGCCTCTTTTGTTTTCTCCTTCATTTGGTTGGTCTTGAACTAGTTCTAACATCAATATAAAAAAGAAAGCAAGAAACGTGGGAGAGGGGGGGGGGGGGGGGGAGGTTGCAAATTAATTATAATTATCTCTAGAACTAAAACCATAACATACATATAGCTACTTAAAACACTTGAAACCTCTCAATTCTCATTCAAGATTTATTTTATAGAACGCATCGAAAGATTGAACTATCAAAATCAAGATTTTTCAATACATTGCAAAATGATTTTTTTACCCTTTTGTGAAATTAAACGAGGTTGCAAAATGGGGTGTTGACAAAAGGAAAAGTTTTTTTTTTTATATTTAAGAAAAAGAAAGAAAATAACCAAGTCGATATTGATGTAATCGAGACTACCATTTCAGTTAGGTCAAAAAATCCATATAAATATCCCCTTATAAAATCATCAATTTTATTTATTTTGATATGTAAACTTTTCACCACTTTAATATTTATTTGGTCCAATCATGCATCTTCACGTTTTGATCCTTCTTCAAATTGTATAAGTAGAATCCATCATCTTGTGCCGTCCAAATGCAATGGACTCCACCACATTGGACATTAAGCTTACCATCATCTTTATACACATCAAAAGCAGCATGGAAGTTTTCATAGAAAAAATAGCAGTAGAATTCTGTCACGGCATAAAAAGTGGGGCGAAAAGAGAATTCCCACTCTCCATTGGGTTTAAGAGTTCTAACGCCTAAATCATCATCCCCAGATTTACAATGATAGGTAAGGAGCTTGCTGTTGAGATGGTTGACAATTCGTACATGGCGCCTTGGTAAGTTGAATATTAACTTAGAAGAAGTACTTAGGCCAAAGGCTAGGAGAAGGATAAACACGATACAATAAAATTGGGCTATGATCATTTGATTCATTTTTCTAGTACTTAAAAAAGATATTTTGTTACACTTGAAATGCATTGCCCTTCTTATTTATAACAAGAGATTGTTAGTTTTACATTTATAAAGCATGTTCAGATATTAAATGATTGGTAGACATAATGAATGTACTTTAATTTTAAATTATAAAAATTGCACTGACCTCCCCTAAGGTTTACTAAAATTATACTAACCTTTTTCTTCTCTCAAATTGAACCCAAACCTCCATATCCTTTCAAAAAGAATTTGTGCACTCTCTTGCCTATTATGTAAAAAATAAATTAAATCTAATATAAAAAAAAATTATTTTGTGTATTTTCGCTCTTCCCCTTCATTGTCAAATAATTTTTTATTTTCAAGATCGTGGGAAAAAAATCGTGATTTTTAAAATCCAAATTCAAGAGGATAGAAAAATATGAAAATGTCTAGAAATATTAGGCCATTAAAGAATTTTAGGGAAGGATTTTTGGGGTAGCTTCTTGCAATTGTTCACTCAATGAAATATATTAATGCCTCTTGCAATTTTGTGGGTAGCTTCTAATCATACTTAAATTCACTAAACAGGGAAAAATAGTGCATCATAAAGTTTTTGATGATATTCTTAAGAATTTTTTCCTTTTTCATAGGGAATCTTATGTTTATTTGATAAGATATATTGAATTTTTCGATTTTGATACATTTTCATAATTTAGTTTGTTATTGACTTTTGAATAATAAAAAAATTCCTTTTGTTTTTAAACCCATATGGATAAGAAAACGGGATATTCATTTGTAAAGGGGGATAAATGAATAAATAAATAAAAATTCTAAATTATATTTAAAATTCCTTTAATTGATTTAATGGTTTTAATTTGCAAGAAATGTGATTGTAGTTTTTAAAAAACAGGGGTCTTTTTACAATTAGAAATACAGGGTAGGTCAATATAGTTTTAGTAAACATCAATGGCAAACAATGCATTTTTTCATTTTTTATTTTTGGCATTTACTAACAAATTTCTTCAAAATGTGCTCTGTAATATCCAACAATAAATACACTTGCATATTAAATTTCTTAACACATTAAATGTATTTCTAAATTAAAATTTTCACTATTTATATACTAAAGTTTTTGCCACATATCAATCAAAAAAAGATAATTTAATGCAATAAATAGTTTTGTTTAATATTTGCAATAATTAATTTGTCTTATTAAATGTCTCACATTAAACTTGCCTTCTTTTTTTGAGAAATGCTAAAGAATACTCTTAGGGCATTGGTTAATAATCTATTTTAAAAAAGTTTTTATGGGAAAAGAAAAAAAAAATTAATGTTTTCACAGCTTTTTTCATTTCTCATAAAAATGGTATCAAAACTTTTTAAAAATGAATTGTTAACCAATGCTCTAAGGGCACTCGTTAGTATGACTGTTTTTTTTTTTAATAAAAAATGATTTGCCATAATTAACTTCTTATATTTATTAATGAGTAGTTAATTGTACAGCATTAAATGTACTTGTTTATTAAATATCTTCGCATTAATTAAATATACCCGACAATAAATTGCTCCAAGTATCTTAATAAATATGTTTTCTTAATAATTAATGCAATGACTACTTGTTTATTAAGATTTATAGAGGTAGTTAGGAGGTTTTTTTTATTATTTTTTTTAGGGGGGGTGGAAAAAGTAATTAGGAATTAATTTCTATATTATATTGTAGGGGAGGATTTTGTTCCAGTCCCCGCAGGCTGTTTGTCCTCTTTTGGGAGCCAAGCCTGCAAGGTTTTGTTTTCAAGCGACGTGGGCAAGCAAGCATTGCACTTGGACGTAGTCCCACATCGGCAAGAAATGCGCCCCACTCATGATTTATAAGGCCTTGAAGCAACCATGAGTGTACCACTACTCACACATGTGAGTAGTGGTACACTCATGGTTGCTTCAAGGCCTTATAAACCATGAGTGGGGCGCATTTCTTGCCGATGTGGGACTACGTCCAAGTGCAATGCTTGCTTGTCCACGTCGCTTGAAAACAAAACCTTGTAGGCTTGGCTCCCCAAAGAGGACAAACAGCTTGTGGGGGCTAAAACAAAATCCTCTCCTACATATAGAATAATAGACAAAACTTAGAGAACGTCCAATTAGAATTTCAAATTATTTAGTCCAATTTTGTACTATATGTCCTAAATTATTTATTTTTAGAGAGAGTTTTATTTCCTAATTTTAAAATCAAATGTTGAACCACTTCATAAATATTCATCTAAGTGAGTTATTAAGTACAAAAATCAAAAAGTCTAGAATAAATGAATTGTAAAAGAAAAATGTTTCACAATAACAAAAATTAAGAAGTTCTAAAACTCTCTAGGATTGAGTTCCACTTTCATGAAGAGATACAATAGTTTTATGAAGAAAGACGGCAAGATATGCACGAAATTAGGCAAGTGATTGCTACTCTTCTTACTAGAAAATCATCTCACAACAACACTAATCAATATATTCAAAGACGCCCTCCTAAATATAAGAAAATTTCATTCTTTGATAGGGAGATGCGAAAGTTGGATTTTATTGATTGGCTTCTTGATTTGGAAGACTATTTTAATTTTTGAAAGATTTGTGATCAAGAAAAAGTATGGTTTGCATATAATAAATTGGATGGCGAAGTAGAGAAATGGTAGGAAGACATTCAAATTTGTCAATTCGTTTAGAACCCTTAAACCCAACAGATTAACCTAGTGAATTAGCCAAGTGATTAACTTAGGTAATTTAATTAAATCTAGGTTAACACAAATAAGCAAAAACAACAAAGCAGCGGAAAATAAATAACACAAAGATATGATGACCCAGGAAAACCAAACCGGTAAAAAACCTGGGGAGGATTTAACCTAGCTATCCTCAAGGTAAAATAGCAAATCCACTAGAAAGAATTGAAATTTACAAAATAGCGACTTAGACCACTAACATCCTATTGCTACCCAAGTGTAGGAAACTTACTACCACGACCCCATGATAGCTCCGAGATCCACGGACTCCTTCTTTCTTTAATCTTTGCAAAACACAAACACCACCGTTTGTGACTTTGAGATCCCACTCAAAGGTTTAGCAACACAAACTCTCCTGTTTGTGACTCCAAGACCACCCTTGAAGGTTTAGATCATCAGCACCTTTGATGACTAGAGAAGGCAGCAATTTCAGCAATACCGGATCTTGAGATTCTTCAAGGAACAACACCGGTAGAAGTTATAAGAGAGGTTTTAGGAACAAAACCCTAAAATATAAAAGAGGCACACTCTTTTCTCTCTCAAAAGCCTTATAAAAACGTGCTTAGAGTTTCCTTTATATAGTGGGAGAAGTAGATCTGAAACCCTAATCCTTAATGGGCTAGAACTGCTGTTTGGGCCAACTTAAAATTCTGCAGATACGATTCTCGATCGGTCGAGCCTGTCTTTCGATCGATTGAACCAGGCAGATTCTGAAATCTTCTTTCTGCAGCTTACATGTTCCTGTGTGCTCACGATTTGCCAATTGTTCTAAGCTTTTAGAACCTAACAATCTCTCCCTTTGACATTTCGTGACAAAACTTTCATACAAAATGAAATGTTAAAATACAAGAACAACCCAATACAATAAAATGCCCAATTACATCACAAATCACAATCTAAGACTCTTAACCTAGAAGTTGCCAAGAAGAGGTAGAAGGTCTTGATCAAAATGCACCTGTCTTTCCTGAAACACTCAACAAACACATCACCGCATGTGTGGAAAAAAAGACATATAAACAATAATATGAAACAGAAATAAATTCTAACTCTCCCCCTAAGTTAGATACATCAAAAAGTTTTTATATTCTCCCCTTTTCAAAAACAATTTTCTCCCCCTAAACAAGACAATCAGGATTCCCACATTTCATCTATTTCTCCCCCTTTTTGTCACGTATTGACAAATACAACTCAAATAAAGAGTAAAGTGACAGTAAACATGAGAGAAAAAGAGAACCAAGGGAACATAAAACAGTTTAGCTCTATAGAAAATAGAGAGAACTCCCCCTATAAAGAGCAACAACTCCCCCTATGAACAACAAAGGCTTAAAAAAAACTTATCTCCCCCTATAAAAATAGGAAAAACAAAACAAGTTTTGTGAAAAACAGTTTTGGGGAAAATTTAGGAGGTGGGGATAAATAAAAAACACACAACCCAAAAAAAATGAGTTGAGGATACACAAGAAGAAAAATATTCTCTCTTTCAATAAATGCAAACTTGACACTATGTGACCCAAAAACAGTTGCATGAGTAAAGAAAATATTTGCACATTATTATCCATCATATCTCTTAAGAAAAATATTTTCTGTAGTTCACACATAAAAAAAAATAGCCTATACTAAAATGTACAAAGGACTAAAAAATTAATCAATCAATTTTTAATTCAAGTTGAGTACCCAATTTAGCAAAGTGTACGCATGTTATGTGTGAAAAAAATGAGAGATATGACTGCAAAACTGCAAGATGGATACAGAAAACAATGCAACTCATGTGAATCCTAAACATAAATGATGCATAAAAAAATTTTGGTCAAAACTCCAAAAATTGAAAATTTTTCAGTTTCGATCGATCGAGTATCGATCGAATACCAATCGAGTCAGACAGAATCAAACCAAAAATTTTAATCGCAATTTCGATCGGTCGAAAAACAACTTCGATCGGTCGAAATTCTGGAAAACTCAAATTTTTGAAAAACAGAGCAATTTAATGCAGTAACTCCTTAAAGCATAGTATTTCATGAATGAAATGCATGAGTATGAAACTAAAAGTTTTTCAAAAACACATGAATACAGCCCAGATCTTCCAAAATTAAGATTTTCAATCAATTTGTCCTCAAAACTCAAATTTTGCACCAAAATCAAGGAACATATAATCTTGGATGGCTACAACAAAATCACACATAATAACATGTACAAAGTTTAGCAAAGAGTAACTTGTGCAGTGTGTGCAACTAGGAAAAGCTTGAGAGACATGTGAGGGGATATGTGAATAGTAATCAATCACCAAGTCTACAAAATTTATCACATAAATTTAAAAGAGACTATCACCTAAAGAGTTACATCATATAACTCTCACATCTCCTAGTATAAAAGCTTGCAATCATGTAAGTTTCTTGATTTGCCTCATAATGTACACACCAATTTTAATTGAATTGTGAAATTATTATAGCCCAATAATGTACACACCAATTTTAACATTTAATCCGAGGCTACACCTTATGTTCTTTTTGTGCATGTGCTACACTTTCTCGAGCACAAAATCTTACGATATGCACTAAGGTGTTCATGATTGGCTAGTAAACAGTGGTGAGATGGTTATTTATGTCTTTCTCAATAAGAACAAGTCTGACAATCAAAGACATGAGACTTCAAGATCAAGATCATGTGATCAACAAATATAGCATCTTCCCACACAACATGCACAACAAAACTTTAGCTAGTAAAGTGCAATCGTCATAAGTGCATCAAAGCTAAACAAGGTACATAAACATGTTATGTAAAGATAATATGGCCAACCTTAATTATAAATCCAAAATATATAATACAAAACACATAAAAATATTTTTGGTTTAAAAAAAATTTTATGACCAAAAACAAAAAGCACACATTATGCTAAATGAACAAAAATGCAAATGCAATGCATGATAGTGCTTAATTAAGCTATAGATAGTACACAAACAAGAAATATCAATTTCTTAATTAACCCTTGAGTATATGTACAAACTAGTACATACAAAAAAAATCAAAAAATAGCTTAGCACTTATAGAACGCATGCTATTTAAGTTTCTCCACAATGTCAAGCATGTTCTAAATCAAGAGAGAGATATCATAGTTCATGTAATCCTCAAGAAAAATAAAACTAGACACAAAATAAAATATTTTTGTCTTTTTGAAAATTTTCAATGTTTTTGGATTTTTTTTAAATAAAAACAACCTAAAAAAAATAAAACAACCAAAAACAAAAACAAAACAAGTCCACAAATAATTGAAAGAATTAAATCAGGGACAAGTCAACAACACTCACCTTAGAGAATCTTTTCTCACCCATATAGCACGAGTCTTCGGCTTTGTAGGTGAGAATCCATGTGAAGCAGAGTGTGTTTGAGGGATTAAACCAATCTTCCGAGAAAGACTAAAATCCTGCAATTTCCTTTCACAAGCCAACAAGCTCAAATTTTTCAAAAGAATATGAAACAATTTATATGGACTTATGGCAGTAGAAATATCATCACATATCCTAGATTGAAACACAGAATGCTTAAATTTTAATTTATGACAATTAGGACGAATGTGACCGGAAACACCACAAAAGTGACAAACATGAACAAATTTAGGAACATCAGTATTCCTAACAGTAAATCTAGTCTCAGATTTTTGTTTTTGCCTCAACAAAGAACAATTTGGTCTAATATGACCAACAACACCACAAAGGTGACAGGTAGGCACAAAAACAGATTTATTATGCTCTCTAACAGTAGGTTTAGACTTAGGTTTAGAAATTTCAGCGTTAACATCAGAACTTTTACCTTTGTCTAACCTAGCAAAATAAGCCTTTTCTTTATTATTCCTCTTGAAAGGAGGAACATAAACTTTTTCATCTTTAGGCTTAAGAGAAACAGAAACACTTCTGCTAACAACAGCAGGCTTGGTATTTGTCAAATTTTCAATTTTAGCCTTAGATTTGACTAACTCTTGTTCCAAGCTTTTCATCTTCTCATCTTGAGAGGAAATTTGATTTCTCAAAAATTCACTCTTTTTATTAGATTCATCTAATCTAACAATCAATTCCTCTTTTTCAAGATTAGCCAATATTAACTCTTTCTTGAATTTCTTAGCAATTCTCATAGTTTTCAATAATTCCTTACGAAGAGTTTCACAGGCATTAAAAAGATCAACAGAAACAACAGTGTCCTTCTTATTCAAATCATCACAATCAAACACAGTAAGACACTTAAAATTATCCATGATAACAGGGATCAAGGATCAGTTCTTAGATCAAAAGATCTAAAACAAAAGAGCTACCCGCTCTGATACCACTTGTCAGTTCGTTTAGACCCCTTAAACCCAACAGATTAACCTAGTGAATTAGCCAAGTGATTAACTTAGGTAATTTAATTAAATCTGGGTTAACACAAATAAGCAAAAACAACAAAGCAGCGGAAAATAAATAACACAAAGATATGATGACCCAGGAAAACCAAACCGGTAAAAAACCTGGGGAGGATTTAACCTAGTTATCCTCAAGGTAAAATAGCAAATCCACTAGAAAGAATTGAAGTTTACACAATAGCGACTTAGACCACTAACATCCTATTGTTACCCAAGTGTAGGAAACTTACTACCACGACCCCATGATAGCTCCGAGATCCACGGACTCCTTCTTTCTTAAATCTTTGCAAAACACAAACACCACCGTTTGTGACTTTGAGATCCCACTCAAAGGTTTAGCAATACAAACTCTCCTGTTTGTGACTCCAAGACCACCCTTGAAGGTTTAGATCATCAGCACCTTTGATGACTAGAGAAGGCAGCAATTTCAGCAATACCGGATCTTGAGATTCTTCAAGGAACAACACCGGTAGAAGTTATAAGAGAGGTTTTAGGAAAAAAACCCTAAAATATAAAAGAGGCACACTCTTTTCTCTCTCAAAAGCCTTATAAAAACGTGCTTAGAGTTTCCTTTATATAGTGGGAGAAGTAGATCTGAAACCCTAATCCTTAATGGGCTAGAACTGCTGTTTGGGCCAACTTAAAATTCTGCAGATACGATTCTCGATCGGTCGAGCCTGTCTTTCGATCGATTGAACCAGGCAGATTCTGAAATCTTCTTTCTGCAGCTTACATGTTCTTGTGTGCTCACGATTTGCCAATTGTTCTAAGCTTTTAGAACCTAACAATCTGCCCCTTTGGCAATTCGTGACAAAACTTTCATACAAAATGAAATGTTAAAATACAAGAACAACCCAATACAATAAAATGCCCAATTACATCACAAATCCCAATCTAAGACTCTTAACCTAGAAGTTGCCAAGAAGAGGTAGAAGGTCTTAATCAAAATGCACCTGTCTTTCCAGAAACACTCAACAAACACATCACCGCATGTGTGGAAAGAAAGACATATAAACAATAATATGAAACAGAAATAAATTCTAACTCTCCCCCTAAGTTAGATACATCAAAAAGTTTTTATATTCTCCCCTTTTCAAAAACAATTTTCTTCCCCTAAACAAGACAATCAGGATTCCCAAATTTCATCTATTTCTCCCCCTTTTTATCACGTATTGACAAATACAACTCAAATAAAGAGTAAAGTGACAGTAAACATGAGAGTAAAGTGACAGTAAACATGAGAGAAAAAGAGAACCAAGGGAACATAAAACAGTTTAGCTCTATAGAAAATAGAGAGAACTCCCCCTATAAAGAGCAACACCTCCCCCTATGAACAACAAAGGCTTAAAAAAAACTTATCTCCCCCTATAAAAATAGGAAAAACAAAACAAGTTTTAGGAAAAACAGTTTTGGGGAAAATTTAGGAGGTGGGGATAAATAAAAAACACACAACCCAAAAAAAATGAGTTGAGGATACACAAGAAGAAAAATATTCTCTCTTTCAATAAATGCAAACTTGACACTATGTGACCCATAAACAGTTGCATGAGTAGAGAAAATATTTGCACATTATTATCCATCATATCTCTTAAGAAAAATATTTTCTGTAGTTCACACATAAAAAAAAATAGCCTATACTAAAATGTACAAAGGACTCAAAAATTAATCAATCAATTTTTAATTCAAGTTGAGTACCAAATTTAGCAAAGTGTACGCATGTTATGTGTGAAAACAATGAGAGATATGACTGCAAAACTGCAAGATGGATACAGAAAACAATGCAACTCATGTGAATCCTAAACATAAATGATGCATAAAAAAATTTTGGTCAAAACTCCAAAAATTGAAAATTTTTTAGTTTCGATCGATCGAGTATCGATCGAATACCAATCGAGTCAGACAGAATCAAACCAAAAATTTTAATCGCAATTTCGATCGGTCGAAAAACAACTTCGATCGGTCGAAATTCTGGAAAACTCAAATTTTTGAAAAACAGAGCAATTTAATGCAGTAACTCCTTAAAGCATAGTATTTCATGAATGAAATGCATGAGTATGAAACTAAAAGTTTTTCAAAAACACATGAATACAGCCCAGATCTTCCAAAATTAAGATTTTCAATCAATTTGTCCTCAAAACTCAAATTTTGCACCAAAATCAAGGAACATATAATCTTGGATGGCTACAACAAAATCACACATAATAACATGTACAAAGTTTAGCAAAGAGTAACTTGTGCAGTGTGTGCAACTAGGAAAAGCTTGAGAGACATGTGAGGGGATATGTGAATAGTAATCAATCACCAAGTCTACAAAATTTATCACATAAATTTAAAAGAGACTATCACCTAAAGAGTTACATCATATAACTCTCACATCTCCTAGTATAAAAGCTTGCAATCATGTAAGTTTCTTGATTTGCCTCATAATGTACACACCAATTTTAATTGAATTGTGAAATTATTATAGCCCAATAATGTACACACCAATTTTAGCATTTAATCCGAGGCTACACCTTATGTTCTTTTTGTGCATGTGCTACACTTTCTCGAGCACAAAATCTTACGATATGCACTGAGGTGTTCATGATTGGCTAGTAAACAGTGGTGAGATGGTTATTTATGCCTTTCTCAATAAGAACAAGTCTGACAATCAAAGACATGAGACTTCAAGATCAAGATCATGTGATCAACAAATATAGCATCTTCCCACACAACATGCACAACAAAACTTTAGCTAGTAAAGTGCAATCGTCATAAGTGCATCAAAGCTAAACAAGGTACATAAACATGTTATGTAAAGATAATATGGCCAACCTTAATTATAAATCCAAGATATATAATATAAAACACAAAAATATTTTTGGTTTAAAAAAAATTTTATGACCAAAAACAAAAAGCACACATTATGCTAAATGAACAAAAATGCAAATGCAATGCATGATAGTGCTTAACTAAGCTATAAAGAGTACACAAACAAGAAATATCAATTTCTTAATTAACCCTTGAGTATATGTACAAACTAGTACATACAAAAAAAATCAAAAAATAGCTTAGCACTTATAGAATGCATGCTATTTAAGTTTCTCCACAATGTCAAGCATGTTCTAAATCAAGAGAGAGATATCATAGTTCATGTAATCCTCAAGAAAAATAAAACTAGACACAAAATAAAATATTTTTGTCTTTTTGAAATTTTTCAAAGTTTTTGGATTTTTTTTTAAATAAAAACAACCTAAAAAAAATAAAACAACCAAAAACAAAAACAAAACAAGTCCACAAATAATTGAAAGAATTAAATCAGGGACAAGTCAACAACACTCACCTTAGAGAATCTTTTCTCACCCATATAGCACGAGTCTTCGGCTTTGTAGGTGAGAATCCATGTGAAGCAGAGTGTGTTTGAGGGATTACACCAATCTTCTGAGAAAGACTAAAATCCTGCAATTTCCTTTCACAAGCCAACAAGCTCAAATTTTTCAAAAGAATATGAAACAATTTATATGGACTTATGGCAGTAGAAATATCATCACATATCCTAGATTGAAACACAGAATGCTTAAATTTTAATTTATGACAATTAGGACGAATGTGACCGGAAACACCACAAAAGCGACAAACAGGAACAAATTTAGGAACATCAGTATTCCTAACAGCAAATCTAGTCTCAGATTTTTGTTTTTGCCTCAACAAAGAACAATTTGGTCTAATATGATCAACAACACCACAAAGGTGACAGGTAGGCACAAAAACAGATTTATTATGCTCTCTAACAGTAGGTTTAGACTTAGGTTTAGAAACTTCAGCGTTAACATCAGAACTTTTACCTTTGTCTAACCTAGCAAAATAAGCCTTTTCTTTATTATTCCTCTTGAAAGGAGGAACATAAACTTTTTCATCTTTAGGCTTAAGAGAAACAGAAACACTTCTGCTAACAACAGCAGTCTTGGTATTTGTCAAATTTTCAATTTTAGCCTTAGATTCGACTAACTCTTGTTCCAAGCTTTTCATCTTCTCATCTTGAGAGGAAATTTGATTTCTCAAAAATTCACTCTTTTTATTAGATTCATCTAATCTAACAATCAATTCCTCTTTTTCAAGATTAGCCAATTTTAACTCTTTCTTGAATTTCTTAGCAATTCTCATAGTTTTCAATAATTCCTTACAAAGAGTTTCACAGGCATTAAAAAGATCAACAGAAACAACAGTGTCCTTCTTATTCAAATCATCACAATCAAACACAGTAAGACACTTAAAATTATCCATGATAACAGGGATCAAGGATCAGCTCTTAGATCAAAAGATCTAAAACAAAAGAGCTACCCGCTCTGATACCACTTGTCAGTTCGTTTAGACTCCTTAAACCCAACAGATTAACCTAGTGAATTAGCCAAGTGATTAACTTAGGTAATTTAATTAAATCTAGGTTAACACAAATAAGCAAAAACAACAAAGCAGCGGAAAATAAATAACAGAAAGATATGATGACCTAGGAAAACCAAACCGGTAAAAAACCTGGGGAGGATTTAACCTAGCTATCCTCAAGGTAAAATAGCAAATCCACTAGAAAGAATTGAAGTTTACACAATAGCGACTTAGACCACTAACATCCTATTGCTACCCAAGTGTAGGAAACTTACTACCACGACCCCATGATAGCTCCGAGATCCACGGACTCCTTCTTTCTTTAATCTTTGCAAAACACAAACACCACCGTTTGTGACTTTGAGATCCCACTCAAAGGTTTAGCAACACAAACTCTCCTGTTTGTGACTCCAAGACCACCCTTGAAGGTTTAGATCATCAGCACCTTTGATGACTAGAGAAGGCAGCAATTTCAGCAATACCGGATCTTGAGATTCTTCAAGGAACAACACCGGTAGAAGTTATAAGAGAGGTTTTAGGAACAAAACCCTAAAATATAAAAGAGGCACACTCTTTTCTCTCTCAAAAGCCTTATAAAAACGTGCTTAGAGTTTCCTTTATATAGTGGGAGAAGTAGATATGAAACCCTAATCCTTAATGGGCTAGAACTGCTGTTTGGGCCAACTTAAAATTCTGCAGATACGATTCTCGATCGGTCGAGCCTGTCTTTCGATCGATTGAACCAGGCAGATTCTGAAATCTTCTTTCTGCAGCTTACATGTTCTTGTGTGCTCACGATTTGCCAATTGTTCTAAGCTTTTAGAACCTAACAAAATTGATAGAGAGTGTTGAGATAAACATCTAGTTTTCTCTTGGCAATGAATGAAAAAGGTGTTAGTTGATTTATAGTTTCCTTATGATTATTATGATGTACAAGATTATACCAATAATTATAGATCTGTATATAATCATACAAATTTTAAAAATTTATGAATTTTTTAACCTTTAAAAAAACTTTGTGACCACCCTAAATTTTGTTTAGGCCTAGCATAATTATACTTTGGAAAAAATTTGGTAACAAACTTGATTGTAAACTAAGGCTACAACTCCACTCAATATATTTTTTTATTGAATGTGAATTTTGAAAAATGCTCTATTGGATTACATTTTCTTCTTATATCTTTTGTGCTTGCAAAATTTCATGAATATCAAAGATCAATAGAAATATTATTAATCAAAAGTTTAAATTTCAAGTTTTTGTAGTCTTGAATTATACATAAAAAAAAAAATTTATGGATCGAATAGTAAATAAAATCCTGTAAAGTTGGCTTTATTACATGACAAAAAGGGTTGTAATTAAATTAATTTATTTCCTTGTATTTTGTGGGATTTTATTGTATTGGGTTTAGTATTAAGTTTTGGACGAACCGAGCATGAAATAAAAATCAATGTAGTTTCGCGACTAGCTCGGTAGAAGTTCGTGAGAAAGGTTCCTACGAAAAGTGCATGTGAGAAGCACATGTTGGAAGCTGAAGAGTCAAGTGCCAGACTGCATTTCACGAGTACTTAGCGAGACAAGCTATCTCGCGAGGTACCCGCAAAATTCTTTGCTTGGAGGATTTTAAGTATGACTTTCTTACATTTCACTAATATTATATATACCCTCATTAACCACAAAAGAAAAAGAGACTATTATTCAGAGAGAAAACCCTAGAGAGGTTTCTATAACACAACACACCCACCTTTTAGAGAGAGCTACTCATTCTTTAGTGAGAAAACATTATAGCCTCTTCTCCTTCCCCTCTCCCAAACACAACCCACACCTATTCAGAGTGTAGATAGTGTTTTGGAGTTTGGGAAGCATTTGGGATTTGCCAAAAGAAGCCGGTAAGGCTTGGCGAATGCAATCGAGCAGTATTATGGGATCCGAAAAGCTAGTGAAGAAAAGACTCTAAGAAGTCTGTTGGTAGCGGGAGCTTGGAGGGCTCAAGTACATTGGGTAGACTAGGCTTGGAAGGTCTTGTGTTTTACTCCAAGTATAAAAGGAAAAACCCTAGCTACGTTTTAGAAGTCTTTGAAGAGTTGTTTGTTGAATCTTTTGTGAGATCTGAGAGGTGTTTACTTTCATACACACACATAGAATCGTCAAGATCAAGATTTGTGTCAAGAACTTGATGATATCTTCGGTTGCGGCATAAAGAACTTTAAAGAAGATTTGAAACATTTGAGTAGAGTCTTAAATTCACAAGTAGAAGAACTTGTGGTTGCTGTAGATCAAAGAAAGAAGTAGTGTGTGGACTCGGAGCTGTCACGTGGTTGTGGTAGTAAATTTTCTACTTAAGGTAGCAATAGGATGTTAGTGGTCTAAGTTCTATTGTAAAAACTTCAATTCTTTCATAGTGAATCTATTTTTTACTTTGAGGATAGTTATGTTAAATCCTCCTTAGGTTTTTTACCGGTTAGATTTTCCTGGGCCATCATATCGTGGTGTTCTTTTTTTTTTTTTTTTTTTTTTGAAGGGAAAACCAATATTCATTCATTCATGTTTAAACAATCCTGATACAAGGCTTCTATAACCGGGGGAGGAGTGTCCTCTATCCAATACAATTCATTATCAACATTTCTAGCATATTTGGCCAAAATATGGGCAACCTGGTTTCCTCCTCTTCTAATACAACTTATATCAGCATATTGCAAACCACGAATGCTGCATTTGATGTCCTCATACACATGTCCCAGCAAAGAAAGGTCACCTGAAGTACTTGCTACAGCCTTCATGACAGCCACGTTATCACCCTCTATGATTATCTCTGCAAAACGGGACTCCACAGCAAATTCAAGAGCTTTTCGTCACGCCATTGCCTCCGCTTCTTCACTGCAACTGACTGAGGGCCCTTTGATTGACATTGCTGCCATTAATTCACCTACAGAATTTCTAATTACAACTTCAAATCCCGAACTCTGAGTTCCAGCAAATACTGCGGCATCGAAGTTAAGCTTGTACAAATGTGAAGGGGGTGGTTTCCATTTCTATCTGGTCTGTGGCTCTAAGTGTGTAATATTCATATGAGTTTGAACATTTTGAAACTCATCTAAATACTCCACTGCTCTTTGATTTAGCAACTTTGGGTCCCTCATCTGTCCGCCATGTAAGATTGCATTTCTCTGATTCCAAATAAACTAGACCTGAACAAGGAACGCCTCCATCTCAACTGCTGAAAACCTGTCCAAAGCATACTCAAACAAAGCCATAATGTTAGGGAAATCAGTAGTACACTTTTGCAACCTTATAGCACAGCCAGCCCACACGTCTTGCGCTACTCCACACTCCCAAATTGCATGTATTGCAGATTCAGGCACCCCTGTACAGCACTGGCATCCCATCTCAGTTATTATTTTCCGTCGAACAAGATTCACTCAGGTTGGTAGAATATTTTGGCAAGCTCTCCATCCAAATATTTTAACTTTGTTGGGCACATGTGGCTGCCAAATTTTCTTCCATACTTGCTGACCACCAACACCTTCTGAGCTTCCAACCCCATCATCATTCCTTATCACTTTTCTTGCCAAATGATACCCGAACTTAACAGAGTACTTTCCGCTCTTGGTATGCAACCATACTACTGAATCAACAATATTCCTTCGACTTAATGGGATTTTGCAGATAGCAGCAGCCTCCTCCGCACAAAAGTTTTCCATAATAATATCACGTCTCCACCCATTTAATTCATTACCAATAAGCTCCGACACTAGCATCTCTCTATCATCATCTTGTCCCCAATGCAGAATCCTATTTGCTATGCATTTAGGTATCCATTTATCCAAACATACTTTGATGGATTCACCATTCCCCACTTGCCAACAACACCCGTTTTTAAGAATAGGTAATGCAGCAATCACACTCTTCCATGCATAAGAACAATTTGGTGACTCAGTCGCTTCCAAAAAATTACATCGAGGAAAGCACCTTGCCTTAAAGCATTGAAATAATAGAGAGCTTCAATCTTGCAGCCTCCACCCTTGTTTTGCTAGCATGGCAAGGTTAAAATATCTTAAATCTCTAAATCCCATCCCCCCCTTCAGTTTTTGGCCGAGACAAAAAGTTCCAATTCTTCCAATGTATTTTCCTCTCATTACCAACTTGACCCCACCAAAATTTCGCACACATAGCATTCAACTCATCACATAGTTTCACCGGTAATAGAAACACCCCCATAGTATATGTTGGTATTGATTAGGCAACCACTTTTATAAGCACTTCCTTCCTAGCCCTTGATAGCATCCTACCCTTCCACCCTTGTAATTTTTTCCAAACCCTATCTTTTAGAAAATAAAAGGTTTGATATTTGGCCCTTCCCACCAACTAGGCAACCCTAAATATGCTTCAAACTTCTCCACCTATTTAACACCCAAAGCTGCCACAATCGCCTCCCTTTGTTGATTAGGAGTATTACTACTAAAATATACCGATGACTAATCCATATTTATGCATTGACCAGATGCGTGAGCATATACCTGTAAAACCTCATTAATCACTTCCACCTCACCCTGTGTAGCTCTACAAAAAAGTAAGGAATCATTAGCAAACATTAAATTTGTAATTTTTGGCGTTCTTCTACAGACAAATACCCCATGAATTTGTCCATCATTCTCAACCTTTGATAGTAATGAAGTCAACCCCTCTGCACATAGGAGAAACAAATATGGTGATAGGGGGTCACCCTGACGAATACCTCTGGAGGGCTTGATATTCCCATAAGGCTTACCATTGATAAGAATAGAGAAAGAGGGTGTGGTAACACAACCCATCACCCAACCAATCCACCTATCAGGAAATCCCATCCTTTGCATCATACCTTGTAGAAAAGGCCATTCAACCCGATCACACGCCTTGCTGATGTCTAACTTCAAAGCAATCGAGCCTTTTTTGCCTTTTTTCCTCACATGCATAGATAGCAAAGTCTCATATGCCACCAAAATATTGTCTGTAATAAGATGTCCTGGAACAAAGGCACTTTGAGTAGGAGAAATAATGGCTGGGAGAATCTGTTTCAGCCTATTAGCTAACACCTTAGAAATGATTTTGTAACTAACATTATGTAAACTAATAGGTCTAAAATCAGACATTTTCTCCAGATTCTTTACTTTGGGAATTAACACAATATTAGTATGATTAATATCAGGATGCATTACACCAGAATTCAGATAATCCAACACAGCAGAAACAACATTATCTCCCACAACATGCCAAAACTTTTAGTAAAATAAAGCATTCATACCATCAGGTCCAGGAGCCTTTCTTGGTCCCATTTGAAACAACGCCACTCTAATCTCATTAGCCGTAAAATCACTGGTCAATATCTGATGCATGTCAGGAGTGATTCGATGTACCACAGTATTTAGACAGCCCTGAAGCTGGTCACATACACTTGCATTAAACAAACTATCAAAATAGTTAGTAGCCACTTCAGCTATTTTCTCCACCTCCTCCACCCATTCTCCATTCACATCTTTAACACCATGAATATGATTCCTTCTTCTCCTTTGAGATGCTTTAGAGTAAAAAAAATTTGTGTTTTTGTCCCCATGCTTCAACCAAGCAATTCTAGATCTCTAGGCCCAGAAAATTTCCTGTTTCAACAGAAGGTCATCCAGTTTTTTACTCACAGTCAAAAATTCAGATCTAGACTCCTCAGTACTCTCGACTGCATTAAGAATCTCAAGCTATTTTTAGAGCTGCTTTATTTCCTCATCATTTGGCCTAGACCTTGAAGAACCCCATGCTCTTAAATCTTCTCCACAAACTTCAATTTTCTGTTTAAGCCGAGCCATATCATTCATGCCACCCACATCCACACTCCATGCTTCTTTAATCACCGTTTCACAATCTTCCCATAACAGCCAATTTTCTTCAAACTTGAAACTAGATCTTGCCTTTGTAACATTCCTCCCATAATGCTTTGTCTGAAGAACAATAGGGAGATGATCCAATGCATGTGGAGACAGATGGTTCACTGTGCTTAGTTGGAATTTATCTCTCCATAGTTTTGTTGCCACAGCCTTATCCAACCTCATTTTTGTGTTAGCATCCCCCAGTCTTTTGTTATTCCAAGTGTACGGATATCCCCTATAACTCAAGTCCTCTAGCTGATAATTCTCCAATGCTTCACGGAATGCATCAATTTGACTCATCTGAGATGACCGCTTGCTAAGCTTTTCCATAGTTTGGCTTATTGCATTAAAGTCCCCAATACAAAGCCAGGGCCCCTCCACAAAAGTTCTAATATGGACTAGTAACTCCCAAGATTTATACCGTTGACATGCCTCAGGCCAACCATAAAAACCTGTTAACCCCCATTCAAAACCATCATCCTCCCTAACCTTGACCAAAATATGATTTGCTGTGTAATTCACTATTTGTAGTTGTACTTCATTCTTCCATATCAATGCCAATCCACCTCCAGAATTAGGATTTTTAACAATAATCTTATTCAGAAAAGGTAATTCACCATACAGTTTTTCAAACCCTTCCTTATCTAACCGAGTCTCCATCAAGAAGCACACGGTGGGAGCTTGTTCCCTCACTAATTTGCGAAGGCTACGACCTATCCAAGGGTTACCAAGTCCTTGGCAATTCCAACTTAGTAGCCTCATTGCTTTCGGCAAGGGTGGTACTCCACCCCCGCCGATCCATCTTCATATTTTAAGGAATTTACCACTACCTTCCCACGTTTAGCATGCTGCACACTTTCAACATCTTGCTTACTAGTACAATCAGCTTCACATGATTTGTCTCGCTTCCCTAACAATGGTATCTCACTGACTCCAGGAAGCCCACCAAGCCTAAAATCCATCCGCATAATCCTAGTCCAAGTAGACTTCAAATTTGTTGGCTTCATTTCACTCGGCCTAGACACTAAAATGTTACTTTCCGTGTCCACCAGCCTAGCATTTGATTTCACGTGTATGTTCTCCACAAAATTAGGAGTAGAGGTATCATGAATCTCACCCTTATCTATTCCCATACATTGCTCAAATTCCGAAATTGGCTCCAATTCACTCGGCTCATTAACTAGAAACTTATCCTGCCTTGCCATCAGATGTACACGTGAATTCACCATGATTTTCTCCATAACAATAGGACTAGCGTTATCAATGTTCTCTCCTTCAATTACTCCTATATTCTCGGTTACACTTTGCTGAATCCCTTTGCCTTGCGTATTTATTTTTTCATAAACTTCGGGATTATCCATATGCTGGTGTTTATCCACTCCTTGACTCACGAGTCTCCTAAGTTCCCACGTATCTGATGGTTGATCATTCTCAGCACCACCGTCTCGTGGTGGAGATCTAGGTGGTGACCTTGAACGACCTCCAAAAGCCTTTAACCAATCACCATATTGATAATCAGCTTCACCTCCATTCTTCTCAACAGCGAAATGGTTCGCACAATGACGTACATCATGCCCAAGCAAACCACAGAAAAAAACAAAAGATTGGCAACCTCTCGTATTTAAAGTTTACCCATGTACGCTCACCACTAGAATCAGCAATATAGCTTCCACGCCGCAATGGTTTCGAAATAGGCAACGCTAATCGAACTCTCATGAAAAAATTTTGGAAATCACACTTTTCTCCTCTCCACTTCCTCCACTACACCCAGCCTCTTACCTACTTCAATTGCTACTTGAGGGGATATCATATCAAAAGGGGCTCTCCAAATCTGAACCCATAATGAAGCATGCTCCAATTTGACATTACTTGCAATCATCCCCTTGTGCCATTTCTTCAACATAAGTAAATGATTATCAAAAGTCCAAGGCCCTCCTCTTAGCACTCTGTACATCTCAAATTCAGATTGAAATTTGAACTGAAATAGATTCGACCCAACTTCTATTATCTGTAATCCTATATGCACTCCCCATGCGTTCCGCAATGTAGACCAAGCTGCTCTTTTGTTGAACGCCTTACATGTTAAAAACTTTCCAACAAGACTCAATGAACAGCTCTCCATCTCCTCCAAGCGACCTTCATCAGAAATAGCAATTACTTCCTCCTCCTCCACTGTCAACTTCATGTTTCCCAGCCTATCTAAAACTTCTTCAGCCATAATGAACGTACGTGTAGAATGGAAAGAGAAAAAGAAAAACAGAAAATTCAGGCCCTTAGACTAAATCTAAGGGAGGAAGAGTCTCGTCAACCACAAGAGAGAAGACTCCTACAGAGAGGAGAGAAAAAAAATTTATCGTGGTGTTCTTTATGTTTCCACATTATTTGCATGATATGATATTATTGTGTTAACCTAGAATTAAATAATTTATCTAAGTAATCACTTGGCTAAATAGCTAGGTTAAACAACTTGTGTTAAGGAGTCTAAAAAGGTACAGATATTATGGCTTTGGTTTCAATGAATACATGTAAATCTAGGACCAATAATTGAAACATTTATCCTAGAGACTAGATGGCCAGGACCCAGGTCCTGGGGTTGCTTCCTTCGAATGCTTAGAGACTAGAGAGATCCCTTCCCTCCAATTTCTAAGAAGATCCCTTTCGTCTTCTCTGATTCATGCAGGTATAGTAAGTTTTAAATTTATTTTGCATGTTAGTTTTTTTCATTGCCATGCTTATTTTCATAGTTACCATGATTATTTTCACGTCTTTATAATAGCTATGATCGTATGTTCATAATACCATGATTAAATTGCTCGCATGACAATTATCTAAATAAGTTTAACATCACTCATGCATTAACATAGATTTAACTCTAGATCTAAGATTATTACTTTGTTTAGATTTCATAGATCTATGTTTTATAAGATTTATTTTTCAGATCAGAAATTTTCTTTGTAAAAAGCATTATACTTTCAATAGCAAAAGTCAGATTTGAAACCCTTTTTCAAAATCCACTTAAATTCATATCCAAACCAGATCTGAGATTCCTTTCCAAAAACATTCTCTTTTTCATATCCATGCTAGATCTGAAATCCTTTTCAAAACTCATTTATTTTTCTATATCAAAGATCAGATCTGAAATTTTCTTTTTAAAAGGCATTCTAGCTTCATATAAAAAATAAAAAAATAAAAAAATCAGATGTGAAGTTTCCTTTGCAAAAATATTTAAATTTACGTAATAAAAATCAGATTTGAATATATTTTTATAAAGATGTCATATGTTCATGATTAGAAATTAAATCTGAGATTTCCTTCGCAAAAATGTTTCCATTTTCAGAATAAAAATAAGATCTGAATGTTTTTCATTAACTCATTGTTTTTCACATAATAAAAACCAGATCTGAATATTTTTCATCAACTCATTGTTGTTCACATAATAAAAATTAGATCTGAATATTTTTCATCAAAGCATTGTTTTTTTCATGTTATAAAAATCAATCTAAATGTTTCCCATAAAAATGACATTCTTTTTCATAACAAAAATCGGATCTGAATTTTTTTTTTTTTAAATGATTCTTTTTCATTGATGAAAAATCAGACCTGAATTTTCTTATAAAACTCATTTCTTTTTATGAAATTTAAATCTTTTGCATGGAGTAAGAAATAGATCTCTAGATCTAAGCCTACATTTAATTTTAGATCTAGGAAAACTAAAAATTGCATATTACATTTCAAAGTTTACTGTATCATATGTCAATGATTGTGTGGGTACATAGATGCGGTCATTCCTAGTCTAGAAGACCAAATTTTTCCAGGTAGAGTGAATGCCTAACAACTTCTTAATCTGTATCCTAACCCCTAAATCTAGTATTTTTAGTTCAAGATTAGTGTTTTATCATTTTCTTTAGTGGAATGTATTAGGACCAAAACTTTGTAATTTTTACTTAGATTGTAATTAGAACCAAAGCGATGTAATTTCTACTAATTGTAATATTCTTGATATAATGAACATTCAAAGCAATTCAATCATTCAATTTTACACTTTTAGATTTTTTTTTAATTTAAAAAATAAGTAGCGACTCCACAATTAATTAATCCAAAGAGGTTCCAAGTATCCTCTTTTGAGAGTTTCCCAGCACAGGTCTCTCACACAATGCAATACGATAATGTTTAACCATCAAAGGAAAAAAAAAAAACAAATAATAAGAACTCAAAATCCAAAATTAAATTACATCAACCCAAAGTAGAGAACATAAAAATTCACCAAGCTAAACTAGAGATGCAAGAAAAATAAATAAATGTAAATCCACCAAAAATGGAAAAAAAAATTGAGAGAGAGAGAGAGAGAGAGAGAGAATTCACATCTTGTGTGTGGGAAAACTATACATAGAATGAGAGAGAGAATAACAAAATCATAGTAATAGGATGAGAATAAGAATAGCCAAAATAAAGAAAGATAAAGGGACAGAGCAAGAGTGATATTAAGGTAGAGAATAGTAACAATAAGTGGGGAAATTAATAATAAGAAGAATAGTTAAAAGTAAGAGCTTGTGGGGTGTGGGAGGCAAGGGCCGGGGTTCAAGTCTCCAGGAGGGAGCTTCACACACATATACATTTAGATTAGACTAGAGTAGAAATTCTATCTTGTATAAAAAAAAAGTAAGAGAGAGATGGTAGTTTGATTGTTAAATAATAGAGTTTCTAATTCACCTTAAATGATTAAATTTAAAAAGAATTATATGAAAAATTGGAAAGAAATATGGCCGCTAATGTGGCTCAATTGAAACATAGCAATAACAAATGCTACGCTTCAGCTTTTAAATATATATATATATATATATATATAGAGAGAGAGAGAGAGAGAGAGAGAGAGAGAGAGAGAGAGAGAGATTTTCAAGCCATTGCTACACAAATATACATGAGAGATTCTTAATATATTAAGAGAAGCCTTGATACTTCACAACATGGAATGAAACCAAATTACTACAAAACAAACAATTTCATAAATCATATTTTTTTGAAAGGTAACAGTGGTAGAACAGTGGATGATGAAGTTGAAGCAATTTCAAAAAATGATCCTATTAATGTAAAACTAACATCTGAATGCTCAATTTCCTCACTTCTAGAAAATTGAAGTTCTTCATAATTTTGTTGACCAACAGAAGTTTTTTGAATTCCTTGTAACTCAATTGCAACTTCCCTCATTGTAGGAAATTTCCTTCCATTCAAGTGCAAACATCTTTTTGCAAGATTAGCAACTTTGATGACCTCTTCCTTATCACCTTCCTTCTTTACTTGATCATCAAGAATATCAAATAGATGGTTCTTCTCCTTTGAATGAAGGAAATATATGGATAAACTTCTACTTGCTTCTGACCTTGTTGAAGAAATAGGTTTTTCTCTAGTTAAGAGCTCAACAAGGACTTCTCCAAAACTATACACGTCACTCTTTTATGTGAACTGGCTTGTTTGGAAGTATTCTTGGTCCAAGTATCCAAAAGTTCCATGAACTAGGGTGGTGACATGAGTTTGGTTAATCGCTATTGACTTTGATGTCCCAAAGTCTGCTACTTTGCTCTGTACTTTTCATCTAAGAGTATATTTGTGGACTTTATGTCTCTATGATAAATTGGTGAGGAAGCTGTTGAGTGTAAGTAGAAAATAGCTCCTGCAATTTCTATGGAGATCCTTAAACGCATATCCCAAGTTAATGAAAACTCTTCGTTTTCTTCACGAAGATATTGGAAGAGTGTCCCATTTGGAATGAATTCATAAACCAATAAAGGAACTGCTGTCTCCAAACAACACCCATTTAGCTTAACCACATTTCTATGGATAATTTGTGAAAGAATAAAAATCTCATTAATGAATTGTTCAATATTCCCCTCTTGCACTATGTTGCACTTTTTAATTGCAATAATTCTTCCATCACTTAACATTCCTTTGAAAACCGTACCTTGACCACCCTTACCAACTATTCTATTTTCGCTAAAATGGTCTGTTGCCTTTTCCAACTCCTTCAAATTGAATAGTTTTATATTTTGAACATTATTTTCATTTGAAGATAATTGCTGTTGTGACAATAAACCACCATTCTTTTTTAAAAACTTCTTAAGCTTGGTTTCACTTCTCTTCTTTATCACATTGAATAAAACCAATGTAATGGTTATTAGAAATAATGCTCCAAAGCTTATACCAAGACCTGCATAAGTCAAACAAAAAAAATATATAAAAAATCAATATTTTTTATATATAAAACATGATTGTCTAAACTAGAGTTTGATAAGAAATACCCTACTTTTTTTTTAGTACATGTTACTAATTCTTCCAAATTATGTTCCACTCTTGCCTAAAGTCTAAATTAGTGTTAACTTCTAATTAATTTCTATAAAAAAAGGAAGATGAAATTTTTTTTTTACTTTAATTTTCAAGTAATTAGTATATATGTGCAATGATCAATTGTGTTCCAATTATTAAAAATAAAAAATAAAAACTTCTCTTTTGAAAAATCCTTCTGAGTACAGTCACCTTCAGCCATCTACATTTTGAATTGACTGTTTAGAGCTTGTTGTTATCATCTTCTTTGCCTTAAAATTTTATATCAACCTGTTTAGTTTCTTCCTTGTCTCAAACTTTTGTTAACCCTAACGGCCAAGTCTTCTTCCCCTTTTTTCACCCAAATTTAACCCACTTTTCTAAGAGTCTAAACAAAATGAATAACCAATAATTGGTCTCCACCCCCCCCCCCCACCTCCTTTTTTTTCTTTCCATTTTAGCTATTTACTATAAAACCTAGCATTGAACAAGGATTTTTGTGTTCGGACCCAAAGTGTTTCTTCAAGGAGCCTAGCTCTAATAGAAGAGAAATAGGTTGGAGTGATTGTAGTGAGTTGGAGGCCAGTGAAGTTGATGACGACATGGTTGACCCATTGGTCCCATACTCCCATATAGTGATGATGTATTAACAAACACCACCTTTCAATGAGTACATGCTGCTTAACTGGATGAGGAAGCCATTTCTTAGTGTCATAGATCCTGTTAGGTTCGAAATATTTAGGGAATAAATGTTTAGGTTCTAATTTTATGTAACTGGGAAACCGAGTACAAAAACATGTCTAGTTTAAGATATTCATGTCTTAGAACAATGTTAGACATTGTTCAAGTTGATTCAAGTGAAGATTCAAGATCATTCAAGCTGCAGAAAGAAGAATTCGGAAACTGCGAGGCTTGACTGATCAAGAGACAAGTTCGACTGATCGAGATGCGTTTTCTGCAGATTTTAAATTAGGCCCGAAAGCACGTGAAACGTTTAGGGTTTGAGTCCAACACTACAAGGTATAAAACAAAAACCCTAAATCATGTTTCAGAAGTCTTTGAAGTCTTGTGAATTACTCCTGTGAGATCTATGAGGTTTTGTAACCTTTAACTCAACAAGCATCTACCGGAAAGAATATCCATACACTAGAACCAATGGAGATAAATTACTGCATGCAAGATCAACAACTGTTGATGATCTAAAGTTTTGAGTTGGATCTCAAAGTCACAAACGGGGGTGTTTGTGCGCAACAAATTCAGATAGAAGAGTCCATAGATTTTGAGCTGCATATGGTCACGTGAGTAAGTACTATAAGAGGCAGCTTTAGATTTAGGGAAAAAACTATTGTAAAAATTCCATTCTATATAGTGAATTTGTTGCCTTGTGGATTGTTTTAGTTAAATATTCCCCAAGTTTTTTACCTTGAAACTAGATGGTTTCATTGGTTTTCTTGGGTCATCATATTACTTGCCTTCTTTATTTTTCTGCACTTGGTAATATGATTATTTGTATTTAACCTAGATCTCATAATAAACTTAAGTAACTACTTGTTAATAAATTAGGTTAAACAATCTGAGTGTTCAGGGGTCTAAGTAAACAAACAGATCCTTCTCAAGAAATTTCAGTGTGATTTCTATTAGATGCATGCTATTTCTTAGTTTGCCTCATGCAAAGCTTAATTGATCATGAAGCTTGGATCCAATAAGAAATGGTGAGTGTTAGGCAAACAACAATAATTTTACGTTTTCCAAGTCGAGCACATCTATGAGGTTGAACACATACAATGTGAAGGCTGCGACAAGGGCAGGAGACAAATTATTTTTTGTAGGGCCAACATGGCAAGCTATACTATTTTGAACTGAAACTCAGAATACTACTAACCAATGATTGTCTATCAGTAAGGGGTAGAGAGAGTACTCCTCATGGGAGAAAATTTCAAAGGGGTGTGAGCAATGGATCCAAAAACCATATATGAAGAAGATGAGTTTCTTCCGCATAAGCTGAACAACACGGGGCCAGGGCTGTGACTTCCATGAGGGATGAAAGCCTTGGCAATGGAGTAGTTTGTGTCCTCCTTGTTCAAATTATTACCATTGTGGTAGGGTCAGGTTGAAAGAAAAACGTAATTAATTAAATATGATCTACTACCGTCCCTAATTGTATATTCTCTAGAAACATATGGAGAAGTGTAACACCACCCCCAAACCCCCCACCCCCCCCAAAAAAAAAGTATAACTAATAACTATTACTAAATCAGTACCAAAAACAATGAGCACAATTCACACACAATCAAATGCAATTCCAGAGGCATATTCACCCAAACGTGTGAGGGTGCAATAAAATATGTATACTTACCAATCAAGAGGTTAACTTGTAGTGATGATTGATTGGTAACACAGAGTTCTACTCCTGCAGTTCGGTCCAAATGGTACCCCTTGATGCAAGAACAATCACAACTCCCTATTCTGTTAATGCACCTTTGTCCTGGGCGATTGCAAATTTCTCAGTCTTTACATTCATTAATGTCTGTACATGTAATGCTCATCATTAAGTAACTCAAAAAAACTATAATTAATATTCAGAAGTAATGAAATAGTCTTGATCTTGATTTTTTTTTTTTTTTTCATTATAAAAAGTAACTTCGGCTCACAGAAAAGCAGTGACATATCACAAAAAAGTAACTCCTGAGTGGCCACTATTTTTCTAATTTGTTTGAAATTTTAGATTTATGTACTCTGTCATGAATTTTCATTCCCTCTGTCCACTTCCTGTGTATAGTGGCTGTACTGTTATTCTCTCATTTGAATAAAAGTTTTCCATTTACTTATCAAAAAACAAGTTATGACAGTTATCATTCATAAGATTGAAAACTTCATACAGAAATTTAAAGGATCTCTTCATGAGCACTTTTATTGTTGTGTGATGTTGACAATTTCCAGAAGAAACTTATACCGTCCAAAATCTTTCTTGGATTCCAACCTAGTCCATTAGGTACTCATTACAAAGCTTCATGACTATTATATGGTTTTTAGATACATTACTTAGGTTTCCAGAAGGTCCTTGCTATTAAGTGAGTTTAAGTATATTTTAATTTATTGAAGGCCTAATTCTTAAATTCTTCATCTACATTTTCTCTTTATGCTTCATTATTAGTGCATTTCCACCACCTTTTATTTGAAAGGCAGCGTACGAACTTGAGACTACTAAGCTATCCTGCATCAGTAAGACTTTACTACCTTACTAAAAGCACATTGACATCACAAATCAACCATGTTGCAGCCACATTTGATAATTTGGATTTGACCAACTTATTAGATATAGCATGGTGTTACTTGCACTTTAACAAAGAAACCAATTTCCAAATGAACTAACTTTGAGACTTGATGCTCTAAGTCTAATATGCACAGGTACTTGTCCCAAAAGCTTAAGAAAGATAATTTTTTTTATTTATTTTTTAAAATTAATAGAAATCTCACAATCATGCATAACAAATTCAAAACAGGCAGAACCAACCTCCAGTTTTAAAAATTCTCACCAAATGTAAAATTCTACTGAAAATACTTGATCACTTTCAAAACTTAAGTCTCTAGATTTTTAACAAAGACATCTAAAGGATCAAAGTAAGAAATATGTAAGAATCATATAATTGGTGATCATTGGAATAAGCCATATATGGGTATTAATTAAATTTTTTACTGTTCAATTTTGGAATTTAGCGTCTTTTGACTTAGCTTTTTTGTCTTACATGGCAAACAAAATTGATTACATACTTGGTTAGCAGTGTCAACCATAGAATAAGAAAAATAACAAGAATGAGGCCTATTACAGTGATCTACTTTGCCTCTCCAGTATTCATTATTTGCTAGCTTTAAAAGTGAAGTCTATGCATAAAGAAGCAGAATTCTGACTTTAACAATATAATTGAAATGAAATGGAAAAGCACTGCAACATAAGAAGTTTAAAATTCCACTATTTTATAAATTGCACCCTCTAATTTTACATGTTTTCAATTCAGTCATTTAAATTTCATTTTTTCTTTATTTTAACTTTTGATTTTAATCTGTTTTCAATTTTGTCATTTCATCTAGTTCCCGTTGAAAATCAGCCTTAGTTTATGATTACTATTATTATTATTATTATTTACTTTGCAAAATTGCATTTGGATAATTTTTTTTTTTTTTTTTGAGAAACAAACACACACACAAAGGAGAGGAAAATAAGTTTTAACACAAAATCACACCGTGTTAGAATCCTTTCTCCTTTCCCTTGTGTATGTATGTTTGTTTTTCAAAAAAAAAAAAAAAAAAGAATGGATAATTGTCATATATTGCTTAAGAGAATATGTTGTGTGGGGTATAACTTAAGAAGTGCATATTAAACCAAGAAAGGCAAGAAGACTATTATTGGAAAATAATTGAAGTTAAAGAATTAAAATAAAGAATAAAATTAAATGATTTATTAAAAAATAAATTAAAATTAGAGGATGTAAACTCTCATGAAAAATAAGTAATTGAAGTAGCTAAATGGGATAATTAATTCCTTGGCAACCATGAGGGAGGTATGGGTTCCCATCGTAGCCGTCCTCGCACTTGCATCGGTGCCCAGAAATTGCCCGATACATGTGCTATTACCCCAACATACGTAGCTTGATTTCAGTGACGGACCCACTAAGGGGCAGGGGGGGGCCATTGCCCCCCCCCCCCCCCCCATTTAAAAAAAAATTAAATAGTATATAGGTCACCAATATTTTAATTCAATAATTTATAACAAAAAAATCTCATAAAAAAAAAAATTCCCCTATGGGGGTTACAATAATTTATATGACTTTTTTAATTGATTGATAAACTATGAAAAAGTGAATTACAATATTTATATTTTTTTCAAAAGATAAAATACCAAAAATCTTTTAGAAGCCAATATTAATGACGTAATATTGCCAACTCTTAATATTAATATCCCAATTTTTTTTTAAATCCTCAAACAAAGGTTTGAAAGACTTCATTAGTGTGATTTTCAGTTGTATCCAAAAGTATGAGATTATCATATTGGTGAGTTGGTCAACATAATAAAATCAACATATTAACTCCAATTAACCAAAATTTGGAAATCTGAAGTCCTCTTCTTAAAAAAAGAAGGAATCGAGGGACGGGGGAGCATCCTTCCTTATCGAGCTACAAGTTTTTTATCTTCTTCTTCGAAAAACGTTAGAATATCATGTTGTAACTTTCAACTTTTTTGGTTCATGTTATACCCTTCTTGACTTAAATATTTAGGTACTAAATTGCAATTTTTTGTCTACCATGATTTTTTTTTTTTTTAATAAACCATGTCACATGAAATTTTTTTGGTTCATGCTTTGGCCCCCCCTAGGTTCAAATCCTGGTTCCGTCCTTGTACCCTTAGATGGATAAGGGAAGCAATCTATGTCATCCTTGATTGCCATGAAAATCCCGTCCAATATAGATAATGGTTTTCCTTCCTCAAACCTGTGTGTAGAGGCTGCAACCTGCTTCCTGACTTCCCCAGCTTCAAAGGAAATCAATAATGGTGGCGGGGGTTTCTTGCTGCTGAACTCTTCGATAACTAGGATGATGTACTCTGCCACCATAGATGGGGTCACAAGCCTTGACCGATAAGCATGGGCATAATTACGTATCTTCCAATACCGGAATGATGAAGCTGGTTCCACGTTCCCGCGGCTGGCAGGATCATAATGTGGAAGACACTTTAAGGCTGATTCAACTCGGTCCTCAGGTTTTCCATTTTCTTTAAGGACAACAACCCCATGTTCTGGTTCTTGAGGAGGGAATTCAGGTTTAAACATGGGAGCCTCAGGTATGACAGTATTCCGCAACATCTACCAATCCAATTCTCTTATAGTCAACAACAACAACAACAACCCCACTTGATTGTTACACATAATTCAATCTAAGATGTAACAGAAACTGAGAAAAATGAAATAAGAGACTCTGTTTCGAATAGTTCAATTATTAGAGCTGGAATGAAAAACACATAAATATGGGAAGAAATACATAAAAAAGTTTGTCACTGAATTAAGCCATAAACAAAAATAAAAATAAAAAAATGGACCACATTTTAAATAGTTCAGTTAGTAACGCTTAAATGAAAAAACCTGATATTGAACTACCTACGTTGATTTCTTAATATATATGACAGTAAAATACAGTTACCTCAAAAACAGATTTTATAGGTTTCAAATCATGTCATATGTATAGATTAATTCATAAATTGTATCGAAAATTATTTTTAATTTTGTAAGGTTGAAATTTATCATCATTTTGTTGGCTTTATTCCATACCAATTTGCTTATAATTCAGCACTTAGAAACCATGTATTTAGGTGGGAATCATATAAGGGTAGTGGGTGAGAGAGTGAAGAAATGCTCAAAACTGTGCAGTGAAGCAGGAACTCGTGACTGGATCTCACGGGTGGCTCGTGATTGGCAAGCCGCCAAAGGATACACTCAAGTGAAGCATGCAGAGAAGCTAAACAGTCACGCCAGCTAGAGCACTAAAGGACAAAAAATTCTGTATGGCCATTCAGTTAGCTCGCGGCTTGAACTCGCAACTCAGTCAAGTTGCGAGGCCAAGTCGCCAACCAGCTCTATTTTGGAAAAACTGACTCTTCGCATTCCATTCTCACTCCAGTATAAATATCCCTTATACCCACAAAATGTAGAGAGCTTCTAGAGAGAATTTTGAGAGAGAAACTCTAGAGAAAACAAGATTGACTTATCCACAATCTTTACAGTGTGACTCTTCAAATTTCTCTACTCTCACCCTCTCCATTGTTACATCTTGGGGAGGTTCTTTAGCCAAATCATTTTCTCACCATACCCATATCTGTGAGAAGGCTTTTTGGTGCTTTGGGAAGCAGTTAGGAAGGGACCAATTGATATTGGTTGATGTTATGGGCTATAGCGGAATCTGGTAAGCTAAAGAAGACAAAGGTTCAGCACAACCTCGTTGGAGCAAGAAGCCTGGAGGGCTTAAGTACACTGGGTAGATTAGGCTAGGAGGGTCATGCCTCCAAGCCAAAGCCCCTTTTTCAGTTTAGCTCAAGAATTTTGTCAAACACTTTGAGGGTGAAGGGTTGGGGTTCTGTTCTCTTCAACCACACCCTCAAGTGGGGTTGTTCTGCCTCGGGGTGTTGGGGCTTCTCTGATTTCAATCAAAATACAGCCATGTATAAGTAGATATTTGCAAAACCAAACTCGAATTTCTCTACAAACTCACCCTAAACTCAAATTAGCTACCAAAAATAAAAGTAAAAATTCGATAGGGGTAGAACCCAACAACAAACCCATTGGTAGAAACCCAAG
This sequence comes from Lithocarpus polystachyus, assembly GCA_033629205.1. Classification (NCBI taxonomy): domain Eukaryota; kingdom Viridiplantae; phylum Streptophyta; class Magnoliopsida; order Fagales; family Fagaceae; genus Lithocarpus; species Lithocarpus polystachyus. The sequence goes on along the minus strand of CM066165.1, from coordinate 88,153,317 downwards.
TGTCAACAACGTTGTGGGAGAGAAGAACTGAGGGTGAGAGAGGGAGAGAAACTGTTGTGAGTGAGAGATGGGTAGTACTGACAAATGAAGAGCTGGAGAAGGGTGGTGCCGAAGAAGGTGGAGCCGTTGAGTTGTGGGAGAGAAGAGCTGATGGTGGCCTGCATTTTGGACTGAAAGTGGAGCCGTTGAGCTGCGTTTTGCGTTTGGGGAACGGCAGAGCGTAGGTCTGCGTTTTGGAGGAAGGAGAAGGCAGAGCAGGAGAAGGTTGCGTGTTGGGGAACGGCAGAGTAGTTTATCAGGTTTTAGAAAAGTATTTTGCATTTATGTTTTTATTTTTGGTTTTAGAAATTTTTTTTTTTTTTTTGTTTATGGGTTTTTCTTTTAAATATTGTACTGCCGTGCAAAATTGTGGGAATTTCAAAAGTTTCGGTTATATATATATATATATATTGATGAGAACAGAGAAACTCAACAATTATGTCAAGAGGATGCCTTATTTCTTATTTGCTGGGTGGGTGGGTGGGTGGGTCCTTTACAATGTGCTAAATGTCTAGCATTAATTTTTTACCCAAAAAAAAAAAATGTCTATTGTAAATGTCATAGGTTAATTATTTTTATAAGCTGATGGTCCTAGATGACAGAGACAAATATATCCACTATAGGTATCAACATGAGTTTCTTCACAAAAAAAAAAAAAAAGTATCAATATGAGTGAATCTTTTATTTTTTTTAGAAGAAGATATGAGTGAATCTAGATCTAAAGTATACGGGATTATTATGATACTTGTGTTTATAAGGAGTTTTTAGTTTTAAAAATCTGAGCCAAATAATCTGATTTTTTTCACTTTCAAAACTAGTTCTTTAAATTAAAAAAAATAGAGTAACCCATCCAGAAATAATAATAATAATAATAATAATAATAATAATAATAATAATAATAATAATAATAATAATAATAATAATACTGTAACTCACAAGAGATTAAATTTTCTATGCCTTTGACAAGTGACAACAGTTCCACAGACCACAATTCACGCTAGTTAATAGAGTGACCCACAAGACCATAATTTTCCATGTCATGAGCCAAAGACTTTTTGAAAGATTTTACTGGGTTAAAGTCTTTCCTAAGATAATGAGAGCTAAGAAACTAAAGCAAAGCCCAACCCATAAAATACGCTAATACTAGGGATTAGAACTGGGTTGTGGTTGATAATCGTGGTTATGGTCTCCCTTTGGGTTGAACCGGTTAGAAATTAATTCATTACAAAAAAATGTTGGAAGAAGAATGAGATTAGTGTTAGTTTCTCTTCTCAAAAAAGAAAAAAAGAAAAAGATTAGTGTTAGTTTCCTCCCTTCAAAGAAAGTAAACACTAATTTGAAACTTACCAAGATAATTAACACAATTTCTCCTAGTTCAATCTAGCATGAATTGTGGGTTCCAGTTAGCTCAATTAGTAAAGCATTTGATGGTTGAATAAGAGATCTGGGGTTCAATCCCTGTCTACACCAAAAATCGATTGGTGTCTTAGTCTAATGATAAAGAGCTATCATCAGGAGCAAATGCCATATGTTATGACTCTCCAAAAAAGAAAAGAAAAATCTAGCTTGAATCTTTAGCAAATAGTTATATAGTCCAAAAGTCATGCTAGTTAATAGTTGGACCATGATACCATTACTTTCCAAGTCTAAATTGAATTTCTGAACACTAATCAAAGACTCATTCAATATAATTAGGAATTAAGTCTTCTAACAAAATCACATGTTTTGAAGTCTATTGGATAATTCCATAGTTATAACAAAGGAGAAGGCTTTGAATCATGAAGATACTAGGAAGTGTCAACTAATTGAGCTATAAAAATCTAGGCATGGGTTTTGAAGTATATTCTCCCATAACACATGCTTTCAAGTTTGAATGAATTTAGAGAATCAATGACTTGAAAAGAGTAGTTGTATATCATCAAACAATTATATAGCCCAAAAGTCACGCTAGTCGATAGTGGGACCAAGTGGCCATTACTTTCCAAGTCTAAATTTATTTTACAAACAATAATCAAAGACTTCTTGCTATCAGGATTAGAGTCTTCTCTAATAGTACCACATGTTTTGAAGTTTTTTTGTTTTTTTAATTGATAGTTATACAGAAGAGGGAAGATTGAAATCCTTGATGTCTCCATTTATAGTTATATCCAATTAGAATATACTATCCTTTCAAATAAAGCAACCTAACAGTAAATAAATTTTAATTTAGGTTTGATTAAATTTCCTTGAACCAATTTTAATAAATATGTATATTCTACACTAAGAGGTCTCTAACTGACCTTTTCATTCATTAATACTTATTAAACAAAGGCTAAATTACAAATTACACCTCTAATGAAAAAGTAATAGAAGACTAAAATTGACCCAGATGATTGCTACACGTTTGATAATTGCCATACGCTTAGTCTTGCAATTATACAATCTGCATCAAACAATTGTTAAATAGTCCAAAATTTTAAGATTATAACTTTCCAAGTCTTTGAAAGTTTCAAACAATGACAAAAAAAAAAAAAAAAAAAAATTGGAAGTTTTGAACAATGACCAAAGATTCAGTGAGACGTTAACAAGATTAAAGACTTCTAATAATGGTGTGTCACTTGTTTTTATGATCAAAGGTATCTGGCATATCAATGACTTAAAAAGAGTCGCGCTTATTTTCTCCCAAACAAATTTTAGGAGCCAAAGCTACTAATTAAACTTTTCTTACATGTTATTTTGGAAGACTCTGTCTTTCCCATAAGTCCACACCCCCCGTTAACTTATTAAAATATTACAAAATGAATGTACGCATATTTTGGAAGGCTCATACAACTACTTAACTCTAGTAACAAAGCTCAAGTAAAGAAAGGCTATATGTTGGAAGGCTCATACAACTACTCATATTTTGGAAGGCTCTTCCTTTTCTTTTAATTCATCTACGCCTCTTTGCCTTTCCAACCAAAGCTCTGCTTTGCTCCATTTCAGCAACTCTTTTTCTGTCCGTCATTCTGCTTTATCTCATTTGTTTTGTGATTTATATTATTATCCTCTGAAGAATTCCTGGAAAATGGGTACAGATTGTTGTGGGTGGGATGGGGTCACCTGTGATACGATGACAGGTCATGTCATTGCTGTCGACCTCAGTTGCAGTGGCCTTCATGGTCCCACCCATCCCAATACCACCCTTTTCTCTCTTCGCCATCTCCAGAGGCTCAACCTTGCTTACAACCATTTCCATGGCTCCATAATTTCATCTAAGTTTGGTGGCTTTGCAAACATGACGCATCTCAACCTCACTGGCTCCTCCATTCCTGGCTCCTCCTTTGCTGGTAATGTCCCTTCCGAAATCTCCCACTTATCCAAACTGGTTTCACTTGATCTCTCTGGGAATTTTGACATGAGAATAGAAACGCCTAATTTGAAAAGGCTTATTCAAAACCTAACCCATCTAACTGAACTTGTTTTATATGGGATTGATATGTCTTCTGTTTCAACTAATTGTCTCATGAATTTGTCGTCTTCTTTAACATCTCTTCGTCTTAGTAATTGCCAATTGAAAGGGAAATTTCCAGATAATATATTCCACCTTCCAAACCTCCAGATACTCCGTGTAGCTCACAACTACAATCTCACTGGTTCCCTTCCAAACCTCCAGTACTCCTCTCGAGTCCTTGTTTCTCACTGAAACTGGATTCCTAATTAACTTACCTAATTTAATCAGCAACCTCAAATCCTTAAAACAATTGTTTGTCGACGGATGCAATTTCATAGGTTCATCGTATCCAACATTTCTTTTAAATCTCACACAAATAATTTCCTTGGGCCTTTCATATGGTAACTTTGGTGGTCAGTGTCCATGGTCCCTCCTAAACAAAACAGGACTTACTTAGATCTCTCATACAACAATTTCATAAGGCAACTTCCGGAAGTTACGACAAACTTGACCCAAATTTTCTCTTCAAATAATTCATTAGAAACTTAATGAATTGAATATATGTTCCTAGTGATTTTTGCTGTATTGGTTTCCACAAATTGTTACATACACCTTTACTAGTTGTATCAGGAACTTTTTGGTTATGGTTTTTCAAGTCTAAAATTTCAAAAAATTCAAAAAAAAAAAAATGAAATACTTTTCTTCTTACAAATGCTGTTAAACTCACAATGAAGTTGCCCATTTAAAAAAAAAAAATACCCTGACCACAAGATGTAGTTAGAATTGCAATGGAGTAGAGAAATTTCTTCTCACTGCTTAGTTGCAGCTTCAGATAATTGGGTTATGTTCTATTACATATTTCAATTGTTATTATTATTACAACCTTGTAATATTACCTTCTTTTTACAGAATAAAGATCTTGTTGGTTGGATTGCATGAAGAGTGGTTTTTTATTTATTTATTTATTGAAGAGCGGTGTTAATTATCCTAGTGCTACCTAGGATGCTTGAAGGAGTAGACTAATTTCCTCTATATTTTCAATTAGATAAGATTCTAAAGTTACATATTGATTGTGGGGAAAGCTTAGAAACTTAATGAATTGAATATATGTTCCTAGTGATTTTTGCTGTATTAGTTTCCGCAAATTGTTACATACACCTTTACTAGTTGTTTCAGGAACTTTTTGGTTATGGTTTTTTAGGTCTAAAGTTTCAAAAAATTCAAAAAAAAAAAAATGAAATACTTTTTTTCTTCCAAATTCTGTTAAACTCACAATAAAGAACAGCTCTTAGTAATTCTTTTTGTTGGAGTGCTCTTATGTACAGGCTAATGGCCCTTTCTATCTCTCTAATAGGATGGGGGGACAGCATTCATTCATAATTTAGATCACTGGCTGACATTCCATGACCAGATAATGATAAAAAATTTTATGTTCTTATTTTTGGTGTCTAATTTCTTGCCATTTATTTTTAGGTACTAATTTGTTGGTCTTAATTTTTTGTGGGATTTTCTTGATCAGGGCTGTGGTGCTTCGGTCCTTTTTGATGACAACAATTGTTATAAAAATCATTTCAGACCTTGTGGGTTTTCAATAAAATTGATTTCATCAAGGAGGAGCTTGAAAAGGCTTGTCCAAGGGTAGTTTCATGCGCTAATATTGTTTCTATTGCCACAAGAGATGGCATTATGCTGGTCTGTTCTTGATCCTTAATCTTCCTATTCTCTCTCTCTTTAAAGATATTTTTGTTAATATCCAGAGTCCTTTAGCAACACTTTAAGGTTTAGGATTTGATGATTGTTTGTGGACAATGATTCTTGAACGAAGCTTGGGTAAAATGTAAGAAACAGACTTTAAAAGAGTTGGTACCTATTTACATTTTTTTTATGTTGAGAGGAGTCTATAAAGTACATATTACTTGTGGGGAAACATTAGAAAGTTAATGAATTGAGAATATGTTCCTAGTGATTTTTGCTGTTTTGGTTTCCACAAATTGTTAGTCACCTTTAATTAGCCAACTATTTGTTTCGAGCACTTTTTGATTATGGTTTTTCAAGTCGAAAACTTCAAAAAATAAAAAAAAATTAAAAATAAAAAAGGAAAAGAAGAAGAAAAAGAAAGAAATAAAAGAGAAATACTTTTCTTATTCCAAATTCTGTTAAACTGACAGTAAAGAACAGCTCTTGGGAAGTCTGATGATGTGCTTGGGCCCAAATGTAGTTAGCTGGCCACCTTTCATTGCCTGTGCAGCAGCTGGATATTTGATATGAAACAAAGACAAAATGTTTGTTCCATATTTGATTTTGCCTTGATTTCTCATTTCTTTTTCTTCTTAGGAATTTAGCTAGAACATGCTTGTAAATTATTGTATTGTATGATAGCCACATAGTATCGTTGGGTCCTAGAGGGATTTAATTTTTTTGAATTAGTAATAGTGTGAAAAAAAGATTCATATACTTTGGAAATTATATGGGAACACAAAGGTAACATTTTAAATTTTCATTTTACAATATTTTTCTGTTTTGTAGCAATCAAAGAGAGTAAAACATTCAATTTGTCTCAGTATAAATGTCTTTCTGGGTTTGAAGCAAGGGAACCTAAAACTGACCAACTAGTTGTTTCGGGCACTTTTTAGTTATGGTTTTTCAAGTCTAAAATGTCAAAAATTCAAAAATAAATAAAATTAAATACTTTTCTTATTCTAATTTCTGTCAAACTGACAATCAAGAACAGCTCTATATTGATAACTCTTTTTATTGGAGTTCTTTGATGTAAACTACTATACATGACATCACAGGCTAGACATCATTCTTTCATATCTCAACAGACACCTAATCTTAGGCTTCTTGGTCTCTTCGATCATCTAAGGGTGAATTCATACAGAAACACCTCTCTGACTTCAAGGGGACAGGGCAGCCAGACCCAACTATAACTCCTGATTTCCTTGCTGAGATGAGAATGAGGTGCCCAGACAGTAATAGGACCACCACTCAGCCTTCTTCTTCATCCATGGCTTCATTGGAAATTAGTGAATCTGCAGTGGGGGGTGTCATATTTGCAGGCATTGTCATCTCCAATATCATCTGGGGCAGGTTTTGGCACTCACTACTATCAGAGCTTTTTAAGGGGGAGAGAACTCCTTTTTGCCAATCAGCAATTGATGGTTAATGAGGAGTCCTCAAGATTGGTAAGGGCTTATGCTTCAAATGGCTGATTAATCTTTCGAATGGACTTTGCTCAGGTGATGTTGAAGATGTCAGGTCTTAATGTTCTGACTAGATCTCAAGGTCTGGTCCTACGAAACTACTCCTTGGCCTTGGTCAGTTTCTAAGTGTCAGTCTGGCCATAATGACCTCTTGAGATCTCTGTTCTTTCATATTAGTTTTCATATGTTCTATGTTTGATTGTAGATGCTGTGTCTTCTAAATTTCTTGTCTGTGCTAATTTTTGAGTCTATATATAAAGGCAATGGCATAGAGTGTAGAGTCTGTAGACATTAGTTGATGCTTTTGGTTGGTATGTCTGTGTTTTAGTTGGTATGGCGTAGAGTGTAGACATTAGTTGAAGCAGCTCAAAGATACTGATTGGAAAGGCTGGTATGCCTGTGTCTTAACGAAGAGTTTCTATTTTAGCTTTTCATTATATTTTCTTATGTCTGATTGGTTGCTGAGAAAAGGAAAGAGAGGAAAGCTTTGAATTTTATAAACTTTAATGCTTTTGTTTTTAAGTAAATCACTAACTCTCTCCTCAAATAGTCTTAGGTGTAAATGGGTGGAGGAATTTAGTTTTTTTTAGGTCTCAACTAATAAGATTTTTTTTTTTTTTGGTCCTGCAAACAATGATTACATTCTTTTTTTGGTAAAATGTACATAGGTTTGACTTGCCTGCACAAACCATCACTCTAGAGATTCAGAAAGATCTGCGTTTACTGAAGGTGTGGTGAACTCTATTTTTTTCCATGTAATTTGTTTCCACGGCACTACTTTTCAATTATGCTCAAATGATTCTCTGTAACATTTTAATTGCTTCATTGTTTTTATCCAAAAAAATAAAAATTGTTTCATTTTTGAGAATTTGCTTAGTGTTTCAACTTTCAACTTGTGTGCTTTAGGGAATGTGCAATTAAGCAACTTGAGTCACTGACTCACTGACTCATTGTCATGCAGAAATGGAATTAGGGAAATTATTTAAATGCCTCTTTGTAAATTAAGGTTATAGCTTAAAGTATAATTAAATCTTACTCTTCTACTTAAGAGATTGTTTGACTTTAGATAACTAACAAACTGGAAAAATAGAAATGAAGTAGATGGTAAGGGACTTCCTATTGATGCATTTAATATGTTCTATAATATAAATGCAGTCATTAGCCTTGATTGGATCCATGTTTGGCATTCGAAAATTCTTTTCTATGTATGGAATGTAAAATTTTTACTTACCAAAAAATAATGTTTGTGTAAAATTTGAGTCTAGATGGGTAAAATACCAAATTGAAACTGAAAGCTGGTTGATTTTCCACAAGTTGAACTGGAATTGATAATATTTCTGCCAATGACGCTGACAGGGTTGCTGATCTTCTTCAAGCCTTGTGTAACTTGTAAGCAGCATCCTTAGGCCTTCTGTAACGTGTAAGCAGAATCCTTTACCCTGCACCATACGAAGATGATTTTCCAGGGATATAAATGATGTCTATTAGTCATATACTGCCAATTAGTTTTCTTGTAAAATGGCATTGGCATACTCAAGTATAAAAGTTGGGCTAGACTTGAAGTAATTATGATGGTTGTATCCTGGAATCTTTGATTTGTTGCTTTTTCTAGGATATTTATAGTTTCAATTTCAAAATGTTGATTCAGCATCTCAACTTCACTCAAAAAGTTTTGTTTGCATCATATCAACCTGAATGCACATGATTCTAGTTGTTTACATGAAATTCATATCAAGAAGCCATCAAAACACATCGTAATTTAAGACATGCTTTAAATTATGATGGGCTCTTACTTTGACCAAAGTGAGCGTTCTCTTATCATAACATGTTCCAGATATAGGACTAGACCTAATTCATCTCAGGATTTTTGGAGTTGAACAAGTCTCACTCAAACAATCTCCCATTTATTTTTGAATTGTGCTGGAACTTATTTAGACTTTGTCATTATATATCTATCTAAATGATGGAAAGTTATTTCATACTACTTTAGTAATACTCTCTCCTCTCACAAGAATGATAAGGCCTACTGTGAATTTAATTCGTGGGACCTATTATGATGTATCAAGAAAATAAATTTCTATGTACTAAATAATTACAGTTAAATACTCATATATAAGAACTTAATGTGAAGCTTCCTTTTTTTTTTTTTTTTTTATTATTCGGGGGAGGGGTTGATAAGGTATTGTGAAGCTTGCATATGCATGTACTGGTTATGGGTTTATCAAGATAATAGGACACTTGCAAATCAACTTTGATAGTTCATTTGCTTGCTCGGAGTTTAGATTCTATAACTTAGGTAGGTTATTATTGATCTCTGAATTCTTGCTTGTGTTCATAATTACAATTGAGAAGTGCCATTGATCTGAAGAGGCACTACAAGAAGGGTGATTCAAAATCCAAAACATTGCCAAGTATTTCCTGGTAAGTCTATTTGTAATTTCTAGACTAATAGTATAGTATGTGATATCTTGGAGCTGTAACTAGGACTGTGTATATTCTCTTTTGGGTGGTATACATTTTGTTATTTATGCTTGGCGAATTCATACACCATTTGGTCTTTTGGAAATTAGATTGGGACGGTGATAGGGTCAGCATCAGGCTTCTTCACAGGTAGACTAAAAAGGAAGGAGAGAAAAAGAACAATTGCAACTAAGTTGTTATCGGATTGTACCCTTACTGATTACAAGTGAGATATGCAACTCTTTCTTGTGTTTGGGTGGAAAACCATATGACCATAACACAACATTATGTGTTGAGTTTAAAGGGTAAAAGGAATGTGGTGTTGTTGTCATTCGTAAAACTTTGTTCTTTTGCCTATATAGAATAGATGGTTAAGATGAATTCAGCTAATTGTTGTCTTAAATGCCATAAAAGCATGCATATCTCAATTGTAATTTTCAAATGGACTTAAAAAGGAACTTCAGAGTTTAATCAAACATAATTTGTTAAGAAAAGAGCTATGATGTGAAGCATGGTCATCATACATAACAAAAATATAAAAACTTGAGAGAGCATATACTATTATATGGGGCAAGAGGGGGCAAGGGGACACCAGAAAGATGACCTTGTTGTTTATGATTTGTATTTCTAGAAATTATTTCCAGCAGAAACTTCCATCTTGACTCACCCCTTTATAAGCAAAAGCTAATTTGGAGTCCTCTATTGTGCACCATACACATTTCCATTGCTACATTTAACCAAATCCGAATGATTTTGATTACATTTTAGGAAGTTGTTCCTCTGTCCTTGATTATGTGAAGAGCCCAATTATTTTTATGATTATCCGTGTTTGTATTTGATTTAATTCCTTTGGGATAGCCAGAATCTCTCTATGAAATGAAGCTTTAATTTCAGTTTTTAATGTATCTTGCTTTGTTTTCCTTTTCATGTGGAAACCATTTTCAGGAAGCGCAAGGTTCGAGAGATAGAAGAAAAGAATCAACCAGGGGGAAATGAGAAATGGAAGATAAAAGGTCAGCCGTCGCAGAAACGTGCAAAGCAAAAAAGGCATTGAAATATCTTCACCATTTTTTATCATATATTTCTACATTTATAGATCTAACTGGAAAGAGTATATTATCAAGATCAACCCAAAGAAATATTTGATAAACTATGATACTTTTACCAAGTGACATGAGAAACAGAATCCACTGAACTGATCTATAATTCATAGCTATATTCGCACGTGCCGTTTCTCTATGATGTTGGCTCCTTCCCATAGTTTTCATTATAGAGTTGATCATTATTGTTGTAATGTGTAAACGCATGCACCAGGAAATAATATTTATTGATGGGAATTTTGGTTATTTATTAATCAGAACAAAGATCTTACAGGTTAATCGCTTCAAGAGTAGAGTTAAAGTTCTTTTTATTTCACATTTACTTTAAGAATAAAGCTTGTTACCCCGATGAACTTATAAATTGACTAAGTCACTGAGCGCTTAGTAAAAATAGCAATAGGCCAACACAAAAACTTGTAGCCAACTTCACCTAGGAAGCAAAGTAGACCTAAGACTAATCATGCTTATTTGAATTATGGTGTTTTTGGACATACTCGTTTCAATTATTTCAAATTATTTGAATGTAGACTAAACACATTTTCCACATTTTGAAGAGTATACATCATAATAACATAGAGCTTATTTTTCCAAGGACAAACAAAATAGAACATGCATCTATTGCCTTTAAAATTAAGCGACAAATATTTTGTGTCAATAATAGAGGTGTTCGTATGGTAAAAAGAAGCACTGTTTGGAATGCAGTCATTATTTCTTAGACTGAATTTAATTATTAAGCGAGGATTTTTTTTCTAAATAATTTATTATGAGGGGCTTTTAAAGGGAAACTCATACTAGCTACTGCAAATACTCTAGTTTTTTTTTTTTTGAGGGCCAAATACTCTAGTTCAATTAGGCTTTATTTTTTTACCCCCTCTTTCTTACGAAGGACCCTTGTTTGTTGAAGGACCCTGGGAAGTTTGATGATGTGCTTGAGCTCGGATGCCATTGTTTGCCTTGGATTTTGGGACAGCAGTTATCTGGCCGCCTTTCATTGCGTGTGCAGCAGCTGGATGTTTGATGTGAAACAAAGACAAAAAGTTTGTTGCAATTTTTTTTTTTTTTTTTGCCTTAATTTCTCATTTCTTTTTCTTCTTAGGAATTTAGCTGGAATATGCTTGTAAACTGTTGTTTTGTATGATAGCCACATAGTATCATTGGGTCTTAGATGGATTTAATTTTTTTGAATTAGTAATAGTGTGAAAAAAAAGAATCTTATACTTTGGAAATTATATGGGAAGACAAAGGTAACATTTTAAATTTGCAATTTACAATAATATTTCTGTTCTGTAGCAATCATATAGAGTAAAACAATCAATTTGACTGTATAAATATCATTTCTTCTTTTCTGGGTTTGAAGCAAGGGAACCCAAAACTGATTGGAAAGAATTAGTATCATACAGATTTGCAAGAAATGTTTGTTTGAAGATGTGTTTTGCTTAACTGTTGTCAAATCATGAGTGACTGCCAAATTGTTCTGGAACTTTTTATTTTGATTTTTTGAGTTAAAAGCAGTAAAGCACGAATATTTTAGGCTAAGCACTATCATTTTGTTTTAAACTATTTTATATGCTTAAAGGCATGATCCTTCAGTGGCTTCTGATCTATATATTTATATATTTTTTCAGGACAATGTGTTTGTTACTATCGTTACTTCTATTCAATACTGGGAACTGTCAGACAAAGCTGCTGATGCTTTCTACAAACTCAGCAACACCAGAGCACAGATCCAATCCCATGTTTTTGATGGTATGGATGTGTAAATGGACCTTGAAGTTGAAAGTCACTATGTTAGCCTTAATAATGAAATTAAAAGGGTCATGCCTTTACTATTACTTAAGTTCCCATGGATCTGTATTTGTTAGGAAAATAAATAAATTCTGAGAACTCTAGGCTTTTCTAACTTGATATTGGCTTTTAAAGTTTATGCTGAGAAGTATGGACTTCTTCTCTAGCTTGATGTTGATTTTTTGAAGTTTATGTTAAAACAATTGAAATTTCTATACTTAGTGAAACAGCCATATAGGATAATTGTTTAATTTTTTTAATGTTCTTTATGATTTGCTTAAAGCATCATGATTAACTGTGTATATGATATGCTTTGCAAAAGTGACTATATTAAAAATAATGTTCATGTGGAGAGGACCATGGACGTAATGTATCCAATGTGAATAATATGAGGACAAATGGTGGGTAGTGACAGAAAAAGAGAAAAAAAAAATATCTTATAGTAGTTATGAAATTTTGTGCGAAAAATAATGTCTTTGAGGTTAGGGAAAGTTTTTAGTCACTATCAATGCATATAGTTGTTATGTCATAATTTCCATTGGAGACAATTTTACCTATTTGTATATCGTTTGGAGAGACTAACAAGCTTATATCCCCATTCTTCTAGTTAATAGAGCAAGTGTTCCTAAGTCGGTGCTGGATTCTGTTTTTTAACAAAAGAATTAGATCGCGAAAGCTGTGGAAGAGGAACACGAAAAGGTATTTCTGTCTGCTAATCTGGTTTAGTATTAGTCAAGTTACAAGGTAAATCTGTTTCTTTTTAATATCTTTGAATTTTTAATGTCAGCTTGTGGCTTTGAGATTGTTTAAATGCTTGTTGTGGACACTGAACCTGATGAATATGTGAAGAGGGCTGTGAGCAAGATAAATGCCAGTAAGTGTCATTTTGAATTGAACATTCTTTCTTGACTCTCTTTGTGGGTAAATTTGGCTTCTTTTTCCCCGAATACTAATTAACCTGTCATTGATCTTTTACATGTGATGAAGAGCTGCAAGAATGAAGGTGGTGGCTAACGACAAGAGGCTGAAGCAAAAAAAAATCCTGCAAATAAAATATGCCAAGGGAGCTGCTGAATCTAAATATCTGGCTGGGCTTGGTAAGCATGCCGGCGTCAGGCCATTGTAGTTGGGCTGAGGGACAGTGTGCTTTCTTTCTGTGTGAGTTTACTTGGGACTACGTCAAAGGATATCATGGACATGGTTCTAGTGACTCAATATTTCGTCACATTGAAAGAAATTGGCACATTGTCAGAGTACAACTCTGTTTTCGTCACACACAAACCAGGAGCTGTGAAAGACATTGCTTCACAGATTAGAGATAGGCTCGTTCAAGCAAATACCACTCAAAATTAGTGACTTTATCCCAGCATACATGTTGCACGAGTGGCTTTTCTAACAGTATATGAAATAATTGGTGCTAGTATCTTGGATCTGTGACATTTATTCTTCTCCTGGTTTACGTTCTGATTTAATTACTTGAGTGAAGGTAGGAGTTAGGGATTATCTCGCAAGTTGCAACTAAGCGGTGTCGTGTGTATAAATGGTGTTGAACTTGGCCATAGTATTGGCTATATTCTTTTTTTTAGTATGAAATGGTATTGATTTGGGTAATTTTGCGGTGTCCTCTGGCATTACATGCTATTTAGTAACAGCTGTGAATGGTTCCCTTTGGTGGGTTTGCTTTGAGAACAGACCAAAACCTTTGGTGGTCTTGGTTTTTGAGAATAGACCACTGGACAACAATTGTACTAGCCATGGAAGTAGAGAAATTCTCCTGTATCTTATCAAGCCATGGTTCAAGCTCAATGTTATTGTTAAAGTTTACTTCCCCATTAGTTATTTTCATAATTTGGTCAATTAACATATTGGTGCCCAATCTAGAGAATCTAATGACAACCAGTCTTACCTTCAAGATATATTATCCCAATTAAGGTTTGAAATATTAGTTAATGGGACTAGCATATTGCATGTCGTGTGTAGTTTTTCACCAATACGGCTATAACACCCCATTTGGTGGTTTCCTCAACTCCAGACCATGCACTAGAGATGATCTTTAAAGCAACCTATAACAAAGTCAACAATCAAAATCAATGATCACTCCCAAGAAGTGGGAAAAAAAGAAAACTAAAAAACTAACAGCACAGACATTGATTTACTTACTAAAGAAATTATGATAAAACTATTGTCCCTTTCTATCAACAGTACTAAGAATCAAACTCAAAACCCACCCCAAAATGGATGTCTTTTGCACTTAGGTGGGAATTGGGAGAAGAGGTTCCATTTGAGCCAAATCTCCTTGGCTTCAAGCACAAAAAAATTAAAGAACAAATAGAACCAGATCTGATCATTTTGATGCAACAGACGTCCTACCCAATTTTGTTTTGTCCCTTCTTTTTTAATTGTGTTTAAGATCTCCCAATGGAACAGATCCTCTCCATTTTATGTTCATTAGCAAATTATTATGGGGCTTATCAAGGACACTCATTAGCATTTACTAACTTATTAAAGGGAGAAAAGAGATTATGACCTCTTTACCACTTACCAGAGCAATTTGAAGATTTCTTATTATCTTGTCTAGAAAAATTAGGCCTTTCTTTTTCCTCTTTTCAATGAAGGAGCTTTCTTTTTTAAAATCTTTCTTAAAATGAAAGGTTTACGAAGTAAACAACACACTTCAACCAAATAAAATAAATAAATAAATATTTTAGTCCTAAGGTATGATGAAACTATTGCAAAGATCAATACACTTACGTTTGTAATAGAAATTCACCTATTAAAACTCTTGAGCATCAATGTTCTTTTCAAATTCAATATTAATTTTGAGCATAAAATAGGTTAAGCTCATTATGAATTTGGTAAGTTGCTGTGCACTTAGCACAACCGCTGTAGGCAAAGACAACAAGCATGTAGAAAAGTTTTTTTTTTTTCCCCCTCAAAAAAAAAACAAAAAAAAAAACTTTGATACATGACCACAAACATGGAAAAATGAAGGAAAGATAACGTGATTTTCAAATCCACTAGTTTCATGTCTAAATTTTATTTTGAGAAATGTTTAATGTCTAACTTACAAATAACAAAACACACACAAAAGATGGAAAAGACATAAAGGATGTTTTACCAAAAATGAACAAAAGAATGATTAGTTTGATTAATCACATGAAAATTGAAATAGGTTGATAAGTCGTATCTTTCCTCTGCAAATCCAAAAGGCATTCCCAAACGCGTCATGAATCCCAACAAAACTATTGGTTAGATGTAACAGAGTTCTTTCTTTTAGATTGAGCTAATTTGAAATGTGGACATACTTAGAAGTAGAGGTGGCAATTTTTATCCATATCCATGAACCCGCCCATTACTCACCTTATTTGGATAAGTCTTAACCCAACCCATTTGAGTATTTGGGTTAAATGGGTAAAGACCCATTTGGTTATTTTTTTAGATGGGTCTAAATGGATCAATCCACCAATACCCACTAAACCCATCTAAAATTTGAAATTAAATAAACCCATTAATGCCCACTAAACCCTTCTAAAATCTAAAACTTAAATAATTAGTATGACACCAGTCTCACTCTCTCTCAAATTTTCTCAGTAACCAAACACTTTCCTAAACACTTTAACCTCTATATTTCTAAACATTTTCTCAAAGAGAAAGAGAGTTCTTTTTCAGAGTCAGCCATGGACAACAACGTGTCTTCTTCTTCGTCGAATTTGAGTGTGTTCTCCTTCATATCCAGCGGTTGGCGAGAGGTTCGTGACTCGGCGGACGCGGATATCCGACTCATGCGCCACCGAGCCAACTTGTTCAAGAACTTAGCGACGTCGTTCGATAGAGAGCTCGAGAATTTCTTCAACTTGGCTTCGACTTTGTTTTCTATGCCGGCGATTCGATTGCCTCCGACAGAGATCGATTTCGTGAAAAGGCTCCAGCCGAAGCTTTCGGAGTTCCAGCGGGCGTACTCGTCGCCGGATTTCATCACGAAGGTTCTGGAAAAGTGGACTCCGAGGTCGCGGCTTTGGATCTATTTGTCGATGATAAGGAACACGATTGTGGCGGAGGTGGAGGATGGGGATGGAGTTGTTGATTTCGATAGGGTTAGGAAGAGGAACGTGGTGAGCTTCAGAGAGTTTTGGGGAGAGTGGAAGAGTGAGGTTAAAGGAGACGAAGCAGCACAGTGAAGAAAAAAGTTTTTTTTTTTTTTCCTGTGTGGTTTTGTTTGGTTGATGAGAAATAAATTTTGTGAGGGAAAAATGAAAGGAAAGAATAGGAAAAGTGATTTTTTGAGCTTTTTAATTTTTGTTTTTAAAGTTTTTAACAAGTTATTTATTTATCTGGGTCATATTGGGTTAAGTGGGCGGGTTACTAATTAAATGGGTTGGATGGGTAATGGATAATTAATTTATGTATAAACGGGTCATAAATGGATAAATGGGTAATTACACACCCAACCCATTTATGACCCAACCCGCCCATTTGCCACCCCTACTTAGAAGGTTCCAGATGTTAGGAACATCAGTATATGACAATTTAGCATCTCCTTCAACATCTCCTGATAGCTTGCAACTTAACACAATCAAAATCAAGTCACTCCATAAACCATTATTATGAAAAACCTTCAAGTTTGTACACACATTGGTGCTTGCCTGGTGCTGTAACCAATGTCAGCTTATTATTGTACTCCTTAACACGAATTTCAGAAATCAAATTACGCAAGAAACCCAATGGAACATAAGTTATAAGAGACAAATGCCCTTCACACTTTATGTCTACCTTCACAAAATGAAAGATAACCAAGAATTGAACAAGCTGTTCTACCTTTTACCTCAAAAAAGAATTGAACAAGCTGCTATTTGTTGAAGAAGAAGACCAGTAACAGAGTATCAGGAAAACGACACCGTAAGAGATAACACGTGCGGTCAATAACACGTGTGATCAATTACTCAAATGGTGCGTTTATCAAACTGAGAATTCATAACGCTATCAAATGGTGCATTGCATCTCCAGTAGCAAGGCAACGGTTAAATGGATTGAAAAACAGTTATGGCATGTATAGAGAGCAGTTATGATACGAGTCAGTTTGTTATGACTTAGAGCATCTGCGCCGGAATTTCTGATGAAGCTGTTAGAATCTTCTAGAGATTATCTGTGTAAATCCTGTGTATATATAGATGTATGATGTATAGTTCTGTTAGTTGAGCAATTATATCTTTTTAGTTTTCTCTCAAATCTCTCTCTTTGTTTCTATGAGTTTGTTCTAGAAGATTCAATTATCTGCTTGTGTTTACTTGCAAAAGCCAAGCTTTTCTTCACTATTAAACATAGACCTACAAGTCTAAGAAGTCCTCCAAGAGCCTTGTGGGGGTAAGGGGTCTAATTTTATCTAATAGTATGTTGTTCACAAAAACAATGAAAGTCCAAGAGCCTTAGGGCTCAATTGCACAACCCAGTTCTAATTTTATTTGATATTATGTTTTTTTTAAAAAAAATTTTATTCATAATCTACACACATTAGTGATCTTTGGACCCGCAGAGTTGTCCACCACCACATAAGCCTTAGAAGGGAAACAGTGCCTTTTTTAGGTAAACCCTATTGGTGAAACCATAAAGATTATTAAAAAAAAAAACAAAAAGCAGAAAAGGAAAATGCCTAGGGTTAGTGATTTGAAATTTAGGTCAAGACTTAGGTGTAGTATTTTCGTGCCATTCCTTAGGTTACCCTCTTAAAATTTTGCCATGTGGATTTTTTTCTCATGGGATGGAAGTGTATTTTTTTGTTAAATAGCCACGTGGCTAAATCCTAAGAGGAGAACCTAAGGAATAGCACCTAAGGTACTGTACCTAAGTTTTGTCCTTAAATTTAGGCCTTGTTTGTTTCGAGTAAAATATATTCCATATTTTATGATGTTTGGTGAGACTAAAAAAGTCAATCAATGGAAAACATTTTCTATGGTGAGCGAAAGGTGGGAAATTGTTTTACCATTGTAAAAAGAGTTAAACATTTTCCAAGAAAAGCCTTGGCTTCTTTGAGACAATCTATGTATGTTCAGCGGAAACTCTATTGAAAGCAGAAATCATATTTTATTTCGACTTTATTCTACTCATTTTTTTAAAAACCAAACCGGTTATTGAACTGTTTTTTTTCAAATTTCTGGTTCAAGCCCGGTTTTTACCCGATTTATGATCGGTTTTTCGGTTTTTGACCGGTTGTTGACCAGTTTTGGGAGTTTTAACCGAACTGGACTGGCTCTTGGTTCCCAATTGAACCGGTCGGACCGGCCGGTCCAGTCCGATTTTTAAAACTATGATTCTACTGAAAGAATCTTGGAAAGGGTTATGTAGCTCTATTTGGTAAATAAGAGTGATTGAATGGGATGTCAATAGAAAAGGAATACAAGAGCTACTATCTGTAAGTTTCTCTCTCTCTCTCTCTCTCTCTCTCTCTCTCTCTCTCTCTCTCTCTCTATTTTGAATCTCATTGGGTTTCCATGTTTTGTTGTGAATCCCTCTCTTTTCTAAGTTTTCTTTGTGTTTTTTTTTATTGGATTTAAAAAAAAAAATTGTTATCAAATCGGCTAGATCTGGGTTTTTCTAAAATATAAGTTATTTGATTTCAGTCCTAGGTCTTAGGACCGAAGTAGACCCAATGGAATGATTAGACCAAAATAGACTAAATTTGATCAAATTGACTGATTAGATCCAAATGGAATTAAGTAGACCGATTACACCCTAATGTAACTAATCCCCAATAATTCTCCAACTGTCGGGCCTTTAGCCGAGTCCACCTTAGTTCAAAATTCTAAAGACTATAACTCTCCAAGTCTTTGCTCGTTTCAAACAATTACCAAAGAATTGGTGAAAACCCACGCAAATTGAAATTGAATGAATGAATAATTTAGAGGATGTACTCATGTAACATGCAATTTAACTTTAATGGACATAAATAAATGAATTTTGGTGGCCTTTCAAACCAATCATTGTTATTGAATTCATATTTTGAAAATTCCAAATTAGATTACATGTTTTTATAGTTTTATATGTTCTTAACATACATACTAATTTTCATGTCAGTTAAATGTATTTACCATTCAATCCATAAACTCAAATTTTATGCATTATTTATATTTTTTATAATTATTTTAAGATTATTTTAAACTACAAAGACTTGAATTTAAAAAATTGATTGATGACATGCTTGTTAATTTTTGATTACTTTAAAATTTTATAAACATGAAGCCTATACGAAAATAATGTATATATTTAAAAAAAACGAAACAGATGATATAAAAGTTAAAACTGACCCGAAAACGTGATTGTCAAACGTTCAGTCCAGGATGGTTAATAGAGGGGACTTGGATAAGGATAGCCTGATTGCTACGCCTACACATCCAGATTGCATCTCTGCAATCAGCATTAAGCAATTATTATAAATACAATCCAAAATTCCAAGAGTACAGCTTTCCAAAGTCTTTGGGAGTTCCAAACAATAATGACCACAGACTTGTTAAACGTTAACAGTAACTCTACTTATCTAAACCACACGTTCTCAAGGTTCATTGAATCTTTAGTAAGAATATTCTTTTTTTGTTTTCTCCCATACAAATTGATGGCAGATATCTTTCATTCAACCACCGTGTGTTTCACCAAGTCTTTTGGTCTCTGCTCAGAACTTCCACAAGACTTGGGAAGTTATAGTCTTGTCTATTAACCAGTATGGTAAATTGTGTCAAATTCATTCTGTTAGTTTAAACCAATTAGAATTTTTGGATAAAGCAACTAAATTCTAAAAATATTTAAGTAAATAGAGTTTGATTTTTTTTTTTTTTAAATAAATGCTAATTAAATTGAGTATTTTATTTTTTTACAAATTCTCTAATTGACTCTTAATCTTTTACTAATATATATATATAACTTTTTTTTGCCATGCACAGGATACTAACAAGTAGATATGTAATTTTAAAGAAGTTTTCCTTTTAATCTATATGAGGAAAAATGTTTAGATTACATAAAACTAACCCAGATAACATGATAATTACATACATGTTTAATCTAACTTTTTTTTCATCATCAGGGTACACAACCTAAAATATAGATGATGGTTTGTGTTTTTCAAAGTAATGGAAGGCTTATGAAGGCCAAACTTTAATCAACTATTCTGCAAAGGGCTTCTTATAAGCCATGTGATTTAATGATATTAGGGATGTGGATTGTTGTAGATGTAAGACAAGTTACTAACTAGTGGTATACCCTTAATTAGCCATGACTCCCCGTATAACTGTATGCAACGGTCAGAGTGGAGTAAATAAGTAGAGCATATTAGCTGAAATATTTTGCAGGATTAGTACGGAAACATACACCTTCTGACAAATCAGAAAGATGATCAATTTAATTGCCCTTGACAACCAAGGGTCAACAATATATAGTCACATAGTCGATCCGAACATACAAAATTAAGTGTCCAACCCATAAGTATGGGTTTTTTTTTTTTTTTTTACTTAATACAACAGTCATGAATCACAAAATCCTAGGAAATTTGAGCTGGCATTTTAAATTTTTAACAGCCTACTCTTGGATAGCCAGCGGTAGCAGAAAGGACACTTCAGAAAGCATCAGCAGCACTCCTAACCTTAAAATTTGAAGAAATCTAATTCTCAAGCAACAAATTAATAGATGGATTAAGAAATCCACAACAAGCAAATCACCTCCAAGGCATAAATCAAAGATACTCTCCTAAGATTCTACAAGCATAATAAAAAAGTGACTCCATAATTTTTTTTTTTTTTTTTTGGTAATGTTAACAAAATGAGTAAGTTTAATTAATTTAAGAGTAATTAATCCTGTGTTTGATGAATTAGGGAGACAAAGAAGGGTTCTTAAGCATTTTTCAAAGGAAGTAAATTACTTTCAAATGATAATGAATATTAAAATTTGAGAGGTGCTACGTTCACAACATTTTCACAACAAATTATAGGTTGTTAGTTGTTATAGGTTCAAATTTGAACCTAACACTAAGATTACTTTTTTGTCCTAATAATAACAACCAGTAATAACCTGTCATTTAGGATTTGTTGTAAAAATGTTGTAGACATATCATTTCTCTTAAAATTTAGTTGCCTTGATAAAACAGTATATAATTTTCTGTTGAATGGCATAGAAAAATCAATCTAAAATGACAATTTTTCTAACGTTTTCCCTCATACAATATAATTTACAACTTATTAAAATTTAGGCGAAAACACCATTTTGGTCCCTACATTTTGAGATCACACTCAATTTGGTCCCTACATTGTAGTAGCAGTCAATTTGATCCCTATTATTTTTAAGTTGGAGTCAATTTGGTCCCTATCGTTAACTTACTAATAGAAAATGCCTACGTGGCAAATGGTTTGTCTTGTTGGTGCACACGTGGCTAATATAATAATATATTTAAATATTTAAAAAGCCACCTAAGCAAATTAATTTTTTAAAAATCCATTTCAGAAAAAAAAAAACTGAAAGATTAACTGGAAAATGGAAAGTACAGAATTAATGAAAATGATTTTTTTAATCTTTAATTTATTTTCTTTTCTTTTTCATCCTTGGACTTTCTTAACGTAGATACAAAACACAATATCCAACAATACAACAATCTGAAACCAAACATTCCTAGCACTTTGTTTTATTTTCTTCTTCCTCTCTCTCTCTCTCTCTCTCTCTCTCTCTCTCTCTCTCTCTCTCTCTCTCTCTCTCTCTCTCTCTCTCTCTCTCTCACATAGAAGCAAACATCAAAATCTATTTTTCCAATAACCGCGGCTGAGCATGGTGGAGCAAGAGGGGACATCGGTGGCTTCATGTAAGGATTCGACATCAAATGCCCAGGGGAACTGTGGATGCGGAGTACGCCACCATGGACGACATGAGGAGGAGAAGTGGGTCTCATCCATTTTGATAACTCACCGGAACATATCTACCTCCACTCACTTCGGGATGGGTGATTGGGATTCGATAATGGCGAACAGATCTAGGCCTTGTGGTTTTGAATGCACTATTTGATTATAAATGGCAAAACCAATTTCTGGTGGTTGAGGGGTTTCTGTCTTGGGTGGTTGAGTTTTTCTACCTTCAATGGTTTGGAAATTGATGGTGGCTGTAAATGGTTAAATCTGGGTGTTGATAGTTGTGTGAAGTTGCTAGGAAAATAGATAAAAAGAGAAGAATATGAAAGAAAATTGAGTCTGTGTGATTATTGTTTAGTTTTAGATTGTTGAGTTGCTGGGAATAGTGTTTGGAAGCTAAGAAAAGTTTTTAAGAATACAAAAGAAAATAAAAGAAATTGAGGATTGTTATAAAAAATAATATTTTTTTCTTTCAATTAATCTTTTCGTTTTTTTTTTTTTTTTTTGACATGGATTTTTAAAAAATTAAAATGCTTAGGTGGCTTTTTAAATATTTAAATATATAATAGTATATTATTATATTAGCCACGTGTGCGTCAACAAGACAAATCATTTGCCATGTAGGCATTTCTCTATTAGTAAGTTAACAGTAGGGACCAAATTGGCTCCAACTTAAAAATAGCAAGGACCAAATTGACTGCTACTAAAATGTAGGGATCAAATTGACCGTGGCCCCAAAATGTAGAGACCAAAATGATATTTTCACCTAAAATTTATTTGCACTTTCTTCCCCATTGTTTTATCCTATTAATATTCCACTATTTTAATATCCCAATGTGTCCCAATCCCATATGGGCTCGTTCTTCTACCTATAGGGATTACAAATGCAGAGGAATGTTTCTTAGAGTACTGAAACAACTACAGGTAGGTTTTTTTTGGTGTAATTAAGTTCAAATTTCATATCTCTTATTCAATGATTAAAAAAACTTTACTAATTGAGTTAACAATAAGCAATAAAAATTAAAAATTAAAAGAAAGCAGCTTGAAAAACAACTGAGATGTGTTGTGGGACATTTTCTATCAGAGTAGTTTTAGGACCACAAAATTTTCTACAAATTTTCTGTCTCAATTTTGACATGACAAACGTTGAGTGATTAACCATTTTTTACATATGAACTCACTATTTTTTCATCACCAATCATACTTTACCACGTAATAGTAGTGGCAAGAAGTTATCACAAATTTTGTGGTCCTAAACTTTTTCTTTCTATCAACACAAGTGAAGTTGTGAGTTATGACATGAAGAATATGCCTAGTAAAGTTGTGAGTTGCAGAATTTTCATCCCTGTGTACATGAAAAAAATTAACACTACGAAAAACTCAAAAAGTTTTACATCCCCAATCAAAGGCCAAAAGAAGCCCACTAAGGAAGAGTCCATAAAGTTTCTCTAAAGATGAGTGAGATAAGTATTACAGAAATGGTAATTTCCGTTTATTTTTTTATAGTAATAACAAACTTATATTTATATCTAAAAAACTAAATCAAACATAAATATGATTTTATTGATAACTTTTTCCTTCCTCTTATTTCTTTTTCTTTCTTGGGATATTTCAGTTTTGTTGTGTGGCTGGCTCATTCTATGTTTTCCAACCAAACACATGCTTCTAGACATGGCAAAATGGGTCAGAATTTTTTGACCTGACCCAACCTGACTAGAAAAATACTTCACCAAACCCGATTTTTTTGACCTGAAGCAAAAACAGGTTGACCCGTGATCTAACCCGCCCCGACTCGTTACCCGACCTGAACCAGAACCATTTTTTAAAACTTTTTTTTTTTTTGTAAAAAAAATAAAATTAAGACAATATTGGTTTAATTGTTTGTTGTGAGCTTTAAGGAAACAATTGAGACATTTACATAACTATATGCAAATTAATTGAAAGATAAATGATTGAGCATTCTGTAACGAGTAAAGATTTTTAGATATCAAATAGCAAAGTGCATGCCAAGATAATCTGGTTACAGTATAGTTAAAAACATAGATTTAAAATTGTAGATATGTGTGAGAAACATTCATAAGTGTGAAAATAGTGAAACCAAAGTATCAAATTAACATAAATTATGAATGCTTAGACCTATTTTTTAACAATTATGTCCAAAATAAACGGCTTTTCAAAATAAATTATGATATTTCCCAGAGTGTGTGTTGCTTAACAATGATATGATATTAATAAAAAAGACAATATATAAATAAGTAAACAATCAAACTTTAATATATATCTCAAATTGAAATAGAGTGTCAACCACAATTGATAATAGATTATAAATTTAATTTTCAATATTGTCAATTTCTTATAAGTTTTTATTCTTTATCAAATGAATTATCTAATAAGTCATTTGTAATTTTATTTTATATTTTGGGATGTTGAGATTGTGTAGAAATAAAATTTGTGTATTTGTTTTACTTTTCTTTGTGTTATTTTGTTTTAGATAGCAATCATGTTAGGATTTGTATAATTTTAAAATTATTGAATAAGCATTAATAAGTGTAATTCATTCTTGATATAAGTGGTGAATTTAAAGTAATGCATTTTACATCAAGTAATTTGTTGCATGACTTTCTAAATGGCAAATACATGTTGTTTTCTTAAAAAAAAAATTATGTAACAAATACAGGTCAACCCGATTCGACCCGGCCCAACCCGACCTGATTGAACTCGTTTTTAGCCCGCTTAAAATGACCTGTTTTAACCCGCAACCTGTTTGACCTAAACCCAACCCGACCTGCCCGTTTTGCCATGTTTACATGCATCCACACCCAACAAAAACTATAAAAAAAAAATAAAATAAAAAAGGAAATAAAGGTGTTCTACCAAAATTGACCACCGCATGAATATTTTATATTTTATTAATTACATATAACTATTTACAATAATGAGCCACTAACTCCAAATTTGTTCAATACAAACTTGGGAATGCAGTTTTTTGAAAACAATTTCCACATAAGAAAATTCAATGTCAGCCTCAAAAGTCTACCCTACTAGAATGAAGGATTTCTTTAGGAGAGGAGGGCTGGGGCAGAATTTGAGATCACAGGTAAATTTGTAATGGATGGTGAAGACATATCTTTCTTTAGTATTGGTGTAGGCATTGTGCTAAAATGCTAAATTTACTATCAAAATATGGCAAAAGTGGGCTGCATTAGCGAAGCTTTTTTTTATTTTTTATGCTGAGCTACAGTGCACAGTCAAAGAGCCAAGATGGTAGGAAAAAATTTTTTATTAAAAGATATATTATTTTATTGGGTAGGTGGTGGTGGTTGTTATTTATTGTAGTAGATATATATTATTTTATTGTGTTGAATGCTAAATAAAACCACTAGTTGAGTGTTTTGTAAAATGAAGTGGTAAAATAGATAAAGTAGTTTTTTGTGATGCCAAATTACTAAATTTTTGGTACTATCAATGCTAATGCTCTAAAAGATCTTTAAGTGAAGTATAAGGTAATGTGGCAGGGATAAACAAGGGTAAAAGGCCTTTAAGTGGAGTTCAAGTTTCAAAATTCATGTTTTAGAACCCTCTTAGTCCTCAAGATAAATCTAAGTGTGTGCCTACTTGTTTCCATTGCAGCGTTATGTAAATTGTTTTAAACTAAGGTCTCGGGCTGAATTAATATGAAGACCTACACCTAGGAAGCAAAGTAGAATGTTTCTCAAAAAAAAAGGAAGCAAAGTAGACCTAAGACTAATCATGCTTATCTGAATTGTGGTGTTTGATGATGCCAAATATCGTCAGTTAGTCACACAGTCTTCACGCGCTCCGATGAAGTTCCTAACAACACAAAAGTGAAGGACCTCAAGAAAGGCACCGATGTGGTACCGGCCAAGGACCCTCCGAAGATTAAGTTAGTGAGTATTTAACAACCCTAAAGTGCCAGAGTTGGGGAGAGTTATGCATACATCTACTTGTGGGAGCCTGAGGGGTATTTATAGTAGTGTAGAATTGACGTCCATGGCGTGTAGAAGAAGATAGCCCCTTATCGGAACAACTCTTTCTTGCGTGTTCTTTACGAGGCCTTGTCTCTGACCGGAGCCACTCTCCATTGTGTGTTCCTTACGGAACCTTTTCTTTGATCGGAGTCACTCTCCATTGCGTGGAGTGCAAGGTACCTTTTTACGTACAGGCCGGTGGGGCAAATCACGCTAGCCCCGTTAGCTTCACACCGTCAACTTTTCTCCCTTCAGCTTCAAGTCGTTGGCCTTCCATCAGCACCAATGTCGCCCCGTCTGCTTTGGGTTGGACCTCAGTAGCTTCCAAGTGAAGGTGATAAAGCTGACGGGTTGGTCCTTGTGTTCATTGATGAGAGGGCAGTCATGCTTTCATTTCACACTTATCAGCTGCCCCCTACTCCATGGTGTCGTCAGCTTAAGCTGACGACCTGTGGAGTACCGTTACTATCCCTCTTGTCTTGGGGTGCGGGAGGCATTTATTGTCACCTCAAGCAGTCTCTATTTAATGCATTTCCACGTGGCGCGGCTTCTGGTCGGGGGCGTCGCTTCATCTTTTGTGCGTATTTCTTATATATATGGGTTGCCCTTTTCTCATTTTCTCTATTTCACTATTGCTAATTGCCAGAGCGAACCTGTCACTCTACGAAGAAAACTTTGTCCGCGTTCCACTGCCTCGAGTGAGACCGTCACCCTTTCAGAGCTTATCATCTTAATTTGGTAAGCCACTTATCCTTTTTGTTCTGCCTCCCCCTTTTTTTTTTACTTACTTTCAATTCTTATCATGATTGATTTGTGAGAGGATTTTTTAGAGAGGTCGTCGACTTAGGTTCTTAGCATCAATCCGTCACTTGTAGGTAGGCAGATGTCTAGCGAAGTGACGAGCAAACAGTCATCGGTCCACGAAGGAGCGGGCTATGACAAGGTCTTTGGTTCAAGCCCTGAGCCTGAGGACCTTTCCTGGTCGTCAGAGAGGGAAACGTTAGCTCGGTCTCCTGACGACGTCGCCGAGAGTGGTGACGAGGATGAAGGGGGGAGAAGGAGTGACGAGGGAAGTGAGGATGACGAAGGATCCCTTGAGGGGACCTCAGGAAGTACCAGGGGTAACCGACCCTTCATCCTCCCCAGAGATTGGGCTGTCAATAAGTTCCTGCCGAAAATGAGCGACAGGGTCTTTGGGGAGTTACGTGCCCGTTATCAGATCCCAAACCACATTCCCATCCGTCTCCCTAAGAACAACAAAAAATGCTACACATGGAGGGCCGCTGATGTTGGTATGTACGACGCAATGTTCGCGGCGGGGTTAAGGTTACCACTGATGGCCCTGCACCGTCAGCTTACTAACTTCCTGGGACTGTCCGTCAGCCAGATTGCTCTAAATGTCTAGAGGATCTTTATAAGTGCTGAGGTATTATGGGGTCGTCTAAGTGGTGGGAACTGTCAGCTTTCACTGGGCGAGTTCTTCTATTGCTACTGTCCCCAGCACATCGTTTCTGCTAAGGGGACTTATCATTTTGCCCCCCTGGAGAAGGACTTAAGACTTTCATCTGACATGTCGGATTCCAATAGAAATTGGAAAAGCAGGTTTTTCTTCATTGAGGGGACGGATTAGGTATGCCGTCCCGAAGAATGGGTTACTATACCTCAGGGTTTTGACAATACCTGGGGAGTTATTAGAGCCATAGGTTTTGCCCGTCAGCTTTATTTGCTTGCTTCTCGTCAGCTTTACTTTTTCAAGTGTTCTGACGTCATCATCTTGTAACTCTTTTTGCAGCTAATACTCATCCACACATAACCGACGAGCAGTGGGATTTCATTCGTTGGGTTTTAGAGATTCCCAATGAGGAGCGGAAGTGTAGGGATTTGATTACCCTCGTCGATCTCCACTTATATTGCGGGGGCCCCGAGCCGTCAGCTGAAGCTCGCAAATTGGACGAATTCTCTCGTCGTCATGAGTACCGAACCTTACCCGTCAGCCTTGCTATTGCCGTCGGCTTTTTCTAACGTCCCTTAGTTAATTTGTACAGAAATGGAAGCAGCCAGGCAAAGGGTGAGGGCGGCTGCTGCAAGGAAGAAGGAGGAAGAGAGGAAATCCAAGGGGGATGGCGTCTCCTCGTCGGCTCCTAAGACCGTCATCAAGGTCCCGTCGAAGAGGAAGCCCGACGGGAGGGATGACCGTCCGCTTGAAAAGGTGGCCATCAACCCCGGGGATGCATCCCCCAGGAAGTCTCCTTCCAGGCCTGGCCACGGCGCGGGCAAAGGGGTGATGACCTCTTCGGGTCTTGTGGTCGAGGGACCCCGTCGGCTTCTTACCCATAAGGACTATGCCGTTGAGGAGGTTGAGTCTATCTTGAAGCCAACGGACTTGGAGCCTTACGATTAGTTGGGGACGGAAGACTTAGAGGCGTCGGCCCTTTCTGACCTTACCCGGGTAAGCTCACATATGTTCTAGCCCGTTTTGTCTTGTTCCGTCAGCACCTTTTGACTGACATCCGTCTCTTTTTTAGGCCTTGGTGCGCGTTAAGGCACTCCAGGACCAGTGTGTCGCCAAGGAGGGGGTCGTTACTCGGGTCAGGAAGCACAACAAGAACCTGATGGACCAGCAGGAGCAATACAAGGAGGCCATTTGAACCCTAAACGGAGAGCTAAAGGAAATGAAGGATAAGCTGGAGGAGGCAGGCCGTCGAGAGTAGACGTTGCTAGGGGAGTTGACGTCCTTAGGCGAGCAGGTGAAGAAGGCCAGGGCCGACGCCGTTAAGGAGTTCAAGGAGTCACAGTCGTTCGTCGACTCGTGTGCCGAGTACTATGGCACAGGCTTCGAAGACTGCCTTAAGCAAGTTGCGTCTGCCCATCCGGATGTGGATCTGTCCGGCATCACCTTAGACGCCCCGGCGCCGATGACCCCTGCTGCTGACCCCGTCGCTGAGGAGAGCGACGACTCCATAGGGTCTGAACTTCCACCCAGGAGCGACGACGTTGTCTTGGCCCAGCTTGCCGCGACTCCTCCCGTTAGTGCCTCCAATCCTCCCTTCGAGATCCGGGACCTGAAGGACCCTCCTTCTCAGGCCAAAGATGACGAGGCCCTTGTTGACCCTCCTGCCGTTTAACCCTAGCTTCTCTTTTTGCTGGCCGTACACTTAATGTAATTTTCTTCTCTTTTTTTTTTTTTTTTTTTTTTTTTTTTTTAACAATGTTTGAACGCCCTTGATGTTTTCTGGGCTTTGATTGTAATGACAATTTTATTTTTTGACACTTTATATTTGCTGTTTGTGGATGATCTCCTTAGTGGTCTTAATGATTTTACTTCTCGGCTTCTTATTGAGCCCATCTGCTTTAGGACTTGATAATATTAACTTGTGTCCCGTCTGTTAGGTTACGGACCCAGTGCCCTGTGGTTTTTATAATTTTGGACTTCTAAACAGCCGTCAGCTTTTGACTAGAATTTTTAGGTCGAAGTTGCTTTCTAACGAGGTCGTCAGCTTTGGACTTATCTTCTTGGGATAAAGTCATTGGTTGCGCTTAAACCGTTAGCTTTACGCTTTACATTTTTAGTCCTCTTGGGATAAGGTCATCGGCTTTTATGCTTAAGCCATTGGCTTTTAATGCCGTCATCATTACACTTTGCATATCCTCTTGGGATAGTCATTGGTTGCGCTTAAACCGTTGGCTTTACGCTTCACATTTTTAGTCCTCTTAGGATAAGGTCGCCGGCTTTTATGCTTAAGTCGTCGGCTTTTAATGCCGTCATCATTACGCTTTGCATATCCTCTTGGGATAGTCATTTGTTGATTACGCTTAAACCGTCGGCTTTATGCTTTACATTTTTAGTCCTCTTGGGATAAGGTCGCCGGCTTTTATGCTTAAGTCGTCGGCTTTTAATGCCGTCATCATTATGCTTGCATATCCTCTTGGGATAGTCATTTGTTGATTACGCTTAAACCGTCGGTTTTATGCTTTACATTTTTAATCCTCTTGGGATAAGGTCGTCGGCTTTTATGCTTAAGCCGTGGGCTTTTAATGCCGTCATCTTTACGCTTTACATATCCTCTTGGGATAGTTGTTGATTTTTTTGCCCTAAAGTCGTCAGCTTTTGCCTTATATTTTTAATCCTCTTAGGATATGATCGTTGGTTTTTTGCCCTAAAGTCATCGGCTTTTGCCTTATACTTTTGATCCTCTTGGGATAAAGTCGTCGACTTTTGCCTTATACTTTTAATCCTCTTGGGATAAAGTCGTTGGCCTTTTTTTTTACTTGACATGGAGTCGTTAGCTTTGGACTGACTTCATTGCAGGATAGTGATCCCGTCTGCTTCATAGGTTCAAACTCGTCCACTTTTGTGGGCTTTTACAAAACACCGGTTGCCTGAATAATCTTTCATTATAATAAACTTTGTAAGGTAGTTTCCAAAAAAAGAAGACCTGCCCCTTGGGCTTAAAGGGTGCTGCTGTAGCAAAAGCCAAAGTAGGAAAATCGGTGTATCCAGAATTAACAAGGGTAAAGTAGAAGTAGGGGGTTGTTGCCTTTCCTGCTGCCCTTTTCATTGGTAGTACTTTCGTAGGTGCTCGGCGTTCCATGGATGGTGAAGCTTCTGTCCTTCCAGTGTTTCCAAGTGGTAGGTGCCTTTTCTCCACCATGACGTGACTCAATAGGGCCCTTCCCAGTTAGGGCCGAGCTTTCCCTGGGTAGGGTCTCTTGTAACACCCATGACCTTTCTCAGAACAAGATCTCCGGCCTAGAAGTCTCTATGCCAGACTCGAGAGTTGTAATGTTTAGCCATGCGGTCTTGATACCGCGCTAGCCTTTGTTCTGCTGCTGTTCTAACTTTGTCGATTAGGTCAAGCTGTAGACAAATAGCCTCGTCATTCCTGCCTTCGTCATGGGTGTTCACCTTGTAGCTTGTGAGCCCTACCTCGACTAGGATGACTGCCTCACTTCCGTAAGTTATCCGAAATGGTGTTTCTCCTGTAGGGGTCCTTGCTGTTGTTCTGTATGCCCATAGTATGCTAGGTAGTTCTTCTGGCCATATGCCCTTTGCCCCCCTCGAGCCGAGTCTTGATGATTTTGAACAAGGATCGGTTCATTACTTCAACTTGGCCGTTGGCTTGGGGGTGGGCGGGGGAGGAGTAGTGATTCTTTATTCCTAGTTGCGAGCAAAACTCCCAAAAGGGGGCGTTGTAGAACTACTTCCCATTGTCCGAGATTAGGACTTTGGGGATTCCAAACCTACAAATGATGGACCTCCAGATGAAGCTTCACACATTTTTTTTCTGTGATAGTAGCCAAAGCTTCAGCTTCTACCCACTTTGTGAAGTATTCTATGCCCACTATCAGGAACTTCAGCTGTCGCATAGCTGTTGGGAACAGACCCATTATGTCTAACCCCCATTGAGCGAACGGCCATGGGGCTGTCATGGGGGTCAAATCTTCGGACGGCTATCTGATGATGTTGCTGAATCTCTGGCATTTGTCGCAGACTTTGACATATGCCTGAGCGTCTTTTTGAATTGTGGGCCAATAGTATCCTGCTCGAATCAACTTGTGTACCAACGTTCGCGACCTTGAATGGTTTCCACAGATTCCTTCATGGACCTCCTTCATCACGTAGTCCGCCTCCTCGGGACCCAAGCACCTTAGGTATGGGCAGGATAAGCCTCTTTTGTACAAAACATCCTTCATCAAGACGAATCATGCCGCTCGGACCTTCAGCTTTCTCGCGGCCTCCTTTTTGCCTGGTAGAGTGTCGTTCTTTAAGTAAGAAACTAATGGCGTGGTCCAATTGTTTTCGGAACTAATCTCCTGCACATCGACAGAATCTATTAGCAGAGAAACCTGAACAAAAGAAAGCACATTGTCAAGGGTAGTCATGTGTTCAAATGAGGTGTCTTTGGCAAGACGGTCAGCTTGCTCATTCTCCTCTCTAGGGATCTGGATGATTTTGGCCTTCAGCTCGTTAGCCCTTCTCTTCACTTGGTCCAGATACCTCCTCATTCTCTCGCCTCTACATTCAAAGTCCCCGTTCACTTGATTAGTGACGACCTAGGAGTCGCAGTAAATAGTCACACTCGCGGCCCCCGCTGCTTTGGCGAGATAAAGCCCTGTCACCAAAGCTTCATATTCCGCTTCGTTGTTGGTGGTAGCGAAGTCGAGGCGGACCATACATTCGATCTGGTCTCCTTCGGGGGAAAAGAGCACGACGCCTATGCCCCCGGCCCGTCTGTTGGACGACCTGTCTGTGTGTATACTCCACGAAGGGTGTTCATTTGCCCCCTGGTCTTCCCCACTGGTGAATTTGGCTATGAAGTCAGTGACGACCTGTCCCTTGATGGTGGTGCGAGGGCGCTACCGAATGTCAAACTCACTCAATTCTATCGCCCACAGCGCCAATCGCCCGGCAGATTTAGGGTTACTCATTGCCCGTTGCAAGGGCTTGTCAGTCAGGACAACCACCGTATGAGCTGGGAAGTATGGCTTGAGCTTGCGAACGGCCGTGATTAAGGCGAAGGCGAGCTTTTCTATGGGTGGATACCTTTCCTTTGCACCACGAAACACTTGACTAGCGTAGTACACGGGTTTTTGGACCTTGTTTTCTTCTCTGACCAAGGCTGCGTTGACGGTTGCCAGCAAAACAGCTAGATAGAGGAAAAGTTCTTCTCGTGGCTGCGAAGGACTTAGTATTGGGGGGGAAGAGAGGTAGGCCTTCAGCTCCTCGAAAGCCTGTTGACACTCAGTTGTCCATTTGAAAGACTTCTTCAGCGTGCGAAAGAAGGGTAAGCATTTGTCCGTCCCCCTCGATACAAACCTGTTCAGGGCGGCTACTTTCTCGTTTAAACTCTGTACTTCTTTCACGTTTTTTTGGGGGGCCATTTCTATAATGGCTCGGATCTTGTCCGAGTTGGCTTTGATACCTCTTTGAGACACCATGAAGCCTAGGAATTTTCCCGCTGTCACCCCGAATGCGCACTTGCTTGAATTGAGCTTCATGTTGTAGGAGCGGAGGGTGTTGAATGTTTCCTCAAGATCCTTCAGGTGGTCCTCTTCCCTTCGGCTTTTTACCAACATGTCGTCGACATAGACTTGAACGTTCCTCCCTATCTGGTTTGCAAACATCTTGTTCATAAGCCTCTGATACATTGCACCCGCATTTTTCTGTCCGAATGGCATCACTTTGTAGCAAAAAAGACCTTAACTGGTAACGAATGAAGTTTTTTCTTGATCCGCCTCATCCATCCGGATCTGATTGTATCCTGGAAAAGCATCCATAAAGCTTAGCAACTGATGCCGAGCCGTAGAGTCCACTAGTGTGTCCACTCGAGGGAGGGGGTAGCTATCCTTAGGGCACGCTCTATTTAGGTCAGTAAATTCTACGCACATCCTCCATTTTCTGTTGGCTTTCTTGACCATCACTACATTAGCCAGCCAGTCGAGGTAGTATACTACGCTGATGAAGTCAACTTCCAACAACTTGCGGACCTCTTCTGCTATTGCTCGGTCACGCTCTGGGGCGAACACTAGTTTCTTCTGTCGGACGGGTGGGAAAGAAGGTGACACATTCAGCCTATGTACCATGACTGAAGGGTCGATTCCTGGCATGCCCTCATGGCTACAAGCGAACACGTCCTGATTCTCCCTAAGGAAGGCTATTAGCGCCTGGCGAGCTGTGGGGCTGGCGAGAGTGCCGACCTTCGCGGTTCTGTCTGACCTGGAGTCGTCAAGTGATATCTCCTCAAGCTCCTCTACTGGTTCTGCCCCGCGTGCTGTTCTATATTAATCGTCTGTGCATGGCCATCCATCTCTACCATCGCGACATAGCACTCGCGTGCGGCCATCTGATCTCCTCGCAGCTCCCCTATTCCATGCTCAGTGGGGAATCTGACCATTAGGTGATAGGTCGAAGTCACTGCCTTCTACACATTGAGGGTAGGTCGCCCTATGATGGCGTTGTAGGCAGATGAGTAATTGACAACAAGGAACGTAACATCTCTGGTGGCTTGTCGAGGGAAGTCCCCAATTGTTACTGGCAATGTGATCGAGCCGAGGGGGTATATTCTCATTCCTCTGAATCCAACGAGCGGAGCGTTGGTTGGGATCAAGCGTTTTTTGTCCACCCGCATTTGTTGGAACACAAGGTAGTAGAGAATATCCGCGGAGCTTCTGTTGTCGATCAATACCCGGTGTGTGTTATAGTCTCCTAGTCGGATGCTGACGACGAGTGCGTTGTCATGTGGATGGTGAAGACACTGGGCATCTTCTTCCGTAAAGCCAATGGTGGGACTATCAACTCGTGGCACCCTCGGGACGCCGCCCATAGACTGGACGTTCTAAACCGACCTGAGGTAAGATTTTCGAGCTCTTTTGGATGAGCTAGCGGTCGCCGTGCCCCTGACAATCATCCTTATGTCTCCTAAGGGTAGTCTGGGGTGCTCGTTGTCTCGTCGGGGGGCCTGCTCTTGGTGAAGTGTGTCTGGTCTTTCTCTCCTGACGAACTTCTGCAATTTTTCTTGTCGGATCAAGGCTTCGATCTGCTACTTTAAGTCATAACAATCGGTTGTGTCGTGACCGTGGTCTCGGTGGAAACGGCAGTATTTGTCCCTAGGTCGTTTGTTGAGGTCTCCTTTCAGCTTTCCTGGAAACGTTAGGGCCCTTTCGTCTTTGATTTGCATCAAGACTTGGTCGATCAAGGCTGTCAGCGAGGTGAAGCTTGTGAACTTCCTGGCAGGGGGCTTTGGTCGCTTGTTGTCTCGCCCTTTTCCTATCCGGGCTACCTTTCGTCCCCTGTCCTACCTCACGTCTTCCTGTCTTTACCTTTTTTGGAAGGGCTTCTCTTCCCGGGCAAGTAGTGCATCTTCGACGTTCATGTACTTCGTCTCCCTGTAAAGCACATCTGACATGATCTTCGGGTCATTTTTATACAGGGAGAATAAGAATTTACCCTTTCGCAGCCCATTTGTGAACGCGACGACAAGTATCTTATCATCCGCTTCGTCGATTGAAAGTGCCTCTTTGTTAAAACGGGCTATGTTTAACCTCAGTGTCTCGTCCTCCCGTTGTCTGATGTTCATTAGGCATGTAGTGGATTTCTTGTACCTATGTCCCTTGATGAAGTGCGAGGCGAATTGAGCGCTCAGCTCTTTGAAGGTACCGATGGAGCCAGGCACCAGCCTGCTAAACCAAACTCTTGCGGATCCCCTTAATGTCATTAGGAATCCTGACACATGATCTCGTCTGCCATCCCTTGTAGGTGCATTAGTGTCTTGAAGGATTCCAAATGATCCAAGGGGTCCTTGGACCCGTTGTAGCTTTCCACCTGAGACATACGAAACTTTGGAGGAAGAGGGAATGAGTTAACGGATGTGGTGAATGGAGAATCCGTTCGATGGACAAGGTCATCGAGGTCATTGGATACGCGCCCCTTGAGGGCATTCATCATGAAATCCATGCGTTCCCTCATCGTTTGCATTTCTGCGACTATGTGAGATGGGACATGGTCCGTGGTTGACGGGCGGCCCGTGTCCTGTCTTTCGGGTTGGCTCAGGGCGTTGCCCCCCTCCGGACCTCCGAAATTCCGCTTCTCGGCGCTGCTGGACTCCTGATCTCCTTCCTAGGTGTTGGGTGCCACATCCTTCCAGCGTAACTGCTTTTCCAAGTCGTGGTTTCTCTTTGTGAGACGTTCCACTGCTGCTACTAGGGTTTGAACTTGTCTCTCGAGCACCGTGGCTCGTGACTCATCACCTAGATCGTTCGTGGTGGTTGCCATCGAACGCGTGAATACCATACAACTTTTTGTCCAGAGAGCACGAGGTACGGTTTCACCTTGCGAAGTTCCCACAGACGGCGCCAACTGATGATGCCAAATATCGTCAGTTAGTCACATGGTCTTCACGCGCTTCAATGAAGTTCCTGAACAACACAAAAGCGAAGGACCTCAAGAAAGGCACCGGTATGGTACTGGCCAAGGACCCTCCGAAGATTAAGTTAGTGAGTATTTAACAACCCTAGAGTGCCAGAGTTGGGGAGAGTTGTGCATACCTTTACTTGTGGGAGCTTGAGGGGTATTTATAGTAGTGTAGAATCGACGTTTGTGGCGTGTAGAAGAAGATAGCCCCTTACCGGAACAACTCCTTCTTGCGTGTTCTTTACAGGGCCTTGTCTCTGACCGGAGCCACTCTCCATTGCGTGTTCCTTACGGAACCTTTTCTCTGACCGGAGTCACTCTCCATTGCATGGAGTGCAAGGTACCTTTTTACGTACAGGCCGGTGGGGCAAATCACGCTAGCCCCGTTGGCTTCACACCGTCAGCTTTTCTCCCTTCAGCTTCAAGTCGTCAGCCTTCCATCAGCACCAATGTCGCCCCGTCTGCTTTGGGTTGGACCTCAGTAGCTTCCAAGTGAAGGTGCTAAAGCTGACGGATTGGTCCTTGTGGTTCTTTGATGAGTGGGCAGTCATGCTTTCATTACACACTTATTAGTGTTGTTGGACAAACTTATCCTAATTATTTAAAATTATCTAAATTTAGACTAAACACTTTTTCCACATTTCGAAGAGCAGACATCATTGGCATCATACTAGCGTAAAGATTATTTTTCTAGGGAGAAGCAAATTAGAATATGCACCTATTGCTTTTAACATTCAGCGACAAATATTTTGCGCCAAGAATAGAGGTGCTTGTATGGTAAAAACATTGCAGTGTTTGGAAAGCAGTCATGGACTCGTGTGAATAAGTTGCTTATTTCTTGGATTGAAGCAAATTATTATGCGCATAATACAGGTCCGTTACTCTGATGAAATTCATGTATCAACAATTGAGATCATTTATGAGGACAAAAATTCCTTAAGCACTAAGAACAAGCTAATATGCATTAAGAAGTGTGAGAATGGGATGACTGAGAAAGCACTGTTGTCGCCAATGGAAAAATCATGGTAGCACATCATGGGACTCAGCCTCATCAATGATGGCATTTTGTTGTAGACATTTCAGCATTTACACTGTAATTGAAATTGAGATAATATATAAAGGGGTTCTCTTTGCAATCATTTTCTGTTATGAAAGATCAATATTATCACAGAATTATTCCTCTTAAATCTCTCTGGTTTTCACTTCGTCTTCTCCATTCTTGTTTGCTTTCTCTTCCTCTTTCTTTGTCACTCAATTAATCTTACTTTCTTATTTTACTTATAGCAACTGCCCCCCTGACTCCTTCAAAACTTTTCTAGCTGTAGTTATATTGTAATAAAACTTTGCTTGACTATGAAGAAACAAAACAAAGCCTCACTATAAAAACCAAGTCATTATTGAGTATTCCGAGAGTATACTCCATCCTTATCACATAAGGATGGGTTTCATCCATCATGGGACCCACTCTCATATAAGAGAGAGAATATACTCCCGAAGCATCTAATAAATTTTTGTAAAAACCTAACACTACACTGTATAACTCATAAAAATAGAAAAAAGAAATGTACACAGTTAAAAAGCATCAAAATTCTCCGAGTCACTGACACGTAAAATCACCTTTTGCTTTTATAGTATGCAATGGTGAAAAATGTTGTGATAAACAGAGCAACAAAAATTCACAACAATTTTATAAGCATTTACAAATTTTAAATTTTGATATCACATATGGGTCCACTATAATTTGTAATTGAAGTTTATTTTTAACAACCATGTTACCATGTAAAAGACAGTGGGCTACGTTTGGAAAGGTTGTGAAATTATTGTGATTTTTTGTTTTGTCCTAAATGACTTACATAGCATTAATATCTATCTTGTCCCATCTTTTCAGTATTCTCTCATTCACTGCAACTCTTTCTTATTCTTTTTTCTTTTCTTTTTTTTTTCCTTACAACATTTTTATTAGTGGCTCCTGATGGTGAATTGAGAATTGGTGAACTCTAGACTCGTCCATAGGAGTCGTCCAGACTAGGAAGACAAGAGTAGCTATGCTTAATAAACAGCCATCCATAGGCCTATGGGTCGTCCATATGCTTAAGGGTCATCCATAGGCTTATGGTCATCTATGAGGATTGTACTATGAAGATCCCTAACACTTAGGAAAATTCCAGGGAAGTCTATTTACACGAACTAGTAAATTGAACCATGTATTATTATTTCAAGGCATGAGTAAGACCCTAGTTCATTACTATATCTTCCTACTGAGTACTTAACTGCCAATGACGATTAAGTAAGATAAAGATGAGATATGATAACTCTCACAGCATTTGTGGAAGTTATCCTTAAACACTCTGACTTCCTCATATATAGGGGAAGTTAAAGATCAAATAACCGCTCCAAGAGCATACTATATAAACACTCATTGATGACAAATGAAGGGAAGTTTTTCACAACTCCTAGAAAGTTGGAATTCTTGAAATTTAGAGGAAAAAACTAACTTTAGCATCGGAGGGTTCTTGGCCTGTTCATCCTGGTCACCTTTGATCTTGTGTTTTTCTCTTTTCAGGCCTTCCAAGCAATCACTAACCCATTGAAGCCTGAAACATTCAGCCGACTGATTTTCTAAGCATCATCAGCTCCCATATTTACATAAAATTTTAATTTTTTAAAAAAAACTAATTGTTGGGTTTTGGCTATAATCTCAAATTTATGTAAACAAGCTTTTGGAGAAATTATACTATTAGTCCCTAAAGTTTATTCCGTGTGCACAATTGGTCCCTTAAGTTTCAAGTGAGCGCAATTAGTCAAGTTTTCAAAATGAGCAATATAAATCTTTCGGTTAACTTCCGTTAGTTGTGTTGCTTACGTGACTAACGGAATAATGACATGTCATTTTTTAAATGATGTGACATTTCTTTTTAATAAAAAATTACAAAATTGAATTTACACCTAAATAAGAAAATAAACCCATTCCAATTCAAATATTTATCCAAAACCAGTACCAAAAAAAAAAAAAAAAAACTCCATTTGCAATATTATTTACAAACCATGAGAGCATTACAAATCATCTGATTTACAAACCACATGTAAAAACCAATATAGACCAATCCAAGATTAGATTTAATCTTTACAAATCAAAGTCCAGGAACCAATTGGTCTCTCAAGTTATTAAAATCTCAAAGAGCAAATGAAAGTATCCTTCGAATGTTTTACTACTGATGTATTTCTACTCCTAAGTATAACTACATCTTAGTCTTAGATCATAAGATGGAGGGACGTGGGTTAGTGGCTGTGCTAGAGAAGGAGGAGTCGGGTCAGTGGCTGTGGTTTGGAGAAAGAGGAGGCCATCGTCTCCAGCGGAGGGCAAAAACGTCATTGGCAGCTAAGCTTGGAACTATTCAATCTTACTCTCACCTTTTCTCTCTCTTGTGATTTGCAAATCATGAGAAATTATAAGGTCCTTATGGTAGACAAGTGACGTGGTCCACCATTCCACTAAATGACTCTCACTTGTTTAAAATTGCTGAGTCAAAAATTTTATTTTAAACAAAAACTAATTACTGACTCAGCAATTTTAAACAAGTGAGAGTCTTTTAGTAGAATGGTAGACAAGTGACGTGGTCCACCATGAGAACTGTATAATTTCTCGTAACTCAGATTGCAAATGGAGTTTTTTTTTTTTTTTTTGGGTAATTACACTAAACCCACCTGTAGTTTGGCCCAAAATCACTTTACCTATCCGTTGTTTAAAAAGTATCATTTTACCCACCTGAGGTATATTCCGTTTGCTTTCTCTAACCCAAATTTTTTAAAATCAGGGGTAAATATGTATTTTTGCTCAAATTTTACGTCTCTCTCCTCCCAAAACAAAAAATTGCACAGAAATGCTAGAGAAATAAGATCAAAAAGTGGTATAGGAGGTTGTTCTTTGTGGGGACATGTCTGTAAAGGGAGAGGTAAAAACAGAGGAGTCTTTAGAATATAGGGCCCAAATATAGGAGTTTTGAATATAGGGAGAGGTGAAAACAGAGAGGGTCTTTAGAATATATGAGAAAGAAAGAAAGAACGAGAGAGAGAGAGAGAGAGAGAGAGAGAGAGAGAGAGAGAGAGAGAGAGAGATTGGTATGTGACTATTGGAACAGAGAGAGGGGACAAAAATACCAAAAGAAACCCTAGAATTCTTGCGGCTCAAAAATGTTAAATTTGCTTTCTTTTTTCTATGGCTTTTAGATCAAACTTTGCCTTAAGATTGAAATTTTCTTGTTTCAATAAGCTTTGGTAAGTATTCTATGTGTTTTTTCTTTCTTTCTTTATTTTTGATGGTATAGTTTGCAAATTAATTAGGGATTTTTTTGTCTGCTGCTGTTTTGGTTTTGAATTTTCATCATTTAGATTGTTATTATATGAGAGTGTTGTGTTCATAGATCTTTTGCTATTTTTGGATGTCAGATAGCTACATGTGTTAAAGCTTTGATTTTTAGGAAATGGGCTTCTTTTTTTTTTTTTTTTTTTGGTTGAATTATATTCGTTTTTGTGAAATTAATTGCAATGATGTATTTTTCGGTGATACCCATTTCAATTTGTGGTCAGTTATAGTGATTTTGGGACAAAAGCAATTGTGGGTTTGGTTTAGAAATTTGAGATCTTGTGAAGTTTTTTTTTTTTTGGATTAGGGGTTATACTATCTATAAAAAGTGGTTAAAGATGATGTCTAGATCGTATACCAATCTTTTAGATCTAGCTTCGGGGAACTTTCCAATAATGGGTCGTGAAAAGAAGCGGCTTCCACGTGTAATGACCATACCTAAGGTTATTTCTAAGCTTAATGATGATCAGGCCAACAGTGTGTCGTCAGATGTTCCGTCTTCGGTGAATTGAGAGAGAGACCAATACCACCTTTTTGATCTAGTTTCTCTTGTATTTTTGTGCTATTTTTTGTTTTGGGAGGAGAGAGACATTAAATTTGAGCAAAAATACCTATTTACCCTTGATTTTAACAGAGATGGGTTACGGAAAACAAACAGAACATACCTCAGGTGGGTAAAGTGACACTTTTTAAACCACGGGTAGGCAAAGTGATTTCGGGTCAAAGCACAGGTGGGTTTAGGGTAATTACTCCTTTTTTTTTTTTGTATTAGGTTAGGGTATAGATTTGAATTGGAATGGGTATAGTTTCTTTCTTAGGTGTAAATTCAATTTTGTAATTTGTTTATATAAAGAAATGCCACATCATTTAAAAAACAACAGATCATTATTATGTTAGTCATGTAAGCAACACAACTAACAGAAGTTAACCAAAGGAATTATATTGCTTATTTTGAAAATTTAAGGGATTAATTGCGCTCACTTGAAACTTGAGGGACTAATAGTGAGGTTTTTGCGCCTCATTCCATGTCTTGCTAGGATGTATTTCAAAATGTTATATATATATATATATATATATAATTTCAATATTAATTTCTTTGATTTTTATCCACACTTATGACAATAAGTTTGGCTTACAATCCTGTTTGGATAAGCAGATGTGAAAATGTGCTTTTTCAAAATATGAAAGGTTATTTTTATTTAAAATAAGTATTTGTTAAAAAAAAAAAAAAAACCAGTGCTGAGTATTTTAAACATTATTATTTTTTTTTTTTTTTGGGGTGCATCTTCAAAAAAGAAAATTCTTTGAAAACACACATTTAAGCTAACAAATGCCAAACAAACAAACCCTAATCCGGTTGATTTTTAACATCACGCCTTTTATATATATATATATATATATATAAAATAAAATACTACCACATTACCCACTAACTTAACAAATGGTTGAGATTAAAATACTAAAGTTGCGTCATATATATGCACCAAAGACCGAGACCAAAGGTATAATACATTTTCTTGACTTAAGATAAAGAATAAAAACCTTTAGCAAGGACTCCATTTGCAACTTAATTGATATGGACGCAAGCATTAAGTTTCTAAAGTGGAGATTTGCAATAGACAAACGTAATACCTATTTTATATTTGTGGACGAGACAAAAATATAAGGCAAAACTACATTATTGGTCTTTAACGTTCACCCTATTAACGTAATTGGTCTCTTAAATTTCAAGTAAAGACAATTAGTCTCTTAAATTTCAAAATTAACCATTATTAGTCATTTTTTAACTACCATTAATGTTATTGCCTCCGTGGCTAACAACACAATGACCCAACATCTTTTTACTTAAAAGTGTTTTACATTTTCTCAAAAAAAAAAAAAAAAAGTGTTTTACAAACTAACTGTAAGTCTATATATATATATTGTAATAGCCACGTAATTTGCCAGGTTAGCAACTTAGCATGTGGGTCCTTATTTATTTTTTCTTTTGTTAAAAATCCAAACTCTTCGAAACTTATTTCATATGACCACCCAAAGCTTTCTCTTCATCTTCATCTTCATCTTCATCTTTGGCCAATGGGTGTCGCTGCCTCTGTTACTACCGTTTTTGCCGCCGTTAGCCATACTTCCCTCTAATCCAAATGGCCGTCATCGCGGCCGCATCAACCAGCACAAACAGCTCTCTGTCGTTTGCCAATCTCCATGGATCTCCACCAGTAGCTAATCTCCAAAGATCTCTGTTTCTTTGCTTTTAAGCTTTGTTTGCAATGGATCTATAACTATAATTAACACGAAAAGGTTTAAATCCATTTCATTAGAAATATTTTATA
This sequence comes from Lithocarpus polystachyus, assembly GCA_033629205.1. NCBI lineage: Eukaryota > Viridiplantae > Streptophyta > Magnoliopsida > Fagales > Fagaceae > Lithocarpus > Lithocarpus polystachyus. Next base: position 88,110,854 of record CM066165.1, on the reverse strand, counting down.
CATTTTTATTTACCCCTCCTCCAACCAACATTCGTGGGTATCATCGACTGCCTTTTATTGCACAGATCTAAGTTTGGGTGCAAGATTGCCTTTTATTGCACAGATCTATGTTGGGTTTCCTGCACGGCTGCACCCAATCTTAGTCTATTCCCATTAACAAGAAAGGATTTATGGTTAATGAATTTGAGAGAGAGTTAGTTTTTTAAGACTTTGTCTGCTCAAAGGTGGATCTCTTCAACTCATTACTCACTTCACAAGATTTTTGTTGGCTTTGAGGTGCTCCGCTGATTCGATTGGAGAATAGAAAGCGGCGAAGGAGAAAGGGAGGGGCTGAAGCAAATAATTTTTTTCCGTTATAATAAATAATAATCAATTAAAAGATTATGCGGCAACCTTATAATAATTAAACTGTTGATGTGGTGTTTGACACTTAAGTTTTCACATCAATTTGTAAATGGCAAGTCACTTTCTGTTAGATACCTAAACAATAATATTAACGGTAGTTAAAAATAATAATAATAATAATAATAATAATAATGCTCAATTTTAAAACTTAAGGGACTAGTAATGTTCATTTGAAACTTCAGAGACTAATTGTACTCACATTTAGGGGTGTTCGCGGTGGAGTGCGGTGCAATTTTGGACCATTTTTAGCACCGCACTTTGCAGTGCGGTTTAGTTAAAACCATAACTACACCACACCTTGTTTTTGTGGTCACATGTGCAATGTGGTGCAGTGCGATACGGTGCGTGCGGTTTAGAGTTTAGCCAAAACCATAACCATACCGCACCTCAATTTTGTGGTCTCATGTGCAATACTATGTATAAGATGCAGTTTGAAGTCAATTTCTTACTCAGCCTAAAACTAATTTTCCCCTTTTTTTGGGCCTAGTTTTAAATTATTAAGCTAATTTTTCTTTATTTTGGATTGGTTTTTCTAGTCAACAATTGTTAGGGTTATTAAACCTTTTTTATTTTTTTTTTGAAAATTAGGGTTATTGAACTATTAATAATATATTTAATATTAAAAATAAATAAATATATAGAGAGAGTGCAGTGCGGTTTGTGCGGTTTTTTTTATTATAAAACCACAAACCACATTGCACCATGCGGTGTGGTGCGGTTATGCCATTTTACGAGCAGTTTTGGTGCGGTTTTTGCAGTTTGTACTATTTATGCGGTTTGGTAAACACCCCTACTCACAAGGTAAACTTTAAGGACTAATAATGTAGTTTCACCAAAATATAAAGTATTAAAGAGTAGTACTTAATTACTTATCATTATGTTAGGAGAAAAAAAGTTAAAAAAGAAAAGATTTTTATTTTATTTTAATTATTTGTTATTATTTCCAAAAAAGTTGTATGAATAAAATTGAAAAGAAAAAAAAATGGACATCACTTATGGACATCAATATCTATAGAAAGTAGTGTTATTATTAGGGACAAAAACAATATTTTAGGAAAAAGCTCTTAAAAAAAGAAAAAGAGAAAAAAGGAAGGAAAAATGGACACTAGAAAGTACACATTACAATTCGACATTTATTAAAGATACACTATTCTACCTCTTTCAGTCAAAAAAAGAAAAAAGAAAAAAGAAGATACACTATCAAGCTAAGATCATCTCCCATCATCTAAGTCAAATATTACATGGTCTCTCACGCTATCGTACGCATTAGTACTTTTATTACTAGCATTATATTTGTAAGAATCTGATGTCTCACCGAGTAAGAATTTGGTTTCTTCTAAGTTAGAATCAACATTGACCCATGAATGCATCTCCATCTTTCTTAAACCCTCCAATTCGGTTGCTACTTCCTTCATAGTAGGCCGATCTTCCCCTTTCAATCGTAAGCACCTCTTTGCAAGATTTGCCACTTCCTTTAATTGCTCGGCCTTTCCTTCTTTCGCTATATGTTTTTCAAGAATTTCAAACAATCTATTATCTTTCAAAAAAGATAGAAAACGTATAGCTAGACTTCTTTCCTCCTCTGGCTTATCAAATGAAAGAGCCTTTTCTCCCGTTAATAACTCTACGAGGACCACTCCAAAGCTATAAACATCACTTTTCTCTGTCAATTGACTTGTTTGCATGTATTCTGGATCCAAGTATCCCAAAGTTCCTTGCACCATGGTAGCTAATTGTGTTTGGTCTAGTGGAACTAATCTTGAAGCTCCAAAATCTGATACCTTTGCTGTGTGAGTACTATCCAACAATATGTTTGAAGACTTAACATCTCTATGGATTATTGGTGGAGAAGCTGCAAAGTGCAAATATGATAATGCTTCTGCAGTTTCTGCAGCTATCCTAAGACGAATTTCCCATGATACAATGGATGCCTTGTTTTTGTGATGAATGTACTCAAAAAGAGTACCATTGGGTATGAATTCGTAGACTAGTAAAGGAACTTGTGTCTCCAAACAACAACCTAATAGTTTAACTACATTCCTATGGTTAATTTGGGAAAGTACAACTACCTCATTAATGAATTGCTCAATTTGGCTTTCATCGACTGTTTTGGACTTCTTGATGGCCACAATCCTATTATCTGGCAAAAGTCCCTTATAAACTGTACCAAACCCTCCTCGGCCAACAATTAAAGTTTCATCGTAATTGTTGGTAGCCTTTTTCAATTCTTCTATAGAGAAGATTTTGGCTGTTGCAGTTGAATTTTCTGGTTTGGAGAGTTTTTGTTGTAAAATTAAACCCCCATTTTGTTCAAAGAACCTTTGTCTAAGCTTGATTAACTTTCTTTGCTTAACCATCAAGTACAGCCAAGAGCCACAGACAAGCATAACTATGAAGCTTATGCCAACACCTACACTTGAAAGAAATACAATATTAGTATTTTTTGCTTATATATCGAGTACAACTTCGAGCTATGAGAATCAAAATGATGAAGCTTATGAGATCAAGTACATTAGAAAGAAATAAAACATTATTAATGGACTCTATAATCTATACCATTCTTAATTAGAGGCCCCATGGGCAGATAGATTACAATTTTGCAACGAGTCATTATTTATTGACTATTTCGCATTAGTTAATCTGGCATAGTTTTTCCCTTTAAAAAAAAAAAGGATACTTATTCTTAAAAATAAAAATAAAAAAAAAGGGGAAAAGTACATAATCTAAATGTTAACTTTCAACGTTGAACAATTGGGCTCAATATTAGATCCTCCAATGTTGTCACTCACCAAAGCGAAAACGACGACGTTTGGAAGATAATTTTAGCCAGGAGTGCACAAACGTCGGTGATAATTCCAAGAAAGAAGGTACCAGAGGTAGCAACAAAAATTCTATGACAACAGACTTTGCTGTATTATTTTCCACGACTATTCTATGTAATTTATTATTAAAGGTGCGCATAGATCGGGTTGGGTTGGATTAAGAGAATTTTTTGATCCAACCCACCATGGTAGACCATGGTGGGTTAAAAAGAATTCAAACCAAGTTAAAAAGAATTGAACTTAACCCAACCCATCACATAAGTCCAAACTAACCCAAACCAACCAACATGGGCTGGGTTGGATCAGGTTGAACCCATAGGTTGGAGAATTTTTTTATTACTATTATTAATAAATTGAGCAAAAAAAAAATATAAATATAAATATATTAAAAAAAAACTCAAAGATTAGTATCAATATAATTCTTTAAAAGCAAACAACACTAATGACTAAACAACAATAGTAATTTACTAGGATTTGTGTGAACTAATTGGCTTTTATATAGGATAGAAAGAGTTGGTTTTTTTTAAAAAAAATTATTGATTATATAATATATTTTAAATATATATGAAATAAATGGGTGAGTCGGGTTGGGTTTAGCGAGTATGAAATTTTATGACCCGAACCCGACCCGACCTGCTATAAAAAAAAATTGTAACCCAACCTAACCCATCAAAACCTAAAAATCGACCCAACCCGGCGGGTTGGGTTGGGTTAGGTTGGGTCGGTTCGGTTTTGATGGCTTGGCTGCACACCTCTACTTACTATAAGTGATGGAGAAAAAGTAATGAATTTATGCAAAAGTAAAAAACAACTAATCATAGTTCACTACATAGGATAGTTGTGGGAAATAATGTAGTCCTAATATAACCGGAGGTGTAAATGTCATGGACTCAGGCCAAGGCGAAAATGTTCAAGTGCATGTGGTAAATGCCATGAATGAAATTGATGGCCAACATAAGAGACTAAGTGTGCATTTGGATAAGAATGAAAAATTAAAATTATTTCACTAGCTTGTTTTTTGCTATTATTTATGGGCCCATTTGCACATTTTGGCACTATTCACGAGCCCACTATATTATTGCAACTAACTTTTATCTTTATTTACAATACTTTCAGCAATAATTTTTCAATTTCAGCAAAATAAGCGGTATTCAAACGCTACTTAAGAGACTCATCATTGGATTTGGATTTGATATAATAGCCGTAGTTATTGCACCATGCAAAATTGCAAATACCTAATTGTTTGAATTTAATTGAGAAACCTAATGAGTTGTACATATTGTACCATTTCTATGTTTTACCATTTAAAATAATTTAAACCTTATAAGAGGATCGTTCCTCTTCGCAACATTCTCTGCTATCAAATAGAGAAGTTTGTACCCCCCCCCCCCCCAAAAAAAAAAAAAACAAAAACAAAATTTGTACCAAAAAAGAATGAGAAGCTTAACTCGCAATCTAGTGCAAATTCCTGAAGCATAATAATCCTAATGTGCAAGAGCGCAATACAGTAGGTATACTTACCAACCAAAAGTTTAACTTGTAGTGATGATTGATTGGCAACACAGACTCCTCCTGCACTTTGGTCCAAATGGTACCCCTTGATACAAACACACATAAATTTTCCTGGTTTGTTAATACAGTCTTGTCCCAGGTGATTGCAGTTATTGGGGTTTTCACATTCGTCAATGTCTGTAGATGTAATAGTCCATCGTTAAGTAACTTGAAAGTACTATAATTAATTAAAAGCAATGGCATATTCAAGATCATGATTATTTTTCTTAAACAAAAAGTAAAATTATTCTTTATGCTATGTTTGGAAGTTTGGAGGGAGATGAGAATAGAGGGGAATGATTATCCTCCACATTGTTTAGATGTTTCTAAAATTAAGTAAAGAGGAGAAGAATACTTAATTTTTTCATAGTTTGTAATTTTATTAATATGGTAAGGATAAATTTGGTAATTCATTTGCTCAAACATTTCTATGTTTTACTCTCCCTCCAAATATCTCCAATTTAGGGAAATAAAAAATTAAAGGTTAGAAGTAATTAGATCCCCTTCAAACCTTTCCAAATCCCTCCCTCTCTTCCCTTAAAAAATATCCAAACAAGGTAATTTAATTTACTCTCTCCCTCTACTATACTCCCCTTCAATCCAAACAAGCTATTAGCTCATTGAAAAGGAGTGACATTATTGAAATGAAACGGAAAACTATTGCACATAATAAGTTTAAAAGAGTTCCTATTTTTGTGTTTTATAATTTATACTACTCTCAATTCCGGTCATTAAATTTCAAAAAAAAAAAAAAAAAAAAACATTTCAACCACTGCACAGTAATCTATTTTTAATTTAATCATTTTGTCAAATTCTATCCTTGGTTTTAAAAAGCAATAAGGTCAAAGAACCATTTTTGGTCTCAATTTTCGGTTGAACCCGCCTATCCAGTTTGATTTTTTAAAACTATTGCTCTATCCAATCATGTCACAATTGGTTTTAATATTTTTCAAGTTTCAAGTTTCAAAGTACTGTAAACAAAAAACAAAATTATTATAACTTTTTACTTTATTACTCCTATAATAATTATTATTTTTGAAAAATTAATTTAGATAGGAGATGGTAGGTAGTAGATACATAAATTAATACCTTGGCAACCGTTAGGGAGGTATGGGTTCCCATCGTAACCGTCCTTGCACTTGCAACGATACCCAGACCCATCTTCGAAATTTTGACATGAGCTATTACCTCCACATATGTAATTCGATTTGTTCTCTACATCATTACATGTCTCATTACCGATGGCCCAATCAAGAACCATTGGCATCATTTGTTGGTCCCGTAGAGTGCGAAGTGAATCAATGGAGAAATTGAACGTGTCTTGTTTGCTGATAAACGCATACCCACAAGGATTGAAATTCTCTACTATTGTGTGATTCTGAAAACTTCTGGATTCCATAGTAACGTTTTTCAACCCTTTGGGAATATCCACCTCGCAACACCCAACACCAGTGCAAGACCCATTGACCATGAGCCTAGTGCTTTCACATATGGACGCGCAGCCGGTGGTGTATCTTTCATTTTGCTGGTAACCGTGAAGGTATGCATAAGTATCGCAACCAACGACCACAAACTTGTTTTGGGTGTTAGAGACGGTGAAATTGAGGGGCGACTTGAGCCACGATTCGGTGGAGTAATTATAATCCTTCACACCCTGTTCATAGCAGTCACGGGCTACATAGATCAAGGTGTCAATGTGGCCATGTAGGGAAATGTTTGTAACAATCATGTTTACAGGGATGAATGGTTCGGAGGAGTTGGTACAATTGACGAAAAAATTATGATCTAGGTAACAACCTTCTCTTAGGCCAAATGGATATGGAATTTTCATTTCTCCACGCTTGTCAGAGCAGTTTGGCCGCGCTATAGGATAAGTAAATCCTACAACTGCGACTGCAAATTCAGATAAAATCACACCAACGCAAGTGATTCGTATAAGAGTCTCAAGGAAACCCATATCCCCCAATATTTCCCAAGGAGAGGAGGTAGGATTATTGTGTTTGTGCATGGAAAACTTTGCATAGATGCTACTTTTTATAGCCATATGGAAAGCAGCCCGGTCAAGTCTGGCGTTTGCTCAATTTCATATATATACTTTTTTTTTTTTTGGGGGTGAGGGGAAGTAAAAAATCTGAGTTTGACTCTCACCTACTATGTTTCATCGGCTTCAAACTTCTCAATGAAGGGATATGTTTTATTTTTCTCTTGTTAACGCTATCTTTGGGTTCATCTTAAATGATTTTATTTTTGGTGATTTTGAGTGCTCTTTTCTCTAGTCTAGTTACGTGCCTGAAAAACTCAAATTCCGAATATTTTATGTTATAAATTGAGTATGGGTCGCAACATCTCAAGGTCAGTTTATGTTTATACAAAATTACAAACAATTACGAAAAAGTTAAAAAAAAAAAAAAAAATCGGGTAGTGGATACCCTATCCAACCTGACCCATAGTTTTCGACTTTTACCCTACCCAATAGAAAATTCGGGTATTAAACATGGGTATTTCCTACATCCGAATTTGATGGGTTACGGATATTACTTGACCTCACCTGTTAGGACTCTTTTTAAAAATAAATAAATAAAATAACTTTTTTTTTCACATAATGAGTTGTAAAGTCAATATTAGTTGATTAGAATACTTTTTTAAAAAGGGTAATTCTAGCATACCCCCCTTTTTTTTTTGGTATGGTACCCACTAGTATGCAACCTGCTATATCAGGTTACCAAAACATCACATTTAATGGTACTATCCTCACATTATATAGTACTAACATCACATGTAACTGTACTTTTGTCACATTCGGTAGTTCCCTTATTTTTTCTCACATATCATGGTACCATCCTCACATTGTGCAGTACCAACATCACATGTGACTGTACTTTTGTCTCATTCAGTGATTCCCTTATTATTTTTTCTCACATTTGATGGTATCATCCTCACATTGTGCAGTACCAACATCACATGTGACTGTACTTTTGTCACATTCGGTGGTTCTTTTATTTTTTCTCACATTTAATGGTACCATCCTCACATTGTGTAGTACTAACATCACATGTAACTGTACTTTTGTCACATTCGGTAGTTCCCTTATTTTTTCTCATATATGATTGTACCATCCTCACATTGTGCAGTACCAACATCATATGTGACTGTACTTTTGTTTCATTCGGTGATTCTCTTATTATTTTTTCTCACATTTGATGATACCATCCTCACATTGTGTAGTACCAACATCACATGTGACTGTACTTTTGTCACATTCGGTGGTTCTTTTATTTTTTCTCACATTTAATGGTACCATCCTCATATTGTGTAGTACTAACATCACATTTAACTGTACTTTTGTCACATTCGGTAGTTCCCTTATTTTTTCTCACATATGATGGTACCATCCTCACATTGTGCAGTACCAACATCATATGTGACTGTACTTTTGTTTCATTTGGTGATTCCCTTATTATTTTTTCTCACATTTGATGATACCATCTTCACATTGTGTAGTATTAACATCACATGTGACTGTAATTTTGTCACATTCGGCGGTTCCTTTATTTTTTCTCACATTTGATGGTACCATCCTCACATTGTGTAGTACTAACATCATATTTAACTGTACTTTTGTCACATTCAGTAGTTCTCTTATTTTTTTCTCACATATGATGGTATCGTCCTCATAATGTGCAGTACCAACATCACATGAGACTGTACTTTTGTCTCATTCGGTGGTTTCCTTATTTTTTTTTTCTCACATTTGATGGTACCATTCTCACATTGTGCAGTACCAACATCACATGTGACTGTAATTTTGTCACATTCGGTGGTTCCTTTATTTTTTCTCACATTTGATGGTACCATCCACACATTGCGTAGTACCAACATCACATGTGACTGTACTTTTATCACATTCGATGGTTCCTTTATCTTTTCTCACATTTGATGGTACCATCCTCACATTGTGCAGTACGTACCAACATCACATGTGACTGTACTTTTGTCATATTCGGTGGTTCCTTTATTTTTTCTCACATTTGATGGTACCATCCTCACATTGTGTAATACTAATATCACATGTAACTATACTTTTATCACATTCGGTAGTTTCCTTATTTTTTCTCACATATGATGATACCATCCTCACATTGTGCAGTACCAACATCACATGTGACTTTACTTTTGTCACATTCGGTGGTTTCTTTATTTATTTTTTTCTCACATTTGATAGTACCATCCTCACATTGCGCAGTACCAACATCACATGTGACTGTACTTTTGTCACATGTTGTAGTTTCTTTATTTTTTCTCACATTTGATGGTACTATCCTCACATTGTGCAGTACCAACATCATATGTGACTATTTTTTTGTCACATTCGATGATTCCTTTATTTTTTTTCTCACATTTGATGGTACTATCCTCACATGGCGCAGTACAACATCACATGTGATTGTACTATTGTCACATTTGGTGATTCTCTTTTTTTTTTCTCACATTTTATAGCGCCAGCCTCATATTGCGTAGTACCAACATCACATGTGACTATACTTTTGTCATATTTGATGTTCCCTTATTTTTTTCTCACATTTTATGGTACTATCCTCACATTGAGTAGTACTAACATCACTTGTGACTATATTTTTGTCACATTCGGTGGTTCCCTTATTTTTTTTCTTACATTTTATGGTATCAGCCTCACATTACGTAGTACCAACATCACATGTGACTGTACGTTTATCACATTCGGTTCTTCCCTTGTTTTTTTTTTTTTTTTTTACATTTTATGGCACCAGCCTCACATTGCACAGTACCAACATTATATGTGACTGTACTTTTGTCACATTTGATAGTTCCTTTATTTTTTCTCACATTTTATGGTACCATTCTCACATTTAGCAGTACCAATATCACATGTGACTGTACTTTTGTCACATTTGATAGTTCCTTTATTTTTTCTCACATTTTATGGTACCATTCTCACATTTAGCAGTACCAATATCACATGTAACTGTACTTTTGTCACATTTGGTAGTTCCCTTATTTTTTTTCCTCACAATTAATGATACAATCTTCACATTGTGCAACACTAGCCTCACATATCACTGTACTTTTATCACATTACCTTATAGTCATATTTTCTCTCACATTGAATGGTACTATCTTTACATTGAGTAGTACCACCATGCTGCACTTTCGTAAAATACAAAATTTTCAGTCTCTGCTCTCAGTTTCTGAGTCTCTGACTTTCTTCTCATCTCTCTCGGTTTTTCTATAGTCTACGCTTCTCTCCGTTTTTGTCTCTCAAATTCTTCTCATCCAAACCATCCACAAAAACCTATCTAGAGCGACGATTACTAAACAAAACCCTAAGCAAGAGCACAAAAGAAGAAACAGATCCCTAAGCCATGAACGGTTCCTCGCCAGCTCTAGCGAGGGAATTGTTCTCGCTGAACAAAAGAAATCCATTGTTTATTTGCTGTCCTGCGTTCCCTTTCTCTCTCAACCATGCTCTCTTTCCTTTCTCTTCGACTTCGCTCCATTTTCAGAAAGGGCCTCACCATTAATTGACCTCGCCGGTGCAGGGAAAGGGGTTTTACACGACAACGATTGAAACCCATTTCAGGTACTGTAGAGTTGGTTTGAAATTTCCCCAAATTTTTTTGATTTGTGCTTCATTTTTTCACCAAAATTGCTTGATGATGGCATTTGTGAGGTTTGTTCATTCGAAGTTGACTTTTTTTTCCCCTCTGCTCTGTTAGAAGAATTTGATAAAGTTTGCATTTTTATTGATTTTTTGTGAGGATTTGTGTTTGTTTGGGGTTTGGTTTTGATGGGTATTTATCATTTTGGTGATTGGTCGTTTTGTTTATGGTTATTTAATCTTGCATGAGTTTCATAATTTTGGTATCTATTTGGTTGTTTAGAATGTATTGGGAAAAGAGAATAAAATGGAATCTCAAATTTCAATGTTTCGCGCTGTTTTGGATTTGAAAAAAAATGATAACTATACATCTTTTCAGAGGATGAGATGGTACTGATTTGGGTAATTTTGTGGAACCCTCTGGTGTTATATGTTATTTTGTAATTGTTGTGTGCCATAAATCTTTTCAGAGGATCAATAATATACTTCTGAAGGAATTTTTGCTATGATATGTTGAATAACATATAAATATATATATATATATATATAAATATATATATATTGCAAGATGAGCTTCATATGTTAGTAGGAAAAAGCTTTCACGTGCTCAAGTGAATCATTTAAAAGCTTAAGACAATCATATTTATAGTAATTTCCTAATTTCTGTATGACTTAGAAATTTGTCTTCAAATTCAAATTATAACATATCAAAACACTAAAATTGTGTAATTCACTCAAAAATTAAAATATTAATATCAGGTAAAAAGGGAAAAAATAACTTAAAAAAATATACCACAAATCATTTTTTTAGAGATAATTACAACATGCTGCTAACTTGCAGCTCGAACCCTTCCCCCTTAGAACCCCAAATACTTTGTGCATGAGGAAGTATCAATTCAGTTACAAGGCCTTTGGCAGATACCACAAATCATTAAATTAAAAAATTAAATTATCATATTACTTTTTGTCATCTATATAAATTTAAATTATGATTTGGAATAGGTACCCTCAACCAAACTTGTCTTTTCTCATTTTTATTAAGTGTGCCAAAATAGACAGAATGGTGTTTTTGCTACGTTCGATGGTACTTGTATTTTTTCTGACATTTAATGGTACTATCTTCAAATTGTGCAGTACCAAAAATCACATGTGACTATACTTTTGTCACATTTGGTGATTCAATTTTTCTTTTCTTGCAAATGATGGTTCTATTGTCACATTAGGCAGTACCAACATCATATTTGACCATACTTTCCTCATCTTCGGTGGTACTTTTGTCACATTCGATGGTTCCCTTTTTTTTTTCTCACCAATTACAGTAATATCGATAAAACCTAAAAAATGACCAAAATGCCCTTAAAACCTAAAAAAATGACAAAATAACCCTAAAACTAAATTAAAAAAAAAAAAAACTACTTACCAAAAAAAACCCAAAATATAACTAAAATAACCACAAAAACTAAGAAATGACCAAAACACCCTTAAAACAAACAAAACTGACCAAATAACCATGAAACTTAAAAAATGACTAAAATTACCATAAAATCTAAAAAAAATTACTAAAATAACCACGAAACTAAAATATGACCAAACTACCCTTAGAAAAGAAAATGACCATAATACCCTTATAAAAGAAAATGACCATAATGGTCCCTATACGTAGAGAATATCTAAAAATACCCTTGGAAACTTAACAAAGACCAAGATACCCTTAGTTAGGGGTGTGCATAGGTCGGGTTGAGAAGTTTTTTCAACCCAACCCACCATGGTGGGTTAAAAAAAATCCAACCCAACCCATCATACGAGTTCAACTCAACCTAACCCAACCCACGTGGATGGGTTGGGTCGGTTGGACCCATGGGTTGGACTATTTTTCTTTTCATTATTATTAAATTGAGCATTAAAACAACAACACTACAATTAAAAGCAAATTTATAACCAAATAATCATGAGCATAATGCCAAACAAACACAAACTATATAAGAAAAACTTAGGGTTTGGGTTTTGTACGTGCAAGTTAGATTTGAGCTTATATAAAGGAATAAAATAAGTTATCTAACAGTACATTTATATAAAAAAACTTCTAAGTGACAAAGATGCTAGCTTTGACATGACACATGTTAGAGAAGAAGAAAGTGGGGAAAAGAGGTCAATCTTGTACAATAATGGTGTTTTTCCTTAAAGAAAGACCTTGTTTTCTACCTTTCTATCTTATCAACTTTATACTCTTTTCTTCAAATATTTACTTAGGTTCTTATCCTAAAATATAGCTGAATGTTCCTCTTATAATTTGAGGAATATAGCTAAGTACAAAGATAGGTGTCAAGTCATCATTTCTCTTTTTTGGACCTTTCCATAACTGTGATATGGAAAGCTGACTGGAGGATAGAGATTGCACCAACGTGGCACTGAGACCTGTGGGTAGGTGACTTTGTCACTGCTTGGGAAACAAGTCCTATACATTGAGAGAGACATCAGGAGTACTGTGAATGATACACATGTCTCTAAGGTAGTCCAACATGCATTCAACCAATAAGGGGTGTCCTTATAGTTGCTGACCTTCGAAAGTCACTATCTCCTTTTTTGTGAGTACTTAAGTACTATGTCAGGTGCATATCACTTCCTTCCCAAAGTAGTCACACCTTTGGCACGGACCAAGAATAGGATCTTTTAGCCAATGCTTCCTCTTTCTTTGCTCACAACCATTCCAAGTGTAGGGTCCAAATACAACCACATATGCATTCTCCCATGCCTTAATAGTGCAATGTACACCTCTCGATAGCTTCTCAACAGCTGATGGATTGATCGAGCTTCTTTTATCTGTTCTTGTCTTGTCCCTCGACAGATCTTCGACAGCTTCATTTGTCGATGCCTTGTGATCTCAAAACCTCTCTCGACAGCTATCTCGACACCTCTCGACATCTCTATCTGTCGAGATTTACTGAACCTCTATAAATAGGTTCTGTGCTATCCGGTTCTTCATTTCTCTCAATCTCTCTCTCGATACCTCTGGTTTTTCATCTTCGAAAACTGTTCCTCTCACTCCAAACCTCTGCCTAAGTGTTTTTCAAGCTTTCTCAAGACTTTCTTCACTTGGTAAGCTTATAATTTCTTTCATTTTCATGCATTTCATGTTTTGAAACCTAGGTTTTAGGGTTTTTGAAAAATTTTGGGGTTTTTTAAAATAAATGAGCTTTTTGTGAAATTTTGGGATGGGTTTTTGCTTAAATGAGTTTAAAATCTCATACATTGCATCACATAAGCATTATAACGGTATTATCATGAATTTAGATATGTGCATTTTGATTGTGCATTGTTAGGATTGGATTGGGCTAAGCCCATAATGCTTTTATGTTGCATGGCATATGTTCATGCATTCCCATGCACACATTATTACTCTTTCATATATCTTGATATTCGAATTGTTTTTGGGACTTTTCTAATTGTCTCTCTCTTTCTCTCTCCCTCTCTTTTCATTAACGTTAGTCGTGTCTATGGCACCCAAACGTAAGTCTGTTCCGTCCTAGAACCCTTTTCGTTCCGGGGCACCACTTCTACTGATCCTACCCCCTCCTCTGCTCGGTTCCGTGATGAGGATGCCCAAAAAGACTTCTCGGAGAACTTCTCTAAACGAGGTGTTCATTCGAAACGTCGAGTTATTTTGGCAGACTTCGCCGACACTGACCTACCTGATGTCATTCACAGTCGGGGTTGGGAGTCACTGTGTGATGTCCCGGTCATATGTCCGTCCATGCTTATTCAGGAGTTTTACTCCAACATGCACGGATTTGTTTTTTTAGTACCTCTCTTTCATACTCACATTCGAGGTATGTGCATAGTGGTCACGATGGAGTCGGTATCCGATGTGCTCCGTGTCTCGAGGGTAGAGCATCCTGACTACCCTAGTTGTAAGCATCTGAGGACTGTGTCCAAAGACGAGATGATCTCTGATTTCTGTGAGCGTCCTTCTGAGTGGGGTAAGCGTCAGTTCACATCATGTAGGCCTTTTGCTAAAGGTCCTAGATTCTTGAACATGGTGATGACTTTTGTTTTGCACCCACTTTCTCACTACAACTCTATCACAGAGCCTCATGCTCAATTTTTGTTATTCATTCTAGAGCACCTCACTATAGATTTTTCCTCACATTTTATTCTTTTCATTTTAGATGTCTATAGGGATACAGCTATCCATGATAAGCTCATTTTCCCTTCAGCTATCACACAGATTTTGAGCCATTTTTCCATTCCTTTTCCCTCATCTGACTATTTCTCTATCATGTGTGCCATAGATGCCGCTACCGTCAAATGTAGCGAGGCGCAGTTTCGATCGCGACAGACTGGGTCAGCAACTCCTCCCTCCCGTTTGGCTCCATCTCGATCTGCTCCATCCACATCCGCTCCCTCCTCTTCTATGGGCAATGTAACTCTCAGAGACATCATAGCGCAGCTTCAGCACATGGATGCTCACCTTGATACACTTTCTATGGAGCTACATCAGGTTAACGTTCGTGTCAGTTGTATCGCACGGCGGTAGGCAGTCATGGGTGGCTTCGCTCCAGAGGCTTCTCCTCTACCTTCTCTAGTGGCTTCTGATTTTGATGCTTCTGATGCTAGTGATGATGTTGATGCTTTCGATGATGATGATGATGGAGATGCTAGCTTTTTCGATGAGATGTCTACTTGATGCTCTTCCGATGAGATGTCTACTTAACGCTCTTCCCTTTGTCACTCATGACAAAAAGAGGGAGTAGTTTTGGTATGAGAGTAGTCATACTTAGGGGGAGAGTTAGTATAGGACCATTTTGTTAGGGGGAGTGTTGATATCTTAAGGGATGTAGCGAGGATTACTTGTATTTTTTTCTTTTCTTTCTTTTAGAGATACATTGCTCTTATACTTTAGGTCTTGTGACCATTATTGACATACATTGTACTTTTTTTTCTTTATATTTTGGTGTATACTCTTTTACCTACCCTTACATGTGTTGTTTCTTTTTTCTCTTTTTGCACATGCTTCTTATTACAAGTATGCAATCTATTATTTCTATTTCACACTAAGATGCCTTGATGAGTTTTGTTTAAGTGTTTCAGAAATACAGGTTTTCAAAGTCTACTTGCCATAAATTCTCTTCTTGCAAAGTTTTTCCACAGTTTGTGTTAGGATAGATTTTATTGTATTCAACAATTGAGTATGAGTTAAGTGATTTATGACTTCTCTCATATGTTCATTTGTTTGTTGAGGTTTTGTCATGGATTGTCAAAGGGGGAGATTGTTAGGACATATGTGTTTCACTTGTTAGGAACGTATGTCATTACTTTATGTAATTAGCTTAGCCTTTGGCAAAACACACTTTACTTGTAATTGGGTAGATCTAGGATGTGTTTAATACTTTAAGAAACATTGTTTCAAGATCATGTGTTAAAGCCGTGCAAGTCTGTCCAAGATTTAAGTCAAGAAAGTTCCTGTCATTAAAGCCCGACAGCTAGCATCTATCGAGCTCAAGAAGCTGTTCCAGCCTCGAGACTCAACAGTTGCTCGACAGCTTCTCGACAAATGCTATCTGTCGAGGTTTAAGAAAAACATATTTTCTGTTCAGTTTTCTTGGGATCCGTGAATGTGTCTTTGGGCCTTCTTTTCTCATAACCCTAGACATATAAAATGATTATTTTTAGGGCCGTAAAAGAGTTCACAAGTTGCACAAGTATTAAGCAAAGTCTGTTCAAGCAAATTGTGACCGGAGACAAAGTTATGCCCTAGTTCATCTCTTGTGAAGAAGTTGTTGTGTATGCGCATCGTAGGGTTTTGTGACCAAGCATCTTCTTGATCTTCATCGTCTGAATGAACTGAAGAACTTTGTAGCCAACAAACTTCTCTAGTTGGTGATTGAAGTCGCATACTGGGATCAGTGCAATTGGTTAGTCACATACTTGGGAGCTGTGCATCAAATAAAGAAATTGTCACTACAGAACAAGTCCAATTGAGTATTGGGGTAAGGGTTCAATTGTAGATTGGTATAAGGTACTGGGATTATTTTACTAGTAACCACTTGTTATGATAATAGTAGAATTTCGGGAGTTGTGACCTTAAAATCACTTGGTGGGGTTTTTGCCGTGTAGGTTTTCCCCATTCGTAAACAAATCACCGTGCCAATTTAATTTCCGCTGCATACTTAGTCTAATTGGTGATTTGTTTATGTTACCACGCTCATTGCATGTAATTGAATCTAATTAATTCACTTGGTTAATTCATCACAAGGGGTCAATACGTTTTTGGCCTATAATGATAATAGTGGATTCTTGAGAGTAGTGACCTTAAAATCACCCGGAGGGGTTTTTGCTGTGTAGGTTTTCCCCATTTGTAAAAAAATCACCGTGTCAATTGATTTTTCATTGCATACATAGTTTTATTGGAGATTTGTATGTGCTACCACGCATTTGCATGTTAATTTGATTAATTAATAAACTTGACTAATTAATCAATTAATTCATCACAAGGGGTCAAAACATTCTTGGCCTATCATTGGTTACATCAAGAAAAGAAAATATTCGAGGAAGATTTATTAAAGAACATAAGTTTTGGACAAATTTGTGGGTAAATCATTCGCAATCAAGTCATCTCCATATATTAAGTGGATTTAGAAAGTTAGTTATAATTTCAAAAATGTAAAAAATACCCCTAATCTAATTAGATAATCATTATTCCTCAAAAAAATAAAAAGTACAGTTAAAATTGAAATTCAACAAAAATCAAAAACAGAAAACTACCAAAGAAATTTTTTTCCTAAAACTTAGTGTTAGGTTCAAATGTGAGCTGTAACATATACCTGATCAAGGGAGAAAATAGGTCCATTAAGTGAACAACATTTAACTTGAGATCTTGGGTATCAATTGTGGTCCGCTCAACCAAGAAAATAAAGCTTGCCTGGTCTTGTCTTGCTTTAGTGAGTCAATAAACTTGCTTGAGTTTGTTAAAGTGCGAAATTTTCAACGGCAAAAAAAAAAAAAAAAAAAAAAAAAAAAAAAAATGGTTACATGAGGAAAAGAAAATATTCAAGCAAGATTTACTAAAGAACATAAATTTTGGACAAACTTGTGGGTAAGTCATTTGCAATCAAATTGTCTCCATATATTAAGTGGATTCTGAAAGTTAGTTATGATTCAAAAAAGGTAAAAAATACCATAATCTAATTACGTAATCATAATTCCTAAAAAAAAAAAAAGTAGGGCTAAAATTGTAATTGAACAAAAATCAAAAACAAAAAACTACCAAAGAAATATTTTTCCAAATAATTAGTCCTAGGTTCAAATTTGAGCTGTAACATAAATTCGTTCATGGGAGAAAATAGGTCCACTGAGTGAATGACTTTTTACTTGAGATTTGGGTATCAATTGTGGCCCACTCAACCAAGAAAATAAAGCTTGCCTCGTCTTGTCTAGCTTTTGTGAGTCAATAAACTTGCTTGAGTTCGTTAAAGTGAGAAATTTTCAACAGAAAAAAAAAATGGTTAAATGAAGAAAAGAAAATATTCAAGCAAGATTTATTACAGAACATAAGTTTTGGACAAATTTGTGTGTAAGTCATTTGCAATCAAGTCATCTCTACATATTAACTGGATTCAGAAAGTTAGTTATGATTTCGAAAATTTTAAAAAATACCCCTAATGTAATTAGATAATCATTATTCCTGAAAAAATAAAAAGTAGGGTTAAAATTGTAATTCAACAAAAAAACAAAAAACTACCAAAGAAATTTTTTTCCTAAAAATTAGTGTTAGGTTCAAATTTGAACTGTCAGATAAACCCATTCAAGGGAGAAAATTGGTCCATTAAGTGAATAACTTTTAACTTGATATTTTGGGTACCAATTAGGGCCCGCTCAACCAAGAAAATAAAGCTTGGCTGGTCTTGTCTTGCTTTTGCAAGTCAATAAACTTGCTTAAGGTTGTTAAAGTATGAAATTTTCAACAGCATAAAAAAAAAATCTGGTTACATGAAGAAAAGAAAATATTCAAGGGAGAAAATAGGTCCACTGAGTGAATAACTTTTAACTCGAGATTTTGGGTATCAATTAGGGCCTGCTTAACCGCGAAAATAAAGCTTGCCTGTTCTTGTCTTACTTTAGCGAGTCAATAAACTTGCTTGAGTTTGTTAAAGTGTGAAATTTTCAACAAAAAAAGAAACTTGTGGGTAATTCATTTGCAATCATGTCATCTCCATATATTTAGTGGATTCCAAAATTTAGTTACGATTTCAAAAATGAAAAAAAATAGCCAAAATCCAATTAAATAATCACTATTCCAAACAAAAATTAAAACTAGGGCTAAAATTGTAATTGAAAAAAAATCAAAAACCAAAACCTACCAAAGAAATTGTTTTCCTAATAATTAGTGTTAGGTTCAAATTTGAGCTGTAACATAAACCCGTTCACGGGAGAATCCATCGAGTGAATAGCATTTAACTTGAGATTCTGGGTTTCAAATGGGGCCCGCACAACCAAGAAAATAAAGCTTGCTTGGACCATTCTAGCTTTAGCAAGTCAATAAACTTGCTAGAGTTTGTTAAAGTGTGAAATTTTCAACCGCAAAAAAAAAAAAAAAAAAAGGTTACCTGAGGAAAAGAAAATATTCAAGCAAGATTTATTAAAGAATATATGTTTTGGACAAACTTGTGGGTAATTCATTTGCAATCAAGTCATCTCCATATATTAAGTGGATTCCAAAAGTTAGTTACGATTTCAAAAATGTAAAAAATACCCAAATCTAATTAGATAATCATAATTCATAAAAATAAATAAATAAATAAAAAGTAGCGCTAATATTGTAATTGAACAAAAGTCAAAAACAAAAAAAAATACCAAAGAAATTTTTTTTCTAATAATTAACGTTAGGTTCAAATTTGGGCTGTAACATAGACCTGTTCAAGGGAGAAAATAGGTTCATCGATTGAATAACTTTTAACTTGAGATTTTGGGTATCTATTGTGGCCCACTCAACCAAGAAAATAAAGCTTGCCTGGTCTTATCTGGCTTTAGCAAGTCAATAAACTTGGTTGAGTGTGCAAAAGTATGAAATTTTAACGAAAAAAAAAAATAATAATAATAAAAATTATTATTTAAAGAAAAGAAAATATTCAAGCATGATTTATTAAAGAACATAAGTTTTGAACAAATTTGTTTGTAATTCAATCGCAATCAAGTCTTCCCTATACATTAAGTGGATTCCAAAAGTTAGTTATGATTTCAAAAATGTAAAAAAAAAAAACCCCAAATCTAATTAGGTTATAGTTATTCCTTAAAAAAAATAAAAAGTTGGGTTAAAATTGTAATTTAACAAAAAAAAAAAAAAAACAACAAACAACGAAAGAAATTTTTTCCCTAAAAATTAGTGTTAGATTATAATTTGAGTTGTAGCATACCCGTTGAAGGGAGAAAATAGGTCCATTGAGTGAATAACTTTTAACTCGAGATTTTGGGTATCAATTAGGGCCTACTCAACTGTGAAAATAAAGCTTGCCTGTTCTTGTCTTACTTTAGCAAGTCAATAAACTTGCTTGAGTTTGTTAAAGTGTGAAATTTTCAACAAAAAAAGAAACTTGTGGGTAATTCATTTGCAATCATGTCATCTCCATATATTTAGTGGATTCCAAAATTTAGTTACGATTTCAAAAATGAAAAAAAAAAAAAAAAAAAGCCAAAATCCAATTAGATAATCACTATTCCAAACAAAAATTAAAACTAGGGCTAAAATTGTAATTGAAAAAAAATCAAAAACCAAAACCTACCAAAGAAATTGTTTTCCTAATAATTAGTGTTAGGCTCAAATTTGAGCTGTAACATAAACCCGTTCACGGGGGAATCCATCGAGTGAATAGCATTTAACTTGAGATTTTGGGTTTCAAATGGGGCCCACACAATCCAGAAAATAAAGCTTGCTTGGACCTTTCTAGCTTTAGCAAGTCAATAAACTTGCTAGAGTTTGTTAAATTGTGAAATTTTCAACCGCAAAAAAAAAAAAAAAAAAAAAAAAAAAAAAAAGGTTACCTGAGGAAAAGAAAATATTCAAGCAAGATTTATTAAAGAATATATGTTTTGGACAAACTTGTGGGTAATTCATTTGCAATCAAGTCATCTCCATATATTAAGTGGATTCCAAAAGTTAGTTACGATTTCAAAAATGTAAAAATACCCTAATCTAATTAGATAATCATAATTCATAAAAATAAATAAATAAATAAAAAGTAGCGCTAATATTGTAATTGAACAAAAGTCAAAAACAAAAAAAATACGAAAGAAATTTTTTTTCTAATAATTAACGTTAGGTTCAAATTTGGGCTGTAACATAGACCTGTTCAAGGGAGAAAATAGGTTCATCGATTGAATAACTTTTAACTTGAGATTTTGGGTATCTATTGTGGCCCACTCAACCAAGAAAATAAAGCTTGCCTGGTCTTATCTGGCTTTAGCAAGTCAATAAACTTGGTTGAGTGTGCAAAAGTGTGAAATTTTAACGACAAAAAAATAATAATAAAAAATTTATTATTTAAAGAAAAGAAAATATTCAAGCATGATTTATTAAAGAACATAAGTTTTGAACAAATTTGTTTGTAATTCAATCGCAATCAAGTCATCCCTATACATTAAGTGGATTCCAAAAGTTAGTTATGATTTCAAAAATGTAAAAAAAAAAAAAAAAAAAAAAAACCCCAAATCTAATTAGGTTATCGTTATTCCTTAAAAAAAAAATAAAAAGTTGGGTTAAAATTTTAATTCAACAAAAATAAAAAAAAACAAACAACCAAAGAAATTTTTTCCCGAAAAATTAGTGTTAGATTATAATTTGAGTTGTAACATACCCGTTGAAGGGAGAAAATAGGTCCATTGAGTGAATAACTTTTAACTCGAGATTTTGGGTATCAATTAGGGCCTGCTCAACCGTGAAAATAAAGCTTGCCTGTTCTTGTCTTACTTTAGCGCGTCAATAAACTTGCTTGAGTTTGTTAAAGTGTGAAATTTTCAACAAAAAATGAAACTTGTGGGTAATTCATTTGCAATCATGTTATCTCCATATATTTAGTGGATTCCAAAATTTATTTACGATTTCAAAAATGAAAAAAAATAGCCAAAATCCAATTAGATAATCACTATTCCAAACAAAAATTAAAACTAGGGCTAAAATTGTAATTGAAAAAAAATCAAAAACCAAAACCTACCAAAGAAATTGTTTTCCTAATAATTAGTGTTAGGTTCAAATTTGAGCTGTAACATAAACCCGTTCACGGGGGAATCCATCGAGTGAATAGCATTTAACTTGAGATTTTGGGTTTCAAATGGGGCCCGCACAACCAAGAAAATAAAGCTTGCTTGGACCTTTCTAGCTTTAGCAATTCAATAAACTTGCTAGAGTTTGTTAAAGTGTGAAATTTTCAACCGCAATAAAAAAAAAAAAAAGGTTACCTGAGGAAAAGAAAATATTCAAGCAAGATTTATTAAAGAATATATGTTTTGGACAAACTTGTGGGTAATTCATTTGCAATCAAGTCATCTCCATATATTAAGTGGATTCCAAAAGTTATTTACGATTTCAAAAGTAAAAATACCCTAATATATTAAGATATTTGTTATTACTAAAAAAATAAATAGTAGGGTTACAATTGTTATTCAACAAAAATAAAAACAAAAAACTACCAAAGAAATATTTTTCCTACTAATTAGACCTAGGTTCAACTTTTAGCTGTAACATAAACTCGTTCTAGGGAGAAAATAGGTCCCTTGAGTGAATAACTTTAAACTTGAGATTTTGGGTATCAATTGGGGTCCGCTCAACCAAGAAAATAAAGCTTGCCTGTTCTTGTCTTGCTTTAGTGAGTCAATAAACTTGCTTGAGTTTGTTAAATTCGTCCATTGAGTGAATAACTTTTAACTTGAGATTTTGGGTATCAATTGGGGCCCTCTCAACCAAGAAAATAAAGCTTGCCTGTTCTTGTCTTGCTTTAGCGAGTCAATAAACTTGCTTAAGTTTGGTTACATGAGGAAATGAAAATATTCAAGCAAGATTTATTAAAGAACATAAGTTTTGGACAAACTTGTGGGTAATTCATTTGCGATCAAGTCGTCTCTATTTATTAAGTGGATTCCAAAAGTTAGTTATGATTTCAAAAATGTAAAAAATACCCCAAATCCAATTAGATAATCATCATTCCTAAAAAAAATTAAAAAGTAGGGCCAAAATTGTAATTCAACAAAAATAATAACCAAAAAACTACCAAAGAACTTTTTTTCCTAAAAATTAGTGTTAGGTTCAATTTGAACTGTAACATAAGCCCGTTCAAGGGAGAAAATTGGTCCTTTCCTAAAAATTAGTGTTAGGTTCAATTTGAACTGTAACATAAGCCCGTTCAAGGGAGAAAATTGGTCCATTGAGTGAATAACTTTGAACTTGAGATTTTGGGTATCAATTGGGGCCCGCTGAACCAAGTCCTCTCTTCCTTTAGTGAGTCAATAAACTTGCTTAAGTTTGTTAATGTGTGAAATTTTCAACAGCGAAAAAAAAAAAAATTGGTTACGTGAGGAAAAGAAAATATTAAAGCAAGATTTATTAAAGAACGAAAGTTTTGAAAAAACTTGTGGGTAATTCATTTGCAATCAAATCATCTCTATGTATTAAGTGCATTCCAAAAGTTAGTTATGATTTCAAAAATGTAAAAAATACTCCAAATCCAATTAGATAATCATCATTCCTAAATAAAATTAAAAATTAGGGCGAAAATTGTAATTCAACAAAAATAAAAACTAAAAAACTACCAAAGAAATTTTTTTCCCTAAAAATTAGTGTTAGGTTCAATTTGAGCTGTAACATAAACCTGTTCATGGGAGAAAATAGGTCCATCAAGTGAATAACATTTAACTTGAGATTCTGGGTAACAATTAGGGCCCGCTCAACCAAGAAAAGAAAGCTTGCCTGGACTTGTATAGCTTTAGCGAGTCAATAAACTTGCTAGTGTTTGTTAAAGTGTGAAATTTTCAACAAAATAAAAAAAAAAAAAAAATTTTGGTTACATGAGGAAAAGAAAATATTCAAGCAAGATTTATTAAAGAATATAAGTTTTGGACAAACTTGTGGGTAATTCATTTGCAATCAAGTCATCTCCATATATTAAGTGGATTCCAGAAGTTAGTTACGATTTCAAAAATGTAAAATATACCCAAATCTAATTAGATAATTATAATTCATAAAAAATAAAAAGTAGCGCTAATATTGTAATTGACCAAAAATCAAAAACAAAAAACTACCAAAGAAATTTTTTTCCTAATAATTAATGTTAGGTTCAAATTTGAGCTATAACATAAACCCGTTCATGGGAGAAAATAGGTCCATCGATTGAATAACTTTTAACTTGATATTTTGGGTATCTATTGTGGCCCGCTAAACTAAGAAAATAAATCTTGCTTGCTCTTGTCATGTTTTAGCAAGTCAATAAACTTGGTTGAGTGTGCTAAAGTGTGAAATTTTCAATGACAAAAAAAAAAAAAAAAAAATTGCTTACTTGAAGATAAGAAAATATTCAAACAAGATTTATTAAAGAACATAAGTTTTGTACAAATTTGTGCATAAGTTGTTCGCAATCAAGTCATCTCTGCACATTAAGTGGTTTCCAAAAGTTAGTTATGTTTTCAAAAATGTAAAAAATACCCCAAATCTAATTAGTTAATCATTATTCCTTAAAAAAAAAAATAAAAGTAGGGTTAAAATTTTAATTCAACAAAAATAAAAACCAAAAAACTACCAAAGAAATTTTTTTCCTAAAAATTAGTGTTAGATTCAAATTTGAGCTATAACATAAACCCGTTCAAGGGAGAAAATAGGTCCATTGAGCGAATAACTTTTAACTTGAGATTTTGGGTATCAATTGGGGCTCGCTCATCCATGAAAATAAAGCTTGCCTGTTCTTGTCTTTCTTTAGCAAGTCAATAAACTCGCTTGAGTTTGTTAATGTGTGAAATTTTCAACAGAAAAAAAAATGGTTACGTGAAGAAAAGAAAATATTCAAGCAAGATTTATTAAAGAAAACAAGTTTTGAATAAATTTGTGGTAAGTCATTTGCAATCAAGTCATCTCTGTATATTAAGTGAATTCCAAAAGTTAGTTATGATTTCAAAAATGTAAAAAATACCCCAAATCTAATTAAATAATCATTATTCTTAAAAAAAAAAAAGCATTGTTAAAATCGTAATTCAACAAAACTCAAAAACAAAAAAACTACCTAAGAAACTGTTTTCCTAAAAATTAGTGTTAGATTCAAATTTGAGCAATAACATAAACATGTTCAAGGGAGTAAATAGGTCCATTGAGTGAATAACTTTTAACTTGAGATTTTGGATATCAATTGGGGCCCACTCAACCAAGAAAATAAGGCTTGCCTGGTCTTGTCTTGCTTTAGCAAGTCAATAAACTTTCTTGAGTTTGTTAAAGTGTGAAATTTTCAACGGCAAAAAAAAAAAAAAAAAAAAAAAAAAAATGGTTACATGAGGAAAAGAAAATATTCGAGCAAGATTTATTAAAGAACATAAGTTTTGGACAAACTTGTGGGTAAGTAATTTGCAATCAAGTCATCTCTATATATTAAGTGGATTCCAAAAGTTGGTTATGATTTCAAATATTTATAAAATACCCCTACTCTAACTAGATAATCATAATTCCAAAAAAAATAAAAAGTGGGGTTAAAATATTAATTGAACAAAAATCAAACACAAAAAACTACCAAAGAAATTTTTTTTCCTAATAATTAGTGTTAGGTTCAAATTTGAGCTGTAACATAAACCCGTTCATAGGAGAAAATAGGTCCATTGAGTGATTAACTTTTAACTTGAGATTTTGGGTATCAATTGGGGCCCTCTCAACCTTGAAAAAAAAGAAAAGCTTGCCTGGTCCTGTCTTGCTTTAGCGAGTCAATAAACTTGCTTGAGTTTGTTAAAATGTGAAATTTTCAACGGCGAAAAAAAAAATTTTGGTTACATGAAGAAAAGAAAATATTCAAGCAAGATTTATTAAAGAACATAAGCTTTGGACAAGTTTGTGTGTATGTCATTTGCAATCAAGTCATCTCTATATATAAAGTGGACTTCAAAAGTTTGTTATGATTTCAAAAATGTAAAAAAATACCCCGAATCTAATTAGATAATCATTATTCCTAAAATAAAATAAAAAAGTTGTGTTAAAATTGTAATTCAAAAAAAAAAAAAAAAAAAAGCTACAACAGAAATATTTTTCCTAATAATTAATCCTAGGTTCAAATTTGACTTGTAACATAAACACGTTCACGGGAGAAAATAGGTCCATTGAGTGAATAACTTTTAACTTGAGATTTCGGGTATCAATTGTGGCCCGCTCAACCAAGAAAATAAAGCTTGCTTGGTCTTGTCTTGCTTTAGCGAGTCAATAAAGTTTCTTGAGTGTGTTAAAGTGTGAAATTTTCAACGACAAAAAAAAAAAAAAAAAAAAAAGATTTCATGAAGAAATGAAAATATTCAAGCAGGATTTATTAAAGAAAATAAGTTTTGGATAAAATTGTGGGTAAGTCAGTTGCAATCAAGTCATCTCTATATATTAAGTGGCTTTAGAAAGTTAGTTATGATTTCAAAAATGTAGAAAATACCCCTAATCTAATTAGATAATTATTATTTCTAAAAAATAAAAAGTAGGGTTAAAATTGTAATTCAACAAAAATCAAAAACAAAAAACTACCAAAGAAACTTTTTTCCTAAAAATTCGTGTTAGGTTCAAGTTTGAGCTGTAACATAAACTCGTTCAGGGGAGAAAATAGGTCCATTGAGTGAATAACTTTTAACTTGAGATTTTAGGTATCAATTGTGGCCCGCTTAACCAAGAAAATAAAGCTTGCCTGGTCTTGTCTTGCTTTAGGGAGTCAATAAACTTGCTTAAGTTTGTTAAAGTTTGAAATTTTCATTGGCAAAAAAAAAAAAAAAATGGTTACATGAATAAAAGAAAATATTCAAGAAAAATTTATTAAGAAACTTAAGTTTTGGATAAATTTGTGAGTAAGTCATTTGCAATCAAGTCATCTCTATATATTAAGTGGATTCAGAAAGTTAGTCGTAATTTTAGAAATGTAAAAAATACACCTAATCTAATTAGATTATCATTATTCTTAAAAAAAAGTAGGGTTAAAATTGTAATTCAAAAAAATCGAAAACAAAAAACTACCAAAGAAATTTTTTTCCTAAAAATTAGTGTTAGTTTCAAATTTGAGCTATCACATAAACTCGTTCAGGGGAGAAAATAGGTCCATTGAGTGAATAACTTTTAACTTGAAATTTTGGGCATCAATTGTGGCCTGCTCAACCAAGAAAATAAAGCTTGCCTGGTCTTGTCTTGCTTTAGTGAGTCAATAAGCTTGCTTGAGTGTGTTAAAGTGTGAAATTTTCTACAACAAAAAAAAAAAAAGAAAGAAAAAAAAAGAAAAAAAAATTGGTTACATGAAGAAAAGAAAATATTCTAGCAAGATTTATTAAAGAACATAAGTTTTGGACAAAATTGTGGGTAAGTCATTTGCAATCAAGTCATCTCTATATATTAAGTGGCTTCAGAAAACTAGTTATGATTTCAAAAATGTAAAAAATACCCATAATCTAATTAGATAATCATAATTCCTAAAAAAAAAAAAAAAGTAGGGCTAAAATTGTAATTGTTCAAAAATTAAAAACAAAAAAACTACCAAAGAAATATTTTTCCTAATAATTAGTCCTAGGTTCAAATTTGAGTTGTAAGATAAACCCGTTCACAGGAGAAAATAGGTCTATTGAGTGAATAACTTTTAACTTGAGATTTTGGGTATCAATTGTGGTCTACTCAACTAAGAAAATAAAGCTTGCCTGGTCTTGTCTTGCTTTAGCGAGTCAATAAAGTTGCTTGAGTGTGTTAAAGTGTGAAATTTTCAACGAAAAAAAAAAAATGATTTAATGAAGAAATGAAAATATTCAAGCATGATTTATTAAAGAACATAAGTTTTGGACAAAATTGTGGGTAAGTCATTTGCAATCAAGTCATCTCTATATGTTAAGTAGATTCAGAAAGTTAGATATGATTTCAAAAATGTAGAAAATACTCCAAATCTAATTTGATAATCATTATTCCTTAAAAATAAAAAGTAGGGTTAAAATTGTAATTCAACAAAAATAAAAAACAAAAAACTACCAAACAAATTTTTTTCCTAAAAATTAGTGTTAGGTTCAAATTTGAATCAATAACAACTAACTACCTATGATTTGTTGTGAAAATATTGTAAAAATATTGTGGATGTAGCACCTCTCATACACATTTAATACATTTTTTTCCTAAAAATTAACATACACTAAACCTAGAAGTTTACTTCTTTTCAAAATCCTAAATTTTAGCTTCTTAAAATCTCTTCCCATGTAACCTCAATAACAATGAACAAATTGAAAATTAAAAATTACTACACTAAGCTCAAAATAAAAAAAGAGCCCCATTGCAAGTGTGGAGGGCGTGTAATGAAACTTGTTTCCATTTTTGAAAAAAAAAAATGGAAACGTGAAAAAAAGGGAACTACCAACGTGTTTGGTAGTTTAATATCATTAAATCATTATTTGAGCCCCACCTATGAATAATGCTAGAGATGCAAACTATTTTACAAATTGTTGATGTGGTGAGTAATAATTGGTAAATGAAAAGTAATATTAATGGTGGGCCTAGGTGAAAACTAATAAGAGATTGGCTACATCAACATCTTGTAAAAATATTGTAAAATAGTTTGTGAGTGGAGAAAAAAATGGGAAGTATCAAGTAACCGTTTCTTTAATTTCTCTCTAAATTGAGATGACCAAAAGCATTTTAAAAAAAAAAAGGACAGACACGGACAGAGCAATAGAGAAGAGGCTTCAGCAAGCACAAAGATAAGACACACGGATAGATCAATAGAGAGCAGCAGCTAACAAGCAAGTAGAAAACAGAAAGCAAGCGAAAAGAAGAGGATACAGAGGCTTAAAGTAGATTCAGCAAGAGGTTTGTATGTGGGACTTCGCCAGTCATCTTTTTCTCTAATTCTCTTTCTCTTCTTCTCAAAACTAAATTTTGTTTGATAAGACAAATAGAATTGGATTTTAGGAGGAGTTCCTAACTCCATATATAAAATTTGGAGTCCCTGACTTGCAAATCCTATTTGAGAATTACCAAATAAAAATTTTCTCAAACTTTTGCCCAATGTCTACTCAAAATTTAATAAAGTCTTTGACTCTACCTATTCCATTAATTCAATAGAGTCTCAGACTCTACAGATTTAAACAAACTAATGGAGTCCTTGACTCTATCAAATCAAGTACATCAATAGAGTCTTTGACTCTACCAATAAAATTAATTAATAGAGTCCTTGACTCTACAATGATGAATTAATTTAATGGAGTCTTTAACTCTACAAATCAAACAAATTAGTGGAGTACGTCCTTGAGTCTACCATTATGAATTAATGTAATGGAGTCCTTGACTCTAACAATTAAATATTAGAGTCGTTGACTCCACCAATTAAACAAATCATTGAAGTCCTTGACTTTACTATTCATTACAAATTAATAAAATGGAGTTTTTTACTCCTCCAATAAAAAAATTGGAACCAATTTAAAATAATATGCTTCAATCAAGTCCTTGACTCGACAAATTATTTTAATAAATACAGCAGAATTTCTAATTCCTTCAAATTAATTCAATAGAATATTTAATTCCAATATTTCTAATTCCCAAAATAAAATGATCATCAAATTGGTTTGAGGGAAATTTCCAATTCTCAATCTCTAAAAATGATCATAAAATAAAATTTCTTCAAAAGATTTTTCAATCCCCCAATTAATTTTGGATACTTCAATCAAAACATTATTACTTGTTAAAATTTTTATAGAGATGCAAATGAAGGAAATGAAAATTTGTATGGACATTCAATTTCGCAAAAAGAGTCTTTGGTTCAATTTCCATAAAAACATGGGTCCTTCCTTGAGATTAAAATAAATTATCTCATCCAAAAATAAAATTAAGTCAATGCTTAATTAAATACCAAGTATTTGAGTTCATTGTCCATGATTTAATTAAAAGTCCTTAAGAGAAAAAAATGACATAAACAAATTTGAGGACTTCAATTAAATCTAAACCTCAACTTTAAGAACTAATATTTGGTTTGATCCCAGCCAAAGGTATGTAGGCAACCTAAATACATTATTAGGTGCAGCCACAAATAAATAAAAACACCTATCTCCACAAAAAAAGAAAAAAGAAAAAAAAAAGACTTATGTACAAAGGCAACATAGTTGGAATCAAAGGATCTTCCCTTGAAACAAGGAATTGTAATTAAGAGATATATTATCATGAATAGGTACTACTCACATCAATAGAACCCATATGACCAAGCACCTAAGGGTGAAATTATATTTGATGGATTTTACTCAATAACAATTTTTGTTAAACAAAGCAAACTAGTAAAGCGTTTGTTTGGGTTAGAGTTTTAAAAGGTTGTCTTTAAAAAGTTACGATCTAAAATTGTGTGTTCAAAAAACTGTATTAAAAATCACACTGACTATTTTCGTTAAAGCTGTGAAAGTGAAAACATCAACATGTAACACCATTAGAAGATTTTAATCCTATTAATTAATGCTTAATAAAATCTATAGTTCATTTTCTTAGGATAAATCTTGTTGCACACTTCTTAATGCACACACTTTTACACTCAACTAAAAAAGTAATTGAAATCGTGACTCGAAATCATGATTTCTAACTTGGAATTTTTGCTTTTAAATTACAATTTTAGTTACTTTCTCAATTAGATGTAAAAGTATGCATTAATTAAGAGCATCCCCATCAGTCTGTGTATAAATGTGCAAAATAGAAAAAGTCACTAGTTTTATACATTTTGAACAAAAAAAACATCCACATCAGTGGGTGTAAACTCATGTATAAATGCACGTTACACGGTTACTGTAGCATGTGTATTTAATATCTTAATAATTTTTTCTCTCTCCTCTCTACCGGACTCTCACATCCCTCTCTCTCAGGTGCACAGCACCACTCTTGCTCTCTCTCTCTCTCTCATCTCATCAAGCTTTCTTCCTCTAGCTTCCGCCAATCGCCACCGCCGCTAATGAGAACGAGGTCGAGCAAACCAAGTCGTCGGACAAGTCCGTCGCCTACAATACGAATGGAGTTCTCCGATGAGTCCGTCGCCTAGAATCTCGTGGGTTTTGATCCATTTTTGGTTGAGCTTGATCCATCTTTTTTTGCCTCATCAATCTTTTTTTTTTTTACTGGATTTCTTTGGGATTCTGGTGTGATCGGCTTGTGTGGATTCCGACGTCGATCTTGTTGCTCGGTGGGTTTTGATCCATTTTTGGTTAAGGTTGAGGTTGCCGTGAGTCTTTTTTTACTGGTTGAGCTTGAACCTAGAATCTTTTCTTACTGCTTAAGCTTGAGCTTGAGGTTGCCGTGAATCTAATGGGTTTTGATCCATTTTTGGTTGAGCTTGATCCATCTTTTTTTGCCTCATCAATCTTTTTTTTTTACTGGTTTTCTTTGGGATACCAGTGTGATCGACTTGTGTGGATTCTGGCGTTGATCTTGTTGGTCGGTGGGAGGCCGGAGGCGTCGATCTTGAGAGAGATGGTGGTTGATGATGGTGGCTGTGTGGGTTGTGTTGGATCAAAGAAATAAATATTTTATTTGAATAAATATGTATTATAAACAAACTGATGTGGATGTTTTGTAAAAATAGGTGTGTAAAATATAAAATGTAGGTTTTAGACGTGTAAAATGAAAAAAAATTTCCACGAACTGATGTGAATGCTCTAAGGGGAGTATAATAAATGCTACTCTTTTATTTAAAATATTAAAAATAACTAAATAAAATTCTTTCTTCATTTTTTGAAATTTCCTAAGACTTCGAAAGTCAGAAGTCTTGTGGGTTCCGGCATGCCGCTATCAACTAATTAACCTGAAAAAAGAGCATACGGCACAGGAGAAACAACTTATGAAAAGAACAAAGGACATGACACAGGAGAATAAACATATGAGAAGATTAAAGCTTTTGGTACGTTGATAATAAGCATACATTAGGGTATTTTAGGCATTGACACCTGCAGTGTGAAAACGTGATCTTGATCTGCTAACAAGTTTTCAAAAGGAAAATTTTTAGGTACTTTCGGAGTATAGAAAAATTGTACTTCTTTTTCTCACATTCATAATAGACCCCACTATGAATTTAATGAGTAGAACCCATTATGAATATAAGAAGAGAGAGCATCATTCTCTATACTCCAAAAGTACCTAAGAATTATTTGTAGAAAATACCCATACTTAATACCTGGATTTTCTATTGGGTAGGATAAAAGCTGAAAACTTTGGGTCGGGTCATATAGGGTATCCACTACCCGATGACCATCCATTTCACATGTAAAGACTCATCCATTATGAAAGTTGACCACTAGATTCTATCAATTTGAAAAAGAAATATTTTTCATATATGATTCAGGAAACAGTAGCCCAATTTGTATTTCTGACCTAAATCAACATACAAAATATTAATAATTTGACTTCTTCATTCTTCTCAATTTTTTTTTTTTTTTTTGAGTTTTTCATAATTGTTTGTAATTTTGTATAAACATAAACTGACCTTAAGATGTTGCGACCCAAACCCAATTTATAACATAAAATATTCGGACTTTGAGTTTTTCAGGCACGTAACTAGACTTATCTGCACTTATATTATCAACCTCAATGAGAGAAAAGAGCACTCAAAATCACCAAAAATAAAATCATTTAAGATGAACCCAAAGATAGCGTTAACAAGAGAAAAATAAAACATATCCCTTCATTGCAAAGTTTGAAGCCGATGAAGCATAGGAGGTGAGAGTCAAGCTCAGATTTTTACTTCCCCCTCAAAAAAAAAAAGAAAAAGAAAAACAAGAAGTATATATATATATATATATATATATATATATATATATATATATATATATGAAATTGGGACAAAATGGGCAAATGCCATTTTCGTGCAAAAAATGTGGCATTTTGCCCCCTTTTCCAAACTAATTAGGGAAATGCCCTTCTTTCGTAACTCGATTTTCTAAAATTCGAGTTTTTTTTTTTTTTTTTTTTTTTTTTTTAAATTTTTAGAGCTCTATAACAGCGTTTTAAGGAGCTTAGAGTGACATTTTCAGAATCTATAGTAGCATTTTGGAACTCGAGCTCCATGAACTCGAGTTATAGGTTTTAAGGAGCCTAGAGTGACGTTTTCAGGATCTATAGTAGCATTTTGGAACTCGAGCTCCATGAACTCGAGTTATAGGTACCTATAACTCGAGTTCATGGAGCTCGAGTTCCAAAATGCCACTATAAGGCTTAACTTGATTTTGAGAAAATCGAGTTTCAAAAGAGAAATATTTTCCTTATTAGTTTGAGAAAGGGGACAAAATGCTGGATTGTTTTTTTAAAAAGGACATAGGCCAATTTTGTCCATGAAATTGAGCAAACGTCAGACTTGACCGGGCAGCTCTCCATATGGCTACAAAAAGTCCAACATCTATGCAAAATTTTCCAAAACACAATAATCCTACCTACTCTCCTTGGGAAATATTGGGGGATATGGGTTTCCTTGAGACTCTTATACAAATCACTTGCGTTGGTATGATTTCATCAGAATTGGCAGCCGCAGCAGTAGCATTTCCTTATCCTATAGCGCTACCCATTTGGCCTAAGAGAAGGTTGTTACATTAATCCTAATTTCTACATCAATTGTACCTACTCGTCCAAAACCATTAGTGCCTGGAAACTTCAACGTTACAAGCATTTCTCTCGATGGCCAGATTGACATCTTGGGGTATGTAGCCCGTGACTGCTATGATGAAATGGTGATACGACAATTGAGCTGTCGAACCAGTAAACTGTACATAATTTTGGACTAGTATGAAAGAAATCTAAAATTTTCCTCACACACCAAAAAAAAAAAAAAAAAAAAAAAAAAAAGACTAAAATGCAAAATTCATTTTCTAAATTTCACCATTTTCTATTTCAGTCCTCTAAGTTTGCATTTTGTCATTTCAGTCCTCTAAGTTTCAATCCTCCTCAATTCAGTCTTCTGTTAATATTCCATCCATGCCTACCGTTAACTTGTCCAAAAACGATGTCGTTTTGCCCATTATTTAATATTTAATTATTTATTTCTTAATTAGAAAACGTTAATTTATATATATATATATATATATATCTATAAAAACCAGTACATCCTCCATCTGAAGAACACGAAATAGAAACCCCACTACCCACTCTTACCTAACTCATCAATAATTGAGATCGAGTGGGACAAAGTGAGATCAAGAGGGAGAAATTGAGATCAAGAGGGAGAAAAAGGGATCGGGAGACTGAGAAATTGAGAGGGAGAGAAGGTATTCCGCAGAAAGCAAATTAGAGAAACCCAATAAGGCTCTAATACCAGCAGATCGTGAGGAAGAAAGTGAGCAATTGATACACATCTAACCCCAGCAGAAAGGCTCTTCCTTCGACCTGAAATAAACCAAGTAATCCACTGTGAAATCGGGTTAAAGAACCCCATAGACCCAAACTAAACCCAGGTACTCAACAAAGTGATGCTCAAGCACCCAAGGTTCTCTAGCCTCATGGTCCATGACTCTAGTGGCCGAGAACACAGGCGCCACATTGAGAGACCGAGAGAGAGAGAGGAGGTATTAGGCCGGAGTCAAGTACATTTGGAGTGCAACCGCTGAGGATTGGCCTGAGCCGAGATGCCAAGTACACCAAGAGCGAAGTCGCCAGAATACCTTCTCTCCCTCTCAATCTCTCAATCTCCCGATCTCTTTTGCTCCCTCTTGATCTCGCTTTCTCCCTCTCAATCTCAATTATTGATGGGTTAGGCAGTTAGGCAGGAGTGGGTAGTGGGTTTCTATTTCGTGTTCTTCAGACGGGGGATGGACAAGGTTTTTTTTTTTTAATATTTAATTAACGTTTTTTAATTAAGAAATAAATAATTAAATAAAAATGAAATACTAAATAATGGGCAAAACGACATTGTTTTTGGGCAAGTTAACTGTAGGCATGGATGGAATATTAACAGAATACTGAATTGAAGAGGATTGAAACTTAAAGGACTGAAGTGACAAAGTGCAAACTTAGATGACTAAAATGAAAAATGGTGAAACTTAGAAGGTGAGTTTTGCATTTTAGACCAAAAAAAATAATAATAAAATAAACTGTGAGAAACTGACAGCATTTTAGAATAGTAACGAATCGAGTAGTTTCATTCGAACTGTCTAGCATTTTAATCTGTATATATTAAGAGGATTTAGATAGTTAATTATTTTTTTTGTCAAAAATACCCCTATATTTATTAACCAACAACTTAAAAACTAGGCTAAAATAGTAAATTGACAAAAAAAAGTTACTTATTGCTTTTTTTATTATCAAAAATACATATACCTAAAACTTAAAAATAAGGTTAAAATAGTAAATTGACAAAAATAATAAATTCCTATTTCTACGTTGAAATGTCTTCCTACTTCTAATAAATTTTTACTTCTACGTTGATATAAATTCCTACTTCTATTCAATAGCTAAAAAAACTCTCCATTCCTACTTCTACGTTGATATAATTAATTCCTACTTCTACTTAATAGTTCTAAAAACTTCCCATGTATTTACTTTCCCCACATTTTCTGAATAGAATTTCTCATAAAAAAGAAACGTGTAAGAAAAAGTAATAATTGACTATCCTAACCAATTTTTATCCAGCCTTAAACGTGTAGGTGTAAGGAATTTTTAAACAATTGCCAAAAAATGATTTAAGCAATAGAGCCAACCTGAGGTCCAAAGTAAAAACTAAGAACTGACTAATATGGTAGCTTTATCTCTTTATATTTGTATGCATGGGAGGGAAAATTACCACAACTTTTTTCAAGTCATTAATTTGTTCAATTTATTCAGCCTTGAAAACGAGCGGCATGGAGGAATAAAACTTAGATTCATTCCACCTTGAAAACGTAGTACGGAGGAAAAGATTCATTCAACAGGGAAAAAATTATTCAACCTTGGGAGCGTGTGGCATGATTTTTTTTTATATTTTCTATTACAAAAAAGTGTGGTCAGCTATAAAACTAGAATTTTGGACACTGTTAGAAGACTTCTATCCAGTAATTTTACCAAGTCCTTAATTTGGTAAATGTTTCTGCTATTTTATCCAAAGAAAAAAAAAAGGTCTTTGTTCATTGTAATGTCTTGTGCATGCCGCTGTTAATTAACCTGAAATTTGGACTATATAATTATTTGTGGAGAATTATATATTTATATGTGTATATATATATATATATATATATATGAAAAATGCTTATTGAGTTATGCAAACTCAAGTTATATTGAACATGTAAAGAGTCTTGTAACTCAATTGGTATTTCTTAGCGTTTTCAACGGATAATTCTAAGATTCAAATCTTTTCTCCATTTACATAATTATCAAATTATCAAAAAAAAAAAAGTTAGATTAAACATGTATGTAATTATCATGTTATTTGGGTCAGTTTTATTCTATCTAAATTTTTTTTCCTCAAATAGATTAAAAGGAAAACTTCTTTAAAATTATATATCTACTAGTTAGTAACTTGTGCATGGAAAAAAAGTTTTATATATATGTGTGTGTGTGTAAAAGTAAAAAATAAAATACTCAATTTAATTATCATTTGTTTTAAAAAAATCAAACTCTATTTACTCAAATATTTTTAGAATTTAGTTGCTTTATGCAAAAATTCTAATTAGTTTAAACAAACAGAATTTGACACGATTTATCATACTTCATTTGATGGGAGGAAATTATCTCTGATCTAAGAGTTCTTGATTCACTTTATTTATTCAAATCCATAATCCTAATATCCTATTTACATTGTGCGAAAAAATAAGTATAAATATTTAAGTTTAAACTCCAAATTACATACTCCAACTTTAACAGATTATCAAATCAATCATTTAAGTTTCTTTTTTTTTTCAACCTTTAACTTAAATATTTTTTCAGTCTAGTCATTCCGTCAATTTTGCCCAATCTTGTTGTTAGTTTAATATTTTTCATTTTCCAAAATGACGTTATTTTAGTGAACTTGAGGATTTGGATTGGATGGAAGGAATACAATGAAAACAAATGAAAGTCCAAGGATTGAAATGAAAAGGAGTAAAACTTAAAGAACCAAATTAAAAACAAGTCAAAGTAAGAGGTGCAATTTGTAATTTAGTCTTCATTTAATAAGTATTAATATATAAAAAGTCAATTAGAGAACTTTTAGAGAAGAATAAACCTATTAATTAAAATTTATTCACAAAATCAAAACTAAATTAAGATTTATTTACTGTTAGGCTGCCTTAGTTAAAAAGATAGTGTATTCTAATTAGATAACTATCGATGGAAACATCAAGGATTCCAATCCTCCCTCCTCCATTAT
This sequence comes from Lithocarpus polystachyus, assembly GCA_033629205.1. NCBI lineage: Eukaryota > Viridiplantae > Streptophyta > Magnoliopsida > Fagales > Fagaceae > Lithocarpus > Lithocarpus polystachyus. The sequence goes on along the minus strand of CM066165.1, from coordinate 88,073,946 downwards.
AACTATTGAATAATAAAAAAATTAAAAAAAAAAAGAACAAACTAACTTCAAAAAGTGTGCTTCTATAAGAAAACTTTAATCCTAATAATGTTGCAATGAGTCATTGGTTAGTGTTTGTAAAAAAAATTTAGACTTAGAAAGTAATGGCCACATGGTCTCATTATCAACTAGCGTGACTTTTTGAACTATATAATTGTTTGATGATATACAAATACTATTTTGAAGTAATTGATTCTCTAGATTCATTCAAACTTCAAAACGTGTGTCACGAAGGAATCTAACTTCATAAGTTGTGCCAAGATTTTGTAGTTCAATTGGTTGGCACATTTTTTTCTATCTTATATATATACATATATATGTATATATATATATAATAGTTACTTAGACTTAATAACTTTTTTTTGAAGGTTAAACTTGCTAATCTTGGTAATATATAATCAGTATAAATAACAATTCCCAAATATAAGGATTAAAATGAGTTTGAGAACAAAACCTTTAATAGGGAAATATATATTTTAATAAAACTAATAAGGCAAACAATTTATTGTTTAAAGTCCCATTAACTTTTAAAAAGTCCCATTAACTTTTAAAAAGTATCATAATCAACTAATATTGACTTTACCAACTCATTATGTGAAAAAAAAAAAAACTGTTATTTTATCATTATTATTATTATTATTATTATTATTATTATTATTATTTTGAAAAGTCCTAACAGGTCAGGTCAAGTAATACTCGTAACCAAACCCGTCAAATTCAGGTGTAGGAAATACCCATACTTAATACCCGAATTTTCTATTGGGTAGGGTAAAAGCTGAAAACTTTGGGTCGGGTTGGATAGGGTATCCACTACCCGATGGCCATCCATTTCACATGTAAAGACTCCTCCATTATGAAATTCGACCACTGGTTCTATCAATTTCAAAAAGAAATACTTTTCTTATATGATCCGGGAAGCAGTAGCCTCATTTGTGTTTCTGGCCCAAATCGACTAGACAATATACTCATAATTTGACTTTTTTATTCTTCTCAAAAAAAGTTTTTTTTTTTTTTTTTTTTTTTTTTTTTTTTTTTTTTTTTCATAATTGATTGTAATTTTGTATAAACATAAACTAACATTAAGATATTGCGACCCAAACCCAATTTATAACATAAAATATTCGGAATTTCAGTTTTTCAGGCACGTAACTAGACTTATCTGCACTTACATTATCAACCTCAATGAGAGAAAAGAGCACTCAAAATCACCAAAAATATAATCTTAAGGTGAACCCAAAGATAGCGTTAACAAGAGAAAAATAAAACATATCCCTTCATTGCGTAGTTTGAAGCCGATGAAGCATTTACCCCAAAAAAAAAAAAAAAAAAAAGCCGATGAAGCATAGTAGGTGAGAGTCAAACTCAGATTTTTTACTTCCCCCTCACAAAAAAAGAAAAGAAAAGAAAATATATATATATATATATATATATATATATAAATGCTAACGAGTGCCTTTAAGACACTCATTAATAATTCATTTAAAAAAAATATATAAATATATATATATATATATATATGACATTGAGCAAACGTCAGACTTGACCGGGCTGCTTTCCATATGGCTATAAAAAGTCCAACATCTATGCAAAGTTTTCCATGCACAAACACAATAATCCTACCTCCTCTCCTTGGGAAATATTGGGGGATATGGGTTTTCTTGAGACTCTTATACGAATCACTTGCGTTGGTGTGATTTTATCTGAATTTGCAATCGCAGTTGTAGGATTTACTTATCCTATAGCGCGTCCAAACTGCTCTGACAGGTGTGGAGATATGAAAATTCCATATCCATTTGGCCTAAGAAAAGGTTGTTACCTAGATCATAATTTTTTCGTCAATTGTACCAACTCCTCCGAACCATTCATCCCTAAACACGTAATTGTTAAAAACATTTCCCTCCATGGCCAGATTGACACCCTGATGAATATAGCCTATGATTGTTATAAGAAGGGTGCGATGGTTGCCTCGAAACATCCGTCGCTCAAGTCGGCCCTCAATTTCACCGTCTCTAGTATCCGAAACAAGTTTGTGGTTGTTGGTTGCGACACTGTTGCACTCCTTCTCGGTTACCAGCAAAATGAAAAATACGCCACCGGCTGCGCGTCCGTATGTGAAAGCACTAGGTTCATGGTCAATGGGTCTTGCACTGGTGTTGGGTGTTGCGAGGTAGATATTCCCAAAGGGTTGAAAAACGTTACTATGGAATTCCATAGTTTTCAGAATCACACAATGGAAGAAAATTTCAATCCTTGTGGGTATGCGTTTATCAGCAAACAAGGCACGTTCAATTTCTCCATTGATTCCCTTCGTACTCTACGGGACCAAGTAATGATGCCAATGGTTCTTGATTGGGCCATCGGTAATGAGACATGTAATGATGTAGAGAACAAATCGAATTACATATGTGGAGATCATAGCTCATGTCAAAATTCCGAAGATTCTGGGTATCGTTGCAAGTGCAAGGACGGTTACGATGGGAACCCATACCTCCCTAATGGTTGCCAAGGTATTACTTTATGTATCTAATATCTACCATCTCCTATCTAAATTAATTTTTCGATAATAAAATTTATTATAATAAGGCAAAAAAGCTATAATAATTTTGTTTTGTTTTTTGTTTTCCAGTACTTTTTCTTTTTTTTTTTTTTTTTTTTTTTTTTTTATGAACTTGTTTTCCAGTACTTTGAAACTTGAAACTTGAAAAATATTAAAACTAATTATGACATGATTGGATAGAGCCATAGTTTTAAAAAATTAGACCGGATAGGCGGGTTCAACCGAAAATTGAGATAAAAAATAGTTCTTTGACCGTATTGCTTTTTTAAAACTAAGGTTAGAATTTGACAAAATGATTAAATTAAAGATAGATTACTGTGCAGGGGTTGAAATGTTTTTATTATTTTTCTCAAAATTTAATGACCTCAATTGAAAGTAGAGCAAGAGTTAGAGTGTATAACTTATAAATTATAAAACACAAAAATAGGAACTCTTTTAAACTTATTATGTGCAATAGTTTTCCATTTCATTTCAATAATGTCACTGCTTTTCAATGAGCTAGCTTGTTTGGATGAAGGAGAATAGAGGGAAGTAGAGTAAAGGGAGAGAGTAAGATAAATTACCTTATTTAGATTTTTTTTAAGAGAGAAGGTGTCATGACCCAAACCTGTACTTCAGAATTTAGAGCATAACCAGCATGTTAATATCAAGTTTACCTCAATACTAACACGAACTAACCTAAACTGAAGGTGCTTATCAAGAATTTGTTTCTTAAATTCCTGCTTATTTTCTTGCATAAAAACCATAATATACAAAAATAATGTAAACTTTGAACTTCATCTCATTTAAACTTTGCAAAATTACCACTTGGCTGAAACCTCAGGTATTCGTGTAAATATTACATAGCTAAACGTTTAGCAAAAGCTCTTATTACAAATTTAACCCCAAAGACATACAACTGGGGTTCAAAACAAATTAAGGTTCCGAATTACATCTGTGCTCAAAGGATCAAGTACATCTTGATTCCTCCCATATAACAAAAGAGCTAAACTACTATACAAAAAAAAAAAAAAAAAAAAAAAAAAAAAACTATACATTCTAATAAATGAGATTCACAAAATTCTTGCCACCTCTAATACTCTCGCTGCTTCCAAGAAGAACCCGTGCACTGAAATATAATAAGGTGAGCTGCAAAGCCTAGTAAGGTTTTAAGCTCTATGGGCCCTTAATAAGAATGCATGTAAATCAAATATTTTATGGATATGCCAGCTTAATAAAATAGCATTCATACTATTTACGTTGCTCTTAAAATAACTTATAAGCTTTCAGGTGAAAATATTTCATTTTCCCTTCAGATAATAAAAAAATAACATAATAAGAAACATAAACATAATCTAGTAACCTTTTTTTTTTTATATACTAATCTAGTAACCTTATCTTTAAAAAGACTGTAAAATACTTTATCATAAACTTCTCATCAGACTTATAACACATTCAACATACCTTTCTTATCATCATCCTTTTCATATAATTTTCAAATAGCTTAATAGCTCAATTATATACATATTAGTCAGTCCAATTGTAAGTCTGTCACAACTTTGGGAAGCTTCTAGCACAATGTGCTAGGCATCCAGCATTCCCCACAATGCTAAGTAAACCCGGGATCATATCATAATACATATCTTCAACCATGGGGGTAGGTTGACATCCTTCACAAGTTGGCTGTTACCAACAAGGGCAAGTACAGCAGAGCCAGTCTCACTTTTAATGGCCAATCAGAATTTCCATGGGAATACCAGTACTATGACCCCTACTGGCTAAGTTTAAATCATAACAATGAAATAACTAAAAACTATATTTTTTTGATAACTTTGCTTTTACATAATTGTTTCACAACAGTAACATATCCACTTCATTCTTAAAAATTATGTTTGTGATATAAATAATAGCATCAATATGCTAAAATTATCGTGTATATAAGATTAAACAACTCAAGAACATATATTTTACTTAAATCATGCTTTTATGTAATATCTCAAATTAAAAGATTTTAATGCATAATAGTTTTCTAAACAATTTTTATACTTATCAAACACACATGTCACAAATCCCTTACCTGAAAACAGAAGACGCGAGAGATTTGTAAAAGAGGAGCTCAAGTGTCCTTGTTCTCGTTCTCGTCACCTAAATGAAAGACCAACACTTATTACTGACAAACTCTTCCTAAGTATAAACTTAAACATCAAACACAACCTAACTCTTAAGCTCAAGAAAATCTTAATTCCCATCACATAAAGTTTCCCCAAAAACAAGGCATATACATCAAACACATTAATACCAAAACATAGAGAAACCAAGGCATAAAAATTCCTCTATGATCCAAACATACCATAGATAAGCATATTAAATTATAGCTTAAAACATTCACCCTAACTTCAAAATTAAATCCACAAAGCCAGGTGTGTCATATGCTGTTCACTGCTCATTTCAACAGCATAAGCCCCATTTGTAAAATGAAAATGGGCTGTCCGTACACATCCAAATGTCATGAATTTACAAAGCTACTCCCCTGTATGTCTAGTATATACCATAAAAATTTCGGAGTCAAAGCATAAAACCATGATTTATTAAAAATCATACAAGGCAACATACTCAAATCTGTCTTGACAGAATTTCATGCAACTTAGAAATTAAACCATTATTTTTATATCAATCCAATTGCTGTGAGACCACTTCCATTACAACCATATGTGTCTTAGGATTCATAAAAACTACTCCTAGCATCCTAATTCACAGAAAATGATTTAATACATATTTTTCTTGTTGTAAACATCAAATCTGTCACAGTGACAGCTTCAGCACATGTTCTTACAAAATCATCAAATAATAGCAATAAGCCTTCATTTCATTTAGGTATTTTTATACCTATACTAAACATATTAAAATACCTTAATAAGCATCCAAATGACTAATTTCATCAATCTTTCAAATTACTAAAACAGAATCACAAGTTCAGCTCCTATAATCAGAATAGAGAATAAAGAAGTGAAACTAAAGCAAACCCTTACTCCAATTATATATCCATACCAGAAAATAAACATATATACATACCCAAAACTGAAGCTAAACTTTAGTAAGAGTTTGATTCCATCTTAGAGAGAGATATCTATGATTTTTGGTGAAAGAGTGAGAGCTGATGGTCAGATGGTGCTGCTGTGAAAGAAAGGAAGAAGAAAGAACAAAAGATCAAAGAAAAGATGAACCAAGGAAGTCTTCTGATGCAACAAAGAAGATAAGGGAGGAAGACTTTTGTGTTGTACGTGTAAGGCCAAAAGGTTGGATGAGTCACCCCTTTCAACTTTAAAATTTGCTTTCCACCCCTTAAAAGCTTATATTTCTAGAAAGGCCCAAAAAACAATATAACTTTGTATATATATCCTTACCTTTATAAATTTCTTTCCACAACATTAAAAAGAGTGTATATGTTTTAGAATATCACAATATTAAAGCTTTATGAACTTAAAAGTAATTAAGATGATAACAAGCATATAAGCCCATAAAATTAATTATGCAGTTAGGTTGGGGTGTTACAGAAGGGGGAGGGATTTGGAAAGGTTTGGAGGGGTTCTAATTACTTCTAACCCCTAATTTTTAGTTCCCCAAATTGGAGAGATTTGGAGGGAGAGTAAAGCATAGAAATGCTTGCCCAATTGAATTACCAAATTTACCCTTACTATATTAACAAAATTACAAACTATGAAAATGCTAATTATGTTGGAAAATCTAGTTTTATGTCTCATACAAAACACACAGCGGAAGCAACAAATATGGATCTATTTCATTCATGATTGATAACATGCACTATGTAAATTTAAAATTTAAGAACAAGATAGCGTACCTTGGAGCAGTGAAATTCAAAACAAAAGATTAGAAGTACTTGGAAACACTTTTAATCTTCACTCTAATTCCACTTTTCACCCAAGAAGTGTGGTCTCTCAATCAGTTTCCAAGGGAGAATAATCGAGTGGTTTCACTCACACATACACATCACTTCACAATAATGTGTCTTTCTCTCTTATGAAAAATTATGTATGTTTATCCCTTTCAAACTAACTAATTATCTAATTGGGCTGGCCTATTGGGCTTTTCCAATTGGACTTTAGTGTGTGGCTTGGAGTGGGACCAAAAAGGACCAATAAGACACTAGTTCGAATAGGCCTTGGGCTTTTCTGTCAACTCTTGACAAGTCTAAAGTTACTATTAATTATATTTAATACCACTATATAAATATAATTGCACTCTAGGCCTTATTAATAAATTATATCCCAGGACTTTACTATACATGCAACCCCTTCACAAAATATTCGTAGTAATACAAAGTCATGAATGTAGACTGCCACTTTGAAAATTACTACATTTTAATCCTTGAGTGCCCGGTTTAATCCAATTTCATAAATATATTCGTTAGTAACTCCTTACTAAAGTGGTTAGGCCTAACACTCTGAATAACCAAACTCATTAAACTTATCTCAAGGGAATATTTTATATCACCGTTAAGAGATTATGAGTTCCATGTTGAGAATATATATTCCTTCAACACTAAATGTGGCTGCCCAACATACTGAGGTTTTGATCGTGACTTTAAATCTCACTCTTGATATATCAAAGCAACCTACATTTCATGATCAGGTCCATTATCCTCTCAGGATTAAGAGTTCATGCAAATAGAAGTCGTGAGATTTATTATTCATTTGACAGTCGTTAGGAGAATAATAAATCTCATAGCGGTCCAGTTCAACATGTCTTAACTTTTAAAAACATATCAACATGCCAACTAGAAGTTTTCACTTCCATGATCAAGACAAATCATCTTAGTTGATATATTATAGTCTTCGCAGATGAAATGCCCAATTTCATTGCCGACTACGAATTATAATTCTGAGTTTACAAATAACTTGTGATTTATATCTTTTGTGACTTTTCACATAAATCACATACTATGCATCTCATGGACTATATGTTAATGTCTAAATATTCATGTTGTCATTATTTTAGATAATAATAAAACAACTTTATTAATCATAACATTAAGTCATACATAATATCATACAATAGGATTTAAGGGCATACATCCTAACAAATTATTCCCTTCTCCTTTACTTAATTTTAGAAACATTCAAATAAGGTAGATGATAACCATTCCCCTCTACACTCCTCCCCACTACTCTCTTCTCCTCTACTCTCCTCTCCCTTCAAACTTCCAAACATAGCATAAAAGAATAATTTTACTTCTTGTTTAAGAAAAAAATCATGATCTTGAATATGCCATTGCTTTTGATTAATTATAGTACTTTCAAGTTGCTTAACGATGGACTTTTACATCTACAGACATTGACGAATGTAAAAACCCCAATAATTGCAAACTCCCGGGACAAGAGTGTATTAACTTACCAGGAAAATTTACGTGTGTTTGTATCAAGGGGTACCATTTGGACCAAAGTGCAAGAGTCTGTGTTATCAATCCATCATCACTACAAGTTAAACTTTTGGTTGGTAAGTATACCTACTGTATTGCACCCTCGCACATTTGGATTACGATGCTTCAGGAATTTGCACTAGATTGTGAGTTAAGGAAAATACTAGCCATGTTTGTGCTTTTTTTTTTTTGGCTGAATTAGCCATGCTTGTTCTTATACTTGAAAGAATTAGTATTAGTATAGTCACAATTAATTGAGGTTCCTCCTTAATTGAGTGTTCATATTGTGTGAGTCTCACGTTGGATTGGGCTGGGCTTTATAGATATTTGTGACTAAATTAAGTCATTTTGTAGCATATCAGCGTTTTCGTTGAGTTGTTACAATGTCACTGTAGGAAACGTTAAACATATAAGCTTTATTAAACTCAAACAAGTCTCTCAAACACACACGCACACATATATATAGAGCGGACACATAGTATAAAAATTAATTTTTATGAATTTATCACAAAATAAACAACTAATGAATTAAAAAAATAAGAAGAAGAACTCTGCTAAAAAAGAAGAAGAAGAAGAAGATCGTCCTTTAATTAATGTGTGATTTGGGAGAACAACAATAAAAAATGATGGCTTGCGTGGACAGAAATGAGTATTTTGAATTATATCAAAAAACCCTTCATAATGTTGAACTCTAATTCTTTATGTAGACTTGAATTTGATGAATTGTTAATTTCTCATTCATATATATATAAATACACATTATATGCCTCTGGAATTGCATTTGATTGTGTGTGAATTGTGCTCCTCATTGATTTGGTACTGATTTAGCAATAGTTATTAGTTTTTTTTTTTTTTTTTTTTTTCTTGGGGTGGGGGGGGGGGGGGGGTGTTACACTTCTCCATATGTTTCTGGAGAATATACTATTAGTGACGGTAGTAGATCATATTTAATTAATTACTTTTTTCTTTCAACCTGACCCTACCACAATGGTAATAATCTGAACAATGAGGACACAAACTGCTCCAAGCCTTGCCAAGGCTTTCATCCCTCATGGAAGTCACAGCCTAGACCCCGTGTTGTTCAGCCTATGCGAAAGAAACTCATCTTCTTCATATATGGTTTCTGGATCCATTTCTCTCACCCCTTTGAAATTGTCTCCCATTGAAATTGTCTCCCATGAGGAGTACTCTCTCTACCCCCTACTGATAGACAATCATTGGTTAGTAGTATTCTGAGTTTCAGTTCAAAATACTATAGCTTGCCATGTTGGCCCCACAAAAAATAATTTCTGGCTCCTCCCCTTGTCGCCAGCCTTCACATTGTATGTGTTCAACATCATAGATATATATGCTCGACTTGGAAAACGTAAAATCATTGTTGTTTGCCTAACACTCTCACCATTTCTTATTGGTGCCAAGCTTCAAGATCGAATTAAGCTTTGCGTGAGGCAAACTAAGAAATAGCATGGATCTAATAGAAATCACACAATGAAATTTCTTGAGAAGGATCTGTTTGTTTGTTTAGAACCCTGAACACTCAGATTGTTTAACCTAATTTATTAACAAGTAGTTACTTAGGTTTATTATGAGATCTAGGTTTAAACACAAACAATCATATCATCATCAAGTGTAGAAAAATAAAAAAGGCAAGCAATATGATGACCTAGAAAAACCAATGAAATCGTCTAGTTTCAAGGTTAAAAACCTGTGGAGGATTTGACCAAAACAATCCACAAGGCAACTAATTCACCATATAGAATGGAAGTTTTACAAAAGATTTTTCCCTAAATCTAAAACTACCTTTTGTAGTATTTACTCACGTGACCATACGTAGTTTCGAATCTATGGACTCTTCTATCTGAATTTGTTGTACATAAACGCCCCCGTTTGTGACTTTGAGATCCAACTCAAAACTTTAGATCACCAGCAATTGTTGATCTTGTATGTAGCAATTTATACCTAGTAGTGTTAAACTCAAACCCTTAAATGTTTTGCAGGCTTTCGGGCCTAATTTAAAATCAACAAAAAATGCATCTTAATCGGTCAAACTTGTCTCTTGATTGGTCAAGCCTTGCAATTTCTCAATTCTTCTTTCGGCAGTTTGAATATTCTTAAATCTTGACTTGAATTAACTTGAGCAATGTCTAACACTGTTCTAAGACATAAATATCTTAAACTAGTCATGTTTTTGTACTCGGTTTTCCAACTTACATAAAATTAAAACCTAAACATTTATTCCTAAATATTTCGAACTTATGACACTAAGAAATGGCTTCCTCATCCAATTGAGCAGCATGTACTTATTGAAAGGCGGTGTTTGTTAATACATCATCACTATATGGGAGTATGGGACCAACGGGTCAACCATGTCGTCATCAACATCACAGGCTTCCAACTCACTACAATCACTCCAACCTATTTCTCTTCTCTTAGAGCTAGGCTCCCAGAAGAAATACTTTGGGTCTGAACACAAAAATCCTTGTTCAATGCTAGGTTTTATAGTAAATAGCTAAAAAGGGAAGAGAAAAAGGAAGGGGGGGGGGGGGACCAATTATTGGTTATTCATTTTGTTCAGACTCTTAGAAAAGTGGGTTTGGGTGAAAAAAGGGGAAGAAGACTTAGCCGTTACGGTTAACAAAAGTTTGAGACAAGGAAGAAACTAAATAGGTTAATATAAAAGTTTAAGGTAAAGAAGATGATAACAACAAGCTCTAAACAGTCAATTCAAAATGTAGATGGCTGAAGGTGACTGTACTCAAAAGGTGTTGTCACAAGAGAAGTTTTTATTTATTATTTATTTATATTTAATAATTGGAACACAATTGATAATTGCACATATGTACTAATTACTTAAAAATTAAAGCAAAAAAAAAAAAAATCATTTTCCTTTTTTTTTTATATATAGAAATTAATTAGAAGTTAACACTAATTTAGACTTTAGGAAAGAGTGGAACGTAAGTTGAAAGAATTAGTAACTTCTACTAAAAAAAAAGTAGGGTACTTCTTATCAAACTCTAGTTTAGACAATCATGTTTTATATATAAAAAATATTGATATTTCATATATTTTTTTGGTTTGACTTATGCAGGTCTTGGTACAAGCTTTGGAACATTATTTCTAATAACGATTTCATTGGTTTTATTCAATGTGATCAAGAAGAGAAGTGAAACCAAGCTTAAGAAAATGTTCTTTAAAAAGAATGGTGGTTTATTGTTACAACAACAATTATCTTCAAATGAAAACAATGTTCAAAATGTAACACTATTCAATTCGAAGGAGTTGGAAAAGGCAACAGACTATTTTAGTGAAAACAGAATAGTTGGTAAGGGTGGTCAAGGTACGGTTTTCAAAGGAATGTTAAGTGATGGAAGAATTATTGCAATTAAAAAGTGCAACACAGTGCAAGAGGGGAATATCGAACAATTCATTAATGAGATTTTTATTCTTTCACAAATTAACCATAGAAATGTGGTTAAGCTAATTGGGTGTTGTTTGGAGACAGAAGTTCCTTTATTGGTTTATGAATTCATTCCAAATGGGACACTCTTCCAATATCTCCATGAAGAAAATGAAGAGTTTCCATTAACTTGGGATATGCGTTTAAGGATCTCCATAGAAATTGCAGGAGCTCTTTTCTACTTACACTCAGTAGCTTCCTCACCAATTTATCATAGAGACATAAAGTCCACAAATATTCTCTTAGATGAAAAGTACAGAGCAAAAGTAGCAGACTTTGGAACATCAAAGTCAATAGCGATTGACCAAACTCATGTCACCACCCTAGTTCATGGAACTTTTGGATACTTGGACCCAGAATACTTCCAAACAAGCCAATTCACAGAAAAGAGTGATGTGTATAGTTTTGGAGTAGTCCTTGTTGAGCTCTTAACTGGAGAAAAACCTGTTTCTTCAACAAGGTCAGAAGCAGGTAGAAGTTTATCCATATATTTCCTTCATTCAATGGAGGAGAACCATCTATTCGATATTCTTGATCATTCAGTAAAGAAGGAAGGTGATAAGGAAGAGGTCATCATAGTTGCTAACCTTGCGAAAAGATGTTTGCACTTGAATGGAAGGAAACGTCCTACAATGAGGGAGGTTGCAATTGAGTTGCAGGGAATTCGAAAAACTTTTAATGGTCAACAAAATTACGAAGAACTTCAATTTTCTAGAAGTGAGGAAATTGAGCATTCAGATGTTAGTTTTACATCAACAGGATCATTTTTTGAAATCGCTTCAACTTCATCATCCACCGTTCTACCACTGCTACCTTTCAAAACAATATGATTTATAAACTTGTTTGTTTTGTAGTAATTTGGTTTCATTCCATGTTGTTAAGTATCAAGACTTCTCTTAATATATTCAGAACAAAATTTAAGAATCTTTGATGAATATTTGTGTAGCAATGGCTTGAATGTGTGTGTGTGTGTGTGTGTGTGTGTGTATAACAATGAGTTGACAATTTTTTTTTTTGCATGCATTGTGAAGGACCCAACAAATTAGGAGTTATTGTCTTTGTAACTTTTTTGTTTTCTTAAAATCATTTGAAGCTGGGCTCATGCCAACAAAGCAACTGAAAAGGTCAAGTTTAATAAGATATTAAAGACTTGAATTCTAAAGTATATATTTCTTTAGTCCTCATTTGTAATTTGTTAGATCTGACTAATTCAAATCAGAGTGATGCTATAAATCTCGTGAATAATTTTGGTGAGTTTTGTAGACAACTCCCAAATATCATGTAACGGTACTGATGATGCCGAAAAATCGTCAGTTAGTCACACGATCCTCACACGATCAAGACAACACTTGCACAACACAGAACAAGAAGACCTTAGGAGAATACCGGTGCGGTACTGGCCAAAGACCCTTCGAAGGTTAAGTTAGAAAACTGTTTCACAACTCTAGAGTGCCACAACTAAGTGAATTATGAGTACCTTGTTTTCTGAGAGCCTTTGGGTTTTTATAGTAGCATAGAACCGACCTTCGTTTCTTGAGTGGGAAGGCTTTTCCTTATGGAGAAGATCATCATTAATGGCGTATATTACAAGATTCTTCTCATGTTACGATTCTATCCATATTGGGACTCTCTCAACTAAGGTTGAACGTAGGACACAAGTTGTTTCCATTTAAGATTACTTGGAGGTCACTTAAACCAAGTAGATGCCACGTGGCCCTGAGATCTGTCTACATTGCGTTTATACATCTTGTATCCGTCCACCATCAGCATACTGGTCTAGCACCGTCAGGTTCATTTGGATGGACCCGTTATGCCTAATTTTTACCCTCTTCAGCTGCCCTCTCACTCCATGGGTCCGTGATCTCTAAGTGGACGGACACATGGAGTGACGGTTTAATTTGCCCCTGAGAGACACACCAAGTCTGACAGGCTAGCCTAGGGTTATTAATGTCGTAGGTGCACGTGGCATCGACTGAATGGTCCATTTCTTGGAACGAAGTGTCTTTTTGTCTTTCGCGTCGTTCCCTCTATATAAACCTACCTCTCTAACCTTCATTCTTTACTTTTCATAGAAATCTTACGATTAGAGCACTACCGTCACCATTGACAAACGAGCATACCGTTCACCTAGTGCACTCGTCACATACACCCTTTTGTTGGTCATCCTTAATCGGTAAGTACTCTTCTCCTTCTGTTAAATTTTTGCCATCTTTTTGACTTTGCACTCCCGTCATCTATTAGATCAGTCAATATCTTAGGGTTTACCGTCATGTGTAGGTGGCAGATGTCTAGTGTGTCAAGTAACTAATCGTGTGTTCGAGAAGAAGTAGGCTACGTTGAAGTGTTTCCGTCAAGTCAGAAATACCCCAACACTTCAAGTGAAGAGAGGAATCCATCGGCCACCTCTCTAACGGATGAGGTTTTGGAGATGGATGGGTCAGAGGCTGACTCTAGTGAGATGGTCTAGATGGTGCTAAACCCCCAATCCAATCTGTCATAGGTCCTGATGGATTTAGGGAGTTCATAATGCTACCTTTATGGATGATTAACGATTTTATTTCTTCCATAAAAGATTCTTACTTCAAGACTCTTAGGGAGAAGTATCAGATACCCGTCAACATACCAATCCATCTACCTTACAAGTCAGAGAAATGTTATTATGAGGGTGTTGAGGGCGTTGAGTTCTATGAGTAGATGCTGAAAGCAGGGCTTAGATTCCCCCTAAGTTCACTCGACCGTCTTCTCTTTCAATACCTTGGTTTGGCCGTCACCCAGATCTCCCCAAACTCCTAGAGGGTTTTCCTTGGCGTAGAGGTCCTGTATGGGGCCATGTCTGACGGAGCATGGAGGTTAATGGTGGAAGAATTCTTTCACTGTTACTGTCCAACTGAGATTACTCAGTCAAAAGGCATGTACAGCTTCGTGCCCAAGAGCCCGTTGTTCAGGCTCGTGTGTGATACCCCCGACTCCAATAGGAACTGGAAGAGTCAGTACTTTTTCATTGAAGGTGATGAGTGGATGTGTCATCCCCGGGACAATTAATATATGCCCGTCAACACAACATGGGGCATAATGCCCTCGTTTGATATGCATCCATCTTTATTCAGGCCTTTAATTGTTTTAGCTTTATACGATACTCTAACCGTCTTCTGTTTTACAGTTCGGGACTGTCCACAAGTCTTACTTGAGCAATGGAGTTTTTTGGAGAAAATTTTTAATAAAACTGTTGAGAAATTTAGACCGCGGTTGATAGAATTAACAAATTTCAAATCCAAGTTGTTAATTAGATTTATTATGAATAAAACTTGTTAAAACAAACAAACATCAATATCATGTCAAAATCATGCAACGGAAAAATAAATAAGATAAGATATGATAATCCAGGAAAACCAATGAAACAAACTTGTTTCACAATAAAAAACCTGGGGGGAAACCTTCTCGAAAAGCAATCCACTATAGTAAAGAGAAGTTTTAGATCTAGTACAAAACCTTTGTCCCTAGACTCTATAATCCCCGTAGATAAGCTTACAGCAAAAACCTTCTACCGCTTTAGAACCTCTGAACTCTTCGATATATGAATGCCACCCTTTTGATGCACGGATCCCAGTACATGACTCACTCCTTTGCACAAATCCCAGTACATGACTCACTCACCAACTTGAGGAAAAAGAATGTTGGCTGCAAAGTTCTTCACTTCATCAACAATAAAGATCAAGAAGCACTTGGTTACAAAACCCTAAAGTGTAAAGACGCAGTAGCTTCTTTTAGAGAGAATAAGGCATCAGTCACCTTTTGCATATGTTCTCCTTGTATTCTCTTATGTGACGGCCTCTAAAATAAGCCTTATATATGTCTAGGGTTGTGAGAAAAGAAACCCTACACAAACACATAAGCTTGAGCCGAAAATCAGATCTGAAAATTTGAATTCCCACAACCTTGATAGATACCTCGATTGATCGAGAATCTATCAAGCTTCATTCATTAAATCCCGATAGATACTGTCGAGCAGGTGTCGAGCTATCTGTCTGCAGGTGTCGAGCTATCTGTCCAACTTTAATGTATAGCCCTTCTTCACTTGTTTCTTAGTCCAATCTTCATGGCTTTAATACTAGACTTGAACAAAATGTTTCTTGAAGTATTAAACACATCTTAGATCTATCCAATTACAAGTAAATGACATTTTGTCAAAGGATTAGCCAACTACATAAATATTGACATATGTTCCTAACATGAATCACATATGTCCTAACAATCTCCCCCTTTGGCAATCTGTGACAAAACCACAACAAACAAATGAACATATGAGAGAAGTCATAAATCACATAACTCATATTCACTTGTTGAATACAATAAAATCTATCCTAACACAAACTCTTGAAAAACTTTGCAAGAAGAGAGTTTATGGCAACTAGACTTTGACAACCTGTATTTCTGAAATACTTAAACAAAACTCATCACGGCATCTTAGTGTGAAACAGAAATAATAGATTGCATACAAGTAATAAGAAACATGTGTATAAAGATAGAAAATAAACAACTCATGTAAAGATAGGTGAAAGAAGACATACATCATATATATATATATATATATATATCAAAGATAAGTACAATGTTTGTAAAAATGGTCACAAGACCGGAGTACAAGAAGAAGGAAGTAAGCACTCCTCTTAACAAGATGAAACACATCTTGTTAGGGGGAGTGCTATGGATGACAAGATAAAAGAAAGATGCAAAACATATGAAAACAATGCATACAAGAGGATCTCGACAGATCGAGAGGTGTCGAAATGCTATCAAGCCAACCTCGATGGATCAAGAAGGTGTGGAGGATCTATCGAGGGGACAAAAAGTTTCTCGATCGATCAACCTAGCTATCGAGAGGTATCGAGATTGCGATAAAAAGCAACTGAAGAGCTCGACAGATAAGCCAGGTATCGAGGATCTATTGAGGAGATGTCGAGATTGCTTAAAAACAGTTTTTCGAGAAGAGAAAAACACAGACATGAATGCAATCAAGTATGCAACTCAGTCAAGAATCCAATCAACATATTAAGTTCTCAAAATCATCTCTCAACAATAATTTTAAGCACATGGATCTCAAAACCACACAAACACACACACTAAACATGTCTAACCAATTTTATATTTCAAAAATAAGCCAAGACAATTTAGTAAGCATACATTAGCACATGTAAAACTTGTGATGGCCAAATCACATTGTACCTGCACATGTATCAAGATTAGCAAAGAATATTGTGTGTTGTGTGTGAAAAACATCACAAGATTGCAAATTTGTATGCATGTTATGATGATTTGAGATATGAGAAAATCACTTTAACTCACACACAATCATAACTGTTTGATGAGGACTATCACCTTTGAAGTACATCCTATAACTCCGACATCTCCTAGAACACACGCTTGCAATCATATTTAAAAACATTTTTGATCTTTTTGCTTTTTAATTTTCTTTGCATATATTTTTTTCTTTTAAGCAAACCATGCATGGGCATATATAAGAGAGAAAAGAAATACCCAATAATGTTAAGCTTTTGACATTGCACTTTTGCTATGCCGAAGCAAACAGATGTAATTGACATTGCACTTTTGCTATGCCAAAGCATACAGATGTCATTTCATGATTGGCAGGTAACAGTAGTAAAATAGTTATTTATGCCTTTCTCTTAGGATTTTCTAGTCCTACCCGTCAAAAAGAGTGATATGAGTGTTAAGTACAAGAAATCACTTAACCTTACTCATCACAAACACGAGCCACAAAGCTCACTTGCTTAGTTGTGCATAGAGATGCTCATCTAAGCTACAAAAGATACAAAGTTTAGAAAACTTTGTTTCAATGGCCATCTAAAGTACACAAGTACCAATGTACACAAACACACACTGTTTTTGTATTTTCTGATTTTTCTCTTTTTATTTTTATTTAAAAAAAAAACAAAATAAAAACTAAACAACTAAAAAAAAAAAACGGACAAACAACAAGAAAGCATGAAAGAAATATGCATATGCATGAAGGCATGATAGAAAAATGCAGATGCATGAAAGCACGATTCCAAAAGTAGATAAAAAATCAAGCAAAGAAAGTCCTACTTTAGATAGAAAGAATTAAAGCAGAGGACAAACAGAAAAGATAATTAAATCTTAGGCTCCTTTCTCACCCACACAGCACGAGTCTTTGGCCTTGAAGATGAAAAGGCACGTGTCCTAGTATGTCTACTAAAGGACATAGAAGAATTAAAATTCTCCTGAAATTGAGTTAAAAAACTCAAAGCTTTTAATAACTCTCCAAACAAAGGTGTAGGTCCTTGAGAGGCAACCTGTGACCGTTTGGACAATCGCTAATGAGGATTCAACTTAAAGCAATTAGGACGAATGTGTCCAGAAACACCACAATGATGACAAACAGGAGGTCTAACAAAGGATTTAGAATTAACCAAAACAGTTTTGGATTTCATACCTTTATCACCTTTCTCGGATTGGGGCACAAAAACAATCCTTGATCCAGAAGCCGTGGAAGAGGAAGGGTTGGAGGAAACAGCATATCCCAAGCCAGTCTTATCAGAACTAGGCTTTTGAGCACTCAATACCTCATCAAGCTTTGCACTAGACATCCTAACTATTTGAGTTCTAGCTTGACTAACAGATCAGCTTTTTTAGTTTTTACCTCATTAAGCTCTTTTCTACAAAGTTGAGAAGTCTTTTCAGATTTTATAAATTCAATGCATAGCTTATTATAGGCTTCCTGAAGGCTCAACTTCTTGGGTACTTCATCATCAGAAGAATCCTCACTATCACTAGCACTCTCCACAATCACCTTATCAGTTAAGACAGTAAAGGCCATAACGTGACTACATTCAGCTGCATACTCATCAGAAGAGTCATTCTCAGTATCACTCCAAGTAGCAACCAACCCTTTACCTTTTGACTCCTTGGTTTTTCCTTTATGAGGTAGTCTAGGCACTCTATCCTCATATGATCAAAACCTTTGCACTCATGGCATTTGATGGGAGGTTTCTCATTCTTACCCTTCCTTGAGGATTTAGATTTTCTAGGAGGTTTGCCCTTATCCTTTTTCCTAAATTGAAGATGCTTGATAATCTCATCAGTGATGAAGGTTAGACCTTTATCCTCATCATCATCTTCATCTTCATCTTCATCTTCATCTTCACTTTCATCTTCATCTTCAAAGTCCTCAATCTCTTCCTCTATACCCTTAAGAGCCAAGTTTTTATTCTTTCCACCTTTTCCCATTAAACCTAATCCGATCTCATAGGTTTGAAGGTTCCCTACAAGCTCAGTCAAAGGAATTTGATCAATGTCCTTTTCTTCTTCAATGGTAGTGATCTTGGCATAGAATCTTTCAGGTAAGGACTTAAGGATTTTCCTAACAATTTTGGGTTTTACAATAGATTTTCCAAGATTGAAGGTTGAATTCACAATATCCTTGAGTTTAGCATATAACTCATCAAAGGTCTCATCCTCTTCCATCCTTATATTTTCAAAATTACTAGTAAGTCTTTGAAGCTTCACAGTCTTTACTGCCTTGGTACCTTCATAGGTGGTCTCAAGAATAGTCTATGCTTCCTTGGCAACTTCTATGGATGATATTTTCTTGAATTCCTCATTGGTCACCCCCCAAAACAACGCATTCAAGGCCCTACTGTTGAAATTTGCCGCCATGATTGTTGCTTCTTCCCAATCCACCGGCACTTCCTTTGGCTTAATCTAGCCAACTTCAACAGCTTACCATACCTGTTTACCTAGAGCCTACAAAAAGACTTTCATATGAACTTTCTAGTACGTATAATTAATGACATCAAATAAAGGAGGAATCAAAAGAGATTGTCGACGATTCATGACAATAGGGGTCAAGGATCACACTAAAGAAATTAATTCAATCAGAGTGTACCCGCTCTAATACCACTTGTTGAGAAATTTAGACCCCGGTTAATATAATTAACAAGTTTTAAATCCAAGTTGTTAATTAGATTTATTATGAATAAAACTTGTTAAAACAAACAAACATCAATATCATGTCAAAATCATGCAATGGAAAAATAAATAAGACAAGATATGATAACCCAAGAAAACCAATGAAACAAACTTGTTTCACAGTAAAAAACTTGGGGGGAAACCTTCTCGAAAAACAATCCAATATAGTAAAGAGAAGTTTCAGATTTAGTACAAAATCTTTGTCTTTAGACTCTACAATCCCCATAGATAAACTTACAGCAGAAACCTTCTACCGCTTCAGAACCTCTGAACTCTTCAATATATGAACACCACCCTTTTGATGCACAGATCCCAGTACGTAACTCACTCCTTTGCACGAATCCCAGTACGTGACTCACTCACAACTTAAGGAAGAAGAATGTTGGCTGCAAAGTTCTTCACTTCATCAACAATGAAGATCAAGAAGCATTTGGTTAAAAAACCCTAAGGCGCAAAGACGCAGTAGCTTCTTTCAGAGAGAATAAGGCATCGGTCACCTTTTGCATATGTTCTCCTTGTATTCTCTTATGTGATGGCCTCTAAAATAAGCCTTATATATGTCTAGGGTTGTGAGAAAAGAAACCCTACACAAACACATAACCTTGGACCGAAAATCAGATCTGAAAATCTGAATTCCCATAACCTCGATAGATACCTCGATCGATCGAGAATCTGTCGAGCTTCATTCATTAAATCTCGATAGATACTATCGAGCTATCTGTTCGCAGCTGTCGAGATATCTTTTTAGCTTTAATGAATAGCCCTTCTTTACTTGTTTCTTGGTCCAATCTTCATAACTTTAATACTAGACTTGAACAATATGTTTCTTGAAGTATTAAACACATATTAGATCTACCTAATTACAAGTAAATGGCATTTTGTCAAAGGATTAGCCAACTACATAAATATTGACATATGCTCCTAACATGAATCACATATATCCTAACAAAAACCAAGTTAGAAGAGAGGATGTGGGCTAAATTGGTTAATCTAGACACCCTCTTCTGGTATTGCAATAGACCAGAGCCTACTTAAGCCGCCCGTCGCTATGAACTTCAAGTGCGCCAACGTAAATCCATCACCAAACACTTGTTTTAATTCTTTTTTTTCTTTTTCTTTTTTTGTAACATTGTGTATCCGTCCACCTTTGCAGAGATGGACAGCACCAGGAGGAGGGCCTTCATTAATCAGCAAAGGAAGTAGCCAAAGAAATCTGACCATCTTCCTAAAAGCCCAAGACCGTCCCTAAGCCCGTTGTGGGTTTGAAGGTTGAGCCCAAGAAAGCGGTCACCCCTCTTGGCCAAGGAAGGGGCAAAGGTTTCATGAAGGGCCCCTCTGTCACTGAAAAACCTCCGTCCTCCTCTGTGAGGATTTGAAGTACGCGTTGGAGCAACTCTCGTCCATCATTACACCCGACGACTATGAGGACTTGAGCAACCATGCTACAGAAGCCATAGGGGAAACGGGGCTTTTTAACATTGCTCAGGTAATCATGCCCATCCTTTTATTGCTTTTCTTTCCTTCATCTTTCCTTGTTACTAACCCCCTTTGTTTCTAGGAAATGTTGATGATGTAGGGGTTGATGGGTCGTTGCCTGAACCATGAGACGGCACTGGACCGAATTAGGGCGATGGCAACCTTGATGGAGGATGAGCTAAACGAACTAAAGGCCTGGAAGGTGGTCTAGGAGAAGAAGCTTGCCTTGTTAGTGGAAGCAAGGGATGAGTTGGAGAAGCAGATGGAGCTATTGAAGCGGGTCTTGGAAGATAAAGAATAGGAAATCCGTGATACCAGGGACCAGCTCCGTCAGGCGAAGAAGGAAGTGATTCGTGAGTATTGCGACTCTAACGCCCTCTTGGCCGAGCTTGGAAGCTCATTTGTTGATGGGTTTGACGACACTCTCCATTAAGTCAAGGCTTCTTATCCAAACCTGGAAGTGTCAAATGTCAACATTGATGCCCAGGCCCAAACTTCAGTTTTGTCTGTCGTCTCGAAGAGCAAAGAAGACTTGTTTGCTAATGAGGCCCTAGAGGATCTTCGTGATGACGGAGAGCAAACTCAGGTTAAGCTTGCCGAGGATAGCACCCGTCACCCTGAGGTGGTTGAAGAAAAAGATGAAACTCCTGTTCACTAGTAGCTTTTTTCTCTTTTTTTTTTTTTTTTATTGTAAGGTTTTGAAGAACAATTTATGTTTTGTTGCTTTCTGATCGTAGACATCCCCCTTTATAGGTTTTAAGTAACATTTGATTGCTATCTCTATTATCCGTCTACTCTTATGCTTGTGAATAAATTTTGTTCAATTTATGCTCCTATGTATAACCCATAATTTAATATGCATCCGTACTGTTGAACCCGTGCATTTTATGGACTTTACGATTATGTTCGCCCACTATGTGGACTAATAGCCTTAACTTGTCGTTGATTCCGTCCAGTGGCGGCTCCAAGAATGTTTCTCAAGGTGTTCCTAGGTGGGCTTGCTCTGTTACAATTTTTTTTTTCTTCAAATTTTCTATTACAATTTTTTCCTTTTTAGATCTTAGTTCATTTTTTTTAGCTTTTTCTTTTTGCTTGAAAACAATATTATGAATACCGTTTTAGGACCTTATTTCGATTTGTTAAGTGGAACGAAATATTTCGGTACCAATCTATTTCGACAAACCGTTTCAAGGTGTTTTAGGGTTTTTTAAAAAATTAAAAATATTATATATTTATATTTTCTTATACAACATAAAATTATTGATCCAAATAAGTAAACCTCAAATAAAACAAATCATTTAGTTTTTCTTTTTTTGACACTCAAATCATTTAGTTATTACATAACAATTACTATTTTAGAATATTAAAAAATAAATATGTAATTAAATAATGAAAAACAACAACAAAGAATAGTACAATAAGAGTGTATACATGTATATCATAATATTGGGAAGAGGTAAGACTTAATAAATAAGTTTGAAATCAAACTTTTTTGTCAGCTTTTTGAGTTTTGTCATTTCCAAAGCTTTGTCACGTGGGTGGGGTCAGCAAGCTAAAAGTCTAAAAGAAAACTAAAGAAAAAACTTGACAAAGCAAAAACTAGAGTAAAAAGAGAAAGAAGAGGCAAACTAGCAAAACGTCTTAGACGAAGCAAAGAAGAAGAAAAAGAAGAAGAAGAAGAAGAATGGGCGATCTTTGCGATGGCTGGATTTTTTTTTTTAGGCATTCGACACAGGTAATGACATGTTGTGCTGATGAGTTTGTCAGTTTAGGGATTTTTCTTTTTTTCTTCTAAAAACTGGTACCGGCTGAAATGTAACAAATAATCCACCAAAATTTAATTTTATTGACATAAAAAAATTTTGAGGGTGTTCCTAATTTTTTTTAAGGGTAAGTAAATAAAATTTTTTTTAATCATTATATATATATATATATATATATATAAATTCAGGTCAGGGTGGTCTTAGGACCACCCTGACCTGTATGTGGCGCCGCCATTGATTCCGTCCTTTTTGTGGATCTTATAATTATCATTCTTTTGGATGAACCTGTTCATTATGCAGGCTTTAATTTAACGTGTTGTTGAACCCGTTCATTTTGTGTATGTAGTTGTCACCCTATTAGATGAACCAGTCCACTATGTGGACTTTAATTCAACATTTTACTGAACCCGTCCATATTATGGATTTGAATGGGGCCCATTCTGGAGGGATTGACTCCGTCCACTCTATGGATGCCATTTCATTTATTAGTCGACAGGATTGCCACCAGTTAGTTATCCTTTGAGTATGACACCCGTATACTTCTATGGACCTAAGTCTGTTCACTTTATTTTGTTCATCTTCTGGGATGAACCCATCCTATCATGTTCTTTATTTTGTAGTTTAGTTTGTCCATTATATGGACTTATACTTTTCAGATCACCCTCTTGGATGAATCCGTCCTATCATGGACTTTATTTTGTAGTTGAGTCCGTCCATTATATGGACTTGTACTTTTCAGATCACCCCTTTGGATGAATCCGTCCTGTCATGGACTTTATTTTACTTTAATGAGTATGTAGACATGTAGATACATATTATATCATACATAATATTCTTGAATAACTTCTCTTATTATATGGTAAATATGCATGTAGAAACTGTTCTTATAAAAAACTCGCCCTTTGGGCTTAAAGAAACTATGAATAACAAAGTCTTATCGAAAAAACAATAAACTGGAAATGAGGAGCATTATATTGTTCAAGTTGTTGCCTACTGGTAGTATTTCTTCAGGTGCTCTGTGTTCCATGGGTGATGTAGCTTTTGCCTGTCTAATGTCTCCAAATGGTAGGTTCCCTTTCTATGCCATGATGTAATTCTGTACGGCCTTTCCCAATTAGGTCCTAGCTTTCCTTGGGAGGCATCTTTTGTTGCGCCGATCACCTTTCTCAAGACAAGATCTCCAACATGGAAGTCCTTGTGCCTGACATTAGAGTTGTAGTACTTTGCCATGAGGTTCTAGTACTGTGCTAACCTTTGCTCAGCTGTCGCCCTGACTTTGTCCACCAGATCAAGCTACAGGTGCATAGTTTCAACGTTCTTGCTTTCGTCATGGTTCCCTACCTGGTAGCTTGTGAGCCCTACTTCTACTGGGATGACTGCTTCGCTTCCATATGCCAGCCTAAACGGTGTCTCCCCCGTGGGTGTTCTTGCCGTTGTCCTGCATGCCCATAAAACACTTGGTAGCTTGTCCGGCCATATATATAAAACCAACAAAAGCAAGTAACACATAGACACATTACACTGCAACACATGCTATAGATTCCTAAAAAGATTATCTAATTTACGTATTGGAGGGTCCTTGATTGGCACCATCCCGGTGTCTTTCATTACTTGGTGTTTTCTCTTAAATAGGAACCCCCATCGTTCAACGGCATTGACAAAGAACATATTGACAAGGCAATTTCTTGTTTTATCAACGTCAACAAGATTTAAGTCTTCTAATGGAGTCACTCGTTTTCATAGTTGAAGGGATCTAACATATCAATAACTTAAAAAGATCCATGATTACTTTCTCCCACACAAATTTTAAATTTTAAGAGATAAAGCTACCAATTAAACTTTTATTTGCTGTTACTCTGTAAAACTCTACCTTGTCCCTAGGCCCCTCCTCTAATAACTTTTGAAAATATTACATGTACGTATACATGTTTAGAAAAAGCCTGTCCATATTGCAAAAGAGCAATCCAAATAGTCTTTTACTTTATTTTTTAAGTTGCATTTATCACATTCGCGTCACGAATTTATTAGCGTTTTGTAGTACACTTTATTGCTCTCAACAAAATAAAAATTTGTAGTACAATTTATAGTGTCTTGACCCTATGTTACATGTGTGTTTGTAAAAGTGTCGTTTCCCCAAAAGGTTGGAGTGTTCGGTTCACCTATTTAGGTTGGTAATATAACTACCGACCAGTCTTGCCCCAGAAGGTCAAATTACGACTTTTTTATGTTATAAATTGGGTTTAGGTCGTGACATAGTCAATTTATGTTAAACAAACAATCATGAAAAAAAAATCAAATTATGAGTATTTTGAATGGTCAATTTGGACCAGTAATACAAATGCAACTACTGCTTTCAAATCATGACAAATATTTACTTTTCAAATGGACAAAATTGGCTTGTGCCCCTTTTAAAAAAACAATCCAGCATTTTACCTCCTTTCCCAAACTAATTAGGGAAATACCCTTCTTTTGAAACTCAATTTTCTCAAAATCGAGTTAAACCCTATAGTAGCGTTTTTAAGGAGTCTATAGTGATGTTTTCAGGACCTATAGTGGCATTTTGGAACTTGAACTCCATGAACTCGAGTAATAGGTATTAAAAAAAAAAAGTTTGCCTATAACTCGAGTTTAAGGAGCTCGAGTTCCAAAACGCCACTATAGGTCCTTAAAATGTCCCTATAGGCTCCTTAAAACGCCGCTATAGGGCTCCAGAATTTTTTTATTTTTTTTTTAAACTTGATTTTTAGAAAATCGAGTTACAAAAGTGGAGCATTTCCCTAATTAGTTTGAAAAAGAGGGCAAAATGCCACTTTTTTTGCACGAAAAGGGCATTTGCCCATTTTGTCGCTTTTCAAATTGATAGAATCTACTGCTTATACTGAAAATTTTGGGAAGTAACTCATGCGGTGGAAGTCCATTACGGGAGAGATCTATTCAAATACAAATGAGAGCTTAGAAATAATAATAAGAATATAATTCCAAGAATAATTCCAAAGCCTCTCTTATTTGAAACTTGACCTTTTCAGTTGCTCCATAGTCGTGAGCATAGCTTGAAGTAATGTAATATTCAGGTTAGTTGATAGCGGCACCCACAACCTCGAGACTTTTTAAGTTTCATAGTCTTAGAAAGTTTAGAGAAACGAACAAATATTTTTACTTAGTTTTTAACACAATGTAAATAGGATATTAGGATTATGGATTTGAATAAATAAAGCGAATCAAGAACTCCTAGATTAGAGATAATTTCCTCCCATAAAATGAAGTATGGTAAATTGTGTCGAATTCTGTTTGTTTAAACTAACTAGAATTTTTGGATAAAGCAACTAAATTCTAAAATTTTTGGATAAAGCAACTAAATTCTAAAAAAAAATTTAGTAAATAGAGTTTGATTTTTTTTTTAAACAAATGCTAATTAAATTGAGTATTTATTTTTGACAAATTCTCTAATTGACTCTCTATTTTTTACTTTTAAATATATATATATATATATATATAACTTTTTTCCATGCACAGGTTACTAACAAGTAGAAATGTAATTTTAAAGAAGTTTTCCTTTTAATCTATTTGAGGGAAAAAAATTTAGATAACATAAAACTGACCCAAATAACATGATAATTACATACATGTTTAATCTAACTTTTTTTTTTTGATAATTAGATAATTACATAAAGGGAGAAAATATTTGAATCTTAGAATTATCAATTGAAAATACTAAGAAATACCAATTGAGTTATAAGACTCTTTACATGTTCAATGTAACTTGAGTTTGCAAAACTCAATAAGCATTTTTCAAATATAGACTATATATATACATATAAATATATAATTCTCCACGAACGATTCTGTAGTCCAAATTTCAGGTTAGCTTACAGCGGCATGCACAAGACATTACAATGAGCAAAGACCTTCTTCTTCTTCTTTTCTTTTTTTTTTTCTTTTCTTTTTTTTCCTTTCTTTTTTCTTCTTTAAATAAAATGGCAGAAACACTTACCTAATTAGGGACTCGGTAAAATTACTGGATAAAAGTCTTCTAACAGTGTCCAAAATTCTAGTTTAATAGCTGACCACACTTTTTTGTAATAGAAAAAAAAAAAAAAAAAAAAAAAATCATGCCACACGCTCTCAAGGTTGAAAATGTTTTTTTCCCTGTTGAATAAATCTTTTCCTCCGCACTACGTTTTCAAGGTGGAATGAATCTAAGTTTTATTCCTCCATGCCACTCGTTTTCAAGGCTGAATAAATCTAACAAATCGATGACTTGAAAAATGTTGTGGTAATTTTCTCTCCCATACAAATTTAAAGAGATAAAGCTACCATATTAATCAGTTCTTGGTTCTTAGTTTTTACTTTGGACGTCAGGTTGGCTCTATAGCTTAAATCATTTTTTGGTAATTATTTAAAACACTACTAAACAATACTCCAAAATTATGGGCAATAATTGGTTTTGCCGGGGAGGAAAAAAAAACAGCCGTAGCTAGGCTGTGCACTTTCCTTCTATCCTCCAGATGGTCGTAAAATTGTAAGTCAATAGAAATCCAACCTAATTGTTCTTATGCTAATTTCAAAAACAAAATTGTTCTTAACTATGTCAAGTCATTATTGATGGCCAATTTACCTTAACTTCAATTTCTTTAGACCAATCTTCCATATGGGTGTTTATAAAAAAAAAAAAAAATCTTCCATATTGGTACATTGTCGTCACACGTCACATACTAAACAACCTCTCCCTTCCGTGTTTTTTTTTTTTTTTTTTTTGATGAACACAACCTCTCTCTTCCTTAAAACTAAAATCAAAATTAGAAAGTATCAACTTTCTTTCAAAATGCATTACTTTACCCAATGTAAAGTATAGCTCTCTCTTTTTAATTAACAACTTTTCATATTGTTGGATGTAGACCCTATCAAATCTGATTATTAACCAATTTTAAGGCCAAGTTGATTATTAGATTTATTATGAGAAAACTTAGATTAAATAGATAAACATCAATATCATACAAGAGCAATATAGTAAATAACGGACGATGTGATGACCCAAGAAACTAACAGAACAAACTATTTTCTCAAGATAAATGTGGGAGGACCAGAGGACTTGTCCTTATCAATCCCTAGATAAACAAATCAACTATTAAATAAAAGTTCATAGATTGAATAACTGGAAAAAATGGGCAAATGCCCTTTTCACACAAACTAAGTAGCATTTTGCCCTCTTTCCCAAACTAATTAGGAAAATGCCCCTCTTTTGAAACTCGATTTTCTCAAAATCGAGTTTAAAAAAAAAAAAATTTGGAGCCCTATAGTGACGTTTTAAAGAGTCTATAGTGACGTTTGCAGGACTTATAGTGGCGTTTTATAACTCGACCTCCATGAAATCGAGTTATATGCAATTTTTTTTTTTCATTTTTTTTTGCCTATAACTCGACTTTGTAAAGATCAAGTTATAAAACGCCGCTATAGGTCTTGAAAACGTCACTATAGGCTCCTTAAAAACGCCGCTATAGGGCCTAACTCGATTTTTAGAAAATCGATTTTCAAAAGAGGGGCATTTCCCTAATTAGTTTGGAAAAGGGGGCAAAATGCTGATTAGTTTGTGTGAAAAGGGTATAGGCCAATTTTGTCCTTGAATAACTATATTCTTCGTAAACTTAACTAAAGTTACCATATTTAGCTCTAAGATCCATAGAATTTTTGTTCTTGCACACTGAAATCCTGAAGTTTGAGCATTTATCTTGACATTCCTATAGACTATAACAAGGCAAGATTTGATTTATGTGCGTACTTGCCAACACAAATCTAGTTATTTAAAACCTACAACATTTCTTCTTCATTACAATTTATGCCTAAACTGTAATTTATATTTTTTGGATGAAATTAAATTTTGGTTGGTTAATATTAATTCTTCAACTTATGTATTGACCCGCCTTTGAATAAGAAGCTTGATACTTTTGAGTGATTGTATTGTTAATTGAAGTTACTTTAGTGCCTGTACTAATTTAGATTCTATCATTGTACACTTTAAAATTTATTTTATTCTTTTCATATTTTAATTTTATATTCAGTGTCTTTTTTTCTAGGAGAAACAATTCAGAGCATTTTAATTGTATATTTTAATTTTATACAATTTAGGAGAAACAATTTTATATTCAATTGTATATTTTAATTTTATATACAGTGTTTCTTTTTTCTTTATATAAAGTCTACAACTCATTTTTCTAGGTGAAACAATTCAGAACATACACCTAGTGACACTAATATTTTCAGTCAAGTAGAGAACTGCATCATTCTTGGGCAATTGGACCATCTATATTACTAAGGCCTGCCGTATGGATTGAAAAACTGTCAAATGTGAACCAATTGCTTATTTCATTGACGGAGGGAAATAATAAGTAATGAGTAATATCACCTACTGAAAATGCTAACTTCCAAAAATGAGCATAATGAGAGCTAATGACCTCCTTACTAGAGAGCTCTCTGAATATTTTCATTTTCCTGTATAGAACAATTACGACTTTCTTTTGCCTCTTAATAATAACAATTGTAAACAAAAAAGGCCTTGATGCACGATCTATAAGCAAGTATATTTCTAAACCGTGGCCAAGCAATGAAGAAAAAGTGAATTCATCCAAAAAAGAAAAGGAAAAAAAAAAAAAAAAAAGAACTAAACAGTGAACAATGGTCAACTGGTGTCTGAAACCCATTCTTAACAAAGAAAAATTCATAGGCATGTCCCATCGCCATATGCTTGCAAGGAATACACCACTTCAGTGGTATAAAACCAATAAATGCAATCCAAAAATCCATTATGTAAATAATTGAACTCTTATTTGTTTGTGAAAATTTGTTATCTTTATCCATGCTGTGCAAATGTCCTCATAATGGGACGCCTTTAAGCTCTATAAAAGAAGCTAGTCAATAGAGAAGCCCATTGGAAAACCATGATTGGCTTGAAGAACTTCAACCATATGTGGAATAATGGGAAGGTCTACATAAGAGAAGGCCAAAAATTTATCATTAGTATTAAGAGCTAGAATATGGAAGGAAGTACTGGGAAGGATAGAGAGATGGGGAAGAAGATATATTGGTCACTTCGAGGGGACCACCTCCAAATAGAGTTAGAACAAGAAAATGAGACTAAGTAATTCCAAGCTTCCCTTTATTATACCCAAATTGGAGCTGATATACAATTACAACCAATTACAATCTCAGTAACTACCCCAAATGTAACTATCTGTGACTATCTCTAACGATTCCCTAACTAACTCTCACTAACTGATCACTTAGCTGCACATGCCTCTGTATAGCACCAGTACACGCACCCATCATCACCACAATAGGCACACCTCATCACACTGTTAGACACGTCACACACACACTCTACTAATCCAGCTGTTAGGCACTGTTAGGTTCTAAGAATTAGGAACTAATGTATTAGAACTTCAATTTGTAATGTTGGCAAACCATGATCAAAACAATCTTTAGTCTTGTGTTAGACTTGCTCAAAGTATGGCTTTTTATGTAAAGCTGGAATCGAGTTAACTGCAGAATTTACTGTGCACTTCTGCCTGACTCGATTGATTGAGAATTAGACTCGACCGATAGAAAATCGTGCAGAACGTTTTTCTGCAGAAAATTCCCAACTCAGCCCTAACCCATTTAATGTATAGGGTTTTATGTTTTGCCCTAAGTATATAAGGGAAAACCCTAGCCACGTTTTTAGAGTTCTGAATGCTGTGTTTGTGAATCTATTTGTTAGATCTAGAGGTGTTTACCTTCACATACACTTAGGGTTTCCAAACTCTAGATTCATATCAAGAGATTGGTAAATCATACAGTTGCAGAATCAAAAGAGCTTCAAGATATACAAGCAGGTGTTGCTTGTGCTTTGCTGAAGAATTCAAGGAAAGGAGGAGGCCGTGGTCTCGGAGCTGTCACGTGGTCGTGGTAGTAAGTTTCCTACAGGCAGGTAGCAATAGGATGTTAGTGGTCTAAGTCTCTATTGTGTAAACTTCGATTCTTTCATAGTGAATTCATTTTACCTTGAGGATAGCTAGGTTAAATCCTCCCCGGGTTTTTTACCGGTTTGGTTTTCCTGGGTCATTATATCATGTGTTCTTTATTATTCCGCACTTTTACATGATTTGATATTTATATGTTAACCTAGATTTGAATAATTTACCTAAGTTAATTACTTGGCTAAATAACTAGGTTAATTTGTTTCGGTTTAAAGGGTCTAAACGAAATCACAATTGGTATCAAAGCGGGTAGCTTGTGTTTTTGATCCTTTGATCTTTGAGCTGATCCTTGACCCCTGTTGTCATGGAGCACAGACACTTTCTTGTTGTTCCACCTCATTTTGATGGAAACAACTATGCTTATTGGAAAGTAAGGATGAAAGTATTCCTGAAATCCATTGATGAGAGAGTTTGGAACTCTGTTGAATATGGGTGGGAGAAGCCCACTACTCCTGTGAGTGAGTGGCAAACTTCTCAAAAGGAGGCAGCTGTTTTCAATAGCAAAGCTATGAATGCTATTTTTAATGCTGTCTCTATGGAGGAATTTAAGAGAATCTCTAATGTTGAGGTTGCTCATACTGCTTGGAATATCCTCCAGACTGTGCATGAAGGCACATAGACAGTTAAGATTAATAAGTTGTAGCAATTAACTACTAGATTTGAAGGCATTAGAATGAATGATGATGAATCTTTTGATGAGTTCTATGCTAAATTGAATGATATTGTTAATTCTGTATATAATTTGGGTGAAATCTATGATCAACCTAAAATTGTTAGGAAGATTCTTAGATCTTTGACTGAGGATTTTAGACCCAAAGTGACTGCCATCACTGAAAGCAAGGATGTGGACTTCATTCCTGTTGATGAACTTGTAGGATCTCTTCAGTCCTATGAGTTGGACCTACCCAAGACAAACAAATCCAAATCAATGGCTCTTAAGTCAGTTGATGATGTTGAGGATGGTGGATTTGATGATAAATTCTCTGCTACAGAGATTGCCTATCTTGCCAAGAACTTTAGAAACTTTCTTAGGAACAATAACAGAAGGGCAAAAGGCAAGAACACTGTTGAACCTAGGAATTTTAGGAGGAATAATCCCACTAAGGTTAATAACACTGAAAAACCTAAAGAGAAAGTAGGTCAACCTTCTAATAATTCTTTGAGACAACAATGTTATGGATGTCAAGGGTATGGGCATATGAAATCTGAATGTCCTACATACTTGAAGTCTAAGGGTAAAGCTATGGCTGTGACTCTTAGTGATGATAAAGTTTCTAAAAATGAATCCGCTAGTGATGAGGATGGAAACTTCATTGCTTTCACTGCTACTACTGTAGTTAATGAAAGCATGTCTGTTGAAGAGAACCCTTCTGATGGGGAACTCTCTGAAGATGCAGATTTATAGGAAGCCTATAATAAACTTTGCAAAGTTGCTGCAAAGGATGCCATGAATGTTGATTTAGGCTTGAAGAAAATTGCATCTCTTGAGCTTGATAAGAAGAATTTGCTTGTAAAATTGTTTGATGCAAATGAGCTTTTGAATAATGTGAAAACTGAGAACATGCTTTTACTTGATAAAGTTAAATGTTTGGAACTTGAATTATCTGTTGCTAGAGAACAAACTAATAGGTCTGCAAGCTCCAAAATTGACCACATGTTAAGTGTTCAAAAGTCTCCTTCTGACAAAACTGGCTTAGGTTTTGTGGAAAGCATCTCTGTGCCAAAATCTCATTCCACAAATTTTGTTCCCTCTTCTGAACCTCCTAAGAGTGAGATTGTCAAACCTTTGGTGAGTGAACCTGTTAAATCTGTAGATGTTACTCCACCTAGGAAGATTAGGGTTGATCTTCAAGAGTCTCATTCTAGAGCTTCTACTTCTACTAAGGGCAAGTTGCATGATAAGCCTGCATAGGTTTGTCATTTTTGTGGAAAGTCTGGATACATTCGTCCAAATTGTTTCAAGTTGCAAGCTGCAAAGCGAGCAAATAAACCTAAAGTACCTGTGCCTCAAGCACATGATCCTATGGTACTTATTGGTGAATTGGTAAAGGCGTTAAACCTTTATTCCAATCCTGGAGTTGGTCAGAATTATAATATGAATCATAACTCCAATGCAAGAGTTGCATCTAAAAGGTTTTGGGTGCAAAAGACTCGACCTAATTGAGTCTGTTTGACATGGTCCTTGTGCTTCACTGTTTTATCTTTTGTGACCTTTGTTTTTAGGATTTTCATTGCATAACATTCATGCATTTCATTCTATGGTGCTTATTTCCTTTATAAAATAAATAATAATAAAAAATTGGTGCAAATTGTGCTTCTGCTATTTTTTTCTTGAATTTGAAAACAAGGTTGGTCAATCTAATTTTGCATAACATGTTTATGTACCTTGTTTAGCTTTGATTCACTTATTTCTATTGCACTTTACTAGCTGAAGTTTTGTTGTGCATGTTGTGTGAGAAGATGCTATATCTGTTGATCACATGATCTTGATCTTGAAGTCTTATGTCTTTGACTGTCGGACTTAATCTTATTGAGAAAGGCATAAATAACCATCTCACCATTGTTTATTAGCCAATCATGAACACCTTAGTGCATATCGTAAGATTTTGTGCTCGAGAAAGTGTAGCACATGCATAAAAAGAACATAAGGTGTAGCCTCTTTTAAAATGCTAAAATTGGTGTGTACATTATTGGGCTATAATAATATCACAATTCAAATAAAATTGGTGTGTACATTATCCCGGCTATATTATTAAGTTTCTAATCAATTAAATTGAATATTAATTTCGAGGCAAATCAAGAAACTTACATGATTGCAAGCTTTTATTCTAGGAGATGCGATGGTTATATGATGTAACTCTTTAAGTAATAGTCTCTTTCAAATTCATGTGATGAATTTTGTAGAAATTGTGATTGATCTCTATGTGCATATCACCTCACATATTTCTCAAGCTCATGCTAGTTGCACACACTACACAAGTTATTCTTTGCTAAACTGTGTACATGTTATTGTGTGTTTTTTGGTCTGACCAACCAAGTTTGAAAATTTCTGGAAATTGATGCAAAACATGTTTGTTTGTTTAGAGTTTTTGAGGGATATTAAGAGAAAATCTTGTTTCGGGAGATCTAGGGTAAATACATGTGTTTTTGGAAAACTTTTCAACTCATATTCATGCATTTTGCTTATAAAATCTAATGCTTTGAGGAGTTTCATCACTGAAATTGGTTTGTTTTTCAAAAATTTGTTTTTTTCTAGAATTTCGATCGATCAAAATTGTTTTTTGACCGATCAAAAATGTCTTAAAATCTCTGGAAAGTCTCGGGTTGTTTCGATCGGTACTCGATTGGTTCTGGATCAATCGAAGGATTTTCGACTGATCGAATCTATTATTCGATCAATCGAAAATCGGGCTGAGAGTTTTTAAAAAGAACTTTTCTTCACGTGTTCTTCACTTTTTCAAAAACTTTTCGACTCTTTTTTGTCTCTCACCAACCGGTCAAGCCAACTTTTGCTATTTTTGTCGTTTTCCTCCGTTCTTTTTGCATCAAATCTCTCTCCCAAGGCCGGTAAGACTCTTTTGCCCCTCCTTTTGATTTTATTTCCATGTTTCATGCATAATTTTCATGCATTTTGGGTATTTTCGCCATTTATAGTTTTGGTATTTTTGGGATTGATTTTGAATCTTTTTCTTTCAAATTAATCATGGGTTTTTGTGGGGACACCTTATCCAAGTACTACAAGTGGTTTAATTTGATTAATTTGGTGCTTTGTGGGAAATTTGAAAATCTAGGGCTTGAAATTGATGAAATTGGGGTTTTTGTTCAATTTGATATAAATTGATGAAATTGGCTTGTTAGATTGATTAATTTGATCGTTGTATTGTGTTTTTTAACTGTTGTGATGATCAATTTCTCAATTTGTTGTGTTTGAAAAATTGGGTTTTTTCCAATTTGGGTATTTTTTATTTAAATCTTATGCTCAAGCCAATTTTGTTAATTTGGATCATAATTGACCTATGTCACTGCATTAGTTCATGCATCATTTGCATATTTTGTTCATGCATCATATAGATTGGTATTTCTATTTTATGCTGTGCTAACTTGCAGTCTGCCCTTGGTTTTTGTTTTTGCTCTCCTCTTTCTTTGTCTCTCTTTTCTGTCCTTAGCACCATGCCTAGGAAAACTAGAGCCCATAGGACTCCTGTTCCTTCTCCTTCCTTTGATAGTGATCGGTTTCCTAGTGAGAAGAACCAAGAGACATACGAGACCCTTAATGTTATGCGTCAAATTTGGGGTGAGCGTAGGGTCATTTTAGATGAGGTTGATCTTGAGGTGAGATGTAATTTTGAGCGTCGGGGTTGGTTACCTTTGTTGGATATAGATCATCCACCTCCGGCTACCTTGATTAGAGAGTTCTATTCGACCCTCTCTATCCACGTCTATGATACCAACACCTTGGTTAAGGTTTGGTTACGAGGTGTGGAGTATCGCATTACCCCTTCGGTAGTGTCTGATACTCTTGGGGTGCCTATTGTTGATCATCCCGTCTTTCCCTATGATGAGTCTCCGCCTCTTGATGACGTGATGTCATACATCACTGGATCTTCTATCCAGTAGGGTTCTGATCCTCGGATCACGTCTGCTGAGCTCTCTGAGCTTCACTATCTTTTCTTTAGGATTACCTGTCATTCCTTGTGGCCTATTTCTCATCTTCATACTATTCCTATTGAGCGGTGTGTCTTTTTGTATGCTCTTGTTACTGATGCTCCTATCAGTTTTCCACACCTGTTTCTTCGTTCTTTGAACGAGGTACATCGGAGTAGTTCTACGGCTCATGCTTTATTCTTTCCTGTTTTTATTCATAGGATTCTCCTTTATCTAGGTTTAGGTGATTATCCTGCTTCTGAGCCCGTACACATTATTACTCCTATAAGTGCTACCTTTCTGAGGCAAAGGGCTGCTCAACTTCGAGCTAGCTCTAAGCGTCCTTAGGTAGAGCCTTCCGGTGTCACTCCACCTCCTTCTTCTTCTACAGATGCTCCTGCAGCTGAGACGTTTGCTGATCCTGCTGCTGCTATTGATGATGTTCCTCCACCTTCTCCTTCGGATGTTTCTGATATTCATCGGACTCTGGACACTGTCATGACCGTTTAGGCGGCACATGGTCAGCTTCTGGTGGATGTCCTTGATGAGCTTAGTGCTTTGAGAGCGGATTTGGCGAGTTTTCGTCGTTCTCCTCCGCCGCCTCCTTTTGATGATGAGTGAGTGCCCTTTGGCAATTCGTCACAAAAAAGGGGAGTGCATTCTATTGAGGAGTTCATATCTTGTAGAGGAGATTTTTGTTTTAGGGGGAGTTTTGTACCTTGCTGTGATACTGAGGAGCTTGTGGAGTTACTAGATTGTATCTAGGTGCTTCACTTTGTATTTACATTTTTGGCTCTTGTTAGGAGATATTTTTTTTGAGATACATTTTTTTTTGTATTTGTTTCTTGTTTCACTATGCTACTTTACTTATTGATTTATATTTATGATGTTATTCATGATATATGTCTTTATTTTGTGTTATGTGAAATCAAGAAGTTCTTTTCTATATTCCTTGTAATTTCCACACATGCATTTATGTGTTTGTTAAGTGTTACAGTAATATACAGGTTGATTCAGTCATGCTGCTGTCTACTTTGCAACTGTTAGATAGTAGTTAGGTTGAATTTGTTTAGTGGCTTTTTATTTTGTAATAGGCTGTTTTATTTTGTAAACTTTGAGCTTTCTATTTAGTCTGTGTTTTGTCACGGATTGCCAAAGGGGGAGTTTGTTAGGTTCTAAGAATTAGGAACTAATGTATTAGAACTTCAATTTGTAATGTTAGCAAACCATGATCAAAACAATCTTTAGTCTTGTGTTAGACTTGCTCAAAGTATGGCTTTTTATGTAAAGTTGGAATCGAGTTAACTGCAGAATTTACTGTGCACTTCTGCCTGACTCGATCGATTGAGAATTAGACTCAACCGATAGAAAATCATGCAGAACGTTTTTCTGCAGAAAATTCCCAACTCAGCCCTAGCCCATTTAATGTATAGGGTTTTATGTTTTGCCCTAAGTATATAAGGGAAAACCCTAGCCACGTTTTTAGAGTTCTGAATGCTATGTTTATGAATCTATTTGTTAGATCTAGAGGTGTTTACCTTCACATACACTTAGGGTTTCCAAACTCTAGATTCATGTCAAGAGATTGGTAAATCATACAGTTGCAGAATCAAAAGAGTTTCAAGATATACAAGCAGGTGTTGCTTGTGCTTTGCTGAATAATTCAAGGAAAGAAGGAGTCCGTGGTCTTGGAGCTGTCACGTGGTCGTGGTAGTAAGTTTCCTACAGGCAGGTAGCAATAGGATGTTAGTGGTCTAAGTCTCTATTGTGTAAACTTCGATTCTTTCATAGTGAATTCATTTTACCTTGAGGATAGCTAGGTTAAACCTTCCCCAGGTTTTTTACCGGTTTGGTTTTCCTAGCTCATCATATCATGTGTTCTTTATTATTCCGCACTTTTACATGATTTGATATTTATGTGTTAACCTAGATTTGAATAATTTACCTAAGTTAATCACTTGGCTAAATAACTAGGTTAATTTGTTTGGGTTTAAGGGGTCTAAACGAACTCACAGGCACCTCACACACACACTGCCGAGCCAGCTGTTAGGCATAACATACACACTACTAAGCCAGCACCCCCAGTATCTTAACAAATCCTCCCTCCTTAAAACAGCTTGCCCACAAGATGAGGGAATTGCTGTTGAAGGACAAGCAAATCCTCCAGTAAGGTTGAATTCTATCATTCATTTTGTTGGCTTTATTTAGTGCCAATTTGCTTGTATTTCAACACTTAGAAACCCTGTATTTAGGTTGGAATCATGTAAGGGCAGTGTGTGAGAGAGTGTGAAGAAATGCTCAAGACTGTGCTGCAAAACAAGGACTCGCGACTGGATCTCGTTGATGTCTCGCGACTGGCAAGCCGCTAGATGTTGCACACGAGTGAAGCGTGCAGAGGAGAACTCGTGACTGGATCTCGCGGGTGGCTTACGACTGGAAAGTTGCCAAAATCTAAACCGTTGTGCCAACTGTTGCACTACAGGACAAAAAATTCCAGTCTTGCCTTTCAGTTAGTTCGCGGCTTGAACTCGCGACTCAGTTAAGCCGCGAGGCCAAGCTGCCAGCCAACTCTGTTTTGAAAAATCTGTCTCTTCGCACTCCAAACACACACCAGTATATATGCCCCTTATACCCATGAAATGTAGAGAGCTTCCAGAGAGAATTTTGAGAGAGAAACCCTAGAGAAAACTAAGATTGACTCGTCCACAATCTTTACCTTGTGACTCTTCAAATTCCTCTACTCTCTTCCTTTCCATTGTTACATCCTTAACAGGTTCATTACCCAAATCCTTTTTTCACCATACCCATACCTGTGTGAAGGCTCTTTGGTGCTTTAGAAAGCAGTTAGGAAGGAACCAATTCATATTGGTAGATGCTATGGACTAGTAGTGGGATCCGGGAAGCTAAAAAAGAAATAGGTTCAGCGTAACCTCGTTGGAGCAAGAAGCTTGGAGGGCTTAGGTACACCGGGTAGATTAGGCTTGGAGGGTCTATTACTATCCTTGTATCCCAACTACATTCTTTAGTGGATCATTTGACCGCTTGGAGGGTGGCAGAGAGGTTTTACGCCGAGGGCTTCGGCTTCCTCTTCGATAACACATCGTGTGTTGTCCTTGTGTTTTCATCTCTCTTCCCTTTATCTTTGTCATTTAATTTCTACTATGGATGTGATTTTATTTGGCTTAGATTATTTATCAATTCTGTTTTAAGCTTTTATTCATATTTCGAACGTTTATCGTTTGATATGAAGCTTGAATTAGTAATTTGTAAATTGGGGGTCTAAACATTCATAGTGTTTTATACGCTATTTGAACTTTCACCTCCCAAGTAGCATCATCTACAGTTCCTCCCTGCTACTGAATTAAGTGTTGAGTGATAAGCCTATTCCTAAGCTTATGAGACCGGGTTTGGAGAACAGCAACGGGCTCAGGTGTAAGAATGCCATTAGAGTTCACTGATGGAAGCAAGGCAACAGCCACATGATTGTGTCAAAGGTTAGCTTTCAAGCAAGAGACATGAAATATTGGATGTATGGCAGCATCAGTTGGTAAGGACAACCTATAAGCAACCTCTCCAATTTTCTCCAACACCTGGTAAGGGCCAAAGAACTTGGGAGAGAGCTTATGAGAAGCTCTGTGAGCCACTGACTGCTGCTTGTAAGGCTGTAGCCTTAAATAAACCCAGTCACCAACATTGAAAGCTCTCTCAGACCTGTGAAGGTCACATTGCTGCTTCATTTCATACAAGCTTGGGCCTCTACCAAATTTTGTCTGAGTAAGGTCAAGATATGCTGCATGGATTGTAGAAGAGAATCCACAGCTACTATTTGAGTCGTTCAAGGAATGTAATCCAACAAACGAGGAGGGGGAAATCCATACACAGACTCATATGGAGTTACTTTGGCAGCTGAATGGTAATTGGTGTTAAACCAATACTTAGCTAAGTAAAGCCAATCAGACCATTTCGTAGGTCCATCTGTAGAAAAAGATCTCAAGTACTGCTCTAAGCATTTATTCACCACTTTTGTCTGGCCATCAGTTTGTGGATGATATGCTGAGGACATAGCAAGTTTAACCCCTTGTAATTTGAATAGCTCAGCCCAAAATTTAGCAGTGAACACTAGATCCCTGTCAGAAACAATGGAGGTTGGCATACCATGCAATTTAAAGACATTTTGAGCAAACAAGGCAGCCACCTTAGTAGCAGAATAAGGATAAGACAATCCAATGAAGTGGACATTTAGTAAGCCTATCCACAATCACCATTACTGTGTCCAACCTTTGAGAAAGAGGTAAGCCACAGACAAAATCCATACTAATAGCAGTCTAAGGCTAATAAGGAATGGGAAGAGGTTGTAACAACCCAGCTGGCTTGCAAGTTTCATGTTTCATTTGTTGACAAACCCCACACTCTCTGATATGTAGTTTTAAGTCTGATTTCATCCCCACCCAAAAAAAAAAAAAAATATTGTTTTAATCTATGGAAAGATTTGAGAAAACCAGAATGGCCACCTAAAGGACTGTCATGGACCAAGTAAAGCACCTTGGACTTCAAACTGCCCTGTGGACCCAAATAGACCCTCTCTTTGTACGGAATCAACCCATTTTGCAAAGAAAAGAACTTAGGACAGGCTAAACCAGATTGTAGCTGCTGTAGCAGCTGCTGCGTCACAGTGGAGGAGTGATAGGTAGCCTTCAACTCTTCAATCCAAGAAGGATTTGGGAAAGAAATAAGACACAGACATGGAGAGACCACAACAGTGTTGGAAACAACTGAATCCTCAAAACCAGCACCTGACCTCCTAGACAAGGCATCAGCTACCTTGTTCTCACACCCTTGCTTATACTCCACCACAAACAAATACCCCAACAATTTAGTTAACCATTTCTGTTGGGCAGGAGTAGCAATTCTCTGCGCCAGGATGTACTTTAAACTTTGTTGGTTAGTTTTTATAATGAAGGGCTTGCCTAATAGATAAGGTCTCCATTTATGCACTGCTGTGACCAATGCCAATAACTCCTTTCATAGGTAGACAATTGCAATGCTTTGCCCTTAAGAACCTGACGATGAAAAGCAATTGGTCTATGATTCTGCATCAAAATAGCCCCTAAACCACTACCTAATGCATCACACTCAATAATGAAAGTTTGATTAAAATCAGGTAAGGCTAGGATAGGGGGTTTACTTACAACTGCTTTGAGTTGGTTAAAAGCTGTTTCAGCTTCAACAGACCAGGTAAAGGCATTCTTTCTAAGCAAGGTAATCAGAGGGGCAGCAATCTGTCCATGGTTCTTGATGAATATCCTATAATATCCAGTCAAGCCCAAAAACCCCTTTAAAGCCATGACAGAAGTAGGAATTGGCCAAGCTTCTATTGATGCAATCTTCCTTGGGTCTGTGCTCACACATTGGTCAAAGATGATGTACCCAAGATATTCCACTCCTGAGCACCCAAATGCACATTTACTCTTCTAAGCATACAACTGGTGATGTTGCAACAATTCCAAAACTGATCTAAGATGCTAAAGGTGAAGCTCCAAGGTAGGACTGAAAAAAAGAATGTCATCAAAGAATACCAGTATGCATGAAAATGCATGAGCATGTGATATGCAATAGTAATTGCATCATGGGCTCAGCCCAATCCAAACCTATCAGCACACAATCAGTTAAACACATCTAAATGCATAATAATACTATTATAATGCTTATATGATGCAATGCATGAAGATTTTAAAAACATTTTCTCAAAAACCAACCCAAAAATTTCACAATAACTTCATCAATTTTGAAAAGCCCCAAAAATTTTCAAAAACCCAAAAATCTAGGTCTAATGCATGAAGAATGAAGAAGGAACCTTACCAGTGAATAATCACTTTATCTAGGCCGAAAATTAACTTAGGATGAAGTTTGGAGTATGAGAGAGAAGTTTGGGAAGAGAAAAGACACGGACAGATCGAGAGAGATCGAAGAGAATGAAGTCCGAGTCATGAGTGGCCCTTATATAGCCCATCAGTAAATCTCAACAGATCAAGAGGTGTCGAGGTTTTGTCGAGCTTTAAAGAGTTCAATAGAAGCATCTATCGAGCATGTGTCCAAGGCAAAAGAAAGCTCGATGGATCGAGGATTTGTCGGGGAGCTATCGAGGGGGCAGAAACTTTCTCGATTGATCCACCTAGCTATCGAGAGGTGTCGAGATTGCGATAAAAATCAACTGAAGAGCTCGATAGATAAGCCAGGTATCGAGAGGTGTCCAGGAGGTGTCCAGATTGCTTAAGAACAGTTTTTCAAGAAGGGAAAAACACAGATATGGATGCAATCAAACATGTAACTTAACCAATGATCCATTCGACATTTTGAACTCTTAAAATCATCTCTCAACAATAAAATTGATAAGCATTTAGATCCCAAAACATACACACACACACAAACAAGTCTAACCTAATTTTATAATTCAAAAATAAGTCAAGACAGTTTAGTGAGCATACATTAACACATGTAAACCTAGTGATGGCCAAATCACATTGTACCTGTACATGTATCAAGAGAAGCAAAGAATATTGCGTATTGTGTGTGAAAAACATCGCAAGATTGCATAAGTGTATACATGTTATGA
The DNA here is from genome assembly GCA_033629205.1 of Lithocarpus polystachyus. Classification (NCBI taxonomy): domain Eukaryota; kingdom Viridiplantae; phylum Streptophyta; class Magnoliopsida; order Fagales; family Fagaceae; genus Lithocarpus; species Lithocarpus polystachyus. Next base: position 88,031,965 of record CM066165.1, on the reverse strand, counting down.
TGATTTGAGATATGAGAAAATCACTTTAATTCACACACAATCATAACTGTTTGATGGGAACTATCACCTCCAAGGTACATCCTATAACTCCCAAATCTCCTAGAATACACGCTTGCAATCATATATAAAGCATTTTGATCTTTTTCTTTTATTTTTCTTTGCTTATTTTTCTTTTTATTAAGCATATCATGCATGGGCATATAAGAGAGAGAAAAGAAATACCCATTTATGTTAAGCTTTTGACATTGTACTTTTACTATGCCGAAGCATACAAATGTCATTTTATGATTGGCGGGCAACAGTGGTGAGATGGTTATTTATGTCTTTCTCTTAGGATTTTCTAGTCCTACCCGTCAAAAAGAGTGATATGAGTGTTAAGTACAAGAGACTACTTAATCTTACTCATCACAAACACGAGCCACAAAATTCACTTGCTTAGTTATGCATAGAGATGCTCATCTAAGCTATAAAAGATACAAAATTTAGAAAACTTTGTTTCAATGGCCATCCAAAGTACACAAATACCAATGTACACTAACACACACTGTTTTTGTATTTTTTTGATTTTTTAATTTTTTTTAATTTTTATTTTATGGAGGCAAAATAAAGTAAAACTGAAAAATAACCAAAAAAAAAAACATGTTAAACAAAATAAAGCAATGCACAAAACTAGACTGACTCAAAACTTGAAAGCAAAACACACAAGTAATGCAAACAAAAACAAGAAGGGGAGAGAGAGAGAGAGAGAGAGAAAGAAAGAGTGATAGAACCACTTCGTTCTTTTTTCCTTCTACACCTTGGAAGAACCTTTCCTTTGAGTGAACCCTTGAATTGGTGGTGAGGGGGAAAAATTAAAACCGTTCAAGTTTGAAAGGAACATGAGGGCTTTGAGAAGATCTCCAAGGGGAGCAAAAGAAGTTTGAAACAGATTCTGGTTTTCCGATGTGATCATGCCGTTGCTCTGTTGAGTGGCTAACCACTTATAGCAATTTGGTCGAGTATGACCGGCTACTCCACAGTGATGACAGAGATGCTACTTCTTTTGTTTAGGCTTTTGAGAGTTAGCCTTCTTAGCCTTAGGGTTTGTAGCTTTTTTCTTATCTAGCTTTTGAGGTGCTCCTAAGATAGATTTACCCTTGTCTATGTTCTCACTAGCTGAAACAGTTTTGACATTAGTGTTCTCAATTTCAATATTATTACTAGGAGGAACAAAAATAGTAGTACTAGCAGAAGCAATACTAGGATAAGAGAAATCATACCCTAAATTGGTTCGATCTGAAGCAAATTTCTGAATATTGAGCTTCTTGTCAAACTTTGCACTTGAAGTCCTCTCCAATTGAGCTCTGACTTGAAACAGCTTCGCTTCAAGTTTCTTGGTCTTCTCAGCCGAGAAATTGTTCTCAAACCTAAGTGCTCCAATAGTTTGATTAGCTTCATCAAACTTTGTGGAGAGTTCTTCACGTTCGAGCTCCACATCACTGAGCTTCTTGGTGGCCAGCCTATACAACTTCTCGTGCTTTTTCGAGACCTTGTACAACTTTGCATAGGCGGTGTGGTTATCATCTTGTTCATCCATCTTTTCAAACTTTGACTCCACCAAGTCTTCTTCTTCATCCACATCTTCTACAATCTCCTTTGTAGGCTTGACTGTGGCAGTGAAGGCATTTAGGATTCTGTCATCCTCATTGTTGGAATCATCCTTAGGCTCGGTGTCACTCAATGTAGCAGCAAGTGCCTTACTCTTTCTAATGGTCTTAAGATATGTGGGGCACTCTTGTTTCATATGTCTAAAGCCTTGACACCCAAAGCACTTTGGTCCTGAGGGAACAGTGTACTAATCGCCATCCCTTGAATCCTTCTTCCCTTTGTCTTGACTCTTAAACTAAGAAGAACTTGACTGTCTACGGTCCTTGTTGAAGCCTTTTGCATTAGCATTCTTCATGAACTTCTTGAATTGCCTTGTAATTTTGGACTTCATCTTAGAATCCTTATCATCTGAAGACTCATCAGTATCACTGCTCTTAGCCTTCAGTGCCATGCTCTTGCTCTTGCTCGACTTCCCGATCCTAGACAAACCTAACTCATAGGTCTTTAGATTGCCAACTAGCTCTGTCAAAAAGATTTTGTCAATATCCTTTGATTCCTCAATTGCAGTGATCATGGCATGGAATCTCTAGATTAGAGATCTGAGCATCTTTCTCACAATCTTGGGTTCAAGAATGGTTTCCTCAAGATTAAAAGCTTAGTTCACTATGTCCTTGAGCTTGGCATAGAACTCATCAAATGATTCATCCTCCTCCATCTTGATTACTTCAAAGCTTATAGTGAGCCTCTGAAACTTTGAATCCTTGACAGCCTTGGTTCCCTTATAGGTTGTTTGGAGAATGGTCCATGCTTCCTTGGTAGTTTCAGTAAAGGATATCTTCTTGAACTCCTCATTGGTGACCACATTGAATAAGGCATTCAATGCTCTGCTGTTGAAGTTCGCCCCCTTGATCTTAGCATCATCCCAATTGGCTGGCACTTCCTTTGGCTTGGTCCAACCAATCTCTACAGCTTGCCACACCTTCTCATCTAGAGACTGCAAGAAAGTTCTCATGCGTACTTTCCAGTATGCATAGTTAGTGCCATCAAATAAAGGAGGTATGATAAGAGACTGTCCTCTATCCATGACAAACAGGGGTTAATGGATTAACATAACAAAGACTAATCCTAATCAAAGTGTATTGCACGGCTCCCAGTACGTGAATAACCAATTGAGCGGATCTCAGTACGCGACTTGATTCACCAACTAGAGAAGGATGTTGGATGCAAATTTCTTTAGTTCATCACACGATGAAGATTGAGAAGATGCTTGGTCACAAAACCTTATGGTGTACAAACACAATAGCTTCTTCACAAGAAAGATGAACTAGGGCAAATTTAGTCTCCAGTTACAATTTGCATGAACAAACTTTGCCACATGCACGAGCTACCTTTGATGACCCTTAAAATAATCTTTATATATGTTTAGGGTTGTGAGAAAAGAAGGCTCAAACACATAATCCTAGATTGGATGAAAACAGTCATGAAAAACTGAATTCCATAAACCTCGACAGATACCCTATCTATCGAGCTGCTGTTGAACCACGGGGTTGGAATAGCTCTTCAAACTCGATGGATAGCTAGTTGTCGAGCTTTAATGACAGACACTTTCTTAGTTTGAATCTTGGATAGACTTGCATGGCTTTAACACTTGATCTTGAAACAAGATTTCTTGAAGTATTAAACACATCCTAGATCTACCCAAATACAAGTAAAGTGCATTTTGTCAAAGGATTAGCCAATTACATAAAATAGTGACATATGTTCCTGACATGTGAATCACATATGTCCTAACAGATAGTTATAACAAATGAGGGAGAATTTGAATCGTGGAGACTCCGAGAAATGTCAACTCTACAAAAAATTTGGCACAAATTTTGAAGTATATTCTCCCATAATACAGGTTTTCAAGTATCACTAAATTTAGAGAATCAATGACTTAAAAAGAGTAGTTGTATATCATCAAACAATTATATAGTTCAAAAGTCATGCTAGTCAATAGTGGGACCATGGGGCCATTACTTTCAAAGTTGAAATTTATTTTATGAACGATAACCAAAGACTCATTGCAACAATATTAGGATTAAAGACTTCTAATAGTACCACCCATTTTGAATTTTATTTTATTTTTTATTTTTTTAATTTAATAGTTATAACAGAGGAAGGAATATTGGAATCCTTGATGTCTCCATTGATAGTTATATCTAACTAGTCAGAAACCCATGTGATGCAGAGGAAAACTTTACCTAAAAGTATGTTAGTCTCAAGCTTTGCATAAAAAGTATAATTAAATTATATTGGTCTCAAATTGAAACAATAAATACTACAGGAACACTTAAAAAAAAAAAAAAAATTTGGTGTGCATCTAACTAAAACTTTCTGTAGTCCTCTCTAGTTTCTAATATGGGATACCAAAATTATTTTTGCATCATAGATTTTGTAGGGGTATTGGGCTCAGCAACTCTGTATCTATGTATATATTAGGCCTAGGGCCTAATCCGAGGACGTAAAGTCGTCCAAGGAGAAGTAAATATTGTCAGGGGAGTTCATTTTAGTAAATGAAGAATTTAATTGTGGTCATAAGGGCGCAGGAAGGTGAGTCGAGGATGAGTGGGTCCTCGGACAACCAAAGTCGAGGTCTGATGAGATGATTTGCCGTCCAGAGGAATTTTCCAATAAATTTTGTTAGTATGGATAAGCATTATAGAAACATAGGGCAATGAAGAGTACTAAAAGATCTGAGGAGAAAGCTGCTACCATCGCATTGAATGCTTTGCAGCTAACCCTCTGGCCGCATTAATGTGGAGGTGATATCTGAACAGTGGTTTTCAGCCTTACAGCTACTATACAAAGACTTCAGGAAGGTGCTAATGGGACAAGTATCAGCACCAACCATCTTGCCTGCACGTGTAGGGTAAAGATGAGAGGGGAAGATAGTATAAAATGAAGGAGATACCCAGAGAGAAAGGGATCGAAAGAAAGAGAAAAACACTGTAGCCATCGAGAACGGACTTTGTAATCAAACTTGAAAGAAATATATAATAACTGATCTCCTTGGACTGTGCCAAGGACGATTTTATTTGGCTAAAATCAGTTTATTTTCCTTTTCTTGTCACCTGAATCCATTATTCTTGTTGTTCAACTCGTTAAAGCCTAGTTTTCCAACCCACTCTCTACAAATTCATTGTATTGGGCTTTTTGGGCCTAAGTTCATTCATCACTTGGGCTAGGGATTTAAATTGCGTCCTTACAAATTTTATGCCAAATATTTATTGCTAGAATCCTATAAATTGTTTAGATTTTCAGAAAGGACAAATGCTATTAGAATCTATTTCCACAGTATCTAAATTGTCTATCAATATTTGAAATTATGATCATCTTTATGCACTTGTTATGAATTTCTTAATCGATTGTAGGAGCATATCAAAAGTTGTTAACAAATTGGTTTTCATACCTAGTACCATAGCATCACAGATGACTCAAAATTTAATATGAATATAGTTGAATGCAATATGACTATTGGTGGCTATGCCATATCATATAGCATTTGACTTTTTCTTTAACATGGAAAATTCTTATGTACTCTCGGATTATAGTAAAATAGTGCTCTCTCATCTCACATTCATGATGGGCCTACCATGAATTTAATAAGTGGACCCTACCATAAATGTGAGATAAAGGAGCACTATTCACCATGCTCCAAAAGTATCTAAGAATTACTCATGTAACACAGCAAGAGAAGTAAGTAGACAATCCTTCCAACGTGAACCCCATTGGTAAGATTGAATATTATCTTCAATTTGGAGAATCTGAGAGAGAGAGAGAGAGAAAGAGAGAGAGAGAGAAGTTTTGGAAGAGGAAGAGAAAATAGAGTGGTGGGATTGTTGAGGTTAGACTGTACATTTCCTTTTTATTTTTATTTTTTAGAGTGATTGAATATCTTCCTTGACCATACATATCCATTTGTTTACCCAGAATGGTTGAATTAAGACTTGAAAAATATAGGAACGTTGGTTTGGTCAGATAGGATCAGTGAATTCGAACTACAAACCGTTGTTTGTAAAGAAGTTTGAAGAGTGTGTGTAGTTTGAAGGGAAGCTTGTACGGAGGAAGAGAGCTTCTATGTGAGTCAGGGTCTTGGCTTTCAAGTTTTCATCTATGCATGGGGGAGGAGAAAGAGAGTTTTTAAGCAGGTTAGGGTCTAGCCTTTCATCTACACATGGGAAAGGATCATGCTTATGTCATAACATGTAAGGGAATAAGTGGGTTTGGGCTTTTCATAAGATTTGGTTTAATTTTCAACAAAAACCCATTTTTTAGATAATAGTAAAAAGAAGTTAACATGATTTTTTGGGTAACAGTAAAAACAACTTAATGAGAAGAGGTTAAAAAGGCTAAATACAATATTAGAGCACTACATGGCAGGAACTTATGCACTCTCACATAAGGTCTCTACTTATATAAATATAAATATAAATATATATATATATATATAGTGATTAGAATACTGTATCTTTTCAAATAAGGTAACCTAACAGTAAATAAATTTTAATTTAGGTTTGATTAAATTTCCTTGAAAAAATTTTAATTAATAGGTATATTCTAATCTAAAAGTTCTCTAATTGACTTTTTATTTATTAATACTTATTAAACGAATGCTAAATTACAAATTACACCTCTAACTTTTACTTGTTTTTAATTCATTTCTTTAGGTTAAACTAACAGCATAGACATTGATCTTCTTACTAAAGAAATTATGATAAAATTAAAGTTTGCATTGTCCCTTTCTATCAACAAAAAGAATCAAACTCAAAACCCACCCCAAAATGGATGTCCTTTGCATTTAGGTAGGAATTGGGAGAAGATGTTCCATTTGAGCCAAATCTCCTTGTCTTCAAGCACAAAAAATTAAAGAACAAATAGAACCTCTGATCATTTTGATGCAACAGACATCCTAGCCGATTTTGTTTTGTCCTTTTTTTTATATAAAAATTATGTTTAAGCTCCTCCCAATGGAATAGATCCTCCCCGTTTTATGTTTTGAAGAAAATTATTATGGGGCTTTTTAGGGGCACTCATTAGCATTTACTAACATATCAATGGGAGAAAAGAGATGATGTCATTATGAACTCCTTACCACTTACCAGAGCACTTTGAAGATTTCTTATTATCTTGTCTAGAAAATTAGGCCTTTGATTTTCCTCTTTTCCATGAAGGAGCATTCTTTCTTAAAATGAAAGGTTTACAAAGTAAACAATGGGGAAAATGGGCTTTCGCCCTTATTTTTTAAATATTTAGCACAATTTCCTTGTTTTGAAACTATTAAACACCGTGTCCCTGTTTTGATAGTTCATTCACTTGCTAGCTAGGAGTTTAGATTCTTAAGCAGGTTATTATTGATTTATGAATTCTTTCTTGTGTTCACAATTATAGTTGAGAAGTGCCAATGATCTAAAAAGGCATTACAAGAAGGGTAATTCAAAATCCAAAACATTGCTTAAGTATTTCTTGGCAAGTCTATTTGTAATTTCTAGACTAATAATACAGTATGTGATATCTTGGAGCTCTAACTAGGATTGTGTCTATTCTCCTTTAGGTGGTATACATTTTGTTATTTAGGCTTAGCTAATTCATACGCCATTTTGTCTTTTGACAATTAGATCGGGGACGGTGATAGTGTCAACATCATACTTCTTCACAATTAGACTAACGAGGAAGGAGAGAAAGGCAACAATTGCAGCTGAGTTGTTATCTGATCGTACCCTTGCTGACTACAAGTGAGATATGCAACACTATCTTATGTTTGGTTTGTGAACCATATGACCATATCACAACATGATGTGTTGAATTTAAAAGGTAAAAAGAATGTGTTGTCATTCATAAAAATGTTTTTGTTTGCCTATATAGAATGGTTGATTATGATGAATTCAGTTAAGGGAGTAATCTAAAATGTTATTAGAGCATGCTTATCTTAGTTGTCATCTTCAAATGGACTCACAAAAAAACTTTAGACAGGCATAATTTGTGAAAAAGACAGCTATGATATGAATGATGGTCATCATATATAACAAACTGTAAAAATGTGAGAGAGAATATAGTACTAGATTGGGGAGGGGGGGGGGGGCACCAGAAAGATGACCTTGTTATTTATGCTCTGTGTTTCTAGAAATTATTTCCAGCAGAAACTTCCATCTTGACTCACCCCTTATAAGCAAAAGCTAATTTAGAGTCCTTTATTGTGCACCTTACACGTTTCCATTGCTACATTTAACCAAATTGGAATTTTTGGGGAGACCACAATTTGACTCCCTACAACCACTCTAAAAATAGGTCTGCGTGGTGTGATGTTGAAAGTCATAAAAGATTTGAGTGTGTCTTCCTCATCACCAATTGGTTTTGAGGTGGAATGACACAACTCACGATCCAACAGGAATAATTTTGATTATATTTTAGGAAGTTTTTCTTTTGTCCTTGGTTATGTGAAGATCACAATCAATTATTATCTACGATAATCCGTCTTTGTATTTGATTTACTTCTGTTGGGATAGCTAGAATTTCTCTATGAAATGAAGCTTTAATTTTTGTTAGTAATGTATCTTGCTTTGTTTTCCTTTTAATGTGGAAACCTTTTTAGGAAGCACAAGGTTTGAGAGATAGAAGAAAAGAGTCAACTAGGGGGGTAGAAAAATGGAAGATAAAGGGTCAGTTGTCACAGAAGCATGCAAAGCAAAGAAGGCACTGAAATATCTTCCCCATTTTTTCGTTAGATATTACTGTGTTTATAGAGAAGATTGGAATGAGTATAGTATCAAGATCAACCTAGATAAAGATTTGATAAACCGTGATACTTTTAAATTTTTTTTGATAAAAAAATCAACCTATTGCAATGAGATTTTTTCAACCTATTACCTCGGAGTTTATGACAACGACTTGCATTAACTTTTTTTTCATTGCAATAACACCTCTTGCAATGAAATTTTCAAAATAAATCATTGCAATATGTGGAACTTATTGCAACGAAAATCAAGTGTTGCATAAACCTATTGCCTCAGAGTTTATTACAATGGCTTGCATCAACTTTTTTATCGTTGCAATAACACATATTACAATGACATTAGTTGTTATTGCAACGACTTATTTTTTTGTATTAAGTCTTTTTTCTTGTAGTGAAGAACCAAATTAAAGGAATTATTCCAAAGTGGTTTTTGGAGGTGAGAAAAGATCTGTTGAATTACTTGAATCTTTCATACAACTCCTTGACAAGTATAGGATACCTTTGATGGAAGTATATGGAAATTCTTGATCTTCGTTCTAACAGGCTTCAAGGACCACTTCCAATACCTTTATTTTATACTTCTTCTTTTTTAGTCTCAAGGAATAATTTAACTGGAGAGATCCCTTCCTTGATTTGCAATCTTAGTTCCCTCCAGTAGCTTGATTTGTCATTTAATCACTTGAATAACATGATTCCTCTTTTTTTGGAAAAACTAAGTGACCATCTCATAGATTTGGATCTGCAAAGCAGCAATCTTCATGGCACTATCCCCAAAACATTTGCGAAGGGCTATTACTTGAAAAGTCTTAAATTCAATGGCAACCAATTGGAAGGGTCATTGCCACAACCATTGGTCCATTGTAGAAGTATTTTGGTAACAATAAGATTAATAGTACCTTCCCCAGCTGGCTGGAAACTCATCTAGAGTTGCGAGTTCTTATCTTGCTATCAAACAACTTTCATGGTGCCATAGGAAATCCCAAGACCAAATTCATGTTCCCAAATTGGCAAATCATACACCTCTCTCACAATGAGTTCCATGGGATTTTGCCAAATAACTTTTTCAAATATCTAAAAGCCATGATGAAAGTGAATGTGGACAAAGATAAATTGAAATATATGGGTAATGAGTATTATCAAGATTCCATGACGATGATGATGAAAGGGTTTTTTTTTTTTTATTGAAATGGTGAAAATCCAAAGTCTATTCACAACCATTGATTTCTCCAACAATAATTTCATAAGAGAAATTCCAAAGGCAATTGGAAAGCTTTGATCACTGAAGGGGCCTAATTTTTCACACAATAATCTTATAGGTCGTATGCCTCCATCATTGGGAAATTTAACCAATCTTGAATGGTTAGATCTCTCTTCAAACAAGCTCACAGGTGAAATTCCTATTCAATTGGCAGATCTCACATAACTACAAATTTTAAACCTATCAAAAAACTGTCTTTGTGGACAGATACCTCGAGGTAAACAATTCAATACCTTTATGAATGATTCTTAAAGTGGGAACTTGGGGTTATGTGGATTTCCAATGACAAAATCTTGTGGCAGTGATGAGAAACAACCACCACCACCATCTTCAATCACTCAAGAAGATGATTTCAAATTTGAAAATGGGTTTCATTGGAAAATTGTACTGTTGGGGTACGGTTGTGGATTCATTTTTGGATTGGGTTTGGGTTATCTTGTGTTCTCAATTGGGAAACCAAAATGGCTAGTGAATATTGTTTATGGAAAAAGACATTACAACATACGAAGATCCAAGAAGAATGCTCGTGGGTGAACTCATTGTAGAATAATTTGGTGGATGCAAATTCTAATTCTAGGTATGTTCATATATACTAATAAATATGAAAATAATCTATTTCATATTTATATTGGTTCCTTAAAACTGTCTTTATATTGTTAACAAGATTTTTCATTTTTAATTTCCTTTATGCCAATTAGGAATGGTTTGAGCTTGTGTTGTTGTGAGGCTTATTACTAGTGTTACTGGGTGCATAAGGTTCTATGCTTCCCTTTAAAAAAATCTCATATGTTTAATGTCTAGCCATACAGGAGAGTACATAGGCTAATACTATATAACCACCACATTTTAATGCTTTATTTAGGTCAGACTTCATTTAATGACCCAATTTTATGCTCTAGTGTGAGAAGAAATTTCTCTACACTATTACAATTTCTTGCCATTTATTTTAGGTATTAATTTCTTGGCCTTAATGTTTTGTGGGATTTTCTTGGTTACGGCTGTGATGCCTCAGTACTTTTGAATAACAACAATCTATATTTATATATATCTAAAAACTGAAACATAATATTTATGGTTACTACAGTAGCTCCAATTAAATCATCTCACCTACCACATCATTAGCTATATCATAATTATTTTTTATTTATTTTTAATCTATAATTTTTATATTGGCTTTACAAATTCATGTTAGGAGGTTTTAACTTTACATATTCATGTACTCTAATTTTGATGCTATAACGAAATATTAAATTAATAAGAAATTAAAACAAAAGTATTATCTATACATATTCACTTTAAACAGTTTTAACTTTATATACAATTTTGACTTTACATGTTCATCTATTTTAATTTAGTTCGATACTTACAACTGAAAAAATGAATCAATGAAGAATCATAATATATATATATATATCTATAAAAATGTATTTTCAAGTCTTGCTTAATCTTTCATGATTGAAAAGATATAATATGACAACTACTCAATAGGTGGAGTCTGAATCAAACGTGTTATAGATCTCCTACTAGAGGTTTGTAATCACATTGTCCTATTATTGACTAATTTATATATGTTCGTTGATACAAGTATATTTTTTATCATTTTATTTACAATACTAAATGCATTTAATGAATGGTGTTTGTTGTTAACTTGATTTTGAGGGAAAATCATATTATAATATGTCATATTTTGTATTTTCTCAGGTTTTAGTTTATTTGGAAAACAACAAGATAGTTTGGGAAATATGATGAAGAGCTGTTTGAGCTGTTAAAGAAGATGGTTTTTTTTTTTGCAATTTCATTTCACTGTTTGTAAATATTTTTTTTAACAAATTAGCAGCAAATATTGTTACATCGTTGTTATATGATGTTCCTAGATGCTTGAATAATTATTTTTTCTTCTACAAATATTTTATGTTGCTATTCATCTTCCTTATGCTGGTCCGTTCTTGATCCTTAATATTCCTATTCTCTCTTTTAAGATATTTTTGTTATTATTAGGAGTCTTTTCACCTAGGGGTTTTAGCAACAGTTTACAGTCTAGGATTTGATGATTGTTTGTGTATAATTATTCTTGAATCAAACTTGGGTAAAATATAAGAAGTAGACTTGAAAAGAGTCTGTACCTCATTGCATTTTTTTATACCTGACGGGCATCTATCAATAAGATTCTAAAGTACATATTAGCTGTGGGGAAAGCTTAGAAAGTTAATGAATTAAAAACGTGTTCCTAGTGAGTTTTGTTGCTTTGGTTTCCAGTTCCCCAAATTGTAAGTCACTTCTGATTAGCCAACTAGTTGTTTTAGGCTCTTTTTATTAGGGTTTTTCAAGTCTAAAAATTCAGCCAAAAAAGAAAAAGAAAAAGAAATACTTTTCTTATTCCAAACTCTGTTAAACCGACAATAAAGAAGAGCTCTTGGGAAGTTTGATGATGTGCTTGAGCCCGGATGCCACTGTTTGATGTGAAACAAGGACAAAAGGTTTGTTGCTTCTTCTTTTTTTGCCTTAATTTCTCATTTCTTTTTCTTCTTAAGAATTTAGTTGGAACATGCTTGTATCATTGAGTCCTAGTGGGATTTATTTTATTTTTTTCGAATATGTAATAGTGTGAAAAAAAGAATCATATACTTTGGAAATTATATGGGAAGACAAAGGTAATAGTTTAAATTTTCATTTTACAATAATTTTGCTGTTTTGTAGCAATCGGAGAGAGTAAAACAATCAATTTGTCTCAGTAGAAATGTCATTACTTGGCAAGAATTAGTATCATATAGATTTGTTGGAAAATTATAATGAATAAACAAGTTTGATACAAAAAAATATATATATATATATATCCCAAATAATTAGCAAGAATGTAAATAAGCAATAATAATATAATTTTAAGTAAATTTAGGAACAATCTCACAGTGCTATAGAATCACTCAAAGAGCGTTGTCCTTAAAGGTTGATTCATGCCGTCCAAAGTAAAACTTGGTGCGATTGGTTCTCTTGGCCCAACAACCCCTTGGATTAGACTATAGCGTCAACCTTTGTGATGTACGCACTTCCACTCACAAAAGGTTTAAGAACAACCTTCTATTGCCTTTCCTTAAAAAACAAAACAAATATTCTTGTAGAAAAATATGAGGGAGAGAGAGATAGTAGAGTTGTGTATATCTAAAATATAGAGTAGTAAAAAGAAAACGTTTAGAATAGGTGTTATAATGAGTATTATATGGGCTACTTATGAAGATAATAGTCTATAGTTATTGGTTACTAATAACCCTTAAAAGCCCAACGACTATATTATCAATTATTTCCTAATGGCTATTTTTCTCATAATTTCCCAACGGCTATTTTATTCATAAATTTCCAATGGCTAGAAAATAAATAAGAATAAAAGTGTTGGAACACACACCCACACCAACAAGATTTGCAAGAAATTTTGCCTGGCAATGTGTTTTGCTTAATTATTGTCAAATCATGAGGGACAGCAGAATTGATCTGGAATTTTTTTTTTTTGGAGTTAAAAGTAGTAAAGGACAATATAGATATATGTGTGTGTGTGTGTGTGTGTGTGTTTTTTTTTTTTTTTTAAGGATAATGTGTTTGTTAGAGCATTCACATTGAGAATGCTATATGCCATATGTTGGTTTAATTTAGCATAAATGCACAAAACAGCCTCTGCATTAGGACTTCTAAATTGCTACTGTTGTAAAAGTTTTTGGAATTGAGCTACAATGCGATTCTACATTTAGAATTGCACTGTAAGGAAATATTATATTTTAATAGCGTTTGCTCTTTCATTCACATGACCGGTATCTCATTTCTCTCTCTTCATTGTTGAACCTGTTAGGTTCTAAGAATTAGGAACTAATGTATTAGAACTTCAATTTGTAATGTTGGCAAACCATGACCAAAACAATGTTTAGTCTTGTGTTAGACTTGCTCAAAGTATGGCTCTTCATGTAAAGTTGGAATCGAGTTTTATGCAGAATTCACTGTGCACTTTCTGTATGACTTGATCGATCGAAAATTAGACTCGATCGATCGAAAGTTGTGCAGATTGTTTTTCTGCAGATTTTTCCAACTCAGCCCTAGTCCATTTAATGTATAAGGTTTTATGTTTTGCCCTAAGTATATAAGGGAAAACCCTAGCCACGTTTTTAGAGTTCTGTTTCTGAGTGTTCTGTTTCTCAGAATTCTGTTTTGCTGTGTTTGTGAATCTCTTTGTGAGATCTAGAGGTGTTTGCCTTCACATACACTTAGGGTTTACAAACTCAAGACTTATGTCAAGAGCTTGGTAAATCATTCAGTTGCAGAATCAAAGATCTTTAAGAAATACAAGCAGGTGCGCTTGTGGATTGCTGAAGAATTCAAAGAAAGAAGGAGTCCGTGAATCTCGGAGCTATCATGGGGTTGTGGTAGTAAGTTTCCTACACTTGGGTAGCAATAGGATGTTAGTGGTCTAAGTCTTATTGTGTAAACTTCGATTCTTTCATAGTGGATTCAGTTTACCTTGAGGATAGCTAGGTTAAATCCTCCCCAGGTTTTTTACCGGTTTGGTTTTCCTGGGTCATCAGATCTTTGTGTTCTTTAATTTCCGCTGCTTTACTGTTTTTGCTTATTTGTGTTAATCTAGATTTAATTAAATTACCTAAGTTAATTACTTGGCTAATTCTCTAGGTTAATCTGTTATGTTTAAGGGGTCTAAACGAACTTACAAGTGGTATCAGAGCGGGTAGCTTTTATGTTTGATCCTTTGATCTTTTGAGCTGATCCTTGACCCCTGTTGTTATGGATTTCTCTAAAATCTTCTCTTTAGTTTGTCACATTATTTACTTGGTGTGCTTGTCTGTTACCATCTTTGTTAAAATTTTTCTTGAGTGTCTTGCTATAATCACATATGATAATAATTACATGTGCTATACTGCTTTAACCGCCTTAAAGGCATGTGATTCTTGTCTTTGGTATTTGGATAGTGGTTGTTCCAGGCACATGACAGGAAATAAATCTTTGTTCAAGACACCCTTCGAAGGAAAGATTGGAACAGTTACCTTTGGAGATGGAAGTAAATCTGTGATCAGAGGCATTGGTATTGTGGATATTCCAGGACTACCAGTTTTTGAAGATGTGTGGTATGTTGATGGATTGAAGGCAAACTTGCTCAGCATAGGCCAGATCTGTGACAATGGACTGAATGTGTTCTTCACCAAACAAGAATGTGAAATACTTGATGAAAGAGGTGACTGTATGTGTGTTGGTGTGAGGACAGCTGATAACTGTTATGGTATCACCCCAAGTATAAGCAACAAATGCTTCAGTGCTAAGATCAATCAAGTTGACTTATGGCATCAAAGGTTGGGACATGCTAGCCTCAAGCAATTAGAGAAGATTTCAAAATGTGATGCAGTAATTAGGTTGCCCAAGTTTGAGAAGATTGAAAAATGCATCTGTGGACCATGTCAGATGGGTAAACAAGTGAACTCTAAACATCCGTCTGTAGCTGATGTTCAAACTACGAGACCTTTGGAGTTGCTGCACATTGATCTCATGGGTCCTGCCAGAGTTCAGAGTTTAGGTGGAAAGAAGTACATTCTAGTTATTGTGGATGACTTTACCAGATTCACATGGGTTGTACTGTTGAAAGATAAAGCTGAGGCTCCTGAAAAAATGATTCATCTGTGCAAGAAATTGCAAGTAGAAAAAGGAACTTTGATAACCAGAATAAGAAGTGACCATGGAAAAGAGTTTGAGAACACAAAACTGGCTACGTTTTGCAATAATCAAGGCACCCATCAGGAATTCTCTTCACCCAAAACACCACAACAAAATGGAATTGTGGAAAGAAAAAATAGAGTTGTACAAGAAATGGCCCGTGTCATGCTCAATAATAAGAAGATGCCTAAATCTTTTTGGGGAGAAGCTGTTAATACTGCATGTCACACTCTCAATCGGGTATATTTCAGACCAAATTCCAAGCAAACTCCCTATGAACTCTGGAGAGGAAAGAAGCCTGTAGTCAAATACTTCAGGATATTTGGCAGTGACTGTTACATTCTGCGTGATAGAGAGAACCTGGAAAAGTTTAATGCTAAGAGTGATAAAGGTTATTTTCTAGGATACTCTTCCACCAGCAGAGCATACAGAGTATACAATCTGAGAACTAAAACAGTCATGGAATCTTTAAATGTAGTGATCAATGATGAATTAAACTCAGAAGGCCATTCAGAACATGCATCTCAAGTTCAAGAAAAGATGATGGAAGTTGATGATTCTCTACCTGAAAACTATATGGGAAAGCATACAGAGGAAGAGTTGATGGTATTGAATGATACAGCTTCTGTGCCATCAAGTTCAGAACCTTCAACACCAGTTCATGGAGCTCAACAAGAACAGAAAGAGTTTTAGAGTCCATCAGATCAGAAAGGTACCACTACTTCATTGGTCAAAGGTCCATCCTCAAGAGTTAGGTTGAATCATCCTGCTACTAATATTTTGGGAAGTTTGAATGATAACATGAGATTGAGATCCAAAGCATTAAATGTGATTACTCACTCATGCTATCTATCCCAATTCGAACCGAAAAAGGTGGATGAAGCTCTACAAGATGCTGATTGGGTAAATTCTATGCACGAAGAACTTCATCAGTTCGTTCGAAATGATGTGTGGGAATTGGTTCCTAGACCATAGGGAGTCAATGTAATTGGAACTAAGTGGATCTTCAAGAACAAGTCAGATGAACATGGAACTGTTATCAGAAATAAATCTAGGCTTGTTGCTCAAGGATACACACAAGTAGAAGGAATTGATTTTGATGAGACTTTTGCACATGTAGCAAGATTGGAATCCATTTGAATTCTTTTGGCTATAGCAAGTCATATGAACTTCAAGTTGTATCAAATGGATATCAAGAGTGCTTTCTTAAATGGCATGTTACAAGAAGAGGTTTATGTTGAACAACCGAAAGGTTTTGTTGATCCTCACAGGCCGAATGATGTCTACAAGTTGAAGAGAGCTCTCTATGGACTGAAACAAGCTCCACGGGCTTGGTATGATAGATTAACTGCATATCTCACGGGCCATGGCTTTAAGAGAGGTTTTGCTGACACCACTCTATTTATACGAAAGGATAAGAATCATTTTGTAGTTGCTCAAATTTATGTTGATGATATTGTTTTTGGTGCTACTAATGATTCTCTTGCTCAATCTTTTGCAGATGAAATGAAGGCCATGTTTGAGATGAGTATGGTTGGGGAACTAACTTATTTCTTGGGATTGCAGGTGAAGCAAACAGATGCTGGAATCTACATCAACCAAGCTAAGTATGCACAAAATTTGGTCAAGAGATTTGGTCTTAACAAGGCTGCACATGCTAGGACACCAATGGCTGCTAATGCAAAACTAACAAACGATCCATCAGGTGAGTCTGTTGATGTTATCCTATACAGAAGCATGATTGGCTGTCTTTTGTATTTAACTGCTAGCCGTCCTGATATTGCATTTAGTGTGGGTGTTTGTTCTAGATTTCAATATAATCCCAAGGTTTCTCACTTAAATGCTGTCAAAAGAATTATAAAGTATGTTGCTGGAACTTGTGATTATGATCTATTTTATAGCAAAGAGTCAAATCTTTCTCTTGCTGGTTTTTCTGATTCTGATTGGGCTGGTAATGCTGATGATAGAAAGAGTACAACAGGTGGTTGTTTTTATGTTGGTACTAATCTGGTTGCTTGGATGAGTAAGAAACAAAATTCTGTTTCTTTATCTACTGCTGAGGCAGAATACATTGCTGCTGGAAGTTGTTGTTCTCAACTTCTTTGGATGAAGAAACTTTTGAGTGATTATGAAATATCACAAGACACCATGATTGTTTACTGTGATAACTCTAGTGCTATAGATATCTCTAAGAATCTTGTTCAACACTCTAAGACCAAACACATTGAGATTAGATATCATTTCATTAGGGATCTTGTTGAACGGAAAATTGTTGCTCTTGAGTATATTCCAACTGAACGTCAGAATGCTGATATTTTCACCAAACTGCTTGATAGAGAAAAGTTTGAGACTCTTCGTCAAGTC
Organism: Lithocarpus polystachyus; assembly: GCA_033629205.1. Lineage (NCBI taxonomy): Eukaryota > Viridiplantae > Streptophyta > Magnoliopsida > Fagales > Fagaceae > Lithocarpus > Lithocarpus polystachyus. The sequence continues at coordinate 88,014,287 of CM066165.1, read as the reverse complement.
ATTGGTGTGATTCTTTGTCCCTAGTCATTCTTGACTTCATGGTCCTTGTGCTTCATTGCTCTATCTTTGGTGACCTTTGTTTCTAGGATTTTCTTTGCATTACATTCATGCATTTCATTCTAGGATGTTTGTTTCTTTGATATTAAAAAAAAATATATATTTTTTTGCAAATTGTGTTTTTGCTATTTTTTTCTTAAATTTGAAGACAAGGTTGGTCAATCAAATTTTGCATAACATGCTTATGTACCTTGTTTAGCTTCGATGCACTTATTTCTATTGCACTTTGCTAGCTAAATTTTTGTTGTGCATGTTGTGTGGGAAGATGCTATATTTGTTGATCACATGATCTTGATCTTGAAGTCTTATGTTTTTGATTATTGGACTTGGTCTTATTGAGAAAGGCATAAATAACCATCTCACCACTGTTTATTAGCCAATCATGAACACCTTAGTGCATATCGTAAGATTTTGTGCTCGAGAAAGTGTAGCACATGCACAAAAAGAACATAAGGTGTAGCCTCTATTAAAATTGGTGTGTACATTATTGGGCTATAATAATCTCACAAATTCAAATAAAATTGGTGTGTACATTATCCCGGCTTTTATTAAGTTTCTAATCAATTAAATTGAATAATGAGGCAAATCAAGAAACTTACATAATTGCAAGCTTTTATTCTAGGAGATGTGAGAGTTATATGATGTAACTCTTTAAGTAATAGTCTCTTTCAAATTCATGTGATGGATTTTGTAGAAATTGTGATTGATCAATATGTTCATATCACCTCACATGTTTCTCTTGCTTATGCTAGTTGCACACACTACACAAGTTATTCTTTGCTAAACCGTGTACATGTTTGTGTGTGTTTTTGGTCTGACCAACCAAGTTTGAAATTTTCTGGAAATTGTTGCAAAACATGTTTGCTTGCTTGATTGATTGAGGAAGATTATGAGAAAAGCTTAATCTGAGAGATCTGGGTTGAAAACATGGGTTTTTGGAAAAACATTTCATCTCATACTCATGCATCTTTTTCATAAAAGTTAATGCTTTGAGGAGTTTTTGAGCTAATTTGATTCAATTTTCAAAAATTCAATTTTTCCAGATTTTCGATCGATCGAGTCTGTTTTTCGATCGATCGAAAATGTTTTTAAAATCCCTCTAAAGTCTCTGTGTGTTTCGATCGGTTCTCGATTGATACTGGATCAATCGAAGGATTTTCGACCGATCGAATCTGTTTTTCGATCGATCGAAAATCAGGCTTAAAGTTTTTAAAAGGACTTTTCTCACGTGGATTCTTTACTTTTCAAAAGTATTTCAAACTTTTTTGTCTCCTCACCAACCGGTCAAAGAATTGTTTACTGTTTTTGGCGTTTTCCTCAAATCTTTTTGCATAATCTCTCTCTCCCAAGACCGGTATGTCCTTTATGCCCTTTCTTTTGCTCCTATTTTCATGTTTCATGCATTATTTTCATGCATTTTAGGGTATTTTCGGCATTTTAGTTTTTGGTATTTTTGGGAGTGATTTTGATTCTTTTTCTTTCAAAAGAATTATGGGTTTTTGTGGGGACACCTTATCTAAGCACTATATGTGGTTTAATTTGATTAATTTGGTGCTTTGTGAAATTTTTAAATTTCTAGGGCTTAAAATTGGGGATTTTGGGGTTTTTGTTCAATTTGATTTAAATTGATAAAATTGGCTTGTTATATTGATTAATTTGATCATTGTATTGTGTTAATTAACTGTTGTGATGATCAATTTATCAATTTGTTGTGTTTTGAAAATTGGGTTTTTCCAAAATTGGGTATTTTTTATTTAAAATTCTATGCTCAAGCCAATTTAGTTAATTTGAATCATAATTGACCTATGTCACTGCATTAGTTCATGCATCATTTGCATATCTTGTTCATGCATCATATAGAATTCATATTTCTATACTTTGTGTTGTGCTAACTTGCAATCTGCCCTTGGTTTTTGGTTTTGCTCCTCTCTTTCTGTGTCTCTCTTTATTCCTTAGCATCATGCCTAGGAAAACTAGAGCCCATAGGACTTCTGACCCTTCACCTTCTTACGATACTGAGCGGTTCCCTAGTGAGAAGAACCAAGAGACCTATGAGACCCTGAACCTTAGGCGTCATATTTGGGCTGAGCGTAGGGTCATACTAGATGAGGTAGATCTTGAGGTGAGACGTAACTTTGAGTGTCGGGGTTGGTTATCTTTGCTCGAGTATGAGCATTCTCCTCCTCCTGCCACCTTGATTAGAGAGTTCTATTCGAACCTCTCTATCCACATTTATGATACCTACACCTTGGTTAAGGTTTGGTTATGAGGTGTAGAGTATCGCATTACCCCTACGGTTGTGTCTGATGCTCTTGGGGTGCCCATTGTTGACCATCCCGTTTTTCCTTATGAGGAGTCTCCACCTCTTGATGACGTGCTGTCATACATCACTGGGTCTTCTATCTAGTGGGGTTTTGATCCTCAGATCACTTCTGCTGAGCTTTCCGAGCTTCACTATCTTTTCTTTAGGATAGCGTGTCATTCTTTGTGGTCTATTTCTCATGTCCACACCATCCCTCTTGAGCGATGTGTGTTTTTGTACGCACTTGTTACTGATGCTCCTATCAGTTTTCATCATCTGTTCCTTCGTTCTTTGAACGAGGTTCATCGGTCTAGTTCTACGGCTCATGCATTATTCTTTCCCGTTTTTATTCATAGGATTCTCCTTTTTCTTGGATTAGGTGATTTTCCTGCGTTTGAGCCTGTTCATGTTGTTGCTCCTATATGTGCTACCTTTTTGAGGCAAAGGGCTGCTCAACTTCGAGCTAGCTCTAAGCGTCCTCGGGTAGAGCCTTCCGGTGTCACTCCACCCCCTTCTTCTTCTACAGATACTCCTGCAGCTGGGACGTCTTCTGATCCTGCTGTTGCTGCTGCTGCTGATGTTCCTCCACCGTTTGATGAGGTTTCTGACCTTCGTTGGACTCTTGATACTGTCGTGACCGTTCAGGCGGCTCATGGTCAGCTTTTGGTGGACATCTTTGATGAGCTATGTGCATTGCGAGCAGATTTGGCGAGTTCTCGTCATTCTCCTCCACCTCCTTTTGATGATGACTGAGTGCCCTTTGGCAATTCGTCACAAAAAGGGGGAGTGCATTCTATTGTGTAGTTCTTTTGTATCTAGGAGATTTTTGTGGAGATTTTCATTTTAGGGGGAGTTTTGTACTTAGTAGTGATACTGCAGAGCTTGTGGAGTTATTAGCTGCAGAGCTTGTGGAGTAATTAGATTGTATCTAGGCGCTTCACTGTGTAGTTCATTTTTTAGCTCTTGTTTAGGAGATATTCTTGTTGAGATACATTTTGTTGTATATGTTTCTTGTTTCACTATGCTACTCTGCTTATTGATTTATATTTATGATGTTATTCATGATATATGTCTTTATTTTATGTCATGTGAAATCAAGAAGTTATTTTTATATATTTCCTGTTTTTTTTTTCCACACATGCGTTTATGTGTTTGGTAAGTGTTACAGGAATTTACAGGTTGATTCAGTCGTGCTGCTGTCTATTTTGCAACTGTTAGATAGTAGTTAGGTTGAATTGTTTAAGTGGCTTTTATTTTGTAATGGGCTGTTTTATTTTGTAAACTTTGAGCTTTTGTTAAGTCTGTGTTTTGTCACGGATTGCCAAAGGGGGAGTTTGTTAGGTTCTAAGAATTAGGAACTAATGTATTAGAACTTCAATTTGTAATGTTGGCAAACCATGATCAAAACAATGTTTAGTCTTGTGTTAGACTTGCTCAAAGTATGGCTCTTCATGTAAAGTTGGAATCGAGTTTTATGCAGAATTCACTGTGCACTTTCTGCCTGACTCGATTGATCGAAAATTAGACTCGATCGATCGAAAGTCGTGCAGATTGTTTTTCTGCAGATTTTTCCAACTCAACCCTAATCCATTTAATATATAGGGTTTTATGTTTTGCCCTAAGTATATAAGGGAAAACCCTAGCCACATTTTTAGAGTTCTGTTTCTGAGTGTTCTGTTTCTCAGAATTCTGTTTTGCTGTGTTTGTGAATCTCTTTGTGAGATCTAGAGGTGTTTGTCTTCACATACACTTAGGGTTTACAAACTCAAGACTTATGTCAAGAGCTTGGTAAATCATTCAGTTGCAGAATCAAAGATCTTAAAGAAATACAAGCAGGTGCGCTTGTGGATTGCTGAAGAATTCAAGGAAAGAAGGAGTCCGTGGATCTCGGAGCTATCATGGGGTCGTGGTAATAAGTTTCCTACACTTGGGTAGCAATAGGATGTTAGTGGTCTAAGTCTTATTGTGTAAACTTCGATTCTTTCATAGTGGATTCAGTTTACCTTGAGGATAGCTAGGTTAAATCCTCCCCAGGTTTTTTACCGGTTTGGTTTTCCTGGGTCATCAGATCTTTGTGTTCTTTAATTTCCACTGCTTTACTGTTTTTGCTTATTTGTGTTAATCTAGATTTAATTAAATTACCTAAGTTAATCACTTGGCTAATTCTCTAGGTTAATCTGTTGTGTTTAAGGGGTCTAAACGAACTTACAGAACCTTCACCAAGCCCCTCTCTCTCTCCATTGCTGGCTTCACGCGGCCTCTCTCTCATCTCTCATTGCACCTTCACTCAACCGATTCACCCTCTCACCCATCTCCATCGCTAAAGCTTTATACGGCCTCATTCTCATCTTTTGTCGCATTATAGCTTTCACCTTCACCCATTTCCATAGCTGAAGCTTCGCATGGCCTCTCCTTCATCTCTCACTGTAGCTTAATCAATTCACCCTCACCCATCCCTAAATCACTTTGCCGATTTTCTCATCTCATAAACCCAACTCTCTAGATATTGCCTACCCATTTAACTCTTCACTCAATCGGAATCTCTTCAAACCGAGATTCATATTGGGTTTTTTGGTTTGGGTTAAGATTTTGTTTGCTAAATCTTAAAACGAAGCTCTGTCGGTGTTGGGGGATTCAGCTTCGTCGGTGCTAGTGCTGATCGTAACTTATCGAAATCAAACTCAAAGCAATACTTGAGGTAGGTTTTGATCAATGTATTCGAGTTTTTGTGTTTGTGTTTCCTTTCTCTCTCTGCAAGAAAAAGAGGGATTCAGCTTGTGTTTGTGTTTGGGTTATGATCAATGAATTTGAAAGTTCAAATAGTGTATAAAACACTATGAACGTTTAGACCCCAAATTACAAGTTATCAGTTCAAGCTTTAAATCAAACGATAAATGTGCGGAAGATGAACTAAAGCTTAAAACAGAATTGATAAACAATCTAAGTCAAATAAAATCACATCCATAACAGAAATTAAATGACAAAGATAAAGGGAAGAGAGATGCAAACACAAGGACAACACAAGACGTGTTATCGAAGAGGAAACCGAAGTCCTCGGCGAAAAACCTCTCCACCGCCCTCCAAGCGGTCAAATGATCCACTAAAGAATGTAGTTGGGAAACAAGGATAGCAATAGACCCTCCAAGCCTAATCTACCCAGTGTACCTAAGCCCTCCAAGCTTCTTGCTCCAACGAGGTTACGCCGAACCTATTTCTTCTTTAGCTTCCTGGATCCCGCTACTAGTCCATAGCATCTACCAATATGAATTGGTTCCTTCCTAACTGCTTCCCAAAGCACCAAAGAGCCTTCTCACAGGTATGTGTATAGTGAGAAAAGGATTTGGGTAATGAACCTCTCAAAGATGTGACAATAGAGAGGAAGAGAGTAGAGGAATTTGAAGAGACACAAGGTAAAGATTGTGGATGAGTCAATCTTGTTTTTCTCTAGGGTTTCTCTCTCAAAATTCTCTCTGGAAGCTCTCTACATTTCATGGGTATAAGGGGTATATATACTGGTGGGTGTTTGGAATGCAAAAAGACAGATTTTTCAAAACAGAGTTGGCTGGCGGCTTAGCCTCGCGGCTTGACTAAGTCGCGAGATCAAGCCGCGAACTAACTGAAAGGCTAGACTGGAATTTTTGTCCTGTAGTGCGACAACTGGCACGACGGTTCAGATTCTGGCGGCTTTCCAGTCGCTAGCCACCCACGAGATCCAGTCGCGAGTTCTCCTCTGCACGCTTCACTCAACATCTGGCGGCTTGCCAGTCACAAGAAATCAGCGAGGTCCAGTCGTGAGTCCCTATTCTACAGCATAGTCTTGAGCAATTCTTCACACTCTCACACACACTACCCTTACATGATTCCCACCTAAATACAGGGTTTTTAAATGCTGAAATACAAGTAAATTGGCACGGAATAAAGCCAACAAAATGGTTGATAAAATTCAGCCTTATAATCTCCCCCTTTGGTTATTCCGTGACAAAACTCTACAACAAACTCTAGACTAATGCGTGAGTTGGGAACAGTTGAACAAAACTCACTCACACCTAACTCTAGGATCTGTAAAGCTCTTGAATCATGAATACAAGTATCTCCTAAAAAAGCAACCACACAATAGGATCACTGTATGCAAAAAAACTTGCATTGCATATGAAGCAAAAACAATGCGATCAAGCAAAATGTATTAAAGCAATAGAGCATGGCTTGACCAAAAACAATCTAATGCTCATTCTCACAATGCTCATTCTCACATGGAGTGAACATCCGGACTTGCAATCTAATAAGCTCAATGTAAAGTATCATTTGCATGTCCAACACTCAACTAATGCAACAACAAAAAGTAGTTGTATTAAGAATACAAATCCAACAAAGGGCACAAGAGTGATGTACTTAAAGAAAAGCATAACATTTAAACAATAAGTACGAAAGCCACAAAGCAAGAATACATAGTGTGCTTACAAAAGCCAGGTACAAAACATAACCAAAATGCCACATAAGCAAAAGGTACAAAAGTTAAACTAAATAACAACAAATATATAAACTAGAGTACCATAATAAAGAACCATATCCAACAGTTTATACCAAATGTGTTGATGTAAGAACTATAAATGTACTGAAGATAAGTCAGAAAAATGTAAATAACACCCCTGTACAACTTCCCTTTTCTTTTACTATACTGTGCTCACTCCCCCTTTCAATGTACTCCCCCTTTCATTGTTCTCCCCCTTTTTGTCACGAATAGCTAAAGACTATTCTCGATCTTTTGTTGGATAGCATCTAATTGTGCCTCGATGCTGGTGTATAGCATGTGAACAGAGTTGTTGTATTGGACAAGAATTCTCTCCAAACCGAAAATACGCTGATTTACACCTTTAATCAGAGTGCTCAATCTATCAGCAGGAACTCTAGGTTGAGTGCTGGGTGTCTGTAACTCTAGAGTAGGAGTGAAAGGTGCCTCTGTATACATAGGAGTAGCTTGACCAGATGGACTGCCATGGGTGAGTGGCTCAATCTTCGTTCCCATAGAGGAGTGACTCTTGCTTGCTTGAAGAGTGAACATGGAAATTGGTCGAGGACGAGGCATAATTCTTCCATCTGATATTGGATGTATACCTTCTTGAATCATGACCTTTATAAGGAGACTACTGAAAGGAAGACAAGCTCTTGCTATTGATCGAGCCACAGTTTTCCCAATTGTTTGAAAAATATGGGCACAAATGTCAATTGGAGCACCAGTAATATGATCACACAAAAACTGGGCTCTTCCAAGATTTATGAAACCAGTGTTTGTCAATGGATAAAGATTTGAGAACATGATCAGTTTCAGAGTAATCAGTTTAGGTGAAAATTTTGCAGTGCCTATAGACAACCCTTTGCTTCTAACCTCATGGTCAGACCCAAGAACTTGAAGGATGTCTTGCACCTGAGGAATTCTATCATCATATGGAGTCTTGTCCACATTTTCTGGTCGAGTGATGCGAAGAACTTGTGCAAGGTAGTCTAGAGTAATAACAAATTCTTTTCCTCTTACCCAGCATTGTAGTTCAATTCCAATGAATCGAGCATTTGAGTAGAATTCCCTTACCAACTCATCATATGGATCCTCAAAGTTCCCAAAAAGAGCATCCCAATCTCTTCCTTCAAAGATCCTAGGGATAAATGTGGTTCCCAAGGTATCAAAATGCACTATCTGTTCCACAATAATGGGAGCATCGACAAAGATATCTAAGTATGTTTGTGAATCAATGGGAGTTCTGAATCTCTTACTTTTCGGCACTTGAGATGACCGGGTTAAGTGTCGCGTTCGCTTAGCAATAGGGGTAGGAACATCACTCACAATCTCCTTTCCTTTAGACGAATGGCGAGACATCTGCAAAAAAAGAGACACACAGCAGAGTTCCACGAACAAACATAAGGCACAAACATCAACTTGATTAGAAACAAGGTATTTAAAAATATAACAGTTAACTCATGGTATGAACCTAGCCCGCACCAAGAAAACAGAAGAACCACAAGTACATTGTGATTAAAAATATGACACAGACTAAAGTCACAAGGCTAGATACAAAAGTAAATGTGCAAAAACACCATAACAAAGACAAATACACAACATATCCACAAAAACTCAAGCAAATGACAACCAGACATATTTCAATGGGTAGAGAAAGCACAACAAAGGGCAAAACAACAAAAGTACACAATGAGGGTAGACAAGCATGACAGAAGGCATAACAACCATTAGATAAGAAGGATCAACAAAACCCATTCAAGCAAAACCAACAAAATGATTCAAACCCATAGTCTAAATCCAAAATAACTCAACTGTTCAAAACAGCACAAAATCCAAGAAAATAAGGCATAAAAACGTGAAATAGGTAATAAAAATATGAAAACCCATACCTTTTTCTTGAAGATTGATGAAGAAATGATGAAGAACAAAGAGATTTGTGAGAAGAACACGGTGAGTTTGAGAGAGAACACGGATAAGGCAATGAACAGTCATAAACATTCGAAGGAAAACTGAAAAGTTTTGAAAAACTGACTTTAAAGTCGCAAAACACGTGATTTTCGCGACTGAACCAAGTCGCATGCAAGTCGCCAGGTCCAGCTGCCAGAACACTTTAAAGAGAAATTTTGAAAAAATTTTCTAAGTGTTTTTTGTGACTGGAGGTTCAAACCGCGAGATAACCGCGAGCTGAGCCACGAAACCTTCTATGTAAATCTTGCGACTGTACCTCCACTCGTGACATAGCCGCCACATCAAGTCGCGAGAAGCATAAAAATCCAGATTTTTGAAAAAATTTCTAAGTCTTTTTCACGACTTGGGTATTGACCTGCCAGAAAGATGCGAAAACTATTTGTATAGAGCTCGCGACTAGGGCATGCGACTAGACAAACTCGCGACTGAGTCGCCAAAACAGGACACATCAGTTTTTGAAAATTTTTGGCATTTTTGCTAAAACAAAAGACTTTCCAAAAACACTAAAAAATACTAAAAAATCTTTTTGAGCTTGATCAACAAAAATTGAGCATGTGAAACACATTTTATCAAGTACAATCACACAAATGAATAAGGCATTCATTGAACATAAGCATGTGTGATGTGTGTGGATATCAACAATGAGATAGTCCTTAGTCTAATGTGAAGTTTCAATAATCAATTCAACCAAGGCATACACGATTAGCACTAAATAATGTGATCCATCACAAATATAGAAATATGCATATATGACCTCCTACAAGAACTTGATAACATCACATGGAAGCTTTTCATATGGCTTCAAATACAACATTTCATTTGATCTTTTTGAAACAAAACATCTCATTTTGGAGATCGATGCCTGAAATTTTTGATATATCAATTTGATGAGTAAGCATTTGGCTTTTAGGCATCATACATTATATTTTGAGTCGCTTTTCCTTTTTCCTAGTCAAATACTAGTATGTGCGACAGGCTTTTGCAGCTCATTATCTCTTTTCATTTGGAGATTTACATTCGAAGAGCTCTTTTAAGCAAAAACAAAAATAAAGAGTGGGAAGATATATAGACACAAGTCTATGCATGTCTCAAGATCAACAAAAACATTGGCTAATCATTCATAACAAGTTTGAAGATCGATTTACAACAATCACATAGATTTCAAGATTTTTCCCACATCGATATTGAGTGCATAAAGAATAAGCTATGCTCATGAATGCACCAAGCCATAAGTACAAAGGTACAAGGAAAAACAAGTTTAGAACAAAAAGTCAACGAAGTTGATCAAACCTTTTAGATTTTCTACTTTTTATATGTTTTTGAATTTTTGACTAAAAAATATTTATCAAAACAAACCATGTAAAAACATTTAAAAGCAGGAACATAAACAAACAAGCACAAAAACAAATAACCAAGCATAATCACAGAAAAATAGGAAGTATTAATGCATGGACATGTTGTAATGCTTATGCATGAGTACCCTTTTTCACCCCCAAGTTACGTGCATTTGGGGTGATATCCTTATAGGATTGGGTACAAGAGTTAGAGTTTTCAAACCTTCTAGTGAAGCTTTCCAAGCAAGTGATGAATGCACCAATCATCTTCATCACATCCATCACTCCGGAGTCACCATTTCGACCCCTTGATTGCTCTACAGCCCAAATTTTCTTGTCATTTCTTGGTCCTCTTGGCCTTTGATCACTTGCATTCTTTAATGCTCTCAGCTTATGACAGTTTGGTTTGGTGTGACCTTGAAGTCCACAGTGATGGCAGAAATGGTTCGTTCTTGGACCTCTTTGTGATCTTGGGAGTGATTTCCTTCTAACTTCAGGTATGACCTCTGAGTGGTTACGGGACTTGTTGAACACCCGTTGATCAACTATATTCTTCTTCTTCTCAGGCTTCACTTTCTCAACAACTGGAGTTTCCATTGCCGGCTCCTTTGCTTTTACAAATCTCAAGTCCTTGGAGATTTTGACCGCAGAACTACTTTCTCCTGTATATCCCAAACCTAATCTGTCTGAGAAGTGTTTTTGTGAAGAGATTACATCATCTAGCTTCTTTATGGAGACTCTTTCTATCTTGGCATTTGCTTGAATCACCTCAAGCTCAAAAAATCTCACCTTTGCATAAGCTTCTGAAAGTTCTCCATTTAGCTTCTCTATCTCACACTTGGCCTCCTTGTGACACACTAGAAGACTTCTATATTCCTCTTCAGCTTTCTTCATCTTTCTCACGGCTGCCTTGGCCACACGTGTATAGTCTCCAGACTTTTCAAGAAGTAAGTTGTAGTTTTCTTAAAGACTTTCAACACACTCATTTTCTTTACCATCTGATTCTTCAACAATCCCCATTGATTCCTCATCACTATACTCTCCAAGTTCTTGCACAAGCAAATTCCAAGTCCTCCGAAGATTCAATATGAGCAATAGTCATAAACGCGGAGTAATTCCCTTCTTTGTCACAGATTTCCTTAGAATCGGAGTTGGATGAATCCGAATCACAAAGAGTTACGGCATAAGCCTTACCCTTCATTTTCAAATAATTGGGACATTCTTTCTTGATATGTCCATGTCCATTGAACTCAGAACATGTGATTCCTTGAGAGGATTGAGATTCTTTACCATCTTTCCTTTTAAAATCCTTTTTCTCCTTTCTGAAACTTTGAAATTTTCCTTTCTTAGCAAATTTTTCATTCTTCTTGAACTTCAAAAACTTTCGGAAGTTTTTCACAAGATATGTAACATCTTTATCGACAACATCTTCATCAGATAAGTCATGAGCTTCCACCCTTTCATCAATTGTCTTAAGAGCAAGAGATTTGCTCCTCCTTTGCAATGGCAAAGATAGCTCATATGTTTGAAGTGAGCCAATTAGTTCTTGAACTTTGATATCATCCAAGTCTTTGCTCTCTTCAATTGCAGTGACTTTTGCACGAAAGCTCTTCGGCAATGATCGAAGGATTTTTCTTACAATCTTTGAGTCCTCCGTTTTCTCACCCAAGTTGAACTTGCCGATCACCACTTCATTCAGCTTGCTCTAGAAAGTGTCAAAGGACTCGTCCTCATTCATTTTGAGCTCCTCAAAGCGAGTGGTCAGCATCTACAACTTAGTGTCTTTTACTTTCTTGGTTCCTTCATAAGTGGTCTCCAGAATTTGCATGCCTCCTTAGCAACTGACACATGAGATATCCTATGAAACTCATTTGGAGACACACCACATAAAATAGCATTCAAAGCTTTACTATTAGCATTAGATGCAGTAAGGGCTGCTTTATCCCAAGTGGATTTTTTGGCCTCCGACCTATTCAATATCAACAGAATCTCACACACTTTCATCAATAGAACATAAAAATGCCCTCATTCGGACTTTCCAAAAAGCATAGTTGCTACCATTAAAATATGGTGGTGCATTCAAAGATTGAGATCGATCCATCTCAATATGGGGTCAAGGATCGCACAAAGGTAATTAAACCATAGCAACTGCACCTGCTCTGATATCAATTGAAAGTTCAAATAGTGTATAAAACACTATGAATGTTTAGACCTCCAAATTACAAATTATCAATTCAAGCTTTAAATCAAACGATAAATGTGCGGAAGATGAACTAAATCTTAAAACAGAATTGATAAACAATCTAAGTCAAATAAAATCACATCTATAACAGAAATTAAATGACAAAGATAAGGGAAGAGAGATGCAAACACAAGGACAACACAAGATGTGTTACCGAAGAGGAAACCGAAGTCCTCGATGAAAAACCTCTCTGCCGCCCTCCAAGCAGTCAAATGATCCACTAAAGAATGTAGTTGGGATACAAGGACAGCAATAGACCCTCCAAGCCTAATCTACCCAGTGTACCTAAGCCTTCCAAGCTTCTTGCTCCAACGAGGTTACGTCGAACCTATTTCTTCTTTAGCTTCCCGGATCCCGCTACTAGTCCATAGCATCTACCAATATGAATTCGTTCCTTCCTAACTGATTCCCAAAGCACCAAAGAGCCTTCTCATAGGTATGGGTATGGTGAGAAAATGATTTGGGTAATGAACCTCTCAAAGATGTGACAATGGAGAGGAAGAGAGTAGAGGAATTTGAAGAGACACAAGGTAAAGATTGTGGATGAGTCAATCTTGTTTTTCTCTAGGATTTCTCTCTCAAAATTCTCTCTGGAAGCTTTCTACATTTCGTGGGTATAAGGGGTATATATACTGGTGGGTGTTTGGAATGCGAAAAGACAGATTTTTCAAAACAGAGTTGGTTGGCGGCTTGGCCTAGCGGCTTGACTGAGTCGCGAGATCATGCCGCGAACTAACTGAAAGGCCAGACTGGAATTTTTGTTTGTAGTGCGACAGCTGGCACGACGGTTCAGATTCTGGCGGCTTTCCAGTCATGAGCCACCCGCGAGATCCAGTCGCGAGTTCTCCTTTGCACGCTTCACTCATGTGCAACATCTGGCGGCTTGCTAGTCGCGAGACACTTGCGAGGTCCAATCATGAGTCCCTGTTCTGCAGCACTGTCTTGAGCAATTCTTCACACTCTCTTACACACTACCCTTACATGATTCCTACCTAAATACAGGGTTTCTAAATGCTAACAAGAAAATTGGCACGGAATAAAGTCAACAAAATGGTTGATAAAATTCGGCCTTATAGAATTGTTGTTGATGTTTGCAGAGCTAGGATTCAGCTTCATGACAGAGGGGTTTTCGCTCTCCGTCATAGGATTAGCATCTTCAGAAAGTTTGCTCAGGTTCAACTTCAATTACCAATAAGTTTCGCTCTCTATCTATTTCTTCAACAAATTAATATGTTGTATGCAAAGGTTCTAGGGACGGAGCTACTCTTTGACATACTTAAGTTTTGCTCTCTATTTATTTTCCCCAACATAATTAATATGTTGGGGAAAATTTTTTTATAGGTATATTTAATGTTCAATTAGCCTAAAAAAAAAAAAAAAACTTGGTCATTATTAGTCTCTTCTTACTCAGAGATGAAAATGATAGAAAAAAATTTCTATTTGAATGAATAGAAAAGTACAGCTCTACTTATATATACAAGGAACAGAGCAATGGAATGAAACAAAACAAAAGGAATTAAAAAACAAGCTTTTTAATTTTAACCTAAATCAATTTCTCGTACTGCATTTTTTGGATTCTCAATATCAAAATTACTCTAAATTCTCTTTCTTAATGACCAAAATATTAGACAAAAATCCTCCCGTCCCCACACGTAGGCTACTCCTCTACTCTGTACAAAGGCTACTCCTATGCTGGATGTTTATTCTTTGACTATCTTGTTATTCGTTGAATCCATTGATGACCATAGTGGAGGAATGTTAGTGGTTTGTAACATAATCAATGATGTTTATTGTCTTTATGAGTTATGAAAGTCAATTAATGATATTAGAGAGATTGTAAAGTGGATAGAATTTGTCAAACCAAGTGTCAATAGCTTTCAGAAAAAAGAGTGTCAATTGGGCTTTAAAATGCCTAGCTACTGTGGCAAGAGAAGAGACTATGATAGAACATGAAGCTAGATAATGTGGTCTTCAAAAACATACCCAATCTCAGGAATTCAATTTTAATTGTTGACCCAAATAGATAAAATATTAAATTGACCAGAAAAAAATTTTATTCTTGAAGTTGCAATTTTTTTTTTTTAAAGTCCAAACTTTGCCCCTCCAAACCTGTGGCTCTGGCTTCGTCCCTGAAAGGTTCTATCATTGGTTTTTGTTGTGTTCAACTCTATGGTGTTTATTTGATTTCTATTTGTACATGTTGGTTATGTATGGGTTGTGTTTACAGATACTTTATGCAGAGTATATTTTGAGTATTTTATTAATATTTGGCTGTGTAAAGGGCTAGTATTTCTGTAACAAAAAATTAGTTTAGTATATATAGTCGAAATATATTGATTAGGAGCTGTCAACATATATTGTTTTGATAGAGAGTTGTCAACACATAATGTAGGACGTTCCTACACATGAGACGCTACCACCAAAATTTTATGATTAGCTTATACTAATTGTAAAGATACAAATAAGAATTGACTTCATACTAATTGTTTTAAGTTCCCTATTTAAAAGGGATGAATATACAAGAAGACATATCACAATATGGTGATTTCTTACAAGGGGATTCCGATTTTGTGGCACCATTTTTAAGTGGGTCTCAAAATACTTCAATGCCAATCCAAGAGTCTTTACCGGTACCGGAAGTTGAAATTGTCACCTCTAATCCAACAAAACGTGGTTGCAACTTCAGTGTAGATGAGGACCTCCTCCTCATCTCTGCATGGCTTAACATTAGCACGGATGTCGTGCATGGTACTGGGGCTGAAAAATTTTGGGAGAAAGTATGGCAATACTATTACGAGAACAATACTTACAAAACCACACGTTCTGCTTCCTCCCTATCACATCGATGGGGAAATATTAGTAGGGAGACAAGTAGGTTTGCTGGGTTCATGGCTAAAATTGAAGCCTGAAATCCAAGTGGTGTGACTGACAAGGACAAGGTATAAATTATATTGTAATGGTGTCACAAAATTAATTTCTGAATAGTTTCAAGACACTAATTATTTTATTTTAGTTTTTAAAAATTTAGTTGAAAGATGCAAAGGATCTATATAAAGCTTCACTAGCTTCATCAACCGGCAAAAAAGTAGCTTTTGCATTTGAACATTGTTGGCACGTGTTAAAGAACCAAACAAAGTGGAGTGTGTCTAAGGAAAGATCAAAAAGGCTCCCTCAAACTCTAAGTTCAATTGATCAAGTTGGTAGTAATGATGATGCAACAATGGTGCTAGAGAGACCAATTGGTAAAAAAGCCGAAAAGGCTAAGCGAAAGAGAACAGATGGTGATAAGGGTTTTGAGGATTACTTAACGAAAAAATTGCAATATATTCAGAAATCATATGAACAAGACAAAGAGGCTCTTCACATCAAAGCGGATAGGGTTCGAGTGGATGCGCAAAGAGCTGATATTGAAAAGGAAAGGCTTCGTCTTGAAACTATTAGGGAGGAGGGAAGAATAATGGCTATGGATACAAGTGGCATGAATGACAAAGAAAGACATTTTGAAAATCTCAAGGATCAAATCCTTGCAAGTCAAAAATTAGACTAAATAGTTGGGTTTGACCCAAGGAGATGATGTCTTGTCGTAACCTTATTTTGGTAGTAAATTATTTTAGGGTTAGGGTTCGGCATATGTAGATGATATTTTGTTTCGACAATATTTTGGTAGTGGCTATTTTTAAGCGTAGGAACATGTAGATGATGTATTGTTCCAACTTAATCAATTGGCAGTAGGTTGTGCCACTTATGTAATCACATCATTTTTGCTTATATGAAAAACTTATGTATTATTTTGCATCACATCTTCTACAACCATTTGGTGTTCTTGGATTTGTTCTTTGTAAAGTATGAATAACAATCAAATCTTTCTTAATTGCAGCCCATACATCATTACATGGTTTTGAACTTTGATTTCTAATATAATTGCTTTATATATTTTTGTTATCCTATCGGGATAGATCACTAACCATACCATTATCCACATTTCCACCACAATATCAAATACCATAACTTAGTGATATAGAAAGCTTGGTGGTGAGAATTAAAACTTTGAATCATATGTTACTGAAGAATCGATATCTGATAGTAGCATTCTATTGTTTACTGCATTATTGGAATAAATGTGCTCTTGTTGTGAATCTTGTAAGTTTCAATAGATTCATAAACTTGTGTAAGCTTGGTGGTAAGCTTGAAAGGGTGTAAGCATGGTGGGGTGGTTTGATTTTGAGATGAAACGCAGTAGCAGAAAGCTTGGTGGGGTGGTTGTGTCTTGGTAGAAAGAGTGTAGGAGATGGAGTGAAGTGAAGGGTTGCCATGTCTTTGAAAAGGTGTAAGCTTGGTGGGGTGGTTTGATTTTGAGATGAAATGTAGTAGCAGAAAGCTTGGTGGGGTGGTTGTATCTTGGTAGAAAGAGTGTAGGAGATGGAGTGAAGTGAAGGATTGCGATGTCTTTGAAAGGGTGTAAGCTTGGTGGGGTGGTTTGATTTTGAGATGAAATGCAGTAGCAGAAAGCATGGTGGGGTGGTTGTGTCTTGGTAGAAAGAGTGTAAGAGATGGAGTGAAGTGAAGCGTTGCCATGTTTTTGTTTGGTATGTATTATGAATCTACACACTTGTATACACACAGTAAATCATGCATGTTTTTTTGATCCATTTGCACAGTTTCAATGATTAAGATACTGATGCATTGTCTCCTTCATAACATTTTTTCCGGATTGAAGGATTTAGTATTTTAGTTTGCCAAATTTGTTTTTGGTGGATTCAGAATTTAGATAGACCTTTTTCACCTCAAGCATGGCTGCTTATATGGGGCTGTTTTATGTCTGTTTCAATAATAGTAATAATTTCCTAACACTGCTGTTTTCAAGGTTGTCTCTATGAGTTGCTCTCTTTTTCATAAGTTTCTTTTTGATGACTTAGATGAGGATGAGATAATGAGGCGAGTTCTTACGGGTTCAACATTACCACGTAAACGTCGTCGGTACATCGAACGTGATCGCTTGGCAGGCCATAAAGAACTTTATCTCGACTACTTTGTCGACAAACCAGTATATCCTCCTAATTTATTTTGGAGGAGATTTCAAATGAGTCGGTCTCTTTTTCTCTGTATTCAATCTAGGGTAGGAACTTATGAACTTTACTTTATCCAAAAAGAGATAATGCCCAAAAGCTCGGTTTATCTTCTCTTCAAAAGATAACAGCTGCACCTAGGATGCTTGTGTATGGAGTTATAGTTGATTTTATGGATGAGTATGTGCAGATTGGAGAATCCACTGCAATAAAAAGTCTGAAAATGTTTGTTAAAGTGGTGGTTGATATTTTCTCCAAGGAATACTTGAGATCCCCAAACAACGAAGACATTGCTAGACTTTTAGCTAATGGGGAAAGACGTGGATTTCTAGGGATGCTAAGGAGCATTGATTGCATGCATTGGAAATGGAAAAATTGTCCGACTGCATGGAAATGTCAGTACTCTGGTCACATTCATGAGCCAACCATTGTTTTGAAAGCGTTGGCATCATTTGATCTTTGGATATGGCATGCATTTTTTGGGTTACCTAGGTCAAATAATGACATTAATGTATTACAATGGTCTCCTATATTTTCTGAACTCGAACAAGGGCGTGCTCCTACAGTTAATTACTCAATCAATGGATATGAGTATACAATGGGATACTACCTTGCCGATGGCATATATCCAAAGTGGTCAAAATTTGTTAAAACAATTCCATCTCCACGAGGGCAAAAAAAAAAAAATTTGCAAAAGCTCAATAGGCAAATAGGAAGGATGTGGAGCGAGCATTTGGAGTGCTTCAAGCAAGATTTGCAATTGTGCATGGACCTACAAGATTTTTCCATAGTGAAACGCTCCAAGACATCATGAAAGCATGTATAATTCTTCATAACATGATCGTTGAGGATGAGCGAGATGTAGATGAAGTAGTGGAATTAGATTATGAGCAAATTGATGACAATCCTACTATACTGTTAGGTTCTAAGAATTAGGAACTAATGTATTAGAACTTCATTTTGTAATGTTGGCAAACCATGATCAAAATGGTTTTAGTCTTGTTTAGACTTGCTCAAAGTATGGGATTTTCATGTAAAGTTGGAATCGAGTTACTGCCGAATTTACTGTGCATTTCTGCCTGGCTCGATCGATCGAGAATTAGACTCGACCGATCGAAAGTCTTGCAGAATGTTTTTTCTGCAGAATTTCCAACTCAACCCTAGTCCATTTAATGTGTAGGGTTTTATGTTTTGCCCTAAGTATAAAAGGGAAAACCTTAGCCACATTTTTAGTGTTTTGAATAGTGTGTTTGTGAATCTTATTTGTGAGATCTAGAGGTGTTTACCTTCACATACACTTAGGATTTCCAATCTCAAGATTGATGTCAAGAGCTTGGTAATCTTTCAGTTGCAGAATCAAGAGCTTCAAGATATACAAGCAATTATGCTTGTGCTTTGCTGAGAATTCAAGGAAAGAAGTAGTCCGTGGACTCGGAGCTGTCACATGGTCGTGGTAGTAAGTTTCCTACTCGAAGTAGCAATAGGATTTTAGTGGTCTAAGTCGCTATTGTGTAAATTTCAATTCTTTCATAGTGAATTCCTTTTTACCTTGAGGATAGCTAGGTTAAATCCTCCCCAAGTTTTTACCGGTTTGGTTTCCTGGGTTATCATATTGTGTGTTATTTATTTTTCGCATATTTGCATGATATGATATATTTGTGTTAACCTAGAATACCTAAGTTAATCACTTGGCTAAATATCTAAGTTAATCTGTTTGGGTTTAAGGGGTCTAAATTTCTAACAAGTGGTATCAGAGCGAGTAGCTTTTGTGTTTTAGATCTTTTGATCTTTAAGCTGATCCTTGACCCCTGGTGTTATGGATTTTCTTAAAATCTTCTCTTTAGTTTGCCACATTGTCTACTTGGTGTGCTTGCCTATTGTCATTTTTTTTAAATCTTTTCTTGAGTTTCTTGGTATAATTACTTATGATGAAAATTACTTGTGCTACACTGCTTTAACCGCCTTAAAGGCACGTGATTCTTGTCTTTGGTATTTGGATAGTGGTTGTTCCAGGCACATGACAAGAAATAAAACTTTGTTCGAGACACTCTTTGAAGGAAAGATTGTGACAGTCACATTTGGAGATGGAAGCAAATCTGTGATCAGAGGCATTGGCACTGTGGATATTCCAGGATTACCAGTCTTTGAAGATGTTTGCTATGTGGATGGACTGAAGGCAAACTTACTAAGCATAAGTCAGATTTGTGATAATGGACTGAATGTTCTCTTCACTAATCAAGAATGTGAGATACTTGATGAAGGAGGTGACTGCATGTGTATTGGTGTGTGGACAGCTGACAACTGTTATGGTATCACTCCAAGTATAAGTAACAAATGTTTCAGTGCTAAGATCAATCAAGTTGACTTATGGCATCAAAGGCTGGGACATGCTAGTCTTAAGCAATTAGAGAAGATTTTTAAATGTGATGTAGTTATTGGGTTGCCCAAGTTTGAGAAGATAGAAAAATGCATCTGTGGACCATGTCAGATAGGTAAACAAGTGAAGTCCAAACATCCGTCTGTAACTAATGTTCAAACTACAAGACCTCTGGAGTTGCTACACATTGATCTCATGGGTCCTACCAGAGTTCAGAGTTTAGGTGGAAAGAAGTATATTCTAGTAGTTGTGGATGATTTTACAAGATTCACATGGGTTGTACTTTTGAAAGATAAAGTTGAGGCTTTTGAAAAGATGATTCATTTGTGCAAAAAATTGCAAGTAGAAAAAGGAACTGTGATAGCCAGAATTAGAAGTGACCATGGAAGAGAGTTTGAGAACACAAAACTGGCTACATTTTGCAATAATCAGGGCACACATCAGGAATTATCTTCACCCAAAACACCACAAGAAAATGGAATAGTGGAAAGGAAGAATAGGGTTGTACAAGAAATGGCTCGTGTCATGCTCCATAGCAAAAAGATGCCTAAATCCTTCTGGGGAGAAGCAGTTAACACTGCATGTCACACTCTCAATCGGGTATATTTCAGACCTAAGTCCAAGCAAACTCCGTATGAACTTTGAAGAGGAAAGAAGTTTGTAGTCAAAGACTTCAGAATATTTGGCAGTGACTGTTACATTCTACGTGATAGAGAGAACTTGGAAAAGTTTGATGCTAAGAGTGATAAAGGTTATTTTCTAGGATACTCTTCTACCAGTAGGGCATACAGAGTATACAATATGAGAACTAAAACAGTCATGGAGTCTTCCAATGTTGTGATCAATGATGAATTAAATTCAGAAGATCATTCAGAAAATGCATCTCTAGTTCAAGAACAGATTATAGAGGTTGATGACTCTCTACCTGAAAATTATGTGGGAAAGCATATTGAGGAAGAGTTGATGTTATTGAATGATACAGCCTCTGTGCCATCAAGTTCAGAACCATCTACCCTAGTTCATGAAGCTTAACAAGAACAGAGAGAGTTTCAAAGCTCATCAGAACAGAAAGGTACCTCTACATCATTGGTCAAAGGTCCATCCTCTAGAGTTAAGTTAAATCATCCTGCTACTAATATGTTGGGGAGTTTGAATGATAACATGAGATTGAGATCCAAAACTTTAAATGTGATTACTCATTCATGCTATTTATCCCAATTTGAACCGAAAAAGTGGATGAAGCTCTACAAGATGCTGATTGGGTTAATTCTATGCATGAAGTACTTCATCAGTTTGTTCGAAATGATGTGTGGGAATTGGTTCCTAGACCAAAGGGAGTCAATGTTACCGGAACTAAGTGGATATTCAAGAACAAGTCAGATGAACATGGAACTGTTATTAGAAATAAATCAAGACTTGTTGCTCAGGGGTATACACAGGTGGAAGGGATTGATTTTGATGAGACTTTTGCACCAGTTGCAAGATTGGAATCCATTCGGATACTTTAAGCCATAGCAAGTCATATGAATTTCAAGCTGTATCAAATGGATGTTAAGAGTGCCTTCTTAAATGGCATGTTGCACGAAGAGGTGTATGTTGAACAGCCAAAATGCTTTATTGATTCTCACAGGCCGAATGATGTTTACAAATTAAATAGAGCCCTCTATGGTTTGAAACAAGCTCCACGGTCTTGGTATGATAGGTTAACTGCATATCTCACTGATCATGATTTTAAAAGGGGATTTGCTGACACCATCCTTTTCATACGGAAGGATAAGAATCATTTTGTTGTTACCCAAATTTATGTTGATGATATTGTTTTTGGTGCTACTAATGATTCTCTTGCTCAATCTTTTACAGATGAAATGAAGGCCATGTTTGAAATGAGTATGGTTGGTGAACTAACTTATTTCTTAGGATTGCAGGTAAAGCAAACAGATTCTGGAATTTACATCAACCAAGCCAAGTATGCTAGAAACTTGGTCAAGAGATTTGGACTTGACAAGGCTGCACATGCTAGGACACCAATGGCTGCTAATGTAAAACTGACAAATGATCCCTCAGGTGAGTCTGTTGATGTTCCATTATACAGAAGCATGATTGATTGTCTTTTGTATTTAACTGCTAGTCGACCTGATATTGCCTTTAGTGTGGGTGTTTTCTCTAGATTTCAATCTAATCCCAAGGTTTCACATTTAAATGTTGTTAAAAGAATTATCAAATATGTTGGTGGCACTTGTGATTATGGATTGTTTTATAGCAAAGAGCCTAATCTCTCTCTTGCTGGATTTTCTGATTCTGATTAAGCTGGTAATGCTGATGATAGAAAAAGCACCACTGGTGGGTGTTTTTATGTAGGAGCCAATCTTGTTGCCTGGATGAGTAAGAAACAAAGCTCTATTTCTTTGTCTACTGCTGAGGCAGAATATATTGCTGCTGGAAGTTGTTGCTCACAGCTTCTTTAGATGAAAAAGCTTTTGAGTGATTATGGCATATCACAAGACACCATGGTTGTTTATTGTGATAATTCTAGTGCTATTGATATCTCTAAAAATCCTATTCAACATTCTAAGTCTAAGCACATCGAGATTAGATGTCATTTCATTAGAGATCTTGTTGAAAGGAAGAGTGTTGCTCTTGAGTATATTCCTACTGAATGTCAGAATGCCGACATTTTCACCAAACCACTTGATAGAAGTAAGTTTGAGACTCTTCGTCAAGTTATTGGTGTGATTTTTTGTCCTTAGTCATTCTTGACTACATGGTCCTTGTTCTCCATTGATCTACCTCTTGTGACCATTTTTTTAGGATCTGTATTGCAAAACATTCATGCATCTCATTCTAGGTTGTTCTTTTATCTTATTTATAAAAATAAAAAAAAAGTAAAAAAAAAAGGGTAACAAGAATGGGTTTGACAACATGTGTTTTGCTATTTTTTTTTTTCATGAATTTAGAGACAAGGTTGGTCAATCTATTTTTACAGAACATGTTCATGTACTTTGTTTAGCTTGGATGAGCTTATTTTATTGCACTTTACTAGCTAAAGTTTTGTAGTGCATGTTGTGTGGGAAGATACTTATGTTTTTTATCACATAATCTTGATCTTGAAGTCATATGATTTTGATTGTTGGACTTTAACTTTTTGAGAAAGGCATAAATAACCATCTCACCACTGTTTATTAGCCAATCATAAACACCTTAGTGCATATCGTAAGATTTTGTGCTCAAGAAAGTGTAGCACATGCACAAAAAGAACATAAGGTGTAGCCTCTATTAAAATGTTAAAATTGGTGTGTACATTATTTGGCTATAATAATCTCACAATTCATATAAAATTGGTGTGTATATTATCCCGGCTATTTCAATAAGTTTCTAATTAATTAAAATTGGTATAAATTATGAGGCAAAATAAAGAAACTTACATGATTGCAAGCTTCTATTCTAGGAGATGTGAGAGTTATATGATAAAATCTTTAAGTAATAGTCTCTTTCAAATTCATGTGCTAAATTTTGTAGAAATTGTGATTGATTACTATTTGCATATCACCTCACATGTTTCTCAAGTTTTTGCTAGTTGAACACACTACACAAGTTATTCTCTGCTAAACTATGTACATGTTATTGTGTGTGTTTTTGGTCTAACCAACCAAGTTTGAAAATTTCTTGAAAATTGATGCAAAGCATGTTTGTTGTTTGAGATTTTGAGGAAAATTATGTGAAAATCTTATCTTTTGGGAATCTGGGATAACTACATGTGTTTTTGAAAAACATTTCATCTCATGCTCATGCATTTTATTCTTATTATTTGATGCTTTGTTGAGTCTTGCACTGAAATTGGTTCGTTTTTCAAAAATTAGTTTTTTCCAAAATTTCGATCGATCGAATATGTTTTTCGACCGATCGAAATTGTTTTAAAAAACCCCTGGAAAGTTTCTGGTTGTTTCGATCGGTCTTCGATTGGTTCTAGATCAATCGAAGTATTTTCAACCGATCGAATCTATTTTTCGATCGATCGAAAATCGGGCTGATGGTTTTTAAAAGGATTTTTTTCTACTCGTGTTCTTCACGTGTTCAAATCTTTTCAACTCCTTTTTCCTCTTTCACCAACCGGTCAAGCATCCTTTTGCTATTTTTGTCATTTTCGTCCGGATCTTTTGCAAAGAATCTCTCTCCCAAGGCCGGTAAGACCAAACTACCCTTCTTTTTGCTTTTATTTTCATTATTTCATGCATTTGTTGGGTATTTTCGGCATTCTTGATTTTCAATATTGTTGATATTTTGGTTATTTTCTTTCACTATAATTTGATGGGTTTTTGTGGGGACACCATCTACAAGTGTTGGAAGTGGTTTAATTTGAGCAATTTGATGTTTTATGAAAAATTTGAAAATCTAGGGCTTGAAAATTGCCGAATTTGGGGCTTTTGTTCAAATTGAAACAATTTGATGTAATTGGCTTGTTACATTGATTAATTTGATCATTATATTGTGTTTTATATCTGTTGTGATGATCAATTTCTCAATTTGTTGGATCATATTTGAACTGTGTGCCATTGCATTAGATCATGCATCATTTGGTTATTCTGCTCATGCATCATATAGCATTGTTATTTCTTTATTTTTGTTGTACTAACTTGCAGTCTGCCCTTGGTTTTCTTTTTGTCTGTTCTTTTCTTTTTGTGTCTCTCTATTCTGTCCTTAGCATCATGCTTAGGAAAACTAGAGCACATAGGACTTCTGCCTCTTCACCTACCTTTGATAGTGATAGGTTTCCTAGTGAGAAGAATCATGAGACATACGAGACTCTTAACCTTAGGCGTCACATTTGGGGTGAGCGTCGGGTTATTTTAGATGAGGTTGATGATGAGGTGAGGCGTTATTTTGAGCGTAGGGGCTGGTTACCTTTGTTAGACATAGGTCATCCGCCTCCGGCTACCCGGATTAGAGAGTTCTACTCGAACCTCTCTATCCACGTCTATGATTCCAACACTCTAGTTAAGAGTTGGATACAAGGTGTAGAGTATCGCATTACTCCTTTGGTAGTGTCTAATGCTCTTGGGGTGCCTGTGGTTGATCATCATGTCTTTCCTTATGATGAGTCTCCTCCTCTTGATGACGTGATGTCATACATCACTGGGTCTTCTATCCAGTGGGGTTCTAATCCTCGGATCACCTCTGCTGAGCTCTCTGAGCTGCATTTTCTTTTCTTTAGGATTGCATGTCATTCCTTGTGGCCCATTTCTCATCTCCACACTATCCCTATTAAGCGATGTGTGTTTTTGTATGCTCTTGTCACTAAGGCTCCTATTAGTTTTCCTCATTTGTTTCTTCATTCTTTGAACGAACTGCATCGGAGTAGTTCCACTGCTCATGCCTTATTCTTTCCTGTCTTTATTCATAGGATTCTTCTTTACTTAGGTTTAGGTGATTTCCCTGCTTCTGAGCCTGTTCATATTATTGCTCCCATAGGTGCTACTTTTCTGAGGCAAAGGGCTGTTCAACTTAGAGCTAGCTCTAAGCATTCTAGGGTAGAGCCTTCTGGTGTCACTCCACCTCCTACTTCCTCTACAAGTGCTCCTTCGACTGAGACGTCTACTGATCCTGCTGCTGCTGCTGATGTTCCTCCACCATCTCCTTCGGATGTTTTTGATATTCGTCGAATTTTAGACACTGTCATGACCGTTCAGGCGGCTCATGGTCACCTTTTGGTGGATGTACTTGACGAGCTTCGTGCTTTGAGAGCAGATTTGGTGAGTTTTCGACGTTCTCCTCTGCCGCCTCCTTTTGATGATGAGTGAGTGTCCTTTGGCAATTCATCACAAAGAAGGAGAGTACATTCTATTGTGGGGTACATTAGGGGAGTTTTTTGTCTTAGGGGGAGTTTTTGTTTCTTTTTGTGATACTATGGAGCTTGTGGAGCTTTTAGATTGTATCTAGGTGCTTCATTATGTATTTACATTTTTTGGCTCATGATAAGAGGAGTTTTTTTTTTAGATACATCTTTTGTATATGTTTCTAGTTTCACTATGCTACATTGCTTATTGATTTATATTTATGATGTTATTCATGACATATTTCTTTATTTTGGGTTATGTGAAATCAAGAAGTTATTATCTATGTTACTTGTATTTTCCACACATGCGTTTATGTGTTTGTTAAGTGTTACAGGAATATACAGGTTAATTCAGTCGTGCTGCTGTCTACTTTTGCAACTGATAGATAGTAGTTAGGTTGAATTTGTTTAGTGGTTATTGTTTTGTAATGGGTTGTTTATTTTGTAAACTTTCAGCTTTGTTTTAAGTTTGTGTTTTGTCACGGATTGCCAAAGGGGGAGTTTGTTAGGTTCTAAGAATTAGGAACTAATGTATTAGAACTTCATTTTGTAATATTGGCAAACCATGATCAAAACGGTTTTAGTCTTGTTTAGACTTGCTCAAAGTATGAGATTTTCATGTAAAGTTGGAATCGAGTTACTGCAGAATTTACTGTGCATTTTTGTCTGGCTAGATCGATCGAGAATTAGACTCGACCGATCAAAAGTCGTGCATAATTTTTTTTCTGCAGAATTTCCAACTCAGCCCTAGTCCATTTAATGTGTAGGGTTTTATGTTTTGCCCTAAGTATAAAAGGGAAAACCCTAGCCATATTTTTAGTGTTCTGAATAGGGTGTTTGTAAATCTTATTTGTGAGATCTAGAGGTGTTTACCTTCACATACACTTAGGGTTTCCAATCTCAAGATTGATGTCAAAAGCTTGGTAATCTTTCAGTTGCAGGATCAAGAGCTTCAAGATATACAAGCAGGTGTGCTTGTGCTTTGCTGAGAATTCAAGGAAAGAAGTAGTTCGTGGACTCGGAGCTGTCACGTGGTCGTGGTAGTAAGTTTCCTACTCGAGGTAGCAATAGGATGTTAGAGGTCCAAGTCACTATTGTGTAAACTTCAATTCTTTCATAGTGAATTCCTTTTTACCTTGAGGATAGCTAGGTTAAATCCTCCCCAGGTTTTTACCGGTTTGGTTTCCTGGGTTATCATATCGTGTGTTATTTATTTTCCGTATATTTGCATGATATGATATATTTGTGTTAACCTAGAATTACTTAATTTACCTAAGTTAATCACTTCGCTAAATATCTAGGTTAATCTATTTGGGTTTAAGGGGTCTAAATTTCTAACATATACAACTGTCACGGGAGAACACAAATGAATTTACGGAGTTCATTGAAACCCATCAATGTATTCATGACCATAAAATTCATTCTCAACTCGAATCAGACCTCATTGAGCATTTATGGCAATCACAAGGGGAGTTGTAGGAACTTAATAAGTGTGTGTGAGTTATGCATGTGGTGTTTTATTGAAATTTGATATATGTACGAGTCTTCAAAAGACAACATTGATAGTTATGTATGTAGATTGCATCTATATATATATATATATGTATATATATGTGGATTTTTAAAGTTGGCGGGTTGAGTACATTGATATTTGGTAGGTTGCATGTATATATATATGTATGTGGATCTTAAAAATAAACAGGTTGACTACATTGATATTTGGCAGGTTGCATGTATATATATGTGTGTGGATTGAGATTGAGTACATTGATATTTGGCAGGTTGCATATATATGTATATATGTGGATTTTTTAAATTAGCAAGTTTGAATAAATTGATATTTGATAGGTTCTTTCTCAAAAAAAAAAAAAAAAAAAAAAAAAGAAAAAGAAAAGAAAAGAGAAATTGGCAGGTTCTATATATATGTGTGTGTGTGTGTGTGGAACATTAAAGTTGGCAGGTTGAATACATTGATATTTGGTAGGATGCATCTATAAATATGTTTATGGATTTTACATTGATATTTGGTAGGTTTGATGGAATATATATGTATGTGGATTTTTAAAGTTGACAAGTTTGAGTACATTAATATTTGGCAGGTTATTTCTCAAAAAAAAAAAAAAAAAATTGGCAGGTTGTTTGGAATAGTTGTTGAATTTGAAAAAAAAAAAAAAAAAAAAAAAGATTGTTGGAAAGAAATGATAAAGGCCAAGGAAAGAAATGTGACCGTTGGAATGAAAGTCATTGTTGGAAAAAAAAAATTGACTGTTGGAAAGCCCAGGAAAATGTGACAGTTGGAATCATAAAGTAGCTTATTGGTAGATATATTATTTTATTGGGTAGATATATTATTTTAATGAGTAAAATAGGAAAATAAAAGTTGGGATGTTGGGAGTGTTATAAAATGGTATGGTATAATTGATAAAGTAGCTTTTTAAGATGGTAAAATAAGATAGAGTAGCATTTCCTGATGTGAATGCTCTTACTATTGTTACTTCTATTCAATATAGGGCCTTGTCAGACAAAGTTGCTAACGCTTTCTTCAAACTCAGCAGCACCAGAGCACAGATCCAATCCTATGTCTTTGATGGTATAGATGTGTAACTAGACCTTGAAGTTGAAAGTCACCGTGTTAGTCTTAATAATGAAATTAAAACAGTCATGTCCTTTACTATTAAATAATGTCCCATGGGTCTGTATTTGTTAGGAAAACAAATAAATTCTGAGAAGTCTGGGCTTTTCTAACTTGATATGGACTTTTTAGGTTTCGGCTGAGAAGTGTGGACTTCTTTTCTAGCTTGACGTTGATTTTTTAAAGTTTATGCAAAAACAATGGAAATGTCTATTCTTAGTGAAGCAGCTATATAGGATAATTGTTTAATATTTTAATGTTCTTTATGATATGCTTAATGTATCTTGATTTACCATGTACATGATATGCTTTCTTGGACTTGGAAAAGTGATTATTTTAACAATAATGTTCATGTGGACAGAACCATGGAGGTAAGGCATCGGATGTGAATATTATGAGGACAAATGGTGTCTAGTGACAGAAAAAGAGAGAAAAAAAAGTTCCTATAGTAGTTTTGAAATTTTCTATGTAGGTTGGGGATAGTTTTTCTTCTCTATTCTTCTAGCTATTAAAGCAAGTATTCCGAAGTGGTGCTGGATTCTGTTTTTGAACTTGAAAGGTATCTCTCTGTCTTCCAATCTAGTTTAGTATTAGTCAAGTTACAAGGTAAATCTGTTTCTTTTTAATATCTTTGAATTTTACATGCATAGCCCATGCTAGCTTATGGGTCTGAGATTGTTCAAATGCTTCTCGTGGAAACTGAACTTGATGAACATGTGAAGAGGGTTATGACCGAGATAAATGCTGGTAAGTGTTCATTTTAATTGAACATTGTTTCTCCTTTCCCTCTCTCTGAGTAAGTTTAGCTTCTTTTTCCCTGAATACTAATTAACTTGTCATTGACCATTTACATGTGATGAACAGATGAATCTAAATACCTGGCTGGGCTTGGTAAGCATGCCAACTTCAGGCCATTGTAGTTGGGTTGAGGGACAGTGTGCTTGCTTTGTCTGTGAATGCACCTGGAACGACGTCAAAGTATGTCATGGACATGGTTCTGGTGACTCAATGAAAGAAATTGGCGCATTGTCAGTGTCCAACTCTATTTTCATCACACACGGACCAGGTGCTGTGAAAGATTGCTTCACAGATTAGAGATGGCCTCCTACAAGTAAATACCACTCAGAATGAGTGACTTTATCCCATCATATATGTTGCACGAGTGGCTTTTCTAGTGGTATATGAAATGATTGGCACAAGTATTTAAGATTTGTGTCTTTTATTCTTCTTCTTTTCTTCTTTACGAATTAATTACCGAAGAATTTCTTATAGAATAGTGAAAAACAATCTTAGTGTTGAAGCAAGAACAAATCAAAGATTAGAACTGTTTGTGAAGGAAGAAAGATTGAGAGAAGGAGAAAGAAAGTGAAAGAAAGAGAGAGACACTGTTTGATTAAGAAAACTGAATTTCTTGCTTAATGATAAACTGAAGCGTATAGAGATATTTATAGTACAATCTGTCTATAACTGAATAACAAATAAATCCACATTATACGGATCTAATCCGTGAAAATAGGAAAAGAAAAACAAACTAAACTAACTGATCTTCGCACCAAAACCAATTGCATTTCTAGCATACCACCGTTTCTGCTTAACTAATACTTAAGTCACAGCACATACGAAACAGAGCATTTTATTAAACAACCTTTAGTGAAACGGTGTGTTTCCTCCATATTTGAAAACCAACGGTAACTCCCAAATTCAATTTAGTCTTCTTCAACCTTGAGCCCTCTGTTCTGAAATCAACCAATATCATCCTTAAGCTTCTTATCCTTGCTCTTTGTTCTAGAAATGCTTCGCTAACAATTACTTGAGTGAAGATAGGAGGAGCTAGGGAGTGTCATGCATTGCAAATAAGTGGTGTGGTGTGTGTACATGGTGTTGAACTTGGCCATTGTATTGGCAATATTCTTTTATAGTATGAAATGTTATTGATTTAGGTATTTTTACGATATCCTCAAGTGTTATATGCTATTTTGTAACTGTTGTCTGCATTTTGTAACTGTTATAGGTTAATTACCTTTGCGCTTTGACCAATGAGAATTAGAGAACCATTATTAACTAGGGTTGTATGATATATTTTTCATAGTTAGGAGGAATTGGAGACAAAAACTACAAAATTTGGAGAGAACTAGCTTCTTATTATTATTATTATTATTATTATTATTATTATTCATAGTTACAATGAGGAATGAGAAATTTGTACCTTAGACCTTTCAATTATTTGAAATATTAAAAAAATGATAACTGACTGACAAGGCATTTTTGGCTTGTAAAGAACTTAATGGAGTGAATAAGCACATAATATATGAAGAACCACTACAAAAAATCAATTTCATATATAAGTATATTTTTGTACTTATCGAAAAGTATCCTTATTGTAATTATTTGTAATCAGTCTACTAATATTTATGAAGTATTTTTTAATGAAACAATACATATAATAATCCACTATGATTTATGGCCAACCCCAAATTATTGGGATTAAGGCTTTATTAATTGTTGTTGGACATATAATACTCCACTAAAATCACTCAATTAAGAACAACTTCCTCATAGTCCAACCTTTTATGAACCCTGCACCAAAGCAAGAAGAACAATGGATGTGTTTGAATATCGCTTATTGCTGAAAACTGAAAATTGAAAACCGAAACACTGTAGCAAAATAATTTTTAAATGTGTGAATAGTATCGTGAGACCTATTTTTAAAGTTTTTTTTGGTGAAAAAGGTACTTGCGAGTCCTGTAAATAGTGCACGGGACCTACCATATTTCAACCAAATGCAGACGAATAGGATAAAAAACGCAATCCAAACAGATGCTTAGTCAATTGGGATCAGCTTTTCTCTTTGTCTTTACTATTTTAGCTTTTTATTATTCATTTTTGGGTAAAATACGCTAAGAATCGTTGAACTTTTATGATTTTGTAGTAAGACTCCTTTATCTTTTCTTTTATTACCAATTTAGTTCATAAACCTTGATACTGTAGTAAATATATACCTTCTCTCCACTCTCTATCTATTTCACCTTGTTATGCTTTTCTTTTGTTTTTTTTCCTTTCGAATTATCAAAAACCCAAACGATGGAAGGGGTCCATTTGCTGCACATTAGATGATTCAGTGCAAAAAATGTTAAAATAGACGAAAATGGACAAAAGGGGTCCATCTACTATTCTACTACAAGATATTACAAGATACGAAGATCCAAAAAGAATGCTCATGGGCAAACTCAATGAAGAAGTATTTGGTGGATGCAAATTCTAATTCTAGGTATATTCTTATATACTAATTAATAAATTTCATAATTGTTTTTTGGTTCCTTAAAACTGTCTTTATATTGTTAAGAAGATTTTTCTTTTTTAATTTCCTTTATGCCAGTTAGGAATGGTTGTGCTTGTGTTGTTGTGAGGCTTATTACTAGTGTTACTCGATGCATAGGGTTCTATGCTTCCTTTTAAAAAAAACTCATATGTTTAATGTATAGCCATACAGGAGAGTACATAGGCTAATACTATATAACCACCACATTTTAATGCTTTATTTAGGTTAGACTTCATTTAATGACCCTGCTTCATGCTCTAGTGTGAGAAGAAATTTCCCTACTCTATTGCAATTTCTTGCCATTTATTTTAGGTATTAATTTGTTGGCCTTAATGTTTTGTGGGATTTTCTTGATTATGGCTGTGATGTTTCGGTACTTTTGAATGACAACAATCTATATTTATATATATCTAAAAGCTGAAGTATAGTATTTATGTTCACTACACTAGTTCCTGTTGAATCATCTCACCTACCACATCATTAGCTATATTATAATTATTTTTTATTTATTTTTAATCTATAAATTTTTGACAATATCAAATATATAAATATATTGGCTTTACAAATTCATGTTAGGAGGTTTTAACTTTACATATTCATGTACTCTAATTTTAATGCTATAACTAAATATTAAAATAATAAGAAATTAAAACAAAAATATTATCAATACATATTCACTTTAAACAGTTTTAACTTTATATATAATTTTGACTTTACATGTTCATCTATTTTAATTTAGATCGATGCTTATAACTGAAAAAAATGAAATCAATGAAGAATCATAAACAAAATTATCTATAAAAATGTATTTTCAAGTTTTGCTTAACCTTTCATGATTGAGAAGTTGAAATATGACAACTACTCCATAAGACGAGTCCGAATCAAGCATGTTATAGATCTCCTACTAGAGGCCTGAAATCACATTGTCCTATTATTGACTAATTTATATGTGTTCCTTGATACAAGTATATTTTTTTTTATCATTTTATTTACAACACTTAATGCATTTAATGAATGATGTTTGTTGTGGACGTGATTTGAGGGAAAATCATATTATAATATGTCCTATTTTGTATTTTCTCAAGTTTTAGTTTATTTGAAAAAAAACAAGATAATTTGGGAAATATGATGAAGAATCGTTTGAGTTGTTAAAGAATATGGTTTTTCTGTAATTTCATTTCACTATTTGTAAATATTTTGTTTAACAAATTAGCAGCAAATTGTTACATTGTTGTTATATGATGTTCTTAGATGCTTGAATAATTAGTTTTTCTTCTACAAATATTTTATATTGTTATTCATCTTCCTTACGCTGGTCCATTCTTGATCCTTAATGTTCCTATTCTTTCTCTTTTAAGATAATTTTGTTATTATCAGGAGTCTTTTCACCTAGGGGTTTTAGCAACAGTTTATAATTTAGGATTTTGATGATTGTTTGTGTATAATTATTCTTGAATGAAACTTGGTAAAATATAAGAAGCAAACTTTAAAAAAGCCCGTACGTCTTTACATTTTTATATATCTAAGAGGCGTCTATCAATAAGATTCTGTTAGGTTCTAAGGAATTAGGAACTAATGTATTAGAACTTCAATTTGTAATGTTGGCAAAGCATGATCAAAACAATCTTTAGTCTTGTTTTTAGACTTGCTCAAAGTATGTTTTATTATGTAAAGTTGGAATCGAGTTACTGCAGAATTCACTGTGCAGATCTGTCAAGCTCGATCGATCGAGAATTAGACTCAACGGATCAAAAGTCATGCAGATCGTTTTTCTGCAGAATTTTCCAACTCAGCCCTAGCCCATTTAATGTGTAGGGTTTTATGTTTTGCCCTAAGTATATAAGGGAAAACCCTAGCCACGTTTTTAGAGTTCTGAATGATGTGTTTATGAATCTAACTGTTAGATCTAGAGGTGTTTACCTTCACATACACTTAGGGTTTCCAAACTCTAGATTCATGTCAAGAGATTGGTAAATCATACAGTTACAGAATCAAAGAGCTTCAAGATATACAAGCAGGTGTGCTTGTGCTTTGCTGAGAATTCAAGGAAAGAAGGAGTCCATGGTCTCGGAGCTGTCACGTGGTCGTGGCAGTAAGTTTCCTACAGGTAGGTAGCAATAGGATGTTAGTGGTCTAAGTCTCTATTGTGTAAACTTCAATTCTTTCATGGTGAATTCGTTTTACCTTGAGGATAGCTAGGTTAAATCCTCCCCAAGGTTTTTACTGGTTTGGTTTTCCTGGGTCATCATATCATGTGTTCTTTATTATTCTGCACTTTTGCATGATATGATATACTTGTGTTAACCTAGATTTGTTTAATTTACCTAAGTTAATCACTTGGTTAATTATCTAGGTTAATTTGTTTGGGTTTAAGGGGTCTAAACATCTTAGTGGTATCAGAGCGGGTAGCTTTTTGTTTTTGATCTTTTGAACTTAAAGCTGATCCTTGACCCCTGTTGTTATGGAATTCCCTAAAATCTTCTCATTAGTTTGCCACATTGTCTACTTGGTGTGCGTGTCTTTTACCATTTATGTTAAAATTTTTCTTGAGTGTCTTGGTATAATCACATATGATAATAATTACATGTGCTATACTGCTTTAATCGCCTTAAAGGCACGTGATTCTTGTCTTTGGTATTTGGATAGTGGTTGTTCCAGGCACATGACAGGAAATAAAGCTTTGTTCAAGACACTCTTCGAAGGAAAGATTGGAACAGTCACATTTGGAGATGGAAGCAAATCTGTGATCATAGGCATTGGCACTGTGGATATTCCAGGATTACCAGTCTTTGAAGACGTTAGGTATGTTGATGGGCTGAAGGCTAACTTACTCAGCATAAGTCAAATTTGTGACAATGGACTGAATGTGTTCTTTACTAAACATGAATGTGAAATACTTGATGGAGAAGGTGACTGTATGTGTGTTGGTGTGAGGACAGCTGACAACTGTTATGGTATCACTCCAAGTATAAGTAACAAATGTTTCAGTGTTAAGATCAATCAAGTTGACTTATGGCATCAAAGGTTAGGACATGCCAGTCTCAAGCAATTAGAGAAGATTTCAAAATATGATGCAGTTATTGGGTTGCCCAAGTTTAAGAAGATTGAAAAATGCATCTGTGGACCATGTCAGATAGGTAAACAAGTGAAGTCCAAACATCCGTCTGTAACTGATGTTCAAACTACAAGACCTTTGGAGTTGCTGCACATTGATCTCATAGGTCCTGCTAGAGTTCAGAGTTTAGGTGGAAAGAAGTATATTCTCGTTGTTGTGGATGATTTTACCAGATTCACATGGGTTGTACTTTTGAAAGATAAAGTTGAGGCTCCTGAAAAGGTGATCCATCTGTGCAAAAAATTGCAAGTAGAAAAAGGAACTTTGATAGCCAGAATTAGAAGTGACCATGGAAGAGAATTTGAGAACACAAAACTGGCTGCTTTTTGCAATAATCAAGGCACACATTAGAAATTATCTTCACCCAAAACACCACAACAAAATGGAATAGTGGAAAGGAAGAATAGGATTGTACGAGAAATGGCCCGTGTCACGCTCCATAACAAGAAGATGCCCAAATCCTTCTGGGGAGAAGCAGTTAACACTGCATGTCACACTCTCAATCGGGTATATTTCAGACCTAACTCCAAGCAAACTCCCTATGAACTCTGGAGAGGAAAGAAGCCTGTAGTCAAATACTTCAGAATATTTGGTAGTGACTGTTATATTCTACATGATGGAGAGAACCTGGAAAAGTTTGATGCTAAGAGTGACAAGGGTTATTTTCTGGGATACTCTTCCACCAGTGGAGCATACAGAGTATACAATCTGAAAACTAAAACAGTCATGGAGTCTTCCAATGTTGTGATCAATGATGAATTAAATTCAGAAGGTCATTCAAAAAATGCATCTCCAGTTCAAGAACAGATTATGGAAGTTGATGACTCTCTACCTGAAAATTATGTGGGAAAGCACACTGAGGAAGAGTTGATGTTATTGAATGATACAGCCTCTGTCCCATCAAGTTCAGAACCATCTACACCAGTTCATGAAACTCAACAAGAACAGAGAGAGTTTCAAAGTTCCTCAGAACAGAAAGGTACTTCTACATCATTAGTCAATGGCCCATCCTCTAGAGTTAAGTTGAATCATCCTGCTACTAATATATTGGGGAGTTTGAATAATAACATGAGATTGAGATCCAAAGCATTAAATGTGATTACTCACTCGTACTATTTATCCCAATTTGAACCAAAAAAAGGTGGATGAACTACAAGATGCTGATTGGGTAAATTCTATGCATGAAGAACTTCATCAGTTTGTTCGGAATGATGTGTGGGAATTAGTTCCTAGACCAAAGGGAGTCAATGTTATCGGAACCAAGTGGATTTTCAAGAACAAGTCAGATGAACATGGAACTGTTATCAGAAATAAATCTAGGCTTGTTGCTCAAGGGTACACATAAGTAGAAGGGATTGATTTTGATGAGACTTTTGCACCTGTAGCAAGATTGGAATCTATTCGGATTCTTTTGGCCATAGCAAGTCATATGAACTTCAAGCTGTATCAAATGGATGTCAAGAGTGCTTTCTTAAATGGCATGTTACAAGAAGAGGTATATGTTGAACAGCCGAAAGGTTTTGTTGATCCTCATAGACTAGATGATGTCTACAAGTTGAAGAGAGCTCTCTATGGGTTAAAACAAGCTCCACGGGCTTGGTATGCTAGACTAACTGCATATCTCACAGACTATGGTTTTAAAAGAGGTTTTGCTGACACCACTCTCTTCATACGAAAGGATAAGAATCATTTTGTAGTTGCTCAAATTTATGTTAATGATATTGTTTTTAGTGCAACTAATGATTCTCTTGCTCAATATTTTGCAGATGAAATGAAGGCCATGTTTGAGATGAGTATGGTTGGTGAACTAACTTATTTCTTGGGATTGCAGGTAAAGCAAACGGATGCTGGAATTTACATCAACCAAGCAAAGTATGGACGAAATTTAGTCAAGAGATTTGGTGTTGACAAGGCTGCACATGCTAGGACACCAGTGGCTGCTAATGCAAAATTAACAAATGATCCATCAGGTGAGTCAGTTGATGTTATGTTATACAGAAGCATGATTGGTTGTCTTTTGTATTTAACTGCTAGCCAACCTGATATTGCCTTTAGTGTGGGTGTTTGTTCTAGATTTCAATCTAATCCTAAGGTTTCTCATTTAAATGTTGTTAAAAGGATTATAAAATATATTGCTGGAACTTGTGATTATGGATTGTTTTACTGCAAAGAGTCAAATCTCTCTCTTGCTGGTTTTTCTGATTCTGATTGGGCTGGTAATGCTGATGATAGAAAAAGCACCACTGGTGGATGTTTTTATGTTGGTGCAAATCTTGTTGCTTGGATGAGTGAGAAGCAAAATTCTGTTTCTTTATCTACTGCAGAGGCAGAATATATTGCTGCTGGAAGTTGTTGTTCACAGCTTCTTTGGATGAAAAAACTCTTGAGTGATTATGGAATATCACAGGACACCATGATTGTTTATTGTGATAATTCTGGTGCTATAGATATCTCTAAGAATCCTGTTCAACATTCTAAGACTAAGCACATTGAGATTAGATATCATTTCATTAGGGATTTAGTTGAAAGGAAAATTGTTGCTCTTGAGTATATTCCAACTGAACGTCAGAGTGCTGATATTTTCACCAAACCACTTGATATAGGAAAGTTTGAGACTCTTCGTCAAGTTATTGGTGTGATTCTTTGTCCTTAGTCATTCTTGACTTTTATGGTCCTTGTGCTTCATTGTTCTATCTTTTGTGACCATTTTTTTTAGGATTTGCATTGCATAACATTTATGCATTTTATTCTAGGTTGTTTTATTTCCTTTATAAAAAAAATAAAAAAAATTTTGTGTGCAAAATGTGTTTTTGCTATATTTTTCTTAAATTTGAAGACAAGGTTGGTCAATCTATTTTGCATAACATGTTTATGTACCTTGTTTAGCTTGGATGAACTTATTTTATTGCACTATACTAGTTTAAGCTTTGTAGTGCATGTTGTGTGGGAAGATGTTATAATTGTTGATCACTTGATCTTGATCTTGAAGTCATATGTCTTTGATTGTCGGACTTGAACTTTTTGAGAAAGGCATAAATAACCATCTCACCATTGTTTATTAGCCAATCATGAACACCTTAGTGCATATCATAAGATTTTGTGCTCGAGAAAGTGTAGCACATGCACAAAAAGAGCATAAGGTGTAGCCTTTATTAAAATGCTAAAATTGGTGTGTACATTATTGGGCTATAATAAATTCACAATTCAAATAAAATTGGTGTGTACATTATCCCGGTTTTGTTAATAAGTTTCTAATCAGTTAAAATTGATATTAATTATGAGGCAAATCAAGAAACTTACATGATTGCAAGCTTTTATTCTAGGAGATGTGAGAGTTATATGATGTAACTCTTTAAGTCATAGTCTATTTCAAATTCATGTGATGAATTTTGTAGAAATTGTGATTGATCACTATGTTCATATCATCTCACATGTTTCTCAAGCTTCTGCTAGTTGCACACACTACATAAGTTATTCTCTGCTAAACTATGTACATGTTATTGTGTGTGTTTTTGGTCTGACCAACCAAGTTTGAAAATTTCTTGAAATTGATGCAGAACATGTTTGCTGTTTGAGTTCTTGAGAGAAACTATAAGAAAATCTTGTTTTACGAGATCTGGGATAAATACAAGTGTTTTTGGAAAACATTTCATCTTATACTCATGCATTTCATTCATAAAATTTGATGCTTTGAGGAGTTTCTACACTGAAATTGGTTCGTTTTTCCAAAAATTTGTTTTTCAAGAATTTCAATCGATCGAACATGTTTTTCGACCGATCGTAAATGTTTTTAAAATCCCTGGAAAGTTTAGGTGTGTTTCGATCGGTATTCGATTGGTACTGGATCAATCGAGGTACTTTCGACCGATCGAATCTAATATTCGATCGAT
Source organism: Lithocarpus polystachyus (assembly GCA_033629205.1). Taxonomy (NCBI): domain Eukaryota; kingdom Viridiplantae; phylum Streptophyta; class Magnoliopsida; order Fagales; family Fagaceae; genus Lithocarpus; species Lithocarpus polystachyus. Next base: position 87,975,645 of record CM066165.1, on the reverse strand, counting down.
CGAAAATCGAGCTGAGAGTTTTTAAAAAGAACTTTTCTTCACGTGTTCTTCATTATTTCAAAAACTTTTCAACTCTCTTTTGTCTCTCACCAACCGGTCAAGCCTCCTGTTGCAATTTTTGTCGTTTTCCTCCAATCTTTTTGCAAAAGATCACTCTCCCAAGGCCAGTAAGTCTCTTTTACCCCTCTTTTTGTTCTTATTTTCATTTTTTCATGCATAATTTCATGCATTTCATTGGGTATTTTCGGGCTTTTTTTCTTTTTGAATTTGTGTTGATTTTGATTGTTTTCTATCACTATAAATCAATAAGTTTTTGTGGGGACACCATATGCAAGTGTTACAAGTGGTTTAATTTGGTTAATTTGGTGTTTTATGACAAATTTGAAAATCTAGGGCTTGAAATTGCTGAATTTGGGGGTTTTGTTCAAATTGATATAAATTGATGAAATTGGCTTGTTAGATTGATTAATTTGATCATTATATTGAGTTTTATAACTGTTGTGTTGATTAATTTCTCAATTTGTTGTGTTTTGTAAAATTGGGTTTTTGAAAATTGGGATTTTTTGATATAAGTGTCATGCTCAAGCCAATTTTGTGAATTTGGATCATATTTGAACTGTGTCACTGCATTAGTTCATGCATCATTTACATATTTTGTTCATGCATCACATAGATTGTTATTTCTATTTTTTTTTTAATGAGCTAACTTGCAGTCTACCCTTGGTTTTTGTTTCTGTTCTTTTCTTTCTGTGTCTCTCTATTCTATCCTTAGCATCATGCCTAGAAAAACTAGAGCCCATAGGACTTCTGACCCTTCACCTTCCTTTGATAGTGATCTGTTTCCTAGTGAGAAGAACCAAGAGACATACGAGACCCTTAACCTTAGGCGTCATATTTGGCGTGAGCGTAAGGTCATTCTAGATGAGGTTGATGCTGAGGTGAGACGTAATTTTGAGCTTCAGGGTTGGTTACCTTTGTTAGACATAGATCATCCGCCTCCGGCTACCTTGATTAGAGAGTTCTACTCGAACCTCTCTATCCACGTCTATGATTCCAACACTTTAGTTAAGAGTTGGATACGAGGTGTGAAGTATCGCGTTACCCTTTCGGTAGTGTCTGATGCTCTTGGGGTGCCTATGGTTGATCATCCGGTCTTTCCTTATGATGAGTCTCCTCCCCTTGATGACGTGATGTCTTACATCACTGGGTCTTTTATCCAGTGGGATTCTGATCCTCGGATCGCGTCTACTGAGCTCTCTGAGCTGCATTATCTATTCTTTAGAATTTCCTGTCATTCCTTGTGGCCCATTTCTCATCTCCACACTATCCCTATTGAGCGATGTGTGTTTTTATATGCTCTTATCATTGATGCTCCTATCAGTTTTCCACATCTGTTTCTTCGTTCTTTGAACGAAGTGCATCGGAGTAGTTCTACGGCTCATGCTTTATTCTTTCCTATCTTTATTCATAGGATTCTTCTTCATCTAGGTTTAGGTGATTTCCCTGCTTCTAAGCCCGTTCACATTATTGCTCCTATAGGTGCTACCTTTCTGAGGCAAAGGGCTGCTCAACTTCGAGTTAGCTCTAAGCGTTCTAGGGTAGAGCCTTCTGGTGTCACTCCACCTCCTTCTTCTTCTACAGATGCTCCTGCGGCTGAGACATCTATTGATGCTGCTGCTGCTGCTCCTCCACCTTCTCCTTCGGATGTTTCTGATATTCGTCAAACTTTGGACACTGTCATGACTGTTCAAGCGGCTCATGGTCAGCTTTCAGTGGATGTACTTAATGAGCATCGAGCTTTGAGAGAGGATTTGGTGAGTTTTCGTCGTTCTCCTCCGCCGCCTCCTTTTGATGATGAGTGAGTGCCCTTTGGCAATTCATCACAAAAAGGGGGAGTACATTCTATTGTGGAGTACATACATTGTAGGGGAGATTTTTGTCTTAGGGGGAGTTTTTGTATTTTTTTGTGATACTGAGGAGCTTATGGAGCCTTTTAGATTGTATCTAGGTGCTTCACTGTGTATTTACATTTTTTGGCTCATGCTAATGGAGATATATTTGAGATACATTTTTTTTATGTATATGTTTCTTGTTTCACTATGCTACATTACTTATCGATTTATATGTATGATGTTATTCATGATATATGTCTTTATTTTGTGTTATGTGAAATCAAGAAGTTTTTTTATGTTACTTGTATTTTCCACATATGTGTTTATGTGTTTGTTAAGTGTTACAGGAATATACAGGTTGATTCAGTCGTGCTGCTGTCTACTTTTGCAATTGATAGATAGTAGTTAGGTTGAATTTGTTTAGTGGCTATTATTTTGTAATGGGTTGTTTATTTTGTAAACTTTGAGCTTTTTGTTAAGTCTGTGTTTTGTCACGGATTGCCAAAGGGGGAGTTTGTTAGGTTCTAAGGAATTAGGAACTAATGTATTAGAACTTCAATTTGTAATGTTGGCAAACCATGATCAAAACAATCTTTAGTCTTGTTTTTAGACTTGCTCAAAGTATATTTTATTATGTAAAGTTGGAATCGAGTTACTGCAGAATTCACTGTGCAGATCTGTTAGGCTCGATCGATCTAGAATTAGACTCGACCGATCGAAAGTCGTGCAGATCATTTTTCTGCAGAATTTTCCAACTCAGCCCTTGCCCATTTAATGTGTACGGTTTTATGTTTTGCCCTAAGTATATAAGGGAAAACCCTAGCCACGTTTTTAGAGTTCTGAATGCTGTGTTTGTGAATCTAATTGTTAGATCTAGAGGTGTTTACCTTCACATACACTTAGGGTTTCCAAACTCTAGATTCATGTCAAGAGATTGGTAAATCATACAGTTACAGAATCAAAGAGCTTCAAGATATACAAGCAGGTGTGCTTGTGCTTTGTTGAGAATTCAAAAAAAGAAGGAGTCCATGGTCTCAGAGCTGTCACGTGGTCGTGGTAGTAAATTTCCTACAGGCAGGTAGCAATAGGATGTTAGTGGTCTAAGTCTCTATTGTGTAAACTTCGATTCTTTCATAGTGAATTCGTTTTACCTTGAGGATAGCTAGGTTAAATCCTCCCCAGGTTTTTTACCGGTTTGGTTTTCCTAGGTCATTCCATCATGTGTTCTTTATTATTCCGCACTTTTGCATGATATGATATATTTGTGTTAACCTAGATTTGTTTAATTTACCTAAGTTAATCACTTGACTAATTATCTAGGTTAATTTGTTTGGGTTTAAAGGGTCTAAACATCTTATAGATTCTAAAGTACATATTAGCTGTGGGGAAAGCTTAGAAAGTTAATGAATTGATAACGTGTTCCTAGTGAGTTTTGCTGCTTTGGTTTCCAATTTCCACTAATTGTAAGTCACCTCAGATTAGTCAACTAGTTGTTTTAGGCACTTTTTATAAGGGTTTTTCAGGTTTAAAATTTCAACCCCCAAAAAAAAAAAAAAAAAAAAAAAAAACTTTTCTTATTCCAAACTCTGTTAAGCTAACATTAATAAAGAAGAGCTCTTGGGAAGTTTGATGATGTGCTTGAGTCTGGATGCCACTATTTAATGTGAAACAAGGACAAAAGGTTTGTTGCTTTTTTTTTTTTTTTTTGCCTTAATTTCTCATTTCTTTTTCATCTTAGGAATTTAGTTGGAACATGCTTGTGTCATTGAGTCCTGGTGGGATTTAATTTAATTTTTTTTTTCGAATATGTAATAGTGTGAAAAAAAGAATCATATACTTTGGACATTATATAGGAAGACAAAGGTAATATTTTGAATTTGCATTTTACAATAATTTTTCTGTTTTGTAGCAATCAGAGAGAGTAAAACAATCAATTTGTCTCAGTATAAATGTCATTACTTGGAAAGAATTAGCATCATACAGATTTGCAAGAAATTTTGCCTAGAGATGTGTCTTGCTTAATTGTTGTCAAATCATGAGTGACAGCAGAGTTGATCTGGAATTTTTTTTTTTTTTTGAGTTAAAAGTAGTATAGCACAATATATGTATATATACTAGTTATAGACCCATGCGTTGCACGGTTTTATGAAAAAACTTATAAAATAATTTTATAAATAATTATATATTTTAATAGATTCAATAAAGATAAAAGAAAAAATTATCAAGTGTAAATAATAATCTCACTAAAATAAGGGGTAAGATTTCTTCCTAAAACTAAATTAAATTGATAATTCCAAATTGAATTTTAAATTGATAATTATTTAAAAAAAGTACTAAACAATTGATAAATCTATAATTAATATAATCTCGATAATATTATAAATTAAAATTAAATTTGATAATTCAAGAATACACGTGTAGAAAATCTTGATAATTTGATGTAACATAAAAATCAAATAAGAAAATTGTTAAAACTAATCTATTAATTCTAACCATATTTAATCATTAATTCTAAGACCTTAACCCTAAGCACATAAATTAGATCAAAGTTAAGAAAATTAGTTTAAACAAAAGGCAACCAATACATAAAACCTAATCAATTTAATAAAAACAAAATACAAAAACAAAGAAGGAGCCTTTAGAAACTTGGCAATGTTTTCGAATGTTTTGAATTCATTAATTAAAATCACATGAAGACAAAAAACCAATAATAACACTAAAGAAAATAAACAAAATGAAAATAATAATAATAATAATAATAATAATAATAATAATAATAATAATAATAATAATAAAAGAATGCATACTTGCATTGTCATGGGATTTAAGCATTCACATCTTGAAATAAGCTTCAACCCAAAAAGGATATATAAGGTTATATATATTGGTAGAGTTCCATTTGAAATATAATTTATTTAAATCTTATTGAAGTTAAAGATATCTAATCAATGTGTTTGTTTTTATCCCATACAAATTGGAATTAAAAGAAGGTCATATGAATAGAATGAAAAAAAAAAAAAAAAAAAGAGTTGATTCAACATAACGGAACATATAAAAAATTAAAAATTAAAAGAAAGAAAGAAAGAAAGAGAACGTTGTTGATAGCTATAAGGAATTTTGATATATATATATATATATATATTTTAAATGTCATCAACATATAAATTATCAAATTAATGGAGAAATATACTATTTTTTGGAATAGATAGGGATCATCAAATTATTGGAGATATATACTTTTTCTTAGATGATAAATATTATCTAAATTAAATTTTTGTATGTTAAATATTATCCCTTAATTTAAGAAATATATCCTGACAAATAAAAAAATAATGTTAATCTAATTTTATTTAATAATATGAATGAATTAGAGTCCTAGTAGTATATTATTCATTTTTAGTTCTTTAAAAATCTAAAAATTTAATAAAATTTCTGCAATTTGGTGAAGCCACGTGGCGCTACCACGGCGTCTAAGTCTAACTTTTATTATATATAATAAAATAATATGATTTTTTTTAAGGATAATGTGTTTGTTACTATTGTTACTTCTATTCAATACACGGCCTGTCAAACCAAGCTGCGGATGCTTTCTACAAACTCGGCGACACCAAAGCATAGATCCAATCCTATGTCTTTGATGGTATGGACGTGTAACTGGACCTTGAAGTTGAAAGTCACCATGTTAGTCTTAATAATGAAATTAAAAGAGTCATGTCCTTTACTATTAAATAATGTCCCATAGGTCCATATTTGTTAGGAAAATAAATAATTCTTGAGAAGTCTGAGCTTTTCTAACTTGATATGGACTTTTGAAGTTTAGGCTGAGAAGTGGGGACTTCTTTTCTAGCTTGATGTTGATTTTTTAAAAGTTTATGCAAAACAATTGAAATGTCTATTCTTAGTGAAGCAGCTATATGGGATAATTGTTTAATGTTTTAGAGTTCTTTATGATATGCTTAATGCATCGTGATTTACCATGTACATGATATGTTTTCTTGGACTTGGAAAAGTGATTATTTTAACAATAATGTTCATGTGGACAGAACCATGAAGGTAAGGCATCGGATGTGAATATTACGAGGACAAATGGTGCCTGGTGACAGAAAAAGAGAGAAAAAAAAGTTCTTATAGTAGTTTTGAAATTTTCTGTGTAGGTTGGGGAAAGTTTTTTGTCTCTATTCTTCTAGTTATTAAAGAAAGTATTCTGAAGTTGGTGCTGGATTCTGTTTTTGAACTTGAAAAGGTATCTCTCTGTCTTCCAATCTGGTTTAGTATTAGTCAAGTTACAAGGTAAATCTGTTTCTTTTTAATATCTTTGAACTTTACATGCATAGCCCATGCCAGCTTTAGGCCATTGTAGTTGGGCGGAGGGACAGTGTGCTTGCTTTGTTTGTGAATGTTTCCAGGGTGGGCTGAACGGTCATGACAATTTCGAAACACACAGAGACTTTCCAGGGTTTTTTGAAACAATTTCGATCGGTCGAAAAACAGACTCGATCGATCGAAATTCTGGAAAAAACAAATTTTTGAAAAACGAAGCATTTTTAGTGCAATAACTCCTCAAAGCATTAGATTTTATGAATAAAATGCATGAGTATGAGATGAAAAGTTTTCGAAAAACACATGTAGTTATCCTAGATCCCCCAAAACAAGATTTTCTCTTAATTTCCCTCAAGAACTCAAACAGTAAACATGTTCTGCATCAATTTCAAGATATTTTCAAACTTGGTTGGTCAGACCAAAAATCACACAATAACATGTACACAGTTTAGCAGAGAGTAACTTGTGTAGTGTGTGCAACTAGCAGAAGCTTGAGAAACATGCGAGGTGATATGCACATAGTGATCAATCACAATTTCTACCAAATTCATCACATGAATTTGAAAGAGACTGTAACTTAAAGAGTTACATCATATAACTCTCACATCTCCTAGAATAAAAGCTTGCAATTATGTAAGTTTCTTGATTTGCCTCATAATTAATATCAATTTTAATTGATCAGAAACTAATTAACAAAGCCGGGATAATGTACACACCAATTTTATTTGAATTGTGAATTTATTATAGCCCAATAATGTACACACTAATTTTAGCATTTTAATAGAGGCTAAACCTTATGTTCTTGTTGTGCATGTGCTACACTTTCTCGAGCACAAAATCTTACGATATGCATTAAGGTGTTCATGATTGGCTAACAAACAATGGTGAGATGGTTATTTATGCCTTTCTCAAAAAGTTCAAGTCCGACAATCAAAGACATATGACTTCAAGATCAAGATCATGTGATCAACAACTATAATATCTTTCCACACAACATGCACTACAAAACTCAAACTAGTAAAGTGCAATAAAACAAGCTCATCTAAGCTAAACAAAGTACATAAACATGTTATGCAAAATAGATTGACCAACCTTGTCTTCAAATTCAAGAAAAAATATAGCAAAAACATATTTGCACAAAACAATTTTTTTTTTTTATAAATAAAATAAACAACCTAGAATGAAATGCATGAATGTTATGCAATCCAAATCCTAAAAAAATAGTCACAAAAGATAGAAAAACGAAGCACAAGGACCATGTCAGACAGACTCAATTAGATCGAACCTTTTGCATCAAAAACCTTTTAGATGCACCTCCAGAATTGGAGTTGTAAAGATGTTTACATCCCTTAAACCTAAACAGATTAACCTAGATAATTAGACAAGTGATTAACTTAGGTAAATTAAACAAATCTAGGTTAACACAAATATATCATATCATGCAAAAGTGCGGAATAATAAAGAACACACGATATAATGACCCAGGAAACCAAACCGGTAAAAATCTGGGGAGGAGTTAACCTAGCTATCCTCAAGGTAAAACGAATTCACTATGAAAGAATTGAAGTTTACACAATAGAGACTTAGACCACTAACATCCTATTGCTACTTGCCATTAGGAAACTTACTACCACGACCACGTGATAGCTCCGAGACCACGGACTCCTTCTTTCCTAGAATTATCAGAAAAGCACAAGCACACCTGCTTGTATATCTTGAAGCTCTTTTATTCTGCAACTATATGATTTAACAATCTCTTGACATGAATCTAGAGTTTGGAAACTCTAAGCGTATGTGAAGGTAAACACCTCTAGATCTAACAATTAGATTCACAAACACAACAATCAGAATTCTAAAAACGTGGCTAGGGTTTTCCCTTATATACTAAGGGCAAAACATAAAACCCTACACGTTAAATGGGCTAGGGCTGAGTTGGAATATTCTGAAGAAAAATGATATGCACGACTTTCGATTGACCGAGTCATATTCTCGATCGATCGAGCCTGACAGATCTGCACAGTAAATTTTGCAGTAACTCGATTCCAACTTTACATGAAAAACAATACTTTGAGCAAGTCTGAAACAAGACTGAAGATTGTTTTGATCATGGTTTGCCAACATTACAAATTGAAGTTCTAATACATTAGTTCCTAATTCTTTAGAACCTAACAAACTCCCCCTTTGGCAATCCGTGACAAAACACAGACTTAACAAAAAGCTCAAAGTTCACAAAATGAATAGCCCATTACAAAACAAAAAGCCCTACTAACAAATTCAACCTAACTACTATCTTTCAGTTGCAAAAGTAGACAGCCGCACGACTGAATCAACCTGTATATTCCTGTAACACTTAACAAACACATAAACGCATGTGTGAAAATACAAGTAACAAAAAAAAAAAAAAACTTCTTGATTTCACATAACACAAAATAAAGACATATATCACGAATAACATCATAAATATAAATCGATAAGCAATGTAGCATAGTGAAACAAGAAACATATACATAAAAATGTATCTCAAATATATCTCCCCTATCATGAGCCAAAAAAGTAAATACACAGTGAAGCACCTAGATACAATATAACAAACTCCACATGCTCCTCAGTATCACAAAAAGATACAAAAACTCCCCCAAAGACAAAAATCTCTCCTACAAAACCTACAAAACTTCACAAAGTGACAATAGAATGCACTCTCCATTCATCAAAAGGAAGCGGCGGAGGAGAACGACGAAAACTCGCCAAATCCGCTCTCAAAGCTCGAAGCTCATCAAGTACACTGTATGATTTACCAATCTCTTGACATGAATCTAGAGTTTGGAAACCCTAAGTGTACGTGAAGGTAAACACCTCTAGATCTAACAATTAGATTCACAAACACAGCAATCAGAACTCTCAAAACGTGGCTAGGGTTGTCCCTTATATACTTAGGGCAAAACATAAAACCCTATAAGTTAAATGGGCTAACCATGAGCCGCCTGAACGATCATGACAGTGTCCAAATTCCGATGAATATCAGAAACATCCGAAGGAGATGGGGGAGGAACATCAGCAGCAGCAGCAGGATCAGTAGACGTCTCAGCCGCGAGAGCATTTGTAGAAGAAGAAGGAGGTGGAGTGATACCAGAAGGTTCTACCCTAGGACGCTTAGAGCTAGCTCGGAGTTGAGCAGCCCTTTGCCTCAAAAAGGTAGCACCAATAGGAGCAATAATGTGAACGGGCTCAGAAGCAGGGAAATTAAACAAATCTAGATAATTAATCTGTTCTTGTAAAGTTGTTTAGACCCCTTAAACCCAAACAGATTAACCTAGATAATTGGCTAAGTGATTAACTTAGGTAAATTAAACAAATCTAGGTTAAACAATCAGGTTAAGCAATAATGTTTAAACCCCTTAAACCCAAACAGATTAACATAGATAATTAGCCAAGTGATTAGCTTAGGTAAATTAAACAAATCTAGGTTAACACAAATATATCATATCATGCAAAAGTGCGGAATAATAAAGAACACATGATATGATGACTCAGGAAACCAAACCGTTAAAAACCTGGAGAGGATTTAACCTAGCTATCCTCAAGGTAAAACGAATTCACTATGAAAGAATTGAAGTTTACACAATAGAAACTTAGACCACTAACAACCTGTTGCTACTTGCCTGTAGGAAAATTACTACCACGACTACGTGACAGCTCCGAGACCACGGACTCCTTCTTTCCTCGAATTCTCAGCAAAGCGCAAGCACACCTGCTTGTATACCTTGAAGCTCTTTTATTCTGCAACTGTATGATTTACCAATCTCTTGACATGAATGTAGAGTTTGGAAACCCTAAGTGTATGTGAAGGTAAACACCTCTAGATCTAACAATTAGATTTACAAACACAGCAATCAGAACTCTAAAAACGTGGCTTGGGTTTTCCCTTATATACTTAGGGCAAAACATAAAACCCTACGCGTTAAATGGGCTAGGGCTGAGTCGGAATATTCTGCAGAAAAACGATATGCACGACTTTCGATCGATCGAGTCTAATTCTCCATCGATCGAGCCTGACAGATTTGTTCAGTGAATTCTGCAGTAACTCGATTCCAACTTTACATTAAAAACCGTACTTTGAGCAAGTCTAAAACAAGACTACAGATAGTTTTAATCATGGTTTGCCAACATTACAAATTGAAGTTCTAATACATTAGTTCCTAATTTTTTTAGAACCTAACAAACTCCCCCCATGGCAATCCGTGACAAAACACAGACTTAACAAAAAGCTCAAAGTTCACAAAATGAATAGCCCATTACAAAACAAAAAGCCTTGCTAACAAATTCAGCCAAACTACTATCTATCAGTTGCAAAAGTAGACAGCCACACGACTGAATCAACCTGTATATTCCTGTAACACTTAACAAACACATAAACGCATGTGTGGAAAATACAAGTAACATAAAAAAAAAAAAACTTCTTGATTTCACATAACACAAAATAAAGACATATATCTTGAATAACATCATAAATATAAATCGATAAGCAATGTAGCATAGTTAAACAAGGAACATATACATAAAAATGTATGTCATATATATCTCCCATATCATGAGCCAAAAAAGTAAATACACAGTGAAGCACCTAGATACAATTTAAGAAACTCCACAAGCTCCTCAATATCACAAAAAAATACAAAAAACTCCCCTTAAGCCAAAAATCTCACCTGCAAAACCAACAAAACTTCACAAAGTGAGAATAGAATGCACTTCCCCTTTTTGTGACGAATTGCCAAAGGGCACTCACTCATCATCAAAAGGAGGCGGCGGAGGAGAACGACGAAAACTCGCCAAATCCGCTCTCAAAGCTCGAAGCTCATCAAGTACATCCACCAGAAGCTAACCATGAGCCGCTTGAACGGTCATGACAGTATCCAAAGTCCGATGAATATCAGAAACATCCGAAGGAGATGGTGGAGGAACATCAGCAACAGCAGCAGGATCAGTATACGTCTCAGCCGCAAGAGCATCTGTAGAAGAAGAAGGAGGTGGAGTGATACCAGAAGATTCTACCCTAGGACGCTTAGAGCTAGCTCGGAGTTGAGCAGCCCTTTGCCTCAAAAAGGTAGCACCAATAGGAGCAATAATGTGAACGGGCTCAGAAGCAGGGAAATTAAACAAATCTAGATAATTAATATGTTCTTGTAAAGTTTTTTAGACCCCTTAAACCCAAACAGATTAACCTAGATAATTAGCCAAGTGATTAACTTAGGTAAATTAAACAAATCTAGGTTAAACAATCAGGTTAAGCAATAATGATTAGACTCCTTAAACCCAAACAGATTAACCTAGATAATTAGCCAAGTGATTAGCTTAGGTAAATTAAACAAATCTAGGTTAACACAAATATATCATATCATGCAAAAGTGCGAAATAATAAAGAACACATGATATGATGACCTAGGAAACCAAACCGGTAAAAACCTAGGGAGGATTTAACCTGGCCATCCTTAAGGTAAAACGAATTCACTATGAAAGAATTGAAGTTTACACAATACAGACTTAAACCACTAACATCCTATTGCTACCTGCCTGTAAGAAACTTACTACCATGACCACGTGACAGCTCCGAGACCACGGACTCCTTCTTTCCTCAAATTCTCAACAAAGCACAAGCACACCTACTTGTATATCTTGAAGCTCTTTTATTCTGCAACTGTATGATTTTCCAATCTCTTGACATGAATCTAGAGTTTGGAAACCCTAAGTGTATGTGAAGGTAAACACCTCTAGATCTAACAATTAGATTCACAAACACGGCAATCAGAACTCTAAAAACGTGGCTAGGGTTTTCCCTTATATACTTAAGGCAAAACATAAAACCCTACACGTTAAATGGGCTAGGGTTGAGATGGATTATTCTGCAGAAAAACGATATGCACGACTTTCGTTCGATTGAGTCTAATTCTCTATCGATCGAGCCTGATAGATCTGTACAGTGAATTCTGCAGTAACTCGATTCCAACTTTACATGAAAAACCATACTTTGAGCAAGTCTAAAACAAGACTATAGATTGTTTTGATAATGGTTTACCAACATTACAAATTGAAGTTCTAATACATTAGTTCCTAATTCTTTAGAACCTAACAAACTCCCCCCTTGGCAATCCGTTACAAAACACAAACTTAAGAAAAAGCTCAAAGTTCACAAAATGAATAGCCCTTTACAAAACAAAAAGCCCGACTAACAAATTCAACCTAACTACTATCTATCAGTTGCAAAAGTAGACAGCCGCACGACTGAATCAACCTGTATATTCCTGTAACACTTAACAAACACATAAACGCATGTGTGGAAAATACAAGTGACATAAAAAAAAAACTTCTTGATTTCACATAACACAAAATAAAGACATATATCATGAATAACATCATAAATATAAATCGAAAAGCAATGTAGCATAGTGAAACAAAGAACATATACATAAAAATGTATCTCAAATATCTCTCCCCCATCACGAGCCAAAAAAGTAAATACACAGTGAAGCACCTAGATACAATCTAACAAAGTCCACAAGCCCCTCAGTATCACAAAGAGATACAAAAACTCCCCCTAAGTCAAAAATCTCTCCTACAAAACCTACAAAACTTCACAAAGTGACAATAGAATGCACTCCCTCTTTTTGTGACGAATTTCCAAAAGGCACTCACTCATCATCAAAAGGAGGCGGCGGAGGAGAACGACGAAAACTCGCCAAATCCGCTCTCAAAGCTCGAAGCTCATCAAGTATATCCACCAGAGGCTGACCATGAGCCGCCTGAACGGTCAAGACAGTGTCCAAAGTCTGACGAATATTAGATACATCCGAAGGAGATGGTGGAGGAACATCAGCAGCAGCAGTAGGATCAGTAGACGTCTCAGCCGCATGAGCAACTGTAGAGGAAGAAGGAGGTGGAGTGACACCAGAAGGCTCTACCTTAGGGCGCTTAGAGCTAGCTCGGAGTTGAGCAGCCCTTTGCCTCAAAAAGGTAGCTCCAATAGGAGTAATAATGTGAACGAGCTCAGAAGCAGGGAAATTATACAAATCTAGATAATTAATCTGTTATTGTAAAGTTGTTTAGACCCCTTAAACCCAAACAGATTAACTTAGATAATTAGCCAAGTGATTAACTTAGGTAAATTAAACAAATCTAGGTTAAACAATCAGGTTAAGGAATAATGTTTAGACCCTTTAAACCCAAACAGATTCACTTAGATAATTAGCCAAATAATTAGCTTAGGTAAATTAAACAAATCTAGGTTAAAACAAATATATCATATCATGCAAAAGTGCGGAATAATAAAGAACACATGATATGATGACCCAGGAAACCAAACCGGTAAAAACCTGGGGAGGATTTAACCTAGCCATCCTCAAGGTAAAACAAATTCACTATGAAAGAATTGAAGTTAACACAATAGAGACTTAGACCACTAACATCCTATTGCTACCTGTCTGTAGGAAACTTACTACCACGACCACGTGACAGCTCCGAGACCACGGACTAGTTCTTTCCTTGAATTCTCAGCAAAGTACAAGCACACCTGCTTGTATATCTTGAAGCTCTTTTATTCTGCAACTGTATGATTTTCCAATCTCTTGACATGAATCTAGAGTTTGGAAACCCTAAGTGTATGTGAAGGTAAACACCTCTAGATCTAACAATTAGATTCACTTACACAGCAATCAGAACTCTAAAAACATGAATAGGGTTTTCCCTTATATAGTTAGGGCAAAACATAAAACCCTACACGTTAAATGGGCTAGGGCTGAGTCGAAATATTCTGCAGAAAAATGAAATGCACGACTTTCGATCGATCGAGTCTAATTCTCGATCGATCGACCTAACAGACTTGTACAGTGAATTCTGCAGTAACTCGATTCCAACTTTACATGAAAAACCATACTTTGAGCAAGTCTAAAACAAGACTACAGATTTTTTTGATCATGGTTTGCCAACATTACAAATTGAAGTTCTAATACATTAGTTCCTAATTCTTTAGAACCTAACAAACTCCCCCCTTGGTAATCCATGACAAAACACAGACTTAACAAAAAGCTCAAAGTACACAAAATGAATAGCCCATTACAAAACAAAAAGCCCTACTAACAAATTCAACCTAACTACAATCTATCAGTTGCAAAAGTAGACAGCCGCACGACTGAATCAACCTGTATATTCCTGTAACACTTAACAAACACATAAACGCATGTGTGGAAAATACAAGTAACATAAAAAAAAAACTTCTTGATTTCACATAACACAAAATAAAGACATATGTCATGAATAACATCATAAATATAAATTGATAAGCAATGTAGCATAGTGAAACAAGGAACATATACATAAAAATGTATCTCAAATATATCTCCCCTATCATGAGCCAAAAAAGTAAATACACAGTGAAACACCTAGATACAATCTAACAAACTCCACAAGCTCTTCAGTATCAAAAAAAGATACAAAAACTCCCCCTAAGTCAAAAATCTCTCCGACAAAACCTACAAAACTTCACAAAGTGACAATAGAATGCACTTCCCTTTTTTTGAGACGAATTGCCAAGGGGCACTCACTCATCATCAAAAGGAGTCGGCGGAGGAGAACGAGGAAAACTCGCCAAATCCGCTCTCAAAGCTCGAAGCTCATCAAGTACATCCACAAGAGGCTGACCATGAGCCGCCTGAACGGTCATGACAGTGTCCAAAGTCCGACGAATATCAGAAACATCCGAAGGAGATGGGTGAGGAACATCAGCAGCAGCAGCTGGATCAGTAGACGTTTCAGCCGTAGCAGCATCTGTAGAAGAAGAAGGAGGTGGAGTTACACCAAAAGGCTCTACCCTAGGACGCTTAGAGCTACCTCGTGGTTGAGCAGCACTTTGCCTCAAAAAGGTAGGACCAATAGGAGCAATAAAGTGAACGGGCTCAGAAGCAGGGAAATTATACAAATCTAGATAATTAATCTGTTATTGTAAAGTTGTTTAGACCCCTTAAACTCAAACAGATAAACCTAGATAATTAGCCAAGTGATTAACTTAGGTAAATTAAACAAATCAAGGTTAAACAATCAGGTTAAGCAATAATGTTTAGACCCCTTAAACCCAAACAGATTTACCTAGATAATTAGCCAAGTGATTAGCTTAGGTAAATTAAACAAATTTAGGTTAACACAAATATATCATATCATGCAAAAGTGCGGAATAATAAAGAACACATGATATGATGACCCAGGAAACCGAACCGGTAAAAACCTGGGGAGGATTTAACCTAGCTATCCTCAGGGTAAAACGAATTCACTATGAAAGAATTGAAGTTTACACAATAGAGACTTAGACCACTAACATCCTATTGCTACCTGCCTGTAGGAAACTTACTACCTCGACCACGTGACAGCTCCGAGACCACGGACTCCTTCTTTCCTTGAATTCTCAGCAAAGCATAAGCACACCTGCTTGTATATCTTGAAGCTCTTTTATTCTGCAACTATATGATTTACCAATCTCTTAACATGAATCTTGGGTTTGGAAACCCTAAGTGTATGTGAAGGTAAACACCTCTAGATCTAACATCTAGATTCACAAACACAGTAATCAGAACTCTAAAAATGTGGCTAGGGTTTTCCCTTATATACTTAGGGCAAAACATAAAACCCTATACGTTAAATGGGCTAGGGCTGAGTTGGAATATTCTGCAGAAAAATGATATGCACAACTTTCGATCGATCGAGTCTAATTCTCGATCGATCGAGCCTAACAGATCTGTACAGTGAACTCTGCAGTAACTCGATTCCAACTTTACATGAAAAACCATACTTTGAGCAAGTCTAAAACAAGACTAAAGATTGTTTTGATCATGGTTTGCCAACATTACAAATTGAAGTTCTGATACATTAGTTCCTAATTCTTTAGAGCCTAACAAACTCCCCCTTTGGCAATCCGTGAAAAAACACAGACTTAACAAAAATCTCAAAGTTCACAAAATGAATAGCCCATTACAAAACAAAAAGCCTTACTAACAAATTCAACCTAACTACTATCTATTAGTTGCAAAAGTAGACAGCCGCACGACTGATTCAATCTGTATATTCCTGTAACACTTAACAAACACATAAACGCATGTGCGTAAAATACAAGTAACATAAAAAAAAATTCTTGATTTCTCATAACACAAAATAAAGACATATATCATGAATAACATCATAAATATAAATCGGTAAGCAATGTAGCATAGTAAAAAAAGGAACATATACATAAAAATGTATTTCAAATATATCTCCCCTATCATGAGCCAAAAAAGTAAATACACAGTGAAGCACCTAGATACAATCTAACAAACTCCACAAGCTCCTCAATATTACAAAAAGATACAAAAACTCCCCCTAAGACAAAAAACTTTCCTACAAAACCTAAAAAACTTCACAAAGTGACAATAGAATGCACTCCCCCTTTTTGTGACGGATTGCCAAGGGGCACTCACATATCATCAAAAGCAGGCGGCGGAGGAGAACGACGAAAACTCACTAATCCCGCTCTCAAAGCTCGAAGCTCATCAAGTACATCCACCAGAAGCTGACCATGAGCCGCCGGAACGGTCATGACAGTGTCCAAAGTCCGACGAATATCAGAAACATCCGAAGGAGATGGTGGAGGAACATCAGCAGCAGTAGTAGGATCAGTAGACGTCTCAGCCGCATGAGCATCTGTAGAAGAAGAAGGAGGTGGAGTGACACCAGAAGGCTCTACCCTAGGACGCTTAGAGCTTGCTCGGAGTTGAACAACCCTTTGCCTCAAAAAGGTAGCACCAATAGGAGCAATATTGTGAACGGGCTCAGAAGCAGGGAAATTAAACAAATCTAGATAATTAATCTATTCTTGTAAAGTTGTTTAGACCCCTTAAACCTAAACGGATTAACCTAGATAATTAGCCAAGTTATTAACTTTGGTAAATTAAACAAATCTAGGTTAAACAATCAGGTTAAGCAATAATGTTTAGACCCCTTAAACCCAAACAGATTAACCTAGATAATTAGCCAGGTGATTAGCTCAGGTACATTAACAGATCTAGGTTAACACAAATATATCATATCATGCAAAAGTGTGGAACAATAAAGAACACATGATATGATTACCCAGGAAACCAAACCGGTAAAAACCTGCGGAGGATTTAACCTAGCTATCCTCAAGGTAAAACGAATTCACTATGAAAGAATTGAAGTTTACACAATAGAGATTTAGACCACTAACATCCTATTGCTATCTGCCTGTAGGAAACTTACTACCACGACCACATGACAGCTTCGAGACCACGGACTCCTTCTTTCCTTGAATTCTCAGCAAAGCACAAGCACACCTGCTTGTATATCTTGAAGCTCTTTTATTCTATAACTGTATGATTTACCAATCTCTTGACATGAATCTAGAGTTTGGAAACCCTAAGTGTGTGTGAAGGTAAACACCTCTAGATCTAACAATTAGATTCACAAACACAGCAATCAAAACTCTAAAAATGTGGCTAGGGTTTTCCCTTATATACTTAGGGCAAAACATAAAACCCTGCACGTTAAATGGGCTAGGGCTGAGTTGGAATATTCTGCAGAAAAGCGATATGCACGACTTTCGAACGATCGAGTCTAATTCTCGATCGATCGAGCCAGACAGATCTGTACAGTGAATTCTGCAATAACTCGATTCCAACTTTACATGAAAAATCATACTTTGAGCAAGTCTAAAACAAGACTAAAGATTTTTTTGATCATGGTTTGCCAACATTACAAATTGAAGTTCTAATACATTAGTTCCTAATTCTTTAGAACCTAACAAACTCCCCATTTGGAAATCCGTGACAAAACACAGACTTAACAAAAAGCTAAAAGTTCACAAAATGAATAGCCCATTACAAAGCAAAAAGCCCTACTAACGAATTCAACCTAACTACTATCTATCAGTTGCAAAAGTAGACAGCCGCACAACTGATTCAATCTGTATATTCCTGTAACACTTAACAAACACATAAACGCATGTGTGGAAAATACAAGTAATATAACAAAAAAACTTCTTGATTTCACATAACACAAGACAAGGACACATATCATGAATAACATTATAAATATAAATCGATAAGCAATGTAGCATAGTGAAACAAGGAACATATACAAAAAAATGTATCTCAAATATATCTCTCCTATCATGAGCCAAAAAAGTTAATACACAGTGAAGCACCTAGATACAATCTAACAAACTCCAGAAGCTCCTCAGTATCACAAAAAGTTACAAAAACTCTCCCTAGGACAAAAATCTCTCCTACAAAACCTACAAAACTTCACAAAGTGACATTAGAATGCACTCCCCCTTTTTGTGACGAATTGCAAAAGGGCACTCACTCATCATTGAAAGGAGGCGGCGGAGGAGAGCAACGAAAACTTGCCAAATCCTCTCTCAAAGCTCGAAGCTCATCAAGTACATCCACCTAAAGCTGACCATGAGTCGCCTGAACGGTCATGACAGTGTCCAAAGTCTGACGAATATCAGAAACATCCGAAGGAGACGGTGGAGGAACATCCGCAGCAGCAGCAGGATCACTAGACGTCTCAACCGCGGGAGCATCTGTAGAAGAAGAAGGAGGTGGAGTGACCCCAGAAGGCTCTACCCTAGGAAGCTCAGAGCTAGCTCGGAGTTAGGCAGCCCTTTGCCTCAAAAAGGTAGCACCAGTAGGAGCAATAATGTGAACGGGCTTGGAAGTAGGGAAATTAAACAAATCTAGATAATTAATTTGTTCTTGTAAAGTTGTTTAGACCCCTTAAACCCAAACAGATTAACCTAGACAATTATCCAATGGATTAACTTAGGTAAATTAAACAAATCTAGGTTAAACAATTAGGTTAAGCAATAATGTTTAGACCCCTTAAACCCAAACAGATTAATCTAGACAATTAGCCAAGTGATTAGCTTAGGTAAATTAAACAAATCTAGGTTAACACAAATATATCATATCATGCAAAAGTGCAGAATAATAAAGAACACATGATATGATGACCCAGGAAACCAAACCGGTAAAAACCTGGGGAGGATTTAACCTAACTATTCTCAAGGTAAAACGAATTCACTATGAAAGAATTGAAGTTTACACAATAGAGACTTAGACCACTAACATCCTATTGCTACCTGCTTGTAGGAAACTTACTACCACGACCACGTGACAGCTCCAAGACCACGGACTCCTTCTTTCCTTGAATTCTCAACAAAGCACAAGCACACCTGTTTGTATATCTTGAAGCTCTTTTATTCTGCAACTGTATGATTTACTAATCACTTGACATGAATCTAGAGTTTGGAAACCCTAAGTATATGTGAAGGTAAACACCTCTAGATCTAACAATTAGATTCACAAACACATCAATCAGAACTCTAAAAACGTGGCTAGGGTTTTCCCTAATATACTTAGGGCAAAACATAAAACCCTACATGTTAAATGGGCTAGGGCTGAGTTGGAATATTCTGCAGAAAAACGATATGCACGACTTTCGATCGATCGAGTCTAATTCTCGATCGATCGAGCCAGACAGATCTATACAGCGAATTCTGCAATAACTCGATTCCAACTTTACATGAAAAACCACACTTTGAGCAAGTCTAAAACAGGACTAAAGATTGTTTTGATCATGGTTTGCCAACATTACAAATTGAAGTTCTAATACATTAGTTCCTAATTCTTTAGAACCTAACAAACTCCCCATTTGGCAATCCGTGACAAAACACAGACTTAACAAAAAGCTCAAAGTTCACAAAATGAATAGCCCATTACAAAACAAAAAGCCCTACTAACAAATTCAACCTAACTACTATCTATCAATTGCAAAAGTGGACAGCAGCACGACTGAATCAACCTGTATATTCCTGTAACACTTAACAAACACATAAACGCCTGTGTGAAAAATACAAGTAACATAAAAAAGAACTTCTTGATTTCACATAACACAAAATAAAGACATATATCATGAATAACATCATAAATATAAATCGATAAGCAATGTAACATAGTGAAACAAGAAACATATACATAAAAATGTATCTCAAATATATCCCCCCTATCATGAGCCAAAAAAGTAAATATACAATGAAGTACCTAGATACAATCTAACAAACTCCACAAGCTCCTCAGTATCACAAAAAGATACAAAAACTCCCCCTAAGACAAAAATCTCTCTTACAAAACCTACAAAACTTCACAAAGTGACAATAGAATGCACTCCCCCTTTTTGTGACGAATTGCCAAAAGGCACTCACTCATCATCAAAAGGAGGCTGCAGAGGAGAACGACGAAAACTCGCCAAATCCGCTCTCAAAGCTCGAAGCTCATCAAGTACATCCACCAAAAGCTGTCCATGAGTCGCCTGAATGGTCATGACAGTGTCCAATGTCCGGCGAATATTAGAAACATCCGAAGGAGATGGTGGAGGAACATCAGCAGCAGCAGCAGGATCAGTAGACGTTACAGCTGCAGGAGCATCTTTAGAAGAAGAAGGAGGTGGAGTGACACTAGAAGGCTCTACCCTAGGACGCTTAGAGCTAGCTCGGAGTCGAGCAGCTATTTGCCTCAGAAAGGTAGCACCAATAGGAGCAATAATGTGAACGGGCTCAGAAGTAGGGAAATTAAACAAATCTAGATAATTAATCTGTTCTTGTAAAGTTGTTTAGACCCCTTAAACCCAAACAGATTAACTTAGATAATTAGCTAAGTGGTTAACTTTGGTAAATTAAACAAATCTAGGTTAAACAATCAGGTTAAGCAATAATGTTTAGACCCCTTAAACCCAAACAGATTAACCTAGATAATTAGCCAAGTGATTAGCTTAGGTAAATTAAACGAATCTAAGTTAACACAAATATATCATATCATGCAAAAGTGCGGAATAATAAAGAACACATGATATGATGACCCAGGAAACTAAACCGGTAAAAACCTGGGGAGGATTTAACCTAGCTATCCTCAAGGTAAAACGAATTCACTATGAAAGAATTGAAGTTTACACAATAGAGACTTAGACCACAAACATCCTATTGCTACCTGCCTGTAGGAAACTTACTACCACGACCACGTGACAGCTCCAAGATCACGGACTCCTTCTTTCCTTGAATTCTCAGCAAAGCACAAGCACACCTACTTGTATACCTTGAAGCTCTTTTATTCTGCAACTGTATGATTTACCAATCTCTTGACATGAATCTAGAGTTTGGAAACCCTAAGTGTATGTGAAGGTAAACACCTCTAGATCTAACAATTACATTCTCAAACACAGCAATCAGAACTCTAAAAACATGGCTAGGGTTTTCCCTTATATACTTAGGGCAAAACATAAAACCCCACACGTTAAATGGGCTAGGGCTGAGTTGGAAAATTCTGCAGAAAAACGATTTGCACGACTTTCGATCGATCGAGCCTGACAGATCTGCACAGTGAATTCTGCAGTAACTTGATTCCAACTTTACATAAACAACCATACTTTGAGCAAGTCTAAAACAAGACTAAAGATTCTTTTGATCATGATTTGCCAACAGTACAAATTGAAGTTCTAATACATTAGTTCTTAATTCCTTAGAACCTAATAGAGACTATAACTACAACTTTGTTGGAGAGAACTAGCTTTTATTATTATTATTATTATTATTATTATTATTATTATTATTATTATTATTATTATTATTATTATTATTATTCATAGTTACAATGAGGAATGAGAAATTTGTACCTTTGACCTTTCAATTATTTGAAATATTAAATAAATGATAACTGAGCAACAAGGCATTTTTGGCTTGTAAAGAACTTAATGGAGTGAATAAGCACATAATATATGAAGAACCACTAAGAAAAAACAATTTCATATATAAGTATATTTTTGTACTCATCGAAAAGTATCCTTGTTGTAATTATTTGTAATCGGTCTACTAATATTTATGAAGTATTTTTTTAAAAACAAAACATATAATAATCCACTATGATTTATGGCCAACCCCAAATTATTGAGATTAAGGCTTTATTAATTGTTGTTGTACATATAATACTCCACTAAAGTCACTCAATTAAGAACAACTTCCTCATAGTCCAACCTTTTATGAACCCTGCACCAAAGCAAGAAGAACAATTAGTCAATTGGGATCGCCATCTCTCTTTTTCTTTACTATTTTAGCTTTTTATTATTCATTTTTGGGTAAAATACGCTAAGAATCGTTGAACTTTTATGATTTTTTAGTAAGACTCCTTTATCTTTTCTTTTTTCCCCAATTTAGTTCATAAACCTTGATACTGTAGTAAATTTATCCCTTCTCACCACTCTCTATGTATTTCACCTCGTTCTGTTTTTAATTTTTTTTTTTTTCCTTTCAAATTATTAAAAACCCAGACGATGGAAGGGGTCCATTTGCTGCACATTAGATGATTCAGTGCAAAAAATGTTAAAATAGACGGAAATGGACAGTAGGGGTCCATCTACTATTCTACTACAGTTTCAGTATGTACTAAATTAGTGAAAAATAAAAAGTCAAGGGGGACTTAACTAAAAGTCTGCAATTACATAAAAGTTTAGGCGGCCTTAGTTCATTTTATCCGTTTTTTTCTCCACCTATTTGTATTTGTGTGAGTGCTTGAGAGAGAGAGAGAGAGAGACAGAGAGAGATAAATTTACTTGTTGCAGTCCATGCTATCAGAAATGGGGAAGCTAAGATGGGTGTGGCACATGATAGGAAGAGAATTGATACGTGAGGCAAGCAAGAGAGGTTGTGTTCCCTTTACACTAGCCTGAATGCAAAAGCAGATTGTCCGAGGGCCAAGCCCGTGCTTTGCTAATTTATTTAACTTCTCTACGTGTCGACAACAAATCTTTGTTGGTACGTAGTAGAACCCAACGAGGAAGGCCAAGCAGTCAGGGAAATACTCAAACACATACTCACAAACAGGGTACTGAGCTAGATTTGATTGATGAGACATGTCTAGCCTAGAAACTACGAGCAAGAATATTACACACACAATTGGACGAGTCATTGCTGAATTTTTTTTTTTTTTTTTGTACATATAAAAGCATAATTAGTAAATATGTATGATGTTATTGATATTTATTAAAGGTGGTATTATATAAGAATTTAATCTGGTCTAAACCAATAAATTTTTGTTGCCAATGGAACCAAAGAGAAGCAGGTTCGTTTGAGCCACGCATGCATGCAATTCTCATGCTCCCTGAATTGCTCAAACTTGCCCCAGTACTCTTGAAATGTAGTTGGGTTACGTGAGGAACAATCAATATACAGTAAGAAAAGCTTTTCATTATGCATGGTACCGTTACGTGATATTTGGGAATTGTCTACAAAATTCACCAAAATTATTCACGGGATTTATAGCATCACTCTAATTTGAAGTAGTCAGATCTAATAAATTACAAATGAGGACTAAAGAAATATATACTTTAGAATTCAAACCTTTAATATCTTATTAAACTTGACCTTTTCAGTTTGCTCCATTGGCATGAGCCTAGCTTAAAATGATTTTAAGAAAATAAAAAAGTTACCAAGACAATGTTTTTTCCTAATTTGTTGGGTCCTTCACAATGCATGCAAAAATATATATATATATATATATATATTGTCAACTTAATTATTCTAAGTAACTGTAGAGAGGGAAAATTCCCGACCTATCACAAGCTGACACGTCATGCTATCAAGTCCACAAAATACAGCTAATTATAAAGCATCGCGCATGGCAACTAGGTTTTGTTATCAATACTCAGAAACCAATAGAAATTTGCCAAGTATCATTGAAGTCATTGAAGTAAACCAATCACACATCAGCACATGTAAGCAATGACACAAGCAGTCCAACACGTGTAAGCGATGACACAAGCGAACCAATCAGGCTGTGACATGTGTCACCAATCAGACTCCGCCACATGTCGCTCACCTACCTCTAAACTCCTATAAATAGAAGCCTTCCTAAGGCATTCAGGAGAGCCATCAAAAAAAGCATAAGCAGCATCAGAGAAGATTCAGAAGCACTCAGAAGTACAGAAGCTCTGCAGGAATCAAGCCTCAACTCCTTCAAGAACTTCGAGAACTTCAACCTCAAATGCAAGGAACATTCAAAGCAGAATCATCTAAATTACCTACCTAGATCTTCAAGTTCACTGGAATCAAGCTTAAAATCCTCCAGAAACCTCACAAACCATAAATCAGTGAAGTTCTACGGATTCAAGCCTCTAAAGCACTGAAGAAATTCCACCATAAACCTTCGAAGAACGAAGAACGCATCAAGAACACGAAGAACACGAAGAACGTGAAAAACAAAGGATTTCTAACAAGCTCATAGTCAAAGATTCCTTGTAACTCTGTTTCAAAGATCTTCGATCCATTCTTCAACCAAATTGAAGTATATCTGGTGTTTGAATCAAAATCACATCACCACAATTCCAATCGACAAATCCTTCAAAGAGATCGAATTAGAGGATCACTCTTTTGTAATCACAGAGAATTGTACCACACATTCATCAATACAAATTCGTATTTGTGAAACTATTTTACTTGTTTGATTTATTTCGAACTAGAAATTTAGTTGTCTATATATTCTGGCACGCCCGGTGGGACCTCTCTGCCTCTCATCTCTTTCTCTTTCAAAAGAAAAGAAATTCGATTCGCTACCAGCTTCAATGGCCTCCAGCGAGAATGCCCGAAAGTCAGTAGTTGATGCTTCCATTGCTGGTGATTATGTCGGCCCAATCACTCGCAGTCGATCCAAAGCACTTGACCAACTTCAACCCCAAGCAACCAAAGAAAGCGAACCTCATACTGTCATCTCTCTGGACTTTCTTGCAAATAGAGAAACTATCCCCAAGGATTCATTTGTCTCAGAAGATTTGGAGATCGATAATAAATCATCATCAACAAAAACCTTTTCTATCGACTCTTCACCAATAATGAGAATCTTAAGGAATGAAGTACCTTTAACTCATCCTGTTTCATCATTTTCTCCATCATATCTAGAGGTCATGCCAGTGATGATGACCAACACCTCTACCATGGAAGAAAAGATGGCTGAAATGGAACAAAGAGTCACCCTTCTCACAAAAGCACTTAAAGATAAGGATGTCCAAATTGCAACCTTGATGAACAAACTGGAGGTACAAGATTCTGGTGAATCAAATCTTAACCTTGAACACCCACCTGGCTTCACCTTGAAAGGAGACAACGCTGGGGTAGATAAGGGAAAAGGAGGTGAAGGCACTTCTCAACACGGACATTCCACTTCATTGGCCTCAATATCTATCCAACAACTGCAGGACATGATAACGAATACCATTCGAGCACAATATGGAGGTTCTTCTACAAGTTCCCTCATATATTCGAAACCCTATACCAAGTACATTGACAGTATAAGAATGCCGAATGGGTATCAACCTCCTAAGTTCTTACAATTTGATGGCAAAGGAAACCCTAAGCAACACATTGCTCACTTTGTCGAAACTTGTGAGAATGCAGGGACACACGGAGACCTCTTTGTAAAGCAGTTTGTCCGTTCACTAAAAGGGAATGCCTTTGATTGGTATACAGACTTAGAACCTGAGTCAATCGATAGTTGGGAACAACTTGAAAGAGAATTTCTCAACCGATTCTACAGCACACGTCGCACGGTAAGCATGATGGAGCTTACCAATACTAAGCAATGGAAAGATGAGCCAGTCATTGATTACATCAATCGATGGCGTTCTTTGAGTCTAGATTGCAAGGATAGACTTTCTGAAATATCTGCTGTAGAAATGTGTATCCAAGGCATGCATTGGGGACTTCTGTACATCCTTCAAGGGATAAAGCCCCGAAATTTTGAAGAATTAGCAACTCGTGCACATGACATGGAGTTGAGTATCTCTAGCCATGGAAACACAAAACCTCCCATTCCTGAAGAAAGAAAAGAAAGACGGGAAATAAGGAAAACTGACAAGAATGCAAAGGGTCATATTAAAGACTCAATGAATATCAACCCTGCCCCAGTCAAAATTGCGACAAGAAATGTGAAAGCCAATGAGAAAAGACCTGAGGAAGGCCAACGGCGTGAGATGCGTCGCTCATCACTTAAGGAATGGGAACAAAAGTGTATCCTTTCCTAGATGCCGATATGCCCGAAATGCTAGAACAACTGCTCAAGTTGAAATTAATTGAATTGCCAGAATACAAACGACCAGGAGAGATGGGAAAAGTTGATGACCCGAACTATTGTAAGTATCATCGCATCATAAGCCATCCAATCCAAAAATGCTTTGTTCTTAAAGAACTCATCATGAAGCTAGCCAAGGTGAGAAAAATCGACCTAGATTTCAATGATGTTGCTCAGTCAAATCTTGCAACATTTGCTTGCATGTTACCTAGTTGCATGTCTCCAACTACTAAGCATGATGTAAATACCACGCTCATCCAGTTCGGTTCTCCGGAACCTGTTCAAGTTCAGCTCTCGCAAAAAGCATCTGATTATAACTCAAATGAGGATAAAGGGTCAACAATAGATGAGGAAGAAGGCTGGACAATGGTTACTCGCAAGAGATGGAAGAAGAAACGAGCATTCCCTCTTCATCTGATCACCCAAGAGGCCAGAAGAGCACAAAGCCAGATTCAGCCTTGGTCAAGAAGAAGGAGTAATAAGAGGCAAAAGAAACCGAGAAAAAAAATGTATGACGATTCGGCACAAACCCAAAAACCTCGAAAGCACATCACGTTGAAAGAATTCTTCCCCAGAAAATTCTTTCAAAATGACTCAGCAGAGGCCGTTCACACGGTCTCTCATCACGAAATTCATGACGAACAGGAGGATGTAGACCATGGTGGTCCAAATGAGGCTTCGTCATCTTTAAAGGAACTCCAATCTCAGGATAATGAAGTCGAACCCTCGCAATCCTCCACCTCACCAAAAGAGGTGCTCACCCAAGTTCTTGAAAAGCCAGAGATGTACACCCCTTATACCAATACGCTTCAACAAGCACAGGGATGTTACGCATGCTCTCCAGACTTAACTTTCACTGACGAGGATCTGTTATTAGGCTCTAAACCTCACAATCGTCCACTTTATGTCTCTGGTTATGCTCGTGAGCAAAAGATCGATCGTATCCTCATTGATGGAGGTTCAGCTATTAATATTCTACCAAAAATGACAATGAGACGACTTGGTCTTACTATGGAGGAATTATCACAGAAGGACAAGGTTTTAACCAAGAAGGACAACGCGCAATCGGCATGATACACTTGGAATTAATCATTGGAGAATTGACAAGCAGTGTTTTGTTCCATGTCATTAATGCCAAGACAACCTACAACATGTTATTAGGACGTCCATGGATCCATGGAAACGGAATAGTGCCGTCAACTTTGCATCAATGTTTCAAGTTCTTTCAAAGAGGAATAAAAAAGGTCAATGCCGATTTGAAGCCCTTCGCTGAGACTGAAGCTCACTTTGCCGACGCGAAATTTTATGTAGAAAATGACATTCTTAGTGAAGTCCTCCCGGTTGAGATTCCGTCCATGGAAAGCAAGCAGAGTGAAAAGAAGCATGTTGAAGTCATCACTAGAAAGGATATTCCTTCCCCAAAGGAAGGTCCAAAATATGAGAATGATCATTCTAGTGAATCTACCAGTAATTCAGTAGGAGCAGAAATTTCAACTCCTTCCAATAACCTTCCTTTCCTCCGTTATGTACCATTATCACGCCGCAAGAATGGACAATCGCCATTCACGGAATGCCATCAATCCACAGAAAACATGGGAAGGGCTCCTGCGAAGCTCACAATGAAGGATGTAGCTGTATTGAAAGAAAATCATGTCATGCCTTTAACTTCATCCACAAATCCTTTGCCCTCAAAGCCACTAAATGGATTCGTGAGGTCTTCACAAAGTCTGACAGAGCATGGTATTCTACCAAATGAATAGAAGAAAGAATGGTTCGATCCAAAGGCATATAGGCTGTTAGCCAGAGCAGGCTACAACTTCTCAAAACAAGGGGACCTAGGGAAACTAATTCCAGAAGCCACCAGAGAAGAAATGCATGGTCTTACCAAAACACAAAGGAAAATGCAGCTTGAAGGGCATAGGATTCCTATCCCAAAGACCGGATTAGGTTATACTCCAGAACAACCGGCTCAAATATGGATCAAAAGAAGAAGCAATGCTTCAAGTTCCCAATACATAACAGTGGAGGTTGGCGAAGGTTCAAAACAAAGAGAAGATCATTCCTCATCACGCGTCTCAGTGTTCGATCGCATCAAGGCCTCATCATCACGAATCACAGTGTTTGATAGGTTAAGTACAACTTGCTTAACACAAAATCGAGACACTCTTTCTTGTAAATCAGTCTTTGATCGGTTGGGGGCAACAAAAAGGCCTGTTGATAGTCATCCTCAGAATTCAATAAACTTTGAGGTTCAAGAGGAGAAGAAAGCTAATGATGAGATTCGCAGTGGCATTCCTTCACGCATGAAGCGTAACTTTACTCTAGACATTAGCACTGAAGGATCGCTCAAAGTCAAAAGGCGGACGATTGTACACACTAGACAATCATTTGAACGCAATGAGCAAATTGAGGAAGTATCATCCTCATTTCATATCACAATAGAAGAGGGTACACTTTCAGATGTCGAAACAACCAATGAAGAGGTTAATGAAGCTCCCCCAGCATTGGAAGATGGAATACAGACTACAATTGATGAACCGAAAGAGATCAATTTAGGAACTATTGAAGAACCCCGACCAACTTTCATCAGTGCGCTTCTCACTCCTAAAGAAGAAGAAGAATACCTCAAGCTCCTAAGAGAATATAAAGATGTGTTTGCATGGACTTACAAAGAAATGCCTGGGCTTGACCCAAGTATTGCCCTACACCATTTGGCAGTAAGGAAGGGCATACGCCCAGTTAAACAAACTCAAAGACGCTTTCGGCCGGAGCTTATCCCTCAAATAAAAACTAAGGTCAATAAGCTAATTGAGGCAGGCTTCATTCGTGAAGTACAGTACCCAAAATGGATTGCTAACATTGTCCCTGTAAAAAAGAAAAATGGACAAATTCGGGTGTGCGTTGACTTCCATGATTTGAACAATGCATGTCCCAAAGATGATTTCCTATTACCCATCACTGAGGTCATGGTTGACGCCACTACTGGTCATGAAGCTTTATCTTTCATGGATGGTTAGGTTACAACCAAATTCGAATGAATCCTAAAGATGAAGAGCTTACAGCTTTTCGTACTCCTAAGGGCATTTACTGTTACAAGGTAATGCCTTTCGGACTAAAAAATGCTGGTGCTACTTATCAACGGGCTATGCAAAAGATCTTTGATAATGTACTTCATAAAAATGTGGAGTGTTATGTCGATGATCTGGTGGTTAAAACAAAAAGGAGGGAAGACCATCTGACAGATCTACAATCTGTGTTCAAATGCTTAAGAAAGTATCAGCTTAAAATGAATCCCCGCAAATGCGCTTTTGGCGTAACATTTGGGAAATTTCTTGGTTTCATTGTAAGGCACCGCGGTATTGAAATTGACCAGTCTAAAATAGAAGCTATCCAGAAAATGCCAGAGCCCAAGAATCTGCGAGAACTTAGAGGCTTGCAAGGAAAACTAGCCTACATACGACGATTTATTTCGAACTTGGCTGGTCGATGTCAACCTTTCCATAGATTGATGAAGAAGGATGTGCACTTTGAATGGGATGAGGCTTGTAGCAATGCTTTTGCATGCATCAAAAGATACCTGCTTAATCCTCCAGTCTTAGGTGCTCCTGTCCCAGGAAAACCTTTGGTGTTGTACATTGCAGCACAAGAAAAGTCTCTAGGTGCTCTTATGGCACAAGAAAATAAAGAGGGGAAGGAAAGAGCCCTTTATTACCTAATTCGAACTCTCAATGGGGCTGAATTAAATTATTCTCCTATTGAAAGATGTGTGTCGCTCTTTTCTTTGCCATAGGCAAACTGGAGCACTACATGCAAGCATATACAGTCCGTTTAATAGCAAAAGCGGACCCAATTAAATATGTCCTCTCTAGGCCAGTGGTTTCGGGTCGCATAGCTCGATGGGCAATCCTGCTACAACAATATGACCTTACATACGTCCTGCAAAAAGCTGTCAAAGGACAAGCATTGGCAGATTTTTTAGCTGATCACCCAGTTCCATCTAATTGGGAGTTCTCTGAAGATTTCCCAGATGAAGACGTATTTTTCATTGAGGTAATGCCACCATGGATGATGTTTTTCGATGGAGCTGCACGTCGAGAAGGAGCGGGGGCAGGTGTAGTGTTTGTTTCTCCACAACGGCAAATACTTCTATACTCATTCTCGTTAAGCGAACTTTGCTCTAACAACGTAGCTGAATATCAAGCATTGATTTTTGGTCTACAAATGGCCATTAAGATGGGCATATCGCAACTTGAGATCTTCGGGGATTCCAAATTAGTTATCAATCAAATCTTGGAGCAGTATGATGTCAAGAAAGAAAACCTTATCCCTTATTGCAAGTATGCGAAGAGGTTGCTAGCAAATTTTGTGGCCATCACATTGGAACATATACCAAGAAATGAGAATAGACAGGCTGATGCATTAGCTAATTTGGCTACTGCCTTAGCATTATACCAGGAAGAGACAGCCAAATTTGTTGTTTCCCAAAGGTGGGTGGTACCTCTCTTAGAAGAAGAAGAAGAAGAAGCAGAGCAAGCTAACATCATTTCTGTATGCCTTGTTGAAAAAGAAGATTGGCGACAAGCAATCATTGGGTACCTTCAACATGGAAGACTCCCGGATGATATACGCCATAAGACTGAAGTACGGCGAAGGGCTGCTCGATTCATTTACTACAAAGACACTCTCTTCCGCCGTTCCTTTGATGGTTTGTTTCTCTGATGCTTAGGGGAGGAAGAAGCTAAACAAGCCTTAGAAGAGGCTCATTCTGGAATATGCGGTGCACACCAATCAGGTCCCAAGTTACATTACAGGATCAAACGAATGGGTTACTATTGGCCTACAATGGTGCAAGATTCCTTGGAGTATGCTAAGAAGTGTGAAGCTTGTCAGTATCATGCAAACTTCATCCATCAGCCGCCAGAACCTCTACACCCGACTGTAGCCTCTTGGCCTTTTGATGCATGGGGACTTGATGCGATAGGGCCATTACCAAAATCATCTGGTGGCCACTTGTATATCTTGGCTGCAACCGATTACTTCTCAAAATGGGCGGAAGCTGTGCCTCTTAGGGAAGTGAAGAAAGAAACGGTGGTCAATTTCATTCGAACTCACTTGATCTATCGGTATGGTGTCCCTCGGTATATCATAACTGATAATGGCAAGCCGTTCTACAACAAGCTAATGACGGAGCTATGTGAGAAGTTTGGGTTTAAACAATACAACTCCTCCATATACAATGCCCCGGCAAATGGATTAGCTGAAGCCTTTAACAAAACGCTTGGTAGTTTGTTAAAAAAAGTGATATCCAAAACAAAGCGAGATTGGCACGAAAGAATCGGAGAGGCATTATGGGCATATCGAACAACATTTCGAACGCCTACTCAAGCAACACCATATTTTCTTGTTTATGGAGTGGAAGCTGTCCTTCCTTTAGAACGCCAAATCCCATCATTACGGATTGCCATTCAAGAAGGGTTGAATGAAGAAGAAAATGCCAAGCTCAGATTGCAAGAATTAGAGGCACTTGATGAGAAAAGGCTTGAGGCCCAACAACGTCTTGAGTGCTATCAAGCTCGTCTTTCAAGTGCATTCAATAAAAGAGTTAAACCACGATCATTCCAAGTAGGTGACTTAGTCCTCGCCGTTCGAAGACCTATCATCACAACTCATCGTATAGGCAATAAGTTCACTTCAAAATGGGATGGACCTTATGTTGTACAAGAAGTCTACACCAATGGAGCTTACAAGTTAATTGATCATGAGGGTGTAAGGATTGGCCCCATCAATGGGAAGTTCCTCAAACGCTTCTATGCTTGAAAATCCAGAATTGCTCCTCGGTAAGAGCTTAAACTACCCACTGCAACGCTGCAAGGGTACATGATGTCTTCCCATTGCCTTTGAAAGTGTACCAATAAGGAGAAATTAATCCCACTCTATGTCACCAATTGCTAGTGTGGCGTAGTGGTTGGATGCCCATGTCGCCCTTGAGAGGTCTCGGGTTCGATTAGTGGTGATACCCACTATTACACACTGAGCCCCCCTTTTTGCAAAAATAAACAATAATAATAATAATAATAACAAAATAAAAAAAAAATATAATAAAAAAATATAATAAAAAAAATATATAAAAAAATAGCAAAAAAAAAAAAAAATGAATTACGTGATGACTTGATCCCTATCAAGGGTACGTAGGCAACTTAGTATCTTTTGCTAAGTCCAGTCACGCACTAAAAAAAAAAAAAAAGGGTGTTATTCTCAAATTAAAAAAAAAAAAGAAAAAAAAAAGAAATAGTACAAAGAAAAGCATGATGATACGTTTGAAGGAACTTAAAACAAGAAGACTATGACATCCATTTTAAGTCTTTCAAGCTGGAACGATTATCTTCCAAAAGGGCTTGTATCTTCTCTAAAGCCTCCATATCTTGGTCTTCAACAACAGGAGCGGATTTGACTTCTTCAAGTTGTTCTTCTAAAGCTTGCATAACACTGTCTTGTTCAACTTGATGAGTTTCAATTTGAGACAACGATTGCTCTAACTGGACGAGCTCGGTTTTCAGGTCAGCCATCCTCAATCTAACAGTGTCAAGCTCGATCTTCAAAGATGCTTTCTTGTGCGATGCTTCAGAAAGGAGGAATTCAATTTCAGCCTCACGCCGAATCAAAGTAACAGAACTTGGTCGTTTGTTCAGAGATTCCTTCATCTTCAAATAGTCTGCGATACCCTCGCAATATTTGTCAACATTTTCGCGTAAGTATTGAGGGTCCACTCCAAGATTTTCAATTTCATTATAAATTGCATGTACTTCAGCCTGTGGGAGGATTTTGTCTATAGGAAGATTCGAAAGCCTGTTTAGAAGAACATCTCCCAACATAGAAGCCCCTTTCCTACGTACGGAAGAAATATGCGCCTTGGCTTGAAATTTAGAAACTTCCGGAAGGTTGGTTGGTTGCGAGGATAAAAGAGATGCCTTTTCTGTCTCAATCGAAAATTTGAACAAAGTGCTAACATCGGCAAACTTACACCTCTTGAGATCTGAACTCTTTGCAGAAGGTTTTGAGGTAGAAACTCGCTATTTGTAGGAAGATGCGCATGATCAGTAGAAGTTCCCGTATCAACACCTTTAGTTGGATTCTTCAAATGTTTCCAATTGTGGTCAAAGTCATCACACACCTCTTCTTCAGAAATTTTGATGGCATCCTTAGTAGGTACAACAAGCGGACTTTTGATGCCTTGACTTCGTGCAGACTTTGACAAGGGCTGTGGAATGTATGAGTCTTGTAGTTCTCTCTTTCCCTTTTGAGATTTGTTGAATGTCAATGATTTAACGTGGGAGGAGGCAATCTCAACTAGAAGATCTGTCCCTCTGGTAAAATCATTTCTACAAACTCCTTCCCACCATTGTTTGTAGCTGTGTCTGACTCGGCTTCCAAAGTCTGCCGCAAAAGCAGAAATGAATACCTTAGAATTTGTGTTGCAGCAAGTGAAAGATTGGTAGAATTGGTATAAATCTTTTAAAGAGCCAGTATGAATTTCTTCCTTCAAATCACTTGGATGTCTTGATGAAATCCAAAGCGCCGACTAAATCTATGAGGACTATATGCTTCTACAATGTGTTGGTCTTCACATCGAAGTGACAAGTACCCTGAGCGAAGGCTTAAAAAGTAGTCAAACTTCTCAGTGGATAAATAATCATTGTCAATAAATGTCTGGTCATAACTTTTCTTGAAGGCAGCCCCGTGACAAAGGAAGTCGGTAGCGGTTCGTATGTGCTTTCGCGCGGAGAATTCACTAAAAGGAGAAGCATAGCCTACACCAGAATATTTAGTCATCAAAGGATCAGATAGTTTGTCATGGGTGATGTGATTGCTTCTAAAAAAATGAGCTACCCAGGCATAAACATAATGAATGGCAAAACTAGCCCCAGATTTGCTTGGTGTAGGAGAGGAAGAGATGGTGTTAAGTCCACGATAAATACTAGCCAATACTGAGGGGGCAAGACCAAATGAGCGACCGTTGGCCATACAACTAGCAATCTTAAAAGTACCAGGACGGATGTTATTCAGATCCTTGCTAGGAAAGACAAAAATGCACAGCCAACAAGAAAGAAGTGCTGATAAATAAGTCTCCTCCTTTAAGTCGTCCTCAATTTGGAGATCTACAAAGACTCCGTGGTCCTTATCAGACCATGGTCCATGCTCATTTATCTTGCCAAATGGATTCTGACTAAACTTAGGAACGATTGTCCGTCTCGCCATTTTTCTAGTATCCGGGTACCTGCTAATTCCTCTATACCAAAAAGAAATCCAGTCACGAACACTCACTTTCCCCTGTCTCTTCAGCCGGTTTTGAAGATGATGGTATGCGATGAAAAGGAAGCGACAACTGTATGGCAGATAAGGTCGTCCTTGGTCGTTGGTGCCATTCAGCTCTTGCGCACTGGGTACCACTTCGTCATAAAATTCACCTGTGCAAGGAAGTCCGCCAAGAATGAACAGATCCCATGGTGTGATGGAAATTTCCCCAGCCAAGGTGTGGGCAGTATTGGTCGATGGACTCCAACACTCACAAAATGCTTTCATAAGGTTCTCATCATAATCATATGTGAACAAAGAGGCAAAGACAGCATCGTAAAGGTGGATTGCATCAAGGAGGTGTTTGCACCGACCGAGCACATCTTCTAGCCAATCCCAATAAAGGGGGAAGTAGGAAAACCCTCCATTCACACTAAAGGAAAAATCCCAGTTGGCGCGCTTTGCGATTATCTCTCGTCCCAAAGTATTATAGGACTTTGATTTAGCAAAATTTTTGTGATGCGAAGCGAGTAGAATAATTGTCTCCAAGTTAGAGCCGCCATCAGAAGGAACAACCTGTGACCATTTTGGCAAATTGGGAGGATAGAAGTTATGGCTCCACCTTTCCGAAAATCTTCCGATTATAGGTGGACGAACAATCAAAGTTGTGGCCTTTGCATCCTTGTCATCTTTCTCCCTATAAATGAACAAGGCTGGTTCTCGACCAATCTTTGAATCCTTAAAAAATGGCATCATAATAGCTATTACATATATATATATATATATATATATATATATAAAAAGGGTTAGTACAAACCAAGCATGTAAAAAAAAAAAAAAAAAAGAGAGAGAGAAATTATAAAAGAAAAAGAAAAAGCATAATTTCTCTACGTATTATGCTACCTATTTTGGAGATTATGCTGATACAAATTGAAACATAATTCAAGAAGCTTTATATAGAAAACTTCTGAGATAACAAACAAACAAAAAAAAAAAACAAAAAAAAAAATTTAGGCAAGCCATTAAATGTTGCCACCACACATATTACTTGAAGTCAAATTTTACAACTCAAATGCACTCACGCTGCTGGAAAGAAAATGATGCACTAGCCCTAGGATAAGGTT
The DNA here is from genome assembly GCA_033629205.1 of Lithocarpus polystachyus. NCBI lineage: Eukaryota > Viridiplantae > Streptophyta > Magnoliopsida > Fagales > Fagaceae > Lithocarpus > Lithocarpus polystachyus. Next base: position 87,939,813 of record CM066165.1, on the reverse strand, counting down.
CTAGCCTGCACATTGTTTAAAGTAATTGTACTGCCGACACACTTGCTGATACACCAAAGACGAACGCTGTCAGAATCAATATACAAAATGGCAACGAGTTCAACGATGCTTGCATTTTCCTTATTTTTCTCTTCCGGATTTCTAGCAACTTTTGACGAGATTTCACAAAATTGAATCCACTGAGATCTTCTAAGGACTTTAAGCTACAAAATATCAAACTCAGCAGACAATCCATGTGCTCCCACGTGCAGTCATAAAACTTCACAAAATTGAATCCACTGAGATCTTCTAAGGGCTTTAAGCTACAAGATATCAAACTCAGCAGACAATCCATGTGCTCCCACGTGCAGTCATAAAACTTCACAAAATTGAATCCACTGAGATCTTCTAAGGGCTTTAAGCTACAAGATATCAAACTCAGCAGACAATCCATGTGCTCCCACGTGCAGTCATAAAACTTCACAAAATTGAATCCACTGAGATCTTCTAAGGGCTTTCAGCTACAAGATATCAAACTCAGCAGACAATCCATGTGCTCCCACGTGCAGTCATAAAACTTACAGTGACCCACAGAATAGTCTTTCAAATCTATGCAAATCGGTTCAGGATTTCACAAACCTGAACCCAAGGGGATCTTCTACAGACTTCGATTTACAAAACCCCAGAAAGATCATCACTAATGGATGTCCCACGCGCCACCACGCGCCGCCACAATCCAACAATGACCGGTGACATAGTTCTTCAAATTTGTGCAAATCTGTTGACAATTTCACAAAACTGACAACACAGGGTCTTGTACGGCCCAAGAACTATAAAACCTGAAAATTTCGGGCCCAGAAACGAATCCACGCGCTGCCACGCGCCGCCAGATGCTTCGCAGATCACAGCTTCAACTCACGCGCCACTCCAGAAATATCACGCGCTCCCACGCGCTGGAGCTTCCTCACACGCGCCACACGCGCCACACGTGTACGCTCCTCACACGCACCACACGCGCCAAGCGTGACACGCGCGTTTCAACCCTTTAACGTCATAGATGACGTCATCTTCTCCGGATTGACCCGTCTGTCCAACCCAACCCGGTTTGACCTGCTCATTCTAACCCGGTCCGAACCGCCTGAAAAAAAAAAAAAAAAAAAAACTTTGACCAAATTGAACTTTGACTTCAACCAAAAAGTCAAATTTTTCAAAAAGGGCTTGTCCTACTCAGTTTTTCGAGTACGTTCCGTTTTTGAGATCCGTTTCTTCATTTGAAACTCGAAAATCGTGCAAATAGCCAAATTTCCAAAAAAAAAAAGTTGACTTTTGTACAAATCTGGACCAAAAGTCAAAATTTTCAAGAAGGGCTTATCTTATACAATTTTTCACGTAGATTTCAATTTTGGGGTCAATTTCTTAGTTTGAGAATCCAAAATTGTTCAAATGGTGTGATTCTACAACTGTTGGCTTTAATGTGAACTATGACCAAGAATCATGATGTCCGAACAAAGCTTGTCCTATTCAGGTTTTCGCAAAGATTCTAATTTTGAAATTCGCTTAGTTGCTTTGGACTTGGTAACCATCAGTATGACCCACTTCTCCGAAGTACTAGCAGTGTCCAAAACTTAAGATCCCAAAATCAAAATTGGAGATTCATCCATTTGGTCCGGGTTCCTTCAGGGTTATCCTCCATACTTTATCAAGACCCCTCTTTCAAAGAGCAGATGAACTCTCACAAGTGTATCCTAAATTGGGAATTGCTTCGGGTCACCAATTCAGTCACTCCCGTTCAGCGCCTACCAGTCTCCAACCTACCATTCCCATTCGGTGCCTACCGTTCCCATCCGCCATTCTCACCAAGAAATTCTCGTCCGCCATTCTCACCAAAAATTTTCTCATCTGCCGTTCTCAACTGCCTATCTACCGTTCTTCGTCTCTTCGCTATAAATAGAAGGTTCGGATTTGAAGCTCATAAAAAAAAAAAAAACACACTGAACCATGAAATGAGAATTCGCTTCTTTCAAAATTTCAAACCCTCATTCTCACAGCCATTTCTCGTTATAGCCTCATCATTCTCGACATCGAGCAACCAATATTACTTGAAATTAACCCTCTCATGGTCCAGTAGAAACCCTCTTCACAACATCATGGTAGTTTTAAGATCCAAACAAAGTTTGTTTCTCCCCCTTAATGACCACATTTGTTTATAAGATTATTCATAACAAGGCCTGCATTGTCGTTCCACACTTCCTCAAATTTGGTTGACCAAGACATCTAAGTCCAGCAAAGACACTTGTTCCTACCCTCATGGCTCTCGTAGTCTCTCTCCAATTGCTTGGTCTTCCAGCAGAAGCTGCGGTTCAGAACAAACAGCAACTTGGCTGGTTTCTAAGACCAGAATCACAAGTTAGCTCCATCTTTCATTTTGTTGTGCTTTCCCAACAAGCGACAATAGATGAAGATGGTAAAAAGTGTTGGGGTATCCTACAGATTGTCTTCCATCCAACACTTACGATGACCAGCAAGGTACCAGCTCATCAGAGATCAGCCTTTGGAGCCAGTAAATGGTCACCAAAGCCTTACTCTATGTCCCCACCAGTATGGGACCCAAAGGTCATCGTTGCTAGTACCGCAAAGCCCACTTTTCTGGAATTACTCCAACTTAAGTGTTGTTTGAAGTATTTCAGAAAGTACTCTTCTGAAATTACTTCAACTTAACGTCCGTTGGCATGGTCCTATCACACAGGCGCATTCTACGACCGGCCACCGGACCTCGCTCAGCATGCAGTCGATTCCATATCCCAAGGAGTACTCCCTAGAAACATCTGCACTAGAGAGTCCTCAACATACAGGACCAACACCATGGTGTCATGTGTTTCACCCATTCACTTAGCTTCATCCCCGTCTTCTTCACCACCCAGCATGCAGTTGGTCCCACATCCCAAGCTATACAGAAACACCTACATCAGAAATTCCTTGACATACAAGGTCAGCTCCATGGTTTTGTATGTTTCACACAGTCACCATCTCCTTTCCGTCTTCATTGTCGTCTTCTTTTCACAATTTCCCCCAACCCAGAATCATATGCTTGTGAAATTACTTCAACTTAACCTGAGTGATACAATTACGCATGCACATTCAACCACTTTCCCACAAGTCCTCGCCGTAATCCAAAATAGACTCCTCTGAGATCACTTCACCAGGAGTTCTTAAAAACGCGAGACCAGCCCCATGGCTCTATATGCTGTACCCAGCCAACATCCTCGCCTCTTCCCCATCTTCTACACCCCGTGATCGCCGCCAACGATCCAAAATGCTCTTCTGAAGTTACCTCAACTTAACCTCTGCTGAAATGATTCAATCTTGCAAATACATCCAACTTCTTGCAAATAACTTTCAGCCTCACCAACCCACTCCAAGTACCATGGAACACTCTTTTGAAATTACTTTAACTTAACCTCTGTTGAGAAGGGTTGGTCATACAAGTGCATTCAAATATAGCAGATCCCTTTTCAGTTTCATCAAAGCCTTTCATCTGGGTGGGTTTACTCTTCAAAAATTACCTCATCCTGCTGAAAGCTTCACTACCTTCAGGTACTTCACTTAAAAAGTCAAGTGTAAAAATTTGTTTTCGAAACTCATTCCCGCACCACACTCTGAAACTGTGTGCATGAACGAGTCTCGAGGGGGCATTTGTAGAGAGGGAAAATTCCTGACCTATCACAAGCTGACACGTCATGCTATCAAGTCCACAAAATACAGCTAATTATAAAGCATCGCGCATGGCAACTAGGTTTTGTTATCAATACTCAGAAACCAATAGAAATTTGCCAAGTATCATTGAAGTCATTGAAGTAAATCAATCACACATCAGCACATGTAAGCAATGACACAAGCAGTCCAGCACGTCTATGCGATGACACAAGCAAACCAATCAGGCTGTGACATGTGTCACCAATCAGACTCCGCCACATGTCGCTCACCTACCTCTAAACTCCTATAAATAGAAGCCTTCCTAAGGCATTCAGGAAAGCCATCAAAAAAAGCATAGCAGCATCAGAGAAGATTCAGAAGCACTCAGAAATACAGAAGCTCTGTAGGAATCAAGCCTTAACTCTTTCAAGAACTTCGAGAACTTCAAACTCAAATGCAAGGAACATTCAAAGCAGAATCATCTAAATTACCTGCCTAGATCTTCAAGTTCACTGGAATCAAGCTTAAAATCCTCCAGAAACCTCACAAACCATAAATCAGTGAAGTTCTACGGATTCAAGCCTCTAAAGCACTGAAGAACTTCCACCATAAACCTTCAAAGAACGAAGAACGCATCAAGAACACGAAGAACACGAAGAACGTGAAGAACAAAGGATTTCTAACAAGCTCATAGTCAAAGATTCCTTGTAATTCTGTTTCAAAGATCTTCGATCCATTCTTCAACCAAATTGAAGTATATCTGGTGTTTGAATCAAAATCACATCACCACAATTCCAATTGACAAATCCTTCAAGGAGATCGAATCAAAGGATCACTCTTTTGTAATCACAGAGAATTGTACCACACATTCATCAATACAAATTCGTATTTGTGAAACTATTTTACTTGTTTGATTTATTTCGAACTAGAAATTTAGTTGTCTACAGTAACAAAGAGAGATAGCTTAACTAGTTAACATATTTTGATATTTCCAATATAAACATTCAGGGTTTAAATTTCCCTTCTCCAAAATAAAAATTTATCAAAAAAATTATCCTTCAAGTAAGGTTTTTCTTCTTTTACTTTTTACAATAATTTTTTAAGAAAGTTTTATGATACAAAAATTTTCACAATCCTTTTCTTAAAAAAATAATAAGTTGTGATTAGAATCACATCATTTTCACATAGACTCTCGAATAACACCACTTTTATTAATACAAATATTAAAAAATTACATTTTTATTATTACAAAAAAGATTGTAAAAAAGTTTTCTACCTACACTTATATTTGTAATAAAAAGAGGGTAGAAAACAACCTAACACTAAAAATAAATATTGAAAAGATTTAATATATAACTCTCTAATTTTCGGAGTATCAATTTGGGTGAATCCAATGCAGATAGGATATTGTTAGGTTCTAAGACTTTAGAAACTAATGTATTAGAACTTTAATATGTATTATGTTAGCAAACCATGATCAAAACATATAGTCTAGGTTTAGACTTGCTTAAAGTGTGATTTATTGTAAAATTGAAATCAAGTGATTGCAGGATTTATTGGACAAAATCTGCAAGGCTCGATCGATCGAAAATTAGACTCAATCGATCGAAACTCGTGCAGATTTAATTTTTTGCAGAATTTCCAATTCAACCCAAGCCCATATAACGTGTAGGGTTTTGTGTTTCACTCCAAGTATAAAAAGAAAAACCCTAACTATGTTTCAGAAGTCTTTAAAGAGTTGTGTGTTGAATCTTTTGTAAGATTTGAGAGGTGTTTACCTTCATACACACATATAGAATCGTCAAGATCAAGATTTGTGTTAAGGACTTGATGATCTCATCGGTTGCTGCATAAAGAACTTTAAAGAAGATCTGAAACATTTGAGTAGAGTCTCAAAGTCACAAGTAGGAGAACTTGCGGTTGCTGTAGATTAAAGAAAGAAGTAGTTCGTAGACTCGGAGCTGTCACGTGGTCATGGTAGTAAGTTTTCTACTTGAGGTAGCAATAAGAAGTTAGTGGTCTAAGTTCTATTGTAAAAACTCCAATTCTTTCATAGTGGATCTGTTTTTTACCTTGAGGATAGTTAGGTTAAATTCTCCCCAGGTTTTTTACCGGTTAAGTTTTCCTAGGTCATCATATCGTGGTGTTCTTTATGTTTCCACATTATTTGCATGATATGATATTATTGCGTTAACCTAGAACTGAATAATTTATTTAAGTAATCACTTGGCTAAATAACTAGGTTAAACAACTTAACAGAGTCTAAAAATGTACAGATATTATGGCTTTGATTTCAATGAATACATGTAAATCTAGGACCAATAATTGAAACATTTATCCTAGAGACTAGATGGCCAGGACCCAGTTCCTGGGGTTGCTTCCTTCGAATTCTTAGAGACTGGAGAGATCCCTTCCCTCCAATTTCTAATAAGATCCCTTTCGTCTTCTCTGATTCATGCAGGTCTAGTAAGTTTTAAATTTATTTTGCATGTTAGTTTTTTGTCATTGCCATGCTTATTTTCATAGTTACCATGATTATTTTCACGTCTTTACAATAGCTATGATCGTATGTTCATAATACCATGATTAAATTGCTCGCATGATAATTATCAAAATAAATTTAACATCACTCATGCATTAACATAGATTTAACTCTTGATCTTAGATTATTTCTTTGTTTAGATTTCGTAGATCTATGTTTTATAAGATTTATTTTTCCGATCAGAAATTTTTTTTGTAAAAAGCATTATACTTTCAATAGCAAAAATCAGATTTGAAACCCTTTTTCAAAATCCACTTGGATTCATATCCAAACCAGATCTGAGATTCCTTTCAAAAAACATTTTATTTTTCATATCCAAGCTAGATCTGAAATCCTTTTCAAAACTCATTTATTTTTCTATATCAAAGATCAAATCTGAAATTTTCTTTTTGAAAGGCATTCTAGCTTCATATAAAAAAAAAAAAAAAAAATCAGATGTGAAGTTTCCTTTGCAAAAATATTTACATTTACGTAATAAAAATCAGATTTGAATATATTTTTATAAAGATGTCATATGTTCATGATTAGAAATTAAATCTGAGATTTCCTTTGCAAAAATGTTTCCATTTTCAGAATAAAAACCAGATCTGAATATTTTTCATCAGCTCATTGTTGTTCACATAATAAAAATTAGATCTGAATATTTTTCATCAAAGAATTTTTTTTTCATGTTATAAAAATCAATCTAAATATTTCCCATAAAAATGACATTCTTTTTCATAACAAAAATCGGATCTGAATTTATTTTAAAAAAAAATGATTCCTTTTCATTGATGAAAAATCAGACCTGAATTTTCTTATAAAACTCATTTCTTTTTATGAAATTTAAATCTTTTACATGGAGTAAGAAATAGATCTCTAGATCTAAGCCTACATATAATTTTAGATCTAGGAAAACTAACAATTGCATATTACATTTCAAAGTTTACTGTATCATATGTCAATGATTGTGTGGGTACATAGATGCGGTCATTCCTAGTCTAGAAGACCAGATTTTTCAGGCAGAGTTAATGCCTAACAACTTCTTAATCTGCATCCTAACCCCTAAATCTAGTATTTTTAGTTCAAGATTAGTGTTTTATCATTTTCTTTGGTGGAATGTATTAGGACCAAAACTTTGTAATTTTTACTTAGATTGTAATTAGGACCAAAGTGATGTAATTTCTACTAATTGTAATATTCTTAATATAATGAACATTCAATGCAATTCAATCATTCAATTTTACACTTTCAGATTTTTTTTAATTTAAAAAATAAGTAGCGACTCCACAATTAATTAATCCAAAGAGGTTCCAAGTATCCTCTTTTGAGAGTTTCCCAGCACGGGTCTCTCACACAATGCAATACGATAATGTTTAACCATCAAAGGAAAAAAAAAACAAATAATAACAACTCAAAATCCAAAATTAAATTAGATCAACCCAAAGTAGAGAACATAAAAATTCACCAAGCTAAACTAGAGATTCAAGAAAAATAAATAAACGTAAATCCACCAAAAATGGAAAAAAAAGTGACAGGATGAGAATAAGAATAGCCACAATAAAGGAAGATAAAGGGACAGAGAAAGAGTGATATTAAGGTAGAGAGTAGTAACAATAAGTGGGGAAATTAATAATAAGAAGAATAGTTAAAAGTAAGAGCTTGTGGGGTGTGGGGAACAAGAGTCGGGGTTCAAGTCTCTAAGAGAGAGCTTCACACAGTTATATATCACTATACAATTATATATTTCAAAAGCCACGCTAGTCGATAGTGGGACCATGTGGCCATTACTTTCCAAATCTAAATTTATATTATGAACACTAACCAAAGTTATACAATGAATCCTTCCCCACGTCCATCCTGGGTAATGGAGGTGGGGAAGGATTCATTGTATTACTTTTCAATCTCAAGGAATAATTTAACTGGACACATCCCTTCCTTGATTTGCAATCTCAGTTCCCTCAGATTCCTTGATTTCTCTCATAATCACTTGAATAACATGATTCCTCCATGTTTGGGAAAGTTAAGTGATAATCTCGAAGACTTGAGTTTACAAAGTAACAATCTTAATGGCACTGTCCCACCAACATTTGCAAAGGGATGTCAATTGAGAAGTCTGAAACTCAATGGCAACCAATTGGAAGGGGCATTGCCACAACTATTGGTCCATTGTAGAAAATTGGACGTTCTAGATTTTGGTAACAACAAGCTTAATGGCACCTTTCATTGTTGGTTGGAAACTCTTTCAGAGTTGCGCGTTCTTATCTTGCGATCAAACAACTTTCATGGTGCCATAGGCAATTCCATGACCAAATTCATGTTCCCTAATTTGCGAATCATAGATCTCTCTCACAACGAGTTCCATGGTCTTTTGCCAACAAACTTTTTCATGTATTTAAAAGCCATGATGAATGCGAATGTAGACAAAGGTGAATTGAAATATATGGGTGATGGTTATTATCAAGATTCTGTGACAGTGGTGATGAAAGGGTATTTCATAGATTTGGTGAAAATCCAAAGTATATTCACAACCATTGATTTCTCCAACAATAATTTCAAAGGAGAAATTCCAAAGGTAATTGGAGAGCTTCAATCATTGAAGGGGCTTAATTTTTCACACAATAATCTTATAGGTTGTATGCCTCAATCGTTGGGAAATTTAACCAATCTTGAATGGTTAGATCTCTCCTGAAACAAGCTCATAGGTGAAATTCCTATACAATTGGTAGATCTCACAATGCTAGCATTTTTAAACCTATCAGAAAATTATCTTTTTGGACATATACCCCAAGGAAAACAATTCAATACCTTTACGAATGATTCTTACTATGGGAACCTTGGGTTATGTGGATTTCCAATGACAAAAGCTTGTGGCAATGATGAGGGACAACAACCATCGCCATCATCAACCATTCAAGAAGATGATTTCAAATTTGAAAATGGGTTTCATTGGAATGTTGTATTATTCGGGTATGGTTGTGGATTCATGTTTGGATTGGGTTTGGGTTATCTTGTGTTCTCAAGCGGAAAACCGAAATGGCTAGTGAATATTGCTTATGGAGGAAGACATAAGAAGTTACGAAGATCCTAAAAGAATGCTCGTGGATGAACTCATTGAAGAAGAATTTAGTGGATACAAATACATATTCTAGGTATATTTTTATATACTAATATATTTGAAAATATCTATTTCATAAGTTTTTGCTTCCTTAAAACTGTCTTTATATTGATAAGAAGATTCTTCATTTTAATTTCCTTTATGCTAGTTTGGAATGGTTGTACTTGTGTTAATGTGAGGCTTATTACTAGTGTTACTGGGCTTATAAGCTTCTATGCTTCCTTTAAAAAAAAAAAAAACCTTGTATGTTTAAGGAATAGCCATACCAGAGAGTATATAGGCTACTACTATGTAACCACCACATTTTAATGCTTTATTTATGTTAGACTTCATTTAATGACCCTACTTTATGCTCTAGTGTGAGAAGAAATTTCTCTACTCCATTGCAATTCTAACTACATCTTGTGGTTAGGGTATTTTTTTTAAAAAAATGGGCAACTTCACTGCTTAGTTGCAGCTTCAAATAATCGGGTTATATTCTGTTACATATTTCAATTGTTATTATTATTACATCCTTGTAATATTACCTTCCTTTTACAGAATAAAGATCTTGTTGGTTGGATTGCATGAAGAGTGGTTATTTATTTATTTATTGAAGAGCGGTGTTAATTACCCTAGTGTTACCTAGGATGCTTTAAGGAGTAGACTAATTTCCTCTATATTTTCAGTTAGATAAGATTCTAAAGTTACATATTGATTGTGGGGAAAGCTTAGAAACTTAATGAATTGAATATATGTTCCTAGTGATTTTTGCTGTGTTGGTTTCCACAAATTGTTACATGCACCTTTACTAGTTGTTTCAGGAACTTTTTGGTTATGGTTTTTCAGGACTAAAATTTCAAAAAATTCAAAAAAAAATGAAATACTTTGGTTATGGTTTGGCATTCAAAAATTCTTTTCTATGTATGGAATGTAAAATTTAGGTAGGTTATTATTGATCTCTGAATTCTTGCCCGTGTTCATAATTACAGTTGAGAAGTGCCATTGATCTGAAGAGGCACTACAAGAAGGGTGATTCAAAATCCATAACATTGCCAAGTATTTCCTGGTAAGTCTATTTGTAATTTCTAGACTAATAGTATAGTATGTGATATCTTGGAGCTGTAACTAGGACTGTGTATATTCTCTTTTGAGTGGTATACATTTTGTTATTTAGGCTTGGCTAATTCATACACCATTTGGTCTTTTGGCAATTAGATTGGGACAGTGATAGGGTCAGCATCAGGCTTCTCCACAGGTAGACTAACAAGGAAGGAGAGAAAAAGAACAATTGCAACTGAGTTGTTATCTTATTGTACCCTTGCTGATTACAGGTGAGATATGCAACTCTTTCTTGTGTTTGGGTGGAAAACCATATGACCATATCACAACATTATGTGTTGAGTTTAAAGGGTAAAAGGAATGTGGTGTTGTTGTCATTCGTAAAACTTTGTTCTTTTGCCTATATAGAATAGATGGTTAAGATGAATTCAGCTAATTGTTGTCTTAAATGCCATAAGAGCATGCATATCTCAGTTGTAATTTTCAAATGGACTTAAAAAGGAACTTCAGAGTTTAATCAAACATAATTTGTTAAGAAAAGAGCTATGATGTGAAGCATGGTCATCATACATAACAAAAATATAAAAACTTGAGAGAGCAGATACTATTATATGGGGCAAGAAGGGGCAGGGGGGCACCAGAAAGATGACCTTGTTGTTTATGATTTGTATTTCTAGAAATTATTTCCAGCAGAAACTTCCATCTTGACTCACCCCCTTATAAGCAAAAGCTAATTTGGAGTCCTCTATTGTGCACCATACACATTTCCGTTGCTACATTTAACCAAATCAAAATGATTTAGATTATATTTTAGGAAGTTGTTCCTCTGTCCTTTATTATGTGAAGAGCCCAATTATTTTAATGATTATCCGTGTTTGTTTTTAATTTAATTCCTTTGGGATAGCCAGAATCTCTCTATGAAATGAAGCTTTAATTTCAGTTTTTAATGTATCTTGCTTTGTTTTCCTTTTCATGTGGAAACCATTTTCAGGAAGCGCAAGGTTCGAGAGATAGAAGAAAAGAATCAACCAAGGGGAAATGAGAAATGGAAGATAAAAGGTCAATAGTCGCAGAAGCGTGCAAAGCAAAAAAGGCATTGAAATATCTTCACCATTTTTTATCATATATTTTGACATTTATAGATCTAATTGGAAAGAGTATAGTATCAAGATCAACCCAAAGAAATATTTGATAAACTATGATACTTTTACCAAGTGACATGAGAAACAGAATCCACTGAACTGATCTATAATTCATAGCTATATTCGCACGTGCCATTTCTCTATGATGTTGGCTCCTTCCCATAGTTTTCATTATAGAGTTGATCATTATTGTTGTAATGTATAAACTCATGTGCCAGGAAATAATATTTATTGAGGGGAATTTGGTTATTTATTAATCAGAACAAAGATCTTACTGGTTGATTGCTTCAAGAGTAGAGTTAAAGTTCTTTTTATTTCACATTTACTTTCAGAACAAAGCTTGTTACCCCAATGAACTTATAAATTGACTAAGTTGTTGAGCGCTTAGTACAAATAGCAACAGGCCAACACAAAAACTTGTAGCCAACTTCACCTAGGAAGCAAAGTAGACCTAAGACTAATCATGCTTATTAGAATTATGGTGTTTTGGGACACACTCGTTTCAATTATTTCAAATTATTTGAACGTAGACTAAACTCATTTTCCACATTTTGAAGAGTATACATCATAATAACATAGAGCTTGTTTTTCCAAGGAGAAACAAAATAGAACATGCATATATTGCCTTTAAAATTAAGCGACAAATATTGTGTGTCAATGATAGAGGTGTTCGTATGGTAAAAAAAAGCATTGTTTGGAATGCAGTCATTATTTCTTAGATTGAATTTAATTATTATGCGAGGATTTTTTTTTTCTAAATAATTTATTATAAGGGGCTTTTAAAGGGAAACTCATACCAGCTACTGCAAATACTCTTTTTTTTTTTTTTGGAGGGCCAAATACTCTAATTCAATTAGGCTTTTTTTTTTTTTTTTTGACCCCCTCTTTCTTACTAAGGACCATTGTTTATTGAAGGACCCTAGGAAGTTTGATGATGTGCTTGAGCCCGGATGCCATTGTTTGCCTTGGATTTTGGGACAGCAACTATCTGGCTGCCTTTCATTGCGTGTGCAGCAGCTGGATGTTTGATATGAAACAAACACAAAAGGTTTGTTGCAATTTTTTTTTTTTTTTTTTTTGCCTTAATTTCTCATTTCTTTTTCTTCTTAGGAATTTAGCTAGAATATGCTTGTAAACTGTTGTTTTGTATGATAGCCATATAGTATCATTGGGTCTTAGATGGATTTAATTTTTTTGAATTAGTAATAGTGTGAAAAAAAGAATCTTATACTTCGGAAATTATATGGGAAGACAAAGGTAACATTTTAAATTTGCAATTTACAATAATATTTCTGTTCTGTAGCAATCGGATAGAGTAAAACAATCAATTTGACAGTATAAATATCGTTTCTTCTTTTCTGGGCTTGAAGCAAGGGAACCCAAAACTGATTGGAAAGAATTAGTATCATACAGATTTGCAAGAAATGTTTGTCTGAAGATTTGTTTTGCTTAACTGTTGTCAAATCATGAGTGACTGCCAAATTGTTCTAGAACTTTTTATTTTGATTTTTTGAGTTAAAAGCAGTAAAGCACGAATATTTTAGGCTAAGCACTATCATTTTTTTTATAACTATTTTATATGCTTAAGGCATGATCCTTCAGTGGCTTCTGATCTATATTTATATATTTTTTCAGGACAATGTGTTTGTTATTGTTGTTACTTCTATTCAATACTGGGCATTGTCAGACAAAGCTACTGATGCTTTCTACAAACTCAGCAACACCAGAGCACCGATCCAATCCCATGTCTTTGATGGTATGGATGTGTAAATGGACGTTGAAGTTGAAAGTCACTATGTTAGTCTTAATAATGAAATTAAAAGAGTCATGCCTGTACTATTACTTAAGGTCCCATGGGTCCATATTTGTTAGGAAAATAAATAAATTCCGAGAACTCTAGGCTTTTCTAACTTGATATTGGCTTTTGAAGTTTATGCTGAGAAGTATGGACTTCTTCTCTAGCTTGATGTTGATTTTTTGAAGTTTATGTTAAAACAATTGAAATTTCTATACTTAGTGAAACAGCTATATAGGATAATTGTTTAATTTTTTTTAATGTTCTTTATGATTTGCTTAAAGCATCATGATTAACTATGTATATGATATGCTTTGCAAAAGCGACTATATTAACAATAGTGTTCATGTGGAGAGGACGATGGAGGTAATGTATCCAATGTGAATAATATGAGGACAAATGGTGCGTAGTGACAGAAAAAGAGAAAAAAAAATTTCTTATAGTAGTTATGAAATTTTGTGCGCAAAATAATGTCTTTGAGGATGGGGAAAGTTTTTAGTCACTATCAATGCATATACTTGTTATGTCATAATTTCCATTCAAGACAATTTTACCTATTTGTATATCGTTTGGAGAGACTAACAGGCTTATATCCCCATTCTTCTAGTTAATAGAGCAAGTGTTCCTAAGTTGGTGCTGGATTCTGTTTTTGAACAAAAGAAGTAGATCGCGAAAACTGTGGAAGAGGAACACGAAAAGGTATTTCTTTGTCTGCTAATTTGGTTTAGTATTAGTCAAGTTACAAGGTAAATCTGTTTCTTTTTAATATCTTTGAATTTTTAATGTCAGCTTGTGACTTTGAGATTGTTCAAATGCTCGTTGTGGATACTGAACCTGATGAATATGTGAAGAGGGCTGTGAGCAAGATAAATGCTAGTAAGTGTCATTTTGAATTGAACATTTTTTCTTGACTCTTTTTGTGGGTAAATTTGGCTTCTTTTTCCCCGAATACTAATTAACCTATCATTGACCTTTTAGATGTGATGAACAGCTACAAGAATGAAGGTGGTGGCTAACGACAAGAGACTGAAGCAAAAAAATCCTGCAAATAAAACATGCCAAGGGAGCTGTTGAATCTAAATATCTGGCTGGGCTTGGTAAGCATGCCAGCGTCAGGCTATTATAGTTGGGCTGAGGGACAGTGTGCTTTCTTTCTGTGTGAGTTTACTTGGGACTACGTCAAAAGATATCATGGACATGGTTCTGGTGACTCAATATTTCGTCACATTGAAAGAAATTGGCACATTGTCAGAGTACAACTCTGTTTTCGTCACACACAAACCAGGAGCTATGAAAGACATTGCTTCACAGATTAGAGATGGCCTCGTTCAAGCAAATACCACTCAAAATTAGTGACTTTATCCCAGCATACATGTTGCACGAATGGCTTTTCTAATGGTATATGAAATAATTGGTGCTAGTATCTAGGATTTGTAACATTTATTCTTCTCCTTGTTTGCGCTCTCAATTAATTACTTAAGTGAAGGTAGGAGTTAGGGATTGTCTTGCAAGTTGCAACTAAGCGGTGTCGTGTGTATACATGGTGTTGAAATTGGCCATAGTATTGGCTATATTCTTTTCTATAGTATGAAATGGTATTGATTTGGGTAATTTTGCAGTATCCTCTGGTGTTACATGCTGATGATGCACAACAAAATCAGTAGACTGGATGCTTCGGATGTTGATGGCGACAAGATGATCTAATTAAAAACCTGATGAGATGAACAAAATATCAGAGGTGACCGGGGTGGACCAGCCAAGAACCCTCCGATGACAAAGTCAGTGTCTTTTAACTTTTAGAATTCCCAAATACTTGGAAAAATGATTTTTCGTACCTTTTCGTTTGGCGATTGTTCTTCTTATATAACGCATGCCAGGAGCAGTTATTTATTTAATAACTTCTCCTTAAGTGGCGGATGTCGGAAGGTTCGGAAATAACTTCCATAACTGCTGGGGGGGTTATTTTATTAGGCTGTACGTTCCGCAACGGTCATAAAAGGTGGTTTCGTGGTAATGTCTTTGGTTCTGCATATGTCCTGAGACAAGTGTACAAGCCTCGTCCAGAGACGGTATGTAGTGATGATGTTTGGAGTCAATGTAGGCCGTCCAAGAGTCTTCCTGGACGGACGACCCTGACATGGACGAGCTTCCTGGGCCAAGGCATTTCCCTCTTCTTTGGACGACCCCTACGGACGAGCATGGAGTTGGATAATTTTCAGGACACTATCACATGCTATTTAGTAACAGCTATAAATGGTTCCTTTTGGTGGGTTTGCTTTGAGAATAGACCAAAACCTTTGGTGGTTCTGGTTTTTGAGAATAAACCAATGGACAACAGTCGTACTAGCCATGGAAGTAGAGAAATTCTCCTGAATCCTATCAAGCCATGGTTCAAGCTCAATGTTATTGTTAAAGTTTACTTCCCCATTAGTTATTTTCATAATTTGGTCAGTTAACATATTGGTGCCTAATCTAGAGAATCTAATGACAACCAGTCTTACCTTCAAGATATATTATCCCAATTAAGGTTTGAAATATTAGTTAATGGGATTAGCATATTGCATGTCGTGTGTAGTTTTTCACCTATATGGCTATAACACCCCATTTGGTGGTTTCCTCAACTCCAAACCATGCGCTAGAGATGATCTTTAAAGCAACCTACAACAAAGTCAACAATCAAAATCAATGATCACTCCCAAGAAGTGTAAAAAAAGGGAACTAAAAAACTAACAGCACAGACATTGATTTACTTACTAAAGAAATTATGATAAAACTATTGTCCCTTTCTATCAACAGTACTAAGAATCAAACTCAGAACCCACCCCAAAATGGATGTCCTTTGCACTTAGGTGGGAATTGGGAGAAGAGGTTCCATTTGAGCCAAATCTCCTTGGCTTCAAGCACAAAAAAATTAAAGAACAAATAGAACCATATCTGATCATTTTGATGCAATAAACGTCCTAGCCAATTTTCTTTTGTCCCTTCTTTTTTAATTATGTTTAAGCTCTCTCAATGGAACAGATCCTCTCCATTTTATGTCCTGAAGCAAATTATTATGGGGCTTTTCAAGGACACTCATTAGCATTTACTAACTTATCCAAGGGAGAAAAGAGATTATGACCTCCTTACCACTTACTAGAGCACTTTGAAGATTTCTTATTATCTTGTCTAGAAAAATTAGGCCTTTCTTTTTCCTCTTTTCAATGAAGGAGCTTTCTTTTTTAAAATCTGTCTTAAAATGAAAGGTTTATGAAGTAAACAACACACTTCAACCAAATAAAATAAATAAATAAATATTTTAGCCCCAAGGTATGATGAAACTATTGCAAAGATCAATACACTTATGTTTGTAATAGAAATTCACCTGTTAAGACTCTTGAACATCAATGATCTTTTCAAATTCAATATTTATTTTGAGCATAAAATAGGTTAAGCTCATTATGAATTTGGTAAGTTGCTGCGCACTTAGCACAATCGCTGTAGGCAAAGACAACAAGCATGCAGAAAAGTTTTTTTTTTTTTTCCCTCAAAAAAAAAAAAGTTTGATACATGACCACAAACATGGAAAAATGAAGGAAAGATAATGTGATTTTCAAATCCACTAGTTTCATGTCTAAATTTTATTTTGAGAAATTTTTAATTTCTAACTTACTAATAACAAAACACACACAAAAGATGGAAAAGACATAAAGGATATTTTACCAAAAATGAACAAAAGAATGATTAGTTTAATTAATCACATGAAAATTTTAAATAGGTGGATAAGGCGTATCTTTCCTCTGCATATAGTAAACTTTAGCTAAAAGAAACTAAGAGCTGGGTTTATATATGCAAATCCAAAAAGGCATTCCCAAACGCGTCATGAATCCCAACAAAACTACTATAGGTTAGATGTAACAAAGTTCTTTCTTTTAGATTGAGCTAATTTGAAATGTGGACATACTTAGAAGGTTCCAGATGTTAGAAACATCAGTATATGACAATTCAACATCTCCTTCAACATCTCCTGATAGCCTGCAACTTAACACAATCAAAATCAAGTCACTCCATAAACCATTATTATGAAAAACCTTCAAGTTTGTACACACATTGGTGCTTGCCTGTTGCTATAACCAATGTCAGCTTATTATTGTACTCATTAACACGAATTTCAGAAATCAATTTACGCAAGAAACCCGATGGAACATAAGTTATAAGAGATAAATGCCCTTCACACATTATGTCTACCATCACAAAATGAAAGATAACCAAGAATTGAACAAGTTGTTCTACCTTTTACCTCAAAAAAGAATTGAACAAGCTACTACTTGTTGAAGAAGAAGACTAGTAACAGAGTATCAGGAAAACGACACCGTAAGAGATAACACGTACGGTCGATAACACGTGTGATCACTTACTCAAACGGTGCGTTTATCAAACTGAGAATTCATAACGCTGTCAAACGGTGCGTTGCATCTCCAGTAGCAAGGCGACGGTTAAATGGATTGAAAATCAATTATGGCACGTGTAGAGAGCAGTTATGGCACGAGTCAGTTTGTTATGACTCAGAGCATCTACGTGGGAATTTCTGTTGAAGCTGTTAGAATCTTCTAGAGATTATCTATGTGTAAATCCTGTGTATATATAGATGTATGATGTATAATTCAGTTAGTTTAGCAATTATATCCTTTTAGTTTTCTCTCAAATCTCTCTCTTTGTTTCCGTGAGTTTGTTCTAGAAGATTCAATTATTTGCTTGTGTTTACTTGCAAAAGCCAAGCTTTTCTTCACTATTAAACATAGACCTACAAGTCTAAGAAGCAAGAGCCTTGTGGGGGTAAGGGGTCTAATTTTATCTAGATGTTGTTCACAAAAACAATGAAAGTCCAAGAGCCTTAGGGCTCAATTGCACTACCCAGTTCTAATTTTATCTGATAATATGTTTTTTTTTTAAATATATTCATAATCTACACACACGAGTGATCTTTGGACCCACAAAGTTGTCCACCACCATATAAGCCTTACAAGGGAAACGGTGCCTTTTTGAGGTAAACCTTATTGGCAAAACCATAAAGATTATTAAAAAAAACAGAAAAGGAAAATGCCTGGGGTTAGTGATTTGAAATTTAGGTCAAGATTTAGGTACAATACTTAGGTGCTGTTCCTTAGGTTCCCCTCTTAAGATTTTGTCATGTGGATTTTTTTCTCATAGGATGGAAGTGGATTTTTTTTTCATAGGATGGAAGTGTATTTTTAAGTTAAATAGCCACGTGGCTAAATCCTAAGAGGGGAACCTAAGACCTAAGGTACTGTATTTAAGTTTTGTCCTTAAATTTAGACCCTGTTTGTTTCAGGTAAAATATATTCCATATTTTCTGATGTTTGGTGAGACTAAAAAAGTCAATCAATAGAAAACATTTTCTATGGTGAACGAAAGGTGGAAAATTGTTTTGCAATTGTAAAAAGAGTTAAACGTTTTCCAAGAAATGCCTTGGCTTCTTTGAGACAATCTATATATGTTCAGCAAAAACTCTATTGAAAGCAGAAATCATATTTAATTTCAATTTTATTCTACTTAAAGAATCTTGAAAAGGGTTATGCAGCTCTATTTGGTAAATAAGAGTGATTGAATGGGATGTCAATAGAAAAGGAATATAAGAGCTACTATCTGTAAGCTTTCCCTTTCTTCTCTCTGTGCGTGTGTGTGTGTGTGTGTGTGTGTGTGTGTGTGTGTGTGTGTGTGTGTGTGTTTTTAATCTCACTGGGTTTCCATGTTTTGTTGTGAATCTCTCTCTTTTCTAAGTTTTCTTTGTGTTTTTATTTTTATTTTTTTGGATTGCATTAAAAAAAAAATTTGTTATCAAATCTACTAAATCTGGGTTTTTCTAAAATATAAGTTATTTGATTTCGGTCCTAGGCCTTAGGACCGAAGTAGACCAAATGGAACGATTAGACCAAAATAGACTAAATTTCATCGAATTGATTGATTAGATCCAAATGGACTTAAGTAGTCCGATTACACCCTAATAAAACTAATCTCCAATAATTCTCCAACTGTCGGGCCTTTAGCCGAGTCCACCTTAGTTCAAAATTCTAAAGACTATAACTCTCTCCAAGTCTTTGCATGTTTCAAACAATTTCCAAATAATTAGTGAAAACCCACGCAAATTGAAATTGAATGAATGAATAATTTGGAGGACATACTCATGTAACATGCAATTTAACTTTAATGGTCATAAATAAATGAATTGTTTTTGGCCTTTTAAACCAATCATTGTTATTGAATTCATATTGTGAAAATTCTAAGTTAGATTACATGTTTTTACAATTTTATATGTTCTTAACATACATACTAATTTTTATGTCAATTAAATGTATTTACCATTCAATCCATAAACTCAAATTTTATATTTATATTTTTTATAATTATTTTAAGATTATTTTAAATTACAAAGACTTGAATTTAAAAAATTGATTAATGACATAATTGTTAATCTTTGATTACTTTGAAATTTTACAAGTATGGCGCCTATACAAAAATAATGTAATTCAACGACGAATTTTTCAAAATTTACTTCAAGGTAAAAAAAATATTGTGTGTTGTACTTGTAATCCATATATATATTTGAAGAAAACGAAACAGATGATATAAAAGTTAAAACTGACCCGAAAAGGCCAAAACGTTCAGTCTAGCATGGTTAATAGAGGGGACCGGATAAGGATAGCCTGATTGCTATGCCTACACATCCAGATTGCAACTCTGCAATCAGCTTCAAGCAATTATTATACATACAATCCAAAATTCCAAGACTTCAGCTTTCCAAAGTCTTTAGGAGTTCCAAACAATAATGACCAAAGACTTGTTAAACGTTAACAGTAACTCTACTTATCTAAACCACACGTTCTCAAGGTTCATTGAATCTTTTAGTAAGAATAGTCTTTTTTTGTTTTCTCCCATACAAATTGATGGCAGATATCTTTCATTCAACCACCATGTGTTTCACCAAGTCTTTTGGTCTCTGCTTAGAACTTCCACAACACTTGGGAAGTTATAGTCTTGTCTATTAACCAGTATGGTAAATTGTGTCAAATTCGTTGTTAGTTTAAACCAATTAGAATTTTTGGATAAAGCAACTAAATTCTAAAAATATTTGAGTAAATAGAGTTTGATTTTTTTTTTTAAACAAATGCTAATTAAATTGAGTATTTTATTTTTTTACAAATTCTCTAATTGACTCTTAATCTTTAACTAATATATATATATATATATATATATATAACTTTTTTTTTTCCATGCACAGGTTACTAACAAGTTGATATGTAATTTTAAAGAAGTTTTCCTTTTAATCTATTTGAGGAAAAATGTTTAGATTACATAAAACTAACCCAGATAACATGATAATTACATACATGTTTAATCTAACTTTTTTTTATTATCAGAGTACACAACCCAAAATACAGATGATGGTTGTGTTTTTCAAAGTAACGGAAGGCTTATGAAGGGCCAACTTTAATCAACTATTCTGCAAAAGGCTTCTTATAAGTCATGTGATTTAACGATTTTAGGGATGTGGATAGTTGTTGTAGATGTTTGACAAGTTACAAATTAGTGGTATACCCTTAACTAACCATGACTCCCCTTATAAACTGTATGCAATGGTCAGAGTGGATGAAATAAGCAAAGCATACTAGCTGAAATTTTTTGCAGGATTAGTACAGAAACATACACCTTTTGACAAATCAGAAAGATGATCAATTTTAATTGCCCTTGATAGCCAAGGGTCAACAATATGTAGTCATACTGGTCCCTCTGATAGAGGCAATATTCTGTGAGCTACTCCAATATATATAAGAAAGCACAGTACCAAGCAAATTTGGTACACGAGTATTAAGATCCAACTGGTGTAGTTCCCCATGAATGGAATCAATCACATAGTCGATCCAAATATAAAAAATAAGAGTCCAACCCATAAATATGGTTTTTTTTTTTCCTTAATACAACAGTCATGAATCACAAAATCCTAGGAAATTTGAGTTTGCATTTTAAATTTTTAACAGCCTACTCTTGGATAGCCAGCGGTAGCAGAAAGGACACCTCAGAAAGCATCAGCAGCACTCCTTACCTTAAAATTTGAAGAAATCTAATTCTCAAGCAACAAATTAATAGATGGATTAAGAAATCCACAACAAGCAAATCACCTCCAAGGCATAAATCAAAGATACTCTCCTAAGATTCTACCAGCGTAATAAAAAAAGTGACGCCATAATTTTTTTTTTTTTTTTTTTTTTTTTTGTAATGTTAACAAAATGAGTAAGTTTAATTAATTTGAGTGTAATTAATCTTGTGTTTGATGAATTAGGGAGACAAAGAAGGGTTCTTAAGCTTTTTTCAAAGGAAGTAAATTACTCTCAAATGATAATGAATATTAAAATTCAGTTGCCTTGATAAAACAGTAGATATTTTTCGGTTGAATGGCATGAAAAAATCAATCTAAAATGACAATTTTTCTAACGTTTTCTTTCATACAATTTAATTTACAGCTTATTAAAATTTATATGCACTTTCTTTCCCATTATTTTATCCTATTAATATTCCGCTATTTTAATATCCCAATGTGTCCCATTCCCATATGGGTTCATTCATCTACCTATGGGGATTGCAGTTGCAAAGGACTGTTTATTAGAGTACTGAAATAGCTACAGTTGGGTTTTTTTTGCGTAAACAAGTTCAAATTTCATATCTCTTATTCAATAATTAAAAAAACTTTACCAATTGAGTTAACAATAAGTAATATAAAATAAAAATAAAAAGAAAGCGGATGAAAAACAACTGAGATGTGTTGTGGGACATTTTCTATCAGAGTAGTTTTAGGACCACAAAATTTTCTACAACTTTTTTGTCTCAATTTTGACATGACAGACGTTGAGTGGTTAACCGTTTCTTACATAAGAATTCACTATTTTTTCGTCACCAATCATACTTTTCCACGTAATAATAGTGGCAAGAAGTTGTCACAAATTTTGTGGTCCTAGACTTTTTCTTTCTATCAACACAAGTGAACCTGTGAATTGTGACATGAAGAATATGCCTAGTAAAGTCGTGAGTTGCAGAACTTTCATCCCTGTGTACATGAAAAAAATTAACACTATGAAAAACTCAAAAAGTTTTACATCCCCAATCAAAGGCCAAAACTTGACTTCCAAAAACAGTGTAATTAACTAAATAACTTCATTCGTGTACTGCTTTCTTAAAAATTTTCTAAAAACATACTATTTGGCAAATTAAATAAATAAAAGTTATGTAGTAAAATTTATAGTATTTTTAACATTTTCTTATTTAAATTACTTGTGATTAGTAATACATCTATTTGTAAAACCTAGTTATTTAAATTTGTCTTATCTCTATCTCTAACATTACTTAATACTTTTAGCCTTCTTAAGAGTGAAAAAAAATATAAATTATAATGTTTTAATAACTCCCAAAAATATTTATATATAAAATAAATAAATAAATTTGCCTCGAAATTTGGAGTCTTCTCTAGTAAGGGGGCCCTAGGCAATGGCCTAATTGGCCTAAGCCTAGGGCCTGCCTTGCGTCCATATTACAAAAGAGTAATCCAAATAGTCATTTATTTTATTGTTTAAGTTGCACTTATCACATTCTTGTCACGAATTTATCAGCGTTTTGTAGTACACTTTATTACTCTCAACAAAATAAAAATTTGTAGTACAATTTATATTTTCTTGGCCCCATGTTACAAGTATGTTTGTAACAGTGCCGTTTCCCCAAAAGGTTGGAGTGCTCGGTTCACCTATTTAGGTTTGTAATATAAGTACCGACTAGTCTTGCCTGAAAATGTCAAATTACGACTTTTTTATGTTATAAATTGGGTTTAGGTCGTGACATAGTTAATTTATGTAATACAAACAATCATGAAAAAATCAAATTATGATTTGGTATGGTCGATTTGGACCAGTAATACAATAGCGGCTACTGCTCTCGAATCATGACAAATATTTACTTTTCAAATTAATAGAATCCATTGCTTATACTGGAAATTCTGGGAAGTAACTCATGCGGTGAAAGTCCATTACGGGGGAGATCTATTCAAATACAAATGAGAGCTTAGAAATAATAAGAATAATTCCAAAGCCTCTCTTATTTGAAACTTGACCTTTTCAGTTGCTCCATAGTCGTGAGCATAACTTGAAGTAATGCAAAATTCAGGTTAGTTGATAGCGGCACCCACAAGACTTTTAACTTTCATAGTCTTGCAAAATTTCGAGAAACGAACAAATATTTTTACTTATTTTTTAACACAATGTAAAAATAGGATATTAGGATTATGGGTTTAAATAAATAAAGCGAATCAAGAACTCCTAGATTAAAGATGATTTCCTCCCATCAAATGAAGTATGGTAAATTGTGTCAAATTCTGTTTGTTTAAACTAATTGAAAAAAAAATGAGAAAATAAAGTTTGATTTTTTTTTTTTTTACAAATGCTAATTAAATTGAGTATTTTATTTTTTACAAATTCTCTAATTGACTCTTTATTTTTTACTTTTAAATATATATATATATATATATATATTTATACAACTTTTTTTTTTTCCGTGCACAGGTTACTAACAAGTAGAAATGTAATTTTAAAGAAGTTTTCCTTTTAATCTATTTGAGGAAAAAAAATTTAGATAACATAAAACTAACCCAAATAACATGATAATTACATACATGTTTAATCTAACTTTTTTTTTTTGATAATTAGATAATTACATAAAGGGAGAAAATATTTGAATCTTAGAATTATCGATTGAAAATACTAAGAACTTCCAATTGAGTTATAAGACTCTTTACATGTTTAATGTAACTTGAGTTTGCATAACTCAATAAGCATTTTTCAAATATAGACTATATATATACATTTAAATATATAATTCTCCACAAACAATTCTATAGTCCAAATTTCAGGTTAGCTTACAGCGGCATGCACAAGACATTACAATGAGCAAAGACCTTTTTTTCTTTTTTCTTTTTTCTTTTTTTTTTTTCCTTCTTTTTTCTTCTTTGAATAAAATGGCAGAAACACATACCAAATTAGGGACTCCGTAAAATTACTGGATAAAAGTCTTCTAACAGTGTCCAAAATTCTAGTTTAATAGCTGACCACACTTTTTTGTAATAGAAAAAAAAAAAAAAAAAAAATCATGCCACCCGCTCTCAAGGTTGAAAATTTTTTTTTCCCTGTTGAATAAATCTTTCCCTCCGCACTACGTTTTCAAGGTGGAATGAATCTAAGTTTTATTCCTCCATGCCACTCGTTTTCAAGGCTGAATAAATCGAACAAATCAATGACTTGAAAAAAGTTGTGGTAATTTTCTCTCCCATACAAATTTAAAGAGATAAAGCTACCGTATTAATCAGTTCTTAGTTCTTAGTTTTTACTTTGGACGTCAGGTTGGCTCTATAGCTTAAATCATTTTTAGGTAATTATATAAAACACTACTAAACAATACTCCAAAATTATGGGCAATAATTGGTTTTGCCAGGGAGGAAAAAAAAAAGGCGTAGGTAGGCTGTGCACTTTCCTTCTATCGTCCAGAAGGTCCTAAAATTGTAAGTCAATAGAAATCCAACCTAATTGTTCTTATGCTAATTTCAAAAACAAAATTGTTCTTAACTATGTCAAATCATATTGATGGCTAATTTACCTTAACTTCAATTTCTTTAGACCAATCTTCCATATGATACATTATTGGGGGATATTTGCAGACTAGCTCTGTTAGGGTTTACAATGTAGTAAGTTAACAAGCATTTGAAATGTACAAGGAAACTAGCATCTCAAGTTTCTAAAACTCGAGATCTATTTTAAAACTCGAGTCTCAAAGACTCACTTTGCGAGTCTTTGTGCTGGATGAGTTCGACAGAAAATGCCACATAGATCTCGAGTCTTAAAGACTCGAGTTCTAAAAAGCAAAACTGAGTCACTAAGACGCGATTTTGGAACTCGGTTTTGGAACTTGAACAACGACAGGACTGAAGAAGAACCAACGATCTGATGATGAAGAACAGACCTGAAGAAGAACCAACGATCTGACGACGAAAAACAGAGGAAGAACAGATTTGAGTGGGCGATTGGACTATCTGAACGATCTAACGATGAAGAGAGGAACGATCTGATCGCTTGTCTCCACCGATGGGTTTGCCAATGGGTTTTTTGATGTCTGCGCTTGTCCCAGGTTGGGGTTTGTATGTTTAGGTGTGAGAGTGTTCTAGAGTCTAGACGCTGAAGCGGTGAAACCCATCGGCAAATCGAGTTTTAGAAACTCGATTTCAAAATACACAGAACAGAGAACTACAAACCCAGAAAAAGAAGAAAACCTAGAAGAAAGAAAGTAGGAAACCCAACAGAAAGAAAGAAAGAAGAAGAAGCAGTTCACAATTTGCAGACTACAGTGCATCCATGATCTCTTCTTCGTCTTCTTCTTCTTCTTCTTCTTCTTCTTCTTCTTCTTCTTCTTCTTCTTCTCCATGGATCTCTTCGTCTTCTTGCACGGTAAGTACCCACTGGAACTCGAGTATTAGAGACTCGAGTTCCACGTGGAATTTTTATCTACATCACTGAGTGAGAAGTATGGAACTCGAGTTTTAAAAACTTGATTTGCTATTGAACTCGAGTTTTAAAAACTAGAGATGCTAGTTTTCCACTTTCTTTCACACCTTGTAAAATAACAAAATTCTTCTAATAATAAAGTTAAATGGAAAAAAAATTCTACATTGTTGTCACACGTCACATAATAAACAACCTCTCTCTTCCCGTTTTTTTTCTTTTTTTTTTTTTGATGAACACAACTTCTCTCTTCCTTAAAACTAAAATCAAAATTAGAAAGTATTATCTTTCTTTCAAAATGCATTACTTTACCCAATGTAAAGTATAGCTCTCTCTTTTTAATTAACAACTTTTCATATTGTTGGATGTAGACCCTATCAAATCTGATTATTAACCAATTTTAAGGCCAGGTTGATTATTAAATTTATTATAAGAAAACTTAGATTAATTAAATAAACATCAATATCATACAAGAGCAATATAGTAAATAACGGACGATATGATGACCCAAGAAACTAACAAAACAAACTATTTTCTCAAGATAAATGTGGGAGGACCGAAGGACTTGTCCTTATCAATCCCTAGATAAACAAATCCACTATTAAATATGTAATGTTAAATTTTATCAACCATTCTGTTGGCTTTATTCCGTGCCAATTTGTTTGTAATTCAGTATATAGAAACCCTGTATTTTAGGTGGGAATCATGTAAAGGTAGTATGTAAGTGAGTGTGAAGAATTTCTCAAAACTGTGCTGAAGAATTTCTCAAAACTGTGCTACAGAATAGGGACTCGCGACTAGACCTCGCTGGTGTCTTGCAACTGGCAAGCTGCTAGATGTTGCACACGAGAGAAGTGTGCAGAGGAGAACTCGCGACTGGATCTCGCGGGTGGCTCGCAACTGGAAAGCTACTAGAATATAAACCGTCGTGCCAGCTGTCGCATTACAGGACAAAAATTCCAGACTGGCCTTTCAGTTTGTTCGCGGCTTGAACTTGCAACTCAGTCAAGCCGCGAGGCCAAGCCACCAGCCAACTCTGTTTTGAAAATTCTGTCTCTTCGCATTCCAAACACCCACTAGTATATATACCCCTTATACCCACGAAATGTAATAAGCTTCCAGAGAAAATTTGAGAGAGAAACCCTAGAGAAAAACAAGATTGACTCATCCACAATCTTTACCTTGTGACTCTTCAAATTCCTCTACTCTCTTCCTCTCCATTGTCACATCTTTGAGAGGTTCATTACCCAAATCCTTTTCTCACCATACCTATACCTGTGAGAAGGCTCTTTAGTGCTTTGGGAAGCAGTTAGGAAGGAACCAATTTAAATTGGTAGATGCTATAGACTAGTAGCGGGATCCGAGAAGCTAAAGAAGAAATAAGTTCGGCGTAACCTCGTTGGAGCAAGAAGCTTGAAGGGCTTAGGTACCTGGGTAGATTAGGCTTGGAGGGTCTATTGCTATCCTTGTATCTCAACTACATTTTTTAGTGGATCATTTGAGCGCTTGGAGGGTGGCGAAGAGGTTTTACGCCGAGGGCTTCGGTTTCCTCTTCAATAACACGTCTTGTGTTGTCCTTGTGTTTGCATCTCTCTTCCTTTTATCTTTGTCATTTAATTTATGTTATGGATGTGATTTTATTTGACTTAGATTGTTTATCAATTCTGTTTTAAGTTTTAGTTCATCTTCCGCACGTTTTTCGTTTGATATAAAGCTTGAATTGATAATTTGTAATTTGGGGGTCTAAACATTCATAGTGTTTTATACACTATTTGAACTTTCAATTGATATCAGAGCGGGTGCACTTGCTGTGATTTAATTACCTTTGTGCGATCCTTGACCCTATATTGAGATGGATCGGTCTCAATCTTTAAATGCACTACCATATTTTGATGGTAGCAGCTATGCTTTCTGGAAAGTCCAAATGAGGGCATTTTTATGTTTTATTGATGAAAGTGTGTGGGATGCTGTTGATATTGGATGGGTTAGGCTGGAGGCTGAAAAATCCACTTGGGATAAAGCATCCCTTGCTGCGTCTAATGCTAACAGTAAAGCTTTGAATGCTATTTTCTGTGGTGTGTCTCCAGATGAGTTTCATAGGATATCCCATGTCTCGGTGGCTAAGGAGGCGTGGAAAATATTGGAGACCACGTATGAAGGAACCAAGAAAGTGAAAGATACCAAGTTACAGATGCTAACCACTCGCTTTGAGGAGCTCAAGATGAGTGAGGATGAGTCCTTTGACTCTTTCTATAGCAAGCTAAATGAAGTAGTCATCAGCAAGTTCAACTTGGGTGAGAAAACTAAGGACTCAAAGATTGTAAGGAAGATTCTTCAATCATTGCCGGAGAACTTCTGTGCAAAAGTTACTGCAATTGAGGAGGGCAAAGACTTGAATGATATCAAAGTCAAGAACTAATTGGCTCACTTCAAACATATGAGCTGTCTTTGCCATCGCAAAGGAGGAGCAAATCTCTTACTCTCAAGACAATTAATGAAATAGTGGAAGCTCATGACTCATCTGATGAAGATGTTGTCGATAAAGATGTTGCATATCTTGTGAAGAACTTCCGAAAATTCCTGAAGTTCAAGAAGAATGGAAAGTTTGCAGAGAAAGGAAAATTTCCAAGTTTCGGAAAGGAGAAAAAGGATTTTAAAAGAAAAGATGGTAAGGAGTCTCAATCTTCTCAAGGAATCACATGTTTTGAGTGCAATGGACATGGACACATCAAGAAAGAATGTCCAAACTATTTGAAAATGAAGGGTAAGGCTTATGCTGTAACTCTTAGTGATTCGGATTCATCCAACTCCGATTCTAAGGAAAGCTGTGATGAAGAAGGGAATTACTCCGCGTTTATGACTATTTCTCATGTTGAATCTTTGGAGGACTTGAATTTGCTTGTACAAGAACTTGGAGAGTACAGTGATGAGGAATCAATGGGGAATGTTAAAGAATCAGATGGTGAAGAAAATGAGTGTGCTGAAAGTCTTCAAGAAAACTACAACTTACTTCTTGAAAAATCTGGAGACTATACACCTGTGGCCAAGGCAGCCGTGAGAAAGATGAAGAAAGCTGAGGAGGACTATAGAAGTCTCCTAGTGCGACATAAGGAGGCCAAGTGTGAGATAGAGAAGCTGAATGGAGAGTTGTCGGAAGCCTATGCAAAGGTGAGGTTTCTTGAGCTTGAGGTGATTCAAGCAAATGCCAAGATAGAAAGAGTCTCCACAAAGAAGCTGGATGATGTAATCTCCTCGCAAAAACACTTCTCAGACAAATTCGGTTTGGGGTATACTGGAGAAAGCAGTTCTGCTGTCAAAATCTCAAAGGACGTGAAGTTTGTGAAGGCAAAGGAGCCTGTGATGGAAACTCCAGCTGTTGAAAAGGTGAATCCAGAGAAGAAGAAGAATGTAGCTGATCAATGGGTGTTCAACAAGTCTCGTAGCCACTTAGAGGTCATACCTGAAGTTAGAAGGAAATCACTCCCAAGACCACAAAGAGGTCCAAGAACGAACCATTTCTACCATCACTGTGGACTTCAAGGCCACACCAGACCAAACTGTCATAAGCTGAGAGCATTGAAGAATGCAAGTGATCAAAGGCTAAGAGGACCAAGAAATGAAAAAAAAAATTGGGCTGTTGAGCAATCAAGAGGTCGAAATGGTGACTCCAGAGTGATGGATGTGATGAAGATGATTGGTGCATTCACCACTTGTTTGGAAAACTTTACTAGAAGGTTTGAAAACTCTAACTCCTGTAACCCAATCCTATAAGGATATCACCCCAAACGCACGTGACGTGTGGGTGTAAAAGGGTACTCATGCATAAGCATTTCAACATGTCCATGTATTAATACTTCCTATTTTTCTGTGATTATGCTTGGTTATTTTTTTTTTTGTGCTTGTTTTTTTGTGTTCTTGCCTTTAAATGTTTTTACATGGTTTGCTTTTGATAAATTTCTTTTGGTCCAAAATTCAAAAACATATAAAAAGTAGAAAATCTAAAAGGTTTGATCATCTTTGTTGAGTTTTTGTCCTAAACTTGTTTTGCCTTGTACCTTTGTACTAATGGCTTTGTGCATTCATGAGCGTAGCTTGTTTTCAATGCACTCATATCAATGTGGGAAAAATCTTGAAATCTATGTGATTGTTGTAAATCGATCTTCAATCTTGTCATGAATGATTAGCCAATGATTTTGTTGATCTTGAGACATGCATAAACTTGTGTCTATATATCTTCCCACTCTTTATTTTTGTTTTTGCTTAAAAGAGCTCTTCAAATGTAAATCTCCAAATGAAAAGAGATATTGAGCTGCAAAAGCCTGTCGCACATACTAGTATTTGACTAGAAAAAAGGGGAAAGCGACTCAAAATATAATGTATGATGCCCAAAAGCCAAAGGCTTACTCATCAAAATGAAGTATCAAAAATTTCAGGCATCAATCTCCAAAATGAGATGTTTTGTTTCAAAAAGGATCAAATGAAATGTTGTATATGAAGCCAAATGAAAAGCTTCCATGTGATGATATCAAGTTCTTGTGGGAGGTCATATATGCATATTTCTATAATTGAGATGGATCACATTATCTAGTGCTAATTGTGTATGCCTTGGTTGAATTGATCATTGAAGCTTCACATTAGACTAAGGACTATCTCATTGTTGATATCCACACACATCACACATGTTTATGATCAATGAATGCCTTATTCATTTGTGTGATTGTACTTGATAAAATGTGTTTCTCATGCTCAATTTTTGTTGATCAAGCATAGAAAGATTTTTGAATATTTTTAGGTGTTTTTGAAAAAGTCTTTTTGTTTTAGCAGAAAAATGTCAAAATTTCAAAAACTATTGTCCTGTTTTGGCGACTCATTTGCAGGTCTATCTAGTTGCATGCCCCAGTCGCGAACTCTATTCAAATTGTTTTCACGTCTCTCTGACGGGTCAATACCCAAGTCGCGAAAAAGACTTAGAAAATTTTTCAAAAATATGGATTTTTATGCTTCTCGCGACTTGATGTGGCGGCTTTCTCGCGAGTGGGGGTACAGTCGCGAGATTTACACAAAAGGTTTTGCGGCTCAGCTCGCGGTTGGAACCTCCAGTCGCAAAAAACACTTGGACAAATTTTTCAAAATTTCTCTTTGAAGTGTTCTGGCAGCTGGACCTGGCGACTTACATGCGACTTGGTTCAGTCGTGAAAATCGCATGTTTTGCACCTTTAAAGTCAGTTTTTCAAAACTTTTCAGTTTTCCCTCGAATATTTGTGACTGTTCATTACCTTAACTGAGTTCTCTCTCAAACTCACCGTGTTCTCTCTCAAAGATCTCTTTGTTCTTCATCATTTCTTCATCAATCTTCAAGAAAAAGGTATGGGTTTTCATATTTTCATTACCTATTTCATGTTTTTTAAGCCTTTTTCCTTGGATTTTGGGTTGTTTTGATCGGTTGAGTTATTTGTGGTTTCGGCTGGGTTTGAATCATCTTGTTAGTCTTGCTTAAATGGGTTTTGTTTGTCCTTCTAATCATATGATAGATATACTTTCTCTCATGCTTATTTATCTTCATTAAGTACTTGTGCGGATTTGACCTTCTTGTGCATGTCATCCTCATTGTTTCTTGTCAAAATGACAGTTCCTTGCAAATGTTTTATGTCACTATCGCACATTGGTCTGTGTCATACTTTTAAACACAATGTACTTGTGTTTCTCTTGTTTACTTGTTGCGGGCTAAGTTCATACCATGTGTACCCTGTTATATCATTTTTCTAACTAACATGTTTCTAATTAAGTTGATGTTTGTGTCTTGTGTTTGTTCTTGGAACTCTGCTGTGTGTCTCTTCTTTTGCAGATGTCACGACGTTCATCCAAAGGAATGGAGATTGTGAGTGATGCTTCTTCCCCTATTGCTAAGCGAACTAGACACTCATCCCAGTCATCTCAAGACCCAAGAAGCAAGAGATTCAAGACACCCATTGATTCTCAAACCTACTCAAGTGTTTTTGTCGATGCTCCCATTATTGTGGAACGGATAATGCATTTTGATACCTTGGGAACCACATACAGCCCTAGGATCTTTGAAGGAAGAGATTGGGCTGCTCTTTTTGGGAACTTCGAGGATCCATATGATGAGTTAGTGAGGGAATTCTACTCAAATGCTCGATTCATTGGGATTGAACTACAATGCTGGATAAGAGGAAAAGAACTTGTTATTACTCCAGACTACCTTGCACAAGTTCTTCACATAACCCGACCAGAAAATGTGGACAAGACTCCGTATGATAATAGAATTCCTCAGGTGCAAGACATCCTTCAAGTTCTTGGGCTTGACCATGAGGTTAGAAGCAAAGGATTGTCTATAGGCACTGCAAAGTTTTCACCTGAACTAACAACTCTGAAATTGATCATGTTTTCAAATCTTTACTCATTGTCCAACACTAGTTTCATAAATCTTGGAAGAGCCCAGTTTTTGTGTGATCTTATTACTGGTGCTCCAATTGACATTTGTGCCCATATTTTTCAAACAATTGGGAAAACTGCGGCTTGATTAGCAGCAAGAGCTTGTCTTCCATTTAGTAGTCTTATTATGAAGGTCATGATTCAAGAAGGTATTCGTCCAATAACAGATGGAAAAATTGTGCCGCGTCCTCGACCGATTTCCATGTTCACTCTTCAAGCAAGCAAGAGTCACTTTTCTATGGCAACAAAGACTGAACCACTCACTCATGGCAGTCCATCTGGTCAAGCTACTCCTATGCATATAGAGACACCTTCTACTCCCACTCCAGAAATGAGGATGCCATGCACTCAACCTAGTGTTCCTGCTGACAGGTTGAGCACTCTCATTGACGGTGTCAATCAGCGTATTTCGGGTCTAGAGAAACTTATCATCCAATACAACAACTCTGTTCACATGCGCTTCACCAGCATTGAAGCACAATTGGATGCAATTCAACAGCAGATCGAGAATAATCTTTTGCTATTCTTGACAAAAAAGGGGAGAACATTGAAAGGGGGAGTGAGTAGTAAAAAGGGAAGTTGTATAGGGGGAATTACTTACATACTTTTGACTAATCTGCAAAAAAAATTTTAGTTCTTACATCAATACATTGAGTTTAAACTGGGTTATGGCTCTTTGTTGGTACTTTGATATATATATTGATGTTATTCTGTTCTTTTTGTAATTTGTACCTATGCTTCTGTAGCTTTCTAATTTTGTACCTTTGCTTATGTGGCGTTTTGGTTATGTTTGTACCTGGCTTTTGTAAGCACTATGTCTTCTTGCTTGAGGCTTTCGTACTTTGTGTTTAAATGTTATGCTTCTATCTTTAAGTACATCACACTTGTGCCCTGTGTTGGATTTTTATCCTTAATGCAATTACGTAGTATTGTTGCATTGGTTAAGTGTTGGACATGCAAATGATACTTTTCATTGAGCTTATTAGATTGCATGTCTGGATGTTCATTCCATGTGAGAATGAGCATTGTGATCACTATTTATAGTGATTGTTTGTTTTTGGTTAAGCCATGCTTTATTGCTTTGATTCAATTTGCTTGATCTCATTGTGCTTGCTTCATATGCAATACAAGTTTTTCTGCATACAATGATCTTATTGTGTGACTGCTTTTTAGGAGATACTTGTACTTATGATTCAAGAGCTTCACAGATTCTAGAGTTAGGTGTGAGTGAGTTATGTTCAACTGTTCCCAACTCACGCGTTAAGTCTAGAGTTTGTTGTAGGGTTTTGTCACGGAATACCAAAGGGGGAGATTGTAAGGTTGAATTTTATCAACCATTCTATTGGTTTTATTCTGTGCCAATTTGCTTGTAATTCAGCATATAGAAACCCTGTATTTTAGGTGGGAATCATGTAAGGGTAGTGTGTGAGTGAGTGTGAAGAATTGCTCAAGACTATGCTGCAAAACAGGGACTCGCAACTGGACCTCGCTGGTGTCTCGCAACTGGCAAGCCGTCAGATGTTGCACACGAGAGAAGCGTGCAGAGGAGAACTCGCGACTGGATCTCGCAGGTGGCTCGCGACTGGAAAGTTGCCAGAATATGAACCGTCGTGCCAGTTGTCGCACTACAAGACAAAAATTCTAGACTGACCTTTCAATTTGTTCGCGGCTTGAACTCGCGACTCAGTCAAGCTGCGAGGCCAAGCTGCCAGCCAACTCTGTTTTGGAAATTCTGTCTTTTCGCATTCCAAACACCCACCGGTATATATACCCCTTATACCCACAAAATGTAGTAAGTTTCCACAGAGAATTTTGAGAGAGAAACTCTAGAGAAAAACAAGATTGACTCATTCACAATCTTTACCTTGTGACTTTTCAAATTCCTCTACTCTCTTCCTCTCCATTGTCACATCTTTGAGAGGTTCATTACCCAAATCTTTTTCTCACCATACCCATACCTATAAGAAGGCTCTTTGGTGCTTTAGGAAGCAATTAGGAAGGAACCAATTCAAATTGGTATATGCTATGGACTACTAGCGGGATCCGGGAAGCTAAAGAAGAAATAGGTTCAGCGTAATCTCGTTGGAGCAAGAAGCTTGGAGGGCTTAGGTACCTGGGTAGATTAGGCTTGGAGGGTCTATTGCTGTCCTTGTATCCCAACTACATTCTTTAGTGGATCATTTGACCGCTTGGAGGGCGGTAGACAGGTTTTACGCCGAGGGCTTCGGTTTCCTCTTCGATAACACGTCTTATGTTGTCCTTGTATTTGCATCTCTCTTTCCTTTATCTTTGTCATTTAATTTCTATTATGGATGTGATTTTATTTGACTTAGATTGTTTATCAATTCTGTTTTAAGTTTTAGTTCATTTTCCACACGTTTTTCGTTTGATATAAAGCATGAATTGATAATTTGTAATTTGAGGGTCTAAACGTTCATAGTATTTTATACGCTATTTGAACTTTCAAAATAAAAGTTCATAGATTGAATAACTATATTATTATTATTATTATTATTATTATTATTATTATTATTATTGTTCATAGTTACAATGAGAAATGAGAAATTTGTACCTTAGACCTTTCAATTATTTGAAATATTAAAAAAAATGATAACTAAGCGACAAGGCATTTTTGGCTTATAAAGAACTTAATGGAGTGAATAAGCACATAATATATGAAGAACCACTAAGAAAAAACAATTTCATATATAAGTTTATTTTTGTAGTCATCGAAAAGTATCCTTATTGTAATTATTTGTAATCGGTCTACTAATATTTATGAAGTATTTCTTAATGAAACAATACATATAATAATCCACTATGATTTATGGCCAACCCCAAATTATTGGGATTAAGGCTTTATTAATTGTTGTTGTATGTATAATACTCTACTAAAGTCACTCAATTAAGAACAACTTCCTCATAGTCCAACCTTTTATGAACCCTGCACCAAAGCAAGAAGAACAATTAGTCAATTGGGATCACCTTCTCTCTTTGTCTTTACTACTTTAGCTTTTTATTATTCAGTTTTGGGTTAAATATGCTAAGAATCGTTGAACATTTATGATTTTTTAGCAAGACTCCTTTAGCTTTTCTTTTTTCCCCAATTTAGTTCATAAACCTTGATACTGTAGTAAATATATCCCTTCTCTCCACTCTCTATCTATTTCACCTCGTTCTGTTCTGTTTTGTTTTGTTTTGTTTTGTGTTTTGTGTTTTTTTTTTTTTCTTTCAAATTATTAAAAACCCAAACGATGGAAGGGGTCCATTTGCTGCATATTAGATGATTCAGTGCAAAAAATGTTAAAATAGACGGAAATGGACAGAAGGGGTCCATCTACTATTCTACTAAAGTTTCAGTATGTACTAAATTTGTGAAAAATAAAAAGTCAAGGGGGACTTAACTTAAAGTCTGCAATTACATAAAAGTTTAGGCGGCCTTAGTTCATTTTATCCGTTTTTTTCTCCACCTATTTGTATTTGTGTGAGTGCTTGAGGGAGAGAGAGAGAGAGAGAGAGAGATAAATTTACTTGTTGCAGTCCATGCTATCAGAAATGGGGAAGCTAAGATGGGTGTGGCACATGATAGGAAGAGAATTGATACGTGAGGCAAGCAAGAGAGGTTGTGTTCCCTTTACACTAGCCTGAATGCAAAAGCAGATTGTCCGAGGGCCAAGCCCGTGCTTTGCTAATTTATTTAGCTTCTCTACGTGTCGACAGCATATCTTTGTTGGTACGTAGTAGAACCCAACGAGGAAGGCCAAGCAGTCAGGGAAATACTCAAACACATGCTCACAAACGGGGTACTGAGCTAGATTTGATTGATGAGACATGTCTAGCCTAGAAACTACGAGCAAGATTTGATTGATGAGACATGTCAGGGAAATACTCAAACACATTGCTGAATTTTTTTTTTTTTTTTTGTACATATAAAAGCATAATTAGTAAATATGTATAATGTTATTGATATTTATTAAAGGTGGTATTATATAAGAATTTAATCTGGTCTAAACCAATAAATTTTTGTTGCCAATGGAACCAAAGAGAAGCAAGTTCGATAGAGCCACGCATGCATGCAATTCTCATTCTCCGTGAATTGCTCAAACTTGCCCCAGTACTCTTGAAATGTAGTTGGGTTACGTGAGGAACAATCAATATACAGTATGAAAAGCTTTTCATTATGCATGGTACCGTTACGTACTACAAGAATTTTGGTCTTTTGCGACCAATGTTTTAGCGACGACCAAAAAGTCGTCACTATTAGGCATACATTAGCGATGAAAATATATGGTTATCGCTAATAAGTGTATTGTAGCGATGACACTAAGGTAGTCGCTAATATGTCGTCGCTAACGCCATAGAGGGAATTTTATTTACTTTTAAAAAATGGAGGGAAACTCTTAACAACGACAATAAATTTTGTTGCGACGACATTTACGTCGCTAAAATAGGGTCTAGTTTAACGACGACATCTATCATCGCTAATAATCATCTTTAGTGACAACCTTATTTTTCGTCACAGATATGTGGCCTAAAATATATAGTAAATATATTATATATATGCTTTATTTATTAGTGATGACATATTGGTGGTCGCTATTAGAAGGCTATTAGCAATGACACAACATGTCGTCGCAAATATATCTACCTAAATATAATGGAGGGTAAAATTTTCCCTCTCAAAAAGTGGTGGGAATTATTGGAGGGAAGCAGATTTTATATTAGCAACGAATTAGGTCGTCGCTATATATAAGGGATCTTTTAATGAAGACAAAGATTGTCATCACTATTATGTGGCCAAAACAATTTTGGTATAATATATATATTTTTTTTTATCAAACCCTCCAAATGCCTCTTAAAATATTTAAAATGATATAAATTCCTTTAAAATGTTTGAAATGATTAAAATACCATTAACCTCATCAAAATGACCAAAATACCACTAAACTTATATAATGACCAAAATAAACTTGAAGCCTCCAAAGTAATTTAAAACTTTCAAATCCGTTAAAAAATAAAGAAAAAAGAAAAAGAAAAAATGAGACAACAGAGGGCTTGTTGCTTCAAAATACTCTCAAATCATAATGTTACCCATTTGAAACTTGAAATCGATAAAATAATAAAAATTGAGAAAGTTCTGATTCCACTCAAAATAGTGACTAATTCTCATAGTTATCAAAATGTGAATCGTATTGTGAATCATTTTTTGATTTTTTTTGTATCATGTATCATAAGAAAGGTATTAGTCAATACTTACCAAACTAATAAATTCATTATAAATATATGAAAGGTATATTCATTATAAATTCATAATATATTCAACTAATAACAAATTCAATCATCAATTATGTAATGATATTTACCAAAAGTAATTAAATAAATCAAATTAAAATATATTTATAACATACATATTCAAATGAATTAAAATCAGAAGTGATAATACATGATATATGAGTCAAAATAATAAATTTTTTCATCATTTTGCCTAATCAATTTTATCTAAATCAATGTTAACAAGATGTTCATCATCTTTCAAAATTATTTCTTTATTAACATTTTCTAACAACTACGCCAATACCCAATAATCCACTAAAACCTTCCCACTAAACCTAATTTCACAAAATCTAGTGGTCTGGAGATCATCTATTAAGTTTGATCGGGTTTGACGAACTTTAACTAAACTTTAACTGTGTCTTTCTCTAAATCTAACAGTTTGATTGTAACCATAATTTACTAAAATTAACCTTTCATTACATTCTTCAAGTCCAACGGTTAGATTTCAAATCTAAGAATGGCATGAGATGGATATGTGCTGTGTATCTGTATACCTATGTTCTCTTAATTTGACCATTCAATTGGTCTCAAATTTCACCAACACCAATATGTCACTATACTTTTCAATCCTAATGATCAAGATTTGAATATAAATTTCACTAAGTCCAGTAGTCACAAGACTATCTATTAAGTTAAACCGAGTTTGACCAACTTTGACCGTCTATTTCTCTAAATCCAGCCGTTTGATTGTGATTATAAATTACTAGAATTAATCTTTCATTACACTCTTTGAATCCAACGGTTAGGTTTCAAATATAAGGATGACGCGTGATGGACATATGTTGTGTACCTGTATGGCTATGTTCTCTCAATCTGACCAATCAATTGTTCTCAAATTTCATCAACACCAATATGTCACCATATTCTTCAATCATACTGATGAAGATTCGAATATGAATTTCACCAAGTCCAATGGTCTCGAGACCATCTATTAAGTTTGACCATGTTTGACCAATTTTAACGAAATTTTGACCGCAAATTTCTCTAAATCCAATCGTTTGATTGTGACTATTATTTACTAGAATTAACCTTTCATTACACTATTCGAATCCAACGGTTAGATTTCAAATAAGGATGGCGCGTGATGGACATGTGTTGTGTTCTTGTATGGCTATGTTCTCTCAATCTGACCATCTAATTGTTCTCAAATTTCACCAACACCAATATATCACCATACTCTTCAATCCCAATAATCAAGATTTGAATATGAATTTTACCAAGTCCAGTGGTCTCGGGATCATCTATTAAATTTGACCGGGTTTGACTAGCGGTTTGACTAACTTTAACTAAACTTTGACCACGCCTTTTTCAAAATCCAACCGTTTGATTGTGGTCATAATTTACTAAAATTAACCTTTCATTACACTCTTTGAATCCAACGGTTAGATTTCAAATCTAAGGATGGCGCGTGATGGACATGTGTTGTGTACCTGTATGGCTATATTCTTTCAATCTTCCATTCAATTGTTTTCAAATTTCATCAACACCAATATGTCACCATACTCTTCAATCCCAATGATCAAGATTTGAATATGAATTTCACCAAGTTTAGTGGTCTCATGACCCTTTATTAAGTTTGATCATACTCTTCAATCCCAATGATCAAGTTTTATATATGAATTTCACAAAGTCCAGTGGTCTCGGGGCTATCTATTAAGTTTGATTGGGTTTGACCAACTTTAATTAAACTTTGACCGTACATTTCTCTAAATCCAACCGTTTGATTGTAACCGTAATTTACTAGAATTAACCTTTCATTGCACTTTTCGAATCCAACGGTTAGATTTCAAATCTAAGGATGGTGCGTGATGGACATATGTTGTGTACCTATATGGCTCTGTTCTCTCAATCTGGCCATCCAATTGTTCTCAAATTTCACCAACACTAATATGTCACCATACTCTTCAATCCCAATGATCAATATTCGAATATGAATTTCACCGAATTCAGTGGTTTCGGGACCATCTATTAAGTTTGACAGGGTTTGACTAACTTTAACTAAACTTTGACCGCGTCTTTCTCTAAATCTAACCGTTCGATTGTAACCATAATTTACTAGAATTAACCTTTCATTATATTCTTTAAATCCAACGGTTAAATTTCAAATTTAAGGATGGCGCATGATGGAAATGTGTTGTGTACCTGTATGGCTATGTTCTCTTAATCTGACCATCTAATTGTTCGCAAATTTCGCTAACACCAATATGTGACCATACTCTTCAATCCAAATGGTGAAGATTTGAATATGAATTTTACCAATTCTAGTGGTCTCGGGACCATCTATTAAGTTTGACCGTATTTTACCAACTTTAACTAAATTTTGACCACGCATTTCTCTAAATCCAACCGTTTGATTGTGAGGATAATTTACTAGAATTAACCTTTCATTACATTATTTGAATCCAATGGTTAGATTTCAAATCTAAGGATGGCACGTGATGGACATATGTTGTGTACCCATATGGCTATGTTCTCTATAGGCTTGTTCAAGACAAACCGAGCAACCAACCCACCCGAGTTTCCGACCGGCCCGATCCGGGAACCGTCCGATCCGAGTCCAGTGACGGGTCGGCGGCGGTTTTCGAGGAACCCAACCCGATTTCGGTGGGTCGGTTGGCGGGTCCTTGCACCTAAACTCGATTTCAACCGATCCGACTGATTCTACCACCCAAAAGGCCGCCGATCTCCACCGTCTACACAATTTCTCAGTCGAATCTCGCCAGATCCAGCGAGATCTCGTTGAGATCCAACGTGATATCGTAGAGATCCGGCGAGATTTCTTCAAGATCTGCTAGATCCGGCGAGTTCTTGCCATAAAAGGCTATTTTTCGGCTAGATTCGTCGGATTTCGGCCAGATCTGCCCAGTTCTCAGCCCACACATCTTCATTTCTCTCTGACACCTTTATTTTTGTCCTTCATCACAACACATGAACTCAGACACGCAACCTAGATTTTTCATCACACCTTCCAAGATTTTATTAAAAGTTTTTTAACAGCACAACTTCGTAGTAGTTAGTATTAATATTATGAATATTGTTTCATTTATTTCTATTTTTTTATTAAAATAAAATATTTTGGTATGGCTATTGCAATATATCATTGCATACTATTTTTGAGTTTTACTACTTTTTAAATTTATATATTTACATTTTGGTAAAAGTCAAAGGCCATTCAATTTATTAAAAAATTTTTTATAAATTTTAAAATATCTTTAATATTTTTGATTCTTAAGTTTTAGTTAAAATGTTATTTTTTTTAAATTCATTATACATTTAT
The DNA here is from genome assembly GCA_033629205.1 of Lithocarpus polystachyus. NCBI lineage: Eukaryota > Viridiplantae > Streptophyta > Magnoliopsida > Fagales > Fagaceae > Lithocarpus > Lithocarpus polystachyus. The sequence continues at coordinate 87,898,873 of CM066165.1, read as the reverse complement.
TTTAAAAATACAAACCTTTTTTAGTAGATTTTATTTTTTATTATTAAAATTATAAATTTATTTAGACATTTGATATTATTTTGATGTACTGTATTTAAAGTTTTAAAATCTAACTTTTCAGTAAATAACAAAATTAATAATAAAAGAAAAGATGTCAAACACAAGCAAAATATAAAATTATTTTATTTAAAATAAATTAATAAGGAGGTTTCATGAGATACATTGGGTCAAGCACGTAAAGAGGGACAAAGCTAATGTTAGGGTGGATGAGAAAATGTACAAGTGAGCAGGTAGCCATTCAGCCAAAAAAAAAAAAAAAATTCAGCAAAAAAGTGAGTAGGTAACTTGAGCTTCCAAAAAAAAAGCCCATTTGTCATTGCATTCAATGGAGGCAGAGTCTTTGAAACGTCCTATCATCATCTCAATTCCCATTTTGTGACTTTTTATGTTAAAGAAAAAAATAGTTGCTATATAATTCCTTAGTTTCTGACTTTGTATGTACAAGATAAAATAGTTGCTATATAAGCTAGTAATAGTAGCTATAGGCTAGTAATACAAGTAATAGTGGCTGTAGGCTAGTAATACAGCTGGAAAGCATTATAGTTTTTATTCTCAAGAAATATTTGAGTTCCCACCGTCCCATCTTTGCTCCTCAGCTCCTCATTATAGTTTTTATTCTCAAGAAATATTTGAGTTCCCACCGTCTCATCTTTGCTCCTCAGCTCCTCATGTCTGTAAATTTCAAGATTCAAGCATTATATTTTATGTTCATTCTCTACCTATCTTCTTCTTCATTTTGCTGCCCAAGTTTGTAAAGCTTGTCTCTTTTTATATTATTTTTATTTTTACCACTCAGAGCCATGCAAACAGCAAGGGCAAGAGGTGGATTTGCGCATAATCTCTTCTCATCTTCCTCCTTAATGCATCCTAGATGGCTTCTGTCTTTTTTATTTTTATTTATTTTTTTATTTTTTTGCTTTTAACTGCAGTTTAGAAATATTTGACAGAGAGGATTGTTTGTATTTGGAGGGAAAATGGGTTAGGGATGAGCCAAAAATTATATTTGGAGGGAAAATGGGAAAATGGGTATCAAAATTCCTTTTTCTTTTTTGGTTTTTCAGAAAATGGGTATTAAAATCTTTTTTTTTTTGTATCTGCTTCTGTCTTTTTTCTTTTTATATATTTATTTTTGTTTTGTTTTTGCTTTTGTCTACAGTTTAGAGATGTTTGAGAGAAAGGATTGTTTGTATTTGGAGGGAAAATGGGTCAGGAATGTGTGTTTTTGGAGGGAAAATGGGTCAGGGAAAATGGGAATAAAAAGAACACCTAACATAACGGATTTTGAAGTCCCATGATGAGCATGATCCCCATGTCTTTCTCAGTCATTACCGCCGATTATATATCACTCATCATTTCTCTCATTTTTTCTCACATACTCGCCAAACTTGTAGATCCACTGCCGCTGTTCAGGTATTTTTTTTTTCTTTACTTCTGGTTTTGTTCTTAGTGTTTGTCATGAAATTAATAAATATGTCTTTAATAAATAATGTATTAATTAAGACCCAAGCTTTTATTATTAAAGAATGAAAAAAAAAATTATTGGATGTACTTAACAGTTTGTTTTTGAAATGGTAGTGTATCCCTCATCCCATTTGTCAACTGTTTGATTGGCATTAGTATATTATGTTCCTAGATTTGGATGCTTGTCAATCATGTAGCTAAAAACAGTTCTAAACTTGTTTTGAAATTTCAAGATTTAAGGCTAAAGTGTTTGAGTGTATTGTTCGAAACTTTCATAGAAATAATGAATTGATTAGAATGTCTCTGTGTTTTTTTTATTTATTTATTAATTAACAATCTGTTTGTGTATCCATTTAAATTTTTTTGCTTTAAGTTCACTATGAATGATTTATTTTCTAGATAAGTGATATTTCGCATTTGTTAATGGTTTTTCATTTACTTTAAATTCTTTTACTTTATTTTCTTTACAATGATTATTTTTCTCTGTCAATTATACAATTTATTGTCTTCCACTCTCTCTCTGTCAATATATATTAGTTTTTGGCCCCCTTAAGAAGAATGTGTCCTCCACCTGATGGCCACCACAAGAGATGGTTGACTCAACTCCCATTTCAAGCGAGCAAGGAGCCCTTACTGCATCTAGTGAGTGAAAGTTTAATCTTTCATGTAGTTATCTTTGTTATTGTATAGACTTTGAATAAGTTACTTTTCCATAATGTTACTGACTATGCTATCTTATTTTTCCTAACAGTTACTATGGCCAACAAACGGAAAAGAGGTAGAAATCTATGCACCAAGTTTAAAAAACTGAGGGAAAATGGACTCATTCCAATAACCATCCCTCCTGGGGCCAAAGGACCTGTGGGCGAAAATGCTAGTGTGTTTACAAGAAGGGTGGGATTTGTCGTTCGCGAACATGCAAACCTTAGTTATGAATCTTGGTCTAAGGCCCCAGAAGAACACCGACAAATGTTGAAGAATCGTTTGGTGGTAAGTTGTTACTACAGAGGCTATAGTATTTAAAATTTGTGTAAAAATATGAATGATAGTTGTTTTTTTAATTATTATGTTCTAGGCCGATTTCACGTTGGACCCAAATCGCGTTGAGGATAAGATGTGTATGGAGATTTCATTGTCAAGTACCTATAATAATTGTCGTAGTAACTATTACAAGGAGTACTTGAAATTTAGTAAGGAGGAAGTGAGGGCCAATGTTCCACCAGATTTGACACAGGACAGTTGGGATGCTTTATGTGATTTATATGAAACAGACAAATGGAAGGTAAATCTTGTTAATACTAAAATGTTAATAAATTTCAACACAAGCATATTTTGATATATTCTTTGTTATGATTGTTAGTTCTCTTCGTTTTAATTGTTATCTTTTTTTGTTTTTTATCTTATACGTGTTAGGGTAAGTCAAAACAGAATAAGGAGAATAGAGGAAAGAACAAAACTGGTCACACTTGTGGATCCAAATCATTTATTGCTTATTATGAAGAGGTTGCAACGATTTAATTCTTTATTATTTTATAATAATCCTAGTGTATACATGTTAATTTTATCTTTATTATGTGCAGAAAAAACAAAGTGGTAAAGAGATCGGAAAAGTGGATTTTTATAAGATGACCCGCACAAAGAAAGATGGTTCTTTTGTCACTACTTTCAGTGAAGAAAAATACGTAATTAATATTCTAGTTTGATTTGATTTATATTCTAGTTTGATTTCCTATAGATAGTTTATAGGGTAAATCTTGAATTAATTGCATAAATTATTTAGTAAAATTTTATGTCACGTGTGTAGAATCTAATGAAAGAAAAAGTAGCTGATGAAGAGAATCAAAGCACTGAGGAGGAAATTTTTACAGAAGTGCTAGGGACAAGGCGAGGCTTTGTAAGAGGGATGGGGAAATTTGTGATTCCTACCCCAACCCGTTCTTCTCATTTGCGATATGAGACAAGCATGAATATAGAGTTAGAAAACTACAAGCAAGAGTTGTCCAATGCATTGCTGAAACAGGGTGAGTCGGATCAAAAACATGCTGAAACACAGAAACAAGTGGCACAGTTGCAGAGTCAGTTAGGGGAACAAAGTCAGCAAATAGCTGTACTGATGGCAAGATTTGGTAGGTGATTATTGTCCAATACAAATTTGAAAATTGTACTTGGATGTTAAAATTAGTTAGTAAGCATTTTTGTCATCTAATTTATTTGACCTTTACATTGTTTATGCTCTTTATTTCAGGTTAAAATGTACCATGCCTTGGACTAGTGATGACGTAGAGGGGAGATAGATTTCATTGCAACAAGTTTTAGTTTGGTTGTATGTCTTTATGAAGAGTTTGTTATTACTTTATTAGTATTTGAGACAATAGATTGGAATTTAAATTATGTATATGATATTGAACTTGGGTATTTTTTTTTCTTTATTAGTAGTTATTGCTTGTTCCTCTAATGGTTTCCCAGGTCTCTCCATTTGGTTCCCCAAACATAATCTCCATTTTTTATACACATTTTATTACAATAGATCAGGTAATTTTGTCCTCTATAAATTAACATTTTCGTGCATGGATCTAGTTTGCCTATGTTGTTGGTTGTCCTGGTCTTTCTTGGTGTTTATAGAGGACAAAATTAATCCTTATAAGTGCAAATTGATGAGGACAGTCTATTCAATTTACGTAATGCTCTATTTCTTTATTTAAGACAATAAGACATCTATTTCTTGTTCAATTTACGTAATGCTCTATTTCATTCTATTTCTTTAGTAAAAAATAGATGCTTGGTATTTTTATACATTTATTCCAATTTCTAAGGATTGCTTGAAAATTTTAGTACACATTATTTACCATGACCCTCATATTCTTATACATTATTTTTATACTCATTATACAGTTTTATACATTTTTGTAATCAGTGCATTAATTATGAATTTTGTATAAAGTTATGGATGTATAATGAGTATAAGAGAGTATTTTCTCAAGCTGAAAGTATGTATGTGGTATCTACACATAGAATACAAGTATGAATGTGGTGTTGCATGTATACTTGTTGAAGATGGAAAATTTTTAATTCCCAATTTCAATTTGTTGGAGGACTGTGTCTATTATTTAATTTTTGTAATTGATTAATTTTGATATTTGTGTAATTTTCATTATTTTAGGTTTAGGGCATTTATTTTCTTATTTTTAAGTTCTTTTTATAACTATAAAAGTATTTTGCTGGTTGTCCTAGTCTTTCTTGGTGTTTCATTGCATTGGTGGCTCACGGGTCCTACTCTCAGTTTTACACGGTCTAGCTTTGGCCTAGTTATTTTATAGCATGGGCAATTCTCAAGCCCAAAGCTAGCTGAGGAAACTTGCTTTCATGGGAGAAAGTGAGAGACACTGAACTGAAAAGAAAGGCAAAGAAGTATAATCGTTACAACATAACACAATAGCAGATTGAGCATGCATATACATGCATAACTGATGTTTTGAAGGACATGCACTTTAGAGAGAGAGAGGGAGAGAGAGGGTTTACAGTGGATGAAATAAAGAAAAATGAAGAAGACGAAAAAAAGAAAGAGAAACAAGCTAAAGAAAGAGGGGAGAATTAAAAGTGATTAATTGTGTGGATATGGAAAATGTAGGGAAAAAAAGAAAAGAAAAAGAAATGTCTAGAACATAAGGAATGGGTGAAGGAGAATAAATCAGATGAAAACAAAAACAAAAAGCCTGGCTTGTAGGTGGGTCAATGGGTGGGAAACGGAAAACTAAATAAAGATAATATAATTTTAGTTCAAATATAATATATTTTTATATTACTATATATTAGGTTAATATATTGATATTATATAATGTGCAATATATATATATATATATATATATTAAAGTAATGACAATTCCAAAACGGCATATGAATATTAACTGGTATATAAATATTTTGTTTCTTTAGTCAAATTGACTGCCTTAATTTATTAATACTAATTGGAGTTTCATAAGATTCAATTAAAAAAAAATTGGAGTTTCATAATTTTTTTTTTTTTTTTGCTTCAGCTCCTTTTAACTCAAAGTCCTGGCTTTATCCCTGCTTGCGGGTGTAAGACTTCTTCACAAATGGTGGTGATAGGATATTGGTGATTGTGCTTCAAGGAGTACAGGTCACTTGTAGGGCTGGCTCAACAAATTTGGGGCTGCGAAAACTTTAAGTGGAGCTTTTTTAATTATTTAAAAAAAGTCATTATTTAGCAAATTAATGACTTTCAAAATGGATGGAAAAAAAAAAGCAAAAAAAAAAAAAAAAAAAAGTCTTGATGTAGGATGAAAATAGAAGCACTAAAATAAAGTGGAATGCTTTATGTAAACATGTAACTATAGTCTTGATGTAAACGTATAACTAGAGTCTGCAATTCACGTGGGTTCTGACTTCTGATAACTCCTGCATATTACTTATATATATATATATATATATATATTACTTTTATATATATATATATATATTCTTCATAACCTATTACTTTTAAAAAAAATACTAACGAATACTCGTAGAACATGGGTTAATAATTCATTTAAAGAAAAAGAGTTATATTTATAAAACTTTATATTTTACAATTAATCTAATGAAATCAATTAAACTACTATTGTTTTAATTAAAATACTAACTAATTCTTGTAATGTAGCAAATTGGCAAATGAAGTCCAAGCAAAATGCACAAAACAAAACCATCTTTGTTTCCAATATTTTAATATATTTTACTTTCTTATCATTTTTTTATCTCTTGTTTTTTCTTAGCCCCACTTCTTCATTTCTCCCTGACAACTTTTTTGTTTGTCCTTCGTCACATCTTTTCATCTTTATTTACACGTTAACTAAGACACGCAACTTAGATTTTTCATCATACCTTCCAAGATTTTATTAAAAGTATTTTGACAGCACAACTTCGTTGGTACTAACGTGTGCTCTTACCATTTTTGAAAACAAAAAAATTTTGACAACTTTTTCAATGTACAATAAAATTATTTCAAAAATAAATGACTTAATGTGTGCCCTTAAGGCCCTTATTAAAATTATAAATCTATTTAGACATTTGATATTATTTTTATGTACCGTGTTTAAAGTATTAAAATCTAACTTTTCAGTAAAAAAAATAGCAGAAAAAAAGAAAAGATGTCAGACACAAGCAAAATATAAAATTATTTTATTTAAAATAAATTAATAAAGAGGTTTAATGAGATACATTGGGTTAAGCGCATAAAAAAGGGCAAAACTAATGCTAGGGTGGATAAGAAAATGTACAAGTGAGCAGCTAGCCAGCCAAAAAAAAAAAAAAAAATCAGCAAAAAAGTGAGCAGGTGACTTAAGCTTCCTCAAAATAAGCCCCTTGGTCATTGCATTCAATGGAGGCAGAGTCTTTGAAACGTCCCATCATTGTCTCAATTCCAAAGTTGTGACTTTTTACGTTAAAGAAAAAAATAGTTGCAATATAATTCCTAAGTTTTGACTTTTTATGTAAAAGAAAAAAATAGTGGTTATATAGGCTAGAAATAGTAGCTATAGGCTAGTAATACAATTAATACTAGCTATAGGCTAAGATTACAACGGGGAAGCATTATAGCAACTATTTCAAGATTTGAGTTCCCAAGGAAATATTTGAGTTCCCACGGCTCATCTTTGCTCTCCATGTCTATAAATGTCAAGATTCAAGCATTATAGTTTATGTGCATTCTCTACCTTTCTTCTTCCTCATTTGCTGCCCAAGTTTGTAAAAAGAAAGGAAGAGCAAATAGAAGCAAACTTGAATGAAGATCAAAGGAGAGTAGCTAGCCAACTACGAAGAATGCTATAAAAATAGAATCACGATGGAGACAAGAGAGAAGCAAGGTGAGCTGGGAAAAAAAAAATACTAATCAATACTGTATTTGATTTCTTGAGATTTAAGATGGAGAGAGAATTTTTTTCTATCTATTTTTTCCTGTAGATTCAAGTAATAAATGTTAGTTTCTATTAATAAAGTTATTTATAAAGCCATTAATTCAGATTTTAAATAGGAACATTATTTCTTCAATTTCTATGTTTTGGAAAAGGGGGCTTTAATTTTTCTTTTTAAATCTATAAACCGTCAGTTACAAAGTGGCCTAATTTTCTCTCTTCAAGCATCCTTAATTTTTGTTCTTTATATCAATTTATTTTTATTAGTGGCGCCTTAAATTTTTTTTCCTAGGTGAAGGAGCCGTAATTAATTTGCATGGGCCTTCTTTTATTTGGGGCATTAAATCATTGCATCAATTACTATTTAAATATATATATAAGTTGTATATATAAGTTCAAAAGTAATAAACAGTAGAGAAAATTATTTGACCCGGATTTGATTTGGGATAAGGGAGTGTGACTCAAGCTCCGACACTCTAGCTTGCCCCACACATACTAAGCACAATAACAATTGATTTTATAGGGGAAAAAAAAAAAAAAAAAGAGGTAAGCCCAAATTTACTATTGATTGAAATTTGGGCATTTAGGAGCTAAGCCCACGAGAAGAATGAAAAAATGAGCTGAGCCCATATATATAGTCTCAGTTGGCAAAGTAAAAAAGTCCAAAACTTTTATTATTAAAAAAAAATTTAAAACAAAAGAAAAGCTATGACATAAAAAACGCACCGTGAAGATTAAAAAAACGCACCGTTTTATTTTTGGACTGTGGTTTTCTTTTCTCAATTCGTTTTCACTTTTCCCACACTCACAATTCTCAATTCTCAACTGCAAGACCGATTTGCACTGTGAATATCGTTCTTATTGAAGTCAATTGCAAGACTGATTTCAGCGCTTGGTTAGTCCCTATTTCCCTTGGCTTCTTTGCCTCCAACCCTTGAATTCTCGACCTTTGAGCATTGAGAGTGTTTTTTTCTGTTGTACTTTGCAGGTTAGCGATTTGGGAAACGTAATTGGGTTGCCACTACAAACCGTGTTAAGGTTAGATATTCATAATGTTTTTATCTCTATAGTTATTTTGTGGTTGAAGGGAGTTTAATTACAATCTTCACATTCGTTCAATTTCTACGGTTTTTGTATGTCAGTCTATTAATGACAAGTATAGATGAATATTGGAAATAGTTTTTATTTTTGCTACTTTTTTTGTGATGGACTTGTTCATTATCAGGCTATGGTAAAAATACATGTACATATATTAAGGAGTTTGAAGATGTGAAAGTGAAATGTCTTTATTTAATAGGTACTTGCATGGAGATTATTGATTCATGATCAGATTGATTGGGCATGGAGATTATTTAATGGGTTTAATGTTTGTTTGTGTGGTTGGATATATTGGACATATATGATATAAAGTCTAAAGATGGGTTGCCATTGGTTATTTGTACCGGTGGAGGGTCTTTTCTAGGAAATCTCCGGGGCTCTTTGTTTTGAGTTTTGTCAATTAAAAAAACTCTTTAACTATTCTTCTTACCTTGATACTTCTGTCTTCTTGTTTTTAGGAGATGGCTTTTTTTTTGGGGGGGGGGGGGAGGGTGGGTGCAATATTTTATACACAGTAGTCATTAGAGACTAGAGGACACAAAAGAAGTAAATAAAACAAATATAAAAGATAGCTAAAATAGGAAGAACTATCACAACAAGAAAAGTCCCATTATTATTAATGGTTTTCCATATGTGGTGTGATTGTAAGTAAAACCTGGTGATTACATTGAAACTGAGAAATTTTGCTATTAATGTTTATCTAAGTTGTTAATTGTTTGTTTGTTTATTTTTTTTTTTTTACTTTCATTCAGATCTTGCGGTTATTCAGTGAATCTACTGAATGTATAGCTGTCTTAAAGGTTGATTTGGCTGATGCAAAGAAGTGTCTTAGCACCTGCAATAAACAATTGCATTAGTTGTGGTATCGGTCAGTAACGCTACGTCACATAATTTCCTTGTTTGATCAAATTGAGGGCATAGCTAAGGTTTGTCCAACCTAATTTCAGCTTTAAGATAATATCAGATACAATAGTATTGCATACTTTTGGTCAATGTTTCATTTCAATTACCTGATTGCTGCCCCACCCTTTAATTCTACATCTATGCTGCTATGCTTGGATCTTTTTGTACTAGATTTGCAGTTGCATATCATATTTCTACAAACATGCAGACATTTTTTAAAGTAAGTTATATGCATGCAAGCATGGATGCATAAGTGCATGCATTAATATGCACACATTTATGCGTGCTATGATATGTCCTTAATGACTTGTTCTGATCATTACTTAAAAAAAGAAAAGAAAAGATAAAAGAACTTGTATCCTGCTCAAGTGGAATTTGGGGTGTGTAGTAAATTATTAATGGAACTTCTCAGCATTTTATGGGTATTGTAGTTTTTAGTGTGTTTTGACAAATTAATTCCACTATATTGTTTGCAGCTTAAAAAAAATGTCTTTTTGAAATGAAGGAAAATGGTGTTTTAGGGTATTTTCCTTGTAAAATGAGCCACTTAAACAAAAAGCATTAGTCTTAAATGAAAGAAAATTCTATAACTTTTAATGACTAAACTCTTACAAAAATTCTTAATTTGGTAACTTTCTTTTATGAACAGTTTTTACTTATAAAGCAAGACTATTGTTGAAAATAGTCTATTATGATTGTTGTTGTTTCAATAACAAGCAATTTTGTTTATATTTTTTAATTAGTTTTATTTCTGAGAAAATTGGGTTATACTTGGTAAGTAGTTTACTTCATCTCAAGTAAGAATGTGTTTGTTGAAATTATGATAGGGACATCAAGATGGACAAAAGTTGGATGCATGAAACTGATAGAATTAGTAAACGATATACTGAAGGCGTTAAGCAGTTCATTAACATGGCACGTGGTCATGCGGATCGAGTTGATAGGATTAAGTGTCCATGTCGTAAATGCAGAAATCGGGTTTATCACCATATAGACGCGGTGGAGACTCATTTGATTTTGAATAGATTCGATCTGGATTACACCGATTGGATATTTCATGGGGAAGAAGATTCATTTTTTAAACATGTGCAAACTGAGCATAATGATGATAATTCACAAGCAGAGGACGTTGATGAGGTTGGGGAAATGTTAGATGACATTTATAGGGGGACATTTCCAGATGCAAATATAGGTGAATCCTCCACTTCTCCAGGTCCATCAAACAATGATTACAAAGCAAGACCCTTTGATCAGTTGTGGGAAGATGCTCAACGTGAGCTTTATCCGGGTTGCAAGAAGTTTTCTAAACTATCTTTTTCTATGAAGTTGCTTCATATAAAGACACTTTGCAATTGGAGTGATAAGTCGTTTGATTTGGTGATTGACTTGATAAAGCAAGCACTCCCAGATGGGGGGTCATTGCCAAAATCGTATTATGAAGCAAAGCAGTTTAGGCGAGACTTGGGTTTTAGTTATGAGTTGATACATGTATGCAAAAAAGTCTGTACACTTTTCTGGAAGGAACATGCTGATAAAGACGAATGCCCAAAATGTCATACTTCAAGATGGAAAGAGGATAATGGTAAAGGTAAAAAAATTCCTTGGAAGGTCTTAAGGTATTTCCCAATTAAACCAAGGTTGCAGCGATTGTTTATGTCGAAAGATGTAGCTAAAGACATGAGGTGGCACAATAATGAACGACTTGAAGATGGAGATTACCTTAGACATCCTGCGGATTCAATAGTGTGGAAAGAGTTTGATAAAAAACATGCTTGGTTTGCTGCAGATTCCCGTAATGTGCGACTTGGTTTGGCAAGCGATGGCTTCAATCCATTTGGTAACATGAGTACATCATATAGCATGTGGCCAGTAGTACTGATGCCGTATAATTTACCTCCATGGAGGTGTATGAAGGATCCGTATATGATTTTGTCCTTACTTATTCCTGGACGTAAGGCACCTGGAAACAAAATTGATGTGTACTTACGGCCGTTGGTGGATGATTTAAAAGAATTATGGAATGAAGGCATCAAGACGTATGATGCGTCAATGCAACATTCATTTAAGTTGCATGCAGCATTATTATGGACTATAAATGATTTTCCTGCATATGCGAACTTATCTGGGTGGTCTACCAAGGGAAAGTTAGCATGTCCTGTATGTAACGAGAATACAGAGTCGAGTTATTTGAAGTCTAGTCACAAATTGTGTTACATGGGTCATCGTCGATTCTTACCTCAAGAGCATAATTGGCGCAAAAAAAAAGAATTTTTTGATGGAACTGAAGAGCATAGGATAGTCCCTAACGAATTATCAGAAGATCAACTGTTACAACAACTAATGAATGTTCCAGAAGTGCAATTTGGAAATGATGAAGCTACAAGAAAAAGAAAGCGCACGAAGATCGAGTTGAATTGGACAAAGAAAAGTATTTTTTTTGAGTTACCTTACTGGTCAACATTGAAGCTAAGACACAACTTAGATGTTATGCATATTGAGAAGAATATATGTGACAGTGTCTTAGGTACACTGATGTATGATAGTGGAAAAGGAAAAACTAAAGACACTTCCAATGCACGAAAGGACTTAGAAGATATGGGCATACGTAAAGATTTGCACTTACAGAAAACTGGTACATCTATAAAAATGCCACAAGCAAAGTATACATTGACAAAAGCTGAGAATACAAGTTTCTGTGATTGGTTGAAAAATGTGAAGTTTCCTGATGGGTATGCATCTAACATTAGTAGATGCGTGAACACCAATGAGGGTAAGATCTCAGGAATGAAAAGCCATGATTTTCATGTACTCTTACAACGCTTACTTCCTGTTGTAATTCGTGGATATTTCAATGATAATATACGTACAACATTGATTGAATTGTGTTTATTTTTTAAGGACTTGTGTTCACGATCATTGAAGTTAGATGTCTTAAATCAAATGAAGGAAGACATTATTGTGATTTTATGCAAAATGGAAATGATATTTCCACCTGCTTTTTTTGATATAATGGTACATCTAGCTCTTCATTTACCTCGAGAGGTAGAGCTTGCAGGACCTGTTCAATTTCGCTGGATGTATCCAATTGAAAGGTTTCTTGGTAAATTAAAGCGGTTTGTGCGAAATAGAGCACGTCCAGAAGGGTCAATTGCTGAGGGATATTTATCTAATGAATGTTTGACATTCTGCTCCATGTATCTTCATGAGATTGAGACCGTATGGAATTGTGAGGAGCGGAATAGTGACAGGTGCCAGGGGGAAAGGGATGTAGGCTTGTCTGTTTTTTCACAACCAGTACGTCCTTTAGGAGCAGCAAAATATGTAAGACTTGATGATACGTATCTCACACGGGCTCGATGGTATGTGCTTTGCAATTGCTCAGAAATTGATTCGTACAAAACGTAAGTGCTTCATTGATTTTTTTTTTCAATTTACATGTTACTTAGCAATAAAATAAAGTGCTTATATGTTTTTATTATGTAGTGAGCATTATCTGAAGATCCATTGATTTTGTTTTTTATATAAAATTTTCATGTTTCTTGAAAATAAAATGAAGTGCTTATATGTATTTATAATGTAGTGAGCATTATCTGAAGATCCAAGGAGAAGGCATCATTGACATTGATCATAAGCATGAAGTTGAATTCGAAAATTGGTTCCAAAATCGTATATGTGGGAGTGATGCGACAAATGTGTCCCAAGAATTATATAGTCTTGCATGCGGATCTGATGCTCTAGTTGCAGTTTACAAAGGTTGCATTGTGAATGGTGTTAGGTTCCACACAAAAGACCGTGAACATACTCGTCGTACCCAAAATAGCGGTGTCTTTGTTTCGGGTGAAGATGGTGTAACAAAAACTGACTACTATGGTGAGTTGAGGAATGTTTTGGAGCTAAACTACTTGGGCAATAATCATGTATATTTATTTGAGTGTGATTGGTGGGACACTAGAGATTGAACAGGAATGCAAAGGGATAAGCATTTTACAAGTGTGAATACATCTCGTACATGGTATCATTCTGACCCATTTATCTTAGCATGCCAAGCTTCACAAGTTTTTTACTTGAATGATACCAAATTGGGCAGTAGTTGGCGAGTGGTGCAACATATGACGCATAGAAACATGTATGATATTCCCACAGGCATAGAGAAAGTGCATGAAGAAAATGAAGAAGATAATGGTGATGAGGTATACCAAGAAAGTGAATGTATTGGGGTTAATGCAACAGTTCAACAAGAAAATAATGAAGACTCAAATTTGTTACATAGAGATGATGTGCCAGCAATAGATTTGGGAGACTTAATACCTGTTGATGATGTATATGTGCAACTTGATGGAAGTATGTTCATCAATGATGACTTGTCTAATGAGGAATGGGATACAGAGTCCAACCATGAAGAAGAAACATATAGTGATGATGATGTTTCAAGCTCAGATCAGGAAAAAGATTTATCTAGCAATGATGAATCTATTGGAGATCTTCGGAATGATGATTAAGTTGAGTTTTGGTGTAAGTTGAATTTATGCAGGTTAAGTTTTGTTAAATATATAAAGCTTTCATATCTTCTTAGCTATGATATTTTTGAAAAATAAAAATGTTAAAGTTTTACTTGAATGTTAAAACTATTTTGTACACATTTTTGTCATCTACTTTAGTTAACCTTTACATTGGTTTATTCTTTTTATTTCAGGTTAAAATGTCGCATGTCTTAGGCTACTGATGATGTTGAGGGGAGATACTTTTCATTGCAAACTTGGTTGTGTATCTTCTCGAAGAATTTGTCATTATTTTATTATTATTTGAGAGACTAGATTTGAATTTAAATTATTTATATGATATAGAACTTGGGTATTGTTTTTCCTTATTAGTAGTTACTGATTGAGAAGTTGTTATGCTTATACGAGTATTCGTGATAGAAAATTTGTGATATGTGGAATTTTGATTATGGCAGTGACCTGATTGTCCTTATCATGGGTTCCTCCTTTTTGGCCCAATTTAAGACTCCTGTTTATAATATGCAAATAACACCTTGTCTTCTACACCATGGGGATCCATCGGTAAAATCTAATTCACAAATGGCTAGCATGTGATCATTGTAAAAGATCTAGCTGTTTGACCCACTCAACTTGTGAAATTTCTTGATTCATCTGCAAAATATACTACACAGTTTTCTGGTATTAAAGTACATTGTTTATGTGTCATTCTACATTTTGACAAGTGCCTGCGCTTTCGGAACTCATTGTTGTGTTTGTTTGTTTGGATAGAAGATTGAGAATGAGAAACTTAAGTTGGAACATGTTTAGCTTTCAGGGGAGAATAGTGGGCTGTGGAGCTAAAGAATTTGGCTGGTGAAGTGACAAAGCCCTCCAACTTTTCGGTTTCGGGTCTCTTGGTCTTCAAAGGCTGTGAGTAGTCTTTCTTTCGTTTCACTCCTTTTGTGTTTACTTCTATAATTCAATGTTATTGTAAATTATTCCATATAAATCTATATCTTAGAGTTTCATGGGTTTTGAATGATTTTTGGAGTGTTTGTGTGTTTTTGGTGTAATTGACTGGTGAATTATAAAAATTGTCTTAATTTAATTTGAGTTATGGAGTACTTTTTCAAAGGAGACTAGTTTGGAAATACTGAGAAAATTGGTTATGGAATTTTAGCCGTTTTTTTTTCTTTTTCTTTTTCTTCTTTGTCTTGTTCCTTGTTGGCTCTTGTTTTGTATACTTCTTGTGTGCTACGATTACACCCACTTTTTTTTGCTTTACTCAATGAATTTTGTTTACTTTTCAATTATGAATGAGATTATAATTGTGTTTTCTGTTGGTTTGGTTTTAAAGAATCTGCCTGAAACATGTCTAATTCTTATGCTAGGCTCACTTATGAGTGTTAACTAATTATAATATTTATATAGTTTACTTATAAAGAAGAAAGATTTAGGACTTATAAGGTTCTTTTCTTAGCTTTAGGATTTATAAGATTTAGGATTTACACTGAAAGTTGCAGCCTAAATGGCTTTTAGGAAATTATCAGTAGTGGATTGTAATGGCCTGGTGATGATTTTACATTCTCCTATCTGTTTCAATTGCAAAGCCATTAATTGCTGATGGAAGTGCAATTTCACATGAATTATCACTCGCATTTTGATCAAAACTCCTTTCAAAAACTTGAACCTCCACTTGTTCTTCAGGAGTTTGTTAACCATGGTATGCAATTGTAAGACATGTCTTATTACCTTCGCAGTTGCTACAAAAATGTTGTGATTTAAAAATTGTCATTCCTGTCATGATTGTGATTGTAGGAGGTGTTCTCTTTAAGGTATATATTGTTTGTGATACTATAAAGGTGGTCGGACGTTTTCCTTACTTGATGATGTCTGCAAAAGGGAGCTCTCCAAAAATGCAGGTGTGTATCATGTTCCAGGGGTTTCTTATGTTGCAGCTTCAGCAGATGATGCAGATTTGGACCTTCGTGTTGCTGGTGAGCTATCTTGTCTGAGAAAACCTTTCTTGAATTGTTCCTAATTTTCTTATTTGTTTTTCAAGAATCATGCGTTTCATCATGAGTTTGGTTTGCACCATTCCAATGGATTTTAAAGTTATGGAAAAAGATGTCTCCTATTAAGGGTTGGTGGGGATGATTGGATTGGTTGAGCCTTGGAGTCACTTCATATTAGGTTTTTCTTAGTGCAATCTTCGTGATGTAAAAGCCTAAAAGGGGTTGTACTCAAGGTATCAACAGTGACATTGAATTGTGTTCAGGTCATGAAATTTTAATTTTAGGCTATGGGTCACAAAACCTCTCAAAAATTTTTGACCATTGTTTCCCTTGCAGTACTTCCTCAACGACCTTTGTTGGAGAAACTTGCAAAGGAACTTCGCCTTCGACTGGTTCTTTTCATCATTTTCTGTATGATTCATGGAAGCGCACATGTTCACATGCATTAATGAGATGATGAAGAGGGGAGATATATTTCGTTGCAACAAGTTTCAGTTTGGTTGCATATCTTTATGAAGAATTCGTTATCATTTGATTAATATTTGAGTGAATAGATTGGAACGTTTATATGTATATGATATTGAACCTGGGTATTTTTTTCCCTTATTAGTAGTTATTGATTGAGCAATTATGCTTATATGTATTTGTGATTGAAAATTATTGATGTGCATAGGATTGTGATTTGTTATTTCCCAACAGGTATCCATGTAAAATTCAGAATGTAAATTTTAAAGAAAAATTTAAAAAAAAAGTAAAATATTATTAGTGACGACAATATCATCGCTAATATTTTATTATATCATTACTGACGACAAACAATATCATCGCTAATATGCAATTTTTAGTGATGACATGTTTGTGGTCACTAATATATCATTATCTGTGACGACAGCAAGTGTCGTCGCTAGTAATGACATATTAGTGACAACAAAAATATCGTCACTAAAAATAATCTACTAGTGACGACAAAAAAATTCGTCACTACTAATGAGCTAGTAGCGACGACATTTCGTCTTGGGTTCTTGAGTTATTTATGACGATAATTGTCACTATTAATGACGACTTTGTCGTCGTTAATAGTATTGTATTCGCGACGACATTAATATCGTCACTAGAAATCTTTTTTGTTACCATAATTGTTCAACGAAAGTTAGCGAAGACATTTTTCGTCGCCAATATAATTAGCGACGATATTTAAAGCATTAGCGACGATTATATGCCGTCGCTAAAGACCAAATTTCTTGTAGTACGTGATATTTGGGAATTGTCTACAAAATTCACCAAAATTATTCACGGGATTTATAGCATCACTCTAATTTGAAGTAGTCAGATCTAATAAATTACAAATGAGGACTAAAGAAATATATACTTTAGAATTCAAGCCTTTAATATCTTATTAAACTTGACCTTTTCAGTTTGCTCCATTGGCATGAGCCTAGCTTAAAATGATTTTAAGAAAATAAAAAAGTTACCAAGACAATGTTTTTTCCTAATTTGTTGGGTCCTTCACAATGCATGCAAAAAAATATATATATATATATATATATATATATGTCAACTTAATTATTCTAAGTAACAAAGAGAGATAGCTCAACTAGTTAACACATTTTGATATTTCTAATATAAACATTCAGGTCTTAAATCTCCCTTCCCCAAAATAAAAATTTATCAAAAAAATTATACTTCAAGTAAGGTTTTTCTTCTTTTATTTTTTACAATAATTTTTTAAGAAAGTTTTATGATACAAAAATTTTCACAATCCTTTTCTTAAAAAAATAATAAGTTGTGATTAGAATCACATCATTTTCACATAGACTCTCGAATAACACCACTTTTATTAATACAAATATTAAAAAATTACATTTTTATTATTATAAAAAAGTTTGTAAAAAAGTTTTCTACCTACACTTATATTTGTAATAAAAAGATGGTAGAAAACAACCTAACACTAAAAATAAATATTGAAAAGATTTAATATATAACTCTCTAACTTTCGGAGTATCAATTTGGGTGAATCCAATGCAGATAGGATATTGTTAGGTTCTAAGACTTTAGGAACTAATGTATTAGAACTTCAATATGTATTATGCTGTCAAACCATGATTAAAACATAGAGTTTAGGTTTAGGCTTGCTCAAAGTGTGATTTATTGTAAAATTGAAATCAAGTGATTGCAGGATTTATTGGACAAAATCTGCAAGGCTCGATCGATCGAAAATTAGATTCGATCGATCGAAACATGTGTAGATTTAATTTTCTGCAGAATTTCCAATTCAGCCCAAGCCCATATGACGTGTAGGGTTTTGTGTTTCACTCAAAGTATAAAAGGAAAAATCCTAGCTACGTTTTAGAAGTCTTTGAAGAGTTGTGTGTTGAATCTTTTGTGAGATTTTGAGAGGTGTTTACCTTCATACACACATATAGAATCGTCAAGATCAAGATTTGTGTCAAGAACTTGATGATCTCTTCGGTTGCTACATAAAGAACTTTAAAGAAGATCTGTAACATTTGAGTAGAGTCTCAAAGTCACAAGTAGGAGAACTTGTGGTTATTGTAGATCAAAGAAAGAAGTAATCCGTGGACTCGGAGCTGTCACGTGGTCGTGACAATAAGTTTTGTACTTGAGGTAGCAATAGGATATTAGTGGTCTAAGTTCTATTGTAAAAATTTCAATTCTTTCATAGTGGATCTGTTTTTTACCTTGAGGATAGTTAGGTTAAATCCCCTAGGTTTTTTACCGATTAGGTTTTCCTGAGTCATCATATCGTGGTGTTCTTTATGTTTCCACATTATTTGCATGATATGATGTTATAGTGTTAACCTAGAACTGAATAATTTATCTAAGTAATCACTTGGCTAAATAACTAGGTTAAACAACTTGTGTTAAGAGGTCTAAAAACGTACAAATATTATGGCTTTGGTTTCAATGAATACATGTAAATCTAGGACCAATAATTGAAACATTTATCCTAGAGACTAGATGGCCAGGACCCAGTTCCTGGGGTTGCTTCCTTCGAATTCTTAGAGACTAGAGAGATCCCTTCCCTCCAATTTCTAAGAAGATCCCTTTCGTCTTCTCTGATTCATGCAGGTATAGTAAGTTTTAAATTTATTTTGCATGTTAGTTTTTGTCATTGCCATGCTTATTTTCATAGTTACCATGATTATTTTCACGTCTTTATAATAGCTATGATCGCGAGTTCAAGCCGCGAACTAACTGAACGGCCAGACTGGAATTTTTGTCCTGTAGTGCAACAGCTGGCACGATGGTTCAACTTTTGGCGGCTTGCCAGTCGCAAGCTACAAGCGAGGTCCAGTCGCGAGTTCCTCTTTACACGCTTCACTCGTGTGCAACATCTGGCGGCTTGCCAGTCGCGAGACACCAGCGAAATCTAGTCGCAAGTCCCTGTTCTGCTGCACAATTTTGAGCATTTCTTCACATTCTCTCACAAACTACCCTTACATGATTCCCACCTAAATACAGGGTTTCTAAATGCTGAAATACAAGCAAATTGGCACGGAATAAAGCCAACAAAGTGGTTGAAAAAATTCAACCTTACATTATCCAAATAAGTTTAACATCACTCATGCATTAACATAGATTTAACTCTTGATCTAAGATTATTACTTTGTTTAGATTTCATAGATCTCTGTTTTATAAGATTTATTTTTCAGATCAGAAATTTTCTTTGTAAAAAGCATTATACTTTCAATAGCAAAAATCAGATTTGAAACCCTTTTTCAAAATCCACTTGGATTCATATCCAAACCAGATCTGAGATTCCTTTCAAAAAAACATTTTATTTTTCATATCCAAGCTAGATCTGAAATCCTTTTCAAAACTCATTTATTTTTCTATATCAAAGATCAGATCTGAAATTTTCTTTTTAAAAGGCATTCTAGCTTCATATTAAAAAAAAAAAAAATCAGATGTGAAGTTTCCTTTGCAAAAATAATTACATTTACGTAATAAAAATCAGATTTGAATATATTTTTATAAAGATGTCATATGTTCACGATTAGAAATTAAATCTGAGATTTCCTTTGCAAAAATGTTTCCATTTTCAGAATAAAAATAAGATCTGAATATTTTTCATTAACTCATTGTTTTTCACATAATAAAAACCAGATCTGAATATTTTTCATCAACTCATTGTTGTTCACATAATAAAAATTAGATCTGAATATTTTTCATCAAAGCATTGTTTTTTTCATGTTATAAAAATCAATCTAAATATTTCCCATAAAAATGACATTCTTTTTCATAACAAAAATCGGATCTGAATTTATTTTTTTTTAAAATGATTCTTTTTCATTGATGAAAAATCAGACCTGAATTTTCTTATAAAACTCATTTCTTTTTATGAAATTTAAATCTTTTGCATGGAGTAAGAAATAGATCTCTAGATTTAAGCCTACATTTAATTTTAGATCTAGGAACACTAACAATTGCATATTACATTTCAAAGTTTACTGTATCATATGTCAATGATTGTGTAGGTACATAGATGCGGTCATTCCTAGTCTAGAAGACCAGATTTTTCCAGGCAAAGTGAATGCCTAACAACTTCTTAATCTGTATCCTAACCCCTAGTATTTTTAGTTCAAGATTAGTGTTTTATCATTTTCTTTGGTGGAATGTATTAGGACCAAAACTTTATAATTTTTACTTAGATTGTAATTAGGACCAAAGCGATGTAATTTCTACTAATTGTAATATTCTTGATATAATGAACATTCAATGCAATTCAATCATTCAATTTTACACTTTTAGATTTTTTTTTAATTTAAAAAATAAGTAGCGACTCCACAATTAATTAATCCAAAGAGGTTCCAAGTATCCTCTTTTGAGAGTTTCCTAGCACAGGTCTCTCACACAATGCAATACGATAATGTTTAACCATCAAAGGAAAAAAATAATAATAATAACAACTCAAAATCCAAAATTAAATTACATCAACCCAAAGTAGAGAACATAAATATTCACCAAGCTAAACTAGAGATGTAAGAAAAACAAATAAATGTAAATCCACCAAAAATGGAAAAAAAAATTTTTTTGAGAGAGAGAGAGAGAGAGAGAGAGAATTCACATCTTGTGTGTGGGAAAACTATACATAGAATGAGAGAGAGAATAGCAAAATCATAGTAATAGGATGAGAATAAGAATATCTAAAATAAAGGAAGATAAAAGGACAGAGAAAGAGTGATATTAAGGTAGAGAGTAGTGACAATAAGTGGGGAAATTAATAATAAGAAGAATAGTTAAAAGTAAGAGCTTGTGGGGTGTGGGGGGCAAGGGCGGGGGTTCAAATCTCTAGGAGGGATCTTCATATACATATACACTTAGATTAGATTAAAGTAGAAATTCTATCTTGTATCAAAAAAAGTAAGAGAGAGATGGTAGTTTGATTGTTAAATAATAGAGTTTCTAATTGACCTTAAATGATTAAATGTAAAAAGAATTATATGAAAAATTGGAAAGAAATATGGCCGCAAAAGTGGCTCAATTGAAACATAGCAATAACAAATGCTACGCTTCAGCTTTTAAATACATATATATATATATATATATAAGAGAGAGAGAGAGAGAGAGAGAGAGAGAGAGAGAGATTTTCAAGCCATTGCTACACAAATATACATGAGAGATTCTTAATATATTAAGAGAAGCCTTGATACTTCACAACATGGAATGAAACCAAATTACTACAAAACAAACAATTTTATAAATAATTTTTTTTTGAAAGGTAACAATGGTAGAACGGTGGATGATGAAGTTGAAGTGATTTCAAAAAATGATCCTATTGATATAAAACTAACATCTGAATGCTCAATTTCCTCAGTTCTAGAAAATTGAAGTTCTTCATAATTTTGTTGACCATCAGAAGTTTTTTGAATTCCCTGTAACTCAATTGCAACTTCCCTCATTGTAGGACATTTCCTTCCATTCAACTGCAAACATCTTTTTGCAAGATTAGCAACTTTGATGACCTCTTCCTTATCACCTTTCTTCTTTATTCGATCATCAAGAATATCAAATAGATGGTTCTCCTCCTTTGAATGAAGGAAATATATGGATAAACTTCTACTTGCTTCCGACCTTGTTTAAGAAATAGGTTTTTCTCTGGTTAAGAGCTCAACAAGGACTACTCCAAAACTATACACATCACTCTTTTCTGTGAACTGGCTTGTTTGGAAGTATTCTGGGTCCAAGTATCCAAAAGTTCTATGAACTAGGGTGGTGACATGAGTTTGGTTAATCGCTATTGACTTTGATGTCCCAAAGTCTGCTACTTTGCTCTGTACTTTTCATCTAAGAGCATATTTGTGGACTTTATGTCTCTATGATAAATTGGTGAGGAAGCTGCTGAGTGTAAGTAGAAAATAGCTCCTGCAATTTCTATGGAGATCCTTAAACGCATATCCCAAGTTAATGTAAACTCTTCATTTTCTTCACGAAGATATTGGAAGAGTGTCCCATTTGGAATGAATTCATAAATCAATAAAGGAACTGCTGTGTCCAAACAACACCCAATTAGCTTAACCACATTTCTATGGATAATTTGTGAAAGAATAAAAATCTCATTAATGAATTGTTCAATATTCCCCTCTTGCACTATGTTGCACTTTTTAATTGCAATAATTCTTCCATCACTTAACATTCCTTTGAAAACCGTACCTTGACCACCCTTACCAACTATTCTATTTTCGCTAAAATGGTCTGTTGCCTTTTCCAACTCCTTCAAATTGAATAGTTTTATATTTTGAACATTATTTTCTTTTGAAGATAATTGTTGTTGTAACAATAAACCACCATTCTTTTTTTAAAAAAAAATTCTTAAGCTTGGTTTCACTTCTCTTCTTTATCACATTGAATAAAACCAATGTAATGGTTATTAGAAATAATGCTCCAATGCTTGTACCAAGACCTGCATAAGTCAAACAAAAAAAATATAAAAAATCAATATTTTTTCTATATAAAACATGATTGTCTAAACTAGAGTTTGATAAGAAATGCCCTACTTTTTTTTTAGTACAAGTTAGTAATTCTTCCAAATTATGTTCCACTCTTGCCTAAAGTCTAAATTAGTGTCAACTTTTAATTAATTTCTATTAAAAAAGGAAAATGAAATTTTTTTTTACTTTAATTTTCAAGTAATTAGTATATATGTGCAATGATCAATTGTGTTCCAATTATTAAAAATAAAAAATAAAAAATAAAAACTTCTCTTGTGACAACACCTTCTGAGTACAGTCACCTTCAGCCATCTACATTTTGAATTGACTATTTAGAGCTTGTTGTTATCATCTTCTTTGCCTTAAAATTTTATATCAACCTGTTTAGTTTCTTCCTTGTCTCAAACTTTTGTTAACCCTAACGGCCAAGTCTTCTTCCCCTTTTTTCACCCAAATTTAACCTACTTTTCTAAGAGTCTGAACAAAATGAATAACCAATAATTGGTCTCCCCCCCCCCCCCCCCCACCTCCTTTTTTTTCTTTCCTTTTTAGCTATTTACTATAAAACCTAGCATTGAACAAGGATTTTTGCGTTCAAACCCAAAGTGTTTCTTCAAGGAGCCTAGCTCTAATAGAAGAGAAATAGGTTGGAGTGATTGTAGTGAGTTGGAAGCCTATGAAGTTGATGATGACATGGTTGACCAGTTGGTCCCATACTCCCATATAGTGATGATGTATTAACAAACACCACCTTTTAATGAGTACATGCTGCTCAACTGGATGAGGAAGCCATTTCTTAGTGTCATAGATCCTATTAGGTTCAAAATATTTAGGAATAAATGTTTAAGTTCTAATTTTATATAAGTTGGCAAACCGAGTACAACATGTCTAGTTTAAGATATTCATGTCTTAGAATAGTGTTAGGCATTGTTCAAGTTGATTCAAGTCAAGATTCAAGATCATTCAAGCTGCAAAAAGAAGAATTTAGAAACTGCGAGGCTCGACTGATCAAGAGACAAGTTCGACCGATCAAGATGCGTTTTCTGCAGATTTTAAATCAGGCCCGAAAGCACGTGAAATGTTTAGGTTTTGATTCCAACACCGCTAGGTATAAAAGGAAAACCCTAAATCATGTTTTAGAAGTCTCTGAAGTCTTGTGAATTACTCCTGTGAGATCTATGAGGCTTTGTAACCTTTAACTCAACAAGCATCTACCGGAAAGAAGATCCATACACTAGAACCGATGGAGATAAATTACTGCATGCAAGATCAACAACTGTTGATGATCTAAAGTTTTGAGTTGGATCTTAAAGTCACAAATAGGGGTGTTTGTGCGCAACAAATTCAGATATAAGAGTCCATAGATTCGGAGTTGCATATGGTCACGTGAGTAAGTACTACAAGAGGCAGCTTTAGATTTAGGGAAAAATCTATTGTAAAACTTCCATTCTATATAGTGAATTTGTTGCCTTGTGGATTGTTTTGGTTAAATTCTCCCCAGATTTTTTACCTTGAAACTAGATGGTTTCATTGGTTTTCTTGGGTCATCATATTGCTTGTCTTATTTATTTTTCTGCACTTGATAATATGATTGTTTAGATCCGACTTAATTGGCGTCTGCATTTTGCTTCCGCACGTTTTCTCCTTTTTTTTTTTCTTTTTTTTTTCTAGCCGCAACTTTTGACTATTCTCCCATGAACAGTGCACCTGTGTACTGTTCACAAGTCCCACAAACTTCACTTTTTTTCAACATTTTCATTAAAAATAGGTCCCACAACATTATTCACACATTTAAAAATTATATTGCAACAATATTTTCAGTTTTCAGTTTCAGCAAAATAAGTTCTATTCAAACAGACCCTAGCGTCTTTTGACTTGGCATTTTTGTCTTACATGGCAAACAAAATTGATTACCGACTTGGTTAGTAGTGTCAACCATAGAATAAGAAAAATAACAAGAATGAGGCCTATTACAGTGATCTACTTTGCCTCTCCAGTATTCATTATTTGCTAGCTTTAAGTAAAGTCTATACATAAAGAAGCAGAATTCTGACTTTAACAATATAATTGAAATGAAATGGAAAAGCACTGCAACATAAGAAGTTTAAAATTCCACTATTTTATAAATTGCACCCTCTAATTTTATATGTTTTCAATTCAGTCATTTAAATTTCATTTTTGCTTTATTTTAACTTTTAATTTTAATCTGTTTTCAATTTTGTCATTTCATCTAGTTCCCGTTGAAAATCAACCTTAGTTTATGATTACTATTATTATTTTTATTATTATTATTATTTACTTTCCAAAACTGCATTTTGATATTTTTTTTTTTTTAGAAACAAACACACACACAAAGGAGAGGAAAATGGGTTTTAATACAAAATCACATCGTGTTAGAATCCCTTCCCCTTTCCCTTGTGTATGTGTGTTTGTTTTTCAAAAAAAAAAAAAAAGGATAACTGTCCTATATTGCTTAAGAGAATATGGTGTGTGTGGTATAACTTGCTTCATCTTCCCTTTTGATGAACTTAGAAGTGCATATTAAACAAAGAAATTAAAGCAAGAAGACTATTATTGGAAAATAATTGAAGTTAAAGAATTAAAATAAAGAATAAAATTAAATGATTTATTAAAAAATAAATCAAAATTAGAGGATGTAAACTCTCATGAAAATAAGTGATTGAAGTAGCTAGATGGGATAATTAATACCTTGGCAACCATGAGGGAGGTATGGGTTCCCATCGTAGCCGTCCTCGCACTTGTGTCAGTGCCCAGATATGGTGTTGTTATGGATACATGTGCTATTACCCCAACATACGTAGCTTGATTTGTTCTGTGAACATCTTCACAAGTCCTAGTACCGATCACCCAATCTAAAACCAGCGGCATCTTTTCTTTGTCCTGTAGATTGCGAAGGGAGTCTACGGAGAAATCGAACGTGCCTTTTCTGCTAATAAACGCATAGCCACAAGGATTGAAACTCTATACTTTTGTGTGATTATCAATACTCTCGGATTTGATAGTAAAATTTTTTAAACCCAATAGGAATATCAAGCTCGCAGCACCCAACACCAGAGCAAGACCCATTTACAATGTACCTAGTGCTTTCACATGCAGACGCGCAGCCGGTTTTGTAACTTTCATTTTGCTGGGAACCATAAAGGTATGCGTTAGTGTCACAACCAACGACCACAAACTTGTTTTGGGTGCTAGAGACGGTGAAATTGACGGTCGTTAGGAGCCACACTACGTTCCATGTACTTAGATCCTGCACACCCTATTCATAACAGTCCTTGGCTATGTGCATCGTGGCTTCAAACTGGCCTTGGAGGGAAATATTTGTAACAGTTAAGTTTCCAAGAATTGGTTGAAATTGGCCGAACGACTTTGTAAGGTTGAATTTTATCAACCATTTTGTTGGTTTTATTCCGTGTCAATTTGCTTGTATTTCAGCACTTAGAAACCCTGTATTTAGGTAGGAATCATGTAAGAGGAGTGTGTGAGAGAATGTGAAGAAATGCTCAAGACTATGCAGCAAAACAGGGACTCGCGACTGGATCACGCTAGTGTCTCGCGACTCGTAAGTCGCCAAATATTGCACACAAGTGAAGCGTGCAGAGAAGAACTTGCGACTAGATCTCGCAGGTAGCTCGCGACTGGCAAGCCGCCAGAAGTTGAACCATCATGCCAACTGTTGCACTACAGAACAAAAATTCCAGTCTGGCCGTTCAGTTAGTTCACGGCTTGAACTTGCAACTCAGTCAAGTTGCGAGGCCAAGCCGTCAGCCAGCTCTATTTTGAAAAACTGACTCTTCGCATTCCAAACACCCACCAGTATATATACCCCTTATACTCACGAAATGTATAGAGCTTCCAGAGAGAATTTTAAGAGAGAAACCTTAGAGAAAAACAAGATTGACTCATCCACAATCTTCACATAGAGACTCTTCAAATTCCTCTACTCTCACCCTCTCCATTGTTAGATCCTTGAGAGGTACATTACCCAAATCCTTTTCTCACCATACCCATATTTGTGAAAAGGTCATTTGGTGCTTTGGGAAGCAGTTAGGAAGGAACCAATTTCATATTAGTAAATGCTATGGTCCAGTAACGGAATCCGGTAAGCTAAAGAAGACAAAGGTTTGGCACAACCTCGTTAGAGAAAGAAGCTTGGAGGGCTTAGGTACACTGGGTAGATTAGGCTTGGAGGGTCTCCTGTTGTCCATGTATCCCAACTTTATTCTTTAGTGGATTACTGACCGCTTAGAAGGTGGCGGAGAGGTTTTACGCAGAGGGCTTCGATTTCCTCTTCGATAACACATCGTAGTGTTGTCTTGTGTTTGAATCTCTCTTCCCTTAATCTTTGTCATTTAATTTCTGCTATGGATGTGATTTTATTTGGCTTATATTTTTTATCTATTTTGTTTTAAGCTTTTGTTCATTTTTCGCACGTACATCGTTTGATATAAAGCTTGAATTGGTAATTTGTAATTTGGCGGTCAAAATGTTCAAGGTATTTTTCACACTATTTGAACTTTCATTTGGTATCAGAGCGGGTACACTTGTTGTGGTTTAAATACCTAAGTGTGATTCTTGACCCCTTGTGTTTATTTGCCATGTATTGTGATTTGTATGCTTCCGTGGTTGTTGATGATTGTAGCATGCCACGTGTTTATGAAAATGCCTCTATGAGTGATAATCCTCATGATTGTGATGCTATGTTACATGAATCTTTGGATGTTGTTGATATTCCTAACATCAAACTCTTTAAGAAAAAGGTTAAGAAATTTAATAAGGATTTGAGCAAGTTATTTTGTGAAAATGATGATTTGATTGCTAAGCTCAATGAATCCAACAAACTAGTTGAGAAATATAAGAAACTTGTTGAAAATTCTATTGAAAAGCTGAAAGAGTTTGAATGTTTGAATGTGGATTTGGATGCTAAACTTGTTTTGTCTAACAAACTTGTTGATGAGCTAAAATGTGAAAATGAATCTCTTATGATGCATGCCAAGTATTTGATTGCTGAGCCTATTGCTAAAAAAGGATGAAAATATTTGTTGCAATCATGTTATGGTACCCGATTTCGTGCCTAGTGTGTGGTCTACCTCAAATGACAAATCGGTGTACATTCCTCCACATAAAAGAAATCAAAAATTGGAGAGAAAGGCTGTCAAGTCATAGCCTTTGGAGAGAAATCTAGGTTTGTTCCAACTTGCCATCATTGTGGTGTGATTGGTCATATAAGACCTCAATGTTGTAAGTTGAAGAGTGAATAAAATCATATGGCTAGATTCCTTCCCAAAAAGCCTAGTAGACCTAAACACATTGTTTGTCACCATTGTGGTGCTTTTAGTCATCTAAGACCTCATTGCTCAAAGTTTCATGCTCTTAACTCTAAGTTTCATGCTCTTAAAAGAATCAAAAGAAAAGAGAAACTTGAGTTTTTTAGAAGTTGTGCTAAAAAGAGTAAACTGGATTTGAGTGAAAATAACACGTTGTTAAAGAAAATGTTTAATGCTCTTAATTCCTTGACTATGTGCATCTCCGGTTCTCATTCTTCCAACCCCTGTCTCACTTCTCTTGAGACACTCATTCCAAACAATTGTTCTGTTTGGATGAGGAAGGGTTCTTATGGTTGAGCTTTTGCTTTTTTGATCCTTGATCTAATTCTTTCGATCTTTGTAGGACCCTTCATACATTAAATGTCATATCTTCATGCATTTTGTGCATCTTGCATTTATTCATATACATTGTTTTTGTTTTGATCTTACTTTTATGTTTTAGTTTTGTGTGAGTAAAAATCCAATTCCACATAAAAAGTAAAAAATTCAAAAAGTTTGATCGTATATGTTTGAGCACATATCTCATGTGAGTTTGGCCCAGTACCTTTGTACAAATGGCTTTGTGCATTTACGAGCTTAGCTTGTTCTTTATGCACTCATATCATTGTGGAAAAAATCTTGACACCTATGTGTGATTGTTGTAAATTGATCTTCAAGCTTGTTATGAATGATTAGTTAATAGTCATGTTGGTTTTGATACATGCGTAGACTTGTGCCTATATCTCTTCCCACTCTTTTATTTTTCTTTGCTTAAAGAGCTTA
This sequence comes from Lithocarpus polystachyus, assembly GCA_033629205.1. Taxonomy (NCBI): domain Eukaryota; kingdom Viridiplantae; phylum Streptophyta; class Magnoliopsida; order Fagales; family Fagaceae; genus Lithocarpus; species Lithocarpus polystachyus. Next base: position 87,869,892 of record CM066165.1, on the reverse strand, counting down.
ACTAATATAAATCTCAAAATGAAAAGAGATAATGAGCTGCAAAAGCCATCGCACATACTAGTATTTGACTAGGAAAAAGGGAAAGCGACTTTTATGAAAATGTATGATGCCCAAAAAGCCAAAGGCTTGTTCATCAAATTGAAATATCAAAAATTCCAGGCATCGATCTCAAAATGAGATGTATTGATTCAAAATGATCAAATGTTGAGAATTATAAAGAAGCCAAATGAAAAGCTTCAAAAGTTATGTAATCTTTTTCTTGTGGGAGGTCATATATGCATATTTTTATAATTGAGATAGACCACTTGTCTTAGCACTAGTTGTGTATGACTTGATTGAATTGATCATTGAAGTTTCAATCTAGACTAAGGACTATTCCACATTTGATACACACACAACACACATGCCTAATGTTCAATGAATGCCTTATTCATTTGTTCGATTGTACTTGTTTAAATGTGATGTGTGTGTGCTCAACTATATATGGATCAATCCAAAAAGATTTTTGATCATTTTATATGTTTTTGGAAGTGATTTTTATCACTCTTTGTGTTCATGTTTAGTGCTTACTTTGTTTTTCATTGTTTAAACATATTTTGTGTTGAAAAACTGGTGTCAGAATTTTTGGCTACTTGTTTTGGTGACTTGCCCAGTCACGAGATCAAGTAGAGAGTTTTGGCGACTCGCCTAGTCGCGAGACCCAGTCGCGAGGATTACACAGAATGTTTCGCGGCTCATTCGCAACTCGCTTCATGGCTCACCCAATCGTCAAACTCCCAAAAACAGCTTTTTAAAGGGCTTTTTGTGGGAAACCTATTTTAAACCTTACCCATCCTCTTTTTAACCTCTCTTTCAATATTTTTACATCAAAACCCAATCAATTTGAATGGTTTTTCATTCCATTAACATCTCTAAGGTAATTCTAAACTCTTTCCTTTGATTTTGATTCTTAGATTATGTTTTAGAGAGTTTTTGTGCTCTTGGTTGGGATTTTCATCATAGGGGTTGGGGAAACTTAATTTTTGTCAAATTTTTATATGGGATTGGTTTTTTTTTTTTTATGATTTGCTTCGGATGTTGGCCCCTTGTGGCAAAAAAAGCATGTATTAAGGGTGGATTTCATGATGTTCATGCATTGCTTTACATTGTTGTTCATAGTGTACACATTAGGTGTTTGATAAAATGCTTCTTAGGCATTTTCTCACTTGTTTGGACTCCGATGAGTACCAAACTTTGGGATTTCTCATGCTTCCTCACTAGGATCATGTTTGGTTCATTGGTTGTGTATTTAACACACCTTGCTCCACATGTACATTTTTCATGCTTTGGTCATACATTACACATAGCCACCTCTTGCACACACATTTGCTACCCTTGTCATGCATTGGTCTATACCTTGTGTCTTCATCCTAGCATGTCATGTTTACCTTATGCTTTGTAGCATTTTGTTTTGTCTTAGGTTTGAGCTTCATTTTCTCATTCACATCGCACCCCTCATACCTTCATCTCTTGCCTTCATTTCTCCTTGACCCTTTGTCTATTCCTGATAAAAGGGGGGGAGAGTATACCAGAGAGTTTTTGTTTTTTCCATATGATCCTTGTGCACATTCTTAGGGGGAGAAATTCTATTTCTCGTGCCCATGTGTAGGAGGAGAGATATTCCATAGGGGAGATGCATATACCAAGGGGGAAAAGACATTGTGTTAATAAGAAAACTTTGTTTTGATTGTGTTTCTTCATGATTGTTTTCTAGGTTGCTTTGTAGTGCTTTGAGTTATGTTTAGTATCTATGCTTTGTTGTTCTCATTGCATCGTGTTGGAGTGTTGAACATGCATACATCCTTATGCTATTGTGCTTCATTGAATGCATGTTCGGATGATCATTTGCATTGCTATTTGATCATTGTAGTCATCGAGGGCTTCGGTTTGAGGGCAGCGGAGGGCAGCGGAGAGGTTTTACGTCGAGGGCTTCGGTTTCCTCTTTAATAACACATCGTTGTGTTGTCCTGTGTTTGCATCTCCCTTCCCTTAATCTTTGTCATTTAATTTCTGCTATGGGTGTGATTTTATTTGGCTTAGATTGTTTATCTATTCTGTTTTAAGTTTTTTTTCATTTTCCGCATGTATATCATTTGATAAAAAGCTTGAATTGGTAATTTGTAATTTGGGGGTCAAAACGTTCAAGGTGTTTTTCACACTATTTGAACTTTCAGACTTGTGACAATTCACGACAAAATTAGGATCTATGGAACAACCTTCACTTAGGCCAAATGGACATGGAATCTCCATATCTGTCCGTCCGTATGTTGACTTTAAGCCCACTACACCACAAAGGGATAAAGGAATACGAATGGAACCTCCACCGTCTGTTCCAAGTGCAATTAGACATAGTCCAGAAGCTACAATTGCTGCTGGACCTGAGGAAGATCCACCAGTATACCTTTCAGGTGCATAAGGATTTCTTTTTGTTTCGTAATTTGGATTACTTCCTGTTGTACCCATGCCGAACTCATGCATATTTGCCTTCCCTAAAAAGATTACACCACAGGTACGCAATTTTGAAACAGAAATCGAATCCTTGTTAACAGAGCGAAACTCATGCATCCATGTACTTGCACCCTTAGATGGATGAGGGAAGCAATCTATATCATCCTTGATTGCCATGAAAATCCCGTCCAATATAGATAATGGTTTTCCTTCCTCAAACCTTTGTGTAGAGGCTGCAGCTTGCTTCCTGACTTCCTCAGCATCAAAGGAAATCAATAATGGTGGCGGGGGTTTCTTGCTGCTGAACTCTTCGATAACTAGGATGATGTACTCTGCCACCATAGATGAGGTCACAAGCCTTGACCAATAAGCATGGGCATAATCACGTATCTTCCAATACCGGAATGATGAAGCTGGTTCCACGTTCTCGCGGCTGGCAGGATCATAATGTGGAAGACACTTTAAGGCTGATTCAACTCGGTCCTCAGGTTTTCCATATTCTTTAAGGACAAGAGGAGGGAATTCAGGTTTAAACATGGGAGCCTTAGGTATGACCGTATTCCGCAACATCTACCAATCCAATTCTCTTATAGTCAACAACAACCCCACTTGATTGTTACACATAATTCAATCTAAGATGTAACAAAAACTGAAAAAAATGAAATAAGAGACTCTGTTTCTAATAGTTCAATTATTAGAGCTAGAATGAAAAACACATAAAAATGGGAAGAAATACATAAAAAAGTTTGTCACTGAATTAAGCCATAAACCAAAAAAAAAAAAAAAAAAAAAATGGACCACATTTTAAATAGTTCAGTTAGTAACGCTTAAATGAAAAAACCTGATATTAAACTACCTACGTTGATTTCTTAATATATATGACAGTAAAATACAGTTTCCTCAAAAACAGATTTTATAGGTTTCAAATCATGTCATATGTATAAATTAATTCATAAATTGTATCGAAAATTATTTTTAATTTTGTAAGGTTGAAATTTATCAACTATTTTGTAAGCTTTATTCCGTGTCAATTTGCTTGTAATTCAGCACTTAGAAACCCTGTATTTAGGTGGAAATCATGTAAGGGCAGTGTGTGAAAGAGTGTGAAGAAATGCTCAAGACCAAGCAGTGAAGCAGGGACTCGCAATTGGATCTCGCGGGTGGCTCGCGACTAGCAAGCCACCAAAGGATGTACATGAGTGAAGCATGCAGAGAAGCTGAACAGTCATGCTAGCTGGAGCACTACAGGACAAAAAATCCAGCCTGGCCATTCAGTTAGCTCGCGGCTTGAACTCGCAACTCAGTCAAGTTGCGAGGCCAAGTCACCAACCAGCTTTGTTTTGGAAAAACTGACTCTTCGCATTCCACTCTCACTCCAGCATAAATACCTCTTTTACCCACGAAATGTAAAGAGCTTCTAAAGAGAATTTTGAGAGAGAAACCCTAGAGAAAACAAGATTGACTCATCCACAATCTTTACATTGTGACTCTTCAAATTTCTCTACTCTCACCCTTTCCATTGTTACATCCTTGAGAGGTTCTTTAGCCAAATCATTTTCTCACCATACATATATCTGTGAGAAGGCTTTTTGGTGCTTCGGGAAGTAGTTAGGAAGGGACCAATTGATATTGGTTGATGTTATTGGCTATAGCGGAATATAGTAAGCTAAAGAAGACAAAGGTTCGGCACAACCTCGTTGGAGCAAGAAGCTTGGAGGGCTTAAGTACACTGGGTAGATTAGGCTTGGAGGGTAATGCCTCCAAGCCAAAGCCCCTTTTTCAGTTTGGCTCAGGAATTTTGTCAAACACTTTGAGGGTGAAGGGTTGGGGTTCTGTTCTCTTCAGCCACACCCTCAAGTGGGGTTGTTCTGCCTTGGGGTGTTGGGGCTTCTCTGATTTCAATCAAAATACAGCCATGTATAATTAGATATTTGCAAATTCGAACTCAAATTTCTCTACAAACTCACCCCAAACTCAAATTAGCTACCAAAAATAAAAGTAAAAATTTGATAGGGGTAGAACCCAACAACAAACCCATTGGTAGAAACCCAAGTGTCCACAACGTTGTGGGGGAGAAGAACTGAGGGTGAAAGAGGGAGAGAAATTGTTGTGAGTGAGAGATGGGTAGTACCAACAAATGTAAAGCCGGAGAAGGGTGGTGCCAGAGAAGGTGGAGTCGTTGAGTTGTGCAAGAGAAGAGTTGATGGTGGCTTGCGTTTTGGACTGAAAGTGGAGCCGTTGAGCTGCATTTTGCGTGTGGGGAACAACAGAGCGTAGGTCTGCGTTTTGGAGGAAGGAGAAGGCAAAGCAAGAGAAGGTTGCGTGTTGGGGAACGGCAGAGCAGTTTATCAGGTTTTAGAAAAATATTTTGCATTTATATTTTTATTTTTGGTTTTAGAAAAGTTTTTTTTTTATGGGTTTTTCTTTTAAATATTGTACTGCCGTGCAAAATTGTGGGAGTTTCAAAAGTTTCGGTTATATATATATATATATATATATATTGATGAGAACAGAGAAACTCAACAATTATGTCAAGAGGATGCCTTATTTCTTATGTGCTGGGTGGGTGGGTGGGTGGGTCCTTTACAATGTGCTAAATGTCTAGCATTAATTTTTTACCCAAAAAAAAAAAAACTGTCTATTGTAAATGTCATAGGTTAATTATTTTTATAAGCTGATGGTCCTAGATAGACAGACACAAATATATCCACTATAGGTATCAACATGAGTTTCTCCACACAAAAAAAAAAAAAAAAAAAAAAAAGAAGTATCAATATGAGTGATTCTTTTTTTTTTTTTAGAAGAAGATATGAGTGAATCTAGATCTAAAGTATATGGGATTATTATGATACTTGTGTTTATAAGGAGTTTTTAGTTTTAAAAATCTGAGCCAGATAATCTGATTTTTTTCACTTTCAAAACTAGTTCTTTATATTAAAAAAATAGAGTAACCCATCCAGTAATAATAATAATAATAATAATAATAATAATAATAATAATAATAATAATAATAATATTGTAACTCACAAGAGATTAAATTTTCTATGCCTTTGACAAGTGACAAAAGTTCCACAAACCACAATTCACGCTAGTTAATAGAGTGACCCACAAGACCTTAATTTTCCATGTCATGAGCCAAAGACTTTTTGAAAGATTTTACTAGGTTAAAGTCTTTTTTAAGATAATGAGAGCTAAGGAGCTAAAGAAAAGCCCAACCCATAAAATACGCTAATACTAGGGATTAGAATTGGGTTGTGGTCTCCCCCTAGGTTGAACCGGTTAGAAATGAATTCATTATGAAAAACTATTGGAAGAAGAATGAGATTAGTGTTAGTTTCTCTTCTCAAAAAAGAAAAAAAAGAAAAAGATTAGTGTTAGTTTCCTCCCTTCAAAGAAAGTAAACACTAATTTGAAACTTACCAAGATAATTAACACAATTTCTCCTAGTTCAATCTAGCATGAATTTGGGTTCCAGTTAGCTCAACTAATAAAGCCTTTGATGGTTAAATAAGAGATCTGGGGTTCAATCCCTGTCTACACTAAAAACCAATTGGTGTCTTGGTCTGATGATAAAGAGCTATCATCAGAAGCAAATGCCATAGGTTATGACTATCCAAAAAAAAAAAAAAAAATCTAGCATGAATCTTTAGCAAATAGTTTTATAGTCCAAAAGTCATGCTAGTTAATAGTTGGGCCATGATACCATTACTTTCCGAGTCTAAATTGAATTTCTGAACACTAATCAAAGACTCATTCAATACAATTAGGAATTAAGTCTTCTAACAGAATCACATGTTTTGAATTCTATTGGATAATTCCGTAGTTATAACAAAGGAGAAGGCTTTGAATCATGAAGATACTAGGAAGTATCAACTAATTGAGCAATAAAAATATAGGCATGGGTTTTGAAGTTTATTCTCCCATAACACATGTTTTCAAGTTTGAATGAATTTAGAGAATCAATGACTTGAAAAGAGTAGTTGTATATCATCAAACAATTATATAGGTCAAAAGTCACGCTAGTCGATAGTGGGACCAAGTGGCCATTACTTCTCTAATAGTACCACATGTTTTGAAGTTTTTTTGTTTTTTTAATTGATAGTTATACAGAAGAGGGAAGATTGAAATCCTTGATGTCTCCATTTATAGTTATATCCAATTAGAATATACTATCTTTTCAAATAAAGCAACCTCACAGTAAATAAATTTTAATTTAGGTTTGATTAAATTTCCTTGAACCAATTTTAATAAATATGCATATTCTACACTAAGAGGTCTCTAACTGACCTTTTTATTCATTAATACTTATTAAACGAAGGCTAAATTACAAATTACACCTCTAACGAAAAAGTAATGGAAGACCTAAAATTGACTGAGATGATTGCTACACGTTTGATAATTGCCATACACTTAGTCTTGCAATTATACAATCTGCATCAAACAATTGTTAAATTGTCCAAAATTTTAAGATTATAACTTTCCAAGTCTTTGAAAGTTTCAAACAATGACCAAAAAAAATTGGAAGTTTTGAACAATGACCAAAGACTCGGTGAGACGTTAACAAGATTAAAGACTTCTAATAATGGTGTGTCTCTTGTTTTTATGATCAAAGGTATCTGGCATATCAATGACTTAAAAAGAGTCGCGATTATTTTCTCCCAAACAAATTTTAGGAGATAAAGCTACTAATTAAACTTTTCTTACCTGTTATTTTGGAAGACTCTGTCTTCCCCATAAGTCCACTCCCCCCATTAACTTATTAAAATATTACAAAATGTATGTACGCATATTTTGTAAGGCTCATACAACTGCTTAACTCTAGTAACAAAGTTCAAGTAGAGATAGGCTATATGTTAGATGAGTTTTCAATGGACATTGCATTTGGATTTATTTTTCTTTTTATGAGAACTCATGAAGGCTTTAGGTGTGACTAATAGTTGATTTTGGTTCTTCCATTAGCTACGGAGATGATAGGAAAATTAAATGAAAAGAACTTAAAGAGGTAGCTACAAAGAAAATCTAACCGAAGAGTTCCTTTAACTCCAAAATGTTAAGACTAAATCTGAAGAATTTTTCATAGTTTTAAAAACCGGATTGGACTGGCTGGTTCGACCGGTTCAACCGGGAACCAGGAGCCAGTCTGGTTCGGTTAAAACCCCCAAAACCAGTCAACAACCGGTCAAAAATCGGAAAATTGAGCAAAAACCAGGGTTGAACCGAAAATTTGAAAAAAAAAACGGTTCGATGCCCGGTTCGGTTTTTAAAACCATGGAATTTTTCTTTTGGCAAAATTTTAAACCCAAAATATGTTTGTGATTTTAATTTTCGTAAAGTTTTAGCTTTTCTGGTTATATTTTTCAAAAAATTCCAAGTGGCAACTTATTTTTTGACATAAAAATAATATTTTAATATCACCGTTAACAATGTCAGCATTTTTTTTTCCAACACTTATGATAATGACCATTTTAACACAATACCAAAAGGTAAGAGACCAAATTAACAAATAACCTAAAGGATAGAGACCAACTATATATAGTTTATCCTTTTTTATATTAATAACTAACTTATATTTATATCTAAAAAACTAAATTAAATATATATATATATATATATATGATTTTATCTATAATTGTTTTCTTCCTCTTGTTTGTTATATAAATAAATTGAATTACATTGGTGTGCTATAAATAAATTGAATTACAATTGTGTGTTATTTGAACATTATTATTTATTTTAGGAAAAATGTAATTCTTATAAAATTTAATTATTATAAGAAAGAAAAACTATAGCCAATATTAATATATTAATATCGCTATTGATTTTTTTTTTTTTTTTTTTTTTTTGAAGTCAGCAATTGATTCTATTTAGGTATGATATATTGTAATATATCATATATATAATTTTAAAATTTTGAAGTCACTGTTTCTTCTTTTGCGTCAACCAATAACAGTTTGGCCCTTTAATATTTTCAGCTGCAAATATTCAACATTTATTTTAGAAAACTAGCTTGTTGATATCGCCATTTGATCTATCAAGGCATGATATGTTGCAATTAATTTAAGTGTATGTCAATTATCAAACGTATAGCAATCATGATATTCGGGTCAATTTTATAGTCCAAAATTTTAAGATTATAACTTTCCAAGTTTTTGAAAGTTTCAAACAATGACCAAGAGACTTTGGAAGTTTTGATCAATGACCAAAGACTTGGTGAGACGTTAACAAGATTAAAGTCTTCTAATGGTGTTAGTTGTTTTCATGAGTTAAAGGTATCTGGCATATCAATGACTTAAAAAGAGCTGCGATTATTTTCACCCACACAAAATTTTAAGAGATAAAGTTACTAATTAAACTTTTCTTACTTGTTATTTTGGAAGACTATGTCTTTCTCATAAGTCCACTCCCCCTAGTAACTTATTAAAATATAAAAAATGTATATATGTATACATATTTAGAAAAAACTAGTGCATATTAAGGAAGATCAATCCAAACAATCATGCATTATAATGTTTAAGTTGCACCAATTATATTCTTGTTATCAGTTTATCATTTTTTTGTAATACACTTTATTACTTTAAACAAAAATGTAGTACAATTTATAGTGTCTTTAAAATTTTAGTAATAAGAGAATCAAAGATTAAGAAATAGAAATAACATTAGGTATATAAGAAAAAAAAAAAAAAAACAGTTCTACTTAATGAAAATAGGAAAGATGATTGTTTGCTACGCCGTTGTATGCATGAAATACAATACCAAATTGGATCCTTTAGAACCACATTTTTTGAAGTCTTTTGGATAATTTGATAGTTATAACAAAGGAGGGAGAATTTGAATCATGGAGACTCTGAGAGGTGTCAACTCTACAAACATTTTGGCACAAGTTTTGAAGTATATTCCCCCGTAACAGTACAGGTTTTCAAGTAAGAATGAATTTAGAGAATCAATGACTTAAAGTCTGTAGTTGTATATCATCAAACAATTATATAGTTCAAAAGTCACGCTAGTTGATAGTGGGACCATTCGGCCATTACTTTCCAAGTTTAAATTTTTTTTATGATCAATAACTAAAGACTCATTGCAAAGATATTAGAATTAAAGTCTTCTAATAGTACCACCTGTTTTGATGTTTATTTATTTATTTATTTTAATTTAATAGTTATAACAGGGGAGGGAAGATTAGAATCCTTGATGTCTCCATTGATAGTTATATCTAATTATAATACAATATCTTTTCAAATAAAGCAACCTAACAGTAAATAAATTTTAATTTAGGTTCGACTAAATTTCCTTGAACAAATTTTAATTAGTAGGTATATTCTACTCTAAAAGTTCTCTAATTGACTTTTTATTTATTAATACTTATTAAACGAAGGCTAAATTACAAATTACACCTCTAACTTTGACTTGTTTTTAATTCAATTCTTTAGGTTTTACTCTTTTTCATTTTAGTCTCTTAACTTTCATTTGTTTTCATTGTATGCCTTCTATCCAATCCACATTGGACAATAATGACGGAATTACTAAACTAAAAACATATTTAATTTTAAGATTGAAAAAACAAATGAAACTTAAATGACTAATTTGAAAATAAGTTCAAGTTGGAGGATGTGATTTGGAGTAGTTAAACTTAGATAAATATGTTTTACATAAAAATAAAAAGTTCTTGATCATTACATGGGATGTTGATGAGTAGATAAATAGATATGTAATTATAGTCCATCTTTATTTTTATTTCATTTGAGGAAAAAGTAATCGATGATGTAAAACTAACCTAAATATCATGATTGCTACACATTTGATAATTGCCATACATTTAATCTGCAATTATGCAATCTACATCAAACAATTATTATATAGTCCAAAATTTTAAGATTATAACTTTCCAAGTTTTTGAAAGTTTTAAACAATGACCAAAAGACTTTTGAGGTTTTGAACAATGACCAAAGACTAGGTGACAAAGTTTTCATGATTAAAGGTATCGGGCATATCAATGACTTAAAAAGGGGCGCGATTATTTTCTTCCACACAAAATTTTAAGAGATAAAATTACTAATTACCACCGTGCACCCTTGGTGCGGTGGTCACTCCACAAGTATAAATACTTGTGGGTTGTGGGGGGCAAGGGCCAAGGTTCAAGTCTCCACGAGGGAGTTTCACACACATATACCACTTAGATTAGGTTAGAGTAGAAATTCTATCTTATATATAAAAAAAAAAAAAAAAAATTACTAATTAAACTTTTCTTACCTGTTATTTTGGAAGACTTTATCTTCTCTATAAGTCCACTCCCCCCAGTAACTTCTTAAAATAATATTAGAAATGTATGTATACATATTTAGAAAAAGTTAGTCCATATTATGAAATATCAATCCAAACAATCATGTATTATATTGTTTAAGTTGCACCAATTACATTCTTGTTACCAGTTCATTATTTTTTTGCAATACACTTTATAACTCTAAACAAAAATGTAGTACAATTTATAGTATCTTTAAAATTTTAGTAATAGGGGAATCAAAGATTAAGAAATAGAAATAACATTAGGTACATAAGAAAAAAAAAAAAAAAACAGTTCTACTTAATGAAAATAGGAAAGATGATTGTTGGCTACGCCATTGTATGCATCAAATACTATACCAAATTGGATCCTCTAGACCTTATCACTTTATGTTCAACTTTTATTAAGATTTTTTTTTTTTTTTTGCTGAGATTATTAAGAAATTTTCTGCTTTTACAATGATCTTGGATAGAATATTCCTAAGGGTGTTTTTTCACAAGTGCTTCCACTCTACTAAAGTAAACTTCCCTTTAAACCAATGGCTTGAGTACTGGCCTTTTTTATTTGTGCATTTGGCATGTGCCTAGATTATATTGATTTAATTAATAATTATGCCAAGAGAACGCCTTTCACTTATTTGCTGGGTCCTTGACAATGTGTTAAATGTGTAGCATAAATGTCATAATAAGTTAATTATTTCCATATACCGATGATTCTAAATAGGCAAAGACAAATTTATAATAAAAGATAAAAATATATATATATATATATATCCATAATATATATTAATAAGAATCTATCCACTAGAGGCATCAGAATGAGTAAATTGAATTATAAAGTAGATAGGATTATTATTATACTTTTTTTTTTTTTTTTTTTGGTAAACAGATTATTATTATACTTGATTATATATAGGGAGTTTTTTTATATATACCTAACCCGGATAACCTTATTTTTTGACTTTCCAAGCTAGTTAATAGAGTGAGCCACATAATCCTTTCCTGGTTATGGTCCCTTCTGATTCTCGTGGCCGCCTATAAATAAAGATGCATGTATCTATGACAACTCAATTCCAAAACACCCAAAATATATTATATATCCTTCTCATTTCTCTCAAAGCCAGAGCAAACATGGTACTCTTCTTTCTCATTTCCTTCCTCTTCCTTTCTCTACCTAATTCATCTCTCTCTTCTTTTTCTTTTAATTCATCTACACCTCTTTGCCTTTCCGACCAAAGCTCTGCTTTGCTCCATTTCAGAAACTCTTTTTCTGTCCGTCATTCTGGTTTATCTAATTTGTGGTGTGATTTATATTCCTATCCTCCGAAGAATTCGTGGAAAATGGGTACAGATTGTTGTGGGTGGGATGGGGTCACCTGTGATACGATGACAGGTCATGTCATTGCTGTCGACCTCAGTTGCAGTCGCCTTCAAGGTCCCATCCATCCCAATACCACCCTTTTCTCTCTTCGCCATCTCCAGAGGCTCAACCTTGCTTACAACGATTTCGATGGCTCCACAATTTCATCTAAGTTTGGTGGCTTTGCAAACATGATGCATCTCAACCTCACTGGCTCCTCCGTTGTTGGCTCCTCCTTTGCTGGTAATGTCCCTTCCGAAATCTCCCACTTATCCAAACTGGTTTCACTTGATCTCTCTGGGAATATTGACATGAGAATAGAAACGCCTAATTTGAAAAGGCGTTTCTATTCTCATGATATGTCTTCTGTTTCAACTAATTGTCTCACAAATTTGTCGTCTTCTTTAACTTCTCCTCCAGATACTCCGTGTAGCTCACAACTACAATCTCACCGGTTCCCTTCCAACGTATAACTGGAGTACTCCTCTCAAGTCCTTGGTTCTCTCTGAAACTGGATTCCTAATTAACTTACCTAATTTAATCAGCAACCTCAAGTACTTAAAACATTTGTGTGTCGGTGGATGCAATTTCATAGGTTCATCGTATCCAACATTTCTTTCAAATCTCACACAAATAACTGTTTTGGGCCTTTCATATGGTAACTTTGGTGGTCAGTGTCCATGGTCCCTCCTAAACAATACAGGACTGACTTACTTAGATCTCTCACACAACAATTTCATAGGGCAACTTCCGGAAGTTACGACAAACTTGACCCAAATTTTCTCTTCAAATAATTCATCTAATTGTCAACTAGTCAACAAGATTCCTTCCAATCTAGAATATCTCTACTTGTCTGGTAACTTATTGAATGGGACAATACCATCTTGGGTGTATACAATACCATCTTTGCGTTACTTACATCTTGGTCATAACCAATTCACTGGGCATATTGGTGAATTCCAGCATAACTCATTAATTTCTCTAAATGTTTCCTTCAATAATTTTAGTGGCAATTTGGAGTCAAAAATATTCTCAAAGCTCAAAAGTCTTCAATCTCTTGATGTGTCAAATAATCCCCACCTATCACTACACTCCTTCACATCTGCCACCAATATTTTGTCCAAAATTTACTTATTACATTTGTCTTCTTCCAACATAACCGAAATTCCACAGTTTTTACGAACTGCAGAAAATATAGAATACTTAGACCTTTCCAACAACCATATCAAAGGCAATATTCCATCCTGGGTAATGGAGGTGGGGAAGGATTCATTGTATTACTTTTCAATCTCAAGGAATAATTTAACTGGACACATCCCTTCCTTGATTTGCAATCTTAGTTCCCTCAGATTCCTTAATTTCTCTTATAACCACTTGAATAACATGATTCCTCCATGTTTGGGAAAGTTAAGTGATAATCTCAAAGACTTGAGTTTACAAAGTAACAATCTTAATGGCACTGTCCCACCAACATTTGCAAAGGGATGTCAATTGAGAAGTCTAAAACTCAATGGCAACCAATTGGAAGGGGCATTGCCACAATCATTGGTCCATTGTAGAAATTTGGAAGTTCTAGATTTTGGTAACAACAAGCTTAATGGCACCTTTCCTTGTTGGTTGGAAACTCTTTCAGAGTTGCGCGTTCTTATCTTGCGATCAAACAACTTTCATTGTGCCATAGGCAATTCCAAGACCAAATTCCTATTCCCTAATTTGCGAATCATAGATCTCTCTCACAACGAGTTCCATGGTCTTTTGCCAACAAACTTTTTCATGTATTTAAAAGCCATGATGAATGCGAACGTAGACAAAGGTGAATTGAAATATATGGGTGATCCTTATTATCAAGATTCTGTGACAGTGGTGATGAAAGGGTATTTCATAAATTTGGTGAAAATCCAAAGTCTATTCACAACCATTGATTTCTCCAACAATAATTTCAAAGGAGAAATTCCAAAGGTAATTGGAGAGCTTCGATCATTGAAGGGGCTTAATTTTTCACACAATAATCTTATAGGTTGTATGCCTCAATCATTGGGAAATTTAACCAATCTTGAATGGTTAGATCTCTCCTCAAACAAGCTCATAGGTGAAATTCCTATACAATTGGCAGATCTCACAATGCATTTTTAAACCTATCAGAAAATTATCTTTTTGGACATATACCCCAAGGTAAACAATTCAATACCTTTACGAATGATTCTTACTATGGGAACCTTGGGTTATGTGGATTTCCAATGACAAAAGCTTGTGGCAATGATGAGGGACAACAACCATCGCCATCATCAACCATTCAAGAAGATGATTTCGAATTTGAAAATGGGTTTCATTGGAAAGTTGTATTGTTGGGGTATGGTTGTGGATTCATGTATGGTTGTGGATTCATGTATGGAGGAAGACATAACAAGTTACAAAGATCCTAAAAGAATGCTCGTGGACGAACTCATTGAAGAAGAATTTAGTGGATACAAATACAGATTCTAGGTATATTTTTATATACTAATATATTTGAAAATATCTATTTCATAATTTTTTGCTTCCTTAAAACTGTCTTTATATTGGTAAGAAGATTCTTCTTTTTTAATTTCCCTTATGCTAGTTTGGAATGGTTGTACTTGTGTTAATGTGAGGCTTATTACTAGTGTTACTGGGCGCATAAGCTTCTATGCTTCCTTTAAAAAAAAAAAAAAAAAACCTTTTAAGTTTAAGGTATAGCCATACCAGAGAGTATATTGGCTACTACTATGTAACCACCACATTTTAATGGTTTATTTATGTCAGACTTCATTTAATGACCCTGCTTTATGCTCTAGTGTGAGAAGAAATTTCTCTACTCCATTGCAACTCTATCTACATCTTGTGGTCAGGGTATTTGTTTTTTAAATGTGCAACTTCACTGCTTAGTTGCAGCTTCAAATAATCGGGTTATATTCTATTACATATTTCAATTGTTATTATTATTACATCCTTGTAATATTACCTTCCTTTTGCAAAATAAAGATCTTGTTGGTTGGATTGCATGAAGAGTGGTTTTTTATTTATTTATTTATTGAAGAGCGGTGTTAATTACCCTAGTGCTACCTAGGATGCTTATATTGATTGTGGGGAAAGCTTAGAAACTTATAATGAATTGAATATATGTTCCTAGTGATTTTTGCTGTATTGGTTTCCACAAATTGTTACATACACCTTTACTAGTTGTTTCAGGAACTTTTTGGTTATGGTTTTTCAGGTCTAAAATTTCAAAAAATTCAAAAAAAAAAAAATGACATACTTTTCTTCTTCCAAATTCTGTTAAACTAACAATAAAGAACAGCTCTTAGTAATTCTTTTTGTTGGAGTGCTCTTATATACAGGCTAGTGGCCCTTTCTATCTCTCTAATATGATGGAGGGACAGCATTCATTCATAATTTAGATCACTAGCTGACATTCCACGACCAGATAATGATAAAAAATTTGTATGTTCTTATTTTTGGTGTCTAATTTCTTGCCATTTATTTTTAGGTACTGATTTGTTGGTCTTAATTTTTTGTGGGATTTTCTTGATCCGGGCTGTGGTGCTTCGGTCCTTTTTGATGACAGCAATTGTTATAAAAACCATTTCAGACCTTGAGGGTTTTCAATAAAATTGATTTCATCAAGGAGGAGCTTGAAAAGGCTTGTCCAAGGGTATTTTCATGCGCTAATATTGTTTCTATTGCCACAAGAGGTGGCATTATGCTGGTCTGTTCTTGATCCTTAATCTTCCTATTCTCTCTCTCTTTAAAGATATTTTTGTTAATATCCATAGTCCTTTAGCAACACTCTAAGGTTTAGGATTTGATGATTGTTTGTGGACAACAATTGTTGAATGAAACTTGGGTAAAATGTAAGAAACAGACTTTAAAAGAGTTGGTACCTCTTTACATTTTTTTTTGTTGAGAGGAGTCTATAAAGTACATATTACTTGTGGGGAAAGATTAGAAAGTTAATGAATTGAGAATATGTTCCTAGTGATTTTTGCTGTTTTAGTTTCCACAAATTGTTAGTCACCTTTAATTAGCCAACTATTTGTTTCAAGCACTTTTTGATTATGGTTTTTCAGGTCGAAAACTTCAAAAAATTTAAAAATAAAAAAAAAAAGGAAAAGAAGAAGAAAAAGAAAGAAATAAAAGAGAAATACTTTTCTTATTCCAATAAACTGACAGTAAAGAACAGCTCTTGGGAAGTCTGATGATGTGCTTGGCCCCAAATGCAGTTAGCTGGCCACCTTTCATTACCTGTGCAGCAGCTGGATGTTTGATGTTAAACAAAGACAAAAGGTTTGTTCCATATTTGATTTTGCCTTGACTTCTCATTTCTTTTTCTTCTTAGGAATTTAGCTGGAACATGCTTGTAAATTATTGTATTGTATGATAGCCACATAGTATCGTTGTGACCTAGAGGGATTTAATTTTTTTGAATTAGTAATAGTGTGAAAAAAATTTTCATATACTTTGGAAATTATATGGGAACACAAAGGTAACATTTTAAATTTGCATTTTACAATATTTTTCTGTTTTGTAGCAATCAGAGAGAGTAAAACATTCAATTTGTCTCAGTATAAATGTCTTTCTGGGTTTGAAGCAAGGGAACCTAAAATTGACCAACTAGTTGTTTCAGGCACTTTTTGGTTATGGTTTTCAAGTCTAAAATGTCAAAAATTTAAAAATAAATAAAATTAAATACTTTTCTTATTCTAATTTCTGTAAACTGACAATCAAGAACAGCTCTATATTGATAACTCTTTTTATTGGAGTTCTTTGATGTAAACTACCATACATGACATCACAGGCTAGACGGCATTCTTTCATATTTCAACAGACACCTAATCTTAGGCTTCTTGGCCTCTTTGATCATCTAAGGGTGCACAGAAAACTGGGAAGATTGGCTATGAATTCATACAGAAACACCTCTCTGACTTGAAGGGGACAGGGCAGCCAAACCCAACTATAACTCCTGATTTCCTTGCTGAGATGAGAATGAGGTGCCAAGACAGTAATAGGACCACCACTCAGCCTTCTTCTTCATCCATGGCTTCATTGGAAATTAGTGAATCTGCAGTGGAGGGTGTCATATTTGTAGGCATTCTCATCTTCAATATCATCTGGGGCAGGTTTTGGCACTCACGACTATCAGAGCTTTTTAAGGGGGAGAGAACTCCTTTTTGCCAATCAGCAATTGATGGCTAATGAGGAGTCCTCAAGATTGGTAAGGGCTTATGCTTCAAATGGATGATTAATCTTTCGAATGGACTTTGCTCAGGTGATGTTAAAGATTTCAGGTCTTAATATTCTGACTAGATCTCAAGGTCTGGTCCGACGAAACTACTCCTTGGCCTTGGTCAATTTCTAAGTGTCAGTCTGGCGATAATGACCTCTTGAGATCTCTGTTCTTTCATATTAGTTTTTCATATGTTTTATTTTTTATTGTAGATGCTGTGACTTCTAAATTTCTTGTCTGTGCTAATTTTTGAGTGTATATATAAAGGCAATGGCAGAGAGTGTAGAGTCTGTAGACATTAGTTGATGCTTTTGGTTGGTATGTCTGTGTTTTAGTTGGTATGGCATAAAGTGTAGACATTAGTTGAAGCAGCTCAAAGATACTGCTGGGAAAGGCTGGTATATCTGTGTCTTAACGAAGAGTTTCTATTTTAGCTTTATATTATATTTTCTTATGTCTGATTGGTTGCTGAGAAAAGGAAAGAGAGGAAAGCTTTGAATTTTATAAACTGTAATGCTTTTGTTTTCAAGTTAATCACTAACTCTCTCCTCAAATAGTCTTAGGTGTAAATGGGTGGAGGAATTTAGTTTTTTTTGGGTCTCAACTAATAAGATTTTTTTATTTTCCCTGCTAACAATGATTACATTCTTTTTTTGGTAAAATGTACGTAGGTTTAACTTGCCTGCACAAACCATCACCCTAGAGATTCAAAAAGATCTGCGTTTTCTGAAGGTGTGGTGAACTCTATTTTTTTCCATGTAATTTGTTTCCACGGCACTACTTTTCAATTATGCTCAAATGATTCTCTGTAACATTTTTAATTGCTTCATTGTTTTTATCCAAAAAAAAAAATTGTTTCATTTTTGAGAATTTGCTTAGTGTTTCAACTTTCAACTTGTGTGCTTTAGGGAATGTACAATTAAGCAACTTGAGTCACTGACTCCATGCAGAAATGGAATTAGGGAAATTATTTAAATGCCTCTTTGTAAATTAAGGTTATAGCTTAAAGTATAATTAAATCTTACTCTTCTACTTAAGAGATTGTTTGACTTTAGATAACTAACAACCTGGAAAAATAGAAATGAAGTAGATGGTAGGGGACTTCCTATTGATGCATTTAATATGTTCTATAATATATATGCAGTCATTAGCCTTTGACTGGATCCATGTTTAGCATTCGAAAATTCTTTTCTATGTATGGAATGTAAAATTTTTACTTACCAAAAAATAATGTTTGTGTAAAATACCAAATTGAAACTAAAAGCTGGTTGATTTTCCACAAGTTGAACTGGAATTGATAATATTTCTGCCAATGACGCTGACAGGGTTGCTGATCTTCTTCATGCCTTGTGTAACTTGTAAGCAGCATCCTTAGGCCTTCTGTAACTTGTAAGCAGCATCCTTTACCCTGCACCATACGAAGATGATTTTCCAGGGATATAAATGATATCTGTTAGTCATATACTGCCAGTTAGTTTTCTTGTAAAATGGCATTGGCATACTCAAGTATAAAAGTTGGGCTGGACTTGAAGTAATTATGATGGTAGTATCCTAGAATCTTTGATTTGTTGCTTTTTCTGGGATATTTATAGTTTCAATTTCAAAATGTAGATTCAGCATCTCAACTTCACTCAAAAAGTTTTGTTTGCATCATATTGACTTGAATGCACATGATTCTAGTTGTTTACATGAAATTCATATCAAGAAGCCATCAAAAAACATCGTAATTTAAGACATGCATTAAATTATGAGGGCCTCTTACTTTGACCAAAGTGAGCGCTCTCTTATCATAACATGTTCCAGATATAGGACTAGACCTAATTCATCTCAGGATTTTTGGAGTTGAACACGTCTCACTCAAACAATTTCCCATTTATTTTTGAATTGTGCTGGAACTCATTTAGACTTTGTCATTATATATTTATCTAAATGATGGAAAGTTGTTTGATACTACTTTAGTAATAGTCTCTCCTCTCACATGAATGATGGGGCTTACTGTGAATTTAATTCGTGGGACTTATTATGATGTATCAAGAAAATAAATTTCTAAGTACTAAATAATTACAATCAAATACTTATATATAAGAACTTAATGTGAAGCTTCCTTTTTCTTTTTTCTTTTTTTTATTATTATTATTATTATGGGGGGAAGGGGGTGATAAGGTATTGTGAAGCTTACATATGCATGTACTGGTTATGGGTTTATCAAGATAATAGGACACTTGCTAATCGACTTTGATGGTTCATTTGCTTGCTCAGAGTTTAGATTCTATAACTTAGGTAGGTTATTATTGATCTCTGAATTCTTGCCCGTGTTCATAATTATAGTTGAGAAGTGCCATTGATCTAAAGAGGCACTACAAGAAGGGTGATTCAAAATCCAAAACATTGACAAGTATTTCCTGGTAAGTCTATTTGTAATTTCTAGACTAATAGTATAGTATGTGATATCTTGGAGCTGTAACTAGGACTATGTATATTCTCTTTTGGGTGGTATACATTTGTTATTTAGGCTTGGCTAATTCATACACCATTTGGTCTTTTGGCAATTAGATTGGGACGGTGATAGGGTCAGCATCAGGCTTCTTCATAGGTAGACTAACAAGGAAGGAGAGAAAAAAAAACAATTGCAACTAAGTTGTTATCTGATTGTACCCTTGCTGATTACAGGTGAGATATGCAACTCTTTCTTGTGTTTGGGTGGAAAACCATATGACCATATCACAACATTATGTGTTGAGTTTAAAGGGTAAAAGGAATGTGGTGTTGTTGTCATTCGTAAAACTTTGTTCTTTTGCCTATATAGAATAGATGGTTAAGATGAATTCAGCTAATTGTTGTCTTAAATGCCATAAGAGCATGCATATCTCAGTTGTAATTTTCAAATGGACTTAAAAAGGAACTTCAAAGTTTAATCAAACATAATTTGTAAAGAAAAGAGCTATGATGTGAAGCATGGTCATCATACATAACAAAAATATAAAAACTTGAGAGAGCATATACTATTATATGGGGCAGGAGGGGGCAGGGGAGCACCAAAAAGATGACCTTGTTGTTTATGATTTGTATTTCTAGAAATTATTTCCAGCAGAAACTTCCATCTTGACTCACCCCCTTATAAGCAAAAGCTAATTTGGAGTCCTCTATTGTGCACCATACACATTTCCATTGCTACATTTAACTAAATCAGAATGATTTGGATTATATTTTAGGAAGTTGTTCCTCTGTCATTGATTATGTGAAGAGCCCAATTATTTTTATGATTATCCGTGTTTGTATTTGATTTAATTCCTTTGGGATAGCCAGAATCTCTCTATGAAATGAAGCTTTAATTTCAGATTTTAATGTATCTTGATTTGTTTTCCTTTTCATGTGGAAACCATTTTCAGGAAGCGCAAGGTTTGAGAGATAGAAGAAAAGAATCAACCAGGGGAAAATGAGAAATGGAAGATAAAAGGTTAGCAGTCGTAGAAGTGTGCAAAGCAAAAAAGGCATTGAAATATCTTCGCCATTTTTTATCATATATTTCGACATTTATAGATCTAATTGGAAAGAGTATAGTATCAAGATCAACCCAAAGAAATATTTGATAAACTATGATACTTTTACCAAGTGACATGAGAAACAGAATCCACTGAACTGATCTATAATTCATAGCTATATTCACACGTGCCGTTTCTCTATGATGTTGGCTCCTTCCCATAGTTTTCATTTTAGAGTTGATCATTATTGTTGTAATGTATAAACGCATGCACCAAGAAATAATATTTATTGATGGGAATTTTGGTTTTTTATTAATCAGAACAAAGATCTTACTGGTTGATTGCTTCAAGAGTAGAGTTAAAGTTCTTTTTATTTCACATTTACTTTTAGAACAAAGCTTGTTACCCTGATGAACTTAAAAATTGACTAAGTCGTTGAGCGCTTAGTACAAATAGCAACAGGCCAACACAAAAACTTGTAGCCAACTTCACCTAGGAAGAAAAGTAGACCAAAGACTAATCATGCTTATTTGAATTATGGTGTTTTTGGACACACTCGTTTCAATTATTTCAAATTATTTGAACATAGACTAAACACATTTTCCACATTTTGAAAAGTATACATCATAATAACAGAGCTTTTTTTTCCAGGGAGAAACAAAATAGAACATGCATCTATTGCCTTTAAAATTAAGCGACAAATATTTTGTGTCAATAATAGAGGTGTTTGTATGGTAAAAACTAGCACTGTTTGGAATGCAGTCATTATTTCTTAGATTGAGTTTAATTATTATGCGAGGATTTTTTTTTCTAAATAATTTATTATGAGGGGCTTTTAAAGGGAAACTCATACCAGCTACTGCAAATACTCTAGTTTTATATATATATATATATATATATATATTTTTTTTTTTTTTAGTGCCAAATACTCTAGTTCAATTAGGCTTTTTCTTTTTTACCCCCTCTTTCTTACGAAAGACCCTTGTTTGTTGAAGGACCCTGGGAAGTTTGATGATGTGCTTGAGCTCGGATGCCATTGTTTGCCTCGGATTTTGGGACAGCAGTTATCTGGCCGCCTTTCATTGCGTGTGTAGCAGCTGGATGTTTGATGTGAAACAAAGACAAAAGGTTTGTTGCAATTTTTTTTTTTTTTTTTTTGCCTTAATTTTTCATTTCTTTTTCTTCTTTGGAATTTAGCTGGAATATGCTTGTAAACTGTTGTTTTGTATCATAGCCACATAGTATCATTGGGTCTTAGATGGATTTAATTTTTTTGAATTAGTAATAGTGTGAAAAAAAGAATCTTATACTTTGGAAATTATATGGGAAGACAAAGGTAACATTTTAAATTTGCAATTTACAATAATATTTCTGTTCTGTAGCAATCAGATAGAGTAAAACAATCAATTTGACTGTATAAATATCATATCTTCTTTTCTGGGTTTGAAGCAAGGGAACCCAAAACTGATTGGAAAGAATTAGTATCATACAGATTTGCAAGAAATGTTTATCTGAAGATGTGCTTTGCTTAACTGTTGTCAAATCATGAGTGACTGCCGAATTGTTCTGGAACTTTTTATTTTGATTTTTTGAGTTAAAAGCAGTAAAGCACTAATATTTTAGGCTAAGCACTATCATTTTGTTTTAAACTATTTTATATGCTTAAAGGCATGATCCTTCAGTGGCTTCTAATCTATATAATTATATATTTTTTCAGGACAATGTGTTTGTTACTATTGTTACTTCTATTCAATACTGGGCATTGTCAAACAAAGCTGCTGATGCTTTCTACAAACTCAGCAACACCAGAGCACATATTCAATCCCATGTCTTTGATGGTATGGATGTGTAAATGGACGTTGAAGTTTAAAGTCACTATGTTAGTCTTAATAATGAAATTAAAAGAGTCATGCCTGTACTATTACTTAAGGTCCCATGGGTCCATATTTGTTAGGAAAATAAATAAATTCTGAGAACTCTAGGCTTTTCTAACTTGATATTGGCTTTTGAAGTTTATGCTAAGAAGTATGGACTTCTTCTCTAGCTTGATGTTGATTTTTTGAAGTTTATGTTAAAACAATTGAAATTTCTATTCTTAGTGAAACAGCTACATAGGATAATTGTTTAATTTTTTTAATGTTCTTTATGATTTGCTTAAAGCATCATGATTAACTATGTATATGATATGCTCTGCAAAAGTGACTATATTAACAATAATGTTCATGTGGAGAGGACCATGGAGGTAATGTATCCAATGTGAATAATATGAGGACAAATGGTGGATAGTGAAAAAAAAAAAAAAAAAAAAATTTCTTACAGTAGTTATGAAATTTTGTGCGCAAAATAATGTCTTTGAGGTTGGGGAAAGTTTCTAGTCACTGTCAATGCATATACTTGTTATGTCATAATTTCCATTTTGACAATTTTACCTATTTGTATATCGTTTGGAAAGACTAACAGGCTTATATCCCCACTCTTCTAGTTAATAGAGTAAGTGCTCCTAAGTTGGTGCTGGATTCTATTTTTGAACAAAAGAATTAGATCGCGAAAGCTGTGGAAGAGGAACACAAAAAGGTATTTCTGTCTGCTAATCTGGTTTAGTATTTAGTCAAGTTACAAGGTAAATTTGTTTCTTTTTAATATCTTTGAATTTTTAATGTCAGCTTGTGACTTTGAGTTTGTTCAAATGCTCGTTGTGGACACTGAACCTAATGAATATGTGAAGAGGGCTGTGAGCAAGATAAATGCCAGTAAGTGTCATTTTGAATTGAACATTCTTTCTTGACTCTCTCTATGGGTAAATTTGGCTTCTTTTTCCCCGAATACTAATTAACATGTCATTGACCTTTTACATGTGATGAACAGCTGCAAGAATGAAGGTGGTGGCTAATGACAAGAGGCTGAAGCAGAAAAAAATCCTGCAAATAAAACATGCCAAGGGAGCTGCTGAATCTAAATATCTGGCTGGGTTTGGTAAGCATGCTAGCGTCAGGCCATTGTAGTTGGGCTGAGGGACAGTGTGCTTTCTTTCTGTGTAAGTTTACTTGGGACTACGTCAAAGGATATCATGGACATGGTTCTGGTGACTCAATATTTCGTCACATTGAAAGAAATTGGCACATTGTTAGAGTACAACTCTGTTTTCGTCACATACAAACCAAGAGCTTGTGAAAGACATTGCTTCACAAATTAGAGATGGCCTCATTCAAGCAAATACCACTCAAAATTAGTGACTTTCTCCCAACATACATGGTGCATGAGTGGCTTTTCTAATGGTATATGAAATAATTGGTGCTAGTATCTAGGATTTGTGACATATATTCTTCTCCTTGTTTACATTCTGAATTAATTACTTGAGTGAAGGTAGGTGTTAGGGATTGTCTTGCAAGTTGCAACTAAGCGATGTCGTGTGTATACATGGTGTTGAACTTGGCCATAGTATTGGCTATATTCTTTTTTATAGTATGAAATGGTATTGATTTGGGTAATTTTGCGGTATCCTCTGGTGTTACATGCTATTTAGTAACAGCTGTGAATGGTTTCCTTTGGTGGGTTTGCTTTGAGAACAGACCAAAACCTTTGGTGGTCTTGGTCTTTGAGAATAGACCAATGGACAACAATCATACTAGCCATGGAAGTAGAAAAATTCACCTGTATCTTATCAAGCCATGGTTCAAGCTCAATGTTATTGTTAAAGTTTACTTCCCCATTAGTTATTTTCATAATTTGGTCAGTTAACATATTGGTGCCCCATCTAGAGAATCTAATGACAACTAGTCTTACCTTCAAGATATATTATCTCAATTAAGGTTTGAAATATTAGTTAATGGGACTAGCATATTGCATGTCGTGTGTAGTTTTTCACCTATATGGCTACAACACCCCATTTGGTGGTTTCCTCAACTCCAAACCATGCGCTAGAGACGATCTTTATAGCAACCTGTAAGTATAATAAAGTCAACAATCAAAATCAATAATCACACCCAAGAGGTGGGAAAAAAGGAAGTAAAAAACTAACATCATAGACATTAATTTACTTACTAAAGAAATTATGATAAAATTAAAATTTGCATTGTCCCTTTCTATCAAGGGTAAGACTCAAACTCAACATCTACCACAAAATGGATGCGTTTTGCGCCTTCAAAAAATAAGCAAAGGCCTGCCTCTTTTGCACACAGGTGGGACTTGGGAGGAGAGGTTCCATTTGACCCAAATCTCCTTGGCTTCCAGCACAAAAGTTTAAAGAACAAATACAACCATATCTGATCATTTTTATTCAACAGAGATCCTAGCCAATTTTGTCTTGTCCTTTCATTATTATTATTTTTTTAAATTATGTTTAAACTCTTCCCAATGGAACAGATCCTCTCCATTTTATGTACTCAAGCAAATTATTATGGGGTTTTTCAGGGGCACTTATATTCCCCTACAACAATTACTAACTTACTAATGGTTTGTTTGGAAGTTTAGAGAGGGAGGAGAGTAGAGGAGAGTAGACGGAAGGAGAGTAGTGGGGAGGAGAGTGGAGGGGAATGATTCCTCTCTACATTGTTTGGATGTTTTTAAAATTAGGGAGGGGGAAGAGGGTAATTAGCCCTTTAGAAAATGTAATTTTGTTAATTTAGAAAGGGTAAATTAGGGAATTCATTTAGCCAATAACTTATCTATTCTACTCTCTCTCCAAATCTCTCAAATTTGGAAGAATTAAAAATGAGGGGTTAGAGGGAGTTGAAACCCCTCCAAACCCCTCCCCCTCCTTCCTTAAAAAAGTTCCAAACAAGGTAATTTAATTATTCTCCCTCCCTCTACTCTACCCCCCCCCCCCCCCCCCTCCTTTTTTTAACTCTCAAACATGCTATAAAAGGAGCAAAGAGATTATGACCTCCTTACTAGAGCAATTTGAAGATTTTTCATTATCCTGTGTAGAAAAATTAGGCCTTTCTATTTCCTCTTTTTCATGAAGGAGCTTTCTTTCTTAAAATAAAAGGTTTGCAATGTAAACAACACACTTCAACCAAATAAATATATATATACATATATATATATATATATATTTTTTATTCCCAAGGTATGATGAAACTATTGCAAAGATCAATACACTTATATTTCTTATAGATATTCACATGTTAAAACTTTAAAACATCAATATTCTTTTCAATTCAACATTTATTTTGAGCATAACATAGGTTACGCTGATAATGAATTCGGTAAGTTGCTGCGTACATAGCACAGAAAGCAGTAGGCCAAGGCAATATGGTTGTAGCTGACTTTGCTACATAACCACAAACATGGAAAAAGGAAGGAAATGATTACACGATTTTTAAAATCCATTGGTTTTATGTCTCTTTTTTTTTCTTTTCTTTTTTTAAGAAATATTTCATTTCTAACTCACTAATAACAAAACACACATAACAGATGGAAAAGACATCAAAATTTGAAATAGGTGGTGAAGGTATATCTTTCCTCTGCATAGAGTAGTAAACTTCAGCTAAAAGAAACTAAGGGCTGGCTTAATATATGCAAATCCAAAAAGGCATTCGTTGATGCATTATCAATCCCAACAAAACTGCTACAAGCAATACCCAGAACAATACTGCTAAACTTCTTGAGAAATACTTCCAAGGCTAAAGAACTCCTATTTCACAACATAAGAGCAATCATGTTTGGAACTACAACTTGGATTTTCAAATTGATTACTTCTACCACAAAGTCCTCCGTAAAAACTGGATGTGCTTCTATAGGTAAGATGAAACAGAGTTCATTCTTTTAGATTGAGTTTTCTTTGAAATGGGGACATGCTTAGAAGGTTCCAGATGTCAGGAACATCAGTATGACACTTAAGCATCTCCTTCAACATCTCCTGATAGCCAGTCAAAATCAAGTATCACTCCATAAACCATTATTATGAGAAACCTTCTAGACAGATTCATTAGAAAATGAACTTCCAAGTTTGTAATGTTGACCATTAGCAAGTCATGCGTCAAACTTCTGGATTATGAAGATGAGGGGTTGTCGCTGGGTTTGATGAAGGAGACAAACCATTTCTAGTGGGTGATAGGTGACTGTTAGTTTTGTCAGAAAATAGAAGGATTTGAGAAAAACAAAAACTAGACCAAAATTGGTGCCAAACAGAAATTGAGTTGGAAACAAAAAATGAATACAGGATTTGAGAAGAGAAAATGAGTACAGAAAATGAAAATTGAAAAGGAACCTAACAGCACCTAAAATTCCCTCTTCTTTTCCTTTAATTGCCAATAATATCCAGGCAGAAAGGGCACTGTACCACAGATATCAAACTAGTAACAGAGCATAATGAAATCCGTTAGATTCTACCAAGATTTTCAAAAAGAGCTGAGAAGATAAAACCATATACCAGCAAACAAACCAAATCTACACTTCACTTGTTCACCAAGCAGTCAAAATCATTTAAAAAGACTAAGAAGAAACACCAGGTTAGGCATTATACTGAAGAAATCAAAATAAATCACGGCATATATAAACCACAAATTTGTATTAGATTTCTCTATCTGCACTATCCTTATTTTTTCAAAGGAAGTAAATTACTTTTAAATGATAATGAATATTAAAATTTAGTTGCCTTGGTAAAATAATATATAATTTTCTGTTTAATGGCATGGAAAAATCAGACCAACTGATCCAATTACTAAAATGACAATTCTTCTAACGTTTTCTTTCATAAATAGAGGCTCATGCACCTTCTTCCACATTATTTTATCCTATTAATCTTCCGCTATTTTAATCTCTATGTATAGTAAGAAGAAAAAAAAAATCTATCCCAATGTTTCCCAAATGGGTTCATTTCATCTACATATGCGAAGGAATTTAAGAAAAACAGGGATTGCAGTGGCAGAGGAATGCTTCTTAGAGTACTGAAACAGCTACATACAGTTGGGTTTTAGCAGATTTTTCTTGCGTCTTCTGGTTTTATTTCTTCAACTTATTCTCCTTCATCCGTGAACTTGCCTGTAAGTAATTCTATCATTTTTTTCCATTTGGAGGCAGGAATTGAGAGGGAACAAGAAAGACTGAACATAGAAGTAGAAAATGTGAAACTAAACGGACTAGATTAACCAGGCCAAATCCGGTGGGTTGAACGAATCAGAAGTTTTTTTTTTTCCCATCTGTGTAACACCTTAAAATTAATTAACGAAATCAAATTAATTTTTTTATGTAGTTGCAACCTAGAGTTCCATTTTTTATTAAATGGAATAGAATTTCAAATTATGGCATCAATTCTATCATAATTGTTCTTGTTATTACACTAAGACATCAATCAATTTTTGGTATAAGTGGATTTGAATTCCACATCTATAATTCGACAATAAAAAATTTCCTAGTTGAGTTACCTGTAACAAAAATAAAAATAAAAAAATAAAAACATTAAGGAATCCAAAAGTAGAAGTATAAAGACACGAATTGGAAACCACCACTAAGCCAAGAGTCTTGTAGCATAACTGGTATAAAGTGGTGTTTTCCTATAGAGCTATCCAAGGTTCAAATTCCTCATTTTGCATTGTAACTACCAAAATCCAATGAATTTATTATTTAACATACATTTTTTTAATGATTTGATAGTTGGGACTTGGGGGAGGATTTGAACCCATGATATTTTTAGTTTTTTACTAAAAACAACCGAATGTATCAACTGAGTTACAAGGTTGTTGGCTTTTTTTTTATAATAATTATATTGGAAAAAGCAACATTCATAATTCTAATCTCTTTTCATTTCCTCAACATTCCAAGAAACCAAACAGAGCATAAACGATTTTACATTATAAAACCCTAAAACCCAAATTCTAACAATTGAAGAAAGGATTCTTCGAAACTCTACCTGGCGACTGAAACTGTAGCGACTCGACGAGGCCGAGTGACGCCGATGATTCCAGACTTGGTTTAGCCTCTGCGGTGCAGAATCTGAGAGAGCTGGGTGCTCTTTCCTGAACCGGTCTCTCCGATTATCACCACCACCGGGTTCCGGTCCACCGTTTCTACGATTCCTCCTCAAATTGGAGGATCGGAAAGTTCGCCATTGATGAACCAAACAAAGCTAACATGTAGAGTGAAGTAAAATTTAGGGTTTAAAAAAAAAAATTTGTTTGATTGGCTTAGGTAAGCCGTTGGTTGTACAGCCACTCCTTATGATTTGTACTGTGTACTTTTGTAACACTATTTATATATTTATTTATATTTATGAGTTAGGCTTTAATAAATTATTTTTAAAAAAGTTTTATATAATTTTTATTAAAAATTGAAAAATTGTCAATTTTTTTTTTTTAAATGGTTCACTGACAAATGTATTTAGAGTATTTATTAACTTTTTCCTTTATGTATTTACTAGCTTGAGGGATTGATTAAAATTCCATGCAACCCGATTAAAAAAATAAAATAAAATAAAATAAAAAATTGTACTCATCATCACATTAAGACACTAATCAGTTTTTAGAGTAAATGGATTCAAATTCTGCATCTATAACTCGATGGTAAAAAATTTTTAGTTAAGCTAACTATAACAACAACAACAACAAAAAACCCCCTTAAATGGTCTATTATTATTATTATTATTATTATTATAGTTTGCGGATCAATACTACTTAACATTAAGAGCATTAACATCTGGAGATGTAAAATATATATATATATATATGTTTTACATCTTTAAACACCACTTTATCTATTTTACCATCTCATTTTACAACTCGTCACTCAACATCTTAGTTTCTATTTTTATATACAACTCATTAAAATAATATAAACTACTATCATCAAATAATAATATAAATATAAAACTACCTATCTTTCTCCTCTTCCATCTCTCCTCTCTCTTCCTCTCTATCTCTCTCTTTCTCACCTAAACCCAGCTCCTCCACCACCCGCTAGCCAAACCCAAATCAAGCCAACCATTGAAATTATCAACAACCACCATACCACGACCACTCTAATCAACAAGCACCACCAAAACCACAAACCCATCCACCACCCACCACTCCACCCCTCCACCATTCACCACAAACCATCAGAACAACCACATCACCACACCCAAATCGAAAACAACCACATACCCATACTCAAATTGGAACAAATCAAAACAACCACATACCTATACCCAAATCGGAACAACCACATTCCCATACCCCAAATTGGAACAAATCAAAACAGTCACATACCCATACGCAAACTGAAACAACTACACCCATACCATCGAGCCAACCAATTAGCCACCACCACTGAAAATCTAAAGAACACGCCCTTAAACCCCAAACTTTGATCATTGTCACTATAAGAACACCACCCTTACACCTCAAACTCCAATTATTGTCATTATAGCTACTAACAGAAGCACTACTCTAAAGCATGGAGTCCGAAAAGCAACACTTCAAGATCCTAATACAAACATCACCCGAACGGCAGATCATCATCGCTATAGTTGTTGTTACTTTGCCGATCTCCAAAGACGTCCATAATCTAATCCAAATTACTAATCCAAACACCATCCAAATGCCTGACCCAAACGACAACCACAGCCACAAAGTGCAGAGAGGAGATATTTAGAGAGGTACTACAAGAGAAGAGAGAAGAGAGTTCCAAAGAGTGAGAGACACTGAAGGAGAGAGAGAGAGAGAGAGAGAGAGAGAGAGAGAGAGAGAGAGAGAGAGATTGAATAAAATATAGTATTTCAGTTTACAAACTCATGAACAGTAAGTTTTAAATATAAGGACTTACTGTTCATAGATTGTAAAAAAATTAAGTACACATCCTTGGATAAAGCTCTTTTTTAGATGGGCAATTGCTATTTTAGCAACTGGGAGGGGGGGGGGGGGTTGTCTTGAAGGTATATAGCTCCTACAGAGCTATCCAATGTTTAAATTCCCCAATTTGCATTTTTTTTTTTTTGAGTAACAAAAAATAGGGGTTCGCTAGGTTACGCTAGCCCCCGGGTAAGACATTAAAGTTAAAGCCCTTGGGCCAACCCGTATGAATGCCCACCAACGGAATCTTGCTGGCAGTGGGTTAGACGAAATATCTGAACCTTACCAGCTAAGCCAAGCCCCCGTTTGCCCCCAATTTGCATTTTAACTACCAAATTATCAAGGAAAAAAATCACACTATTGAGATATAAGAAAAAAATGGAAAAGATGTGGATCTTTCCCTCGTGATTACAAATAAGAGGCAATTTAGGAATATTATGGGCCACTAAATTAATTTTTCTAAAAGTATGATTAACTAATAAATTTTATGGAAATATAATGAATTAATTATTTAATATACATTTTTAATGATTTTGAAAGCTCGGATTTGTGTAAATACACAAGAGCTTGTTTGGACCCCCAAATAAAAATTACGACTAGATTATTTTTACTCTAACGTAAACTAAGTGCAAATTAAGAGTAAATGAGTGCAAACAACCGATAACACTACCCTAAGCTATATTCATCCATTATCAACAATAAAAGGAAAGCTTAAGAGTAGATGCAAACACAAAATAACACCAAGACGTGTTATTGAAGAGGAAACCAAAGAAATCGACGAAAAACCTCTCCGTGAGCCTCCAAGTCGAAATCGATCCACTAAAGAATAAAGTTGGAGTACATGAATAACAAAAGACCCTCCAAGCCTAATTTACCCCATGTACTTGAGCCCTCCAAGCTCTTGCTACCAACTGACTTCTCAAAGCCTTGTCTTCTCTAACTTTCCGGATCCCGCAATTCAGCCTGATTGCATCCGCCAATAAATGGCTTATTCCAATACTTCTCAACGGCACCAAAATCTCACTTTACACTTAGAATGAGTGTGGTAAGTGTTTGGGCTATCAACTTCTCAAGAATGTAGAGATGGAGAGGTAGGAGTTAAGGAAATCCACAAGGAAATGTGTAGATGATTGTGGGTATAACAATCTCTAACTCTTAAGTGTATTTTCTAGGGTTTTCTCTCTGGAAAGCACTCCTTACAATTTGTGAGTAATGAGGGTATATATAGTGTGAGTAAAGACTTGGTAAAGCAAAATCTCACTTTTTGCCAAATAGAGAGTTTCACGAGTCCTTCGCGAGTTGGCCTTACTCGCAAGATACTCACGAAAATCTCTAGCTTGGCATGACTCTTCATCTTCCAGTCATATGCTCTACACATGGCTCTTTCGCGGTAAGCTTCTCACAAGACACTCGCGAAATCCATTTGTTCATCCTTTTAAGCTTAAGTCTTCACACTCTTTCACACTCATTCCTTACAATTAGAAACCCACATAAATATAGGGAAAATATGATTGAAGAAATTTAAAATCAAATTTAGCACGAAATTAAAGCCAACATAAAATAGTTGTAAATTACAACTTTACAAATTTGATAGTTGGGTGAGGATTTGAACCAATGATATTTTTACTAAAAACAATTAAATGTGTCAATTGAGTTGCAAGATTGTTGGCTCTTTTTTTCTTTTTTTTTTTAATAATTATATTGGTTAGAATTCTTAATGCTACTACCTGAATTTCTTTGAAGTATATGAATGTTTGGAGTAATAATTATATTGGTGCTTCCTGCTCTTACATTTATGGTGAGATCTACTATAAATATATAAGAAAGAAGCACCATTTTACTATGCTTTCAGAATACTAAAAAAATTTCCGAGTGTTTGGGAGGTGAATACTAATATTCACCCATTTAAGATTTAACATATACATTAAGAGCTTGAGAAAAGAAGTAGCAGAAACTAAATGTGAACTGGACTAGTTTTTGTGGAATAAGCATGTTCTTTATTCCATTAATCCATCCTTACTAAATTCTCAAATAAGAGAATAGATGGAATATATTTTTGAAGATCTTTGCATTCTTCTTTTCCCTCATATAACCAAATTAACTACTCACACAGCCTTTACATTTTCTCTCTTAGCATCGTTGACCCCTTCAAATAAAATCAAGGCCACCATTGCCATTTTTCACTTTTTCTTTATACTACCAAACATAAATCCCTATGAAATTCACAACTATGATTATTTCATTAGAGTATTAACATTGATGGTGCTAAAAAGCCATATTACTATTTTTAGCACCTCAAATACTAAAAAACATATTGCAATGGTGGTACTATAGGTAAATGTTTTTAGCTCTTCAGCTATAGTGCACAGCTATTTATAGCTGTGCACTGTAGCTCAAATGCTAAAGAAAAAAATTATATGTTGCACGAGTGGCTTTTCTAACGGTGTATGAAATGATTGGTGCTTGTATCTAAGATTTGTATCTTTTATTCTTCTTCTTTTCTACTTTCCAATTAATTACTTGAGTAAAGATAGGAGCTAGGGATTGTCTTGCAAGTTCCAACTAAGTGGTGTGGTGTGTATACATGGAGTTGAACTTGGTCATAGCCATAGTATTGGCAATATTCTTTTATAGCATGAGAAGTTATTGATTTGGATAATTTTGTGGTATCCTTTGGTGTTATACGCTATTTTGTAATTGTTGTCTGCATTTTGTGAACGGTTCCCTATGGTAGGATTGCTTTGAGAATAGACCAAAACTTGCGGTAGTTGTGGTTTTTGAGAACAGACCGCTAGACAACAATCGTACTAGCCATGGAAGTAGTGAAATTCTCTTGTATCTTATCAAGCCATGACTGAAACTCAATGTCATTGTTTAAGTTTCCTTCCCATTAGTTATTTTCATAATTTGTTCTGTAAACATATTGGTGTCATTGACAACCAGTTTTACCTTCTAGATGTATTATCTCAATTAAGGTTTGATATATTAGTTAATGGGATTAGCATATTGCGTGTCTTGTGTAGTTTTTCACCTATAACACCCCATTTGGTGGTATCCTCAACAGCTCAACTCCAGACCATGCGCTAGAGATGATCTTTAAAGCAACCTATAACAAAGTCAACAATCGAAATCAATGATCACTCCCAAGAAGTGGGAAAAAATGGGAACTAAAAAACTAACAGCACAGACATTGATTTAATTACTAAAGAAATTATGATAAAATTATTGTCCCTTTTTATCAACAGTACTAAGAATCAAACTCAAAACCCACGCCGCAAAATGGATGTCTTTTGCACTTAGGTGGGAATTGGGAGAAGAGGTTCCATTTGAGCCAAATCTCCTTGGCTTCAAGCACAAAAAAATTAAAGAATTAATAGAACCATATCTGATCATTTTGATGCAATAGACATCCTAGCCAATTTTGTTTTGTCCCCTTTTTTTTTTTTTTTTTTTTTAATTATGTTTAAGCTCTCCCAATGGAACAGATACTCTCCATTTTATGTTCTAAAGCAAATTATTATGGGGCATTTCAAGGATACTCATTAGCATTTACTAACTTATCAAAGGGAGAAAAGAGATTATGACCTCTTTACCACTTACCAGAGCACTTTGAAGATTTCTTATTATCTTGTCTAGAAAAATTAGGCCTTTCTTTTTCCTCTTTTCCATGAAGGAGCTTTCTTTTTTATAATCTTTCTTAAAGTGAAAGGTTCACGAAGTAAACAACACACTTCAACAAATAAAATAAAAGAAATAAATATTTTAATCCCAAGGTATGAAGAAACTATAGCAAAGATCAATACACTTATGTTTGTTATAGAAATTCACCTGTTAAAACTCTTGAACATCAATGTTCTTTTCAAATTCAATATTTATTTTGAGCATAAAATAGGTTAAGCTCAT
Organism: Lithocarpus polystachyus; assembly: GCA_033629205.1. Lineage (NCBI taxonomy): Eukaryota > Viridiplantae > Streptophyta > Magnoliopsida > Fagales > Fagaceae > Lithocarpus > Lithocarpus polystachyus. The sequence goes on along the minus strand of CM066165.1, from coordinate 87,835,374 downwards.
TATGAATTTGGTAAGTTGCTGCACACTTAGCACAAATCACTATAGGCAAAGACAACAAGCATGTAGAAAAGTTTTTTTTTTTTTTTTTCCCCCTCAAAAAAAAAAAAAAACTTTGATACATGACCACAAACATGGAAAAATGAAGGAAAGGATAACGTGATTTTGAAATCCACTAGTTTCATGTCTAAATTTTATTTTGAGAAATGTTTAATGTCTAACTTCCTAATAACAAAACACACACAAAAGATGGAAAGGACATAAAGGATGTTTAACCAAAAATGAACAAAAGAATGATTAGTTTGATTAATCACATGAAAATTTGAAATAGGTGGATAAGGCATATCTTTCCTCTGCATATAATAAACTTCAGCTAAAAGAACTAAGAGATGGGTTTATATATGCAAATCCAAAAGGGCATTCCCAAATGAATCATGAATCCCAACAAAACTACTATAGGTAAGATGTAACAGAGTTTTCTCTTTTAGATTGAGCTGATTTGAAATTCAGCATACTTAGAAGGTTCCAGATGTTAGGAACATCAGTATATGACAATTCAGCATCTCCTTCAACATCTCCTGATAGCCTGCAACTTAACACAATAAAAATCAAGTCACTCCATAAACCATTATTATGAGGAATCTTCAAGACAGATTCAAGTTTGTAATGTTGACTATTAGCAAGCCATGCATCAAACTCCTGAGCCTCGAACCTTTTTTCCCTCAACTTTTGAAGCATCCTTTTGATGATGTCAACGGCTGACCTGATAGACTAAATATGATCTCATTTCGGATACACACATTGGTGCTTGCCTGGTGCTGTAACCAATGTCAGCTTATTATGCCCTTCACACCTTATGTCTTGCATCACAAAATGAAAGATAACCAGGATTATATACGAAGAAAGAAAGACATAAGTCTAAACAAAGGAGGAGCACCAAGAATTGAACAAGCTGCTATTTGTTGAAGAAGAAGACCGCAACAGAGTATCAGGAAAATGACACCGAAAGAGATAACACGTGCTGTCAATAACACGTGTGATCACTTACTCAAACGGTGCGTTTATCAAACTTGAGAATTCATAATGCTGTCAAACGGTGTGTTGCATCTCAGTAGCAAGGCAACAGTTAAATGGATTGAAAATCAGTTATGGCACGTGTAGAGAGCAGTTATGGGGCACGAGTCAGTTAAGTCTGTTATGACTCAGAGCATCTGCGCGGGAATTTCTGTTGAAGCTATTAGAATCTTCTAGAGATTATTTGTGTAAATCCTGTGTATAGGCTACCTTCGCGATTTGACCAATGAGAATTAGAGAACTATTATTAACTAGGGTTGTATGATATATTTTTCATAGTTAGGAGGACTTGGAGACTAAAACTACAACTTTGTTGGAGAGAACTAGCTCTTATTATCTATATATATATATATAAAACCGAAGCTTCTGCTAACACCACAATTTTCCACGTCAGCATTATTTAAAAATACAAAAATTATGATTTTTTTTTCCTTCTGTAAAACCCGATAATCACTTAAAAAAAAAAACAAAAATTCTGATATTTTTTTTCTCTAAAACCCAATAATACATAAGACCCAATATATAAAAAAAATTGCTCCCCTCTCAAACCCGATTCTTTGCCCATCTTCACTCTCAATTTTCTCTCCTCAAAACAAAACCACCATCAGTCCTCTCCCACAACTCAACGGCTCCACCTTCTCTGGCACAACTCAACAACTGCAATCGCCCAAGTCTCATTATTTCCCCCACCAAATACCCATTACAATACCGATACTTCTTCAAAACCTAAACCTAAAACTGATGCTTCTTCAAAATCTCTCTTCTCTTCTCACACACTAGCATCACCTTCCCCTAAACCTAAAACTCATCCTTTCCTTCCCCCAAAATCAAAACCCAAAACTCAGATTCTCCCGTCGCCACCACAGATTGCCGCCACCTCGGGTCACCGCCACTGCATCTTTTGGTTTTCCTCTCTCTATTATGCAACTCTTTCTCTACCTGTTATTATTTTCAATTGAAAATCAAAATCCATACCCAATGCCTAGGTACGCTTGCTTTCCTCTTTCTCTTTTCTCTGATTTTAAGTTTTTCAATTGAAACCAAACAGAGGAAAGGCAGCCTACTTAATGATGAAAACAGAGGAAATATTTCTCTCTCTCTCTTTTTTTTTTTTTTTTTTTAACTTGGAAATATGATTTAGGTTTTGGTATTTTAGTCTGATTGGTTTTGATTTAGGAAGAACAGATGCTTGACATTGATATGGTTGTTTTTCTTTGATTTTTTAAATTCCTCAATTTAAATTATTTACAAATTTTTTCTATCTTTGGCTCATATATTTGTTTAACGTTGACCTTTGGTTCTTTGCAGTTCAATTTTCAGTTGCTTATTTTGGATTCTCATATATTATGTTTGTTCCTTCCCCTAAGCCTAGGTACGCTTGCTTTCCTAGATATTTACTCCTTCCAAGTACAACATTAATTGGTTTCATAGTATTGTTCGTTCCATATTTACATGTCCAAAGCTGAATACAAGAAAATCTTGTGGGTTTGTATTTAAAATACAATATGATTTCAATAATTCAAAACCTAACCCAAGCTAATTCTTGCATTGTTGCAACAGAGACTAGCTTTGGAACTAATAAACCTTCTATTGGAATTTGAAAAAGTGGAGGTATGTTAAATTTTGATTAACATATGTTAAATTGTTTTTTTATCTCAAAATATCTCTTATAATTTGTGCATGCTATATGTGTTTATGAAAAAATTGATGAACTCGCAGTTGCTGACAAATTAATATAAACTGTTATTTTGTTTGGTTGAAGGGAATTAATAAATCTCATAATAAGTATTGGGCGATCTCAATCTAACCTTCTATTGGAATTTCAAAAAGTGGAGGTATGTTAAATTTTGATTACCATATGTTAAATTGTTTTATTACCTCATAATATCTCTTATAGTTTGTGCATGCTATACATGTTTATGAAAAAATTGATGAACTCGCAGTTGCTGACAAATTAATATAAACTGTTATTTTGTTTGGTTGAAGGGAATTAATAAATCTCATAATGAGTACTGGGCGATCTCAATCTCATGTTTTAAGTCTAGGTGAGATCTTCATTTCCTTGATTAACATTTACTTCTCACACAAGTCCAAAGTATACCAGTTGTCATGGATAAACTTTCTAAGTGCTTTCCGTCCATCATGGGTCAATCTAACTTCAGTAAAGATTATCATAATAGTGTTATGGTGAGACTATCTGGGAAGGGTTGAGTTGTTTGTGATATTAATTTGTAATATAATGTTGTAGCACTATTGCAAGATGGGTTGGGTCACATCACAAATGGTTTCAGAAATTTATCCAAAAAATTGAAGGATGCTGTCCAATGGCATGCACAATGCTATACAATATATACAATGTTGTACACAGTCTATCCCAAGTGTGATTAGATCACTCAGTTCTTTCATTAATATATGCTTATGGTTTTTCCAAGGGTGCGTGACCCTCAAGATGCTGTTAATGGAAGTTACTATGTAGCAGCAGATAAAGTTGATTGTGATAGTACAAGGCCACAAGCTGAAGATGTCTACTTGGCGAAGAATAGAAGGTTGAAGGAAAGGGACACAGGTAAACATTTGGATGTCATTGTGATAAATTGATAACGTTTTGGAAAATTAGAATTTCCTAAGCTGCTTTCATACCATGGTCATTTTTTAACTTTAGCCATACTATACCATATTTGGAATTGATGTTGCTATTGAGGGAATTTTTGTCATATGCAGTGGTTAAACGTATATTCAAAGAAAAAAATAAAAAGAATTTGTGAGTTTGTTTAACAGGTTGTGAAATTAAGGACGATTATAAAAAACCTCTTCAAGTCATTTGTCAATTTGAAATGTACTTGATAATGAAAGATTGGCATAACATTGTGGCTTAGAAAATATGCTTTCTGAAACTATTTTTGCTATGTCAACATTTGACATTAACAAATCTATGGTTGGCTCTTTCAAGGGGCAAAGCTCTCAATGGCCTGAGCTCTAATAGAAAGCAGATGTTCGAAGATGTAAGCCTACTCAAGAAGTTAAAGATAAATGAAACTTAGTCAGGTACATTGACTTCACATGTGACTTAAAATTCATCTGAATATATTAGCTTTATACTGTTTGTTACTCTTGCTTGAAGTCATCAGCTATATGTAATATTTCTCCTTTCCTCCAAAGACATGGAAGCCAGGTGGTCCCTATTGGATTTGGGTTGGATATTTCTGTCTAATTCATCTTATATTAAAGCCAATTTAGCTTTCAATAATTGAAATTTGAGAAATGTTTAAACCTTAACATGTTAACATTTGATTTAAAACAATCCCGTGCATCGCACGGGTTAGCGACTAGTTATTATTATTATTATTCATAGTTACAATAAGGAATGAAGAATTTGTACCCTAGACCTTTCAATCATTTGAAATATTAAGAAATAATAGTTGAGCTACAAAGCATTTTTAACTTGTAAAGAACTTAATGGAGTGAAGCACATAATATATGAAGAACCACTAAGAAAAAACAATTTCATATACAAGTATATTTTTGTACTCATTGAAAAGTTTCCTTTTGCAATTATTTGTAATCAGTCTATTAATATTTATGAAGTATTTTTTAATGAAACAATACATATAATAATCCACTAGGATTTATGGCCAACCCCAAATTATTGGGATTAAGGCTTTATTAATTGTTGTTGTACGTATAATACTCCACTAAACTCACTCAATTAAGAACAACTTCCTCATAGTCCAACTTTTTAATGAACCCTGCGTCAAAGCAAGAAGAACAATTAGTCAATTGGGATCACCTTCTCTCTTTGTCTTTACTATTTTAGCTTTAAGAGGTACTACGTCCACAATATTTTCACAACAAATCATAGATGGTTAGTTGTTATTGATTCAAATTTGAACATAACACTAAGATTACTTTTTTGCCCCAACAATAACAACCACTAACAACCCCCCACCTATGATTTGTTGTATTTATATTGTAAAAATGTCGTAGACATATAATTTCTTTTTAGCTTTTTATTATTCATTTTTGGGTAAAATACGCTAAGAATCATTGAACTTTTATGATTTTGTAGTAAGACTCCTTTAACTCTTTTTTTTTTTTTGCCCAATCTAGTTCATAAATCTTGATATTGTAGTATATAGATCCCTTCTCTCAACTATCCATCTATTTCACCTCTTTCTTCTCTTTTCTTTTCTTTTTTTTTTTCTTTTTTTTTTTTTTTGGTCCAAGTTATTAATAAATCAAACGATGGAAGGGGTCCATTTGTTGCACATTAAAGGCCCATTTAGTAAAAGATTTCTAATAATGTTGTTGTTGTTTTGTGGAGATACGTGTGGGTGAAAAAATGTATGAAAAAATGTGTAATATTGATTAAACACTAAAAACTGTTGATTAAACAACAGTACCAAACACCCCCTAAATGATTTAGTACAAAAATGGAAAGAAGGTTCCATCTACTATTCTACTACAGTTTCAGTATGTACAAAATCTGTGGAAAGAAAAAAAAAAAAAAGTCAAGGGAGCCTTACTTAAAGTTTGCAATTACAGAAAAGTTGAGGAGGTCTTAGTTCATTTTATCCTTTTTTTTTTTCTCCTCCTATTTGTGTGAGTGCTTGAGAGAGAGATAAATTTACTTGTTGCAGTCCATGCAATCAGAAATGGGGAAGCTAAGATGGGTGTGGCACATGATAGGAAGAGAATTGATACGTGAGGCAAGCAAGCGAGGTTGTGTTCCCTTAACACTAGCCTGAATGCAAAAGCAAATTGTCCGATGCCCAAGCCCGTGCTTTGCTAATATATTTAACTTGTCTACGTGTCGACAACATATCTTTGTTGGTTTGTAGTAGAACCCAACGAGGAAGGCCAAGCAGTCAGGGAAATACTCAAAAACAGGCTCACAAATAGGGTATTGAGCCAGTTTTGACTGATGAGACATGTCTAGCCTAGAAACTACGAGCAAGAATATTAAAAACACAATTGGACGAGTCATTGCTGATTTTTTTTTTGGTACATATAAAAGCATAATTAGTAAATATGTATAATGTTGTTGATATTTATTAAAGGTGGTATTATATAATGATTTTTTTTATAAAGATAGAAATTCTACTCTAGCCTAATCAATAAATTTTTGTTGCCAATGGAACCAAAGAGAGCAAGTTCGTTAGAGCCACGCACGCATGCAATTCTCATGCTCCCTGAATTGCTCAAACTTGCCCCAATACTCTTGAAAAGTAGGAAAAGCTTTCCATTATGCATGGTACCATTACGTGATATTTGGGAATTGTCTACAAAACTCACCAAAATTATTTACGGGATTTATAGCATCACTCTAATTTGAAGTAGTCAGATCTTATAAATTACAAATGAGGACTAAAGAAATATATACTTTAGAATTCAAGCCTTTAATATCTTATTAAACTTGACCTTTTCAGCTGCTCCGTTGGCATGAGCCTAGCTAGCTTAAAATGATTTTAAGAAAATAAAAAAGTTACGAAGACAATGACTTTTCGTAATTTCTTAAATTTTGTTCTGAATATATTAAGAGAAGTCTTGATACTTGACAACATGGAATGAAACCAAATTACTACAAAACAAACAAGTTTATAAATCATATTGTTTTGAAAGGTAACAATGGTAGAACGGTGGATGATGAAGTTGAAGCGATTTCAAAAAATGATTCTATTGATGTAAAACTAACATCTGAATGCTCAATTTCCTCACTTCTAGATAATTGAAGTTCTTCATAATTTTGTTGACCATCAGAAGTTTTCCGAATTCCCTGCAACTCAATTTCAACCTCCCTCATTGTAGGACGTTTCCTTCCATTCAAGTGCAAACATCTTTTTGCAAGGTTAGCAACTATGATGACCTCTTCCTTATCACCTTCCTTCTTTACTCAATCATCAAGAATCTCAAATAGATTGTTCTCCTCCATTGAATGAAGGAAATATATGGATAAACTTCTACCTGCTTCTGACCTCGTTGAAGAAACAGGTTTTCTCTAGCTAAGAGCTCAACAACGACTACTCCAAAACTATACACATCACTATTTTCAGTGAATTGGCTTGTTTGGAAGTATTCTGGGTCCAAGTATCCAAAAGTTCCATGAACTAGGGTGGTGACATGAGTTTGGTCAATCGCTATTGACTTTGATGTCTCGAAATCTGCTACTTTTGCTCTTTATTTTTCATCTAAAAGTATATTTGTGGACTTTATGTCTCTATGATAAATTGGTGAGGAAGCTGCTGAGTGTAAGTAGAAAAGAGCTCCTGCAATTTCTATAGAGATCCTTAAACACATATCCCAAGTTAATGGAAACCCTTCGTTTTCTTCATGGAGATATTGGAAGAGTGTCCCATTTGGAATAAATTCATAAACCAATAAAGGAACTTCTGTCTCCAAACAACACCCAATTAACTTAACCACATTTCTATGGTTAATTTGTGAAAGAATAAAAATCTCATTAATGAATTGTTCGATATTCCCTTCTTGCACTGTGTTACACTTTTTAATTGCAATAATTCTTCCATCACTTAGCATTCCTTTGAAAACCGTACCTTGACCACCCTTACCAACTATTCAGTTTTCACTAAAATGATCTGTTGCCTTTTCCAACTCCTTCGAATTGAATAGTTTTATATTTTGAACATTATTTTCACTTGAAGATAATTGTTGTTGTAACAACAAACCACCATTCTTTTTAAAGAACTTTTTCTTAAGCTTGGTTTCACTTCTCTTCTTTATCACATTGAATAAAACCAATGTAATGGTTATTAGAAACAATGCTCCAAAGCTTGTACCAAGACCTGCATAAGTCAAACAAAAAAAAAATATGAAATATCAGTATTTTTATATATAAACATGATTGTCTAAACTAGAGTTTGATAAGAAGTACTCTATGTTTTTTTTTAGTAGAAGTTACTAATTCTTCCAAATTATGTTCCACTCTTTCCTAAAGTCTAAATTAGTGTTAACTTCTAATTAGTTTCTATAAAAAAAAAAAAGGAAAATGATTTTTTTTTACTTTAATTTTCAAGTAATTAGTACATATGTTCAATGATCAATTGTGTTCCAATTATTATAAATAAATAAATAAAAAATAAAAACTTCTCTTGTGACAACACCTTCTGAGTACAGTCACCTTCAGCCACCTACATTTTGAATTGACTGTTTAGAGCTTGTTGTTATCATCTTCTTTGCCTTAAACTTTTATAACAACCTACTTAGTTTCTTCCTTGTCTCAAACTTTTGTTAACCCTAACAGCCAAGTCTTCTTCCCCTTTTTTTCACCCAAACCCACTTTTCTAAGAGTTTGAACAAAATGAATAACCAATAATTGGTCTCCTCCCCCCCTCTCCAACCCCCCCCCCCTCCCTTCCTTTTTTTCTTCCCTTTGTAGCTATTTACTATAAAACCTAGCATTGAACAAGGATTTTTGTGTTTGGACCCAAAGTGTTTCTTTAGGGAGCCTAGCTCTAATAGAAGAGAAATAGGTTGGAGTGATTGTAGTGAGTTTGGAGTGATTGCAGTGAGTTGGAGGCCTGTGATGTTGATGATGACATGGTTGACCCATTGGTCCCATACTCCCATATAGTGATGATGTTTTAACAACCACCACCTTTCAATGAGTACATGTTACTCAACTGGACGAGGAAGCCATTTCTTAGTGTCATAGATCCTATTAGGTTCGAAATATTTACGTATAAATGTTTAGGTTCTAATTTTATGTAAGTTGGCAAACCGAGTACAAAAACATGTTTAGTTTAAGATATTCATGTCTTAGAGCAGTGTTAGACATTGCTCAAGTTGATTCAAGTCTAGATTCAAGAACATTCAAGCAGTAGAAAGAAGAATTTAGAAATTGCGAGGCTCAACTGACCAAGAGACAGGTTCGACTCAACTGATCGAGATGCGTTTTCTGCAAATTTTAAATCAAGCCCGAAAGCCCGCGAAACATTTAGGGTTTAAGTCCAACTCTACTAGGTATGAAAGAAAACCCCTAAATCACGTTTCAAAAGTCTCAAGTCTCGTGAAGTCTTGTGAAATACTCCTGTGAGAACTGTGAGGTTTTGTAACCTTTAGCTCAAGAAGCATCTATCGGAAAGAAGATCCATACACTAGAACCGATGGAGGTAAACTGTTGCATAAAAGATCAACAACTGCTGATGATCTAAAGCTTTGAGTGGGATCTCAAAGTCACAAACAAAGGTGTTTGTGCGCAACAATTTCAGATAGAAAAGTCCGTAGATTCGAAGCTGCGTATGGTCACGTGAGTAAGTACTACAAGAGGTAGCTTTAGATTTAGGGAAAAATCTATTGTAAAACTTCCATTCTATATAGTGAATTTGTTGCCTTGTGGATAGTTTAGGTTAAATCCTCCCTTGGTTTTTTACCTTGAAAATGGACGGTTTTATTGATTTTCCTAGGTCATCATATCACTTGTCTTCTTTACTTTTCCACACTTATTGATATGATTGTTTTTTATTAACCTAGATCTCATAATAAACCTAACTAAGTACTTGGTTAACAAATTAGGTTAAACATCTGAGTGTTAAGGGGTCTACATAAACAAACAAGTGGTATTAGAGTAGGTTAGCTCTTGTTTAGGTAGTTTTACCTAGAGTTGATCCTTGACCCCTGTTGTCATGGAACATGGTCATTCTCTAGTGATCCCTCCCCACTTTGATGGGAATAACTATGTTTACTAGAAGGTGAGGATGAAAGCCTTTCTAAAATCTCTGGATGAGAGAGTTTGGATGTCTGTGGAAACTGTTTGGGAAAGACCTGCCACTCTTGTGGCTCAATGGTCAGATCCTTAAAAAGAAGCAAATAACTTTATTAGTAAGGCTATGAATGCGATATTCAATACTGTTTTGATAGAAGAATTCAAAAGGATTTCTAATGTAGAGATAGCACACACTACTTGGAATATCCTACAAATTGTGTGTGAAGGTACAAAAGTTGTAAAGATTAATAAACTGCAATAGTTGACTTCTAGGTTTGAGAGCATTAGAATGGCAGAACATGAGATCTTTGATGAGTTTTATGCCAAACTGAATGACATAATAAGCACTACTTTTAATCTAGGTGAAGTTTATGAGGAACCTAAGATAGTTAGAAAAGTTTTAAGATCCTTAAATGAATAATTTAGGCCTAAAGTCACTACCATAACTAAGAGCAAGGATGTGGACACTATTCCAATAGATGAACTTGTAGGATCCCTTCATTCTTATGAGTTTGACCTACCTAAGGCTAACAAGTCCAAATCTATGGCCTTGAAATCTGTAGATGATGTTGATGGAGATGTGTTTGATGATGAAATAACATTTATTGAGATTGCTTACCTTGCCAAACATTTATGAAAATTTTTGAAAATCAATAATAGAAGGGCAAGAAATCTAAATGTTGCTAACCCTAGGAATGTGAAGAAGAATAAACAACCCAAAAATAATTTCTTAGAAAAACCTAAAGATAAGGTTTTTCAATCCTCTAACAATTCTTTAGGCTAACAATGTTTTGGATGTCAAGGGTTCGGACATGTAAGGTCTGAATGTCCCACATACTTAAGGTTAATGGGTAAAGCTATGGCTGTTACTCTTAGTGATGATGAAGAATCTGGTCACGAGTCTAATAGTGATCAAGAAGGAAATTTCATAGCTTTCACTACTACTGCTATAGTTGGTGAATTTGAAATTGTTGATGAGAACCATTCTAATGGGAAACTCTCTGAGAATGCTGACTTGCAAGAGACTTACAACAAGCTATGTAAGATTACAACAAAAGAAGTTATGAATGTTTACTTAGGGTTGAGAAAGATAGACACTCTTGAACATGAAAAGAAAAATCTTTTGGTCAAACAGTTTGATGCTAATGAACTCATTAATGCTGTTAAGATTGAGAACATGTCTTTGATTGAAAAGGTTAAAAGTTTAGAAACTAAATTACTGGTTTCTAGAGAACAAATTGATAAGACTTCTAGTTCTAAACTTGATAACATGCTGAGTGTTCAAAAATTTGCATCCGATAAAACTAGGTTAGGTTATGTTAAGAGTGGTTTGTCTTCTGTGGTGACTCCCACCAAGTTTGTTCCTCTAGTGTCTATGCCTAACCAGAAGTTAGGATTCATAAGGAAGAAGTCCTAGCCACTAGGAGAATAAGGGTAGATCTAAGTGAAACCAAACCCAAAACGACATACTCATCCTGTAGGTAAGAAATAACACAAACCTCAGTGGTTTTGTAAATTTTGTGATGGAGCTGGGCATACTTTCCCAAATGGCTTCAAGTTGCAAGATTGCAAGCAAGCAATTGAACCAAAAGTGTCTGTGCCAAAAGCACAAGATCCCATGCCACTTATTCATGAATTGGTAAAAGACTCTTAACTTCTATGCCAATATTGGAGTTGATCAACTATTCTATGTGTCTAGAAACTCCAACTTCAGGTCCGCATCTAAGAAAGTGTGGATGCAAAATACTCATCATAAATGAGTCTGTTTGACACGGTCCTCATGCTTAATCTCTTGATTCTTTGGATGAAATGTTTTTCTTAGGATTTTATTTTGTGCATTTCATTCTAGGGTTGATTAGGATGCTTTTAAGTTAAAAAAAAAAAATCATATATATATTTTTTTGTGTTGCACACCACTAAATATGTAATTAAGGTTGGCCAATGAAATTTGCATTTCATGATTGTGTACCTTGCTTAGCTTTGATGAGCTACTTTTTGCACTTTGCTAGTTTGTGCTATTTAGTGCTTAATTGTGTGAGTTGTTTATAGTTTTTGAACAAACAATTTTGATTTTGATGTCACAGTATTTTGATCGTAAGAACTAGAAAATCCTATGAGAAAGGCACAAATAACTATCTCACCACTATTACTCGCCAATCATGAGCACCTATGTGCAAATCATAAAAGCCGAGCTCGGTAAGGTGTAGCACTTGCACAACAAGATAAAACAAGGTGTTATCTTTAAAAAAAAAAATTGTCCCTTCTCACTCTTTCTCTTCGATTCCTCTCGATCCCTTCTTAGAACTCAAAAAAAAAAATTGTCTTTTCTAGCTTAAAGCTTCAAGTGTTTTCTTTCTCATATCAAGTAAGACTCTTTTACCCTTTCTTTTTATTCAAATTGCATTAATATGTCATTTTTTTCTAAAATTTTTGAACTAAAATTTTTTGGGGATTTTGATGATTTTGGGTGTTTTGAGTGAAAATGATCAATGGGTTTTTGTCTATGCATGATATATACATGATTCCTCTGCTTTAATTTGAAAATTTTCATGGATTGTGAAAATTTTCAAAATTAGGGTTCATGTGTTCTTGAGAATTTGAGGATTTTGTTCAATTAGGTAAAATTGATCATTGTTGTTAATTGATTGATTGTTTATTACATGTTTTATACTTGTTGTGATGATCAATTGCTCAATTTGTGTGTTTTTGAAAAATTAGGGTTTACGTTCTTCATAAATTGGGTACTTTTAATAAAACTTGATTTTTGGGTCAATTTTTCAAAATTGTGAGAATTTGAACATCTCAATGCATTAGTACATGCATCATTTGAGTCAATGCATTATGCATCATATAGATTTTGAAGATTGCACACACACACACACACACACACACACACACACACACGCGCGCACACACACACACACACACACACACACACACATATATATGTCCTGTCTTGTCTCTCTAATGCAGTCTGCCCTTGATTTTTGTGTTTCTGTTATATTTCCTCCCTCTTTGGATCTTATAAATGGCCCTTAAGAAAGATAAAACCAATGTCAAAACCAAAGCTAAAAGAGTAGCTAAGTCCACTTCTACCTCTATTAAGGAGTTTGATCAAATTAGGTTTCATCCTCTTCCAAATGCTTAAAAGTTTGAAAATTTGGTCAAGTACAAGTCCATTTGGAGTGAAAGGCAGATTAACCTAGATGAGTTAGATCCATTATTTGTCAAACAAAATCTAGAGTCTAGGAGTTGGTTACCTCTCTATTATGGTTTTGAGTCTCCTTTTGCTGCCTTGATTAGAGAATTCTATTCGAATCTCTGTATTCACTCTACTTCATCTAGTGGTCACTTCTTGACTGCTTGGATTCGAGGTGAAGAGTTTCAGATCACTTAGAAAATAGTGTCTGCAGCTCTTTTTGTGCCTCTTGTTCAGTGTCCTACCTATCCATACACCGAGTCTCCTCCATTAGATGATGTAATGTCTTTCTCTATGGAAGACCTATCACATGGGGTTTTGAACCTAGACTCCATTCTCATGAGTTAACTAAGTTTAACTATTTAATGTTTAGGATTGCGTGTCATAACATATTTCCTATTTCTCATGTGCATACAATTTCTATTGATAGGTGTGTCTTCCTATATGCTCTCATCATTAATGCTTCCATATGTTTTCCCTCCCTTTTCATTCAAACCATTGTTAATGTCCATGGGAACAATGCTAGGAAACAATGTCTCTACTTTCTTGTCTTTATCCGTAGGATCTAAGACTTTATAGAGGTAGAGCGTTTCCCCTCTTCTAAGTTAGTCCATCTCACAGCACCCATTGGAGCTACTTTCCTAAAGCAGCGCAATGCACAGAAGAAGCCAACTAAAGCAAGTGTAGGAACAACAAAAAGACAAAGAGTAGAGCCCTCACATGAGGATGTGCCTATTGATCCTACAGCTGTTGTTACTGTTGATGATGATGTTGATGTTGATGTTGATGTTGCTGCTGATGCTAATGGTCCTTCTACAGCCTCTCCTTCTCTCCTCTTCATGCTTAAGAAAGTACTTAAGATGCAGTCGTCAAAGCATATCATGATGGAGACTTTCATGATGACACAGGTGGTTCATGGACAGCTTTTGGATGATCGTATCTCTAATGTAGCTGCCTTGAGAGCTGACATTATTGAGTTAGGAGTTCTTTTCCACCACCTCCACCCTTGGATGATTGATGGTTGCCTTTGGCAATACGTAACAAAAAGAGAGAGTAGTTGTGTGAGCTCTTGTACTTAGGGGTAGCAGTTTTTTTTTAGATGTATGTATTTAGTTTGAGTTTGAGTTTTGAGTTAGTTCATGTTTATATTTATTTTGTTTAGTTTGTTCTTGTTTCATACACATGATGCTTATTGATGCATTGACTATTCCCATTGGATATCTTATTTTAGTTTGATTTTGTGAAATCAAGTTCAAATTATGATTTATACTGTAGTTTCCACACATGTATTTATGGTTTGTTTTCAGTATTTCAAGATTTTACAGGTTAATTCTTTCATGATTTAATTCTTTCATGATGCTGCTGTTTATTGTTGCAACTTGTAGATAGTAGATTATGACTGAATTGAAGTAAGGCAACAACTTGTATTGGGTTAGTTCTTGAATTTGAGCAATTCATGTGTATGTATGTTTTGTCACGGATTGCCAAAGTGGGAGATTTTTAGGTTCTAAATATTCAGGAATAAATGTTTAGGTTCTAATTTTATGTAAGTTGGCAAACTGAGTACAAAAACATGCCTAGTTTAAGATATTCATGTCTTAAAATAGTGTTAGACATTGCTCAAGTTGATTTAAGTCAAGATTCAAGAACATTCAAGTTGTAGAAAGAAGAATTCAGAAACTGCAAGGCTTGACCCATCGAGAGATAGGTTTGACCCATCGAGATGTGTTTTCTACAAATTTTAAATCAGGCTCGAAATCCCACAAAATGTTTAGGGTTTGAGTCCAACACTACTAGGTATAAACGGAAAACCCTAAATCACGTTTCAGAAGTCTCGTGAAGTCTTGTGAGTTACTCCTATAAGATCTATGAGGTTTTGTAACCTTCTAACTCAACAAGCATCTACCAGAAAGAAGATCCATATACTAGAACCGGTAGAGATAAGTTGTTGCATACAAGATCAACAATTGTCGATGATCTAAAGCTTTAAGTGAGATCTCAAAGTCACAAACGGGAGTGTTTGTGCACAACAAATTTAGATAGAAGAGTCCGTGAATTTAAAGCTACGTGTGGTCACGTGAGTAAGTATTACAAAAAGCTAGCTTTAGATGTAGGGAAAAATCAATTGTAAAACTTCCATTCTATATAGTGAATTTGTCGCCATGTGGATTGTTTTGGCTAAATTCTCCCCAAGTTTTTTACATTGAAACTGGATGGTTTCATTGGTTTTCCTAGGTCATCATATTGCTCGTCTTCTTAACTCTTTTGCACTTAGTGATATAATTGTTCGTGTTTAACCTAGATCTCATAGTAAACCTAAGTAACTACTTGTTAATAAATTAGGTTAAACAATCTGAGTGTTTAGGGGTCTAAACAAACAAACAAACAAATCCTTCTCAAGAAATTTCATAGTGTGATTTCTATTAGATGCATGCTATTTCTTAGTTTGCCTCATGCAAAGCTTAATTCGATCATGAAGCTTGGCACCAATAAGAAATGGTGAAAGTGTTAGGCAAACAACAATGGTTTTACGTTTTCCAAGTCGAGCACATCTATGATGTTGAACACATACAATGTGAAGGCTGGCGACAAGGGAAGGAGCCAGAAATTATTTTTGTGAGGCCAACATGGCAAGCTATACTATTTTGAATTGAAACTCAGAATACTACTAACCAATGATTGTCTATTAGTAAGGGATAAAGAGAGTACTCCTCATGGGAGACAACTTCAAAGGGGTGTGAGCAATGGATCCAGAAACCATATATGAAGAAGATAAGTTTCTTTTACATAGGCTGAACAACACAGGGCCTGGGCTGTGACTTCTATGAGGGATGAAAGCCTTGGCAAGGGAGTAGTTTGTGTCCTTGTTCAAATTACTACCATTGTGGTAGGGTCAGGTTGAAAGAAAAAAGTAATTAATTAAATATGATCTACTACCGTCCCTAATAGTAGAGTCTCCAGAAACATATGGAGAAGTGCAACATTCCCAAAAATCCACTAATTAATAATCAAGCGATTACAAGTAAAAGGAATCTTACCAACTACCCTTGGCCTATCCCAAATTACCAACCTATAGTTGAATCTTTACTCCAATACCCAATTAGACTTGATCTTGTAGTGACACTCTTTCTGTTTAATGCATGAATCCTAGTACGTGACTAACTAATGATGCACGGATCCCAGTACGTGACTAACTCTAGCAACTTGAAGAAGGTTGTTGGCTGCAAGTTCTTCACTTCATGCACAATGAAGATCAGGAAGCTCCTAGGTTATAAAACCCTTTGGCGTAAAAACGCAGTAGCTTTTTTAAGAGAGAATAAGGCACTAAGTAAAAGGAATCTTACCAACTACCCTTGGCCTATTCCAAATTACCAACCTACAGTTGAATCTTTACTCTAATACCCAATTAGACTTGATCTTATAGTGACACTCTTTCTGTTTAATGCATGAATCCTAATACATGACTAACTAATGATGCACGGATCCCAGTACGTAACTAACTCTAGCAACTTGAAGAAGGTTGTTGGCTGCAAGTTCTTCACTTTATGCACAATAAAGATCAGGAAGCTCCTAGGTTATAAAACCCTTTGGCGTAAAAACGCCGTAGCTTTTTTAAGAGAGAATAAGGCACTAGGTCACTGTTTGCATGTGTGACGACCTTTAAAATAAGCCTTATATATGTCTAAGGTTGTGAGAAAAGAAACCCAACATATACACATCAACTTGGGCCAAAAATCAGATCTGAAAATTCTGATTCCGTAAGTCTCGACAAAAACAGCTTGTGTCGAGCTTGTGTCGAGCTTCAATATTAAATCTCGATAGAAAGGATTCAGTCGAGACTTCTGTCAAGATTTAGTGAACAGCTATTTCTTCACTTGTTTCTTGGTCATCATTATTCATATAAAATTTTTCACATCTTTATTCATTTAAAATTCTTTTTTAGCTAAAATGCAAAATTGACCCTCTAACTTTCTTCAGATTTCATTTTAGTTCTCTAACTTTACTTTCGTTCATTTTAGTCCTCTAAGTTTCGGATTTATTTAATTAAGACCTTTTCGTTAAGTTTTGTTAACATTTTTTGGAAAAAAAAAATCTGGAAAATATTTTTCAATCATTAATTGAATTTTTTTTAATTTAAAAAATTTGAAGAAAAATTGATAAAATTGAAAAATTAACCATAACATATAACAAAAGTTGATGGAAAAGCTTTAATTGAATAAACTTGAAAGTTAGAGGACTAAAATGAAATCTAAAGAAACTTAGAGGATCAGTTTTGCATTTACCCTCATTTTTTTTTTAATTTCTTCACAAGTACAACCGATTATTCATTTTTTTTTTTTAAAGAGAAAATATCCGATTGTAAACACTTGAATATTCTCAAACTATCTGTAGCTGCCTCCTTTCTTTTTCAAACCTTAATGTTATTTTGTTTTTCTTTCAAGGAGATTGCCTGCTATGTCATAATAGCACCACATGAACCTACAAAGAACATCTCATGGGTAGGACACATCATCGAAGATGCTAAGAAGCCTAAGATGGTTGCAACTGGTTTAGGTGAATGGAGTTATCTTCGCATAAAGCAATAAGCAAACAAACCAGTGAGGCTTTATCTCTAGTCCACTATCTTCCCCAGTGACAAACCCTGAAAGGCTAAAACTACGTTCATAAATAGTTATAGTAATTTGGGATTTTTTTTTTTCTTCTTTTTTTTTTTTTTTTTTATAACCCAATGTCTTGCTCTGTTCTTCGTTGTAATTTTTGTGAAGTCATGCAATGTAAACTCCTTCACTAATAGCCGGCTTACTCTCCTATATAAATCTATGTGTGTCGCGGCAAACTCTTCTTTTGTTTTTTGGATGGTGCTGATTTCTCCCTACAACTTCTTTCTCTTCATGACTTTCTGAGGGTTCTACCAAGTTCCAAAGCATCATAGATGAAGGCGGCTCTTGCGTGGCCAGGAAAGTAGGGAGAAACAAGTCTTAATTTTATGGCTTCACAAAATTTGATATTTTTTAACCAAATTTTACCATGTGTTTCTCTTAAAACCCCAAAAACCCTACGTGAACCACACTGCCAGCCACCCTATCCATGGGCTTCTCTCATGTAGATCAAGTCAGTGTGCAATATCTAAAACCTGAAACCGATTGATTTCAACACCTATAGCTATGGATTATTTATTCATTTATTTATTGTGTAGTCACATATTCTAGGCTCATAATCTTCTAATAGTTTAATTTACATATGAATTTGCAATACTTAAAAGGATTTGGCAGATCTCAACAGTGCACAAATTTCAATTTTGAATCTTTCGAATCTTCAAAAATTTTGGCCTTTAGAAAGTTTTAACATTTAAATTTTTTGGTTCATTTTTTAAAATTATCTGAAACTATCTAGAAGATTTTAATAACAATAATATATAGCCATGGATTATTTTTTTTAGGGTAACCCATTTTTTTCTTATATTTCTCTTCATATCTTTTTTTTTTCTTTCTTTAATCATCTATGTTTGTGTATCTTTTTTCGTAATTTTATTTTCAAACCCCATATGTTTGTGTATACTCTTTCTTTAATAGTCTGTGTGTAAGTATGTGTCTTGGTAATTAACTGATGCAAAAATTGTAAATATGCCTTCTTTTTTATGAAGGGTCATGTGTTTTTCATAACTTTAGTGCCTCATATTCTTAAATGATTGCAATGGTTTCCTTTGATAGTTTATTTCGTGTGCTATTTCTTAACTTATATTATAGATTGTACTATATATTCATCATACTGTTTAGTTGATTTTGTTTTCGAAATTGTTTTCCAGCGTTGGACATTGCACAGTAACATTTTGGTTTCAAAATATTGTTTATGGGTTTTATATCATATTTAAATACTGTTAAGTTTATTCTTATACACCTATTGTTATATCAATTTCAATTTTTAGTGTTCTGGATTTTCAGATATAGTAGGTTTGGATTAGAATAAATTACAATTTGTTTTAGAATTGTCTTTTTTAAGTTGGACGCATATATATATATATATATATATATATAATTTCATAGAAATACTGTTTTACCGTTGTATGTTTTGATTCTAAACATATTTGTTTGGAAATGATGTTTATGCATGTATTAGAGTTTTTATGGATTTTAGTTTTGCTAATATTTGGTTTGAATGGAAAAAATGAATCTTTGGGATCAATACAGACAGTTGGACATTATGTAGTACTTGCTAATGAAAAATGGGGATCTATGGGTTATGGCTTATGAAATATAGATTTTAACAAAATATCTCAAATCAAATGATAGTCTAGAATTAAGGGGTTTGTGGTTTTATCGATAGGTTGTAACATGTTGCTACAGTAGACACCCATTAAACAATAAGTTTAGGGATATAAAATTTTTTTAAAAATATTAAATTCCTATTTTGCAGATTTTGTTTTGAAGATAGATCAAGAACTACACTCAATATATTGGGAAACAGATTCAACTTATGTTGTATAAGCTTTTTTATGCATTGTAAATAATAATAAATGTCATTTTTAATATAGTTAAATAAACCAACATTAGATCATATATCATACTCAATACATTTTCTGTACATTGCACGGGTTAGCAGCTAGTTATATCAGATAATGGAACCTACTTTATAAACAATGTGGTACTAGACTTTACTGATAATTAAGTACTGCATCTGTCATGTGAAGTCTATACCCTACTATCCAAAGGTATGTGGACACATTGTGAGTACAACTCTTGATGCTCAATTTAGTCTTTTAGATTTAAATGAAAGTTGGAAACATGTTTATGTTTTACTAGATACATCACGTCAAATTAAACAAGTTTATATCTTTCTCACAAAACATTATACAATTTGATAATTCATATTTAACAAAATTTATAGCTGGAAAATTCATGAACAGACCATATTTTCCAAAAATTATTTGAACTCGCAAGATTTTAATGCTTTGGTCTTTCTCAATTTAGTTATGTTGTATGATGGCTAAGTCTTGATAAAAATTTGGATTATGTGCAATAATAGATTATTGTACTTTTTTTTTTTTAATGAACCCTATGTATTACGGAGTTTACGAGTAGTATTTCATTATATTCAAGCCACGGAAAAACTATTGAAGATCTAATATAACAATTTAAAATTATTAAAGATAAGCTTCGGGTTCAATGGTTATTAATCTAAAGTTTACATTCAGTTTCTCTGACCTAGGGCGGCATCTCGTGCAACCCTAGCCACCAGGAGAAAACTGTGCCTACTCCTTGGAATGAGGCGGTTAGTGTGCTGTTTTCATAGATTTTTCGTTGTCAGCAAGTGTGATGGAGGCTCTGTCTGGGTTGTGGGAGAAGTTCTCTTTATCAGAATCAGAAGGAAGGAGCTTTATTATGGAGGAAAGTGAAGATGAACGAGAGTTTTTCCTGGCAACAAGATTCTACACAGGACTGGTATTGAACATAGGCGATAGAAAAAACTCTAAAGTTACTATGGCGAACAAGAATAGGTTTTGAAGTTAGAGACATGGGTAACCATATGGTTTTGTTTATTTTTCAGGATGAAGGGGATGTGGAGCAGATCATGAAAAGGGAGTCGTGGTCTTTTGACAAACAACTTGTGGCATTGAAAAGACTCCAGAAACACATTGAAATGAGCAAGCTTTTGTTTGAGACTACCAGTATGTGGGTTCAATTACACAACTTACCTATCGGGATACTGACGAGTATTGCAAAAAGTATTCTATCTGAGGTAGGAACGTTGATTGAAAGTACACCTGGGGAAGAGTTGTATGAAGGAAGTAATTTCATAGTTATAAGGGTTGGAGTTGATGTGACAAAGTTGTTGTGTCGAGGGAGAAGGATAACTTTAAGGAGTGGTCAGGAAAGTTGGGTGAGCTTCAAGTATGAGAGATTGCCCAACATCTGCCACTGGTGTGGTAAACTTACGCACAAGGATAGAGACTGCCCCACTTGGGTGAGGGGTAAGCACACATTGAAGGAAGTTGATCAGTAGTTTGGGTTAAGGATGAAGGCTGCGACATGGAACCTGGCTCGGAAATCTATGGTCAGGATGGTTGGTTTTGAGGAAGATGACAGTGAAAGAGTGAGTAGTGAGCAGCCCAACGACTTGGTGGAATGCGAACTTCTAGAAATTGGGGAAGACATGGTACTCTCCTCTAAAACTGATGGTCCAAATCATATTAGGAAGGAGACGTTGCAGAGTGGTTCAGAGGTGGATGAGAATGGTTTAAAGGGAATTCAGAATGAGCAAGGAATAGAGGATAATGGAGATAATCCCCAGGGACTTGACTCTGCTCTAGGAGTAATGCAGACTGTGTATGATATATGCAGGGATAGGACGACTTCAAAGCTAGGCTTTCAGGTCCAGATGCAGGAAATCGATAGGGAGATTGCACATTTTGATACTAATGAGGGGGGGTCGAAGGAGTTAGGAGAGGGGTTCACTTCTGAGGTTTGGCAACCATCACTGTTTGGGGTTGATATGGGTAATGGAATAACATTTGCAGTAGGTCAGAAAGGGGTGCAGAAAGATGGGAAAGGAAAGCCTAAAACTGGTTATACACAGTCTACCATTCGAAAGCAAACTAAGGGTAAGGGTGATCTCACATTACGCAATCCAAGAGAAGGCAAGAACTCAGTTCCGTTAAAAAGATCTTTCAGCGAAATTGAAGGGGAAAGTGAGGAGTTTGATTGCAGCAAAAAGCAAAGAAGGGTGAGTTATGAAGATTTAACGGTGGAGGCTAGGTCCCAGCCCCGCCAACAACAATGAATTTGTTAGCATGGAATTGCCAAGGGCTTGGGAACCGCCGTACAGTTGATGTGCTTAGGAATATTGTCCAAGCAAAAGATCCTAGGATCGTGTTTTTGTCAGAAACTTAGACCACTAAGGAGCAAATGGAACGTATTAAAATTAAGTTGAATTTTGATGGGCTGTTCACTGTCACTAATGTAGATAGGGGTGGGGGTTTGGCACTACTGTGGAAAAATAGTTGTTTTGTCTGCGTTGATAGTTTTTCTAGTTATCATATAGATGCTACTATTATTGGTGGCACGGACGATGCATGGAGATTAATGGGATTTTATGGTGAGCAGGATACGCATATTCATAACGAAGGATGGAATGTGTTACGTATGTTGAGTTCAAAGCCAAAGCTTCCGTGGTGTTGTTTTGGGGATTTTAATGAGCTTTTGCAAGTGGAAGATAAAAAGGAGGGGTGCGTCGCGAGCATATAATCTCTTCCAAGCTTTTAGGGATGTCCTTGATCACTGTGATTTTGTGGACTTAGGTTTTTTGGGTCCTGATTTTACCTGGCATGGGCGTTGTTGTGGTGAGTTGATATGGGAAAGGTTGGATCAAGGAGTAGCTAACTATGAATGGCTTGCTCGGTTCCCTACAGGAAGGATTCGACACTTGCATTGTTTTACTTCAGACCACCGCCTGATTCTTTTGTCCCTTGATTCGAATGGGGAGCACCAACATTGGAGACGGAAGCCTTTTCGGTTCGAAGCCATATGGTTAACTAATCCGGAGTGCAATGGAGTTATTTCTAGAGCTTGGACAGTCAATCATGATGGTACTCTCATGCATGTGGTAACGAAAAAACTGAAAAATTGCAAGAAGATGTTAACTGCATGGAACCGTGACCTCTTTGGTAGTGTGCTGAAAAAAATTAATAAACTCAAGGAGCGATTGTGGAAGGCAAAAGAGGATTCGGTCCAATCAGGTGATGTAGAGGAGGTGAACCAGCTGAAAAAGGGGCTTAATAAACTAAGTGAGCAAGAGGAAAAAATGTGGCAGCAAAGGTCTCGAGTATAGTGGTTACAAAGTGGTGATCAAAACACTAAATTTTTCCATGGTGTATCAACTCAACAGAAACAAAGAAATTTTATAAAGGGGTTGTGAGATGAGAATGGAACTTGGCAGGATAATGAGGAGGTGGTTTCAAGTATGTTGATCGAGTATTACACAAATTTTTTTACATCTTCCAATCCTTGTCATTTAGAGCGGATCTTGGAGGGGGTCCAACCAGTGGTGATCGAAGATATGAGGATAGCTTTGGCTAAGCCATTCGTGGTGGAGGAGGTGGAATGTGCAATCAAGGACATGGCCCCTTCGAAGGCCTCGAGACCGGACGGGTTGCCTTCCTTGTTCTATCAGACCTATTGGACTAATGTAGGTATGATATCTCTCAAGCTGTTCTATCATGCTTAAATTCTAGATCCATCATGAAATCTATTAATCACACTTTTATCACTCTAATTCCTAAAGTCCAAAATCCAGAAAGGGTTTCTGATTTTTGGCCTATTAGTCTATTTAATGTGATATATAAGATTGTTAGTAAGGTTATTGCGAACCATCTCAAACCTTTACTTGAATCTATTGTCTCAAAAACTCAAAGTGCCTTCATTGCTAATAGGTTAATCACGGATAATATTCTAATTGATTTTGAATCTTTGCACCATATGAAGAATAATTGTTCAGGCAAACAGGGCTTTATGGTTCTTAAGTTGGGTATGAACAAAGCTTAAGATAAGGTGAAGTGGTCTTTTCTTGAACAAATCCTTCTGAGATTGGGTTTTCATGAAGATTGGGTGGCATTGTTAATGCAGTGTATTACGACAGTGTCATACTCTATGCTAGTTAATGGAGAGCCAAAGGGTTTGTTTCGGCCTTCCAGGGGTTTGAGAGAAGGGGACCACCTATTGCCTTTCTTATTCCTTTTTTGTGCTGAAGGTTTAAATGCATTACTGAGAGAGGCAGCTTCGAGAGGGGAAATTCATGGTTTTTCTATTTGCAGGAATGGGCCAAAACTCACCCATCTCTTTTTTGCAAATGATTATCTATTGTTTTGCAGAGTATCATTGTTAGAGTGTGAAAAGATCCAAGAATTGTTGGGATCTTATGAAGAGGCTTTGAGACAAACGATAAATAAGCATAAAGCTACTCTATTTTTTAGCAAGAATACTGATGCCCAAACTATGAAGGATGTAAAGTTGTCTCTGAATGTTCCTACCATTCATCATTATGAGAAATATTTAGGGTTGCCTTCTTTTATTGGTAGAGAGAAAAAAGCTTGCTTTACCCTTATTAAGGAAAGAATTTGGGCAAAAATGCAAGGGTGGAAAGAGAAGCTTCTGTCTCAGGCTGGTAAGGAAATCATGATAAAATGGAGGTACAATCTATACCTGCCTATTCAATGAGTGTGTTTAAATTACTTGTTGGTTTATGTAATGACAATGAAGCAATGATTCAAAAGTTTTGGTGGGAGCAAGGGGAGTAAAAAAAATCCATTGGATTAAGTGGAGCACTCTTTGTTCGTCGAAATCGGTGGGCGAGATGGCTTTAAGAGACATTCAAAACTTCAATATTGCTCTTCTTGCAAAACAGGTTTGGCGCCTATTACATCATAAAGATTCTTTACTATATAAGGTCTCTTTAGTGCAAAATATTTTCCAAATGGTACCATTATGGAGGCTTTAGTTCACCCAAGGAGTTCGTGGAGGAGTATTCTACAGGCAAGGGATGTCATTAGTAAAGATGCTATCTGGAGAGCGGGGGATGGAGAGTCCATTAAAATCTAGGAGCATAGTTGGCTGCTGAACCTGTCTAATAGTAAAGTTGTTTCTCCGCGGGTTAATACTGGTGTTCTTTATGTAAAGGACCTGTTTTTTGCAAATAGAAGGGCTATGTTGCACGGACACAGACACGGACACGGACACGAGTACGGGGATACGACAATTTTTGAAAAATAAGGACACGACACGGCGGGGACATGGCGGTTAAATAATTAATTAAATTTTATATTTAGGCATATTTTTTAATATTTTTAGACATAAAATAAGTTTATGTCTAGAACTAAAATTATCTAAGAACTACAAATAAGTAAACTAACACCCAAAGCAGTACAATAATACACATAAAATGTTTAGAGTACAAACCATAAAAATGATAACAAGTCCAACACTTGCTTTTTCTAACTTCGTAACATATTTCCATAGAGGAGCAACTGACTCAACTGATTTTTCACTTTCAGTATTCATTTTAGTAAAATCACCTACAATATTTAACTTTCATAAATAAATAAAACTATAGCAAGACACACAAACAAAAACCACTAAATTCATAATAAACAATATAATTTATAAGGCAATACAAAAGGCTGAGTAAAGAAACACAGTAACAGTGACACTAGGACAGTGAGACTGTGAGAATGGGACTAAAAAAAAAAAAAAAACAGAAATAACAAACAAATGCGTTAACTTATATAAATAAGTGAGTAACCCATGACCCATTCACCAAAAGGCCCAAAACTAATATTTGAAGGAAAAAAAAAAAAAAACAGAGAGAGAAGAGAAAGAGGTCGAACCTAGACTAGGTTGCACGGACATGCCATTTTTGGCGTCATGTCGGTGTCGGACATGTGTCGGACACTAGAACGGGTACGACTCGCCGGATTCCGATGTCCAGCGAGTCTCTCTTCTTCTTCTTCTTCTTTTTTCGCTTCTCTGACACGGCATCGACACATCCGACACGCCTCAAATAGTTCGACACATCCAACCTCTTTCTCTTCTCTCTCAAATTTTTTTTTTTTTTCAAATATTAGTTTTGGACCTTTTGGTGAATGGGTCATGGGTTACTCACTTATTTATATAAGTTAACGCGTTTGTTTGTTTGTTTGTTTTTGTTTTTGTTTTTTTTCTAAGTCCCACTGTCATAGTCTCACTATCCTGGTGTCACTGTTACTATGTTTCTTTACTCAGCCTTTTGTATTGCCTTATAAATTATATTGTTTATTATGAATTTAGTGATTTTTGTTTGTGTGTCCTGCTATAGTTTTATTTATTTATTAAAGTTAAATATCGTAGGTGATTTTACTAAAATGAATACTGAAAGTGAAAAATCAGCTGAGTTAGTTGCTCCTCTATGGCAATATGTTACTAAGTTAGAAAAAGCAAGTGTTGGACTTGTTATCATTTTGTGGTTTGTACTCTAAACATTTTATGTGTATTATTGTACTACTTTGGGTATTAGTTTACTTATTTGTAGTTCTTACATAATTTAAATTTTAGACATAAACGTATTTTATGTCTAAAAATTTTAAAAAATATGCCTAAATATAAAATTTAATTAATTATTTAACCGCCGTGTCCCCACTGTATCATGTCCTTATTTTTCAAAAATTGTCGTATCCCCATGTCCGTGTCCGTGTTGTGTCCGTGTCTGTGTCCGTGCAACATAGACTATACTACCTTACTAAAAGCACATTGACATCACAAATCAACCATGTTCCAGCCACATTTGATAATTTTGATTTGACCAACTTATTAGATATAGCATGGTGTTACTTGCACTTTAACAAAGAAACCAATTTCAAAATGGACTAACTTTGAGACTTGATGCTCTAACTCTAATATGGACAGGGGCTCCAAAAGCTTAAGAAAGCAAATTTTTATTTTTTTTTATTTTTTTTTAAAATAGAAATCACACAATCATGCATAACAAATTCAAAACAAGCAGAACCAACCTCCAGTTAAAAAAATTCTCACCAAATGTAAAATTGTACTGAAAATACTAGATCACTTTCAAAACTTAAGTCTCTCTAGATTTTTGATAAAGACATCTAAAGGATCAAAGTAAGAAATATGTAAGAATGATATAATTGGTGATCACTGGAGTACGCCATATGGGTTTAATTCAATGTTTTACTGTTCAATTTTGGAATTAAGCGTCTTTTGACTTGGTTTTTTGACTAACATGGCAAACAAAATTGATTACCAACCTGGTTAGCAGTGTCAACCATAGAATAAGAAAAATAACAAGAATGAGGCATATTACAGTGATCTACTTTGCCTCTCCAGTATTCATTATTTACTAGCTTTAAAAGAAAAGTCTATACATAAAGAAGCAGAACTCGGAATTTAACAATATAATTGAATTGAAATGGAAAAGCACTGCAACATAAGAAGTTTAAACAAATTTATGCTTTCCACTTATAAATTGCACCCTCTAATTTTACCTGTTTTCAATTCAGTCATTTAAATTTCATTTTTTTTTCTATATTTTAACTTTTATTTTTAATCTGTTTTCAATTTTTTCATTTCAGCTAGTTCCCGTTGAAAAACAGCATTTTGATGAACTTAGAAGTGCATATTGAACCAAGAAAAGCAAGAAGACTATTATTGGAAAAGAATTGAAGTTAAATAATTAAAATGAAGAATAAAATTAAATGATTTAATTAAAAATAAATCAAAATTAGAGGATGTAAACTCTCATGAAAATAAGAAATTGAAGTAGCTAGACGGGATAATTAATACCTTGGCAACCATGAGGGAGGGGCCAAAATTGGGAATTAGGCTCAATTTCAGAACTATTTAGTTAGTAGGCTAATTTTATAAACTATATAATTTTCTAACATCTCGAGTCTCAAAGACTCGATTTTGGGCCTAGAAATCGAGTCTTTAAGGCTCGGTTTTGTTGCTTCAACCAGATCTGAGCTGGCACGTGGTCTACGTGGAAATCAAGTCTTAGAGACTCGATTTCTATGTCGACACTCAAATACTCGATTTACTACATTGGATTTGACGTGGATTCCAGCTAGAAATCGAGTCTCTAAAACTCGGTACTGAGTCTTAGAGACTCAATTTTTAACTTTGTATACCCCACGTGATTAGGGCTACTGACCCCTCACAAGTCCCACTACCTCATTCTGCCATTTTTTCTTCCTCCAAAACCCAGCAGCTCTCTTCTTCCTCTATCACTCTCTCCCTCTCTCTCACTCTCACTCTCACTCTCATATAAAACTCATTCCATTTTTAAATCAAACTCACCCTCCATATCCTATTTTCACATCCTCATGTTAGGTAAGGTTTCTCACTCTCTCTAGTTGTTAGTTATAAGGTTTTTTTATGGGTGTATATCATGACTATTTTGTTTTTTGTTTTTTGCTTTTTTTTTTTTTTTTGGTTTTAATATTGTTCTTTATATTTTTGATAGAATGAATTGAAGGTTTGTAATGGGGTGAGTTGTGTGTTTAGTTTTTTTTTTTTTTTTTTTTATGAGTATGATTAATGATTTTTTTTTATGAGTATGATTATTGATTTTTTTTTTTGAAACAAATGATAATGAGTGTGTTTCTATGTGATAGGGTGAGTATGTGCAAATGTGGGGTTTGTATATGCATATGATTTAACAAGTTAGTGTGTTTGTATGTGATAGGGTGAGTATATGCAAATGTGGGGTTTGTATATGCAAATGTGGGGTTTGTATATGCATATGATTTAAGAAATTAGTGTATGTATTTGTTAGGCTTTTATAAAAAGTAAAAAACATTGTAGATATATACGTATTGTTAGGCTTGTTATCATGACTATTTTTTTTTTTTTTGACTTTAATATTTTTTTTTTTTTTTTTGTTAGAATGAGTTGATATTTTGTAATGGGAGTGAGTTTTTGTGTTTAGTTTTTTTATTTGTTTGAGTTTGAAATAATAATGATTGTGTTTGTATGTGATGTGGGGTGAGTATATGCAAATGTGGAGTGAAAAGTTGTAATTTTTGTACTTTGAGTAGATAGAAAAGGTTTTACAATTAATGTTAAATGAAAGAGATAAAATATGTCACTAACATATTACACTTGATTCTAATAGTTTCACAACCTCTGAAGAATATTAATATAAATGTATACTACGGTGGACCCCTTGTCAATCCTGAACAGATTGACGGATTCCCATTTACAGGGCCGGGTATCGAATGCTATTACATGATGATACGTCGTAAGTTGAAGACGTTGAATGATTTGAAGAGGAAAATAATGGAAGAATTGAATTTGAACACTGCTTGTTATGACATAAAGATTATTTATCGTTACCCACAAGAAGTCCTTTCATGAACGGATAAATTACGGGTATATAGCGATCAAAGAAGACAAACATGTAAAGATCATGTTTAATAGGATCCATAAAATGCCCCAAGTAAATGCTGCTGAGTTGTACGTAAGTTCGGAGCCGCTAGCAGAAGTTGATACTGAGGAGATTCAACAAACAACTACATCTTTACAATTTACAGGCCTAGATGATGGATGCACTACAATGGGAGCCTATAATGGAAAGTTATATGCTCCCATCTCAAGATCATACTACTAATACTGGTGAAACACTCCAACCTCAAGAGACACATTTAGGGGAGGAAGACGAATACGAAAACGAAGATCATGCTGCGAATAATGGTGAAAATCTTGATGATATGGATGAGTATGAAGAGAGGATTGAGCGAGGCGACTTTCACAGGGATGTGGATGACCATGAACTCGTTCCTGATTTTGAAGAGGAAAATATGGATTACCATGATGAAGGTGATGCAGAAGATAATATTGGCGTCCAGCATGATACAAATATGACCACTGCCTACACAACTCTTGCCGAGTCATTCTACACGAATACTTGGGAAAATATGGTTGATCCTTCATGTCTTCCGATACCATTTGTTTCTACTTAGGAAGATGGGATGTATTTTAGTAAAGGGTTGACTTTTGCAAATAAAGAAGCGGTGAAGCATGCACTGATAATATACGCAGCAAAAGATAATAGAAATTTTATTATCCAGAGGTCGACCAAAACTAAATTGTGCGCCACATGCGTTAACACCAACTGCAAGTGGTACGTTGGGGCATTCATGAAGGCTAAACTTAATGGTCTGTGGATGGTCACGTCTTATGTGGTTCTACACAGTTGTGTTCCCTTTAGCATGCGAAGAGACAGTAAAATGATGGATTCTAATTTTGTTGCATAAAAAATTGTGGGAAAATTGCGACAAAATCACACTGCTAGTATTGATGAGCTCTAGGAGATCATACGTACTAAGTATGATCATGAGCTTTCTTACTATAAGGTATGGGACACAAAACAAAAAGCAATTGCTAAGATATTTGGGGATTGGGAGGAGTCTTACCAAAGGTTGCAAAATTTGTTGTTGGCATACTTGAATTAGGATTCAAGTACCCAGTACAACTATTACACCATACCTAGGGGCATAGATGGTACTGCGTTACTGCGCTATGTATTTTGGGCATTCGCTCCATGCATTGCTGCATTCAGATATTGTAGGCCAGTGATCAATATTGATGGGACTCATTTGTATGGTAAATATCGATGGGTGTTGATGATTGCAATGGCAACTGATGCTAATCAAAAGGTTTTGCCTCTCGCCTTTGCTGTTGTGGACAAGGAGTCAGGGGCTAGTTGGGGGTGGTTTTTAGAGTGTCTCAGGGTTTCGATAAAGCATGTGATACCTGAAAAGGGTATTTGCATTATTTTTGACCGACATAAAGGTATCAAATGCGCCATTGCAGGGTGGCCTAGAGATGAAGATGGAAACTTACAAGTATTTCACCGATATTGCCTTCGACATGTTGCTAGCAACTTTAACACACACTTTAATGACTCAAGTGTAAAAGCATTAGCCTTGAAAGCTGGATATGCGACTCATGAAGCTAAATTTGAGTCCATAATGCAAACCATTAAGGATGTCGAGATTAATGCACTGAGGAGTGTATAACCTGATGATCCCCATATTGCACGCTATATGCCATACACATATCTGATAAGTGAGGATCTGGACAAATGGACCCAGTCACATGACGGTGGAAGACGTTACGGGGAAATGACAACCAATATCTCTGAGTGCTTTAATGTGGTGCTTAAAGGTGCCCGTGGATTACCCATTGCTGCAATGGTTGAGTTCACTTGGTGCAAACTTGTTGCATATTTCCATGATCGACATAAAGAAATTACCTCTAATCTCTCTCAAGGTAAGGTGTGGAGTGATTATGCAATGAGGATCTATACCGAAAATGTGCTAAAAATTCAGGACACACTCTGAGGAATTTTAATCATGAAAGTGGTGTCTATCAAGTGGTTACCCCATACAACGGCCATAAAGGTGGAGGGGGAAACCACAGTCATGAAGTGCATGTGTTTAATAGAACACGTGGTTGTGGAAAGTGGCAAAACATTAAGATCCCTTGTTCACATGCAATTAAAGTTCTTCAAGGTCTGCACCTCGATGCGACCAGCTATATTGACCCATGTTACAGTTTGGGTAACGTCATTTAGACATATGCACATCAATTTGCCGTGCCAAAGTCCGAGTCATTGTGGAGGGACGTTCGCGGATCACAGTGTGTGCCTGACCCACAGTTATTGCGGGCCAAAGGTCGTCCTGTAAAGTCAAGAATAAGGAATGAAATGGATGGGGTACGACGAGAACGAGGAAGCCGGAGGGAAGATTCGGACTTGAGGGAGATTCAACCGAGGCAGCGATGTGGAGTGTGTCATGAAGAGGGGCATAACCGCAGAAGATGTCCCAATTCTCGTGGGGCTTCGACAAGCGGTAGTGCTACAAACTAGGCAAGTGCTATCGCTGTTTTTATATAGTATGCTTAGAGTTTCATTTGCTTGTTGTTCTTCGCATTTGGGAACTAACGACCGTATTTTAATTTTTGTCAGGCGGGCGAAGACTCGGTTTTGGAATGGTATTGTACGTGGGAGTTATGGTTATCTTTGGTACGGACAAGTGCTAGGCGACTATGTAGACTATGTTGTATCGACTCAGTTGTTATTTTGTTAATGACTAAATGCTGTTGTAATTGAACTATTCGCTATCCATTGTACTCGTTACATTAGTTGCATTGTGCAGCATTTGACTATAATGCCAACAATTATAGTACTTTGGTATTAGTAGCTAGTACTTTCGTATTAGTAGCTAGTACTTTGGCAAGTTCTTTTTTGACTGAAAGAGATAGGTACTTTGGCAAGTTCAATGATAGCTAGTAATGTTTTTTGTGTGTCTCATGTAGTGTGGTTAAATCTGTTTGGTTTGTAGCTAAGAGGACCCTGATATAATCCCATGAACAGTAACTGTTTTAATTCAGTTTTTCGTATCTGATATACTCCCTTTGACTGGTATCATGATATATTATACTCGTATCTAGTTATTTACAGTGCCCATGTGATGCCAGATTTGGTTTAGTGCTGCAGGGGAAGAAAAACTGATGTGAAAGAACTCAACTGCAGTAGTTTAGGCATTGCTCACACTTTGTACAACTAGTGACAAATCAACAAAGCTTTGTATTTGAGTACAACTTTAAGGAAATCAAAACTGCATGTTTGAATAGAAACCTCTGGTACTGAATTCCAGTGGCAGTATCTCCAAAATTACTACTGATGAAGCTTTTTAGTTACTTATTTGGTCTTTGGAAGCTTCTACTACAGTAGTAGTAGCTGGAACAACTTTGTCTAGACCATTTATGGCTGGTTTTATTACAGTAATAAATAGTATATTGTAGAAAATGGTAAAAATAGCCTATTCTTCATCAACTGTTGATTTAAAGGAGGGCACATAATCATTGAGATCCAAAATGGTATAATTGTACTGGTTGGGAGGACCATGTGCCGCCCTCCCATTGTATTGAATAATTTCCCTGAAGACTATTTGGGCTGCATTATTGTCTACCTGAAATAAACAGTGATTCATCAACTTCAACAAACTATGCAGTATAAACAAAATAAATTTCTGCACTAGTCACTTCTAAAATTGAGTATTAGTCATGCTAAAGAACAATAGATATCTGTTGTTAGTAAAAGTCAAGACCAACAAGAGCAAATTTTGATTGGCAAATTTCGATAACTACCTCTCATATTATGTTTTTTTTTTTTTTAAGTCCTCTCATAATGTTCTACTGGTTTACTGCTGTAGGTGGGGGAAGTGGGGTGGGGGGGAAAAAAATTCACACTAGAAATCGAGTCTTTAAAACTCGATTTCCATTTGTGTGGCATATACGTAAATAACTGCCATTATAAATCGAGTTTCAAAGACTCGATTTATAATGGATTTATTACCATTTTGCCACCGAAATGGAAATCGAGTTTTAAACACTCGATTTCCACTGGGAATTATGCCAGTGGCATTTGGCAGTAAATATTTTTGAACTCTCTGCTTGGCGTACTTGCTGTTAGTGAAATCGAGTTTTGAAGGGAAATCGAGTGTCTAATACTCAATTTACACTATTTTTGCTTTTTTTTTTTTCTTTTTTTCTTTTTTAAATAATGGAAATCGAGTGTCTAATACTCGATTTATACAATAATGGAAATCGAGTATCATATACTCGAGTTCCATAGGAACTTTTTTTTTTTTTTTTTTACAATTTTAGAACTCAACACTACCCTGCATCTTCTCATTTACAAATTGATGCCTTTTATGAGGCCTTGTAATGCATGATCTCAGGTTCTCTTAACCTCTCAAATTATAATGCATAAGTACAAAACTAATTACCATATCATGTCGAAATTAAAATAATTACGAAACTAATTCATTCATAAACTCCTCAACATTAACTTCTCCATCATCTGTACATTTTAAAGGCCATCACATCCAAAATCAGCATTTCATAACATATGGAGTCATAGGGTTTACTAAACTAGGGATGTGAACCACAAAACAACTACTTAAGAATAAAAAGAATAAGGGTTAAACATCTCCCTTTGTCTACAAAAAGAATAATCAGGCTTGCAGCCCCCAACTACTTAAGCATAGAAGCTCTATTCTTTGCACAATGTTTTTTTCCTTTCCATTAGGTGTAAGGCATCAATAAATCAACAAAAGGCTTGGGACACTTTTTAGAGCTTCTGGTGGGTCAGGAGTTTCTTGCTTCAGTCGCAACTCCTGTGTAGCACGTGCTAGCTCAGCAAGATCTTCCTCAGTCATACTTGCTTTAAGTTTCTTCAAGAATTTCTTTCTTAGCTTCTTCTTCACGAGAAGCTTTATCAGGATCAGGCTGATGCAGAAAATACCCCCAACATATAATTAGTACAAAAGCATCACATGCACACAGCAATTGAAAACATTTAGGCTAACAAGATTTGGTGACTACCTGCATTTCTACTGTAACTCGATGAGGATTGTTCAAGATGAATTTCTGTATTAGAGGAGAAAAAACAGTTTGAGAGTCATCCTGTGCTATTCTGGCTTTTAGGGCCACTAAGGGTTTCTCATACTTTAATGGCTGAAAGGGGTCCATATCATATATCCATTTCCCCTGAGAAAAAAGAAGCGGTTATTTATAGGTTCTTCAGAGTCGGTTTTCCTCACACACACACACACACACACACACACACACACACTGCAATAGCTCCAGCGCAGATAGGATCCCCTTTTCTAATACAAGTTCATATGATAACTGATAAAGAAAATATTACATGGGAGGGCACAGTGCAGTAATTGTATTTTTTTTAAAAACAAAGTACAAAAACAACAAACTGGAAAGTACCTTTTAAATAAGAAACTCCAACATCAGTAATATTACTGCTGAAAGCCTGTAACTCCTTAAGGCTAGTGATCCCTGACACATGAGAACAACAAGAGTCTAGATAAGTTAACTCAAGCCCAACTATTTTGTAAAGAAGTGAAAATTTCTTAGATCTAGCATGTCCTGTTAAGTTGATGTATTCTAATTATGTGAAAACTAAAGTTAAGGATTCAGTGAAACTCCAGTGAAAAAATTCATGAACTAAGCATGTGTGCACTCGAGGGAAAATACATGGTTGACACTCCTCACATCAACAGTAGGGAGGGAAAATATAACAACAATATAATCCAAACATATCATAATAAAACCAAAAGCCCTCGTAACACGGAAATTACTGAAATATCAACAGAAAGTAAAGATGACCCTTGTGAAGAGATGACATCCATCCAACTATCCTTCACCCCAGGATATTCACCCGAGAAAACATCCTGCAAATACAAGATAATGATCTAATAAACAAGAAGCTGTACAAGTGAAAAAACTTAAATAAATAAGCTCCATTATACTTTAAGTTTGCTTAGCCACTAAAAAAATTATATTGAGTCTTAATTTAAGCCATCAATTTGGGCATTACCTGGAGAGCACAATCTCGAAAAGCTTTGAGAGAAACATCAGTAAGACAACGGGAATGTATCAATTCGTTGAAGATCTGCTGACTTATATCCCTCGAAAGAATTGAAAATGAACTATATTTGTCAATGTCCTGTTTAAATTAGCATAAAACGATCAGGTAACAATGATCCATACACACAAACTCACACACTCAATGTCACATGCCAAACAAAGCAAGTATATGTACCTCACGTATTTTGTATATGCATAAGTCCATGAGGGAAGGGCATTTTCCCAATCCTGGCTGACAATCTACAATGGGCCGAGAAGGCGTGGTCCCCAGCCAATGTAAACTAATTAAGGTACCAAAATTTGACAAATAAAAGTAACCAATTAAGAATTCTCCTAAAGAGAACACAGAGTCAGAAACTTGCCTGTTTCTCAAGCCCTCCAATGTCATTGTAATCTTCAGTTGGTTTTTCATCAACCTCCATGGCCTTCACTCGAGAATCATACTCAGATGGCAGTGTATCCAAGATCAAGTAACTATCTTTGTTCACTCCAACCAGATCACCAGGCTTTAGCTTATCAGGATCAACAAGCCCAACAACAGGAAGAAAGATAGTCTACAGTCAAGTAATTATTTCAATGCCACATGTTGCATTAACTTGATATCCATCCTTGGCATCTTCTAATAAGAGATCAAGAGGAATCCAAAGAGCAGAACAGCTAGCTCCTTGGCATAGACCAGCTATTCTAGAAGGCTTTTGCATCAGTTTTTAGTTTAGTATCTCAATTCATTAAATATTTAATTTGAGTTCTAAAAATTTTAGTACTAAAAAACTTCTTATCATACAAGCAGATTAATCTTTTTTGCAATGTCTTTCTCCCATCTTCCAAACTTCTCTGCACCCAATCTTTTAGTGATTTATCTTATAAATATTATTTTAATCCTAAAAAAATCAATAATTTGACCATTATGGATGATTTTTTTAAATGATAAAATTACCCCTGAACATTAATAAACATTTTATTTGGGTGAAATTATCTATTTTTGTTCTAAAATGAGCTCTACGTAGTTAGTTTTAAGAAAGAAAAAGTGAAAAGTTGGATTAAAGGATCACATTAGTAATTCTCACAAATATAAGCTATACGAGAACTGACATTTCCTACCTAAAAGGTGAGAATTAGAATTCTCACTCTTAGTGGGAATGGAGATGTTCATTCAAATAGAAATTCTCAAAAATTCTGCCACGAACTATCAAATTTTCACGAATCCTCAGATATTAATGATTCCTCTCCCAAATTCCTAAGTAACAATCACATCCTAATAATCGAACAATCATTTTGTGCTAAAGACAAGCAAAGTAGGTGAAAGGTTATAGATTCATGGAATATAGATATGACTGAAAATCCACTTTCTATGCCAACCTCAAAAAGGCTATTAAGATGTTGGCCCCCAAAAAACAAAAAGCTATTAACATAAAATTGGCAGCAAATACAGTGACTAACTATGCAACACACCTCCAATGGGAAGATTCAAAAGTCCAGAAGAATACACTAGTTCTATTGTTGTTGACCATAGTCTCAACCAAGATGCCCAAGTGTTTAATGCTTTGCCAAAGGCCATAGTCAGTGGCATTCCAAGCTTCAGCGAATTACCAACCTGAAAATACCAGCCCCTGTCTGGAAACATGTTAGAAGCATTCTACATATGATATGCATTTATGAAAAGAACAAACTTAATTACAAAAGATTTAGCCGAAAGCTTTAAATGGCAAATTCATGAAAAGTTTGATGTAGATCAAATAATATGTTTATATAGAAAAATCATTAAAATAATTTGTTCAGCTATGGAAAGGAAGGTAATGCAGAAGCAAAGACCCTTTCTCAAGCATATTTTAACTGAACAAAATGAATACCTGTATTAGACTGGGTAAAAATAAGGGAGGGGATGGGGAGAATTGCTCAAGGGTATGTTCAATTTAGGGGAGCACTAAGATTGGAGTCACAGGTCTTTTCTAAAATAATAAATGGCTGACCTTGTATTATGCATGCTAAATCCAAGTCAGATATATCTTATCTCCTTTTAAAAATGCTCTACTAAAATCATTCATACTTTGAGATATCGTGAAGTTAAGTGCAAATATATTATTGGGTTTAATATTGTGCCTACCTCTACAATGAGGAATGTCTCTATCTACAAGATTATGATTCCCCTTTCCTATTAAATCTTAAGAACTATTTCTTCTTATAACCCTAAATCCAAGCCCCAGCCTCTTTGTGCATGTGAGCACCTATGCACAGAATAGCCTAAAAATTAATACCAAACAAAATATACTGAAATAGCCACCAAAAATAAATAATAAGTGACTATGTTCATGTAACACTTACAAAATTATATAATGAATAGTGATTTTATATGCCAAGAAAAAGTGAAGTCTGAAGACCCAATGACCAAAGAGGCTACAAATACATTCTAGCACCTCCATCCTTGACTGCTAAGATCCAAAAAGTAACCAATTACAAATGAATAACTGGCTTCTTGGTCATTGACAATAATGATAATCGATTGGGGCAATTCTAAATGGATGCTTTTCAAAGATCAATCCTTTTCAATGTTATAACAATGATACATGTTTGGAACTTTGGATTGATGCTCTCAGGCCTTTACTCCAACCATCCAGTTCATTTAACAGAAGTTCCTTACAATGGCAGCTAAGTACTAGACATTCAGAGAATGGCCTAAATTGGAATTACAATTAAGTTTTTTTATTGGCCTAACAGATTCAGGTAGCATCAATAATTCACAACAAGACTCTTAAAGCTTTAGGTATTGGTTACTTAAAATGTACAAGAAAATTTTGAGATATTCTCTCTATGTAAGAAAATCCCAAAGTATTAATTCAAATCCAGGATTTGTTAATATTGTTTTTGAGGAAATTCTACAGTAGAACTGCCAGCCCAACTTGAAGCCTTCCTGGACACCTAACTACCAAGGTTTTTACCTCTATTTAAATTTGAATGCTAACACATTAAATTCCATTAAATTGCCAATAATTAAACCCATGAAAGGCTCTAAGATTCTAAGATGAGTTCATTATGATGAAAATGCACTACAAGCTTTTTGTTATGCTGTTACACGAATTTGTAATCAATTATGGATGAAGTAAGATCTATGAGAAGTCACTAGTAACTGAAATTAATTAAATTAAGACTGAAATGATAGGTCAATATCTCTGTCTATATATATATAATAGCAGAAGCTGAGAGAAAGTGGGTTCCTACAATTAAGGAGGCGCTGACAAATAGGATAAGTGCTTATCTAAAATTTAACCACGTTTAACTTAGAAAGCGATAAATTACATTGTTTGGCATTGCTACACACCGTTTAAAAGGGATAAATTATAATTTTTCACAATATTAAAACACTGTTTGGGAGGGTATAAAAGGAAACTAACCGCTTTAAAAAAAGAAAAAAGGACAAAAAAAGAAATTGGTACACGAAATTGAAGAGAGGCGATGAGACCTGGAGAAAGAAATAGAGAGAGGCAGCAGCAGAGTCAGAGACATCTCAGGCCAGTACCACCGTCTGACTTTGACCACCAAAATTCTTGCTTCCCTCAACCGGCGATGCACTGTTACAGAGTGAGTTTTCTTTTTTTGCTTTCTTTGTTTTTTGATTTTTCATAAATTTTTATTAGGAAAAACCTAAATCTTACTGCAATTTGGGTCGCTCGCCAGACTTTGACCGCTGGAACTGCAAGCACACAGAACTTGAAAAATCTGCCACCATCAGAGAGACAGGCCGTGTACCCATAACCGGTAAATTTATTGTTTTTGTTTTTGTTTTTTTCCTTTCCATTTTCAAGTTATTGATTTTTCATCGCCTCTCTATTTCTGGCATCGCCTCCCGATCATTGCAACGTTTGAAAGCCCGATCATTACAACGTTTGAAAGCCCGATAAACCGTTTCTTCTTCTTTGCCTCTTCCTCCGTGTTGAAGCCGTTTTCCCTGCCTCTCTCAATTCTCAAAACCCCTAAACCATAGCCCATCGCTGCTCTCTCATGCCTTTAGCATCCCACCGCCGTCATATACCAGTAAGTTTTTATCTTCGATTTAAGTTTGTTTATTAATTATGATTAGGGTTTGATATTTTGTTTGGATTGGTTTCGATTTTGGTATTCAAACTTAGATTTTCTCTTCGCCTTTTAGTTTGACATTTTGATCAGGCTTTGATATTCGTTTGGGTCTTTAGGTTATATTTGGTTCTCATTATGGTATTTGAGTTATAAGTGGTTCTGTTTTGATTATTTGGGTTAAATTTGTTCATGTTTATTTATCTATGGTTTCTGGGTTAAAACGTAGTTTCTTTCAAATAAAAGATGTAAGCTTTACAAGTCAAGTGGGAATAAAAAAGTAAATTGGACCTTTTTCCTTAATCTAGGTCCTATAAAGAATAAGATGATGAATAGGTATGAGTCAGTTGAGTTCATTTTTTCCCCCCAATTAATTTAGCGTGCTCTCTTTATTTCAATCAATTTGGTTCCTTCCCTTTATATCTGCTGCTCTGTTCCTTTAACGTTTCAAAATCAATTTCTCTGTGCTTGAAATTTGCATATTTGTTTAATATATTAATCCTTCTAGAATAACTGTTTGTCATTGTTCATTCTCTACCCTATTGCTTCCCTTCTAATTGCCATATGCTCTATGCGTACTTTGCCCCATCCTTGCTACTCTGATTGTTTTTACTGCCTCCATCCCTTCTCTGCAGTAGTATATCTGGAAGGTAAGCACACTCTTTCCCACGTCAACCACTATTTTCAATTACTGTAACTTCTCATCGGTGCTTTTCCTATTTGAATTTTTATATTTAAAATTTTCCCCTCCTGCTGAATTGTCTAGAGTTTTCCTTTGATACCTATTTAAGGATAGATAGATTTATTCTCTTTCTTTGGATGCTTTGTTTCAAATTATCATCTATGTATTTTGGTTTGGGTAACATTAGGGATTTTAATTCCTGATTTTGATAGTCATCTTTCACCTTGGCTACTTTTAAATTTCACAGTGTACAGTGTAAGGATAGTTTGTAAGTTTTTTAGAGTGAAATTATGGTTTCCTGGATTATTTTCTGTGTTTTTTAAATAGAAATAAACAAATAAATAACCAAGAATACTGTATTATTGAATATTAAGGGATTATTTCCGAAATATGGTTGTTTGGTTTACACTTGAATTTGTAGATTCAGATTTTGTTGAATTGTTGAACTACCTTTTATATGGAAACACACTTTCACATATTTACAATATCCATACCATTTACAATTTATTCTTTAGCTTCTTCTGTTGTCTCTCTTTCATCTTTCTCTCCTGTATTGTGACAAAGGTTCTAATAGATGGCTTTAGCAAGTTTGGTTTAGAAGGAATGCTTATACTTAATTTTATAAGGTGAAGTTGTAAGTAACTTATATCTCCTGTTTGAGGTACATGGTGCTTTATAAGGATCTAACTTACTAAAAGCAAGGCATTGAATTTGTAAAGGAGTTTTTAGAGTAAAGTTCAAAACTTAGTTTTTAACTAAGATCCTTGCAACATTTTTCTTTGAGAATGCTCTTGAAAATTCCAATGTCTCTTTAGTTTCACAAGTTTACATAACTTATGGTAATTTTTGATGGATCAAACCTTTCTTTTGTAGGCTCTCTTTCATCTTTCTCTCCTGTAATTTGGATAACCTTTTGGCTCTATCATTTTGTTAAAATATAGGTTTGCTAAGTTATTTTCCAAGCACAAAACTAGGGTAATTTACAAGAAGAAGTTGCTGGAACAAACTGATAGGTAAGGACAGCCTAATTTTCTCTTTGTCTATCTCATACTTTGTATTAGATTTTGTCCATTAGTGCATTTGTGTTTGAATTGGCATTGATTTTCATATTTTAGCCAGCTTTCTCTTCAAGAAACAAATATTTGCATTCGATTAATTCTTATACTGTATCCAAACTTTACTAATGCTTAGAATGTTCTAATATTACAGATTCATATCGCAATGAAGTACAAAACTTTGAAGTAGATATCAGTGAATGTGGGATGCAGTTAACATAGCAAACAACCATGATCTGATCAATATTGCTATGATTTCAATTGACTAATAGGTAAGTTTAAAGTTTTTTTTAAACAGAAAATAATATTAAAAAAAATGGATACATAAATCTAAAAAACATTTTCCATATCTGCTGGAACTTAATATTATAAGCATCAATGGTTGAATATAGAGAAGAAAAAAAGGAGAAAGCTGTAAACGTTTTTGGTCATGCTTTCTTTAGGTTTGTTTAAGAAGTTGGTCTGACTGCTATGGGGAGTTATTGATGATCTTAGCCCTCTCGGATTTGTGAGAAAGGAGGAAACTTTCTGTATTTTTGGGGTACAAAAGGGTTCTGTTTTTGGAGTGGGAAGCAACAGAAACTTACCAAAAAATGCCCCCTTTTGTAAAATATGTTACTATCTAATTTAATAAAGAACATTTTCCTACCATTGAGCTGGCTTATCTGATTTGGAATATATGTAGTTTTTTTTAAATCTAATCCACATATGTAAAGGGATTGTAATGTTTCCTTCCTTAGAGGTATAGAGTATGGATATATACACTTAACATGAAACGGTAATTTGTGTATACCAATTTTACTAATAATAGAATATTTTTTGCCGCGATTGTTTAAATCTGAGCTATGAAAACAAGCGATTGAATGAAATTATTGCTCTTCATAGATTATACAAATATTGTCAAAATATTGTTGCAAACCACACAAATTGGTTTGCATTTGGTGAACTACAAGTTTTGGTATGAATTTAAAAAATGATCAGCTCATATAAATTCAATTTTAGGAGTTTCAACTTTCCTAGAAGTTCGTGCCCTCTTATGTTAATAGACTATAATTTACTTTTTAGACTTGAGGAAAATTAATATTTAATTTCATTAATTTAGTTTTTGTTGTCTTTAGTAGCATGGGCTCGATGAGGTTCTTAGAGGAATCCACACATTTGACAAGATTCCACTCAATGGCATTATTTTAACTTAGCTCTTTAAACAAAATTATGTATTATTTGCATTTCCTATTTCATACTAAAGTTAAGGACACTTTGCTTTGCTG
This sequence comes from Lithocarpus polystachyus, assembly GCA_033629205.1. Taxonomy (NCBI): domain Eukaryota; kingdom Viridiplantae; phylum Streptophyta; class Magnoliopsida; order Fagales; family Fagaceae; genus Lithocarpus; species Lithocarpus polystachyus. The sequence continues at coordinate 87,793,320 of CM066165.1, read as the reverse complement.
ATGAAATTGACCACCTCATATGTTCTGAAAATAAAAACACAAGAACAGGATTTAATTGTTATAGTTGCTTTTATTAGTTTAAATTTTAAAGAGGATTCACCTTGCTATTACTTTTTGGCTTTTATTATACGTTTATAATAGCTATTATATTCAGCTATAGTGACCATGCTTGCTAAATCTGGTACAAATATTTCAAATATGTGATAGAAATTATCATATACCAGGTACTTTCTCTATTTATTTTTTACTTTTTACAATTTAGTGCACATGTCAAGTCTTAATGATATTGATAATTGCTATATATTGTCTTCATACTCTGTTAATAGCATACCCAACTGCTTATGAAAAAAAAAATGCATTGTCTCACCAAGAAAGAATAAAAAAAGGAAAAGAAAGAATGCATAGGCTATATAGTATCATCTAAAAGTACATGATACTATAAGAATGTTTAAAATTTGCTACAGGAATGCAAGACCGGTTATGTAAGGCTCCTTTTTCCTGTTTTAATTTTTATTTATTTATTTTTTATTTATGAAAATCCTTACGTACTTTGCATTTCATTGAGTTCTAAAGGACCATATGAGAATAGAAGTATTATAATGCTTGAATGGATTATCTAAAAGATCTCGGATTTAGTAAGATATCTCAGATTTAGTAGTAAGAAGAAGTGTACCAATTATGAGAAAATCTTAGTGTAAAAGAGAAAAATGATGAAGTGTTTGGCTCAGCTGTTGCGGCTGTGATTTACTTCTTACCAATTATTATATTACTATTTGAACCTAACAGAATTTGTATTGCTTTTTTTTTTTTATTTCTTTGGATTCGTTGGTCAAAATATTTTGGTACCATTTGATTTTGTAATTATGATATTGAAATATGCTAGCATGCTCTAATAACTGAAAACATCATCTTTTAAAATAGTCTTTCTCACAATCAAAAATCTGGGTATCAATATACATATAAATAGTCATTTGCTCTGTTAAATCTCATTACTTCATGCTTTCACAATTTTTTGAACTGTTTAACTGTACTTTCTTTAAAGAACAAAATAATAATAAAAATACTGCTTTTACGTCTCTTATAAGAGAAATCCAAAGAGAAATCCAAAGATGAGCATGTGAATGAGAAAAAAAATTTTGTTATAAATTTTATTCCATGAAACCTTTTTTTTAATAGTTGATACTTGCCTTTGTAATTAGAGTTTTGCAAAAACAGTTCTACACTTCTTTTGTAATAACGCCATTCTCTTTGTTGGTGTAAAGTAAAGCCTTTTTTTTTTTTTTTTTTTTGTTAGCACAATCCTCCACAGGATGAAGTATATATGCACCCCATTTGTTTGACAATGTAAGAATGAGTTTGGAGTTGTTTATAAATTCATAGCATATAACATTCTTTTCATTTCCATTTGAAACATGGACCATGTTTGTTTGACAAAACTTTCACTCACTCTTTAGTGGGAATAGGGATTTTGTTTTTTCCTATTGAAAACAAATTAACATGGATGTCTTGAATTTTTACTGCAGGAGTTTCTGTTTTGGTTCACCATGTGGAGAGAGACACCAAGGATGCTTGGGAGGCCTATAGAAACATGTGTTTGACATGCTTCCTCCTGTGCTTTTCGTTGGTTTTACTTATAATTTTTCTTTTGATATACAAGCTAATCCCAATTCATAGGAATTGCTTAAAGTCGTTATTACCCTTTTTGTTCTCTAGGTTGCCAGATAACTCTTTGTTTTAGCTTTATTTGAAAGGAAAAAAAAAAAAAAAGAGTTAAAATATTTATCTTTGAGAGATTTCCTTTGGATTATTTTCTCAATTGATGATAAAGATTGGTGGGGAGATATTTCTAAGAAAGGGGCTCTGCTTTGGCAAATAACAACTGTGATGGAAGACATCTGAGACTTGCTGGCTTAGTGTAGACATTTATATTTTGTACATAGAAATTTGTTGGCAAAAGAAAAGTCTTAGATACATTTTTTTGGGACAATAACTGCAGTGCATGGTAGTTTTTTCTATCTTCAAGATTTATAGAAAGCTTACAGAAATGTTCAAAGGGCTTAAAAAGGTTTGTAATACCATATGCAATATACTTGGATCAATGATGATTTAAATGTAAATCTTCTTTCGAAAATGAATTTTTTTTATTGTGTTTTAATAATTTTCTAACTTAATACTTTTTTTTTCTCACTTTTTTACCGTATAAAGTTTAGCCATTAGTAGTTGACTTAATACTCTACTCATTTCATCTCTTTTATAAACTACTAATCTCTTAGGTGTTAAATAGCATGGCTATTTTGATTGGATTGGTTTTGATTTAGGTATTTGAGTTAGATTTATTTATTTTAAATAATTTGATTTTTTTTGTAATTAAGGTACCTATTTAGGTTAGAAGCGCTTTGTTGTGGGTATTTGTGTATTTGGTTTTGATTTGTAATATATAATTGCTAAACTTCTATTCAGTCATAAGTTAATCTTTGTCTTGGGAGGGGAGAATGTTCCACATGGAAGCCTTTCAAAATTGGATATGGAATTTGAGTATATTGGTTTGACGGGAATGTTTCATTTTCTTTGCAAGTATTTATTTTTAAGCTTTTCTGTTTGTGGGTCTTTACATTTTCAATTAGTTAAGAGATTTTTTTTTTTCCCAATTTCCTTTGGGGCTTCCTGAATGCAGAAAAAAATGTTAGAAAAACAAAGAATTACCATTTTTTGTTTGCAAGATTTGGGGGCTGTGCAAGCTTGAATACAATATAATTTAGCTTGATTTAAATTTTTTTTTTCTTTGTTTAGCTTTTTGAGGAAAATATTTTTCTTTTATTTTGATAAATAAAAAGTTTACCTTATTGATGTAAAATAACTAAGCCAAGCTGTGTTAGAGAGTTTTATTTATTTTACCATAAATAACAAATAAGAGTATCCTAATTCAAAATAAATAAATATAACTAACTAGCCCGCACAGTTATACACTAATATCATATTATTGTAGAATGCACATATGCACGTATATAAAAGGCTTAAGAGATTGCTGACATCAGAATGCTTACAAAAATCATAATTGAAATACGTTTTTTTAGTAAGATTTAATGCCATCGATGCTGAGGATATTAGGTAACTTACATTTCAAAAAGCTTGGTCCTTGTCCACCGGTGTCCTGAATTAAATATGAGAACATCAGAATCAATCCACTCTTTGCTGATACTGTCCATCTTATCGAGTCTTAGTGTTGTCTTCACCCTCTTTGGTGCATGCCTTGGCACAGGACCAGGCTGTACAAGGAACACCGATCGATAAAAGTCAATATTTAAATTGAATGAACTAAATCGTACACTTAAAAACCTAATCTGTTTAGTGATCTTTTGGCCATTGACTTCATATACAAACTTGATATCCTCTACCCGTCATAAGCATACATATCAATGACTCCCATATTTTATGTACTTAGCATGAGAAACAAAAAACCAAACCAGGGAAGAAACATGGCTGTTGGCAAATCAGCAAGTGACTAACATTATTTCTATATAAAGGAAAAGAAAAATGGATTAACCATGCCAATTTTTGTAAAACAATAACTAAAACTTCGGAGAATGCTATGTACACAATTCTAAGCCACACAGTTGTATCTGATACCTGTTATTACCCCTTAGTGGCAAACATGTTGAGGCACGATCTATCCAATGGAAAGCCCCAATGCTGGTAAGAAAGGGATCCACATTCAGATATTAACAATTAAGTTACTTCAATCATGCCAAAACCAGCAAAAAATTCACAATGCATATCATGCCAAATGGAAGTAACATCACATAATAATTGCTCAACTTTAAAATATTCAAATTCTATTTATTAATATATTTGAAGCATGGAAATAGAAATTGTTTGTTGCAATTTTCATATCTAAGGCCAAAAAGGAATCTTAGTAACATAATATCTGAAGTCAGGCATCTAAACCAGTAAACAATTATTTATCAGCATTTAAGAAAGTTTCTATTATGTAACCTACTGGGCCCAACTCTATGTGCAGTGAATAAGGCCCAACTCTATAATAGATCTGCTGTATGTGCAGTGAATAAGGCTCCATCAGTTTCATGAAAAGTAGCTTCCTGCTAAAAACAATTTACTGTGAACGCATTCAGTGAACATGTCTTTGAATCGACTAATTTTCCTATAGAAAAGTGCCACTTATTACAGAGGCAACCAAAGCTATCCAATATATAACTGTGAAGTCAATTTTCAACATTTTTTTTATAACAAATAAAAATTTGTTGATATCAAAGAAAAAGACACCCAAGTACACAGGGGGTACAGGGGTATACAATCAATTACAAAATTTACATAAGTCAATTTTCAACATTTTAGATAGAGCATATCTGCTTAGGTTACCATTGTGGATCATAAGTCCATTTTCAGAGGAATAAATAATCAAACAGAGGCTAGTAAACACACACCCAAGGGTCCCCCTTTCCCCAAGTAGAAAGCTTTAAAAAGGATTTTGTAATGGTCTGTTCCAAAGGCCCATGGCCATGAGTCTTATTGTTTTAAGGTAATTTTCTAAATGTTATGGTCTGTTCTACATGACATGTTATGTTGAGATGAGTAGCAGATTGGGCTATCAAGATACCATGAAAATATCAAATTTTCTAAATCTCTCTTCATGGGATGACCAAAATGACATACTTATGTGAGGGATTGAGATCCAGTGAGTAGCAGTGAACTCAGCTATACCATTACCCATCAGTGCCAATAGCCAAGTGGTTTACTGTTTGCCAATGAAGCATGTGACTTAACCAAGCACTTATACTCGTCATTTTTTCCTTCAATGGTAATTTTCCTTAAATTGCAGCTTAGGTTTATTTAGCATCAGATAATAAATAATGAAACACAGCTTTCATTATAGCAATATTTCCCACTGCAGTTTGCACCTTATCTGTCAAAACATATATTAGGTAGCAATTTAAATCAACTAAATAGTCGGTGCCCGGTCGCATTTTACCTCAACCTGATTTCAAATACTAAAGAACACCTTGAAGATGCCAGCCTTCTCCCCAGCAATTTCTCCAATTGTATTTCCTGTGTAAGGTGCCCAGAATAGAAAATAAAGCACTTATACATATTAGAGCCAAGAACTCTTGAAGCACCAGTTTTAAGCGTATGTTTACAATTAATTTTTGTACAACCATGAATCCTACCACAAGCATATTATTCCCTATGTTTTGCATAAGCACCTAGAAGACTAAAATAAAAAAATAAAAAAATAAAAGAGGGAAGAAGAAAACTCTGGTGCAAAACAAGTTTTGTCATTACTATGCCATTGTTTAAGTTTATCAGCCTCCAACGGCCTACAAATCGACATTCTTGCCATTACCATCCCTACAAAATGTTATCTCACAGATTGCACACAGGGTTCCGACCCAAAAACTCATTCAAATAAAACTAAAATAAAATCTTATATAGACAAATAGCATCTTATTTTTGAAAGATATTACCAGAGTTTTTATGCAAACAACTACATTCACTAGTTGGGACCACAGTGCACGTAACAATGAAGGAATATAATGGAGCATCAGTATATTTTGCCAATTACTACAAAGATATTAACCATTACTGAATGAAAATATATAAATATATTGCAAATCAACTAGCAGTGCAAATATTGCAAATCACAGCTCAACACAAAAAAGTTAGCTTTTTTTGTTGTTGTTGGTGTTTTTTTTTTTTTTTTTTTTGTATATATTTCTTTGTTACTCCATGCTCCTTTAGTGAAGTAGCCTTGTTTAATAAAATTTTTCTTACTTATCAAATATATAGATATATAAAGATTTCTACTCATACATTTACATTCGCTGCAGCTCCACATTAAATAGTACAAGCAATTACCTAGGTTACAGAATTAGAACACTAACCAAGAATCTCCTTGTGGTCATAGCCAAGGGAAGATATACCACATACGAAAGGTGCCCGAACCTGAAATGTTATAGCATCAATTCTCAGGTTATCCTTGATGTTAGCTTTATAGAAAATGTCAATAAGTAACCACGCTCAAGGTGAATTTAATGCATAGACAGCTTACTCAATCAACATTTCCATGTACCACATTTGTTGAGTCAAACCTTCCACCTAATCCAACCTCCAAGATAGCAACATCTACCTGCATAGATAGTTATGCTTCAAATGCAAGAAACAAAAAAGAAACACCCACATGCTGAATCCTAGAAGTCCTTTTTATCTACACCACTGTCTCTAATCCTACATTACACTAGGATGAAATCCAAAAATAAAAAAAGTAAGCAAAGAAAACTGATTTCTTTGTTGGGTTTGGGAGAAGAATGCGTAAGAGTAAAGTAGTGATAGAAATGTATATTTCCAAAAATATTAATTACTTGAGGAAAACACATTAGCAAAAATTGGTGAAATTAGTGATAGAAATGTATATTTCCAATTGTAAGAAAGTAGTTGACTACTCTTACCTCACACCTTGAGTCCCATCGAAAGTGCACAAACCAATATGTGACCAAATTTTCATTGGTTGGTCCTGGCAAAGTATAGTGTTGGTCATTAGAATTGAACAAGCATACATCATACAACAATAGTTCAACCCACAACCTCACCCTCCACTTCACTTTTACAAAGGAATAACGTATCATTTGAGTTACCTTTTTTGAACTTTACGTTGTCTCGTATAATGAGGAGGAGGTCTTGCATGTCCTTTGTCAGATGCCTCGGGCCTAGCTTTGTGTCCATGTTTGTGCCCCCCTGTCCCACAAGGAGGTGCCTTTGATATGCGTTTTGGCCGACCTTCTGCCACTGTAGGTAACCCAACAACCTGCTCAGCTTGAACATGGGGTGGGCCAATGTTTGAAGAAGGGCCAGTAGACGTAGTATGGGAGGGTGGCTCCTGGTGCATGTTAGAAGGGGTTGGATCAATACCTAAGTCAAAGGACAGAATGGGTAACAGCTCAAGAAATGACCGTGGGGTGGGTAGACGGATGTCAGACCCAGGACATGGATGTGGGGTGAGTGGAGGGATGGTGGGACTAGGAGATGAATGTGGGGTGGGTGAAGGAATGGTGGGGCGAGGGGATGGATGTGGGGTGGGTGAAGGGATGGTGGGGCTAGGGGATGGATGTGGGGTGGATGGAGAGGGATCGGGGGTAGGGACAACCCCAGGGGTAGCAACAGGCGGACAAGAGTGACTTCTGGCAGGAGTTGTGCTCGTGCTTGGGCTCTCAGTAGTGCTTGGCCTCTGAGTAGGCGCTACCACAGGAGTAGCTGCCTCCTCATTCGGGGCCTCAGGGATAGGAGGTTGTACATGGCCAATCTCATGCACTACCTTCAGCACGTCAATAATGTCCTTGTGGTCCTCCGTGCCCACTGGGTGACGCCTCAACAATCGGACGTATCCTTCAATCTACACATGGAAAAACCAAGTATATTAGTAATGCAATACCAAATCAACAATGCCAATCAATAATAAAATAAATGTAGGATGTGAATTGGTTTTGCTAGCAATAATTGCAAATTATAGGGAGACCAAGTGTCACCTTTGACTAAATTTAAATTATCTTTTCTATTAAAGATGTAGCTAGCGGATAGCGTAGACGACAACGCTAATTAAAAATTCATATGAGCAGAAAATTAAAAATAAAAATAAATGGAAAGAACAATGTATACCGTAACAGTAAAGCCTAAAATTGGAAATATGACGCTATATGCATCTCAAATTAGATTCTTAAATCAACAAAGTTCTCTATAAGGAATCTTAAGCAAACAACAGCTTTAAAAGGAGGTTTGATGCTAAGCAGACATTGGACCACATATATCATGTTCTCTAAATAGTGGTTTCATGCTAAGAAGTACGGTAAGATGTAGAAGACATAGAGAAGTTACCATTAGAATCAATTTAGCACCGGGGACATCGATGAACCTCCGAGTTACCCTTCTGAACCAGTCGAAGTACTCACGCTGTGGAGGCATATCACCAAGCACTGCTTCGCAACGCCGTTGAAGCCGATTACCCCACTCCACGATATGCACAGCATGTTTCCTCACCCAATCAACACCGACCTTCCCCCTCAAATCAATGGCATGAAGCACTGTGTCAGTGTCAACAGCGCGGGGAATTTCTTGGATCATTCCAAATTGACGAACGACACGATCCGGTGTATGTTTCTCTACTAGGTGGAAACATACAAGCGGCACCGTTGCCATCCACACGACCCTCCCTGCAACGCACCACGGCGAAAGGCCCTCCAATTCAGCTTCATACGGCTGCCACACCACCTACAACAGCCCAAAAACAAGTACACAACACATTAGGCAACTATGTTTATATTTCAAAGTTCACCAAATGTATATCTTGTTCCTAAACATGTTAAACACCACATTTTCATACCTAGTCTGGCAACATTGAAGCTATTTTCTCGCGATACCTGTCCCTAAAGATGTGGGCGGGCCTATTTTTCTTGTTTGGGACCCACACCCACCTACAGTCAAGAACAAGGGATTAATATCTAGAACTTTCCTATTAAGATAATATTATGATTAAAACTATAATATAATCACATATAACTATTAAGATAATTTTATACATATGTACTCAATTAATAATATCACTAGAATTGACATAAATAATTTATAGAATAGAAGCCTTTAAAATAAATAAATAGAATCAAGTTATATGATTGTGGGCTTAGGAAATGATCATATAATGTATATGACATGTATGAGGTAGAGACTTACTTAAGGGACAGTGGACCACGCACTAGAGACTTACATTAGAATCATCATATTGTAACACAAATGCTATTTATGTATTAATATCTTAGAAAAACTTATTTATATTTGTATTTAAAGCTAATTGTTGAAGCATATGTGAGCAGGTGCTTCAGCAACCTGAGGCACGTAGTCTAGGGGGTCGTGCTATTGGTGGCATCACTCAACGTCTTGCTACACAGTTACTGCAACAAGTACTCAGGGTTCCGACAACTGCTTCTGCTACAACCTTGTGACAATTGAAACAGTTTTTGGGTGGGGTGGAAGATGTATGTTAATATATTTCATGTCAATATATTTCATGTCAACTATGATTAAAATAATGCCTACCACTATCTTCTTCCCATACTAAAATACTATCAATACTTATATAAAAAAAAATACTATCAATTGATAAAATAAAATAAAAAAAGTAAAAATCACTTCTGTGATGTAAAAATATGTATATGGGGTTGAGCAGGAAAGTTCTACTTCAAATTAATTTTGTCATGTAAACAAATTGCTGCTTCATAGCTCTCTTACAGGAACGTGTACACATGCATGGATGTCAACCCATTGTATTACATTCCATATAGCATTTGAAATTAGTTTAATTTAATTTGTAGACTACCTAAAGACTCTTTTTATTAACACTTTGCTATTATCATTTTACAAGATAGCATTGACCAGTTAAGTTCATTTATCAAGAAGTTCCCTCATATAATTTTTTTTTTTTTTCCAAATGAGGACTTTAAGTTGATAACATCATAATAAGATCAGGAAGCAAATGCAGACAAGTAAAATTCTATTCTCAAATAATCTGTTCTTTAAGACAGACCCTTAATCTATCATTATTTGCATTGGAAAAATTATTCCATACTCCGGGAGCAACACTCCCTCCTCTCAAAGAGTAACACACGAAAAAAAAAGTCCTAAAATAGTACATTCATCAATCAAAAAAATCATAATTATGGAACACAAACCCTAAATCTCTACTTAACCATCTAAATAGCAAGAAACAACAACAACAACAACAACAACAACAACAACAACAACAACAACATCAAGACAAAAAAACTGAACAACAAAAAATCAAATCAAATCAAGTTGATCACACAACAAGAAAAACACCTGAAAATGTACTTCAGAAGTGGGTTTAGAAGAAGAAAATCATACCTGAGAGAACTAGAGAAGGTGCTTGAGAGTGGAGAGGGTGAGTGAAAGAGGCGTGACAGTGGAGACTTCAGCGTCTGTGTGAGAGTGAGATTGGAGAGGGTGAGAAAGAAAGGCGTGACAGCGGAGAGGGTGTGTGAGAGTGAGATGGTGAGTGACAATGGAGAGGGTGATAAGAGAGGCGTGAGTGAGTCTGTGCGAGACTGAAAGGGAGAGGCGTGAGTGAGTCTGTTCTGTGCGAGTGTGAGATGGAGAGAGGCGTGAGTGAGTGTTCTGTTCTGTGCGAGAGTGAGATGGAGAGAGGCGTTAGGTTTAAATTTGAAAAACCCTATTAGAAATCGAGTCTCACAGACTCGGTTTCTAGGTGGCTTCCACGTGGATGAACACGTCACACATAAGGGGTCGAGATGGAAATCGAGTCTTAAAGACTTGATTTCTACGTGGATGCCACCTGGACAAAGGGCCAGCTCAGATCTGGTCCAAACAACAAAACCGAGCCTCAAAGACTCGATTTCTAGGCCCAAAATCGAGTCTTTGAGACTCGAAACGTTAGTAAATTATATAGTTTATAAAATTAGCCTACTAACTAAATAGTTCTGAAATTGGGCCTAATTCCCAATTTTGGTCATGAGGGAGGTATGGGTTCCCTTCGTAGCCGTCCATGCACTTGCATCGGTACACAGACCTGGTGTTGGAAAAGATATATGTGCTATTACCTCCACATATGTTGCTCGATTTGTTCTGAACATCTGCACAAGTCCCAGAACCGATCAACCAATCTAAAACCATCGGCATCTTTTCTTTGTCCTGTAGACTGCGAAGGGAGTCTACGGAGAAATCGAGCATGCCTTTTCTGCTAATAAACGCATAGCCACAAGGATTGAAACTCTGTACTTTTGTGTGATTATCAATACTCTCGGATTTGATAGTAAAATTTCTAAACCCAATAGGAATATCAAGCTAGCAGCACCCAACACCAGAGCAAGACCCATTTATCGTGTACCTAGTGCTTTCACATGCGGACACGCAGCCGATTCTGTAATTTTCATTTTGCTGGGAACCAAGAAGGTATGTGTTAGTGTCACAACCAACGACGACAAACTTGATTTGGGTGCTAGAGACGGTGAAATTGACGGGCGTTAGGAACCACCCTACGTTACATGTACTGATATAACAATAAGTTTAGGAATTTGGAAAACAATTTTTTTTTTCCACAAATTCTCTAATTGAGTCTTTGCTTATTAACATTTATTTAATAAATATCTATTGTGTATAAAATATATTTTGTTGAGTTTTCAAGTAAACATGTTGCGGTTTGGATATTGCATTTCCTGCGTCCATTTTTTTTTTTTTTTTCAGCTGAGCGCCTCTTGCATTGTTCATGGGACATGAACAGTGCATTTAGGCATGTGAACAGTACCCAGCCAATGAACAGTATTTTTTTTTATTGTTTTCAGTTTTCAGCCAAATAAGTTATATCCAAACGGATTATAATTGGGTCCTAACAGTGGTGATTGCACCAACTAACTATCCTCTCTTTGTAACAAATAGCTACTCTAGTTAATTATTAAAAAAAAATTGGTTTATTTTATTAATTTCTAGGCTAGTTTAATTTATAAAAAACTTTAGCACCTTAGTTTCAATAAATTAACAATTATATTTCAACTAAAATTCTGTTTATCTTATATAGATTTTTTTTTTTTTTAATTTCATAGTTCAATGACTTTCTAAATATAAAGATGACGAAAAAAAGATATTTAAATTGATCATTTGACAACTTTTTTTTTTTTTTGATATTATTAAAACAAAAAACAAAATTACATAAGAGTACTATTTACATCAAAAAGCATAGGTGCCCAAAACTGATGGATTGGCATCTAAGTAGCCCGATCAGCTAAATAACAAACATGACTAAGAACTATGTTCGGAACAAAAAGCAGTTTACATAGAAGTCCATTCTGCTGGAGTGACAGGATATCTGAAACCATAGTTTGTTCCTGCCAATTTGGAGCTCGAATTAAGTTGGAAACTTGGACTAATCTACTGCTATTACATAAGACCAAAATACGCTGATACCCCATATCTCTAGCTTTCAATAATGCATCCATCAAGGCTTCCTGAGCAGCACCCAAGGCAAATTTTGCAGCACAACTAAAAGTACCCAAGAAGATGCAATTTCCCTGAACAGTTCTGGCTTCATACGCATAGGCAGACCTGTTGGTTTGTTTCTTCTTCCTCCCTATCTTGATGAGAACCTGCCAATTCCACCCAATACCTGTCTGGCCAGAATTGAGATGAATTCTCTGTTGGTTAGGTTGTATTGCATTTGAGAAGATATTTTGATACCTGCAAGAAAATTTTTGAGCTTTTAGAATGACTTCAATTGGATTAGGATGTATGCCCTCATGAACCACCCTATTCCTGTGATTCCACAAAGTCCACAAAGTAGTGAAGATGCTTTGCAAGTACTGCATTGAAACCTCATCCAACCTCTTTTGTCTGTTAAGTTCCTAATCCAATTCTGAACAGAGATGTTCCTTTGTTCTAAGGTTTGAATAGCCAATGTGGTACCATGCCACATGGCTCTAGCAAAGGAACAATACAAGAAAAGATGTGATGTGGATTCCTTATCTGAATTGCATAAAGGGCAGGTACTGGTGTTTGTAATGCCACTCTCTACAAGGGTTAGGAAAGTAGGGAGACTGTTATGCATAAGCTTCCAAATAAAATTCCCAATCTTCAAAGGGAGTTCACCTTCCAAATGAGATACCAAATATTTGCTGGGATGGAGGTAGAATTATGGTGGTTTGAACTAGGTAGAGAGGTATCATCCTGAAGCAACTAATAAGCATTTCTCACCTTGAAAACCCCTGAATTTGAATACTTCCAAAACAAGTTATCCGAAACTGAACCAGTTCTTGAGATGGGATTGCTCATGATATCCTCACTGATTGGGTAAGGGTATATGCTCCTAACCAAATTAGGTTTCCAAGTGCCATTGCTGTGGTTAATAAGGTCAGCCACAGTTTTAGTTGGGAGATTAGAATTATCAAGGTTCTGAGAAGGACAAGGATACAAAGCCTGATGAGTTAGGGGAATATCAGAACCATTACCAATCCACCACCTACCCTCTTTGAGCTTGGGGTTTTTCTGATTAACAATGCCTCTCCAAATCCATGAATGATGAGGTTTAGGGGTGCACTCATGGATTGAACTCCTAGGAAAATACTTAGCTTTAAAAGCTCTTGCCATTAAAGAATTGGGATTATGACTTATCCTCCAAAATTGTTTGGCCACCATAGCCTGGTTTATCAAGCTAAACTTCTTAAGCCCCAGACCCCCCATACTCTTAGGCTTACAAATCTCATCCCAATGCAATAGATGCAGTTTTCTCACTCCAGGTTCATGACCCCACCAAAAGGCCCTAGAGATGGAATCTAGCTTGTTGTAAAAGTCTCAGGCACCCTAAAACAAGAGATAACATTAAGGGGCATAGACTGTAGGACAGAAGAAATGAGGGTGGTTCCGCCAGCTTAGGACAACAATTTGGCTTTCCACCCTTGCAATTTAGAATGAAGTCTATCTACCAAAAATTGGAAGTCAACTATCCTCTTACCTCTTAACATGAAATTTATGCCTAAGTATTTGCTAGGGGCTTGCACCAAATTCACCTATAAAGAAGTTGCTAAAGCTTCCTGGTCCTCTCTAGAGATGTTTGGGGAACAAAAAAGGTTAGACTTGGCAAGGTTAACACATTGACCTGATATAGAACAATACCACCTTAAGATTTGATGAATGTTTGCTAGAGATTTGTTGTCTCTTTTGAAAAATAGCAGTGAAACATCAGCAAACGACAAATGAGTAAAAGAAACCCCATTTCTACCCAACCTAACCCCCTGAATTTCCCTATTATTCTCAGCTTTGATTAATGCAAGGGACAAAATATTTGCACACATAAGGAAAAGATAAGGGGATAAAGGATCTCCTTGTCTTAATCCTTTAGCAGGTTTAAAGGATTGGGTGATGCTGCCAGTCACTAACAGAGTATATAATGAACAATGGAGACACATTCCAGAATCCAATTTACCCAATTGGGGGTCAACTTCATGGACAACAGGACAGCTTTTAGGAAAACCCAATTTACCCTATCGTAGGCTTTGCTCATATCAATTTTTAAAACACCAAAACCATGTTTCCTGCCCTTTTTCTTCCCCAGCATATCAAGAATTTCATGAGCCAACAAGATATTATCAGTAATGAATCTGCCTCGAATAAAAGCATTTTGGAAAGGGGTGATAAGTTCATCCATCAAAGGTTTCAGTCTATTTACAAGCAACTTGGAAATGATTTTATAAACTACATTGCAAAGACTTATAAGTCTAAAATGGGTAACCTCCTCAGGAAACTTTATCTTAGGAATTAAAGTAATAAAAGTATGGTTGAGAGTTTTGGAAAGATAACCTGAATGGAAGAAGGCATGGATAGTATTAAGGATGTCATTCTTTACAATACTCCAGTTCTCTTGAAAAAAGAAAGGCAGGTAGGCCATCTAGACCAGGCGCCTTCTGAGGACTCAATTGAAACAGATTATTTTCAATATCTTCATTTGTGATTGGTCTGTTGAGAATAGCAACTTGCTGAGAAGTTAATTGAGGGATAGGTAAGGTACTCAAACTTTCTAAAATGCTATTAAGACCAATAGTATTAGAATCCTGATAGGAGCTTTTAAAATGATTTGCTAAAATGTTCTCAATATCCACTAGATCCTCAAAATAAGTCCCATCACTCTTTTTAAGATGAATAATTCTACTCCTTGCTCTTCTCTGTCCCCCATTATAGTCCAGTCAGATCTAGCTTTTTGTGCCCAAAGCATTTCTTCTCTGTTCAACAAAATTTCAAGTTCCTCCCTAATTGCCCTTTCCTTTCTAACATCATCTATTGAAGATATGTAATTCTGAGCGTCTTGTAATTGAACCATCTTTTGCTGAATATCCGTCTCTACTCTTCCAAAAACCTCCTTATTCCATTGGATAAAATCCTTCCTAACTCTGTTCAACTTGTTCTGAAGTTGGTAAGCTCTGGTGCCATAGGAAAAACTACTCCATGCCTTTTGAATCACCTCCTTACATGCAGGGTGAGAAGTCCACATGCGTTCAAAACAAAAGGGTCTTCTTCGGAAAGGGAATTGAGTTTCAAAATCCAGAACTATTGGTCCATGATCTGATCTTACGATAGGCATCCCATATAATACTAAAAGCTGAAGTGTAGCAATTAATGTTGCTACGCTCACATTGAGCCATGTCAACAGCTATGTCATTACTATTTTTTTTCTTGAATTTCTCTTATAATTTTAAAATAGTTTTTTTAAATTTTAAAATACTAAAAAAATGACAATAATTCTCGGCTTTCTCTCCACTATAAAGCCCAATCATTATAGCTTTAATTCCATAATAAAGCTCAAGCCCAAGCCCAAGCTTGTGTCTCACGGTTTCAAATTCCCTTTCTGTCTCCTCACCTCTTGGTTTGTTGTGTTTCACGATTTGTCTCCCCACCTTTCAAACGGCAACCTTCATCAGCATTAATTTTTCAGCGGTATCAATTCCTCAACAACAACCCTTCAGCTTTTGCTAACACTAGCCTGTAACAGCAGTCTCTTTGTCTTCACTCCCTTGTCTCTTCCTCTCCTCAAAATATATTAATACTAACAAAAAGTGGATGATTCAGTTCAGGTATCTGTGCTCTATTCTTGTGACTGCCCCGCATAATAATTCAATGTAAGGATTAGTTTATTTTGATTGATTTTTTTTTTCTTTTAAAAATTTGTTACTACCTCTTTCGTGCTGTGACAGATGATTGTTATGTTGATTTTTCTTTGTTTTTGATTTTTTTAAGATGTTGAATTTTTGATTGCTGGGTTTTTTAATTGGAGCTCTATCTCTTTTGTATTGTGGGTCATATATGGGTTAGTGTGATTCTGATTTCTTCGTGTAGTGCTGTTGTGTGGATACCTCAACAATTTGGTTTGGTTAACATGTTGGGAAGTTCTTGCTAGGGATAATGCCAACTAGGTTTTTTAATTGGAGTTCTACCTCTTTTGTGTTGTGGGTCATATATGGGTTTATGTAGATATTGTTTAATGAGAGAGGTTGAATAGTTCATGCAGACTTATTTCCCATATGATATGTGCAGTTGCCCGAAATTAATAAAAAGTGAATCAAAGTGGTCCAAAATTTCCCATATTTGATGTTTTGGTATTGACACTATTAAAATTAGTCCCTAGCTGCGCAGATTGGTCCAAGACAGATCCCAGCCGTAAGTTTTCTCCAGTGACTATATATATTCTCTACTTGTATGAATATAATAGCATAACAGTGTTGCAAGGTCATTTTATAGATTCATGTTGACTGTGACATCAGTATATGTGGTTGAATCTAATTAGTTGATGCATTTTCACAAACAGCTCTTTGCAGTGCTTGTACCAATCGTTGGCTTGGGGGCTTTTCTCCGGTGGGCTGGACAGGATTTAGTTCAAGGCACTATGAGGCTTCAATTTTTTGCTACTTCCTTTCTTGAAAATATTTCGTTTCTTTAATTGGATATTTATGAGTTGTACAAAGAATTTATCTTATCTTCATAAAATTGTAACTCAAAATTGTTACTTAATTTTTTTCTTTCATAGTTCGTGAACCTGTAACTCATAACATTGGTTCAAGTACTGAAGATTATTTTTTACATCTGTTGGTCGAGCTATGTTCAAATTTATCATTAAGGCCTTAGCATTTTGTATACGCTATTAAAATTAGTCCCTAGCTGCGCAGATTAGTCCAAGACAGATCCCAGCCGTAAGTTTTCTCCGGTGACTGTATATATTCTCTACTTGTATGAATCTAATAGCATAACAGTGTTGCAAGGTCATTTTATAGATTCATGTTGCCTGTGACATCAGTATATGTGGTTGAATCTAATTAGCTGATGCATTTTCACAAACAGCTCTTTGCAGTGCTTGTACCAATTGTTGGCTTGGGGGCTTTTCTCTGGTGGGCTGGACGGGATTTAATTCAAGGCACTGTGAGGCTTCAATTTTCTGCTACTTCCTTTCTTGAAAATATTTGGTTTCTTTAACTGGATATTTATGAGTTGTACAAAGAATTTATCTTATCTTCATAAAATTGTAACTCAAAATTGTTACTTAATTTTTTTCTTTCATAGTTCATGAACCTGTAACTCATAACATTGGTTCAAGTATTGAAGATTATTTTTTACATCTGTTGGTCAAGCTATGTTCAAATTTATCATTAAGGCCTTAGCATTTTGTATAAATATGCATTTGAGTGGATGGTTATATACTATGGGATTAATTAATTATGTGGCAATTGGCAAGTCATCACCCCTATTGAATAAACTAAGTTTACCCTGCTTAATTCATTAGGGGCTTCTATTCATTAGAGATCCTAAACACGTGGAGGATTGACTGTTTGTTCATCGGCTTCGTTTGATTTGTTTTATTTGGAAATGAATAGCATATGTATTAGTTAGATGATCTGGATTTCTAATTTCTATATAATAGTTGCAACATTGAATGGATGATCTAGCTGGATAAACAGGATGCAATGCTGGTTAATTTTGTTTCTCTATGGATGACGACTAGCATGAACCAAATGTTTGATGCTCAAACCTTTCTTTCCATATCAAAAATTGTGTTAAAAATAATGACCTATTTACTGAATACAATATATATAAGTGTGTGTGTGTGTGTGTGTGTGTGTGTGTTCTTACATTGTGGAATATGTAGTTACTTGTCATCTAATATTTTACAAACAATTTCCTGTGGGTATTTTTAGCTGGTAAAGGAAAAATTATTCTTCTTCCATCTCATGAATTCTTTGATTTATTTTCCTTTTTTTTTTTTGTGGTATGTTTGTAGTGCCCAAATTGTGGAAATGATTTTCAAGTTTTCAAGTAAGAGTTGTCTAGACCTTTAATGATGTCAAACTAGCTTGCAGAGACTTGGTTTTGCACTATTGTTAATGACACTGCAATATGAGTTGTCTGACATGACAGTAATGTTATCCATTGCAGGTCCTCCCTAAACGGTGATTTACAGTTTTGCCCCTTCTACACTCAACCTTTCTCTGGTAAAGTTAAATATGAATATCCTGAATTCCTTTTATCAATTTGTGCCAGTAGTAGGGTGTAGGCATTTTACTTGTAGTGATTCTTCTAATCATAATATGGCAGAATTTCTCTAAGTTGGTTGTTATTTGTGTATAGTCATTGAGCTTTTAACTTTTAGCAAGGCTTTAGAGTTGTCAAGTGGAACATTTGTATTTTATAAAATTTTGGTGGAAGTACTGTGGATAGGTTTATGATTATTAATGATAAGCTACTGTTTGATATTGAAAATAATCATAGCTTTAGATCCATAACAGCAGCCCCTATTTTTTTCTATTAGGTACGCAAATAACATATGCTTCCTATAAGAGTGGGAACAAAAGCTAGCCATTGAGTATTACAACTTTCCTAAGTTTAGAGCAGAAGAGAGCCGTACTTGGAGTCTCCATTCATAGCCACAATGAAGCAAAGCAAGGTTCAGTAGGGTGTTGCGGTTGAAGCAAAAGGAAGCCTCATAAGTATATACACGTGTAGCTTAAGAGGTAAAAGGCTAGGTTTTTTTTTTTTTTTTTTTTTGAGCTTATCAAGGCCCATATATATATATATATATATATATACATACATACATATATATATATATATACTTATGCCATCTCGCTTGGGCCACTTTTGCCATAACAACTTTTATGCTAAGATTGTGTTTTTTTAATCAAGATTTATAAGGCTGCTATGGTGTGGCTGATTTTTTACTGAATCTTTTTTAGGGTGTTGAATTTTTGATTGTTGGGTTTTTTAATTAGATTTCTACCTCTTTTGGGTCTGTTCATTTTGAGTTTTTTGATTGCTGGGTTTTTAATTCTATTTGCTTCAGCTGTTTTCCAATAGTTGATATTTGAGCGTACTTCAATATCATAATTGTATAACATGGATTGGGTTTTAGAATCAAAGCAAATTGTTTTCTTGGTGTTTCAATTTTTGCGGTAATTTTTCTGCATAATTCTACATATATCTCCATCAAAGTCCCTCTAACGGTGCCTTGAGCAGTAAACTGTGTGTCTTAGTCATTTTTAGCCTTGAGATGTATCCCAAATTATTTATTGAGTTATTTGGAAAATTCTTTGGATCTTTTGTGATATTTTTTCCTAATGGGTATGTCCTAAACTATTGTAGATGCGATATTTTTGTCAAATTGAGAAGTTTAAATTAATTGCAGACTTTTTAAAAATCTATGCCTCTTATGTCATGTCACTGCTATTTAAGCACGATGAGCTAAGGAAAAAGAAATCAACATTGAGATTAGTGTCTAGGACATTTTTCAACAACCATGCCCATGCCTTAGAACATGGTTAATTAATTATTTCCTGAATGTAGCCTTATATACCTAAGTTCAATAATTTAGTTTATTCTTAAAAAAGTTTAGTAATTTAGTCTTCTTTTGAGGTCCATTCTTTGAAATAATTGCTACCAAAGGCCAAGCTTCAAAACATGGTTATATACATAATACATTTCGAAGTATAAAAAAACAAAACTGGTATTGCTTTGGGTTTTTTGTCAATTGATCTCATTCAAAAGGAAGGTGCAGTTGGAAAATCAATTGTGGAGCAATATGTTATTTAATGAATTTTTTACCCAAATTCACATGCGCTACGTCATTTAGATTTTTTTTTTTTTTTTTTTTGGGAATCTACATCATTTAGATTGATATCCACGTATCCTAAAATTTTTATTAATTTTATTATAATATTGGCAATGATAAGGTTATGCATTATGCCCGTAATTAATAAAAGTAATGGACAAAAGTTTTCTTAATTTCCTAGCAAGACTATGCTACTGGTTACTAAACTTGGCAAATAATATTACTTTATTCAATTGAAAGTTCTAAATTGTAAAAATTTGGGCTAAAAGTGTTATAATATGTCTTTTCAGATGAAAGCTAACTTTTAACTCTTTTATTAGTTATAGAGTAAATTGGCTCCTATTTTAAATGATGCTTAAGCCGCACTTGATGTAATTTACTTCGTTGCGCTCTCTAATGGTCCGTTTGGATTGAGAGAAAGGGAGGGGGAGTAGAGTAAAGTAGAGTAGATTTAGCACAAAATTAGCTTATTTTTAGCCAACTCTACTCTACTCCACTCCCCCTCCTTCCCCCCTCCATCCAAACAAGCCATAAGGGTTTAATATTGTGTGTTCCTACAATGAAGAGGTTGCTCAGGCAATTATATTTGCATTAATGGATCGAAGTGTGTCAGAGTTGGGGGAGCCCCTAATTCAGCTTCTACCTTTACAGCTTCGTCTTCGTCTTCTGTACACACACACACAATATATGCCAAAAACAAAAACAAAAACAAAAACAAAAAAAAAAACAAATGAACACTGAACAATCAAACATAATTTACAATATATATATATATTTATATTCAAAACTATAAGATTTAAGATTTATAGAGAAAGGTATATGAAAGGCTTCTATTCAAAAAAAAAAAAACCAAAAAATAAATAAAATAATAATCGCAAATAAATTCAACAATAACTCATCCATACAACAATCAAAACACTATAAATTATAAAACAAAACAACCAAAAAAAAAATAAAACACACCAAAAATATCATAAAATTACTCTCTTCGCAATCACAAAAATGAGCATGCAACATGAATTACCAACAGAATTATTGCTCGAAATATTTTCCAATGTTGAAAGACAATCACCAAAATTTTTAGGCAACATCAAATTCAGGTACACAAATTTAAATTCAAATCTCATGTTTGTTACATTCACATTGACTCCCCACTTTTTCTCTACTAATCACAATCAACCACATCCAAAATTGTGGCACAAAATATTGAAATCCTTTATAACTTTTTACTATGAAGCAGTGTGCAATTCTAGAGTCATCGTTACATTTCTAAAAGAAAAAAAAAGTATAGCTTCATCAATCCAATATTGCAATTGTGATGATAATAATGTTCGTGTGTAATTCTTAGTATATGATTATTGTCATGTTCTATCACCAGCTGATTTTTTTTAACGCATTAGTTTCTTAATATGTGTTTTTGTTTTTATAAAAACAGCTACAAGCAATTCAATCGGCTAACCAAAAGGAAAAAAATTCTTCACCACATCAATTTAACTGGACTGCTCCAAAATCCTTTATTCCTTCTAAACATGAAGAAAAACTCATTCATCAATGCTTTAGGGTTGGAAACAAACAAGCACTATTTTGCATCCCAAAAAACCAAGCATGCAAAAAAAAGGGAGTGGGTCATTGGGATTGTGAATGCCCTTACTGATATGGAAATGAAGAATTACATGTAACATGCAAAATGTGCTCAATTGACTTGGAAATGTACAAATTAGCCAACCGAGTTTGGTAGAATATATGTTTCCAAAAAACATAATACAATAAAATTTCCTCATCCTATTTATAATACTAATCTCTATCTTCAAAGGAATAGATCTTTTATTATTATTAATATTTATTTAAACAGACTTAATTACGGACTTGCAACAACTTAATTACAGTCCTCTAAACTTTTCACCTAGCATGACTTTAACTTGAAATTTATAAAATCCTTTCTATCTAATTTTAAGTTAATTAAATTTTACTAACTTGGGAAGACGGTTGATCAGCTCTAGACTGACTACAATGCGAAGTATAGTTGTATCCTATCCACATCCAATCCCAAGACCAATACCTCCTATCATCATGAATCCTACAATATATTGGTCATACATATATAATACAGCTTAAGTAGTAATACAATAAAAAATATTCAAAATAATAACACGATTATAAAAAAAATTTATCACGCGCAACACGCGGGTCCGCGACTAGTATTTCTTAAAGCATAATTCGGGTAGGCATTTACCCAATCCACACTTGCAAAAGTCCTGTCAAGTTTTTCCATCACAAAATTTCCTTCCTCTCTGTTATTCATCCAGGTAAATTTCTGACCCTTTGCAACCAGTTCACATAATTCTAAATCATCAATTAATTGCTGTAAAAGAGAAGCACTAGAAATTTTACCTTGATTGAAGGATAGCTTATCATCCATAGTGAGAATCTGGTTGAAATCCCCAATTAACAACCACTCAGAGTGTGCCCTGCCTTTTAGCTTTCGAAGAGTATTCCATACTTCCTCCCTTTTGGATTGTTCAGGGTGCCCATATACAAACGTTTTTGGATGCATACACAATACAAAGATCTTGCCTAGACATCCAAGCCAATAAAAGTCCATCCTTCTCTTGGCAATTCCCAACCTTCCTCAAAACCACACTTATCCCAGACTACTTTACCTCTGTCCTCAACGAATCAAGTCTTCATCAAAAACATCACATCTGGTTTAGACTCGAGGGCTTTTTTTTTTTTTTTTTACATTGCAGAACTGCAGAGGGTTTGCCCAAACCTCTACAGTTCCAACTAAGGACCCTCATGGCTGCTGGGGAAGCTGTTGAGGGCCAGCTTCCCGATGCCCATACATGCTTCCTGTACTAGATTCCTCCATTCTTTCACCAGCAACCAGATCCTGCTCATGCTCTATTCCATCATTGCCATCACCGAATTCTTTCTCTTCGCTCTCAATCCCTCTTGATAAAAAACCACAGAAGAGCCTTTGACATGTGTATTAAGAGTGTAAAGATCATACAATTCAAAAGTTTGATTTCAAAATATTTAGCAATGTTAATTTTTCTAAAAGAAGTTGTACCCTTACTTTGTAGCCAAACTTTGTCCTATTACAAATCCAAAATTTCTTTCCTACTAGCCCAAAATTATATACAATTTAACTATGATGAATGTAGATTTGATGCTACTGATGAGAAGATAAGTAATGAAGTCAAATAATGAAATTCATTTTAGGTCTTCAAATATAATTGAAATTTCATTTTTCATAATCAAGTTTTGTCATTTGGCCGCCGCGGGGGGGGGGGGGGGGGGGGGTGTTTAAAATTGGTACTAAATTTGTTAGGACAATCTTATTCGTGCATGTATTTGAATAGCTTTTTATTGATCATTTTAGAGACATTATAAGGGAAGGACGAATACATTGAATTAAATAGTTTGGAGTTGTAAAAACCAAGGATACCTATTGGATTGTGACTCACAAGTACATGATTAGATTTTATGCAACAACGTTTATAAAGCTGATACAAAAATTATTGTACCATCTGATGAGTTTAAGTATCTTGCTAGCCAAAAGTTTCAAAATATTTAAAAGGAGTGTTATCATATGAGTTTAAATTATTTTAAAATTTATATTTTATTTTAATAAAAATTTTGGCTTACACTATGTGAATTTATCATTAACATAAGATAAGTTTTTTCCTTTGTCAGATGATTATGTTGTAAAAACATTTGTTTTTTGTAATCTATATCTAACACTTAAAAATATTTTATTTAATTTACGTATGATTTTTTATTACGTTGTGTATCACATGGATATAATACTAGGATTACTATAATGAAGATTTTTTTTTTTAAATTGCATTCGAGGAAAAATTTCACATGACAAAAAATTGACATACCAACTCGTATAACATGATAGCTACATGTTCAATCTGCCTTGAATCTACATAACTAAGTAACCATATATATATATATATATATATATATATATGAGATAGGTACAAGTTACATTTGGTGTAACTCTACCAAAGTTACCCCTTTTTTAAACCGTAGATTTCTAAGAAATCTAATGGTTAGAAAATCATTATAATCAATGTCTTCTTTAAAAGTAATTACTTTCTATATTAGCTAACCTAATTAATTTGAGAAAATATTATATATATATTTTAACTTTCTTTCTCTCTCCTAATCAATTCATCCCTAACCTTACACAAAAGCATATTCTCAACTTTCTTAAGCATGGAGGCAGTTGTGCTCGACTTTCAATTGTTAAACCAAGTCCACATATTCAAACAAAACCCTTGTATTATTGCTCTCTTGATTTATCAAAATTAAAAATACTTTTGCCGGGAATCTTTCTCAACATACCCATTATAGCTTTTGAATGTCACATCGCTAAATCCACTTGAGGGCAAGGACATTGAGGATTTTTCACCAAATTTATATTGAATGACATTATCAACTGCAAAAAAAAAAAAAAAAAAAAAAAAAAAAAAAAAAAAAAAAATCAAACCTTTATCATTCACAATTACCTAGGGCTACATCACTAACAACTCCAATGCTAGGCTTAAATTACAGAAAATCCTGCAACAATGCAATGGTCAGAACTACAACTAAGCACCACCAGTGTGACGTCTATGGCATTGCTGATTAACATTCTCCAGAAATTTCTAACAACAACCAGGCAGATTGATAATATAAAATTTATTTAAATCTCATATTCTCGGGAAACAAGGATTGTGTTCATAAAAAATAAAAGCCAACTCACCCCAAAGTATACTTTCTTCTAAACAATTTCTTCGCACCAATGATTGGGCATGTTTCACAATCAGAGGATAGTTTATAGAAAGTATTTACAAGAACACGAGTATGTAGAAGCCATTTGGCTTAACCTTGCACGTAATTTAGACCCCTAAAAGCATCTACACCAGTCCTTCCAAAATACAAAAAGTGACAAAATTTACACAATTTTCCTTAAAAACTCTCCACATCAACCGGTGCAAAAATGTGCATATTTGCACATTAATTAGCTACAGTAACCGGGCATATTTGCACGGTTACTGTAGTATATATAATAATTCTTTATTATTTTTTTCTCTTCCCACTGTCAAACTACTTCTTCCCCATCATTCACAACATCTCAGCAAAACATAAGAAGAGGAAAGAAGTAGAGAATAACCACCAACCACAAATCCAGCACCACCGATCCACCACCACCACCACCACCACAACCTACCACCACCGAACCAACATCAACACAAGCCACTTGAATAGTTGAAATCCACCCCAAAGTTGACACAAAATCAACGAAAAATTAAACCAAAATCAACACAAACAATTAGAAAACCCAACTCAAAATCAATCCAATCCCACCGGAAAACCCGACTCAATCAAACCAAAATTGAAAAAAGAAGAAGGAGAAGATGAAGAAAGAAAGAAGAAGATGCTGAAGAAGAGGAAGACAAACCCAAACCCAAATTTTGCTTTCTCAGCCCAAAATCACTGCCCTTAATCAAACCCGGCCCAAAATCATCATCTATAATAAAAGCATAAAACTCAAATTGTAAAAGAAGAAGAGGAAAGAAAAAAATTCTCCAAAAAAAAAAAAAAAAAGAAGGAGAAGAAAGAGAGGTGGAGATAGAGAAAGGGATTGAAGAAAGGAGGGTACAATGATTCAGAGAAAAAAGAGGGGGTGTTAGGTGGGGCTAGGTGGGAAATAATAGAAAAAGGGTGGAAAAATATTATTTTAATAAAAAGGTGTGTATAATAGATAAATTAATGTGGGTATTTTGTAAAAGTGATAGTGTAAAATAAAAAAAGTAAATTTTTTGTGTAAAATAGATGAAATCTTTTAGAGAAACTGACGTGGTTGCTTTAAGGCTAATCAAGTTAAAAACTGCTCAGGCATGAATCTTCTGGCTACTAAATTTTGAACCTAGCTTGATCTCAGTTGTATAGCAGGAAAGCCTAGACGAAGAATTAATTGGCTGAGTTTAGACAACCATTTCAATCTAGTGCATATTTTCATGCCCAAGAACGTTGAGAATATGCTTTTGTGTAAGGTTAGGGATGAATTGATTAAGAGAGAGAAAGAAAGTTAAAAAGAAAATAGTATAATATTCTCTTAAATTAATTAGGTTAGCTAATATGAAAAATAATTAATTTTAAAGATGACATTGATTATAGTGATTTTCTAACCATTAGATTTCTTAGAAATTTACGGTTTAAAAAATGTGTAACTTTTGTAGAGTTTTTTTTTTTTTTTTTTTTTTTTTTTTTTTTTTTTTACAAGATAGAATTCTACTCTAGCCTAATCTAAGTGTATATGTGTGTGAAGCTCCCTCTTGGAGACTTGAACCCTGACCCTTGCCCCTTACATCCCACAAATACTTATACTGAAGTGACCATCGCACCAAGGGCGTGCAGTGGTGTAACTTTTGTAGAGTTACACCAGGTGTAACTTGAACCCATATATATATATATATATATATATAATGAGACTACAAGATTAATGTTGAAACTTATTGCTGAATGTAGCTTGTAACTAAAATTCATAATACTTACAATGACATTGTCACAAACAAGTCAAAAAGGTCTACTCAAAATTAAACTTTGTTGCTATCACGCACCCATCTTTCTCCTTTGTTCCATAATTTCTTATCCCTTTCTCTTTCACTGTAGAATTTCTTAATATCACTAATTTTTTCCCCACATTCTTTGTTGAATCTAAAGCCAACAACCTCTCATCACCTACACCTTTTTCACCCTTATTTAACTCCACCTCCTTAGACGCTAATTTTAAATGCATTTCAAAACATTTGTTAAAGAGTTTAATTTCGAGCTACGAATCCATCAAATACTCACCATTTTTTTTTTTTTTTACTAAAATTGTGTGTATATATGTACATGAGAGAGAGAGAGAGAGAGAGAGAGAGAGAGAGAGAGAGAGAGAGAGAGAGAGGAGGGCTGAAACTCAAGTTGTGAACACATACAAACCCATGCCTTCAGAATCCAAATTTGTCATTGGAGTAAAAGAGAAAAGTAATGGTAGTCTTAACAAAAAAAAAAAAAATACCAAAAGTATTTACTGCGAGAGACCTGTATATTATTTTTTAGGCACAAAGAATTTCTTAGTATTACGCTATTGAATTATTTTATTTGTTTTACACTAGCATGTCATTTTTGTTTTTGAAAATACACTAGCATGTCATTGGTCAACTGCTAACGTTCCTTTATAATTTATCCATGGGACCCCTATTTTTGTCGTAGAGTTTTCCGATTTATCCTAAAATTAGGAATATATACTATCACTTAAATTTAATCATGGGCATGGTTTATTATCCAAAAAAAGAGGGCAAGATAAGCACAAAATAGAGTCATGATATAGATTTGTATTTTTTTTTTTTTTTAATGAAAACAGATTTGTATTTTGTATCATCATAAAAGAATAAAAATGGTTTTTTTAAAAGTATATTAATATTGGCTATAGTTTTTCTTTCTTATAATAATTAAATGTGATAAGAATTACATATTTTTCCTAAAATAAATAATAATGTTCAAATAACACACAATTGTAATTCAATTTATTTATAGCACAAATAAGAGGAAGAAAAAAATTACAGATAAAATCATATATATACATATTTAATTTAGTTTTTTAGATATAAATATAAGTTAGTTATTAATATAAAAAAATGGTAAATTATATATAGTTGGTCTCTATCCTTTAGGCTGTTTGTTAATTTGGTCTCTTACCTTTTGGTATTGTGTTAAAATGGTCATTATCATTAAGTGTTGGATAAAAAATGCTGACATTGTTAACGGTGATATTAAAATATTATTTTTATGTCAAATAAGTTGCCACTTGGAATTTTTTTGAAAAATATAACCAAAAAAGCTAAAACTTTACCAAAATTAAAATTACAAACATATTTTGGATTTAAAATTTTAGCAAAAGAAATTTTTTTCAAATTTAGTCTTAACATTTTGGAGTTAAAGGAACTCTTCAGTTAGATTTTCTTTGCAGCTTCCTCCTTAAGTTCTTTTCATTTAATTTTCCTATCATCTCTGTAGCTAATGGAAGAACCAAAATCAACTATTAGTCACACCTAAAGCCTTCATGAGTTCTCATAAAAAGAAAAATAAATCTGAATGCAATGTCCATTGAAAACTCATCTAACATATAGCCTATCTCTACTTGAACTTTGTTACTAGAGTTAAGCAGTTGTATGAGCCTTCCAAAATATGCGTACATAAATTTAGTAATGTTTTAAAATAAGTTAATTGGGGGGGAGGGGGGAGTGGACTTATGGGGAAGACAGAGTCTTCCAAAATAACAGGCAAGAAAAGTTTAATTAGTATCTTTATCTCTTAAAATTTGTTTGGGAGAAAATAATTGCGACTGTTTTTAAGTCATTGATATGCCAGATACCTTTAATCATGAAAACAAGTGACACCATTATCAGAAGTCTTTAATCTTGTTAATGTCTCACCAAGTCTTTGGTCATTGTTCAAAACTTCCAATGTCTTTTGGTCATTGTTTGAAACTTTTAAAGACTCGGAAAGTTATAATCTTAAAATTTTGGACTATATAACAATTGTTTGATGCAAATTGTATAATTGCAAGACTAAGTGTATGGCAATTATTAAACATGTAGCAATCATGATATCCGGGTCAATTTTAAGTCTTCCATTACTTTTTCCTTAAGGTGTAATTTGTAATTTAGCCTTATTTAATAAGTATTAATGAATAAAAAGGTCAGTTAGAGACCTCTTAGTGTAGAATATACATATTTATTAAAATTTTTTTAAGGAAATTTAATCAAACCTAAATTAAAATTTATTTACTGTTAGGTTGCTTTATTTGAAAAGATAGTATATTCTAATTGGATATAACTATAAACAAGGATTTCAATCTTCCCTCTTCTGTATAACTATCAAATTAAAAAAAAAAAAAAAAAAAAAAAAAAACATGTGGTACTATTAGAGAAGACTTTAATCCTAATAGCAAGAAGTCTTTGATTAGTGTTTGTAAAATAAATATAGACTTGGAAAGTAATGGCCACTTTGTCCTACTATCGACTAGCTATATAATTGTTTGATGATATTCACCTACTCTTTTCAAGTCATTGATTCTCTAAATTCATTCAAACTTGAAAACATGTGTTATGGGAGAATATAATTCAAAACCCATGCCTAGATTTTTATAGCTCAATTAGTTGACACTTCCTAGTATCTCCATGATTCAAAGCCTTCTCCTTTGTTATAACTAAGGAATTATCCAATAGACTTCAAAACATGTGATTTTGTTAGAAGACTTTAATCCTAATTATATTGAATGAGTCTTTGGTTAGTGTTCAAAAATTCAATTTAGACTTGGAAAGTAATGGCATCATGGTCCAACTATTAACTAGCATGACTTTTAGACTATATAACTATTTGCTAAAGGTTCATGCTAGATTTTTTTTTTCTTTCTTGGAGAGTTATAATCTATGGCGTCTACTCCTGATGATAGCTCTTTATCATCAGATCAAGACACCAATCGGTTTTTGGTGTAGATAGTGATTGAATCCCAGATCTCTTATTCAACCGTTAAAGGTTTTACTAGTTGAGCTAACTAGAACCCACGATTCATGCTAGATTGAACTAGGAGAAATTGTGTTAATTATCTTGGTAAGTTTTACATTAGTGTTTTAATAAGATATCTAATCTCAAACTGAAATAATAAACACAACATGAAGAATTAAAAAAAAAAAAAAAAATTGGTGTGCATTTAACTAAAGTTTCTGTAGTCCTCTCTGGTTTCTACCATATGGGATACTGAAAATATTTTTGCAATACATTTCTTCTTTAAAAAAAAAATGAGAGTAATTTTATATCTTGCTTGACCTTACATCTTCATTAGTTTACACAGAAGAGCTAAATTAAGACTTGAAAAATGAGTAGTAATGTTAGTTTGGTTGGATGGGATCACTGAATTTAGACTACAAAACCGTTGTTTGCAAAGAAGTTGAAGAGTGTGTGTAGTCCAAAAGGAAGCTTGTATGGAGAAAGAGAGCTTCTAAGTGAGCCAATGTCTTGGCTTTCAAGTTTCATCTATACGTGGGGTAGGAGAAAGAGAGTTTGTAAGTGGGTTAAAGTCTTGACTTTCATCTACACATGGGAAATGATAATGTTTGGGTCATAATATTTAAGGAAATAAGTGGGCTTGGGCTTTTCATAAAGTTTGGTTTGATTTGGTATAATTTCCAATAGCAGCCCATCTTTTAGATAACAGTAAAAATAATTTAACCTGATCTTTTGGGTAAAAGTAAAACAGTTAATAAGAAGAGGTTAAAGAGGCTAAATGCAAAATTAGAGCGCCACATGGCAAGACCTTATGCTCTCCCGCATGAGGTCTCTGTTTTTCTATATATATATATATATATATATTCAAGCCATTGCTACACAAATATTCATCAGAGATTCGTAGATTTTGTTTTGAATATATTAAGAGAAGTCTTGATACTTCACAACATGGAATGAAACCAAATTACTACAAAACAAACAATTTTATAAATCATATTGTTTTGAAAGGTAACAATGGTAGAACGGTGGATGATGAAGTTGAAGCGATTTCAAAAAATGATCCCATTGATGTAAAACTAACATCCAAATGCTCAATTTTCTCACATCTAAGAAATTGAAGTTCTTCATAATTTTTTGACCAACAGAAGTTTTTCAAATTCCCAGCAACTCAATTGCAACCTCCCTCATTGTAGGATGTTTCCTTCCATGCAAGTGCAAATATCTTTTTGCAAGGTTAGCAACAATGATGACCTCTTCCTTATCACTTTCCTTCTTTAATCAGTCATCAAGAATATCAAATAGATGGTTCTCCTTCATTGAATGAAGGAAATATGTGGATAAACTTTTATCTACTTCTGACCTTGTTGAAGAAACAAGTTTTTCTCCAGTTAAGAGCTCAACAAGGACTACTCCAAAACTATACACATCACTCTTTTCTATGAACTGGCTTGTTTGGAAGTATTCTAGGTCCAAGTATCCAAAAGTTCCATAAACTAGGGGTTACATGAGTTTAGTCAACCACTATTGACTTTGATATCCCAAAATTTTTGCTACTTTTTACTTTGTAATTTTTATCTAAGAGTATGTTTGTGGACTTTATGTCTCTATGATAAATTGGTGAGGTAGCTGCTGAGTGTAAGTAGAAAAAGAGATCCTGCAATTTCTATGGAAATCCTTAAATGCATATTCCAAGTTAATGGAAACTTTTCGTTTTCATCATGGAGATACAAGAAGAGTGTCCCATTTGGAATGAATTCATAAACCAATAAAGGAACTTTTGTCTCCAAACAACACCCAATTAGCTTAACCACATTTCTATGGTTAACTTTTGAAAAAATAAAAATCTCATGAATTGTTTAACATTCCCCTCTTGCACTGTTATGCACTTATTAATTGCAATAATTCTTCCATCACTTAACATTCCTTTGAAAACTGTACCTTGACCACCCTTACTAACTGTTC
The DNA here is from genome assembly GCA_033629205.1 of Lithocarpus polystachyus. Classification (NCBI taxonomy): domain Eukaryota; kingdom Viridiplantae; phylum Streptophyta; class Magnoliopsida; order Fagales; family Fagaceae; genus Lithocarpus; species Lithocarpus polystachyus. Next base: position 87,762,137 of record CM066165.1, on the reverse strand, counting down.
TATTTTCACTAAAATGGTTTTTGCCTTTTCCAACTCCTTCAAATTGAATAATTTTATATTTTGAATATTGTTTTCATTTGAAGATAATTGTTGTTGTAACAATAAACCACCATTCTTTTTGAAGAATTTTTTCTTAAGCTTGGTTTCACTTCTCTTCTTTATCACATTGAATAAAACCAATGTAATGGTTATTAGAAATAACACTCCAAAGCTTGTAACAAGACCTGCATAAGTCAAACAAAAAAAAAATGAAATATCAATATTTTTTTATATATAAAACACGATTGTCTAAACTAGAGTCTTGATAAGAAGTACCCTAATTTTTTTAAGTAGAAGTTACTAATTCTTCCAAAAATTTTGTTCCACTCTTTCCTAAAGTCTAAATTAGTGTTAACTTCTAATTAATTTCTCTATAAAAATGGAAAATGAAATGTTTTTACTTTAATTTTCAAATAATGAGTACATATGTGCAATGATCAAATGTGTTCCAATTATCAAAAAAATAAATCAAAAAATAATAAAAAAAAAACCTCTCTTGTGACAACACCACCCAAGTACAGTCACCTTCAGTCATCTACACAAAAAGGATTTTTGTTTTCGGACCCAAAATGTTTCTTCAGGGAGCCTAGCTCTAATAGAAGAGAAATAGGTTGGAGCGATTGCAGTGAGTTGGAGGCCTATGATGTTGATGACTACATGGTTGACCTGTTGGTCCTATACTCCCATACAGTGTTGATGTATTAACATACACCACCTTTCAATGAGTACATGTTGCTAAACTGGATAAGGAAGCCATTTCTTAGTGTAATAGATCCTTCTCGAGATATTTCATAGTGTGGTTTCTATTAGATGCAGGCTATTTCTTAGTTTGCCCCACTCAAAACTTAATTCGATCATGAAGCTTGGCACCAATAAGAGATGGTGAGTGCTAGGCAAACAACAAAGATTTTACGTTTTCAAAGTTGAGCACATCAATGATCTTGAACACATACAATACGAAGGTTGGCAACAAGGGGAGGAGCCAGGAATTATTGTTTGTGGGGCCAACATGGCAAGCTATACTATTTTGAACTGGAACTTAGAATATTAGCAACCAACGATTGTCTATCCGTAAGGGATAGAGAGAGTACTCCTCATGGGAGACATATATGAAGAAGATGAAACAATTCCTGTAAGGAGTTTCCCCACACCAGTCTCTGAAGATGAGTCTCTTCCGCATAGGCTGAACAACTCGGGGCCTGGGCTGTGACTTCCATGAGGATGAAGGCCTACTTAACACAACTGGCAAGGGAGTAGTTTGTGTCCTCCTTGAGCCAACAGGCTAATGCCCAGAGACCCAATACTCAGATATTTGAATTAGGCCCAGTGGACTCTTGTTATGATCGGTGGCCTGAATTAAGGTGAACAGTACTTGTGCCTTGGTAGGGGGAAGTCTTGTGTCTTTTATGGAGCGAGTATTAAATCCTAACTTGTAAATCTCACATTGCCTAAGTTGGTGTTGGGGGGGGGGGGGGGGGGGGGGGGGGGGGGGGGGAGTCTTGCGCTTATATGGAGGCCTTAGAGTCTAATTGGTATAAGACCTTCATGACAATATTAACGGGAAATTGGGCATTTGCCCATAACTAACAAATTATGTAGCAAATGCTTTTGTGTTGAAACTATTTAGCAAAATGTGCCCCTGTATTTTAAACTCGCGTGAAAAATATAAATAAATAAATAAAGTTAAAATTGGACACTCTATGCAACCCAGCAATATCTTTAATAAGTTCTGTGCCATGAGTCGTGAGGCCTGGCCTCAACTTTTTTCATCTCTCTCATCAACAAGACCACTACTTGTTCTTGTTTTCTCATTGCTTCACTGCCAACATATTCTTTGAAAATGTAAAATAGTTTAGTGTAAAAGACTTTATTTCAACACTTCTCAATTTTTTTTGGGAACACTTTTCACTTTTATATACACATTTAAAGGTTTTTATTTTTTATATAAATAATGGAAATTTTATTAGGAAAACGTTAATGGATGATGTAAGGGCATGTTTGGTAGCTAGACTGTAATAGGTATTATAATGTAATAGTTATTCCTATAGTTTAATTATTCTTTAGTTTGATTATGTTTTTATTACAAAGAATAGTCATTCCTTATGAATAGCAAAAAATTATTAAATATTTCAGGAGTATCATAAATGCGTACTCCTCCCTCTCATATGAATTGTGGGTCCCACCATAAATTTAATTAGTGGGACTTACAGTTATATGAGAAGAGTGAGTATGCATTTTATGGTACTCCGGAAGTACCCAATAATTGCCCATGCTTCAAAATGAGGAATAACTATTTCTCTTTAAAAAAGTTGTATTAATTATTCCTTAGTAAGTACAATAATTTCAAAACCTAATATATTTCTAAATAAACAAACTTTCCATATACATCTAACCATTATAAAAATAAAAACCATAAAAAATAACACATATCTCTCTTAAATTTAAAAAATAACAATTTTTAAGGAGATATAATTGTATGAGTAAGATATTTCTTAAAATAAATCTTGTTTTATTATAATGTTATAACTCACAACCAAATTTATGAATAAGTTTAGTTATTACATTACAACAAATTTTATACCTATTAATAGAAATTTTACGTGCAATATATCTTGAGTCACTTGGCTAGAGTAGGACATGTAACATGTAGTTTACTGCATTAAAAAAAAAAAAAAAAACTATAATAGAAGATCAAAAATAAGTAATAGTAGAATTTCTATTTTGTAAAAAAAAAATAAGTATTAATTTTTTTTTTAATTTTTAATAAATGAACTTTAGGTGTAATAGAATATTAAATTTATTAAAGCTTAGGTAATATAGTTTTGAGGAATAAACATCTTAAAAATTAATAAGAAACTTGATATTTTGGTAATATAGTTTCATTTAAACTAAATTATTTAAAACACAAAACTATAATAGATTATCGAAAAATAAGTATTAAATTTTATTTTATTTTATCTTTTAATTTTTAATAAATGAACTTTAGGTGTAATAGAATATTAAATTTATTAATGCTTAGGTAATAGAGTTTTACATGGAATAAACATCTTAACAATTTATAAGCAACTTAATATTTTGGTAATAATTAATATATCTACTTAGCATAAGCAAAGATAGTCATTTTGGTGAGGAAATTTGAACTTTGGATGTCTTGAAAATACCAAGAGGTTGTCAACTAATTGAATTACGAGACTCTTGAAATCTAATCCCCATTTGTCAAGTCCATTAAAACAACATTGTTTTGAAAAGTGAAAAATACAAATAAATAAATAAATAAATAAAGTTAAAATTGGACACGGATGAAATGACTAAATTGAAAAAAAAAATGAAAATGAAATAAAAATATATGAAAATTAAAGAAAGAAAATGAAATAAAATTAAAGGATACAATTTGTAATATATATAATTTTTTATTAAAAATTTCTTCATGTAATTATCAATTTTGTTTTTGTTTTAAAAATAAAAATGATTTGAGCAAAATGAAATAGATGACATTAAATAGTCCTTGATAATACCATTTCTAGTATGGTTAATTCAGACACCTAGACAATATAATTGCTACGCGTTTAATAATTGCTTCTAACACATTCAATCTGCAATGACTCAGCAATCTGAACAAACAATTCTATAGTCCAAAAATACCACTTTCCAAGTCCTTTCAAATTAAATGTCAACAAATTGTAATGAGGCTTGTTGCGAAACACGTTTCCAAAGGATGAAAGAATCTGACAAATCAATGACTTTAACAAAACAGTGATATTATTTTGTCCCTTGCAAATTTTAAGACATAATTAAAGGCAAGTTACTAATTAAACATTTTTTTAGTTGCTACTTTGGAAGAATTTTTTTTTTCTAATATAATTTACAAGACTCTTTGCCTTCCCCCACTTATTAGTTATTAAAATATTGCATTACATATGCATCTACAAAAGCCCCATCCATTATACACTACAACGAAAGTGGGCTATGGTGACGAAATCCACAATTTCGTCACCAAATGATAACATTTAGTGAGGAAAAGAAGAATTCGTCACCAAATATTATTAAAATTTTAAAATTGGTGACGAAATCAATATTTCGTCACCAAAGATGTACCAATTGGTGACGAAATCAATATTTCGTCACCAAAGATATACAAATTGGTGATGAAATATTTATTTCATCACTATAGGTCATGAAAAAAAGGCAAACCTAGGGTGACGAAATATTCGCGTCACCAAAGACTTACCAGAGGTGGCAAAATTCTAAATTCGTCACCCAATATTAGGACGTAGGTGTTTTTGGTGACGAAGTAAATTTTCGTCACCTATTATTTTACCAAAGACTAATTGGAGGTGATGAAATTCCGAATTCATCATCCAATATTAAGATGGAGGTGTTTTTGGTGACAAAATAAGTGTTCGTCACCTATTGTTTACAAATAATTAAGGATGACCATGGATAGGGTATACTCATATATACCCGACCCAATTAATTTATCCATGGATATCCGATTACCTTACCTAATTAGTATCCATACCTAATTGTTACCCGGTCTGTTTATCCATAAATATCCGTACCCTACCCAAAGCCAATTTTTATAAAATCACCAAATATGCTCAAAAATCACTAAAATGACCAATATATCCTCAAAATCTCTAAAATAAGCAAATTACTCATGAAACCTTTAAAATGACCAAAATACTCCTACAATCTCTAAAATCACCAATTATGCTAAAAACCCACTAAAATGATCAAAATATCCCATAATCTCTAAAATGAGCAAAATATCCATAAAATAACCTAAAAAAAATGACCAAAATACCCCCGATGCTTGAAAATTACCAAAATACCCCTAATCCTAATAAAATGACCAAAATGCACCCCAAAACTTAAAAAATAACTAAAATACCCTTGAAACCTATTAAATGACAAAAATGACCCTAAAACCTATATGATGATAAAAATACACTCTAAACCTAAAAGATGATCAAAATACCCTTAAACCTAAAAATGACCAAAATATCCCTAAATGACCAAAATACTCATTTTTATAATTTCAGACTATTTTGGTCATTTTTTTAGGTTTATGGGTATTTTGGTTATTTTATAAGTTCAAGGGTATTTTGATCATTTTTTAAGGTTTCGAGGGTATTTTCGGTTATTTTTTAGGTTTAGGGGGGTATTTTGGTAATTTTCATATTTCGAGGATATTTTGGTCATTTTTAGGTTTCATAGGTATTTTGGTAATTTTTAGGTTTTGAGAAGTATTTTAGTCATTTCATAGGTTTATGACGTATTTTTGTCATTTTTAAGTTTCAAGGGGTATTTTGGTCATTTTAAAGGTTTCGAGGGTATTTCGGTTACTTTTTAGGTTTAGGGGATATTTTAGTTTTTTTTTTTTTTTTAGTTTTCGGAGATATTTTGGTAATGTTTTAAGTTTTAGGGGTATTTTGGTAATTTTATGATTTTAGAGATATTTCAGTCATTTTTTAGGTTTAGGGTACATTACGGCAATTTCAGAGGATTTTAGGAGTACTTTGATTATTAACAAGTTTTAGGGGCAATTTAGAAATTTTGATTATTGGGTAATTGGGTGGGTTGTAGGTTAAAATAATGCATAGAAGATGAGTTTATAAATCAAATGGTAAATTACATCCGATTGCCATAAAAATTGACAGGCATGTTAAGAACATATAGAACATGTGATCCAACGGTTGGATTTTCAAAATTTTAATTCAATTATAAGTTACTGGGTGGTGTAACATTTTTTAGAGTTACATCAGGTGTAACTTGAACCCAGCCCTATATTTCTCAATTCAATGTGAATTTTGACAAAATCTACCGTTAGATTACATTATCTTCATATATTATTCACGTTTACAAAATTTCAAGGCAATCAAAGATTAATAGTTGATGATGTAGAGAATCAGTAGGCTGAACGTTCCGGCTTCGATGGCGATCGATGGTTGCGAAGACCTGTAAGGAAGAGCACAATCAAAGGATGACCGGGGTTGACCGGCCAAATCCCCTCCGATGGTGAAGTTAGTTGCTTGTAGAAAACAACGTTTAGACTTAGAGGGAAGCGATGTTCTGAAAAAAAAACTTACTTTCATTTGGAGTAGGCCGGTCTTTATATAGTGAACCTCAGAGCGGTTATTCGCTTTATAACCGCTCCAAGGTTTATGGACATCGACATAACTTCTTCAACGGCTATGAAAGTTGTTAACCGCTGAAGGGAGTTAAGCGTTTGAGGTAATTGCGGCGACATCCACGGGTCTGATTCTTTCTCCTGAACTCTGCGCTTGGGCATGTAGAAGTTGTACCTCAAAAGTTTCTAAGGGTCATATGGTCGTCCGTACACTTCGTCTATGTCAGTGCTTCATTTATGGACGGCTCCTTCCTTCACGGAAGGTGGACTTGAATTTTTCCAAATGGTTCATGGACGACCCCTATGGACGATCAGGAGATGGTCACCCCTATGAACGATCAGGAGATGGCCATTTCGCCAATCTCATCAATAGTCATGTCATCAATCAATTGTTTAAATTCAAGTTTTTGTAGTTTAAAATAATGCATAAAAGACAAATTTATAGATCAAATTGTAAATTACATCCGATTGGCATGAAAATTGGCATGCATATTAAGACCATATAGAACATGTAATCCAACGATTAGATTTTCAAAATATGAATTCAATAATAAGTTATTAGGTGGTGTAACATTTTTTGGAGTTATATCACGTGTAACTTGAACCTATCTCTATATTTCTTAATTCAATGTGAATTTTGACAAATTTACCGTTAGATTACATTATCTTCATATATTTCTCGTGATTACAAAATTTCAAGGTGATCAAAGATTAATAGCCATGTCATCAATTAATTGTTTAAATTCAACTTTCTGTAGTTTAAAATAATGCATAGAAGATGAGCTTATAAATCAAACGGTAAACTACATCCGATTGTCATGAAAATTGGCATGCATATTAAAAACATATAGAGCATATAATCCAACGGTTGGATTTTCAAAATATGAATTCAATAATAAGTTATTAGGTAGTGTAACATTTTTTGGAGTTATATCAGGTGTAACTAAACCCAACCCCATATTTCTTAATTCAATGTGAATTTTGACAAATCTACCGTTAGATTACATTATCTTCATATATTTTTAATGATTAAAAAATTTCAAGGTGATCAAATATTAATAGGCATGTCATCAATCATTTGTTTAAATTCAACTTTTTGTAATTTAAAATAATGTATATAAGATGAGTTTTAGATTAAACGGTAAACTACATCCGATTGTAATGAAAATTGGCATGTATGTTAAGAACATATAGAGCATGTAATCCAACAGTTTGATTTCCAAATATGAATTCAATAATAAGTTATTGGATGGTGTAACATTTTTTAGAGTTACATCAAGTGTAACTTGAACCCAACCCCCTATTTCTTAATTCAATGTGAATTTTGACAAATCTACCGTTAGATTACATTATCATCATAAATTTTTCGTGAGTAAAAAATTTCAAGGTGATCAAATATTAATAAGCATGTCATCAATCAATTGTTTAAATTCAACTTTTTGTAGTTTAAAATAATGCATTGAAGATGAGTTTATAGATCAAATGGTAAACTACATCCGATTGTCATGAAAATTGGCATACAATGAAGAATATATAGAACATGTAATCTAACGGTTTGATTTCAAAATATGAATTCAATAATAAGTTATTAGGTGGTGTAAAATTTTCTAGAGTTACATCTGGTGTAAATTGAACCCAACCCTATAATTCTTAATTCAATGTGAATTTTGACAAATCTACCGTTAGATTACATTATATTCATATATTTTTCATGATTACAAAATTTTATGGGGATCAAAGATTAATAACCTTGTCATTAATAAATTGTTTAAATTCAACTTTTTGTAATTTAAAATAATGCATAGAAGATGAGTTTATAGATCAGACGGTAAACTACATCCGATTGTAATGAAAATTGGCATTTATGTTAAAAACATATAGAGCAGGTAATCCAACGGTTGGATTTTCAAAATATGAATTCAATAATAAGTTATTGGGTGGTGTAATATTTTTTAAAGTTACATCAGGTGTAACTTGAACCCAATCCCATATTTCTTAATTCAATGTGAATTTTGACAAATCTACCATTAGATTACATTATCTTCATATATTTTTCATGATTACAAAATTTCAAGGTGATCAAAGATTAATAGCCATGTTATCAATCATTTGTTTAAATTCAACTTTTTGTAGTTTAAAATAATGCATAGAAGATAAGTTTATAAATCAAATGGTAAACTACATCCGATTGTCATAAAAATTGGCATGCATGTTAAGAATATATAAAGCATGTAATCCGACGGTTGGATTTTCAAAATATGAATTCAATAATAAGTTATTAGGTAGTGTAACAGTTTTTAAAGTTATATCAGGTGTAACTTGAACCCAACCTTATATTTTTTAATTCAATATAAATTTTGACAAATCTACCGTTAGATTACATTATCTTCATATATTTTTCATGATTAAAAAATTTCAAGGTGATCAAATATTAATAGACATGTCATCAATCAATTGTTTAAATTCAAATTTTTGTAGTTTAAAATAATGCATAGAAGATGAGTTATAGATCAAATGGTAAACTACATCCGATTGTAATGAAAATTGGCATGCATATTAAGAACATATAGAGCATGTAATCCAATGGTTAAATTTTCAAAATATGAATTCAATAATAAGTTATTGGGTGGTGTAACATTTTTTAGAATTACATCAAGTGTAACTTGAACCCAACCCCATATTTCTTAATTCAATGGGAATTTTGACAAATCTACCATTAGATTAGATTATCTTCATATAGTTTTTGTGAGCAAAAACTTTCAAGGTGATCAAATATTAATAGGCATGTCATCAATCAATTGTTTAAATTCAACTTTTTGTAGTTTAAAATAATGCATAGAAGATGAGTTTATAGATCAAATGGTAAACTACATCCGATTGTCATGAAAATTGGCACGGATATGAAGAATATATAGAACATGTAATCCAACGGTTTGATTTTCAAAATATGAATTCAATAATAAATTATTGGGTGATGTAAAATTTTTTAAAGTTACATCTGGTATAAATTGAATCCAACCCTATAATTCTTAATTCAATGTGAATTTTGAAAAATCTACCGTTAGATTACATTATCTTCCTATATTTTTCATGATTAATTAATTTCAATGTGATCAAAGATTAATAGACATTTCATCAATCAATTGTTCAAATTCAACTTTTTGTAATTTAAAATAATGCATAAAAGATGAGTTATAGATCAAAAGGTAAACTACATCCGATTGTTATGAAAATTGGCATGCATATAAAGAACATATAGAACATGTAATGCAATGGTTTGATTTTCAAAATATGAATTCAATAATAAATTATTGGGTGATGTAAAATTTTTTAGATTTACATTTGGTGTAACTTGAACCCAACCTCATATTTCTTAATTCAATGTGAATTTTGACAAATCTACCGTTAGATTACATTATCTTCATATATTTTTCGTGACTACAAAATTTCAAGGTGATCAAATATTAATAGCCATGTCATCAATCAATTGTTTAAATAAAACTTTTTGTAATTTAAAATAATGCATAGAAGATGAGCTTATAGATCAAATAGTAAACTACATCTGATTGTCATAAAAATTGGCATGCATGTTACGAACATATAGTGCATGTAATTCAACGGTTGGATTTTCTAAATATGAATTCAATAATAAGTTATTGGGTAGTGTAACATATTTTAGAGTTATATCAGGTGTAACTTGAACCCAACCCCATATTTCTTAATTCAATGTGAATTTTGACAAATCTACCGTTAGATTACATTATCTTCATATATTTTTTTTGATTACAAAATTTCAAGGTGATCAAAGATTAATAGCCATGTCATAAATCAATTTTTTAAATTCAACTTTTTATAGTTTAAAATAATGTATAGAAGATGAGTTTATAGATCAAACCGTAAACTACATCCGATTGTCATGAAAATTGGCATGTATTTTAAGAACATATAGAGCATGTAATCCAACGGTTGGATTTTCTAAATATGAATTCAATAATAAGTTATTGGGTGGTATAATTAACATATTTTAAAGTTATATCAGGTGTAACTTGAACCAACCCAATATTTCTTAATTCAATGTGAATTTTGACAAATCTACCGTTAGATTACATTATCTTCATATATTTTTCATGATTAAAAAATTTCAAGGTGATCATAGATTAATAGGCATGTCATCAATCAATTGTTCAAATTCAACTTTTTGTAGTTTAAAATAATATATAGAAGATGGGTTTATAGATCAAATGGTAAACTACATCCGATTGTCATGAAAATTGGCATGCATACTAAGAACATATAGAACATGTAATTCAACGGTTGGATTTTCAAAATATGAATTCAATAATAAGTTATTGGGTGGTGTTACATTTTTTAGAGTTACATCAGGTGTAACTTGAACCCGACCCTATATTTCTTAATTCATTGTGAATTTTGACTAATCTACCATTAAATTACTATCTTCATATATTTTTCATGATTAAAAAATTTCAAGGTGATAAAATATTAATAGGCATGTCATCATTCAATTGTTTAAATTCAACTTTTTGTAATTTAAAATAAAGCAAAGAAAATGAATTTATAGATCAAATGGTAAACTGCATCTGATTGTCATGAAAATTGGCATGCATATTAAGAACATATAGAACATGTAATCCAACGATTGTATTTTCAAAATATGAATTCAATAATAAGTTATTGGGTGGTGTAACATTTTTTAAAGTTACATCAGGTGTAACTTGAACCCAACTCTATATTTCTTAATTCAATGTGAATTTTGACAAATCTACCGTTAGATTAGATTATCATCATATATTTTTCATGATTACAAAATTTCAAGCTGAACAAAGATTAATAGGCATGTCATCAATCAATTGTTTAAATTCAAATTTTTGTATTTTAAAATAATGCATAAAAGATGAAATTTTTCCTAAAGTAAGTGTCTCCCAAAATCTCCTTTTGTCCCAAATTTGAGATTTTTCAAAATAGAGTAAAAATCCTTGCACCTTCCTCGTCAGAAGCCAAGAAGTCCTTGAAAATTTTTCTCAATGAACAAAACCACTAAAAACTGGTCGGATGATCCCAGTTTATAGTTTCGCCGGTTTAAGCTATGATTTCCTTTTTTTTGAATTTTTTTTTATATTTTCAGTTTTTAGATATAACCGAGCTGAACTTAGTTTCGGTTCCCCTTTGAACCGGCCGGTCTGGTATGGTTTTTAAAACCATGTTCACAACAATGGTTTTAAAAATCAGTATGGTGAAAGAACCGAAAAAAGGACTGGTTACCGATTTTCTGGCCAAACAGGTGACGTCGTAAATAATTTAATCAGTGATTTTTAAATTATACAAATAAAATGTAATACGTTTATTACTAATAATATGTAGGTAAAAATATTTTTAAGAGATTATGTGAGTTTTCACATCTCATATTTAGAAAATAAAAATAGCAAAATATAAAAACACAACATTTTGTGACACTTTTTTTTTAAATTTATTTAATTTTCCTTGGAATGGACAATCACATATGTTTAATTGTAATCATAAAAATAAAAAAAATTATTATATATATAATGAATTAATTAATGTTATATAAAAATTAAGTAACTTTTTAAGTTTATTCACTTAATTAACTGAAATTACTATTTTTTTTCTAATCATAATTATCACAAAAAGGAAAAAGAAAAAGAAAAATGCTTAATTCAGGTGACTTTTAACAAACAGTTGTATAATATAGTATATAATAATGTTTTTGAGGATAAAGAAATTGTAGTTGTAAATCTACATTGTATAGTTATGGTTTTTAGATCCAGACCATTCAATGAAAAGTAAAAAAAAAAAAAAAAAAAAAAAAAAAAAAAAAAAAAAAAAAAGGTTCAAGATTTTTGAGGTCTAACTAAGGTTCGATCGAGGTTGAACCGTGATGACGTAATAATTATTTTAATAATTTATTAATATAAAAATAATAAAATACATGTACAAAATGATATTTTTTGTAATTTATTAGAAAAATGATAAAATATCTCTTATATTATTTTGAAAATTTTCAGAAAATTTGGACAACATAATGAATTTATTAATAAATTATACCAAGGACATAATTTTTGACATAACTTTGTGTTACAACTCGCTACATTACGAGTTATAATTAGTAAAAGTGTATCTCCACATGACCTATTGACATATCCTTACTAATCACAACTACCATGTAATGAGTTGTAACACAAAATTCTACTAAAAATGATGTTCCTAACATAATTCTTTTCTAACTTACTCTTGTTTTTACTTTTCATTCGGCCCCACTCCCCAAAACTTTTTCTTCCCATTCTAATGTCATTCACGTGTTCCCTTGTCTTGCCTTTTATTCTCTCAAGTTGGTTATTTATTTTTTTTTTATAATATTGATGATTCTCTCTAGTCTTATCAATTAACAAATCCCAAAATTCTCACATTCAAAACTTCATCCGCACCGTCAATTCAAAATGATCTCTTTATTAGGTTTCTATCTTCTCTCTTCTTGTCTTCCTAATAGTCTGATACTTTGATCCTTTTTCGTCTCTTTCTTCATTTTGGTTAGCTACAAGAATGCCTACAAAAGCAGCTCTTCGAACATGAATGATTCAACTTCTATTTCAAAAAATCTAATGCCAGTGTGAGTTTGCTCTCCATTTTCCATTACTATATTACTTCATTCTCTCTAATCTTTATCAAAAGCGTGTGGTTCTCATTGATTCTAGATTAAAAACTAAAAAAAAAAAAATGTGTGGCTGTCATTGTTTTGTAGTATATATTTTCACAATATTTTTATAACAAATTTTAAGTGATAGGATGTTATTGGTTATTATTGTTGGGGCAAAAAAGTAATTTTAGTATTAAGTTTAAATTTGAACTAATAACTAATTACTTATGATTTGTTGTGAAAATACCGTGGATACATCTTTCAATTTTTTTTTAATTTCTTTTTGCCGCGTGCCCAATTTTTCAGGCGCCCCGTTTTGAATTTTTTTGAATTTTTTTTCATTATTTTTTATTTGTGTAAACAAAACACTGTTACTCTCTCTCTCTCTCTCTCTCTCCTCCCACATACAGACCTACGCCTCTCAACCTCCCAAAAACTGGTAAGCTCTCTCTCATTTATCCTTTCTCTCTCATCACTCCTCTCTCTCATCACTCTTTTTTCTTCTTTCAGGATTAGCAGGATATTGATTTTGGGATTAGAGAGTGTGTTGGTTTTAGGACATAAATTTTGAGATTGGAAAAGGTAACAGAGTCTTTCCCTTTTGTTTCATGGTTATGCACAAGAAAAAATAACACAAATTAAAGTTTCTGACTTTGTCTTTGTTTAAAACTTACATGTAAAAGTTAATTCCTCTGTGGGTTTGTCTAATCTTTTAGTCAAGTTTTTACAGTTGGATTTTTTCTTATGGGTCTTCTTTATTTGGATAGATTTAGTGTGTTTTTATGGATTCCCTAAAATTTATTAGGAAAGTAAAATAGAATCGTTTTTTTAACTTTAATTTTGTCAGAATTGTGTTTTTAAGACCGAGGCTTTCTTGTTTGTGTTTGTTACATTGTTCAATTGGCAGGGTGTAATCTAGGTTTCTTGTCCAAAGGGATTGAATTGGGGTGAATTTGCATTGGATGGTTTTAGAGTCCATCTATTGGTCTTTATGCTTTCAAGTTCAAGAATGCCTTTGTGTTAGAATGTAATGTAATCTCTCTGAATTTATGTCTTCAATATAAAACTTATTGAACTCCAAGCTATGTTGTATTATTAACGAATTCATTCATAAAAAGCTAAAAATGGACAGAAATAAAGTTTCTCTTCCTTTGTAGGTGTGGAATCCTTTCATAAGTGTGTATAAAGGATATAGCTTCTAAAGATGCTGAGGAGCACCTTGTACTGATGTGGGCTACCATATATATATATATATATATATATATATATATATTTGTGTTTTTAAATTGTTTAGCTTTTAGGGGCAACATGTTTGGCTTCTTTGTTCAACAACCACAGTTGCCCTCATAGTAGAATGCCAAAATCTTTACCATTTTATATAACTGCATTATCAAGGGCTCACAATGAGACTATCCCTTAAATACTTCCACACTTCAGTTTTACTTAGGATAAGTGGCCATAGAAAATATCTGAAACTTGGTCTAGAGTTAGAAATTGCTTTTAAATATTTGTCTCTTTAACTGATTTGTCAAGTTTTTGGAAGTTGCCATTTGTAGGGGTGTGCAAAAAACCGATGAATTGAAAAAACCGGCCGAAACCGACTGAACCGTTGCCAAAATTTCGGTTCGATTTCGGTTTGGTTTGATTTCGGTTTTTAATTTTTAAAAACTGAAAATTTCGGTTCGGTTTCGGTTTCAGGTTTGAATACATACAACCAACCGAACCGAACCGAACATATTATAATATATTTTACATAAAATTTTTAATATAAAGTATGTATATATTTGTAATTTGGGCCTCTGTTAGTTATTTTTATTTTTTTTTTAAAAAGTGGGCCTCTAGTTTGTACTGGGGCTCTAGCCCTTTCATTTTATTTTAAAACATTAGGCCCATTAGATTAACTAATTATGATTAAACTAAGTAAATTTCTATTAAACTAATTAAACTAAAACTAATTAAACTATAAAAATAAAAGTTGGAAAACCCTACCCAGTACCCAACCACACTTTTCACTCTCATTCTCACTCTCTTTGTTCTCTGTAAAGTTAGCCACCTCGGCTCACGCTCAGGCTCCAGGATTCGCACCACGGCACCAGCCTCATCACCAACCAAGTCTCCATCTCTGACTTCTTCTCCACCGTCTCATGCTCCCACTCCCACCTCAAAGCCACCGACTCCCTCTTTTGCTCCAACTCCATCCGCCACTCCTCCGTCGCCTTCCTCCACTCCGTCAACCTTGCCTCCGACTCCTCCCCCACCGATCGCCCCAACCCCCTCCAATGCGCCGACCGGAACTTCTTCTCACAGACGACAGCACACTCCACTCTCCAGTCCCTCTCTCTCACGGTTCTGCTTCTTCTCCGTTCTCTTTTTTTTTTTTTTTTTTTTTTTTTTTTTTTTTTGTGTTTGCTACTTGCTTGGTGCTGGGTGTTTGGGTGGTGAGAAAACGTGAGAAAGCAAAGGAAATATATATATTTTTTTATTTTGGTATGTTTTCTGATTATATACATGATTTTGATTTTTTTTTGTTTGCTTGGTGTTTGGGTGTTGAGAAAATGTGGGAAACAAAGTAAAGAGAAATAGGCTTTTTTTTTTTTTTTTTTTTTTTTTTTTTTTTTTTTTTTGTCTCTGATCTATTTGGTTTTAAGAAATTGGAAGCAACCGAAAACCGACTGAACCAAACCAATTGAAATCTAGTCTGTTCGGTGTCAGTGTTCCTCCATTTCGGTTCGGTGTTGGGGCCAAATTTGGTAAAATTGAAATTTCGGTTCGGTGGAAAAATCACACTTCAAACTGACCGAACCGAACTGATTACACCCCTAGCCATTTATGTTTTGCTTTAGCTTATTGTTCTTTTTTCATGGCATTGTGGCCTTTGTTATTGCAAGGGATTGTTCAAATTGCTCTCTATCATAATTTTCAACTTCTAAGTGGGTCAAGGGGAAGAAATTGGATGAAGTTGTGGCCATTAAAAACACGTGAGTTCTGCCAATATATGAACTGTTGCTCACTTCATCTTGTCCGTGATTTGGGTTTTCTCATATATGCTTGTTTATCTACCCAATTTCTTGGCTTAGCTACTGCCTATATGTGGTTTGCTTGTTTGTTCTTATGCTTGAAATGTTTTGTGTTTTGGGTTTTGGATAGCCAATATTTGGTGCTGTTGCAAGCCATATAGGAAAGGGACATTTGTTGTGCACATAAAATGTAACTTGATATGTAGCTACACTCCCTTCAATATTGTTTTCAATTACATCAACATGGTCAATTCTAGTTAGGAACCATAACTCACTGAAATTAAAAGGGAAATAGAAACAAAAGCACACACCAATTTTATTGTGATGACTGGGTTTTTGGTTTATGGTAGTGGCTGCATTTTTGTGTTAATGGTGGTGACTGTGTTTTTTGTTTAATGGTAGGGGTGGGTTTTTTATTTATGGTGGTGGCTGAGTTTTTTGTTTAATGTTGGTGGTGGGTTTTTTGTTTATAATAGTGGCTGGGCTTTTGTGTTAATGGTGGTGGCTGTGTTTTTTGTTTAATGGTGGTGGTGGGTTTTTTGTTTACAGTAGTGGCTGGGTTTTTGTATTAATGGTGGTGGCTGTGTTTTTTGTTCAATGGTGGTGGTGGGTTTTTTGTTTATGGTGGTGGTTGGGTTTTGTGTAAATAGTGGTGGCTAGTTTTTTTTTTTTTTTTTTAAATAGTGTTGGCTGGATTTTTTATTCGTTGTGGTGGTTGGGTTTTTGTTTTGGATTTCACTTTATTTGTTTTGTTTTAAATTGGGATTTTTTTTTTTTGCATTCTTTATGATTCTCCATGGCTTGTAATGGGGGGTTTGGTTTTTATTTAATGAGAATGTTGTGGGTCTTCTTTCTTTGATAGTTTGGCTTCATATGATGTTGCATTATGATTATTTTGTCTAGTTTGTTATTGGGTTTTTTGTGGACATTTTTTGCATTGTCTTACTAATAATAATCTTTTTTTGTTGTAGTACATCTAATCAAGGATATAGGTTTGCAGTCTAGTTTGTTATTGATGTATTTTCCTTTATACTTGTGCAGATATGGGATTGGTGGCAAAAAGATAGCTCTTGTGGGACTATTTGAACTCAAATAATTTTTTGTAAAGTTTGGAAGCTAAGACATCATTTGTATATAAATGGTTGTAATTACTTTGTTAACATCTTTATTACATTTTTAGATTGTATGGATGTTTTTTTCTATGGATTTCGTTAGAAATGAATGGATTTTTTTTTATATTTTTATTTTTTTTAATGGATTTTGTTAGAAGTGAACAAGTTAATGTAATGGAAAGTAAATGTAAAGAATATTAATAAAAAAAATAAAATTGATGACGCTAATTTTTGTCTCCATATTTGACTATAAGCAGGAATTAGTGATGAAATAATTCGTCACTTGATCTATTGAAAAAAAAAAAAACAAAACAAAAAAACAAAACAATTGGTGACGCAAAATTTCGTTACCTAATCTATTGAAATTGGAAAAAAAAAAATACATTTGGTGATGAAATATTTCGTCACTGAAAATAAGGTTTAGTGACAAAAATATTAGGTGACGAAAAATTTTTGTCACCTTTCATTTTTTTTTGTGACGAAAAAATTTCGTCACCTATCATTTTTTTATTGGTGACGAAACATTTTCGTCACCAATACATTCTGTGACGGAGTTTAGGTGACGAATGCTGTTTCGTCACCATTTCGTCATCGTATGTATTCAGTACTCACACTCTATGCAACCCAGCGATATCTTTAATAAGTTCTGTGCCATGAGTCGTGAGGCCTGGCCTCAACTTTTTTCATCTCTCTCATCGACAAGGCCACTACTTGTTCTTGTTTTCTCATTGCTTCACTGCCAACATATTCTTTGAAAATGTAAAATAATTTATTGTAAAAGACTTTATTTCAACACTTCTCACTTTTTTTTGGGAACACTTTTCACTTTTATATACACATTTAAAGGTTTTTATTTTTTATATAAATAATGGAAATTTTATTAGGAAAGTTAATGGATGATGTAAGGGCATGTTTGGTTGCTAGACTGTAATAGGTATTATAATGTAATAGTTATTCCTATAGTTTAATTATTCTTTAGTTTGGTTATATTTTTATTACAAGGAATAGTCATTCCTTATAAATAGCAAAAAATTATTGAATATTTCGGGAGTACAATAAATGCATACTTCTCCCTCTCATACGAATTGTGGGTCCCTCCATAAATTTAATTAGTGGGACTTACAGTTATATGAGAGGAGTGAGTACGCATTTATGATACTCCGGAAGTAGCCAATAATTACCCATGCTTCAAAATGAGGAATAACTAATTCTCTTTAAAATGATTGTATTAGTTATTCTTTAGTAAGTGCAATAATTTCAAAACCTAATGTATTTCTAAATAAAAAAAATTTCCATATACATCTAACCATTATAAAAATAAAAACCATAAAAAATAACACATATCTCTTTTAAATTTAAAAAATAACAATTTTTAAGGAGATATAATTGTATGAGTAAGATATTTCTTAAAATAAATCTTGTTTTATTATAATGTTATAACTCATAACCAAATTTATGAATAAGTTTAGTTATTACATTACAAAAAATTTTATACCTATTAATAAAGATTACAATTCCTGTCGTAATCCCTATTCAGTGTACCAAACGTACCCTAAAGATATTTTTTAATGCACTATTTTAGGAATTTTTTTATGGGGAATTAAAGAAAACAATTAATGTTGACTGCTTTTTTTATTTCCTATAAAAGTGGTATCAAAACTTTTGTAAAATGGCTTATTATTATTTTAATGTGTTGTATGCAAATATAAAAACAGGGATGTGAGTGAGTTTTAAAATGGTAAGGTAAAATAGATAAAGTAGGGTTTTAAAATGTAAAATGTGTATTTTTTTTTAGATACTCAGATGCGAATGCTCTAAGTCTTTTATAAATGTGCAAACTCATTGATGTCACTAATGACTACTTGATTGATATGATCTCTAACTGTACACATTGTGTATACTTTGGTGACTCTTTTTCATGATTTCATAATTTTTGTTCAACTTTCTCTATCTTTGATCCTTGTATGGGATTCTAATGAGTAAATTTGAGTATATATGTAATTATAAATGATTTTCTTAAAAAAAAATTATTTGAATAAAAATAAAAGAAATAGAGATCCATATAACACGATTGCCATATGATAACATGATTGCCACATGAACATGATAAATTGATAACATGATTGTTGGGTCAATATAGGGACCCATATAACATGATTCTTGCATTTTCAGTTTGCAACTTTGCAAATTAAAAAAAAAAAAAAACTATTTTATTACAAAAGGAAGACTATAACACTTAACTTTCCAAGTCTTTACTTCTAGGAAAAAAAAAAAAAAACTTTCCAAGTCTTCAGAATTCCAAACAATTATAATAAAAGACATGGTGAAACATTTTTCATGATTTTATACTTCTATACCACACGTTTTCAAGATTGAAGGAATCTAGCCGATCAAAGACTAAAAAAAAGTGGTGAAATATATATATATATATATATATATATTCTCAAACTTTTCTTAGATGTTACTTTGACAATCTCGGCCTTGTTTGATCCGTTTTGTGTGTTCTATTCTATGCAAATTTTTACAAATAGGCAAAAGGAAGAAAAGCAGACTATAACACTTAACTTTCCAAGTCTTTACTTCTAGGAGAGAAAAAAAACATTCCAAGTCTTCGGAATTCCAAACAATTATAACAAAAGACATGGTGAAACATTTTTCATGATTTTATACTTCTATACCACACGTTTTCAAGATTGAAGGAATCTAGCCGATCAAAGACTAAAAAAAAGTGGTGATAAATAAATAAATAAACATATATATATATATATATATATATTCTCAAACTTTTCTTAGCTATTACTTTGACAATCTCGGCCTTGTTTGATCCTTTTTGTGTGTTCTATTCTATGCAAATTTTTTACAAATAGGCAAAAGGAAGAAAAGAAGACTATAACACTTAACTTTCCAAGTCCTTACTTCTAGAAAAAAAAAAAAACTTTCCAAGTCTTTGGAATTCCAAACAATTATTACAAAAGACATGGTGAAACGTTTTTCATGGTTTTATACTTCTGTACCACACGTTTTCAAGATTGAAGGAATCTAGCAAATCAAAGACTAAAAAAATAGTGGTGATAAATATATATATATATATATATATATTCTTAAACATTTCTTAGCTATTACTTTGACAATCTCGGCCTTGTTTGATCCGTTTTGTGTGTTCTATTATATGCAAAAATTTTCCATTATAAATAGGCAAATGGATGTGACAGATTTTGCTCATCCCACCATATCTAGCCGATCAAAGACTAAAAAAGAAGTGGTGATAAATAAATAAATAAATAAATATATATATATATATATATTTATTCTCAAACTTTTCTTAGCCGTTACTTTGACAATCTCGGCCTTGTTTGATCTGTTTTGTGTGTTCTATTTTATGCAATTTTTTTACAAATAGGCAAAAGGAAGAAAGGAAGACTATAACACATAACTTTCCAAGTCTTTACTTCTAGGGGAAAAAAAAAAAATGAAAAAAAAAAACTTTCCAAGTCTTCGGAATTCCAAACAATTATTACAAAAGACATGGTGAAACGTTTTTCATGATTTTATACTTCTGTACCACACGTTTTCAAGATTGAAGGAATCTAGCAGATCAAAGACTAAAAAAATAGTGGTGATAAATATATATATATATATATATATATATTCTCAAACATTTCTTAGCTATTACTTTGACAATCTCGGCCTTGTTTGATCCGTTTTGTGTTCTATTATATGCAAATTTTTTCCATTACAAATAGGCAAATGGATGTGACAGATTTTGCTCGTCCCACCGTTTCTTGCATAAAATGTACATATTTATTTAAGTTATCTAATGTATAATATCCTATTTATTGATTATCTTGCATATTTGTTTTCTTATCCCCTAATCTCTCTCTCTCTCTCTCTCTCTCTCTCTCTCTCTCTCTCTCTCTCTCTCTCCACCATAGTATTATTTAGTTTATGTATATTAGTAGAAATCTTGTGCTATAAATTAAAATTTTATGTAAAAGAAAGAAAACATTTTACTAATACTATTGAAACCGCTTTAATAATTAGTGAGTCATGAGTAAATTAACTATCTTAATTAATAATTAGTTAGTCACGTGACAAAACTTTTTAATTTTACGTGCAATATAACTTGAGTAACTTGGCTGGAGTAGGACATGTAATATGTAGTTTACTGCATTAAAAAAAAAAAAAAAACTATAATAGAAGATCAAAAATAAGTATAGTAGAATTTCTATTTTGTAAAAAAAAAATAAGTATTAATTTTTTTTAAATTTTTAATAAATGAGCTTTAGGTGTAATAGAATATTAAATTTATTAAAGCTTAGGTAATAGAGTTTTGAGGAATAAACATCTTAAAAATTAATAAGAAACTTGATATTTTGGTAATATAGTTTCATTTAAACTAAATTATTTAAAACACAAAACTATAATAGATTATCAAAAAATAAGTATTAAATTTTATTTTATTTTATCTTTTAATTTTTAATAAATGAACTTTAGGTGTAATAGAATATTAAATTTGTTAAAGCTTAGGTAATAGAGTTTTACATGGAATAAACATCTTAACAATTTATAAGCAACTTAATATTTTGGTAATAATTAATATATCTACTTAGCATAAGCAAAGATAGTCATTCTGGTGAGGGGACTTGAACTTTGGATGTCTTGAAAATACCAAGAGGTAGTCAACTAATTGAATTACGAGACTCTTGAAATCTAATCCCCATTTGTGAAGTCCATTAAAACAACATTGTTTTGAAAAGTGAAAAATACAAATAAATAAATAAAGTTAAAATTGGACACGGATGAAATGACTAAATTGAAAAAAAAAAAAACGAAAATGAAATAAAAATATATGAAAATTAAAGAAAGAAAATGAATTAAAATTAAAGGATACAATTTGTAATATATATAATTTTTTGTTAAAAATTTCTTCATGTAATTATCAATTTTGTTTTTGTTTTAAAAATAAAAATGATTTGAGCAAAATGAAATAGATGACATTAAATAGTCCTTGATAATACCATTTCTAGTATGGTTAATTCAGACACCTAGACAATATAATTGCTACGCGTTTAATAATTTCTTCTAACACATTCAATCTGCAATGACTCAGCAATCTGAACAAACAATTCTATAGTCCAAAATACAACTTTCCAAGTCCTTTCAAATTAAATGTCAACAAATTGAAATGAGGTTTGTTGTGAAACACGTTTCCAAAGGATGAAAGAATCTGACAAATCAATGACTTTAACAGAACAGTGATATTATTTTGTCCCTTGCAAATTTTAAGACATAATTAAAGGCAAGTTACTAATTAAACATTTTTTTAGTTGCTACTTTGGAAGACTTTTTTTTTTTTTTTTTCTTAATATAATTTAGAAGACTCTTTGCCTTCCCCCACTTATTAGTTATTAAAATATTGCATTACATATGCATCTACAAAAGCCCCATCCATTATATAAGAAATGTTAATAAGGGTATCTATGATATATGTAAGAAATAGAAATAGAAATAGAAATAAGGGTATCTATGATATTGATCTACACTGTGAGTTAAGAGTTGGCATTGTTTTTTAACGTTCTCCACAAGCTGCACCATCTATCAAATGACCAAGCACTTTGGGTAGAAACATGGACAGGTCTTTTTGACTCTTTTCTATAGCAAATGAGAACTGAGAAATTCAACAATTATGCCAAGACGATGCCTTATTTCTTATTTGCTGGGTGGGTGCGTGGGTCCTTTACAAAATGTCATCGGTTAATTATTTTTATAAGCTGATGGTCCTAAATAGACAGTGACAAAACTTTTAAAAATAATATTAAAAAATTAAAAATATATCCATTATAGGTATCAATATGAGTGAATCTAAATCTAAAGTATTTATTATACATAGTTTAGTCTAAGTTGAGAGAATTTGATGTGGGATTACAGGAACACGATACCACTAGATAAGAGGTTCATTGATAGATCCATTTGTTAAAAAAAAAAAGAAGAAGACAAATGTTGACGACATAAATTATATTATCCTGAGTGTGCAACAAAGAATTCTGAATTTGTAATTTTCAATTAAACGGAGAGACCCACAAGACCATAATTTAAAGTTGGCAGTGGCGGGGCCACGTATAGCTCAGGCTGTTCCCAGGAACACCCTGAGCTGAAATTTTTTTTTATATATAATAAAAAAAAATTTATACATGCTCTATATCAGGAACACCCTCAACACAAAATTAGGAACACCGTCAAATTAAAAAAAAAAATTATTTGTTCTACTATCAAGCAAAGCCAGAAAAAAAAAAAAAAGCCCAAAAAAACAAATTTGAACTAAAATCTGAAAAAAAAAAAAAAAAATTTGTACCAAAGACAAGCCCATGGCAATCCCACGGCAAGCCCAAGTGCCAACAGATTACAAACAAACCCACAGATTCTCACCAAAAAAAAAAAAAAAAAAAAACAAAAACAAAACAAAGCAGCGCCTCAAGGGCTCAAACCCACAGATTCTCACTAGTCACTAAAGGCTTTATCAAAAAAAAAAAAAAAAAAAAAAAAAGAAAAAGAAATCACTAAGCTAACGCCTAACCTAAAGACAGACAGAGTCACAGAGGTCACAGTATTGAGCAACGCCGCTTGTTGAGGGAGGTTCATCCAAGCCAAGTAGAGGAGATCGCCACTAGCCATCGGATCGGAGAGGAGATCACCACTAGCCAGTGCCAGATCAGCAGATTGCAAGCCCGCCAGCTCGTCCGCTCTTCGTGCCCAGTCCAGTTCCAGCCTCCCGCGTTCCCGCCTCCCTGTCGCTGCTCGGCTGCTGCAGCAGTGCGCTCCGATGCTCTTTCGTCAGCTCCGGTGCTCCCTCAGACCCTCCCTAGGCTCCCTCGAGGTATTTAATTTTTTTTCTAAGCTAACTCAGTCTCTCTTTTTCTCTCAGACTCTCACACTATCTGAACTGAAATGAAAAATTGAAAATAATGAAATGAGTAAAAATGACTCTCACTCTCTCTCTCTTTATTCTTTAATACGACCACTAACTCAGACTCAGTAATTCTCTCTCTCTTTTGATTGGCCGAATTAAAATTTAGTCTTTAACTTTATTAAATTTTTTCTATTCTTGAGTTCTTCACTTTTTGAAAATTAAATTTGGCTTTATGCCTTTATCTGTTTATCTTATCTGTTGGTGCTATGTTGGTGTGTGTAGTGTGTTGAGGTTGGTGAAATATTACTTGTCTTATTTACCAAAAAACAAAAGAAGAAATATTACTTGTCTTTTAGTGAAATGTGTCATTGTGAAATTTTCAGATTGGCAGGGAGCATTATGTGGCGTGCTTGTGTGTTGAGTGGGGTGGGGGTGGATGGGCATTGGGCACATGAGATGGGGCCGGGCTGCACGTTACACATTTTTAGAGCTTTAATTATTGTGTTACACATGATGTGTAAATAATGTGCATATGAGTGGTTCTTTTAGTGCTTTTAGTGTAATGTGTACATGAGGCTAAACAATATAACAAATTAAAGCAATATAGTTTATTGTTAGGCTAAACAATAATAATTAAAGTAGTATAATAATTAATAAACCAATACATTATAAAAGACAAACAAATATAATTATGTTAGGCTAAACAACAATTAATAATTTTATAATTAATGAAACAACAATATAACAAATTATAGTTTATAAAAGACAAACAAATTAATGAAACAACTAAATAAATTAATGAGGAATACCCTGGAAAAAATTCCTGGAGCCGCCACTGAAAGTTGGCAAAACTTTAACATTTAAAGTTAGTGGAAGACTGAAACTTTAACAGAATTTCTAGTCTTCTAAACAAGAAACATATATTTTTTTAAGTTTTGTTCTCATAATAGTGGAGGGCTAAAGCCTAGAGATGATAATGTAAAAAAATGTAAAGCGTCCAATCCAAGTAGGCGTAAATGAGGGATTAGATCGGTGTTGAGACTGATTATAACTGTAATGCTCCACCATGATACTCGTATTAGAGGGTCTTCTATTCATTTCCACATATAATGCCAAGAGGATTCAATTTTCTTATTTGCTGGGTCCTCCGAAATAAGGCATGCACTAAAGCATTGCCCTGCTTAGATATGTGAGAGAAGGAATGGTTCCGAAGAAAACCAACAACAATCGTAGTGCATGTCTTTGACAAGGTGACGGCCTAGGTATGTTTGTCCACCTGCTGAAAGACATTAATGACAACCTCTAAATCACCCTCAAATGTGGATTATTGATGTAGACCAATCTCATGGACTAATTGAGCGGCAAGAGTCTATAATTTCGTAGTTTCTATTTGTGTTGGTTGAATGAAGTTTCCTTTTCTATGAAAAAAAAAAAAAAAAAAAAAAAAACTCCCCATATAAGACTTTATTTCTTGAATCTGATAGTGTACAAAACATCACACCATTTAAAATTTTAAATAGCATAACACTAAATAAACTTTTTATAGTTCTAATACTTAATTTGAACTATGAAAGGTGGGTTCCTATTAGCTTAATTAGTAAAATTTCTAATAGTTGAATAAGAGATTTGAGGTTCAAGTTTCGCCTACACCAAAAACTAACTGGTGTCTTGGTCTGATAATAAGGAACAATCATTAAGACATCATAAGTTGAAACTCTCTAAAAAAAAAAAAAATTAATTTGAACTATGAAATGGATTCATTTTAATACATATCCTCAGATTTACATGCCCCTCAATTGACATTGTTGTTCGTTTCCATAAACACACAACATTTAACTAAGAAAAATTAAATTTTTTGTTATCTATTTGCTAATATTTGGGACTTAAATAATATTCTTAAAGATAAAAAGATATTTTAATTGGTTAGAATTTAGGGCTTCTTCCATTTGAGGCCTTTGGCTAACCTAGATTTGACCCGGACTGGTTTGAATATGAATTCTGTCAGTTCGTTTAGACCCCTGTAAACTTAAATTGTTTAACCTAATTAATTAACCAAGTGAATACTTAGGTTTATTATTCAGATCTAGGTTAAAACAATAACAATCATATCAAGTAAAGCAGCGGAAAAATAAATAACACAACGATATGATGACCCAGGAAAATCAAACCGGTAAAAAACCTGGGGAGGATTTAACCTAGCTATCCTCAAGGTAAAATAGCAAATCCACTAGAAAGAATTGAAGTTTACACAATAGCGACTTAGACCACTAACATCCTATTGCTACCCAAGTGTAGGAAACTTACTACCACGACCCCATGATAGCTCCGAGACCACGGACTCCTTCTTTCTTTAATCTTTGCAAAACACAAACACCACCGTTTGTGACTTTGAGACTCCACTCAAAGGTTTAGCAACACAAACTCACCTGTTTGTGACTCCAAGACCACCCTTGAAGGTTTAGATCATCAGCTCCTTTGATGACTAGAGAAGGCAGCAACTTCAGCAATACCGGATCTTGAGATTCTTCAAGGGACAACACCGGTAGAAGTAATAAGAGAGATTTTAGAAGCAAAACCCTAAATACAAAAGAGGCACACTCTTCTCTCTCTAAAAAGCCTTTTAAAAAACGTGCTTAGGGTTTCCTTTATATAGTGGGAGAAGTAGATTTGAAACCCTAATCCTTAATGGGATAGAACTGCTGTTTGGGCCAACTTAAAATTCTGCAGATACGACTTTCGATTGATCGAGCCTGTTTTTCGATCGATCGAACCAGGCAGATTCTGAAATCTTCTTTCTGCAGCTTACATGTTCTTATGTGCTCACGATTTGCCAATTGTTCTAAACTTTTAGAGCCTAACAATCTCCCCCTTTGGCAATTCGTGACAAAACTTTCATACAAAATGAAATGTTAAAATACAAGAACAACCCAATACAATAAAATGCCCAATTACATCACAAATCCCAATCTAAGACTCTTAACCTAGAAGTTGCCAAGAAGAGGTAGAAGGTCTTGATCAGAATGCACCTGTCTTTCCTGAAACACTCAACAAACACATCAACGCATGTG
This sequence comes from Lithocarpus polystachyus, assembly GCA_033629205.1. Classification (NCBI taxonomy): domain Eukaryota; kingdom Viridiplantae; phylum Streptophyta; class Magnoliopsida; order Fagales; family Fagaceae; genus Lithocarpus; species Lithocarpus polystachyus. The sequence goes on along the minus strand of CM066165.1, from coordinate 87,735,194 downwards.
TGGAAAGAAAGACATATAAACAAAATGAAGCACAATATAAAAAGAAAAGTAAACTAACTCTCCCCCTAAGTTAGATACATCAAAAAGTTTTTATATTCTCCCCCTAAACAAAACAAACAGGATTCCCACATTTCATCTATTTGCTCTGATACCACTTGTCAGTTCGTTTAGACCCCTGTAAACTTAAATTGTTTAACCTAATTAATTAACCAAGTGAATACTTAGGTTTATTATTCAGATTTAGGTTAAAACAATAACAATCATATCAAGTAACGCAGCGGAAAAATAAATAACACAACGATATGATGACCCAGGAAAACCAAACCGGTAAAAAACCTGGGGAGGATTTAACCTAGCTATCCTCAAGGTAAAATAGCAAATCCACTAGAAAGAATTGAAGTTTACACAATAGCGACTTATACCACTAACATCCTATTGCTACCCAAGTGTAGGAAACTTACTACCACGACCCCATGATAGCTCCGAGACCACGGACTCCTTCTTTCTTTAATCTTTGCAAAACACAAACACCACCGTTTGTGACTTTGAGACTCCACTCAAAGGTTTAGCAACACAAACTCACCTGTTTGTGACTCCAAGACCACCCTTGAAGGTTTAGATCATCAGCTCCTTTGATGACTAGAGAAGGCAGCAACTTCAGCAATATTGGATCTTGAGATTCTTCAAGGAACAACACCGGTAGAAGTAATAAGAGAGATTTTAGGAGCAAAACCCTAAATACAAAAGAGGCACACTCTTCTCTCTCTAAAAAACCTTTTAAAAAACGTGCTTAGGGTTTCCTTTATATAGTGGGAGAAGTAGATTTGAAACCCTAATCCTTAATGGGCTAGAACTGCTGTTTGGGCCAACTTAAAATTCTGCAGATACAACTTTCGATCGATCGAGCCTGTTTTTTGATCGATCGAACCAGGCAGATTCTGAAATCTTCTTTCTGCAGCTTACATGTTCTTGTGTGCTCACGATTTGCCAATTGTTTTAAACTTTTAGAACCTAACAAGTTCCCTAGCACCAAATTCCGTTGGATCTTTGCATGGGTCCTCTAGCGCTAGTTGTTTTACCCCTCTTGGCATCAAGCCTTATTATCTTCACAGCAGAGTAGGATTTCTCTTATAGATTTGGTTTTGGTGTCTTTGGGGTGGGTCAGATTGTATGTTCTTTTTGGAGAGTATAGAAATGTTTGCCGGATTATTATATTAGTTTTCTTGGAGAGCATTCGAATGTTTGCTAGATCATAAGGGTTTTTCTCAACTGAATTCAGATTGGTATTGTTTCTAATTTTTCTCTGCTGACACAATAAGTTTTTTGGAAAAAAAAAAAATCCCCTCTCTGCCATAAAATATAATATGAGCATTTCCAAGGTAAAATAGATGAGGAATTTGAATGTAAGACAAATTAATGACTTGAAGAGTGGAGATAATAGAGTTGCTTTTTTCTTTTTCTTTTTTCACTGATATTTTCTCAATACAATAACATGAGGGATTTTACCCAAGGGAAAGGGCGGAGCAAGCTGTGATGTTGATTTTTGACCATTTCAAAAGATATTAATTCATGTTTTATATGGTAAAGTGAAAGTTGAGAGAATTTGATATGGGATTACAGGATCCAAATGCCACTATACAAGAGGTTTATTGGAAGATCCATTTGTTAAAAAAAAAGTTAAAGGAAAAGGGAAGAAGAAGAAGAAGCAACGCACAAACAAACAAATGTTGACGACATATATTATACTAGTCTGAGTGAACCATAAAGAATTCTGAATTTAGTAATCTATATATATAATAATAAGTAAAGCAAAAAGAAAATCCAATTAAATTTCAAATTGGAATTCAATTAGTGTCTAATTTTACGTCATGCGTCTTATCTAATCTAAATTTTAAAATTTTGTGCCAAGTGGGTTAATTTAAGTAAAAATTGAATTTCAATTAGAGTTTAATATTGTGCCACGTGTCCCATTTAATTTAAAATTTTAAATTTTTGTGACAAATTAGTTAATTTAATGTAGAAAACGAGAAGTCCAATATAATAAACCATAAAAAACATAATCATATAACTAAAAAAATTCAAATTTGTAAGTCATATATATATATATATATTAATAGTTGTAGCGATATGGGCCTGAAATTACATATTGAGTCTTAAGCTTTATGGAGACAAGGGCCCAAAATCATGTATTGTGCCTTAAGCTTTATCCAAAAGCGATGTAAAGTCCGAGGAGAGATAAATAAGTACGAAGAATCCCTAGCTGGGATTTGATAAATATGAGAAGAGTATGAGTGGTCCGAGGAGTGGTCCTCGCAGAAACTCTAGCTATAGAGACATTTCTCATGAACATACAAAGGGAAGGAAGCCCCCAAAAAATATCTAAGGAAAAGCTGCTACCACCGTATTAAATGTACTGCATCTACTCTTTTGGCCGCATTTATGTGGAGAAGACCTCTGAACAGTGTGGCCTCGGCTACCGCGACTCACCAAAAGTCAAAGAGGGTGTCTGATGGGACGGGCACTCAAATGAGAACTCAGATGATCAACAAGTGTAGGATCAAGATGATCCAGAAAGAACTATATAATGTAAAGAAATCCTTTATAGTAGGGAAGGAAAAAAAATCAAGAGAGAAACACTGTAGTTATTAGAAAACCAGACTTGTAATTAAGTGAGGAGCAATATATAAGAATTGACCTCCTCGGATGTTTGCCGAGGACTGTTATTTGAAGTTGGACTTGTTCATTTTATTGTTCTTACTGTAAACTCATCCTATCTACGGTCTAATTCATTTTCACACAGTTTTCTTAACATATTCTCTACAAATTTATTGTTTTGGGCCTTTTGGGCTGGTTCTTCCATCAATTGGGCCACGCTCCCAAATCTGTGTTCTTACAATAGCTAAAGTAGAGAGAAAATTTAATTAAATTCTAAATTAGAGTCTAATTTTGTGCCATGTGTCATTTACTTTTTAAATTTTTGTGTCAAGTGAATTATTAGGTGCAAAAATCAAAATGTCTAAATTCAATTAGATTTTAGATTGAATTTTAATTGAAGTTCAATTTTGCGTCATGTGTCCCATCTAATTTGTTAATTTTTGTGACAAGTAAATTATTGAGGGCAAAAACCGAAGAGTCTAGATCCAATTAGATTTCAAATTATATATATATATATATATATATTTTATATGTATTTGTGATTGTTTTTAAATGTACCCGTGCATATGCACGGGGCTGCACACTAGTTTTTAATTAAATGGTGAGAACCATAAGACCATAATTTTCAAAGTCTTTGGAATATCCAAATCTGTTATCAAAGTCAGTGAAACGTTTAACATGATTTAAAGTTAGAGGAAGACTGAAACTTTAACAGTATTTTTAGTCTTCCAAACATGAAACATTTTTTTAAGTTTTGTTCACATATTAGTGGAGGTCCTGGAGGACTAGAGCCTTTAGATGATAATGTTAAAAAAAAAAATGTAAAGCGTCCAATTCAAGTAAGCGTAAATAAGGGATGTTAGATTTGCAACAAATATAGACATTGCTTTTGTCGCTAGAGTTTACGCGGAATAAACATCTTAACAATTAATAAGCAACTTAATATTTTGGCACTAGAGTTTCATTTAAACAAAATTATTTAAAACACAAAACTATAATAGATGATCACAAAATAAGTATAATTTTTTTTTAATAAATGGACTTTGGGTGTAATAGAATATTAGATTTATTAAAGCTTAGGTAATAGAGTTTTAGATGGAATAAACATCTCAACAATTAATAAGCAACTTAATATTTTGGTAATAATTAATATATCTACTTAGCATAAGCAAAAGATAGTCGCGGATGAAGAGACAGACAGTGTCAATCAATTGAATTACAAAGCTCTTGGCATCCAATCCCCATAGTCAAATTCATTAAAACAACATCATTTTGGAAAGCGAAAAATATAAATAAATAAATAAGTTAAAATTGGACACAGTACTGATGTAATGACTAATGAAAAAAAAAAAAAAATATATATATATATATATATTAAAGAAACAAAATGAAATAAAACTAGAGGATATAATTTTTAATTAAAAAATTTCCATGTAATTGTAAATTTTGTTTTTGTTAAAAATAAAAATAAATTGAGCAAAAAGAAATAGATGACATTAAATAGTCCCTAAGAATCCCATTTCTACACATTCTATCTAGCATGGTTAATTCAGACACCTAGGCAATATGATTGGTACGTGTTTAATGATTGCTTGCAACATATTCAATTTGCAACGACTCAGCAATCTGAACAAACAATTTTATAGTTCAAAATTTAGGGTAGGTAATAATAAACTGAGCCTACAGAAAAAATATGACTTCCCAAGTCTTTGCATGTTAAACGTCAACAAATTATAATCCAAAATCAGGCTTGTTAAAGTCCTGTAATGGTGAACACGTTTCTAAAGGATGAAAAAATCTAGCAGATCAATGACTTAAAACAGCAATGACATTATTTTTTCCCATACAAATTTTAAAAGATAAAGACAAAGTTGCTAATTAAACATTTCTTTAGCTGCTACTTTCGAACACTTTTTGTTTTTATTGCTAATATACTTTGGAAGACTCTTTGCAGCCCTCCCCCGCTTAGTTATTAAAATATTATAGGCATGTACATTTTCTAATGACCAAGCACTTTGGGTAGAAACATGGACAGGCCTTTTGTCTCTTTTCTATAGTAAATAAGAACTGAGCAATTCAACAATTATGCCTTATGATGAATAAAAATTATTAAACTTAAAAATTGTTACAAATACTTATGTTTTTTTCCTTTACTTTGTTTTCGCACAAGGATCATGGAAGTTTTTGAAAATGAAAATGGATCATGTGCGACATTTGTTTGTTTGTTTTTTTAATTGAGTTTATAATGTAGGGTTTAGCTTTGATGGATTTTTTTCCACATTGACCTTTGTTGACCATGTAAATCTTAAAATTATATGTATTTTTTTAAGTTTTGCATATTTGTTCTTACAAATGTTGACAACCTTGGTAGACTTTTATTTTTAATTTTCATGTGTGCAAGTATTAGTTATTATCTAGGTGTTCTTCCATTTGCCTTAATCTGATTGAAGTGGCAAAAATTATAGTTGCAATTTTTTTTTTAAATATAGTTGAAAATGCTCATGACTTTTTTCCCTTTAAAAAATCAGATTTCTTCGATGATGGCAAATGCTAGAAAACTAAGTACATTCCATTTGGGGATTCTAAATATTGTGGAAGTTAAGAAGAGGTTAAATTATTGTGGGTTCTTATGAATAGACTCTAACCAGTCCATTCAGTTTGTATACGTCTTTGTTTTATTAATACAAATCCTAATTTTTATCTTAAAAAAAAAAATTATTGTTAGTTCGGTTTCATTTGTATTTTTATGCAGTAAATTAAGAATGAATATTGTTTTTGGATTTCAAGTGGGTTTCATTTTTGATAGCAGTAAGTTATGGAGTGTGTGATTGAATATATATAGAATCGAAGTTTTATTGAAGATGGAAAATGTTCTGTTGTGGCATAAAGTCAACTTATAATGGTGATTTTTTTTTTATTTTTATTTTTTTATGTTATGTGATGCTTGCAGATATGATTGCTTTAGCGGCATCTAGGGCATAGTGTCAAGAATCATTCTAATAAGAATGATGAGATAGCCCTAATAAGAATGATATAACCATGGCATGGATGAGAAGTTCGGCTATAATTGTGGGTAAATTAGGCATTATTTGCATAATGCCCCTCATCTTTTTGTGTTGCTATTCACCTTTTGGGTTACTTTGTATCATTTCAAGTTTCTTTGTTTCCGCTTATCAAAAAAAGTTTCTATGTTTCTCTTTGGATTATGTATTCACATAGTCAATTTAGATCTATTGTTTTAGTTGTTGTATTGAGTGATACTTAATGTATTCACACATTGCATTGACTTATGTACAAATTTTAGTTCAAGTTAACATAAAACTGTTTTCAAAAGAATACTTTAAGGTGGCTTTATGCGAATCGATAGCTAATCTCTATTAAAAGTTTTTTAAAATTTACTTTTAAGTCACTTTATTAATCCTCTTATAAGAAAAATAGTAGTCCTTAATTGATTGGGTTTTGGGATTTGTTGTAGATGAGACGCTTGGACTTTGGAGTTGTACCTCTAAATCTTGATCTATTTTTTTGGTAAATATCCTTCCATCTCAATTTGTTTGTCTTATTTGAAAAGTCAAACTTTTTAAGGAAACATCATTTATTGTTCTTTTCTGCTTTATAAAAATATATAAGTTTACAAAATTACCCTTAATAAATTTATTAGCTTTAAAAAAAAAAAAAGAGTTATTCTTAATGAGGCAACGAAAAAGATGCCCCAATTAGATTGATTTTTTAAATATTTGTTAGTTTTCTTTTCAAATAGTTTTGAAAATAAAGTAGGGATATAATATGAATATTAGTAAATTAATGACTTTCATTTTTGAAAACAGGACAATATTTTGGGACATCCCAAAATAGAATAGAGGACAAATAAATTAGGACGGAGGGAGTATAAATCTTGATCTTTTAAACCTAACATTATTTATCGATAAAAGATGTCCACATTATTCACTTCTACATTGTTTACAATGAGAAAAACAAATCCAAGCATTGATATATTTTGGTGTATCCTACAGAAAAATCTAGAGCTCAAAGCTTATTGCATGCGCTTTGAATGTGCTCTAAGGATCTTTTGATTTTTACGCATTTGTCCAATTATATTATGCATTTGTGAAAACTATAAAGTATTTGCTTTAAAAAAAAATAAAAAACAAAAAACAAAGAAAATCCTTTGAGGAATAAATGTAATTAGCCTCTGACCACGTATTCAGAGGCACTTCTACTTTTTTGGTAAATGTTAATAATTTACATTTATTATAATTTAGGACTACTATATTTTCCAATTACAAAAAAAACCTAGGGGTGTGATGAGTATTTTGCATTTATAAGTGAAATAATTTTTTCATCACAGTCCTAGGTTTTGTTCTGATTGAACAATATAGTAATCCCAAATTATAATGAATGTAAATTATTAACATTTACACCAAAAAAAAAAAAAAAAATTGTAGAGCCTCTGAGCATGCGCATGAGTGCGTGCTCGGAGGTTAGTATTGTGTAAGTTGCACCAATTACATTCTTATCACCAATTTATCATTTTTTTGCAATACACTTTATTACTCTAAAAAAAAATATAGTACAACTTATAGTATTAAAATCTTAGTAATAAGGGAATCAAAGATTAAGAAATAGAAATTAAAAAGAAAAAAAAAAAAAACAATGCTACTTAATGAAAATAGGAAAGATGATTGTTGGCTACGCCATTGTATGCATGAAATACAGTACCAAATTGGATACTTTAGACGTTATCAATTTATGTTCAACTTTGATTAAGAATTTTTTGCTTTTTCTGACATTATTAAGAAATTTTTTGCTTTTACAATGATCTTGGATACAATATTCCTAAGGGTGTTTTTTTCATAAGTGCTTCGACTCTACTAATGATCCTAAATAGGCAAAGACAAAACTTATAATAAAAGATAATATATATATATATATATATATACATAATATATATTAATAAAAATCTATCCACCAAAGGTATCAGAATGAGTAAATTGAAATATAAAGTAGATAGGATTATTACTATACTTGATTATATATACGGAGTTTTTTATATATACCTAACCCAGATAACCTTATTTTTTGACTTTCCAAGCTAGTTAATAGAGTTTTTGAGAAAGAAGCTAGTTAATAGAGTGAGCCACATAATCCTTTCCTGGTTATGGTCCCTTCTGATAATCGTGGCCGCCTATAAATATAGATGCATGTATCTATGACACCTCAATTCCAAAACACCCAAAATATATTATATATCCTTCTCATTTCTCTCAAAGCCAGAGCAAACATGGTACTCTTCTTTCTCATTTTCTTCCTCTTCCTTTCTCTACCTAATTCATCGCTCTCTTCTTTTTCTTTTAATTCATCAACGCCTCTTTGCCATTCACACCAATCCTCTGCTTTGCTCCATTTCAGAAACTCTTTATCTGGTAACTTATTGAATGGGACAATACCATCTTGGGTGTATACAATACCATCTTTGCTTTTATTACATCTTGATCATAACCTATTCACTGGGCATATTGGTGAATTCCAGCATAACTCATTGGCTTCTCTAAATGTTTCCTTCAATAATTTTAGTGGCAATTTGGAGTCAAAAATATTCTCAAAGCTCAAAAGTCTTCAATCTCTTGATATGTCAAATAATCCTCACCTATCACTACACTCCTTCACATCTGCCACCAATATTTTGTCCAAAATTTACTCATTACATTTGTCTTCTTCCAACATAACCGAAATTCCACAGTTTTTACGAACTGCAGAAAATATAGAATACTTAGACCTTTCCAACAACCATATCAAAGGCAATATTCCATCCTGGGTAATGGAGGTGGGGAAGGATTCATTGTATTACTTTTCAATCTCAAGGAATAATTTAACTGGACACATCCCTTCCTTGATTTGCAATCTCAGTTCCCTCAGATTCCTTGATTTCTCTTATAACCACTTGAATAACATGATTCCTCCATGTTTGGGAAAGTTAAGTGATAATCTCAAAGACTTGAGTTTACAAAGTAACAATCTTAATGGCACTGTCCCATCAACATTTGCAAAGGGATGTCAATTGAGAAGTCTGAAACTCAATGGCAACCAATTGGAAGGGGCATTGCCACAATCATTGGTCCATTGTAGAAATTTGGAAGTTCTAGATTTTGGTTACAACAAGCTTAATGGCACCTTTCCTTGTTGGTTGGAAACTCTTTCAGAGTTGCGCGTTCTTATCTTGCGATCAAAAAACTTTCATGGTGCCATAGGCAATTCCAAGACCAAATTCCTATTCCCTAATTTGCGAATCATAGATCTCTCTCACAACGAGTTCCATGGTCTTTTGCCAACAAACTTTTTCATGTATTTAAAAGCCATGATGAATGCGAACGTAGACAAAGGTGAATTGAAATATATGGGTGATAGCTATTATCAAGATTCTGTGACAGTGGTGATGAAAGGATATTTCATAGATTTGGTGAAAATCCAAAGTCTATTCACAACCATTGATTTCTCCAACAATAATTTCAAAGGAGAAATTCCAAAGGTAATTGGAGAGCTTCGATCATTGAAGGGGCTTAATTTTTCACATAATAATCTTATAAGTTGTATGCCTCAATCGTTGGGAAATTTAACCAATCTTGAATGGTTAGATCTCTCCTCAAACAAGCTCATAGGTGAAATTCCTATACAATTGGTAGATCTCACAATGCTAGCATTTATAAACCTATCAGAAAATTATCTTTTTGGACATATACCCCAAGGTAAACAATTCAATACCTTTACGAATGATTCTTACCATGGGAACCTTGGGTTATGTGGATTTCCAATGACAAAAGCTTGTGGCAATGATGAGGGACAACAACCATTGCCATCATCAACCATTCAAGAAGATGATTTCGAATTTGAAAATGGGTTTCATTGGAAAGTTGTATTGTTGGGGTATGGTTGTGGATTCATGTTTGGATTGGGTTTGGGTTATCTTGTGTTCTCAAGTGGAAAACTGAAATGGCTAGTGAATATTGCTTATGGAGGAAGACATAACAAGTTACGAAGATCCTAAAAGAATGCTCGTGGACGAACTCATTGAAGAAGAATTTAGTGGATACAAATACAGATTCTAGGTATATTTTTATATACTAATATATTTGACAATATCTATTTCATAATTTTTTGCTTCCTTAAAACTGTCTTTATATTGGTAAGAAGATTATTCATTTTTAATTTCCTTTATGCTAGTTTGGAATGGTTGTACTTGTGTTAATGTGAGGCTTATTACTAGTGGTACTGGGCGCATAAGCTTCTATGCTTCCTTTAAAAAAAAAAAAAAAAAAACCTTTTATGTTTAAGGTATAGCCATACCAGAGAGTATATAGGCTACTACTATGTAACCACCACATTTTAATGCTTTCTTTATGTCAGACTTCATTTAATGACCTTGCTTTATGCTCTAGTGTGAGAAGAAATTTCTCTACTCCATTGCAATTCTAACTACATCTTGTGGTCAGGGTATTTTTTTTTTTTTAAATGGGCAACTTCACTGCTTAGTTGCAGCTTCAAAAAACCGGGTTATGTTCTATTACATATTTCAATTATTATTATTATTACATCCTTGTAATATTACCTTCCTTTTACAGAATAAAGATCTTGTTGGTTGGATTGCATAAAGAGTGGTTTTTTATTTATTTATTTATTGAAGAGTGGTGTTAATTACCCTAGTGCTACCTAGGATGCTTGAAGGAGTAGACTAATTTCCTCTATATTTTCAATTAGATAAGATTCTAAAGTTACATATTGATTGTGGGGAAAGCTTAGAAACTTAATGAATTGAATATATGTTCCTAGTGATTTTTGCTGTATTGGTTTCCGAAAATTGTTACATACACCTTTAGTAGTTGTTTCAGGAACTTTTTGGTTATGGTTTTTCAGGTCTAAAATTTCAAAAAATTCAAAAAAAAAAAAAAATGAAATACTTTTCTTCTTCCAAATTCTGTTAAACTAACAATAAAGAACAGCTCTTAGTAATTCTTTTTGTTGGAGTGCTCTTATGTACAGGTTAGTGGCCCTTTCTATCTCTCTAATAGGATGGGGGGACAGCATTCATTCATAATTTAGATCATTGGCTGACATTCCATGACCAGATGATGATAAAAAATTGTATGTTCTTATTTTTGGTGTCTAATTTCTTGCCATTTATTTTTAGGTACTAATTTGTTGGTCTTATTTTTTTGTGGGATTTTCTTGATCAGGGCTGTGGTGCTTCGATCCTTTTTGATGACAGCAATTGTTATAAAAACCATTTCAGACCTTGAGGGTTTTCAATAAAATTGATTTCATCAAGGAGGAGCTTGAAAAGGCTTGTCCAAGGGTAGTTTCATGCGCTAATATTGTTTCTATTGCCACAAGAGATGGCATTATGCAGGTCCGTTCTTGATCCTTAATCTTCCTATTCTCTCTCTCTTTAAAGATATTTTTGTTAATATCCAGTGTCCTTTAGCAACACTTTAAGGTTTAGCATTTGATGATTGTTTGTGGACAATGATTCTAGAATGAAACTTGGGTAAAATGTAAGAAACAGACTTTAAAAGAGTTGGTACCTCTTTGCATTTTTTTATGTTGAGAGGAGTCTATAAAGTACATATTAGTTGTGGGGAAAGATTAGAAAGTTAATGAATTGAGAATATGTTCCTAGTGATTTTTACTGTTTTGGTTTCCACAAATTGTTAGTCACCTTTAATTAGCCAACTATTTGTTTCAAGCACTTTTTGATTATGGTTTTTCAGGTTGAAAACTTCAAAAAATAAAAAAATAAAAAATGGAAAAGAAGAAGAAAAAGAAAGAAATAAAAGAGAAATATTTTTCTTATTCCAAATTCTGTTAAACTGACAATAAAGAACAGCTCTTGGGAAGTCTGATGATGTGCTTGGGCCTAAATGCAGTTAGCTGGCCACCTTTCATTGCCTGTGCAGCAGCTGGATGTTTGATGTGAAACAAAGACAAAAGGTTTGTTCCATATTTGATTTTGCCTTGATTTCTCATTTCTTTTTCTTCTTAGGAATTTAGCTGGAACATGCTTGTAAATTATTGTATTGTATGATAGCCACATAGTATCGTTGGGTCCTAGAGGGATTTAATTTTTTTGAATTAGTAATAGTGTGAAAAAAAGATTCATATACTTTGGAAATTATATGGGAACACAAAGGTAACATTTTAAATTTGCATTTTACAATATTTTTCTGTTTTGTAGCAATTAGAGAGAGTAAAACATTCAATTTGTCTCAGTATAAATGTCTTTCTGGGTTTGAAGCAAGGGAACCTAAAATTGACCAACTAGTTGTTTCAGGCACTTTTTAGTTATGGTTTTTCAAGTCTAAAATGTCTAAAATTCAAAAATAAATAAAATTAAATACTTTTCTTATTCTAATTTCTGTCAAACTGACAATCAAGAATAGCTCTATATTGATAACTCTTTTTATTGGAGTTCTTTGATGTAAACTACTATATATGACATCACAGGCTAGACAGCATTCTTTCATATTTCAACAGACACCTAATCTTAGGCTTCTTGGTCTCTTTGATCATCTAAGGGTGCATAGAAAACTGGGAAGATTGGCTATGAATTCATACAGAAACACCTCTCTGACTTCAAGGGGACAGGGCAGCCAGACCCAACTATAACTCCTGATTTCCTTGCTGAGATGAGAATGAGGTGCCAAGACAGTAATAAGACCACCACTCAGCCTTCTTCTTCATCAATGGCTTCATTGGAAATTAGTGAATCTACAGTAGGGGGTGTCATATTTGCAGGCATTGTCATCTTCAATATCATCTGGGGCAGGTTTTGGCACTCACTATTATCAGAGCTTTTTAAGGGGGAGAGAACTCCTTTTTGCCAATCAGCAATTGATGACTAATGAGGAGTCCTCAAGATTGGTAAGGGCTTATGCTTCAAATGGCTGATTAATCTTTCGAATGGACTTTGCTCAGGTGATGTTGAAGATGTCAGGTCTTAATGTTCTGAGTAGATCTCAAGGTCTGGTCTGACAAAACTACTCCTTAGCCTTGGTCAGTATCTAAGTGTCAATCTGGCCATAATGACCTCTTGAGATCTCTATTCTTTCATATTAGTTTTTCATATGTTCTATGTTTGATTGTAGATGCTGTGACTTCTAAATTTCTTGTCTGTGCTAATTTTTGAGTCTATATATAAAGGCAATGGCATAGAGTGTAGAGTCTGTAGACATTAGTTGATGCTTTTGGTTGGTATGGCATAGAGTGTAGACATTAGCTGAAGCAGCTCAAAGATACTGCTTGGAAAGGATGGTATGTCTGTGTCTTAACAAAGAGTTTCTATTTTAGCTTTTCATTATATTTTCTTATGTCTATTTGGTTACTGAGAAAAGGAAAGAGAGGAAAGCTTTGAATTTTTTAAACTTTAATGCTTTTGTTTTCAAGGTAATCACTAACTCTCTCCTCAAATAGTCTTAGGTGTAAATGGGTGGAGGAATTTAGTTTTTTTTGGGTCTCAACTAATAAGATTTTTTTTCCTGCTAACAATGATTACATTCTTTTTTTGGTAAAATGTACATAGGTTTGACTTGCCTGCACAAACCATCACCCTAGAGATTCAGAAAGATTTGCGTTTACTGAAGGTGTGGTGAGCTGTATTTTTTTCCATGTAATTTGTTTCCACGGCACTACTTTTCAATTATGCTCAAATGATTCTCTGTAACATTTTAATTGCTTCATTGTTTTTATCCCAAAAAAAAAAAAATTGTTTCATTTTTGAGAATTTGCTTAGTGTTTCAACTTTCAACTTTTGTGCTTTAGGGAATGTGCAATTAAGCAACTTGACTCACTGACTCACTGTCATGCAGAAATGGAATTAGGGAAATTATTTAAATGCCTCTTTGTAAATTAAGGTTATAGCTTAAAGTATAATTAAATCTTACTCTTCTACTTAAGAGATTGTTTGACTTTAGATAACTAACAAACTGGAAAAATAGAAATGAAGTATATGGTAGGGGACTTCCTATTGATGCATTTAATATGTTCTATAATATATATGCAATCATTAGCCTTTGACTGGATCCATGTTTGACATTCAAAGATTCTTTTCTATGTATGAAATGTAAAATTTTTACTTACCAAAAAATAATGTTTGTGTAAAATTTGAGTCTAAATGGGTAAAATGCCAAATTGAAACTGAAAGCTGGTTGATTTTCCACAAGTTGAACTGGAATTGATAATATTTCTGCCAATGACGCTGACAGGGTTGCTGATCTTCTTCATGCCTTGTGTAACTTGTAAGCAGCATCCTTAGGCCTTATGTAACTTGTAAGTAGCATCCTTTACCCTGCACCATACGAAGATGATTTTCCAGCGATATAATGATGTCTGTTAGTCATATAGTGCTAGTTAGTTTTCTTGTAAAATGGCATTGGCATACTCAAGTATAAAAGTTGGGCTGGACTTGAAGTAATTATGATGATAGTATCCTGGAATCTTTGATTTGTTGCTTTTTCTGGGATATTTATAGTTTCAATTTCAAAATGTTGATTCAGCATCTTAACTTCACTCAAAAAGTTTTGTTTGCATCATATTGACCTGAATGCGCATGATTCTAGTTGTTTACATGAAATTCATATCAAGAAGCCATCAAAACACATCGTAATTTAAGACATACTTTAAATTATGATGGGCTCTTACTTTGACCAAAGTGAGCATTCTCTTATGTCAGTTCGTTTAGACCCCTTAACCCAACAGATTAACCTAGAGAATTAGCCAAGTTATTAACTTAGGTAATTTAATTAAACTAGGTTAACACAAATAAATATAAAAACAATAAAGCAGCGGAAAATAAACAACACAAAGATATGATGACCCAGGAAACCACACCGGTAAAACCCTGGGGAGGATTTGACCTAGCTATCCTCAAGGTAAACTGAATCCACTATGAAAGAATTGAAGTTTACACAATAGACTTAGACCACTAACGTCATATTGCTACCCAAGTGTAGGAAACTTACTACCATGACCCCATGATAGCTCCGAGATCCACGGACTCCTTCTTTCTTTAATCTTTGCAAAACACAAACACCACCGTTTGTGACTTTGAGACTCCACTCAAAGGTTTAGCAACACAAACTCTCCTGTTTGTGACTCCAAGACCACCCTTGAAGGTTTAGATCATCAGCTCCTTTGATGACTAGAGAAGGCAGCAACTTCAGCAATACCGGATCTTGAGATTCTTCAAGGAACAACACCGGTAGAAGTAATAAGAGAGGTTTTAGGAACAAAACCCTAAATACAAAAGAGGCACACTCTTTTCTCTCTAAAAAGCCTTATAAAAAACGTGCTTAGGGTTTCCTTTATATAGTGGGAGAAGTAGATCTGAAACCCTAATCCTAAATGGGCTAGAACTGCTGTTTGGGCCAACTTAAAATTCTGCAGATACGATTCTCGATCGATCGAGCCTGTCTTTCGATCGATCGAACCAGGCAGATTCTGAAATCTTCTTTCTGCAGCTTACATGTTCTTGTGTGCTCACGATTTGCCAATTGTTCTAAGCTCTTAGAACCTAACATCTTATCATAACATGTTCCAGATATAGGACTAGACCTAATTCATCTCAGGATTTTTGGAGTTGAACAAGTTTCACTCAAACAATCTCCCATTTATTTTTGAATTGTGCTCGAACTCATTTAGACTTTGTCATTATATATCTATCTAAATGATGGAAAGTTATTTGATACTACTTTCGTAATACTCTCTCCTCTCATATGAATGATGGGGCGTACTGTGAATTTAATTCGTGGGACCTATTATGATGTATCAAGAAAATAAATTTCTATGTACTAAATAATTACAATTAAATACTCATATATAAGATCTTAATGTGAAGCTTCCTTTTTTTATTATTATTATTATTATGGGGGGGAGGGGGTGATAAGGTATTGTGAAGCTTGCATATGCGTGTACTGGTTATGGGTTTATCAAGATAATAGGACACTTGCTAATCGACTTTGATGGTTCATTTGCTTGCTCAGAGTTTAGATTCTATAACTTAGGTAGGTTATTATTGATCTCTGAATTCTTGCCTGTGTTCATAATTATAGTTGAGAAGTGCCATTGATCTGAAGAGGCACTATAAGAAGGGTGATTCAAAATCCAAAACATTGACAAGTATTTCCTAGTAAGTCTATTTGTAATTTCTAGACTAATAGTATAGTATGTGATATCTTGGAGCTGTAATTAGGACTGTATATATTCTCTTTTGGGTGGTATACATTTTGTTATTTAGGCTTGGCTAATTCATACACCATTTGGTCTTTTGGCAATTAGATTGGGACGGTGATAGGGTCAGCATCAGGCTTCTTCACAGGTAGACTAACAAGGAAGGAGAGAAAAAGAACAATTGCAATTGAGTTGTTATCTGATTGTACCCTTGCTGATTACAGGTGAGATATGCAACTCTTTCTTGTGTTTGGGTGGAAAACCATATGACCATATCACAACATTATGTGTTGAGTTTAAAGGGTAAAAGGAATGTGGTGTTGTTGTCATTCGTAAAACTTTGTTCTTTTGCCTATATAGAATAGATGGTTAAGATGAATTCTGCTAATTGTCGTCTTAAATGCCATAAGAGCATGCATATCTCAGTTGTAATTTTCAAATGGACTTAAAAAGGAACTTCAGAGTTTAATCAAACATAATTTGTTAAGAAAAGAGCTATGATGTGGAGCATGGTCATCATACATAACAAAAATATAAAAACTTGAGAGAGCATAAACTATTATATGGGGCAAGAGGGGGCAGGGGGGCACCAGAAAGATGCCTTGTTTATGATTTGTATTTCTAGAAATTATTTCCAGCAGAAACTTCCATCATGACTCACCCTCTTATAAGCAAAAGCTAATTTGGAGTCCTCTATTGTGCACCATACACATTTCCATTGCTGCATTTAACCAAATCGGAATGATTTTTGTCAGTTTGTTTAGACCCCTTAAATCCAACAGATTAACCTAGAGAATTAGCCAAGTGATTAACTTAGGTAATTTAATTAAAACTAGGTTAACACAAATAAGCAAAAATAACAAAGCAGCAGAAAATAAACAACACAAAGATATGATGACCCAGGAAACCACATCGGTAAAAACCTGGGGAGGATTTGACCTAGCTATCCTCAAGGTAAACTGAATCCACTATGAAAGAATTGAAGTTTACATAACAAGACTTAGACCACTAACATCTTATTGCTACCCAAGTGTAGGAAACTTACTACCATGACCCCATGATAGCTCCGAGATCCACGGACTCCTTCTTTCTTGAATTCTTCAGCAAATCCACAAGCGCACCTGCTTGTATATCTTTGTGCTCTATTGATTCTGCAACTGTATTGATCTACACAACTCTTGACATAAATCTCAAGTTTGTAAACCCTAAGTGTATGTGAAGGTAAACACCTCTAGATCTCACAGAGAGATTCACAAAACACAGCAAAACAGAACTCTAAAAACGCGGCTAGGGTTTTCCCTTATATACTTAGGGCAAAACATAAAACCCTATACATTAAAACGGGCTTGGGCTGAGTTGGAATTTTCTGCAGAAAAACGTTCTGCACGATTTTTGATCGATCGAGTCTAATTTTCGATCGATCGAGTCATACAGAAAGTGAACAGTAATTCTGCATAAAAACTCGATTCCAACTTTACATTAAGACCCATACTTTGAGCAAGTCTAACACACGACTAAACATTGTTTTGATCATGGTTTGCCAACATACAAATTGAAGTTCTAAATACATTAGATTCTAATCCTTAGAACCTAACAAACTCCCCCTTTGGCAATCCGTGACAAAACACAGACTTAACAAAAGCTCAAAGTTACAAATTGAAATAGCCCATTACAAAATAAATAGCCACTTAACAATTCAACCTAAACTACTATCTAACAGTTGCAAAGTAGACAGCAGCTCGACTGAAAGCAACCTGTATATTCCTGTAACACTTAACAAACACATAAACGCATGTGTGGAAGAAAAAAAATAGGAAATACATAAATAAAAATTTCTTAATTTCACATGACACAAAATAAAGACATATATCATGAATAACATCATCAATACAAATCAATAAGCAGAGTAGCATAGTGAAATAAGAAACATATACATAAAAATGTATCTAAACAAAATATCATGTATCTCAACAAAAATAAAATCTCCTAAACAAGAGCTAAAAAAGAGAATACACAGTGAAGCACCTAGATACAATCTAATAACTCCACAAGCTCCGCAGTATCACTACCAAGTAAACAAAACTCCCCCTAAAATGTAAATCTCCACATCAAAAACTCCTAGATACAATGAACTATGTACTCCCCCTTTTTGTGACGAATTGCCAAAGGACACTCACTCATCATCAAAAGAAGGTGGAGGAGATCGACGAGAGCTCGCTAAATCCGCTCGTAACGCACGTAGCTCATCAAGAATGTCCACCAAAAGCTGACCATGAGCAGCCTGAACGGTCATGACAGTATCAAGTGTCCGACGAAGGTCAGAAACCTCATCAAACGGTGGAGGAACATCAGCAGCAGCAGCAACAGCAGGATCAGAAGACGTCCCAGCTGCATGAGTATCTGTAGAAGATGAAGGGGGTGAAGTGACACCAGAAGGTTCTACCCTAGGACGCTTAGAGCTAGTTCGAAGTTGAGCAGCCCTTTGCCTCAAAAAGGTAGCACTGATAGAAGCGACAATATGGACAGGCTCAGAAGCAGGATACTCACCAAAACCAAGAAAAAGGAGAATCCTATGAATAAAAACAGGGAAAAACAAAGCATGAGCCGTAGAACTAGACCTATGAACCTCGTTCAAAGAACAAAGGAACAGATGCGGAAAACTGATAGGCGCATCAGTGACCAAGGCATACAAAAAAACACACCTCTCAAGGGGAATGGTGTGGACATGTGAAATAGGCCACAAAGAATGACACGCTATCCTAAAGAAAAGATAGTGCAGCTCAAACAGCTCAGCAGAAGTGATCCGAGGATCAGAACCCCACTGGATAGAAGACCTAGTGATGTATGACAGAACGTCATCAAGGGGAGGAGACTCCTCGTAAGGAAAAACGGGATGATCCACAATAGGCACCCCAAGAGCATCAGACACTACCGAAGGGGTAATGCGATACTCCACACCACGTAACCACACCTTTACCAAGGTGTCGTTATCGTAGACATGAATAGAGAGGTTCGAATAGAACTCTCTAATCAAGGTGGCAGGAGGAGGAGAATGCTCATACTCGAGCAAAGGTAACCAACCCCGACGCGTAAAATTACGAAGCACCTCAGGATCCAACTCATCTAAGATAACCCTACGCTCACCCCAAATTTGACGCCTAAGGTTCAGAGTCTCATAGGTGACTTGGTTTGACTCACTAGGGAACCACTCAGTGTCAAAAGAAGGAGAAGGATCAGAAGTCCTATGGGCTCTAATTTTCCTAGGCATAGTGCTAAGGAAAAGAGATAGACACAGAAAGAAAAGAGCAAAAACAAATAACCAAGGGCAGACTGCAAGTTAGCACAGCAGAAAAAATACAAAATATATCAATTCTATATGATGCATGAGCATGAACACAACATGATGCATGTACTAATGCAGTGACATGTTCAATTGTGATCCAAATTAACAAAATTGGCTTGAGTAAGCAATAATAATAAAAAATACCCAATTTGAAAAATCCAATTTTTCAAAACACAACAAATTGATTAATTGATCAACTCAACATTCAATTAACTCAATATAGTGATCAAATTAAACAATCCAACAAGCCAATTTCATCAATTTCAATCAAATTGAACAAAACCCCCAATTTTCTCAATTTCAAGCCCTAGATTTTCAAATCATCCTCAAAACACCAAAATAATCAAATTAAACCACATGTAGAGCTTTGGTACGGTGTCCCCACAAAAACCCATAAAAAATTTGAGAAAGAAACACTCAAAAACACTTCCTAATTTGCCACAACAATAATTCCGAAAATAACAACAAAAATGCATGAAAAATGCATGATTTTCGAAAATAAATGCAAAGGTAAGGGGCATAAAGGTCTTACCGGCCTTGAAGGAGAGAGATTGTGCAAAAGAATTGGAAGAAAGCGACAAAATCTCCA
The DNA here is from genome assembly GCA_033629205.1 of Lithocarpus polystachyus. Taxonomy (NCBI): domain Eukaryota; kingdom Viridiplantae; phylum Streptophyta; class Magnoliopsida; order Fagales; family Fagaceae; genus Lithocarpus; species Lithocarpus polystachyus. The sequence goes on along the minus strand of CM066165.1, from coordinate 87,715,392 downwards.
AGAAAGGTGCTTGACCGGTTGGTAGGAGACAAAAGGAATTTTGAAAAGTTTTGAAAAAGTGAAAAGACACTTGAAAAGTTCCTTTTTTAGAAACATCCAGCACGATTTTCGATTGATCGAAAATTACATTCGATCGATCGAAAATACCTTCGATTGATCCAAAACAAGCTTGGATCGATCGAGCCAACCAGAGAGTTTTCTGAACATTTTAAAACATTTTCGATCGGTCGAAAATCAGTTTCGATCGATCGAAATTCTGGAAAAATCACAGTTTTGAAAAACCAAACATTTTAGATCAAAAACTCCTCAAAGCATTAGATTTTATGAGAAAAATGCATGAGTATGAGATGAGATGTTTTCCAAAAACATATGAATTCAACCCAGATTTCTTCAATTAAAAAAATTCTCTCAATACCCAAAAAAAAACACACAAGCAAACATGTTTTGCATCAATTTCTAGAAATTCTCAAACTTGGTTGGTCAGGCCAAAAACACACACAATAACATGTACACAATTTTAGCAAAGAATAACTTGTGTAGTGTGTGCAACTAGCATAAGCTTGAGAAATATGTGAGGTGATATGCACATAGAAATTAACCACAAATTCTACAAAATTCATCACATGAATTTGAAAGAGACTTTCCCTTAAAGAGTTACATCATATAACTCCCACATCTCCTAGAATAAAAGCTTGCAATCATGTAAGTTTCTTGATTTGCCTCAATATTCAAATTAATTTATTAGAAGCTTAATAAAAGCCGGGATAATGTACACACCAATTTTATTTGAATTTGTGAGATGATTATAGCCCAATAATGTACACACCAATTTTAATTTGAGGCTACACCTTATGTTCTTTTTGTGCATGTGCTACACTTTCTCGAGCACAAAATCTTATGATATGCACTAAGGTGTTCATGATTGGCTAATAAACAGTGGTGAGATGGTTATTTATGCCTTTCTCAATAAGTTCAAGTCCAGCAATCAAAGACATAAGACTTCAAAATCAAGATCATGTGATCAACAAATATAGCATCTTCCCACACAACATGCACAGCAAGATTTTAGCTAGTAAAGTGCAATAGAAATAAGTGCATCAAAGCTAATCAAGGTACATACATATGACATGTAAAATTTGGTTGACCAACCTTGTCTTCAAATTCAAGGAAAAATAGCAAAACACAATTTGCAAAATTTTTTTTTTTTTTTTTAATTAGACAAAGAAACAAACATCCTAGAATGAAATGCATGAATGTAATGCAATGCAAATCCTAGAAACAAAGGTCACAAAAGATTGAGCAATGAAGCACAAGGACCATGTCAGACAGACTCAATTAGATTGAGTCTTTTGCATCCAAGACTTCTTAGATGCAACTCGTGCATTGGAGTTATGATTCACATTAGAATTCTGAGCAACTCCAGGATTGGAATAAAGGTTTAACGCCTTTACCAATTCACCAATAAGTACCATAGGATCATGTGCTTGAGGCACAGGTACTTTAGTTTTATTTGCTCGCTTCGCAGCTTGCAACTTAAAACAATTTGGACGAATGTGTCCAGGTTTTCCACAAAAATGACAAACCCATGCAGGCTTATCATGCAATTTGCCCTTAGTAAAAGCAGAAGCTCTAGAATGAGAAGCATGAAGATCAATCCTAATTTTTCTAGGTGGAGTAACATTTATAGGTTTGACAGGTTCACTTACCAAGGGTTTGACAATCTCACTCTTAGGAGGTTCAGAAGAAGGAACAAATTTAGTGGAAGATGGTTTAGGCACACAAATACTTTCCTCATAACCTAAACCAGTTTTATCAGACGGAGACTTTTGAATACTCAGCATGTGATCAAGTTTGGAGCTTGCAGACCTATTAGTTTGTTCTCTAGCAACAGATAAATCAAGTTCCAAACATTTAACTTTATCAAGTAAGAGCATGTTCTCAGTTTTTACATTATTCAAAAGCTCATTTGCATCAAACAATTTCACAAGTAAATTTTTCTTTTCAAGTTCAAGAGATGCAATTTTCTTCAAGCCTAACTCAACATTCATGGCATCCTTTGCAGCAACTTTGCAAAGTTTATTGTAGGCTTCCTGTAAATCTGCATCCTCAGAGAGTTCCCCATCAGAAGGGTTCTCTTCAACATATATGCTTTCATTAACTACCGTAGTAGCAGTGAAAGCAATGAAGTTTCCATCCTCATCACTAGCAGATTCATTGTCGGAAACTTCATCATCACTAAGGGTTACAGCCATAGCTTTACCCTTAGACTTCAAGTATGTAGGACATTCAGATTTTAAATGACCATACCCTTGACAACCATAACATTGTTGTCCCAAAGAATTATTAGAAGGCTGTCCCACTTTCTCCTTAGGTTTTTCATTGTTATTGACTTTAATGAGATCATTTTTCCTAAAATTTCTAGGTTCAACAGTGTTCTTGCCTCTTGCCCTTCTGTTATTGTTCCTAAGAAAGTTTCTAAAGTTCTTGGCAAGATAGGCAATCTCTGTAGCAGAGAGTTCATCATCAAATCCACCATCATCAACATCATCAACAGACTTAAGAGCCATTAATTTGGATTTGTTAGTCTTAGGAAGGACTAACTCATAGGACTGAAGAGATCCTACAAGTTTATCCACAGGGATGGAGTCCACATCCTTGCTCTCAGTGATGGCAGTCACTTTGGGTCTAAAGTCCTCAGTCAAAGATCTAAGAATCTTCCTAACAATTTTAGGTTGATCATAGATTTCACCCAAATTATAAGCAGAATTAACAATATCATTCAATTTAGCATAGAATTCATCAAAGGATTCATCATCATTCATTCTAATGCTTTCAAATCTAGAGGTTAATTGCTGCAACTTATTAATTTTAACTGCCTTCGTGCCTTCATGCACAGTCTGGAGGATTTTCCAAGCAGTATGAGCAACCTCAACATTAGAGATTCTCTTAAATTCCTCCATGGAAACAGCATTAAAAATAGCATTCATAGTTTTGCTATTAAAAGCGGCTGCCTCCTTTTGAGAAGTTTGCCACTCACTCACAGGAGTAGTGGGCTTCTCCCATCCGTATTCAACGTAATTCCAAACTCTCTCATCAATGGATTACAGGAAAGCTTTCATCCTTACTTTCCAATAAGCATAGTTGTTTCCATCAAAGTGAGGTGGAACAACAAGAGAGTGTCCGTGTTCCATGACAACAGGGGTCAAGGATCAGCTAAAAGATCAAAGGATCAAAAACAAAAGCTACCCGCTCTGATACCACTTGTCAGTTCGTTTAGACCCCTTAAATCCAACAGATTAACCTAGAGAATTAGCCAAGTGATTAACTTAGGTAATTTAATTAAAACTAGGTTAACACAAATAAGCAAAAATAACAAAGCAGTAGAAAATAAACAACACAAAGATATGATGACCCAGGAAACCACACCGGTAAAAACCTGGGGAGGATTTGACCTAGCTATCCTCAAGGTAAACTGAATCCACTATGAAAGAATTGAAGTTTACACAACAAGACTTAGACCACTAACATCTTATTGCTACCCAAGTGTAGGAAACTTACTACCATGACCCCATGATAGCTCCGAGATCCACGGACTCCTTCTTTCTTGAATTCTTCAGCAAATCCACAAGCGCACCTGCTTGTATATCTTTGTGCTCTATTGATTCTGCAACTGTATTGATCTACACAACTCTTGACATAAATCTCAAGTTTGTAAACCCTAAGTGTATGTGAAGGTAAACACCTCTAGATCTCACAGAGAGATTCACAAAACACAGAAAAACAGAACTCTAAAAACGTGGCTAGGGTTTTCCCTTATATACTTAGGGCAAAACATAAAACCCTATACATTAAAACGGGCTTGGGTTGAGTTGGAATTTTCTGCAGAAAAACGTTCTGCACGATTTTCGATCGATCGAGTCTAATTTTTGATCGATCGAGTCATACAGAAAGTGAACAGTAATTCTGCATAAAAACTCGATTCCAACTTTACATTAAGACCCATACTTTGAGCAAGTCTAACACACGACTAAACATTGTTTTGATCATGGTTTGCCAACATACAAATTGAAATTCTAAATACATTAGATCCTAATCCTTAGAACCTAACAATTTTGATTATATTTTAGGAAGTTGTTCCTCTGTCCCTGATTATGTGAAGAGCCCAATTATTTTTATGATTATCCGTGTTTGTATTTGATTTAATTCCTTTGGGTAGCCAAAATCTCTCTATGAAATAAAGCTTTAATTTCAGTTTTTAATGTATCTTGCTTTGTTTTCCTTTTCATGTGGAAACCATTTTCAGGAAGCGCAAGGTTTGAGAGATTAAAGAAAAGAATCAACCAGGGGGAAATGAGAAATGGAAGATAAAAGGTCAGCAGTCGCAGAAGCATGCAAAGCAAAAAAGGCATTGAAATATCTTCCACCATTTTTTATCATATATTTCGACATTTATAGATCTAATTGGAAAGAGTATAGTATCAAGATCAACCCAAAGAACTATTTGATAAACTATGATACTTTTACCAAGTGACATGAGAAACAGAATCCACTGAACTGATCTATAATTCATAGCTATATTCGCACATGCCGTTTCTCTATGATGTTGGCTCCTTCCCATAGTTTTCATTATAGAGTTGATCATTATTGTTGTAATGTATAAACGCATGTGCTAGGAAATAATATTTATTGATGGGAATTTTGGTTACTTATTAATCAGAACAAAGATCTTACTGGTTGATCGCTTCAAGAGTAGAGTTAAAGTTCTTTTTATTTCATATTTACTTTCAGAACAAAGCTTGTTACCCCAATGAACTTATAAATTGACTAAGTCCCTGAGCGCTTAGTACAAATAGCAACAGGCCAACACAAAAACCTGCAGCCAACTTTACCTAGGAAGCAAAGTAGACCTAAGACTAATCATGCTTATTTGAATTATGGTGTTTTTGGACACACGTTTCAATTATTTCAAATTATTTGAACGTAGACTAAGCACATTTTCCACATTTTGAAGAGTATACATCATAATAACATAGAGCTTATTTTTCCAGGGAGAAACAAAATAGAACACGCATCTATTGCCTTTAAAATTAAGTGACAAATATTTTGTGTCAATAATAGAGGTGTTCATATGGTAAAAAGAAGCACTGTTTGGAATGTAGTCATTATTTCTTAGATTGAATTTAATTTTTATGCGAGGATTTTTTTTTCTAAATAATTTATTATGAGGGGCTTTTAAAGGGATACTCATACTAGCTACTACAAGTACTCTAGTTTTTTTTTTTTTTTTTTTTTTTTTTTTTGGGCCAAATTCTCTAGTTCAATTAGGCATTTTTTTTACCCCCTCTCTCTTACGAAGGACCCTGGGAAGTTTGATGATGTGCTTGAGCCCAGATGCCATTGTTTGCCTTGGATTTTGGGACAGCAGTTATCTGGCCGCCTTTCATTGCGTGTGCAACAGCTAGATGTTTGATGTGAAACAAAGACAAAAGGTTTGTTGCAATTTTTTTTTTTTTGCCTTAATTTCTCATTTCTTTTTCTTCTTAGGAATTTAGCTAGAATAAGCTTGTAAACTGTTGTTTTGTATGATAGCCACATAGTATCATTGGGTCTTAGATGGATTTAATTTTTTTGAATTAGTAATAGTGTGAAAAAAAGAATCTTATACTTCGGAAATTATATGGGAAGACAAAGGTAACATTTTAAATTTGCAAATTACAATAATATTTTTGTTCTTTAGCAATCAGATAGAGTAAAACAATCAATTTGACTGTATAAATATCATTTCTTCTTTTCTGGGTTTGAAGCAAGGGAACCCAAAACTGATTGGAAAGAATTAGTATCATACAGATTTGCAAGAAATGTTTGTTTGAAGATGTGTTTTGCTTAACTATCGTCAAATCATGAGTGACTGCTGAATTATTCTAGAACTTTTTATTTTGATTTTTTGAGTTAAAAGCAGTAAAGCACGAATATTTTAGGCTAAGCACTATCATTTTGTTTTAAACTATTTTATATGCTTAAAGGCATGATCCTTTAGTGGCTTCTGATCTATATATTTATATATTTTTCAGGACAATGTGTTTGTTACTGTTGTTACTTCTATTCAATACTGGGCATTGTCAGACAAAGCTGCTGATGCTTTCTACAAACTTAGCAACACCAGAGCACAGATCCAATCCCATGTCTTTGATGGTATGGATGTGTAAATGGACCTTGAAGTTGAAAGTTGCTATGCTAGTCTTAATAATGAAATTAAAAGAGTCATGCCTTTACTATTACTTAAGGTCCCATGGGTCTGTATTTGTTAGGAAAATAAATAAATTCTGAGAACTCTAGGCTTTTCTAACTTGATATTGGCTTTTGAAGTTTATGCCGAGAAGTATGGACTTCTTCTCTAGCTTGATGTTGATTTTTTGAAGTTTATGTTAAAACAATTGAAATTTCTATTCTTAGTGAAACAACTATATAGGATAATTGTTTAATTTTTTTAATGTTCTTTATGATTTTCTTAAAGCATCATGATGAACTATGTATATGATATGCTTTGCAAAAGTGACTATATTAACAATAATGTTCATGTGGAGAGGACCATGGAGGTAATGTATCCAATGTGAATAATATGAGGACAAATGGTGGGTAGTGACAGAAAAAGAGAAAAAAAAAAAAAAAAATTCTTATAGTAGTTACGAAATTTTGTGCACAAAATAATGTCTTTGAGGTTGGGGAAAGTTTTTAGTCACTATCAATGCATATACTTGTGATGTCATAATTTCCATTGGAGACAATTTTACCTATTTGTATATCGTTTGGAGAGACTAACAGGCTTATATCCCCATTCTTCTAGTTAATAGAGCTAGTGTTCCTAAGTTGGTGCTGGACTCTGTTTTTGAACAAAAGAATTAGATCGTGGAAGCTGTGGAAGAGGAACACGGAAAGGTATTTCTGTCTGCTAATCTGGTTTAGTATTAGTCAAGTTACAAGGTAAATCTGTTTCTTTTTAATATCTTTGAATTTTTAATGTCAGCTTGTTACTTTGAGATTGTTCAAATGCTCGTTGTGGACACTGAACCTGATGAATATGTGAAGAGAGCCGTGAGCAAGATAAATGCTAGTAAGTGTCATTTTGAATTGAACATTCTTTCTTGACTCTCTCTGTTGGTAAATTTGGCTTCTTTTTCCCCGAATACTAATTAACCAGTCATTGACCTTTTACATGTGATGAACAGCTGCAAGAATGAAGGTGGTGGCTAACGACAAGAGGTTGAAGCAGAGAAAAAATCTTGCAAATAAAACATGCCAAGGGAGCTGCTGAATCTAAATATCTGGCTGGGCTCAGTAAGCATGCCAGCGTCAGGCCATTGTAGTTGGGCTGAGGGACAGTGTGCTTTCTTTCTGTGTGAGTTTACTTGGGACTACGTCTAAGGATATAATGGACATGGTTCTGGTGACTCAATATTTCGTCACATTGAAAGAAATTGGCACATTGTCAGAGTACAACTCCATTTTCGTCACACACAAACTAGGAGCTGTGAAAGACATTGCTTCACAGATTAGAGATGGCCTCGTTCAATCAAATACCACTCAAAATTAGTGACTTTATCACAGCATACATGTTGCACAAGTGGCTTTTCTAATGGTATATGAAATAATTGGTGCTAGTATCTTGGATTTGTGACATTTATTCTTCTCCTTGTTCACATTCTGAATTAATTACTTGAGTGAAGGTAGGAGTTAGGGATTGTCTTGCAAGTTGCAACTAAGCGGTGTCATGTGTATACATGGTGTTGAACTTGGCCATAGTATTGGCTATATTCTTTTTTATAGTATGCAATGGTATTGATTTGGGTAATTTTGCGGTATTCTCTGGTGTTACATGCTATTTAGTAACAGTTGTGAAAGGTTCCCTTTGGTGGGTTTGCTTTGAGAACAGATTAAAACTTTTGGTGGTCTTGGTTTTTGAGAATAGACCAATGGACAACAATCGTACTAGCCATGGAAGTAGAGAAATTCTCCTATATCTTATCAAGCCATGGTTCAAGCTCAATGTTATTGTTAAAGTTTACTTCCCCATTAGTTATTTTCATAATTTGGTTAGTTAACATATTGGTGCCCAATCTAGAGAATCTAATGACAACCAGTTTTACCTTCAAGATATATTATCTCAATTAAGGTTTGAAATATTAGTTAATGGGACTAGCATATTGCATGTCGTGTGTAGTTTTTCACCTATATGGCTATAACACCCCATTTGATTGTTTCCTCAACTCCAGACCATGCGCTAGAGATGATCTTTAAAGCAACCTATAACAAAGTCAACAATCAAAATCAATGATCACTCCCAAGAAGTGGGAAAAAAAGGGAACTAAAAAACTAACAGCACAGACATTGATTTGCTTACTAAAGAAATTATGGTAAAACTATTGTCATAGTTCCAGCAACAACAAAAGCGGCAAAAAAGACAGCAGCGATACTGCTAGAAAGGACGGTTTCAATATTTCCCATGCGTAATCCTTTGTATAGACGTTGGGGCGGACGGACACTAAGATGGAATAGGCCGGCTAATATGACCAATGTCCCTGCTGCAATATGATGAGAGGCTATTCCTCCCGGAACAAAAGGATCAAAACCTTCCACACCCCATGCTGGATTTAGAGATTGTACCCTTCCGGTTAGTCCATAAGGATCGGACACCCATATTCCAGGACCATACAACCCGGTTACATGAAATGCGCCAAACCCAAAACAAGCCAACCCTGAAAGAAATAAATGAATTCCAAAAATCTTAGGTAAATCTAAAGAAGAGAAATTATGATAAAACTATTGTCCCTTTCTATCAACAGTACTAAGAATCAAACTCAAATCCCACCCCAAAATGGATGTCTTTTGCAGTTAGGTGGGAATTGGGAGAAGAGGTTCCATTTGAGCCAAATCATCTTGGCTTCAAGCACAAAAAAATTAAAGAACAAATAGAACCATATTTGATCATTTTGATGCAATAGATGTCCTAGCCAATTTTGTTTTGTCCCTTCTTATTTAATTATGCTTAAGCTCTCCCAATGGAACAAATCCTCTCCATTTTATGTTCTGAAGCAAATTATTATGGGGCTTTTCAAGGACACTCATTAGCATTTACTAATTTATCAAAGGGAGAAAAGAGATTATGACCTCCTTACCACTTACCAGAGCACTTTGAAGATTTCTTATTATCTTGTCTAGAAAAATTAGGCCTTTCTTTTTCCTCTTTACAATGAAGGAGCTTTCTTTTTTAAAATCTTTCTTAAAATGAAAGGTTTACGAAGTAAACAACACACTTCAACCAAATAAAATAAATAAATAAATATTTTAGTCCCAAGGTATGATGAAACTATTGCAAAGATCAATACACTTATGTTTGTAATAGAAATTCACCTGTTAAACTCTTGAACATGAATGTTCTTTTCAAATTCAATATTTATTTTGAGCATAAAATAGGTTAAGCTCATTATGAGTTTGGTAAGTTGTTGCGCACTTAGCACAATTGCTGTAGGCAAAGACAACAAGCATGTAGAAATTTGATACATGACAACAAACATGGAAAAATGAAGGAAAGATAACGTGATTTTCAAATCCACTAGTTTCATGTCTAAATTTTATTTTGAGAAATGTTTAATGTCTAACTTACTAATAATAAAACACACACAAGATGGAAAAGACATAAAGGATGTTTTACCAAAAATGAGCAAAAGAATGATTAGTTTGATTAATCACATGAAAATTTGAAATAGGTGGATAAGGCATATCTTTCCTCTGCATATAGTAAACTTTAGCTAAAAGAAACTAAGAGCTGGGTTTATATATGCAAATCCAAAAAGGCATTCCCAAACGCGTCATGAATCTTAACAAAACTACTATAGGTTAGATGTAACAAAGTTCTTTCTTTTAGATTGAGCCAATTTGAAATGTGGACATACTTAGAAGGTTCCAGATGTTAGAAACATCAGTATATGACAATTCAGCATCTCCTTCAACATCTCCTGATAGCCTGCAACTTAACACAATCAAAATCAAGTCACTCCATAAACCATTATATTATGAAAAACCTTCAATTTTGTACACACATTGGTGCTTGCCTGGTGCTATAACCAATGTCAGTTTATTATTGTATTCCTTAACATGAATTTCAAAAATCAATTTACGCAAGAAACCCAATGGAACATAAGTTATAAGAGACAAATGCCCTTCACACCTTATGTCTACCATCACAAAATGAAAGATAACCAAGAATTGAACAAGCTGCTATTTGTTGAACAAGAAGACCAGTAACAGAGTATCAGGAAAACGACACCGTAAGAGATAACACGTGCGGTTAATAACACGTGTGATCACTTACTCAAACGGTGCGTTTATCAAACTGAGAATTCATAACACTGTCAAACGGTGCGTTGCATCTCCAGTAGCAAGGCGACGGTTAAATGGATTGAAAATCAATAATGGCACGTGTAGAGAGCAGTTATGGCACGAGTCAGTTTGTTATGACTCAGAGCATCTGCGCGGGAAGTTCTGTTGAAGCTGTTAGAATCTTCTGGAGATTGTCTATGTGTAAATCCTGTGTATATATAGATGTATGATGTATAATTCAGTTAACTATAATGGTCATAAATGAATGAATTTTTTTTTGGCCTTTCAAACCAATCATTGTTATTGAATTCATATTTTGAAAATTCCAAGTTAGATTACATGTTTTTATAGTTTTATATGTTATTAACATACATACTAATTTTTATGTCAATTAAATGTATTTACCATTCAATTCATAAACTTAAATCTTATGCATTATTTATATTTTTTTAATTATTTTAAGATTATTTTAAATTACAAAGACTTGAATTTAAAAAATTGATTAATGACATAATTGTTAATCTTTAAATACTTTGAAATTTTACAAGTATGGCGCCTATACGAAAATAATGCAATTCAACGATGAATTTTTCAAAATTTACATCAAGTTAAAAAAATATTGTGTGTTGTACTTGTAATCCATATATATATTTGAAGAAAATGAAACAGATGATATAAAAGTAAAAACTGACCCGAAAAGGCGAAAACGTGATTGTCAAACGTTCAGTCTAGCATGGTTAATAGAGGGGACCCGGATAAGGATAGCCTGATTGCTACGCCTACACATCCAGATTGCAACTTTGCAATCAGCATCAAGCAATTATTATACATACAATCCAAAATTCCAAGACTTCAGATTTCCAAAGTCTTTGGGAGTTCCAAACAATAATGACCAAAGACTTGTTCAACGTTAACAGTAACTCTACTTATCTAAACCACACGTTCTCAAGGTTCATTGAATCTTCTAGTAAGAATAGTCTTTTTTTTGTTTTCTCCCATACAAATTGATGGCAAATATCTTTCATTCAACCATCGTGTGTTTCACCAAGTCTTTTGGTCTCTGCTCAGAACTTCCACAAGACTTGGGAAGTTATAGTCTTGTCTATTAACCAGTATGGTAAATTGTGTCAAATTCGTTCTGTTAGTTTAAACCAATTAGAATTTTTGGATAAAGCAACTAAATTCTAAAAATATATGAGTAAATAGAGTTTGATATTTTTTTTTAACAAATGCCAATTAAATTGAGTATTTTTTTTTTACAAATTCTCTAATTGACTCTTAATCTTTAACTAATATATATATATATATAACTTTTTTTTTTCCATGCACAGGTTACTAACAAGTCGATATGTAATTTTAAAGAAGTTTTCCTTTTAATCTATTTGAGGAAAAATGTTTAGATTACATAAAACTAACCCAGATAACATGATAATTACATACATGTTTAATCTAACTTTTTATTATTATCAGAGTACACAACCCAAAATACAGATGATGGTTGTGTTTTTCAAAGTAACGGAAGGCTTATGAAGGGCCAACTTTAATCAACTATTCTGCAAAAGGCTTCTTATAAGTCATGTGATTTAACGATTTTAGGAATGTGGATAGTTGTTGTAGATGTTTGACAAGTTACAAATTAGTTGTATACCCTTAAACTAACCATGACTCCCCTTATAAAATGTATGCAATGGTCAGAGTGGATGAAATAAGCAGAGCATACTAGCTGAAATTTTTTGCAGGGTTATTACAGAAACATACATCTTTTGACAAATCAGAAAGATGATCAATTTAATTGCCCTTGATAGCCAAGGGTCAACAATATGTAGTCATAGTGGTTCCTCTGATCGAGGCAATATTTTGTGAGCTACTCCAATATATATAAGAAAGCACAGTACCAAGCAAATTTGGTACACGAGTATTAAGATCCAACTGGTGTAGTTGCCCATGAATGGAATCAATCACATAGTCGATCCAAATATACAAAATTAAGAGTCCAACCCATAAATATGGTTTTTTTTTTTTTTTCCTTAATACAACAATCATGAATCACAAAATCCTAGGAAATTTGAGTTTGCATTTTAAATTTTTGACAGCCTACTCTTGGATAGCCAGCGGTAGCAGAAAGGACACTTCAGAAAGCATCAGCAGCACTCCTTACCTTAAAATTTGAAGAAATCTAATTCTCAAGCAACAAATTAATAGATGGATTAAGAAATCCACAACAAGCAAATCACCTCCAAGGCATAAATCAAAGATACTCTCCTAAGATTCTACCAGCGTAATAAAAAAAGTGACTCCATAATTTTTTTTTTTTTTTTTTTGTAATGTTAACAAAATGAGTAAGTTTAATTAATTTGAAAGTAATTAATCCTGTGTTTGATGAATTAGGGAGACAAAGAAGGGTTCTTAATCTTTTTTCAAAGGAAGTAAATTACTCTCAAATGATAATGAATATTAAAATTTAGTTGCCTTGATAAAACAGTAGATATTTTTCTGTTGAATGGAATGGAAAAATCAGTCTAAAATGACAATTTTTCTAACGTTTTCTTTCATACAATATAATTTACAGCTTATTAAATTTTATTTGCACTTTCTTCCCCGTTATTTTATCCTATTAATATTCCGCTATTTTAATATCCCAATGTGTCCCATTCCCATATGGGTTCATTCATCTACTTATGGGGATTGCAGTTGCAGAGGAATGTTTATTAGAGTACTGAAACAACTACAGTTGGGCTTTTTTGGTGTAAACAAGTTCAAATTTCATATCTTTTATTCAATAATTAAAAAAACTTTACCAATTGAGTTAACAATAAGTAATATAAAATAAAAATAAAAAGAAAGCGGCTTGAAAAACAATTGAGATGTGTTGTGGGACATTTTCTACCAGAGTAGTTTTAGGACCACAAAATTTTCTACAACTTTTTTTTCTCAATTTTGACATGACAGACGTTGAATGGTAAACCGCTTCGTACATATGAATTCACTATTTTTTTGTCACCAATTATACTTTACCACGTAATAGTAGTGGCAAGAAGTTGTCACAAATTTTGTGGTCCTAGACTCTTTCTTTCTATCAACACAAGTGAACTTGTGAATTGTGACATGAAAAATATGCCTAGTAAAGTCGTGAGTTGCAGAATTTTTATCGTTGTGTACATGAAAAAAATTAACACTATGAAAAACTCAAAAAGTTTTACATCCCCAATCAAAGGCCAAAACTCGACTTCCAAAAACAGTCTAATTAACTAAATAACTTCTTTCATGTACTGCTTTCCTAAAATTTTTCTAAAAACATACTATTTGGCAAATTAAATAAATAAAAGTTATGTAGTAAAATTTATAGTATCTTTAACATTTTCTTATTTGAATTACTTGTGATTAGTAATACGTCTATTTGTAAGACCTATTTATTTAAATTTGTCTTATCTCTATCTCTAACATTTCTTAATTCTTTTAGCCTTCTTAAGAGTGAAAAAAAAATATAAACTAAAATGTTTTAATATATCCCAAAAATATTTATATAAAAAAAAAAATTTGCCTTCAAATTTGGTGCCTTCTCTAGTAAGGGGGCCTAGGCAATAGCCTAATTGGCCTAAGCCTAGGGCCGGCCCTGCGTCCATATTACAAAAGAGCAATTCAAATAGTCATTTATTTTATTGTTTAAGTTGCACTTATTACATTCTTGTCACGAATTTATCAGTGTTTTGTAGTACACTTTATTGCTCTCAACAAAATAAAAATTTGTAGTACAGTTTATATTTTCTTGGCCCCATGTTACAAGTATGTTTGTAACAGTGACGTTTCCCCAAAAGGTTGGAGTGCTTAGTTCACCTATTTAGGTTTGTAATATAAGTACCGACCAGTCTTGCCCAAAAATGTCAAATTACGACTTTTTTATGTTATAAATTGGGTTTAGGTTGTGACATAGTTAATTTATGTTATACAAACAATCATGAAAAAATCAAATTATGATTTGGTATGGTCGATTTGGACCTGTAAGGTTGAATTTTATCAATTATTTTGTTGGTTTTATTCCGTACCAATTTGCTTGTAATTTAGCATATAGAAATCCTGTATTTAGGTGGGAATCATGTAAGGGTAATGTGTGAGAGAGTGTGAAGAATTATTCAAGACTGTGCTGCAGAACAGAGACTCGCGACTGGACCTCGCTGGTGTCTCGCGACTGGCAAGCCGCCAGATGTTGCACACGAGAGAAGCGTGCAGAGGAAAACTCGCGACTGGATCTCACGGGTGGCTCGCAACTGGAAAGCTGCCAGAATTTGAACCGTTGTGCCAGCTATTGCAATACAGGACAAAAATTCCAGACTGGCCTTTCAGTTTGTTCACGGCTTGAACTCGCAACTCAGTCAAGCCGCAAAAAACTCAAAAAGTTTTACATCCCCAATCAAAGGCCAAAACTCGACTTCCAAAAACAGTCTAACTAACTAAATAACTTCTTTCATGTACTGCTTTCTTAAAATTTTTCTAAAAACATACCATTTGGAAAATTAACTAAATAAAAGTTATGTAGTAAAATTTATAGTATTTTTAACATTTTCTTATTTGAATTACTTGTGATTAGTAATACGTCTATTTGTAAGACCTATTTATTTAAATTTGTCTTATCTCTATCTCTAACATTTCTTAATTCTTTTAGCCTTCTTAAGAGTGAAAAAAAAAATATAAACTAAAATGTTTTAATATCTCCGAAAAATATTTATATAAAAAAAAAAAATTGCCTTCAAATTTGGTGCCTTCTCTAGTAAGGGGGCCTAGGCAATGGCCTAATTGGCCTAAGCCTAGGGCCAGCCCTGCGCCCATATTACAAAAGAGCAATTCAAATAGTCATTTATTTTATTGTTTAAGTTGCACTTATTACATTCTTGTCACGAATTTATCAGTGTTTTGTAGTACACTTTATTGCTCTCAACAAAATAAAAATTTGTAGTACAATTTATATTTTCTTGGCCCCATGTTACAAGTATGTTTGTAACAGTGACGTTTCCCCAAAAGGTTAGAGTGCTCAGTTCACCTATTTAGGTTTGTAATATAAGTACCGACCAGTCTTGCCCAAAAATGTCAAATTACGACTTTTTTATGTTATAAATTGGGTTTAGGTTGTGACATAGTTAATTTATGTTATACAAACAATCATGAAAAAATCAAATTATGATTTGGTATGGTCGATTTGGACCTGTAAGGTTGAATTTTATCAATTATTTTGTTGGTTTTATTCCGTGCCAATTTGCTTGTAATTTAGCATATAGAAACCCTGTATTTAGGTGGGAATCATGTAAGGGTAGTGTGTGAGAGAGTGTGAAGAATTACTCAAGACTGTGATGCAGAACAGAGACTCGCGACTGGACCTCGCTGGTGTCTCGCGACTGGCAAGCCGCCAAATGTTGCACACGAGAGAAGCGTGCAGAGGAAAACTCGCGACTGGATCTCGCGGGTGGCTCGCGACTGGAAAGCTGCCAGAATTTGAACCGTCATGCCAGCTATTGCATTACAGGACAAAAATTCTAGACTGGCCTTTCAGTTTGTTCGCGGCTTGAACTCGCAACTCAGTCAAGCCGCGAGGCCAAGCTACCAGCCAACTCTGTTTGGGAAAATTTGTCTCTTCGCATTCCAAACACCCACCAGTATATATACCCCATATATCGATGAAATGTAGGGAGCTTCCAGAGAGAATTTTGAGAGAGAAACCCTAGAGAAAAACAAGATTGACTCATCCACAATCTTTACCTTGTGACTCTTCAAATTCCTCTACTCTCTTCCTCTCCATTGTCACATCCTTGAGAGGTACTTTAGCCAAATCCTTTTTTTACAATACCCACATCTGTGAGAAGGTTATTTGGTGTTTTGGGAAGTAGTTAGGAAGGAGCCAATTCATATTGGTAGAAGCTATGGACTAGTAGCGGGATCCGGGAAGCTAAAGAAGAAATAGGTTCGGCGTAACCTCGTTGGAGCAAGAAGCTTGGAGGGCTTAGGTACCTGGGTAGATTAGGCTTGGAGGGTCTATTGCTATCCTTGTATTCCAACTACATTCTTTAGTGGATCATTTTGACCGCTTAGAGGGCGGCAGAGAGGTTTTACGCTGAGGGCTTCGGTTTCCTCTTCGATAGCGCGTCTTGTGTTGTCCTTGTGTTTGCATCTCTCTTCCCTTTATCTTTGTCATTTAATTTCTGTTATGGATGTGATTTTATTTGACTTAGATGGTTTATCAATTCTATTTTAGTCTTTAATTCATTTTCCGCGCGTTTATCGTTTGTGTTAAAGCTTGAATTGATAATTTGTAATTTGGGGGTCAAAATGTTTATAGTGTTTTACACGCTATTTGAACTTTCAGGACCAGTAATACAATAGCGGCTACTGCTCTCGAATCATGACAAATATTTACTTTTCAAATTGATAGAATCCACTGCTTATACTGGAAATTCTGGGAAGTAACTCATGCGGTGAAAGTCCATTACGGGGGAGATCTATTCAAATACAAATGAGAGCTTAGAAATAATAAGAATAATTCCAAAGCCTCTCTTATTTGAAACTTGACCTTTTCAGTTGGTCCATAGTCGTGAGCATAACTTGAAGTAGTGCAAAATTCAGGTTAGTTGATAGCGGCACCCACAAGACTTTTAACTTTCATAGTCTTAAGTTTCAAGAAACGAACAAAATTTTTTTACTTATTTTTTAACACAATGTAAATAGGATATTAGGATTATGGGTCTAAATAAATAAAGCGAATCAAGAACTCCTAGATTAAAGATAATTTCCTCCCATCAAATGAAGTATGGTAAATTGTGTCAAATTCTGTTTGTTTAAACTAACTAGAATTTTTGGATAAGGCAACTAAATTCTAAAAAAAAAGTTGAGTAAATAAAGTTTGATTTTTTTTTTTAACAAATGCTAATTAAATTGAGTATTTTATTTTTTACAACTTCTCTAATTGACTCTTTATTTTTTACTTTTAAATATATATATATATATATATATTTATATAACTTTTTTTTTCCATGCACAGGTTACTAACAAGTAGAAATGTAATTTTAAAGAAGTTTTCCTTTTAATTTATTTGAGGAAAAAAAATTTAGATAACATAAAACTGACCCAAATTAGGGATGGCAATGGGGCAGGGCGGGGCCAGAGGTTGGGATCTTTATCCCCGCCCCGCATGGTTGTTGCCCTTCCTCGTCCCCGCCCCATCCTTGGGTGCAGGAAAAACTACCTTGCCTTATCCCCGCCCCTTAGGGCCCCGTGAGGATTCGCCCCACCCCGCCCCACCCCTAATACAATTTATATATATATATATATATAAATTTTTTTGCTACAATAATATAAATCACAAAAAAACAAAATGTTTTAAAATCTAAGTATTTAAGTAGTCTAATATGTAACAACATAATTCAAAATTTCTTATAACAAAATAAACATTGTCTTACATGAACAAAATCATCAAGGATAATTGACTAGTTTTTTAACAAAATAAACATAAAAAAATAAACGTTGTCTTATAACAAATAAAAATTAACTAGTTCTTTAAGAATAAGTTTCGCTTTCTCCCAATGTAGTGACACCACTTTCTTCTTTAAAGATTCAGTACGATTACGATTGCTCTTGCTTGTTTTCTTACTATAATAGCAATTAGGATAGCTTACTAATAGCAACTGTGGAGCTGAATATATAATGAATTATATCTAGCTTCAAACTGCCCAATACATAATGAAATCCAAGTGTGGGGCCGAATATATCTGTTAGGTTCTAAGAGCTTAGAACAATTGGCAAATCATGAGCACACAAGAACATGTAAGCTGCAGAAAGAAGATTTCAGAATCTGCCTGGTTCGATCGATCGAAAAACAGGCTCGATCGATCGAGAATCGTATCTGCAGAATTTTAAGTTGGCCCAAACAGCAGTTCTAGCCCATTTAAGATTAGGGTTTCAGATCTACTTCTTTCACTATATAAAGGAAACCCTAAGCACGTTTTTTGAAAGGCTTTTTAGAGAGAAAAAAGTGTGCCTCTTTTGTATTTAGGGTTTTGTTCCTAAAACCTCTCTTATTACTTCTACCGGTGTTGTTCCTTGAAGAATCTCAAGATCCGGTATTGTTGAAGTTGCTGCCTTCTCTAGTCATCAAAGGTGCTGATGATCTAAACCTTCAAGGGTGGTCTTGGAGTCACAAACAGGTGAGTTTGTGTTGCTAAACCTTTGAGTGGAGTCTCAAAGTCACAAACGGTGGTGTTTGTATTTTGCAAAGATTAAAGAAAGAAGGAGTCCGTGGATCTCGGAGCTATCATGGGGTCATGGTAGTAAGTTTCCTGCACTCGGGTAGCAATAGGATGTTAGTGGTCTAAGTCGCTATTGTGTAAACTTCAATTCTTTCTAGTGGATTTGCTATTTTACCTTGAGGATAGCTAGGTTAAATCCTCCCCAGGTTTTTACCGGTGTGGTTTCCTGGGTCATCAGATTTTTGTGTTGTTTATTTTCCGCTGCTTTGTTATTTTTGCTTAATTGTGTTAACCTAGTTTTAATTAAATTACCTAAGTTAATCACTTGGCTAATTCACTTGGTTAATCTGTTGGGTTTAAGGGGTCTAAACGAACTGACAAGTGGTATCAGAGCGGGTAGCTTTT
Source organism: Lithocarpus polystachyus (assembly GCA_033629205.1). Taxonomy (NCBI): domain Eukaryota; kingdom Viridiplantae; phylum Streptophyta; class Magnoliopsida; order Fagales; family Fagaceae; genus Lithocarpus; species Lithocarpus polystachyus. Next base: position 87,696,382 of record CM066165.1, on the reverse strand, counting down.
TGTTTGATCCTTTAATCTTTTAGCTGATCCTTGACCCCTGTTGTCATGGAACACGGACACTCTCTTGTTGTTCCACCTCACTTTGATGGAAACAACTATGCCTATTGGAAAGTAAGGATGAAAGCTTTCCTGAAATCCATAGATGAGAGAGTTTGGAATTCCGTTGAATACGGATGGGAGAAGCCCACTACTCCTGTGAGTGAGTGGCAAACTTCTCAAAAGGAGGCAGCTGCTTTTAATAGCAAAGCCATGAATGCTATTTTTAATGCTGTTTCCATGGAGGAATTTAAGAGAATCTCTAATGTTGAGATTGCTCATATTGCTTGGAAAATCCTCCAGACTGTGCATGAAGGCACGAAGGCAGTTAAAATTAATAAGTTGCAGCAATTAACTTCTAGATTTGAAAGCATAAGAATGAATGATGATGAATCTTTTGATGAATTCTATGCTAAATTGAATGATATTGTTAATTCTGCTTATAATTTGGGTGAAATCTATGATCAACCTAAAATTGTTAGGAAGATTCTTAGATTTTTGACTGAAGATTTTAGACCCAAAGTGACTGCCATCACTGAGAGTAAGGATGTGGACTCCATCCCTGTGGATGAACTTGTAGGATCTCTTCAGTCCTATGAGTTAGACCTCCCCAAGACTAACAAATCCAAATCAATGGCTCTTAAGTCTGTTGATGATGTTGATGATGGTGGATTTGATGATGATCTCTCTGCTACAGAGATTGCCTATCTTGCCAAGAACTTTAGAAACTTTCTGAGGAATAGTAACAGAAGGGCAAGAGGCAAGAACACTGTTGAATCTAAAAATTTTAGGAAGAATGAACCCACTAAGGTTAATAACATTGAAAAACCTAAGGAGAAAGTAGGTCAATCTTCTAATAATTCTTTGGGACAACAATGTTATGGTTGTCAAGGGTATGGTCATTTAAAGTCTGAATGTCCTACTTATTTGAGGTCTAAGGGTAAGGCTATGGCTGTAACCCTTAGTGATGACGAAGTTTCCGACAATGAGTCCGCTAGTGATGAGGATGGAAACTTCATTGCTTTCACTGCTACCACTGTAGTCAATGAAAGCATATCTGTTGAAGAGAACCCTTCTGATGGGGAACTCTCTGAGGATGCAGATTTACAGGAATCCTACAATAAACTTTGCAAAGTTGCTGCAAAGGATGCCATGAATGTTGAGTTAGGCTTGAAGAAAATTGCATCTTTGGAACTTGAAAAGAAAAATTTACTTGTTAAATTGTTTGATGCAAATGAGCTTTTGAATAATGTGAAAACTGAGAACATGCTCTTACTTGATAAAGTTAAATGTTTGGAACTTGATTTATCTGTTGCTAAAGAACAAACTAATAGGTCTGCAATCTCCAAACTTGATCACATGTTGAGTATTCAAAAGTCTCCTTCTGATAAAACTGGTTTAGGTTATGAGGAAAGTATTTCTGTGCTTAAACCTTCTTCCACTAAATTTGTTCCTTCTTCTGAACCTCCTAAGAGTGAGATTGTTAAACCCTCGGTGAGTGAACCTGTCAAACATGTTAATGTTACTCCACCTAGAAAGATTAGGGTTGATCTTCATGCTTCTCATTCTAGAGCTTCAACTTCTACTAAGGGCAAATTGCATGATAAGCCTGCATGGGTTTGTCATTTTTGTGGAAAACCTGGACACATACGTCCAAATTGTTTTAAGTTGCAAGCTAGGAAGCGAGCAAATAAAACTAAAGTACCTGTGCCTCAAGCACAAGATCCTATGGTACTTATTGGTGAATTGGTAAAGGCGTTAAACCTTTATTCCAATCTTGGAGTTGCTCAGAATTCTAATGTGAATCATAACTCCAATGCAAGAGTTGTATCTAAGAAGTCTTGGATACAAAAGGCTCAATCTAATTGAGTCTGTCTGACATGGTCCTTGTGCTTCATTGCTCAATCTTTTGTGACCTTTGTTTCTAGGATTTGCATCGCATTACATTCATGCATTTCATTCTAGGATGTTTGTTTCTCTGTTTAATAAATAAATAAAAAAAATTTTGCAAATTGTGTTTTGCTATTTTTTTCTTAAATTTGAAAACAAGGTTGGTCAATCAAAATTTACATGTCATGTGTATGTACCTTGTTTAGCTTTGATGCACTTATTTCTATTGCACTTTACTAGCTAAAGTCTTGTTGTGCATGTTGTGTGGGAAGATGCTATATTTGTTGATCACATGATCTTGATCTAGAAGTCTTATGTCTTTGATTGTTGGACTTGAACTTATTGAGAAAGGCATAAATAACCATCTCACCACTGTTTATTAGCCAATCATGAACACCTTAGTGCATATCGTAAGATTTTGTGCTCGAGAAAGTGTAGCACATGCACAAAAAGAACATAAGGTGTAGCCTCGGATTAAATTGTTAAAATTGGTGTGTACATTATTGGGCTATAATAATCTCACAATTCATAAAATTGGTGTGTACATTATCCCGGCTTTTATTAAGTTTCTAATCAATTAAATTGAATAATGAGGCAAATCAAGAAACTTACATGATTGCAAGCTTTTATTCTAGGAGATGTGAGAGTTATATGATGTAACTCTTTAGGTGATAGTCTCTTTCCAATTTATGTGATGAATTTTGTAGACTTTGTGATTGATTACTATTCACATATCACCTCACATGTTTCTCAAGTTTTTGCTAGTTGCACACACTACACAAAGTTACTCTTTGCTAAACTTTGTACATGTTATTGTGTGTGATTTTATTGTGGCCATCCAAGATTGAAAATTTCTTGATTTTGATGCAAAATTTGAGTTTTAAGGTCATATTGATTGAAAAACTTGTTTTTGAAAAATCTGGGTTGAATTCAAGTGTTTTTGAAAAACTTTCAGTCTCATACTCATGCATTTCATTCATGAAATACTATGCTTTGAGGAGTTACTGCATTAAATTGTTCTGTTTTTCAAAAATTTGAGTTTTCCAGAATTTCGACCGATCGAAACTGTCTCTCGACCGATCGAAATTGCGATTAAAATTTTTGGTTTGATTCTGTCTGACTCGATTGGTATTCGATCGATGCTCGATCGATCGAAACTGAAAAATTTTCAGTTTTTAGAGTTTTTGACCAAATTTTTTTTCATGCATCATTTATGTTTAGGATTCACATGAATTGCATTGTATTCTGTATCCATCTTGCAGTTTTGCAGTCATATCTCTCATTGTTTTCACACATAACATGCATACACTTTACTAAATTGGGTACTCAACTTGAATTAGAAATTGATTGATTAATTTTTGAGTCCTTTGTACATTTTAGTATATGCTATTTTTCTTAATGTGTGAATTACAGAAAATATTTTTCTTAAGAGATATGATGGATAATAATGTGCAAATATTTTCTCTATTTATGCAACTGTTTATGGGTCACATAGTGTCAAGTTTGCATTTATTGAAAGAGGGAATATTTTTCTTCATGTGTATCCTCAACTAATTTTTTTTTGGTTTGAGTGTTTTTATTTATCCCCACCTCCTAAATTTTTCCCAAAACTGTTTTTCCCAAAATTTGTTTTGTTTTTCCTATTTTTATAGGGGGAGAAAAGTTTTTTTTACCTTTGTTGTTCATAGGGGGAATTATTGCTCTTCATAGGGGGAGTTTTCTCTATTTTCTATAGAGCTAAACTGTTTTATGTTCCCTTGGTTTTTTTTTTCTCTTGTTTAATGTCACTTTACTCTTTGTTTGAGTTGTATTTGTCAATACGTGACAAAAAGGGGGAGAAATAGATGAAATGTGGGAATCCTATTTGTTTTGTTTAGGGGGAGATCCTATTTGTTTTGTTTAGGGGGAGAATATAAAAACTTTTTGTTGTATCTAACTTAGGGGGAGAGTTAGTTTACTTTTGTTTTTATATTGTGTTTCATATTATTGTTTATATGTCTTTCTTTCCACACATGCGTTGATGTGTTTGTTGAGTGTTTCAGGAAAGACAGGTGCAATCTGATCAAGACCTTCTACCTCTTCTTGGCAACTTCTAGGTTAAGAGTCTTAGATTGGGATTTGTGATGTAATTGGGCATTTTATTGTATTGGGTTGTTCTTGTATTTTAACATTTCATTTTGTATGAAAGTTTTGTCACGAATTGCCAAAGGGGGAGATTGTTAGGTTCTAAGAGCTTAGAACAATTGGCAAATCGTGAGCACACAAGAACATGTAAGCTGCAGAAAGAAGATTTCAGAATCTGCCTGGTTCGATCGATCGAAAAACAGGCTCGATCGATCGAGAATCGTATCTGCAGAATTTTAAGTTGGCCCAAACAGCAGTTCTAGCCCATTTAAGATTAGGGTTTCAGATCTACTTCTTTCACTATATAAAGGAAACCCTAAGCACGTTTTTTGAAAGGCTTTTTATAGAGAAAAGAGTGTGCCTCTTTTGTATTTAGGGTTTTGTTCCTAAAACCTCTCTTATTACTTCTACCGGTGTTGTTCCTTGAAGAATCTCAAGATCCAGTATTGTTGAAGTTGCTGCCTTCTCTAGTCATCAAAGGTGCTGATGATCTAAACCTTCAAGGGTGGTCTTGGAGTCACAAACAGGTGAGTTTGTGTTGCTAAACCTTTGAGTGGAGTCTCAAAGTCACAAACGGTGGTGTTTGTGTTTTGCAAAGATTAAAGAAAGAAGGAGTCCGTGGATCTCGGAGCTATCATGGGGTCATGGTAGTAAGTTTCCTACACTCGGGTAGCAATAGGATGTTAGTGGTCTAAGTCGCTATTGTGTAAACTTCAATTCTTTCTAGTGGATTTGCTATTTTACCTTGAGGATAGCTAGGTTAAATCCTCCCCAGGTTTTTACCGGTGTGGTTTCCTGGGTCATCAGATCTTTGTGTTGTTTATTTTCCGCTGCTTTGTTATTTTTGCTTAATTGTGTTAACCTAGTTTTAATTAAATTACCTAAGTTAATCACTTGGCTAATTCACTTGGTTAATCTGTTGGGTTTAAGGGGTCTAAACGAACTGACAATATCAACAACTTTCAAGAGACAAATATATTATAGTTATTTGATTGAAAAACATGAAACAATGTGCCAAAAAAAAAAAAATGAAACATTTAGAATATGATAAGAAACAAACTTACTGCCTACTGGAAGCACTACGTGACTAGTCTTTTTTCCTTCCAACTATGATTCTTCAAACTTCAATAGTTATAAACAAAAATACCAATTTTAGATAGAAAAAAAGAACCAAAATTTAAATAAAAAAAAAAACTAATTTAAGAAACACTAAAACAAAAGGAAGATAGTGAATAAGATGAACCTAAAAGGCAATGTCTTGGACTTGGAGTGGAGTTTGGCTTGAAACTTGAAAAATACGTATAGACTATAAGGAAGAGAGATGGGTCAGAAGGTGGCAATAGCATTAGGGTTTTAGAATAAAAAATATTTTATCTCTTGTCTTGTACTATTGTGTTTCACTTTAAATATTAGTGATTTAGGGTTTAATAATTTACAATTATAGGTCTTATTAGTGTGGGGTGAGGACAGGGTGGGTTGGGGATGAGGTAGGTTGGGTTGGGGATAAAAATACTAAATCCGTCCCTGCCCCGCCTCAGGGTCCGGGGACAAAATATTGCCCCATCCCCACCCCACCATCTTTGCTGGGTGGAGAAAACCTACACGAGGCGGGGTGGGGTGAGATGGGTCAAAGCGGGGCAAGGCGGGGCGGGGCAAAATTGTCATCCCCAACCCAAATAACATGATAATTACATACATGTTTAATTTAACTTTTTTTTTTTTTGATAATTAGATAATTACATAAATGGAGAAAATATTTGAATCTTAGAATTATCGACTGAAAATACTAAGAAATTCCAATTGAGTTATAAGACTCTTTACATGTTCAATGTAACTTGAGTTTGCATAACTCAATAAGCATTTTTCAAATATAGACTATATATATACATTTAAATATATAATTCTCCACAAACAATTCTATAGTCCAAATTTCAGGTTAGCTTACAGCGGCATGCACAAGACATTACAATGAGCAAAGACCTTCTTTTTTTTTTTTTTCTTTTTTTTTTTCCTTCTTTTTTCTTCTTTGAATAAAATGGCAGAAACACATACCAAATTAGGGACTCGGTAAAATTACTGGATAAAAGTCTTCTAACAGTGTCCAAAATTCTAGTTTAATAGCTGACCACACTTTTTTGTAATAGAAAAAAATAAAAATAAAAATCATGCCACACGCTCTCAAGGTTGAAAATGTTTTTTTCCCTGTTGAATAAATCTTTTCATCCGCACTACGTTTTCAAGGTGGAATGAATCTAAGTTTTATTCCTCCATGCCACTCGTTTTCAAGGCTGAATAAATCGAACAAATCAATGACTTGAAAAAAGTTGTGGTAATTTTCTCTCCCGTACAAATTTAAAGAGATAAAGCTACCATATTAATCAGTTCTTAGTTCTTAGTTTTTACTTTGGACGTCAGGTTGGCTCTATAGCTTAAATCATATTTAGGTTATTATTTAAAACACTACTAAACAATACTCCAAAATTATGGGCAATAATTAGTTTTGCCAGGGAGGGAAAAAAAAAAAAAAAAAAGCCGTAGGTAGGCTGTGCACTTTCCTTCTATCCTCCAGAAGGTCCTAAAATTGTAAGTCAATAGAAATCCAACCTAATTGTTCTTATGCTAATTTCAAAAACAAAACTATTCTTAACTATGTCAAATCATTATTGATGGCCAATTTACCTTAACTTCAATTTCTTTAGACCAATCTTCCATATGGTGCATTGTCGTCACACGTCACATACTAAACAAACTCTCCCTTACGTTTTTTTTTTTTTTTTTTTTTGATGAACACAACCTCTCTCTTCCTTAAAACTAAAATCAAAATTAGAAAGTATTAACTTTCTTTCAAAATGCATTACTTTACCCAATGTAAGGTATAGCTCTCTCTTTTTAATTGACAACTTTTCATATTGTTGGATGTAGACCCTATCAAATCTGATTATTAACCAATTTTAAGGCCAAGTTGATTGTTAGATTTATTATGAGAAAACATAGATTTAATTAGATAAATATCAATATCATACAATAGCAATGTAGTAAATAATGGACGATATGATGACCCAAAAAACTAACAAAACAAACTATTTTCTCAAGATAAATGTGGGAGGACAGGAGGACTTGTCCTTATCAATCCCTAGACATGGCAAAACGGGTCAGAATTTTCTAACCCGACCCGTTTGACTTGCAACTCGATTGACTCGTTTAAAAATGACCCGTTTTGACCCGTGACCCGATTGACTTGAACCCGAACTCGACCCGACCCGACCCGCCCGTTTTGCCATGCATATCAATGTTGAGTAAATTGAGATTGAGACGTAATTCTTATAAAATATTTACTTATTCTTTTTTACTTAATATGTTATGTACTCCATTATAATTTGTCATTCTTTACTTGTCACTTTCATTTTCTCTTCCTACTTTAAATAGATTGAAAATTATACCAAAATTAGCTTCTAGAAAGCTGGAACAAGAGTTGCACCAAATTTGGGTATCAAGTATTTAGTGGTAATTGATAAATGGTAACAATATCACCAGTAAGAATCTAATCACAGTTAAAGAACTCTTAAACAATTGACAGATTGCATCTATTTCAAAAAAAAAAAAAAAAAAAAAACTTGTTTGATAAATACGAGTCAACTCGACCCGACTCGCAACCCGACTCGACCCGCAACCCGATTGACCCGTTTAAAAACGACCCATTTTGACCCGCAAACCCATTTGACCCGACCTGAACCCGACCCGACCCGTCCGTTTTGCCACGTCTATCAATCCCTAGATAAAAAATCCACTATTAAATAAAAGTTCATAGATTGAATAACTATATTCTTCGTAAACATAACTAAAGTTACCATACTTAGCTCTAAGATCCCTAGAATTTTTGTTCTTGCACACTGAAATCCAGAAGTTTGAGCATTTATCTTGACATTCCTATAGACTATAACAAGGCAAGATTTGATTCATGTGCGTACTTGCCAACACAAATCTAGTTATTTAAAACCGAAAACATTTCTTTTTCATTACAATTTATGCCTAAACTGTAATTTATATTTTTTGGATGAAATAAATTTTTGGTTGGTTAATATTAATTCTTCAACTTATGTATTGACCCGCCTTTGATTAAGAAGCTTGATACTTTTGAGTGATTGTATTGTTAATTGAAGTTACTTTAGTGCCTCTACTAATTTAAATTCTATCATTGTACACTTAAAAATTTATTTTATTCTTTTTCATATTTTAAATTTATGTACAGTGCGTCTTATTTTCTAGGAGAAACAATTCAGAACATTTTAATTGTATATTTTAATTTTATGCAGTTTAGGAGAAACAATTTTATATTCAATTGTATATTTTAATTTTATATACAGTGTTTCTTTTTTTCTTTATATAGAGTCTGCAACTCATTTTTCTAGGAGAAACAATTCAGAACATACACCTAGTGACACTAATATTTTCAGTCAAGTAGAGAACCGCATCATTACTTGGGCAATTGGACCATCTATATAACTAAGGCCTGCCGTATGGATTGAAAAACTGTCAAATGTGGACCAATTGCTTATTTCATTGACGGAAGGAAATAATAAGTAATGAGTAATATCACCTACTGAAAATACTAACTTGCAAAAATGAGCATAATGAGAGCTAATAACCTCCTTACTAAAGAGCTCCCTGAATATTTTCATTTTCCTGTATAGAAAAATTACGACTTTCTTTTGCCTCTTAATAATAACAATAATTGTAAACTAAAAAGGCCTTGGTGCACGATATATAAGCAAGTATATTTCTAAACCGTGGCCGAGCAATGAAGAAAAAGTGAATTCATCCAAAAAAGAAAAGAAAAAAAAAAAAGAAAAAAAGAAAAGAAAAGAAAAAAGAACAAAACAGGGAACAATGGTCAACTGGTGTCTGAAACCCATTCTTAACAAAGAAAAATTCAAAGGAATGTCCCATTGCCATATGCTTGCAAGGAATACACCACTTCAGTGGAATAAAACCTATAAATGCAATCCAAAAATCCATTATGTAAATACCTGAACTCTTATTTGTTTGTGAAAATTTGGTATCTTTATCCATGCTGTACAAATGTCCTCATAATGGGACGCCTTTAAGCTCTATAAAAGAAGCTAGTCAATAGAGAAGCCCATTGGAAAACCATGATTGGCTTGAAGAACTTCAACTATATGTGGAATAATGGGAAGGTCTACATAAGAGAAGGCCAAAAATTTATCATCAGGGTACACAACCCAAACTACAGATGATGGCTGTGTTTTTCAAAGTAATGGAAGGCTTATGAAGGGCCAACTTTAATCAGCTATTCTGCAAAGGGCTTCTTATAAGTCATGTGGTTAAATGATTTTAGGGATGTTGATAATTGTTGTAGATGATAGTCAGACAAGTTACTAATTAGTGATATACCCTTAACTAGCCATGCATGAATTACTTATCAAAAAAAAAAAAAAAAACTAGCCATGCATGAATCCCCTTACTACTGTATGGAACAGTCAGAGTGGAAGAAGCAGAGAATACTAGCTGGAATTTTTTTACAGGATTAGTACAGGAACATACACCTTCATGACAAATTAGAAAAATGATTAATTTAATTTTCCTTGATTGCCACAATATGTTAGTCATACTGGTTCCTCTTATAGAGGCAATATTCTGTGAGCTACTCCAATATAAGAAAGCACAGTACCAAAAGCACATTTGGCACATGAGGATTAAGATCCAACTGGTATAATTGCCCACGAATGGAAGCAATCATATAGTCTGAATATACAAAATTAAGTTTCCAACCTATAAATATGGGTTTTTTTTTTTTTTTTTTTTTTTTTTTTTTTTTTTTTTTTAATACAACAGTCATGCATCACAAAATCCTAGGAAAATTGAGTTTGCCTTTAATCAGAAAGGACACTTCAGAAAGCATGAGTAACACTCCTTACCTTCAAATTTGGAGAAATCTAATTCTCAAGCAACAGATTAATAGATGGATTAAGAAATCCACAACAAGCAAATAACCTCCCAATGCATAAATTAAAGATTCCCATTCCCTAAACTATAACCTGTTTGAGGAAAACAAAAGTGCTATTACCAGTACTACCTAAATCCACTAAGGAGAAAACCTGGGAAATTGGTGCAAGATTCTCTAAACCATATAAGTTGAATAATGTAAATATCCTTTTGTAGCATAGCATGTTCACCATGACATTATTTATGTACTACTAGAAGATCCCGCACTACAGGGGAAAGATACTCTCCTAAGATTCTACCAACATAATAAAAAAAAAATTGACTCCATATATATATATATATATATATATATATATATTGTAATGTTACTGATACTTAAATGTTAACAAAATAAGTAAGTTTAATCAATTTGAGAGTAATTAATCCTGTGTTTGATGAATTAGGGAGAGAAAGAAGGGTTCTTAAGCATTTTTCAAAGAAAGTAAATTACTTTCAAATGATAATGAATATTAAAATTTAGTTGCCTTGATAAAACAGTATATAATTTTACTGGACACACTCCTTGTTATTGTTTTAAATTATCAGTGCAGTGTGTCTCAGCTTAAGGTCCAAGACCTTGTGCCTCTTCTTTGTGAGTTGTTAAAAAAGACTCCTGAGGCTTTTGACTCAATCTCAAAGGGAATACCAATTCCTCTCACTCTGCCTGTAAATGCTCTAAGACCTATATGTCTGCCCACCTTCGTATAGCCCAAGACTCTTACTGTGTGATTCAAGGGTTGATATTCATGTCCTCTTCTTTGATACTTCCTATCTGTTGTCGGACATAATTTTTTGACTCCTCCTACTGGATATCATTTTGTATCATTTATCTCAAGTTTTTTTCTGCACTGCTTCATATTGTCATGCATTGCATTTTAGGTATTCTATTTACTTTTGTACTGTGCATTTTTGTTTTTGTTAAATATTGAAAAACAATGAAAAAGTGAAAAACCCTTCAGAAAGCATGAGTAACACTTCTTTGCCTTTTGAGTTGATTATTTGCAGCTATTTTCTATCAACTATTTGTTATGGACACTTAGAGTGTACCATTTGGCTGGAGCAGCCTTTAGTTTAATTTGCAATTTCATTCTAATTTAATTTATCTTCACAAAAGTTTTGCTAGAAATATTGAAGGCTAAATATTATCGTCCTTCAACTTTCAACTTAACTTTGCACTAATTCGTTTTTCTTCCCTAAAGTTTTTTTTTTTTTTTTTTTTTTTCTTTTTCTAAAGTGATTTACAATTTAAGACCCCTATGAAAGTTGTTTAATTAGTGTTTCCTCTTAAATATATCACCTGCTCCTCCAAACTGAGCAATGGAGTAACATAATGTAGGCACGTCCATATCCAACAATCCATGGGACTAGCAACAAAAACTTTTTATGATTGAAATACACTTACCAAAAATGAACAACGAATGAGTACTTTTATATTTTATTAAGTACAAAATAACCACACACAATAATGAGCCACTAACTCTACATATTTGATCAATAAAAACTTGGGAATGCAGTTTCTTGGAAACTATTTCCACATTAGAAAGTTCAATGTAGGAATCAAGAGTTTACCCTACAGGATATGAAGGAATTCTTTAGGAGATAAGGACCAGGGAAGAATTTGAGATCAAAGGTAAAATTGAAACGGACGGTGAAGACATACCTTTCCACTTCAAAGAGTAGTAAACATCAACTAAAAGAAACAATGTAAGATCATTGCTATATTACTTTAAGCTAATAAGGAAAAAAGAATGATGATGCATCACTGGGTTTTTGTTTTGAATACAAACAACCAAGAAGAATAAATATTATTCATTGCCAGAAGCTACTTTTTCTAATCAGTCCCTTCATCAGCAGCATCCAGCACTGCCGGCTCCATTATAGAAGTAATTGATGGCTTAAGGGCCCAAGTAGAAAAAGGATCCCAAATTTTAATTTAATTAAGCCCAAATATTAGCCAATAAATAAAATAATTTTTTTATCAAATGAAAAACAAGAAAAAAAGAAGAAGAGAGAAATGTTACGTTCACAACATTTTTTGCAACAACTTAACCGATAACAACTTAATACCTAGGATTTATTGTGAAAAATATTGTGAAAGTAACACTTCTAAAAAAAAAAAAAAACAATACACAAAAATAAAATTCACAACAATATTCACAATAGTTGAATTGACAAACTTACTACTATCAATCTATTACATCAATAGGTGTGAAAAGTTTTGTCAAATTTTGTCGATAGACTTTCTAAAAATAAAAATTCTGCCTAATTCATGTTAATTAGTAAAAATTTTGCACCTAAAATAAGATAATAGAGTTTAAGTAATATTTAATTTTTTTTAAAGTCATATTTAAATATATATATATATATATATATATATATGTAAGGCCTCAATTTCAATTTTCGCCTTAAACCTCTAAATACATTAAGTCGCCCCTGATCTAGGGTATCTAGAAGTTGATATAGTGAGCACGACCAATCACCTCTTCTATTGCTTCTTTAGAGTACTTCTTGTGCTTATAGGCTTCCTCTACTTTCGCAAATGCCAAAATACCATTCTTCAAAACAGAATAGCATTCATCGGTTGGCAGAGGCAAGAGTTCTTGTTCATCATGCAATGCAATACTTAAAAATGATCCTATGTTCATTTTCGAACATACCACAGAACCTAATTCCAATTTGCTTCACTTTGGAGATACAATTCCATCAGCCTAGGAGTGATGGAGAAAAATGAAAACTGTCACTATAACTATTCTAAGCATCATTTTCATGTTCCGATGCAAAAAATTGGAGCTTCTACTATTTTAATTTCATTGATTATGATATTATAACTTTACAAAAATCTGCATTGGATCATGGTGTTAGTTGGCTTGCCTAATAAATTGGTGTATGATCTTGTAATTCATGTTGAGCCCCATATGCCTCTTGAATATATATAATCCAAAACTATTATGTTACAATAACAATAAATTTTCTCGTAAGTTAGAACGCACTATCCTCATCAAATTAGCTTAGCTCTTTTTCCCAAGTAAAAATCAGTCAAGATCCTGAAAGCGGCAAGGTATGCATTTGATGTTACATCTAACTTTTTCTTTTATATAGGTTATTTGATCAAACATCTAACAAAACCACAAAATGCAAGTAATTATGACTTTCAGGCTGCATCCATCTAATAGGTCCAAAATAGAGCACAAAGGAACTTCTGGAAAGCAGCTGATTAATTTGCATCAATTAATAATTTTAGTAAATTGTGATAGGTCAGTAATCAATTAGTGCTTCAAAATTAAATAATTATAATGATACTGAGAATTATTTTCAAGATTTTCTGGAAAGTAAATAATAATTACATGTTATTACTTCTAGACATAACAATAACATATTACTTCACGTGGAAAGTAGTTGATAAAATCTATTCAGGCAGTAAATTACGTCAACTATATCTAGCACTAGCAAGTATGCTGTTTGCTTTATCGGACTTAGTATAGGGGCCGCAGCTGTTAAAAATGAGCTTTCCAACCACCATCAAACCCACCCCCCACTGTTCTTTCTATATCTTTTGGAATCGACAAACTTGAACAAAATGCTACCCCATTGAAATATATTTACAATATCAATCAAGTATTAGCCAGCCTCCACTTTTCAGTAGAAAAACAAGATCTCATAAGCCAATCATATTTGCTACATGGGGGACAGGACATTGTGAAAGGAATTGATTATTTAAGATGCACACACAAACAAATATAGTAGCTTCTTGACATAGGCTCTGCGCACATTCAAAGACATTTTTTGCCTAAAAAAAATGTAAACATGAAAATTTCAAATCTAAGAAATCTGCTCCAATTAAATGGGAAACTTATGGAATTTGGTGATGGATGGATAAGTGGCTGAATGCGAGGACAGGTAACCTCCAAAAGAAAGGAGATGAGAGGAAAGAGACCAAAAGGAACAAGTTGATTCGTATTGCTTGATTACAATTCTCAAAGGAGCAGTGCCTTATATGCAGGCCACTCTAACTAAATTACAAGACTAACTAATCTCTAACAAGAGTGACTAACTAATCTCTACCAAGAGTAACTGACTATAACTCCCTGACTGCCATCTAACTACTTTCTATTGCAATACACACAGCACATAATAGTACTAATTGAACTACCAATACAATCTAATGCAATACACTCCAACGCCACAATATCACTAAAGTGCCAATTACACAGCAGTTACAGTTACAGTGCACTATGGCTCTTTTACTTCCTCCAGTACAGCTCCAGTCCCCTCTGTTGCAGCTAGGCAAGTCAAGGTAGCTCAATCTTTACTTACAGCTGTTTTTACCTCTCTTGCAGAATAGCTAATGGCTCAGGTAAGAGCTGATCATCCACATCAACAGGGTGTAAGTGTATTATGCTTGTACGGCTGCAACCTCAAAAAGAAAAAATAACTGTATTGATAATGACGAATGCAGTGGAATACAAGTAGAAGTTTTGTCCAGCTAGCAGCCTAGCATTATGGAGCAGACAAAAGGTGAAATACCTGAGGCACACTGATGCCTACTCCATTGAGGGTGTACAAAGTCATTGTGAATGGGAAAATTTCTGAAAATTTGAAAAAGAAAGCAGGAATAAGGGTGGGGGCATAGAGATGACATGCGTTTTCTGATAGCAGCTATGAGTTAAAGTGAGAAGATTGTGACCAATATAGAGGAAATAAATGTTTTTGCAGCAGAGATAGCACTTGAGAATGTGAAAGACACGGGGTTACAAGATACAAGTCTGGAGATGACTCCCTAATAGTTGCAAAAGCTTTGAAGTCCAAGGAAGATAATGGCTCAAACGTGGTGTGTTTGACAGACGGTGCACATCAAGCTCTTAAAAAGTTTTCAGAGGTGATACATCACACTAGATGAAAGAACAGAGAACATGGCAGCACACAGGTTGGCATGTCATGTACAACATTTAGAAACTATGAAAGTTTGGTTAGAAGAAATACCAACATTGATAAAAAGACAGAGCGAATGGAAATCCTTTGTCCCACTCTTAGTGTTCCACTTTATCCTAATCGGTGAAACATAAAGTGAAACACTCAAAATGGGACCGGATAATTTTATTCGACAAAAGCATATATGTACAAATGTCTATAGTTTAATTATGTTTCAATTATATAGTCAGGCCTCCAAGCAAAATTCATAATTCAACTGCATCTAATATTCCTTTCAGTGAACAACCACTTTTCACAATAAACCATAATCATAAAAAATAAAAAATAAAAAATAAAAAAAATAAGTGCACTTATTAATTATATACCACATTCATTATAGAAGAACCACCTTGTTCTCCCACCAATTAGCTAATATCCATGTTCCCAAAGTAAGTTCTCATCAACAACTTCATCACAATAAATTAAAAATATTGATGTTATCTAAAATGGGTCTTCGAAATTTGTCATAATTCGAACATAAAATTCGAATCTAAAAAAGTAAGTGAGAAATGGCATACTTGAAAAATGGGAAGGAATTGAAGCAAAAACCTGGGAATGAAGAAGAATGCTTTTAGGGTATTAGAGGCGAAAACACGTTGCTTCTTTTTGCGTCTTCTCCTTCACATTGTTCAACTTCTTCTTCTTCTTTTTCATCTATGAGAGACAGACAGAGAATAAGAAAACCGCCAACATGGACGGAACTAAAGAAGTGAAATGGGAACCAAACGAATGGGTCATATGAACCGGGTCTAACCCACTGGGTTGAACGGGATAGAAATTAATTTATTACCGAAAAAAAAAACTTATTTTTTTAGAATGAAGTTTTTTTTTTTTTGAGATATTTTTAGAATGAAGTTGTAATTTGTAAATGTTATTATGAAACAGAAAGCGGCATGGACTCACTATTTTTTCATCACCATTCATACTAAAAATTAAATTTTATCCCCTAAAGTTTTAGAATTTAGATTTTACCCCTCTGAAGTTTGGTAATGTTTGGATTTCACACCCTAACGTTTCAGAATTTAGATTTTATCTCCTATATTTTAGAAGTATTTAGATTTTACTCTTTAAAAATTTAGAGTGTTTGGATTTTACACTCTAAAATTTCAGAATTTGGGGGTGTAAAATCCATACAATCTAAACTTTAGGAGGTAAAATCCAAATTCTGAAACGTTAGAATGTAAAATTCAAATACCCTAAACTTCAGGGGGTAAAATCCAAATTCTGAAACTTTAAGGTGTAAAATCCAGTCACTCCCAAACTTTAGGAAAAACATGTAATTCTTATTACATTTAATTAGTATAAGAAAGAAAAACTATAGCCAATATTAATATAGTTTTAAAAAACAAGATTGTCTAAAAAAATTAATCTTTTACTATGATACAAAATACAAATCTATATTTTGACTCTATTTTGTGCTTAACTTGTCCCTTTTTTTTTTTTGGGTAATAAATTTAAGTGATAGTATCAATATTCCTAAATTTAGGATAAATCAAAAAACTCTGACAAAAATAGGGATCCCATGAATAAATTATAAAGGAACATTATCACTCTTGACCAATGACATGCTAGTGTATTTACCACCAAAAAAAAAGGAAATGCTAGTGTGAAACAAATAAAATAAGTGATCAATAGCGTAATATTAAGAAATTCATTGTGTCTAAAAAATAATATACAAGTCTCTCGCAATAAATAAAAAAAATTGGTACAAATTTTTTTTTTTTTTTGTTAAGACTACCATTACTTTTCTCTTTTACTCCAATGACAAATTCGGTTTCTGAAGTCATGGGTTTGTATGTGTTCACAACTTGAGCTTCAATCCTCCTCTCTCTCTCTCTCTCTCTCTCTGTCTCTCATGCACATATATACACACAATTTTAGAAAAAAAAAATTATGAGTATTTGATGGAGTTGTAGCTCTAAACTAAAGTCTTTAACAAAGGTTCTGAAATGCATTTAAAATAAGCATCTAAGGAGGAATTAAATGAAGGTGAAAAAGATGTTGGTGAAGAGGTGTTGTTAGCTTTATATTTAACGAAGAATGTGGGGAAAAAATTAGTGATATTAAGAAATTCTGCAATGAAAGAGAAAGTGATAAGAAATTATGGCGTGATGGAGAAAGATGGGTGATAGCAACGAAGTTTGGACTGGTCCTCTTCGACTTGTTTGTCATCTTTGACCGTCACAACATATCATTTCATGTTATGACAATGTCATTGTTGGTATTATGAATTTCAGTTACAACCTATATTCAACAATAAGTTTCAACATTAGTCTCTAATATATATATATATATATATATAGAGAGAGAGAGAGAGAGAGAGAGAGAGAGAGAGAGAGAGAGAGAGAGAGAGAGAGTGAGATTAGACTCTTATAGCGGTGGCTTTGGATATGCTGCAAAGACAAAATGCCGCCCAAACCTAGTTTTTTTGTACTGAAAGAAGAATGAGATTAGTGTTAGTTTCCTCTTTTCAAAGAGAGTATTGTGTCTAGCCCACCATAGATATCTTATTAAAATACTAATTTGAAACTTACTAGGATAATTAACATGATTTCTCCTAGTTCAATCTAGCATGAATCTTTAGCAAACAGTTATATAGTCCAAAAGTCATGCTAGTTAATAGCTGGACCATGATGCCATTACTTTCCAACTCTAAATTGAATTTCTATACACTAACCAAAGACTCATTTAATGTAATTAGGATTAAAGTCTTTTAACAGAACCACATGCTTTGAAGTCTTTTGGATAATTTGATAGTTATAACAAATGAGGGAGGATTTGAATCGTGGAGACTCTAAGAGATGTCAGCTCTACAAAAATTTTGCACAAATTTTGAAGTATATTCTCCCATAATACAAGTTTTCAAGTATCACTAAATTTAGAGAATCAATGACTTAAAAAGAGTAGTTGTATATCATCAAACAATTATATAGTTCAAAAGTCACGCTAGTTGGTAGTGGGACCATGTGGCCATTACTTTCAAAGTTGAAATTTATTTTATGAACGATAACCAAAGGCTCATTGCAACAATATTAGGATTAAAGACTTCTAATAGTACCACCCATTTTGAAGTTTTTTTTTATTTTTTATTTTTTTTTTTAATTTAATAGTTATAACAGAGGAGGGAATATTGGAATCCTTGATGTCTCCATTGATAGTTATATCTAACTAGTCGGAAACCCATGCGATGCACGGGAATACTTTACCTAAAAGTATGTTAGTCTCAAGCTTTGCATAAAAAGTATAATTAAACTATATTGGTCTCAAATTGAAACAGTAAATACTACAGGAACACTTAAAAAAAAAAAATGGTGTGCATCTAACTAAAAGTTTCTGTAGTCCTCACTAGTTTCTACTATAGGATACCAAAATTATTTTTGCATCACAGATTTTATGCCAAATATTTATTGTTAGAATCCAATGAATTGTTTAGATTTTCAGAAAGGACAAATGCTATTAGAATCTATTACCGCAGTATCTAAATTGTCTATCAGTATTTGAACTTATGATCATCTTTATGCTTGTGATGGACATACCACTTTCATGCATTTGTGTGATAAAAAAAATAAAAAATAAAATAAAAAAACCTGCAATTCGATGGAACACAAATAGTTCGATCCAACTTGTTATGAATTTCTTAATCGGTTGTAGGAGCATATCAAAAGTTGTTAACAAATTGGTTTTCATACCTAGTACCATCGCATCACAGATGACTCAAAATTTAATATGAATATAGTTGAATGCAATATGAGTATTGGTGGCTATGCCATATCACATAGCATTTGACTTTTCCTTTAACATGGAAAATTCTTATATACTCTCGGAGTATAGTAAAATAATGTTCTCTCGTCTCACATTTATGATGGACCTACCATGAATTTAATAAGTGAACTCTACCATAAATGTGAAATAAGAGAGCACTATTCGCCATGCTTCAGAAGTACCTAAGAATTACTCATGTAACACAGCAAGAGAAGTAAGTAGACAATCCTTCCAACGCGTATCCCATTGGTAAGGTTGAATATTATCTTCAATTTGGGGAATCTAAGAGAGAGAGAGAGAGAGAGAGAGAGAGAGAGAGGGAGAGAAATTTTGGAAGAGGAAGAGAAAATAGAGTGGTGGGATTGTTGAGGTTAGACTGTACATTTCCTTTTTATTTTTATGTTTTAGAGTGATTGAATATCTTCCTTGACCATACATATCCATTTGTTTACCCAGAATGGTTGAATTAAGACTCGAAAAATGAGTAGGAACGTTGGTTTGGTCAGATAGGATCAGTGAATTTGAACTACAAATCGTTGTTTGTAAAAAAGTTGAAGAGTGTGTGTAGTCTGAAGGGAAGCTTGTACGGAGAAAGAGAGCTTCTAAGTGAGTCAAGGTCTTGGCTTTCAAGTTTTCATCTACGCATGGGGGAGGAGAAAAAGAGTTTGTAAGTGGGTTAGGGTCTAGCCTTTCATCTACACATGGGAAAGGATCAAGCTTATGTCACAATATGTAAGGGAATAAGTGGGTTTGGGCTTTTCATAAGATTTGGTTTAATTTTCAACAAAAACCCATTTTTTAGATAATGGTAAAAAAAAGTTAACATGATTTTTTAGGTAACAGTAAAAACAACATAATGAGAAGAGGTTAAAAAGGCTAAATACAATATTAGAGCGTCACATGGCAGGAGCTCATGCACTCTCACATAAGGTCTCTGCTTTTATATATATATTGATATTGATTAGAATACAATATCTTTTCAAATAAAGTAACCTAATAGTAAATAAATTTTAATTTAGGTTTGATTAAATTTCTTTGAACAAATTTTAATTAATAGGTATATTCTACTCTAAAAGTTCTCTAATTGACTTTTTATTTATTAATACTTATTAAACAAATGCTAAATTACAAATTACACCTCTAACTTTTACTTGTTTTTAATTCAATTCTTTAGGTTAAACTAACAGCATAGACATTGATTTTCTTATTAAAGAAGTTATGATAAAATTAAAGTTTGCATTGTCCCTTTCTATCAGCAATAAGAATCAAACTCAAAACCCACCCCAAAATGGATGTCCTTTGCAATTAGGTAGGAATTGGGAGAAGATGTTCCATTTGAGCCAAATCTCCTTGGCTCCAAGCACAAAAAATTAAAGAACAAATAGAACCTCTGATCATTTTGATGCAACAGACATCCTAGCCGATTTTGTTTTGTCCTTTTTTTTTATATAAAAATTATGTTTAAGCTCCTCCCAATGGAAAAGATCCTCCCCATTTTATGTTCAAAAGAAAATTATTATGGGGCTTTTCAAGGACACTCATTAGCATTTACTAACATATCAAAGGGGGAAAAAAGATGATGTAATTATGACCTCCTTACCACTTACCAGATCACTTTGAAGATTTCTTATTATATTGTCTAGAAAATTAGGCCTTTGATTTTCCTCTTTTCCATGAAGGAGCATTCTTTCTTAAAATGAAAGGTTTACAAAGTAAACAATGGGAAAAATGGGCTTTTGCCCTTATTTTTAAATATTTAGCACAATGTACTTGTTTTGAAACTATTAAACACCGTGTCCCTGTTTTGATAGTTCATTCGCTTGCTAGCTAGGAGTTTAGATTCTTAGGCAGGTTATTATTGATTTCTGAATTCTTTCCCATGTTCACAATTACAGTTGAGAAGTGCCATTGATCTAAAAAGGCATTACAAGAAGGGTGATTCAACATTGCTCAAGTATTTCATGGCAAGTCTATTTGTAATTTATAGACTAATAATACAGTATGTGATATCTTGGAGCTCTAACTAGGATTGTGTCTATTTTCCTTTAGGTGGTATACATTTTGTTATTTAGGCTTGGCCAATTCATACACCATTTTGTCTTTTGACAATTAGATCGGGGACGGTGATAGTGTCAACGTCATACTTCTTCACAGTTATTGTAGCTGAGTTGTTATCTGATCATACCCTTGCTGACTACAAGTGAGATATGCAACACAATCTTGTGTTTGGGTCGTAAACCATATGACTATATCACAACATGATGTGTTGAATTTAAAGGGTAAAAAGAATGTGGTGTTGTCATTTGTAAAAATGTGTTCGTTTGCCTATATAGAATGGTTGATTAAGATGAATTCAGCTAAGGGAATAATCTAAAATGTTATTAGAGCATGCTTATCTCAGTTTTCATCTTCAAATGGACTCACAAAAAAACTTCAAACAAGCATAATTTGCGAAGAAGACAGTTATGATATGAAGCATGGTCATCATATATAACACATTGTAAAAACGTGAGAGAGAATATAGTACTAGATTGGGGGGGGGGGGGGGGCACCAGAAAGATAACCTTGTTATTTATGCTCTGTGTTTCTAGAAATTATTTCTAGCAAAAACTTCCATCTTGACTCACCCCCTTATAAGCAAAGGCTAATTTGGAGTCCTCTATTGTGCACCTTACACGTTTCCATTGCTACATTTATCCAAATTGGAATTGTTGGTGGGGGGGGGGGGGGGGGGGGACCACAATTTGACTCCTTACAACCACTCTAAAAATAGGTCTGCGTGGTGTGATGTTGAAAGCCATAAAAGATTTGAGTGTGTCTTCCTCATCACCAATTGGTTTTGAGGTGGAATGGCACAGCTCACGGTCCGACAGGAATAATTTTGATTATATTTTAGGAAGTTTTTCCTTTGTCCTTGGTTATGTGAAGAGCGTAATCAATTATTATCTATGATAATCCGTCTTTGTATTTGATTTACTTCTATTGGGATAGCCAGAATTTCTCTATGAAATGAAGCTTTAATTTCAGTTATTAATGTATCTTGCTTTGTTTTCCTTTTAATGTGGAAACCTTTTTAGGAAGCACAAGATTTGAGAGATAGAAGAAAAGAGTCAACTAAGGGGATAGAAAAACGGAAGATAAAGGGTCAGCTGTCATAGAAGCGTGTAAAGCAAAGAAGGCACTGAAATATCTTCACCATTTTTTCGTTAGATATTACTGCATTTATAGAGACGATTGGAATGAGTATCAAGATCCCCAGATAAAGATTTGATAAACCGTGATACTTTTAATTTTTTTTTTTTTTGATAAAAAAATCAACCTATTGCAATGAGATTTTTTCAACCAATTGTCTCGGAGTTTATTACAATGGCTTGCATCAATTTTTTTGTCATTGCAATAACACCTATTGCAATGAGATTTTCAAAATAAATCATTGCAATATGTGGAACTTATTGCAACGGAAATCTAGTGTTGCATAAACCTATTGCCTCAGAGTTTATTACAATGGCTTGCATCGACTTTTTTATCGTTGCAATAACACATGTTACAATGACATTAGTTGTTATTGCAATGACTTATTTTGTTGTATTAAGTCTTTTTTCTTGTAGTGAATAACCAAATTAAGGGAATTATTCCAAAGTGGTTTTTGGAGGTGAGAAAAGATTTGTTGAGCTACTTGAATCTTTCATACAACTCCTCGACAAGTATAGGACACCTTCCATGGAAGTAGATGGAAATTCTTGTTCTTCGTTCTAACATGCTTCAAGGACCACTTCCAATACCTTCATTGCATACTTCTTCTTTTTCAGTCTCAAGGAATAATTTAACTGGAGAGATCCCTTCCTTGATTTGCAATCTCAGTTCCCTCCAATACCTTGATTTTTCATTTAATCACTTGAATAACATGATTCCTCTTTGTTTGGGAAAATTAAGTGACCATCTCATAGATTTGGATTTGCAAAGCAACAATCTTCATGGCACTATCCCTAAACATTTGCAAAGGGCTATTACTTGAAAAGTCTTAAATTCAATGGCAACCAATTGGAAAGGTCATTGCCACAACCATTGGTCCATTGTAGAAGTATTTTGGTAACCACAAGATTAATAGTACCTTCCCTAGTTGGCTAGGAACTCTTCCAGAGTTGTGAGTTCATATCTTGCTATCAAACAGCTTTCATGGTGCCATAGGAAATCCCAAGACCAAATTCATGTTCCCTAATTGGCAAATCACAGACCTCTCTCACAATGAGTTCCATGGGATTTTGCCAAATAACTTTTCAAATATTTAAAAGCCATGATGAAAGCGAATGTGGACAAAGGTAAATTGAAATATATGGGTAATGAGTATTATCAAGATTCTATGACGGTGGTGATGAAAGGGTTTTTTTATTGAAATGGTGAAAATCCAAAGTATATTCACAACCATTGATTTCTCCAACAATAATTTCAAAGGAGAAATTCCAAAGGCAATTGGAAAGCTTTGATCACTGAAGGGGCCTAATTTTTCACACAATAATCTTATAGGTCGTATGCCTCCATTGTTGGGAAATTTAACCAATCTTGAATGGTTAGATCTCTCTTCAAACAAGCTCACAAGTGAAATTCCTATTCAATTGGCAGATCTCACATCACTAGAAATTTTAAACCTATCAAAAAACTATCTTTATGGACAGATACCTCAAGGTAAACAATTCAATACCTTTATGAATGATTCTTACAGTGGGAACTTGGGGTTATGTGGATTTCCAATGACAAAATCTTGTGGCAATGATGAGAAACAACCACCACCACCATCTTCAATCACTCAAGAAGATGATTTTAAATTTGAAAATGGGTTTCATTGGAAAGTTTTATTGTTGAGGTATGGTTGTGGATTCATTTTTGGGTTGGGTTTGGGTTATCTTGTGTTCTCAAGTGGGAAACCAAAATGGCTAGTGAATATTGTTAATGGAAAAAGACATTACAAGATACAAAGATCCAAGAAGAATGCTCATGGGCGAACTCATTGAAGAATAATTTGGTGGATGAAAATTCTAATTCTAGGTGTGTTCATATATACTAATAAATTTGAAAATAATCTATTTCATATTTTTTTTGGTTCCTTAAAACTGTCTTTATATTGTTAAGAAGATATTTCATTTTTAATTTCCTTTATGCCAGTTAGGAATGGTTTGAGCTTGTGTTGTTGTGAGGCTTATTACCAGTGTTACTGGGTGCATAAGGTTCTATGCTTCCTTTTAAAAAAAGATCATATGTTTAATGTATAGCCATACAGGAGCGTACATAGGCTAATACTATATAACCACCCCATTTTAATGCTTTATTTAGGTCAGACCTCATTTAATGACCCTATTTTATGCTCTAGTGTGAGAAGAAATTTTTCTACACTATTACAATTTCTTGCCATTTATTTTAGGTATTAATTTGTTGGCCTTAATGTTTTGTGGGATTTTCTTGGTTACGGCTGTGATGCTTCAGTACTTTGAATAACAACAATCTATATATATATATATATATATATATATATATATATCTAAAAACTGAAACATAATATTTACGGTTACTACACTAGCTCCTGTTAGATCATCTCACCTACCACATCATTAGCTATATCATAATTATGTTTTATTTATTTTTAATCAATAATTTTTTGACAATATTAAATATATAAATATATTGGCTTTACAAATTCATGTTCGGAGGTTTTAACTTTACAAATTCATGTACTCTAATTTTGATGCTATAACTAAATATTAAATTAATAAGAAATTAAAACAAAAATATTATCTATACATATTCACTTTAAACAGTTTTAACTTTATATATAATTTTGACTTTACATGTTCATCTACTTTAATTTAGATCGATACTTATAACTGAAAAAATGAATCAATGAAGAATCATAAAAAAGAATCTATGAAAATGTATTTTCAAGTCTTGCTTAATCTTTCATGATTGAAAAGTTATAATCTGACAACTACTTAATTGGAGGAGTCTGAATCAAACATGTTATAGATCTCCTACTAGAGGTTTGTAATCACATTATCCTATTATTGACTAATTTATTTATGTTCCTTGATACAAGTATATTTTTTATCATTTTATTTACAATTCTAAATGCATTTAATGAATGGTGTTTGTTGTTGACTTGATTTGAGGGAAAATCATATAATAATATGTTATATTTAGTATTTTCTTAGGTTTTAGTTTATTTGGAAAACAACAAAATAGTTTAGGAAATATGATAAAGAACTGTTTAAGCTGTTAAAGAAGATGGTTTTTTTGCAATTTCATTTAATTGTTTGTAAATATTTTTTTTAACAAATTAGTAGCAAATATTGTTACATCGTTGTTATATGATGTTTCTAGATGCTTGAATAATTATTTTTTCTTCTACAAATATTTTATGTTGCTATTCATCTTCCTTATGCTGGTCCGTTCTTGATCCTTAATATTCCTATTCTCTCTTTTAAGATATTTTTGTTATTATCAGGAGTCTTTTCACCTACGGGTTTTAGCAACAGTTTATAGTCTAGGATTTGATGATTGTTTGTGCATAATTATTCTGGAATGAAACTTGGGTAAAATATAAGAAGCAGACTTGAAAAGAGTTCGTACCTCATTGCATTTTTATATATCTGATAGGCGTCTATCAACAAGATTCTAAAGTACATATTAGTTGTGGGAAAAGCTTAGAAAGTTAATGAATTGAAAACGTGTTCCTAGTGAGTTTTGCTGCTTTGGTTTCCGGTTTCCACAAATTGTAAGTCACCTCTGATTAGCCAACTAGTTGTTTTAGGCACTTTTTATTAGGGTTTTTCAAGTCTAAAAATTCAACAAAAAAAAAAAAAAAAAAAAAACCTTTTCTTATTCCAAACTCTATTAAACTGACAATAAAGAAGAGCTCTTGGGAAGTTTGATGATGTGCTTGAGCCCGGATGCCATTGTTTGATGTGAAACAAGGACAAAAGGTTTGTTGCTTCTTTTTTTCTTTTTTTTTTGCCTTAATTTCTCATTTCTTTTTCTTCTTAGGAATTTAGCTGGAACATGCTTGTATCATTGAGTCCTAGTGGGATTTATTTTATTTTTTTCGAATATGTAATAGTGTGAAAAAAAGAATCATATACTTTGGAAATTATATGGGAAGACAAAGGTAATAGTTTAAATTTGCATTTTACAATAATTTTTCTGTTTTGTAGCAATCGGAGAGAGTAAAACAATCAATTTGTCTCAGTATAAATGTCATTACTTGATAAGAATTAGTATCATACAGATTTGTTGGAAAAACTATAATGAATAAACAAGTTTGATACAACAAACAATATCCCAAATAATTAGCAAGAATGTAAATAAGCAATAATAATATAAATTTAAGTAAATTTAGGAAAGAGCGTTGTCCTTAAAGGTTGATTCATGCCACCCAAAATAAAACTTGGTGCGATTGGTTCTCTTGGCCAAACAACCCCTAGGATTAGACTATAACGTCGACATTTGTGATGTACGCACTTCTACTCACAAAAGGTTTAAGAACAACCTTCTATTGCTTTTCCTTAAAAAACAAAACAAATATTTTTGTAGAAAATATGTGGGAGAGAAAGATAGTAGAGTTGTGTATATCTAAAATATAGAGTAGTAAAAAGAAAACCTTTAGAATAGGTGTTATGATGAGTATTATATGGGCTACTTTTGAAGATAATAGTCTATAGTTATTGGTTACCAATGACTCTTAAAAGCCCAACGGCTATATTATCAATTATTTCCTAATGGCTATTTTTCTCATAATTGCCCAACGGTTATTTTATTTATAAATTTCCCACGGCTAGAAAATAAATAAGAATAAAAGTTTTTGAAACACACACCCACACCAACAAGATTTGCAAGAAACACTACAAGAAAAGAGTCTACTAGTGGGGGTAAAATGCCCCCGCAAAAATTCAAATATCATCGCAAAAGACTATTAGCGAGGGCATGTTGCCCTCGAAGGCCGTCGTATTTGCTCTTGTTGCTAAAAGAGATTTTGCGACTATACTTTCGCAAATAGATAATTTACGAGGGCAATTTACTGTCATTGCTGAATAAATTCGCCTTCGCAAATATATTACCAAACGACGAGAAAAGTCGACGACTTATTTTTAAAGAGAGCAAGTAGTCGTCGTTAACAACTATTTGTGAGGACCTTTATACCCTCGCAATTGGTTATTTGCGAATTTCAAATTAACGACATACTTTTTAGAGACAAATAATGCCGTCGTTAAAATTTATTTGTGCGGGCTTTTAACCAAGGTTTTGAAACCCGAACCGTTCATTGAACCGTAAAAGGGAAAGGTTCAAGGTTTTTGAGGTTGAACCGAGGTTGAACTGGGTTCGAACCGCGATGACGTCATAATTAATTTAATAATTATTTTAAATATATATAAAAATATTAAATTAATAAAAAATAGAAAAATTAACTAAAATAGTCTAATTCACCAAGGATTTAACTAACAAGCTCCAAGACATGTGTTTCACCAAGCAAATCTTTTATATCATCTAGCCCTCGGATCTATCTCAAGGTTTGAAAGTAATCCACCAAAAGTAGGTTTCACAGTAATAATGGCTTTCACAGAACTGACCACTTCATAGTAATAATGTGTAATCCATTACACATTATTTCTTACAAAAATACAAAAAACCAATGTTATGAATACTATTTTAATTTGTCTATTGGAATGGAATGTTTCGATACCGGTTCGATACCGGCTCATTTTAATGTACCATTTTGGAACTACTCAAATATATATATATATATATATATATAATTTCATATCTTATTACTTACCAAAAAAAAATTATAAAAATTTATATGTTTAATACATTTATAAAACTTGTTATCTTAGAACTAATATGATATTATGATCATTTACTTAAACTACTATTATTTTATTAAAGTTTACTAATTAATTCTTTTAATGCAAAAAAAAAAAAAAAAAAGACCAAACGAATGAACAAAATGAGAGTATGAAACTCCTCGATACTTTCAATATATATATATATATATATATATTTTTTTTTTTCTTTTGGTTCAGATGTAAAAGAAGAGAAGTGGTGGGTTTTTGAAAGCTTGGGGAAGAGGCATTTTCAATATTTTATTTTACTCCTTTTGTGTTCACCAGCTGGTTCACTCCCTTTTCATTTTCTTTTTCCTCTTCTATTTTCTCATCCACACACGTCTAGTCACACTCCTCGATTTCCACTCTTCTCATATTTAAATTTCCTCTCATCTTTGTCATTTTATGTTGTCTTCCTCTTTCTTCTACTTTTTTCCTTTGTGTGCGTCTTCTTCAACTTACCAGTGCTTCACGTCCTCTGACTTTTCTCCACTTCTCACTCAAGTTTCTCACCATGCCTCTTTTGTTTTGCTTTATTTTTTTTGTGAGGTATGTTTGTTTATTTCATGTCTTTCTTCTTCTTCTTTTTTTTTTTTTTTTTGGTTGAGATTTTAGTTTTACAGTCCAAACTCCATGCCTGCCGAATCTTGCATTTGGAACGGTATGTACTAAGGGTTTTTTGATTGAAAGAGTGAGGCGAGGGTTTCTTGTTTGAGAGAATGATCCAATTCCAAAGTCCAAATGACGCCATATAGGGAAAAAAAAGAGGGAAGAGAGTCCAAAACGGTGCCGATTAAGGCTTGAAACAAAGGACCCATGTGAACCTCTTGAACCGGTCATGGTTCATAGAACCGGACGGTCTGACCACGGTCCATATGGTTCACTGCTTTTTTTGTATGGAACGGTTTTTCATGTTTAACGGACCGTAAAAATGGCCAGTTCGAGGTTTTTCTAGTCGGACCGTATGGTCCGGTCTGGGTTTTAAAACCTTGCTTTTAACCCCTCGCATTTAGTTAGAAATAATAGTGACGACATTAAGCTGTCGCTTAAAATGTTTTTGTAAGGTGTTAAGTGGCATCGCTATTCTATAAATTGTGAGGGACTTTGTCATCACTATAAAATTATTTATGACCAAATTTTTATGTCATCGGTGATAATATTTTATATAATTTTTGAAATATTTTATTATTTATTTATTTTTAATTATTTTATATAATTTTTTTTTAACTACCATGTTTCGATGGTACAATAATTACTAAAAATTGATCAGTTGAAAGATAAAAATTCATATAAGTTCAAACTTTAAAATACAAAATATACAAAGAAATCCTAAAATTAAACCTTGTTTTAAACTTAAACAACTAGAATTATGATAAAATCTATACTAGTGTTCCTTGGAATGAGGGGAAGCTCCATACAAAAAGCTTGTGATCTTACTATTTAATACAAAAGAAAGCCTATCTAGATCAGGTCCCTGTGATTGCTGAATGAGGGGAAGCTCCATACAGTTGATCCCATGTTTGTGAAGTTTCAAAAGCATCAAGTTACCTACAAATCACTTGACAAGTCCTTCGCAATGTCTTCAGAGAGCTTTTTCTCCTGCATGAAAAGTAAAGCAAAGCAAAGGACTTTTAAAGAAGAGAGTGGGGGTTGGACTCAAAAAAGCAATTAATGAAGAGTGTGAAAAAAGTAGGCCAGGGGATTAAGGGATTCAAACCTTCTCAAGTTTTTCACAGGCTTTTAAAGCATCTCTTCTTATGTTCCTCAATGCCACCTATAAACAGTTTAGGGGAAGGGGGTATTCAAGAGGACAAATTTAGTGACTTTAACTTAGCCTATGTATTGGTCTATAACCAAAGATTAATGAACATATACATTTTTAGAATATGTGCACTTTGGTAAAGTGTATAGTGCCATGTCAAATACAGACATTGGATGAATTCCCATGTGTTTCAAGAAAGTTACAAACCTAAAAAAAAAATTTGTTACAGGCCAATTATGTCTGACTTCTCAACCCCAAAAAATAGTGTCACTTAGGTGACACTCTTTTTGCATTTTGAACATATTTTTCATTACTTATCCCAAAAAAAAAAAAAAAAGTTTCAGGCAAGTGAAGACAGGAGGAGAAGGCAGAAGAAGGGGAACAATATAAACATGAATTAGAGCCATTTCATGAGATTTGATTTGTTCTGACAACGCTCCGCATATCCACCTAAGCCCAATTTTAATACTAATGAATTCACTAAAAACAGCAGCAGCTATTTGTTTTAAATTGTCCAGAGGTAATGCCACTGTACCTTCCCTTCTTTAGCCAGTTTAGCTACTGTTTTTAAGAATTCCTGCAATGACTAAAATAAAATAAATTAATAAAAAAAAAAAGAAGTGGAAGTTCTTTGTAAGCATGCTTTAAGGAACTTCACTGCATAGTGTACATCTTCAAAAGGAAATGTGTGTGTGTGTGTGTGTATGTATATATATATATATATATATATATATATTAATTTATATCAAATTACAGAAAGTAGAATTTCTTTCATCATTACTACTAACCACCACTATTTTCAAGAATATAAAGCATTTTTTGCATGTAAATTCATTATAAAATAATTATTAAGGATACATAAACATATCACAAAACAAGTGCTAAATCGAGAAAAGTTTTAGAAGAACTAAATTTCAGCTGAGATTTCATATTAATTGGATATAGAAAATAGACTTATGGGCCTATGGCATAAAAAGACATAGAATTACATGTGAAGGGATCAAAGCCAACAGACTATACCTTCCTCCTTTCTGATGTAAGTTAAGGGAGAGTCAATCTTATCACTTCTCCATCGTTGTTTAGAGTCATACCAAGATCAGAGCCCACTATGGCCTTCTCTATAGCCTTTAAGCTGAAAAACATAACATATCAAAAAGTAAAATAGATTGTCAAAGAGAGATCATATGAAAGATTTCATGGGCCAGTCCTGCAATGCAAGATGTTAATGCTCTATAACTCAAAATAATTGGACAATTAGATCACCTTTGTTTGTCAAAAATTTATGGAAGATTCACTAGCATATTAATTTACGAGAATCAGAGAAAAATTTAGTATTAGTTCTTACTTACTAGTATACATGTATTTATTACATAAAATTAAATGGAGAATGTTTCGATCTTCCTCAACAACCATTTTATGTCCTTTAGTTTATAGAATACCTGGATTTGTCATACGGCTGAACCAAGAGATAATATTGTTGTGAGGACACAGTGTGTGTACACCCATTAGAATTTATCCTCTTTGGAGAGCCAGGCCCGCAAGGATTATCCCTCAGCCAATGGATGGGAAGGGGCAAGCATTGCACTTGGACCCGCAGTCCCACATCGGGCAGAAGGCGCTCCCACACATGGTTCATAAGGCTCTGGACCTCCCATGTGTGTACGTTTACACATGGGAGGTCCAGAGCCTTATGAACCATGTGTGGGAGCGCCTTCTGCCCGATGTGGAACTGCGGGTCCAAGTGCAATGCTTGCCCCTTCCCATCCATTGGCTGAGGGATAATCCTTGCGGGCTTGGCTCTCCAAAGAGGATAAATTCTAATGGGTGTACACACACTGTGTCCTCACAATTGTTAAACTCTGAATGTTATGGCATTGATAAGAATAAGAAAAAAATAAAATAAAAAACAACATAATAAATCTACGATAATTGATAGTTGATAATGAAGATGAGAATAAATAAAAGTTGAAATGATAAGTATTAGGGTATGTTTCAGAGAAGATGACAACGCTATTTTTCAACTTACCTGAACAACCTAAAATCGATTGGGCTGTGAGGGGCTTTACAAGTCGATGGTGGCTGGGGATCGTAACTCCAGCGTGATGGGAGAGAGAGCAGATCGGTGGCTAGGGAAGGCGGCTAAGGGGAGAGAGAAGTGGGAAATGAGAAAAAAAAAAAAAGTGGGAAATGAAAAATTGGGGGAAAATTTTTGCGGGAAGAAAAAAAAAATCTGGGGGGAAAGCTTGTCCTATAGAGTTTTTGTTTTTGTTTTTTTTTTAAGGCTATATAATTAGAGTTTTCTTTAATAATAATAATAATAATAATAATAATAATAATAATAATAATAATAATAATAATAAAAAGCTTAAGTAATAAAATAATGAATTTTAGGGTGTACAAGTTGAAGGATCTAAAGGCCATGGCGATATGCAAGTAAAAGGAGCAAGAGCTTCAAATGAAAATTTTGGGAAAAAAAAGTTTATGCTTGTGAGAAATTTTGTGTGAAGAATAAAAAAAAATATTGGGAAAATTTAACTTTTAGGATAAAAAAAATGTTTTGTCTAATAACTATTGCACCAGGTTATAAAAATATTGCTATAGCCTAGTAAAAATTTCAAGTCAACATCTAAATAAATAATAAATCACATAAAAATTAAAAAAAAAATTCAATTTCTAAAAATAAATAAGATAATTAAATTAATTTTTTTATTCCTTTCATTGTTATTAATTTTTTGGAAGAATATGGTTATGTTCTTTGTGTTCTTCCCAAAATATAACTCATATTCTTAGATCAATAGCAACCAAACGATTGGATTTAGAGAAAGGAAAGTTTAGTTAAAGTTGGTCAAACCCGGTTAAACTTAATAAATGGTCTCGAGACCACTGGACTTGGTGAAATTCTTATTCAAATCTTGATCAATAGGATTGAAGAGTATGGTGACATATTGGTGTTGGTGAAATTTGAGATCAATTGGATAGTCAGATTAAGTAAACATAACCATACAAATACACAACACATGTCTATCATGCCCCATACTTAGATTTGAAATCTAATCGTTAGATTTGAAGAATATAATGAAAGGTTAATTCTAGTAAATTATGGTCACAATCAAATAATTGGATTTAGAGAAAAGCGCGGTCAAAGTTTAGTCAAAATTGGTCAAACCCAATCAAACTTAATAGATGGTCCCGATACTACTGGACTTGGTGAAATTCATATTCAAATCTTCATCATTATGATTGGAGAGTATGGTGACATATTGGTGTTGGTAAAATTTGAGACCAATTGGATGGTCAGAATTCACATCAAATTAAAAATACAGGGTTGAGTTCAAGTTACACCTGATATAACTCTAAAAAATGTTACAACACCCAATAACTTATTATTGAATTCATATTTTAAAAAATCCAACCATTGGATTATATGTTCTTCACATATATGCCAAGTTCATTGCCAATCGGATGTAATTTACCATTTGATATTTAGACTCATCTTTTATGCATTATTTTAAACTACAAAAACTTGAATTTAGACAATTGATTGATGACGTGGCTATTAATCTTTAATTACCTTGAAATTTTGTAAGCATAAAAAATATATGAAGATAATGTAATCTAATGGTAGATTTGTCAAAATTCATATCGAATTAAGAAATATAGGGTTGGGTTCAAGTTACACCTGATATAACTCAGAAAAATGTTACACCACCCAATAACTTATTATTGGACTCAGATTTTAAAAATCCAATTATTGGATTACATGTTCTATATGTTCTTAACATGTATGCCAATTTTCATGCCAATCGAATGTAATTTACCATTTGTTTAGTAAACTCATCTTTTATGCATTATTTTAAATTACAAAAACTTGAATTAAGACAATTGATTGATGACATGCCTATTAATTTTTGATCACCTTGAAATTTTTTAACCATAAAAGCTGTATGAAGATAATGTAATCTAATGGTAGATTTGTCAAAATTCACACCGAATTAATAAATATAGGGTTGGGTTCAAGTTACACCTGATGTAACTCTAAAAAATATTACACCACCAAATAACTTATTACTGAATTCATATTTTAAAAATCCAACCGTTAGATTACATGTTCTATATGATTTTAACATACATGCCAATTTTCATGCCAATCGGATGTAATTTACTATTTAATCTATAGACTCATATTTTATGCATTATTTAAAACTACTAGAATTTGAATCTAGACAATTGATTGATGACATGACTATTAATCTTTGATCACCTTAAAATTTTGTAAGCATGAAAAATATATGAAGATAATGTAATCTGACGGTAGATTTGTCAAAATTCACATCGAATTAAAAAATATAGGGTTGGGTTCAAGTTACACCTGTCGTAATTCTGAAAAAAGTTACACCACCCAATAATTTATTATTGAATTCATATTTTAAAAATCCAACTGTTGGATTTCATGCTATATATGTTCTTAACATGCATGCCAATTTTCATGCCAATCAGATATAATTTACCGATGATCTATAAACTCATCTTTTATGCATTATTTTAAACTACAAAAACTTGAATTTAAACATATGATTGATGACATTGTAATTAATATTTGATTACCTTGAAATTTTATAAGCATGAAAAATATATGAAGATAATGTAATCTAACAGTGGATTTGTCAAAATTTACATCGAATTAAGAAATATAGAGTTTGGGTTCAAGTTACACACGATGTAACTCTAAAACATGTTACATCACCCAATAACTTATTATCGAATTTATATTTT
This sequence comes from Lithocarpus polystachyus, assembly GCA_033629205.1. Taxonomy (NCBI): domain Eukaryota; kingdom Viridiplantae; phylum Streptophyta; class Magnoliopsida; order Fagales; family Fagaceae; genus Lithocarpus; species Lithocarpus polystachyus. The sequence goes on along the minus strand of CM066165.1, from coordinate 87,662,197 downwards.
GAAAATCCAACCATTGGATTACATGTTCTATATGTTCTTAACATGCATGTCAATTTTCATGCCAATCAGATGTTATTTACCATTTGATCTATAAACTCATCTTTTATGCATTATTTTAATTGAAAGAAATTTTTATTCATTTTTGTGAGAGAGAGAGAGAGAGAGAGAGAGAGAGAGAGAGAGAGTACAAAGGCTAAAATTCTTGAATTTTAGGCTACCATTTTGAAGTTGAAAGTGCTATCATTTTTTTATGGGTACAATTGTTTAGAAAATAAGGACAGACCTTTCTTATATAGGATATATATAAAAAGTTTTTTTTTTAGACTGTAAACAAAAGGTTCATCTAAAGAATACAAAGTGCTATATGTTTATAAGTTTCTTTTTATTTTTCTTTGAATTTTATAATAACTTTTATCTCCAAAAAAAAAAAAAAAGTATATTTTTATGATTTTTTGCAAAGGTCAATCATGTCCCTTGCAAATAATTTAGTGTTAGTAAGGGCATATTTTTAATCCACACAAAAAATAAACTTTTTGCTAGGAATTTTTATTGTCCCTCAGAAATAATTTGGTGGCAACATTTCCCTCTAAAAATTTTGACATTTTAATGGTTATTTGTGAAGGTCAATCCTAGCCCTCGCAAATAATTTAGTATTAGTGACGGCTTTTTTTTTAATCGTCACAAATAATACACTTTTTGTGAGAGATTTTTAATTGTCCCTCACAAATAATATAGAGAGAAAATTTCCCTCCAAAATATTAGTATTTGTGATGGCTATAACACGCGACAGCTTTTCTTGTTGGTTACAAATATTTCATATTTTACCAAGTATTTGCGAGGGCTTTGATTTGCCATCACAAATAAGATTTTTTGGAGGGCTTTTTGGGTCCGTCAAAAATTCTTGGTCGCTAATAGGCATTTTTTTTTTGGTAGTGAAATTTTGCTTGGAGATGTGTTTTGCTTAATTATTGTCAAATCATAAGGGACAGCAGAATTGATCTGGAATTTTTTTTTTTTTTGAGTTAAAAGTAGTAAAGGAAAAAATATATATATATATGTGTGTGTGTGTGTGTGTGTGTGTGTGTGTGTGTGTTTAAGGATAATGTGTTTGTTACTGTTGTTACTTCTATTCAATACAGGGCCTTGTCAGACAAAGCCACTGATGCTTTCTTCAAACTCAGCAGCACCAGAGCACAGATTCAATCCTATGTCTTTGATGGTATGGATGTTAACTAGACCTTGAAGTTAAGTCACTGTGTTAGTCTTAACAATGAAATTAAAAGAGTCACGTCCTTTACTATTAAATAATGTCCCATGGGTCCGTATTTGTTAGGAAAATAAATAAATTCTGAAAAGTCTGGGCTTTTCTAACTTGATATGGACTTTTTGAGGTTTAGGCCGAGAAGTGTGGACTTCTTTTCTTGCTTGACGTTGACTTTTAAAGTTTCTGCAAAAACAATTGAAATGTCTATTCTTAGTGAAGCAGCTATATAGGATAATCGTTTAATGTTTTAATGTTCTTTATGATATGCTTAATGCATCATGATTTACCATGTACATGATATGCTTTCTTGGACTTGGAAAAGAGATTATTTTAACAATAATGTTCATGTGGACAGAACCATGGAGGTAAGGCATCGGATGTGAGTATTATGAGGACAAATGGTGCCTAGTGACAGAAAAAGAGAGAGAGAAAAAAAAAGGTTCTTATAGTAGTTTTGAAATTTTCTGTATAGGTTGGGGAAAGTTTTTTGTCTCTATTCTTCTAGTTATTAAAGCAAGTATTTCGAAGTTGGTGCTGGATTCTGTATTTGAACTTGAAAAGGTATTTCTTTGTCTTCCAATCTGGTTTAGTATTAGTCAAGTTACAAGGTAAATCTATTTCGTTTTAATATCTTTGAATTTTACATGCATAGCCTATGTCAGCTTAACAATGTGGTTTGAGTTTGTTCAAATGCTTCTCTTGGAAACTGAACCTAATGAACATGTGAAGAGGCTTATGTTGGGAAAATACATGTTTGTATCACATACAAAACATACGCAGCGAAAAATTAACGGATCTACTTCATTTGCAATTGATAACATGTACTATGTAAGTTTCAAAATTTAAGAACAAGAAAGCGTACATTGGTGCAGTGAAATTCAAAACCAAAAAATTAGAAGTACTTAGGAACACTTTTAATCTTCGCTCCAATTCTACTTAATCCCTAAGAAGTGTGATCTCTCAATCAGTTTTCAAGGAGGGAATAAGAGAGTGTCCAACACTCACACACAAACCATTTCATGTTCTCATGTGATTATAATGCAAACCACTCAGAAAACTTACTTGGAAAAACTTGTGAAATTCTGTATGTTTCTCTCCTTATATATAACTGATTATCAAATTGGGCTAGCCTGTTGGACCATTCCAATTGGGCTCTAGTGTGTGGCTTGGAGTGGGACTAAAAGGGAACAAATAAAACTCTAGCTCCAATGGGCCTTAGACTTTTCTGTTAACTTTTGACAAGTCCAAAGTTACCATTAATTATATTCAATACTACTATATGAATATAATTGCACTCTAGGCCTTATTAATAAATTATATCTTAAGACTTTATTATACATGCAACTCCTTCATTAAAATATTCGTAGTAATACAAAGTCATGAATATAGACTGCCACTTTGAAGATTACTACATTTTAATCCTTGAGTACTCGGTTTAATCCTTTACGTTATTCATCATATATTTATGAAATTCAATTTCATAAATATATATTTTAGTAACTCCTTACTAAAGTGGTTGAGCCCAACACTCTGAATAATCAAACCTATTAAACTTATCTCAAGGGAATATTTTATATCTTTGTTAAGAGTTTATGAATTCCATCTTGAGAATATATGTTCCATCAACACTAAATGCGGCTGCCCAACATACTTAGGTTTTGACCATCACTTATAGATCTCACTCCTGATATATCAAAGCAACCTACATCTCGTGATCAGGTCTATTATTCTCTCAGGATTTAGAGTTGATGTAAATAGAAGTCGTGAGATTTATTATTCATTTGACAGTCGTTAAGAGAATAATAAATCTCACAGCGGTCCAGTTCAATATGTCTTAACTCTTAAAACATATTAACATACCAACTAGAAATCTCTATTTCCATGAACAAGACAAATCATTTTAGTTGATATGTTATAGTCTTCGCAGATGAAATGCCCAATTTCATCACCGACTACGAACTAAACTTCTGAGTTTACAAAGAACTTGTGATTTATATTTTCTGTGACTTTTCACATAAATCACATACGATGCATCTCATGAACTAAGATAATGTCCCATTAGTTCATTTATAAATAGTCTTATATAATTAAACAACTTAATTATTTAAGACATGTCAATAAATTAGATTTTAGGGCATAAACCACCCAAACATGTTATGACCGAGAAAAATGCTGGTAAGTGTTCGTTTTGAATTGAACATTGTTTCTCCTCTCCCTTTCTCTGAGTAAGTTTAGCTTCTTTTTCCCTGAATACTAATTAACCTGTTATTGACCATTTACATGTGATGAACAGCTGAATCTAAATACCTGGCTGGGCTTGGTAAGCATGCCAGCTTCAGGCCATTGTAGTTGGGTTGAGGGACAATGTGCTTGCTTTGTCTATGAATGTACCTGGAACTACGTCAAAGGATGTCATGGACATGGTTCTGGTGACTCAATATTTCTACGCAATGAAAGAAATTGGTGCATTGTTAGTGTCCAAGTCTATTTTCATCACACACGGACCAAGTGCTATGAAAGATTGCTTCACAGATTAGAGATGGCCTCCTTAAAGCAAATACCGCTCAAAATGAGTGACTTTATCCTAGCATATATGTTGCACGAGTGGCTTTTCTAATGGTATATGAAATGATTGGCACAAGTATCTAAGATTTGTGTCTTTTATTCTTCTTCTTTTTTTCTTTACGAATTAATTACTGAAGAATTTCTTATAGAATAGTGAAAAACAATCTTAGTGTTGAAGCAAGAACAAATCAAAGATTAGAACTGTTTGTGAAGGAAGAAAGATTGAGAGAAAGAGAAAGAAAGTGAAAGAAAGAGAGAGATACTGTTTGATTAAGAAATCTGAATTTCTTGCTTAATGATAAACTGAAGTGTACAGAGATATTTATAGTACAATCTGTCTATAAATGAATAACAATTAAATCCACATTATAAGGATCTAATCCGTGAAAATAGGAAAAGAAAAACAAATTAAACTAACTGATCTTCGCACCAAAACCAACTGCATTTCTAGCATACCATACGATACCGTTTCTGCTTAATTAATACTTAAGTAACAGCCCATACGAAACATAGCGTTTTATTAAACAACCTTTAGTGAAACGGTGCGTTTCCTCAATATTTGAAAACCAACGGTGACTCCCAAATTCAATTCAGTCTTCTTCAACCTTGAGCCCTCTATTCTGAAATCAACCATTATCATCCTTATGCTTCTTATCCTTGCTCTTTGTTCTAGAAATGCTACTATCACTAACAATTACTTGAGTGAAGATAGAAGGAGCTAGGGAGTGTCTTGCATTGCAAATAAGTGGTGTGGTGTGTGTACATGGTGTTGAACTTGGCCATTGTATTGGCAATGTTCTTTTATAGAATGAAATGTTATTGATTTGGGTATTTTTGCGGTATCCTCAGGTGTTATATGCTATTTTGTAACTGTTGTCTACATTTTGTAACTGTTATAGGTTATCTTCGCGCTTTGACCAATGAGAATTAGAGAACTATTATTAACTAGGGTTGTATGATATATTTTTCATAGTTAGGAGGACTTGGAGACTATAACTACAACTTTGTTAGAGAGAACTAGCTTTTATTATTATTATTATTATTATTATTCATAGTTACAATGAGGAATAAGAAATTTGTACCTTAGACCTTTCAATTATTTGAAATATTAAAAAAATGATAACTGAGCGACAAGGCATTTTTGGCTTGTAAAGAACTTAATAGAGTGAATAAGCACAACCACTAAGAAAAAACAATTTCATGTATAAGTATATTTTTGTACTCATCGAAAAGTATCCTTATTGTAATTATTTGTAATCGGTCTACTAATATTTATGAAGTATTTTTTAATGAAACAATACATATAATAATCCACTATGATTTATGGCCAACCCCAAATTATTGGGATTAAGGCTTTATTAATTGTTGTTGTACGTGTAATACTCCACTAAAGTCACTCAATTAAGAACAACTTCCTCATAGTCCAACCTTTTATGAACCCTGCACCAAAGCAAGAAGAACAATTAGTCAATTGGGATCACCTTCTCTCTTTGTCTTTACTATTTTAGCTTTTTATTATTCATTTTTGGGTAAAATACGCTAAGAATCATTGAACTTTTATGATGTTTTAGTAAGACTTCTTTAGCTTTTCTTTTTTCCCCAATTTAGTTCATAAACCTTGATACTGTAGTAAATATATCCCTTCTCTCCACTCTATCTATTTCACCTTGTTCTGTTTTTCTTTTCTTTTTTTCTTTTTTTTTCCGAATTATTAAAAACCCAAACGATGGAAGGGGTCCATTTGCTGCACATTAGCTGATTCAGTGCAAAAAATGTTAAAATAGACGGAAATGGACAGAAGGGGTCCATCTACTATTCTACTACAGTTTCAGTATGTACTAAATTTGTGAAAAATAAAAAGACGAGGGGGACTTAAAAGTCTGCAATTACATAAAAGTTTAGGCGGCCTTAGTTCATTTTATCCGTTTTTTTCTCCACCTATTTGTATTTGTGTGAGTGCTTGAGGGAGAGAGAGAGAGAGAGAGAGAGAGAGAGAGAGAGAGATAAATTTACTTGTTGCAGTCCATGCTATCAGAAATGGGGAAGCTAAGATGGGTGTGGCACATGATAGGAAGAGAATTGATACGTGAGGCAAGCAAGCGAGGTTGTGTTCCCTTGACACTAGCCTGAATGCAAAAGCAGATTGTCCGAGGCCCAAGCCCGTGCTTTGCTAATTTATTTAGCTTCTCTACGTGTCGACAACATATCTTTGTTGGTACGTAGTAGAACCCAACGAGGAAGGCCAAGCAGTCAGGGAAATACTCAAACACATGCTCACAAACAGGGTACTGAGCCAGATTTGACTGATGAGACATGTCTAGCCTAGAAACTACGAGCAAGAATATTAAAAACACAATTGGACGAGTCATTGCTGAATTTTTTTTTCTTTTTTTTTTTTGTACATATAAAAGCATAATTAGTAAATATGTATAATGTTATCGATATTTATTAAAGGTGGTATTATATAAGAATTTAATAAATTTTGTTGCCAGTGGAACCAAAGGATGAGCGAGTTCGTTAGAGCCACGCATGCATGCAATTCTCATGCTCCCTGAATTGCTCAAACTTGCTCCAGTACTCTTGAAAAGTAGGAGGGTTACGTGTAACAATTAATATACAGTACGAAAAGCTTTTCATTATGCACGGTACCGTTACGTGATATTTGGGAATTGTCTACAAAATTCACCAAAATTATTCTCGGGATTTATAGCATCACTCTAATTTGAAGTAGTCAGATCTAATAAATTACAAATGAGCTAGGACTAAAGAAATATATATACTTCAGAATTCAAGCCTTTAATTTCTTATTAAACTTGATCTTTTCAGTTTGCTCCGTTGGCATGAGCCTAGCTTAAAATGATTTTAAGAAAATAAGACAGTTACCAAGACAATGTTTTTTCCTAATATGTTGGGTCCTTCACAATGCATGCAAAAAAAAAAAAAAAAAAAAAAAAAAAAAAAAAAATTGTCAACTTAATTATTCTAAGTAACAAAGAGAGCTAGCTCAACTGGTTGACAGATTTTGATATTTTCAACGTAAATATTCAGGATCAAATCTCTCCACCCCAAAATAAAAATGTATCAAAAAAAAAATTTATTCTTCAAGTAAGGTTTTTCTTCTTTTATTTTCTTACCGTAATTTTTCAAGAAAGGTTTATGATACAAAAATTTTCATAATCATTTCATAAAAGATAATAAGTTGTGATTAGAATCACATCATTTTCACATGGACCGTCTAATTGCACCACTTTTATTAATGCAAATATTTAAAAATTACATTTTTACTATTATGAGAAAGATTGTAAAAAAAGTTTTCTACCGAACACTAATTCAAAAGATTTAAATTATTTAATAGATAACTCTCTCTAGCTTTCGGAGTATCAATATGGGTGAATCCAATGCAGATAGGATATTATGGCTTTGGTTTCAATGAATACATGTAAATCGAGGATCAGTAATTGAAGCATTTAGCCTAGAGACTAGATAGCCAGGACGCAGTTCCAGCGGTTGCTTCCTTCGAATTCTAAGAGACTAGAGAGATCCTTTCTCTCCAATTTCTAAGAAGATCCCTTTCGTCTTCTCTGATTCATGCAGGTATAGTAAGTTCTAAATTTATTTTGCATGTTTGTTTTTGTCATTGCCATGCTTATTTTCATAGTTACCATGATTGTTTTCACATCTTTATAATAGCTATGATCGTATGTTCACAAAACCATGATTAAATTGCTCACATGAAAACTATCCAAATAAGTTTAACAACACTCATGCATTAACATAGATTTAACTCTTGATCTAAGATTATTACATTGTTTAGATTTCATAGATCTATGTTTTATATGATTTAGTTTTCAGATCAGAAATTTTCTTTGTAAAAAGCATTATACTTTCTACAGCAAAAATTATTTTTGAAACCCTTTTTCAAAATCCACTTAGATTCATATCCAAACCAGATCTGTGTTAGGAATCCGGTGGTTCCTAATGGGGATGAATAGGAATTATAGGGGGATGGATGGGAATGTAGGGAAATTGACTTAATTAGAGGTAGTCACTCTCCATAGAGAGAGAGAGAGAGAGAGAGAGAGAGAGATGCACTAATGCACTAAGAAGTTGGTTTATTCTTCAATTGATATCTCATCTTGGATTACAATCATGTATTTATAGGAGACTAGCTCTAATCTCATTGGCTTGCATGGCCTCATCCTATTGGTTCTATCATGTGAAGTTTCTTTTACAATCATGTGAAGTTTCTTTTACAAAAATATTTACATTTACGAACATAATAAAAATCAGATTTGAATATATTTTCATAAAGATGTCATATATTCATGATTAAAAATCAAAACTGAGAATTCCTTCGCAAAAATGTTTCCAATTTCATAATAAAAACCAGATCTGAATATTTTTCATAAACTCATTGTTTTTCACATAATAAAAACCAGATCTGAATATTTTTCATAAACTCATTGTTTTCCACATAATAAAAATTTGATCTGAATATTTTTCATCAAAGCATTGTTTTTTTCATGTTATAAAAATTAATCTAAATCTTTCCCATAAAAATGACATTCTTTTTCATAACAAAAATCAAATCTGAATTTATTTTCAATAAAATGATTCTTTTTCTTTGATAAAAAAGCAGATCTAAACTTTCTTATAAATCTCATTTCCTTTTATGAAATTTAAATCTTTTGCATGGAGTAAGAAATAGATCTATAGAGATTTTAGATTTAAGAAAACTAACAATTGCATATTACATTTCAAAGTTTACTGTATCATATGTCAATGATTGTGTGGGTGCATAGATGGTCATTTGTAGCCTAGGAGACTGGATTTTTCCAGACAAAGTGGATGCCTAACAACTTCCCTCTTTGTAACCTAGCCCCTAAATCTAGTTTTTTTGGTTCAAGATTAGTGTTTTATCACTTTCTTTGGTAGAATGTAATAGGACCAAAACTTTGTAATTTTTACTTAGATTGTAATTAGGACCAAAGCTATGTAATATCTACCAATTGTGATATTCTTGATATAATGAACATTCAATGCAATTCAATCATTCAATTTTACAGTTTTAGTTTTTTTTATTTTTTTCAATTTAAAAAATAAGTAACTACTCCACAATTAATTAACCCAAAGAGGTTCCAAGTATCCTCTTTTGAGAGTTTCCCAGCATGGGTCTCTCACACAATGCAATAGGATAATATTTAACCATCGAAGGAAAAAAAAATCCCCAAATAATAACTCAAAATCCAGAATTAAATTGCATCAACCTAAAGTATAGAACATAAAAATTCACCAATCTAAAATAGAGATGCAAGAAAAATAAATAAAAATAAATCCACCAAAAATGAAAAAAAAAAGTTGAGAAGAGAAAGAGAGAATTCACATTTTGTGTGTGGGAAAAGTATGTAGAGAGAGAGAGGGAGAGAGAGAGAGAGAGAAACAAAATCATAGTAATAGGATGAGAATGAGAATAGCCAAAATAAAGGAAGATAAAAGGATAGAGAAGGAGTGATATAAGGTAGAGAATAGTGGAGAATTGAAAAGCTAAAAGGGAAGGAGAAATGTTGTAAAAAGTGTAACAATAAGTGGAGAACTTAATAATAAGAAGAATAGTTATAAATAAGAGAGAGATGGTAGTTTCATTGTTAAATAATAGAGTTTCTAATTCACCTTAAATGATTAAATGTTAAAAAATATATTTGAAAAATTGGAAAGAAAATGGATAATAATATAGCTACTGATGTGGCTCAACTGAAATGTAATAACAATAAATATTACACTTCAGCTTTTAGATATACTAGTTGGAAATCCGTGTGATGCATGAGAAATTTTTGCTTAAAAGTATGTTGGTCTCGAGTTTTGCATAGAAAGTAAAATTAAATTATATTAATCTCAAACTGAAACAATAAACACGACATGAAGAATTGAAAAAAAAAAAAATTTTGGTGTGCATTTAACTAAAAGTTTCTGTAGTCCTCTCTGGTTTCTACCATATGGGATATCGAAAATATTTTTGCAATACATTTATTCTTTTTTAAAAAAATTAGAGTAATTTTATATCTTCCTTGACCTTACATCTTCATTAGTTTACACGGAATGGCTAAATTAAGACTTGAAAAATGAGTAGGAATGTTAGTTTGGTTGGATGGGATCACTGAATTTAGACTGCAAAACCGTTGTTTGCAAAGAAGTAGAAGAGTGTGTGTAGTCCAAAGGGAAGCTTGTATGGAGAAAGAGAGCTTCTAAGTGAGCCAGTGTCATGGCTTTCAAGTTTCATCTACACGTGGGGTAGGAGAAAGAGAATTTGTAAGTGGGTTAGAGTCTTGGCTTTCATCTACACATGGGAAATGATCATGTTTGGGTCATAATATGTAAGGAAATATGTAGGCTTGGGCTTTTCATAAGGTTTGGTTTGATTTGGTATAATTTCCAACAGCAGTCCATCTTTTAGATAAAAATAAAAATAATTTAACCTGATCTGTTGGGTAAAAGTAAAACAGTTAATAAGAAGAGGTTAAAGAGGCTAATTGCAAAATTAGCGCGCCACATGGCAAGACCTTATGCTCTCCCGCATGAGGTCTCTGTTTTTCTATATATATATGTGTGTGTGTGTGTGTGTGTGTGTGTGTGTGTGTGTGTGTGTGTGTGTGTGTATTCAAGCCATTGCTACATAAATATTCATTAGAGATTCTTAAATTTTGTTCTGAATATATTAAGAGAAGTCTTGATACTTCACAACATGGAATGAAACCAAATTACTACAAAACAAACAATTTTATAAATCATATTTTTTGAAAGGTAACAATGGTAGAACGGTGGATGATAAAGTTGAAGCGATTTCAAAAAATGATCCCCTTGATTTAAACTGACATCCAAATGCTCAATTTTTTCACATCTAGAAAATTGAAGTTCTTCATAATTTTTTGACCAATAGAAGTTTTTTGAATTCCCAGCAACTCAATTGCAACCTCCCTCATTGTAGGATGTTTCCTTCCATTCAAGTGCAAACATCTTTTTGCAAGGTTAGCAACAATGATGACCTCTTCCTTATCACTTTCCTTCTTTAATCAGTCATCAAGAATATCAAATAGATGGTTCTCCTTCATTGAATGAAGAAAATATGCGGATAAACTTTTATCTACTTCTGACCTTGTTGAAGAAACAAGTTTTTCTCCAGTTAAGAGCTCAACAAGGACTATTCCAAAACTATACACATCACTCTTTTCTATGAACTGCCTTGTTTGGAAGTATTCTGGGTCCATGTATCCAAAAGTTCCATAAACTAGGGTGGTTACATGAGTTTAGTCAACCGTTATTGACTTTGATGTCCCAAAATCTGCTACTTTTGTTTTGTACTTTTTATCTAAGAGTATGTTTGTGGACTTTATGTCTCTATGATAAATTGGTGAGGTAGCTACTGAGTGTAAGTAGAAAAAGAGATCCTGCAATTTCTATGGAGATCCTTAAATGCATATTCCAAGTTAATGGAAACTCTTCATTTTCATCATGGAGATACAGGAAGAGTGTCCCATTTGGAATGAATTCATAAACCAATAAAGGAACTTCTGTCTCCAAACAACACCCAATTAGCTTAACCACATTTCTATGGTTAACTTTTGAAAAAATAAAAATCTCATGAATTGTTTGACATTCCCCTCTTGCATTGTTTTGCACTTATTAATTGCAATAATTCTTCCCTCACTTAACATTCCTTTGAAAACTGTACCTTGACCACCCTTACTAACTATTCTATTTTCACTAAAATGGTCTATTGCCTTTTCCAACTCCTTCAAATTGAATAATTTTATATTTGAATATTGTTTTCATTTGAAGATAATTGTTGTTGTAACAATAAACCACCATTCTTTTTGAAGAATTTTTTCTTAAGCTTGATTTCACTTCTCTTCTTTATCACATTGAATAAAACCAATGTAATGGTTATTAGAAATAATGCTCCAAAGCTTGTACCAAGACCTGCATAAGTCAAACAAAAAAAAAAAAAAAATGAAATATCAATAGTTTTTGTATATAAAATACGATTGTCTAAACTAGAGTCTTGATAAGAAGTACCCTACTTTTTTTTAGTAGAAGTTACTAATTCTTCCAAATTATGTTCCACTCTTTCCTAAAGTCGAAATTAATGTTAACTTCTAATTAATTTCTCCATAAAAAAGGAAAATGAAATGGTTTTACTTTAATTTCAAATAATTAGTACATATGTGCAATGATCAAATGTGTTCCAATTATCAAAAAAATAAATTAAAAAAAAAAAAAAAAAAACCTCTCTTGTGACAACACCACCTGAGTACAGTCACCTTCAGTCATCTACACAAAAAGGATTTTTGTGTTCAGACCCAAAGTGTTTCTTCAGGGAGCCTAGCTATAATAGAAGAGAAATAGGTTGGAGTGATTGTAGTGAGTTGGAGGCTTGTGATGTTGATGACTACATGGTTGACCCGTTGGTCCCATACTCCCGTACAGTATTAATGTATTAACGTACACCACCTTTCAATGAGTACATGTTGCTAAACTGGATAAGGAAGCCATTTCTTAGTGTAATAGATCCTTCTCGAGATATTTCATAGTGTGATTTCTATTAGATGCAGGCTATTTCTTAGTTTGCCCCATGCAAAACTTAATTCGATCATGAAGCTTGGCACTAATAAGAGATGGTGAGTGCTAGGCAAACAACAAAGATTTTACGTTTTCAAAGTTGAGTACATCAATGATCTTGAACACATACAATGCGAAGGCTGGCAACAAGGGGAGGAGCCAGGAATTATTGTTTGTGGGGCCAACATGGCAAGCTATACTGTTTTGAACTGGAACTTAGAATACTAGCAACCAACGATTGTCTATTCGTAAGGGATAGAGAGAGTACTCCTCATGGGAGACATATATGAAGAAGATAAAACAATTCCTGTAAGGAGTTTCCCCACACTAGTCTCTGAAGATGAGTCTCTTCTGCGTAGGCTGAACAACTCGGGGCCTAGGCTGTGACTTCCATAAGGATGAAGTCCTACTTAACACAACTGGCAAGGGAGTAGTTTGTGTCCTCCTTTAGCCAACAGGCTAATGCACAGAGACCCAATACTCAGATACTTCATTATTTCAGATATTTCAATAATGAAGTCCTACTTTCCAAGTCTTCGGAATTCCAAATAATTATAACAAAAGACATGGTGAAACATTTTTCATGATTTTATACTTCTATACCACACGTTTTCAAGATTAAAGGAATCTAGCCGATCAAAGACTAAAAAAAAGTGGTGATAAATAAATAAATAAATATATATATATATATATATATTCTCAAACTTTTCTTAGCTGTTACTTTGACAATCTCGGCCTTGTTTGATCCGTTTTGTGTGTTCTATTCAATGCAAATTTTTTACAAATAGGCAAAAGGAAGAAGAGAAGACTATAAGACTTAACTTTCCAAGTCTTTACTTCTAGAAAAAAAAAACTTTCCAAGTCTTCGGCATTCCAAACAATTATTACAAAAGATATGGTGAAACGTTTTCATGGTTTTATACTTTTGTACCACACGTTTTCAAGATTGAAGGTATCTAGCAAATCAAAGACTAAAAATATAGTGGTGATAAATAGATAAATATATAAATATATATATATATATATATTCTCAAACATTTCTTAGCTATTACTTTGATAATCTCGGCCTTGTTTGATCCGTTTTGTGTGTTCTATTATATGCAAAAATTTTCCATTACAATTAGGCAAATGGATGTGACAAATTTTGTTCATCCCACCGTATCTAGCCGATCAAAGACTAAAAAGGAAGGGGTGATAAATAAATAAATAAATATATATATATATATATATATATTCTCAAACTTTTCTTAGCCGTTACTTTGACAATCTCGGCCTTGTTTGATCTGTTTTGTATGTTCTAGTCTATGCAAATTTTTTACAAATAGGCAAAAGGAAGAAAGGAAGACTATAACACATAACTTTCCAAGTCTTTACTTCTAGGGAAAAAAATGAAAAAAAAAAAAAAAAAAAACTTTCCAAGTCTTCGGAATTCCAAACAATTATTACAAAAGACATGGTGAAACATTTTTCATGATTTTATACTTCTATACCACACGTTTTCAAGATTGAAAGAATCTAGCCGATCAAAGACTAAAAAGAAAGTGGTGATAAATAAATAAATATATATATATATATATATATATATATTCTCGAACTTTTCTTAGCTGTTACTTTGACAATCTCAGCCTTGTTTGATCTGTTTTGTGTGTTCTATTCTATGCAAAATTTTTACAAATAGGCAAAAGGAAGAAAAGAAGAATATAACACTTAACTTTCCAAGTCTTTACTTCTAGAAAAAAAAAAAAAAAAAAAACTTTCCAAGTCTTTAGAATTCCAAACAATTATTACAAAAGATATGGTGAAACGTTTTCATGGTTTTATACTTCTGTACCACACGTTTTCAAGATTGAAGGAATCTAGCAAATCAAAGACTAAAAAAATAGTGGTGATAAATAGATAAATATATATATATATATATATATTCTCAAACATTTCTTAGCTATTACTTTGACAATCTCGGCCTTGTTTGATCCGTTTTGTGTGTTCTATTATATGCAAAAATTTTCCATTACAATTAGGCAAATGGATGTGACAGATTTTGCTCATCCCACCGTATCAAAGACTAAAAAAGAAGTGGTGATAAATAAATAAATATATATATATATATATATATATTCTCAAACTTTTCTTAGCCGTTACTTTGACAATCTCGGCCTTGTTTGATCCATTTTGTATGTTCTATTCTATGCAAATTTTTTACAAATAGGCAAAAGGAAGAAAGGAAGACTATAACACATAACTTTCCAAGTCTTTACTTCTAGGGAAAAAAATATGAAAAAAAAAAAAAAAAAAACTTTCCAAGTCTTCGGAATTCCAAACAATTATTACAAAAGACATGGTGAAACGTTTTTCATGATTTTATACTTCTGTACCACACGTTTTCAAGATTGAAGGAATCTAGCAGATCAAAGACTAAAAAAATAGTGGTGATAAATATATATATATATATATATATATTCTCAAACATTTCTTAGCTATTACTTTGACAATCTCGGCCTCGTTTGATCCATTTTGTGCTCTATTATATGCAAATTTTTTCCATTACAAATAGGCAAATGGATGTGACAGATTTTGTTCGTCCCACCGTTTCTTGCATAAAATGTACATATTTATTTAAGCTATCTAATGTATAATATCCTATTTATTGATTATCTTGCATATTTGTTTTCTTATCCCTTAAACTCTCTCTCTCTCTCTCTCTCTCTCTCTCTCTCTCTCTCTCTCTCTCTACCATAGTATTATTTAATTTTATGTATTCTAGTAGAAATCTTGTGCTATAAATTAAAATTTTATGTAAAAGAAAGAAAGCATTTTACTAATACTATTGAAACCGTTTTAATAATTAGTGAGTCATGAGTAAATTAACTATCTTAATTAATAATTAGTTAGTCACATGACAAAACTTTTTAATTTTACGTGCAGTATATCCTAAGTCACTGCTGGAGCAGGACATGTAACATGTAGTTTACTACATTAAAAAAAAAAAAAAAAAAAAACTATAATAGAAGATCAAAAATAAGTATAGTAGAATTTCTATTTTGTAAAAAAAAAAATAAGTATTAATTTTTTTTTAATTTTTAATAAATGCACTTTAGGTGTAATAGAATATTAAATTTATTAAAGCTTAGGTAATATAGTTTTGAGGAATAAACATCTTAAAAATTAATAAGAAACTTGATATTTTGGTAATATAGTTTCATTTAAACTAAATTATTTAAAACACAAAACTATAATAGATTATCGAAAAATAAGTATTAAATTTTATTTTTGTGGGGGCCAGAGCCCAGGTCTGGCATTGGGCCTTGGGCCTGTCCGAGGGGACACATCTCCTCGGACAACCTCGGCCCAAGCCATACGCAGGCCCAATCAGCTAAGATAAGCTCCACAAGAGGTCCGGCATTGGGCGTGTACGCCTGAAGCACGGTCGCAAGCGAAATTGGGGATGCCTAAAGAGAAGTATGACTGTCCCGCATTAAATGTACAACAGCTACTTTTCTGGCCGCATTTATGTGGAGGGGACACCTAAAGAGTGCTGCCTTGACAACTACAACCCACGGGGAGCTGAACAAGGTGGCTGACGGGACAAGTACTCAAGTGGTGACTTGGATGGTTGACAAGTGGAGGCTCAGGATCACCCGGGGAGGGGATATATAATGTGAGGAACCCCTGAATGAAAGGGGGGGAGAGAAACTTGTATGAAGTAAAAAGTGAATAAAACAAAGAAAGGCTTTCCGGAATAAGAAAAAAGAGCATCTTCCTTGAAGGAATGTTGACAACCCCCATGGCTACCGGCCTGTTATTCTGCTCACGTTAGCCCAGCCTTCCAACCCACTTCTCTACAAATTTATTGTCGGAGTTCTTGGGCTTGAGCTCCTGCACCTCATTGGGCTTAGAACTCAAGATCAGGTCCCCACAATTGGCGCCGTCTGTGGGGAGGTTGTTTCGTAAAACTGTGAGCGTAACGGGCCAGCATGGCAGGGTCAAACGTGAGAGAGACCGCAAAACTAATGCACGTACTGTGCATGGCAATAAAAGCCGTTCCCGAGCAAGAAGCCACGCCTCCCAGAGACCCAACGACACCAGGGCTTTACAACTGCAAATCAACGAGCTAAAAAAGAAGTTACGCAACGCCCGACGAAGGCGAGACTCGTCAAGCCCTAGTAGCTCCACCGAAGATGAAGAAGACGATGACTACAGGAGAAGGTCAAGGACTCCCCCGAGCGAGTCTTTCTCACACGTAGAAGAGTACCGCCACGGGCATAAGCGCGAGGGCTTATCTCATGGAAGCCCGGGAGGTGATGCCATGAGTAAAGCATTGTACCAGATCTCCAAGTCACCTTTTATGCGTAAGATCAAAGCAGCAAATCTCCCACGACGTTTCCACCAGCCCACGTTCACCCTCTACAACGGTCGAACCGACCCCATGGAGCACGTCAGCCACTTTAACCAGAAGATGGCGGTCCATTCCAAGGACGAGGCTCTAATGTGCAAGATTTTTCCGTCCAGCCTGGGACCGGTGGCGATGAGATGGTTCGATGGCCTTAAGGCCGAGTCCATAAACTCCTTCCAAGAGCTTACCAGGGCATTCGATTCTTGTTTCATCACATGCAGCCGAGTCCCCCGGCCCTTGGGATCACTGCTGTCCCTGTCCATACGAGAAGGGGAAACCCTAAAAGCCTATTCCGACAGATACTGGGAGATGTTTAACGAGATAGACGGGGAGCTTGACGAGGTTGCTGTCAGCACCTTCAAGCTCGGCCTACCAGCCGAGCATGGGCTGAGAAAGTCCCTCACAGGCAAGCCAGTCACTAGCGTGCGCCAGCTTATGGATCGTATTGACAAATATAAGAGGGTCGAAGAGGACCAGTTGCAGGGGAAGGGCAAGGCTAAGGTTATCCCCCAGGAGCGGAGGGATTTCAGGTCGGACGGGTATAAGGATGGACGGCCGAGGAGAGAGTTCGCCGGCCAGCTCGGAAATGCCAGCGTGCGTGCGGTTAATACCGTGTTCCAGGAACCTGTGCACCAGGTCCTGGAAAAGATCAAGCACGAACTATTCTTCAAATGGCCGCCAAAGATGGCAGGAGACCCCATGAGGTGTAACAGGAACCTGTACTGCCAATACCATCAAGAACCAGGGCACACCACTGAGAACTGTCAAAACTTGTGGAACCACCTTGACGAGCTTATTCGAGAAGGACGGCTTGGACACCTGCTGCACCATACCAGTGGCGGGCAGAACCAACCCCGAGCGAACATAGTCATGAGGCCCCCAGTGGGCATGATAAACATCATCTTCGCAGCACCAGGGAGAACCGGCTCATGCCCATCAAGAGTAATGTCAGTGACCCGACCCTCGTCCGAGGGCAGCGCTTCGAACTTGAAGAGGGCAAGAACGGATGGCACGCCGGCCCTAAGCTTCTCGGAGGAAGACAAGGTGGGAACCATACAGCCTCACGATGACGCTCTAGTAATAACACTCAGGATCGACGGGTATGACGTGAAAAGAGTAATGGTGGACGACAGAAGTGGCGCCGAGATCATGTATCCCAACCTCTATAAGGGGCTCGGCCTCAAGGCCGAGGACCTGACACCGTATACCTCCCCTCTCGTGAGCTTCGACGGAAAGACGGTTATCCCAAGAGGCCAGATTAGGCTACCCGTCCAGACGGGCCCGGAGGTGGTGGAAGTAGACTTCATCGTGGTGGACACTTATTCGCCCTACACGGCCATCGTCGCCAGACCCTGGCTCCACACGTTAGGGGCCGTCGCCTCCACCCTGCACCAAAAGGTGAAGTTCCCCTCTGGGGGGCAGGTCATAGAAATCGTCGGATGTCAGACCACGGCGAGACAATGCTTGGTGGCAGCCATTACGCACCGGCCGGAAGCGGAACCCATAGCCCCCACCCAAAATGACTTATAGCAATCAAAGGGCCCGGGCGAGCCAACTGATGCGCTCTCCGAGGAGGCAAGGTGCGAGGAGTTGGAGGAAGTTGTGATCGGAGATGACCCCGAGAGATTTTTCCAGGTCGGCTCTCAGCTGCCCCCTCCGGAGAAAGAGCGGCTGGCCGAGTTCCTCAAAGAGAATTTGGACGTGTTTGCATGGAGCGCCTATGAGGCCCCGGGTGTTGACCCAAATTTTGCATGCCACTACCTAAACGTTAACCCCTCCATCACTCCAAAGAAGCAACCCCTTCGGCATCCATCCAAAGAGCACGCCGACGCCGTGAGGACCGAAGTGACAAAGCTCAAAGAGGCAGGGGCTATCAAGGAAGTTTTCTATCCCGAGTGGCTGGCCAACACGGTTGTTGTCAAAAAGAAGAGCAGGAAGTGGCGAGTTTGTGTAGACTTCACAGACCTTCCCCATGCCTCGGATAGACCAACTAGTGGACGCAACTGCGGGCCACCCTCGGATGAGCTTCTTGGACGCCTTCCAAGGGTATCACCAAATCCCCTTGGCTCTAGAGGATCAAGAAAAGACTGCTTTCGTCACGCCCACGGGGAACTACCACTACAAAGTAATGCCCTTCGGATTGAAGAACGTGGGGTCCACTTACCAAAGGATGATGACCAAGATGTTTGAACCGCAGCTTGGCAAGAACGTAGAAGTGTACATAGACAACATGGTAGTAAAAAGCAAGAAGGAGGCCGACCACGTGGAGGACCTCAGGGGTGTGTTTGAAACCCTGAGGAAGCATAAACTGCGCCTCAACGCCTCCAAGTGCTCGTTTGGAGTCGGATCAGGGAAATTCTTGGGCTACATGGTCACCCACAAGGGGATCGAAGTCAACCCTGACCAGATCAAGGCCATTAACTGCCTACAGCCACCTTGGAATCCCAAAGAGGTTCAGAAGCTCACAGGAATGATCGCTGCCCTGAGCCGGTTCATTTCCCGATCGGCAGACAGGTGCAGACCTTTTTTTCTCTTGATGAACAAGTGGAAAGGGTACGAATGGACCGAAGAGTGCGACTCGACTTTCCAGCTACTCAAACAGTACCTCTCTCGGCCACCGATCATGTCCAGCCCTAAAGCCAACGAGGTCCTGTTCGCCTACATTGCTGTGGCCCTACACGCGGTAAGCCCAGTGTTGATACGAGTGGACGACGGGGTGCAGCGGCCGGTCTACTACATTAGCAAGTCATTGCACGAGGCTTAGGTTCGTTACTTACCGTTGGAGAAGGCCATCCTGGCGGTGGTCCATGCTACACGGAAACTTCCCCACTACTTCCAAGCCCATACCATCGTCGTTCTAACGCAGCTCCCGCTCAGGTCCGTGCTTCGGAGCGCCGACTACACAGGGAGAGTTCCTAAATGGGGAACGATCCTAAGGGCTTTTGACATTAAGTACATGCCGCGCACCTCCATCAAGGGCCAGGTCATTGCCGATCTGGTAGCCGAGTTCGCCGAGCCCGCTTTGGAGGGGACATCCGGGGCATCTGGCGCCGACCTAAGGGCGGTAGGCCTGATCTCCCTCCAAGAGCCTGCTTGTTGGAAGGTGTACATTGATGGGGCATCAAACCAAAGAGGCTCTGGAGTGGGGCTAGTCCTCACCTCTCCCGAGGGGCTTATTATTGAAAAAGCGCTAAGACTGGGCTTCTCGGCCACGAACAATGAGACCGAGTACGAAGCCCTACTGAAAGGGATGTCCATGGTTGAAAAGCTCGGCAGAAAAAGGGTGAATGTGTACTCGGACTCGAGGTTGGTAGTGGGCCAGGTGAACGGAGATCTAGAAGCCAGAGATGGAAGAATGCAGGAATACGTTGGCCGAGCCGGACTCCTAAGGTCACACTTCGACTCCTTCACCCTGCAGCATATACCAAGAAGCAGAAACACGCATGCCGACTCCTTGGCCACACTAGCCACCTCCTCGGCCCATAGCCTCCCTAGGATCATACTGGTGGAAGACTTGCACGCGCCCACGGGGGCAAAGAGGGATGCCACCTGTGTCCATCAAGTCAAGGCGGGTACCAGCTGGATGGACCTTGTGACACTATTTTTGAGTGAGGACATCCTCCCCGAGGACAAGGGAGAAGCCGACAAGATCCGACGGAAGGCCTCAAGGTTTTGGCTATCGGAGGAGCGGAAGCTGTACAGACGGTCTTTTTCCAGACCGTACCTGCTGTGCGTCCACCCCGAAGTAACAGAGTTACTCTTGGAAGAAATGCATGAAGGAATCTGTGGAAGCCACACCGGAGGAAGATCCTTCTCGCACAGAGCCATCACCCAAGGCTACTGGTGGCCCAACATGAAAAAGGAAGCGCAAGAGTACGTAAAGAAATGCGACCAGTGCCAAAGGTTCGCGCCAAATATGCATCAGCCAGGCGGAGTCCTTAACCCCCTGTCCAGCCCGTGGCCGTTCGCTTAGTAGGGCTTAGACATTGTAGGCCCTTTCCCCAAAGCCGTCGGCAACAGAAAATACCCCCTGGTCGGCACAGACTACTTCACCAAATAGGTAGAGGCCGAACTGTTAGCAAACATCAGAGACGTAGACGTCAAGAAGTTCATTTGGAGAAACATCGTCACCCGATTCGGAGTCCCTCACACCCTCATCTTGGATAACGGCCTCCAATTCGACAGCAAAGCCTTCAGGCGCTATTGCAGCAGCCTTATAATTAAGAATCGTTACTCCATTCCTGCCTACCCGCAGGGGAACGGACAGGCCGAGGCCATAAACAAGACCATAGTGGACGGTCTTAAGAAAAGGCTAGACGATGCGAAGGGAAGGTGGGTGGAAGAGCTACCTCACGTCCTCTGGACCTATCGAACTACGCCGCGGAGATCAACAGGAGAAACTCCCTTCTCGTTAACCTATGGAGCCGAGGCCGTAATTCCGTTGGAAACCGGCTTCCCAACGCTAAGAACCACCTGTTTTAGCCCGAGGAGTAACGACGAGTTGCTGGGGAAAAGCTTGGACCTACTAGACGAGCGAAGGGAAAATGTGAGGGTCCAACTGGCATACTACCAAAACAAACTCAAGCAGGGCTACGACGCCCACATTAGGCTAAGGCCCCTGGCGGTAGGAGACCTGGTACTAAGGAAAATCGTGGGCAACACCAGGAACCCTACCTGGGGGAAGCTAGGACCCAATTGGGAAGGTCATACCGCATCACTTCAGTAGCAGGCATTGGTGCGTACTACCTCAAAGACCTAGATGAAAAAACTGTACCACACCCACGGAATGTAAATAACCTGAAAATGTACTATTATTAATGAAAGTTCCCTTTTATCCCTTACTTGTTCTATTTCTCCCGCTGCTACTGCATTCAATTTTATCAGTATTCAAACAGAACTTAAGCGAATGTAGCGTCCTCGGACCTCACTCTTAAGGGAAATTAACACTCTGATCAAATTTTACAAGTGTTCAAACAGAACTTAAGCGAATGTAGCGTCCTCGGACCTCACTTTTAAGGGAAATTAACACTGTGTCCAATTTTACAAGTGTTCAAACAGAACTTAAGCGAATGTAGCGTCCTCGGACCTCACTCTTAAGGGAAATTAACACTGCGTCAAATTTTATCAGTGTTTAAACAGAACTTAAGCGAATGTAGTGTTCTCGGACCTCACTCTTAAGGGAAATTAACACTGCATCAAATTTTATAAGTGTTCAAACAGAACTTAAGCGAATGTAGCGTCCTCGGACCTCACTCTTAAGGGAAATTAACACTGCGTCCAATTTTACAAGTGTTCAAACAGAACTTAAGCGAATGTAGCGTCCTCGGACCTCACTCTTAAGGGAAATTAACACTGCGTCCAATTTTACAAGTGTTCAAACAGAACTTAAGCGAATGTAGCGTCCTCGGACCTCACTCTTAAGGGAAATTAACACTGCGTTCAATCTTATAAGTGTTCAAACAGAACTTAAGCGAATGTAGCGTCCTCGGACCTCACTCTTAAGGGAAATTAACACTCCGATCAATCTTTATAAGTGTTCAAACATAACCTAAGTGTTCAAACAATCCTATGTTCCATTTTCATAAAGTGTTAAAACAGAAGTTTAGGAGAACAAAAAGAATAGCGATAAATCAACAAAAGTACGGTCCTTCTTCATTTAACACAAAAGATTACAGTACTTGTTCTCGTTAAAACACAAAAAGTACAACATTTCTTCTGTTACAAGCAAGACGCAAAATAAAAATTCCTACAATTAAGCTCTTGGCTGGGCACCCTCGGGCGCTTCGGAAGGCGGGCCGTCAGCTTTAGGATCGGCCTCGGCATCCTTGGCCTTGGAGACTACTTGGCTAATGGTAAGCTCGTCTTCAGGAAGTTGAGCTTCCAAGGAAGGCTGGTCCCCCTCGCCCATCTCCACCCCCTCGGGAACTTTGTCATCAACAGCAGGGGCTTCAATGGTGAGGAGGGGCTCAGGGTCAGCAAGTTCGCGGATGTCCTCCGGAAAGAAGATGCTTTCAACCCTCCTGAGCTCCGAGTCCATAGGGACCCCTGCCCGATCCATGGCCACTCCCCAGGACTCGGTGCAGTAGTCCCTGCACACCACGGCCACCTCCTTGACGAGCTGTTTCTCAGTGTCAAGCACGCCGCGTTCATATGAGGCCTCCACCGCTACCTCGGCGGCCTCCCTGGCTATCCGAGCCTCCTCCTTGGCCTTCCGAAGCTCGGCCATTAGATCAAGCACCTTCTGCTTCTCCGTGGCCAGGTTGATCTCGGTCACGTGCAGCTGTTGGCGCTGATCCTCGGCCTGCCTCTCTGCGGTCTTCAGACTAACCTCGGCGCTCAAGCGAGACTTCTCGGCCTATTTCAACTTGCTTGAGAGGTCGGCTTTCTCTTGCCTCGCAGCGCCGAGCCGCCTCTCGGCCTCCAGACGGAGATGGGCCTCGGCCTTAGTATCCTCATGGGCCCTCTTGACGCATTCCTCAGCCACGAACACTTGCTGAGTAACCTGCACATACACCAACAAAAAGGATCAGAAGACATAAAGCAGAACGTAACAGTAGACAACGCGGGAATCTAACCCACCATCGCAAGGTCCCTCTTCAGCGACATGAAGAGGTCGGGCTGTTTAATGCGCCTGAGCCCCTCCATATCCCTGGGGAGGAGAAGGGGCTGCTCCAAAGCGTCCGACAAAGCGCCAGCATGCTCCCTCTGGGATTCCCAAATCTTAGCATCCCAGGGGATACTAGCGCCCCCCACCTCCAACCGGGGTGCCCATATGCGTTGCGCTCGGCGCAGATCGGCCTCTTCAATGCACTCGGTAGATCGACCCCTCCTGTCTTGGGGATCCAAGGACCTCTTCTGCTGCTTTCCTCCCCTCGGAGGTAGCACCTCTCCCTCCTCAGGGCCTTCCATGGGCCTTTTCTTCTTCACATTTTCCTTGGCCTTCTGACCAAGGTCTGTGGGGAGCGTCGGTGGAGGGGGAGGCGGAATGGGAGTGGGGTGGGTCTTCATGGCCTCCTTAGAAGACGACCCTGCACCTTTATTCCTCCCAGCCATCAGCCCCTTCAGGCCGGTCCTCTGTTTTAAGTCCATCCCTTCCTCCTCTTCCTCGGAGCTGGGATATGGCAAGGTCAGCGTTAACCCTGGGCGACGAGTGGAAGCCTTGAGCTCACTCTCGGAGTCCGAGATCTCAACGGGCCTCTGAGCGGGCTCTTGCTCGAACCGAAATTGGTCAATCTCGGCTTCTAAGGACTGGGAAGACGGTGCGGATCCCTCGCTCGGAACAGCAGATTGCCTAGATATGGGCGGAGATGGCAGAGTGACGGGGGGGAGGTCCTCGCCGGCTAGAAACTTGGGCTTGGACACGTCTATTCGTGCGAGCCTGGTGCTGCCCGCTCGGATTGCTTGACCGATGTCCTGGAAATCTCGGGACAGAGGATGGTAGTCCAAAATCAAATGCGCAGCGCGCAACTACTTGTCCTCGCTAGCAAATATCTCCGACCTCAGCAGAAAGTTGAGCGTTCGGACGTTAACTAAGCTCAACCTCGGGGAGACATGATTCTTATCTGCGGCAACATTTGGCAAAGGAAACCAAGTTAGCCCAAAAACCATCACCACCCAAAAGATAGTTTCAACAGAAGAAATACAACAATAAACAATAAAAATGGGCGCCAATCTATCTAAAAAATCAAAGCCCCAGCCGAGGGGCATTATCCTAATGTGCCCCACCTGGCTTTCCCGCCCTTACTGGACAATGAAGACCATCGTGCCATGCTCTTGAGACGACCAGGTAGTCGTCCTTCAAGCCTTTGTTGGACTTGGGGAGGCAGGATATTAGCCTCACCTCCTCGGACCGAGACTTGAGGTAGTACCCCCCTGATAAGGCGTGGCACTCGTACATGTGGACGACATCGTGCCACGTAAGCCCAAGGTTCATCTGTGTATTGAGGGCGTCTATACTCCCTAGAATCCTAAACATGTTGGGAAAGCACTGGTGGGGACACAACCGGTGGTTGCGAAGATAGTCCCTGGTTATCCTGCCCATGGGGAGTGTCATCCCTCCCTCCAAGAAAGCGATCATAGGGATGACAACCTCACCCTCCCCCCTGCTGGTTAGGACCTGGTCCGAGGAGCAATACTCCAAACCCACTTCCGGTGGAATATGGTATTTAGCTCTAAACCCTTCCATCCAGGACTGAGAATCCACCAAACACTTAAACTTACCCATTCGAGCAAGAGTGAACGGTGGCAGAAATCTTCTCCTAACTAAAATAAAGGTCGAGGGCCCGATCGAGAAAAACGGGAACCTAGGAAGGCTGATACTTACAGGTTCGAATCAATGCACCAAACTCTCAAGCCTCCTGAGGAATCTCTCGGCAATTTCTTGGAAGTGGGGAGTGAGGGAATCCAAAGCTGCAAATAACGCGACGAATTAGAGCGCTCAGGAGTTCTAGCAGGCTCGAATGCTCGTAAGAAAGAAGTCGTGAAAGCGTTTTCCCCTTTTCTCCACAACTTATATAAGGGATGAGAGTGCGCGGAAGTTACCTCACTTGAGATCCCAAGGAGATGCTAGCCGTTGGATTGGTACTCCGCCAATCAAAGTGAAAGACAATACGCCGCCTGAAGTAATGAAAGACGATTCATGGACCTTGAAGCGCCAGCCGTAATTAAGAGGTGCGCAAAACGGGGTTCACGCACGTGCGAGTCAAAAAGATGAAGGGCCCATTCCTACGCAAGTCAAAACCTCCACCTTCCTCCTCAGCCGAGGGGAAGAGCCGGGCTTTTGAGGGGCTATTGTGGGGGCCAGAGCCCAGGTCTGGCATTGGGCCTTGGGCCCGTCCGAGGGGACACATCTCCTCGGACAACCTCGGCCCAAGCCATACGCAGGCCCAATCAGCTAAGATAAGCTCCACAAGAGGTCCGGCATTGGGCGTGTACGCCTGAAGCACGATCGCAAGCGGAATTGGGGATGCCTAAAGAGAAGTATGACTGTCCCGCATTAAATGTACAACAGCTACTTTTCTGGCCGCATTTATGTGGAAAGGACACCTAAACAGTGCTGCCTTGGCAACTACAACCCACGGGGAGCTGAACAAGGTGGCTGACGGGACAAGTACTCAAGTGGTGACTTGGATGGTTGACAAGTGGAGGCTCAGGATCACCCGGGGAGGGGATATATAATGTGAGGAACCCCTGAATGAAAGGGGGGGAGAGAAACTTGTATGAAGTAAAAAGTGAATAAAACAAAGAAACGCTTTCCGGAATAAGAAAAAAGAGCATCTTCCTTGAAGGAATGTTGACAACCCCCATGGCTACCGGCCTGTTATTCTGCTCACGTTAGCCCAGCCTTCCAAACCACTTCTCTACAAATTTATTGTCGGAGTTCTTGGGCTTGAGCTCTTGCACCTCATTGGGCTTAGAACTCAAGATCAGGTCCCCACAATTTTATTTTAACTTTTAATTTTTAATAAATGAACTTTAGGTGTAATAGAATATTAAATTTATTAAAGCTTAGGTAATAGAGTCTTACATGGAATAAACATCTTAACAATTAATAAGCAACTTAATATTTTGGTAATAATTAATATATCTACTTAGCATAAGCAAAGATAGTCATTCTAGTGAGGGGATTTGAACTTTAGATGTCTTGAAAATACCAAGAAGTAGTCAAACAATTGAATTACGAAACTCTTGAAATCTAATTCCCATTTGTCAAGTCCATTAAAACAATATTGTTTTGAAAAGTAAAAAATACAAATAAATAAATAAATAAATAAATAAAGTTAAAATTGGACACTGATGAAATGACTAAATTGAAAAAAAAAAAAGAAAATGAAATAAAAATATATGAAAATTAAAGAAAGAAAATGAAATAAAATTAAAGGATACAATTTGTAATATATATATATATATATATATATATAATTTTTTGCTAAAAATTTTGTAAGAAGTTTAGATCCTTTAAACCCAAACAGATTAACCTATATAATTAGCCAAGTGATTAATTTAGGTAAATTAAACAAAACTAGGTTAACACAAATATATCATATCATGCAAAAGTGCGGAATAATAAAGAACACATGATATGATGACCCAAGAAACCAAACCGGTAAAAACTGGGGAGGATTTAACCTAGCTATCCTCAAGGTAAAACGAATTCACTATGAAAGAATTGAAGTTTACACAATAGAGACTTAGACCACTAACATCCTATTGCTACCTGCCTGTAGGAAACTTACTATCACAACCACGTGACAACTCCGAAACCACGGACTCCTTCTTTCCTTGAATTCTCAGTAAAGCACAAGCACACCTGCTTGTATATCTTGAAGCTCTTTTATTCTGCAACTGTATGATTACCAATCTCTTGACATGAATCTAGAGTTTGGAAACTCTAAGTGTATGTGAAGGTAAACACCTCTAGATCTAACAATTAGATTCGCAAACACAGCAATCAGAACTCTAAAAACGTGGCTAGGATTTTCCCTTATATACTTAGGGCAAAACATAAAACCCTACACATTAAATGGGCTAGGGCTGAGTTAGAAAATTCTGTAGAAAAACGATCTGCACGACTTTCGATCGATCGAGTCTAATTCTCGATCAATCGAGCCTGACAAATCTGCACAGTGAATTCTACAGTAACTCGATTCCAACTTTACATAATAAGACATACTTTGAGCAAGTCTAAAAACAAGACTAAAGATTGTTTTGATCATGGTTTGCCAACATTACAAATTGAAGTTCTAATACATTAGTTCCTAATTCCTTAGAACCTAACAAACTCCCCCTTTGGCAATCCGTGACAAAACACAGACTTAACAAAAAGCTCAAAGTTCACAAAATAAACAGCCCATTACAAAACAAAAAGCCCTACTAACAAATTCAACCGAACTACTATCTATCAGTTGCAAAAGTAGACAGCAGCACGATTGAATCAACCTGTATATTCCTGTAACACTTAACAAACACATAAACGCATATGTGGAAAATACAAGTAACATAAAAAAAAACTTCTTGATTTCACATAACACAAAATAAAGACATATATCATGAATAACATCATAAATATAAATCGATAAGCAATATAGCATAGTGAAACAAGAAACATATACATAAAAATGTATATCAAATGTATCTCCCCTATCATGAGCCAAAAATGAAAATACACAGTGAAGTGAAGCACCTAGATACAGTCTAAAAAACCCCACAAGCTCCTCAGTATCACAAAAAGATACAAAAACTCCCCATACAAAAACTCCCCCTAAGACAAAAATCTCCCCTACAAGATATGTACTCCACAATAGAATGTACTCTCCCTTTTTGTGACGAATTGTCAAAGGGCACTCACTCATCATCAAAAGGAAACGGCGGAGGAGAACGATGAAAACTCACCAAATCCGCTCTCAAAGCACGAAGCTCATCAAGTACATCCACCAAAAGCTGACCATGAGCCGCCTGAACGGTTATGACAGTGTCCAAAGTCCGATGAATATCAGAAACATCCGAAGGAGATGGTGGAGGAACATCAGCAACAGCAGCAGGATCAGTAGACGTCTCAGCTGTAGGAGCATCTGTAGAAGAAGAAGGAGGTGGAGTGACACTGGAAGGTTCTACCCTAGGAAGCTTAGAGCTAACTCGAAGCTGAGCAGCCCTTTGCCTCAGAAAGGTAGCACCAATAGGAGCAATAATGTGAACAGGCTCAGAATCAGGGAAATCACCTAAACCTAGATGAAGAAGAATCCTATGAATAAAAACAGGAAAGAATAAAGCATGAGCCGTAAAACTACTCCGATGCATTTCGTTCAAAGAACGAAGAAACAGATGAGGAAAACTGATAGGAGCATCAGTGACAAGAGCATACAAAAACACACATCGCTCAATTTGGATAGTGTGAAGATGAGAAATGGGCCACAAGGAATGACATGCAATCCTAAAGAAAAGATAGTGGATCTCAGAAAGCTCAGCAGACGTGATCCGAGGATCAGAACCCCATTGGATAGAAGACCCAGTGATGTAAGACATCACATCATCAAGGGGAGGAGACTCATCATAAGGAAAGACAGGATGATCAACCACAAGCACCCCAAGAGCATCAGACACTACCGAAGGGGTAATGCGATACTCCACACCTCGTATCCAACTCTTAACTAGAGTGTTGGAATCGAAGACGTGGATAGAGAGGTTCGAGTAGAACTCTCTAATCAAGGTAGCAGGAGGCAGATGATCGACGTCTAACAACGGTAACCAGCCCTTACACATAAAATTACGCCTCACCTCATCATCAACCTCATCTAAAATGACCCTACGCTACCCCCAAATGTGACGCCTAAGGTTAAGGGTCTTATATGTCTCTTGATTTTTCTCACTAGGAAACCTATCACTATCAAAGGAAGGTGAAGGAACAGAAGTCCTATGGGCTCTAGTTTTCCTAGGCATGATGCTAAGGACTGAATAGAGAGACACAGAAAGAAAAGGACAAAAACAGAAAAACCAAAGGCAGACTGCAAGTTAGCACAACAAAAATATATATATATATATATATAGAAATAACAATCTATATGATGCATGAGCAAGATAATCAAATAATGCATGAATTAATGCAGTGACATAGTTCAAATATGATCTAAATTCACAAAATTGGCTTGAGCATGAAATTTATATCAAAAATTCCCAATTTAGAAAAACCCAATTTCACAAAACTCAACAAATTGAGAAATTGATCATCACAACAGATAAGAAACACAATATAATGATCAAATTAATCAATCTAACAAGCCAATTTCATCAATTTATATCAAATTGAACAAAAACCCCAAATTCGGCAATTTCAAGCCCTAGATTTTCAAATTTTCCATAAAACACCAAATTAACCAAATTAAACCACTTATAATACTTGTATATGGTGTCCCCACAAAAACTCATTGATTTATTGTGATAGAAAACAATCAGAATCATCACAAATTCAAAAAAGAAAAAGCCCGAAAATACCCAATGAAATGCATGAAATTTTTCATGAAAAACTGAAAATAAAACCAAAAAGAGGGGTAAAAGAGTCTTACCGACCTTGGGAGAGAGATTCTTTACAAAAAGAATAGAGGAAAACGACAAAAATAGCAGAAAGTTGCTTGACCGGTTGGTGAGAGAAATTTTTTTTTTTTTTTGAAAAGTGTGAACACATGATGAACATGAGAAAACAAATCCCTTTTTAAAAACCATCAGCCTGATTTTCGATCGATCGAAAATTAGATTCAATCGGTCGAAAATCCTTCGATTGATCCAAAACCAATCGAATACCGATCCAAACACATAGAAACTTTTCAGGATTTTTTAAACAATTTCGATCGGTCGAAAAACAGATTCGATCGATCGAAATTCTGGAAAAAATAAATTTTTGAAAAACGAAGCAT
This sequence comes from Lithocarpus polystachyus, assembly GCA_033629205.1. Lineage (NCBI taxonomy): Eukaryota > Viridiplantae > Streptophyta > Magnoliopsida > Fagales > Fagaceae > Lithocarpus > Lithocarpus polystachyus. Next base: position 87,631,959 of record CM066165.1, on the reverse strand, counting down.
TTTTAGCTCAAAAACTCCTCAAAGCATTAGATTTTATGAATAAAATGCATGAGTATGAGATGAAATGTTTTTCAAAAACACATGTAGTTATCCCAGATCCCCCAAAACAAGATTTTCTTTTAATTTCCCTCAAGAACTCAAACAGCAAACATGGTTTGCATCAATTTCAAGAAATTTTCAAACTTGATTGGTCAGACCAAAAATACACACAATAACATGTACACAGTTTAGCAGAGAATAACTTGTGTAGTGTGTGCAACTAGCAGAAGCTTGAGAAACATGTGAGGTGATATGCACATAGTGATCAATCACAATTTCTACAAAATTCATCATATGAATTTGAAAGAGACTGTAACTTGAAGAGCTACATCATATAACTCTCACATCTCCTAGAATAAAATCTTACAATCATGTAAGTTTCTTGATTTGCCTCATAATTAATATCAATTTTAATTGATTAGAAACTTATTAACAAAGCCGGGATAATGTACACACCAATTTTATTTGAATTGTGAATTTATTACAGCCCAATAATGTACACACCAATTTTAGCATTTTAATAGAGGCTACACCTTATGTTCTTGTTGTGCATGTGTTACACTTTCTCGAGCACAAAATCATACGATATGCACTAAGATGTTCATGATTGGCTAATAAACAGTGGTGAGATGGTTATTTATGCCTTTCTCAAAAAGTTCAAGTCCGACAATCAAAGACATATGTCTTCAAGATCAAGATCATGTGATCAACAACTATAACATCTTCCCACACAACATGCACTACAAAACTCACACTAGTAAAGTGCAATAAAATAAGCTCATCTAGGCTAAACAAGGTACATAAACATGTTATGCAAAATAGATTGACCAACCTTGTCTTTAAATTCAAGAAAAGTATAGCAAAAACACATTTTGCACACATTTATATATATATATATATATATATATATATATATATATATATAAAGGAAATAAACAACCTAGAATGAAATGCAAGAATGTTATGCAAAGCAAATCCTAAAAAAATGGTCACAAAAGATAGAACAATGAAGCACAAGGACCATGTCAGACAGACTCAATTAGATCGAGCCTTTTGCATCCAAAACCTTTTAGATGCAACTCTTATATTGGAGTTATGATTCACATTAGAATTCTGAGCAATTCTAGGATTGGAATAAAGGTTTAACGCCTTTACCACCAATAAGTACCATAGGATCTTGTGCTTGAGGCACAAGTACTTCAGATTTATTTGCTCGCTTTGCAGCTTGTAACTTGAAACAATTTGGATGAATGTGTCCAGACTTTCCACAAAAATGACAAACCCATGCAGGCTTATCAAGTAATTTGCCCTTAGAAGAATTAGAAGCTCTAGAATTAGACTCTTGAAGATCAACCCTAATCTTCCTAGGTAGAGTAACATCTACAGATTTAACAGGTTCACTCACCAAAGGTTTGACAATCTCGCTCTTAGGAGGTTCAGTAGAGGGAACAAAGTTTGTGGAATGAGATTCAAGCACAGAGATGCTTTCCACAAAACCTAAACCAGTTTTGTCAGAATGAGACTTTTGAACACTCAACATGTGATCAAGTTTGGAGTTTGCAAACCTATTAAATTGTTCTCTAGCAACAGATAATTCAAGTTCCAAATTTTTAATTTTATCAAGTAAAAACATGTTCTCAGTTTTCACATTATTCAAAAACTCATTAGCATCAAACAATTTTACAAGCAAATTCTTCTTATCAAGTTCAAGAGATGCAATTTTCCTTAAGCCTAAATCCACATGCATAGCATCCTTTGCAGCAACTTTGCAAAGTTTATTAAAGGCTTCCTGTAAATCTGCATCTTCAGAGAGTTTTCCATCAGAAGGGTTCTCTTCAACAGACATGCTTTCATTAACTATAGTAGTAGCAGTGAAAGTAATGGAGTTTCCATCCTCATCACTAGCGGATTCATTGTCAGAAACTTCATCATCACTAAGGGTCACAACTATAGCCTTACCCTTAAACTTCAAGTATGTAGGACATTCAGATTTCATATGACCATACCCTTGACATTCATAACATTGTTGTCCCATAGAATTATTAGAGGGTTGACCAACTCTCTCTTTAGGTTTTTCAGTGTTATTAACCTTAGTGGGATCATTCCTCCTAAAATTTCTAGGTTCAGCAGTGTTCTTGCCTCTTGCCCTTCTGTTATTGTTCTTAAGAAAGTTTCTAAAGTTCTTAGCAAGATAGGCAATCTCTGTCGCAGAGAGCTCATCATCAAATCCACCATCCTTAACATCATCAACAGACTTAAGAGCCATTGATTTGGATTTCTTAGTCTTGGGTAGGTCCAACTCATAGGACTGAAGAGATCCTACAAGTTCATCAACAGGAATGAAGTCCACATCTTTGCTTTCAGTGATGACAGTTACTTTAGGTCTAAAATCCTCAGTCAAAGATCTAAGAATCTTCCTAAAAATTTTAGGTTGATCATAGATTTCACCCAAATTATATGCAGAATTAACAATATTATTCAGTTTAGCATAGAACTCATTAAAAGATTCATCATCATTCATTCTAATGCCTTCAAATCTAGTAGTCAATTGCTGCAACTTATTAATCTTAACTATCTTTGTGCCTTCATGCACAGTCTGAAGGATATTCCAAATAGTATGAGCAACCTCAACATTAGAGATTCTCTTAAATTCTTCTATAGAGATAGCATTGAAAATAGCATTCATAGCTTTGTTATTGAAAGCAGCTGCCTCCTTTAGAGAAGTTTGCCACTTACTCACAGGAGTAGTGGGCTTCTCCCATCTATATTCAACAGAGTTCCAGACTCTCTCATCAATAAATTTCAAGAATGCTTTCATCCTTTCTTTCTAATAAGCATAATTGTTCCCATCAAAATGAGGTGGAACAACAAGAGAGTGTCCGTGTTCCATGACAACAGGGGTCAAGGATCAACTCAAAGATCAAAGGATCAAAAACAAAAAGCTATCCATTCTGATACCACTTGTAAGAAGTTTAGACCCCTTAAACCCAAACAGATTAACCTATATAATTAGCCAAGTGATTAACTTAGGTAAATTAAACAAAACTAGGTTAACACAAATATATCATATCATGCAAAAGTGCGGAATAATAAAGAACACATGATATGATGACCCAGGAAACCAAACCGGTAAAAACCTGGGGAGGATTTAACCTAGCTATTCTCAAGGTAAAACGAATTCACTATGAAAGAATTGAAGTTTACACAATAGAGACTTAGACCATTAACATCCTATTGCTACCTGCTTGTAGGAAACTTACTACCACGACCACGTGACAGCTCCGAAACCACGGACTCCTTCTTTCCTTGAATTCTCAGCAAAGCACAAGCACACCTGCTTGTATATCTTGAAGCTCTTTTATTCTGCAACTGTATGATTACCAATCTCTTGACATGAATCTAGAGTTTGGAAACCCTAAGTGTATGTAAAGGTAAACACCTCTAGATTTAACAATTAGATTCACAAACACAGTAATCAGAACTCTAAAAACGTGGCTAGGATTTTCCTTTATATACTTAGGGCAAAACATAAAACCCTACACGTTAAATGGGCTAGGGCTGAGTTGAAAAATTCTGCAGAAAAACGATCTGCACGACTTTCGATCGATCGAGTCTAATTCTCGATCGATCGAGCCTGACAGATCTGCATAGTGAATTCTGCAGTAACTCGATTCCAACTTTACATAATAAGACATACTTTGAGTAAGTCTAAAAACAAGACTAAAGATTGTTTTGATCATGGTTTGCCAACATTACAAATTGAAGTTCTAATACATTAGTTCCTAATTCCTTAGAACCTAACAAATTTCTTCATGTAATTATCAATTTTGTTCTTGCTTTAGAAATAAAAATGATTTGAACAAAATGAAATAGATGACATTAAATAGTCCTAATTGATAATACCATTTCTAGTATGGTTAATTCAGACACCTAGACAATATAATTGCTACGCGTTTAATAATTGCTTCTAACACATTCAATCTGCAATGACTCAGCAATCTAAACAAACAATTCTATAGTCCAAAAATACAACTTTCCAAATCCTTCCAAATTAAACGTCAACAAATTGTAATGAGGCTTGTTGTGAAACACGTTTCCAAAGGATGAAAGAATCTGACAAATCAATGACTTTAAGAGAACAGTGATATTAGTTTGTCCCTTGCAAATTTTAAGACATAATTAAAGGCAAGTTACTAATTAAACATTTTTTTAGTTGCTACTTTGGAAGATTTTTTTTTTTTTTCTAATATAATTTAGAAGACTCTTTGCCTTCCACTACAAAAAAAACGATCTATTGCGGCGGCCCTATTGCGGCGGGTGCAAAGCCTGCCACTACATGTCACCTATTGCGGCACGTTTTTTGGCCCACCGCTGTACATGAGATCTATTGCGGCGGGCCAATGACCCGCCACAATAGGTCTAGTAATTTGTGGCGCACTATAGCGGCGGGCCAATGACCCGCCGCAATAGACACCTTTTAAGGGCGGGAAGCTTAGATATTGTGGCGGGCCACACAGACCTACCGCAATAGATCCTCCAATTGCCCGCATTTACCCTAAATTTTCCCTCTTTTTTTTTCCTCCTTTTCATTTTTTGCGCCTTTTCATTGTCTCCCACACTCTTTCTCTCTCTCTGTCTCAGACACTTCGAAAATCCTCACCACTCGTTCATTCTCTTCTTTCCTGCTTTTCTCCTCACCGCCCAGTCCTCCACGCCGCCGACCCACCTCCCCTTACACTATCTCACACTTACCTTCTCCCTCTGACCAAACCCATAATCACAAACCCAACCTCTTCTCTTCTTCCTCTAACCAAACCCACAATCACAAACCCAAGCTCTTCCTCTGACTGAACCCACAATCACAATCACAATCATAAGGCCAAGCTCTTCTCTTCCTGGCCGAACCCAAAAACCCAGTCTTGAAACCCATCGGCTCTCTGTTCTCATCTCAAAACCGAAGCTTCAAGGGTATAAAAATGGGTTATTAGGTTTTGGTTTGGGCATTTGGTTGTGGGTCTTGTATTTCTGTCACAAGTTCATCACCGATTGGGGCAAAGCTTCTAGTCGATTCAACTCCAAAATAGGTAAGTTCATCTCCAATTCTATGATTTTTTTTTTGTTTTTTTGTTTTTTTTTTTTTGTTTTACTACTCCCCGATATGGGTTTTGGGATGGTTTGTGGGTGCCGATCTCGATTTCTGCCATTGGGTTTCTACGCCCTTCTGGGTTCCACCACTGGCTTTCTACTGTTGTGTTTGTTTCGCTAAAAACATTGAAAAACCACCTGGGTTTCTGCCGCTAGGTTTGTCGTTGGGTTTCTACCCTATCGAATTTTATTTTTATTTTTGGGGTGAGTTTGTAGAGAAATTCGAGTTTGGCTTTGATCCAATTGTCTTCAATTAGGGATTTGAATTCCTAATCCATAGAAGATCAAATTCTACCTGAGCTTTGTCTCTTTAAAGAATAGTTACTGATATTTTTACTTTAATATTAGGATTTTCCAATGTTTCGGTATTGACAGAATTTAATTTTCCATTACCGTATCACTGGAAAAATAAAAATTCTAGAGTTACAACTATAATCACAATTTTTTCCATAATTTAAAAATAAAAATGCTAGAACTACAATTATAGTTACAATTTTTGTTGCAATTTGTTCACATGGTAAGTTAAGTTGTAGAGTAAGGGTGAGTAACTTGGCTTTTTTTCATTGGATCTTAGTATTATATTGACAGAAATTTTCTAAGAAATAAAAGAATATATAAAATGTTTTATAAACAAAATTTTTGTGAAAATAAACTCACTTACGCAATATTAAAGAAAAGAGAAGAAAAATAAACGTAAGGATATTACAATAGTAACACATAAACACTCACAAAGCATCCTATTGTACTTGCACTAGTCTTGTAGCTTTTCTTTATAGTCTATACAATTCAATTCACAACGCCGTAGCACACATCTAATATATATATATATATATATATATATATATATGACTGATAGGCTGGCTATGAGTCTTAAACCAACTAGGACTTGCATTCCTATATAACTATGCATGAAACCAAAACCAAGTAGAACTTGGTTTCCTACTACCACTAGATGAAGCCAAACCGACTTTGGCAATCCAAATACAAGCCACATGCACAGCAAAAACCTTTTCCATGTTCCTGACTCCTGAGATTTCTGAGTCTGAGCACAAGACTGATCATATAAATATGGGCATCCCTTCTTTCAGTGTCTCCATGCACCTAGTGCTCCTTTCCACACTCACCTCTCTATGCCTTATGAGTGAAGCAGCCGAATACCGCTACCACTTCTGTTCAAACCAAACCACTTTCTCCCCCAATAGCACCTATCAGTCTAACCTCAACAACCTCCTCTCTTTCCTTAACACAAATTCCACGCGTGAAACCGGTTTCTACAACACCACCGTGGGTCAAACTCAAACACCAGAGAACACAGTTTACGGCCTCTTCCTCTGCCGCGGTGACCTATATATAATTTTCCAATGTTTTTTCACTGTCAAATTTTTATTACTGTCAAATCCTCTACTCATTTGTTGTTAAATGAGTAGAGGAGATTAACATTAGATCACAAACCTTGAAGATGCTGGCCGTTTGATTAAACAACAAAGAGAGAGAGAGAGAGAGAGAGAGAGAGAGAGAGAGAGAGATGAAATTGGAATTGGAAAGGGGGTACATATAACTGTGTTTATTTTTTTGCCTCGCCAACTACTGTAAAGTTGTAAACAGAGAAACCATAAACGACACAGCTCTCTCTATTAGGCGATAAATAGGCAAAATGAATATGAATGGTATTGCACAAAGACAAACAGAGAGACGTATTGTTATTTTGTTTTATTTTTTAAAACAAAAATAGGGGTTAAGCAGGATGCTCGGTTAAAACTCATTTGATGCAGCAAACTCTCTTTAATAGATTCCCACTAACAGACTCTTGTTGGTAACGAAATTTAAACCTAGGTGGAGATAAAGTATCCGAATCTTCCCAACTTAGTCAAGCCCATTGAGGGTGTTGTTATATAGAGTTATTATAGATCCCCCAATCCTATGTTGTTTTATAGAGTTATGTTTTTATTGTGCACAGCGGCAAATAACAACAGCTGTGAGCTCTCAAAAAAAAAAAATAACAACATCGTATTTCTTTCTGTCTTCATAAAAGATATCAGGAAAAGGAAGAGATGAGGAGGAGGAGGAGGAAGCGTTTACTGTGTCCACAGAAGCCATCGGAAATATATAATCTAAGTAGTTTTGAAGAATAACAGCAGAGGGATATAAATTAGGGAATGAGAATGAGGATTTTTTTGAAGTTAATTTGAAGAAAGGGAGGAGGAAATGAACGAATAGGATGTTGAAAGAAGGAAATTGGGATTGCAGCGGTAACTCAACAGTCAAAGGCTCAAAATTTTGGCGTCTTATAAAATGCGATAAAGAATAAATCCAAACTCGTTCACCTTTTATTTTTTTTAATAAATTTTGGTTGTTCGTGGTTAGTATTAAAACATCAAAATTATAAGTGCTGTTTAGTAGCAATGTTTAAGTATTGTTGTTCAATTTTTAGTATTATAAAAATATGTTTGGAGTGTATGATTTTTTGAAATTGTGTTTTTGCCCATGCATTGGGTTGCTGCTTAGTTGTAAACAATTAAGATTTTTTGTTTGGCTGAGGAGGGTCACTTTGTCAAGATTGTAGTAAATATGTCAGACCTGAGTATTGGTACTGCCCTAATTAGGTAGTTCTGCACAGATTCTAGGGCCCTTATATCTCTATTTTTCCTACCCCTGTCCTTGCATCAATGTCAACCATCATATACATATATATACTTGCGATTGTCATCTTCCTTCTCTTTTGTTGTTTGGAACGCATGTGGTTCCTAATTCTTCTATTCTTCTCAACTCCATCTTCTGCAATTCTTCCTCCACTATTTTCAACTCTGACTCCTTTCAAATCTGCATCATACGCTTGTTGTCCGTATTCAACAATCATACTTTCAATTCCCTCTACTCTCTCCAATATCTCCTTCCCTTGGAGCACACCTTGCAGTGCCAGCTCCATCTCTTCCCGAGATAACTTTATCTCAGTTTGCAACTTGCTTTTCTCTTCCTCAGACTTTAAGTAATTCAGTAGCTTTACCACCCAAATGCAATATTTTTTGTGGGGGATCTATTCTCTCAGCATTTATCTATGGCAAAGAGAACTTTTTTGTCCTCTTGTTTCCTGTTTTCTTCCTCCAGTTTTGCTTTCAAGCGTGCAAGGTTGCTCCTCAATTCAACTTCAGATTGCCGAAACTTCCTCATCAAAATAGTGTACGTGTATTTGTGAAGACTTTTAGAATATCTTTAGCAAAACAGCTACTGTGCATGCATTGAATTTCACTCTTAGAAGTGGCCCATTGAAGTTATAATTAAATGGTTCGGAGTTGCTCTTTTATGTTTCAATGCTTAATATTTTTTATGTTTGGAAGGGCTAGATGTATTTCTTTTATAATTATATTACATACACATTCGTTTGGAACTGAGATTCACTTGTATATGTTTGATAAAATGTCTCAACAAAGATGATGACTCCTTTGTTCATAAAATGTTTAATACACCGTAAGGGGTTACTTTTTTTAAAAGAAGTTATTTTGGGTTAGATTAAGGGTATGTTTTTGTTGTAGTTTCATGTCTAGAAACATAAAGCTTCTTTGTTTTTTAGCTGATTACAAGTATTTGGTGGGTGTGCTTGAGTTTCAGCCATTAAATTGTTAGGGTAAGATTGCTTTTTTTAGCTATGCATCTTATGGATTTTTTCTTTTAGATGTATCTAAGTTTGTATTATATGCTGGCTTACTTGAAATTTTAAATTTTGGTACTTTGCAGTGGTTTTTTGTTGTTGTACTAGTAGTGGAATTGGAATTGGAATAGTAATGCATTTACTTTACTTAAATAGAGAGATGAGGTGAAGAGATACTTGGGGCAAAGCTTCTAGTCGATTCAACTCCAAAATAGGTAAGTTAAATCTGTCAATCTTCATTTGATTTTGGTCTGAATCTTTTATGGAGCTTTGAAATGGTATTGTAATTTTGAGTTTGAGAAGCAGAGTTTTGTGCTAATCTTTGTTAAATGGGATAAAATTTTGTTTATGGAAGAGGAGTTTCCATTATTGATAAATGTTGCAGAAAGGTGTTTATTTTTATTTTTTTTAGGGTTTCTCTCTCATTCTTTTATCTCTGAATTTTGAGCTTCGCTTTTCTCTTCTTCGAGTCGCTTTGAATTCTAATCTCTCGCATTTCTAGGGTTTCTCTCTCTCTCTCTGATTTGATTTTTTATTTATTTTTGGTTTCAGGCGGATTCCACTGAAGATTTCGAGCCATTGTTCGATTACTCTTGAGTTCAGCCTCTCAATTTCGTGTCCCTCGACGGTATTTTATCACTCTTAATTCTTACCCTCTGTTTGGTTGCTGGGAAAATTTTAGGATTTTACCAGGACATTGAAATTCTTTATATTTTTCTATACTGTTCAGGAAGATTAAATTGAAGCAAATCGAACTGTGATATTTGAAGTTTAAATTCTCTATATTCAAGAGTGATAGATTCAGCTTAGACTCACACAATAATAGAAGGTGTTTAATATTATTATTTTAAGGTCTGAGGGTTTACTAAGACTTGATGTTTGTTGATACTTTCTTAAACTTTTTATTTCTTTTAACAAAGATAATTATCAACTACTTTGATTAGAAAATTTGTCTTTGTGTTGTGGATCCAAGTGAATTGTAAAAATTTGGATGACATATGGCATCATTAGATTTATTTTCTTTAATTAATTTAGTGACAAATAGTTTGGTATTTATAACTATATTTTGACGTGATAATTTGTAATTGGTTAAATGTAATAAATTTTCACCTCTTACAATAGTATTCTTCTCATATCGGACATGTCCCACACACTTGTAGGATCTAAATACATTTTGAGAGAAGCTGTGTATGCAATATCACATAAAATAATAGATCACAAACTCGCATGGATAGTGAGTACATAATTGAAACTATAAAAAGCGACATGTATGAAAATGACCCAAACCGTTCGTGACTTTGTGGGTTTGGTTTTTATAACAAATTTCTAATTTATTTATTATGTTCTTTATTTTTTAAGTATAGAGGGAAGCAGACCAATTACAAATCATTAAATATATATATATATATATATATATATATATATATATAGACATCAGACAAATAAGTTTTAATAGCAGATACATTAGACAAATTATTAGCAAGTAAAAAACAATATTATCAAATGGAACGTCATGAATGACAAAATCCTCTAAGGGATGATGCATCAGCACATGTGTTTGACTTGGCATTGATTGCCAATATTTGCTTGTAGTGCAATACAGCCATAAAAAGGCTTCCTGTTATACTAACTAACAAATATTTTTAGATAGGAATGGGGTCCCCTATCTTTTTCCATGCAACTGGACTCAGACGACAAGGAATGTAAGGTTAATAGATTATATGGAATGTTCATACTGCATACCATTCTAAAAAGAGAAAAAGAAAAAAGACCACAACCATAGAGAAAATGAAATGACCAAACAAAATAAATTCATTAAATTGTGAAAGGAATGAAAGAAAGAAAGAAAAAAAAGGGTAGTTTTGGATTGAAAATGATTACCATTCATACCTTAAAAAAGAGGTTTTGGCGCCATGAGGAAGAACATACGACCAAGGGCATTTTTAAGAACAAAGAGAACTTAAAGAAAACATGCCCTCTAGCTTAGAAGTATGGAAGTTCTTCTAGTAGGATTAGTTTAAGAGAAATCTTCTTACAGCAAATTTAGTGATCTTCAACCATTGTATTTAAGTAATTTTCAATTAGTTCCAAGTATTCTTTTATTAAGATTGTGCTCTTTTATTTAGTTGTAACAGTTTTCAATCCAAATCACTTTATGTATGTTATTACTTTCATGTTTATTGGAATCTTTCGATGGCTTAAATTTCCTGTTAATTGCGGCATGCATTTTACCAAACTCACACAAAGTTAGAAGCTTTCAAAAATAAATGCATCATATAATTTATTTTTATCTAACAGATAACTCGTAGGAAAGTTCCTTGAGTGTACATAATGGTGTAATGAAGCTCGTTGCGATGACTCTTTCACCCTTGATCTCCATGTGTTGCTGTTTAGTACCCTAGAGTATGACCAAAATAAGCATCAGCGAGATAACATAAACAATATATGCGGACAGAATAGTTTTTTATTTAAAAAATCATTGTTTATTTCTTGAGTTTAACAATATGTTTGGATGAAACGGAGAAGAAGGAAATAGAGAGAACAGGTTGAGGGGATGGGGTAGAAGGGGTTTAATTAACCTTATTTGGATTTTTTTTTTTTTTTTTTTTTTTTTTAGCGAAAGAACGTAAGAATGTAAGGTTTGAGGCATTTGGAAGGGTAAGATACCCGTCAAAACCAACCATTTCTAATTCTCTCAACTTGAGGATATTCTATTGGAGGCGAGGGGTTCCGCTCATTCTAAAAAGTAAAAAGTTTAAATAAATATAAATTAAATTTGTTCTTATGATATCAACTTATATGTATTTTCTTTAAGTTGAACAAAAAAGCTGTATATCGTCAGTTATATAATGCATTAACATTTTCTCCCATTTATATTATAATTTTTAAACTATTCAAACAACAGGGAGGGATATTGCGCTTGTTATTTAATTTGCTTTTTTTTTTTTTTTTTTACCATTTTTAAAGCCAAAATGAGGGCTTGAAAAACACATATGGTTGAAGATATTGAAAAACACAAAGTGTTAAATTTTTATAGTACTCATCTCTATTAGATTTCAAAAGGACAAGGTCAAGAAGGTTATTTATTAAGGAAGAGTTACCACAATAGTGTACCCCAACCTTCGGACAAGAAGTAAATAATAATAATAATAATTAGTAGTAGTAGTAGTAATAAAGAATTTTTTATTAAAGAGCGTGTGCAGGGCAGTAACATATACATATACCTGAAAAACATTGTCAGCAGCAATGGTAGCAGGTTTGAGAATGTTTGTGACGATAGCAAAAAGAGAGGCAACATCGAACTTTTCGGCAGTATGAATTCCGGGAACACTAATTTCTTTCTTGATCTCATCATCGGTCATTTGAAACGGCTTCTTGTTGCAGGCCAAATTTGTGGAGTTTCTTTTGAGAAATGCTGCTCAAAGCAGCTTAGCTTGTCATAGTTTTAAAACCTGCAGCCCTGGATTGGGTGATTAAGCCTTTTGTTATGATCTGTAAATAGTGCAGCTTAGTATGTTATAGGCAGATCCAAACAAAGGCCCCTACATACTTGTTTTATAATTAATTGTAAACTTTACCTAGACTGTGGATTGAATGGTTGAACTTGGATCCATTGTTATACATGATAAGGGTTTGCTTATTTATAGATAGTTGGATTACATTGTCAATGACTCTTGATAAGGGTTGCTGCTACTAAAGAACCTTTGCTTGTCAATGAATAGAGCTTGATATGATTTCTGATTTATTATTATTTATTTAAAATTTATTGTTATTCCATTTTCATTTTTTTAGAGTAGTTGTGGATTTTGGTTGAGATTTGAACTTCAACATCGTTGAGTTCAGGCTTTCGGTTCAATTCTGTTGCAAAAAAAAGTAGGGCTTATGCAAAAAAAAGTTGGATATTGATGTTAACTTTTTATTATTTCTTAATCTTTTGCTGAATCACTGGATCTTGGTTTTCCGGGTTTTTGGATGAGATGATTACAAATTTGGTAGTGTTAAACTTTTCAGTTGCTTTATTAGATGTATATAAAACTTTGTAAAACAGTTTATGCGTAATTTATGCTTTAGTGTGCTTTTATATGAATTCACTACTCACAACTAATGATCTACATCAAGGCCGTGTGATCCCACTTCCTATATTTTTTTTTTATAGCACATCTGTAGGTTTATATATATTCTTTTCTTGTTGGCAGATTGCAAAAAGAGGAGGCACTATAAGTTCGTGTGATCAAAGCAAGTGAACTTGGTGAAAGACTTAAGGTACTCTCTCTCTCTCTCTCTCTCTCCCTCTCTGTTTGTGGTGGGTTGTTGAATTGGGGCAAGCAGGTGGCTTGCATGGAGTAATAAGGCGGTTTTAGCTGATATTGGGAGTGTTGATTGTTTTGTGTAATATTGGATGGTTGTTGTTGAGTTGATTTTATTTGATTAATTCATTTTAAGGGCTTCTCTCTATCTTTTTCACACATGGAACGCTAAAATGGAATTGCATATGTAAAGAGATGTCCATTCCTAAAGAATATTGCTATTAATGATGTTATAGTTACCAAATGTATTGATAACTTCTTTGTGCATTTACATTCATTGTTTGATTAGGAACATAGCTAAAAGTGAATGATTAAAGATGATTTGTTTCTTAAATTAATTATATTGTGTAAATGAAATGTGTGTTAACTCTTGGTTTTTGTTTTCATGAAATCACATTATAGGTTTTTCTTGTAAACCACTTTATAGCAATGGATAAGAGTTGGATGAAAATTACCAATAGAAGGTCGGGAGAATATTTAGATGGAGTCCAACAGTTTCTAAATTTTGCATCTAACCATGCACACCTTGATGGCACGATTTCATGTCCGTGTAAAAATTGCGTGCATACAAATTCGTGGCCTATAGATGTTGTAAAGGCTCACTTAGTGTCAAAAGGGATTTGTAGGGGTTATAACCCTTGGATTTTTAATGGGGAATCATCGTCTGCAAAGACTTCTACCGAAATTCCTAATAGTCATGTCCAAGAAAACCCGATAGAGTATGCCGATCTTCGTGACATGTTGCATGACATGTTTCCTATACAAGATATGGCATCTGGGCCAACGGAAGAAGTCCCTAGTGTACACCAACCCACTGAAGGTCCTTCAGAAGGTCCTAATGAAGATGCACTTTTGTTTATGAAATTGCTTGAAGATGCTAATCAACCTTGTTATGAAGGTTGTAAGCATTTTAGCAAATTGTCAGCCATTGTGCATTTGTACCACATGAAGTGTCTTAATGGTTGGACCAACAAATCATTTACCATGTTGCTAGAATTTTTGCTTGATTTTCTTCCTTCAAATACTAAGTTGCCAAAAGATTGTTATGAGGCTAAGAAGATTATTAAGGATCTGGGCTTAAGCTATGAGAAGATCCATGCTTGTCCTAAAGATTGTATTTTATATTGGAAGGACAATGCCAACCTTGAAGCTTGTCCAAATTGTAACCTTTCAAGATGGAAAAGTAATGAGTCTAAAGGTCAACAAAGTACTAATGCTTCCTCCAAGAGAAGAAAAAAGAAAGCTGCAAAGATCCTACGGTGGTTCCCCTTAAAGCCAAGATTGAAGCGACTATTTATGTCTCCTGAAACAGCTAATCATATGAAATGGCATGCCAATGGTTGTGTGAATGACGGGTTAATGAGGCATCCTGCTGATTCTGAAGCTTGGAAATCATTTGACACTAAGTACATGGAGTTCTCATCTGAGCCTCGTAATGTAAGGCTTGGATTAGCAGCTGATGGATTCAACCCGTATGGAAATATGAGTACTTCTCATAGTACATGGCCTGTCATTTTGATCCCATACAATCTTCCTCCATGGATGTACATGAAAAGGTCTAATTTCATGCTATCATTATTGATTCCCGGTCCAACCTCACCCGGGAACGATCTAGATGTGTACCTACAACCCTTAGTAGAAGAACTGAAGGAGTTATGGGATGTTGGAGTAGAAACGTTTGATGTGTCTTCCAAAAAATCATTTCAAATGCATGCTGCATTATTGTGGACCATAAATGATTTTCCTGCATATGGCGATATCTCGGGTTGGAGTACCAAAGGTTCTCTTGCATGTCCCTCTTGTAATTATGATAGTCAGTCTCGTTGGTTAAGATATGGAAGGAAATTTAGTTACATTGGACATAGACGATTCTTGGATAGTGATCATAAATTCCGTAAGCAAAAAAAATCATTTGATGGGCATGTTGATATGAGATCAGCTCCTATTACAGTATCCGGAGGGGAAATCATGTTACAAACGGATGCTATAGCCGATCATGTGTTTGGGAAGAAAAAAGTTAATTTGACCAATAAAAGAAAAAGAGGGGAGGAAGCCTTAACTGTGTGGAAGAAGAGAAGTATATTTTTCACCTTGCCTTATTGGGAGGATCATGTGTTGCGTCACAATCTTGATGTGATGCATATTGAAAAGAATGTAGTCGATAATATAATTGGCACATTGTTGAACTTGGATGGCAAGACAAAGGATAACTTGAAGGCACGCCAAGACTTAAAGGATATGGGTATAAGAAGTGGACTTCACTTAGAAAAGGTTGGGAATGATAAGACGCGTATGCCACATGCTTGCTACCATATGAATGCTAGTGAAAAAGATGGTTTTTTGCAAGTTTTGAAAAATGTAAGAGTGCCAGATGGATATTCTTCAAACATTTCACGTTGCATTAAACTCAAAGAACGCAAGATTAGTGGGATGAAGAGCCATGATAATCACATCTTAATGCAGCAACTTTTTCCAATAGCAATACGTGGATCTTTGCCCCCTGAAGTGAGTAGGAGTTTAATTGACTTATCTTGTTTCTTTAGGGAGATATGTTCCAAAGTACTAAATGTAGAGGAACTTGGGGCTCTTGAAAAGAGAGTTGCAGTGACATTGTGCGAGTTGGAAAGGATATTCCCTCCCTCTTTCTTTACAATGATGGTACATCTAGTCATACATTTGGCTAGTGAAGCCAAAGTTGCTGGCCCAGTTCATTATCGTTGGATGTATCCCATAGAGAGGTAACACATATATTAACTTGGTCTATTTGGTTTTGTTTAACTTACCAATTTTCCGTTGTTGATCTTGGGTGTTACAATAGGTACTTGTCAAGACTTAAGTCTTATGTGCATAATAAAACTTATCCAGAAGGCTCCATTGCAGAAGGGTATATAGCAGAGGAATGCTTAACATTCTGCTCACGCTATTTTAAATCTGTTGAAACTGCATTTAATCGGCCTGTAAGGAATGTTGAGGAATCCATGGGTGCGGTGGTGAGCATTACACTAGATTCAAATTCATGGATCCAAGCACATCGTTATGTGCTATTCAATTGTGAAGAAATCACCCCATTTCGCGAGTAAGTGATATCTTTGCTATCCTTTAACGACATTCCAATACATTGCAAATACTCTAGATTGACACTAATATGTTTGTCTATACAGTATACACATAGCGGAGATCAAGGCTGGTTTCCCTTTCCATGTGACTGATGATGTTATTCAAAAGCAGCACATAGAGGAATTTTGCAGTTGGTTTAGGGAATATGTAAGTAAAGCACCTATATATATATATATATATAGAGAGAGAGAGAGAGAGAGAGAGAGAGAGAGAACTATTTTTGGTTGTAACACTTTAGATAGTACACTTATAATAAAAGCATTTCTCTATAATAGGTGATGTCAATGGATGCTTCTAAGAGAAATGAACTCTCTGATAAAGTTAGATGGTTTGCTCGATATCCAGATAATGAAGCAAAACGGTTCAAGCGCTATGTCATAAATGGTTTGAAGTTTCGCACTAAAGATTTTGAGACAACTAGGAAAACTCAAAATAGTGGAGTTTGTGTTATTACTGAAGGTGGTGCTACTTATTATGGTGTACTAATCGATATTATTGAGTTGAACTATTCTGGCAAGTATCGATATGTATTATTCAAATGTCAATGGGCTGACGTTATTAGTGGGAGAGGATGCAAGAAAGATGACTTCGGATTTCCCCTTGTCAATTTTTCAAGATTGATACACACGGGTGATCGATTGATTGACAAACCTTATGTATTAGCAACTCAAGCTTCACAAGTGTTTTACGTGGAGGATGTGAGACATAAAGATTGGATGGTGGTGGTCAAAACAAAACCTAGGGAGGTGTTTGATGTTGGTATTGAAGCTGTAGATGACGATGAAGAAGTGGATACATATATGGAGAATGTCCCTTATAATGTAACTACTGATGATGCATGTGATGATGCAAATGACAACCATGCTTGGGCTCGAGTTGATGAAGAAGGAACCATTTATGATACACCATTGATTAGTGAGGATGAATTGCTTGAACAAGACTTTATCGATGATGAAGAGCTTGGTGATGATGTTTATGAGTTTAATGATGATGAGTCCAATGATGATGAGTCTAGTGATGATGACTCTAGTGGTGAGGACTCTAGTTAAAACTTTTGTATCACTCATTATATTTTAGGGCTTGGTTTCTATGCTTGTAAAATTGCATAAAAATTTATCTATGAAACCTTATCTTATTTTGGGTATTTCGATGGTGTAATTGTTTTTTTAGTTTCCCTTCTATGTTCTCTAATTTGATTGGATGAACTTGTAAAAATCATGGAACGTAGAGAAAAGATGGGGTTAATAGTTGTACCTATTTTTTATGATGTGGATCCATCTATGGTATGAAAACAGACTAGAACTTATGCAAAAGCATTTGATGAACATGAAAAGCGTTTTCAAGAAAATATAAAGAGAGTTCACACATGGAGAGATGCTTTGAAAGACTTCACCAATCTCTTTGGATGGTCCTTACAAAATAGATAATTCTTGTTAACAACATAATTTCGATTGAATATATTAAATAATCTTTTGTATGGACATATATGAGATTCATTTTGTATATAGTAATTAGGATATGATTCTAGTGCATTTAACATGACAAATGCATACATTAATGTTTGTGTACTCGTCCTTTTGACAGTGCTATTACTTTGTCAATGCTATTACATTTAACATGACAGTGCTATTACATTTCAGTAATATAACTTTTTCAGTAAAACCAATTAAGTATCAAACAATTTGAGGCCTTTCTCTTATAGGGCCTTTAGGGGGCCTAATTAGCGTAGCCTAAGAGGTGACCCAACCCTTTGACATGTGAACATAATATAATAATACAAGCAAATGGGAGCAACTCATTTAACCTTAATATGTAGGACCGTAATTAAAAACACAATTGTTTATGTTTATTTATTTTGGGTATTGCAAGTAGTTGAAGCTATTGTATTTGCAATTACTTGTACCATTACTAATCATTGTGCTTATATACTTGTTTATTTTAGACTTTAACACTTGAAATGGGAAGGCGAAAGGCAAAGCTGCGCACTCGTTCCAAGAGTGTAACAGTGGAAAGAGCTTCTTCACAAGATGTGGATGAAGTGGATCAAGAAACGCATGAAGCTTCTACACAAGCTTCTACACAAGGTCGTAAATATATATAATATAATACTAATGACCCTCACAAGCGCTATGTCATAAATTACTATTTATTTAAAAAATAATAGCAAAGGTTTTAGGTAAATTTTACTTGTACTAGGGTTAAGATATATAATTATTTTGTGGAGACGTATGATAGTGATACTCATTTTATTCAAATAAAAATTATTAATTCTTCAAAAAAAGAAAAGAAAAGACAATTAGCTAGAAAGGTAGGTTTTATTTGAAGGGTAGGTACGTGCTACCAAACTAGGCAACTAACTATCACTACTACCAAACAAACATCTTGGGATTTTAGCTGGTTTAAGCTATAGGTAAATTAAATGTTAACATGGCAACAAGTAATTTTCCATTTATTAGAAAATATAACCCTAGTTCAAGAAAGAAAGTCTTTTCATTTCATCAAGTTCGTACTAATTTTTTATTATCTAAAGGAGTTGGTATTGTTGATTAAGAATCAACCTATCATACTTGGTTTAGGTGTGAACCGCTTTACTAGAAGCTAGTTAAATTTCAAAATATTGACATTAAGGACCCAAAAAAAACAAAAAATAGTGCTTGGCTTAGCTGTCCAGTGCATTTAGTTACTGGTATTAAACAGCTTGTTACCACTAAAATATATATATATATATATATATGTGTGTGTGTGTGTGTGTGTGTGTGTGTGTGTGTGTGTGTGTGTGTGTGTGTGTGTGTGTGTGTGTGTGTGTGTGTGAGATTAAAAAAGTTTGAAACAGTCCAAGCCAATTGGAGTGGCATCCAATAGCATATTCACAGTGAGAGAGAATCAAGAAAAATTCCAAATGCCAATTGAGGAATAAAACCTAGGTCACGCATTAAACCATGTTTCTCTGAACCAAAAAACTCTATCCCCTCTACCCTGATCTATGTAAAATAGCTATATCCGGAAGTGAAAGCAATCTCTTATGGCTAAATATATTCTGGTGGTAACGTCTTTTAATTGCTTGCCTTTTCTTGCTATAGTTATTTTTAGCTGATTTGACCGTCGGATGAAAATCTTTTTATCATTATTGGATGGTTGCTGCCACGTTGGTTTCTCTGATTGGAGAGTACTGTTGGTGTTTGGGGTCTAGGGTGTACCCCACAACTTCGTGTCTTTTCGTCTACCCCTTGTTGTTTACTTACCTTTCATCATTTTGCATATATTGCACTTGAGATATTATTGTGCTATAATTATTGTTGGCTTTCTGATGTATGGGAGAAACTATATTGTGTTTCCACTCATACCTAAGACTTCAATACTTCTTTTAACAAACCTTTTTTTTTTTTTTTGGTCGTTTCCTCTACTTTGGTAAACATCCTCACGTTTGGTAAACATTCTCATGCATTGTGATTAATAATTTATTTATTCATATCTATTTATAAAAACTTCAAAGTTTAAGGTACAAGTATTGTAATATGCATTAATACAAGTAATGTTAGTATAAAACCGATATTACTTTAATTAATTATAAAAATTGTTATACTTAGCATTGGAAAACTTTCTGCCACCTTGAAATTGCAATTCTTGAGAACTGATCGGTATCTTGTATCAGATATCAATGCATGGCTCCACCAATATTCTATTTGTATTGTATGCCATCTTTATCACTTACATTGGTTGATATCTCTTTCAAAATTCAGATGTGCAGCCAATTGTACGTGTCACTCGCGGGCCAAGCAAGTACTTGGATATTTGGGATCTTCCCGATGAAGAAGTAATAGAGCTGGAGCTAAATAGTGAGCATCAGCCGGTTGATGATGGGGCGAGAACTTTCACTGGTTTCTTGGGTACAATTGCACGGAAACCCCACATGTGCCCGATTAGATATCTTAATTGGAAGGTCATGCTAGAAGAAAACAAAGAAGAGTGTTGGCGTCTTGTAGAGGTATTAAAGAAGTTATAATACTTGTAATTATGACATTTTGTACTAGGTTTTACATAAGTATTTTACCATGAAAACATTTATAATTTGATAACTCAACTATTTGGTTGTAGCGAAAATATTGTGTCCCTGTTGATCCTATTGCATATGCGGCTCTGAAGAGATTTGCCTTACAAAAAATTGGGAAGGCTTGGAGGGATCATAAGTCTAGGTTGAAGAAACAACATTATATACCTGATTCAAGAAACAAAGCACGGGTAAAGAGCAACGTACCCACGGGTAAAGAGCAACGTACCCACGGGATGCATATCACAAGATTGGGATATACTTGTTGAGCATTGGTATACTGATGATGCAGTGGTATGTTTGTTTTTTCTCTCTTTTCCATCATGGATCATACCAAAAGGAGAATGATTATTGAGAAATTGAGAGAATACCAAAATGGCTTGTAGTGACCTTTATGCTAAACTCCTTTTGTGGCTTTACCATTGTTATATTTTCGAAGATTTGCAATTTGGTTTTAGTGTATTTATAGAAATGATTAAGCATTTAATTGTCTGTCATGCTTGCATTGTGATTAAGATGCTTGCAAATGTAGTGTGTGAAGATCATATTTTATGCACGTGAAAGGCAAACTATTTTATAGTGATGGTAATTTTATAGTGACCTTTTTTGTGTAGCTTGTGTCCAATAAAGATTGTATTTTGTGTCCCCCTTCGCAGGTCTTGCTTCTTAATCTGCTTTGATGTTATGAAAAAACTTGGGTGGTAGTGCTGTTTTTGTTTGCATCGAGCTGCCCAAAATATATCATGGTTTGATTTTTTTGGATATGATTTGATGTTTGTTGACTTGGGTATGGTTTGATTTTTCGAGTTTGGTTATGGTCTTGCAACAGGAAGCAATGCTTTTAGCTTTTGGAGTCAAACTTATATTATTATATAAAGCTTATTTTGTCATTAATGAAAATTCTGGACCTATTTTTAGCTTTGTGTAGTTTATCTGCTATTTTTTTTTATCATGAACAGTGTGCATATTGCACATTTTGATTTGTTTTCATTACTAACAAACCTTCATTACATGCATAAACACCATTACATACTTGAGTAATGCTATAGGCATATCAATTTTACAATATCTTTCAGAATAGTTGAGTTGGCAAGTTTTTATTGTTTCTAATCTAGGCTCATCTTGGCAAGTTTTTACCTACTATTGACAGCTTGTCGCCTCGGCAATTGTGAATTTTTTTTTTGTGTGTCTCTAGACTTATTACTGTGACATATTCTTGACACAGTTTGCATATAAACATGTAATTTTGTTGAATGTAGATAGAGTCAGAGAAGAATAAGGAGCGTCGTTCTAAACAGGATGACGTACATACTGCTGGTTCTTGTAGCTTTGCGGTGCACGCTACAAAAAAGGTAATAAGTATTATGGCTATTTTTTAAATAATTTTAACTTCTCCTAAAGTTCTTGTCAAACCAATATTCATCACTATATGAATTTGTTGTTCATAATGTAGGCAAAAACGGATGGATGTCCTGTAGAGCGTTCAGTATTATATCCAATACTACATACTCATAAAAATGGATCTATAGTTAATCCTGTAGTGGCTGCAAAAATTGTAAGTGATTTCTTCATTATAGATGGGGGTAACAAAATAGGAATTCAATGATATTTCTACATCAAGTGTTTTATTTTTATAAATTTTATTTTATTCTCTAATGGGCAGAATCTTGTGAGCTTTTGTTGAGGCTGTGTAATTAATGCCATGACATAGTGAACTGAACTATAAGTAGGAAAAAGAGAAGGAGAAGGGAATGAAAGAGAGAAAGCTTCCCAGTAGGGCACACATGCCTTCCATAAATTAAAAAATATATATATTTATACTTTGTATCTGCACTTCTCTTAGTAAGACTACAACTCTACTTTGAATAGTAACCAAACTCCTAATTGGATTGGACCAAAGTCTACACAAATATAGAAATCGTAACACATAATATCTTGTTGGCTGATTAGGATATTATGTGTTCCAATTGAATGATAAACTTATATTGATGCTTGTGTTATCTATTTATTTGATGATTCTGTTTCAATAGAAAAATGTTCTTACATGTATCTAGTAACTATAACTATGAGCTTTGTATCCACATCATTTGCAGTGTTCTGAAAACCCTATCATCTGAGATGAAATGAGTACCCTGGTTAATTTGATATGTTATTTGTTATTTATTATTTTTCTGCATCCTGTGGTTGTTGGACAGTACTCTAGCTCCATTTCGACAGTCTTGCGAAGATTGTGGAAAAAAAAATGCAGTCTGGTCTTTAGGTTGTGTTAGTTAGTTAGCTCACAGGATTCAGAAACGGTGGTTGAATGTTAACTTAGTTGGATCTATGGAGTTGTATCAGTGCACAGAATAGCATTAATACGTGGGACAAAAGCTCTTGCTATTGGAAATGATAACCCCTAGAAATGATTGTCATGGAACTTTAGTGGTAATCAATTAATACTTAGGCTTGTGCAGTGTGAGTCATCTCAAAATTCTAGTTTCATACCAATGGAATGCTTGTATCAGTAATGTTAGCTTCTGGAGAATTGCATGTTGAGCATTGGATTTTGCAAATTAATGGTTAACAACAAGCTTCTTGTTACTTATAAGTTGTAAGAAATTTATAGATGAACCAAGAAAGAAACGTTCTTTTAACACTTTGATGCTGTGTGCTGGAACTTTTTTGGAGGGGAAAAGGGGGGGGGGGGGGGGGCATAAAAGCCATCACTTATTTGGTATATGTTTGTTTGAAGGACATGTGTGTGAATATAAGTTATGCATTTTTCAGCATTTTCATGCTTTGCTTTTTTTTTTTTTTTTTACATCTTTTTGCTTGCATAATTAGAGTGAAATGATGGTTTTGTACTTCTAATTCAAACATGGTCTTTTTCAAATGCTGGCTGGCATGGCAATATGTTACTATTTTTGAGAAAAGATGAGGTCCTGTGAGAGCATTGGTTTTGGGAAATTAATTGGTTGATGTTTTGGCTATTTGGTTTTTATTTTGGCAAATGGGAACTCGATTGAATCATACGAGGGAGGGCTAAGAGCCTAGATACTCATATTTCTTTTTTTTTTTTTTTGTTTGTAAGCACATCAGTTTTTATACTTTCCTAATTTTAATTTTGCTTGAGAAAGAAAGAATTCACCTTTTTCTACCTTTTGAAAATAAACTTTCTTTTATCGTCAACATAGGGAAGGACTTTTGAATAGGAATATCATGATCACAATAGTGGAGCCAAAGTTAGAGAAATTGGGTTTGGGTCTTTTTGTCAAAATTCAATTTCCTTGCCTCTCTTCTTCCCTGTTTATTGTTATTGTGGTTACTGTGACCTTGATACGGAGCTAGAGCTTTTAACTATGATGAATGTGCTAACTATGAATATGATGCTGGTGTGGAATATATTATATATGACAATGGTGGGGTTCTGACTATTTCTATTGATTGGACATGTTGTATGGGCTTGGTAGAATATCCAATTGCTTTGGTTTAAATTAGCCAGAAAATAGCTGATTTATATTTTGTTAGAAAGATAGTGATGTGGATACAAGATATAGGCACAAATCCAAATATCATAGTTATAACTGATTTATAGCTGATTTATATTTCTATTTATTTTTTGTTTTGTTCAAACCTTATCAGGACAAAATGAAGGAATTGATGGCTGATCCTGCAAATCATTTGCAGTCATCTGACACAACTGGTAGTATTGCATGGGCAATAGATGACGTGTTTGCCAAAGTGATGGGTAAGGAGCGCAAAGGTCGTATTCGTGGGGTAGGATTTGGTCCAAGCCCAAGTGGTCGAAGTAGCAAGAATGCCCTCACTGATATTGACACGCACTCAAGGCAAGCAAGAGACAATGAAGTTGCTCAACTGAAGGCTACCTTGGCTACAATGGAGGATAAACTTGCAGATTTTGATGAGATGAAGGAAAAACTTGCAGGTTTTGATGAGATGAAGGAAAAGCTTAGTCAGTTTGAAGAAATGGAGCAAAGAATGGCTCGGATGCTTCACCAAATGCAACACATTTCTTCCCAATGTAATCAGGTATATTAACAAAGACTTAGTCAATGTTTTTCCTCTTTGTAAGCATTTGGTTTAGTTGTTGTGAGTGCGTATAAATGTCTTCATTTAGCTTATTTGAATTTGTTGCCTTGGTAATATTTTCTTATCAATTTATTCCATTTATAAATTCTTATTGAGTAATCCTATTTTGTATGTAGGACATTCCTTTGGCTCAACAATCTCCAGCTCTTCAAAAATCATCAACCGCATCCTATCAACCAAGCAGCTTATAAGTTTTATCTTGATGTTTAAGGACTTTCTTGTGTACAAAGAACTACAAAAGAACAACTGCCTTTTTTGCAAGTGTTGAAGGATATTTTTAAACACTTAGAAACATTGATTATTGTATTAGCTTAATTTGACCGGTTGTTTTATTCAGAGGACCACATCTTTTTTTGTTAATCTTATGATGGTGGTTATAGACAACGTAATGTATTTGATAATATATTTATGTTAATATTATGGTAGTTTGGAGACATTTGTAGTATTGTTAAGTAAATATATTTGTGGTATTGTGTTAGTAAAACTGAAATTATTACAGGTTTTAAGCAGGTTTGAAAATATTTGATGCAAACAGTGATTTTAAAGCCTCCGAAGAGAGAAAAAAAAAAAAAAAAAAAAAAAAAAAAAAGGACCTATAGCGGCGGTCAAAAAGCGCCGCTATAGGTCCACATTTTATGTTTTAAATCGAACCCTATAGCGGCGCTACGACCCGCCGCTATATGTTCTTACCTATAGCGGCGCTACGACCCGCCGCTAAAAGTACGTACCTATAGCGGCGGGTCGTACCGCCGCTATAGGTAGAAACATATAGCGGCGGGCAAATTGAACTTTTAACCGCCGCTAAAAATACAATTGATCCGTTTTGGTTGATAACCTATAGCGGCGCACCCTGCCTGCCGCTAAAGGTACACACATATAGCAGCGGGCAAATTGAACTTTTAACCGCCGCTAAAAGTACAATTTACCCGTTTTGGTTGATTACCTATAGCGGCGGGCGGTGCCCGCCGCTATAGGTAGACACCAATAGCGGCGCTCTATGCCTGCCGCTAAAAGTCAATTATTTTTGAATTTGAACATTATATAGCGGCGGTTTTATACCCGCCGCAATAAGCTAAAACCGCCGCAAAAAGGTGTATCTATAGCGGCGCGTTTTTCGACCGCCGCAATAGATCTATTGCGGCACCACAACGGTGGCGGGATCGCCCGCCGCAATAGCACCCGCCGCTAAAGGGTCAGATGTACCTATAGCGGCGGTTTTTGGCCCGCCGCAATAGGTCGTTTTTTTAGTAGTGTTCCCCCACTTATTAGTTATTAAAATATTGCATTACATATGCATCTACAAAAGCCCCATCCATTATATAAGAAATATTAATAAGGGTATCTATGATATATGTAAGAAATAGAAATAGAAATAGAAATAAGGGTATTTATGATATTGGCCTACACTGTGAGTTAAGAGTTGGCATTGTTTTTTAACGTTCTCCACAAGCTGCACCATATATCAAATGACCAAGCACTTTGGGTAGAAACATGGACAGGTCTTTTTGACTCTTTTCTATAGCAAATGAGAACTGAGAAATTAAACAATTATGCCAAGAGGATGCCTTATTTCTTATTTGCTGGGTGGGTGCGTGGGTCCTTTACAAAATGTCATCGGTTAATTATTTTTATAAGCTGATGGTCCTAAATAGACAGTGACAAAACTTTTAAAAATAATATTAAAAATTAAAAATATATCCATTATAGGTATCAATATGAGTGAATCTAAATCTAAAGTATTTATTATACATAGTTTAGTCTAAGTTGAGAGAATTTGATGTGGGATTACAGGAACAAGATGCCACCAGATAAGAGGTTCATTGATAGATCCATTTGTTAAAAAAAAAAAAAAATGACGACATAAATTATATTATCCTGAGTGTGCAACAAAGAATTCTGAATCTGTAATTTTCAATTAAACGGAGAGACCCACAAGACCATAATTTAAAGTTGGCGAAACTTAAACATTTAAAGTTAGTGGAAGACTGAAACTTTAACAGAATTTCTAGTCTTCCAAACAAGAAACATATATTTTTTTAAGTTTTGTTCACATAATAGTGGAGGGCTAAAGCCTAGAGATGATAATGTAAAACAATGTAAAGCGTCCAATCCAAGTAGGCGTAAATGAGGGATTAGATCGGTGTTGAGACTGATTATGGTTGTAATGCTCCACCATGATACTCGTATTAGAGGGTCTTCTATTCATTTCCACATATAATGCCAAGAGGATTCAATTTTCTTATTTGCTGGGTCCTCCGAACTAAGGCATGCACTAAAGCATTGTCCTGCTTAGATATGTGAGAGAAGGAATGGTTCCGAAAAAAACCAACAACAATCATAGTGCATGTCTTTGACAAGGTGACGGCCTAGGTATGTTTGTCCACCTGCTGAAAGGCATTAATGACAACCTCTAAATCACCCTTAAATGTGGATTATTGATGTAGACCTATCTCATGGACTAATTGAGCAGCAAGAGTCTCTAATTTCGTAGTTTCTATTTGAGTTGGTTGAATGAAGTTTCTTTTTCTATGAAAAAAATAAAATAAAATCTCCCCATTTAAGACTTTATTTCTTGAATCTAATAGTGTACAAAACATCACACCATTTAAAATTTTAAATAGCATGACACTAAATAAACTTGTGTAGTTCTAATACTTAATTCGAACTATTAAAGGTGGGTTTCTATTAGCTTAATTAGTAAAATTTCTGATAATTGAACAAGAAATTTGAAGTTCAAGTTCCACCTACACCAAAAACTGACTGGTGTTTTGGTCTGATAATAAAGAACTATCATTAAGAGCTGACATCATAAGTAGAAACTCTCTAAAAAATAATAATAATAATTTGAACTGTGAAATGGATTCATTTTAATACATATCCTCAGATTTACATGCCCCTCAATTGACATTGTTGTTCGTTTCCATAAACACAAAACATTTAACTAAGAAAAATTAAATTTTTTGTTATCTATTTGCAAATATTTGGAACTTAAATAATATTCTTAAAGATAAAAAGATATTTTAATTGGTTAGAATTTGGGGCTTCTTCCATTTTAGGCCTTTGGCTAACCTAGATTTGACCCGGACTGGTTTGAATATGAGTTCCCTAGCACCAAATTCCGTTGGATCTTTGCATGGGTCCTCTAGCGCTAGTTGTTTTCCTCCTCATGGCATCAGGCCTTATTATCTTCACAGCAGAGTGGGATTTCTCTTATAGATTTGGTTTTGGTGTCTTTAGGGTGGGTCAGATTGTATGTTCTTTTTGGAGAGTATAGAAATGTTTGCCGGATTATTATATTAGTTTTCTTGGAGAGCATTCGGATGTTTGCTAGATCATAAGGGTTTTTCTCAGCTGAATTCAGATTGGTATTGTTTCTAATTTTTCTCTGCTGACACAAAGTTTTTTGGGAAAAAAAAATCCCCTCTCTGCCATAAAAATATAATATGAGCATTTCCAAGGTAAAATAGATGAGGAATTTGAATGTAAGACAAATTAATGACTTGAAGAGTGGAGATAGTAGAGTTGCTTTTTTTTTTTTTTTTTTTCACTTATATTTTCTCAATACAATAACATGAGGGATTTTGCCCAAGGGAAAGTGCGGAGCAAGCTGTGATGTTGATTTTTGACCATTTCAAAAGATATTAATTCATGTTTTATACGGTAAGGTGAAAATTGAGAGAATTTGATATGGGATTACAGGATCTAAATGCCACTATACAAGAGGTTTATTGGGAGATCCATTTGTTAAAAGAAAAGTTAAAGGAAAGGGAAGAAGAAGAAGAAACGCACAAACAAACAAACGTTGACGACATATATTATACTAGTCTGAGTGAACAATAAAGAATTCTGAATTCAGTAATTTTTAATTAAATGGTGAGACCCATAAAACCATAATTTTCAAAGTCTTTGGAATATCCAAATCTGTTATCAAAGTCAGTGAAACGTTTAACATGATTTAAAGTTAGAGGAAGACTGAAACTTTAACAGTATTTTTAGTCTTTCAAACATGAAACATTTTTTTAAGTTTTGTTCACATATTAGTGGAGGTCCTGGAGGACTAGAGCCTTTAGATGATAATGTAAAAAAAAAAAAAAATGTAAAACGTCCAATCCAAGTAAGCGTAAATAAGGGATGTTAGATTTGCAACAAATACAGACATTGCTTTTGTCACTAGAGTTACGTGGAATAAACATCTTAACAATTAATAAGCAACTTAATATTTTGGCACTAGAGTGTACCCCAACATACGTAGCTTGATTTGTTCTGAACATCTTCACAAGTCCCAGTACCGATCACCCAATCTAAAACCATCGGCATCTTTTCTTTGTCCTGTAGACTGCGAAGGGAGTCTACGGAGAAATCAAACGTGCCTTTTATGCTAATAAACGCATAGCCACAAGGATTGAAACTCTGTACTTTTGTGTGATTATCAATACTCTCGGATTTGATAGTAAAATTTCTAAACCCAATAGGAATATCAAGCTCGCAGCACCCAACACCAGAGCAAGACCCATTTACAATGTACCTAGTGCTTTCACCTGCGGACGCGCAGCCGGTTCTGGAACTTTCATTTTGCTGGGAACCATATAGATATGCGTTAGTGTCACAACCAACGACCACAAACTTGTTTTGGGTGCTAGAGACGGTGAAATTGACGGTCGTTAGGAGCCAAACTACGTTCCATGTACTTAGATCCTGCACACCCTGTTCATAACAGTCCTTGGCTATGTGCATCGTGGCTTCAAACTGGCCTTGGAGGGAAATATTTGTAACAGTCAAGTTTCCAAGAATTGGTTGAAATTGGCCGAACGACTTGTTACAATTCACGACAAAATTAGGATCTATGGAACAACCTTCACTTAGGCCAAATGGATATGGAATCTCCATATCTGTCCATCCATATGTTGACTTTAAGCCCACTACACCACAAAGGGATGAAGGAATACGAATGGAACCTCCACCGTCTGTTCCAAGTGCAGTAGAACATAGTCCAGAAGCAACAATTGCTGCTGGACCTGAGGAAGATCCACCAGTATACCTTTCACGCGCATGAGGATTTCTTTTTGTTCCGTAATTTCGATTATTTCCTGTTGTACCCATGCCGAACTCATGCATATTTGCCTCCCTAATAAGATTACACCACAGCTACGCAATTCTGAAACAGAAACCGAATCCTTGTTAACAGAGCGAAACTCATGCATCCATGTACTTGCACCCTTAGATGGATGAGGGAAGCAATCTATGTCATCCTTGATTGCCATGAAAATCCCGTACAATATAGATAATGGTTTTCCTTCCTCAAACCTTTGTGTAGAGGCTGCAGCCTGCTTCCTGACTTCCTCAGCATCAAAGGAAATCAATAATGGTGGCGGGGGTTTCTTGCTGCTGAACTCTTCGAATACCGACTCACGTCTAATGAGGGCAAATCACGTATCTTCCAATACCGGAATGATGAAGCTGGTTCCACGTTCCCGTGGCTGGCAGGATCATAATGTGGAAGACACGTTAAGGCTGATTCAACTCGGTCCTCAGGTTTTCCATATTCTTTAAGGACAACAACCCCATGTTCTGGTTCTTGAGGAGGGAATTCAGGTTTAAACATGGGAGCCTCAGGTATGACAGTATTCCGCAACATCTGCCAATCCAATTCTCTTATAGTCAACAACAACAACAACAACCCCACTTGATTGTTACACATAATTCAATCTAAGATGTAACAGAAACTGAAAAAAAATGTAATAAGAGACTCTGTTTCGAATAGTTCAATTAGTAGAGCTGGAATGAAAAACACAAAAATATGGGAAGAAATACATAAAAAAGTTTGTCATTGAATTAAGCCAAAAAAAAAAAAAAAAAAAAAA
This sequence comes from Lithocarpus polystachyus, assembly GCA_033629205.1. Lineage (NCBI taxonomy): Eukaryota > Viridiplantae > Streptophyta > Magnoliopsida > Fagales > Fagaceae > Lithocarpus > Lithocarpus polystachyus. The sequence goes on along the minus strand of CM066165.1, from coordinate 87,601,704 downwards.
AAAAAAAAAAAAAAAGGACTTCACATTTTAAATAGTTCAGTTAGTAACGCTAAAATGAAAAAACCTGATATTGAACTACCTACGTTGATTTCTTAATATATATGATAGTAAAATACAGTTACCTCAGAAACTGATTTTATAGGTTTCAAATCATGTCATATGTATAAATTAATTCATAAATTGTATCAAAAATTATTTTTAATTTTTTTTTCAATGTTTTTATTGTGTATCCTAACACATGCAAACATAGACAGGGATGTTCAAATACATATGAGGACTTAGGAGTAATAAGATGAGGACTAAGGAGTAATAAGAATCCCAAGGCCTCTCTTATCTTAAACTTGTCCTATTCCCTTTCAGTTGCTCCGTATTCGTGAGCAATGAGCATGGCTTGAAGTAATGTGAAAAAGAAAAAATTGCCTAGATGACTTTTTCTTATTTGAAGCGTCCTTTTTCTAACATTAATGGTATAAATAATGTTTGGGAGATAAAAGAATTTTCACAATTTTTGTCATAAGAGGATGAGATAAGTTGTGATTTGAATGTCACTTTCATATGAACGATGTTTAACATGATTTTTATTAATACAAATTACACATTGTGACAATTCTACAAAGAATTTGAGAAAAAAAAATTGTATTCCAAATTCCTAAACTTATTGTTTTTGGTTTGATTTTTCCAAACAAATTCTAATTAAATTAGGTATTATCTTTTCTACAAATTCTCTGATTGAATCTTTGCTTATTAATATTTATTTAATAAATATCTATTGTGTATAAAATATATTTTGTTGATTTTTCAAGTAAACATGTTATTTACTATTAGATATCATATATTATATAATAAAAGTTGAATCCTAACCGTGGTGATTGCACCAACTATCCTCTCTTTGTAACAAATAGCTACTCTAGTTCATTATTAAAAAAATTGGTTTATTTTATTAATTTCTAGGCTAGTTTAATTTAGATAAAACTTTAGCACCTTAGTTTCAATAAATTAACAATTATATTTCAACTAAAATTCTGTTTATCTAATATATATAGATTTTTTTTAAAAAAATTCATAGTTCAATGATTTTCTAAATATAAAGATGACGAAAAAAAGATATTTAAATTGATCTTTTGACTACTTATTTCAAGTTTGAAAACAATATACTTCAAAATAACGCAAGATTAAAATGCCAAACATCAAACTGTACAGTTTGGTATTATTCTAAAAAGTTGTTGGTTTCTCACTAAAATTAGTTTTATTATATATATATATATATATATATATATATATTACAAAGGGCAAAGTTTGGCTACAAAATTGGTTATAGTTTAAGACTACAATATTATTTGATTTTTTTTTTTTTTTTTGGTTAGATGCGAATTTTGTCAAATCCACTATTATATTACATTTTCTTCTAATATTCTTCATGTTTACAAAATTTTTAGAAGATCAAAGATAAATAACTAAGTCATCAATCAATTTTTTAAATTACATGTTTTTGTAGTTTAAAATTATGCATAAAAATATGTTTATGGATCATAGAGTAAATAATATTCGATTGGCACAAAATTTGACATATGTGTTAAAAATGTAAAAATCATATAATTCAAAAGTTAAATTTTCAAAATATGCAGCAATGTTAATTTTTCTAAAAGAAGTTGTAGCCTTACTTTTTAGCCAAACTTTGTCCTAATACAAATCCAAAATTTCTTTCCTAATAGCCCAAAATTATATACAATTTAACTATGATTAATGTAGATTTGATGCTACTTGATGAGAAGATAAGCAATGAAGTCAAATAATGAAATTCATTTTAGGTCTTCAAATATAATTGAAAAGTCATTTTTCTTAAACAAGTTTTGTCTTTTTTTGGGGGGGGGGGGGGGGGGGGGGGATTTAAAATTGGTACTAAATTTGTTAGGACAATCTTATTCGTGCATGTATTTGAATAGCTTTTTATTGATCATTTTAGAGACATTATAAGGGAAGGACGAATACATAGAATTAAATAGTTTGGAGTTGTAAAAACCAAGGATACCTATTGGATTGTGACTCACAAGTACATGATTAGATTTTATGCAACAACGTTTGTGAAGCTGATACAAAAATTATTGTACCATTTGATGAGTTTAAGTATCTTGCTTGCCAAAAGTTTCAAAATATTTAAAAGGAGTTTTATCATATGAGTTTAAATTATTTTAAATTTTATATTTAATTTTAATAAAAATTTTGGCTTACAGTATGTGAATTTATCATTAACATAAGTTTTTCCCTTTGTCAGATGATTATGTTATAAAAACATTTGTTTTTTGTAATCTATATCTAACACTTAAAAATATTTTATTTAATTTATGTATGATTTTTTATTAAGTTGTGTTAGGTTCTAAAACTTTAGGTTTAAATGTATTAGAATTTCAATTTGTAATGTTGGCAAACCATGATCAAAACATTTAGTCTTGTTTTAGACTTGCTCAAAGTATGTTTAAGTATAAAGTTGAAATCGAGTGTACTGCAAGATTTACTGTGTAAATCTGTCTGACTCAATCAATCGAAAATTAGACTCGATTGATCAAAAATCGTGCAAATTGATTTTCTATAGAATTTTCCAACTCAGCCTAAGCTCGTTTGACGTGTAGGGTTTTATGTTTTGCCTTAAGTATAAAAGGAAAACACTAGCCATGTTTTAGAGTGGCTCTTTATACTGTGTGTGTGAATCTTTTGTGAGATCTAGAGGTGTTTGCCTTCACATACACTTAGAGTTTCCAATCTCAAGATTGATGTCAAGAGTTTGGTGATCAATTCAATTACAGTTTCAAGAGCTTAAAGATATACAAGCGGAAGTGCATGTGCTTGCTGGGAATCAAAGAAAGAAGTAGTCTATGGACTCAAAGTTGTCATATGGTCGTGGTAGTAAGTTTCTTACTCAAGGTAGTAATAGGATGTTAATGGTCTAAGTTGGAATTGTGTAAACTTTAATTTTTTCATAGTTGTTTCGTTTTACCTTGAGAATAGCTAAGTTAAATCCTCTTCAGGTTTTTTACCGGTTTGGTTTTCCTGGGTTATCATATCGTTGTGTTATTTATTTTCCGCACTTTGTAATGATATGATATATTTGTGTTAACCTAGATTTGATAATTTGACTAAGTAATAACTTAACTAATTAACTAGGTTAATCTAATTGTGTTTTAATGGGTCTAAAAAGGTACAAGTTGTGTATCACATGGATATAATACTAGGATAACTATAATGAAGATTTAAAAAAAAAAAAATTGCATTCGAAGAAAAATTTCACATGACAAAAAATTGACATACCAACCCGTATAACATGATAGCTACATGTTCAATCTACCTTGAATCTACATAACTATAAATATATATAAATATATATATATAAACTACATATTTAGTCCCTGTTCTTTACACCATATTTCAATTTATTCCCTAACTTTTCAATGTCGTGTCAATTTAGCCTTTATTATTATATCTTGGATGAAAATTGTTGACATGACTAACGACTAAAATAAAATTTTAGTTCATTATCACATCAACAGCAGCTAATTTTTAATTTTGGCCATTAGACATGTCGTCAATTTTCATCTAAACGATAACGCCAGGAACTAAATTGACACAATACTGAAAGATTATAGACCAAATTAACACAATTAAAAAGTTAAGGATCAAATTAAAATATGATGTATAAGATAGAAACCAAGTATTTAGTTGATAGCAGCTCTCACAAAACTTTTGGCTCCCAAAGTCTTAGGAAGTCTTGAAAAAATGAAAAAAATACTTGGTTAAACGTTAATAAGATTAAAGTCTTCTCACATTTTTTAACGGGTTTTACATATCGTGTAAATATAATTTAAAAAAAAAATAGTATTTTGAACACACATTTTGAAAAATTCAGGTTAGTTGATATCGGCACTCGCAAGACTTTTGGCTTTTAAATTTAAAGTCTTCTAAGTTCTAACAGTGTCACATTTTTTAACAGGTTTTAGTTTTAAAAATCATGTAAATGTGATTATAAAAATAGTGTTTTGAACACACATTTTTAAATCATAATTTTTTAAAAACAAACTTTTTAAAACACTAGCAAAACAGAACCTTATTCCTCCTTATGACAATTGACAAGTACGTTTTCATTTTTCTCTCTAAATTGTACCACAAACAACAAATCAAGAGAGATGAGATTTTATTTTTATTTTTTATAAAGATGAGGAGCAGGTTCTCTCATTGAAGTTAAAAAAAGGTTGAACGCTATTTTTATTTTTATTTTATTTTATTTTCTCAGCAAGTTGTGCATCTAAGATTTTGCTTGGCTTGCTCATGATCAATAGACTTGGTAAATAAAAAGCAATATCTGGCTGGTTCGCTCGAGCATGTTTATTGACTCGCTCCATAATCTTCTTTGAGCGGGCCACAATATAGTGATCCCCAAAATCTCAAGTTCAAAGTTACTTGACTGCTCTGTTGAGCGGGTTTATGATCGATATAGCTCAAGCAGAGTTGGCTCAAGGTCTAGGCCTAAGGCTCCCACCACAAAAAAGGGTTTTTACCCCAAGGATGAAAGGCCCCATCCTTCTTCGTAAAAGGCCCAAAAATTTATAAAATTAAAATTTTTTTTTATTGGTTGTACATTTTTTTTTAATGAGTGATGCGATCATGCTAGTGATACCACAAATTTTTCTATAGGCTCACCATCACAAATAAGTAATTCAAATATTTATTCATTAGGTTGTTGAAATTCATAGATTACACTTATTTTAACATCATATTGTGAACATTTTGTACTAATTTTAATATTTTCCTTTCTCATTTCTATCAAAGCTTTCAAAACATGAAACCAATAGGAACCTCTAACCAATTGAAACCCTAAATTGTTTCAAAAAGTGTTGCAAATGTGTTAGATCTTCAATGATAGATTAATCTCTCCCAATATTTTTAGACTTTAATTTTTGTAAGTCATTCTCCAACAAAGCTGCACCCCAAATAATATCTAGCTATCTATATTAAAACTAGATTACGAATTTACTTAACTGTGTATCATCACATACCCCAGATAAAGTAAGTTTCTTTTTTAATCATAATACATTTTTATTTCTTTTTGTTAAACTTTATGCTTTGACTATGATATTCAATTCTCTATATAAAATTAACATTAATTTAGTTCATATTATTCATCAAATTATTTATTTAATGCATCAAATTAATCTTCATTTTATTCAATTGCAAAACCAGGATTTTAGTTTAGGAGGGAAAATTAAAAGACAATTAAAAAAAATAAATATATTAATCTATATTAATAAAAAAGTAAACAAACAATTGTAATTGTCATACAAAATCTAATATAAACATAAACTATAATTTACTTTTTCATACATAGCTTAATTAAATAACGTAATAGATTATTCTAAATATATAAAGTTTAAATATCTAATTTGATTCCTTAAAATAAATTAAGAAATAAATCAATCTAAAAGTGTTAAAAATAAAAAGTATAGTGGTATACCTACAAAGTTATATATGAGTCTCATCACCTTAATTGCTTTAAAAAAATATGAAGAGTCCAGGATTTCTTTATTTATTCTTCAAAGTATTTAAAATTTTGCTTTATAACAGAATCTCAAAGTTTGAAACTAAAAAGTTAAGAGGAGGAGGAGGAGGAGGAAAAAAAAAAAAGAAAAAAAAAAGAGGATAGTAGAGGCGCTAGAGTTTTAGTACCACACAAGGAATTAGGTAATTATATATATATATATATATATATATATATATATATATATATTGATATTGACTTAAGTCTAAACCATGATTTTTTATTTTATAAAAATAATTAATGTTGAGTTGGTTAATATTAACTCATTGACCTCGTATTGACTCGGTCTTTTTTTTTTTTTTTTTTTTGAGAGAAAGTTTTAATCTATGGCGTCCATTACTAATAATATCTCTTTATCATCAAACTAATACATCAATCAGTTTTTGGTGTAGGTAGAGATTAAACCCCAAATCTCTTATACAATCATCAGAAACTTTACCAATTAAGTTAATTAAAACTGGCTTACGTATTGACTTGGTCTTTGATTAAGAAGGTTGACACTTTTGGACGATTGTATTGTGTTAATTTGAAGTTATTACTTTAGTAAATTAATTAGATTTTATTGTTTTATACTTTAAAATTTATTTTATTATTTTCAGATTTTAATATATATGGTAGACAATATTTCTTTTATTGGGAATATGACAGTGCAAAACTCATTTTTCTAGGAGAAACAATTTAGTATATACACCTAGTGCTTTAAATGATTTGTCATGACAAACCATATACATAAATTTGTCTGGGTATTGATCATAGTGTCTATGAGTCATATTAGATATTGCTCAAAGTGTTGCGAGTCAAAATTTAAGAATATACAAATTGCAGGCTAAAAATTCGAAAACTGACTAGCTCGATCAATTGAGAAGAAGTTTTGACAGATCGAGACATAATTTTGCAGAATTTAAATAATGCCCATTAGCCGTTAAACAATTAGGGTTTCACCTAGATTTGCTACTGCTTGTAAAGTTTTAGACCTCTGGAAAACATGGTGTTTAATCTAATTTATTAGCCAAGTTTTTACTTAGGTTAATTATTCAGATTTAAGTTGAACATTCATCACAAATAACATGCACAACAGTAATCTAAATAATACAAGATAGGATGACTTAAGAAAGCAAATCTATCTCCAAGGCATAAATCAAAGATTCCCTAAACTATAACCTGTTTGAGGAAAATAAAAGTACCACAATCAGTATTACCAAAATCCACTAAAGAGAGAACCTGCAAAATTGGTGCAAGATTCTGTAAACCATATAAGTAAGGTGTATAATGTAAAATTATATCTTTAGGGAATTTATATCCTACATTACAATGTGACAGCCATAAAACCGCATACGATCCGTCAGATGGTGTCAACCGCAAAATTGGTGCAGATTCTATAAACCACAAAACTATAATAGATATGATCAAAAAATAAGTATTAAATTTCATTTTTTAATTTTTAATAAATGAACTTTAGGTGTAATAGAATATTAAATTTAGTAAAGCTTAGGTAATAGGGTTATACAGGGAATAAACATCTTAACAATTAATAAGCAACTTAATATTTTGGTAATAGGGTTTCATTTAAATTATATTATTTTAAAAATTAATATATCTGTTTAGCATAAACAAAAGATATATAGTCACTCGGATGAAGGGATTTGAACTTTAAATGGCATAAAATAACTAGGAAGTGTCAACTAATAAAACTACAAGGCTCTTGGCATCCAATCCACATAATCAAGCCCATTAAAACAATATCGTTTTGGAAAGTGAAAAATATAAATAAATAAATAAAGTTAAAATTGGATATAGAACTGATAAAATGACTAAATTGAAATAAAAAAATGAAAATGAAATAAAAAAATATTAAAATTAAAGAAACAAAATGAAATAATATTAGAGGATATAATTTTTAAAATATGTAATTTTTTTTTATTTAAATTTTCTTCATGTAATTATCATTTTTTTTTTTTGTGCTAAAAATAAAAATGATTTAACCAAAAAAAAATAGATAACATTAAATAGTTCCTGACAATACCATTTTTACACTTTCAATCTAGCATGATTAATTTAGACACCCAAAAAATATGATTGCTACACGTTTAATGATTACTTGCTACACGTTTAATTAGTAATTACTAATCAATCTAAACAAACAATTCTATAATCCAAATTCAGGGTAAGTAATAATAGATGGACCTTGCAGAAAAATATGCTTCCCATGTCCTTGCAAGTTAAACGTCAACAAATAATGAATATCAAGATTATTTTTTAGTGATTGGTTACACAGTTTGTAAATGTACTATAATAAAATTTGTAATATTTTTAACATAACTTAAAAAAAAATCATCGTTAAAGAAAATAATTGATTTTTACTAAGCACATGCCAATAAGTAAATTAAAACAATACTGGTTTTGGAATACACAAGTCTCACCAATTTCCTTAGCACAACCACTAAAAAATAACATCAAAATTGAATTTGACGCTTAGTTTTTTGTATACTCTCAACACTATATAAGTTCACAGCTATGCAAAACCAAATCATTTTGCACTTTTTCCATAACAAAAGGAAAGAGGGAAAAAAAAAACAATAAAATGATTTTTTTTTATTCTAGTTTATCTTCTTTTTGTTTAAAAGTATATTTTGTTAGGTTCTAAAAGTTTATAACAATTGGCAAATCGTGAACACAAACTTATCTAGATATAGATCTTAGAGTCTATAGGTATTATTAAACAATGCTCAAGGTGATTCAAGTTAAGATTTAAGAACATACAAGCTGCAAGAAGACGATTCATAATTTGCCTGGCTTGACCGATTGAGAAACAAGCTCGACTGATCTAGAATCGTATCTGCAGAATTTTAAGTCGGCCCAAACAACAGTTCAAGCCCATTAAGTATTAAGGTTTTAGATCTACTTCTTCTAGCATATAAAGGAAACCCAGCACGTTTTTATAAAGCTTTTTAGAGAGAGAAGAGTGTGCCTCTTTTGTATCTAGGGTTTTGTACCCAAAAGCTCTCTCATGTCTTCTACCGGTGTTTTTTCTTAAAGAATCTCAAAATCCAGTGTTATAGAAGTTGCTGCCTTCTTTAGTCATCAAATGTACTGATGATCTAAACCTTCAAGGTTGGTCTTGGAGTCATAAATAGGAGAGTTTGTGTTGCTAAACCTTTGAGTGGGATCTCAAAGTCACAAGCATGGATGTTTGTGTTTTGCAAAGCCAAGGAAAGAAGTAATTCGTGGACTCAAAGCTATCATGGGGTCGTGGTAGTAATTTTTCTACTCAAGGTAGTAATAGAATGTTAGTAGTCTAAATTCTATTGTACAAACTTCAATTCTTTTATAGTGGATTTACTGTTTTATCTTGAGAATAGTTAAGTTAAATCATCTTCAAGTTTTTTACCGGTTTGGTTTTCCTAGGTTATTATATCGTTGTGTTATTTATTTTTCCGTTACTTTACATGATATGATTAGTTTGTTTTAACCTAGATCTGAATAATAAACCTAAGTATTCACTTGGTTAATTAATTAGGTAAAACAATTTAGTTTACATGGGTCTAAAAACCGTACATATTTCATTGAATCATATTGAAAATAGTCAATCATAAGTAATCCCCCCTCCCCTTTTTTTTTTCTACCAAATGGAAATTGAGTATGATGTTGGCTCCGCCATTGTATACATGAAATTGAAAATGCAACACCAAATTGGACCTTCCCGATTTTTTGATGAACTAAAAAACTATTAAAATTTAAAACACAAACAGCAAGATTACAAGGCATTAAATAGAATCGTTAACTTGACTGTCTAGCAAGATAGTATTAGAGATGGCGTTTTGATTCTCCAATGGGTGTGTTTCTCAAAAAAAAAAAAAAATATATATATATATATATATTCCAATGGGTGTCATTGCATTTGGAATTCAACTTTTATTAATTGTTGTAGATCATGACTGTACTTGAAATTCAACAGTTAAATTTTTTAAACTACAATTAGTTTTGTAGCCTTAGATTACAACCAGTTTTGCAATTATATTTCGTCATTTTCTAAACAAATTTTCTTAAGGCATCAATTAACAAAATCCTATTATTATATATGAAATGTAATTCCACTAATCTTCAACATCCGTACGCACCCAACCTCTTTTAAATACAAGCGTCTCTCTCTTTATTTGATTCTTTATTTCATTAGCATTACCCAAATATTAATGGTTTGTTATTAAAAAGTTAGCAATAATTGATTGAAATGTCTAACTTTAAAGCGACAACTAGCTTGTCATTCGTGCTTGAAGTACAATGATAAATTCATTCATAGTCATTACCAGTGTCCTTTGTTATAATGGAATCTCCAACCTTATGGTGAGTACATTTTCCGGGTTCGATCAGTATTTTCAATTAACAAATACGTTTATTTAAACGATTTACATATATTACGTATGTGTGTGTCAGCGTGTGTGGTTATTTAAACGATTTACATATATTATAACTAAATGAGTTTAGTATTTTTAAATGAGAGATTTAAAATGTGGTTATTTAAAAAAATTTGCAAGTACTAAGATTTGGATATACTTGATATTATTAAATTTTGTTGTCAACCATAAGGTTGAGGCGCCAATTTAAAAATAAAAATAATAAAAATAAAAAAAGATTTTTCAATGGGTGTCACTGCACTTGGAATTCAACTTTATTAATTCAACTTTAAAAAAAAAAAAAAAAAAAAAGATCAAATTTATATCTTAAACTAAGTAAGGATTTTTTCCAAAGTGCTTGTATTTATAGGCCAAACTTAATTTTAGTAAAATACAATTGTGGGAAACCAGGAGGTTTTGAACATCCTCCACAAGCTGCACCATATATCAAACTAATCGCTAATTCGTGTAATACATGGGATAGTTAAATAAATATTTAATTAATCAACCTCACATTAAAAGAAAATTCTAGTTAAATAAATATTTAGTTAATCAACCACATTAAAAGAAAAAGCTAAAAGAATCAAGGAAAGGTTGATTTGCCCACCAAGAAAAAGCTTTAAAAAAAAAATTGCAAAATAAAGAAAGAAAAAACTATTTTTTTTTTAAAAAAAAAATTTAATGTTGAAAACTAAAGCAACATTGAAACAATGGGAAATCTATTTGCAAAGGATTGCAACCTTTGTGTGTTTACTTGGCTGAAGGTCAAATTCCAAATTCAAATTTGAAACAATGAAAACATACTTCATATTAATTGTAAATCAGTCTCACTACATAAATTCACTTTTCGCTCTAATGTATTTTGTAGATCAAATACAGTCAAAAGAATTCCAATAAACACTATTGCCACGTATATATTTGTTGTAGGCATTTAATTTATATAGAAGCCAATAGCAACCACAATAGCTATCACGGTTGCTCGATGCTATGACAATCTAGATCCAAACATTCTCCTTCTAAAATCTCATCTCTTTTCTTTAAACCTAAACATCAAGCTTTGTGAGCATGCATCCCCTTCATCTTCATTGAAGAACAAAAGAAAATGAAGTTGATAGCTTTATATTTATTGGCTACTTTGCAAAGGAACACCACTCCTTCAACTGATGACATAAGTGTAGCCTATACATAATAATCACCAAAGGCAATGGTGAAATTGACCAAAACTCAATTACAAATCTAAAAATAACATGTATACATATACCATATAAGAGTTTACTACTCACTGATAATTGTCCACAAAACTACATGAAAAAATAAAATAAAATAAAATAACAACAACAACAACAACAACAAAATACGCTTTACAAATTAATGCCAAGTGCATGTTCTTTCCAAATGATCTCTTAGGCAACCCCTTTTATGTTGACCATAGACTAACCCAATTTTCTAAATCAAAACCAATCCACCACAACATCAAAACCTAAGTCATATTTAAAATCCAAATTTTCAAAAGGGAAAACAAAAACCATACCAATGGATATATATAGAGGGTTGTATATAGAAATGGACCAAAATTAGGGTTTCAACCACTATAAAACCAATTCTAATTCAAAACCAAATCTACCACATGCAATTACATACAATGCATTTAGTGAGTCATTGAGGTGTAATGCGTGGACTTATTTAATAAAATATGTCAAAGTATCTGTGTGGAATTGGGGGAAGGAGAAATAAATTGAAAGCAATGGGATAATGTTACTATATTATTTTCTTGGACACCTAAGATGCTTGGTTAGTTAACAGTCAATAACATTTTTTGTTTTAATGTAGGATGAGAGCACGGGTGGTGTTTCAGTGTGTTAGCAATTCCTATGACAACTAAAACCAAGAGGCATAAACCATGAAGTTCACTAAAATAATGCGAGAGTATAACTATCAAATTCTAAATAAATAAATAAAAAGCAAGAGGGAGTGAGATTTTTTTTTAAGCAGGCGGTGTACATGTTCTAAATGGGAATGAAAAGATTCTTTGTAGTACACCTAACATGCCATGATGTACAAGTCGTAAATGGGAATAGTCTTGTCATTCCCATTTAACACATTTTATTGTTGATATTGTTAGGTGTATTGGAGGCGTGTTAGAACATGTTTCAATTCCCATTTAACTCATTTTGTTCTCTTCTTTTTTTGTTTTCATTTTTTTGCTCATTAGTCGGCCCAACAAATGCTATTTGACAACAATAGTCACACTTTCATACAAACTGACATCTGTAGAAACTAAACCAAGTTCATGGATTGTATCAATTGAATAGATCATGAGAAAACAAATTTAATCAAACAATTAGTCAACAACAACATAAGTCTATAATACAAAGAGCTAGAATTTCCCAATTCAATATAATTGAAGAAAGAAAACCTTGGATTTGAAGTGCAACCGCTGGTCATGGAGGACTCATACTCAGGCTTGCAGGAATTAATGCAACCAAATCATGCTCTGATCAGGTTTTCAGAGACCTATTTGAAAGCTTCTTTGAAGGGCCGGCATATACAAATTTGAGTAAAGCAACAGTCCCTAATTGGCACCAAATTATCTGCAAAAAATAGTGAAACCATTTAAACAAAACCCAAATAACTCAACATATCAAAGTATTTAGCCTTTAGAGAGAGAGAGAGAGAGAGAGAGAGAGAGAGAGAGTAACAATTAGATAGCAAGGACCCAAGGTCACACACAATCCCAATGGGCAAACACAAATTGAATATACCAATATGAATATGTATGTGGAGCTTACATAGGTCAATCTCACATACATATAAAAGATGTGTTCAATGCATCTATTCAATAAGAAAATTTTAAAAAGAAAACCAAAATTACAAAGAACTATCATTATTCTTAATCAAAATTCTAAATGTTTACAGTTCTTTATTAACAAAATTATAACTCACAGTTCTAGTTGGGAGTTGCAATACAAATTCTCACTAACAGTATTTGCTATAATTCAAAGATAACCCAAAAAAATCAACTTATAGCAACTAATAACCATTCTGAGTAACTTTCTGTTGAGGCGAGTCTCCATTAGCTGCCAATAACAACAATTACGAATTTTAACTTACTTTCTACAATGCAATCTACACTCAATTACTTACTCAAAAGAGAAATTGAAATTAAATTCATTCCAAATAGTACAAAAAGTGTTACCCATTAAAGCAGAGGATGTGTATTCCCCAGGTTGATTCATCCACAATATCCTTCCACTTCCTAACAACACAAACAAAAATAAACGAATTCAGCAAAAACCCCTTTATTCTTCACATCTAATTTTTACCAATCCAAAATAGGGGACCTTCACAAAACAGATGTAAATTTTTTAACAAGCCTTTAATCTACACTGATTCTAATTTCAGCGAGACATTTTGTCAAACACTTAGGGTTGGCCAATTTTCATAAAGGATACCAATTCTTATATCATTCTTTCAACCATTATACCAATAAAAACATGTGCGCGCGAGAGAGAGAGAGAGAGAGAGAGAGAGAGAGAGAGAGAGAATATTACAAAGAGATAGAGCAGGAAATCTGGTGAATTTGTCGAACAAAATTGGATTTTGAATAACATAGCTCTTCAAATTGATCATCCTACTATAGTTCCATCTTCATCGTTCAACCTTAATCAAAACCAATAACCCAAATACCTAAATCAAAGACAATCAACCCAAAATAAAAATAATAAAAAAACCTAAATACTCCTGGTGGTAGACTAAAGTAAAATTTCAGTTTACAGAGATTTTCAAACAATGTCAACTTTACATTAGAACTCTGTTTTCCCCTAAAGAAAATACATCTTTTCTAAGCACAACTCATTTTGTCATAAAAGTAAACCACAATCAAGCGAACAAATAAGAAGTTCTCAAAGCTTTAAATCAAGGCAGTTAAAAACTAAAAAAAAAAGTTCAGAAAATTTCATGTCCCAAATCATCTCATTAAGCAAAACATTGAAGCCAACCACACAAACACAGAAACCTAGTCACAAAATACAAAACCAACAGAACAATATGAAACACATAGCATTAATTTCACCGAAGTTTAAATATATACATATTATGTACAAATATACACAAATAGAACACAAATATACATACAGATCAAACAAACTCAAAAGCAAAATCAACTCAACAGATCAAATGAGTAGTGAAGACCAATACCAGAAATCCAATCCAAAGGAAGAAGAAGAAGACGTGGAAACTCTGCAAAAAAAAAAAATAGAAAAAAAAAAAACAAAAAACAAAAAAACTTAAATTAAGACAAAAGAGAAAGAGGAAAGGAAGCATCATACCTCCAAGCCAAAGCCCCTTTTTCAGTTTGGCTTAGGAATTTTGTCAAACACTTTGAGGGTGAAGGGTTGGGGTTCTGTTCTCTTTAGCCACACCCTCAAGTGGGGTTGTTTAGCCTCAAGGTGTTGGGGCTTTTCTGATTTTAATCAAAATACAGCCATGTATAAGTAGATATTCGCAAAACCAAACTTGAATTTCTCTACAAACTCACCCTAAACTTAAATTAGCTACCAAAAATAAAAGTAAAAATTTGATAGGGGTAGAACCCAACAACAAACCTGTTGGTAAAAACCCAGGTGTCGGCAGTGTTGTGGGAGAGAAGAACTAAGGGTGAGAGAGGGAGAGAAACTGTTGTTAGTGAGAGATGGATAGTACCGACAAATGTAGAGCTGGAGAAGGGTGGTGTTGGAGAAGGTGGAGCCGTTGAGTTGTGGGAGAGAAAAGCTGATGGTGGCCTGCGTTTTGGACTGAAGGTGGAGCCGTTGAGCTGCGTTTTGCTTCTGGGGAACGACAGAGCGTGGATCTACGTTTTAGAGGAAGGAGAAGGCAGAGCAAGAGAAGGTTGCGTGTTGGGGAACGGCAGAGCAGTTTATCGGGTTTTAGAAAAGTATTTTGCGTTTATGTTTTTATTTTTGGTTTTAGAAAAGTTTTTTTTTTGTTTTTGGGTTTTTCTCTTAAATATTGTACTACCGTTCAAAATTGTGGAAGTTTTAAAAGTTTTGATTTTATATATATATATATATATATATTGATGTGAACAGAGAAACTTAACAATTATGTCAAGAGGATGCCTTATTTCTTATTTGCTGGGTGGGTGGGTCCTTTACAATGTGCTAAATGTCTAGCATTAATTTTTTACTCAAAAAAAAAATGTCTAGTGTAAATGTCATAGGTTAATTATTTTTATAAGCTGATGGTCCTAGATAGACAGAGGCAAATGTATCCACTATAGGTATCAACATGAGTTTCTCCACACAAAAAAAAAAAAAAAAAGTATCAATATGAGTGAATCTAGATCTAAAATATATGGGATTATTATGATACTTGTGTTTATAAGGAGTTTTTAGTTTTATAAATCTAAGCCAGATAATCTGATTTTTTTCACTTTCAAAACTAGTTCTTTAAATTAAAAAAATAGAGTAACCCATCCAGTAATAATAATAATAATAATAATAATAATAATAATATTGTATCTCACAAGAGATTAAATTTTCTATGCCTTTGACAAGTGACAACAGTTCCACAAACCACAATTCACACTAGTTAATAGAGTGACCCACATGACCTTAATTTTCCATGTCATGAGCCAAATACTTTTTGAAACATTTTACTGGGTTAAAGTCTTTTCTAAGATAATGAGAGCTAAGAAGCTAAAGAAAAGCCCAACCCATAAAATACGCTAATACTAGGGATTAGAATTGGGTTGTGGTTGATAATCGTGGTTATGGTCTCCCCTTGGGTTGAACCAGTTAGAAATTAATTCATTACGAACAACTGTTGGAAGAAGAATGAGATTAGTGTTAGTTTCTCTTCTCAAAAAAGAAAAATAGAAAAAGATTAGTGTTAGTTTCCTCCCTTCAAAGAAAGTAAACACTAATTTGAAACTTACCAAGATAATTAACACAATTTCTCCTAGTTCAATCTAGCATTAGTTCAATCTAGCATGAATCGTGGGTTCCAATTAGCTTAACTAGTAAAACCTTTGATGGTTGAATAAGAGATCTGGGGTTCAATCCCTGTCTATACCAAAAACCGATTGGTGTCTTGGTCTGATGATAAAGAGCTATCATCAGAAGCAGATGCCATAGGTTATGACTCTCCAAAAAAGAAAAAAAATCTAGCATGAATCTTTAGCAAATAGTTATATAGTCCAAAAGTCATGCTAGTTAATAGTTGGACCATGATACCATTACTTTCCAAGTCTAAATTGAATTTCTGAACACTAATCAAAGGCTTATTCAATATAATTAGGAATTAAGTCTTCTAACAGAATCACATGTTTTGAAGTCTATTGGATAATTCCATAGTTATAACAAAGGAGAAGGCTTTGAATCATGGAGATACTAGGAAGCGTCAACTAATTGAGCTATAAAAATCTAGGCATGGGTTTTGAAGTATATTCTCCCATAACACATGTTTTCAAGTTTGAATGAATTTAGAGAATCAATGACTTGAAAGGAGTAGTTGTATATCATCAAACAATTATATAGCTCAAAAGTCACGCTAGTCAATAGTGGGACCAAGTGGCCATTACTTTCCAAGTCTAAATTTATTTTAAAAACACTAATCAAAGACTTCTTGCTATCAGGATTAAAGTCTTCTCTAATAGTACCACATGTTTTGAAGTTTTTTTTGTTTTTTTTTTTTTTTTTAATTTGATAGTTATACAGAAGAGGGAAGATTGAAATCCTTAATGTCTCCATTTATAGTTATATCCAATTAGAATATACTATCTTTTCAAATAAAGCAACCTAACAGTAAATAAATTTTAATTTAGGTTTGATTAAATTTCCTTGAACCAATTTTAATAAATATGTATATTCTACACTAAGAGGTCTCTAACTGACCTTTTTATTCATTAATACTTATTAAACGAAGGCTAAATTACAAATTACACCTCTAACGAAAAAGTAATGGAAGACCTAAAATTGACCCGGATGATTGCTACACGTTTGATAATTGCCATACACTTTGTCTTGCAATTATACAATCTGCATCAAACAATTGTTAAATAGTCCAAAATTTTAAGATTATAACTTTCCAAGTCTTTGAAAGTTTCAAACAATGACCAAAAAACATTGGAAGTTTTGAACAATGACCAGAGACTCGGTGAAATGTTAACAAGATTAAAGACTTCTAATAATGGTGTCACTTGTTTTCATGATCAAAGATATCTGGCATATCAATGACTTAAAAAGAGTCGCAATTATTTTCTCCCAAACAAATTTTAGGAGATAAAGCTACTAATTAAACTTTTCTTACCTGTTATTTTGGAAGACTCTGTCTTCCCCATAGGTCCACTCCCCCCTTTAACTTATTAAAATATTACAAAATGTATGTACGCATATTTTGGAAGGCTCATACAACTGCTTAACTCTAGTAACAAAGTTCAAGTAGAGATAGGCTATATGTTAGATGAGTTTTCAATGGACATTGCATTCAGATTTATTTTTCTTTTTATGAGAACTCATGAAGGCTTTAGGTGTGACTAATAGTTGATTTTGGTTCTTCCATTAGCTACGGAGATGATAGGAAAATTAAATGAAAAGAACTTAAGAAGGAAGCTGCAAAGAAAATCTAGCCGAAGAGTTCCTTTAACTCCAAAATGTTAAGACTAAATCTGAAGAATTTTTCTTTTGCCGAAATTTTAAACCCAAAATATGTTTGTGATTTTAATTTTCTTGAAGTTTTAGCTTTTTCAGTTATATTTTTCAAAAAATTCCAAGTGGCAACTTATTTTTTGACATAAAAATAATATTTTAATATCACTGTTAACAATGTCAGCATTTTTTATCCAACACTTATGATAATGACCATTTTAACACAATACCAAAAGATAAGAGACTAAATTAACAAACAACCTAAAGGATAGAGACCAACTATATATAGTTTACCCTTTTTTATATTAATAACTAACTTATATTTATATCTAAAAAATAAATTAACTATATATATAATTTTATCTATAATTGTTTTCTTCCTCTTATTTGTTATATAAATAAATTGAATTACATTGGTGTGCTATAAATAAATTGAATTACAATTGTGTGTTATTTGAACATTATTATTTATTTTAGGAAAAATGTAATTCTTATAAAATTTAATTAATATAAGAAAGAAAAACTATAACCAATATTAATATATTAATATCGCTATTGATTTTTTTTTTTTTTTTTTTTGGTTGAAGTCAGCAATTGATTCTATTTAGGTATGATATTTTGTAATATATCATATATATAATTTAAAAATTTTGAAGTCACTATTTCTTCTTTTGCGTCAACCAATAACAGTTTGGCCCTTTAATTTTTTCAGCTGCAAATATTCAACATTTATTTTAGAAAACTAGCTTGTTGATATCGCCATTTGATCTATCAAGGCATGATATGTTGTAATTAATTTCAGTGTATGGCAATTATCAAACGTATAGCAATCATGATATTCAGGTCAATTTTATAGTTCAAAATTTTAAGATTATAACTTTCCAAGTTTTTGAAAGTTTCAAACAATGACCAAAAGACTTTGGAAGTTTTGATCAATGACCAAAGACTTGGTGAGATGTTAACAAGATTAAAGTCTTCTAATGGTGTTACTCATTTTCATGAGTTAAAGGTATCTAACATATCAATGACTTAAAAAGAGCTACGATTATTTTCACCTGCACAAAATTTTAAGAGATAAAGTTACTAATTAAACTTTTCTTACTTGTTATTTTGGAAGACTATGTCTTTCCCATAAGTCCACTCCCCCCAGTAACTTACTAAAATATAACAAATGTATATATGTATACATATTTAGAAAAAGCTAGTGCATATTAAGGAAGATCAATCTAAACAATCATGCCTTATAATGTTTAAGTTGCACCAATTATATTCTTGTTACCAATTTATCATTTTTTTGTAATACACTTTATTACTCTAAACAAAAATGTAGTACAATTTATAGTATCTTTAAAATTTTAGTAATAAGAGAATCAAAGATTAAGAAATAGAAATAACATTAGGTATATAAGAAAAAAAAAAAAAGTTCTACTTAATGAAAATAGGAAAGATGATTGTTTGCTACGCCATTGTATGCATGAAATACAATACCAAATTGGATCCTTTAGAACCACATTTTTTGAAGTCTTTTGGATAATTTGATAGTTATAACAAAGGAGGGAGAATTTGAGTCATGGAGACTCTGAGAGGTGTCAACTCTAAAAACATTTTGGCACAAGTTTTGAAGTATATTCCCCCATAACAGTACAGGTTTTCAAGTATGAATGAATTTAGAGAATCAATGACTTAAAGTCTGTAGTTGTATATCATCAAACAATTATATAGGTCAAAAGTCACGCTAGTTGATAGTGGGACCATTCGGCCATCACTTTCCAAGTTTAAATTTTTTTATGAACAATAACCAAAGACTCATTGCAAAGATATTAGAATTAAAGTCTTCTAATAGTACCACCTGTTTTGAAGTTTTTTATTTGTTTATTTTTTTAATTTAATAGTTATAACAGGGGAGGGAAGATTAGAATCATTGATGTCTCCATTGATAGTTACATCTAATTATAATACAATATCTTTTCAAATAAAGCAACCTAACAGTAAATAAATTTTAATTTAGGTTCGATTAAATTTCCTTGAAAAAATTTTAATTAATAGGTATATTCTACTCTAAAAGTTCTCTAATTGACTTTTTATTTATTAATACTTATTAAACAAAGGCTAAATTACAAATTACACCTCTAACTTTGACTTGTTTTTAATTCAATTCTTTAGGTTTTTCTCTTTTTCATTTCAGTCTCTTAACTTTCATTTTTTTTCATTGTATTCCTTCTATCCAATCCACATTGGACAATATTAAGCTAATAGCAAAATTGGACAATATTGATGGAATTACTAAACTAAAAACATATTTAAGTTTAAGATTGAAAAAACGAATGAAACTTAAATGACTAATTTGAAAATAAGTTCAAGTTGGAGGATGTAATTTGGAGTAGTTAAACTTAAATAAATATGTTTTACATAAAAATAAAAGTTCTTGATCATTACATGGGATGTTGATGAGTAGATAAATAGATATGTAATTATAGTCCATCTTTATTTTTATTTCATTTGAGGAAAAAGTAATCGATGACGTAAAAATGACCTAAATATCATGATTGCTACACCTTTGATAATTGCCATACATTTAATCTGCAATTATGCAATCTACATCAAACAATTAATATATAGTCCAAAATTTTAAGATTATAACTTTCCAAGTTTTTGAAAGTTTTAAACAATGACCAAAAGACTTTTGAGGTTTTGAATAATGACCAAAGACTAGGTGACAAAGTTTTCATGATTAAAGGTATCTGGCATATCAATGACTTACAAAGAGGCACAATTATTTTCTTCCACACAAAATTTTAAGAGATAAAATTACTAATTAAACTTTTCTTACCTGTTATTTTGGAAGACTTTGTCTTCCCCATAAGTCCACTCCCCTCAGTAACTTCTTAAAATAATATTAGAAATGTATGTATACATATTTAGAAAAAGCTAGTCCATATTATGAAATATCAATCCAAACAATCATGTATTATATTGTTTAAGTTGCACCAATTACATTCTTGTTACCAATTTATCATTTTTTTGCAATTCACTTTATTACTTAAACAAAAATGTAGTACAATTTATAGTATCTTTAAAATTCTAGTAATAGGGGAATCAAAGATTAATAAATAGAAATAACATTGGGTACATAAGAAAAAAAAAAAAAAACAGTTCTACTTAATGAAAATAGGAAAGATGATTGTTGGCTACACCATTGTATGCATGAAATACAATACCAAATTGGATCCTCTAGACCTTATCACTTTATGTTCAACTTTTATTAAGATTTTTTTTTTTTTTTGGCTGAGATTATTAAGAAATTTTCTACTTTTACAATGATCTCGGATACAATATTCCTAAGGGTGTTTTTTCACAAGTGCTTCCACTCTACTAAAGTAAACTTCCCTTTAAACTGTTGAAGACAGAGATGGTTTGACATCAAATAAGATCAAAATGACAGAGCAAGGAGAACAAAACGGTGGAACTTAATGTGTGTTGCAAAACGCACAGTTTCATTAAAGGTTGTATTGCAACGCATCGTTTTGAAGAAGTCTGTACCTGAGCAATAAGAGAATGGCAAAACGGTGTCGGGTTGATTCAGTTCAAGCTTCAAGAGTGTGTGGCGCAAAGTTAGTTATTGAGCGGTTATTTCTTCCGTGATTTACGGAATTGATCCGCATAATTTGGATCTAATTATTATTCTGTTAAGACCTGTAGAGTGTGTAATATAAATAGGAGCTAGTAATCAGTTGTAGAAGAAGGATAGAGATTTTTCCTCTTAATAGCAGTGATTCTCTCTCTCAGAATTTTCTCTCTCTTTCTCTTTCTTTCTCATCCTTTCTTGCTCTGTTTTCTCACTGATTTTCTTTCTTTCTTCTCACTGATAATACTACATTTTGTTCTAAATCATTGTGCTGATCTTGATTCAACCTGAAATTCATAGCATAAAGAATTTCATCATGGTATCAGAGCCAGAATCAATCACTGCTCAAAGCTCAACTATGGCAGCTTCAAGTTCTACAATGGCTTCCTCATCTACATCTTCAAGTTCCTTAATGAATGTGATGAATCAACCACTATTGCTTCTTTCTAATATGTCCAATATGATGACAGTGAAGCTGGACAATACAAACTACATTGTTTGGAAACATCAAATTACCATGGTGTTGGAGACTTACTCTTTGTTTGAGTTGTTAGAAGAACCTCAACTAATTCCTGATAAATATCTGAAAGATCTCTCTGGTACATACACCATGATTGTGAATCCAGACTTCTTGATCTGGAAATCTAAGGAGAAGGCATTGTTGACCTTCATGTGCTCAACCTTGACTCCATCTATTCTTGCCCTTACTGTTGGTTGTACCTCAGCTATGGAGGTTTGGAAGATCTTGGAGAATAGATTCTCTTCAATCTCCAGGTCACACATCATGAATCTAAAAGGTGAATTGCACAACATCAAGAAGGGAGCTGATTCTGTAGATTTGTATTTGCAGAAAATTAAAGTAGTAAGAGATAAACTTCTAGCAGTTGGAGTGATTATAGATGATGAAGAACTCCTCCACATTGCAATTAAAGGACTTCCTAGAGAATATAATGCTTTCAGGTCTGCTATAAGGACCAGGAGTACACAATTGAGCTTTGATGAGCTTTCTACTTTGCTCAATGCTGAGGAGGAATCTTTGAATGAAGGTCTAGATGTGAAAGACTCAGTCTTTGCCATGGCAGCAACTACTTCTAAGCCTAACTACAGTGGTCAAAATCAGAATTTTAATAGAGGAAGAGGCCGTGGGAACCACAACAACAGAGGTGGTAAGGGAGGTAGAGGATCAACTAGTCAACTATCTCAATATCCTCACCTCAATCAATTTCAGCAAGTTCAACCTAATACTGGTACAAGGTCAGAGAGACCATCTTGTCAGATTTGTGGAAAACTTGGTCATACAGCCATTGATTGCTACCATAGGATGGACTATGCCTATCAAGGGAAGCATCCTCCTACTAAACTTGCAGCAATGGCCACTGCTTCAAATGCTTGCCTGATTCAAGAACAGCCTTGGCTTGCAGACAGTGCTACAACAGATCATGTCACAGCAAGCCTTAACCACCTTCATTTCCCAAAACCTTACAATGGTCAGGAGCATCTTACTGTAGGCAATGGCCAAAATCTTCCTATTACTCACACTGGTAATGCCTTTATTCCTCTTTCTCAGTCAGGTTTTCATCTTAATAATGTCCTTAGAGTCCCTTCTATTGCATCTAACCTTGCCTCTATTCATAAACTTTGCCATGACAATAATTGTTGGTGCTATTTTGATGAGAATGTCCTTTCCATTCAGGCTTTGGCCACGGGGAAGGTTCTGTACCAGGGCAAGAGTCAAGATGGAGTTTATCCCATCTATCCTCAAAGGGCTTCACTACTTTCTTTGCCTTCTAAGGTCTGCAACAATGTTGCTAGTTGTTCTTCTAAGGTCTGCAACAATGTTGCTAGTTGTTCTGTTGTTAATAAGTCTCTTTGGCACAAGAGACTTGGTCATCCACATGATCAAGTACTCAAAGTTTTATTTCCAAATGTCAGTTCTGCTATGAATAAGTGTAATTCTGTTGATTACCCTTGTACACATTGCTTGTATGGTAAAATGCATAATCAATCTTTTCCAAAATCTCTTTTTACTGCCTCTTCTCCTTTTGAACTAGTCCATTCAGATTTGTGGGGTCCTGCCCCTGTTAGTTCCATTAATGGTTTTAGGTACTATGTTCTTTTTGTTAACCATTATACCAGGTTTACATGGCTTTATTTGCTTAAGTCTAAGTCTGAGGTCTTTACTAAATTTACTCACTTCAAAGCTATGGTTGAAAATCAATTTTCTGCCAAAATCAAGATTTTCAGGTCAGATGGGGGTGGTGAATATACCTCAAATGAGTTTAAAACTTATCTAATGCAGCAAGGTATCATTCACCAACTCTCTTGTCCTTACACTCCTCAACAGAATGGTCTTGTTGAGAGAAAACACAGACACCTTATTGAATCCACTATCACTCTTCTATCCCAAGCATCTCTTCCTTCTTCTTATTGGTCATATGCTATCCAAACAGCTGTTACCTTAATTAATATACTACCCACTTCTGTTCTAAGCTTTCACTCACCTTGGTTCAAGCTATATTCCTCCCAACCTGACCTTTCACAGCTCAAGGTCTTTGGTTGTGCTTGTTATCCAAATCTTAGACCTTATACAGCTCACAAACTTGAACCAAGGACTGTAGAATGTATTTTTCTTGGTTATCCTTCAGGTTCCAAATAATATCTGTGTCTTGATCTCACCACCAAACGTATCTACACTTCTAGACATGTTTTGTTTAATGAGTCCAAATTCCCTTTTTTTACTTTCAATACCTCTTCCTCTTCTTCTACTTCTCACATTGTTCCATCTGATTCCCTTTGGCTTTCAAATCAACTGTTTCTTCATTCTCACAATCATTCCTCACTTCTAGGTTCTTTTTGTGATGCTCAATCATGTCCTATTCCCTCAGTTCCTTCTTCTACACTTGTGCCACAATCCTCTTCTTCTGCACCTGCAATATCCTGTCCTAATCCTCCTTCATCCAGTCCATCTCAGTCAGAACCTATACCTACTAATTCATCTCAGTCAGCTCCTCTTCCATCCATTTCATCTCAGTTTGATACTATACCTACCAGTCCATCTCAATCTGCTCCTGTACCTCTTTCTCCTTCTGCTACCACCCTTGCTCAACCTTCTACCTTGAACCTTCACCCCATGCAGACCAGATCCAAAAGTGGGATCATCAAACCAAATTCCAAGTTATGTTACAAGGCAGTTCTTGATTACAATTTTACTGAACCACCAACTTATAAGATTGCCTCCAAATACCCTAAATGGTGTGAGGCAATGGATGCTGAATTTCAAGCTCTCCAAAGGCAGCAAACTTGGTCTTTGGTACCTGCTCACCCTAATATGAATTTGGTTGGCTGCAAATGGGTGTATAAATTGAAACTCAACAGTGATGGCACTATTTCAAGGTATAAGGCTAGGTTGGTTGCTAAGGGGTTTCATCAACAGGCTGGTATTGATTACCAAGAAACATTCAGTCCTGTCATCAAACCAGCTACTGTGAGACTTATCTTGGCTATTGCAGTGAGTTGTAATTGGTCTCTAAGGCAACTTGATGTGTCAAATGCATTTCTCCATGGTTTTCTTAAGGAGGAGGTCTATATGGAGCAACCCCCAGGGTATGTGGATTCCACACATCCATCCTATGTCTGCAGATTACATAAATCCCTCTATGGTCTTAAGCAGGCCCCAAGGGCATGGTTTGAGAGATTCACATACCATTTACTTCATCTTGGTTTCACTGCTTCTGTAGCAGACAACTCTCTCTTCATTTTTCATTCAATTGGGACTATCATTTATCTTTTGCTGTATGTTGATGACATTATTGTCACTGGTAATAGCTCAGTTCAGATTAATCATCTTATCTCAGCTCTAAGTCAAGTTTTTGAGCTAAAGGATTTGGGGCCTCTCAACTATTTCTTAGGCATTCAAATCACACAGACTAAGTTTGGTCTTTCTCTCACTCAATCCAAATATGCTTCTGATGTGCTTCATAGGTTCAATATGGAGAATTCCAAACCAACCAAAACTCCTTGCTGTCCTTCTACCAGATTATTGCCTCATGATGGTGTTGCTTTGTCAGATCCCTCTGTGTATAGGAGTATGGTTGGGGCTCTCCAGTATTTGACCTTTACTCGTCCAGACCTCTCCTTCAGTGTTCACCAACTTTGTCAGTTTATGAGTAATCCCACCTCTACTCACTTGGAAGCTGCAAAGCGTGTCTTGCGTTATGTTAGGGGTACTTTGACTCATGGCATTCATTTTTCTCCTGGTCCTTTGACACTCACTGCCTTCTCAGATGCTGATTGGGCAGGGGATCCTTCTGACAGACGATCCACTACTGGTTTACTTGTGTTTCTTGGTCCTAGTCCCATCTCTTGGTCTGCCAAGAAGCAGAGCACAGTTTCTAGATCCTCCACTGAAGCAGAGTATCGTGCTTTAGCTATTACTGCTGCTGAGCTGTCCTGGCTTCGTATTTTGTTCAAAGAGCTTAAGCTTTTTCTTTCTCATGTGCCTGTGTTATGGTGTGATAATGTCTCTGCTATTGCCTTATCCGCTAATCCAGTGTTTCACTCTCGCACCAAGCATCTTGAGGTGGATTATCATTTTGTCAGGGAGAAGGTCTTGCGCAGGGATTTGTGTGTTGGCTTTGTCTCGGGTAAAGATAATTTAGCTGATATCTTCACCAAGCCATTACCTGCTCCTTCATTTCTTCTTTTCAGACACAAACTCATGGTGGACTCCTCCCCCTTTCGTTTGAGGGAGGATGTTGAAGACAGAGATGGTTTGACATCAAAGAAGATCAAAATGACAGAGCAAGGAGAACAAAACGGTGGAACTTAATGTGTGTTGCAAAACGCACAGTTTCATTAAAGGTTGTATTGCAACGCATCGTTTTGAAGAAGTCTGTACCTGAGCAATAAGAGAATGGCAAAACGGTGTCGGGTTGATTCAGTTCAAGCTTCAGGAGTGTGTGGCGCAAAGTTAGTTATTGAGCGGTTATTTCTTCCGTGATTTACGGAATTGATCCGCATAATTTGGATCTAATTATTATTCTGTTAAGACCTGTAGAGTGTGTAATATAAATAGGAGCTAGTAATCAGTTGTAGAAGAAGGATAGAGATTTTTCCTCTTAATAGCAGTGATTCTCTCTCTCAGAATTTTCTCTCTCTTTCTCTTTCTTTCTCATCCTTTCTTGCTCTGTTTTCTCACTGATTTTCTTTCTTTCTTCTCACTGATAATACTACATTTTGTTCTAAATCATTGTGCTGATCTTGATTCAACCTGAAATTCATAGCATAAAGAATTTCATCATAAACCAATAGCTTGAGTACTGGCCTTTTTTATTTGTGCATTTTGGCATGTGCCTAGATTACATTGATTTAATTAATAATTATGCCAAGAGGATGCCTTTCACTTATTTGCTAGGTCCTTGACAATGTGCTAAATGTGTAGCATAAATGTCATAATAAGTTAATTATTTCCATAAACTGATGATTCTAAATAGGCAAAGACAAACTTATAATAAAAGATTAAAATATATATATATATATACATAATATATATTAATAAAAATCTATCCACTAGAGGTATCAGAATGAGTAAATTGAATTATAAAGTAGATAGGATTATTATTTTTATATATACCTAACCCGGATAACCTTATTTTTTGACTTTCCAAGCTAGTTAATAGAGTGAGCCACATAATCCTTTCCTGGTTATGGTCCCTTGTGATAATCGTGGCCGCCTATAAATATAGATGCATGTATCTATGACACCTCAATTCCAAAACACCCAAAATATATTATATATCCCTCTCATTTCTCTCAAAGCCAAAGCAAACATGGTACTCTTCTTTCTCATATTCTTCCTCTTCCTTTCTCTACCTAATTCATCTCTCTCTTCTTTTTCTTTTAATTCATCTATGCCTCTTTGCCTTTCCGACCAAAGCTCTGCTTTGCTCCATTTCAGAAACTCTTTTTCTGTCCGTCATTCTGGTTTATCTAATTTGTGGTGTGATTTATATTCTTATCCTCCGAAGAATTCGTGGAAAATGGGTACAGATTGTTGTGGGTGGGATGGGGTCACCTGTGATACGATGACAGGTCATGTCATCGGTGTCGACCTTAGTTGCAGTGGCCTTGAAGGTCCCATCCATCCCAATACCACCCTTTTCTCTCTTCGCCATCTCCAGAGGCTCAACCTTGCTTACAACCATTTCCATGGCTCCACAATTTCATCTAAGTTTGGTGGCTTTGCAAACATGACGCATCTCAACCTCACTTGGTCCTCCGTTGCTGGCTCCTCCATTGTTGGCTACTCCGTTGCTGGCTCCTCCTTTGCTGGTAATTTCCCATCCGAAATCTCCCACTTATCCAAACTGGTTTCACTTGATCTCTCTGGGAATATTGACATGAGAATAGAAACGCCTAATTTGAAAAGGCTTATTCAAAACCTAACCCATCTAACTGAACTTGTTTTATATGACATTGATATGTCTTCTGTTTCAACTAATTGTCTCACGAATTTGTCGTCTTCTTTAACATCTCTTCGTCTTAATCATTGCCAATTGAGAGGGAAATTTCCAGATAATTTATTCCACCTTCCAAACCTCCAGATACTCCGTGTAGCTTACAACTACAATCTCACTGGTTCCCTTCCAACGTATAACTGGAGTACTCCTCTCAAGTCCTTGTATCTCTCTGAAACCGAATTCTCAATTGATTTACCTAATTTAATCAGCAACCTCAAGTCCTTAAAACAATTGTCTGCCGGTGGATGCAATTTCATAGGTTCATCGTATCCAACATTTCTTTCAAATCTCACACAATTAACTTATTTGGACCTCTCATATAATAACTTTGGTGGTCAGTGTCCATGGTCCCTCCTAAACAATACAGGACTTACTCTCTTTGATATCTCGTACAACAATTTCATAGGGCAACTTCCGGAAGTTATGACAAACTTGACCCAAATTTTCTCTTCAAATAATTCATCTAATAGTCAACTAGTCAACAAGATTCCTTCCAATCTAGAATATCTCAGCTTATCTGGTAACTTATTGAATGGGACAATACCATCTTGGGTGTATACAATACCATCTTTGCGTTACTTACATCTTGATCATAACCAATTCACTGGGCATATTGGTGAATTCCAGCATAACTCATTAATTTCTCTAAATGTTTCCTTCAATAATTTTAGTGGCAATTTGGAGTCAAAAATATTCTCAAAGCTTAAAAGTCTTCAATATCTTGATATGTCAAATAATCCTCAACTATCACTACACTCCTTCACATCTGCCACCAATATTTTGTCCAAAATTTCCTCATTACATTTGTCTTCTTCCAACATAACTGAAATTCCACAGTTTTTACGAACTGCAGAATATATAGAATACTTAGACCTTTCCAACAACCATATCAAAGGCAATATTCCATCCTGGGTAATGGAGGTGGGGAAGGATTCATTGTATTACTTTTCAATCTCAAGGAATAATTTGACTGGACACATCCCTTCCTTGATTTGCAATCTCAGTTCCCTCAGATTCCTTGATTTCTCTTATAATCACTTGAATAACATGATTCCTCCATGTTTGGGAAAGTTAAGTGATAATCTCGAAGACTTGAGTTTACAAAGTAACAATCTTAATGGCACTGTCCCACCAACTTTTGCAAAGGGATGTCAATTGAGAAGTCTGAAACTCAATGGCAACCAATTGGAAGGGGCATTGCCACAATCATTGGTCCATTGTAGAAATTTGGAAGTTCTAGATTTTGGTAACAACAAGCTTAATGGCACCTTTCCTTGTTGGTTGGAAACTCTTTTAGAGTTGCGCGTTCTTATCTTGCGATCAAACAACTTTCATGGTGCCATAGGCAATTCCAAGACCAAATTCCTGTTCCCTAATTTGCGAATAATAGATCTCTCTCACAACGAGTTCCATGGTCTTTTGCCAACAAACTTTTTCATGTATTTAAAAGCCATGATGAATGCGAACGTAGACAAAGGTGAATTGAAATATATGGGTGATAGTTATTATCAAGATTCTGTGACAGTGGTGATGAAAGGGTATTTCATAGATTTGGTGAAAATCCAAAGTCTATTCACAACCATTGATTTCTCCAACAATAATTTCAAAGGAGAAATTCCAAAGGTAATTGGAGAGCTTCGATCATTGAAGGGGCTTAATTTTTCACACAATAATCTTATAGGTTGTATGCCTCAATCGTTGGGAAATTTAACCAATCTTGAATGGTTAGATCTCTCCTCAAACAAGCTCATAGGTGAAATTCCTATACAATTGGTAGATCTCACAATGCTAGCATTTTTAAACCTATCAGAAAATTATCTTTTTGGACATATACCCCAAGGTAAACAATTCAATACCTTTACGAATGATTCTTACTATGGGAACCTTGGGTTATGTGGATTTCCAATGACAAAAGCTTGTGGCAATGATGAGGGACAACAACCATCGCCATCATCAACCATTCAAGAAGATGATTTCGAATTTGAAAATGGGTTTCATTGGAAAGTTGTATTGTTGGGGTATGGTTGTGGATTCATGTTTGGATTGGGTTTGGGTTATCTTGTGTTCTCAAGTGGAAAACCGAAATGGCTAGTGAATATTGCTTATGGAGGAAGACATAACAAGTTACGAAGATCCTAAAAGAATGCTCGTGGACAAACTCATTGAAGAAGAATTTAGTGGATACAAATACAGATTCTAGGTATATTTTTATATACTAATATACTTGAAAATATCTATTTCATAATTTTTTGCTTCCTTAAAACTATATTGGTAAGAAGATTCTTCATTTTTAATTTCCTTTATGCTAGTTTGGAATGGTTGTACTTGTGTTAATGTGAGGCTTTTTACTAGTGTTACTGGGCGCATAAGCTTCTATGCTTCCTTTAAAAATAAAAAAAAAAACCTTTTATGTTTAAGGTATAGCCATACCAGAGAGTATATAGGCTACTACTATGTAACCACCACATTTTAATGCTTTATTTGTGTCAGACTTCATTTAATGACCCTGCTTTATGCTCTAGTGTGAAAAGAAATTTCTCTACTCCATTGCAATTCTAACTACATCTTGTGGTCGGTATTTTTTTTTTTTTTTTAAATGGGCAACTTCACTGCTTAGTTGCAGCTTCAAATAATCGGGTTATATTCTATTACATATTTCAATTGTTATTATTATTACATCCTTGTAATATTACCTTCCTTTTACGGAATAAAGATCTTGTTGGTTGGATTGCATGAAGAGTGATTTTTTATTTATTTATTTATTGAAGAGCGGTGTTAATTACCCTAGTGCTACCTAGGATGCTTGAAGGAGTAGACTAATTTCCTTTATATTTTCAATTAGATAAGATTCTAAAGTTACATATTGATTGTAGGGAAAGCTTAGAAACTTAATGAATTGAATATATGTTCCTAGTGATTTTTGCTGTATTGGTTTCCACAAATTGTTACATATTACTAGTTGTTTCAGGAAATTTTTGGTTATGGTTTTTCAGGTCTAAAATTTCAAAAAATTCAAAAAAAAATGAAATACGTTTCTTCTTCCAAATTCTGTTAAAATAACAATAAAGAACAGCTCTTAGTAATTCTTTTTGTTGGAGTGCTCTTATGTACAGGCTAGTGGCCCTTTCTATCTCTCTAATAGGATGGAGGGACAGCATTCATTCATAATTTAGATCACTGACTGACATTCCATGACTAGATGATGATAAAAAAAATTTGTATGTTCTTATTTTTGGTGTCTAATTTCTTGCCATTTATTTTTAGTTACTAATTTGTTGGTCTTAATTTTTTGTGGGATTTTCTTGATTAGGGCTGTGGTGCTTCGGTCCTTTTTGATGACAGCAATTGTTATAAAAACCATTTCAGACCTTGAGGGTTTTCAATAAAATTGATTTCATCGAGGAGGAGCTTGAAAAGGCTTGTCCAAGGGTAGTTTCATGCGCTAATATTGTTTCTATTGCCACAAGAGATGGCATTATGCTGGTCTGTTCTTGATCCTTAATCTTCCTATTCTCTCTCTCTCTAAAGGTATTTTTGTTAATATCTAGAGTCCTTTAGCAACACTTTAAGGTTTAGGATTTGATGATTGTTTGTGGACAACGATTCTTGAATGAAACTTGGGTAAAATGTAAGAAACAGAATTTAAAAGAGTTGGTACCTCTTTACATTTTTTTATGTTGAGAAGAGTCTATAAAGTACATATTACTTGTGGGGAAAGATTAGAAAGTTAATGAATTGAGAATATGTTCCCAGTGATTTTTGCTGTTTTGGTTTCCACAAATTGTTAGTCACCTTTAATTAGCCAACTATTTGTTTCAAGCACTTTTTGATTATGGTTTTTCAGGTCGAAAACTTCAAAAAAAAAAAAAAAAAAAAAAAAGGAAAAGAAGAAGAAAAAGAAAGAAATAAAAGAGAAATACTTTTCTTATTCCAAATTTTGTTAAACTGACAGTAAAGAACAGCTCTTGGGAAGTCTGATGATGTGCTTGGGCCCAAATGCAGTTTGCTGGCTACCTTTCATTGCCTGTGCAGCAGCTGGATGTTTGATGTGAAACAAAGACAAAAGGTTTGTTTCATATTTGATTTTGCCTTGATTTCTCATTTCTTTTTCTTCTTAGGAATTTAGCTGGAACATGCTTGTAAATTATTGTATTGTATGATATCCACATTGTATCGTTGGGTCCTAGAGGGATTTAATTTTTTTGAATTAGTAATAGTGTGAAAAAAAGATTCATATACTTTGGAAATTATATGGGAACACAAAGGTAACATTTTAAATTTGCATTTTACAATATTTTTCTGTTTTGTAGCAATCAGAGAGAGTAAAACATTCAATTTGTCTCAGTATAAATGTCTTTCTGGGTTTGAAGCAAGGGAACCTAAAACTGACCAACTAGTTGTTTCAGGCACTTTTTAGTTATGGTTTTTCAAGTCTAAAATGTCAAAAATTTAAAAATAAATAAAATTTAATACTTTTCTTATTCTAATTTCTGTCAAACTGACAATCAAGAACAGCTCTATATTGATAACTCTTTTTATTGGAGTTCTTTGATGTAAACTACTATACATGACATCACAGGCTAGACAGCATTCTTTCATATTTCAACAGACACCTAATCTTAGGCTTCTTGGCCTCTTTGATCATCTAAGGGTGCACAGAAAACTGGGAAGATTGGCTATGAATTCATACAGAAACACCTCTCTGACTTCAAGGGGACAGGGCAGCCAGACCCAACTATAACTCATGATTTCCTTGCTGAGATTAGAATGAGGTGCCAAGACAGTAATAGGACCACCACTCAGCCTTCTTCATCCATGGCTTCATTGGAAATTAGTGAATCTGCAGTGGGGGGTGTCATATTTGCAGGCATTGTCATCTTCAATATCATCTGGGGCAGGTTTTGGCACTCACTACTATCAGAGCTTTTTAAGGGGGAGAGAACTCCTTTTTGCCAATCAGCAATTGATGGCTAATGAGGAGTCCTCAAGATTGGTAAGGGCTTATGCTTCAAATGGCTGATTAATCTTTCGAATGGACTTTGCTCAGGTGATGTTGAAGATGTCAGGTCTTAATGTTCTGACTAGAACTCAAGGTCTGGTCCGACGAAACTACTCCTTGGCCTTGGTCAGTTTCTAAGTGTCAGTCTGGCCATAGTGACCTCTTGAGATCTCTGTTCTTTCATATTAGTTTTTCATATGTTCTATGTTTGATTGTGGATGCTGTGACTTCTAAATTTCTTGTCTGTGCTAATTTTTGAGTCTATACATAAAGACAGTGGCATAGAGTGTAGAGTCTGTAGACATTAGTTGATGCTTTTGGTTGGTATGTCTGTGTTTTAGTTGTTATGGCATAGAGTGTAGACATTAGTTGAAGCAGCTCAAAGATACTGCTGGGAAAGGCTGGTATGTCTGTGTCTTAACGAAGAGTTTCTATTTTTGCTTTTCATTATATTTTCTTATGTCTGATTGGTTGCTGAGAAAAGGAAAGAGAGGAAAGCTTTGAATTTTATAAACTTTAATGCTTTTGTATTCAAGTTAATCACTAACTCTCTCCTCAAATAGTCTTAGGTGTAAATGGGTGGAGGAATTTAGTTTTTTGGGGTCTCAACTAATAAGATTTTTTTTTCCCCTGCTAACAATTATTACATTCTATTTTTGGTAAAATGTACATAGGTTTGACTTGCCTGCACAAACCATCACCCTAGAGATTCAGAAAGATCTGCGTTTACTGAAGGTGTGGTGAACTCTATTTTTTTCCATGTAATTTGTTTCCACGGCACTACTTTTCAATTATGCTCAAATGATTCTCTGTAACATTTTAATTGCTTCATTGTTTTTATCCCCCAAAAAAAAAAATTGTTTCATTTTTGAGAATTTGCTAAGTGTTTCAACTTTCACTTGTGTGCTTTAGGGAATGTGCAATTAAGCAACTTGAGTCACTGACTCACTGTCATGCAGAAATGGAATTAGGGAAATTCTTTAAATGCCTCTTTGTAAATTAAGGTTATAGCTTAAAGTATAATTAAATCTTACTCTTCTACTTAAGAGATTGTTTGACCTTAGATAACTAACAAACTGAAAAAATAGAAATGAAGTAGATGGTAGGGGACTTCCTATTGATGCATTTAATATGTTCTATAATATATATGCAGTCATTAGCCTTTGACTGGATCCATGTTTGGCATTTGGAAATTCTTTTCTATGTATGGAATGTAAAATTTTTACTTACCAAAAAATAATGTGTGTGTAAAATTTGAGTCTAGATGGGTAAAATACCAAATTGAAACTGAAAGCTGGTTGATTTTCCACAAGTTGAACTGGAATTGATAATATTTCTGCCAATGATGCTGACAGGGTTGCTGATCTTCATCATGCCTTGTGTAACTTGTAAGCAGCATCCTTTACCCTGCACCATACGAAGATGATTTTCCAGGGATATAAATGATATCTGTTAGTCATATATTGCCAGTTAGTTTTCTTGTAAAATGGCATTGGCATACTCAAGTATAAAAGTTGGGCTGGACTTGAAGTAATTATGATGGTAGTATCTTGGAATCTTTGATTTGTTGCTTTTTCTTGGATATTTATAGTTTCAATTTCAAAATGTTGATTCAGCATCTCAACTTCACTCAAAAAGTTTTGTTTGCATCATATTGACCTGACTGCACATGATTCTAGTTGTTTACATGAAATTCATATCAAGAAGCCATCAAAACACATCGTAATTTAAGACATGCATTAAATTATGAAGGGCTCTTACTTTGACCAAAGTGAGCGTTCTCTTATCATAACATGTTCCAGATATAGGACTAGATCTAATTCATCTCAAGATTTTTGGAGTTGAACAAGTCTCACTCAAACAATCTCCCATTTATTTTTGAATTGTGCTGGAACTCATTTAGACTTTGTCATTATATATCTATCTAAATGATGGAAAGTTATTCAATACTACTTTAGTAATACTCTCTCCTCTCACATGAATGATAGGGCCTACTGTGAATTTAATTCGTGGGACCTATTATGATGTATAAAGAAAATAAATTTCTATGTACTAAATAATTACAATCAAATACTCATATATATGAACTTAATGTGAAGCTTCCTTTTTTTTATTTTTTATTTATTTTTTATTATGAGGGGGAGGGGGTGATAAGGTATTGTGAAGCTTGCATATGCATGTATGGTTATGGGTTTATCAAGATAATAGGACACTTGCTAATCGACTTTGATGGTTCATTTGCTTGCTTGGAGTTTAGATTCTATAACTTAGGTAGGTTATTATTGATCTTTGAATTCTTGCCTGTGTTCATAATTACAGTTGAGAAGTGCCATTGATCTGAAGAGGCACTACAAGAAGGGTGATTCAAAATCCAAAACATTGCCAAGTATTTCCTGGTAAGTCTATTTGTAATTTCTAGACTAATAGTATAGTATGTGATATCTTGGAGCTGTAACTAGGACTATGTATATTCTCTTTTGGGTGGTATACATTTTGTTATTTAGTCTTGGAGCTGTAATTCATACACCATTTGGTCTTTTGGCAATTAGATTGGGACGGTGATAGGGTCAGCATTAGGCTTCTTCATAGGTAGACTAACAAGGAAGGAGAGAAAAAGAACAATTGCAACTGAGTTGTTATCTGATTGTACCCTTGCTGATTACAGGTGAGATATGCAACTCTTTCTTGTGTTTGGGTGGAAAACCATATGACCATATCACAACATTATGTGTTGAGTTTAAAGGGTAAAAGGATGTGGTGTTGTTGTCATTCGTAAAACTTTGTTCTTTTGCCTATATAGAATAGATGGTTAAGATGAATTCAGCTAATTGTTGTCTTAAATGCCATAAGAGCATGCATATCTCAGTTGTAATTTTCAAATGGACTTAAAAAGGAACTTCAAAGTTTAATCAAACATAATTTGTTAAGAAAAGAGCTATGATGTGAAGCATGGTCATCATACATAACAAAAATATAAAAACTTGAGGGAGCATATACTATTATATGGGGCAAGAGGGGGCAGGGGGGCACCAGAAAGATGACCTTGTTGTTTATGATTTGTATTTCTAGAAATTATTTCCAGCAGAAACTTCCATCTTGACTCACCCCCTTATAAGCAAAAGCTAATTTGGAGTCCTCTATTGTGCACCACACATTTCCATTGCTACATTTAACCAAATCGGAATGATTTTGATTATATTTTAGGAAGTTGTTCCTCTGTCATTGATTATGTGAAGAGCCCAATTATTTTTATGATTATTTGTGTTTGTATTTGATTTAATTCCTTTGGGATAGCCAGAATCTCTCTATGAAATGAAGCTATAATTTCAGTTTTTAATGTATCTTACTTTGTTTTCCTTTTCATGTGGAAACCATTTTTAGAAAGCGCAAGGTTCAAGAGATAGAAGAAAAGAATCAACCAGGGGGAAATGAGAAATGGAAGATAAAAGGTCAGAAGTCGCAGAAGCCTGCAAAGCAAAAAAGGCATTGAAATATCTTCACCATTTTTTATCATATATTTCGACATTTATAGATCTAATTGGAAAGAGTATAGTATCAAGATCAACCCAAAGAAATATTTGATAAACTATGATACTTTTACCAAGTGACATGAGAAACATAATCTACTAAACTGATCTATAATTCATAGCTATATTCGCACGTGCCGTTTCTCTATGATGTTGGCTACTTCCCATAGTTTTCATTATAGAGTTGATCATTATTGTTGTAATGTATAAACGCATGCACCAGGAAATAATATTTATTGATGGGAATTTTGGTTATTTATTAATCAGAACAAAGATCTTACTGGTTGATTGCTTCAAGAGTAGAGTTAAAGTTCTTTTTATTTCACATTTACTTTCAAAACAAAGCTTGTTACCCTGATGAACTTATAAATTAACTAAGTCGCTGAGCGCTTAGTACAAATAGCAACAGGCCAACACAAAAACTTGTAGCCAACTTCACCTAGGAAGCAAAGTAGACCTAAGACTAATCATGCTTATTTGAATTATGGTGTTTTTGGACACACTCGTTTCGTTTCAATTATTTCAAATTATTTGAACGTAGACTAAACACATTTTCCACATTTTGAAGAGTATACATCATAATAACATAGAGCTTATTTTTCTAGCGAGAAACAAAATAGAACATGCATCTATTGCCTTTAAAATTAAGCGACAAATATTTTGTGTCAATAATAGAGGTGTTCGTATGGTTAAAAAGAAGGACTGTTTGGAATGCAGTCATTATTTCTTAGATTGAATTTAATTATTATGCGAGGATTTTCTTTTCTAAATAATTTATTATAAAGGGCTTTTAAAGGGAAACTCATACCAGCTACTGCAAATACTTAGTTTTTTTTTTTTTTTTTTTTTTTTTAAGGGCCAAATACTCTAGTTCAATTAGGCTTTTTTTTTTACCCCCTCTTTCTTACAAAGGACCCTTGTTTGTTGAAGGACCCTGGGAAGTTTGATGATGTGCTTGAGCCCGGATGCCATTGTTTGCCTCGGATTTTGGGACAGCAGTTATCTGGCCGCCTTTCATTGCGTGTGCAGCAGCTGGATGTTTGATGTGAAACAAAGACAAAAGGTTTGTTGCAATTTTTTTTTTTTTTTTTTTTTGCCTTAATTTTTCATTTCTTTTTCTTCTTAAGAATTTAGCTGGAATATGCTTGTAAACTGTTGTTTTGTATGATAGCCACATAGTATCATTGGGTCTTCGATGGATTTAATTTTTTTGAATTAGTAATAGTGTGAAAATGAATATTATACTTTGGAAATTATATGAAGTCAAAGGTAACATTTTAAATTTGCAATTTACAATAATATTTCTGTTCTGTAGCAATCAGATAGAGTAAAACAATCAATTTGACTGTATAAATATCATTTCTTCTTTTCTGGGTTTGAAGCAAGGGAACCCAAAACTGATTGGAAAGAATTAGTATCATATAGATTTGCAAGAAATGTTTGTCTGAAGATGTGTTTTGCTTAACTGTTGTCAAATCATGAGTGACTGCCGAATTGTTCTGGAACTTTTTATTTTGATTTTTTGAGTTAAAAGCAGTAAAGCACTAATATTTTAGGCTAAGCACTATCATTTTGTTTTAAACTATTTTATATGCTTAAAGGCATGATCCTTCAGTGGCTTCTGATCTATATATTTATATAATTTTTCAGGACAATGTGTTTGTTACTGTTGTTACTTCTATTCAATACTGGGCATTGTCAGACAAAGCTGCTGATGCTTTCTACAAACTCAGCAACCCCAGAGCACAGATCCAATCCCATGTCTTTGATGGTATGGATGTGTAAATGGACCTTGAAGTTGAAAGTCACTATGTTAGTCTTAATAATGAAATTAAAAGAGTCATGCCTTTACTATTACTTAAGGTCCCATGGGTCCATGTTTGTTAGGAAAATAAATAAATTCTGAGAACTCTAGGCTTTTCTAACTTGATATTGGCTTTTGAAGTTTATGCTGAGAAGTATGGACTTCTTCTCTAGCTTGATGTTGATTTTTTGAAGTTTATGTTAAAACAATTGAAATTTCTATTCTTATTGAAACAGCTATATAGGATAATTGTTTAATTTTTTTTAATGTTCTTTATGATTTGGTTAAAGCATCATGATTAACTATGTATATGATATGCTTTGCAAAAGTGACTATATTAACAATAATGTTCATGTGGAGAGGACCATGGAGGTAATGTATCCAATGTGAATAATATGAGGACAAATGGTGGGTAGTGACAGAAAAAGAGAAGAAAAAAAAATTCTTATAGTAGTTATGAAATTTTGTGCGCAAAATAATGTCTTTGAGGTTGTGGAAAGTTTTTAGTCACTATCAATGCATATACTTGTTATGTCATAATTTCCATTGGAGACAATTTTACCTATTTGTATATCGTTTGGAGAGACTAACAGGCTTATATTCCCATTCTTCTAGTTAATAGAACAAGTGTTCCTAAGTTGGTGCTGGATTCTGTTTTTGAACAAAAGAATTAGATCGCGAAAGCTGTGGAAGAGGAACACGAGAAGGTATTTCTGTCTGCTAATCTGGTTTAGTATTAGTCAAGTTACAAGGTAAATCTGTTTCTTTTTAATATCCTTGAATTTTTAATGTTAGCTTGTGACTTTGAGATCGTTTAAATGCTCGTTGTGGACACTGAACCTGATGAATATGTGAAGAGGGTTGTGAGCAAGATAAATGCCAGTAAGTGTCATTTTGAATTGAACATTCTTTCTTGACTCTCTCTATGGGTTAATTTGGCTTCTTTTTCCCCAAATACTAATTAACCTGTCATTGACCTTTTACATGTGATGAACAGTTGCAAGAATGAAGGTGGTGGCTAACGACAAGAGGCTGAAGCAGAAAAAAATTCTGCAAATAAAACATGCCAAGGGAGCTGCTGAATCTAAATATTTGGCTGGGCTTGGTAAGCATGCCAGCATCAGGCCATTGTAGTTGGGCTGAGGGATAGTGTGCTTTCTTTCTGTGTGAGTTTACTTGGGACTACATCAAAGGATATCATGGACATGGTTTTGGTGACTCAATATTTTGTCACATTGAAGAAATTGGCACATTGTCAGAGTACAACTCTGTTTTCGTCACACACAAACCAGGAGCTTGTGAAAGACATTGCTTCACAGATTACAAATGGCCTCGTTCAAGCAAATACCACTCAAAATTAGTGACTTTATCCCAGCATACATGTTGCACAGGTGGCTTTTCTAATGGTATATGAAATAATTGGTGCTAGTATCTAGGATTTGTGACATTTATTCTTCTCCTTGTTTACGTTCTGAATTAATTACTTGAGTGAAGGTAGGAGTTAGGGGTTGTCTTGCAAGTTGCAACTAAGCGGTGTCGTGTGTATACATGGTGTTGAACTTGGCCATAGTATTGGCTATATTCTTTTTATAGTATGAAATGGTATTGATTTGGGTAATTATGTGGTATTCTCTGGTGTTACATGCTATTTAGCAACAGCTTTGAATGGTTCCCTTTGGTGGGTTTGCTTTGAGAATAGACCAAAACCTTTGGTGGTCTTGGTTTTTGAGAATAGACCAATGGACAACAATCGTACTAGCCATGGAAGTAGAGAAATTCTCCTGTATCTTATCAAGCCATGGTTCAAGCTCAATGTTATTGTTAAAGTTTACTTCCCCATTAGTTATTTTCATAATTTGGTCAGTTAACAGATTGGTGCCCAATCTAGAGAATCTAATGACAACCAGTCTTACCTTCAAGATATATTATCCCAATTAAGGTTTGAAATATTAGTTAATGGGACTAGCATATTGCATGTCGTGTGTAGTTTTTCACCTATATGGCTATAACACCCCATTTGGTGGTTTCCTCAACTCCAGACCATGCGGTAGAGATGATCTTTAAAGCAACCTATAACAAAGTCAACAATCAAAATCAATGATCACTCCCAAGAAGTGGGAAAAAAAGGGAACTAAAAAACTAACAGTACGGACATTGATTTCTTACTAAAGAAATTATGATAAAACTATTGTCCCATTCTATCAACAGTACTAAGAATCAAACTCAAAACCCACCCCAAAATGGATGTCTTTTGCACTTAGGTGGGAATTGGGAGAAGAGGTTCCATTTGAGCCAAATCTCCTTGGCTTCAAGCACAAAAAAATTAAAGAACAAATAGAACCATATCTAATCATTTTGATGCAACAAACGTCCTAGCTAATTTTGTTTTGTCCCTTCTTTTTTAATTATGTTTAAGCTCTCCCAATGGAACA
Source organism: Lithocarpus polystachyus (assembly GCA_033629205.1). Lineage (NCBI taxonomy): Eukaryota > Viridiplantae > Streptophyta > Magnoliopsida > Fagales > Fagaceae > Lithocarpus > Lithocarpus polystachyus. The sequence goes on along the minus strand of CM066165.1, from coordinate 87,561,178 downwards.
GATCCTCTCCATTTTATGTTTTGAAGCAAATTATTATAGGGCTTTTCAAGGACACTTATTAGCATTTACTAACTTATCAAAGGGAGAAAAGAGATTATGACCTCCTTACCATTTACCAGAGCACTTTGAAGATTTCTTATTATCTTGTCTAGAAAAATTAGGCCTTTCTTTTTCCTCTTTTCAATGAAGGAGCTTTCTTTTTTTAAAATCTTTCTTAAAATGAAAGGTTTACGAAGTAAACAACACACTTCAGCCAAATAAAATAAATAAATATTTTAGTCTCAAGGTATGATGAAGCTATTGCAAAGATCAATACACTTATGTTTTTAATAGAAATTCACCTATTAAAACTCTTGAACATCAATGTTCTTTTCAAATTCAATATTTATTTTGAGCATAAAATAGGCTAAGCTCATTATGAATTTGGTAAGTTGCTGTGCACTTAGCACAATCGCTGTAGGCAAAGACAACAAGCATGTAGAAAAGTTTTTTTTTTTTTTTTTTCCCATAAAAAAAAAAAAAAAAACTTTGATACATGACCACAAACATGGAAAAATGAAGGAAAGATAACATTTTCAAATCCACTAGTTTCATGTCTAAATTTTATTTTGAGAAATGTTTAATGTCTAACTTACTAATAACAAAACACACACAAAAGATGGAAAAGACATGAAGGATGTTTTACCAAAAATGAACAAAAGAATGATTAGTTTGATTAATCACATGAAAATTTGAAATAGGTGGATAAGGCGTATCTTTCCTCTGCATATAGTAAACTTTAGCTAAAAGAAACTAAGAGCTGGGTTTATATATGCAAATCCAAATAGGCATTCCCAAACGCCATGAATCCCAACAAAACTACTATAGGTTAGGAACATCAGTATATGACAATTCAGCATCTCCTTCAACATCTCCTGATAGCCTGCAACTTAGCACAATCAAAATCAAGTCACTCCATAAACCATTATTATGAAAAACCTTCAAGTTTGTACACACGTTGGTGCTTGCCTGGTGCTGTAACCAATGTCAGCTTATTATTGTACTAATTAACACGAATTTCAGAAATCAATTTACGCAAGAAACCCAATGGAACATAAGTTATAAGAGACAAATGCCCTTCACACTTTATGTCTAACATCACAAAATTAAAGATAACCAAGAAATGAACAAGCTGTTCTACCTTTTACCTCAAAAAAGAATTGAACAAGCTGCTATTTGTTGAAGAAGAAGACCAGTAACAGAGTATCAGGAAAACGACATCGTGAGAGACAACACGTGCGGCAATAACATGTGTGATCACTTACTCAAACGGTGCGTTTATCAAACTGAGAATTCATAACGCTGTCAAACGGTGCGCTGCATCTCCAGTAGCTAGGCGACGGTTAAATGGATTGAAAATCAATTATGGCACGTGTAGAGAGCAGTTATGGCACGAGTCAGTTTGTTACATCTGCGCGGGAATTTCTGTTGAAGCTGTTAGAATCTTCTAGAGATTATTTATGTGTAAATCCTGTGTATATATAGATGAATGATGTATAATTCAGTTAGTTGAGCAATTGTATCTTTTTAGTTTTCTCTCAAATCTCTCTCTTTGTTTCTGTGAGTTTGTTCTAGAAGATTCAATTATCTGCTTGTGTTTACTTGCAAAAGCCAAGCTTTTCTTCACTATTAAACATAGACCTACAAGTCTAAGAAGTCCTGCAAGAGCCTTGTGGGGGTAAGGGGTCTAATTTTATCTAATAGTATGTTGTTCACAAAAACAATGAAAGTTCAAGAGCCTTAAGGCTCAATTGCACTACCAAGTTCTAATTTTATCTGATAATATGTTTTAAAAAAAAATTTATTCATAATCTACACACACTAGTGATCTTTGGACCCACAAAGTTGTCCACCACCATATAAGCTTACAAGGGAAACGGTGCCTTTTTGAGGTAAACCTTATTGGCGAAACCATAAAGATTATTAAAAAAAAAACAAAAAAAGAAAAAGAAAATGCCTGGGGTTAGTGATTTGAAATTTAGGTCAAGACTTAGATACAATACTTGGTGTTGTTTCTTAGGTTCCCCTCTTAAGATTTTGTCATGTGGATTTTTTTTCTCATAGGATGGAAGTGTATTTTTTTAGTTAAATAGTCACATGGCTAATTCCTAAGAGGGAAACCTAAGGAATAACACCTAAGGTACTTTATCTAAGTTTTGTCTTTAAATTTAGGCCCTGTTTGTTTTAGGTAAAATATATTCCATATTTTCTGATGTTTGGTGAGACTAAAAAAGTCAATCAATGGAAAACATTTTCTATGGTGAACGAAAGGTGGAAAATTATTTTGCAATTGTAAAAAGAGTTAAACGTTTTCCAAGAAAAGCCTTGGCTTCTTTGAGATAATCTATGTATGTTCAGCAGAAACTCTATTGAAAGCAGAAATCATATTTAATTTCCATTTTATTCTACTTAAAGAATCTTGAAAAGGGTTATGCAGCTCTATTTGGTAAATAAGAGTGATTGAATGGGATGTCAATAGAAAAGGAATATAAGAGCTACTATTTGTAAGCTCTCTCTCTCTCTCTCTCTCTCTCTCTCTCTCTCTCTCTCTCTCTCTCTTTGTGTTTTGAATCTCACTAGGTTTCCATGTTTTGTTGTGAATCTGTGTCTTTTCTAAGTTTTCTTTGTGTGTGTGTTTTTTTTTTTTTTTTGATTGCATTTAAAAAAAAAATTGTTATCAAATCGGCTAGATCTGGGTTTTTCTAAAATATAAGCTATTTGATTTCGGTCCTAGGTCTTAGGACCAAAGTAGACCAAATGGAATGATTAGACCAAAATAGACTAAATTTGATCGAATTGATTGATTAGATCCAAATGGACCTAAGTAGTCTGATTACACCCTAATGTAACCAATCCCCAATAATTCTCCAATTGTCGGGCCTTTAGCCGAGTCCACCTTAGTTCAAAATTCTAAAGACTATAACTCTCCAAGTCTTTGCATGTTTCAAACAATTTCCAAAGAATTGGTGAAAACCCACGCAAATTGAAATTGAATGAATGAATAATTTAAGGGACATACTCATGTAACATGCAATTTAACTTTAATGGTCATAAATAAATGAATTTTTTTTTTTGGCCATTCAAACCAATCATTGTTATTGAATTCATATTTTGAAAATTCCAAGTTAGATTACATGTTTTTATAGTTTTATATGTTATTAACATACATACTAATTTTTATGTCAATTAAATGTATTTACCATTCAATCCATAAACTCAAATTTTATGCATTATTTATATATTTTTAATTATTTTAAGATTATTTTAAATTACAAAGACTTGAATTTAAAAAATTGATTAATGACATAATTGTTAATCTTTGATTACTTTGAAATTTTACAAGTATGGTGCCTATACGAAAATAATGTAATTCAACGATGAATTTTTCAAAATTTACATCAAGTTAAAAATATAGTGTGTTGTACTTGTAATCCATATATATATTTGAAGAAAACGAAACAGATGATATAAAAGTTAAAACTGACCCGAAAAGGCGAAAACGTGATTGTCAAACGTTCAGTCTAGCATGGTTAATAGAGGGGACCCGGATAAGGATAGCCTGATTGCTACGCCTACACATCCAGATTGCAACTTTGCAATCAGCATCAAGCAATTATTATACATACAATCCAAAATTCCAAGACTTTAGCTTTCCAAAGTCTTTGGGAGTTCCAAATAATAATGACCAAAGACTTGTTAAACGTTAACAGTAACTCTACTTATCTAAACCACACGTTCTCAAGGTTCATTGAATCTTTTAGTAAGAATAGTCTTTTTTTTTGTTTTCTCCCATACAAATTGATGGCAGATATCTTTCATTCAACCACCGTGTGTTTCACCAAGTCTTTTGGTCTCTGCTCAGAACTTCCACAAGTCTTGGGAAGTTACAGTCTCGTCTATTAACCAGTATGGTAAATTGTGTCAAATTCGTTCTGTTAGTTTAAACCAATTAGAATTTTTGGATAAAGCAACTAAATTGTAAAAATATTTGAGTAAATAGAGTTTGATTTTTTTTTTTTTTGACAAATGCTAATTAAATTGAGTATTTTATTTTTTAGAAATTCTCTAATTGACTCTTAATCTTTAATTAATATATATATATATATATAACTTTTTTTTTTCCATGCACAGGTTACTAATAAGTAGACATGTAATTTTAAAGAAGTTTTCCTTTTAATCTATTTGAGGAAAAATGTTTAGATTACATAAAACTAACCCAGATAACATGACAATTACATACATGTTTAATCTAACTTTTTTTTATTATCAGAGTACACAACCTAAAATACAGATGATGGTTGTGTTTTTCAAAGTAACGGAAGGCTTATGAATGGCCAACTTTAATCAACTATTCTGCAAAAGGCTTCTTATAAGTCATGTGATTTAACGATTTTAGGGATGTGGATAGTTGTTGTAGATGTTTGACAAGTTACAAATTAGTGGTATACCCTTAACTAACCATGACTCCCCTTATAAATTGTATGCAATGGTCAGAGTGGATGAAATAAGCAGAGCATACTAGCTGAAATTTTTTGCAGGATTAGTACAGAAACATACACCTTTTGACAAATCAGAAAGATGATCAATTTAATTGCCCTTGATAGCCAAGGGTCAACAATATGTAGTCATACTGGTTCCTCTGATAGAGGCAATATTCTGTGAGCTACTCCAGTATATATAAGAAAGCACAGTACCAAGCAAATTTGGTACACGAGTATTAAGATCCAACTGGTGTAGTTGCCCATGAATGGAATCAATCACATAGTCGATCCAAATATACAAAGCATCAGCAGCACTCCTTACCTTAAAATTTGAAGAAATCTAATTCTCAAGCAACAAATTAATAGATGGATTAAGAAATCCACAACAAGCAAATCACCTCCAAGGCATAAATCAAAGATACTCTCCTAAGATTCTACCAGCGTAATAAAAAAAGTGACTCCATAATTTTATTTTATTTTATTTTTTTGGTAATGTTAACAAAATGAGTAAGTTTAATTAATTTGAAAGTAATTAATCCTGCGTTTGATGAATTAGGGAGACAAAGAAGGGTTCTTAATCTTTTTTCAAAGGAAGTAAATTACTCTCAAATGATAATGAATATTAAAATTTAGTTGCCTTGATAAAACAGTAGATATTTTTCTGTTGAATGGCATGGAAAAATCAGTCTAAAATGACAACTTTTCTAACGTTTTCTTTCATACAATTTAATTTACAGCTTATTAAAATTTATTTGCACTTTCTTCCCCATTATTTTATCCTATTAATATTCCGCTATTTTAATATCCCAATGTGTCCCATTCCCATATGGGTTCATTCATCTACCTATGGGGATTGCAGTTGCAGAGGAATGTTTATTAGAGTACTGAAACAGCTACAGTTGGGTTTTTTTGGTGTAAACAAGTTCAAAAATTTCATATCTTTTATTCAAAAATTAAAAAAACTTTACCAATTAAGTTAACAATAAATAATATAAAATAAAAATAAAAAGAAAGTGGCTTGAAAAACAATTGAGATGTGTTGTGGGACATTTTCTATTAAAGTAGTTTTAGAACCACAAAATTTTCTACAACTTTTTTGTCTCAATTTTGACATGATAGACATTGAGTGGTTAACCGTTTCTTACATATGAAATCACTATTTTTTCGCCACCAATCATACTTTACCACGTAATAGTAGTGGCAAGAAGTTGTCACAAATTTTGTGGTCCTAGACTTTTTCTTTCTATCAACACAAGTGAACTTGTGAATTGTGACATGAAGAATATGCCTAGTAAAGTTGTGAGTTGCAGAATTTTCATCCCTGTGTACATGAAAAAAATTAACACTATGAAAAACTCAAAAAGATTTACATCCCCAGTCAAAGGCCAAATCTCGACTTCTAAAAACAGTCTAATTAACTAAATAACTTCTTTTGTGTACTGCTTTCCTAAAAATTTTCTAAAAACATACTATTTGGCAAATTAAATAAATAAAAGTTATGTAGTAAAATTTATAGTATTTTTAATATTTTCTTATTTGAATTACTTGTGATTAGTAATACGTCTATTTGTAAGACTTATTTAAATTTGTCTTATCTCTATCTCTAACATTACTTAATTCTTTTAGCCTTCTTAAGAGTGGAAAAAATATAAACTAAAATGTTTTAATATCTCCCAAGAATATTTATATATATATATATATATATATAAAATATAAATAAATTTGCCTCCAAATTTGGGGCCTTCTCTTGTAAGGGGGCCCTAGGCAATGGCCTAATTGGCCTAAGCCTAGGGCTGGCCCTGCGTCCATTTTACAAAACAGCAATCCAAATAGTCATTTATTTTATTGTTTAAGTTGCACTTATTACATTCTTGTCACGAATTTATCAGCGTTTTGTAGTACACTTTATTGCTCTCAACAAAATAAAAATTTGTAGTACAATTTATATTTTCTTGGCCCCATGTTACAAGTATGTTTGTAACAGTGACGTTTCCCCAAAAGGTTGGAGTGCTCGGTTCACCTATTTAGGTTTGTAATATAAGTATCGACCAGTCTTGCCCAAAAATGTCAAATTATGACTTTTTTATGTTATAAATTGGGTTTAGGTCGTGACATAGTTAATTTATGTTATACAAACAATCATGAAAAAATCAAATTATGATTTGGTATGGTCGATTTGGACCAGTAATACAATAGCGGCTACTGCTCTCGAATCATGACAAATATTTACTTTTCAAATTGATAGAATCCACTGCTTATACTGGAAATTCTGGGAAGTAACTCATGCGGTGAAAGTCCATTACGGGGGAGATCTATTCAAATACAAATGAGAGCTTAGAAATAATAAGAATAATTCCAAAGCCTCTCTTATTTGAAACTTGACCTTTTCAGTTGCTCCATAGTCGTGAGCATAACTTGAAGTAATGCAAAATTCAGGTTAGTTGATAGCGGCACCCACAAGACTTTTAACTTTCACAGTCTTGCAAAGTTTCGAGAAACGAACAAATATTTTTACTTATTTTTTAACACAATGTAAATAGGCTATTAGGATTATGGGTTTAAATAAATAAAGCGAATCAAGAACTCCTAGATTAAAGATAATTTCCTCCCATCACATGAAGTATGGTAAATTGTGTCAAATTCTGTTTGTTTAAACTAACTAGAATTTTTGGATAAAGCAACTAAATTCTAAAAAAAAATTGAGTAAATAAAGTTTGATTTTTTTTTTTAACAAATGCTAATTAAATTGAGTATTTTATTTTTTACAAATTCTCTAACTGACTCTTTATTTTTTACTTTTAAATATATAATATATATATTTATATAACTTTTTTTTTCCATGCACAGGTTACTAACAAGTAGAAATGTAATATTAAAGAAGTTTTCCTTTTAATCTATTTAAGGAAAAAAAATTTAAGGAAAAAAAATTTAGATAACATAAAACTGACCCAAATTAGAGATGGCAACAGGGCGGGGCGGGGTGAGGCCAGAGGATGGGATCTTCGTCCCCGCCCCGCATGGTTATTGCCCTTCCCCGTCCCCGCCCCGTCCTGAGGTGTGGGGCAAAACTACCTTGCCCCATCCCCGCCCCTTGGGGCCCCGCGAGGATCTGCCCCGCCCCACCCCTCATACAATTTTATATATATACATAAATTTTTTTTGCTTCAATAATATAAATCACAACAAAACAAAATGTTTTAAAATTCAAGCATTTAAATAAACCAAGTATTTAAATAGTTTAATACGTAACAACATAATTCAAAATTTCTTATAACAAAATAAATATTGTCTTTGCATGAACAGAATTATCAAGGATAATTGACTAGTTTTTTAACAAAATAAACATAAAAAAATAAATGTTGCCTTATAACAAATAAAAATTGACTAGTTCTTTAAGAATAAGTTTCGTTTTCTCCCAATGTAGTGACACCACTTTCTTCTTTATAGATTCAGTACGATTATGATTGCCCCTGCTTGTTTTCTTACTATAATAGTGATTAGAATAGCTTACTATTAGCAAGTGTGGAGCTGAATATATAATGAATCCCATCTAGCTTCAAACTGCCTAATACATAATGAAATCCAAGTGTGGGGCCGAATATATCAACAACTTTCAAGAGACAAATATATTATAGTTATTTGATTGAAAAACATGAAACAATGTGCAAAAAAAATGAAACATTTAGAATATGATAAGAAACAAACCTAATACCTATAGGAAGCACTATGTGACCAGCTTTTTTTCCTTCCAACTGTGCTTTTTCAAACTTCAACAGCTATAAACAAAAATACCAAGTTTAGATAGAAAAAAACGAGCCAAAATTTAAATTGAAAAAAACTGATTTAAGAAATACTAAAACAAAAGAAAGATAGTGAATGAGATGAACCTAAAAGGCAATGTCTTGGACTGTGGAGTTTGGCTTGAAATTTGAAAAACACGTATAGACTATAGAGAAGAGGGTTGGGTCAGAGGGCGACAATAGCATTAGGGTTTTAGAATAAAAAATATTTTATCTCATGTCTTGTACTATTGTGTTTCACTTTAAATATTAGTGATTTAGGATTTACTAAATTTACAATTATAGGCTTTATTAGTGTAGGGTAGGGACGGGGCAGGTTGGGGATGGGGCGGGTTGGGTTAGGGATAAAAATACTAAACCCATCCCTGCCCCACCCCGGGGTCCGAGGACAAAATATTGCCCCATCTCCGCCCCACCATCTTTGCGGGGCGGAAAAAATCCACACGGGGCGAGGTGGGGCGAGGCGGGTCAAAGCAGGGCGGGCCAAAATTGCCATCCCTAACCCAAATAACATGATAATTACATACATGTTTAATTTAAATTCTTTTTTTTTTATATATAATTAGATAATTACATAAAGGGAGAAAATATTTGAATCTTAGAATTATCGATTGAAAATACTAAGAAATTCCAATTGAGTTATAAGACTCTTTACATGTTCAATATAACTTGAGTTTGCATAACTCAATAAGCATTTTTCAAATATAGACTCTATATATACATTTAAATATATAATTCTCCACAAACAATTCTATAGTCCAAATTTCAGGTTAGCTTACAGTGGCATGCACAAGACATTACAATGAGCAAAGACCTTTTTTTTTTCTTTTTTCTTTTTTTTTTTCCTTCTTTTTTCTTCTTTGAATAAAATGGCAGAAACACATACCAAATTAGGGACTCGGTAAAATTACTGGATAAAAGTCTTCTAACAGTGTCCAAAATTCTAGTTTAATAGCTGACCACACTTTTTCTTTCATACCTTGTCAAATAACAAAATTCTTTTAATAATAAAGTTAAATGGAAAAAAAATTCTATATTGTTGTCACGCGTCACATACTAAACAACCTCTCTCTTCCAGTTTGGTTTTTTTTTTTTTTTTTGATGAACACAACCTCTCTCTTCCTTAAAACTAAAATCAAAATTAGAAAGTATTAACTTTCTTTCAAAATGCATTACTTTACCCAATGTAAATTATAGCTCTCTTTTTAATTAACAACTTTTCAAATTGTTGGATGTAGACCCTATCAAATCTGATTATTAACCAATTTTAAGGCCAAGTTGATTATTAAATTTATTATGAGAAAACTTAGATTAATTAGATAAACATCAATATCATACAAGAGCAATATAGTAAATAACAGAGGATATGATGGCCCAAGAAACTAACAAAACAAACTATTTTCTCAAGATAAATGTGGGAGGACCGGAGGACTTGTCCTTATCAATCCCTAGATAAACAAATCCACTATTAAATAATAGTTCATAGATTGAATAACTATATTCTTCGAACTTAACTAAAGTTACCATACTTAGCTCTAAGATCCATAGAATTTTGTTCTTGCACACTGAAATCCAAAAGTTTGGGCATTTATCTTGACATTCCTATAAACTATAACAAGGCAAGATTTGATTCATATGCGTACTTGCCAACACAAATCTAGTTATTTAAAACCGAAAACATTTCTTTTTCATTACAATTTATGCCTAAACTGTAATTTATATTTCTTGGATGAAATTAATTTTTGGTTGGTTAATATTAATTCTTCAACTTATGTATTGACCCGCCTTTGATTAAGAAGCTTGATACTTTTGAGTGATTGTATTGTTAATTGAAGTTACTTTAGTGCCTCTACTAATTTAGATTCTATCATTGTACACTTTAAAATTTATTTTATTCTTTTCATATTTTAATTTTATATACATGCAGTGTCTTTTTTTCTAGGAGAAACAATTCAGAACGTTTTAATTGTATATTTTAATTTTATACAATTTAGGAGAAACAATTTTATATTCAATTGTATATTTTCATTTCATATACTGTGTTTCTTTTTTCTTTATATACAGTCTACAGCTCATTTTTCTAGGAGAAACAATTCAGAGCATACACCTAGTGACACTAATAGTTTCAGTCAAGTAGAGAACTGCATCATTACTTGGGCAATTGGACCATCTATATTACTAAGGCCTGCCGTATGGATTGAAAAACTGTCAAATGTGGACAAATTGCTTATTTCATTGACGGAAGGAAATAATAAGTAATGAGTAATATCTCCTACTGAAAATACTAACTTGCTAAAATGAGCATAATGAGAGCTAATGACCTCCTTACTAGAGAGCTCTCGGAATATTTTCATTTTCCTGTATAGAACAATTACAACTTTCTTTTGCCTCTTAATAATAACAATAATTGTAAACTAAAAAGGCCTTGGTGCACGATATATAAGCAAGTATATTTCTAAACCGTGGCCAAGCAATGAAGAAAAAGTGAATTCATCCAAAAAAGAAAAGAAAAAAAAAAAAAAAAGAAAAGAAAAGAAAAGAAAAAAGAACAAAACAGTGAACAATGGTCAACTGGTGTCTGAAACCCATTCTTAACAAAGAAAAATTCAAAGGAATGTCCCATTGCCATATGCTTGCAAGGAATACACCTCTTCAGTGGAATAAAACCTATAAATGCAATCCAAAAATCCATTATGTAAATACCTGAACTCTTATTTGTTTGTGAAAATTTGGTATCTTTATTTATGCTGTACAAATGTCCTCATAATGGGACGCCTTTAAGCTCTATAAAAGAAGCTAGTCAATAGAGAAGCCCATTGGAAAACCATGATTGGCTTGAAGAACTTCAACTATATGTGGAATAATGGGAAGGTCTACATAAGAGAAGGCCAAAAATTTATCATCAGGGTACACAACCCAAACTACAGATGATGGCTGTGTTTTTCAAAGTAATGGAAGGCTTAGGAAGGGCCAACTTTAATCAGCTATTCTGCAAAGGGCTTCTTATAAGTCATGTGGTAAAATGATTTTAGGGATGTTGATAATTGTTGTAGATGTTAGTCAGACAAGTTACTAATTAGTGATATACCCTTAACTAGCCATGCATGAATCCCCTTACTACTGTATGGAACAGTCAGAGTGGATGAAATAAGCAGAGAATACTAGCTGGAATTTTTTACAGGATTAGTACAGGAACATACACCTTCATGACAAATTAGAAAAATGATTAATTTAATTTTCCTTGATAGCCAAGGGTCAACAATATGTTAGTCATACTGGTTCCTCTTATAGAGGCAATATTCTGTGAGCTACTCCAATATAAGAAAGCACAGTACCAAAAGCACATTTGGCACATGAGGATTAAGATCCAACTGGTATAATTGCCCATGAATGGAAGCAATCATATAGTCTGAATATACAAAATTAAGTTTCCAACCTATAAATATGGGTTTTTTTTTTTTTTTTTTTTCTTAATACAACAGTCATGCATTACAAAATCCTAGGAAAATTGAGTTTGCCTTTAATCAGAAAGGACACTTCAGAAAGCATGAGTAACACTCCTTACCTTCAAATTTGGAGAAATCTAATTCTCAAGCAACAGATTAATAGATGGATTAAGAAATCCACAACAAGCAAATAACCTCCCAAGGCATAAATTAAAGATTCCCATTCCCTAAACTATAACCTGTTTGAGGAAAACAAAAGTGCGATTACCAGTACTACCTAAATCCGCTAAGGAGAAAACCTGGGAAATTGGTGCAAGATTCTCTAAACCATATAAGTTGAATAATGTAAATATCCTTTTGTAGCATAGCATGTTCACCATGACATTATTTATGTACTACTAGAAGATCCCGCACTACAGGGGAAAGATACTCTCCTAAGATTCTACCAACATAATAAAAAAAATTGACTCCATATATATATATATATATATTGTAATGTTACTGATACTTAAATGTTAACAAAATAAGTAAGTTTAATCAATTTGAGAGTAATTAATCCTGTGTTTGATGAATTAGGGAGAGAAAGAAGGGTTCTTAATCATTTTTCAAAGAAAGTAAATTACTTTCAAATGATAATGAATATTAAAATTTAGTTGCCTTGATAAAACAGTATATAATTTTACTGGACACACTCCTTGTTATTTTTTTAAATTATCAGTGCAGTGTGTCTCAGCTTAAGGTCCAAGACCTTGTGCCTCTTCTTTGTGAGTTGTTAAAAAAGACTCTTGAGGCTTATGACTCAATCTAAAAGGGAATACCAATTCCTCTCACTCTGCCTGTAAATGCTCTAAGACCTATATGTCTGCCCACCTTCGTATAGCCCAAGACTCTTACCGTGTGATTCAAGGGTTGATATTCATGTCCTCTTCTTTGATACTTCCTATCTGTTGTCAGACATAATTTTTGACTCCTCCAACTGGATATCATTTTGTATCATTTATCTCAAGATTTTTTCTGCACTGCTTCATATTGTCATGCATTGCATTTTAGGTATTCTATTTTCTATTGCACTGTGCATTTTTGTTTTTGTTAAATATTGAAAAACAATGAAAAATTGAAAAACCCAAAAACATTTTGTATGGTATATGTAGACTTGGTTGGCAATAGAATACTTTAGCATGTAACCGTGTACGGTGTACCATTTGTCTTCTTTTCTTTTTTCTCTTTGCCTTTTGAGTTGATTATTTGCAGTTATTTTCTATCAACTATTTGTTATGGACACTTAGCGTGTAACATTTGACTGGAGCAGCCTTTAGTTTAATTTGCAATTTCATTCTAATTTAATTTATCTTCACAAAAGTTTCGCTAGAAATATTGAAGGCTAAATATTATTTTCGTCCTTCAACTTTCAACTTAACTTTGCACTAATTCTTTTTTCTTCCCTAAAGTTTAAATTTTTTTTTTCTTTTTCTAAAGTGGAATTTACAATTTAAGACCCCTATGAAAGTTGTTTAATTAGTGTTTCCTCTTAAATATATCACCTGATCCTCCAAACTGAGCAATGGAGTAACATAATGTAGGCACGTCCATATCCAACAACCCATGGGACTGGCAACAAAAATTTTTTATGATTGAAATACACTTACCAAAAAGGAACAACGAATGAGTATTTTATATTTTATTTAGTACAAAATAACCACACACAATAATGAGCCACTAACTCTACATATTTGATCAATAAAAACTTGGGAATGTAGTTTCTTGGAAACTATTTCCACATTAGAAAATTCAATGTAGGAATCAAGAGTTTACCCTACAGGATATGAAGGAATTCTTTAGAAGATAAGGGCCAGGGAAGAATTTGAGATCAAAGGTAAAATTGAAATGGACGGTGAAGACATACCTTTCCACTGCAAAGAGTAGTAAACATCAACTAAAAGAAACAATGTAAGATCATTACTATATTACTTTAAGCTAATAAGGAAAAAACAATGATGATGCATCACTGGGTTTTTGTTTTGAATATAAACAACCAAGAAGAATAAATATTATTCATTGCCAGAAGCTACTTTTTCTAATCAGTCCCTTCGTCAGCAGCATCCAGCACTGCCAGCTCCACTATAGAAGTAATTGACTTAAGGGCCCAAGTAGAAAAAAGATCCCAAATTTTAATTTAATTAAGCCCAAATATTGGCCAACAAATAAAATAATTTTTTAAACAAATGAAATGCAAGAAAAAAAGAAGAAGAGAGAAATGTTACGTTCATAACATTTTTCGCAACAACTTAACTGATAACAACTTAATACCTAGGATTTGTTGTGAAAAATATTGTGAAAATAACACTTCTCAAAAAAAAAAAAAAAATCACAACAATTTTCACAATAGTTGAGTTAGCAAACTTACTACTATCAATCTACTACATCAATAGGTGTGAAAAGTTTTGTCAAATTTTTTATGTTTATAGACTTTCTAAAAATAAAAATTCTGCCTGATTCATGTTAATTAGTAAAAATTTTGCACCTAAAATAAGATAATAAAGTTTAAGTAGTATTTAATTTTTTTTTAAAGTCATATTTAAATATATATATATATATATATATATATATATATAAGGCCTCAATTTCAATTTTCACCTTAAACCCCTAAATACATTAAGTTGCCCCTGATCCATGGTATCTAGAAGTTGATATAGTGAGCACGACCAATCACCTCTTCTTTTGCTTCTTTAGAGTACTTCTTGTGCTTATAGGCTTCCTCCACTTTTGCAAATGCCAAAATACCATTCTTCAAAACAGATTAGCATTTATCGGTTGGCAGAGGCAAGAGTTCTTGTTCATCATGCAATGCAATACTTAAAAATGATCCTATGTTCATTTTCGAACATACCACAGAACCTAATTCCAATTTGCTTCACTTTAGAGATACAATTCCATCAGCCTAGGAGTTATGGAGAAAAATGAAAACCATCACTATAACTATTCTAAGCATCATTTTCATGTTCCAATGCAAAAAATTGGAGCTTCTACTAATTTAATTTCATTGATTACAATATTATAACTTTACAAAAATCTGCATTGGATCATGGGGTTAGTTGGCTTGCCTAATAAATTGTATGATCTTGTAATTCATGTTGAGCCCCATATGCCTCTTGAATATATATTCCAAAACTATTATGTTACAATAACAATAAATTTCCTCGTAAGTTAGAACGCACTAACCTCATCAAATTAGCTTAGCTCTTTTTCCCAAGTAAATATTAGTAAAGATCCTGAAAGCGGCAAGGTATGCGTTTGATGTTACATCTAACTTTTTCTTTTATATCGGTTATTTGATCAAACATCTAACAAAACCACAAAATGCAAATAATTATGACTTTCAGGCTGCATCCATCTAATGGGTCCAAAATAGAGCACAAAGGAACTTCTGGAAAGCAGCTGATTAATTTGCATCAATTAATAATTTTAGTAAATTGTGATAGGTCAGTAATCAATTAGTGCTTCAAAATTAAATAATTATAATGATACTGAGAATTACTTTCAAGATTTTCTGGAACGTAAATAATAATTACATGTTATTACTTCTATGACATAACAATAACATATTACTTCACGTGGAAAGTAGTTGATAAAATCTATTCAGGCAGTAAATTACGTAAACTATATTTAGCACTAGCAAGCATGCTGTTTGCTTTATCGGACTTAGTATAGGGGCTGCAGCTGTTATACATGAGCTTTCCAAACACCATCAAACCCACCCCCCACTGTTCTTTCTATATCTTTTGGAATCACAAACTTGAACAAAATGCTACCCCATTGAAATATATTTACAACATCAATAAGTATTAGCCAGCCTCCACTTTTCAGTAGAAAAACAAGATCTCATAAGCCAATCATATTTGCTACATGGGGGACAAGACATTGTGAAAGGAATTGATTATTTAAGATGCACACACAAACAAATATAGTAGCTTCTTTACATAGGCTCTGCGCAGCTTCAAAGACATTTTTTGCCTAAGAAATGTAAACATGAAAATTTCAAATCTAAGAAATCTGCTCCAATTAGTGTGCTAAATGGGAAACTTATGGAATTTGGTGATGGATGGATAAGTGGCTGAGTGCGAGGACAGGTAACCTCCAAAAGAAAGGAGATGAGAGGAAAGAGACCAAAAGGAACAAGTTGATTCGTATTGCTTGATTACAATTCTCAAAGGAGCAGTGCCTTATATGCAGGCCACTCTAACTAAATTACAAGACTAACTAATCTCTAACAAGAGTGACTAACTAATCTCTACCAAGAGTAATTGACTATAATTCCCTGACTGCCATCTAACTACTTTCTATTGCAATACATACAGCACATAATAGTACAAATTGAACTACCAATACAATCTAATGCAATACACTCCAACGCCACAATATCACTAAACTGCCAATTACACAGCAATTACAGTTACAGTGCACTATGACTCTTTTACTTCCTCCAGTACAGCTCCAGTCCCCTCTGTTGCAGCTAGGCAAGTCAAGGTAGCTCAATCTTTACTTACGGCTGTTTCGACCTCTCTTGCAGAATAGCTAATGGCTCAGGTGAGAGCTGATCATCCACATCAAGAGGGGGTAAGGTAGGTGTAAGTGAATTATGCTTGTACGACTGCAACCTCAAAAAGAAAAAAAAACCCTATTGATAATGACGAATGCAGTGGAATACAAGTAGAAGTTTTGTCAAGCTAGCAGCCTAGCATTATGGAGTAGACAAAAGGTAAAATACCTGAGGCACACTGATGCCTACTCCATTGAGGGTGTACAAAGTCATTGTGAATGGGTAAATTTCTGAAAATTTGAAAAAAAAGCAGGAATGAGGGTGGGGGCATAGAGATGACATGCATTTTCTGATAGCAGCTATGAGTTAAAGTGAGAAGATGGAGACCAACATAGAGGAAATAAATGTTTTTGCAGCAGAGATAGCACTTGAGATTGTGAAAGACGCGGGGTTACAAGATACAAGTCTGGAGATGACTCCCTTCTAGTTGCTAAAGCTTTGAAGTCCAAGGAAGATAATGGCTCAAACATGGTGTGTTTGACAGACGGTGCACGTCAAGCTCTTAAAAAGTTTTCAGAGGTGATACATCACACTAGATGAAAGAACAGAGAACATGGCAGCTCACAGGTTGGCATGTCATGTACAACATTTAGAAACTATGAAAGTTTGGTTAGAAGAAATACCAACATTGATAAAAAGACATAGAGCGAATGGAAATCCGATATTTTTATTCGACAAAAGCATATATGTACAAATGTCTATAGTTTAATTATGTTTCAAATATATAGTCAGGCCTCCAAGCAAAATTCATAATTCAACTGCATCTAATATCCCTTTCAGTGAACAACCACCCTTCACAATAAACCATAATTATATAAATAAGTGCACTTATTAATTATATTATACCACATTCATCATAGAAGAACCACCTTGTTCTCCCACCAATTAGCTAATATCCATGTTCCCAAAGTAAGTTATCATCAACAACCTCATCAAAATAATATACTCAAACAAAAATAAATTAAAAATATTGATGTTATCTAAAATGGGTCTTCGAAATTTGTCTTAATTCGAACATAAAATTCGAATCTAAAAAAGTAAGTGAGAAAAATGCGAAGGAATTGAAGCAAAAACCTGGGAATGAAGAAGAATGCTTCTTTGGGTATTAGAGGTGAAAACACGTTGCTTCTTCTTGCGTCTTCTCCTTCACGTTGTTCAACTTCTTCTTCTTCTTTTTCATCTATGAGAGACAGAGAGAGAATAAGAAAACCGCCAACATGGACGGAACTGAAGAAGTGAAATGGGAACCAAACGAATGGGTCAGATGAACCGGGTCTAACCCACTGGGTTGAACGGGTTAGAAATTAATTTATTACTGAAAAAAAAAAAAAAAAACAATTTTTTTTTTTTAGAATGAAGTTGTAATTTGTAAATGTTATTATGAAACAGAAAGCGGCATGAACTCACTATTTTTTTCATCACCTATCATACTCTAACATTTGTAAATGTTATTATGAAAAAGAAAGCGGCATGGACTCACTATTTTTTGTGATCATAGACTTTTTCTTTCTATCAAACAGCACAAGGGAACTTGTGAGTTGTGACATGACAAATATGCCTAGTAAAGTTGTTTACTAGTTGTGAGTTCCAGAATTTTCATCACTGTGTACTATCTCATATGTACATGAAATAAAAATAAAAATAAAAATAAAAATAAAAATAAAAATAACTCTAGGAAAAGTCTTCGCAAAAAGTTTTACATGCCCCATCAAAAGGCCAAAAGAAACACTTGAGGGAGAGTACACAAAGTTCCTCTAAAGATAAGTGAAATAAGTATTACAAACTTTAAGGGTGTAATTTGCAATTTACCCTATTATTTATTTTAGGAAAAACATGTAATTCTTATAACATTTAATTAGTATAAGAAAGAAAAACTATAGCCAATATTAACATAGTTTTAAAAAACAAGATTGTCTAAAAAAAATTAATCTTTTACTATGACACAAAATACAAATCTATATTTTGACTCTATTTTGTGCTAATCCTGTCCCTTTTTTTGGCTAATAATTTTAAGTGATAGTATCAATATTCCTAAATTTAGGATAAAATTAAAAAAAAAACTCTGACAAAAATAGGGATCCCGTGAATAAATTATAAAGGAACATTATCACTCTTGACCAATGACATGCTAGTGTATTTACCACCAAAAAAAGGGACATGCAATCGTGAAACAAATAAAATAAGTGATCAATAGCGTAATATTAAGAAATTCATTGTGTCTAAAAAATAACATACAGGTCTCTCGCAATAAAAAAAAAAATTTGGTACAATTTTTTTTTTTTTGTTAAGACTACCATTACTTTTCTCTTTTACTCCAATGACAAATTCGGATTCTGAAGTCATGGGTTTGTATGTGTTCACAACTTAAGCTTCAGTCCTCCTCCTCCTCCTCCTCTCTCTCTCATGCACATATATACACACAATTTTAGGAAAAAAAAATTATGAGTATTTGATGGAGTTATAGCTCTAAACTAAATTCTTTAACAAAGGTTCTGAAATGCATTTAAATTAAGCATCTAAGGAGGAATTAAATGAAGGTGACAAAGATGTTGGTGAAGAGGTGTTGGTAGCTTTAGATTTAACGAAGAATGTGGGGAAAAAATTAGTGATATTAAGAAATTCTGCAATGAAAGAGAAAGTGATAAGAAATTATGGCGTGATGGAAAAAGATGGGTGATAGCAACGAAGTTTGGACTGGTCCTCTTCGACTTGTTTATCATCTTTGACAGTCACAACATGTCATATCATGTTATGACAATGTCATTGTTTTATATTATGAATTTCAGTTACAAGCTATATTCAACAATAAGTTTCAACAGTAATCTTATAGTCTTTAATATATATATATATATATATATATATATATAAATATGTGTGTGTGTGTGTGTGTGTGTATATATATATATATATATATAAAGAGAGAGAGAGAGAGAGAGAGAGAGAAGAATGAGATTAGACTCTTATAGCGGCGGTTTTGGATATGTTACAAAGACAAAACGCCGCCCAAACCTAGTTTTTTTGTAGTGAAAAAAGAATGAGATTAGTGTTAGTTTCCTCTTTTCAAAGAGAGTATTGTGTCTAGCCCACCATAGATATCTTATTAAAATACTAATTTGGAACTTACAAGGATAATTAACACGATTTCGCCTAGTTCAATCAAGCATGAATCTTTAGCAAACAGTTATATAGTCCAAAAGTCATGCTAGTTAATAGTTGGACCATGATGTCATTACTTTCCAAGTCTAAATTGAATTTTTGTACACTAACCAAAGACTCATTTAATGTAATCAGGATTAAAGTCTTTTAACAGAACCACATGCTTTAAAGTCTTTTGGATAATTTGATAGTTATAACAAATGAGGGAGGATTTGAATCATGGAGACTCTGAGAGATGTCAACTCTACAAAAGTTTTGGCACAAATTTTGAAGTATATCCTCCCATAATATAGGTTTTCAAGTATCACTAAATTTAGAGAATCAATGACTTAAAAAGAGTAGTTGTATATCATCAAACAATTATATAGTTCAAAAGTCACGCTAGTCGATAGTGGGACCATGTGGCCATTACTTTCAAAGTTGAAATTTATTTTATGAACGATAACCAAAGACTCATTGCAACAATATTAGGATTAAAGACTTCTAATTATTTTTTATTTTTTTAATTTAATAGTTATAACAGAGGAGGGAATTTTGGAATCCTTGATGTCTCCATTGATAGTTATATCTAACTAGTCGGAAACCTGTGCGATGCACAGAAAAACTTTACCTAAAAGTATGTTAGTCTCAAGCTTTGCATAAAAAGTATAATTAAATTATATTGGTCTCAAATTGAAACAATAAATACTACAGGAACACTTAAAAAAAAAAATTGGTGTTCATCTAACTAAAAGTTTCTATAGTCCTCTCTAGTTTCTACTACGGGATACCAAAATTATTTTTGTATCATAGATTTTATTCCAAATATTTATTGCTAGAATCCTATAAATTGTTTAGATTTTCAAAAAGGACAAATGCTATTAGAATCTATTACCGCAGTATCTAAATTATCTATCAATATTTGAACTTATGATCATCTTTATGCTTGTGATGGACATACCACTTTCATGCATTTATGTAAAAATAAAAAAAATAAAAAAACCTGCAATTCGAAGGAATACAAACAGTTTGATCCAACTTGTTATGAATTTCTTAATCGGTTGTAGGAGCATAACAAAAGTTGTTAATAAATTGGTTTTCATACCTAGTACCATAGCATCACAGATGACTCAAATTTTAATATGAATATAGTTCAATGCAACATGACTATTGGTGGCTATGCCATATCACATAGCATTTGACTTTTTCTTTAACACAGAAAATTCCTATGTACTCTCGGAGTATAGTAAAATAGTGTTCTCTTGTCTCACATTCATGATGGACCTACCATGAATTTAATAAGTGGACCATACCATAAATGTGAGATAAGGGAGCATTATTCGCCATGCTCTAGGAGTACTTAAGAATTACTCATATAAATCAGCAAGAGAAGTAGACAATCCTTCCAACGTGTACCCCATTGGTAAGATTGAATATTATCTTCAATTTGGGGAATCCGAGAGAGAGAGAGAGAGAGAGAGAGAGAGAGAGAGAGAGAGAGAGAGAGAGAGAGAGAGAGAGAGAGGTTTTGGAAGAGGAAGGAAAATAGAGTGGTGGGATTGTTAAGGTTAGACTGTACGTTTCCTTTTTATCGTTATTTTTTAGAGTGATTGAATATCTTTCTTGACCGTACATATCCATTTGTTTACCCAGAATGGTTGAATTAAGACTTGAAAAATGAGTAAAAACGTTGGTTTGGTAAGATAGGATCAGTGAATACGAATTACAAACCGTTGTTTGTAAAGAAGTTGAAGAGTGTGTGTAGTCTGAAAGGAAGCTTGTATGGAGGAAGAGAGCTTCTAAGTGAGTCAAGGTCTTGGCTTTCAAGTTTTCATCTATGCACGAGGGAGGAGAAAGAGAGTTTGTAAGTGGGTTAGGGTCTAGCCTTTCATCTACACATGGGAAAGGATCATGCTTATGTCATAATATGTAAGAGAATAAGTGGGTTTGGGCTTGTCATAAGATTTGGTTTAATTTTCAACAAAAACCCATTTTTTAGACAATAGTAAAAAGAAGATAACATGATTTTTTGGGTAACAGTAAAAACAACTTAATGAGAAGAGGTTAAAAATGCTAAATACAATATTAGAGCGCCACATGGCAAGAGCTCATGCACTCTCACATAAGGTCTCTTCTTTTATATATATATATATATATATATATATATATATATATATTTATATATATATTGATTAGAATATAGTATCTTTTCAAATAAAGTAACCTAACTGTAAATAAATTTTAATTTAGGTTTGATTAAATTTCCTTGAACAAATTTTAATTAATAGGTATATTCTACTCTAAAAGTTCTCTAATTGACTTTCTATTTATTAATACTTATTAAACAAATGTTAAATTACAAATTACACGACCTCTAACTTTTACTTGTTTTTAATTCAATTCTTTAGGTTAAACTAACAACATAGACCTTGATTTTATTACTAAAGAAATTATGATAAAATTAAAGTTTGCATTGTCCCTTTCTATCAACAGTAAGAATCAAACTCAAAACCCACCCCAAAATGGATGTTCTTTGCACTTAGGTAGGAATTGGGAGAAGATGTTCCATTTGAGCCAAATCTCCTTGGCTTCAAGCACAAAAAATTAAATAACAAATAGAACCTCTAATCATTTTGATGCAACAGGCATCCTAGCCAATTTTGTTTTGTTCTTTTTTTTTTTTATATATATAAAAATTATGTTTAAGCTCCTCCGAATGGAATAGATCCTCCCCATTTTATGTTCTGAAGCAAACTATTATGGGGCTTTTCAAGGGCACTCATTAGTATTTACTAACATATCAAAGGGAGAAAAGAGATGATGTCATTATGACCTCCTTACCACTTACCAGAGAACTTTGAAGATTTCTTATTATCTTGTCTAGAAAATTAGGCCTTTGATTTTTCTCTTTTCCATGAAGGAGCATTCTTTCTTAAAATGAAAGGTTTACAAAGTAAACAATGGGGAAAATGGGCTTTTGCCCTTATATTTTTAAATATTTAGCACAATGTCCTTGTTTTGAAACTATTAAACATTGTGTCCCTGTTTTGATAGTTCATTCACTTGCTAGCTAGGAGTTTAGATTCTTAGGCAGGTTATTATTGATTTCTTAATTCTTTCCCGTGTTCACAATTACAGTTGAGAAGTGCCATTGATCTATAAAGGCATTACAAGAAGGGTGATTCAAAATCCAAAACATTGCTCAAGTATATCCTGGCAAGTCTATTTGTAATTTCTAGACTAATAATACAGTATGTGATATCTTGGAGCTCTAACTAGGACTGTGTCTATTCTCCTTTAGGTGGTATACATTTTTTTATTTAGGCTTGGCTAATTCATATGCCATTTTTTCTTTTGAAAATTAGATCAGGGACAGTGATAGTGTCAACGTCATACTTCTTCACAGTTAGACTAACGTGGAAGGAGAGAAAGGCAACAATTGCAGTTGAGTTGTTATCTATTCGTACCCTTGCTATCTTGTGTTTGGGTCATAAACCATATGACCATATCACAACATGACGTGTTGAATTTATAGGGTAAAAAGAATGTGGTGTTGTCACTCATAAAAATGTGTTCGTTTGCCTATATAGAATGGTTGATTAAGATGAATTCGGCTAAGGAAGTAATCTAAAATGTTATTAGAGCATGCTTATCTCAATTGTCACCTTCAAATGGACTCACAAAAAAACTTCAGACAGGCATAATTTGTGAAGAAGACAGCTATGATATGAAGCATGGTCATCGTATATAACACACTGTAAAAACGTGAGAGAGAATATAGTACTAGATTTGGGGGGGGGGGGGGGGGGACACCAGAAAGATGACCTTGTTATTTATGCTCTGTGTTTCTAGAAATTATTTCCAGCAGAAACTTCCATCTTAACTCACCCCCTTATAAGCAAAAGCTAATTTGGAGTCCTCTATTGTGCACCTTACACGTTTCCATTGCTACATTTAACCAAATTGAAATTGTTTGGGAGACCATAATTTGACTCCCTACAACCACTCTAAAAATAGGTTTGTGTAGTGTGATGTCGAAAGCCATAAAAGATTTGAGTGTGTCTTCCTCATCACCAATTGGTTTTGAAGTGGAATAGCACAGCTCAAGTTCCGATAGGAATAATTTTGATTATATTTTAGGAAGTTTTTCCTTTGTCCTTGGTTATGTGAAGAGCACAATCAATTATTATCTATGATAATCCATCTTTGTATTTGATTTACTTCTATTGGGATAGCCAGAATTTCTCTATGAAATGAAGTTTTAATTTCAGTTAGTAATGTATCTTGCTCTGTTTTCCTTTTAATGTGGAAACCTTTTTTGGAAGCACAAGGTTCGAGAGATAGAAGAAAAGAGTCAACTAGGGGGATAGAAAAATGGAAGATAATGGGTCAGCTGTCACGGAAGCGTGCAAAGCAAAGAAGGCACTGAAATATCTTCACCATTTTTTCGTTAGATATTACAACATTTATAGAGAAGATTGGAATGAGTATAGTATCAAGATCAACCCAGATAAAGATTTGATAAACCGTGATACTTTAAATTTTTTTTTTTTTATAAAAAAATTAACCTATTGCAATGAGATTTTTACAACCTATTGCCTCGGAGTTTATTACAATGGCTTGCATCGACTTTTTTGTCATTGCAATAACACCTATTGCAACGAGATTTTCAAAATAAATTATTGCAATATGTGGAACTTATTGCAACTAAAATCTAGTGTTGCATAAACCTATTGTCTCGGAGTTTATTACAATGGCTTGCATTGACTTTTTTATCGTTGCACTAACACCAATTACAATGATATTAGTTGTTATTGCAACGACTTATTTTGTTGTATTAAGTCTTTTTCTTGTAGTGAAGAACCAAATTAAGGGAATTATTCCAAAGTGGTTTTTGGAGGTGAGAAAAGATTTGTTGAGTTACTTGAATCTTTCATACAACTCCTTGACAAGTATAGGACACCTTCCATGGAAGTATATGGAAATTCTTGATCTTCATTCTAACATGCTTCAAGGACCACTTCCAATACCTTTATTGTATACTTTTTTTTTTTCCAGTCTTAAGGAATAATTTAATTGGAGAGATCCCTTGATTTGCAATCTCAGTTCCCTCCAATACCTTGATTTATCATTTAATCACTTGAATAACATGATTCCTCTTTGTTTAGAAAAATTAAGTGACCATCTCATAGATTTGGATTTGCAAAGCAACAATCTTCATGGCACTATCCCTAAAACATTTGCGAAGGGCTATTACTTGAAAAGTCTAAAATTTAATGGCAACCAATTGGAAGGGTCATTGTCACAACCATTGGTCCATTGTAGAAGTATTTTGGTAACAACAAGATTAATAGTACCTTACACAGTTGGCTGGGAACTCTTCCAGAGTTGCGAGTTCTTATCTTGTTATCAGACAGCTTTGATGGTGCCATAGGAAATCCCAAGACCAAATTCATGTTCCCTAATTGGCAAATCATAGACCTCTCTCACAATGAGTTCCATGGGATTTTGTCAAATAACTTTTTCAAATATTTAAAAGCTATGATGAAAGCGAATGTGGACAAAGGTAAATTGAAATATATGGGTAATGAGTATTATCAAGATTCTATGACGGTGGTGATGAAAGGGTTTTTTATTGAAATGGTGAAAATCCAAAGTCTATTCACAACCATTGATTTCTCCAACAATAATTTCAAAGGAGAAATTCCAAAGGCAATTAGAAAGCTTCAATCATTGAAGGGGCCTAATTTTTCACACAATAATCTTATAGGTCGTATGCCTCCATCGTTGGGAAATTTAACCAATTTTGAATGGTTAGATCTCTCTTCAAACAAGCTCACAAGTGAAATTCCTATTCAATTGGCAGATCTCACATCACTAGAAATTTTAAACCTATCAAAAAACTGTCTTTATGGACAGATACCTCAAGGTAAACAATTCAATACCCTTATGAATGATTCTTACAGTGGGAACTTAGGGTTATGTGGATTTCCAATGAAAAAATCTTGTGGCAATCATGAGAAACAACCACCACCACTGTCTTCAATCACTCAAGAAGATGATTTCAAATTTGAAAATGAGTTTCATTGGAAAGTTGTATTGTTGGGGTATGGTTGTGGATTCATTTTTTTATTGGGTTTGGGTTATCTTGTGTTCTCAAGTGGGAAACCAAAATGGCCAATGAATATTGTTTATGGAAAAAGACATTACAAGATACGAAGATCCAAGAAGAATGCTTGTGGGCGAACTCATTGAAGAATAATTTGGTGGATGCAAATTCTAATTCTAGGTATGTTCATATATACTAATAAATTTGAAAATAATTTATTTCATATATTTTTTTTTTGTTCCTTAAAACTATCTTTATATTGTTAAGAAGATTTTTCATTTTTAATTTCCTTTATGCTATTTAGGAATGGTTTGAGCTTGTGTTGTTGTGAGGCTTATTACTAGTGTTACTGGGTGCATAAGGTTCTATGCTTCCTTTTAAAAAAAGCTCATATGTTTAATGTATAGCCATACATGAGAGTACATAGGCTAATCCTATATAACCACCACATTTTAATGCTTTATTTAGGCCAGACTTCATTTAATGACCCTACTTTATGCTCTAGTGTGAGAAGAAATTTCTCTACACTAATATAATTTCTTGCCATTTATTTTAGGTGTTAATTTGTTGGCCTTAATGTTTTGTGGGATTTTCTTGGTTATGGCTGTGATGCTTCAGTACTTTTGAATAACAACAATCTATATATATATATTTATATATATATATATCTAAAAACTGAAACATAATATTTGTAGTTACTACACTAGCTCCTGTTAAATCATCTCACCTACCACATCATTAGCTGTATCATAATTATTTTTTATTTATTTTTAATCTATAATTTTTTGACAATATTAAATATATAAATATATTGGCTTTACAAATTCGTGTTAGGAGGTTTTAACTTTACATATTCATGTACTCTAATTTTGATGCTATAACTAAATATTAAATTAATAAGAAATTAAAACAAAAATATTATCTATACATATTCACTTTAAACAGTTTTAACTTTATATATAATTTTGACTTTACATGTTCATCTATTTTAATTTAGATCAATACTTATAACTGAAAAAATGAATCAATGAAGAATCTTAAATATATATATATATATATATATCTATAAAAATGTATTTTAAAGTCTTGCTTCATCTTTCATGATTGAAAAGTTATAATCTGACAACTACTAAATAGGAGGAGTTCGAATCAAACATGGTATAGATCTCCTACTAGAGGTTTGTAATCACATTGTCTTATTATTGACTAATTTATATATGATCCTCGATACAAGTATTTTTTAATCATTTTATTTACAATACTAAATGCATTTAATGAGTGGTGTTTGTTGTTGACTTGATTTGAGGGAAAATCATTTATAATATGTCATATTTTGTATTTTCTCAGGTTTTAGTTTATTCGGAAAACAACAAGATAGTTTAGGAAATATGATGAAGAACTATTTGAGCTGTTAAAGACGATGGTTTTTTTTTTTTTTTTTGCAGTTTCATTTCACTGTTTGTAAATATTTTTCTTAACAAATTAGCAGCAAATATTGTTACATTGTTGTTATATGATGTCCCTAGATGCTTGAATAATTATTTTTTCTTCTACAAATATTTTATGTTGCTATTCATCTTCCTTATGTTGGTCCATTCTTGATCCTTAATATTCCTATTCTCTCTTTTAAGATATTTTTGTCATTATTAGGATTCTTTTCACCTAGGGGAATTAGCAACAGTTTAGAGTCTAGGATTTGATGATTGTTTGTGTATAATTATTCTTGAATAAAACTTGGGTAAAATATAAGAAGCAGACTTGGAAAGAGTCCGTACCTCATTGCATTTTTATATATTTGACAGGCGTCTATCAATAAGATTCCAAAGTACATATTAGCTGCGGGGAAAGCTTTGAAAGTTAATGAATTGAATACGTGTTCCTAGTGAGTTTTGTTGCTTTGGTTTCCAGTTTCCACAAATTGTAAGTCACCTTTGACTAGTTGCTTTAGGCACTTTTTATTAGGGTTTTTCAAGTATGAAAATTCAACAAAAAAAGAAAAAAAGAAAAAAAAAAAAAGAAATACTTTCTTGTTCCAAACTCTGTTAAACTGACAATAAAGAAGGGCTCTTGGGAAATTTGATGATGTGCTTGAGCCCGGATGCCACTGTTTGATGTGAAACAAGGACAAAAGGTTTGTTGCTTTTTTTTTTTGCCTTAATTTCTCATTTCTTTTTCTTCTTAGGAATTTAGCTGGAACATGCTTGTATCATTGAGTCCTAGTGGGATTTATTTTATTTTTTTCGAATATGTAATAGTGTGAAAAAAAGAATCATATACTTTGGAAATTATATGGGAAGACAAAGGTAATAGTTTAAATTTGCATTTTAAAATAATTTTTCTGTTTTGTAGCAATCGGAGAGAGTAAAACAATTAATTTGTCTCAGTATAAATGTTATTGCTTGGCAAGAATTAGTATCATACAAACTTGTTGGAAAAATTATAATGAATAAACAAGTTTGATACAACAAACAATATCCCAAATAATTAGCAAGAATGTAAATAAGCAATAATAATATAAATTTAAGTAAATTTAGTAACAATCTCACAATGCTATAGAATCATGCAAAGAGCGTTGTCCTTAAAGATTGATTTGTGCCACTCAAAGTAAAACTTGGTGCGATTGGTTCTCTTGGCCAAACAACCCCTAAAATTAGACTATAGCGTTGACCTTTGTGATGTACGCACTTCCACTCACAAAAGGTTTAAGAACAACCTTCTATTGCATTTCCTTAAAAAACAAAACAAATATTCTTGTAGAAAAATATGTGGGAGAGAGAGAAAGTAGAGTTGTGTTGTGCATATCTAAAATATAGAGTAGTAAAAAGAAAACCTTTAGAATGGGTGTTATGATAAGTATTATATGGGCTACTTATGAAGATAATAGTCTATATTTATTGGTTACTAATAACCCTTATAAGCTCAACAGCTATATTATCAATTATTTCCTAACGGCTATTTTTCTCATAATTGCCCAACGGCTATTTTATTCATAAATTTCCAACAGCTAGAAAATAAATAAGAACCCATACCAACAAGATTTGCAAAAAAAATTTCCTGGAGATGTGTTTTGCTTAATTGTTGTCAAATCATGAGGGATAGCCGAATTGATCTGGATTTTTTTTTTTTTGAGTTAAAAGTAGTAATGGACAACATAGATATATGTGTGTGTGTGTGTGTGTGTTTTTTTTTTTTAAAGGATAATGTGTTTGTTACTGTTGTTACTTCTATTTAATACAAGGCCTTGTCAGACAAAGCTGCTGATGCTTTCTTCAAACTCAACAGCCCCAAAGCACAGATCCAATCCTATGTCTTTGATGGTATGGATGTGTAACTAGACCATGAAGTTGAAAGTCACCGTGTTAGTCTTAACAATGAAATTAAAAGAGTCATGTCCTTTACTATTAAATAATGTCCTATGGGTCCGTATTTGTTAGGAAAATAAATAAATTCTGAGAAGTATGGGCTTTTCTAACTTGATATGGACTTTTGAGGTTTAGGCTGAGAAGTGTGGACTTCTTTTCTAGCTTGACGTTGATTTTTTAAAGTTTATGCAAAAACAATTGAAATGTCTATTCTTAGTGAAGCGGCTACATAGGATAATCATTTAATGTTTTAATGTTCTTTATGATATGCTTAATGCATCATGATTTACCATGTACATGATATGCCTTCTTGGACTTGGAAAAGTGATTATTTTAACAATAATGTTCATGTGGACAGAACCACGGAGGTAAGGCATCGGATGTGAATATTATGAGGACAAATGGTGCCTAGTGACAGAAAAAGAGAGACAAAAAAGTTCTTATAGTAGTTTTGAATTTTTCTGTGTAGGTTGGGGAAAGTTTTTTGTCTCTATTCTTCTAGTTATTAAAGTAAGTATTCCGAAGTTGGTGCTGGATTCTATTTTTGAACTTGAAAAGGTATTTCTCTGTCTTTCAATTTGGTTTAGTATAAAAGGTAAATCTGTTTCTTTTTAATATCTTTGAATTTTACATGCATAGCCCATGTCAGCTTATGGGTTTGAGATTGTTCGAATGCTTCTCGTGGAAACTAAACTGGATGAACATGAGATGAGGGTGATGACTGAGATAAATGCCGGTAAGTGTTCGTTTTGAATTGAACATTGTTTCTCCTCTCCCTCTCTCTGAGTAAGTTTAGCTTCTTTTCCCCTAAATACTAATTAACCTGTTATTGACCATTTACATGTGATGAACAACTGAATCTAAATACCTGGCTGGGCTTGGTAAGCATGCCAGCTTCAGGCCATTATAGTTGGGTTGAGGGACAGTGTGCTTGCTTTGTCTGTGAATGTACCTGGAACGACGTCAAAGTATGTCATGGACATGGTTCTGGTGGCTCAATATTTCGACACAGTGAAAGAAATTGGCGCATTGTCAGTGTCCAACTCTATTTTCATCACACACGGACCGGGTGCTGTGAAAGATTGCTTCACAGATTAGAGATGGCCTCCTTCAAGCAAATACCGCTCAGAATGAGTGACTCTATCCCATCATATATGCTGCACAAGTGGCTTTTCTAATGGTATATGAAATAATTGGCACAAGTATCTAAGATTTGTGTCTTTTATTCTTCTTCTTTTCTTCTTTACGAATTAATTACTGAACAATTTCTTATAGAACAGTGAAAAACAATCTTAGTGTTGAAGCAAGAACTAATCAAAGATTAGAACTGTTTGTGAAGAAAGATTGAGAGAAAGAGAAAGAAAGTGAAAGAAAGAGAGAGAAACTGTTTAATTAAGAAAACTGAATTTCTTGCTTAATGATAAATTGAAGCGTACAGAGATATTTATAGTACAATCTGTCTATAACTGAATAACAAATAAATCCACATTATACAGATCTAATCTGTGAAAATAGGAAAAGAAAAACAAACTAAACTAACTGATCTTGGCACCAAAACCAACTGCATTTCTAGCATACCATACGACATCGTTTCTGCTTAATTAATACTTAAGTAAGAGCACATATGAAATAGAGCGTGTTATTAAACAACCTTTAGAGAAACGGTGCGTTTCCTCCATATTTGAAAACAAACAGTAACTCCCAAATTCAATTTAGTCTTCTTTAACCTTGAGCCCTCTGTTCTGAAATCAACCATTATCATCCTTAAGCTTCTTATCCTTGCTCTTTGTTCTAGAAATGCTACTATCACTAACAATTACTTGAGTGAAGATAGGAGGAGCTAGGGAGTGTCTTGCATTGCAAATAAGTGGTGTGGTGTGGTGTGTGTACATGGTGTTGAACTTGGCCATTGTATTGGCAATGTTCTTTTATAGTATGAAATGTTATTGATTTGGGTATTTTTGCGGTATCCTCAGGTGTTATATGCTATTTTGTAACTGTTGTCTGCATTTTGTAACTGTTATAGGTTACCTTCGTGCTTTGACCAATGAGAATTAGAGAACTATTATTAACTAGGGTTGTATGATATATTTTTCATAGTTAGGAGGACTTGGAGACTATAACTACAACTTTGTTGGAGAGAACTAGCTTTTTATTATTATTATTATTATTATTATTATTATTATTATTATTATTATTATTATTCATAGTTACAATGAGGAATGAGAAATTTGTACCTTAGACCTTTCAATTATTTGAAATATTAAAAAAATGATAACTGAGCGACAAGGCATTTTTGGCTTGTAAAGAACTTAATGAAGTGAATAAGCACATAATATATGAAGAACCACTAAGAAAAAACAATTTCATATATAAGTATATTTTTGTACTCATCGAAAAGTATCCTTATTGTAATTATTTGTAATTGGTCTACTAATATTTATGAAGTATTTTTTAATGAAACAATACATATAATAATCCACTATGATTTATGGCCAACCCCAAATTATTGGGATTAAGGCTTTATTAATTGTTGTTGTACATATAATACTCCACTAAAGTCACTCGATTAAGAACAACTTCCTCATAGTCCAACCTTTTATGAACCCTGCACCAAAGCAAGAAGAAAAATTAGTCAATTGGGATCACCTTCTCTCTTTGTCTTTACTATTTTAGCTTTTTATTTTTCATTTTTGGGTAAAATACGCTAAGAATTGTTGAACTTTTATGATTTTTTAGTAAGACTCCTTTAGCTTTTCTTTTTTCCCCAAATTAGTTCATAAACCTTGATACTGTAGTAAATATATCCCTTCTCTCCACTCTCTATCTATTTCACCCCGTTCTGGGTTTTTTTTTTTTTTTTTTCCTTTCAAATTATTAAAAACCCAAACGATGGAAGGGGTCCATTTGCTGCACATTAGATGAATCAGTGCAAAAAATGTTAAAATAGACGAAAATGGACAGAAGGGGTCCATCTACTATTCAACTACAGTTTCAGTATGTACTAAATTTGTGAAAAGAAAATAGTCAAGGGGGACTTAACTTAAAGTCTGCAATTACATAAAAGTTTAGGCGGCCTTAGTTCATTTTATCCTTTTTTGTTCTCCACCTATTTGTATTTGTGTGAGTGCTTGAGAGAGAGAGAGAGAGAGAGAGAGAGAGAGAGATAAATTTACTTGTTGCAGTCCATGCTATCAGAAATGGGGAAGCTAAGATGGGTGTGGTACATGATAGGAAGAGAATTGATACGTGAGGCAAGCAAGCGAGGTTGTGTTCCCTTTACACTAGCCTGAATGCAAAAGCAGATTGTCCGAGGGCCAAGCCCGTGCTTTGCTAATTTGTTTAGCTTCTCTACGTGTCGACAACATATCTTTGTTGGTACGTAGTAGAACCCAACGAGGAAGGCCAAGCAGTCAGGGAAATACTCACATGCTCACAAACAGGGTACTGGGCTAGATTTGATTGATGAGGCATGTCTAGCCTAGAAACTACGGGCAAGAATATTAAAAACACAACTGGACGAGTCATAACTGAATTTTTTTTTTTTGTACATATAAAAGCATAATTAGTAAATATGTATAATGTTATTGATATTTATTAAAGGTGGTATTATATAAGAATTTAATCTGGTTTAAACCAATAAATTTTTGTTGCCAATGGAACCAAAGAGAAGCAAGTTCGTTAGGGCCACGCATGCATGCAATTCTCATGCTCCCTGAATTGCTCAAACTTGCCCCAGTACTCTTGAAATGTAGCTGGGTTACGTGAGGAATAATCAATATACAGTATGAAAAGCTTTTCATTATGCAAGGTACCGTTACGTGATATTTGGGAATTGTCTACAAAATTCACCAAAATTATTCACGGGATTGATAGCATCACTCTAATTTGAAGTAGTCAGATCTAATAAATTACAAATGAGGACTAAAGAAATATATACTTTAGAATTCAAGCCTTTAATATCTTATTAAACTTGACCTTTTCAGTTTGCTCCATTGGCATGAGCCTAGCTTAAAATGATTTTAAGAACTCAGTAAAATAAAAACTCATTCACATGATCACCATGACCACTTTATGCACCAGTGCAGCGCTACCCACACTCAGGATGATCATTTTGGTATCCATCAATTTAGTGCTCTTCTATATATCATGTGGTGGAGGAGAAAGAGAGAGAGAAAATTATTTTGGGTATAGAGATAGGTATGAAATGTCATAAATAAAGAATAATAAATGAGATTCTAATTAAAATATTAGCATTAAAGAGTGCTTTTTTTGATTGTTGAATCTACTTAAGGGTGTGTTTGGTTGGGGTGAAAACAGAGAGGATGGAAAATAGGGAGAGAAAAATAGGGTGAAAAATGTTGTTTTCCACTGTTTGGTTGAGGAAAGAAAGTAGGAGAGACAGAAAATAGAGAAGAATGTTTTCCCTCCTGAACCCACTTTTTTTATCCTCCCAAATTGAGAGGAAAATGAAGAGGAAAAAGTGATAAGAAATGTATTTTACACAAATACCCCCAATTTATTACGCTCACCTACCCCTCTCACTTTCCCACTATTTAGAAAAATGGTAACTTGAACTCATCTCTCTCTCTCTCTCTCTCTCTCTCACACACACACACACACACACACACACACATATATATATATATATATTCAAGCCATTGCTACACAAACATTCATGAGGAGATTCTTAAATTTTTTTTCTGAATATATTAAGAGAAGCCTTGGTACTTCACAACATGGAATGAAACCAAATTACTTCAAAACAAACAATTTTATAAATCATTTTTTTTTTTTTTGAAAGGTAACAATGGTAGAACGGTGGATGATGAAGTTGAAGCGATTTCAAAAAATGATCCTATTGATGTAAAACTAACATCTGAATGCTCAATTTCAGATGTTGACCATTAGAAGTTTTTTGAATTCCCTGTAACTCAATTGCAACTTCCCTCATTGTAGGACGTTTCCTTCCATTCAAGTGCAAACATCTTTTTGCAAGATTAGCAACTTTGATGACCTCTTCCTTATCACCTTCCTTCTTTACTCGATCATCAAGAATATGAAATAGATGGTTCTCCTTCTTTGAATGAAGGAAATATATGGATAAACTTCTACTTGCTTTAAATAGGTTTTTCTCCAGTTAAGAGCTCAACAAGGACTACTTCAAAACTATACACATCACTCTTTTCTGTGAACTGGCTTGTTTAGAAGTATTCTAGGTCCAAGTATCCAAAAGTTCCATGAACTAGGGTGGTGACATGAGTTTGGTTAATCGCTATTGACTTTGATGTCCCAAAGTCTGCTACTTTCCTCTGTACTTTTCATCTAAGAGTATATTTGTGGACTTTATGTCTCTATGATAAATTGGTGAGGAAGCTGTTGAGTATAAGTAGAAAATAGCTCCTGCAATTTCTATGGAGATCCTTAAACGCATATCCCAAGTTAATGAAAACTCTTTGTTTTCTTCACGAAGATATTGGAAGAGTGTCCCATTTGGAATGAATTCATAAACCAATAAAGGAACTGTTGTCTCCAAACAACACCCAATTAGCTTAACCACATTTCTGTGGATAATTTGAGAAAGAATAAAAATCTCATCAATGAATTGTTCAATATTCCCCTCTTGCACTATGTTGCACTTTTTAATTGCAATAATTCTTCCATCACTTAACATTCCTTTGTAAATCGTACCTTGACCACCCTTACCAACTATTCTATTTTCGCTAAAATGGTCTGTTGCCTTTTCCAACTCCTTCAAATTGAATAGTTTTATATTTTGAACATTATTTTCATTTGAAGATAATTGTCGTTGTAACAATAAACCACCATTCTTTTTTAAAAACTTTTTCTTAAGCTTGGTTTCACTTCTCTTCTTTATCACATTGAATAAAACCAATGTAATGGTTATTAGAAATAATGCTCCAAAGCTTGTACCAAGACCTGCATAAGTCAAACAAAAAAAAAATCAATATTTTTTATATATAAAACATGATTGTCTAAACTAGAGTTTGATAAGAAATACCCTACTTTTTTTTTAGTACAAGTTACTAATTCTTCCGAATTATGTTCCACTCTTGCCTAAAGTCTAAATTAGTGTTAACTTCTAATTAATTTCTATAAAAAAAGGAAAATGAAAATTTTTTACTTTAATTTTCAAGTAATTAGTATATATGTGCAATGATCAATTGTGTTCCAATTATTAAAAATAAAAAATAAAAAATAGAGACTTCTCTTGTGACAACACCTTCTGAGTACAGTCACCTTCAGCCATCTACATTTTGAATTGACTGTTTAGAGCTTGTTGTTATCATCTTCTTTGCCTTAAAATTTTATATCAACCTGTTTAGTTTCTTCCTTGTCTCAAACTTTTGTTAACCCTAATGGCCAAGTCTTCTTCCCCCTTTTTCACCCAAATTTAACCCACTTTTCTAAGAGTCTGAACAAAATGAATAACCAATAATTGGTCTCTCCCCCCCCCCCCCCCCAACCTCCTTTTTTTCTTTCCTTTTTAGCTATTTACTATAAAACCTAGCATTGAACAAGGATTTTTGTGTTCAGACCCAAAGTGTTTCTTCAAGAAGTCTAGCTCTAGTAGAAGAGAAATAGGTTGGAGTGATTGTAGTGAGTTGGAGGCCTGTGAAGTTGATGATGACATGTTTGACCTGTTGGTCCCATACTCCCATATAGTGATGATGTATTAACAAAGACCACCTTTCAATGAGTACATGCTGCTCAACTGGATAAGGAAGCCATTTCTTAGTGTCATAGATCCTGTTAGGTTCGAAATATTTAGGAATAAATGTTTAGGTTCTAATTTTATGTAAGTTGGCAAACTGAGTACAAAAACATGTCTAGTTTAAGATATTCATGTCTTAGAACAGTGTTAGACATTGTTCAAGTTGATTCAAGTCAAAATTCAAGATCGATCAAGATGCAGAAAGAAGAATTCAGAAACTGCGAGGCTCGACTGATC
This sequence comes from Lithocarpus polystachyus, assembly GCA_033629205.1. Classification (NCBI taxonomy): domain Eukaryota; kingdom Viridiplantae; phylum Streptophyta; class Magnoliopsida; order Fagales; family Fagaceae; genus Lithocarpus; species Lithocarpus polystachyus. The sequence continues at coordinate 87,525,236 of CM066165.1, read as the reverse complement.
AAGAGACAAGTTCGACCGATCGAGATGCGTTTTCTGCAGATTTTAAATCAGGCCAGAAAGCACGTGAATCGTTTAGGTTTTAAGTCCAACACTGCTAGGTATAAAAGGAAAACCCTAAATCATGTTTCAGAAGTCTCTAAAGTCTTGTGAATTACTCTTGTGAGATCTATGAGGTTTTGTAACCTTTAACTCAACAAGCATCTACTAGAAAGAAGATCCATACACTAGAACCGATGGAGATAAATTACTGCATGCAAGATCAACAACTGTTGATGATCTAAAGTTTTGAGTTGGATCTCAAAGTCACAAACGGGGGTGTTTGTGCACAACAAATTCAAATAGAAGAGTCCATAGATTCGAAACTACATATGGTCACGTAAGTAAGTACTACAAGAGGTAGCTTTAGATATAGGGAAAAATCTATTGTAAAACATCCATTCTATATAGTGAATTTGTTGCCTTGTGGATTGTTTTGGTTAAATCCTCCCAAGGTTTTTTACCTTGAAACTAGATGGTTTTATTAGTTTTCTTGGGTCATCATATTGCTTGTCTTCTTTATTTTTCTGCACTTGGTAATATGATTGTTTGTGTTTAACCTAGATCTCATAATAAACCTAAGTAACTACTTGTTAATAAATTAGGTTAAACAATCTGAGTGTTCAGGGGTCTAAATAAACAAACAGATCCTTCTCAAGAAATTTCAGTGTGATTTCTATTAGATGCATGCTATTTCTTAGTTTGCCTCATGCAAAGCTTAATCGATCATGAAGCTTGGCACCACTAAGAAATGGTGAGAGTGTTAGGCAAACAACAATAATTTTACGTTTTCCAAGTCGAGCACATCTATGAGGTTGAACACATACAATGTGAAGGCTGGCGACAAGTGGAAGAGCCAGAAATTATTTTTTGTGGGGCCAACATGGCAAGCTATACTATTTTGAACTGAAACTCATACTACTAACCAATGATTGTCTATCAGTAAGGGGTAGAGAGAGTACTCCTCATGGGAGAAAATTGCAAAGGGGTGTGAGCAATGGATCCAAAAACCATATATGAAGAGGATGAGTTTCTTTCGCATAGGCTGAACAACACGGGGCCTGGGCTGAGACTTCCATGAGGGATGAAAGCCTTGGCAAGGGAGTAGTTTGTGTCCTCCTTGTTCAAATTATTACCATTGTGGTAGGGTCAGGTTGAAAGAAAAACGCAATCAATTAAATATGATCTACTACCGTCCCTAATAGTATGTTCTCCAGAAACATATGGAGAAGTGTAACACCACCCCCCAACCCCCCACCCCCCAAAAAAAAGTATAACTAATAACTATTACTAAATCAGTACCAAAAACAATGAGGAGCACAATTCACACACAATCAAATGCAATTCCAGAGGTATATTCACCCAAACGTGTGAGGGTGCAATAAAATATGTATACTTACCAATCAAGAGGTTAACTTGTAGTGATGATTGATTGGTAACACAGAGTTCTACTCCTGCAGTTCGGTCCAAATGGTACCCCTTGATGCAAGAACAATCGCAACTCTCTATTCTGTTAATGCAACTTTGTCCTGGGCGATTGCAAATTATGTGGTCTTTACATTCATTAATGTCTGTACATGCAATGCTCATCATTAAGTAACTCAAAAAAACTATAATTAATATTCAGAAGTAATAAATAGTCTTGATCTTGATTTTTTTTTTTTTCATTATAAAAAAAGTAACTTCGGCTCACAGAAAAGCAGTGACATATCACAAAAAAGTAACTCCTGAGTGGCCACTATTTTTCTAATTTGTTTGAAATTTTAGATTTATGTACTCTGTCATGAATTTTCATTCCCTCTATCCGCTTCCTGTGTATAGTGGCTGTACTGTTATTCTCTCATTTGAATAAAAGTTTTCCATTTACTTATCAAAAAACAAGTTATGACAGTTATCATAAATAAGATTGAAAACTTCATACAGAAATTTAAAGGATCTCTTCATGAGCACTTTTATTGTTGTGTGATGTTGACAATTTCCAGAAGAAACTTACACTGTCCAAAATCTTTCTTGGATTCCAACCTAGTCCACTAGGTACTCATTACAAAGCTTCATGACTATTATATGGTTTTTAGATACATTACTTAGGTTTCTAGAAGGTCCTTGCTATTAAGTGAGTTTAAGTATATATTTTAATTTATTGAAGGCCTGATTCTTAAATTCTTCATCTACATTTTCTCTTTATGCTTTCATTATTAGTGCATTTCCACCACCTTTTATTTGAAAGGCAGCGTACGAACTTGAGACTACTAAGCTATCCTGCATCAGTAAGACTTTACTACCTTACTAAAAGCACATTGACATCACAAATCAACCATGTTGCAGCCACATTTGTTAACTTGGATTTGACCAACTTATTAGATATAGCATGGTGTTACTTGCACTTTAACAAAGAAACAATTTCCAAATGAACTAACTTTGAGACTTGATGCTCTAACTCTAATTTGCACAGGTACTTGTCCCAAAAGCTTAAGAAAGATAATTTTTTATTTATTTTTTAAAATTAATAGAAATCTCACAATCATGCACAACAAATTCAAAATAGGTAGAACCAACCTCCAGTTATAAAAATTCTCACCAAATGTAAAATTCTACTGAAAATACTTGATCACTTTCTAAACTTAAGTCTCTAGATTTTTGACAAAGACGTCTAAAGGATCAAGGTAAAAAATATGTAAGAATCATATAATTGATGATCATTGGAGTAAGCCATATGGGATTTAATTCAATTTTTTACTGTTCAATTTTGGAATTTAGCGTCATTTGACTTGGCTTTTTCTTCTTACATGGCAAACAAAATTGATTACCGACTTGGTTAGCAGTGTCAACCATAGAATAAGAAAAATAACAAGAATGAGGCCTATTACAGTGATCTACATTGCCTCTCCAGTATTCATTATTTGCTAGCTTTAAAAGTAAAGTCTATACATAAAGAAGCAGAATTATGACTTTAACAATATAATTGAAATGAAATGGAAAAGCACTGCAACATAAGAAGTTTAAAATTCCACTATTTTATAAATTGCACCCTCTAATTTAACATGTTTTCAATTCAGTCATTTACATTTCATTTTTTCTTTATTTTAACTTTTAATTTTATTCTGTTTTCAATTTTGTCATTTCATCTAGTTCCCGTTGAAAATCAGCCTTAGTTTATGATTACTATTATTATTTACTTTCTAAAACTGCATTTTGATAATTTTTTTTTTTTTTTTTTTGAGAAACAGACACACACACAAAGGAGGAAAATAGGTTTTAACACAAAATCACACCGTGTTAGAATCCCTTCCCCTTTCTCTTGTGTATGTGTGTTTGTTTTTCAAAAAAAAAAAAAGGATAATTGTCCTGTATTGTTTAAGAGAATATGTTGTGTGGTATAACTTGCTTCATCTTCCCTTTTGCTGAACTTAAAGTGCATATTAAACAAAGAAAAGCAAGAAGACTATTATTGGAAAATTATTGAAGTTAAAGAATTAAAATTAAATGATTTATTAAAAAATAAATCAAAATTAGAGGATGTAAACTCTCATGAAAATAAGTAATTGAAGTAGCTAGATGGGATAATTAATACCTTGGCAACCATGAGGGAGGTATAGGTTCCCATCATAGCCATCCTCGCACTTGCATCGGTACCTAGATATGGTGTTGTTATGGATACTATTAGATGTTTAGACCCCTTAAACCCAAACAGATTAATCTAGATATTTAGCCAAGTGATTAACTTAGGTAAATTAAGCAATTCTAGGTTAACACAAATATATCATATCATGCAAAGTGCAGAAAATAAAGAACACACGATATGATAACCCAGAAAAACCAAACTGGTAAAAAACCCTAGGGAGGATTTAACAAAGCTATCCTCAAGGTAAAATAGAATTCACTATGAAAGAATTGAAGTTTACACAATAGCGACTTAGACCACTAACATCCTATTGCAAACTCGAGTAGGAAACTTACTACCACGACCACGTGACAGCTCTGAGTCCACGGACTACTTCTTTCCTTGAATTCATAGCAAAGCACAAGCCTTTTTACTTGTATCTCTTGAAGTTCTTGAATCTGCAACTGAACGATCACCAAGCTCTTGACATCAATTTTGAGTTTGGAAATCCTAAGTGTATATGAAGGCAAACACCTCTAGATCTCACAAAAAGATTCACACATACAGCATTCAAAACACTAAAAACGTAGCTAGGGTTTTCCCTTTTATACTTAGGGCAAAACATAAAACCCTACACGTCAAACGGGCTGGGGCTGAGTTGGAAATTCTGCAGAAAAAATAATTTGCACGACTTTCGATCAGTCGAGTCTAATTCTCGATCGATCGAGCCTGACAGATTTGCACAGTGACTTCTGCAGTAACTCGATTCTAACTTTACACAATAAGCACATACTTTGAGCAAGTTTTAACAAGACTAAAACAGTTTTGATCATGGTTTGCCAACATTAAAAATAAAGTTCTAATACATTAGTTCCTAATTCCTTAGTACCTAACAAACTCCCCCTTTTGCAATCCGTGACAAAACACAAACTTAACAAAAATGCTCAAAGTTTACATAATAAACAGCCCATTACAAAACAATAGCCCAGCTAAACACATTCAACCTAACTACTATCTATCAGTTGCAAGAGTAGACAGCAGCATGACTGAATCAACCTGTATATTCTTGTAACACTTAACAAACACATAAACGCATGTGTGGAAAATACAAGTAACATAGAAAATAACTTCTTGATTTCACATAACACAAAATAAAGATATATATCATGAATAACATCATAAATATAAATCAATAAGCAATGTAGCACAGTGAAACAAGAAAACATATACAAAAAAAATGTATCTCAAATAACTCCCCTTATCATGAGCCAAAGAAGATAAATACACAATGAAGCACCTAGATACAATCTAAAAGCTCCATAGCTCCATAGTATCACAAAATAAACAAAATCTCCCCCTAAGTCAAAAACTCATCTACTACAAAGTATAATCTCCACTACACAATGTACTCCCCGTTTTTGTGACGAATTGTTAAGGGCACTCACTCATCACCAAAAGGAGGTGGCTCGAATCTGTCCGCAACGCTCGAATCTCATCAAGCACATCCACCAAAAGTTGACCATGAGCCGCTTGGACGGTCATGACAGTGTCCAACATCCGACGAATGTCCGAATCATTCGAAGGAGAAGGTGAAGGAACAACAGTAGCAGTAGCAGTCGAATCAGTAGACATCTCTGTTGTAGGAGCACCTGTAGAAGAGGAAGGAGGAGGAGTGACACCGGAAAGCTCTACCCTAAGACGCTTAGAGCTAGCTCGAAGCTGAGCAGCCCTTTGCCTAAGAAAGGTGGCACTTGTGGGAGCAATGATATGAACGGGCTTAGAAGCAGGGAAATCACCTAACCCTAAGTGAAGAAGAATCCTATGAATAAAAGCCAAAAAGAACAAAGCATGAGCAGTAGAACTACTCCTATGCACTTTGTTCAAAGAACGAAGAAAAAGATGAGGAAAACTGATAGGAGTATCAGTGACAAAAGTATAGAGAAACACACATCGCTCAATAGGGATAGTGTGTAGATGAGAGATAGGCCACAAGGAATGACAAGCAATTCGAAAGAAAAGATAGTGGATCTTAAAAAGCTCAGTAGACGTGATTCGAGGATCAGAACCCCACTAGATAGAAGACCTAGTGATGTATGACATCATGTCGTCAAGGAGAGGAGACTCATTATAGGGATAGACAAGATGAGAAACCAAGGGTACCCCAAAAGCATCAGACACTACCGAAGGAGTAATGTGATACTCAACACCTCGTATCCAACTCTTTATTAAAGTGTAGGAATCATAGATGTGGATAGAGAGGTTCGAGTAGACCTCTCTAATCAGGGTAGCCGGAGGAGGATGATCAATGTCAACTAAAGGTAACCAACCCCGACGCTCAAAGTTACGCCTCATGTCATCATCTAGCTCATCTAATAGAACCTTATGCTCACCCCAAATGTTCTGTCTAAGGTTAAGAGTCTCGTAAGTCTCCTAATGTTTCTCACTCAAGAATCCATCACTATCGAAAGATGGTGAAGAAGAGGAAGTCCTATGAGCTCTAGTTTTCCTAGGCATGATTCTACAGACCAGATTGAGAGACACAGGAAGAGAAGAGACAAAAGAAAAAAACCAAGGGCAGATTGCAAGATTAGCATAAAAAACAATATAAAAAAAATTTTATATGTTACATGAGCAGAAGAATTAGATGATGCATGGTCTAATGCAAAAAAAAAAAAAAAAAAAAAAAACAGTTCAAATATGATCCAGATTCACAAAATTGGCTTGAGCAAGAAATTTATACCAAAAATCCCAAAATTTGAAAACCCATTTTCACAAAAACAATCAAATTGAAAAATTGATCATTACACAAGTTAGAAAACATAATGTAATGATCAAATAAGTCAATCTAACAAGCCAATTTCATCAATTTACATCAATTTGAACAAAAGCCCCAAATTCGGCAATATTTCAAGCTCTAGAGTTTTCAATTTTTCACAAATCATCAAATTAACCAAATTAAAACACATAGATCACATGTATATGGTGTTCCAACAAAAACCCAATGATTGATTGTGAAAGAAAACAACCAAAAACATCAAAAATCCCAAATATATAAATGCCAAAAATAACCCAACAAATGCATGAATTAGTGCATGAAAAATGGAAATAAAAGCAAAAGGAAGGATAAAAAGGTCTTACCGGCTTTGGGAGAGAAAAACACTTATATTGATCATAGTTTTCCAAAATTAAGATTTTCACTTAATTTTCCCAAATTCTCAAACAGTAAACATGTTTTGCATCAATTTTCAAGAAATTTTCAAACTTGGTTGGTCAGACCAAAAACACACATAATAACATGTACAAAGTTTAGCAAAGAGTAACTTGTGTAGTGTGTGCAACTAGCAAAAGCTTGAGAAACATGTGAGGTGATATGTGAATAGAAATCAATCACAATTTCTACAAAATTCATCATATAAATTTGAGAGAGACTATCACCTAAAGAGTTACATCATATAACTCTCACATCTCCTAGAATAAAAGTTTGTAATCATGTAAGTTTCTTGATTTGCCTCATAATATACACACCAATTTTATTTAATTTGAATTTATTATAGCCCAATAATGTACAGACCAATTTTAGCATTTAATCCGAGGCTACACCTTATGTTCTTTTTGTGGATGTGCTACATTTTCTCGAGCACAAAATCTTATGTTATGCACTAAGGTGTTTATGATTGGCTAGTAAACAGTAGTGAGATGGTTATTTATGCCTTTCTCAATAAGTTCAAGTCTAACAATCAAAGACATATGACTTCAAAATCAAGATCATGTGATCAAAAACTATAAACATCTTCCCACACAACATGCACTACAAAGCTCAAACTAGTAAAGTGCAATAAAATAAACTCATCCAAGCTAACCAAAGTACATAAACATGTTATGTGAAAATAGATTGACCAACCTTGTTTTCAAATTCAAAAAAATGCAAAACACATTTTGCAAAACACAATCTTGTTACCCTTTTTTTTTAATAAAAAAAGGCATCCTAAAATGAAATGCATGAATGTTATGCAATGCAAATCCTAAAAAAAATGGTCACAAGAGATAAAACAATGAAGCACAAGGACCAAGTTAGTCAAGGATGACTAGGGACAAAGAATCACACCAATAACTTGACGAAGAGTCTCAAACTTTCTTCTATCAAGTGGTTTGGTGAAAATGTTAGTATTCTGACGTTCAGTAGGGATATACTCAAGAGGAACAATTTTCCTTTCAACTAAATCCCTAATAAAGTGATATCTAATCTCAATGTGCTTAGTCTTAGAATGTTGAACAAGATTCTTAAAGATATCAATAGCACTAGAATTATAACAATAAACAACCATGGTGTCTTGTGATATTCCATAATCACTCAAATTTTTTTTCATCCAAAGAAGCTGTGAACAACAACTTCCAGCGGCAATATATTATGCCTTTGCAGTAGACAAAGAAACAGAATTTTGCTTCTTACTCATCCAAGCAACAAGATTGGCTCCTACATAAAAACGCCCACCAGTGGTGCTTTTTCTATCATCAGCATTACCAGCCCAATCAGAATCAAAAAATCCAGCAAGAGAGAGATTTGACTCTTTACTATAAAACAATCCATAATCACAAGTTCCACCAACATATTTTATAATCCTTTCAATAGCATTTAAATGTGAAACCTTGGGATTAGATTGAAATCTAGAGCAAACACCCACACTAAAAGCAATATCAGGCCGACTAGCAGTTAAATACAAAAGACAACTAATCATGCTTCTGTATAATGTAACATCAACAGACTCACCTGATGGATCATTTGTTAGTTTTACATTAACAGCCATTGGTGTCCTAGCATATGCAGCCTTGTCGAGTTCAAATCTCTTGACCAAGTTTCGTGCATATTTAGGTTGGTTGATGTAAATTCCAGACTCCGTTTGTTTCACTTGCAACCCCAAGAAATAAGTTAGTTCACCAACCATACTCATTTCGAACATGTCCTTCATTTCATCTGTAAAAGATTGAGCAAGAGAATCATTAGTAGCACCAAAAACAATGTCATCAACATAAATTTGAGCAACTACAAAAGAGTCTTTATCCTTTTGTATGAAGAGAGTGGTGTCAGCAAATCCTCTTTTAAAACCATGGTCTATGAGATATGCAGTTAACCTATCATACCAAGCCCGTGGAGCTTGTTTCAAACCATAGAAGGCTCTCTTTAACTTGTAAACATCATTCAGCCAGTGAGGATAAACAAAACCCTTTGGCTGTTCAACATATACCTCTTCTTGCAACATGCCATTCAAGAAGGCACTTTTAACATCCATTCGATACAGCTTGAAATTCAAATGACTTTCTATGGCCAAGAGTATCCTAATGGATTCGAATCTTGCTACTAGTGCAAAGGTCTCATTAAAATCAATCCCTTCTACTTATGTCTACCCTTGAGCAACAAGTCTAAATTTATTTATGATAACAGTTCCATGTTCATCTGACTTGTTCTTGAATATCCACTTAGTTCCGATAACATTGACTCCCTTTGGTCTAGGAACTAATTCCCACACATCATTCCGAACAAACTGATGAAGTTCTTCATGCATAGAATTTACCCAATCAGCATCTTGAAGAGCTTCATCAACCTTTTTCGGTTCAAATAGGGATAAATAGCATGAGCAAGTAATCACATTCAAAGCTTCGAATCTCAATCTCATGTTATCATTCAGACTCCCCAATATATTTGTGGCAGGATGATTTAACTTAACTTTAGAAGACAGACCTTTAACCAATGATGTAGAGGTACCTTTCTGTTCTGATGAACTGTGAAACTCTTTCTGTTCTTGTTGAGCTTCATGAACTGGTGTAGATGGTTCTGAACTTGATGGAACAGAAGCTGTATCATTCGACAACATCAATTCTTTCTCTGTATGCTTTCCCACATAATTTTCAGGTTGTGAATCATCAACTTCCATAATCTTTTCTTGAACTGGAGATGCATTTTTTGAATGACTTTCTGAGTTTAATTCATCATTTATCACAACATTGGAAGACTCCATGAATGTGTTAGTTCTCAGATTATACACTATGTATGCTCTACTAGTGGAAAAGTATCCCAGAAAATAACCCTTATCACTCTTAGCATCAAACTTCTCTAGGTTCTCTCTATCACGTAGAATGTAACAGTCATTACTAAATATCCTGAAGTATTTGACAATAGGCTTCTTTCCTCTCCAGAGTTCATAAGGAGTTTGCTTGGAGTCAGGTCTGAAATACACCCGATTGAGTGTATGACATGCAGTATTAACTACTTCTCCTCAGAAGGATTTAGGCATCTTCTTGTTATGGAGCATGACATGAGCCATCTCTTGTACAACTCTATTCTTCCGTTTCACTGTTCCATTTTGTTGTGGTGTTTTGGGTGAAAAGAATCCCTAATGTGTGCCTTGATTATTGCAAAATGTAGCTAGTTTTGTGTTGTCGAACTCTCTTCTATGGTCACTTCTAATTCTGGCTATCACAGTTCCTTTTTCAACTTGCAATTTTTTGTACAAATGTATCATTTTTTCAGGAGCCTCAGCTTTATCTTTCAATAGTACAACCCATGTATATCTGGTAAAATCATCCACAACAACTAGAATATACTTCTTTCCACCTAAACTCTGAACTCTTGCAGGACCCATGAGATCAATGTGTAACAAATCCAGAGGTCTTGTAGTTTGAACATCAGTTACAGACAAATGTTTGGACTTCACTTGTTTACCCATCTAACATGGTCCACAAATGCATTTTTCTATCTTCTCAAACTTGGGCAAGCCAATAACTGCATCACACTTGGAAATCTTCTCTAATTGCTTGAAACTAGCATGTCCTAACCTTTGATGCCATAAGTCAACTTGATTGATCTTTGCACTGAAACATTTGTTACTTATACTTGGAGTGATACCATAATAGTTGTCAGTTGTCCTCACACCAATACACATGCAGTCACCTCCTCCATCAAGTATCTCACGTTCATGCTTAGTGAAGAGAACATTCAGTCCATTGTCACAAATCTGACTTATATTGAGTAAGTTAGCCTTCAGCCCATCAACATACCAAACATCTTCAAAGACCGGCAATCCTAGAATATCCACTGTGCCAATGCCTCTGATCACAGATTTGCTTCCATCTCCAAACGTGACTGTCCCAATCTTTCCTTCAAATAGTTTCTTGAACAAAGTTTTATTTCTTGTCATGTGCCTGGAACAACCACTATCCAAATACCAAAGAAAACAATCACGTGCCTTTAAGGCGGTTAAAACAGTATAGCACAAATAATTGTCATCATATGTGATTATACAAAGACACTCAAGAAAAGATTTAACAAAAATGGCAATAGACAAACACACCAAGCAGACAATGTGGCATACTAATGAGAAGATTTTAAGAGAATCCATGACAACAGGGGTCAAGGATTAGCTTTTAGATCAAAGGATCTACATAAAAAAGCTACTCGCTCTTATACCACTTGTTAGATGTTTAGACCCCTTAAACCCAAACAGATTAACCTAGATATTTAGCGAAGTGATTAACTTAGGTAAATTAAGCAATGTTAGGTTAACACAAATATATCATATTATGCAAAGTGCGGAAAATAAAGAACACACGATATGATAACCCAGGAAAACCGAATCGGTAAAAAAACCTGGAAAGGATTTAACCTAGCTATCCTCAAGGTAAAACAGAATTTACTATGAAAAAATTGAAGTTTACACAATAACGACTTAGACCACTAACATCCTATTGCTACCTCGAGTAGGAAGCTTACTACCACGACCACGTGACAGCTCCGAGTCTACGGACTACTTCTTTTCTTGAATTCACAGCAAAGCACAAGCACTCCTGCTTGTAGATCTTGAAGTTCTTGAATCTGTAACTGAATGATCACCAAGCTCTTGACATTAATCTTGAGTTAGGAAACCCTAAGTGTATGTGAAGGTAAATACCTCTAGATCTCATAAAAAGATTCACACACACAGCATTCAGAACACTAAAAATGTGGCTAGGGTTTTCCCTTTTATACTTAGGGCAAAACATAAAACCCTACACGTCAAACGGGCTTGGGCTGAGTTGGAAATTCTGCAGAAAAAACAATCTGCACGACTTTAGATCGGTTGAGTCTAATTCTCGATCGATTGAGTCTGGCAGATTTGCACAGTGACTTTTGCAGTAACTCGATTCTGACTTTACACAATAAGCACATACTTTGAACAAGTCTTAACAAGACTAAAACCGTTTTGATAATGGTTTGCCAACATTACAAAATGAAGTTCTAATACATTAGTTCCTAATTCCTTAGAACCTAACAGATACATGTACTATTACCCCAACATACGTAGCTTGATTTGTTCTGAACATCTTCACAAGTCCCAGTACCGATCACCGAATCTAAAACCATCGGCATCTTTTCTTTGTCCTGTAGACTGCGAAGGGAGTCTACGGAGAAATCGAACATGCCTTTTCTGCTAATAAACGCATAACCACAAGGATTGAAACTGTGTACTTTTGTGTGATTATCAATACTCTCGGATTTGATAGTAAAATTTCTAAACCCAATAGGAATATCAAGCTCGAGGCACCCAACACCAGAGCACGACTGCAGGAGGCACAATTTTAAGCCAATTATAAAATGCCACATCAAAATTTAGTGGCAAATTCTAAATTAATGTCATTAAATTAATTAAATTAAATGATGACATGTGTCATCCAAATTGACATCACATTGGCATATCAAAATTTGCCATGTGTCATTTGACCCACAAAATAAAGATAAATTTCCTACTCCAAATTTTATGGATAATTATCTTTATTAAAATAAATTAATTGAATAGAGATAATTATTTATCGTTGTTGATTATTTTTTTTATCAACATATGATATTTATCAAAATAGATAAATAAGAACAATTATCTCTAAGCAAAATTTAGGCCAATTAAAAGCTTACTACATATTTTCAAGCATATCAATTCAAAAGGGAGTTTATCCTCTGAAACCACTATAAATAGAGGACATCCCCTCTAATTTGTGAAGAAATTTTTTCCAAGACGTCAAAGCTTTGGAGAAATTCTGCCTCAAGAACTTACGAAGAACATTCAAATAAGTTCTTTGAAGTTCTATTGGAATTAAGCTACAAAAAGCCCCCATAAACTTCAACAAACCCCAAATCTTTGAAGCTCGACGGATCAAGCCTTTAAAGCCCCGAAGAACTTCAACCTAAAACCTTCACATTCAAAGACTTGAAGAACAATAAATCTCTAATAAGCTCGAAGCTAGAGATTTGTTGTGGAGACCATTCGATCTATCTTCTAGCCAAAGTCAATAAGATTTCTTGTTTGAGTCAAGTTCAACGAAGATAGAATTAGAGGGTATTCTTTTGTAAAAGAATTGAAATAGAGATTGTACTAATTATTCATCAATACAAATTTATATTTGCAAACCATATTTCTTTTCAGTTGTTTGATTTTCTACAATTGAGAAAAAATTTGTGTTTACAACGACCCATTTACAATGTACCTAGTGCTTTCACGTGCGGACACGCAGCCGGTTTTGTAACTTTCATTTTGCTGGGAACCATAAAGGTATGCGTTAGTGTCACAACCAACGACCACAAACTTGTTTTGGGTGCTAGAGACGGTGAAATTGATGGTCGTTAGGAGCGACACTACGTTCCATGTACTTAGATCCTACACACCCTGTTCATAACAGTCCTTGGCTATGTGCATCGTGGCTTCAAACTGGCCTTGGAGGGAAATATTTGTAACTGTTAAGTTTCCAAGGATTGGTTGAAATTGGCCGAACGACTTATTACAATTCAATACAAAATTAGGATCTATGGAACAACCTTCACTTATGCCAAATGGATATGGAATCTCCATATCTGTCCGTCCATATGTTGACTTTAAGCCCACTACACCACAAATCCATATCTGTCCGTCCATATGTTGACTTTAAGCCCACTACACCACAAAGGGATGAAGGAATACGAATGGAACCTCCACCGTCTGTTCCAAGTGCAGTAGAACATAGTCCAGAAGCTACAATTGCTGCTGGACCTGAGGAAGATCCACCAGTATACATTTCAGGTGCATGAGGATTTCTTTTTGTTCCGTAATTTGAATTATTTCCTGTTGTATCCATGCCGAACTCATGCATATTTGCCTTCCCTAAAAAGATTACACCACAGCTACGCAATTTTGAAACAGAAACCGAATCCTTGTTAACAGAGCAAAACTCATGCATCCATGTACTTGCACCCTTAGAAACCGAATCCTTGTTAACAGAGCAAAACTCATGCATATTTGCCTTCCCTAAAAAGATTACACCACAGCTACGCAATTTTGAAACAGAAACCGAATCCTTGTTAACAGAGCAAAACTCATGCATCCATGTACTTGCACCCTTAGATGGATAAGGGAAGCAATCTATGTCATCCTTGATTGCCATGAAAATCCCGTCCAGTATAGATAATGGTTTTCCTTCCTCAAACCTTTGTGTAGAGGCTGCAGCCTGCTTCCTGACTTCCTCAGCATCAAAGGAAATCAATAATGGTGGCGGGGGTTTCTTGCTGTTGAACTCTTCGATAACTGGGATGATGTACTCTGCCACTATAGATGGGGTCACAAGCCTTGACCGATAAGCATGGGCAGAATCACGTATCTTCCAATGCCGGAATGATGAAGCTAGTTCCACGTTCCCGCGGCTAGCAGGGTCATAATGTGGAAGACATTTTAAGGCTGATTCAACTCGGTCCTCAGGTTTTCCATATTCTTTAAGGACAACAACCTCGTGTTCTGGTTCTTGAGGAGGGAATTCAGATTTTAAACATGGGAGCCTCAGGTATGACAGTATTCCGCAACATCTGCCAATCCAATTCTCTTATAGTCAACAACAACAACGACAACCCCACTTGATTGTTACACATAATTCAATCTAAGATGTAACAGAAACTGAAAAAAAAAATGAAATAAGAGACTCTGTTTCGAATAGTTCAATTAGTAGAGCTGGAATGAAAAACACATAAAAATGGGAAGAAATACATAAAAAAGTTTGTCACTGAATTAAGCCATAAACAAAAACAAAACAAAAAAAAAAAAAAAAATGGACTTCACATTTTAAATAGTTCAGTTAGTAACGCTTAAATGAAAAAACCTGATATTGAACTACCTACGTTGATTTCTTAATTTACATGACAGTAAAATACAGTTACCTCAAAAACAGATTTTATAGGTTTCAAATCATGTCATATGTATAAATTAATTCATAAATTGTATCAAAAATTATTTTTAATTTTTTTTTCAATGTTTTTATTGTGTATCCTAACACAAGCAAACATAGACAGGGATGTTCAAATACATATGAGGACTAAGGAGTAATAAGAATCCCAAGGCCTCTCTTATCTTAAACTTGTCCTACTCCTTTTCAGTTGCTCCGTATTCGTGAGCAATGAGCATGGCTTGAAGTAATGTGAAAAAGAAAAAATTGCCTAGATGACTTTTTCTTATTTGAAGCGTCCTTCACAATGCCCAAACTTTCTAACATTAATGTCATAAATAATGTTTGGGAGGTATAAGAATTTTCACAATTTTTTTCATAAGAAAATGAGATAAGTTGTGATTTGAATGTCACTTTCACATGAACGATGTTTAACATGATTTTTATTAATACAAATTACACATCGTGACAATTCTACAAAGAATTTGAGAAAAAAAAAATTATATTCCAAATTCCTAAACTTATTGTTTTAGGTTTGATTTTTCCAAACAAATTCTAATTAAATTAGGTATTATCTTTTCTACAAATTCTCTAATTGAATCTTTGCTTATTAATATTTATTTAATAAATATCTAGTGTATAAATTATATTTTGTTGATTTTTCAAGTAAACATGTTACTTTCTATTAGATATCATATATCATATACTATTTATAATAGCAGAAGCTGAGAGAAAGTAGGTTCCTACATTTAAGGAGGTGCTGACAAATAGGATAACTGCCTATCTAAAATTCAGACACGTATACAACTTTTAAGTAAAACAACCGCACGTTACAACGTTTAGCCTTCTAAAGAGCGATTTGTTACATTGTTTAGTAATGCTACGACACCGCTTAAAAGCCTCACGTTATAAATAAAAAAATTAACCGGTTTAAAAGCCTCTCATTAAAAGAAAAGAAAAAAAAAAAAACGGTCAGACCTAGACGTACACCATGATAGAAACAGAGAGAGATGAGTACACGAAGAAAGAAGTAGAGATAGAGAGGCAACGAAATCAAATAGTTTCAAGAAACGATTTTGCAGACCCAAAACCTTGGCAGAACGGTAAACAGAGAAGGCACGGAGTGGGGACCAGGGAGAGAGGCGATGAATATACGGAGAAAGAAACAGAAAAAGAAAGAGGCGATGAAGACATGGAGAAAGAAACAGAAAAAGAGAGAGACGATTTTGGGACATGAAGAAGGAAGAGAACGCCTCTCTGTTTCTCTCACTAAGGTCAGAGTAAAAGTCCCCTCTGCCCACCAACAACGCCTCCGATGGGTTCTGTTCTTTCTCTTATTTGTTTTAGGTAAATTAAATTTGTTATATGCTTTCAATTTTTCCAATTTGGTTCTAGATTTGGATTCAAAAATTAGGGCTAAGGAAATCAGGTTTTAATATGTGACTATTCTTTTTTTAATTTTTTCGGTAATAGATTTTATTCAATTCGTCTAATTTGGAATTAAATCTTTCAATTTCTTTTTCTCCAGAGATGAAGTGGAATCTTTCCACGATCTAGAGTCTCTAATTTCATCAAATCAAGCTACTGATTTCTTTTCCCAAAAATCGGAAAACAAACGCACAGTGCAAATACCGTAATCAATATTAACTTTCACTAGAACCTTATTAAAGACCACTATCAGGTTCCAATAAATTATACTTCTACAATGATTGCGATGTGTATATAAATTGTTATTGAAATTATTTTAATTTAGGCTTAGGTTTGGGTATGATCTGTTAAGGTTTATGATATTCTCATAATCTGTTTTCTTTTTCTTTTCTTTTTTTGTGTGTTGAAAATGTTGTTAGGTTGATCATCGTATAAACATTTACATTTAATGCCTGCTGATTCTTTGTATTGGTTCTAAGTTTGCATATAATTGTTATTATTATTTTAATACTTGATGCGTAGAATTGGAATATGGGTGAATTTGAAATTGAAATCATAGATTGATGGGGTTGGATCCGTAGTGGGTTTTAATCATTCAAATTTACTTTGTGCATTGGATTGTTATATTGCTATCTGTGTTGTGATGTTCATACATGTATGTTTGTTGCTTTGATGGACTCAAAACCGCAAAGTGTGTATCATTAAATCCACTTTTAGTTGGTAGATCTTAGATCACGTTCAATTTCAATGGTTCCCTTTGCTCAAAAGTCCATACCTTACATAAGATTCATTGGAACAACACTTTTTTTTTTCTTTTTTCTTTTTTTAAATTTAAGCTGTATTTTTATTTGCAAGTATAGAGAGTTGAATGTAAGAAAATTCCCAACAAATCGCTTTGTAATTTATGCCCACCACAACATTTAGTTTAGTCCCTTGCAAACAACGGTTTCTTGCATCTATTATTTTATTTTTGGTACGTTTGCTGGAAATTTATTTTATTTTATTTTAAGGACATTGTAATATATAATTAGACTTTAGGAGAATAGTTTCATATTTTTTAGCATACTAGAACAGCTGTCTCCCTCAATTACACAAACCCATCACTTTTTAGTTTTCACCTCCTCCTATTCTGCAAATCCATTGCTTTTCACCCATTAATAAATTTGTCAAGTTTTATTTGCTTCTACTATTTCTATCCGTCCTCTTCCTTTTCTTTGTAAACAGAATGATTACCCATTTATTTCCTCTTCGTGTCTCTCCCTTCTCAAAATTCAATCAAAATCGACATCTTCCAACCCAAGCCCAATGTCTCTAGCATCACTGCATGTTTGATTATTTTTATCATTATTTTTGTTCTATATCTTTTTAGCCACTTTGTTGTAATAGGAAGATCATCTGTAATGTGTAATGTAAGTGGACTCATATTCTTAGGGAGAGCAACAAAATGGCCTTCTTTAGTAGAAAGCTTGCATTTAGAGAGACACATTATGCAGCAATATGTATTAGTTTCATTTGCAAATTGCTTTTTTCATAATGTTGCTGCTCTCCATATACAGCCACATATGTATATGTTTACTTTGCTTGATGCAAGTCATTAACCTTAGGCTGTTTTCTTACATTTGTTACAGCTGTAGTAATTAATTGGAATTTTATTTCTTTCTATAGATTAAAGCCCAAAACAAAATATTTGCTTCTCTTCAGAGTTAAGCGCTTTGCTTGATGTAAGTCATTAAGTTTCAGCTCTCTCTCTCTCACTTTTATTTTAAGATATGATTTCATTTTAATTTTGATTAAGATTTGATTGGGATGGAAGTTGGAACTTGAGTTGGGTTGCTTCATCAAATTGGTTTTTGTTCCTTTCTTCAAATCAATTAATCTCTTTTTTGGACATAAATATCTACTTAATTAAGTTTGGACCTCTTAAGTTGTACTGTAAACTGTGAATTTGTAGGTCATGGAAATCTTAACCAATTTTGAAGCATTATGATGTCAAAATATCTTAATGGAAACTCCATCCATGGTTGGATCATTTTTTCTTTTTTTTTCATTCTCTCTATTTTATGATTTTGTCTTTTATTTTTTTCCATAGACACAGTAATCTTAGTTTGTGTCTTATATTTATTGATGGTTATGGTTTTGAGCAACTTTCTGAATATTGAATTGGAATAATATATATCTATTAGTTGGTCTTTAGGTGAGTGGTTTAGTTTTAAATATGTTACATGCTATTGTGATTAAGAAAAGCTGTCAATTTTAAGATACTGTTTGGATAGCCTAAGACTGATTTGATTAACTAATCTTCTTTTGTTGGGCATGTAGAAAAAATCCGTCAGGGAGAAGCCTAACTAATAGATCGAGCTCTTCCATGTCATGTGCCATCATAGCACAAACCCATGTATCTATATGGATTGGGTCACAATCAAAACTCTAATGGAGGCAAAACTTCTATAGTGGATTCACATAGAAGTTTAATAGGTCCTGCCATGTGGCGCACTATGTTAGTTCTTTGCAGTTTGCACTCCTCTTTATGAAACAACATTGTTTCATTCCAACATCTGAAATTAAAACAACGCAGCATTTCTGTTCAGAACTTAATTCCTTTCAACAAAAAACAGTTCACTTATTTCTCTCTCTTAACTCTTCAGTTCTTCTAGCAAAAATTGAACTCTTTCAGCTCCCCTTTCCATCAATATATACATTTCTCTACCCTTCTTTTCCCTTTTCTCATTTCTTTTCCTTTCTCTTCCCTCAATTGCAGCCAAAAAAAATGTAAAGATTGATTGGTTTATACATTGATGGATCCACTCTTCCTTTATGAGCTCATGGACAACTCCTTCAGCAGTGTCTGCATGTAAGTAAATATTGCTGACTCTCTCTCTCTCTCTCTCTCTCTCTCTCTCTCTCTCTCTCTCTCTCTCTCTCTCTCATTTTTACCTTCTATTTTATTTGGGGTGCTAAGTTTGTGGTTTGCAATGTTTCAGGGAACTCAGGCAAAGAGAGATTAAAGCTTCAACTTTACCCGTTGCAATCAGCGGGGCTAAACCCAAGAAGGAAAAACATTGGCCCCTAATTATCAAACCCTTCTTCTGTATCAAAGAGGTACAAAACTAATACTCTGTTTGTTCATTCTTTGTTGTTGTTTGGTAATGGTTTTTTGATAATAGGACTAGATGCTGGTTTTTTTTTTTTTTAATATTTGAATTGTTTGCTGGTTGAGATTTTTATTGTAATTTTTGTAATTTATGACTTGGCCTTCGGGTAAGTGATATAAATATGCTACATGAGGATGTGATTAAGAAAATTTGTTAAATTTGGTACTGTAGACCTTAAGGAAAAGGCAAGTTGATAAGTAATCTGGTTTTGTTGGGCAGGTAGAATGATCAATGAAGAAGAAGCTTAATAAAAAAAAATCAAGCTCCTCCACGCATGGGCAATTGAAGCATAGACCCGTGTATTTGTATGGATTGGCTCACATTCAAAACATCAATTGAGGTTGTTAGGTTCTAAGAGCTTAGAAAAATTGGCAAATCGTGAGCACACAAGAACATACAAGCTGCAGAAAGAAGATTTCAGAATTTGCCTGATTCAACTGATCGAAAAACAGGCTCGATCGATCGAAAGTCGTATATGCAGAATTTTAAGTTGGCCCAAACAGCAGTTCAAGCCCATTAAGGATTAGGGTTTCAGATCTACTTCTCCCACTATATAAAGGAAACCCTAAACACGTTTTTTACAAGGCTTTTTAGAGAGAAAAGAGTATGCCTCTTTTGTATTTAGGGTTTTGTACCTAAAACTTCTCTTATAACTTCTACCGGTGTTGTTCCTTGAAGAATCTCAAGATCCGGTATTGCTGAAGTTGCTGCCTTCTCTAGTCATCAAAGGTGCTGATGATCTAAACCTTCAAGGGTGGTCTTGGAGTCACAAACAGGAGAGTTTGTGTTGCTAAATCTTTGAGTGGGATCTCAAAGTCACAAGCATGGGTGTTTGTATTTTGCAATGATTAAGGAAAGAAGGAGTCCGTGGATCTCAGAGCTGTCACGTGGTCGTGGTAGTAAGTTTCCTACAAGTAGGTAGCAATAGGATGTTAGTGGTCTAAGTCGCTATTGTGTAAACTTCAATTCTTTCTAGTGGATCTGCTATTTTACCTTGAGGATAGCTAGGTTAAATCCTCCCCAGGTTTTTTACCGGTTTGGTTTTCCTAGGTCATCAGATCTTTGTGTTCTTTATTTTCCGCTGCTTTATTGTTTATGACTATTTGTGTTTAACCTAGATCTGAATAATAAACCTAAGTATCCACTTGGTTAATTAATTAGGTTAAACAATCTAGTTTTACAGGGGTCTAAATTCTTACAGAGGCTAACCTTTTGTAGGATTCTCATTGCAAAGATCCCAAGAGTAATTATATATTTTATTTTGAATCCATAATGTTTGATAAAATTCTTGAAAGAAAATTTATAAATTTTATTTCGGACTTGACAACTCTATTATTCATATTTGTTTGTTCTATATTTAGTTAGGGATTAGAAACAGTTAAATTGGGAAAAGTTTATGAAAGCACTTGCATATACATAGCTTGCATTCATTTTTTTTTCCCCATGTTATATGCTAAGTAATCGGTGTTGTTTAGTTCTCAAGGATTGGTTGGTCTCACTATGTTTTCTTTATAGTTGCTAATGCCAATTTTGGTTCTATGGTGTATCAACCTCTAACTGACACGAGTGAAAAAAATTAACTTAGCTACGGGTAAGAAAGTTTGTATTATTTAAGTGAATAATTTGACAGAAAATTTTGGATTAAGGATTATTTGACAGCAAGTTTTTAAAATAATCACCACAATCTACCCATATTCTATATATCCTACTTAATGACAAAAACTCAGTTGCCAAAAATAAAAACAAAGAAAGAAACAAAGAGAACCACAAAGGTACAAATTAAGAACTAAGTGGAAAGAAAAAATTATGTGGTGTCTTCATTATTTGAAGGTTAGCTTAGAATCTATATAAACTTAGAATCTCTTTGTATGAAAACCTGTCTTCTTCTTGGTATTAAAAAAAATTGATAAATGTGTTTTACAGGTACACCTTTATAAAATATGTTGAACCATGTCTAGCTCAACCATCATTTCATTGTATCATTGTTTGGGTATCATGGCCCGAGAGAGCCATGACAAAATCAAATTGTGTTTGTTGCTTTGCCTAGACATGAATCACTAAGCGACTTTGACACTGTCATAGTTAAACTATTATTGAAGATGCTTGATAAGATTAGCGCCTTGGTTAGACATGTCTTATGACGAGGGATAGGTTCAAGGAGTTTGATATGCACAGCGAATGCTTGAGGTTAATGGGTTCGCGATCAACTAATAATAGGGAACAAAATATGGCAATTTGCTTTGAGGTTTTTGCTATAATTGTAGGTGATTTTAGTAATGAAAATATCTACAATTTCCAAAACCACCTTACACAAAAGCTTTTAGCATTATCCGCGCATCACGCGGGCAACTTGCTAGTTATATAATCAAAGTTGAATCCAAATAGTGGTGATTGCACCAACTATCCTCTCTTAGTAACAAATAGCTACTCTAGTTAATTATAAAAAAAAATTGGTTTATTTTATTAATTTCTAGGCTAGTTTAATTTAGATAAAACTTTAGCACCTTAGTTTCAATAAATTAACAATTATATTTCAACTAAAATTCTGTTTATCTTATATATATATATAGATTTTTTTTTTTTAATTTCATAGTTCAATGATTTTCTAAATATAAAGATGAAGAAAAAAAGATATTTAAATTGATCTTTTGACTACTTATTTCAAGTTTGAAAACAATATACTTCAAAATAATGCAAGATTAAAATGACAAACATAAAATTGTACAGTTTGGTATTATTCTAAAAAGTTGTTGGTTTCTCACTAAAATTAGTTTTACTAATCGCAAACCCGTGTGATGCACGGGATAGTTTTAAATCAATTGTTAACACGTTTAAATTTAAATATCTCTCTAATTTCAATTATTGAAAGCTAAATTGACTCTAATATAAGAAGAAACATGTAATATTATGAAGTAATATTAAAAATGAGATAAATACAAATATTATGAAGTAATATATTATAATAATCATAATGTGCTCTTACATTTGGTTTAATAAGTATTACAAAAGAACATCGCGTGGGAATGCTACTAATTTTTTTAATTAAAAAAAATTATATCCATAAAAGGACATGAAATATCATTACTATCCCAAAAGATGACACACAGACCACAGTTTTAAGCTGATGCTCCTTCCAACAGTTTTTAATTTGCACATAAGTCCCAATGCCATGTTTTTTTGCTATGTTTTTTTTTTTATTTTTAAATTTCATTTATTTCATGACTTCCACTAAATAATTGAAGGGACCTGGCTGACTTGGTTGTGGCTGGTTAATCTTATAAACCTGACAAAACCATTTTCAAACATTTGTGAAAGCCAATGAGGATTCATCTGGTTATCCTCCTCCCCATCTTCTAAAAGATCACTATAATTAATTAGTAATCCAGGAAAAGGATGTCTTGCCCTTCCATAAACTCTAATGCTGCTCCCAAAATATGCTTCCCAATGGGATAGTGACAGAGCATTTTCTACATAAGTATCAAGATCTGTGACATCTGGATCTAGGTACCTGGTGGTGACCAATATTCTAAAATGCTTGAACCATAGGTCAAGTGATTCAATCATTGCCTTACTTCCTAAAACGCAAACTTGTATTTCAGAAGGTAAGTTGGCAAATGCACTTATTATCGAGGCTTAGGTCTTAAGACTTAGCTTGGCAAAAGTAGTGCCCATTAGGACAGTCTTATCTTTTGAACGGATTTCCTCTATGCCAGAGAGTATACTGGTAATATGATCATTTCTTGCCTCAAGGTTTTCTAAATGGTTTTTTAGAGTTTTTAGGGTTCTTTGGAAAAGGTTAGTGTTGTGTCGAATGTAAGCTGAATGTAGGAGATCAAGGATAGTTCTTTTGGAATATGCGAAATTTGAATGTATTCCATAAGAATCTTCGAATAAATTCTCCTGCAAGGTTGCTTGTAAGGCGTCAACAACTAGATTTCCACTAGAAGGTGCTACTGGAGCAAATTCCTGAAGGGATATTGCTTGTTGGTTTGAAGAAGCGCCTTCATGCATTCTGTAATATGGCGATTGAGCCATTTCTAGAAGGGATATTGCTCCCTTGGAGGAAGCGCCTTCATGCCTTTCAAAAGACTGTTCTGTGAGTCTTTTGTCCTGGGGATTGTCCTGCATGCTTTCCCTTTGTTCTTGTTTTCTGCCATCTTCCACTGACTAGTGGTACTGAGCTTTTCTGCTGGGTTTCCTATTTTGGTTTTTTCTCGATAAGCAAGATGGTTTTCTATTACACAAATTGTTAGAAGTTTAGACCCCTTAAACCCAAACAGGTTAACCTAGATAATTAGCCAAGTGATTAACTTTGGTAATTTAAACAATTCTAGGTTAACACAACAACAATCATATCATGCAAAAGTGCAGAAAATAAAAAACACACGATATGATAACCTAGGAAACCAAACCAGTAAAAAACTGGGGAGGATTTAACCTAGCTATTCTCAAGGTAAAACCAAATTCACTATGAAAGAATTGAAGTTTACACAATAGCGACTTAGACCACTAACATCCTATTGCTACCTCGAGTAGGAAACTTACTACCATGACCACGTGACAGCTTCGAGTCCATAGACTACTTCTTTCCTTGAATTCTCAGCAAAGCACAAGCACTCCTGCTTGTATATCTTGAAGCTCTTGATTTTGCAACTGAACAATCACCAAGCTCTTGACATCAATCTTAAGTTTGGAAACCCTAAGTGTATGTGAAGGTAAACACTTATAGATCTCACAAATAAGATTCACAAACACAATATTCAGAACACTAAAAACGTGGCTAGGGTTTTCCCTTTTATACTTAGGGCAAAACATAAAACCCTACGCATCAAACGTGCTTGGGTTGAGTTGGAAATTCTGCAGAAAAAATAATCTGCACGACTTTCGATCGATCGAGTCTAATTCTCGATCGATCGAGCCAGACAGAATTGCACAGTAATATCTGCAGTAACTCGATTCCAACTTTACATAAAAACCTCCTACTTTGAGCAAGTCTAAACAAGACTAAAACCGTTTTGATCATGGTTTGCCAACATTACAAAATGAAGTTCTAATACATTAGTCCCTAATTCCTTAGAACCTAACAAACTCCCCCTTTAGCTATCCGTGACAAAACACAAACTTAACAAAATGCTCAAAGTTTACAAAATAAACAGCCCAGTACAAAACAATAGCCCAACTAAAACAAATTCAACCTAACTACTATCTATCAGTTGCAAAAGTAGACAGCAGCACGACTGAATCAACCTGTATATTCTTGTAACACTTAACAAACACATAAATGCATGTGTGGAAAGGAAAAATAGTAAAACACAAATATGCAAACTAACTCTCCAACTAAGTTAGATACATCAAAAATAATTTAAACTCCCCCTAAACAAAAGATTCTTGTATTTTCCACACATATCCCCACATATCATCTAAAACTCCCCCTTTTTGTCACGTATTGACAAAGATAACTCAAATAAAGAGTAACAACTCACCAGAGAACAAGAAAAAATAGAGAACTAAGGGAATACAAAACAGTTCAACTCTATAAAAAATAGAGACAACTCCTTCTAGGAAGAGCAACAACTCCCCCTATGAACAACAAAGGTAAAAAAAAAACTTTTCCCCCTATAAAAATAGGAAAAACAAAACAAGTTTTGGGAAAAAACAATTTTGGGAAAAATTTAGGAGGTGGGGATAAATAAAAACACACAAACCTAAAAAAATTGAGTTGAGGATACACATGAAGAAAAATATTCTCTCTTTCAATAAATGCAAACTTGACACTATGTGACTCATAAACAATTATATGAGTAGAAAAAATATTTTCACATTGATTATCCATCATATCTCTTAAGAAAAACATTTTCTGCAGTTCACACATCAAGAAAAATAGCAAATACTAAAATGTACAAAGGAAACAAAAATTAATCAATCAATTTTTTAATTCAAGTTGAGTACCCAATTTAGCAAAGTGTATGCATGTTATGTGTGAAAACAATGAGAGATATGACTGCAAAACTGCAAGATGGATATAGAAAAATAATGCAACTCATGTGAATCCTAAACATGAATGATGCATGAAAAAAAAATTTTGGTCAAAATTCTAAAAACTGAAAATTTTCCAGTTTCGATTGATCGAATATCAATCGAGCGAGACAGATTCAAACCAAAAATTTTAATCACAATTTTGATCGGTCGAAAAACAGCTTCAATCGGTCGAAATTCTGGAAAACTCAAATTTTTGAAAAAACAGAGCAATTTAATGCAGTAACTCCTCAAAGCACAGTGATTCATGAATGAAATGCATGAGTATGAGACTAAAAATTTTTCAAAAACACTTAAATTCGACCCAAATCTTCCAAAAACAAGTTTTTAAACCAATTTGACCAAAACTTAAACATTAAACACATTTTGCATTAAAATCAAGGAATTTTTAATTTTGGATGGCCACAACAAAATCACACACAATAACATGTACAAAGTTTAGCAAAGAATAACTTGTGTAGTGTGTGCAACTAATAAAAGCTTGAGAAACATGTGAGGTGATATGCAAATAGTGATCAATCACAATTTCTACAAAATTCATCACATGAAATTGAAAGAGACTATCACTTAAAGAGTTACATCATATAACTCTCACATCTCCTAGAATAAAAGCTTGCAATCATGTAAGTTTCTTGATTTGCCTCATAATAAATACCAATTTTAATTTATCAGAAACTTATTAAAATAGTCAGGATAATGTACACACCAATTTTGTTTGATTGATTTAATTAAAGTCCAATAATGTACACACCAAGTTTAGCATTTAAACCGAGGCTACACCTTATGATCTTTTTGTGCATGTGTTACACTTTGTCGAGTACAAAATCTTACGATATGCACTAAGGTGTTCATGATTGGCTAATAAACAGTGGTGAGATGGTTATTTATGCCTTTCACAATAAGTTCAAGTCCGACAATCAAAGGCATGTGATTTCAAGATCAAGACAAAGTGATCAAAAACTATAAACATCTTCCCACACAACATGCATTACAAAGCTTAAACTAGTAAAGTGCAATAAAATAAGCTCATCCAAGCTAAACAAAGTACATAAACATATTATGTAAAGATAATATAGCCAACCTTGATTATAAATCCAAGATATATAATACAAAACACATAAAAAACTTTTCGATTTAAAAAAAAATTTATGACCAAAACTGAAAGTACACATTATGCTAAATGATTAAAAATGCAAATGCAATGCATGACAATGCTTAACTAAGCTATAGAGGGTACACAAATAAGAAATATCAATTTCTTAATTAACCCTTGAGTACATGTACAAACTAGTACATACTCAAACAAAATAAAAAAATAGCTTAGCACTTATAGAACACATGCTATTCAAGTTTCTTCACAATGTTAAATATGTTCTAAATCAAGAGAGAGATATCATAATTCATGTAATCCTCAAGAAAAATTGAAACTAGACACAAAATAAAATATTTTTGTCTTTTGAAATTTTTCAATGTTTTTGGATTTTTTTTTTAAATAAAAACAACCTAAAAAACAAAAACAAAACATGTCCACAAACAATTGAAAGAATTAAATCAAGGACAAGTAAACAACACTCACCTTAGAAAATCATTTCTCACCCATATAGCACGAATCTTTGGCTTTGTAAGTAAAAATCCATGTAAAGCAGAGTGTATTTGAGGGATTACACCAATCTTCTGAGAAAGACTAAAATCATGCAATTTCCTTTCACAAGCCAACAAACTTAAAATTTCAAAAGCACATGAAACAATTTATTTTGACTTATGGCAGAAGAAATATCATCACATATCCTAGATTGAAATACATAATGCTTAAATTTTAATTTATGACAATTAGGACGAATGTGACCGGAGACATCACAAAAGTGACAAACAGGAACAAATTTAGGAACATCAGTATTCCTAACAACAAATCTAGTCTCAGATTTTGGTTTATGCCTCAATAAAGAACAATTTGGTCTAATATGACCAACAATACCACAAAGATGACAGGTAGGCACAAAAACAAATTTCTTTTACACACTAGCAATAGGTTTAGACAGGTTTAAAAACTTTAACGTCTACATCAGAACTTTTACCTTTGTCTAACCTAGCAAAATAAGCATTTTCTTTATTATTCCTCTTGAAAGGAGGGATATAAACTTTCTCAGTTTTAAGCTTAAGAGAACCAGAAACACTTCTGTTATCAACAGCAGGCTTCGTACTAGTCAAATTTTCAATTTTAGCTTTAGATTCAACTAACTCTTGTTCCAAGCTTTTCATCTTTTCATCTTGAGAGGAAATTTGATTTCTCAAAAATTCATTCTTTTTATTAGATTCATCTAATCTAACAACCAATTCCCCTTTTTCAAGATTAGCCAATTTTAACTCTTCCTTGAATTTCTTAGCTATTTTCATATATTTCAATAATTCCTTACGAAGAGTTTCACAAGCATCAATAAGATCAACAGAAACAATAGTGTCCTTTTTATTTAAATCATCACAATCATGAGCAGAAAGACACTTCAAATTATCCATGATAATAGGGATCAAGGATCAACTCTTAGATCAAAAGATCTAAATCAAAAGATCTAAATCAAAAGAGTTACCGACTCTGATACCACTTGTTAGAAGTTTAGACCCCTTAAACCCAATTAGATTAACCTAGATAATTAGCCAAGTGATTAACTTAGGTAATTTAAACAATTCTAGGTTAACACAACAACAATCATATCATGCAAAAGTGCAGAAAATAAAGAACACACGATATGATAACCCAGGAAACCAAATTGGTAAAAACCTGGAGAGGATTTAACCTAGCTATCCTCAAGGTAAAACCAAAAGAATTGAAGTTTGCACAATAGCAACTTAGACCACTAACATCCTACTGCTACATCGAGTAGGAAACTTACTACCACGACCACGTGACAGCTCCGAGTTTACGGACTACTTTTTTCCTTGAATTCTCAGCAAAACACAAGCACTCCTGCTTGTATATCTTGAAGCTCTTGATTTTGCAATTGAACGATCACCAAGCTCTTGACATCAATCTTGAGTTTGGAAATCCTAAGTGTATGTGAAAGTAAACACCTCTAGACCTCACAAATAAGATTCACAAACACAATATTCTGAACACTAAAAACGTGGCTAGGGTTTTCCCTTTTATACTTGGGGCAAAATATAAAACCCTACACATCAAACGAGCTCAGACATTCTGCAGAAAAAAAAATCTGCACGAATTTCGATCGATCGAGTC
Organism: Lithocarpus polystachyus; assembly: GCA_033629205.1. NCBI lineage: Eukaryota > Viridiplantae > Streptophyta > Magnoliopsida > Fagales > Fagaceae > Lithocarpus > Lithocarpus polystachyus. Next base: position 87,496,543 of record CM066165.1, on the reverse strand, counting down.
TAATTCTTGATCGATCGAGCCAGGTAGAATTGCACATTAATATCTGCAGTAACTCGATTCAACTTACATAAAAACCTCATACTTTGAGCAAGTCTAAACAAGACTATAACCGTTTTGATCATGGTTTGCCAACATTACAAAATGAAGTTCTAATACATTAGTTCCTAATTCCTTAGAACCTAACACATATGCTTGAAGAAACATTTTTAAAAGCAGGAGATGCAATGCTACAAATGTTTTTATGCAGTATGCATGCTTTGTGAGGATTATTAATAGTCAATTCAGGGTTCTTTGCCTGATTCTTTTTGAAGGGAATGATGGATAAATATCCTGTACTAGTTTTAGGATATTTAGGATTGACAAGGATTCCATCCCTCACATCTGAGATGTCTAAACCTTGGCTAAGGGTTCTATCCTTAGGCTTAAACTGGGTTTTAACTTTGTTGAACTGATAAGCTTTTGGGCTTTAATAGAAGGAGCGATTGGGGGCAGGCCATATTGTGTACAAAAGGTTCCTACTTCGTACTTGGCTTTGCTTTTGTTGGCTTGGCTTTATATTTTGAAATCTCTACACATCTTCAATCCTTCGCTTTGGACGGTGCTTGAGATATCTCTATAGGTCAGATTATCATAATCAATAATTCCTAGTGAGTTGCAAAGTGTTTCTTTCACTTTCTCACCAAATAACCTAGGTAAACCATTAATGAACTTCTCCCATGACTCTGGTGGTGAACACATCCTCATACCACCTGTAATCTCCTAGGGTTCGACATCTAAGGTTACTCAACTAATCGTAAATCTTAGATGTGATGTTGCTAGGTTTTCCTATAAAGTGATTTATGATCGTATAGATCAGGGTATTAACACCATCAGGAATTCCTCTTCATGGAGGTTCTTCAAAAATGGGGAGACCTTCCTCATTCTTTTGAATGGCGTTTCTAATGTCATCTTTGGACTTTTCAATGAGGCAGTTGTTCCACCATTAGAGCAACTTTCCTGTAAAGCCTAGGACCATGAGGTCAATAACTTCTGAATGGGTTTTCCCTTCATTAAGGTAATTGTTAGCAACCATCGCTATGTGTTGGATCTTGTTTAGAATTTCTTGTTCTGATAGACCATCTATATTCTATTCATAAAGTTTTCCTGAAGAGACTGAAAATTGGTTACTAACATTCCTTTCCTCATACTGGAGATTAGGGGGTGTAGGTCTAGGATACCAATTTTTGGTTAGATTGGTTGAGGGAGGTTAGTAAAGCCTTTTTACTTTTGGATCTCTGAATTGGCTCTCTATGTGTTCTATTTCCTTTTCGTTGTCAGAGGAGGTGCTGCTAGAACTATTAGACTCTGGGTGGACATCTAAAGTGGTAAGCTGGAGTCCTTTGCTAGGTGAAGGGGTGATTGGTTCCTTCTTTACTAGTTTTTGTAATTCCTCAAATTTTTGGGTAACTATTTCTAAGGCTGTGACATCCTTGACACTAGACTATCTTGAAGTTGGTAGTTTTACTAGGGGTTTTTCTATGATAGGTTTACTAGGGCTTCCTGGTTGGAGGATGACCTTGTTTTCTATCTTTTCTTCAACTCTACCAAGTTGTTTTCCTATTACACCTAAACACTGGTTGGTGTAATTGTTCTACTCGATGACCTTTTTGACTAGTTTCTCTTCTCCTGATATAAATATATAGTTTAAGGCCACAATATTATTTGATTTTTTTTTTTGTTAGATGCGAATTTTGTCAAATCCATCATTATATTACATTTTCTTCTTATATTCTTCATGTTTACAAAATTTTTAGAAGATCAAAGATGAATAACTAAGTCATCAATCAATTTTTTAAATTACATGTTTTCGTAGTTTAGAATTATGCATTAAATATGTGTATGGATCATAGAGGAAATAACATCCGATTGGCACACAATTTGACATGTGTGTTAAAAGTGTAAAAATCATACAATTCAAAAGTTAGATTTTCAAAATATGTAGCAATGTTAATTTTTCTAAAAGAAGTTGTAGCCTTACTTTGTAGCCAAACTTTGTCCTATTACAAATCCAAAATTTCTTTCCTAATAGCCCAAAATTATATACAATTTAACTATGATTAATGTAGATTTGATGCTACTTGGTGAGAAGATAAGCAATGAAGTCAAATAATGAAATTCATTTTAGGTCTTTAAATATAATTGAAATTTCATTTTTCTTAATCAAGTTTTGTCTTTTTGGGGGGGGGGGGGGGTGTTTAAAATTGGTACTAAATTTGTTAGGACAATCTTATTTGTGCATGTATTTGAATAGCTTTTTATTGATCATTTTAGAGACATTATAAGGGAAGGACGAATACATAGAATTAAATAGTTTGGAGTTGTAAAAACCAAGGATACCTATTGGATTGTGACTCACAAGTACATGATTAGATTTTATGCAACAACGTTTATGAAGCTGATACAAAAATTATTGTACCATTTGATGAGTTTAAGTATCTTGCTTGCCAAAAGTTTCAAAATATTTAAACGGAGTGTTATCATATGAGTTTAAATTATTTTAAAATTTATATTTAAATTTTAATAAAAATTTTGGCTTACACTATGTGAATTTATCATTAAGATAAAATAAGCTTTTTCCTTTGTCAGATGATTATGTTGTAAAAACATTTGTTTTTTGTAATCTATATCCAACACTTAAAAATATTTTATTTAATTTATGTATGATTTTTTATTAAGTTGTGTTAGGTTCTAAGACTTTAAGTTTAAATGTATTAGAATTTCAATTTGTAATGTTGGCAAACCATGATCAAAACGTTTAGTCTTGTTTTAGACTTGCTCAAAGTATGTTTAAGTGTAAAGTTGAAATCGAATGTATTGCAAGATTTACTATGTAAATCTGCCTGACTCGATCGATCAAAAATTAGACTCGATCGATCAAAAATCGTGCAAATTGTTTTTCTGCAGAATTTTTCAACTCAGCCCATGCCCGTTTGACGTGTAGGGTTTTATGTTTTGCCTTAAGTATAAAAGGAAAACCCTAGCCACGTTTTAGAGTGGCTCTTTATGCTGTCTGTGTGAATTTTTGTGAGATCTAGAGGTGTTTGCCTTCACATACACTTAGGGTTTCCAATCTCAAGATTGATGTCAAGAGTTTGGTGATCAATTCAGTTGTAGTTTCAAGAGCTTAAAGATATACAAGCGGGAGTGCTTGTGCTTGCTGGGAATCCAAGAAAGAAGTAGTCCGTGAATTCGAAGCTGTCACGTGATTGTGGTAGTAAGTTTCTTACTCGAGGTAGCAATAGGATGTTAGTGGTCTAAGTCGCTATTGTGTAAACTTCAATTCTTTCATAGTGGATTCGTTTTACCTTGAGAATAGTTAGGTTAAATCCTCTCCAGGTTTTTTATCGGTTTGGTTTTCCTAGATTATCATACCGTTGTGTGCTTTATTTTCTGCACTTTGCAATGATATGATATATTTGTGTTAACCTAGATTTGATCATTTGACTAAGTAATAATTTAGCTAATTAACTAGGTTAATCTGGTTGTGTTTTAAGGAGTCTAAAAATGTACAAGTTGTGTATCACATGGATATAGTACTAGGATAACTATAATGAAGATTTTAAAAAAAAAATTGCATTCGAAGAAAAATTTCACTTTACAAAAAATTGACATACCAAACCGTATAACATGATAGCTACATGTTCAATCTGCCTTGAATTTACATAACTATATATATATATATATAGACTACATATTTGGTCCCTATCCTTTACACCATATTTCAATTTATTCTCTAACTTTTCAGTGTCGTGTCAATTTAGCCTTTATTGTTATATCTTGGATGAAAATTATTGACATGGCTAACGAATAAAATAAAATTTTAGTTCATTATCACTACAAAAAAATCGTCCTGTCCCAGCGTTTTTTTCCCGGCGCTTTTAAAAACCGCCGTAATAGATAAGCCTGTACCAGCACTTTTAAGACCTATCCCAGTGCTTCTAAAAGTGCTGGGACAGGTCTCTCTATACACTTATGGAGAAAGACCAGTCCCGACGCTTTTAAAAGCGCTGGGATAGGATCACTCAATTCCCTTGTGGACATAGACCTGTCCCAGTGCTTTTGAAAGCGCTGGAATAGGTTGACCCTATTCTAGCGCTTCAAAAAGCATTGGGATAGGATTCCTCCTTTCTGTTATGGTAATAGACCTGTCCCAATGCTTTCTAAAGCGCTGGAATAGGTTGACCCTATCCCAGTGCTTCAAAAAGCGCTGGGATAGGATCACTCCATTCCCTTGTGATGATAGACCTGTCCCACAAATAAAATAAAATTTTAGTTCATTATCACATCAACGGGAGCTAATTTTTTATTTTGGCCATTAGACACGTCGTCAATTTTCATCTAAACGATAACGCCAGGAACTAAATTGACACAATACTGAAAGATTATAGACCAAATTGACACAATTAAAAGGTTAAGATCAAATTGAAATATGGTATATAAGATAGAGACCAAGTATTTAGTTGATAGAAGCTCTCACAAAACTTTTGGCTCCCAAAGTCTTAAGAAGTCTTGAAAAAATGAACAAATACTTGGTTAAACGTTAATAAGATTAAAGTCTTCTCACATTTTTTAACAGGTTTTACATATCGTGTAAATATAATTTAAAAAAAAATAGTATTTTGAACACACATTTTGAAAAATTCAGGTTAGTTGATGGCGGCACTCGCAAGACTTTTGGCTTTTAAATTTAAAGTCTTCTAAGATCTAACAGTGTCACATTTTTTAACAGGTTTTAGTTTTAAAAATCATGAAAATGTGATTATAAAAATAGTGTTTTGAACGCACATTTTTAAATCATAATTTTTTAAAAACAAACTTTTTAAAACACTAGCAAAACAGACCCTTATTCCTCCTTATGACAATTGACAAGTACGTTTTCATTTTTCTCTCTAAATTGTACCACAAACAAAAAATCAAGAGAGATGAGATTTTATTTTTATTTTTTATAAAGATGAGGAGCAGGTTCTCTCATTGAAGTTAAAAAAAAGGTTGAACGGTATTTTTATTTTTATTTTATTTTATTTTTCTCAGCAAGTTGTGCATCTAAGATTTTGCTTGGCTTGCTCATGATCAATAGACTTGGTAAAAAAAAAAAAAGCAATATCTGGCTGGTTCGCTCGAGCATGTTTATTGACTCGCTCCATAATCTTGCTTGAGCGGGCCACAATATATTGATCCCCAAAATCTCAAGTTCAAAGTTTATTAGCTTGAGTGTACTTGACTGCTCTGTTGAGCGGGTTTATGATCGATATAGCTCAAGTAGGGTTGGCTCAAGGCCTAGGCCTAAGGCTCCCACCACAAAAAAAGGGTTTTTACCCCAAGGATGAAAGGCCCCATCCTTCTTCATAAAAGGCCCAAAAAATTATAAAATTAAATTTTTTTTTATTGGTTGTGCATTTTTTTTAATGAGTGATGCAATCACGCTAGTGATACCACAAATTTTTCTATAGGCTCATCATCACAAATAAGTAATTCAAATATTTATTCATTAGGTTGTTGAAATTCATCGATTACACTTATTTTAACATCATATTGTGAACATTTTGTACTAATTTTAATATTTTCCTTTCCCATTTCTATCAAAGCTTTCAAAACATGAAACCAATAGGAATCTCTAACCAATTGAAACCCTAAAATGTTTCAAAAAGTGTTGCAAATGTGTTAGATCTTCAATGATAGATTAATCTCTCCCAATATTTTTAGACTTTAATTTCTGTAAGTCATTCTTCTACAAAGCTGCATCCTAAATAATATCTAGCTATCTATATTAAAACTAGATTACGAATTTACTTAACTGTGTATCGTCACATACCCCAGAAAAAGTAAGTTTCTTTTTTAATCATAATACATTTTTATTTCTTTTTGTTAAACTTTATGCTTTAACTATGATATTCAATTCTCTATATAAAATTAACATTAATTTAGTTCATATTATTCAACAAATTATTTATTTAATGCATCAAATTAATCTTGATTTTATTCAATTGCGAAACCAGGATTTTAGTTTAGGAGGGAAAAATTAAAAGACAATAAAAAAACAAAATATATAAATCTATATTAATAAAAAAGTGAACAAACAATTGTAACTGTCATACAAAATCTAATATAAACATAAACTATAATTTACTTTTTCATACATAGCCTAATTAAATAACGTAATAGATTATTCTAAATATATAAAGTTTAAATATCTAATTTGATTCCTTAAAATAAATTAAGAAATAAATCAATCTTAAAGTGTTAAAAATAAAATGTATAGTGGTATACCTACAAAGTTATATACGAGTCTCATCACCTTAATTGCTTTAAAAAAATATGCAGAGTCCAGGATTTCTTTCGTTATTCTTCAAAGTATTAAAAATTTTGCTTTATAACAGAATCTTAAAGTTTGAAACTAAAAAGTTAAGAGGAGGAAAAAAAAAAAAGATAGTAGAGGCTCTAGAGTTTTAGTACCACACAAGGAATTAGGTAATTATATATATATATATATATTGATATTGACTTAAGTCTAAACCATGATTTTTTATTTTATAAAAGTAATTAATGTTGAGTTGGTTATTATTAACTCATTGACCTCGAATTGACTCGGTCTTTTTTTTAAGAGAAAGTTTCAACCTATGGCGTCCACTCCTAATGATATCTCTTTATCATCAGACAAAGACATCAATCAGTTTTTAGTGTAGGCAGAGATTGAACCTCAGATCTCTTATACAATCATCAGAAACTTTACCAATTAAGCTAATTAGAACTGGCTTACATATTGACTCGATCTTTGATTAAGAAGGTTGACACTTTTGGACGATTGTATTGTGTTAATTTGAAGTTATTACTTTAGTAAACTAGATTCTATTGTTTTATACTTTAAAATTTATTTTATTATTTTCATATTTTAATATATATGGTAGACAATATTTCTTTTATTGGGAATATGACAGTGCAAAACTCATTTTTCTAGGAGAAACAATTTAGTATATACACCTAGTGCTTTGAAAATTAAGTGACACTAAAATTTTCTGTGAAATTGGGAATTCCATAATTAGTTGGACAATTGGAGCATCTATATTACTTAGGCCTGTTATTAGGTTCTAAATGATTTGTCATGACAAACCATGTACATAAATTTGTCTGGGTGTAGATCATAGTGTCTATAAGTCATATTAGATATTGCTCAAAGTGCTGCAAGTCAAAATTTAAGAACATACAAGTTGCAAGTTAAAAATTCGAAAACTGACTAGCTCGATCAATTGAGAAGAAGTTTTGATTGATCGAGACATAATTTTACAGAATTTAAATAATGCCCATTAGCCGTTAAACAATTAGGGTTTCACCTAGATTTGATACTACTTGTAAAGTTTTTGACCTCTGGAAAACATAGTGTTTAATCTAATTTATTTGCCAAGTTTTTACTTAGGTTAATTATTCAGATTTAAGTTGAACATTCATCACAAATGACACGCACAACAATAATCTAAATAACACAAGATATGATGACTTCTATCTCCAAGGCATAAATCAAAGATTCCCTAAACTATAACCTGTTTGAGGAAAATAATACCATAATCAGTAATACCTAAATCCACTAAGGAGAGAACCTGTAAAATTGGTGCAAGATTCTATAAACCATATAAGTAAGGTGTATAATGTAAAATTATATCTTTAGGGAATTTATATCCTTACAATGTGACAGCAATAAAACTGCATACGTTCCGTCAAATAGTGTCAACCGTACCTTTGACCTTCACCAATCCAAATATCCTTAAGACCAATACGAGGTGCACAATTCTTTTCATATCTTGTTAAATTGTTATTACAACCGTATCAATTTTATAAGAGGTATTTGTTAACACAGTTTATATTGTGTATTAATTATACTAAACCATTTCAATCGTTATAAAAAATAAAATAAAATAAAAAGTGCAAATTTTTGTATCCAAATTTTATTAATTAATTTACTGTATACTAATTCTTGTGCTATAAATTAAAATTTCATGTAAAAGAAAAAAAAACATTTTATTAATTCTATTGAAACCATTTTAATAATTAGTGAGTCATGAGTAAATTAACAATCTTAATAATTAGTTAGTCACATTACAAAAACTTTTTAATTTTTTGTGCAATATATCTTGAATCACTCGGCTTGAGCAAGACACGTAACATGTAGTTTTGCTACATTAAAACACAAAACTATAATAGATATGATCAAAAATAAGTATTAAATTTCATTTTTTAATTTTTAATAAATGAACTTTAGGTGTAATAGAATATTAAATTTATTAAAGCTTAGTTAATAGAGTTATACAGGGAATAAACATCTTAACAATCAATAAGCAACTTAATATTTTGGTAATAGAGTTTCATTTAAACTATATTATTTTAAAAATTAATATATCTGCTTAGCATAAGCAAAAGATATATAGTCACTCGGATGAAGAAATTTGAACTTTAAATGGCATAAAAATACTAGAAAGTGTCAACTAATAAAACTACAAGGCTCTTGGCATCCAATCCACATAATCAAGCCCATTAAAACAATATCGTTTTGGAAAGTGAAAAATATAAATAAATAAAGTTAAAATTGGATATAGAACTGATAAAATGACTAAATTGAAATAAAAAATGAAAATGAAATAAAAAAAATATTAAAATTAAAGCAACAAAATGAAATAATATTGGAAGATATAATTTTTAATATATGTAATTTTTTTTATTTAAATTTTCTTCATGTAATTATCATTTTTTTTTTTTTGGTGCTAAAAATAAAAAATGATTTAAGCAAAAAGAAATAGATAACATTAAATAGTTCCTGATAATACCATTTTTTCACTTTCAATCTAGCATGGTTAATTTAGACACCCAAAAAATATGATTGCTACACGTTTAATGACTACTTGCTACACGTTTAATCTGCAATGACTAATCAATCTAAACAAACAATTCTATTGTCCAAATTCAGGGTAAGTAATAATAGACGGACCTTGCAGAAAAATATGCTTCCCATGTCCTTGCAAGTTAAACATCAACAAATAATGAATATCAAAATTATTTTTTAGTGATTGGTTACACAGTTTGTAAATGTACTTTATTAAAATTTGTAATATTTCTAACATTACTTTTAAAAAAAAATCATCGTTAAAGAAAATAATTGATTTTTACTAAGCACATGCCAATAAGTAAATTAAAACAATACTGGTTTAGGAATACACGAGTCTCACCAATTTCCTTAGCACAACCACTAAAAAATAACATCAAACTTGAATCTGACGCTTAGTTTTTTGTATACTCTCAACACTATATAAGTTCACAGCTATGCAAAACCAAATCATTTTGCACTTTTTCCATAACAAAAGGAAAGAGGGGGAAAAAAAACAATGAAATGATTTTTTTTTTATTCTAGTTTATCTTTTTTTTTTAAGTATATTTTGTTAGGTTCTAAAAGTTTAGAACAATTGGTAAATCGTGAACACAAACTTATCTAGATATAGATCTTAGAGTCTATAGGTATTATTAGACAATGCTCAAGGTGATTCAAGTCAAGATTCAAGAACATATAAGCTATAGGAAGAAGATTTCATAATCTGCCTAGTTCAATCGATCAACAAACAGGCTCGACTAATCGAGAATCGTATCTGTAGAATTTTAAGTCGGCCCAAACAGCAGTTCAAGCCCATTAAGGATTAGGGTTTCAGATTTACTTCTTCTAGTATATAAAAGAAACCCTAAGCACGTTTTTATAAGGCTTTTTAGAGAGAGAAGAGTGTGCCTCTTTTGTATCTAGGGTTTTGTACCCAAAAGCTCTCTCATGTCTTCTACCGGTGTTATTGCTTAAAGAATCTCAAGATCCGGTGTTGTAGAAGTTGCTGCCTTCTCTAGTCATCAAATGTACTGATAATCTAATCCTTCAAGGGTGGTCTTGGAGTCATAAACAGGAGAGTTTGTGTTGCTAAACCTTTGAGTGGGATCTCAAAGTCACAAGCGTGGGTGTTTGTGTTTTGCAAAGGCCAAGGAAAGAAGTAGTCCGTAAACTTGGAGCTATCATGGGGTCGTGGTAGTAAGTTTTCTACTCGAGGTAGCAATATAATGTTAGTAGTCTAAGTTCTATTGTACAAACTTCAATTCTTTCTAAGTGGATTTGTTGTTTTACCCTGAGGATAGCTAGGTTAAATCATCCTCAGGTTTTTTATCGGTTTGGTTTTCCTGAGTTATCATATCGTTGTGTTATTTATTTTTCCGCTGCTTTACATGATATGATTGTTTTGTTTTAACCTAGATCTGAATAATAAACCTAAGTATTCACTTGGTTAATTAATTAGGTTAAACAATCTAGTTTACAGGGGTTTAAAAACGGTACATATTTCATTGAATCATATTGAAAATAGTCAACCATAAGTAATCCCCCCTCCCCTTTTTTTTTCTACCAAATGGAAATTGAGTATGATGTTGGCTCCGACATTGTATACATGAAATTGAAAATGCAACACCAAATTGGACCTTCCCGATTTTTTTGATGGACTAAAAGACTATTAAAATTTAAAACACAAACAGCAAGATTACAAGGCATTAGATAGAATCGTTAACTTGACTGTCTAGCAAGATGGTATTAGAGATGGCGTTTTGATTCTCCAATGGGTGTGTTTCTCAAAAAAAAAAAAATTCCAATGGGTGTCATTGCACTTGGAATTCAACTTTTATTAATTGTTGTAGATCATGTACTTGAAATTTAACGGTTAGATTTTTTAATGAGTGTCACTGCACTTGAAATTCAACAGTTAAATTTTTTAAACTACAGTTAGTTTTGTAGCCTTAGATTACAACCAGTTTTGCAATTAAATTTCGTCATTTTCTAAACTAATTTTCTTAAGGCATCAATTAACAAAATCCTGTTATTATTTATGAAATGTAATTCCACTAATCTTCAACATCCGTGCGCACCCAACCTCTTTTAAATACAAGCGTCTCTCTCTTTATTTGATTCTTTATTTCATTAGCATTACCCAAATATTAATGGTTTGTTATTAAAAAGTTAGCAGTAATTGATTGAAATGTCTAACTTTAAAGCGACAACTAGCTTGTCATTCGTGCTTGAAGTACAATGATAAATTCATTCATAGTCATTACCAGTGTCCTTTGTTAAAATGGAATCTCCAACCTTATGGTGAGTATATTTTCAAGGTTCGATCAGTATTTTCAATCATTGTTATTAATACCGTTCCGTTCCGGCCGGAACGGCCGGAAAATTTCGTACCAGTCCTTAAACCGGTACGAATCACCCTTTGTTCCACCTCAGACCAAATTTCGGTTCGTTCCGGCCCGTTCCGGCCATTTCGGACTGTTTCGGTGAATTTCGGCCGGTAAACATATTTCGGCCGGTACTGAATCTACTGATAAATGCAGAAAAATTTCACCATTTCAAGTTTTAATAGCTGTTACCTGAATAGAGCCACCCATCGCAGTTCATCTCACTTCATCAGTAGCCTCAGCAACTTGGCGTTCTTCGGTTCTTCTTTTCTTCTGCACTTCGTCCTTTCCGATTTCTTCTTTTCTTCTGCACTTCGTCCTTTCCGTTTTCTTCTTTTCTTTGTACATTTTCTTAGCTGTCTGCCTGTCCGCCCATTTGTTTACTCAGTTACCCTCCACTTTTTTTCATTGAGCTTTGTGTTTTGGCTTTTCTGTTCCAATTTTTTAGTTTTGTGAGACACTCCACGTGACTAGCATTATAATAATACAATTCAAAAGGAAGGTTAGTAGGTTGCAGGCTTTGCGTCTTTTCCATCCTCTGTGATTTTTTTTTTGGGTCTAGTAAATATTATTGTTATTACAAACTTGTTAGTTATTGTAATAATAATTATTAATATTAAATATGGGCATGTAGCTTTAAGATTCATGGTCATTATTACAGGTTTGACCAAAAATATGTATCAAAATGGTATATATATATATATATATATTATGATGGTACATCCGAAATAATACACCGGTATTTACCGGTATTGACCGGTATCGAAATATTTCGTTTCAATGAACAAACCGAAACGGGATCCGAAACGGTATTTATAACATTGTTTTCAATTAACAAATACATTTATTTAAACGATTTACATATATTATGTATGTGTGTGTCAGTGTGTGTGGTTATTTAAACGATTTACATATATTATAAGTAACTAAATGAGTTTAGTATTTTTAAATGAGAGATTTTAAATGTGGTTATTTAAAAAAATTTGCAAGTACTAAGATTTGGATATACTTGATATTATTAAATTTTGTTGTCAACCATACGGTTGAGGCGCCAACTTAAAAAAATAAAAAATAAATAAAAAAAAAGATCAAATTTATATCTTAAACTAATTAAGGATGTTTTCCGAAGTGCTTTTATTTATAGGCCAAACTAAATTTTAGTAAAATACAATTGTGGGAAACCAGGAGGTTTTGAACCTCCACAAGCTGCACCATATATCAAACTAATCGCTAACCCGTGTGATGCACGGGATAGTTAAATAAATATTTAATTAATCAACCTCACATTAAAAGAAAAAGCTAGTAAAATAAATATTTAGTTAATCAACCACATTAAAAGAAAAAGCTAAAAGAATCAGGGAAAGCCTGATTTGCCCACCAAGAAAAAGCTAAAAAGGAAAAAAAAAACTATTTTTTTTGAAAAAAATTTAATGTTGAAAACTAAAGCAACATTAAGACAATGGGAAATCTATTTGCAAAGGATTGCAACCTTTGTATGTTACATGGCTCAAGGTCAAATTCCAAATTCAAATTTGAAACAATGAAAACATACTTCATATTAATTGTAAATCAGTCTCACTACATAAATTCACTTTTTGCTCTAATGTATTTTGTAGATCAAATACAATCAAAAGAATTCCAATAAACGCTATTGCCACATCTATATTTGTTGTAGGCATTTAATTTACATAGAAGCCAATAGCAACCGCAATAGCTATCACAGTTGCTCGATGCTATGACAATCTAGATCCAAACATTCTCCTTCTAAAATCTCATCTCTTTTCTTTAAACCTGCACATCAAGCTTTGTGAACATGCATCCCCTTCATCTTCATTGAAGAACAAAAGAAAATGAAGTTGATAGCTTTATATTTATTGGCTACTTTGCAAAGGAACACCACTCCTTCAACTGATGACGTAAGTGTAGCCTATACATAATAATCATCAAAGGCAATGGTGGAATTAACCAAAACTCAATTACAGATCTGAAAATAACATGTATACATATACCATATAAGAGCTTACTGCTCACTGATAATTGTCCACAAAGCCGCAAGAAAAAATAAAAGAAAATAACAACAACAACAACAAAATTCGCTTTACAAATTAATGCCAAGTGCACGTTCTTCCCAAATGATCTCTTAGGCAACACCTTTTATGTTGACCATAGAGTAACCCAATTTCCTAAATCAAAACCAATCCACCACAACATCAAAACCTAAGTCATATTTAAAATCCAAATTTTCAAAAGGGAAAACAAAAACCTTACCAATGGATATATATAAAGGGTTGTATATAGAAATGGACCAAAATTAGGGTTTCAACCACTATAAAACCAATTCTAATTCAAAACCAAATCTACCACATGCGATTACATACAATGCATTTAGTGAGTCATTGTGGTGTAATGCATGGACTTGTTTAATAAAATATGTCAAAGTATTTGTGTGGAATTGGGGGAAGGAGAAATAAATTGAAAGCAATGGGATAATGTTACTATATTATTTTCTCGGACACCTACCATGCTTGGTTAGTTAACAGTCAATAACATTTTTTGTTATAATGTAGGATGAGAGCACAGGTGGTGTTTCAGTGTGTTAGCAATTCCTATGACAACTAAAACCAAGAGCCACAAACCATGAAGTTGACTAAAATAATGCGAGAGTATAACTATCAAATTCTAAATAAATAAATAAAAAGCAAGAGGGAGTGAGATTTTTTTTTTCAAGCAGGCAGTGTACATGTTCTAAATGGGAATGAAAAGATTCTTTGCAGTACAGCTAACACGCCATGATGTACAAGTTGTAAATGGGAATAGTTTTGTCATTCCCATTTAACACATTTTATTGTTGATATTGTTAGGTGTATTGGAGGCGTGTTAGAGCATGTTTCAATTCCCATTTAACTCATTTTGTTCTCTCTCTTTTTTTTTTCTTTTTTTTGCTCATTAGTCGGCCCAACAAATGCTATGTGACAACAATAGTCACACTTTCATACAAACTGACATCTGTACCAACTAAACCAAGTTCACGGATTGCATCAATTGAATAGATCATGAGAAAACAAATTTAATCAAACAATTAGTCAACAACAACATAAATCTATAATACAAAGAGCTAGAATTTCCCAATTCAATATAATTGAAGAAAGAAAACCTTGGATTTGAAGTGCAACCGCTAGTCATGGAGGACTCATACTCAGGCTTGCAGGAATCAATGTGACCAAATCATGCTCTGATTAGGTTTTCAGAGACCTATTTGAAAGCTTCTTAGAAGGGCCGGCATATACAAATTTGAGTAAAGCAACAGTCCCTAATTAGCACCAGATCACCTGCAAAAAACAGTGATACCATTCAAATGAAACCAAAATAACTCAACATATCAAAGTATTTAGCCTTTAGAGAGAAAGAGAGTAACAATTAAATAGCAAGGACCCAACATCACACACAATCCCAATGGGCAAACACAAATTGAATATACCAATATGAATATGTATGTGGAGCTTACATAGGTCAATCCCACATACATATAAAAGATGTATTCAATACATCTATTCAATAAGAAAATTTTAAAAAGAAAACCAAAATTCCAAAGAACTAATCAGTAAAAATCATTACTCTTAACCAAAATTCTAAATATTTACAGTTCTCTATTTACAAAACTATAACTCACAGTTCTAGTTGGGAGTTGCAATACAAATTCTCACTAACAGTACCTGTTGCAATTCAAAGATAACCCAAAAAAATCAACTTATAGCAACTAATAACCATTCAGAGTAACTTCTGGCTGAGGCGAGTCTCCATCAGCTGCCAATAACAACAATTACGAATTTTAACTTACTTTCTATAATGCAATCTACACTCAGTTACTTACTCAAAAGAGAAACTGAAATTAAATTCATTCCAAATAGTACAAACAGTGTTATCCATTAAAGCAAAGGATGTGTATTCCCCAGGTTGATCCATCCACAATATCCTTCCACTTCCTAACAACACAAACAAAAATAAACGAATTCAGCAAAAACGACTTTATTCTTCACATCTAATTTTTACCAATCCAAAATAGGGGACCTTCACAAAACAGATGTAAATTTTTTACCAAGCCTTTAATCTACACTGATTCTAATTTCAGCGAGACATTTTGTCAAACACTTAGGGTTGGCCTATTTTCACAAAGGATACCAATTCTTATATCATTCTTTCAACCATTATACCAATAAAAACATGTGCGAGAGAGAGAGAGAGAGAGAGAGAGAGAGAGAGAGAGAGAGAGAGAGAGAGAGAGAGAGAGAGAGAGAGAGAGAGAGAATATTACAAAGAGACAGAGGAAATCTAGTGAATTTGTCGAACAAAATTTGATTTTGAATAACATAGCTCTTCAAATTGATCATCCTACTATAGTTCCATCTTCATCATTCAACCTTAATCAAAACCAATAACCCAAATACCTAAATCAAAGACAATCAACCAAAAATAAAAATAATAAAAAAACCTAAATACTCCTGGTGGTAGACTAAAATAAAATTTCAGTTTACTGAGATTTTCAAACGATGTGAACTTTACATTAAAATCTTTGTTTTCCCCAAAAGAAAATACATCTTTTCTAAGCACAACTCATTTTGGCATAAAAGTAAACCACAATCAAGTGAACAAATAAGAAGTTCTCAAAACTTTAAATCAAGGCAGTTAAAAACTAAAAACAGAGTTCAAAAAATTTCATGTCCCAAATCATTTCATTAAGCAAAACATTGAAGCTGACCACATAAACACAGAAACCTAGTCACAAAATACAAAACCAACAGAACAATATAAAACACATAGCATTAATTTCAGGGAAGTTTAAATACATACATATTATGTACACATATACACACAAACAGAACACAAATATACAAACAGATCAAACAAACTCAAAAGCAAAATCAACTCAACAAATCAAATGAATAGTGAAGACCAATACCAGAAATCCAATCCAAAGGAAGAAGAAGAAGACATGGAAACTTTGCAAAAAAAAACAAAACAAAACAAAAACAAAAAACAAAACAAAACAAAAAACAAAAAAAAAAACAAAAGACAAAAAACATAAAACAAAAAACAAAACGAAAAAAAAAAAACAAACAAACAAAAAAAAAAACTTAAATTAAGACAACAGAGAAAGAGGAAAGGAAGCATCATGCCTCCAAGCCAAAGCCCCTTTTTCAGTTTGGCTCAGGAATTTTGTCAAACACTTTGAGGGTGAAGGGTTGGGGTTCTGTTCTCTTCAGCCACCCCCTCAAGTGGGGTTGTTCTGCCTCGGGGTGTTGGGGCTTCTCTGATTTCAATCAAAATACAGCCATGTATAAGTAGATATTCGCAAAACCAAACTCGAATTTCTCTACAAACTCACCCCAAACTCAAATTAGCTACCAAAAATAAAAGTAAAAATTCGATAGGGGCAAAACCCAAAAACAAACCCGTTGGTAGAAACCCAGGTGTCGACAGTGTTATGGGAGAGAAGAACTGAGGGTGAGAGAGGGAGAGAAACTGTTGTGAGTGAGAGACGGGTAGTACCGACAAATGTAGAGCTGGAGAAGGGTGGTGTCGAAGAAGGTGGAGTTGTTGAGTTATGGGAGAGAAGAGCTGATGGTGGCTTGCGTTTTAGACTGAAGGTGGAGCCGTTGAGCTGCGTTTTGCGTGTGGGGAACGATAGAGCGTGGGTTTGCATTTTGGAGGAAGGAGAAGGCAGAGCAGGAAAAGGTTGCGTGTTGGGGAACGACAGAGCAGTTTTTCAGGTTTTAGAAAAGTATTTTGTGTTTATGTTTTTATTTTTGGTTTTAGAAAAGTTTTTTTTTTTTTTTTTATGGGTTTTTCTTTTAAATATTGTACTGCCGTGCAAAATTGTAGGAGTTTCAAAAATTTCGGTTTTATATAAATATATTGATGTAGGAACTGTTTACAAAATATATTTTTTACTAACATCTCAAGTTTAAAAGACTCGATTTTTATGGTCTGATCACGTTTGATGTTGCATTTTTTCCACGTGTTGTTTACTTAGAAATCGAGTCTTTGAGACTCGATTTATAAACAAAACAACTATAATGTTTTAAGCACACTGCCTTTACACAAGAAAGAGAGAGAAAAAAAAAACCCCCAAAAACTACAAAGATCGAGATCAGAGTGGCTTCAGACCAGTATCGATGGCTTCAACTCGGTGTGGGCTGTGTGTGGTCGTGGGTGTGGGTGGCCGTCGGTGGTCGTGGCTAGCCGTGGGTTGGGTTCAGATCGCTGTGGGTCACCGTGGGTTGAAGGTGTAAAGGTTGTCCTCTTCGCTGGGTGCTTCCTTGTTCTTCTGGGTAAGTTTTTGTTCTTCTGGGTTTTTTTTTTCTCTAATGAGATGAGAAGGTGTAAAGGCCTATGTGCTTAAAACTATAAAGGCTTATAAATCGAGTCTTAGAGACTCGATTTCCAGGTGGACACTGCGTGGAAAAAATGCCACATCAGACGTGATCAGACCATGAAAATCGAGTCTCTAAGGCTCAATTTATAGCCCAAAATCGAGTCTCTAAGACTCGAGATGTTAGTAAAATATATACTTTTAAAACTGTGCCTACTAACTATATTGTTTGGGAAACGGGCTTAATTCCCAATTTTGGCCTCAAGAGGATACCTTATTTCTTATTTGCTGGGTGAGTGGGTCCTTTACAATGTGCTAAATGTCTAGCATTAATTTTTTTCCCCAAAAAAAAAAAATGTCTAGTGTAAATGTCATAGGTTAATTATTTTTATAAGCTGATGGTCCTAGATAGACAGAGACAAATATATCCACTATAGGTATCAACATGAGTTTCTCCACAAAAAAAAAAAAAAAAAGAAGTATCAATATGAGTGAATCTTTTTTTTTTTTTTTAGAAGAAGATATGAGTGAATCTAGATCTAAAGTATATGGGATTATTATGATACTTGTGTTTATAAGGAGTTTTTAGTTTTAAAAATCTGAGCCAGATAATCTGATTTTTTTTCACTTTGAAAACTAGTTCTTTAAATTAAAAAAAAAAAATAGAGTAACCCATCCAGTAGTAGTAGTAGTAGTAGTAATAATAATAATAATAATAATAATAATAATAATAATAATAATAATACTGTAACTCACAAGAGATTAAATTTTCTATGCCTTTGACAAGTGACAACAGTTCCACAAACCACAATTCACGCTAGTTAATAGAGTGGCCCACAAGACCTTTATTTTCCATGTCATAAGCCAAAGACTTTTTGAAACATTTTACTAGGTTAAAGTCTTTTCTAAGATAATGAGAGCTAAGAAGCTAAAGAAAAGCCCAACCCATAAAATACGCTAATACTAGGGATTAGAATTGGGTTGTGGTTGATAATCGTGGTTATGGTCTCCCCCTGGGTTGAACCAGTTAGAAATTAATTCATTACGAAAAACTGTTGGAAGAAGAATGAGATTAGTGTTAGTTTCTCTGCTCAAAAAAGAAAAAAAGAAAAAGATTAGTGTTAGTTTCCTCCCTTCAAAGAAAGTAAACACTAATTTGATACTTACCAAGATAATTAACACAATTTCTCCTAGTTCAATCTAACATGAATCGTGGGTTCCAGTTAGCTCAACTAGTAAAGCCTTTGATGGCAGAATAAGAGATCTGGGATTTAATCCATGTTTACACCAAAAACCAATTGATGTCTTGGTCTGATGATAAAGAGCTATCATCAGGAGCAGATGCCATAGGTTATGACTCTCCAAAAAAGAGAAAAATCTAGCATGAATCTTTAGCAAATAGTTATGTAGTCCAGAAGTCATGCTAGCTAATAGTTGGACGATGATACCATTAATTTCCAAGTCTAAATTGAATTTTTGAACACTAATCAAAGACTGATTCAATATAATTAGGAATTAAGTCTTCTAACAGAATCACATGTTTTGAAGTCTATTGGATAATTCCATAGTTATAACAAAGGAGAAGGCTTTGAATCATGGAGACACTAGGAAGTTTCAACTAATTGAGCTATAAAAATCTAGGCATGGGTTTTGAAGTATATTCTCCCATAACACATGTTTTCAAGTTTGAATGAATTTAGAGAATCAATGACTTGAAAAGAGTAGTTGTATATCATCAAACAATTATATATCTCAAAAGTCACGCTAGTCGATAGTGGGACCAAGTGGCCATTACTTTCCAAGTCTAAATTTATTTTAAAAACACTAATCAAAGACTTCTTGCTATCAGGATTAAAGCCTTCTCTAATAGTACCACATGCTTTGAAACTTACCAAGATAATTAACACAATTTCTCCTAGTTCAATCTTGCATGAATCATGGGTTCCAGTTAGCTCAACTAGTAAAGCCTTTGATGGTAGAATAAGAGATCTGGGATTTAATCCCTATTTACACCAAAAACCAATTGGTGTCTTGGTCTGATGATAAAGAGCTATCATCAGGAGCAGATGCCATAGGTTATGACTCTCCAAAAAAGAGTAGCATGAATCTTTAGCAAATATTTATATAGTCCAGAAGTCATGATACCATTACTTTCCAAGTCTAAATTGAATTTTTGAACACTAATCAAAGACTGATTCAATATAATTAGGAATTAAGTCTTCTAACAGAATCACATGTTTTGAAGTCTATTGGATAATTCCATAGTTATAACAAAGGAGAAGGCTTTGAATCATGGAGATACTAGGAAGTTTCAACTAATTGAGCTATAAAAATCTAGGCATAGGTTTTGAAGTATATTCTCCCATAACACATGTTTTCAAGTTTGAATGAATTTAGAGAATCAATGACTTGAAAAGAGTAGTTATATATCATCAAACAATTATATAGCTCAAAAGTCACGCTAGTCGATAGTGGGACCAAGTGGCCATTACTTTCCAAGTCTAAATTTATTTTAAAAACACTAATCAAAGACTTCTTGCTATCAGGATTAAAGCCTTAGACCTCAAATAAGTAGGACATTCAGACTTTAAATGACCATACCCTTGACAACCATAACATTGTTGTCCCAAAGAATTATTAGAAGATTGACCTACTTTCTCCTTAGGTTTTTCAATGTTATTAACCTTAGTGGGTTCATTCTTCCTAAAATTTCTAGGTTCAACAGTGTTCTTACCTCTTGCCCTTCTGTTATTATTCCTCAGAAAGTTTCTAAAGTTCTTGGCAAGATAGGCAATCTCTGTAGCAGAGAGTTCATCATCAAATCCACCATCATCAACATCATCAACAGACTTAAGAGCCATTGATTTGGATTTGTTAGTCTTGGGGAGGTCTAACTCATAGGACTGAAGAGATCCTACAAGTTCATCCACAGGGATGGAGTCCACATCCTTACTCTCAGTGATGGCAGTCACTTTGGGTCTAAAATCCTCAGTCAAAGATCTAAGAATCTTCCTAACAATTTTAGGTTGATCATAGATTTCACCCAAATTATAAGCAAAATTAACAATATCATTTAATTTAGCATAGAATTCATCAAAGGATTCATCATCATTCATTCTAATGCTTTCAAATCTAGAGGTTAATTGCTGCAACTTATTAATTTTAACTGCCTTCGTGCCTTCATGCACAGTCTGGAGGATTTTCCAAGCAGTATGAGCAACCTCAACATTAGAGATTCTCTTAAATTCCTTCATGGAAACAGCATTAAAAATAGCATTCATAGTTTTGCTATTAAAAGCGGCTGCCTCCTTTTGAGAAGTTTGCCACTCACTCATAGGAGTAGTGGGCTTCTCCCATCCGTATTCAACGGAATTCCAAACTCTCTCATCTATGGATTTCAGGAAAGCTTTCATCCTTACTTTCCAATATGCATAGTTGTTTCCATCAAAGTGAGGTGGAACAACAAGAGAGTGTCCATGTTCCATGACAACAGGGATCAAGGATCAGCTAAAAGATCAAAGGATCAAAAACAAAAGCTACCCGCTCTGATACCACTTGTCAATTCGTTTAGACCCCTTAAACCCAACAGATTAACCTAGTGAATTAGCCAAGTGATTAACTTAGGTAATTTAATTAAACTAGGTTAACACAGATAAACAAAAATAACAAAAATAACAAAAATAACAAAGCAGCGAAAAATAAACAACACAAAGATCTGATGACCCAGGAAACCACACCGGTAAAAACCTGGGGAGGATTTGACCTAGCTATCCTCAAGGTAAACTGAATCCACTATGAAAGAATTGAAGTTTACACGACAAGACTTAGACCACTAACATCTTGTTGCTACCCAAGTGTAGGAAACTTACTACCATGACCCCATGATAGCTCCGAGATCCACGGACTCCTTCTTTCCGGAATTCTTCAGCAAATCTACAAGCGCACCAGCTTGTATATCTTTGTGCTCTATTGATTCTGCAACTGTATTGATCTACACAACTCTTGACATAAATCTCAAGTTTGTAAACCCTAAGTGTATGTGAAGGTAAACACCTCTAGATCTCACAGAGAGATTCACAAACACAGCAAAACAGAACTCTAAAAACGTGGCTAGGGTTTTCCCTTATATACTTAGGGCAAAACATAAAACCCTATACATTAAAACGGGCTTGGGCTGAGTTGGAATTTTCTGCAGAAAAACGTTCTGCACGATTTTCGATCGATCGAGTCTAATTTTCGATCGATCGAGTCATACAGAGAGTGAACAGTACTTCTGCATAAAAACTCGATTCCAACTTTACAATAAGACCCATACTTTGAGCAAGTCTAACACACGACTAGACATTGTTTTGATCATGGTTTGCCAACATACAAAATGAAGTTCTAAATACATTAGTTCCTAATCTTTAGAACCTAACAGTGCTGATGATCTAAACCTTCAAGGGTGGTCTTGGAGTCACAAACAGGAGAGTTTGTGTTGCTAAACCTTTAAGTGGGATCTCAAAGTCACAAGCGTGGGTGTTTGTGTTTTGCATAGATTAAAGAAAGAAGGAGTCCGCGGTCTCGGAGCTATCATGGATTCGTGGTAGTAAGTTTTCTACATAAGATAGCAATAGGATGTTAATGGTCTAAGTCGCTATTGTGTAAACTTCAATTCTTTCTAGTGGATTTGCTATTTTACCTTGAGGATAGCTAGGTTAAATCATCCCCAAAATTTTTACCAGTTTGGTTTTCCTGGGTCATCAGTTCTTTGTGTTCCTTATTTTCCGTTGCTTTATTGTTTATAACTATTTGTGTTTAACCTAAATCTGAATAATAAACCTAAGTATCCACTTGGTTAATTAATTAGGATAAACAATCTAATTTTACAGGGGTCTAAATTCTTACACAAGTCTAAATTAAATTTTTAAACACTAATCAAAGACTGATTCAATATAATTAGGAATTAAGTCTTCTAACAGAATCACATGTTTTGAAGTCTATTGGATAATTCCATAGTTATAACAAAGGAGAAGGCTTTGAATCATGGAGATACTAGGAAGTTTCAACTAATTGAGCTATAAAAATCTAGGCATGGGTTTTGAAGTATATTCTCCCATAACACATGTTTTCAAGTTTGAATGAATTTAGAGAATCAATGACTTGAAAAGAGTAGTTGTATATCATCAAACAATTATATAGCTCAAAAGTCACGCTAGTCGATAGTGGGACCAAGTGGCCGTTACTTTCCAAGTCTAAATTTATTTTAAAAACACTAATCAAAGACTTCTTGCTATCAGGATTAAAGCCTTCTCTAATAGTACCACATGTTTTGAAACTTACCAAGATAATTAACACAATTTCTCCTAGTTCAATCTAGCATGAATCGTGGGTTCCAGTTAGCTCAACTAGTAAAGCCTTTGATGGTAGAATAAGAGATTTGGGATTTAATCCCTGTTTACACCAAAAACATATTGGTGTCTTGGTCTGATGATAAAGTGCTATCATCAAGAGCAGTTGTCATAGGTTATGACTCTCCAAAAAAGAGAGAAATCTAGCATGAATCTTTAGCAAATAGTTATATAGTCCAGAAGTCATGCTAGCTAATAGTTATATAGTCCAGAAGTCATGATACCATTACTTTCCAAGTCTAAATTGAATTTTTGAACACTAATCAAAGACTGATTCAATATAATTAGGAATTAAGTCTTCTAACAGAATCACATGTTTTGAAGTCTGTTGGATAATTCCATAGTTATAACAAAGGAGAAGGCTTTGAATCATGGAGATACTAGGAAGTTTCAACTAATTGAGCTATAAAAATCTAGGCATGGGTTTTGAAGTATATTCTCCCATAACGCATGTTTTCAAGTTTGAATGAATTTAGAGAATCAATGACTTGAAAAGAGTAGTTGTATATCATCAAACAATTATATAGCTCAAAAGTCACGCTAGTCGATAGTGGGACCAAGTGGCCATTACTTTCCAAGTCTAAATTTATTTTAAAAACACTAATCAAAGACTTCTTGCTATCAGGATTAAAGCCTTCTCTAATAGTACCACATGTTTTGAAACTTACCAAGATAATTAACACAATTTCTCCTAGTTCAATCTAGCATGAATCGTGGGTTCCAGTTAGCTCAACTAGTAAAGCCTTTGATGGTAGAATAAGAGATTTGGGATTTAATCCCTGTTTACACCAAAAACCAATTGGTATCTTGGTCTGATGATAAAGAGCTATCATCAGGAGCAGATGCCATAGGTTATGACTCTCCAAAAAAGAGAGAAATCTAGCATGAATCTTTAGCAAATAGTTATATAGTCCAGAAGTCATGCTAGCTAATAGTTGGACCATGATACCATTACTTTCGAAGTCTAAATTGAATTTTTGAACACTAATCAAAGACTGATTCAATATAATTAGGAATTAAGTCTTCTAACAGAATCACATGTTTTGAAGTCTATTGGATAATTCCATAGTTATAACAAAGGAGAAGGCTTTGAATCATGGAGATACTAGGAAGTTTCAACTAATTGAGCTATAAAAATCTAGGCATGGGTTTTGAAGTATTTTCTCCCATAACGCATGTTTTCAAGTTTGAATGAATTTAGAGAATCAATGACTTGAAAAGAGTAGTTGTATATCATCAAACAATTATATAGCTCAAAAGTCACGCTAGTCGATAGTGGGACCAAGTGGCCATTACTTTCTAAGTATAAATTTATTTTAAAAACACTAATCAAAGACTTCTTGCTATCAGGATTAAAGCCTTCTCTAATAGTACCACATGTTTTGAAACTTACCAAGATAATTAACACAATTTCTCCTAGTTCAATCTAGCATGAATCGTGGGTTCCAGTTAGCTCAACTAGTAAAGCCTTTGATGGTAGAATAAGAGATTTGGGATTTAATCCCTGTTTACACCAAAAACCAATTGGTGTCTTGGTCTGATGATAAAGAGCTATCATCAGGAGCAGATGCCATAGGTTATGACTCTCCAAAAAAGAGAGAAATCTAGCATGAATCTTTAGCAAATAGTTATATAGTCCAGAAGTCATGCTAGCTAATAGTTGGACCATGATATCATTACTTTCCAAGTCTAAATTGAATTTTTGAATACTAATCAAAGACTGATTCAATATAATTAGGAATTAAGTCTTCTAACAGAATCACATGTTTTGAAGTCTATTGGATAATTCCATAGTTATAACAAAGGAGAAGGCTTTGAATCATGGAGATACTAGGAAGTTTCAACTAATTGAGCTATAAAAATCTAGGCATGGGTTTTGAAGTATATTCTCCCATAACGCATGTTTTCAAGTTTGAATGAATTTAGAGAATCAATGACTTGAAAAGAGTAGTTGTATATCATCAAACAATTATATAGCTCAAAAGTCACGCTAGTCGATAGTGGGACCAAGTGGCCATTACTTTCCAAGTCTAAATTTATTTTAAAAACACTAATCAAAGACTTCTTGCTATCAGGATTAAAGCCTTCTCTAATAGTACCACATGTTTTGAAACTTACCAAGATAATTAACACAATTTCTCCTAGTTCAATCTAGCATGAATCGTGGGTTCCAGTTAGCTCAACTAGTAAAGCCTTTTATGGTAAAATAAGAAATTTGGGATTTAATCCCTGTTTACACCAAAAACCAATTAGTGTCTTGGTCTGATGATAAAGAGCTATCATCAGGAGCAGATGCCATATATTATGACTCTCCAAAAAAGAGAAAAATCTAGCATGAATCTTTAGCAAATAGTTATATAGTCCAGAAGTCATGCTAGCTAATAGTTGGACCATGATACCATTACTTTCCAAGTTGTTAGGTTCTAAAAGTTTAGAACAATTGGCAAATCGTGAGCACATAAGAACATACAAGCTACAAAAAGAAGATTTCAGAATTTGCCTGATTCGACCGATCGAAAAACAGGCTTGATCGATCGAAAGTCGTATCTACAGAATTTTAAGTTGGCCTAAACAACAGTTCAAGCCCATTAAGGATTAGGGTTTCAAATCTACTTCTCCCACTATATAAAGGAAACTCTAAGCACGTTTTTTACAAGGCTTTTTAGAGAGAAAAGAGTGTGCCTCTTTTGTATTTGGGGTTTTGTTCCTAAAATCTCTCTTATAACTTCTACCAGTGTTGTTCCTTGAAAAATCTCAAGATCCGGTATTGCTGAAGTTGCTGCCTTCTCTAGTCATCAAAGGTGCTGATGATCTAAACCTTCAAGGGTGGTCTTGGAGTCACAAACAGGAGAGTTTGTGTTGCTAAACCTTTGAGTGGGATCTCAAAGTCACAAGCGTGGGTGTTTGTGTTTTGCATAGATTAAAGAAAGAAGGAGTCCGTGGTCTCGGAGCTATCATGGGTTCATGGTAGTAAGTTTTCTACATGAGATAGCAATAAGATGTTAATGGTCTAAGTCGCTATTGTGTAAACTTCAATTCTTTCTAGTGGATTTGCTATTTTACCTTGAGGATAGCTAGGTTAAATCCTCCCTAGGTTTTTTACCAATTTGGTTTTCCTGGGTCATCAGTTCTTTGTGTTCCTTATTTTCTGCTGCTTTATTGTTTATGACTATTTGTGTTTAACCTAAATCTGAATAATAAACCTAAGTGTCCACTTGGTTAATTAATTAGGATAAACAATCTAATTTTACAGGGGTCTAAATTCTTACACAAGTCTAAATTGAATTTTTGAACACTAATCAAAGACTGATTCAATATAATTAGGAATTAAGTCTTCTAACAGAATCACATGTTTTGAAGTCTATTGGATAATTCCATAGTTATAACAAAGGAGAAGGCTTTGAATCATGGAGATACTAGGAAGTTTCAACTAATTGAGCTATAAAAATCTAGGCATGGGTTTTGAAGTATATTCTCCCATAACACATGTTTTCAAGTTTGAATGAATTTAGAGAATCAATGACTTGAAAAGAGTAGTTGTATATCATCAAACAATTATATAGCTCAAAAGTCACGCTAGTCGATAGTGGGACCAAGTGGCCATTACTTTCCAAGTCTAAATTTATTTTAAAAACACTAATCAAAGACTTCTTGCTATCAGGATTAAAGTCTTCTCTAATAGTACCACATTTTTTGAAACTTACCAAGATAATTAACACAATTCTCCTAGTTCAATGTAGCATGAATCGTGGTGTTACTCATTTTCATGAGTTAAGGGTATCTGGCATATCAATGACTTAAAAAGAGCTGCGATTATTTTCACCCACACAAAATCTTAAGAGATAAAGTTACTAATTAAACTTTTCTTACTTGTTATTTTGGAAGACTATGTCTTTCCCATAAGTCCACTCCCCCCCAGTAACTTATTAAAATATAACAAATGTATATATGTATACATATTTAGAAAAAGCTAGTGCATATTAAGGAAGATCAATCCAAACAATCATGCATTATAATGTTTAAGTTGCATCAATTATATTTTTGTTAGCAGTTTATCATTTTTCTGTAATACACTTTATTACTCTAAACAAAAATGTAATACAATTTATAGTATCTTTAAAATTTTAGTAATAAGAGAATCAAAGATTAAGAAATAGAAATAACATTAGGTATATAAGAAAAAAAAAAAACAGTTCTACTTAAGGAAAATAGGAAAGATGATTGTTTGCTACGCCATTGTATGCATGAAATACAATACCAAATTGGATCCTTTAGAACCACATTTTTTGAAGTCTTTTGGATAATTTGATAGTTATAACAAAGGAGGGAGAATTTGAATCATGGAGACTCTGAGAGGTGTCAACTCTACAAACATTTTGGCACAAGTTTTGAAGTATATTCCCCCGTAACAGTACAAGTTTTCAAGTATGAATGAATTTAGAGAATCAATGACTTAAAGTTTTTAGTTGTATAACATCAAACAATTATATAGTTCAAAAGTCACGCTAGTTGATAGTGGGACCATTCGGCCATTACTTTCCAAGTTTAAATTTTCTTTTATGAACAATAACCAAAGACTTATTGCAAAGATATTAGAATTGAAGTCTTCTAATAGTACCACCTGTTTTGAAGTTTTTTATTTATTTTTTTTTTAATTTAATAGTTATAACAGGGGAGGGACGATTAGAATCCTTGATGTCTACATTGATAGTTATATCTAATTATAATACAATATCTTTTCAAATAAAGCAACGTAACAGTAAATAAATTTTAATTTAGGTTCGATTAAATTTCCTTGAACAAATTTTAATTAATAGGTATATTCTACTCTAAAAGTTCCCTAATTGACTTTTTATTTATTAATACTTATTAAATGAAGGCTAAATTACAAATTACACCTCTAACTTTGACTTGTTTTTAATTCAATTCTTTAGGTTTTACTCTTTTTCATTTCAGTCTCTTAACTTTCATTTGCTTTCATTGTATTCCTTCTATCCAATGCACATTGGACAATATTAAGCTAATAGCAAAATTGGACAATATTGACAGAATTACTAAACTAAAAACATATTTAAGTTTAAGATTGAAAAAACAAATGAAACTTAAATGACTAATTTGAAAATAAGTTCAAGTTGGAGGATGTAATTTGTAGTTAAACTTAAATAAATATGTTTTACATAAAAATAAAAGTTCTTGATCATTACATGGGATGTTGATGAGTAGATAAATAGATATGTAATTATAGTCCATCTTTATTTTTATTTCATTTGAGGAAAAAGTAATCAATGACGTAAAACTGACCTAAATATCATGATTGCTACACGTTTGATAATTGCCATACATTTAATCTGCAATTATGCAATCTACATCAAACAATTATTATATAGTCCAAAGTTTTAAGATTATAACTTTCCAAGTTTTTGAAAGTTTTAAACAATGACCAAAAGACTATCGAGGTTTTGAACAATGACCAAAGACTAGGTGACAAAGTTTTCATGATTAAAGGTATCTAGCATATCAATGACTTAAAAAGAGGCGCGATTATTTTCTTCCACACAAAATTTTAAGAGATAAAATTACTAATTAAACTTTTGTTACCTGTTATTTTGGAAGACTTTGTCTTCCCCATAAGTTCACTCCCCCCAGTAACTTCTTAAAATAATATTAGAAAGGTATGTATACATATTTAGAAAAAGCTAGTCCATATTATGAAATATCAATCCAAACAATCATGTATTGTATTGTTTAAATTGGACCAATTACATTCTTGTTACTAGTTTATCATTTTTTTGCAATACACTTTATTACTCTAAACAAAAATGTAGTACAATTTATAGTATCTTTAAAATTTTAGTAATAGGGGAATCAAAGATTAAGAAATAGAAATAACATTACGTACATAAGAAAAAAAAAATAGTTCTACTTAATGAAAATAGGAAAGATGATTGTTGGCTATGCCATTGTATGCATGAAATACAATACCAAATTGGATCCTCTAGACCTTATCACTTTATGTTCAACTTTTATTAAGATATTTTTTTTTTTTTTTTTTTGCTGAGATTATTAAGAAAGTTTCTGCTTTTACAATGATCTTAGATACAATGTTCCTAAGGGTGTTTTTTCACAAGTGCTTCCACTCTACTAAAGTAAACTTCCCTTTAAACCAATGGCTTGAGTACTTGCCTTTTTTATTTGTGCATTTGGCATGTGCCTAGATTACATTGATTTAATTCAATTAATAATTATGCCAAGAGGACGCCTTTCACTTATTTGCTGGGTCCTTGACAATGTGCCAAATGTGTAGCATAAATGTCATAATAAGTTAATTATTTTCCTAAACCGATGGTTCTAAATAGGCAAAGACAAACTTATAATAAAAGATAATATATATATATATATATATAATTATTTTCCTAAACCGATGGTTCTAAATAGGCAAAGACAAACTTATAATAAAAGATAATATATATATATATATATATACACATAATATATATTAATAAAAATCTATCCACTAGAGGTATCAGAATGAGTAAATTGAATTATACTTGATTATATATAGGGAGTTTTTTATACATACCTAACCCGAAAAACCTTATTTTTTGACTTTCCAAGCTGGTTATGGTCCCTTCTGATAATTGTGGCAGCCTATAAATATAGATGCATGTATCTATGACACCTCAATTCCAAAACACCCAAAATATATTATATATCCTTCTCATTTCTCTCAAAGCCAGAGCGAACATGGTACTCTTCTCTCTCATTTTCTTCCTCTTCCTCTCTCTACCTAATTCATATCTCTCTTCTTTTTCTTTTAATTCATCTACGCCTCTTTGCCTTTCCGACCAAAGCTCTGCTTTGCTCCATTTCAGAAACTCTTTTTCTGTTGGCGATTCTGATTATTACTGTTATTTGTATTCTTATAATCCTCCGAAGAATTCGTGGAAAATGGGTACAGATTGTTGTGGGTGGGATGGGGTCACCTGTGATACGATGACAGGTCATGTCATTGCCGTTGACCTCAGTTGCAGTGGGCTTCAAGGTCCCATCCATCCCAATACCACCCTTTTCTCTCTTCGCCATCTCCAAAAGCTCAACCTTGCTTACAACGATTTCCATGGCTCCACAATTTCATCTAAGTTTGGTGGCTTTGCAAACATGACGCATCTCAACCTCACTGGCTCCTCCGTTCCTGGCTCCTCCTTTGCTGGTAATGTCCCTTCCGAAATCTCCCACTTATCCAAACTGGTTTCACTTGATCTCTCTGGGAATATTGACATGAGAATAGAAACGCCTAATTTGAAAAGGCTTATTCAAAACCTAACCCATCTAACTGAACTTGTTTTATCTGGGATTGATATGTCTTCTGTTTCAACTAATTGTCTCACGAATTTGTCGTCTTCTTTAACATCTCTTCGTCTTAGTGAATGCCAATTGAAAGGGAAATTTCCAGATAATATATTCCACCTTCCAAACCTCCAGATGCTCCGTGTAGGTTACAACTACAATCTCACTGGTTCCCTTCCAACGTATAACTGGAGTACTCCTCTCAAGTCCTTGGCTCTCACTGAAACTGGATTCCTAATTAACTTACCTAATTTAATCAGCAACCTCAAATCCTTAAAACAATTGCTTATCGGTGGATGCAATTTCATAGGTTCATCGTATCCAACATTTCTTTCAAATCTCACACAAATAACTTCTTTGGACATCTCACATAATAACTTTGGTGGTCAGTGTCCATGGTCCCTCCTAAACAATACAGGACTTACTTTCTTAGATCTCTCATACAACAATTTCATAGGGCAACTTCCGGAAGTTACAACAAACTTGACCCAAATTTTCTCTTCAAATAATTCATCTAATAGTCAACTAGTCAACACGATTCCTTCCAATCTAGAATATCTCCGCTTATCTGGTAACTTATTGAATGGGACAGTACCATCTTGGGTGTATATGATACCATCTTTGCTTGAATTACGTCTTGATTATAACCAATTCACTGGGCATATTGGTGAATTCCAGCATAACTCATTGGTTTATCTAAATGTTTCCTCCAATAATTTTAGTGGCAATTTGGAGTCAAAAATATTCTCAAAGCTCAAAAGTCTTCAATCTCTTGATATGTCAAATAATCCTCACCTATCACTACACTCCTTCACATCTGCCACCAATATTTTGTCCAAAATTTACTCATTACAATTGTCTTCTTCCAACATAACCGAAATTCCACAGTTTTTACGAACTGCAGAATATATAGAATACTTAGACCTTTCCAACAACCATATCAAAGGCAATATTCCATCCTGGGTAATGGAGGTGGGGAAGGATTCATTGTATTACTTTTCAATCTCAAGGAATAATTTAACTGGACACATCCCTTCCTTGATTTGCAATCTCAGTTCCCTCAGATTCCTTGATTTCTCTTATAATCACTTGAATAACATGATTCCTCCATGTTTGGAAAAGTTAAGTGATAATCTCGAAGACTTGAGTTTACAAAGTAACAATCTTAATGGCACTGTCCCACCAACATTTGCAAAGGGATGTCAATTGAGAAGTCTGATACTCAATGGCAACCAATTGGAAGGGGCATTGCCACAATCATTGGTCCATTGTAGAAATTTGGAAGTTCTAGATTTTGGTAACAACAAGCTTAACGGCACCTTTCCTTGTTGGTTGGAAACTCTTTCAAAGTTGCGTGTTCTTATCTTGCGATCAAACAATTTTCATGGTGCCATAGGCAATTCCAAGACCAAATTCCTGTTCCCTAATTTGCGAATCATAGATCTCTCTCACAACGAGTTCCATGGTCTTTTGCCAACAAACTTTTTCATGTATTTAAAAGCCATGATGAATGCGAACGTAGACAAAGGTGAATTGAAATATATGGGTGATAGTTATTATCAAGATTCTGTGACAGTGGTGATGAAAGGGTATTTCATAGTTTTGGTGAAAATCCAAAGTCTATTCACAACCATTGATTTCTCCAACAATAATTTCAAAGGAGAAATTCCAAAGGTAATTGGAGAGCTTCGATCATTGAAGGGGCTTAATTTTTCACACAATAATCTTATAGGTTGTATGCCTCAATCGTTGGGAAATTTAACCAATCTTGAATGGTTAGATCTCTCCTCAAACAAGCTCATAGGTGAAATTCCTATACAATTGGTAGATCTCACAATGCTAGCATTTTTAAACCTATCAGAAAATTATCTTTTTGGACATATACCCCAAGGTAAACAATTCAATACCTTTATGAATGATTCTTACTATGGGAACCTTGGGTTATGTGGATTTCCAATGACAAAAGCTTGTGGCAATGATGAGGGACAACAACCATCGCCATCATCAACCATTCAAGAAGATGATTTCGAATTTGAAAATGGGTTTCATTGGAAAGTTGTATTGTTGGGGTATGGTTGTGGATTCATGTTTGGATTGGGTTTGGGTTATCTTGTGTTCTCAAGTGGAAAACCAAAATGGCTAGTGAATATTGCTTATGGAGGAAGACATAACAAGTTACGAAGATCCAAAAAGAATGCTCGTGGACGAACTCATTGAAGAAGAATTTAGTGGATACAAATACAGATTCTAGGTATATTTTTATATACTAATATATTTGAAAATATCTATTTCATAATTTTTTGCTTCCTTAAAACTGTCTTTATATTGGTAAGAAGATTCTTCATTTTTAATTTCCTTTATGCTAGTTTGGAATGGTCGTACTTGTATTAATGTGAGGCTTATTACTAGTGTTACTGGGCGCATAAGCTTCTATGCTTCCTTTAAAAAAAAAAAAAAACCTTTTATGTTTAAGGTATAGCCATACCAGAGAGTATATAGGCTACTACTATGTAACCACCACATTTTAATGCTTTATTTATGTCAGACTTCATTTAATGACCCTGCTTTATGCTCTAGTGTGAGAAGAAATTTCTCTACTCCATTGCAATTCTAACCACATCTTGTGGTCAGGGTATTTTTTTTTTTTTTTTAAATGGGCAACTTCACTGCTTAGTTGCAGCTTCAAATAATCGGGTTATATTCTATTACATATTTCAATTGTTATTATTATTACATCCTTGTAATATTACCTTCCTTTTACAAAATAAAGATCTTGTTGGTTGGATTGCATGAAGAGTGGTTTTTTTATTTATTTATTGAAGAGCAGTGTTAATTACCCTAGTGCTACCTAGGATGCTTGAAGGAGTAGACTAATTTCCTCTATATTTTCAATTAGATAAGATTCTAAAGTTACATATTGATTGTGGGGAAAGCTTAGAAACTTAATGAATTGAATATATGTCCCTAGTGATTTTTGCTGTATTGGTTTCCACAAATTGTTACATACACCTTTACTAGTTGTTTCAAGAACTTTTTGGTTATGGTTTTTCAGGTCTAAAATTTCAAAAAATTCAAAAAAAATGACATACTTTTCTTCTTCCGAATTCTGTTAAACTAACAATAAAGAACAGCTCTTAGTAATTCTTTTTGTTGGAGTGCTCTTATATACAGGCTAGTGGCCTTTTCTATCTCTCTAATAGGATGGAGGGACAGCATTCATTCATAATTTAGATCACTGGCTGACATTCCATGACCAGATGATGATAAAAAATTGTATGTTCTTATTTTTGATGTCTAATTTCTTGCCATTTATTTTTAGGTACTAATTTGTTGGTCTTAATTTTTTGTGGGATTTTCTTGGTCAAGGATGTGGTGCTTCGGTCCTTTTTTATGACAGCAATTGTTATAAAAACCATTTCAGACCTTGAGGGTTTTCAATAAAATTGATTTCATCAAGGAGGAGCTTGAAAAGGCTTGTCCAAGGGTAGTTTCATGCGCTAATATTGTTTCTATTGCCACAAGAGATGGCATTATGCTGGTCTGTTCTTGATCCTTAATCTTCCTATTCTCTCTCTCTTTAAAGATATTTTTGTTAATATCCAGAGTCCTTTAGCAACACTTTAAGGTTTAGGATTTGATGATTGTTTGTGGACAACGATTCTTGAATGAAACTTGGGTAAAATGTAAGAAACAGACTTTAAAAGAGTTGGTACCTCTTTACATTTTTTTATGTTGAGAGGAGTCTATAAAGTACATATTAGTTGTGGGGAAAGATTAGAAAGTTAATGAATTGAGAATATGTTCCTAGTGATTTTTGCTGTTTTGGTTTCGACAAATTATTAGTCACCTTTAATTAGCCAACTATTTGTTTCAAGCACTTTTTGATTATGGTTTTTCAGGTCGAAAACTTCAAAAAATTCAAAAAAAAATGGAAAAGAAGAAGAAAAAGAAAAAAATAAAAGAGAAATACTTTTCTTATTCCAAATTCTGTTAAACTGACAGTAAAGAACAGCTCTTGGGAAGTCTGATGATGTGTTTGGGCCCAAATGCAGTTAGCTGGCCACCTTTCATTGCCTGTGCAGCAGCCAGATGTTTGATGTGAAACAAAGACAAAAGGTTTGTTCCATATTTGATTTTGCCTTGACTCCTCATTTCGTTTTCTTCTTAGGAATTTAGCTGGAACATGCTTGTAAATTATTGTATTGTATGATAGCCACATAGTATCGTTGGGTCCTAGAGGGATTTAATTTTTTTGAATTAGTAATAGTGTGAAAAAAAGATTCATATACTTTGGAAATTATATGGGAACACAAAGGTAACATTTTAAATTTGCATTTTACAATATTTTTCTATTTTGTAGCAATCAAAGAGAGTAAAACATTCAATTTGTCTCAGTATAAATGTCTTTCTGGGTTTGAAGCAAGGGAACCTAAAACTGACCAACTAGTTGTTTAAGGCACTTTTTAGTTATGGTTTTTCAAGTCTAAAATGTCAAAAATTTAAAAATAAATAAAATTAAATACTTTTCTTATCCTAATTTCTGTCAAACTGACAATCAAGAATAGCTCTATATTAATAACTCTTTTTATTGGAGTTCTTTGATATAAACTACTATACATAACATCACAGGCTAGACAGCATTATTTCATATTTCAACAGACACCTAATCTTAGGCTTCTTGGCCTCTTTGATCATCTAAGGGTGCACAGAAAACTGGGATGATTGGCTATGAATTCATACAGAAACACCTCTCTGACTTCATGGGACAGGGTAGCCAAACCCAACTATAACTCCCGATTTCCTTGTTTAGATGAGAATGAGGTGCCAAGACAGTAATAGGACCACCACTTAGCCTTCTTCTTCATCCATGGCTTCATTGGAAATTAGTGAATCTGCGGTGGGGGGTGTCATATTTGCAGGCATTGTCATCTTCAATTTCATCTGGGGCAGGTTTTGGCACTCACTACCATCAGAGCTTTTTAAGGGGGAGAGAACTCCTTTTTGCCAATCAGCAATTGATGGCTAATAAGGAGTCCTCAAGATTGGTAAGGGCTTATACTTCAAATGGCTAATTAATATTTCGAATGGACTTTGCTCAGGTGATGTTGAAGATGTCAGGTCTTAATGTTCTGACTAGATCTCAAGGTCTGGTCCGACGAAACTACTCCTTGGCCTTGGTCAATTTCTAAGTGTCAGCCTGGCCATAATGACCTCTTAAGATCTCTGTTCTTTCATATTAGTTTTCATATGTTCTATTTTTTATTGTAGATGCTGTGCCTTCTAAATTTCTTGTCTGTGCTAATTTTTGAGTGTATATATAAAGGAAATGGCAGCGAATGTAGAGTCTGTAGACATTAGTTGATGCTTTTGGTTGGTATGTCTATGTTTTAGTTGGTATGGCATAGAGTGTAGACATTAGTTGAAGCAGCTCAAAGATACTGCTGGGAAAGGCTGGTATGTCTGTGTCTTAACGAAGAGTTTCTATTTTAGCTTTTCATTATATTTTCTTATGTCTTATTGGTTGCTGAGAAAAGGAAAGAGAGGAAAGCTTTGAATTTTATAATCTGTAATGCTTTTGTTTTCAAGTTAATCACTAACTCTCTCCTCAAATAGTCTTAGGTGTAAATGGGTGGAGGAATTTAGTTTTTTTAGGGTCTCAACTAATAAGATTTTTTTTCCCCCCTGCTAACAATGATTACATTCTTTTTTTGGTAAATTGTACATAGGTTTGACTTGCCTGCACAAACCATCACCCTAGAGATTCAAAAAGATCTGCATTTACTGAAGGTGTGGTGAACTCTATTTTTTTCCATGTAATTTGTTTCCACGGCACTACTTTTCAATTATGCTCAAATGATTCTCTGTAACATTTTAATTGCTTCATTGTTTTTATCCAAAAAAAAAATATTGTTTCATTTTTGAGAATTTGCTTAGTGTTTCAACTTTCAACTTGTGTGCTTTAAGGAATGTACAATTAAGCAACTTGAGTCACTGACTCACTGTCATGCAGAAATGGAATTAGGGAAATTATTTAAATGCCTCTTTGTAAATTAAGGTTATAGCTTAAAGTATAATTAAATCTTACTCTTCTACTTAAGAGATTGTTTGACTTTAGATAACTAACAAACTGGAAAATAGAAATGAAGTAGATGGTAGGGGACTTCCTATTGATGCATTTAATATGTTCTATAATATATATGCAGTCATTAGCCTTTGACTAGATCCATGTTTGGCATTCGAAAATTCTTTTCTATGTATGGAATGTAAAATTTATACTTACCAAAAAATAATTTTTGTGTAAAATTTGAGTCTAGATGGGTAAAATACCAAAATGAAACTGAAAGCTGGTTGATTTTCCACAAGTTGAACTAGAATTGATAATATTTCTGCCAATGACGCTGACAGGGTTGCTGATCTTCTTCATGCCTTGTGTAACTTGTAAGCAGCATCCTTAGGCCTTCTGTAACTTGTAAGCAACATCCTTTACCCTGCACCATACGAAGATGATTTTCCAGGGATATAAATGATATCTGTTAGTCATATACTGCCAGTTAGTTTTCTTGTAAAATGGCATTGGCATACTCAAGTATAAAAGTTGGGCTGGACTTGAAGTAATTATGATGGTAGTATCCTGGATCTTTGATTTGTTGCTTTTTCTGGGATATTTATAGTTTCAATTTCAAAATGTAGATTCAGCATCTCAACTTCACTCAAAAAGTTTTGTTTGCATCATATTGACCTGAATGCACATGATTCTAGTTGTTTACATGAAATTCATATCAAGAAGCCATCAAAACACATCGTAATTTAAGACATGCATTAAATTATGAGGGGCTCTTACTTTGACCAAAGTGAGCGATCTCTTATCATAACATGTTCCAGATATAGGACTAGACCTAATTCATCCTAGGATTTTTAGAGTTGAACACGTCTCACTCAAACAATCTCCCATTTATTTTTGAATTGTGCTGGAACTCATTTAGACTTCGTCATTATATATTTATCTAAATGATGGAAAGTTATTTGATACTACTTTAGTAATACTCTCTCCTCTCACATGAACGATGGGGCCTTCTGTGAATTTAATTCGTTGGACTTATTATGATGTATCAAGAAAATAAATTTCTATGTACTAAATAATTACAATCAAATACTCATATATAAGAACTTAATGTGAAGCTTCCTTTTTTATTATTATTATTATTAGGGGGGGAGGGGGTGATAAGGTATTGTGAAGCTTGCATATGCATGTACTGGTTATGGGTTTATCAAGATAATAGGACACTTGCTAATCGTCTTTGATGGTTCATTTGCTTGCTTGGAGTTTAGATTCTATAACTTAGGTAGGTTATTATTGATCTTTGAATTCTTGCCCGTGTTCATAATTATAGTTGAGAAGTGCCATTGATCTGAAGAGGCACTACAAGAAGGGTGATTCAAAATCCAAAACATTGCCAAGTATTTCCTGGTAAGTCTATTTGTAATTTCTAGACTAATAGTATGGTATGTGATATCTTGGAGCTGTAACTAGGACTGTGTATATTCTCTTTTGGGTGGTATATATTTTGTTATTCAGGCTTGGCTAATTCATACACCATTTGGTCTTTTGGCAATTAGATTGAGACGGTGATTGGGTCAACATCAGGCTTCTTCACAAGTAGACTAACAAAGAAGGAGAGAAAAAGAACAATTGCAACTAAGTTGTTATCTGATTGTACCCTTGCTGATTACAAGTGAGATATGCAACTCTTTATTGTGTTTGGGTGGAAAACCATATGGCCATATCACAACATTATGTGTTGAGTTTAAAGGGTAAAAGGAATGTGGTGTTGTTGTCATTCATAAAACTTTGTTCTTTTGCCTATATAGAATAGATGGTTAAGATGAATTCAGCTAATTGTTGTTTTAAATGCCATAAGAGCATGCATATCTTAGTTGTAATTTTCAAATGGACTTAAAAAGGAACTTCAGAGTTTAATCAAACATAATTTGTAAAGAAAAGAGGTATGATGTGAAGCATGGTCATCATACATAACAAAAATATAAAAACTTGAGAGAGCATATACTATTATATGGGGCAAGAGGGGGCAGGGGGGCACCAGAAAGATGACCTTGTTGTTTATGATTTGTATTTCTAGAAATTATTTCCAGCAGAAACTTCCATCTTAACTCACCCTCTTATAAGCAAAAGCTAACTTGGAGTCCTCTATTGTGCACCATACACATTTCCATTGCTACATTTAACCAAATCGGAATGATTTTGATTATATTTTAGGAAGTTGTTCCTCTGTCATTGATTATGTGAAGAGCCCAATTATTTTTATGATTATCCGTGTTTGTATTTGATTTAATTCCTTTGGGATAGCCAAAATCTCTCTATGAAATGAAGCTTTAATTTCAGTTTTTAATGTATCTTGCTTTGTTTTCCTTTTCATGTGGAAACCATTTTCAGGTAGCGCAAGGTTTGAGAGATAGAAGAAAAGAATCAACCAGGGGGAAATGAGAAATGGAAGATAAAAGGTCAGCAGTCGCAAAAGCGTGCAAAGCAAAAAAGCAATGAAATATCTTCACCATTTTTTATCATATATTTCGACATTTATAGATCTAATTGGAAAGAGTATAGTATCAAGATCAACCCAAAAAAATATTTGATAAACTATGATACTTTTACCAAGTAACATGAGAAACAGAATCCGCTGAACTGATCTATAATTCATAGCTATATTCGCACGTGCCATTTCTCTATGATGTTGGCTCCTTCCCATAGTTTTCATTATAGAGTTGATCATTATTGTTGTAATGTATAAATGCATGCACCAGGAAATAATATTTATTGATGGAAATTTTGGATTTTTATTAATCAGAACAAAGATCTTACTAGTTGATTGCTTCAAGAGTAAAGTTAAAGTTCTTTTTATTTCACATTTACTTTCAGAATAAAGCTTGTTACCTTGATGAACTTATAAATTGACTAAGTCGCTGAGCGCTTAGTACAAATAGCAACAGGCCAACACAAAAACTTGTAGCCAACTTCACCTAGGAAGCAAAGTAGACCTAAGACTAATCATGCTTATTTGAATTATGGTGTTTTTGGACACACTCGTTTCAATTATTTCAAATTATTTGAAAGTAGACTAAACACATTTTCCACATTTTGAAGAGTATACATCATAATAACATAGAGCTTTTTATTCCAGGGAGAAACAAAATAGAAAATGCATCTATTGCCTTTAAAATTAAGCGACAAATATTTTGTGTCAATAGAGGTGTTCGTATGGTAAAAAGCATTGTTTGGAATGCAGTCATTATTTCTTAGATTTAATTTAATTATTATGTGAGGATTTTTTTTTCTAAATAATTTATTATGAGGGACTTTTAAAGGGAAACTCATACCAACTACTGCAAATACTTTAGGTTTATATATATATATATATATATATATATATTTATTTATTTTAGGGCCAAATACTCTAGTTCAATTAGGCCTTTTTTTTACCCCCTCTTTCTTACGAAGGACCCTTGTTTGTTGAAGGACCTTGGGAAGTTTGATGATGTGCTTGAGCCCGGACGACATTGTTTGCCTCGGATTTTGGGACAGCAGTTATCTGGCCGCCTTTAATTGTGTGTGCAACAGCTGGATGATTGATGTGAAACAAAGACAAAAGGTTTGTTGCAATTTTTTTTTTTTTTTTATTTGCCTTAATTTTTCATTTCTTTTTCTTCTTAGGAATTTAGCTGGAATATGCTTGTAAACTGTTGTTTTGTATCATAGCCACATAGTATCATTGGGTCTTAGATGGATTTAATTTTTTTGAATTAGTAATAGTGTGAAAAAAAGAATCTTATATTTTGGAAATTATATGGGAAGACAAAGGTAACATTTTAAATTTGCAATTTCCAATAATATTTCTGTTCTGTAGCAATCAGATAGAGTAAAACACTCAATTTGACTGTATAAATATCATTTCTTCTTTTCTGGGTTTAAAGCAAGGGAACCCAAAACTGATTGGAAAGAATTAGTATCATACAGATTTGCAAGAAATGTTTGTCCAAAGATGTTTTTTGCTTAATTTTTGTCAAATCATTAAGTGACTGCCAAATTGTTCTGGAACTTTTTATTTTGATTTTTTGAGTTAAAAGCAGTAAAGCACTAATATTTTAGGCTAAGCACTATCATTTTGTTTTAAACTATTTTATATGCTTAAAGGCATGATCCTTCAGTGGCTTCTGATCTATATAATTATATATTTTTTCAAGACAATGTGTTTGTTACTGTTGTTACTTCTATTCAATACTGGGCATTGTCAGACAAAGCTGCTGATGCTTTCTACAAACTCAGCAACACCAGAGCACAAATCCAATCCCATGTCTTTGATGGTATGGATGTGTAAATGGACCTTGAGGTTGAAAGTCACTATGTTAGTCTTAATAATGAAATTAAAAGAGTCATGCCTTTACTATTACTTAAGGTCCCATGGGTCCGTATTTGTTAGGAAAATAAATAAATTCTGAGAACTCTAGGATTTTCTTACTTGATATTGGCTTTTGAAGTTTATGCTGAGAAGTACTTCTTCTCTAGCTTGATGTTGATTTTTTGAAGTTTATGTTAAAACAATTGAAATTTCTATTCTTAGTGAAACAGCTATATAGGATAATTGTTTAATTTTTTTTAATGTTCTTTATGATTTGCTTAAAGCATCATGATTAACTATGTATATGATATGCTTTGCAAAAGTGACTATATTAACAATAATGTTCATGTGGAGAGGACCATGGAGGTAATGTATCCAATGTGAATAATATGAGGACAAATGGTGGGTAGTGACAGAAAAAGAGAAAAAAATAAATTTCTTATAGTAGTTATGAAATTTTGTGCACAAAATAATGTCTTTAAGGTTGGGGAAAGTTTTTAGTCAATTTCAATGCATATGCTTGTTATGTCATAATTTCCATTGGAGACAATTTTACCTATTTGTATATCGTTTAGAGAGACTAACAGGCTTATATCCCCATTCTTCTAGTTAATAGAGCAAGTGTTCCTAAGTTGGTGTTGGATTATGTTTTTAAACAAAAGAATTAGATCGCGAAAGCTGTGGAAAAGGAACATGAAAAGGTATTTCTGTCTGCTAATCTGGTTTAGTATTTAGTCAAGTTACA
Source organism: Lithocarpus polystachyus (assembly GCA_033629205.1). Lineage (NCBI taxonomy): Eukaryota > Viridiplantae > Streptophyta > Magnoliopsida > Fagales > Fagaceae > Lithocarpus > Lithocarpus polystachyus. The sequence continues at coordinate 87,455,005 of CM066165.1, read as the reverse complement.
AGGTAAATCTGTTTCTTTTTAATATCTTTGAATTTTTAATGTCAGCTTGTGACTTTGAGATTGTTCAAATGCTCGTTGTGGACACTGAACCTAATGAATATGTGAAGAGGGCTGTGAGCAAGATAAATGCCAGCAAGTGTCATTTTGAATTGAACATTCTTTCTTGACTCTCTCTATGGGTAAATTTGGCTTCTTTTTCCCGAATACTAATTAACCTGTCATTGACCTTTTACATGTGATGAACAGCTGCAAGAATGAAGGTGGTGGCTAACAACAAGAGGCTGAAGCAGCAAAAAAATCCTGCAAATAAAACATGCCAAGGGAGCTGCTGAATCTAAATATCTGGCTGGGCTTGGTAAGCATGCCAATGTTAGGCCATTGTAGTTGGGCTGAGGGACAGTGTGCTTTCTTTCTGTGTGAGTTTACTTGGGACTACATCAAAGGATATCATGGACATGGTTCTGGTGACTCAATATTTCGTCACATTGAAAGAAATTGGTACATTGTCAGAGTACACCTCTGATTTCGTCACACACAAACCAAGAGCTTGCGAAAGACATTGCTTCACTAATTAGAGATGGCCTCGTTCAAGCAAATACCACTCAAAATTAGTGACTTTATCCCAGCATACGCATTGCATGAGTGGCTTTTCTAATGGTATATAAAATAATTGGTGCTAGTATCTAGGATTTGTTTACATTTTGAATTAATTACTTGAGTGAAGGTAGGAGTTAAGGATTGTCTTGCAAGTTGCAACTAAGCAGTGTCGTGTGTATACATGGTGTTGAACTTGGCCATAGCATTGGCTATATTCTTTTTTATAGTATGAAATGGTATTGATTTGGGTAATTTTGCGGTATCCTCTGGTGTTACATGCTATTTAGTAACAGCTGTGAAGGTTCCCTTTGGTGGGTTTGCTTTGAGAATAGACCAAAACCTTTGGTGGTCTTGGTTTTTGAGAATAGAGCAATGGACAACAATCATACTAGCCATGGAAGTAGAGAAATTCTCCTATATCTTATCAAGCCATGGTTCAAGCTCAATGTTATTGTTAAAGTTTACTTCACCATTAGTTATTTTCATAATTTGGTCAGTTAACATATTGGTGCCCCATCTAGAGAATCTAATGACAACCAGTCTTACCTTCAAGATATATTATCTCAATTAAGGTTTGAAATATTAGTTAATGGGACTAGCATATTGCATGTCGTGTGTAGTTTTTCACCTATATGGCTATAACACCCCATTTGGTGGTTTCCTCAACTCAGACCATGCGCTAGAGACGATCTTTAAAGCAACCTGTATGTATAACAAAGTCAACAATCAAAATCAATGATCACACCCAAGAGGTGGGAAAAAAGGGAAGTAAAAAACTAACATCATAGACATTAATTTACTTACTAAAGAAATTATGATAAAATTAAAATTTGCAATGTCCCTTTCTATCAACAATAAGACTCAAACTCAACGTCTACCACAAAATGGATGCGTTTTGCGCCTTCAAAAAATAAGCAAGGGCCTGCCTCTTTTGCACACAGGTGGGACTTGGGAGGAGAGGTTCCATTTGACCCAAATCTCCTTAGCTTCCAGCACAAAAGTTTAAAGAACAAATAGAACCATATCTGATCATTTTTATTCAACAGAGATACTAGCCAATTTTGTTATCCTTTCATTATTATTATTTTTTAAAATTATGTTTAAACTCTTCCCAATGGAACAGATCCTCTCCATTTTATGTACTCAAGCAAATTATTATGGGGTTTTTCAAGGGCACTTATATTCCCCTACAGCAATTACTAACTTACTAAAAGGAGCAAAGAGATTATGACCTCCTTACTAGAGCAATTTGAAGATTTTTCATTATCCTGTGTAGAAAAATTAGGCCTTTCTATTTCCTCTTTTTCATGAAGGAGCTTTCTTTCTTAAAATAAAAGGTTTGCAATGTAAACAACACACTTCAACCAAATAAATATATATATATATATATATTTTATTCCCAAGGTATGATGAAACCATTGCAAAGATCAATACACTTATATTTCTTATAGATATTCACATGTTAAAACTTTAAAACATCAATATTCTTTTCAATTCAACATTTATTTTGAGCATAACATAGGTTACGCTGACAATGAATTCGGTAAGTTCCTGCGTACATAGCACAGAAAGCAGTAGGCCAAGGCAATATGGTTGTAGTTGACTTTGCTACATGACCACAAACATGGAAAAAGGAAGGAAATGATTACACGATTTTTAAAATCCATTGGTTTTATGTCTCTTTTTTTTTTTTTTTTTTAAGAAATATTTCATTTCTAACTCACTAATAAAAAAACACACATAACAGATGGAAAAGACATCAAAATTTGAAATAGGTGGTGAAGGTATATCTTTCCTCTGCATAGAGTAGTAAACTTCAGCTAAAAGAAACTAAGGGCTGGCTTAATATATGCAAATCCAGGCATTCGTTGATACATTATCAATCCCAACAAAACTGCTACAAGAAATACCCAGAACAATACTGCTAAACTTCTTGAGAACTACTTCCAAGGCTAAAGAACTCCTATTTCACAACATAAGAGCAATCATGTTTAGAACTACAACTTGGATTTTCAAATTGATTACTTCTACCACAAAGTCCTCCGTAAAAACTGGATGTGCTTCTATAGGTAAGATGAAACAGAGTTCATTCTTTTAGATTGCGCTTTCTTTGAAATGGGGACACGCTTAGAAGGTTCTAGATGTCAGGAACATCAATATGACACTTAAGCATCTCCTTCAACATCTCCTGATAGCCAGTCAAAATCAAGTATCACTCCATAAACCATTATTATGAGAAACCTTCTAGACAGATTCATTAGAAAATGAACTTCCAAGTTTGTAATGTTGACCATTAGCAAGTCACACGTCAAACTTCTGGATTATGAAGAGGAGAGGTTGTTGCAGGGTTTGATGATTGAGACAAACCGTTTCTAGTGGGTGATAGGTGACTGTTAGTTTTGTCAGAAAATAGAAGGATTTGAGAAAAACAAAAACTAGACCAAAATCGGTGCCAAACAGAAATTGAGTTGGAAACAAAAAATGAATACTGGATTTGAGAAGAGAAAATGATTACAGAAAATGAAAATTGAAAAGAAGCCTAACAGCACCTAAAATTCCCTTTTTCTTTTCCTTTAATTGCCATTAATATCCAGGCAGAAAGGGCAATGTACCACAGATATCAAACTAATAACAGAGCATAATGGAATCCGTTAGATTCTACCAAGATTTTCAAAAAGAGCTGAGAAGATAAAACCATATACCAGCAAACAAACCAAATCTACACTTCACTTGTTCACCAAACAGTCAAAATCATTTAAAAAGACTAAGAAGAAACACCAGGTTAGGCATAATACTGAAGAAATCAAAATACATCACAGAATGAAAGGCATATATAAACCACAAATTTGTATTAGATTTCTCTATCTGCACTATCCTTATTTTTTCAAAGGAAGTAAATTACTTTTAAATGATTATGAATATTAAAATTTAGTTGCATTGATAAAACAATATATAATTTTCTGTTTAATGGCATGGAAAAATCAGACCAACTGATCCAATTACTAAAATGACAATTCTTCTAACGTTTTCTTTCATACATAGAGGCTCATGCACCTTCTTCCACATTATTTTATCCTATTAATCTTCCGCTATTTTAATCTCTATGTATAGTAAGAAGAAAAAAAAAATCTATCCCAATGTGTCCCATATGGGTTCATTTCATCTACATATGCAAAGGAATTGAAGAAAAACAGGGATTGCAGTGGCAGAGGAATGCTTCTTAGAGTACTGAAACAGCTACATACAGTTGGGTTTTAGCAGATTTTTCTTACGTCTTCTGGTTTGATTTCTTCAACTTATTCTTCTTCATCCGTGAACTTGCCTGTAAGTAATTCTATCGGTTTTTTCCATTTGGAGGCAGGAATTGAGAGGGAACAAGAAAGACTGTGAACATAGAAGTAGAAAATGGGAAACTAAACGGACTAGATTAACCAGACCAAATCCGGTGGGTTGAACGAATCAGAAGTTTTTTTTTTCCCCCATCTGTGTAACACCTTAAAATTAATTAACGAAATGAAATTAATTTTTTTATGTAATTGCAACCTAGAGTTCCATTTATTATTAAATGGCATAGAATTTCAAACTATGGCATCAACTCTATCATAATTGTTCTCGTTATTACACTAAAACATCAATCAATTTTTGGTATAAGTGGATTTGAATTCCACATCTATAATTCGACATTAAAAAATTTCCTAGTTGAGTTACCTGTAACAAAAATTAAATAAATAAATAAAAACATTAAGGAATCCAAAAGTAGAATTATAAAGACACAAATTGGAAATCACCACTAAGCCAAGAGTCTTGTAGCATAACTGGTATAAAGTGGTGTTTTCCTATAGAGCTATCCAAGATTCAAATTCCTCATTTTGCATTGTACCTACCAAAATCCAATGAATTAATTATTTAACATACATGTTTTTAAAGATTTGATAGTTGGGACTTGGGGGAGGATTTGAACCCATGATATTTTTAGTTTTTTACTAAAAACAACCGAATGTATCAACTGAGTTACAAGGTTGTTGGCTTTTCTTCTTTTTTTTTTTTTTAATAATAATTATATTGGAAAAAGCAACATTCATATTTCTAATCTCTTTTCATTTCCTCAACATTCCAAGAAACCAAGCAGAGCATAAACGATTTTACATTATAAAACCCTAAAACCCAAATTCTAACAATTGAAGAAAGAATTCTTCGAAACTCTACCTGGCGACTGAAACTGTAGCGACTCGACGAGGCCGAGTGACGCCGATGATTCCAGACTTGGTTTAGCCTCTGCGGTGCAGAATCTGAGAGGGCTGGGTGCTCTTTCCTGAACCGGTCTCTCCGATTATCACCACCACAGGGTTCCGGTCCACCATTTCTACGATTTCTCCTCAAATTGGAGGATCGGAAAGTTCACCATTGATGAACCAAACAAAGCTGTACATGTAGAGTGAAGTAAAATTTAGGGTTTAAAAAAAAAAAAATTGTTTGATTGGCTTAGCTAAGCCGGTGGTTGTACAGCCACGCTTTATGATTTGTAGTGTATACTTTTGTAACACTATTTATATATTTATTTATGAGTTACTCGTTAAAATTCTTAAGATAGTTGTTAATAAATTATTTTTAAAAAATTTTATATACTTTTTTTGAAAAGTTAAAAAATTGTCAATTTTTTTTTTAAAAAATGGTTCACTGGCAAATTGTGTTTAGAGTATTTATTAACTTTTTCCTTTATGTATTCACTAGCTTGTACATTAAGATTGAGGAATTGATTAAAATTTCGTGCAACCCGATGCAAAAAATAAAATAAAATAAAAAATTATTTTCATCATCACATTAAGATACTAATCAACTTTTGGAGTAAATGGATTCAAATTCTACATCTATAACGCAATGCTAAAAAATTTTCAGTTAAACTAACTTAACAACAACAACAACAAGAAAACCCCTTTAAATGGTCTATTATTATTATTATTATTATTATTATTATAGTTTGCGGATCAATATTACTTAACATTAAGAGCACTAACATCTGGGGATGTAAAAATATATATATATATATATAATTTTTTACATCTTCAAACGCCACTTTATCTATTTTACCATCTCATTTTACAACTCGTCACTCAACATCTCAATTTCTATTTTTACATTCAACTCATTAAAATAATATAAACTACTATCATCAAACAATAATATAAATATAAAACTACCTATCTTTCTCCTCGTCCATCTCTCCACCCTCTTCCTCTCTATCTCTCTCTTTCTCACCCAAACCCAACTCCTCCACCACCCGCTAGCCAAACCCAAACCAAGCCAACCATTGAAATTATCAACAACCACCATACCACGACCACTCTAATCAACAAACACCACCAAAACCACAAACCCATCCACCACCCACCACTCCACCACTCCATCATTCAACACAAACCATCAGAACAACCACATCACCACACCCAAATCGAAAACAACCACATACGCATACACAAATTGGAACAAATCAAAACAACCACATACCTATACCCAAATCGGAACAACCACATACCTATACCCAAATTGGAACAAATCAAAACAATCACATACCCATACGCAAATCGAAATAACTACACCCATACCATCGAGCCAACCAATTAGCCATCACCACTGAAAATCTAAAGAACACACCCTTAAACCTCAAACTCTGATCATTGTCACTATAAGAACACCCTTAGACCTCAAACTCCAATTATTGTCATTGTAGCTACTAACAGAAGCATTACTCCAAAGCATGGAGTCCGAAAAGCAACACTTCAAGATCCTAATACAAATATCACCTGAACGGCAGATCATCATCGCTATAGCTGTTGTTACTTTGCCGATCTCCAAAGATGTCCATAATCCAATCCAAACTATTGATCCAAACACCATCCAAATGCCTGACCCAAATGACAACCATAGCCACAAAGTGCAGAGAGGAGATATTTAGAAAGGCACTACAAGAGAAGAGAGAAGAGAGTTCCAAAGAGTGAGAGGCACTAAAGGAGAGAGAGAGAGAGAGAGAGAGAGAGAGAGAGAGATTGAATAAAATATAATATTTCAGTTTTCAAATTTATGAACAGTAAGTTTTAAATATAAGGACTTACTATTCATAGATTGTAAAAAATATTAAGTACACATCCTTGGATAAAGCTCTTTTTAGATGGCCAATTGCTATTTTAGCATTTTTTTTGGGGGGGGGGGGGGGGGGGGGGGGGAGGTTTACACCCCCCAATGCTGAAGCTCTAAGGAAACCAAAAAGCAAAAATATAAAAACAGAATTTGGAAACCACCATTAAGCCAATAGTCTTGAAGGTATATAGCTCCTACAGAGCTATCCATTGTTTAAATTCCCCAATTTGCAATTTTTTTTTTTTGACAAAAAATAAGGGTTCGCTAGGTTACGCTAGCCCCCAGGTAGGGCACTAAAGTTAAAGCCCTTGGGCTAACCCATATAAATGCCCACCAACAGAGTCTTGCTGGCAGTAGGACTCGAACCTAGGTAGGTTAGACGAAGTATCCGAACCTTACCAGCTAAGCCAAGCCCCCGTTTGCCCCCAATTTGCATTTTAACTACCAAATTATCAAGGAAAAAATTCACACTATTGAGATATAAGAAAAAAATGGAAAAGTTGTGGATCTTTCCCTCATGATTACAAATAAGAGGCATTTTAGGAATATTATGGGCCACTAAATTAATATTTCGAAAAGTATGATTAACTAATCAATATTATGGAAATCTAATAAATTAATTATTTAATATACATTTTTTAATGATTTTGAAAGCTCGGATTTGTGTAAATACACAAGAGCTTGTTTGGACCCCCAAATAAAAATTACGGCTAGATTGTTTTTACTCTAACGTAAACTAAGTATGGAATAAGAGTAAATGAGTGCAAACAATCGATAACACTACCCTAAGCCATATTCATCCATTATCAACAATAAAAGGAAAGTTTAAGAGTAGATGCAAACACAAGATAACACCAAAACGTGTTATTGAAAAGGAAACTTAAGAATTTGATGAAAAACCTCTTCGCGAGCCTCTAAGTCGAAATCGATACACTAAAGAATAAAGTTGGAGTACATGAATAACAAAAGACCCTCCAAACCTAATTTACCCCATGTACTTGAGCCCTCTAAGCTCTTGCTACCAACTGACTTCTCGGAGCCTTGTCTTCTCTAACTTTTCAGATCCTGCAATTCAGCCTGATTGCATCCACCAATGAATGGCTCATTCCAATACTTCCAAACAGCACCAAAATCTCACTTTACACTCAGAATAAGTGTGGTAAGTGTTTGGGCTATCAACCTCTCAAGGATGTAGAGATGGAGAGGTAGGAGTTAAGGAAAACCACAAGGAAATGTGTAGATGATTGTGGGTATAACAATCTCTAACTCTTAAGTGTATTTTATAGGATTTTCTCTCTGGAAAGCACTCCTTACAATTTGTGAGTAATGGAGGTATATATAGTGTGAATAAAGACTTGGTAAAGCAAAATCTCACTTTTTGCCAAACGGAAAGTTTCACGAGTCCTTCGCGGGTTGGCCTTACTCGCGAGACACTCGCGAAATCTCTAGCCTGGTATGACTCTTCATCTTCCAATCATGTGCTCTACACATGGCCCTTTCGCGAGTAAGCTTCTCACAAGACACTCGCGAAATCCACTTGTTCATCCTTTTAAGCTTAAGTCTTCACACTCTTTCACACTCATTCCTTACAATTAGAAACCCACATAAATATAAGGAAATATGATTGAAAAAATTTAAAATCAAATTTGGCACGGAATTAAAGCCAACATAAAATAGTTGTAAATTACAACTTTACAGATTTGATAGTTAGGTGAGGATTTGAACCCACGATATTTTTACTAAAAACAATTAAATGTGTCAATTGAGTTACAAGATTGTTGGCTCTTTTTTTTTTTTTTTTAATAATTATATTGGTTAGAATTCTTAATGCTACTACCTGAATTCCTTTGAAGTATATGAATGTTTGGAGTAATAATTATATTGGTGCTTCCTGCTCTCACATTTATGGTGAGATCTACTATAAATATATAAGAAAGAAGCACCATTTTACTTTGCTTTCAAAATAGTAAAAAAATTTCTAAGTGTTTGGGAGGTGAATACCAATATTCACCCATTTAAGATTTAACATATACATTAAGAGCTTGAGAAAAGAAGTAGCAGAAACTAAACGTGAACCGGACTAGTTTTTGTGGAATAAGCATGTTCTTTATTCCATTAATCCATCCTTATTAAATTCTCAAATAAGATAATAGATGGAATATATTTTGAAGATCTTTGCATTCTTCTTTTCCCTCATTCAACCAAATTAACTACTCACACAGCCTTTACATTTTCTCTCTTAACATCGTTGACCCCTTCAAATAAAATCAAGGCCACCATTGCCATTTTTCACTTTTTCTTTATACTACCAAACATAAATCCCTATGAAATTCACAACTATGATTATTCCATTAGAGTATTAACATTGATGGTGCTACTTTTTAGCACCTAAAATACTAAAAAACATACTGCAATGGTGGTACTATAGGTAAATGTTTTAACTCTTCATCTATAGTGCATAGCCATTTATAGCTGTGCACTGTAGCTTAAATACTAAAGAAAAAAATTATATGTTGCACAAGTGGCTTTTCTAACAGTGTATGAAATGATTGGTGCTTGTATCTAAGATTTGTGTCTTTTATTCTTCTTCTTTTCTACTTTCCAATTAATTACTTGAGTAAAGATTGGAGCTAGGGATTGTCTTGCAAGTTCCAACTAAGTGGTGTGGTGTGTACACATGGAGTTGAACTTGGCCATGGCCATAGTATTGGCAATATTCTTTTATAGCATGAGAAATTATTGATTTGGGTAATTTTGTGGTACCCTTTGGTGTTATATGCTATTTCGTAATTGTTGTCTGCATTTTGTGAACGGTTCCTTATGGTAGGATTGCTTTGAGAATAGACCAAAACTTGCGGTAGTTGTGGTTTTTGAGAACAGACCACTAGACAACAATCGTACTAGCCATGGAAGTAGTGAAATCCTCCTGTATCTATCAAGCCATGACTGAAACTCAATGTCATTGTTTAAGTTTCCTTCCCATTAGTTATTTTCATAATTTGTTTTGTAAACATATTGGTGTCATTGACAACCAGTTTTACCTTCTAGATGTATTATCTCAATTAAGGTTTGATATATTAGTTAATGGGATTTGCATATTGTGTGTCTTGTGTAGTTTTTCACCTATAACACCCCATTTGGTGGTTTCCTCAACGGCTCAACTCCAGACCATGCGCTAGATGATCTTTAAAGCAACCTATAACAAAGTCAACAATCGAAATCAATTATCACTCCCAAGAAGTAGGAAAAAATGGGAACTAAAAAACTAACAGCACAGACATTGATTTAATTACTAAAGAAATTATGATAAAATTATTGTCCCTTTCTATCAACAGTACTAAGAATCAAACTCAAAACCCACCCCAAAATGGATGTCTTTTGCACTTAGGTGGGAATTGGGAGAAGAGGTTCCATTTGAGCCAAATCTCCTTGGCTTCAAGCACAAAAAAATTAAAGAACAAATAGAACCATATTTGATCATTTTGATGCAATAGACATCCTAGCCAATTTTGTTTTGTCCCTTTTTTTTTTAATTATGTTTAAGCTCTCCCAATGGAACAGATACTCTCCATTTTATGTTCTGAAGCAAATTATTATGGGGCTATTCAAGGACACTCATTAGCATTTACTAACTTATCAAAGGGAGAAAAGAGATTATGACCTCCTTATCACTTACCAGAGCACTTTGAAGATTTCTTATGATCTTGTCTAGAAAAATTAGGCCTTTCTTTTTCCTCTTTTCCATGAAGGAGCTTTCTTTTTTATAATCTTTCTTAAAATGAGAGGTTCACGAAGTAAACAACACACTTCAACAAATAAAATGAAAGAAATAAATATTTTAATCCCAAGGTATGAAGAAACTATCGCAAAGATCAATACACTTCTATTTGTTATAGAAATTCACCTGTTAAAACTCTTGAACATCAATGTTCTTTTCAAATTCAATATTTATTTTGAGCATAAAATAGGTTAAGCTCAATATGAATTTGGTAAGTTGCTGCACACTTAGCACAAATCGCCATAGGCAAAGACAACAAGCACATAGAAAAGTTTTTTTTTTTTTTCCCTCAAAAAAAAAAAAAAAAAACTTTGATACATGACCACAAACATGGAAAAATGAAGGAAAGGATAACTTGATTTTCAAATCCACTAGTTTCATGTCTAATTTTTATTTTGAGAAATGTTTAATGTCTAACTTACTAATAAAAAAACACACACAAAAGATGGAAAAGACATAAAGGATGCTCAACCAAAAATGAACAAAAGAATGATTAGTTTGATTAATCACATGAAAATTTGAAATAGGTGGATAAGGCAAATCCAAAAAGGCATTCCCAAATGCATCATGAATCCCAACAAAACTACTATAGGTAAGATGTAAGAGAGTTTTTTCTTTTAGATTGAGCTGATTTGAAATGTGGACATACTTAGAAGGTTTCAGATGTTAGGAACATCAGTATATGACAATTCAGCATCTCCTTCGACATCTCCTGATAGCCTGCAACTTAATATAATCAAAATCAAGTCACTCCATATATTATGAGAAATCTTTGTAAGGGGTGTTTTGGGCTGATTCTGTCAGTAATAGACTGGATTACCTCATCCTGCCACAATAAGCCCAATATATTCTGGATTGGAGAGTCGGGACCGGCCCAGTTGCAACTCACCCTGGCCTAGCTTGTGCGCAAGCTATGCCTTACCTTGACACAACTTATGTCGTGTAACTGTGGCAGGCGAATCCTTTCTAAACAATTTCCGCAGGCAAGTATATTATGAGTATGAGGAATGCAATACGTCTACCACACTTTAAATGTAGGGATATTGGGGTGAATACATAACTATAGCAATAAAATAGACTTAAAAGGAATGCATATGAAGAAAGAAAAGGGTAAAAGGTATTGGCAAGCTGGTAAGGCTCTTAGTCTGCCGTAGCGTGTTGGGGGAATCTAAGCCAAAAAGAAAGCGACACTTCCTCAATGCGATTAATTTCTCAAAGAGGAAATTAATGGCTTTGAAGAAATGGCCCTAGATGACCTTTGTTCCGAATGTAAGCAAATGAAGAATGTGATTTTTCGAGAGGGAGAGAGGAATCAACAACCCACTTTAGTGCATGCCCGTTTCCTTCTTCCTTTTTTACTCTGTTTTCTTTCTTACTCTGTTTTCCTTCTTTCTCACTCTGTTTTTCTTTCTTTCTCTCCGATTCTTTTCTTAGTTGGCCTCCCCCTTTTTTTCGTGCACATGGAGCACTCTTATATAGTGTTTTCTAGTGCGCTATCTTTACCTTTTTACCCTTGTAACCGTCTTTATTTGATGCTTGTACTCGCCCAACCATTAATGGTTGGTCAGGCACCCGGCCAGCGCCACGTTTCTGCGTTGGCCGCGGCGCACCACGTCTCTGAACAAAGACAAGAATATTTTGTTTATTAGCTTGCCGTGGCATTCTCTCCCGCCACGGCAGAGCACTCTTTCTCTCTCATGGCATGCACCAAAAGGCTCCAACTCAGCTTTGCCATTTTCGGATGCTATGTCATCCCAGCAGGACACTCACCCGAAAGTGGCCTGAGTGGAAGCCCCGAAATGGGTTCCTCCCTCTCCCCTCCGCCAAACCACACCCTCCTTACCTCTGACCCGTGGCCCACCTTCACCTGTATTGGTTGGGTACAGGCTGGTGAAACCTGAGCCTCGCGCGTGCCTATGTCCGTCCAAAGTTCATCTGCCAGTCATGCGTTCGCCGTGGCTTGGGCATCTGCCTTTTAACTTCTTTGTAGATTATCTCTTTATTAATCCTCTATCTGCGGTTTGGGCTCGCCCTTGGTTGTGGGCCTTCGCATATGTGGCCTTTTCATTTGTTTCCTGCCGTGCCATTTTGATGAGACGGTTATGCAGCAAGATTGAGCCTTCTTTTGGGTTCACTAATTTCTCCATTTTTCTCAATGGCTTAGTAAGCCCACTGGGCCTTCATTGCCATGTACGTCCGTGGGCTCCCGTGTCCCACTCATCCTTCTTTGGGGCGTCCTTGGCCCCTTACAATTTCGTGCTTTCCATGGGCCCTCATTACCTTGTTGGGCTTCCGCGGCCCAACTATCTTTTATTTCCTTTAGACCCCATAGACCATGGCTCCATATACTTGCTTTACTTTGGGCTTGTCACAATAGGTATGGCCCATACTCACTTTTCTACATCCGTGGCCCATGGTTTGCTGTTTCTATCTTTCTGGGCCTTTTCAGGCCCATTTACTTCTTCAAGACCCGTTTGTTTGCTTTACGGACCTATTCCTGCCGCTCAAGTTTAATTGGGCTTTATTCTTTGATTATTTCTTTCTGATGTTACGGGCTTACTCCCCTTGCTAGGCTTAAAAAAATGAGCCTCAACAATCTTCAAGACAGATTCATTAGAAAATGAATTTCAAGTTTGTAATGTTGACTATTAGCAAGCCATGCATCAAACTCCTGAGCCTCTAACCTTTTTTCCCTCAACATTTGAAGCATCCTTTTGATGATGTCAACTGCTGACCTAAATATGATCTCATTACGGATACACACATTGGTGCTTGCCTAGTGCTGTAACCAATGTCAGCTTGTTATGCCCTTCACACCGTATGTCTTGCATCACAAAATCAAAGATAACCAGGATTATATACGAAGAAAGAAAGACATAAGTCTAAACAAAGTAGGAGCACCAAGAATTGAACAAGCTGCTATTTGTTGAAGAAGAAGGCTTGCAACAGAGTATCAGGAAAACGACACCGTAAGAGATAACACGGGCTGCCATTAACACGTGTGTCACTTACTCAAACGGTGCCTATATCAAACTTGAGAATTCATAATGCTGTCAAATGGTGTGTTGCATATTAGTAGCAAGGCAAAAGTTAAATGGATTGAAAATCAGTTACGGCACGTGTAGAGAGCAGTTATGGGGCACGAGTCAGTTAAGTTTGTTACGACTCAGGGCATCTGCGCGAGAATTTCTGTTGAAGCTATTAGAATCTTCTAGAGATTATTTATGTGTAAATCCTGTGTATAGGCTACCTTCGCGATTTGACCAATGAGAATTAGAGAACTATTATTAACTAGGGTTGTATGATATATTTTTCATGGTTAGGAGGACTTGGAGACTAAAACTACAACTTTGTTGGAGAGAACTAGCTCTTATTATTATTGTTATTAATATTTTTATTATTATTATTATTATTTTATAATTCATAGTTACAATAAGGAATGAAGAATTTGTACCCTAGACCTTTCAATCATTTGAAATATTAAGAAATGATAGTTGAGCTACAAGGCATTTTTAACTTGTAAAGAACTTAATGGAGTGAAGCACATAATATATGAAGAGCCACTAAGAAAAAACAATTTCATATATAAGTATATTTTTGTACTCATTGAAAAGTTTCCTTTTGCAATTATTTGTAATCAATCTATTAATATTTATGAAGTATTTTTTAATAAAACAATACATATAATAATCCACTAGGATTTATGGCCAACCCCAAATTATTGGGATTAAGGCTTTATTAATTGTTGTTGTACGTATAATACTCCACTAAACTCACACAATTAAGAACAACTTCCTCATAGTCCAACTTTTTAATGAACCCTGCATCAAAGCAAGAAGAACAATTAGTCAATTGGGTTCACCTTCTCTCTTTGTCTTTACTATTTTAGCTTTTTATTATTCATTTTTGGGTAAAATACGCTAAGAATCGTTGAACTTTATGATTTTGTAGTAAGACTCCTTTAACTTTTTTTTCCCCCCAATCTAGTTCATAAATCTTGATATTGTAGTAAATAGATCCGTTCTCTCAACTATCCATCTATTTCACCTTTTTTTTTTTTTTCATCCAAGTTATTAATAAATCAAACGATGGAAGGGGTCCATTTCCTGCACATTAAAGGCCCGTTTAGTAAAATATTTCTAATAACGTTGTTGTTGTTTTGTGGAAATACGTGTAGATGAAAAAATGTATGAAAATACGTGTAATGTTGTTCAAACACTGAAAACTGTTGATTAAACAATAGTACCAAACACCCCCTAAATGATTTAGTGCAAAAAATGTTAAAATAGACGAAAAATGGAAAGAAGGTTCCATCTACTATTCTACTACAGTTTCAGTATGTACAAAATTTGTGGAAAAAAAAAAAAAGAGTCAAAGGAGCCTTACTTAAAGTCTGCAATTACATAAAAGTTAAGGAGGTTTTACACTACAAGAAAAATGTCTATTAGCGACTAAGAATTTTTGACGGACCCAAAAAACCCCTAAAAAAATCTTATTTGTGATGGCAAAATAAAACTCTTGCAAATACTTGGTAAAATGTGAAATATTTGTGACCAACAAAAAAAATTGTCGTAATTATGTGTTATAGCCGTCACAAATACTAATATTTTGGAGGGAAATTTTCCCTCCATATTATTTACGAGGAACAATTAAAATTCTCTCTCAAAAAGTGTGTTATTTGTGACAGTTAAAAAAAACTGTCACTAATACTAAATTATTTGCGAGGTCTAAGATCAACCTTCACAAATAATCATTAAAATGTCAAAATTTTTGGAGGGAAATATTCCCATCAAATTATTTCAGAGGGAAAATAAAAATTCCTCGCAAAAAGTTTATTTTTTCTGTAGGGCGCTTATTTAGGCGATGTGGGATAAGCTCCCACCCCTTTAGAACAAAACCTTGCGGGTATGGTTCCCTAAAGAGGATAAATGGCTTGCGTAGGGGTTTTTCCCTACAATAAAAGACGCTTTTGAGGGACAGTGCTCATCAACAGTATTGTCCGCTTTGAGGAATGGTCCGTTGAGGACGATGCCACCCCGCATGGCTTTGTTACCCTTGAAGGGCACGTCTCTACCACTACTCCCATACATGTGCAGGGTGGCATCGTCCTCAACGGACCATTCCTCAAAGTGGACAATACTTGAGATGGGCACTGCCCTTAGAAGCGCCTTTTATTGTAGGGGGAAACCCCTACGCAAGCCATTTGTCCTCTTTGGGGAGCTAGGCCCGCAAGGTTTTGTTCTAAAAGGGTGGGAGCTTGTCCCACATCGCCAAAAGAAGCGCCCCATTCATGGTTTATAAGCTTCTGGAGCTACTATGAGTGGGGCACTTTTTTAGGCGATGTGGGACAAGTTCTCACCCCTTTAGAACAAAACCTTACCGGCCTGGCTCCCCAAAGAGGACAAATGGCTTGCGTAGGGGTTTCTCCCTACATATGCCTTTACCAATACTAAATTATTTGCGAAAGCCACGATTGACTTTCACAAAAAATCATTAAAATATTAATTTTTTTTAAGATAAAAGTTTTTCTAAAATTCAAAGAAAAATAAACAGAAACGCATAAACATATAGCACTTTGTATTCTTTAGATGAACCTTTTGTTTACAGTCTAAAAAAAACCTTTTATATACATCCTATATAAGAAAGGTCTATCTTTATTTTCTAAACAATTGTATCCATAAAAAAATGATAGCATTTTCAACTTTAAAAATGGTAGCCTAAAATTCAAGAATCTCAACCTTTTGTACTCTCTCTCTCTCTCTCTCTCTCTCTCTCTCAAAAGTGAATAAAAATTTCTTCCAAATTAAAATAATGCATAAAAGATGAGTTCATAAATCAAGTCGTAAATTACATCCGATTGGCTTGAAAATTGGCATGTATGTTAAGAACATATAGAACATGTAATCCAATGGTTGAATTTTCAAAATATGAATTCAATAATAAGTTATTGGGTGAAGTAACATTTTTTAGAGTTACAACATGTGTAACTTGAACCCAATCAATATTTCTTAATTCGATGTGAATTTTGACAAATCTACCATTAGATTAAATTATCTTTATATATTTTTCATGCTTATAAAATTTCAAGATGGTCAAATATTAATTGTCATGCCATCAATCAATTGTTTAAATTCAAGCTTTTGTAGTTTAAAATAATGCATCAAAAATAAGTTTATAGATCAAATAGTAAATTACATCCGATTGGTATGAAAATTGGCATGTATATTAAGAACATATAAAGCATGTAATCCAACGGTTGAATTTTCAAAATATGAATTTAATAATAAGTTATTGGGTGATGTAACATTTTTTAGAATTACATCAGGTGTAACTTGAACCCAACTCTATATTTCTTAATTCGATGTGAATTTTGATAAATTTACCGTTAGATTACATTATCTTCATATATTTTTCATACTTATAAAATTTCAAGGTGATCAAATAGTAATTGTCATGTCATTAATCAATTGTTTAAATTCAAGTTTTTGTAGTTTAAAATAATGCATAAAAGATAAGTTTATAGATCAATTGGTAAATTACATCCGATTGGCATTAAAATTGGTATGCATGCTAAGAACATATAGAGCATGTAATCCAACGGTTGGATTTTCAAAATATGAATTCAATAATAAGTTATTGGGTAATGTAACATTTTTTAGAATTACGTCAAGTGTAACTTGAACCCAAACCTATATTTCTTAATTTGATGTGATTTTTGACAAATCTACCATTAGATTACATTATCTTTGTATATTTTTCATGCTTA
The DNA here is from genome assembly GCA_033629205.1 of Lithocarpus polystachyus. Classification (NCBI taxonomy): domain Eukaryota; kingdom Viridiplantae; phylum Streptophyta; class Magnoliopsida; order Fagales; family Fagaceae; genus Lithocarpus; species Lithocarpus polystachyus. The sequence continues at coordinate 87,437,729 of CM066165.1, read as the reverse complement.
CAAAATTTTAAGGTAATCAAAGATCAATAGTTATGTCATCAATAAATTGTCTAGATTCAAGTTTTAGTACTTTAAAATAATGCATAAAAGATGAGTTTATTGATCAAATGGTAAATTACATCTGATCTGATTGGCATGAAAATTTTCATGCATGTTAAGACCATACAGAACATGTAATCGAACGATTGGATTTTCAAAATATGAATTCAGTAATAAGTTATTGGGTGGTGTAACATTTTTTAGAGTTACGTCAGGTGTTAAATCGATGTGAATTTAGACAAATCTACCGTTAAATTACATTATTTCCATATATTTTTCATGCTTAAAAAATTTCAAAGTGATCAAAGATCAATAGTCATGTCATCAATTAATTGTTTAGATTTAAGTTTTAGTAGTTTAAAATAATGTATAAAAGATGATTTTATAGATCAAATGGTAAATTACATCCAATTGGCATGAAAATTGGCATGCATGTTAAGATCATACAGAGCATGTAATCCAACGGTTAGATTTTCAAAATATGAATTCGATAATAAGTTATTGAGTGGTGTAACATTTTTTAGAATTACGTTAGGTGTAACTTGAACCCAACCCTATATTTCTTAATTCGATATGAATTTTGACAAATCTACCATTAGATAACATTGTCTTCATATATTTTTCATGCTTAAAAAATTTCAAGGTGATCAAATATCAATAGTGATGTCATCAATCAATTATCTAGATTCAAGTTTTAGTGGTTTAAAATAATGCATAAAAGATGAGTTTATATATCAAATGGTAAATTACATCCGATTGGCATGAAAATTTGCATGCATGTTAAGACCATATAAAACATGTAATTCAACGGTTGGATTTTCAAAATATAAATTCAGTAATAAGTTATTGGATAGTGTAACATTTTTTAGAGTTACGTTAAGTGTAATTTAAAATATGGCCTTTTTATACTTATATATTAATTAAATTAATGTTTATTTAATATTTTTATATTATAATATATTTTATTTAAAATCTATTTTTCTTGCACCAAGAACGATACACATGTAAAGATATTCATGGTTTTAATTTTAAAGGAAAAAAAAATGGTTTTAGTTTGAAAACCGTTTTGAAAAACATGTGACAGCCAGGAGTGACGTTAAGATGGAATGAAAATCCCAACATTTCCCAAGTTGTAGTCATATTTTGGAGAGACTCCTAGCCACTATCAAGATGCCATCATTTTGAACTAAGCGATTACACAAAAAGAGACCTCCTTCATGATTTCATTAGCCAATGAGAGTTAATAGTAGACCTATTATGAAACGAGTTCTCTCCAAATCAAATGTCCATAGTTTAAAAATCGGACTAGACCGGCCAGTCTGATCGGTTCAACCGTGAATTGGGAGCCAGTCCGGTCCGGTTAAAACCCCCAAAACCAGTCAACAACCGGTCAAAAACTGAAAAACCGGGCAAAAACCAAGGTTGAACTGAAAATTTGAAAAAAAATAATTCGATGACCGGTTCGGTTTTTAAAACCATGCAAATGTCAAGAGCCCTTAAATTTAAAAATTTTAATTTATTGTACATGATTTAGCTCATTGTGGGGATTACATATTGTTCTTAACTCACTGTGGTGATTATATATTTTTCTTTTAACATGTGACTTAAGATAATTAATACTTTTTATTATCTATTTTTCGCAAACTATTCAAGTGTATGAATTGTATCTGATTTATTTCATTTTTATTTTATTAATTAATTTATGTATTGCATAGACATGTTTCATAAAATGTTACTATATGCTTCCCCCAGATTTTTCATTGCCGCGCAAAATTTCCCTCTATTCTTCATTTCCCACCTTTTTTTTTCCAAAGCTTTTTTCTTTAATTTTTTTTCTTTCCTTTTCATTCGGCTCCCACTTCTCAAGCTCTTACAAGTATAAAACCCATTTTTCATTTCCCAATCCAACTCTTTTTTTTTTTTGGACCCATTTTCATTTTCACCATGCGGAGCTCTCTCTCACCATTGTTGAGCTTTTTCTCTCACATCTCCACAGCCCCTAGCCACCTCCCTAGCCCTAGCCGCCGCCGCCGCCGCCACCGCCACTGCCAACGCCATCGCCCTAGCTGTAGCCGCCGCCGCCATAGATCTACTCTCTCTCACCTCAGCCACCACCCACTGCTACCGATCTGATCTTCTTCATTAGATCATCTCTCAAACCCACACTTACTGTAAGTTCTTCTTCTTTTCTTTCTAAAGGTTTTTTTTGGTTAATTTTTTTTGTTAATTAATGAATGATCTCTGATGGATTGCTTGGTGGGTCGTTGGTTGGAGATATGATCTCTGATGTGTCTAAGATGGGCGCTTATGATGCTGGGTTTGATGATGCTGGTGGTGATTTCTAAATTCTTATGTGGTTCTTGGGTGGGTAAGGGTTTATGTTAGATATTTGAATTTCTCTCAAGTTTTGTGAGAGTTTTTTCTCAAATTCCTCAAGTGATTTTGTTAGATTTTAGTTGGATTGGTTTTGCTTTTGCACACTATCCATTCATGTTGCAAATTTTGTATTGGCTATTGAATCCTTGATCTGATTTGTGAAGGGAAGCAGGATTATCTAGTTTCTTACCCGAAAATGCTAACAAGTTCACGGAGTGGATACTGGATTTCGTTGATTTTATCATTTATGCTGGGTATTTGTTTCTCTTTTTTGGGTGTGATGTGAATTTGGGGTTTATGAGTTGGGTGTTAGGGAGTGAAAGACCATAGATAAAATAGCAGTTATTGCAAACAAGTGAGGCAGCTAGCCTAATAGGTAAATGATTCAATGCATCTTAGATTAAAGAGTACTATCATTTTCATAAAACTTGTGCTTGTACATGATATGTGATATACCTGTCTGTTGATTGATTATTTTCTCACCCTTTGCTTTTTTGATATGTAATGTTTGAACCTCGGACCTGCCAATGAGCTCTAGCTCAAGTGGCATTTATTCCTTCCACAATAATGCCATGGGTTATGAAGAGTGTGTGTAACTTACCAATTTGAGAATATTTTAACCTAGGACCTACCATAATGCCACCCCACCATTTATTACTTGAGAATTTATCTATAGAATTGTGTTGTCCATTATTTATAGTTCTTTCCAATTGGGTGGATGGATGATTAATCAACCTAGTGTTGTGGATTCCAAGTGCTGAATTTGCGTGGAATGTGACTATGCTTTTACAGTATCATTGTAATGGAGTATGCACTAGGTAGGGCTATAGGAGCATCTAGAACTTTAGTTTGCTGCTCAATGATTTTTGTTGCCTGTGTACACTCTTGTGATTTAAGAAATACTTGATTGGCTATGACGAAAAACAGATAATGCTCATTTTTTGTTGTAGTACATATTATTCTGCCAGGAATTTAGCTATGGTCATTTGATCAGATTTTCAATCTTTTAAAAGATTTCTGTTCTTGTGATTGCTTGATTAAAAAATTTAATTGTTAGTTGCTGTCATGGTATATTTAAGCATAAATAGAGTGAGTGTACTACAAAAAATGCATTTTTGAGCTGCGTTTTTTAGCTGCGATTTTTGACAAACACAACTCCACCCCTGGATTTGAAGCTGCGTTTACTAAACCCAGCTATAGAGCAGCTCTAAAGCCGCATTTTGAAGGGGATAAAGCTGCGTTTAGCTGGGGCTGCGTTTTTTAAAACGCAGCTTAAGACCCATCAGCAGTTTTTTTTTTTTTAATATGTGTGGAGCTGCGCTTATTAATCGCAGCTCAAAACGCCTTGCGGGAGCTGCGTTTAGCTAAATGCAGCTTTAATCTGTCTGGAGCTGCGTTTGGTTAAATGCGGCTCCATTTACAAAAAACTCAAACACTCTCACTCCACAAAAAAACTCTCAAGCGCGTTTTCCAAAAAAAAAAACTCTCAGACCAGTACTCTCGACTCTCAAGCTCCCTCTCAAGCCTCCTTCCCTCACTTTCCACCTTCTCCGAATCCCCTTCCTCTCTCTGCTCTTCCCTTGTCTCCATTCTCTTCTCATCGCGATTCTACTCCTACTCGTGATTCTACTCTTGGACCCTTTTCATCACGATTCTACTCCTACTCCGATCTCACTGGCGCTGCCTTGCATCTCTCCCTCTCTCTCTTGAACCCTCAATCTCACTGAAGACACTCTCAGTAAGTTTTTTAAAATGTTTGTTTTGATTTTTGTTTTAGGTTTTCGATTTTTGGTTTAGGGTTTCAATTTTAGTTTTAAGGTTTCGATTTTCGATTTAGGGTTTCGATTTTGGGTTTAAATGGACTTTGTTTTTCGATTTAGGGTTTCAATTTTAGGTTTAGGGTTTCGATTTAGGGTTCCAATTTAGGGTTTAAATGGACTTTGATTTTCGATTTAGGGTTTCGATTTTATATACATATTTAATTTTTTGTTATTGTTGTTGTTACGCTTATTTTAGTAGAAGTAGTTAAGGCTTTGTTGTTGTTGTTATTGTTGTTGTTGTTGTTGTTCTCAGAAGCTGTCACGCACTCTCTACCTCTGTTCTCAGTATTCATTGCTTCTTTCTCTCTTTCTCGCAGCAAGGTTTGTCTCTCTCAACTCTTTTCTTCCTCTTTATCCTCTCTATTTCTCTCTTTCTACTAAATCTGAATCATAAAGGCTTTGGGGTTTTCTGTGGGTTTCATTTTTTTTTTTTTTTTTTTTTGTGGGTTTGTTTGGGTTTCCTCTGATTTGTGTGTGGGTTTTTTTCTTGGAATTTTTTTGATTTGTTTGTGGGTTTTGTTTCATAGTATTTCCAATGACTTGTTTTGAGTTTGTCTTTATTTTCTATTTCTGTTTTCGTTTGTGATTTTGTAGTGCAAATTATATGTTTGATGAAATGCTTCTATAAACTGATATACATAAATAGAGCATGTGAATTGTTATAAGCTTTTGGTACATTTTTTTCAAGACCTTATGTGTGTGTAAATAGTTCTTGTAGCTATTTGTTGAATTTTTTCAGTGAGGCTGTACAACTGAGATGGTGGTTTGGTAAAAGCATCATGCAGTGGTAGGTGAGGAGGCAAGGTACATTAGATTAGATGACACCAATCCTAGAATCATACACTTGATATTTCTCTTCTTTTTCGCATCTGGGTCTTTCTCTATCGAGGATTTTCACCAAGCGTGAGTGATTTTTAATGCTTTTATTTTTTTTAGTTGTCTGGATTTGAATCTGAGGCTAATTTGATTTATTTACTGCTTCAATTGGTTTTAGAGTAGTTAAACTGATAAAGTTCAAATTTTTATGCTTGAATGTTATGGAAAGTTGCAATTTTGAATTGGGTTCGTTGTAATTTTCGTGATCTTGGAGATATGTTTTTGTACAACGGTTGGCTGGCACTTTGTATGTACTTTTAATTGCTTTTAGGAGCAATGTTTGGTTTTTCTTTTTACAAAGAAAAATTGCTTTCAGTGTGCTAATTGAACAGTACCTATATTCTATCTTAGTTCCGTTGTAGTTTGAAACTTAAATTTCTTATTAGTTTCATTGTAGTTTGAGGTTAAGTTGAAACACATTGATGATTTGGTTTTTATGTGACCATGGTAATGTGAAGTAAAACAATGTAGTGCTTGGACTAAGAGATAATTAGGCCAAATTATGAACTTTAAGTTCAATTTAAGTTGTAAGAAAATGAATGATGACCTAGCAGGTCCAAGAGAAGTAGGTTCTTAGTTTATGGAATAGCATAGGTTGGGTTGGTTATTTTGGTTTGAGGCAGTAAAAAGGTGAAGAAAATTAATTGAATGTGGCTATTTTAAACTTGAAAATTAATTGAATTTGGCAATTTGAAGGTTTAGATTTAGATGTGCAGTGATTCCTAGCAAACTTTGGTGAGTAGATGTAGCTATAACCAGCTTAGTGCCATATATGATACGTCTCGTGAAGCTTCAATTTTTTTCCAGTACTTGTACATTTGTGATATTGTCTTGTTTTGTTAATTTTTTTTCTTGATATTATTTTAGCCTGGATAGCCTGTGTTGCTTTTCATGCCCATTTTGGATTTGCTACTAACTGCCTGACTGCAGGAAGCAAGATTTTTGTGTTCGGTTTATATCCTGGATTGTTGACTCAATTGTGTTAAATGGATGTTTTTTTTTTTTCAGAGGGGGGAAGCTAAGCTTTTAACTGAGGATTGGGAGGGAGCTGTGGAAGATTTGAAAACAGCAGCTCAACAGTCACCTCAAGTTAGTGATAATATTGAATTCCTTTGAGATGTGTTCTAATTTTACAATCTACTCCTGCAACTTTGTTGTTGCTGCTAATATATATAATCAGTAATTTTTGCAAAAAGACACCATTTATGAATTTAAACTTTAAATGATCTTTCCCTTAGCAAAGATCATAAATTACTATAGATTTTAGACCAATTTCAGATGGTGCTCTTGATACACATAGGGTGCAGAAAGTCCAAGTCTTGGGCTATCCATTTGATTTATGTTAGACATGATTTTTTTTTTCCCCTTTGAATTTAACATAAATCCCAAGGATAGGTGGTAAAGTTCTTATTAATGAAAGTTTAGGCTTTGAAAACGCAAGCACATATATACACAAGAGGGTTGATGACAATATAAACATTATGAAGAATGGATAGTTACGCTGCAACCACATCCATGAGGAAAAGGCTGATTAATTTTAAGCAAAAAACAAATACAGGAATGTTCTTAATAAGAGAGAATCAAATCGGTCTTATGCAGAATGTTATTGCAGGACCTCCAATTATAAATGTAGCTGAAAATAGTGATGTTGCATCATGACCAAAGACTACTCTCCCGCCAAACAAATATTCACCCTACTGAGATAGCCATATAATAATTAAGGATCAAAATGTAAGCTCTACCAAACTGTCATAAAAGAAACAATATATACAAGTGAATGGAACCCCCTTAAAGTGACAAAAATATCGCATAGAGATAGAATATTGGAGAGAGGGAGAGAGAAGCCTGTACTTAGAAGAAGGCAACAAAAAAAAACTTAATTAGTCCAACAACTTTCAAATCTATCACATAACTTGATCTAATTGGTAAGTGAGATGCATTATTTTCTTTCCACTTATAATATATGTATAAACTCTCAAACCATGTACTACAAGTATTATTACAGTTTTCTTATGGAGATAAGCAACCAATATATTCTCTAGAATTTCATTACATAAATGAATGTAGTAATCAATTGCTAATGAACAGGATATATCAAACAGATACTTAGAGAAATACTTCTCTTCAGGTAGAATTTCTGTCTGGATATAAAACAAAGCATATACTGAAATAGTAGTTGGAAAAAGGAAATTGCACTTCTATTTCATGATCAGATTGAAATTTTCAATTTTAATTACACATCAACAGAGTTGTTTCCTTTGTCTGTGATGAACTTTGGCCCTGATGAAATTGCCTATCCATCTATTGTGCTTTATATGGAGGAGGAAATGCTTGATAAGGGAATTTCTTGAGAATTTCTCTACATTGCAAATATAGAGAAATTGTATGTGTAGATAAAACTTCAGACTTGGGACTTGCTTAAAGTTAATTTCATAACTCTATTTCAAAACTGTTCTTTTTTATTTTGTTTTTTTGATGGGATATTATATATGTTCTTGATTGGCTATGTGAATGATTATTTTTGTCTCACATACTCATTTGGTTATTTTCTAATGTTTATATGGTTAAAATCTTGGCTAACACCTTTAATGAAAGGGTGGGGATCTTTGCTCCATTAATATTTATACGAAGAAGTTTCTCCATTAGAGGGTGGGGATCTTTCTTTCATGGCTGTTGAAATAGGCCCATCACTGGGCCCATGCTGCCATCGGATGATGTGGACTTTTGAGGTTGGGTTTCTCTTCTTAAGGTCATGGAATGGGCCAGCAAAAAGCCCACCAATAGAATCAACATTAGAAGTTTTTTTAATTCCAAATAGTAGAAAGGAAAATTCTAACTAATAACCTATAAGCTTGGTTCCTAATCAATCCAACTATCCCTTAAGATCTACAATTAGGCAATATTATAATATAGAGAAGCAGTACATTATAGATTAAAAAAAAGAAAAGAAATAGGGGATGGGTCCTTGTGTATGGGCCCCATGAATAAATAAAGCAATAGTGAAATTAGTGCCCTTCTCTCCCTCTAGGCCCATAAGAGGCTGGGGAGGAATAGTGAAATTAGTGCCCTTCTCTCCCTCTAGGCCCATAAGAGGCTGGGGAGTTGGATCAGGCCAGAGTATTGCCCAAACCTGAAAATCATTAATTGGAATTTCTTGTTGGGTATTCAGTTTTTATAGCCCAATCACAACCCAATTGTTTGAACTACGGCTCAAGTTGAGCAATCACTAGTCACTACTCACTACAAAGCCTCAAATACAAGTATCGTTTTGTAGATGAATACACATTTGATGGCAATTCTAGATTCATAATTAACTTCTTCAAGAATATTATCTTGGCTTACAGGTTTCATAAAGTTCAACTAACATTGGAAGTTCTAATGGGAAATATAAAGCCCAAAAATTGTTAGCTAGGCTATTTTTCTATGATATATTTGTATTTAGGTATATGTATACCATTCAAATACCACAAATTATAGGGTAAATGACGTAGTTGATAGCTATACTTGTGACAAAAAATAAAGCTTCTTAGAGCCTTGTAGTTGTTTGTACTTTGTAGCCCTCTTTTGTATTACAAATTAAAGTTTTTACCATTTATATGCATTTCATGTAAAAGATTTATGATATGAGAATAGTTTTGAGATGTATGTATGTATATATCATATATATAAAGAGAAGATGCTGCTTCTCCATATTTACAACACTGAGAACTTACTAATATAAGATTTCTGGTGTGCACATATTATGATCTTTGTTATATACAAATATTTTATTACTAGTTTACATGCATTAATCAGGAAGAAATACAGTTAGATTATGATCAATTATGACCAATTATGATGAGATTTCGGGTTTGTTTGGGATTCATTTATTTTACTGAAACTGAAAACTTTTTGCTGAAAGTACCTTAGATAAACGTAAAAGTTAGCTGAAATAATACAATATGACCCATAAATAGTATCAAAAAATACAGTGAGACTCATAAATAATAGCAAAAATAAGCTAAATAGTAAAAAAAGTTGATTTTTTAAGTTGGAGCCAAACGCACACTTCATGCGAATCGGTTAGTTGTTGTATAAGAGATCCTTTGTATATATTTATGAAAGAAAAAAATGCTATCTAATGTGAAAGTTAATCACTTTAGCCTAATAAGAAAATATTGAGTTTAAGGGTAGACATGATAAACAAAAGAAACTAGTTATCTTTTATTTGATAGAAATAGTCAAATAGAATCCTAGTATATTGACATCTGTTTTAAAAGTCTAGAATTCTATTGATTTATAATACTTTTGTACCCTAGAAAGAACTACAGTAGCTCTGAGCAGAATCCTTAAGCCTTGCAACTTTGAGACCACACTTAACTGCAAAAATTATACAGCACATTAAATTTCTTTAATAAAAATGAAGAAGAAAAAATATAGAATCCTCTCCATATAAGTGGAAGAAACTTCTGCTTGGGATGTGAAATTACAATGGTGGCCTGTAAACTGTAGTAGTCAATACCAATTAATCCCCGGTCCCATGCTTATTTGAAGTTGCAACTAAAACAATGTTTGTTTCAAGAAACTTTATGAAGGATATAGGTGCTAGTTTTTCCTCTCTTATTTTAGATAAAAGTAAGATAGAACAAACATACTAACTACCGAGCTACTAGCTACGTACTGCTTCCAATTGAACTTACTGATTTATCTGCTTGTGCTGATCCAATTAAATGAATTGGAAACATCACTGTCTTACCTAGCAAAAACGAACTTCAACTCTAGTTTTTATTTCCTCAATGGGAGAATATTTTATTGCTTTGAAAACTACACTTTATTAATTTTGTCTTGGAGTACCCAAAAGCTAGCACTAACTTGGTTATTTAATTTAAGGGATGTTGACCTTGTTAATAGACTGACTGAGCAAAATACTTGGTTATATGTTGTTTTGTTTTAGCTTAAAATGTTAGCCCATTGTCACAGGTAATTGGCTGTACCATGATGCTTGGTGGAAACTGGTTGATGAAGTACCAAGATGCTCATTGACAATTTTTTTGTGATGTAAAAAATCCTTAAGGGATATGCATTTTGTGATGTAAAAATCTGTTCTTGGGAACTTGTTTGTAATTATTTGTTTATGTAATTAATATTTTGGCAATGAATTTGTTTTGTTTGCTGGCAATTGGTTGGGAATTGTTGAGTGTTGGCAAGAATTATTTGGCAGGAATTACATGAATGTTTAGGAAGAAAAAAATAGAAAAAAAAAACCCTATAGCCATGTTTTTGAAAATGTAGCTACAGGAAAATCCAATGTCGGGACCTAGAGCTGCGTTTTGAAAAACGCAGCCCAAACCAGGCCTATAGCTGCGTTTTAGACCCCTTATAGCCGCGTTTTAACACACCCACAAATGCGGGACCTATAGTTGCGTTTTGTAGAAAACGTGGCTATAGGCTCGATTTGGGCTGCATTTTTAGAAACGTAGCTATAAGTCTTGGCCTATTCCTGCGTTTTAAATGCAGCCCAAATCGGACCTATAGTCGCGTTTTTTACAAAATGCAGCTATAAATCTCGCATTTGTGGGTGTGTAAAAACATGGCTATAGGGGGTCTAAAACACAGCTATAGGCCTGGTTTGGGCTACGTTTTTCAAAACGCAGCTCTAGGTCTCGCAGGGGGCTGTAGTCGCACAGGATAAGCCGCGTTTGAAAACGCAGCTATGGAAAACGCGGCTATGGTCTGATAGTGTTTTAAAATAACTCAACTCTAAGCTCGTCTGTAGGGGTCGTCCAAAGAGGAAGTAAAGATGACTTAGCCCAGGAACCTCGTCCGTGAGAGGGTCGTCTGTCCATAAAGACTCCTAGACAGCTTACAAGGACTTCAGGCGTGGTTACCACATGCAATCTCTGGACGAGGTTTATACACTTATTTCAAAACACATGCGAAATCAAAGACATTGCCACGAAACCACCTCTAATGACAGTTGTGGAACGTATGACCAAATAATATAACTTTTATAGCAGTTATGGAAGTTAACTCCGAAACTTCCGACCTTCTTTAATATAGGAGAAGTTATCAAGCAAATAACTGTTCACAGTACGCATTATATAAACAACTATCGCCAATAAAAAGGTACAAAAATCATTTCCAAGTAATTTGGGAGTTCTTAAAGTTGAAAGATACACTGACTTTATCATCGGAGGGTTCTTGGCCGGTCCACCCTAGTCACCTCTGATAGTTTGTTCATCTCTTTAGGTTTTTCCAGATTATCTTTTTACCATCAAAGCTCGGAGCATTCAATCTATAGATTTTGTCGTGCATTATCAGTTGGCGCCGTCTGTGGGAAAGTAAATTTGTACTTAACAATTTTTTTCCGCCGACAAAAGGCTGTATGGTTCAGACAAGATCAAGGGCTACCAGCCCAGGCTACCAAGAAAGTAGGGATGCCTTCAGCAATCCTAACCGTGATCAACAGTCAGTGCCAGTCGCTCAGCAGCCTGCAATCTAAAATATACATTCCATGGCAACCGCCATGGCAGAGTTAACTTGTCAGAATTAAGAGTTAACTAGGGAGATTCACTTGCGGAGGCAGCCTCAAGAAAGGTTCGAGGAAGGACAAGTCCAGAGTCAAGAGGGTAGGGAGAATGCTGAGCCCGAAGGCCAGTCGAGGGATACCGTTTCATGAAAGGTGCCGCACTTGGAAAGGGAAATGGACTAGATGCATAAAGCCATGGACGAAATGAAGGATGAACGCGGAGCAGAGAACAGTAAGGTATAAAAACTGGATGGCCAAACACTATGATGCCATGGTCAAACCCAGGCGCTTTAACATCGGAGTTCTCGTCCTGAAAAAGGTTTCTTTGGCCACCAAAAACCCTGCCCATGGAAAGCTAGGACCAAATTGGGAAGGACCTTACATGGTTATCAACTGCAAAAGGCAAGGATCTTACTTTTTGGAAGCCCTGGACGGACAGAAGCTAGAGCACCCTTGGAATGCTGAACATTTTAGAAGATACTATCAATAAAGAACAACCATGGACGAGCGTTGCCATAGGACGAACGTCATGGACGTTTGAAGTAATTGTTATTTTCTAGTATTTGCTTATTACTAGTGTTTTATATGTGTACTACTTATGAACGAATTTGTGTTTAAGCATTTTTAATTCCCTAAAGGCACTAGCTCTTAAGCATGTGCCATGCTTGTGGACGAATATTTACAAAGTGGATTTCTAAAGTATATATGTGATGTATTTCTAAGTATATCTGAGTATATGTATGAAAATAAACTAAAAACGAACAAAATCCTTGGACGTAATGGTGTATCGTCCATAAGCTTTCCTTAAATCAGGATAAAGCAAAAATAAGGCACGTTCGTCCAAACCAAGAGACGAGTTGATGCCACGATGTGTTAACCTAACCATGGACGAAGGATTGCTCAACCCAGTCATGGACAAGGAAATGCACGCATAAAATCTAATGGATATCAACTAAAACAGCCTAAAATTTGGACGAGTCAAAAAAGTGTTTTAATAAACAGAAACTAGCAACTCGTCCATAGGCAAATACTCGTCCAACAAATAGACGAGGAATGATGTTGAAATCAACAATGATAACACCATTTGTGGACGAGTCATTCTGAATTCAAAGAATGAAAAATTGAGCTGAACGTGGACAGGTCCCTATTAAGGATGAGTCAAAACTAAGATTATTGGAATGCAAACCAAGTTCGTCCATACAATGAGTAAACAAAAGATAAAGCAAACATTCATTCATTAATCAAAAAGGGTGGACAACCTACGTCCAAAAAACCGTCATGCAAAGTTGAAATAAACAAGACAAATTATTTAAGATGTCGTCCTAAAACTGTGGACGAAATAAGTGTACTTAAATTACATCCAATAGTCCAAACAATGGACCAAATAAAAATAAAAATACAAAGAAAAATTGACTACAAAAGTTGTCTTCATTGGGGAGGATCAGCACTGGGGTCGTCCTGGTTATGCTGGGTGGTGGCATCGTCCTCAATATTTATGTCTTCTGAGCTGGTCTGAAGAAGGGAGCTCGTAGCAGCACTACCAAGGTTGAGCTTGATAAAACTGAAGTCAAGGTCAGGGAAGTTCTCCATGGCGTCCATTCTGAAGTCTTCAAACCCAGTTGCATAGTTTGCTTCCAAATAATCAGTGTACTCTTTGGACGCCTTGAACTCTGCAACCGCGTCTCCCTTGGCCTTCTCAAGAAGGGCACTCAACTCGTCATTCCTCTTTTGGGGGTGATCAAGACGAATGTCCTTCTCAATGACATCAGTCTTCAGCTTTTCTACATGGTCCTGCAGCTCCTTTACTTCGTCCTTAGCCTTAGCCGCCACCTCAGCCCACTTTTTGCTCTAGTCCTTAACCTCCTGTATTGTTTTCTCCAGCAGGATCCTCGTCTTGTCCATTACTGTTGCTTGTTTGGATGCAGCGATGAACTTGGACATTGCCTACGCAAAATTGTTCTTTAGACAAAGCATAATATAGTATTGGGTAAGACGAGACAAAATGAGGAAGTTTACCTTGAAGAGGTTATGAACACCAGAGTGCTCAAAGTCCTTCAACGACATGTTATAGCATGCCGTCACGTCTTGGTCAGTCACAGCCCTCTAAAACCTCTCCCAAGCTAAATCTTCATCTTCAATGAGGTTTGAAGAGACTCGTCCAGAGGGCTGTGACGAGGCGAGCACTTGAGCTGAGGACAGCGTGTCCATAGGTGGAGGATCAAAAGGTTCATCATCAACGTTATGAACATGGACGGGGGGCTGCTGGGTGGAATGGACAGGAAGGCTGGGCTTGACAACCCCAGGCTTAGACGACCTGTGCTTGGCTCTCTTCTCCCTACGTCGACTTGGAAGATTCTCCAAGTCGATCCCCTTGGACAAACTTTTTCTTTTATCACCTACTGATGGACGAGACTGGGATTGAACCCCCTGCACAACTCCCTCATCCACCACGTCCTTGCCTTTGTTTTCTTTCATTATAGCCATTTCTAAAATAATAATAATAATAATAATAATAATAATAATAATAATAATAATAAAATAATACTATTAATTATTATCGAATTAGTTAAATAAACTAAAATTATTAAAAAAAAAAACTTACGTCTACGGATAGTGAGCTCGTGAGCGATGGTTTTAGCAGATGGCTCAGGATCTAACCCCCAGGCATAAGACGCCTCAGGCTTACCAAAAAATGGAACGTCCTGTCAGTGTACAGACGAGCCTTTTGAACTCGTTCAATATAGAACTTGCTCAAGTGAGGTCGTCTAACACCAAAAAAAAAAAAAAAAAAAGAGAGCGTTAGACGAGAACAATCAAACTAAATACATATGAACATATCGGGACGGACAACCTCAAACATACCGTCAAGACAAAGATTCCCTAACTCTCTTGTGTAGGGACCAAATGGATCCCTGTCAACCTCAACTGGGTTCCCAGCCCAGAAACCAGAGACGAAGAAGATCTCCGTCTTCCAGTTCCTGTCTGAGGTGACCAAGGACTTTATCAATCTATAGTCTCCCCCTTTGGCTGTGAATTGATGGAAGCAAAGGGATTGATTAATCTCGGAGGGTTTATAACAGTAGAGGAACTCGTCCACAGTAAGATGACGATTCCCCCCAAAAACCTCCCTCCATAAAACTTGCATGGAAACAATTAGCCTCCATGCATTGGGGTTAAATTGACAGATAGCTAAGCCTAACCTAGTGAGCAACTCCCTAGCAAAGGCATTGAGAGGCAACCTTAAACCCCCCAAGAGGTAAGCCTCATAAATACCAACACCAAAATGGGGCTGGCAACACCATTCCCCACAAACAGGTAACCTAGGGTTCAAGCTATCAGGGATTTGGTACCAAGCCTTAAGAGACTCTAATCTGTTGTTGTCTGTCTTGGACGGAATATATATAGCACAACTATAAACAATCTCCACGTCGTTTTGAACCGTAGACGAGGGAGCACCGGTGCCTGCCCTCGACCCTGACTCAGTTCTCGTCCTAAACTCTTCCTGAAGAACCTCCAAAGGAACCCCAGGGACACCTGATGTATACTCGTCTGAGGTATTCCACCCACTACTACTACTGTTGCTACCACTACTACTACTGTCACTTGACCCACTAAAGCTACTTGGTTCATGAAACTCGTCATGGCTTTTTCAACGCTATTGCTGGACGAGGAAAGGACAATCTCAGTCATTTTTGGGGAACTTAAAACCTAAGGACAAGAGTGAGGAAAATACCTGGATCTAAATGGTGACTGTGGATGCGAGAAACTTCTAGATGAGGCGCTAGGACGAAGAGTGTCAGGGAAGAAAAATTTCAGAAATGAGGGGGGTAGCTTAGGAATTCCACTATTTATAGGCGAAGACTTTAGTACCTGAAACGACACAACCAACCATGAGCTGACACATGGCACACTCCTCGAAAAATGAGTCGACGTGAACTTTCACTAGTGAGATCGTGATATGTGACGAGTTTAAACATTGATATAAACACACGCGTTCAGAGAACAACACCATGTCACACTTTCCTAGATGACCCGCAGACAGGGGGCCAACTGATAGTGTCTTAAAATAACCCAACTCCAAGCTCGTCCGTAGGGGTCGTCCAAAGAAGAAGTAAAGATGACTTAGCCCAAGAACCTCATCCGTGAGAGGGTCGTCCGTCCATAAAGACTCCTGGATGGCCTACAAGGACTTCAGACGTGATTACCACATGTAATCCCTGGACGAGGTTTATACACTTATTCCAGAACACATATGCGAAATCAAAAACATTGCCACAAAACCACCTCCAATGACAGCTATGAAACGTATGACCAAATAATATAACTTCCATAGCAGTTATGTAAGTTAACTCCGAACCTTCCGACCTTGAGAGATACACTGATTTTATCATCGGAGGGTTCTTGGCCGGTCCATCCCAGTCACCTCTGATAGTTTGTTTATCTCTTTAGGTTTTTCCAGATTATCTTTTTACTGTCAAAGCCCGGAGCATTCAGTCTACTGATTTTGTCGTGTATTATCAGAAGTTAACTTCGAACCTTCCGACCTCCTGTAATATAGGAGAAGTTATCAAGCAAGTAATTGCTCACAGTACGCATTATATAAACAACTATCGCCAATAAAAAGGTACAAAAATCATTTCCAAGTAATTTGGGAGTTCTTAAAGTTGAGAGATACAATGACTTTATCATTGGAAGGTTCTTGGCTGGTCCACCCCAGTCTCCTTTGATAGTTTGTTCATCTCTTCAGGTTTTTCCAGATTATCTTTTTACCATCAAAGCCCGGAGCATTCAGTCTACTGATTTTGTCATGCATTATCATGGTCTATAGCTGCGTTTTTATGGTCTACAACTGCATTTTTCAAACACAGCTATAGACCTCTTTTTTTGTAACGCTACTCTAGTGTACTGCCAGTGACCATGATTGATTTAGTCTAAAAGTGCATCGGTGGTCAATCTGAAGTTAAATGGCATGAAGGTGAAGGTAAGATGATTTGGTGTCCAAGTTTTGTACTTGCTCCTAGGATTCATGTCAACATTACGTGTCTAGATGTATATGTGAGTGCATACTTGTGTTTTAGGGTCATGATCATAGCTTTGAGTTGATTAGAATCCGAGGGATAAAATATGCACATTTTGCTGTGATTTTGATAGGTACGGGGTATAGCTTTGAGTTTCTTTGAACTTTCAATAGTCAATCGAAGTAGAGGCTTTTGTGTGGTATGGAAGAATCATTAGGATCTAGTGATAATTTCAGCCAATAAGAATTTTATTTATTAGTATCCAAGGAAAGAAAGAACACTGATTTTTGCCACCTTGTGTATGGAGATCTAGAAAGTTCGAAATGAATGAATGTGTTGGAAAACATTATCAACTAATGTCATGGAATTAGGGGGTATTGGCTATATGTTGGAGATTTCAATCAGGTTCTTAATTTAAAAGATATACTTCCATAGAAGATGTCTAATGTGCAAGGTATGGAGAAGTTTGCTGAGTGCATTGTGCAAGCAGGTTTGGTTGATTCACCCAGTAAGGCAGGGTGAGGATTGTGTTTAGGAAAGGTAAGATAGGGTTATTATTAATCATGAATGTCGAGGATTTTCCAAATTTGGTGGTGACTGTTTCCCACTACTAATCTCAGGTCATACTTCTCTTTGTGTTGACACTAGTAGGAAATAGCTACATGTTTATGCTAAAATGCCATTCCGGTTCGAAGCCGTGGCTTACTCACACATAGTGCAAGGAAATTATCCAATATGCTTGGAAGGAAGAGGTAAGGGGAACAAGCTCTGATAGTTTGGAATAGAGCTGGGAAAGGTAGGAATGAATATTAATCTTTTGTGGGAGGAGTCAAATAGGATGCAAAAAAGGATAAGGACAATGGATGACATTGAGCACGATAGAAGGCATAGAATGCACTTGGAAATTTTAATGAAAGAGTACAAATTAGATACGCTCAAAAAGTTCGATGTAATTGGTTTTTTTGTTATGGGGATAGGAGTACAAAATTTTTTTTGAACTTTAGTAAGAAAGAGAAGTGTCTCCATCAAATTAAATTATTATTATTGTTAAATTAAAAAAAAAAAGTTATTACTGTTGTTTATGATATATTATATATTTATATTTGATATTGTAATATGTGTACTTGTTTATTGGAGCATTGATACAAATACAAATTCACTTTAATTGTTTCATTTTAACTCATGTTTTTTTTTATTTTTATTTTTTAAAGGATGATACTAGCAAAGATGAAGAGGACAACTCAAACAATAGCATGGAAGTCGAAAGCAACTTGGAGGGTGACCTAGAGGAAAACTAATATTGATCTTTTCATAATTCTAGTTGTTTAAAACAATATTTTTATGCCATGGTTTAATTTCAGGATTTCTTTTTATATTTTATATTTTAAAATTTGAACTTATAAGAATTTTTATGTTTCAATAGATCAAATTTTAGTAATCATTGTACTACAAAAATGATATAAAATAAATTAAAAATAAATAAATATTAAAATATTAAAAATATTATATAAAATACTATCACTGACATGAAAATTTGGTCATAAATACCTTTATAATAACGACAAAGTCCCTCGCAATTTATAGAATAGCGACGCTACTTAATCTTTTGCAAAAACGTTTTAAGTGACAGTTTAATGTCGTCACTATTATTTTTAACTAATTGTGAGGGGTCAAAAGTCTTTACAAATAAATTTTAGCGACGGCATTATTTGTCTCTAAAAAATATGTCATCAATTTGGAATTCGCAAATAATTAATTGTGAGAGTATGAAGGTTCTCACAAATAGTTGTTAACGACGACTGTTTCTCCTCGCTAAAAATAAGTCGTCGACTTATCTCGTCGTTTGGTAATATATTTGTGAGGGCAAATTTTTTCAATACGACAATGGATTGCCCTCGTAAATTATTTATTTGCGAAGGTATAGTTGCAAAACCTCTTTTAGCAACAAGAGCAATTACAACGGCCTTCGAGGGCCATATGCCCTCGCTAATAACCTTTTGTGACGATATTTGAATTTTTGCGAGGGCATTTTACTCTCGCTAGTAGACTCTTTTTTTGTAGTGTTAGTTCATTTTAACCTTTTTTTTTCTCCTCCTATTTGGGTGAGTGCTTGAGAGAGAGATAGATTTACTATTTGGGTGTGGCACATGATAGGAAGAGAATTGATACGTGAGGCAAGCAAGCGAGGTTGTGTTCCCTTAACACTAGCCTGAATACAAAAGCAGATTGTCCGAGGCCCAAGCCTGTGCTTTGCTAATATATTTAGCTTGTCTACGTGTCGACAACATATCTTTGTTGGTTTGTAGTAGAACCCAACGAGGAAGGCCAAGCAGTCAGGGAAATACTCAAAAACAGGCTCACAAACAGGGTATTGAGCCAGTTTTGACTGATGAGACATGTCTAGCCTAGAAACTACGAGCAAGAATATTAAAAACACGATTGGACGAGTCATTGCTGAATTTTTTTTTTTTTTTGGGGGTACATATAAAAGCATAATTAGTAAATATGTATAATGTTGTTGATATTTATTAAAGGTGGTATTATATAATAATTTTTTTTTATAAAGATAGAAATTTTACTCTAACCTAATCAATAAATTTTTGTTGCCAATAGAACCAAAGAGAGCAAGTTTGTTAGAGCCACACATGCATGCAATTCTCATGCTCCCTGAATTGCTTAAACTTGCTCCAATACTCTTGAAAAGTAGGAAAAGCTTTCCATTATGCATGGTACCATTACGTGATATTTGGGAATTGTCTACAAAACTCACCAAAATTATTTACGGGATTTATAGCATCACCCTAATTTGAAGTAGTCAGATCTTATAAATTACAAATGAGGACTAAAGAAATATATACTTTAGAATTCAAGCCTTTAATATCTGATTAAACTTGACCTTTTCAGCTGCTCCGTTGGCATGAGCCTAGCTTAAAATGATTTTAAGAAAATAAAAAAGTTATGAAGACAATGACTCCTCCTAATTTCTTAAATTTTGTTTAGAATATATTAAGAGAAGTCTTGATACTTGACAACATGCAATGAAACCAAATTACTACAAAACAAACAAGTTTATAAATCATATTTTTTTGAAAGGTAACAATGGTAGAACGGTGGATGATGAAGTTGAAGTGATTTCAAAAAATGATCCTGTTGACGTAAAACTAACATTTGAATGCTCAATTTCCTCACTTCTAGAAAATTGAAGTTCATAATTTTGTTGACCATCAGAAGTTTTCCAAATTCCCTGCAACTCAATTGCAACCTCCCTCATTGTAGGACTTTTCCTTCGATTCAAGTGCAAACATCTTTTTGCAAGGTTAGCAACTATGATGATCTCTTCCTTATCACCTTCCTTCTTTACTTGATCATCAAGAATGTCAAATAGATTGTTCTCCTCCATTGAATGAAGGAAATATATGGATAAACTTCTACCTGCTTCTGACCTTGTTGAAGAAACAAGTTTTTCTCCAGTTAAGAGCTCAACAAGGACTACTCCAAAACCATACACATCACTCTTTTCAGTGAACTGGCTTGTTTGGAAGTATTTTGGGTCTAAGTATCCAAAAGTTCAATGAACTAGGGTGGTGACATGAGTTTGGTCAATCGCTATTGACTTTGATGTCCCGAAGTCTGCTACTTTTGCTCTGTACTTTTCATCTAAGAGTATATTTGTGGACTTTATGTCTCTATGATAAATTGGATAGGAAGCTGCTGTGTAAGTAGAAAAGAGCTTCTGCAATTTCTATGGAGATCCTTAAACGCATATCCCAAGTTAATGGAAACTCTTTGTTTTCTTCATGGAGATATTGGAAGAGTGTCCCATTTGGAATAAATTCATAAACCAATAGAGGAACTTCTGTCTCCAAACAACACCCAATTAGCTTAACCACATTTCCGTGGTTAATTTGTGAAAGAATAAAAATCTCATTAATGAATCGTTCGATATTCCCCTCTTGCACTGTGTTACACTTTTTAATTGCAATAATTCTTCCATCACTTAACATTCCTTTGAAAACCGTACCTTGACCACCCTTACCAACTATTCTGTTTTCGCTAAAATGATCTGTTGCCTTTTCCAACTCCTTCGAATTGAATAGTTTTATATTTTGAACATTGTTTTCACTTGAAGATAATTGTTGTTGTAACAATAAACCACCATTCTTTTTAAAGAACTTTTTCTTAAGCTTGGTTTCACTTCTCTTCTTTATCACATTGAATAAAACCAATGTAATGGTTATTAGAAATAATGCTCCAAAGCTTGTACGAAGACCTGCATAAGTCAAACAAAAAAAAAAAAAAATGAAATATCAATATTTTTATATATAAAACATGATTGTCTAAACTAGAGTTTGATAAGAAGTACCCTACTTTTTTTTAAGTAGAAGTTACTAATTCTTCCAAATTATGTTCCACTCTTTCCTAAAGTCTAAATTAGTGTTAACTTCTAATTAATTTTTATAAAAAAAAAAGGAAAATGAATTTTTTTTTTTACTTTAATTTTCAAGTAATTAGTACATATGTGCAATGATCAATTGTGTTCCAATTAATAAAAATAAATAAATAAAAAATAAAAACTTCTCTTGTGACAACACCTTTTGAGTACAGTCACCTTCAGCCATCTACATTTTGAATTGACTGTTTAGAGCTTGTTGTTATCATCTTCTTTGCCTTAAACTTTTATAACAACCTGCTTAGTTTCTTCCTTGTCTCAAACTTTTGTTAACCTTAACAGCCAAGTCTTCTTCCCCTTTTTTCACCCAAACCCACTTTCCTAAGAGTCTGAACAAAATGAATAACCAATAATTGGTCTCCTCCCCCCCCCCTCCCCCCCCCCCCCCCCCCCCTTCCTTTTTTTCTTCCCTTTGCAGCTATTTACTATAAAACCTAGCATTGAACAAGGATTTTTGTGTTTGGACCCGAAGTGTTTCTTCAGGGAGCCTAGCTCTAATAGAAGAGAAATGGGTTGGAGTGATTGTAGTGAGTTTGGAGTGATTGTAGTGAGTTGGAGGCTTGTGATGTTGATGATGACATGGTTGACCCGTTGGTCCCATACTCCCATATAGTGACGATGTTTTAACAAACACCACCTTTCAATGAGTACATGCTGTTCAACTGGATGAGGAAGCCATTTCTTAGTGTCATAGATCCTATTAGGTTCGAAATATTTACGTATAAATGTTTAGGTTCTAATTTTATGTAAGTTGGCAAACTGAGTACAAAAACATGTCTAGTTTAAGATATTCATGTCTTAGAACAATGTTAGACATTGCTCAAGTTGATTCAAGTCTAGATTCAAGAACATTCAAGCAGTAGAAAGAAGAATTTAGAAATTGCAAGGCTCGATCGATTAAGAGATAGGTTCGACTTGACTGATCAAGATGCGTTTTCTACAAATTTTAAATCAAGCCCGTAAGCTTGTGAAACGTTTAGGGTTTGAGTCCAACATTGCTAGGTATAAAAGAAAAACCCTAAATCACGTTTCAAAAGTCTCATGAAGTCTTGTGAATTACTCCTGTGAGATCTGTGAGGTTTTGTAACCTTTAGCTCAACAAGCATCTATCGGAAAGAAGATCCATACACTAGAACCGATGGAGGTAAACTGCTGCATAAAAGATCAACAACTGCTGATGATCTAAAGCTTTGAGTGGTATCTCAAAGTAACAAACAAAAGTGTTTGTGTGCAACAAATTCAAATAGAAGAGTCCGTAGATTCAGAGTTGCGTATGGTCACGTGAGTAAGTACTACAAGTGGTAGCTTTAGATTTAGGGAAAAATCTATTGTAAAAATTCCATTCTATATAGTGAATTTGTTGCCTTGTGGATAGTTTAAGTTAAATCTTCCCTAGGTTTTTTACCTTGAAAATGGACGGTTTCATTGGTTTTTCTAGGTCATCATATCACTTGTCTTCTTTACTTTTCCACACTTAGTGATATGATTGTTTTTTATTAACCTAGATCTCATAATAAACCTAACTAAGTACTTAGTTAATAAATTAGGTTAAACATCTGAGTGTTAAGGGGTCTAAACAAACAAACAAGTGGTATCAGAGTAGGTTAGCTCATGTTTAGGTAGTTTTACCTAGAGTTGATCCTTGACCCCTGTTGTCATGGAACATGGTCACTCTTTAGTGATCCCTCCCCACTTTGATGGGAATAACTATGTTTACTAGAAGGTGAGGATGAAAGCCTTCCTAAAATCTCTAGATGAGAGAGTTTGGATGTCTATGGAAACTGGTTGGGAAAGACTTGCCACTCTTGTGGCTCAATGGTCAGATGCTTAAAAGGAAGCAACTAACTTTATTAGTAAGGCAATGAATGCGATGTTCAATACTGTTTTGATAGAAAACGTCAAAAGGATTTCTAATGTAGAGATAGCACACACTACTTGAAATATCCTACAAACTGTGTGTGAAGCTACAAAAGTTGTAAAGATTAATAAACTGCAATAGTTGACTTCTAGGTTTAAGAGCATTAGAATGGCAGAACATGAGATCTTTGATGAGTTTTATGCCAAACTAAATGACATAGTAAGCACTGCTTTTAATCTAGGTGAAGTTTATGAGGAACCTAAGATAGTTAGAAAAATATTAAGATCCTTATCTGAAGAATTTAGGCCCAAAGTCACTACCATAACTAAGAGCAAGGATGTGGACACTATTCCTATAGATGAATTTGTAAGATCCCTTCATTCTTATGACTTTTACCTACCTAAGGCTAACAAGTCCAAATCTATGGCCTCAAAATCTATAGATGATGTGTTTGATGGTGAAATAACATTTATAGAGATTGCTTACCTTGCCAAACATTTTTGAAAATTTTTTAAAAATCAATAATAGAAGGGCAAGAAATCTAAATGTTGCTGACCCTAGGAATGTGAAGAAGAATAAACAACCCAAAAATAATTTCTTAGAAAAACCTAAAGATAAGGTTTTTCAATCCTTTAACAATTCTTTAGGCTAACAATGTTTTGGATGTTAAGGGTATGGACATGTAAGGTCTAAATGTTGCACATACTTAAGGTCAATGGGTAAAGCTATGACTGTTACTCTTAGTGATGATGAAGAATTTGGTCACGAGTCTAATAGTGATCAAGAAGGAAATTTCATAGCTTTCACTGCTACTGCTATAGTTGGTGAATCTGAAATTGTTGATGAGAACCCTTCTGATGGGGAACTCTCTGAGAATGCTGACTTGCAAGAGACTTACAACAAGCTATGTAAGATTACAACAAAAGAAGTTATGAATGTTTACTTAGGGTTGAAAAAGATAGACACTCTTGAACATGAAAATAAAAATCTTTTGGTCAAATTGTTTGATGCTAATGAACTCATTAATGCTGTTAAGATTGAGAACATGTCTTTGATTGAAAAGGTTAAAAGTTTAGAAACTAAATTACTTGTTTCTAGAGAACAAATTGATAGAACTTCTAGTTCTAAACTTGATAACATGCTGAGTGTTCAAAAATTTGCATTTGATAAGACTAGGTTAGGTTATGTTGAGAGTGGTTTGTCTTCTGTAGTGACTCCCACCAAGTTTGTTCCTCTAGTGTCTATGCTTAACCAGAAGTTAGGGTTCATAAGGAAGAAGTCCTAGCCACTAGGAGAATAAGAGTAGATCTAAGTGAAACCAAACCCAAAATGACGTACTCATCCTGTAGGTAAGAAACAAAACAAACCTTAGTGGTTTGGTAAATTTTGTGGTGGAGCTGGGCATACTCTCCCAAATGGCTTCAAGTTGCAAGCAAGCAACTAAACCAAAAGTGTCTGTCCCAAAAGCACAAGATCCCATACCACTTATTCATGAATTGGTAAAAGGCTCTTAACTTCTATGCCAATATTGGGGTTGATCAACAATTCTATGTGTCTAGAAACTCCAACTTCAGGTCTGCATCTAAGAAAGTGTGGATGCAAAATATTCATCATAAATGAGACTGTTTGACAGGGTCCTTGTGCTTAATCACTTGATTCTTTGGACGAAATGTTTTTCTTAGGATTTTATTTTTTGCATTTCATTCTAGGGTTGATTAGGATGCTTTTAAGTCTTTAAAAAAAAAAAATTTTTTTTTTTGGTATTGCACACCACTAAATATGTAATTAAGGTTAGCCAATGAAATTTGCATTTCATGACTGTGTACCTTGCTTAGCTTTGATGAGCTAATTTTTGAACTTTGCTAGTTTGTGCTATTCAGTGCTTAATTGTGTGAGTTGTTTATAGTTTTTGAATAAACGATTTTGATTTTGATGTCACATTCTTTTGATCGTAAGAACTAGAAAATCCTATGAGAAAGGCATAAATAATCATCTCACCACTGTTACTCGTCAATCATGAGCACCTATGTGCAAATCATAAAAGCCGAGTTTGGTAAGGTGTAGCACTTGCACAGCAAGATAAAACAAGGTGTTATCTTAAAAAAAAAAAATTGTCCTTTCTCACTCTTTCTCTTCGATTCCTCTCGATCCCTTCTTTGAACTCAAAAAAAAAAAAAAAAAAAATGTCTTTTCTGGCTAAAAGCTTCAAGTGTTTTCTTTCTCATATCAAGTAAGACTCTTTTACCCTTTCTTTTTATTCAAATTACATACATTCATGCATTAATATGTCATTTTTTTTATAAAATTTTTGAATTAAAATTTTTTGGGGATTTTGATGATTTTGGGTGTTTTGAGTGAAAATGATCAATGGGTTTTTGTCTATGCATGATATATACATGATTCCTCTGCTTTAATTTGAAAATTTTCATGAATTGTGAAAACTTTCGAAATTAGGGTTCATGTGTTCTTGAGAATTTGAGAATTTTGTTCAATTAGGTAAAATTGATCATTGTTGTTAATTGATTGATTGTTTATAACATGTTTTATACTTGTTGTGATGATCAATTGTTCAAATTTGTGTGTTTTTGAAAAATTAGGGTTTATGTTCTGCATAAATTGGGGATTTAAAAAAAAAAATACTTGATTTTTGGGTCAATTTTTCAAAATTGTGAGAATTTGAACATCTCAATGCATTAGTGCATGCATCATTTGAGTCAATGCATCATGCATCATATAGATTTTGAAGATTGCATAGATATATATATATATATATGTGTCCTGTCTTGTCTCTCTAATGCAGTCTGCCCTTGATTTTTGTGTTTCTGTTCTATTTCCTCCCTCTTTAGATCTTATTAATAGCCCCTAAGAAAGATAAAACCAATGTCAAAACCAAAGCCAAAAGAGTAGCTAAGTCCACCTCTACCTCTGTTGAGGAGTTTGATTAAATTAGGTTTCATCCTCTTCCAAATGCTCAAAAGTTTGAAAATTTGGTCAAGTACAAGTCCATTTGGAGTGAAAGGCAGATTAACCTAGATGAGTTAGATCCATTTGTCAAACAAAATCTAGAGTCTAGGAGTTGGTTACCTCTCTGTTCTGGTTTTGAGTCTTCTCTTGTTGCCTTGATCAGAGAATTCTATTCGAATCTCTGTATTCACTCTACTTCATCCAGTGGTCACTTCTTGACTACTTGGATTCGACGTGAAGAGTTTCAGATCACTTAGAAAATAGTGTCTACAGCCCTTTTTGTGCCTCTTGTTCAGCGACCTACCTATCCATACACCGAGTCTCCTCCATTAGATAATGTCATGTCTTTCTTTGTGGAAGACCTATCACATGGGGTTTTGAACCTAGACTCCATTCTCATGAGTTAACTGAGTTTAATTATTTAATGTTTAGGATTGCGTGTCATAACATATTTCCTATCTTTCATGTGCATACAATTCCTATTGATAGGTGTGTCTTCCTATATGCTCTCATCATTAATGCTTCCATATGTTTTCCCTCCCTTTTCATTCAAACAATTGTTGAAGTCCATAGGAACAATGCTAGGAAACAATGTCTCTACTTTCTTGTCTTTATCCGTAGGATCTAAGACTTTATAGAGTTAGAGTGTTTCACCTCTTCTAAGTTGGTCCATCTTATAGCACCTATTGGAGCTACTTTCCTAAAGCAGTGCAATGCACAGAAGAAGCCAACTGAACCAAGTGTAGGAACAACAAAAAGACAGAGTAGAGCCCTCACATGAGGATGTGCATATTAATCCTACAGTTGTTGCTACTGCTGCTGATGATGATGTTGATGTTGATGTTGCTGCTGATGCTGATGCTGATGGTCCTTCTACAGCCTCTCCTTCTCTCCTTTTCATGCTTAAGAAAGTACTTAATATGCAGTCATCACAGCATATCGTGATGGAGACTTTCGTGATGACACAGGTGGCTCATGGGCAGCTTTTGGATGATCTTATCTTTGTTGTAGCTGCCTTGAGAGCTGACATTATTGAGTTAGGAGTTCTTTTCCACCACCTCCACCCTTGGATGATTGATGGTTGCCTTTGGCAATACGTAACAAAAAGAGAGAGTAGTTGTGTGAGCACTTGTACTTAGGGGGAATAGTTTTTTTTTTTTTTTTAGATGTATGTATTTATTTTGAGTTTGAGTTTTTGAGTTAGTTCGTGTTTATGTTTATTTTGTTTAGTTTGTTCTTGTTTCATAAACTTGATGCTTATTGATACATTGATTATTCCCATTGGATATCTTATTTTATTTTGATTTTGTGAAATCAAGTTCAAATTATGATTTATACTTTAGTTTCCACACGTGTTTATGGTTTGTTTTCAGTATTTCAGGAATTTCCAGGTTAATTCTTTCATGATTTAATTCTTTCATGATGCTGTTGTTTATTGTTGCAACTTGTAGATAGTAGATTATGACTGAATTAAAGTAGGGCAACAACTTGTATTAGGTTAGTTTTTAAATTTGAGCAATTCATGTGTATGTATGTTTTGTCACAGATTGCCAAAATGAGAGATTTTTAGGTTCTAAATATTTAGGAATAAATGTTTAGGTTCTAATTTTATGTAAGTTGGCAAATTGAGTACAAAAACAAGCTAGTTTAAGATATTCATGTCTTAGGATAGTGTTAGACATTGCTCAAGTTGTTTTAAGTCAATTCAAGAACATTCAAGTTGTAGAAAGAAGAATTTAGAAACTGCAAGGCTTAACTGATCGAGAGACAAGTTTGACCCATTGAGATGTGTTTTCAACAAATTTTAAATCAGGCTCAAAATCCCACAAAACATTTAGGGTTTGAGTCCAACACTACTAGGTATAAACGGAAAACCCTAAATCACGTTTCAAAAGTCTCGTGAAGTCTTGTGAGTTACTCCTGTAAGATCTGTGTGGTTTTGTAACCTTCTAACTCAACAAGCATCTACCGGAAAGAAGATCCATATGCTAGAACCGGTAGAGATAAGTTGTTGCATACAAGGTCAACAATTGTTGATGATCTAAAGCTTTAAGCGGGATCTCAAAGTCACAAACGGGGGTGTTTGTGCGCAACAAATTCAGATAGAAGAGTTCGTGAATTTGAAGTTACGTGTGGTCATGTGAGTAAGTATTACAAAAGGTAGCTTTAGATTTAGGGAAAAATCTATTGTAAAACTTCCATTCTATATAGAGAATTTGTTGCCTTGTGGATTGTTTTGGCTAAATTCTCCCCAAGTTTTTTACATTGAAACTGGATGGTTTCATTAGTTTTCCTAGGTCATCATATTGCTTGTCTTTTAAACTTTTTTGCACATAGTAACTACTTGTTAATAAATTAGGTTAAACAATCTGAGTGTTCAGGGATCTAAACAAATAAACAGATCCTTCTCAAGAAATTTCATAGTGTGATTTCTATTAGATACATGCTATTTCTTAGTTTGCCTCATGTGAAGCTTAATTCGATCATGAAGCTTGGCACCAATAAGAAATGGTGAAAGTGTTAGGCAAATAACAATGGTTTTACGTTTTCCAAGTCGGGCACATCTATGATGTTGAACACATACAATGTGAAGGCTGGCAACAAGGGAAGGAGCCAAAAATTATTTTTTGTGTGGCCAACATGGCAAGCTATACTATTTTGAATTGAAACTCATAATACTACTAACCAATGATTACCTATCAGTAAGGGATAGATAAAGTACTCCTCATGGGAGACAATTTCAAAGGGGTGTGAGCAATGGATCCAGAAACCATATATGAAGAAGATGAGTTTCTTTTGCATATGTTAAACAACACAGGGCCTAGGCTGTGACTTCCATGAGGGATGAAAGCCTTGGCAAGGGAGTAGTTTGTCTCCTCGTTCAAATTACTACCATTGCGGTAGGGTCAGGTTGAAAGAAAAAAGTAATTAATTAAATATGATCTACTACCGTCCCTAATAGTATATTCTCCAGAAACATATGGAGAAGTACAACACTCCCAAAAATCCACTAATCAATAATCAAGCGATTACAAATAAAAGGAATCTTACCAACTACCCTTGGCCTATCCCAAATTACCAACCTACAGTTAAATCTTCACTCCAATACCCAATTAGATTTGATCTTGTAGTGACTCTCTTTCTATTTAATGCATGAATCCTAGTACGTGACTAACCAATGATGCACAGATCCCAGTACGTGACTAACTCTAGCAACTTGAAGAAAGTTGTTGGCTACAAAGTTCTTCTCTTCATGTACAATGAAGATCAGGAAGCTCCTGGATTACAAAACCCTTTGGCGTAAAAACGCAGTAGCTTCTTTAAGAGAAAATAAGGCACTAGGTTATTGTTTGCATGTGTAACGACCTTTAAAATAATTCTTATATAT
This sequence comes from Lithocarpus polystachyus, assembly GCA_033629205.1. Lineage (NCBI taxonomy): Eukaryota > Viridiplantae > Streptophyta > Magnoliopsida > Fagales > Fagaceae > Lithocarpus > Lithocarpus polystachyus. The sequence continues at coordinate 87,408,432 of CM066165.1, read as the reverse complement.
GTCTAGGGTTATGAGAAAAGAAACCCAATACATACACATCAGCTTGGGCCAAAAATCAGATCTGAAAATTCTGATTCTGTAAGTCTCGACAGAAACAGCTTGTGTCGAGTTTCAACATTAAATCTCAATAGAAAGGCATCTATTGAGACTTCTGTCGAGATTTAGTGAACAACTATTTCTTCACTTGTTTCTTGGTCATCATTATTCATATAAAATTTTCACATCATTATTCATTTAAAATTCTTCTTTAGCTAAAATGCAAAACTAACCCTCTAACTTTCTTCAGATTTCATTTCAGTTCTTTAACTTTACTTTTGTTCATTTCAGTCTTCTAAGTTTCAGATTTATTTAATTAAGGCCTTTTTGTTAAGTTTTGTTAAAATTTTTTGAAAAAAAAAAATTGGAAAATATTTTTCAATCATTAATTGAATTTTTTTTAATTAAAAAAATTCGAAGAAAAATTTATAAAATTGAAAATTAACCACAACATATAACAAAAGTTGATGGAAAAGCTTTAATTGAATAAACTTGAAAGTTAGAGGACTAAAATAAACAAAAGCAAAATTAGAGGACTAAAATGAAATCTGAAAAAACTTAGAGGGTCAGTTTTGCATTTTACCCTTCTTTTTTTAATTTCTTCACAAATATAATTGATTATTTGGTTTTTTTTTTTTTTTAAGAGAAAATATCCGATTGTAAACACTTGAAAATATTCTCAAACTATTTGTAGCTGCCTCCTTTCTTTTTCAAACCTTAATGTTATTTTGTTTTTCTTTCAAGGAAATTGCCTCTATGTCATAATAGCACCACATGAACCTACAAAGAACATCTCATGGATAGGACACATCATCGAAGATGTTATATAAGAAGCCTAAGATGGTTGCAACAGGTTTAGGTGAATGGAGTTATCTTCGCATAAAGCAATAAGCAAACAAACCAGTGAGGCTTTATCTCTAGTCCACTATCTTCTCCCGTGACAAACCCTAAAAGGCTAAAACTACGTTCATAAATAGTTATAGTAATTTGGGGTGTTTTTTTCTTCTCTTCTTTTTTTCTTAATCCAATGTCTTGCTCTGTTTTTCGTTGAAATTTTTGTGAAGTCATGCAATGTAAACTCCTTCACTAATAGCCGACTTACTCTCCTATATAAATCTATGTGTGTTGCGGCAAACTCTTCTCTTGTTTTTTGGATTTCTCCCTACAACTTCTTTCTCTTCATGACTTTCAGAGGGTTCTACCAAGTTCCAAAGCATCTTAGATGAAGGCGGCTCTTGCGTGGTCAAGAAAGTAGGGAGAAACTGTTGGGTGCACGTGACACCCTTGTTGTCCAGCCCACTTGCTTGCCACTCTTGTCAAAGCTCATTTATGAGCTTGCTTCCAAAAGTCTTCAAGTCAGCCATGCTTCTTAATGAGGAATGACCAAAGCATGGCAAGGTGTGACTTCTCTTATTGAGAAGTGAAGCAAGGCGTGTGGGACACGCTGAAGGAAAAGAAAAGAGGAAAAAAGCAACTAAGGCCATTTGGCCTTGAAGAGAACTGAAGCAAAATAGAAAGTTTTTTCGGCCATTTTAGTGTGAGTTCCACAGAGAGCAAGAAACACAGAAAAGAGAGAGCTTCAGCTTGGTGCAGTTCGAAAAAGATAGAGAGAAACACAGTGAGAGTGTGAGAGAGTGAAAAAGAAAAAGGAGACATTTTTCTTTGCTCAAGCTACACACAAGGAAGATAAATTGGTGGAGTTCTCATGGAGTTTTGAGTGCTACAATCATGGAGAGTTGGAGTATTCAAAGGAAGATTTTGCTACTGGCTTTGTGGTGAGATTGTATTTACTCCTTGAGATTTATTTGTTGTATATCCAATTTGTTGTGGACTTAAGTTTAGCATAAACTTGATAGTTGTAATCTCTATTTCATAGTGGATATTTTTCGGAGCTGCCCCGTGGTTTTTCCCTCTACACTGGAGGGTTTTCCACGTAAGATTTGGTGTTCTTGTGTGGTTGTGTTTATGTGGTGCTTGCTGAAACTTTTGTTTCCATAATATTGCTATTGCTTGGTAGATATATATTTTAATTCACACATAGGCATTGAGGGGATTAGGATTTTTTTTCCCCAACAAGTGGTATCAGAGCTATTGGTTGCTTGGGTTTGATTGTCTTGTGTTGGATTAAATGGAGAATATGGGTATGAATACTATGGTTAAACTCTCGGCGTCGAATTATTCGATATGGAAGCCGATGATGGAGGATGTCCTTTATTGTAAGGATTTACATGACCCTATTGAGGGTGATAGTGCCAAGCCTAGTGATATGTCAGATAGAGACTGGGAGAAATTAAATAGAAAAACTATTGGGTGTATTAGACAATGCATCGATGTCAGTGTTTTTCACCATGTGTCTCAGGAAACAAATGCAGAGGCTCTTTGGGAAAAATTAAGGAGTCTTTATGAAAGAAAGACAGCTCAAAATAAAGCTTTTATTGCTAGAAAGCTTGTGAATTTAAAGCTTAAGGAGGGTAAGTCCATTGCTAAGCACCTTAGTGAGTTCCAAGACTTGGTTAATCAAATGGTTACAATGAAGCTAGTAATAGATGATGAGTTGCAAGCTTTATTGCTTTTGAGTTCCTTACCTGATAGTTGGGAGACTTTGGTAGTGTCACTTAGTAATTCTGCTCTGAATGGTGTGTTACAACTTGCCATGGTTAAAGATAGTTTGCTTAATGAAGAAACTAGAAGAAAGGATATGGGCAAGGATATTGCACATGCTCTTGTCACAGAGAATAGGGGGAGAAGTAAGAGTAGAAGTTCTAAAGGGCGAGGTAAATCCAAAAGTCGATCAGAAATCAAAAGGAAAATTCAAGTGCTTTTACTGTGATAAAGAAGGTCACATAAAAAGGAATTGCAAGGCTTGGAAGAACAAACAGAAAGAGGATAGAAATCAGAAAAGGGTGGATGATGAGAACACTGCTGCTGTTATAGTGTTGGAGGATGAGGTCCTAGCCATAGGACAAGATGATTGTTGTACAGTTTCAGATCCTTATGTTGAATGGGTGATTGATTCAGCTGCTTCCTGCCATGTCACTCCTAGGAAGGAGTTATTCACTTTATACAAAGCGGGAAACTTTGGGAGAGTGAAGATGGGCAATGATAGTTATGCAGACATTGTGGGAATTGGTGATATATGTGTTAAGGCTAACACTGGATACACCCTGATTTTGAAGGATGTGAGACATGTTCCGGATATTCGTCTAAATTTGATTTCCACTCATGTTCTTGATAAAGAAGGTTATGGCAATTATTTCCGTGATGGAAAATGGAGGCTTAGCAAAGGATCATTGGTGTTTGCTAGAGGGAAGATTTGTTGTACACTTTACAAGACACAAGTAAAGTTGTGCAAGGATGTTGTTAGTGCAGCTCAGGAGGATTCTTCGCCTAACTTGTGGCATAGGCGGCTGGCTCACATGAGTGAAAAAGGGTTGCAGATTTTGGCAAAGAAGTCTCTCATTCCTTTTGCCAAAGGTACGTCACTAAATCCTTGTGATTTTTGTTTATTTGGTAAACAACATAGAGTTTCATTTAATATACCCTCTACTAGAAAACCCAATATATTAGATCTTGTTTATTCTGATGTATGTGGTCCCATTGATGTTGAGACTTTAGGTGGCAATAAATATTTTGTTACATTTATTGATGATGCTTCACGAAAGGTGTGGGTTTATGTTTTGAAAACAAAAGACCAGGTATTTGAGCACTTCAAGAAATTCCATGCCATGGTGGAAAGAGAGAAAGGGAAGCCTTTGAAGTGCCTCCGTAGTGATAACGGAGGTGAATACACATCTAATGAATTCAAGAGTTATTGCTCCGAGAAAGGCATTAGACATGAGAAGACAGTTCCTGGTACCCCACAGCAAAATGGTGTGGCAGAAAGGATGAACCGCACTATTGTTGAGAAGATCAGATGTATGTTGAGAATGGCTAATCTGCCTAAGTCATTCTGGGGTGAAGCTGTTGTGACTGCATGCTACCTAATTAATAGATCTCCATCAGTTCCTTTGGATTTTGATATTCCAGAAAGAGTATGGACAGGGAAAGATGTTTCTTACTCTCACTTGAAGGTATTCGGGTGCAAGGCATTTGTACATGTGCCTAAGGAACACAGATCGAAGCTTGATAGCAAATCCACTCCTTGTATATTTGTTGGATATGGAGATGCAGAATTTGGCTACAAGCTATGGGATCCAAAAGAAAAGAAAATGATCAGAAGTCGAGATGTAGTTTTTTATGAGAATGAAACCTTGGCAGACTTTGAGAAAACTGAAAAGCCTAAAGCTACAGTTGAAGGTGGTGTTCCTGATCTTACACCTACCTCTTCTTCCTCAGATAATGCCACAAATAGAGAAGAGGTACAAGATGAGAATTATGGTGATGAACCAACTGATGCTACAGTAGACACCCATTAAACAATAAGTTTAGGGATATAAAACTTTTTTAAAAATATTAAATTCCTATTTTGCAGATTTTGTTTTGAAGATAGATCCAGAACTACACTCAGTATATTGGGAAACAGATTCAACTTATGTTGCATAAGCTTTTTTATGCATTGTAAATAATAATAAAGGTCATTTTTAATATAGTTAAATAAACTAACATTAGATCATATATCATACTCAATACATTTTTCGTACATTATACGGGTTAGCAACTAGTTATATTAGATAATGGAACCCACTTTATAAACAATGTAGTACAAGACTTTACTGATAATTAAGTACTGCATCGGTCATGTGAAGTCTATCCCTTACAATCCAAAGGTACGTGGACACATTGTGAGTACAACTCTTGATGCTCAATTTAGTCTTTTAGATTTAAATGAAAGTTGGAAACATGTTTATGTTTTACTAGACACATCACGTCAAATTAAACAAGTTTATATCTTTCTCACAAAACATTATACAATTTGATAATTCATATTTAACAAAATTTATAGCTGGAAAATTCACGAACTGACCATATTTTCCAAAAATTATTTGAACTAGCAAGATTTTAATGCTTTGGTCTTTCTCAATTTAGTTATGTTGTATGATGGCTAAGTCTTGATAAAAATTTGGATTATGTGCAATAATAGATTTTTGTACATTTTTTTTTTAATGAATCCCATGTATCACGGAGTTTATGAGTAGTATTTCATTATATTCAAGCCACAGAAAAACTATTGAAGATCTAATATAACAATTTAAAATTATTAAAGATAAGCTTTGGGTTCAATGGTTATTAATCTAAAGTTTACATTCAGTTTCTCTGACCTAGGGTGGCATCTTGTGCAACCCTAGCCACCAGGAGAAAACCATGCCTACTCCTTGGAATGAGGCGGTTAGTGTGCTGTTTTCATAGATTTTTCGTTGTCAGCAAGTGTGATGGAGGCTCTGTCTGGGTTGTGGGAGAAGTTCTCTTTATCAAAATCAAAAGAATGGAGGTTTATTATGGAGGAAAGTGAAGATGAACGAGAGTTTTTCTTGGCTACAAGATTCTACACAGGACGAGTATTGAACATGGAGGTGATAGCAAAAACTCTAAAGTTACTATGGCGAACAAGAAAAGGTTTTGAAGTTAGAGACATGGGCAACCATATGGTTTTGTTTATTTTTCAGGATGAAGGGGATGTGGAGTAGATCATGAAAGGGAAGTTGTGGTCTTTTGACAAACAACTTGTGGCATTGAAAAGACTCCAGAAACACATTGACATGAGCAAGCTTTTGTTTGAGACTACCAGTATGTGGGTTCAATTACACAACTTACCTATCAGGATACCGACGAGTACTGCAAAAAGTATTGTATTTGAGGTAGGAACGTTGATTGAAAGTACACCTGGGGAAGAGTTGTATGAAGGAAGTAATTTCATAGGTATAAAGGTTGGAGTTGATGTGACAAAGTTGTTGTGTCGGGCAGAAGGATAATTTTAAGGAGTGGTCAGGAAAGTTGGGTGAGCTTTAAGTATGAGAGATTTCCCAACATCTGCCTCTAGTGTGGTAAACTTACGCTCAAGATAGAGACTGCCCCACTTAGGTAAGGGGTAAGCACATATTGAAGGAAGCTGGTCAGTAGTTTGGGTTATGGATGAGGGCTGTGACATGAAACCTGGCTCGAAAATCTGTGGTCAGGGTGGTTGGTTTTGAGGAAGATGACAGTGAAAGAGTGAGTAGTGAGCAGCCCAACGACTAGGTGGAACGGGAAATTCTAGAAATTGGGGAAGACATGGTACTCTCCTCTAAAACTAATGGTCCAAATCATATTTGGAAGGAGACGTTGCAGAGTGGTTTAGAGGTGGATGAGGATGGTTTAAAGGGAATTCAGAATGAGCAAGGAATAGAGGATGATGGAGATAATCCCCAGGGACTTGACTTTGCTCTAGGAGTAATGTAGACCGTGAATGATATATGCAGGGATAGGACGACTTCAAGGCCAGGCTTTTAGGTCCAGTTGCAGGAAATCGATAGGGAGATTGCACGTTTTAATACTAATGAGGGGGGGTCGAAGGAGTTACGAGAGGGCTTCACTTTTGAGGTTTGGAAACCATCACTGTCTAGGGCTGATATGGGTAACGGAATAACATTTGCAGTAGGTCAGAAAGGGGTGCCAAAAGATGGGAAAGGAAAGCCGAAAACTAGTTAAACACGGTCTACCATTTAAAAGTAAACTAAGGGTAAGGGTGATCTCAATTTATGCAATCCAAGAGAAGGCAAGAACCCAGTTCCGTTAAAAAGATATTTTGGAGAAATTGAAGGGCAAAGTGAGGAGTTTGATTGCAGCAAAAAGCAAAGAGGGGTGGATTATGAAGATTTAACGGTGGAGGCTAGGTCCTTGCCCCGCCAACAACAATGAATCTCTTAGCATGGAACTGTTGGGGGCTTGGGAACTGCTGTGCAATTGATGAGCTTGGGAATATTGTCCAAGCAAAAGATCCTGGGATCATGTTTTTGTCAGAAACTTGGACCACTAAGGAGCAAATGGAACGTATTAAAATTAAGTTGAATTTTGATGGGTTGTTCACTGTCACTAATGCAAATAGGGGTGGGGGTCTGGCACTATTGTGGAAAAATAGTAGTTTTGTCTAGGTTGATAGTTTTCCTAGTTATCATATAGATGCTACTATTAATGGTGGCACGGATGATACATGGAGATTAACGGGATTTTATGGTGAGCAGGATACGAATATTCATAACGAAGGATGGAATGTGTTACGCATGTTGAGTTCAAAGCCAAAGCTTCCGTGGTGTTGTTTTGGGGATTTTAATGAGCTTTTGCAAGTGGAAGATAAAAAAGAGGGGGGGGGGGGGGGGGGAGGAGGGGTGCGCCGCAAGCACATAATCTCATCCAAGATTTTAGGGATGTCCTTGATCACTGTGGTTTGTGGAATTAGGTTTTTCAGGTACGGATTTTACCTGGCATGGGCGTTATCATGGTGAGTTGATATGGGAAAGGTTGGATCAAGGAGTAGCTAACTATGAATGGCTTGCTCGGTTCCCTACAGGAAGGATTCGACACTTGCATTGTTTTACTTTAGACCACCGCCCGATTATTTTGTCACTTGATTCGAATGGGGAGCACCAACGTTGGAGATGGAAGCCTTTTCGGTTCGAGGCTATGTGGTTAACTAATCCAGAGTGTAATGGAGTTATTTCTAGAGCTTGGGCAGTCAATCATGATGGTACTCCCATGCATGTGGTAACGAAAAAACTGAAAAATTGCAAGAAGATGTTAACTGCATGGAACTGTGACCTCTTTGGTAGTGTGTTGAAAAAAATTAAAAAATTCAAGGAGTGATTGTGGACGGCAAAAGAGGATTCGATCCAATCAGGTGATGTAGAGGAGGTGAATTGGCTGAAAAAGGGGCTTAACAAACTAAGTGAGCAAGAATAAAAAATGTGGCAGCAAGGGTCTCGAGTATAGTGGTTAAAAAGTGGTGATCAAAACATTAAATTTTTCCATGGTGTATCGACTCAACAGAAACAAAGAAATTTTATAAAAGGGCTGCGAGATGAGAATAGAACTTGGCAAGATAATGAGGAGGTGGTTTTAGGTATGTTGATCGAGTATTACGCAAATTTTTTTCCATCTTCCAATCCATGTCATTTAAAGTGGATCTTGGAGGGGGTCCAACCAGTGGTGACCGAAGATATGAGGATTGCTTTGGCTAAGCCATTTGTGGTGGAGGAGGTGGAATGTGCAATTAAGGACATGGCCCCTTTGAAGGCCCCGGGACCAGACGGGTTGCCTCCCTTGTTCTATTAGACCTATTGGACTAATGTAGGTATGGATATCTCTCAAGCTATTCTATCATGCTTAAATTCTAGATCCATCCTGAAATCTATTAATCACACTTTTATCATTCTAATTCCTAAAGTCCAAAATCCAAAAAGGGTTTCTGATTTTAGGCCTATTAGTCTCTGTAATGTGATATATAAGATTGTTAGTAAGGTTATTACGAACCATCTCAAACCTTTACCTGAATCTATTGTCTTAAAAACTCAAAGTGCCTTCATTGCTAATAGGTTAATCACGAATAATATTCTAATTGATTTTGAATCTTTGCACCCTATGAAGAATAATTGTTCAGCCAAACAGGGTTTTATGGCTCTTAAGCTGGATATGAGCAAAGCTTATGATAGGGTGAAGTGTAACACCCCATAATTTTATTACTTATTTAATTCTTAAACGTAAATTAAAAAGGAAGGCCCACAATTAAATGAATTTAATTGATTTGGGCCTAAGATATTAAAAATAATTTGAAGCCCAAGTGAGGTGGCATAAGTAAAAATATATGGGCCTTGAAAACCTTAGTCTTTTACCTTTTAAGTTACACGTATATGTACATAAGAAGTTCCTTTTTGTGTTCAGCCGCAACACACGCGTGAGCTGTTTCTCTTCTTCCCTATGGCTGTGCATCAGAATTTCAGGTTCTAATTCTGCTGAATTGTTGTGATTTAAGGGAGGTTGATTTCTTTTATTTTCGCAAATAAGAGGTAAGTGATGTTTACTAATTTTGGGGGGTTTTCCCAAAACAGTGTTGATTATTAAATTATTTTATATCAAAGAGATATGTTGATATTCTATATATAAATTGATATTTTGTAAATGTTTGAATGTGCACGTTGACTATTCGTTTAATGAAAAACTTGTGGAACAACCTAAATTTATTTAAACTTGTGTATGTGAATATAACTTTATATTTTTAGAATTATGAATGAATTATTTTTGTGAGCATATTGAATATGTTTTGAAAACCTATGGCAAGTCGTGATTAGAAGCTCAGTATGGTAATTAGTCCTTAGCAAGGGACAATCATATTACAGCTAGTCCTTAGCAAGGGACGGTCCCAGAAAAGAAGACAGTGCACATTTGATAGTTCCTTAGCAAGAGAGTATACTATTGAGGATCCAAAAAGGAAACTCCTTAGCAAGGGAGTACACCTTTAGGTTTCAAAGGAACCATCCTTAAGAAAGAGGATGAAAAGGAGGTTCCAGTCCCAAAAAGGGGACAGCACAACCCTGTCAACGGGGCGTAAACATTGACCACGAGAAAAGCCTAGGAAATCGTGTATATTATGGTATTGATATATATATATATATATATATGATGGCTCACAACATAAAGATATTTTCTTTATATGAAATATTTGATGATAAAATATTGATGAGTTGCAAGTTATGAAATTGTTGTAAGAATTATTTATTAGAAAGGGTTGTTTCCACACCCCAATGTTAGTGAATTCCACTTATTGAGCTATCTCACCCCCCTTTATTTCCCCTTACAGATACATTAGAGGGATTATTGGAGTAGAGATTCTTGGGAGACAGCAGTTACAAATTATTTTGTGGAACTGAGGATTTTATTATTATTATTTTATGGCATTAAACATTGTATTGGAGAATTATTTTGAGGATATTTTGTCTTTGGTGGATTAGAGCTCTGACATTTGTGATAAGAATTAAGGTTGCTAGTTCCTTTTATTTAATATTTTTATGGATTATTTAGATTGAATAGACTTTTATTACTTATGATTTTGGGGTGTTACATGAAGTGGTCTTTTCTTGAACAAATCCTTCTGAGATTGGGTTTTCATGAAGATTGGGTGGCGTTAATGGAGTGTATTACGACAGTGTCATACTCTATACTAGTTAATGGAAAGCCAAAGGGTTTGTTTCGGCCTTCCAGGGGTTTGAGACAAGGGGACCCCCTATTGCCTTCCTTATTCCTTTTTTGTGCTGAAGGTTTAAATGCATTACTGAGAGAGGCAGCTTTGAGAGAGGAAATCCATGGTTTTTCTATTTGCAGGAATGGGCCAAAACTCACCCATCTCTTTTTTGCAGATGATTATCTATTGTTTTATAGAGTATCATTGTTAGAGTGTGAAAAGATCCAAGAATTGCTAGGATCTTATGAAGAAGCTTCGGGACAAACAATAAATAAACATAAAACTACTTTATTTTTTAGCAAGAATACTGATGCCCAAACTATAGAGGATGTAAAGTTGTCTCTGAATGTTCCTGCCATTCAGCATTATGAGAAATATTTGGGGCTACCTTCTTTTATTGGTAGAGAGAAAAAAGCTTGCTTTACCTTATTAAGAAAAGAATTTGGGTAAAAATGCAAGGGTGGAAAGAGAAGCTTTTGTCTCAAGCTGGTAAGGGAATCATGATAAAAATGGAGGTACAATCTATCCTTGCCTATTCAATGAGTGTGTTTAAATTACTTGTTGGTTTATGTAATGATATTGAAGCAATGATTCGAAAGTTTTGGTAGGGTAAGGAGAGTCAAAAAAAATCCATTGGATTAAGTGGAGCACTCTTTGTTCGTTGAAATCGGTGGGTGAGATGGGTTTAAGAGACATTCAAAACTTCAATATTGCTCTTCTTGCAAAACAGGTTTGGCGCCTATTGCATCATAAAGATTCCTTACTATATAAGGTCTTTAGTCCAAAATATTTTCCAAATGGTACCATTATGGAGGCTCTAGTTCACCCAAGGAGCTCTTTTGCGTGGAGGAGTATTCTACAGGCAAGGGATGTCATTGGTAAAGGTGCTATTTGGAGAGTGGGGGATGGAGAGTCCATTAAAATCTGGGAGCATAGTTGGCTGCCGAACCTGTCTAATAGTAAAGTTGTTTCTCCGCGGGTTAATACTGGTGTTCTTTATGTGAAGGACCTGTTTTTTTGCAGATAGAAGGGTACGGGATCCGGGTCTAGTGGAGAATATTTTTCTGCCATGGGAGGCTGAGACGAAACTACGGATTCGGATGAGTGAAGGGTATGTGGAAGACTAGTTAATTTGGCCTCTTAACTCCTGCTGGGAATTACAGTGTGCGAAGTGCTTTCCGAATGTTGGAGACCAATGCAAGACTTTTAAGTCCATGTTCTTCTTCAATGGATGGGTTGAGTAAGGTGTGGAAGCGGATTTGGAAAATTAAGACACCAAATAAAATTTGCCATTTTATTTGGTGAGCTGCTTGTGATTCTCTGCCTACCAAACAGAACCTTAGAGACCGACATGTCCCGGTTAAAGCTACTTGCTCTTTGTGTGATAAGCATACGGAATCGTTAATTCATTGTTTGTGGTTGTGCGACCTTGCTCAGGCCATGTGGAAATCTGACAGGAGATTTTCCAGGTACTATCGGAAGCAATATCAAAGTTTTCTAGAGTTATTAGGGGAGGTGATGAGTTCTAGGTCAGGATTTCATGTTGCTCCGTTTTCTACTATTTCCTGGTGTCTGTGGCAGAGGCGTAATCGTTTGAGAGAACACCAACCAACTTGGATGTTGAAGGAAGTCGGGGATAGAGCAAGAGCTTTAGTGTTAGAATTTTTTGAAGCCCGCCAGTCTGATGCAGGTCCGACTGCTTCTGCTGTGCATTGGTCTCGCCCATCGGAGGGATTCTATAAGGTGAACTGTGATGCCACGATGTTTGAAAGTTCGAGTTATGCAGGTATTAGGGTGGCGATACAAGACTCAGATGGAAAGATTATTGCTACTTTGTCCCAAGGAATTCCTCTTCCTTATTCGGTGGAGATGGCAGAGGCTATGGTTGCTCGTAGAGCAGTTGTATTTGCGCAGGAAATGAGTCTTTACAAGGTGGTAGTTGAGGGTGATTGTCTCAGGGTGGTTTCAGCTCTAAAGGTTTCAGCTGGCTGTCACACTTTGTACGGGAATGTGATTGAGGAGACTCACCGATTGGTTTGTCAGTTTATAGTTTTAATCATGTGCAACTACAAGGGAATATGTTAGCTCACACCCTTGCTAAAAGAGTAGTTTCATCTGCAGAATATGATGTATGAGTAGAAGAACTACATTCAGATTTGGAAAGTGTATTCCAAACTGATGTTTTTTAATTTATATGATCTTATTTTTCTCAAAAAAAAAAAAAAAAAAAAAAAAGCTTCGAGTTCAAACCTTAATATACTGTAGCTTAGTTCAAACCTTAATATACTGAAGCAACAATCAAATGCAAATTCCAGAGGAATGTGTCAACGGAAACATGCGAGGGTGTAATAGAGTAAGTATGCTTACCAACCAAGAGGTTAACTTGTGATGATTGATTGGTAAAACAGAGTAATACTCCAGAACTTCGGTCCTCACGGTACCCCCTAATGCAAGAGCATATAAAATTTCCTGGTACGTTAATGCACGTTTGTCCCGGGAGCTTGCAGTTATCACTGTTTTCACATTCGTTAATGTCTGTACATGTAAAGCTCATCGCTAAGTAACTTAAAAGAACTATAATTAATATTCAAAAGTAATGAAACATTCAAGATCATGATTTTTTTTTTTTAAGTAACTTTATTTTTTTGGCTCACAGAAAAGCAGTGAATATCACAAAAAACTCCTGAGTGGACACTCTTTTTCTGATTTGCTGGAATTTTTAGACTTAGGTACTCTGTCTTGAATTTTCATTCCTTCTTTTAACTTCCCGTGTACAGTGGCTGCACCCTTATTCTCTCATTTGAATAAAAGTTTGCATTTACTTATCAAAAAACAAGTTATGACAGTTATCATACATAACATAGAAAACTTCTTACGTACAGAAATTTAAAGGATCTCTTCATGAGCACTTTTATTGTTGTGTGATGTTGACAATTTCCAGAAGAAACTTACTGTCCAAAATCTTTTTTGGGTTCCAACCTAGTCCATTAGGTACTCATTACAAAGCTTCATGACTATTATATGGTTTTTAGATACATTACTTAGGTTTCCAGAAGGTCCTTGCTATTAAGTGAGTAAGTATTTTAATTTATGAAGGCCTAATTCTTAAATTCTTCATCTGCATTCTCTCTTTATGCTTCATTACTAGCGCATTTCCACCACCTTTTATTTGAAAGACAGCGTACGAACTTGAAACTACTAAGTTATCCTGCATCAGTAAGACTTTACTACCTTACTAAAAGCACATTGACATCACAAATCAACCATGTTCCAGCCACATTTGATAATTTTGATTTGACCAACTTATTAGATATAGCATGGTGTTACTTGCACTTTAACAAAGAAACCAATTTCAAAATGGACTAACTTTGAGACTTGATGCTCTAACTCTAATATGGACAGGGGCCCCAAAAGCTTAAGAAAGCAAATTTTTAAATTTCTTTTTTTTTTTTTTAAATCAATAGAAATCTCACAATCATGCATAACAAATTCAAAACAAGCAGAACCAACCTCTAGTTAAAAAAATTCTCACCAAATGTAAAATTATATTGAAAATACTAGATCACTTTCAAAACTTAAGTCTCTCTAAATTTTTGATAAAGACATCTAAAGGATCAAAGTAAGAAATATGTAAGAATCATATAATTGGTGATCACTGGAGTACGCCATATGGGTTTAATTTAATGTTTTACTGTTCAATTTTGGAATTAAGCGTCTTTTGACTTGGTTTTTTGTCTTACATGGCAAACAAAATTGATTACCAACCTGGTTAGCAGTGTCAACCGTAGAATAAGAAAAATAACAAGAATGAGGCATATTACAGTGATCTACTTTGCCTCTCCAGTATTCATTATTTACTAGCTTTAAAAGTAAAGTCTATACATAAAAAAGCAGAATTCGGAATTTAACAATATAATTGAAATGAAATGGAAAAGCACTGCAACATAAGAAGTTTAAACGTATTTATACTTTCCACTTATAAATTGCACCCTCTAATTTTACCTGTTTTCAATTCAGTCATTTAAATTTCATTTTTTTTTTCTTTATTTTAACTTTTAATTTTAATCTGTTTTCAATTTTGTCATTTCATCTAGTTCCCGTTGAAAAACAGCATTTTGATGAACTTAGAAGCGCATATTGAACCAAGAAAAGCAAGAAGACTATTATTGGAAAAGAATTGAAGTTAAATAATTAAAATGAAGAATAAAATTAAATAATTTAATTAAAAATAATTCAAAATTAGAGGATGTAAACTCTCATGAAAATAAGAAATTGAAGTAGCTAGATGGGATAATTAATACCTTGGCAACCATCATGAGGGAGGTATGGGTTCCCATAGTAGCCGTCCAGGCACTTGCATCGGTACCCAGACCTGGTGTTGGAAAGGATACATGCGCTATTACCTCCACATATGTTGCTCGATTTGTTCTGAACATCTGCACAAGTCCCAGCACCGATCACCCAATCTAAAACCATCGGCGTCTTTTCTTTGTCCTGTAGACTGCGAAGGGAGTCTACGGGGAAATCGAATTTGCCTTTTCTGCTAATAAACGCATAGCCACAAGGATTGAAACTCTGTACTTTTGTGTGATTATCAATGCTCTCGGATTTGATAGTAAAATTTCTAAACCCAATAGGAATATCAAGCTAGCAGCACCCAACACCAGAGCAAGATTTATTTACCGTGTACCTAGTGCTTTCACATGCGGACGCGCAGCCGATTCTGTAATTTTCATTTTGCTGGGAACGAAGAAGGTATGCGTTAGTGTCACAACCAACGACCGCAAACTTGATTTGGGTGCTAGAGACGGTGAAATTGACGGGCGTTAGGAACCACCCTACGTTACATGTACTGATATAACAGTCCTTGGCTATGTACATCATGATTTCAAACTGGCCTTGGAGGGAAATATTTGTAACAGTTCAGTTTCCAAGAATCGGTTGAAATTGGCCGAACGATTTGTCACAATTCAGGACAAAATTAGGATCTATGGAACAACCTTCACTTAGGCCAAATGGATATGGAATTTTCACATTTCCACACCTGTTGGGGCTGCCGGGCTGCGCTATTGGAAATATTGCAGCGGCTGCCAGTTCTGATAATATTATCACACCAACCCACCATGTGACTTGCATAAGAATCCCAAGGACCCATATTCCCCAATATCTCTAACGCGACGAGGAGGTCAGATTATTGTGTTTTCGAATGGAAATTATTTTATAGATGTTGGACCTTTTATAGGCATATGTAAAGCAGCCCGGTCTACGTCTATTCATAATTGTCAAATCATGGATCTTAATGTGTTTCGAATAGTTGAATTATTAGAGCTTGAATGAAAAACACATAAAAATGAGAAGAAATACATAAAAAATTTGTCACTGAATTAAGCCATAAACAAAAAAAATGGACTTCACATTTCAAACAGTTCAATTAGTAACGCTTAAATGAAAAAACATGATATTGAACTACCTACGTTGATTTCTTAATACATATGACAGTAAAAAAACAGTTACCTCAAAAACAGATTTTATAGGTTTCAAATCATGTCATATGTATAAATTAATTAACAAATTGTATCAAAAAAAAATTAATTTTTTTTTCAATGTTTTTATTGTGTATCCTAACACATGCAAACATGGACAGAGATGTTCAAATACATATGAGGACTAAGGAGTAATAAGAATCCCAAGCCTCTCTTATCTTAAACTTGTCCTTTTCAGTTGCTCCGTATTCCTGAGGAGTGAGCATGGCTTGAAGTAATGTGAAAAAGAAAAAATTGCCTAGATGACTTTTCCTTATTTGAAGCGTCCTTCACAATGCGCAAACTTTCTAACGTTAATGTCATAAATAGTGTTTGGGAGATATAAGAATTTTCACAATTTTTGTCATAAGAGGATGAGATAAGTTGATGTCACTTTCATATGAACTATGTTTAACATGATTTTTATTAATACAAATTATACATCATGACAAGTCTACAAAGAATTTGAAAAAAAAAATTGTTTTCCAAATTCCTAAACTTATTGTTTTAGGTTTGATTTTTCCAAAAAAATTCTAATTAAATTAGGTATTATCTTTTCTACAAATTCTCTAATTGAATCTTTGCTTATTAACATTTATTTAATAAATATCTATTGTGTATAAAATATATTTTGTTGAGTTTTCAAGTAAACATATTGCGGTTTGGATATTGCGTTTCCTGCGTCCATTTTTTTTTTTTTTTTTTTTTTCAGCTGAGCGCCTCTTGCATTGTTCATGGGACATGAACATAGCATTTAGGCATGTGAACAGTACCCAGCCAATGAACAGTATTTTTTTATTGTTTTCAGTTTTCAGCCAAATAAGTTATATCCAAACGGATTATAATAAAAGTTGGGTCCTAACAGTGGTGATTGCACCAACTAACTATCCTCTCTTTGTAACAAATAGCTACTCTAGTTAATTATTAAAAAAAATTGGTTTATTTTATTAATTTCTAGGCTAGTTTAATTTATATAAAACTTTAGCACCTTAGTTTCAATAAATTAACAATTATATTTCAACTAAAATTCTGTTTATCTTATATAGATTTTTTTTTAAAAAAAATTCATAGTTCAATGACTTTCTAAATATAAAGATGACGAAAAAAAGATATTCAAATTGATCATTTGACAATTTTTTTTTTTTTTGATATTATTAAAACAGAAAACAAAATTACATAAGAGTACTGTTTACATCAGAAAGCATAGGTGCCCAAAACTGATGGATTGGCATCTTAGTAGCCCGATCAGCTAAATAACAAACATGACTAAGAACTATGTTTGGAACAAAAAGCAGTTTACATAGAAGTCCATTCTGCTGGAGTGACAGGATATCTGAAACCATAGTTTGTTCCTGCCAGTTTGGAGCTCGAACTAAGTTGGAAACTTGGACTAATCTACTGCTATTACATAAGACCAAAATACGCTGATACCCCATATCTCTGGCTTTCAATAATGCATCCATCAAGGCTTCCTGAGCAGCACCCAAGGCAAATTTTGCAGCACAACTAAAAGTACCCAAGAAGATGCAATTTCCCTGAACAGTTCTGGCTTCATACGCATAGGCAGACCTGTTGGTGTGTTTCTTCTTCCTCCCTATCTTGATGAGAACCTGCCAATTCCACGCAATACCTGTCTGGCCAGAATTGAGATGAACTCTCTGTTGGTTAGGTTGTATTGCATTTGAGAAGATATTTTGATACCTGCAAGAAAATTTTTGAGCTGTTAGAATGACTTCAATTGGATTAGGATGTATGCCCTCATGAACCACCCTGTTCCTGTGATTCCACAAAGTCCACAAAGTAGTGAAGATGCTTTGCAAGTACTGCATTGAAACCTCATCCAACCTCTTATGTCTGTTAAGTTCCTAATCCAATTCTGAACAGAGATGTTCCTTTGTTCTGAGGTTTGAATAGCCAATGTGGTACCATGCCACATGGCTCTAGCAAAGGAACAATACAAGAAAAGATGTGATGTGGATTCCTCATCTGAATTGCATAAATGGCAGGTACTGGTGTTTGTAATGCCACTCTCTGCAAGGGTTAGGAAAGTAGGGAGACTGTTATGCATAAGCTTCCAAATAAAATTCCCAATCTTCAAAGGGAGTTTCACCTTCCAAATGAGATACCAAATATTTGCCGGGATGGAGGTAGAATTATGGTGGTTTGAACTAGGTAGAGAGGTATCATCCTAAAGCAACTTATAAGCATTTCTCACCTTGAAAACCCCTGAATTTGAATACTTCCAAAACAATTTATCCGAAACTGAACCAGTTCTTGAGATGGGATTGCTCATGATATCCTCACTGATTGGGTAAGGGTATATGCTCCTAACCAAATTAGGTTTCCAAGTGCCATTGCTGTGGTTAATAAGGTCAGCCACAGTTTTAGTTGGGAGATTAGAATTATCAAGGTTCTGAGAAGGACAAGGATACAAAGCCTGATGAGTTAGGGGAATATCAGAACCATTACCAATCCACCACCTACCCTCTTTGAGCTTGGGGTTTTTCTGATTAACAATGCCTCTCCAAATCCATGAATGATGAGGTTTAGGGGTGCACTCATGGATTGAACTCCTAGGAAAATACTTAGCTTTAAAAGCTCTTGCCATTAAAGAATTGGGATTATGACTTATCCTCCAAAATTGTTTGGCTACCATAGCCTGGTTTATCAAGCTAAACTTCTTAAGCCCCAGAACCCCCATACTCTTAGGCTTACAAATCTCATCCCAATGCAATAGATGCAGTTTTCTCACTCCAGGTTCATGACCCCACCAAAAGGCCCTAGAGATGGAATCTAGCTTGTTGCAAAAGTCTCAGGCACCCTAAAACAAGAGAAAACATTAAGGGGCATAGACTGTAGGAGAGGGTCGTTCGGCCAGCTTGGGACAACAATTTGGCTTTCCACCCTTGCAATTTAGAATGAAGTCTATCTACCAAAAATTGGAAGTCAACTATCCTCTTACCTCTTAAGATGAAATTCATGCCTAAGTATTTGCTAGGGGCCTGCACCAAATTCACCTATAAAGAAGTTGCTAAAGTTTCCTGGTCCTCTCTAGAGATGTTTGGGGAACAAAAAAGGTTAGACTTGGCAAGGTTAACACATTGACCTGATATAGAACAATACCACCTTAAGATTTGCTGAATGTTTGCTAGAGATTTGTTGTCTCTTTTGAAAAATAGCAGTGAAACATCAGCAAACAGCAAATGAGTAAAAGAAACCCCATTTCTACCCAACCTAACCCCCTGAATTTCCCTATTATTCTCAGCTTTGATTAATGCAAGGGACAAAATATTTGCACACATAAGGAAAAGATAAGGGGATGAAGGGTCTCCTTGTCTTAATCCTTTAGCAGGTTTAAAGGATTGGGTGATGCTGCCATTCACTAATAGATATATAATGAACAATGAAGACACATTCCAGAATCCAATTTACCCAATTGGGGGTAAACTACATGGACAACAGGACAGCTTTTAGGAAAACCCAATTTACCCTATCGTAGGCTTTGCTCATATCAATTTTTAAAACACCAAAACCATGTTTCCTGCCCTTTTTCTTCCCCAGCATATCAAGAATTTCATGAGCCAGCAAGATATTATCAGTAATGAATCTGCCTCGAATAAAAGCATTTTGGAAAGGGGTGATAAGTTCATCCATCAAAGGTTTCAGTCTATTTACAAGCTACTTGGAAATGATTTTATAAACTACATTGCAAAGACTTATAAGTCTAAAATGGGTAACCTCCTCAGGAAACCTTATCTTAGGAATTAAAGTAATAAAAGTATGGTTGAGAGTTTTGGAAAGATAACCTGAATGGAAGAAGGCATGGATAGTATTAAGGATGTCATTCTTTACGATACTCCAGTTCTCTTGAAAAAAAAAGGCAGGTAGGCCATCTAGACCAGGCGCCTTCTGAGGACCCAATTGAAACAGAGTATTTTCAATGTCTTCATTTGTGATTGGTCTGTTGAGAATAGCAACTTGCTGAGAAGTTAATTGAGGGATAGGTAAGGTACTCAAACTTTCTAAAATGCTGTTAAGACCAATAGTATTAGAATCCTGATAGGAGCTTTTAAAATGATTTGCTAAAATGTTCTCAATATCCACTAGATCCTCAAAATAAGTCCCATCACTCTTTTTAAGATGAATAATTCTACTCCTTGCTCTTCTCTGTCCCCCATTATAGTCCAGTCAGATCTGGCTTTTTGTGCCCAAAGCATTTCTTTTCTGTTCAACAAAATTTCAAGTTCCTCCCTAATTGCCCTTTCCTTTCTAACATCATCTATTGAAGATATGTAATTCTGAGCGTCTTGTAATTGAACCATCTTTTGCTGAATATCCGTCTCTACTCTTCCAAAAACCTCCTTATTCCATTGGATAAAATCCTTCCTAACTCTGTTCAACTTGTTCTGAAGTTGGTAAGCTCTGGTGCCATAGGAAAAACTACTCCATACCTTTTGAATCACCTCCTTACATGCAGAGTGAGAAGTCCACATGCATTCAAAACGAAAGGGTCTTCTTCGGAAAGGGAATTGAGTTTCAAAATCCAGAACTATTGGTCCATGATAGGCATATTTCTTAAAGCATAATTCGGGTAGGCATTTACCCAATCCACACTTGCAAAGGCCCTGTCAAGTTTTTCCATCACAAAATTTCCTTCCTCTCTGTTATTCATCCAGGTAAATTTCTGACCCTTTGCAACCAGTTCACATAATTCTAAATCATCAATTAATTGCTGTAAAAAAGAAGCACCAGAAATTTTACCTTGATGAAGGATAGCTTATCATCCATAGTGAGAATCTGGTTGAAATCCCCAATTAACAACCACTTAGAGTGTGCCCTGCCTTTTAGCTGTCGAAGAGTATTCCATACTTCCTCCCTTTTGGATTGTTCAGGGTGCCCATAAACAAACGTTTTTGGATGCATACACAATACAAAGATCCTGCCTAGACATCCAAGCCAATAAAAGTCCATCCTTCTCTTGGCAATTCCCAACCTTCCTCAAAACCACACTTATCCCAGACTACTTTACCTCTGTCCTCAACGAATCGAGTCTTCATCAAAAACATCACATCTGGTTTAGACTCGAGGGCTTCTTTTTTTTTTTTTTTTTACATTGCAGAACTGCAGAGGGTTTGCCCAAACCTCTACAGTTCCAACTGAGGACCCTCATGGCTGCTGGGGAAGCTGTTGAGGGCCAGCTTCCCGATGCCCATACATGCTTCCTGTACTAGATTCCTCCATTCTTTCACCAGCAACCAGATCCTGCTCATGCTCTATTCCATCATTGCCATCACCGAATTCATTCTCTTCGCTCTCAATCCCTCTTGATAAAAAACCACAGAAGAGCCTTTGTCTAATATTCTGGTTAAATTTACCTATTTCTTTCCGAAATCTCTTTCTATCCCCAATTAATTGAGACAGAGCAGGAACAGTCCGTTCTCTCAACTCATTATTTTACATTTTCTTTGCATATTCTTATGCTTACAAAATTTTTAAAAAATAAAAGATTTTTAACTATGATGTTCATAAATCATAGAGTAAACAACATCTAAAATTTTTTAGCAAAACTTTTACAATCAATTTTTTAAATTACATGTTTTTGTAGTTTAGAATTATGCATAAAAATATACTTATGGATCATAGAGTAAATAACATCTGATTGGTACAAAATTTGACATGTTTGTTAAGAGTGTAAAGATTATACAATTCAAAAGTTTGATTTTCAAAATATTTAACAATGTTAATTTTTCTAAACGAAGTTGTACCCTTACTTTGTAGCCAAACTCTGTCCTATTACAAATCCAAAATTGCTTTCCTACTAGCCCAAAATTATATACAATTTAACTATGATGAATGTAGATTTGATGTTACTTGATGAGAAGATAAGTAATGAAGTCAAATAATGAAATTCATTTTAGGTCTTCAAATATAATTGAAATTTCATTTTTCATAATCAAGTTTTGTCATTTTGGGGGGGGGGGGGGGGGTGTTTGAGTATCTTGCTAGCCAAGAGTTTCAAAATATTTAAAAGGAGTGTTATCATATTGGTTTAAATTATTTTAAAATTTATATTTTATTTTAATAAAAATTTTGGCTTACACTATGTGAATTTATCATTAACATAAAATAAGTTTTTTCCTTTGTCAGATGATTATGTTGTAAAAACATTTGTTTTTTGTAATCTATATCCAACACTTAAAAATATTTTATTTATTTTACGTATGAATTTTGATTACGTTGCATATCACATGGATATAATACTAGGATAACTATAATGAAGATTTTAAAAAAAAAAAAAATTGCATTCGAAGAAAAATTTCACATGACAAAAAATTGACATACCAACCCGTAAAACATGATAGCTACATGTTCAATCTGCCTTGAATCTACATAACTCGGTAACCATATATATATATATATATATATATGAGATAAGTTCAAGTTACATTTGGTGTAACTCTACCAAAGTTACACATTTTTTCAACCGTAGATTTCTAAGAAATCTAATGGTTAGAAAATCATTATAATCAATGTCTTCTTTAAAATTAATTACTTTCTATATTAGCTAACTTAATTAATTTGAGAGAATATTATATTATCTTGTTTTTAAGTTTCTTTCTCTCTCCTAATCAATTCATTCCTAACCTTACACAAAAGCATATTCCCAACTTTCGTAAACATGGAGGCAGTTGTGCTGGACTTTCAATTGTTAAACCAAGTCTGCATATTCAAACAAAACCCTTGTATTATTGCTCTCTTGATTTATCAAAATTAAAAATACTTTTGCTGGGAATCTTTCTCAACATACCCATTATAGCTTTTGAATGTCACATCACTAAATCCACTTGAGCACAAGGACATTGAGGATTTTTCACCAAATTTATATTGAACGACATCATCAACTACAAAAAAAAAATCAAACCTTTATCATTCACAATTACCTAGGGCTACATCACTGATAACTCTAATGCTAGGCTTAAATTATAGAAAATCCTGCAACAATGCAATGGTCAGAACTACAGCTAAGAACCACCAGTGTGACGTCTATGGCATTGCTGATTCACATTCTCCACAAATTTCTAACGACAACCAGGCAGATTGATAATATAAAATTTAGTTAAATCTCATATTCTCGGGAAACAAGGATTGTGTTCATAAAAAATAAAAGCCAACTCACCCCAAAGTATACTTTCTTCTAAACAATTTCTTCGCGCCAATGATTGGGCATGTTTCACAATCAGAGGATAGTTTTTAGAAAGTATTTACAAGAACACGAGTATGTAGAAGCCATTTGGCTTAACCTTGCACGTTTAGACCCCTAAGGCTAATCAAGTTAAAAACTGCTTAGGCATGAATCTTCTGGCTACTAAATTTTGAACCTAGCTTGATCTTAGTTGTACAACAGGCAAGCCTGGACGAAGAATTAATTGGCTGAGTTTAGACAACCATTTCAATCCAGTGCATATTTTCATGCCCAAGAATGTTGAGAATATGCTTTTGCGTAAGGTTAGGAATGAATTGATTAAGAGAGAGAAAGAAAGTTAAAAAGAAAATAATATAATATTCTCTTAAATTAATTAGGTTAGCTAATATGGAAAATAATTAATTTTAAAGATGACATTGATCATAGTGATTTTCTAACCATTAGATTTCTTAGAAATCTACGGTTTAAAAAATGTGTACTTTTTGTAGAGTTTTTTTTTTTTTTTTTTTTTTTTTTTTTTTTTTTTTACAAGATAGAATTCTACTCTAGCCTAATCTAGGTATATATTTGTGTGAAGCTCCATCTTGGAGACTTGAACCCTGACTCTTGCCCCCCACACCTCACAAGTACTTATACTTGTGAAGTGACCATCGCACCAAGAGTGTGCAATGGTGTAACTTTTGTAGAGTTACATCAGATGTAACTTGAACCCATCTATATATATATATATATATATATATATATAACGAGACTACAAGATTAATGTTGAAACTTATTGCTGAATGATGCTTGTAACTAAAATTCATTGTTAGGTTCTACGACCTTAGGGACTAATGTATTAGAACTTTAATATGTAATGTGTTGGCAAACCATGATCAAAACTTAAGAGTCTAGGTTTAGGCTTGTTCAAAGTATGTTTATTTGTAAAAGTGGAATCGAGTGTTTGCAGAAATTATTGGACTTAATTTGCAAGGCTCGATCGATCGAAAATTAGACTCGATCGATCGAACCACGTGCAGATTGATTTTTCTGCAGAAATCTAGTTCAGCCCAAACTCTATTAAACGTATTGGGTTTCAAGTAAAACATTCCTAGTATATAAAGGAAACCCTAAGCCTTTTATAAGGTTTTCCAGAGAAAGAAAAGTGTGCCTCTTTTGTATTAAGGGTTTTGTTCCTAAAAAGCTCTCTCATATCTTCCACCGGTGTTATTACTTGAAGAATCTCAAGATCCAGTATTGTTGAAGTTGCTACCTTCTCTAGTTATCAAAGGTGCTGATGATTTAAACCTTCAAGGGTGGTCTTGGAGTCACAAACATGAGAGTTTGTGTTGCTAAACCTTTTAGTGGGATCTCAAAGTCACAAAAGTGGGTGTTTGTGTTTTGCAAAGGCCAAGGAAAGAAGTAGTTCGTGGACTTGGAGCTGTCACGTGGTCGTAGTAGTAAGTTTTCTACTCAAGGTAGCAATAGGATGTTAGTGGTTTAAGTCGCTATTGTACAAACTTCAATTCTTTTATAGTGGATTTGTTATTTTACCTTGAGGATAGCTAGATTAAATCCTCCTCAGGTTTTTTATCGGTTTGGTTTTTCTAGGTCATCAGATCTTTGTGTTCTTTATTTTTCGCTGCTTTATTGTTTGTGATTATTTGTGTTTAACCTAGATCTGAATAATAAATCTAAGTATCCACTTGGTTAATTAATTAGGTTAAACAATCTAGTTTTACAGGGGTCTAAATTCTAACAAGTGGTATCAGAGCAGGTAGCTCTTTTGTTTTAGATCTTTTAATTTAAGAGTTGATCCTTGATCCTTGTTATCATGGATAATTTTAAGTGTGTTACTGTTTTTGATTGTGATGATTTAAGTAAAAAGGACACTGTTGTTTCTGTTGATCTTATTGATGCTTGTGAAACTCTCCGTAAAGAATTATTGAAATATATGAAAATTTCTAAGAAATTCAAGAAAGAGTTAAAATTTGCTAATCTTGAAAAAGAAGAATTGGTTGTAAGATTAGATGAATCTAATAAAAAGAATGAATTTTTGAGAAATCAAATTTCCTCTTAAGATGAAAAGATGAAAAGCTTGGAACAATAGTTAGTTGAATCTAAAGCTAAAATTGAAAATTTGACTAGTACCAAGCCTGCTGTTGATGACAGAAGTGTTTCTGTTTGTCTTAAGCCTAAAGCTGAAAAAGTTTATATCCGTCATTTCAAGAGGAATCATAAAGAAAAGGCTTATGTTGCTAGAATAGACAAAGGTACACTACAACAAAATGTATTTTTAGTGAGGAAAAAATTCGCCACTAAAAATCCAGTTTTTCGTCACTAAGAACCTTTAGTGACGAAATTGGACATTTAGTGACGAAACTCATTTCGTCACTGAAACCCCGTCACTAAAAGTCCTGGTGACGAAAAATTTCGTCACTAAAAGTTCAATTTGTTAAAAAAAAAAAAACTTTTAGTGACGAAAACGTTTCGTCACTAAATGTTTTCCTCACTAAAAATACCATTCAGCGACGAAATATTTCGTCACTAAAAACACATTAATTTATTAAATCATATTTAGTGACGAATAATTTCGTCACTAAAACTATGTTCGGGTACATATAGTGACGAAAAAGTTCGTCACTAAAACTATTTTTAAGAAAATCTAAACACATATAGTGATGAAAATTTTCGTCACTAAAACCATTTCTTACAAAATTTTACTACATTTAGTGACAAAATATTTCGTCACTAAAACAATTTTTTGTTGCTATATTTGTGACGAATAAATTCGTCCCAAAAACTTATTATTTTCTGTTTTTATTTTTTCATAGCTTTGATATTGACCTGTAACTTATCATTACATTATTAAAACCTCACATTTTAATAGCACATTTATTTCAATAACACATTTATAAAAAAAGATCCATACATTTCACAAGTAAATAATAAAACAAATATCTAATTCAAATTTCTTCCATATAATAATTCTTTACAACATATATAATAACTCAAGATGTTTTATATCAATACAAAAAGTGTAGCACAATATAATTAGAACTAACGGAAGATGTCCTC
Source organism: Lithocarpus polystachyus (assembly GCA_033629205.1). Lineage (NCBI taxonomy): Eukaryota > Viridiplantae > Streptophyta > Magnoliopsida > Fagales > Fagaceae > Lithocarpus > Lithocarpus polystachyus. The sequence goes on along the minus strand of CM066165.1, from coordinate 87,382,466 downwards.
ATATGTCGTCAAGTAATTCCAAAAGTAAATCCCCTAAAAGCCACCAATAAGAAATCTGCACAAATATAAAAACAATACTACATTAAAATCGTAAAGTAAAAACATGCATTAAGAGTAGGAGCATATTCATGCTATAAAGTACTAACCAAAAAATGTTTTAACTATGTTATAAAGTTCTATCACATTCATGAATGCACAAGTCTATATTAATACTTAAACAAATATACATTGCACACAAATATACACTCCCAATATGAATTTAAACCACCTTATAACACCATGCAAGACACCCGCTTGCTCCAACACAACAAAATCAATCACAAACATCGCAAGTATAGAGTATTTACAAGTATTGAAATCAATTAAGCATTATTCATCATATCTAATCAATAAGGTCCATTCACATTTCCAAGAAACTAAAAACTCTTAATATTAGTTTAAACCATCTTATAACACCATACAAGCCATCCGCTTGCTCCAACGTAACAACCCACCACAAAACCAATCACAAACATCACAAGTATAGAGTATTTACAAGTATTGAAATTAATTAAGCACTATTCATCACATCTAATTAACATGTTTCATTCACATTTGCAAGAAATTAAAAACACTTCCAATATTAGTTTAAACCACCTTATAACACCATGCAAGCCACCGCTTGTTCCAACACAACAACCCACCACAAAATCAATCACAAACATCACAAATACAATGCTTACAAGTATTGAATTCGAATAAAGTAATACTCATCACATCTAATTACACATGTTTCATTTACATTTGCAAGAAATTAAAAACACTCCCAATATGAATTTAAACCACCTTATAACACCATGTAAGCCACCCGCTTGCTCCAACACCACAAGACCAATCACAAACGTCACAAGACCAATCACAAACATCACAAGCATAGAGTTTTATAGGTATTTGAACATATTTTACTTACTATGATCAAGCTAAGCGTACAAGTCTGTTTTGTTGGCTAAGCTTTGGTCTTTGACTTTCACAGATCTAAGCCTCTTTCTATTCCTCCACAGCAACCCAAACAATCACTAACCTTGTCATCACATTCAACCAAAAACCATTAAATTTCTAATAATACTCAAACTAATAAATAAAAAAAAAACATAATTTTGTATATATTAAACGGTGCATTAACCTTAAATTATAAATATATGGGATTGGGTCAATCACACATGAATGAGACTTACCCAAATGTTTTGGTTATTCTAATAGCCACCCATTATTCATAGAGACACACACATATATAGTTCCAATCCTTGCTACCAAAGCCACCAAATACTCCAACTACAACATACAAAATGAATATCAATATGAGCATAGCATAAAAAGCACGAGCATAGCAATGTAATGAAACAAAATTATAAATATATTACAGAAATTTTATTAAAAACATCTGCCATATTTAATACATTTTTTTATAAATATTATATCTATATAATAAATTTTCATGTATTTAACTCCAATGTCCAATTTATACCCAACAACCATAGACAAGAGAGAAACCTCAAAAGTTCAATTAACATCGAATAAAACATAAAACACTAACTTTCCCATTTCACTAATGCCCAATTTACACTAACTTTCCCATTTCACTAATGCCCAATATATATATATTGCTATATTGAACAATGTGTACATGGCAAGTATATATAATTCAACTAACTCTCTAATACTAAACGACCTTTAGTTTCGATTTATACAAGTAAACTACCGTTGTTTTACAAGAAATTCAAACTAGCTTGACTTGTTTCTTTTTTCTTCTTTTCTCTCTTCTAGGCCAGGATTAAGCTTCTTTTAAACTGTTATAGCATATGCATTAACTGGTGTGTATCAGTAGACATACATGTATTTTGTCAAAGACACAAAACATGACATTTGTATAAACATAAAGTAGTAGCAGTGGCAAAGAAATTGGTGTGCTATTTTTCTGAGGTTGCCAAACTAGGTATGGAAATCACTCAGTACATTGATCTAAAATGACTGGTACTCTAGTAAGCGTTTATTAGAGACCAATTTTACAAGTCAGTTGCATGCTAAATTGCTTCCTGGTAATTCAGCAGCTGTAGCATAGCTGTTTGTTTGCTTCAAAAACTATAATTATACTACCACTATATATCAAATATAATCCCTCTGCCTATAAGCCATGAAAGTTGAAATATTGGAAAAGATGTATGGTTCCAAGGGCAAGTGTAACCCTACAAACTCAGCTAAAATATATGGTTCATATACGTGTATTGAAATATATGGTTCATGTAAAAGATGTATGCAATATCCGTTCACATAAAAGCTGACAGACACGGTAGCAGACTTCTTGGTAAAGACTACAAGTAAAATTCTACATCATTCCAAATTTTCTCCATAACAGCAAATTGTTTGTTTCAATAAATAGTATTTTTGCTCTTTTCCATTTTGTTATAAGAACTATGCCCACTACAAGCACACAGAGATAGACATATCTAACCCTCAACTCCCCAGCAGCACACATAGATAGATACCAAAATCTGTCAAACTCAGAGGGGCACCTTGCATAGAGAGGATACACAAACACTATACTGGAAGTGCATTTACAATACCCATTAAGCTTTTTATCACTAAAGAATGTTAAAAATTAAATTTTGATCAAAAGCCCATAAACACAATCCTAATTCTTGAATGATAAACATAATAAAGAAAACTCATTTATCAATTTATTCCCAACCCACCAAAAAAAAAAAAAAAAACACAGGGGTCTAATTCCAGTGATATCTATGTGTCTACAAATAAAGCAATAATTATAATCAAAACCCAAAATGGGCAGGTCTCAAAAGCAGCCAAAAACCCAAATAAATCCACAACCCAGAAACAAAAACAACAGCAACAACAAATCCTTCAGTCAAAATAAGTTCTAGCATTTAGGTTTCTAACAAATTCACATGTGTCCAATACACAAATTTTTTTTAACTTGCACATAAAATCTGTCAAACTCAGAGGGGCACCTTGCATAGAGAGGATACACAAACACTATACTGGAAGTGCATTTACAATACCCATTAAGCTTTTTATCACTAAAGAATGTTAAAAATTAAATTTTGATCAAAAGCCCATAAACACAATCTTGATTCTTGAATGAGAAACATAATAAAGAAAACTCATTTATCAATTTATTCCCAACCCACCAAAAAAAAAAAAAAAACACAGGGGTCTGATTCCAGTGATATCTATGTGTCTACAAATAAAGCAATAATTATAATCAAAACCCAAAATGGGCAGGTCTCAAAAGCAGCCAAAAACCCAAATAAATCCACAACCCAAAAACAAAAACAACAGCAACAACAAATCCTTCAGTCAAAATAAGTTCTAGCATTTAGGTTTCTAACAAATTCACATATGTCCAATACACAAATTTTTTTTAACTTGCACATAAAAGAGAACAGATTACTAAACTCAAGAATTTTTTTTTCAAAATTAAAATAATAAGAAACAGAGAAGTCAAGGGCTTACACGCAAGAGTCCGAATGGGTGCTGAAGCTCAGATCGTCGCGCCGTACCCGGAACCGTCACGAATGGGTGTGCATCGGCGATGGATGCCGGAACCGTTGCGAATGAGTGTGTATCGGCGATGGTTGCCGAAATCGTCGCGAATGGGTTGGATTTGTGGGTTTGCCGGAACAGTCGCTTAGCTTCCTTCAAATCGGCGACGCTTAGCTTCCTTCAAATCGGCGACGGTATCGGCGACGGGTTTGGAACCTTAAGAATCGGCGACGGGTTTGGAAGCTTCATCGGCGATGGCTAGATCATCGGCGATGGCTGGATCATCGGCGTCGGGTTTGGAACCTTAAGAATCGGTGACGGATTTGGAAGCTTCATCGGCGACGGCTGGATCATCGGCGATAGTTGGAGCTTCAAAGGCGATGGCTAGATCATCGGCGACTGTTGCTCTCATCGGCGACGGCTGGAGTGTAATCGGCGACGAATTTGGTATGGGATCTTAAACGGCGACTGGTTTGGAGCTTCGGTTCTGTAGCTTGGTATGGGAGAAGGAGGAAAAAAATTTTGACCGAAATGAGCTTGGGCTCTGTTGCTTGGTACTATGGGAGTATTTATGATGAGGCCTTTAGCGACGAATTATTTCGTCGCTATTGCTTCCTCTTCGTCGCAAAAAACATTTGGCTTTTAAGTTTTTAGTGACGAAAATTAATTTCGTCACTAAAGAACCCAGATTTGTAAATATTTTTAGAGACGAAATTCATATTTCGTCACTATAGCATACTTTTAGTGACGAATTATGATTTCTTCACTAAAACAATGAGGTGTAAAACTATTATTATTTTTAGTGACGACTATTTTTCGTCACTAATTCTACCTTATAGTGACGAAAATATTTTCGTCACTAATACTATCCACAGCAATACCTACAGTGACGAAATATTTCGTCACTAAAAATTTTAATTTTTAGTGACGAAATATTTCGTCACTAAAGATAAATTAAGCTCGCACCCAAGTTTCCCTCCATTGGCGCCCATTTTTCAGATCACAATAGTGACGAAAAATAATTTTCGTCACTAAATGTTATATTTTTTGTCATTATTAGTGACGAAATTAATATTTCGTCACTAAAGCTTTATTTTTAGTGACGAAAAATATTTCCTCACTAATTTTCGTCACTGAAAATACATTTTGTTGTAGTGGTAAAAGTTCTGATGTAGACGCTAAAGTTTCTAAACCTAAGTCTAATCCTACTGTTAGAGAGCATAATAAATCTGTTTTTGTGCCTACTTGTCACCTTTGTGGTATTGTTGGTCATCTTAGACCAAATTGTTCTTTGTCGAGACAAAAACCAAAATCTGAGACTAGATTTGTTGTTTGGAATACTGATGTTCCTAAATTTATTCTTGTTTGTCACTTTTGTGGTGTCTCCGGTCACATTCATCCTAATTATCATAAATTGAAATTTAAAAATTCTGTATTTCAATCTAGAATATGTGATGATATTTCTCCTACAATAAGTCCATACAAATTGTTTCATATTTTTTTGAAAAATTTGAGCTTGTTGGCTTGTGAAAGGAATTTGTAGGATTTTAGTCTTTCTTAGAATATTGGTGTAATCCCTCAATTACACTTTGCTTCACATAGATTTTCACCTACAACGCCGAAGACTCGTGCTATATGGGTGAGAAAAGATTCTCTAAAGTGAATGTTGTTTACTTGTCCTTGATTTAATTCTTTCAATTAATTGTGGACATTTTTTTTAGTTTTTGGTTGTTTTATTTTCTTAGGTTGTTTTGATTATTAAAAAAATCCAAAAACATTGAAAAATTTCAACAAAAAAAAAAGACAAAAATATTTTATTTTGTATCTTATTTGATTTGTTTTGAAGATTACATGAGTTATGATATCTCTCTTTTGATTTAGAACATGCTTGACATTGTGAAGAAACTTGAATAGTATGTGTTGCATAAGTGCTAAGCTATTTCTTATTTTGTGTGAGTATATACTAGTTTGTACATGTATTCATGGGTTAATTAAGAAATTACTATTTCTTGTTTGTGTACCCTCTATAGCTTAGTTAAGTATTGTCATGCATTGCATTTGCATTTTTAATCATTTAGCATCATGTGTGCTTTTAGTTTTGGTCATAAATTTTTTTTTTTAACCAAAAATATTTTTATGTGTTTTGTATTACATATCTTGGATTTATAATCAAGGTTGGTCATATTATTTTTACATAACATGTTTATGTTCTTTGTTTAGCTTGGATGAGCTTATTTTATTGCACTTTACTAGTTTGAGCTTTGTAATGCATGTTGTGTGGGAGTTGTTTATAGTTTTTGATCACATGATCTTGATCTTGAAGTCACATGTCTTTGATTGTTGGACTTGAACTTAATGAGAAAGGCATAAATAACTATCTCATCACTGTTTACTAGCCAATCATGAACATCTTAGTGCATATCGTAAGATTTTGTGTTCGAGAAAGTATAGCACATGTACAAAAAAAAATATAAGATGTAGCCTCGGTTTAAATGCTAAAATTGGTATGTACATTATTGGCTATAATAACTTCACAATTAAATAAAATTGGTGTGTACATTATGAGGCAAATCAAGAAACTTACATGATTACAAGCTTTTATTCTAAGAGTTGTGAGAGTTATATGATGTAACTCTTTAGGTGATAGTCTCTTTCAAATTTATGTGATGAATTTTGTAGAAATTGTGATTGATTAGTATTCACATATCACCTTACATGTATCTCAAGTTTTTACTAGTTGCACACACTACACAAGTTATTCTTTACTAAACTTAGTACATGATATTGTGTATAAATTTGTTTTGGCCATCCAAGATTATATGTTTCTTGATTTTGATACAAAATGTGTTTAATGTTTGAGTTTTGAGGACAAATTGGTTGAAAAACTTTTTTTTGAGAGATCTGGGTTGTATTCATGTGTTTTTTAAAAACTTTTAGTCTCACACTTATGCATTTCATTCATGAAATATTGTGCTTTCAGGAGTTTCTGCATAAAATTGCTCTGTTTTTCAAAATTTTAAGTTTTCTAGATTTTCGATTGATCAAGGGTGTTTTTCGACCGATCGAAATTGCGATTAAAATTTTTTGTTTGAATCTGCCTGGTTCGATTAGTATTAGATCGATGCTCGATCGATCGAAACTGAAAAATTTTCAGTTCATAAGTTTTTGACCAAATTTTTTTTTATGCATCATTTATGGTTAGGATTCACATGAGTTGCATTGTTTTCTGTATCCATCTTGCAGTTTTGCAGTCATATCCCTCATTGTTTTCACACATAACATGCATACACTTTGCTAAATTGGGTACTCAACTTGAATTAAAAATTGATTGATTAATTTTTTAGTCATTTGTACATTTTAGTATATGCTATTTTTCTTAATGTGTGAACTGCAGAAAATATTTTTCTTAAAAGATATGATGGATAATCAATGTGAAATATATTCTCTACTCATGCAACTCTTAATGGATCACATAGTGTCAAGTTTGCATTTATTAAGAGAGAGAATATTTTTTTTCATGTGTATCCTCAACTAAATTTTTTTTTGGTTTGTGTGTTTTTATTTATCCCCACCTCCTAAATTTTCCCCAAAACTGTTTTTCCTAAAACTTGTTTTGTTTTTCCTATTTTTATAGGGGGAGAAATTTTTTTTTTAACCTTTGTTGTTCATAGGGGGAGTTATCTCTATTTTCTATAGAGTTGAATTGTTTTGTGTTCCCTTTATTTTTTATTTTCTCTTATTCTCTGTTACGTATGTTTTCTGTTTACCTTCTGATTGGGTTGTCTTTGTCAATACGTGACAAAAAGGAGGAGAAATAAATGAAATGTGGGACTCAATCCTGTTTGTTTTGTTTAGGGGGAGAATTTTTTTAAAATCTTTTTTGATGTATCTAACTTAGGGGGAGAGAGAGTTAGAATTTTTTTTTTTTTATATTTGTGTTTCATATTGTTTATATGTCTTTCTTTCCATACATGCGGTGATGTGTTCTTTTAAGTGTTTTCAGGAAAGACAGGTACATTCTAATCAAGATCTTCTACCTCTTTTTGCAACTTCTAGGTTAAGAGTCTTAGATTGGGATTTATGATGTAATTGGGCTGTTTGTAACTTTGAGCATTTCAATTTTGATATGTGTTTTGTCACGGATTGCCAAAGGGGGAGATTGTTAGGTTCTAAGACCTTAGGGACTAATGTATTAGAACTTCAATATGTAATGTGTTGGCAAACCATGATCAAAACTTAAGAGTCTAGGCTTAGGCTTGCTCAAAGTATGTTTATTTGTAAAATTGGAATCGAGTGTTTGCAGAAATTATTGGACTTAATTTGCAAGGCTCGATCGATCAAAAATTAAACTCGATCGATTGAACTACGTGCAGATTGATTTTTCTGCAGAATTTCAATTCAGCCCAAACTCTATTAAACGTATTGGGTTTCAAGTAACACTCCTAGTATATAAAGAAAACCCTAAGCACGTTTTTATAAGACTTTTCAGAGAGAGAATAGTGTGCCTCTTTTGTATTTAGGGTTTTGTTCCTAAAAAGCTCTCTCATATCTTCTATCGGTGTTATTGCTTGAAGAATCTCAAGATCTAGTATTGTTGAAGTTGCTGCCTTCTCTAGTCATCAAAAGTGCTGATAATCTAAACCTTCAAGGGTGGTTTTGGAGTCACAAACATAAGAGTTTGTGTTGCTAAACCTTTGAGTGGAATCTCAAAGTCATAAACGTGGGTGTTTGTATTTTGCAAAGGCCAAGGAAAGAAGTAGTCCGTGGACTCGGAGCTGTCACGTGGTCGTGGTAGTAAGTTTTCTACTCGAGGTAGTAATAGGATGTTAGTGGTCTAAGTCGCTATTGTACAAACTTCAATTCTTTCATAGTGGATTTGCTGTTTTACCTTGAGGATAGCTAGGTTAAATCCTCCCTAGGTTTTTTATAGGTTTGGTTTTCTTGGGTTATCAGATTTTTGTGTTCTTTATTTTCTGCTGCTTTATTGTTTAAGATTATTTCTGTTTAACCTAGATCTGAATAATAAATCTAAGTATCCACTTGGTTAATTAATTAGGTTAAACAATCTAGTTTTACAATGGTCTAAATTCTAACATTCATAATACCAACAATGACATTGTCATAAAGATAACAAACAAGTCAAAAAGGTCTACTCAAAATTAAACTTTGTTGTTATCACGCACCCATCTTTCTCCTTTGTTCCATAATTTCTTATCCCTTTCTCTTTCACTGTAGAATTTCTTAATATCACTAATTTTTTCCCCACATTCTTTGTTGAATCTAAAGCCAACAACCCCTCATCACCTACACCTTTTTCACCCTTATTTAACTCCACCTCCTTAGACGCTAATTTTAAATGCATTTCAAAAAATTTGTTAAAGAGTTTAATTTCAAGCTACGAATCCATCAAATACTCACCATTTTTTTTTTTTATACTAAAATTGTGTGTATATATGTACATGAGAGAGAGAGAGAGGAGGGCTGAAGCTCAAGTTGTGAACACATACAAACCCATGCCTTCAGAATCCAAATTTGTCATTGGAATAAAAGAGAAAAGTAATGGTAGTCTCAACCAAAAAAAAAAAAAAAAAAAAAAATACCAAAAGTATTTACTGTGAGAGACCTATATATCATTTTTTAGGCACAAAGAATTTCTTAGTATTACGCTATTGAATTATTTTATTTGTTTTACACTAGCATGCCATTTTTGTTTTTGAAAATACACTAGCATGTCATTGGTCAAGTGCTAACGTTCCTTTATAATTTATCCATGGGACCCCTATTTTTGTCATAGAGTTTTCCGATTTATCCTAAAATTAGGAATATATACTATCACTTAAATTTAATCATGGGCATGGTTTATTATCCAAAAAAAGAGGGCAAGATAAGCACAAAATAGAGTCATAATATATATTTGTATTTTTTTTAATGAAAACAGATTTGTATTTTGTATCATCATAAAAGAATAAAAATGGTTTTTTTAAAAGTATATTAATATTGGCTATAGTTTTTCTTTCTTATAATAATTAAATGTTATAAGAATTAAATATTTTTCCTAAAATAAATAATAATGTTCAAATAACACACAATTGTAATTCAATTTATTTATAGCACACCAATGTAATTCAATTTATTTATATAACAAATAAGAGGAAGAAAACAATTATAGATAAAATCATATATATATATTTAATTTAGTTTTTTAGATATAAATATAAGTTAGTTACTAATATAAAAAATGGTAAATTATATATAGTTGGTCTCTATCCTCTAGGTTGTTTGTTAATTTGGTCTCTTACCTTTTGGTATTGTGTTAAAATGGTCATTATCATTAAGTGTTGGATAAAAAATGATGACATTGTTAACGATGATATTAAAATATTATTTTTATGTCAAATAAGTTGCTACTTGGAATTTTTTTGAAAAATATAACCAAAAAAAGCTAAAACTTTACGAAAATTAAAATTACAAACATATTTTGGGTTTAAAATTTTAGCAAAAGAAAATTTTTTCAGATTTAGTCTTAACATTTTGGAGTTAAAAGGAACTCTTCGGTTAGATTTTCTTTGCAACTTCCTCCTTAAGCTCTTTTCATTTAATTTTCCTATCATCTCTGTAGCTAATGGAAGAACCAGAATCAACTATTAGTCACACCTAAAGCCTTCATGAGTTCTCATAAAAAGAAAAATAAATCTGAATGCAATGTCCATTGAAAACTCATCTAACATATAGCCTATCTCTACTTGAACTTTGTTACTAGAGTTAAGCAGTTGTATGAGCCTTCCAAAATATGCGCACATACATTTAGTAATATTTTTATAAGTTAATTGGGGGGGGGGGGGGGGGGAGTGGACTTATGGGGAAGACAGAGTCTTCCAAAATAACAGGTAAGAAAAGTTTAATTAGTAGCTTTATCTCTTAAAATTTGTTTGGGAGAAAATAATCGCAACTGTTTTTAAGTCATTGATATGCCAGATACCTTTAATCATGAAAACAAGTGACACCATTATTAGAAGTCTTTAATCTTGTTAATGTCTCACCGAGTCTTTGGTCATTGTTCAAAACTTCCAATGTCTTTTGGTCATTGTTTGAAATTTTCAAAGACTTGGAAAGTTATAATCTTAAAATTTTGGACTATATAACAATTGTTTGATGCAGATTGTATAATTGCAAGACTAAGTGTATCGTAATTATCAAACATGTAGCAATCATGATATCCGGGTCAATTTTAAGTCTTCCATTACTTTTTCATTAAAGGTGTAATTTGTAATTTAGCCTTCGTTTAATAAGTATTAATGAATAAAAAGGTCAGTTAGAGACCTCTTAGTGTAGAATATACATATTTATTAAAATTTGTTCAAGGAAATTTAATCAAACCTAAATTAAAATTTATTTACTGTTAGGTTGCTTTATTTGAAAAGATAGTATATTCTAATTGGATATAACTATAAATAAGGATTTCAATCTTCCCTCTTCTATATAACTATCGAATTTAAAAAAAAAAAAAAAACAGGTGGTACTATTAGAGAAGACTTTAATCCTGATAGCAAGAAGTCTTTGATTAGTGTTTGCAAAATAAATATAGACTTGGAAAGTAATGGCCGCTTTGCCCCACTATCGTATGACTTTTGAACTATATAATTGTTTGATGATATACAACTACCCTTTTCAAGTCATTGATTCTCTAAATTCATTCAAACTTGAAAATATGTGTTATGGGAGAATATAATTCAAAACCCGTGCCTAGATTTTTATAGCTCAATTACTTGACACAATTCAAAGCCTTCTCCTTTGTTATAACTATAGAATTATCCAATAGACTTCAAAACATGTGATTCTGTTAGAAGACTTTAATCCTAATTATATTGAATGAGTCTTTGGTTAATGTTCAAAAATTCAATTTAGACTTGGAAAGTAATGGCATCATGGTCCAACTATTAACTAGCATGACTTTTAGACTATATAACTATTTGCTAAAGATTCATGCTAGATTTTTTTCTTTCTTGGAGAGTTATAACCTATGGCATCTACTTCTGATGATAGCTCTTTATCATCAGATCAAGACACCAATCGGTTTTTGGTGTAGATAGTGATTGAATCCCAGATCTCTTATTCAACCATCAAAAGTTTTACTAGTTGAGCTAATTAGAACCCATGATTCATGCTAGACTGAAATAGGAGAAATTGTGTTAATTATCTTGGTAAGTTTTACATTACTATTTTAATAAGATATCTATGGTGAGCCATACACAATACTTTCTTTGAAGGGAGGAAACTAACACTAATCTTTTTTCTTTTTCTTTTTTTTTTTTCTTTTTTTGAGAAGAGAAACTAACACTAATCTCATTCTTCTTCCAACAGTTTTTCGTAATGAATTAATTTCTAACCGGTTCAACCCAGGGGGAGACCATAACCACGATTATCAGCCACAACACCATTCTAATCCCTAGTATTAGCGTATTTTATGGGTTGGGCTTTTCTTTAGCTTCTTAGCTCTCGTTATCTTAGAAAAGATTTTAACACAGTAAAATGTTTCAAAAAGTCTTTGGTCCATGACATGAAAAATTAAGGTCTTGTGGGTCATTCTATTAACTAGTGTGAATTGTGGTCTGTGGAACTGTTGTCACTTGTCAAAGGCATAAAAAATTTAATCTCTTGTGGGTTACATTATTATTATTATTATTATTATTATTATTACCCTATTTTTTTAATTTAAAGAACTAGTTTTGAAAGTGAAAAAAAATCAGACTATCTGGCTCAGATTTTTAAAACTAAAAACCCCTTATAAACACAAGTATCATAATAATCCCATATACTTTAGATCTAGATTCACTCATATCCTCTTCTAAAAAAAAACAAATTCACTCATATTGATACTTTTTTTTTTTTTGAGAAACTCATGTTGATTCCTATAGTGGATATATTTGTCTTTGTCTATATAGGACCATCAGCTTATAAAAATAATTAACCTATGACATTTACACTAGACTTTTTTTTGGGGGGGGGGGGGTTAAAAATTAATGCTAGACATTTAGCACATTGTAAAGGACCAATCCAGCCAGCAAATAAGAAATAAGGCATCCTCTTGGCATAATTGTTGAATTGCTCAGTTCTCATATGGTGCAGCTTGTGGAGGATGTTCAAAACCTCCTGGTTTCCCACAATTGTATTTTACTAAAATTTAGTTTGGCCTAGAAATACAAGCACTTCGGAAAACATCCTTAATTCGTTTAAGGTATGAATTTGATCTTCTTCTTTTTTCTTTTTTTTTTTAAGTTGAATTAATAAAAGTTGAATTCCAAGTGCAGTGACACCCATTGAATTTTTTTATTTTTTTTTAAAGCTGGAGCCTCAACCATATGGTCGACAACAAAATTTAATAATATCAAGTATATCCAAATCTTAGTACTTGCAATTTTTTTTAAATAACCAAATTTTAAATCTCTCATTTAAAAATACTAAACTCATTTAGTTATAATATATGTAAATCGTTTAAATAACCACACACACTGACACACATGCACAAACATAATATATGTAAATCGTTTAAATAAACTCATTTGTTAATTGAAAATACTGAGATCGAACCCTGAAAATGTACTCACCATAAGGTTGGAGATTCCATTATAACAAAGGACATTGGTAATGACTATGAATGAATTTATCATTATACTTCAAGCACGATTGACAAGCTAGTTGTCGCTTTAAAGTTAGACATTTCAATCAATTATTGCTAACTTTTTAATAACAAACCATTAATATTTAAGTAATGCTAATGAAATAAAGAGAGAGACGTTTGTATTTAAAAGAGGTTGGGCGTGTACGTGGTGAAGTCAAAAATCTCCTCAGTAAGCTACAGGGTCTTCACGCACTCGAATGAACCTGCACAAGTTAAAAGAACCTCAAAGGGGAGTACTGGCGTGGTACCAGCCAACGACCCTCCAATGATTAAGTTAGTATTGTTTGCAACTCTAGAGTGCCAAAGTCGAGGAGAATTGTGCGTACCTCGATTTGTGAGGGCTTGGAGGTATTTATAGTAGCATAGGATTTTAACCGTGGTGTGTTTGGGAAGACACCTCCTTACCAGAATTACCCTTGGCTAGCGTGGAGCACAAGACATCTCTTGGGCAGCAAGTGTGTTGGGCAAGACTTATGAACAAGCGTGCTGCGCAAGACATCCGCTCAGGAATAAGCGTACGCAACAAGCCTCATTCTCTTAATGAAGCGTATGTGGTAAGCTACGTGTCGGCGCCTTCAACATTGCCCCGTCGCTCACTCGTCCCGTCGGACATGTCTGGCTTAATCTCGCCTCGACATCGTGGCGTACCCGTCGGCTTCCCCAAAGAGGCGTCCGTCTTGCCTTGTGTGCATGGTGGGCCAACAGCCTGCGTTGTACTGTCAGCTTATATCGTACCGTCAGCTTCCGTAGGCCGTCGGTACCCCTCAAACTATCCCTATCAGTTGCCCCCTACTCCTCAATCTCGTCAGCCTTAACTATCGGTTTGGGGAGTATATCTTCGCATGGCAGACAGGGCATTAATTGCTAGCCTCCTCGAGCAATCTGGATGTCGGAACACGTGTCTTGAACCAACTGGCCCCATGCCTGGACGGGGGCGTCACTTCGTCTTCTGTGCCATATTCTTCCCTATATATATGCCCCACTCCCCTCATTTCTCTCTTTTATTTCACTTTTGCTAATTAGAGAAGAAGCGTCAGCTTAAAGAGTCCGAGATCATCAACGTGCTTTCGCCTTCGTCCGTTTATTGAGACCGTCGGCTTCATCTAAGTCATTTCTGTAACTTGGTGAGTTGTTCCTGCTCTTACTATCTTCTTTTTGTTCGCATGCTTATTTGAAAGATTTCATAAGAAAGGTCGTCACTTGGGCTCTTAGACCCCCCCCCTCCGGTCTCTTGTAGGTAGTAAAATGCCTAGGGAGGCAACGAGTGAGCAGTCATCAGTCCGCGATGGAGCGAGCTACGACAAGGTCTTCAAGTCAGGCCATGAGCCCGAGAAGGGTTTTACTTGGTCACTAGAGGGTGGATCGTCTGCCCAGTCTTCTGACGGGGATGTGGAGACCCATAGGGGAGGTAGATTGGCAGGTGAGGGAGAGGTTAATGATGACGGGGCAGACAGTAGTAGTGACAAGAGTTCATCTGGGGGTGACGACACCTTGGAAAGCACGTCCGGAGGCCCTAGGGACGACCGTCCGTTCATTCTCCCTAAGGAGTGGACGGTTAATCACTTTATGCCGACCATGACGGACAAAGTGTTCAATTCCCTGCGAGCACATTATCAGATCCCTGACGACATCCCGATCCGTCTTCCTTTAGAAAAAGAGAAGTGCTACTCTAGGAAGACCGCGGACGTCGGCATGTACGACGCCATGTTCGCGGCGGGGTTAAGGTTGCCTCTGACAGTACTTCACCGTCAGCTTGCCAACTATCTCTGGCTATCCGTCAGTTAGATTACCCCTAATGCCTGGAGGGTGTTCATTGGGGCCGAGATTTTATGGGGTAGCTTAAGTGGGGGAAACCGTCAGCTGACCCTTGACGAGTTTTTCTGGTGCTACTATCCTCACCATATCACCTCGTCCCAGGGGATCTATCACTTCTCTGCAAGGAAGAAGGAGTTGAGGCTGGTTTTTGACATGCCCGACTCTAGTAGGAATTGGAAGGGCAGGTACTTCTTCCTGGAAGGGACAAGGTGGGTGTGTCGTCAAGAGGAGTGGGATATGATGCCTCAAGGTTTTGACAACACCTGGGCCTTCGTCAGGGAATCAGGTCGTCGTCATCAGCTTCTTTTTGGACTTGTTTGTTCAGAAATTCTAATCTGTTCTGCATCTTTTTTATTTCAGCCAACACCCGTCTAGAGATCTCAGAGGAGCAGGAGGCCTTTATTCTCAAGGTGACGGAGATACCCTTGGAGGAGCAGAAGTGCTGTGATCTTATCACACCCGACGCTCTTCACGCTTATTGCGGAGGGCCCGAGCCTATAGAAGAAGCCCGTCGGTTAGACAATCTTTCTCGTCAACGTAAGCTGTGATAAACCTATCATTCCCGTCACTTTTACTTGAGGCCTTTTTACACTTTTTTTTTTTTTTTTTTTTTTTTTTTTTGCGGAAATGGAATCAGCAAAATTGAGGGTGCAGATCAGGGTTGCCGCTGCCCGCAAGAAAGAGGAAGGGAAAGGAAAGGAGGGTGCGTCCTCGTCCCTTCCCAAGGTCGTCATCAAGGGCGCGCCGAAGAGGAAGGGTGACGGTACTGAAGATTGTCCGTCAAAGAAGCAGACCGTCACCCCTAGGGAGCACACTACAAAGTCCCCGTCTCCTAAGCACGGGGCCGGGAAAGGGTTGATGTCGGCCCATGGTCCCGTCAGCCAGGAGGCCGAACATCACCTCCTTACCCATAAGGGGTACGCATTGGAATTGCTGGAGTCCATCTTTAAAGACAAGGACGCCGACCCTTGCGTCAACCAGTTTGTGGGGGAGCTGGGGGACTCCGGTCTTTTTGACCTTGCCTGGGTGTGTATTCTTCCCTTTTGCTTTTTGTTTCGTTAGTTTGTGTTATTGGGCTGAGGGATGTTTTGTTTGTAGGCCATGGTTCACATGAAGGCCTTGCAAGTCAAAAGGGCTAAGAGCGAAGAGTTACTAGCCCGTCAGCAGAAACGCATCAAGAATCTGACTGACGGGTTAGAGCAGTACAAGGATGCATGCCGTACCTTGAGTGGGGAGGTGAAGGAACTAAGAGGGAAGCTCGAGGAGGGAAGCCGTTAGGCGGAGAAAGAGCGGGAGGCGAGGGTGACGGCAAAGAAAGAGCTGACGGCTCTTCTGGGCCAGGTGGAGACGGCTAAAGCTGACGTAGTAGCTAAGTTCAAGACGTCGCAGACGTTTGTTGACTCCTGCGCCGAGTACTACGGTGACGGGTTCGAAGACTGTCTTAGGCAGATCAGGTTTCTTCACCCTCACTTAGACTTGTCGAAGGTGTCGATGGACGATCCCTGCCGTCAACGCTCGTGGGCGAAACCGTCTTGGTGGACGATGACGACCTCAGTGAGTCTGGGGCACATCCAAAAGATGACAACATCGTTCTTGCTCAACCAACCCAAGATAGATCCGTCGCTCCAACGATCTCGTCAGCCGATCTTCCCAGTTTTGAAGGTTTCCTTGCCGGCGAGGTCCAAGACCCCCCTAAGGATGACGAGGTCGAGCCAGACGCTCCTGACCTTTGAGTTTTTCAATTCTTTGTAAAAAATTCTTCTTTGGACATGGTGCCCCGCCATTTTGAGGGCTTTATTTGTAGAAACAATATTTTTATGATATAATATTTGGTTTCCGTCATTCGTAGTGTATTGCCTGTTTTTTTTTTTTTTTTTTTTTTTTTTAACTTTGTGGATGATTTCCTTTTCTTGTTGAGGCCGTATTATATAATATTTGGTGGTAGTTCTGTTTTGAACTCTTAATGCTTTTAGGATGAAGTCATCGCCTTCTGATGAGGTCATCAGCCTTGGACACCCTTTATGTGTGTTGAAGTTAACTTTAGGGTGAGGTCGCCAGCTTGAGACTAACCCTCAATGTTAACAACTTTAGAGTGAGGTCGTCAGCCTTGGACACCCTTTATGTGTGTTGAAGTTAACTTTAGGGTGAGGTCGTCGGCTTGGGACTAACCCTCAATGTTAACAACTTTAGAGTGAGGTCGTCAACTTTGGGTACCTCTCGATATATTTTGAAGTTAACTTCATGGTGAGGCCGTCAGCTTTTGTGCTTTAATTGGCCTCATGCCTTGTAGCCTTTTAGGATAAAGTCGTTGGTTTTCAAGCCGTCAGCTTCTATGCTTGATCGGCTTTTATGCTTTGTGTATCCTTTTAGGATAGAGTCGTCGATTTTCAAGCCGTCAGCTTCTATGCTTGACCGGCCTTTATGCCTTGCGTATCATTTTAGGATAGAGTCGTCGGATTTCGAGCCGTCAGCTTCTATGCTTGACCGACTTTTATGCCTCGCGTATCCTTTTAGGATAGAGTCATCAGCTTTTAAGCTGTCAGCTTCTATGCTTGACCGGCTCTTATGCCTTGCGTATCCTTTTAGGATAGAGTCGTCCGCTTTTGAGCCGTCAGCTTCTATGCTTGACCGGCTTTTATGCCTTGCGTATCCTTTTAGGATAGAGTCGTCAGCTTTTGAGCCGTCAGCTTCTATGCTTGACCGGCTCTTATGCCTTGCGTATCCTTTTAGGATAGAGTCATCAGCTTTTGAGCCGTTAGCTTCTATGCTTGACCAGCTTTTACGTTTAATACTTAGCAAAGTATAGAGATTTGAATAAACTTTTGGATCTTGTATTATTTCAAGAAAGGGGGAAAACATGCCCTTTGGGTTCCCAAAATACATTAAGACAAACTAAAAGTAGAGGGTCGTTGCTTTTAACGCCATTCTTTTTTACTGATAGTACTTTTGTAGACGCTCAGCATTCCACGGATGGTGTAGCTTCTGTCCTTCCATCGTTTCCAAGTGGTAAGTGTCTTTTCTTTACCATGACGTAACTCGGAAAGGTCCTTCCCAATTAGGGCCGAGCTTCCCCTAGGCGGGGTTTCTAGTAGCGCCCATGATCTTTCTTAAAACAAGGTCTCCGACTTGAAAGTTTCTGTGTTTGACTCGGGAGTTGTAGTGTTTAGCCATGCGATCTTGATACCGCGCGAGCCTTTGTTCTGCTACTGCCCTGACTTCGTCGATCAAGTCGAGTTGTAGACGCATGGCCTCGCCATTCCTACTCTCATCGTGGGTGTTCACCCTGTAGCTTGTAAGTCCGACCTCGGTCGGGATGACCGCCTCACTTCCGTAGGTTAGTCGGAATGGCGTTTCTCCTGTAGGGGTCCTTCCCGTTGTCCTGTATGCCCATAGTACGCTGGGTAGTTCTTTAGGCCATATCCCCTTTGCCCCCTCGAGCCGAGTCTTGATAATCTTAAGCAAGGATTGGTTCGTTACTTCTACTTGGCCATTGGCCTGAGGGTGGGCGGGGGAGGAGTAATGATTCTTGATTCATAATTGCGAGCAGAACTCTCGGAAGGAGCCATTGTCGAATTGCTTTCCGTTGTCCGAGACCAAGACTCTAGGAATTTCTAACTTGCATATAATGGACCTCCAGACGAAGCTTTGTATGTTTTTCTCTGTGATAGTAGCCAAGGCTTCAGCTTCTACCCATTTTGTGAAGTAATCTATGCCTACTACCAAGAACTTTAGCTGTCGCATAGCAATTGGGAACGGGCCCATTATATCCAGCCCCCATTGAGTGAACGGCCACGGGGCTGTCATGGGGGTCAGCTCTTCGGACGGCTGCCTGATGATGTTGCTGAACCTTTGGCACTTGTCGCAGGCTCTGACATACGCTTGGGTGTCTTTTTGCATCGTGGGCCAGTAGTACCCCACTCGAATGAGCTTATGTGCTAATGACCGCGCCCCCGAACGGTTTTCGCATATTCCCTCGTGGACTTCCCTCATGACATAGTTCGCTTCCTCGGGACCCAAGCACCTTAGGTACGAGCGAGAGAAACTCCTTTTGTACAGGACGTCCTTCATCAATACGAACCTCGCCGCTTTGACCTTTAGCCTTCTGGCGGCCTGCTTTTTGCTCGGTAGGGTGCCATCCCTCAAATAAAAGACTAATGGCGTGGTCCAATTACTTTCGGAACCAATTTCCTGCACATTGACAGACTCTATTAGTGGAGAAACCTGAACAAAAGAGAGCATGTTGTCCAGGGTGGTCATGTGCTCTGACGAGGCGGCTTTGGCAAGGCGGTCGGCTTGCTCATTTTCTTCTCTGGGGATCTAGATTATTTCTGCCTTCAGTTCGTCTACCCTCCTCTTTGCTTGATCAAGATATCTTCTCATCTTGTCTCCTCTACACTTGTAGTCTCCGTTTATCTGGTTGACGATGACCTGGGAGTCGTAGTAGACCACTACTTTCGCCGCCTCTACTACTTTGGCGAGATCGATCCCAGTTATCAAAGTTTCATACTCCGCTTCGTTATTGGTGGTGGGGAAGTTGAGGTGGACCATGCATTCGATCCGGTCTCCCTCAGGGGAGTGAAGTACGACACCCACTCCTCCGGCCCACCTATTCGACGAACCGTCTGTATGTACATTCCACGGAGGGCACTCGTTTGCCCCCTGGTCCTCCCTGCTGGTGAACTCGGCTATAAAGTCGGCAACGGCCTACCCTTTGATGGCGGTACACGGGCTGTATCTAATGTCGAACTCGGTCAACTCTATTGCCCATAAGGCCAGGCGACCAGCAACTTCGGGGTTGTGCATCGCTCGCCGCAAGGGCTTGTCGGTTAAAACGACAATCATATGAGCTTGGTAGTACGGTTTAAGCTTATGGGCCGCCATAACCAAGGCGAAGGCGAGCTTTTCCATGGGTAGATACCTTTCCTCTGCTTCGCGAAATGCTCGGATGGCATAGTACACTGGTTTCTGGACCTGGTCTTCCTCTCTGACCAAGGCTGCACTGACGGCCACTAGGGACACGGCCAAATAAAGAAAGAGCTCCTCCCCTGGTCGCGAAGGGCTCAGCAATGGAGGTGAAGAAAGATAGGCCTTCAGTTCCTCGAACACTCTTTGGCACTCGTCTGTCCACTCAAAAGTTTTCTTCAGCGTGTGAAAGAAGGGTAGGCACTTGTCCATTGCCCTTAACACGAACCTGTTCAGAGCGGCCACCTTTCCATTTAAACTTTGTACCTCTTTCACGTTTTTCGGGGGGGGATATCTCTATTATGGCTCGGATCTTGTCTGCGTTGGCCTCAATGCCTCTTTGAGACACCATGAAGCCGAGGAATTTTCCCGCTGTTACTCCGAATGCGCACTTCGACGGGTTGAGCTTCATGTTGTAGGAGCGGAGGGTGCTGAATGTTTCCTCGAGATCCTTCAAATGGTCCTCTTGCCTTCGGCTTTTCACTAACATGTCGTCAACGTACACTTGAACATTCCTCCCTAGCTGGTTGGCGAACATCTTGTTCATGAGTCTTTGATACGTGGCGTCCAAGTTTTTTAATCCAAACGGCATCACCTTGTAGCAGAAAAGACCCTGGCTGGTGACGAATGAGGTTTTCTCTTAGTCTACCTCGTCCATCCAGATCTGGTTGTACCCTGAAAAGGCATCCATAAAGCTCAGCAGCTGGTGTCAAGCTGTAGAATCCACCAGTGTATCGACTCGAGGGAGAGGGTAGCTGTCCTTAGAGCACGCCTTGTTCAGGTCCATGAAGTTTACACACATTCGCCACTTTCCGCTAGCTTTCTTGACCATCACCACATTGGCCAGCCAGTCGGGATAGTATACTTCCCGGACGAAGCCTGCCTCCCGTAACTTGCCGACTTCTTCTACTATTGCTTGGTCCCGCTCTGGGGCAAACACCCGCTTCTTCTGTCGGACGGGCCGGAAGGTGGGTGATACGTTCAGCCTATGCACTATGACTGAAGGGTCGATTCCAGGCATGTCTTCATGGCTCCAAGCAAACACATCTTGGTTTTTCTTGAGGAAGGCCACGAGCGCTTGGCGAGCCTCAGGCCCGGTGAGAGTACCGATCCTGGTGATCCTGTCTGGCCTGGACTAGTCAAGGGTTATCTCTTCGAGCTCCTCTATGGGTTCTGTCCCCGCAGGCTGCTCTATGTTCATTGCTTGCAAGGGGCTGTTCATCTCCACCATCGCGACGTAGCATTCCCGTGCGGCCACCTAGTTTCCCTGTAGCTCCCTTACCCCGTACTCGGTGGGGAATTTGACCATCAGGTGGTAGGTCGAAGTCACAGCTTTCCATGCATTAAGGGTGGGCCGCCCTATGATGGCGTTATAGGGGGAGGAGCAGTCGACGACGAGGAAGGTAACATCCTTAGTGGCTTACCGGGAATACTCCCCGATTGTGATTGGCAAGGTGATCGCGCCGAGGGGGTAGACTCTTGTTCCCTCGAATCCGATGAGTGGAGCGTTGGTAGGAACTAGGCATTCTTTGTCGATCCGCATCTGTTGGAACGCCGGGTAGTAAAGAATGTCTGGGGAGCTTCCGTTGTCAATCAAGACCTGATACGTGTTATGGTCCCCTAAACGGATGCTGACGACGAGGGCGTCGTCGTGCGGATGATGAAGACGTTGGGCATCCTCTTCTGTGTACTCAATAGTGGGGCTATTGACTCGCGGCTTCTTCTGGACAACGTCCGTAGTCTGGACATTCTGAACCGTTCTGAGGTATGATTTTCGAGCCTTTTTTGTCGAGCAGACAGTTGCCGCACTCCTAATGATCATCCTTATATCCCCTATGGGCGGTCTGGGACGCTCATTATCCTGGCGTGGGGCTTGGTCCTGTTAAGGTGCACCTATTCTCTCTCGGCTGACAAACCTCTGTAACTTTCCTTGTCTAATCAGGGCCTCGATTTGTTGCTTCAAATCGTAACAGTCGGCGGTGTCGTGGCCGTGGTCTCGGTGGAAGCGGCAGTACCTGTCCTTGGGTCGTCTGTTGGGATCTCCCTTCAGCTTTCTCGGAAATGTTAGGGACCCTTCGTCCTTGATCTGCATCAGGACTTGGTCGATTGGAGCCGTCAACGGGGTGAAGCTTGTGAATCTCCCAATAGGAGGCTTTGGGCGCCTGTTGTCTCGACCCTTTCCCGTCCGTGCTGCCTTTCGCCCTTTGTCATGTCGTGCGTCCTCCTGTCTTTCCCTCTTCTTAAGAGGCTTCTCTTCTTGGGCCAGTAGTGCATCTTCCGCATTTATGTATTTAGTCGCCTGTAAAGCACATCCGACATAGTTTTCGGGTCATTCTTGTATATGGAGAATAAGAACTTACCCTTCTACAGTCCGTTGGTGAACGCGGCGACCAGTATCTTATCATCCGCTTCATCAATCGAAAGTGCCTCTTTGTTGAAACGGGCTATGTAAGCCCTTAGTGTCTCATCCTCCCGCTGCCTAATATTCATCAGGCACGCAGTGAATTTTTTGTACCTATGCCCTCAGATGAAGTGCGAGGCGAACTGGGCACTCAGCTCTCTGAAGGTACTGACAGAGCCGGGCGTCAGCCTGCTGAACCAGATCTTAGCAGGGCCCCTTAATGTCGTCGGGAAGGCCCTGCACATGATCTCGTCCGGTACACCTTGCAAGTGCATCAATGTCTTGAAGGACTCCAGATGGTTTAGTGGGTCTTTGGACCCGTCGTAGCTTTCCACCTGGGGCATACGAAACTTTGGCGGAAGGGGGAACGAATTGACAAGTGTAGTGAACGGAGAATCCGTTCACTAGACGAGGTCGTCGAGGTCACTAGATACTCGCCCCTTGAGGGCATTCGTCATGAAATCCATGCGCTCCTTCATCATTTGCATCTCTGCAGCCACGTGGGACGGGACATGATCAATAGCCGACGGATGATTCATATTCTGCCTCTCAGGTCGGCTCAAGGCGTTGCTTCCCTCCGGTCTTCCTGGATTTCCCTTCTCGGCGCTACTTGCCTCCTGATTTTCTCCTTGGGTGTCGATGGTCGCGTTCTTCTGCCGCAGCTGTTCTTCCATGTAGTGGTTATGTTTTGTGAGGCGTTCTACCGTGGCTGCTAGAGTTTGGACCTGTCTTTCAAGAGTAGTGGTGTGTTGTTCGTTTTATTGATCGTTCACGGTGGTTGCCATTGAACGTGTGAGTACCATGCAGCTTTTTGTTTGGAAAGCACAAAGTGCGGCTTATGCAGCAAGCGTATTCCCATAGATGGCGCCAACAATGAAGTCAAAAATCTCCTCAGTAAGCTACAGGGCCTTCACGCACTCGAATGAACCTGCACAAGTCAAAAGAACCTCAAAGGGGAGTACCGGCGTGGTACCGGCCAACGACTCGCTGATGATTAAGTTAGTATTGTTCGCAATTCTAGAGTGCCAGAGTCGGGGAGAATTGTGTGTACCTCGATTTGTGAGGGCTTAAGGGTATTTATAGTAGCATAGGATTTTAACCGTGGCGTGTTTAGGAAGACACCTCCTTACCGAAATTACCCTTGGCTGGCGTGGAGCACAAGACATCTCTTGGGCAGCAAGTGTGTTGGGCAAGACTTATGAACAAGTGTGTTGTGCAAGACATCCACTCAGGCATAAGCATACGCAACAAGCCTCATTCTCTTAATGAAGTGTATGTGGTAAGCTACGTGTCAGCGCCTTCAGCATTGCCCCGTCACTCACTGGTCCCGTTGGACATGTCTGGCTTAATCTCGCCTCGACATCATGGCGTACCCGTCGGCTTCCCCAAAGGGGCGTCCGTCTTGCCTTGTGTGCGTGGTGGGTCGTCAACCTACGTCGTACCGTCAGCTTATGTCATACCGTCAGCTTCCATAGGCCGTCGGCACCCCTCAAACTATCCCTATCAGGATGTTAAAGATTAGTGGAATTACATTTCATATATAATAACAGGATTTTGTTAATTGATGCCTTAAGGAAATTAGATTAGAAAATGACGAAATTTAGCTACAAAACTGATTGTAGTTTTGAAAATTTAACCGTTGAATTTTAGGTGCAGTGACACTCATTAGAAAATCTAACCGTTAAATTCCAAGTACAGTATGATCTACAACAATTAATAAAAGTTGAATTCTAAGTGCAGCGACACCCTTTGGAATTTTTTTTTTTTTTTTGAGAAACACACCCGTTGGAGAATCAAAACGCCATCTCTAATACTATCTTGCTAGACAGTCAAGTTAACGATTCTATCTAATGCCTTGTAATCTTGCTACTTGTGTTTTAAATTTTAATAGTCTGTCAGTTCATCAAAAAAATGGGGAAGGTCCAATTTGATGTTGCATTTTCAATTTCATGTATACAATGGTGGAGCCAACATCATACTCAATTTCCATTTGGTAGAAAAAAAAGGGGGGGGGGGGGGAGGGGGAATTACTTTTGACTAATTATTTTCAATATGATTCAATGAAATATAGAAAAAAGAAGAAGAAGAAGAAGAAGATAAACTAGAATAAAAAAAAAAATCATTTCATTGTTTTTTTTCCCCCTTTCCTTTTGTTATGGAAAAAGTGCAAAATGATTTGGTTTTGCATAGCTGTGAACTTATTTAGTGTTGAGAGTATACAAAAAACAGAGCGTCAGATTCATTTTGATGTTATTTTTCATTGGTTTTGCTTAGGAAATTGGTGAGACTTGAGCATTCCAAAACCAGTATTGTTTTAATTTACTTATTGGCATGTGCTTAGTAAAAATCAATTATTTCTTTAACGATGATTTTTTTTTTAAGTCATGCTAGAAATATTATAAATTTTATTATAATACATTTGCAAACTGTATAACCAATCACTAAAAAATAATTTCAAAATTCATTATTTGTTGACATTTCACTTGCAAAGACTTGGGAAACATATTTTTCTACAAGGTCCATCTATTATTACTTACCCTAAATGACCATTATTAACTTGCAAAGACTTGGGAAGCATATCTTTTGAAAATAATTTTTAGAATAATATAATTTAAATGAAACTCTATTACCAAAATATTAAGTTGCTTATTAATTGTTAAGATGTTTATTCCCTGTATAACCCTATTATCTAAGCTTTAATAAATTTAATATTCTATTACACCTAAAGTTAATTTATTAAAAATTAATAAAAATGAAATTTAATACTTATCTTTTTATCATATCTATTATAGTTTTGTGTTTTGAATGTAGCAAAACTACATGTTACATGTCTTGCTCAAGCCGAGGGACTCAAGATATATTGCATGTAAAATTAAAAAGTTTTTGTAATGTGACTAACTAATTATTTAGATTGTTAATTTACTTACGACTCACTAATTATTAAAACGGTTTCAATAGAATTAATAAAATGTTTTTTTCCTTTTACATGAAATTTCAATTTATGGCACAAGAATTAGTATACATTAAATTAATTAATAAAATTTGGACACAAAAATTTGCACTTTTTTTTATAATGTTTGAAATGGTTTAGTATAATTAATACATAATATAAACTGTGTCAACAAATACCTATTATAAAATTGATACGGTTGTAATAACAATTTAACAAGATATGAAAATAATTGTGCACCTCGCATTGGTCTTAAGGAGATTTGCATTGGTGGAGTAAGGTCAAAGGTACGGTCGACACCATCTGACGGAACGTATGTGGTTTTATTGCTGTTTGGGCTATGTTTCATTGGACTGTCGGCCCCACCTTTATTTTTAAGCCGAAAAATTGAGTGACAGAAATATTTCAAACAAGATGTGGTCACATTGTAATGTAGGATATAAATTCCTTAAAGATATAATTTTGCATTATACACCTTACTTATATGGTTTTTAGAATCTTGCACCAATTTTGCAGGTTCTCTCCTTAGTGGATTTAGGTAATACTGATTATGGTTTTATTTTCCTCAACCAGGTTATAGTTTAGGGAATCTTTGATTTATGCCTTGGAGATAGATTTGCTTTCTTAAGTCATTATATCTTGTGTTATTTAGATTACTGTTGTGCATGTTATTTGTGATGAATGTTGATGATGTCAAGAATCTGCTCAGTAAGCTGCAAAGCTATTGCGTACTTTAGGCAAACCTGCACAAGTGAAAAGAACCTCAAAGGGGAGTACCGGCGTGGTACCGACCAACGACCCTCCGATGGTTAAGTTAATATTGTTCACGACTCTAGAGTACCAGAGTCGGGTAGAATTATGCGTACCTGTATCTGTGAGGGCTTCGGGAGTATTTATAGTAGTAGTCTGGAGCTTTAACCGTGGCGTGCTTAGGAAGATACCACCTTACCAGAATTACCCTTGACTAGCGTGGAGCGCAAGATATCTCTGGGGCAACAAGCGTGTTGGGTAAGACATCTCTTTTTGGGCAAGCATGCTAAGCAAGATACCTGCCCAAGTATAAGCGTATGCGACAAGCTTCTTCCCCTTGTAGAAGCGTACACGACAAAGTACGTGTTGGTTTCTTCACCTTTGTCCCGACACTTATTCATTTCGTCGGTTTGTGTAGGCTATTCCGTCGGGACGCACTGGGGGCGTCAGCCTTGGATGACGGGAGAGTAGGGCCGTCAGCCTTCATCATGCTGTCGGTGTGGTAGAGGTTGACGGCACCCTCCAGACGATTCATCCTTATCAAATGTTCAACCTAAATCTGAATAATTAACCTAAGTAAAAACTTGGCTAATAAATTAGATTAAACGCTGTGTTTTTAAAGGTCTAAAACTTTACAAGTGGTATCAAATCTAGGTGAAACCCTAATCGTATAACGGCTGATGGGCTTTATTTAAATTCTACAAAATTATGTCTCGATTGGTCAAAACTTCTTCTCAATTGATCGAGCCAGTCAATTTTCGAATTTTTAACTTGCAGTTTGTATGTTCTTAAATTTTAACTTGCAACACTTGAGCAATATCTAATATGACTCATAGACACTATGATCTCTGGACTTAGACAAGTATATGTACACGGTTTGTCATGACAAATCATTTAGAACCTAATAGCAGGCCTAAGTAATATAGATGCTCCAATTGCCCAACTAATTATGGAATTCCCAATTTCACTGAAAATATTAGTGTCACTTAATTTTCAAAGCACTAGGTGTAAATACTAAATTGTTTCTCCTGGAAAAATGAGTTTTGTACTGTTATATTCCTAATAAAAGAAATATTGTCTACCATATAAATTAAAATCTGAAAATAATAAAATAAATTTTAAAGTATAAAACAACATAATCTAATCTACTAAAGTAATAACTTCAAATTAACACAATACAATCGTCCAAAAGTGTCAACCTTCTTAATCAAAGACCGAGTCAATACGAGGTCAATGAATTAATATTAACCAACTCACATTAATTACTTTTATAAATAAAAAATCATGGTTCAAACTTAAGTCAATATCAATATATATATATATATATATATATATATAACTACCTAATTCCTTGTGTGGTAGTAGTCTAAAATTCTAGAGCCTCTACTATCTTTTTTTTTTTTTTTTTTCCCTCTCCTTCTCTTAACTTTTTAAAACCTAACAAGTGTTCATAAGGGAAGTTGTTGCTCTTCATTTGTTTCCTTGATTCTCTATTTTCTATTGACTTTTGTTGTGTATGTTTTCTGTTTACTTCTTGTTTGAGTTGTCTTTGTCAATACGTGACAAAAATGGGGAGATTTAGATGAAATGTGGGAATCCTTTTTGTTTTGTTTAGGGGGAGTTGAAATTTTTTTGAAAGGGAGAGAAAATAAAATTTTTGATGTATCTAACTTAGGGGGAGAGTTAGTTTGCATATTTGTTATTTGTTTTAGTTTGTTTATTTTGTTTTACTTATATTTTCTATACATGTATTTATGTGTTTGTTGAGTGTTTCAGGAATTTACAGGTTAATTCAGTCATGGCTGCTATCTACACTAGCAACTGACAGATAGTGGTTTAGGTTGAATTGTATTTAGGGCTATTTAAATTTGAATGGGCTGTTTTTAACTTTGAGCATTTTATTTTTCTGTAATGTGTTTTGTCATAGATTGCCAAATGGGGAGATTGTTAGGTTCTAAGACTTTAGGAACTAAATGTATTAGAACTTCACTTTGTATATGTTGGCAAACCATAATCAAAACAATGAGTCTAGGTTTAGACTTGCTCAAAGTTTGGTTTAAATTAAAGTTGGAATCGAGTGATTGCAGAATTTATTGGACTAAATCTGCAAAACTCGATCGATCGAATCTCGTGCAAATTTATTTTTCTGCAAAATTTCCAACTCAGCCCAAGCCCATGTGACATCTAGGGTTTTATGTTTTACTCTAAGTATAAAAGGAAAAACCCTAGCTACATTTTAGATGTCTTTGATGTGCTGTGTGTTGAATCTCTTATGAGATCTAGAGGTGTTTACCTTCATACACACTTAGGGTTATCAAGATCAAGATTCATGTCAAGAACTTAGTGATCACTTCAGTTGCTGCCTAAAGAACTTCAAGAATATCTGAAACCTTTGAGTGGAGTGTCAAAGTCACAAGTGAGAGTACTTTGTGGTTGCAATGGATCAAGGGAAGAAGCAGTTCGTGGACTCGGAGTTGTCATGTGGTCATAGTAGTAAGTTTTCTATTCGAGGTAGCAATAGGATGTTAGTGGTCTAAGTTTTATTGTACAAACTTCAATTCTTTTATAGTAGATCTATTTTACCTTGAAGATAGCTAGGTTAAATCTTCACAGGTTTTTTACCGGTTTGGTTTTCTTGGATTATCATATCATGTGTCATTTATATTCCGCATTATTTATATGATATGATTATCTTGTGTTAACCTAGATCTGAATAATAAATCTAAGTAATCACTTGGATAAAACAACTAGGTTAAACAACTTGTGTTTTAAGGGGTCTAAAAATGTATAAGTGGTATCAAAGCAGGTTAGCTCTTGTGTTTAGATATTTTGATCTAAGAGTTGATCCTTGACCCCTATTATCATGGATAATTTTAAGTGTTTTACTTTTTTTGATTGTGATGATTTGAATAAAAAGGACACTGTTGTTTCTATTGATATTATTGATGCCTGTGAAACTCTCCATAAGGAATTATTGAAATCTATGAAAATTACTAAGAAATTCAAGGAAGGATTAAAATTGGCTAATCTTGAAAAAGAGGAAATGGTTGTTAGATTAGATGAATCTAATAAAAAAAATGAATTTTTGAGAAATCAAATTTTCTCTGAAGATGAGAAGATGAAAAGTTTGGAACAAGAGTTAGTTGAATCTAAAGCTAAAATTGAAAATTTGACTAATACCAAGCCTGTTGTTGATAACAAAAGTGTTTCTGTTTCTCTTAAGCCTAAAACTAAGAAAGTTTATATCCCTCATTTTAAGAGGAATAATAAAGAAAATGCTTATTTTGCTAGGTTAGATAAAGGTCAAAGTTCTGAAGTAGACGCTGAAGTTTCTAAACCTATGTCTAAACCTACTATTAGAGAGCATAATAAATCTATTATTATGCCTACCTGTCACCTTTATGGTGTTGTTGGTCATATTATACCAAATTGTTCTTTGTCGAGGAAAAACTAAAATCTGAGACAAGATTTCTTGTTAGAAATACTGATGTTCCTAAATTTATTCCTGTTTGTCACTTTTGTGGTATCTCCGGCCACATTCGTCCTAATTGTCATAAATTGAAATTTAAAAATTTTGTATTTCAATCTAGGATACGTGATGATATTTCTCCTACCATAAGTCCATATAAATTGTTTCATATTCTTTTGAAAAATTTAAGCTTGTTGGCTTGTGAAAAGAATTTGCAGGATTTCAGTCTTTCTTAGAAGATTGGTATAATCCCTCAAATACACTTTGTTTCGCATGGATTTTCACCTACAAATCAAAGACTCGTGCTATATGAGTGAGAAAAGATTCTCTAAGATGGGTGTTACTGACTTGTCCTTGATTAAATTCTTTCAATTATTTGTGGACATGTTTTCTTTTAGTTTTTTGTTGTTTTATTTTCTTAGGTTGTTTTGATTATTCAAAAATCCAAAAACATTATAAATTTTTCAAAAACACAAAATATTTTATTTTGTGTCTATTTTTATTTTTTTTTAGGATGACATGAATTATAATATCTCTCTCTTGATTTAGAACATGCTTGACATTGTGGAGAAACTTGAACAATATGTGTTATATAAGTGCTAATGGGTTAATTAAGAAATTAATATTTCTTGTTTGTGTACCCTCTATAGCTTAGTTAAGCACTATCATGGCCAAAATAAAAAATTAGCTTCCGTTGATGTGACAATAAACTAAAATTTTATTTTAGTCATTAGCCATGTCAGCAATTTTCATCCAAGATATAACAATAAGGGCTAAATTGACATGACACTGAAAAGTTAGGGAATAAATTGAATATGGTGTAAATGATAGGGGCAAAATATGTAGTTTATACACACACACACACACACACACACATGCATGTATATATTTTGAGGTAGTCAAAGAAATAAGAGATTAGTCTCTTATAGCAGCAGTTTTGGATATGCCGCAAAAAAAAAAAAAAAAAAAAAAAAAGTAACCCAAACCTTTTTTTTTTTTTTGGTAGTGGAAGAAGAATGAGATTAGTGTTAGTTTCCTTCCTTCAAAGAAAGTATTGTGTTTGGCTGGCCATAGATATCTTATTAAAAATCTAATTCGACACTTACCGAGATAATTAACGCAATGTCTCCTAGTTCAATCTAGCATGAATCTTTAGCGAATAGTTATATTGTCCAAGTCTAATTGGACCATGATGCCATTACTTTCCAAGTATAAATTGAATTTCTAAACACTAACCAAAGACTTATTCGATGTAATTAGGAATAAAGTCTTCTAACAAAACACATTGTTTTGAAGTCTTTTGGATAATTTGATAGTTATAACAAAGGAGGGAGGATTTGAATCATAGAGACACCAGGAGGTGTCAACTAATTGAGCTTCAAAAATCTTGGCATTGGTTTTGAAGTATATTCCCCTGTTACATAGGTTTTCAAGTTTGAATGAATTTAGAGAATTAATAACTTGATAAGAGTAGTTATATATCACTACACAATTATATAGTTCAAAAGCCATGCTAGTCGATAGTGGGACCATGTGGCCATTACTTTCCAAGTCTAAATTTATATTATGAACACTAACCAATGACCCATTGCAACATTTTTAGGATTAGAGTCTTCTAATAGTACCGCACGTTTTGAAGTTTGTTTTTTTAATTCGATAGTTATAACGGAGGATGGAAGATTGGAATCCTTGATGTCTCCATTGATAGTTATATCTAATTAGAATACACTTTTTTTTCCTTAAACAAGTTTTAGGAATACAAGTTTTAGTTATATCTAATTAGAATACACTCTACTCTAAAAGGTCTCTAATTGACTTATTCTTTATTAATGCTTACTAAACAAAAGCTAAATTACAAATTACACCTCTAACTTAAACTTGTTTTTATTTCGGTTCTTTAAGTTTCACTCTTTTTTATTTCATTCTTTTAACCTTCATTGTTTTCATTGTATTCCTTCCATCCAATCCATATTGGACGATATTAAGCTAATATAAAGATTGGACAATATTGACGGAATGACTAAACTAAAAACATATTTAAGTTAAAGATTGAAAAAACAAATGAAACTTGAATGAATAATTTGAAAATAAGTTAAAGTTGGAGGATGTAATTTGCAGTTTAAACTTTTATATAAATATGTTTTATATAAAAATAAATTTTTTTAATCATTACATAAGATATTGATGAGTAGATAACTAGATATGTAGTTATAGTCCATTTTTATTTTTATTTTATTTGAGGAAAAAGTAATGGACGGTGTAAAACTGACCCGAATATCGTGATTGCTACACATTTGATAATTGCCATGCAATTAAGGTCCCTTTGGTTAGGTGTTTTGGGAGTTTAAAAGAACATGTTTTTAAAAACCCAAAACGCTATTTTGCAACCACTACTCCTCACAGCTTTTTTACAAACGCTTATTTTAAACTCAAAACACTATTTTTAAACAGTTTATACAAACACACTCTTAGTCTGCAGTTATGCAATTTGCATCAAAAAATTATTATGTAGTCCAAAATTTTAAGATTACGACTTTCCAAGTTTTTGAAAGTTTCAAACAATGACCAAAAGACTTTGGAAGTTTTGAACAATGACCAAAGATTTGGTGAGATGTTAACAACATTAAAGTCTTCTAATGGTGTCACTCATTTTCATGATTAAAGGTTTCTGGCATATCTATGACATAAATAGAGTCGCGATTATTTTCTGCCACACAAATTTAAAGAGATAAAGCTACTAAGTAAACTTTTCTTACCTGTTATTTTGGAAGACTATCTTCCCCATAAGTCCGCTTCCCCCTATGTATCAATTGCTGCATACAAGGTTATGTGGTAGAAAAAAGAAAGTAAAAAGTGTTTAAGGGTCCACCTGAGTACATATGTTAGTAAAATCCAAATGAGATTAGTCTCTTGTAGTGGCAGTTTTGGATATGCAGCAAAAAAAAAAAAAAAAACACTAAACCTAGCTTTTTTTTTTGGTAGTGGAAGAAGAATGAGATTAGTGTTAGTTTCCTCCCTTCAAAGAAAGTATTGTGTTTGGCTCACCATATATATCTTATTAAAACACTAATTTGAAACATACCAAGATAATTAATACAATTTCTCCTAGTTCATTCTAGCTTAAATCTTTAGCAAATTGTTATATAGTCCAAAAGTCATGCTAGCTAGTAACTAGACCATGATGCCATTACTTTCCAAGTCTAAATAGAACTTCTGAACACTAACCAAAGATTCATTCATTGTAATTAGGATTAAAGTCTTCTAACAAAACCACATGTTTTGAAATATTTTGGATAATTCGATTGTTATGACAAAGGAGGGAGCTTTTAAATCATGGAGACACTAGGAGGTGTCAACTAATTGAGCTACAAAAATCTTGGCACAGATTTTGAAGTATATTCCCCCATAACATGGGTTTTCAAGTTTGAATGAATTTAGAAAATCAATGACTTAAAAAGAGTAGTTGCATATCATCAAAAAATTATATAGCTCAAAAGTCACGCTAGTTGATTATGGGACCATGTGGTCATTACTTTCCAAGTATAAATATATTTTACGAACACTAACCAAAGACTCATAGCAACATTATTAGGATTAAAGTCTTCTCTAATAGTACCACATGTTTTGAAGTTTTTTTGGTTTTTTGTTTTTAATTCGATAGTTATAATGAAAGAGGGAAGATTGGGATCCTTGATTTTTCCAATGATAGTTATTTCTAATTAGAATACACTATCTTTTCAAATAAAGCAATCTAACAGTAAATAAATGTCAATTTATGTTTGATTAAATTTCCTTGAACAAATTTTAATTAATATGTATATTCTACTCTAAAAAGTCTCTAATTTACAAATCACACCTCTAACTTTGACTTGCTTTTAATTCGGTTCTTTAAGTTTCACCGTTTTTCATTTCATTCCTTCATTTGTTTTCATTGAATTCCTTTCATCCAATCCATATTGGACGATATTAAACTAATAGCAAGATTGGACAATTATGATGAAATGACTAAATTGATAACATATTCAAGTTAAAGATTGAAAAAAAATATATGAAACTTAAATGAATAATTTGAAAATAAGTTAAATTTGGAGGATGTAATTTGGAGTTTAAACTTAACTAAATACATTTTATATATTAAAAAAAAAACTAATTTCATGATCATTGCATGGGATGTGGATGAATAGAAAACTAGATATGTAATTATAGTTTGTTTTTATTTTCATTTTATTTGATGAAAAAGTAATGGATGACGTAAAACTGAACCGAATATCATGATTGCTATACGTTTGATAATTGCCATACACTTAGTTAGCAATTATGCAGTCTGCATCAAACAATTACTATACAATCCAAAATTTTGAGATTATAACTTTCCAAGTTTTTGAAAGTTTCAAACAAAGACCAAAAGACTTTGGAAGTTTTGAACAATGACCAAAGACTTGGTGAGATGTTAACAAGATTAAAGTCTTTTAATGGTGTTACTCGTTTTCATGAGTTAAAGGTATCTGGCATATCAATGACTTAAAAAGAGCTGCGATTATTTTCACCCACACAAAATTTTAAGAGATAAAGTGACTAATTAAACTTTTCTTACCTATTATTTTTGAAGACTATGTCTTTCCCGTAAGTCTACTCCCCACAATAACTTATTAAAATATAACAAATGTATATATGTATACATATTTAGACAATGCTAGTCCATATTAAGGAAGAACAATCCAAACAATCATGCATTATATTGTTTAAGTCGCACCAATTACATTCTTGTTACCAATTTATCATTTTTTTGTAATACACTTTATTACTCTAAACAAAATGTAGTACAATTTATAGTATTTTTAGAATTTTAGTAATAAGGGAATCAAAGATTAAGAAATAGAAATAACATTAGGTATATAAGAATAAAAAACAGTTCTACTTAATGAAAATAGGAAAGATGAATGTTGGCTATGCCATTGTATGCATGAAAGACAATACCAAATTGGATCCTCTAGAACCATATTTTTTGAAGTCTTTTGGATAATTTGATAGTTATAACAAAGGAGGGAGAATTTGAATTATAGAGACTCTAAGAGGTGTCAACTCTACAAAAATTTTGGCACAAGTTTTGAAGTATATTCCCCCAACTTTCCAAAGTTTAAAGTTTTGAAGTATATAGTTCAAAAGTCACGCTAGTCGATAGTGGGACCATTCGGCCATAACTTTCCAAGTTAAATTTTTTTTTTTATGAACGATAACCAAAGACTCATTGCAAAGATATTAGACTTAAAGTCTTCTGATATTACCCCCCCTGTTTTAAAGTTTTTATTTATTTTTTAAAATTTAATAGTTATAACAGGAGAGGGAAGATTTGAATCCTTGATGTCTCCATTGATAGTTATATCTAATTATAATATAGTATCTTTTCAAATAAAACAACCTAATAGTAAATAAATTTTAATTTAGGTTCGATTAAATTTCCTTGAACAAATTTTAACTAATAGGTATATTCTACTCTAAAAGTTCTCTAATTAACTTTTTTATTTATTAATACTTATAAAATGAAGGCTAAATTACAAATTACACCTCTAACTTTGACTTTTTTTTTTAAATTCAATTCTTTAGGTTTCACTCTTTTTTAGTTTAGTCCCTTAACTTTCATTTGTTTTCATTGTATTCCTTCTATCCAATCCACATTGGACAATATTAAGCTAATAGCAAAATCGGTCAATATTGACGGAATTACTA
Organism: Lithocarpus polystachyus; assembly: GCA_033629205.1. NCBI lineage: Eukaryota > Viridiplantae > Streptophyta > Magnoliopsida > Fagales > Fagaceae > Lithocarpus > Lithocarpus polystachyus. The sequence goes on along the minus strand of CM066165.1, from coordinate 87,347,176 downwards.
AACTAAAAACATATTTAAGTTTAAGATTGAAAAAAAATGAAACTTAAATGACTAATTTGAAAATAAGTTCAAGTTGGAGGATGTAATTTGGAGTAGTTAAACTTAAATAAATATGTTTTACATAAAAATAAAATTTCTTGATCATTACATGGGATGTCGAAGAGTAGATAAATAGATATGTAATTATAGTCCATTTTTATTTTTACTTCATTTGAGGAAAAAGTAATCAATGACGTAAAACTGACCTAGATATCATGATTGCTACACGTTTGATAATTGCCATACATTTAATCTGCAATTGCAATCTACAACAAACAATTATTATATAGTCCAAAATTTTAAAATTATAACTTTCCAAGTTTTTGAAAGTTTCAAACAATGACCAAAAGACTTTCGAGGATTTGAACAATGACCAAGACTAGGTGACAAAGTTTTCATGATTAAAGGTATCTGGTATATCAATGACTTAAAAAGAGGCGCGATTATTTTCTTCCATACAAAATTTTAAGAGATAAAATTACTAATTAAACTTTTCTTACCTGTTATTTTGGAAGACGTTGTCTTCCCCATAAGTCCACTCCCCCTAGTAACTTCTTAAAATAATATTAGAAATGTATGTATACATATTTAGAAAAAGTGAGTCCATATTATGAAATATCAATCCAAACAATCATGTATTATATTGTTTAAGTTGTGCCAATTACATTCTTGTTACCAGTTTATCATTTTTTTGCAATACACTTTATTACTCTAAACAAAAATGTAGTATAATTTATAGTATCTTTAAAATTTTAGTAATAGGGGAATCCAAGATTAAGAAGTAGAAATAACATTAGGTACATAAGAAAAAAAAACAGTTCTATTTAATGAAAATAGGAAAGATGATTGTTGGCTACGCCATTGTATGCATGAAATACAATACCAAATTGGATCCTCTAGACCTTATCATGTTCAACTTTTATTAAGATTTTTTTTTTTTTTTTTTTGCCGAGATTATTAAGAAATTTTCTGCTTTTTCAATGATCTTGGATACAATATTCCTAAGGGTGTTTTTTCACAAGTGCTTGCACTCTGCTAAAGGAAACCTCCCTTTTGACCAATGGCTTGAGTACTGGCCTTTTTTATTTGTGCATTTGGCATGTGCCTAGATACATTGATTTAATTAATAATTATGCCAAGAGGATGCCTTTCACTTATTTGCTAGGTCCTTGACAATGTGTTAAATGTGTAGCATAAATGTCATAATAAGTTAATTATTTCCATAAACCAATGATTCTAAATAGGCAAATACAAACTTATAATAAAAGATAAAAAATATATATACATAATTTATAATAATAAAAATATATCCACTAGAGTCATCAGAATGAGTAAATTGAATTATAAAGTAGATAGGATTATTATTATACTTTTTTTTTTTTTGAGAAACAGATTATTATTATACTTGATCATATATAGGGAGTTTTTAATATAGAGAAATGTTAACGAGTGCTGGACATCACTTGTTAATAATTCATTTTAGGAAAGTTTTGATATCACTTTTATGGGAAATGAAAAAAGTTGTCAAAATATTAATTCCTTTTTTTTTCATTTCCCATAAAAACTTTCTTTAATTGAATTATTAACATATGCTGTACGGCACCCGTTAACAGTACTCTTTAATATATACCTAACCCGGATAACCTTATTTTTTGACTTTCCAAGCTAGTTAATAGAGTGAGTCGCATAATCCTTTCCTGGTTATGGTCCCTTCTGATAATCGTGGCCGCCTATAAATATAGATGCATGTATCGATGACACCTCAATTCCAAAACACCCAAAATATATTATATATCCTTCTCATTTCTCTCAAAGCCAAAGCAAACATGGTACTCTTCTTTCTCATTTTCTTCCTCTTCCTCTCTCTGCCTAATTCATCTCTCTCTTCTTTTTCTTTTAATTCATCTACGCCTCTTTGCCTTTCCGACCAAAGCTCTGCTTTGCTCCATTTCAGAAACTCTTTTTCTGTCGGCGATTCTAACTTTGATTGTGATTATTATTCTTATCCTCCGAAGAATTCGTGGAAAATGGGTACAGATTGTTGTTGGTGGGATGGGGTCACCTGTGATACGATGACAGGTCATGTCATTGCTGTCGACCTCAGTTGCAGTCGGCTTCATGGTCCCATCCATCCCAATACCACCCTTTTCTCTCTTCGCCATCTCCAGAGGCTCAACCTTGCTTACAACCATTTCCATGGCTCCACAATTTCATCTAAGTTTGGTGGCTTTGCAAACATGATGCATCTCAACCTCACTTACTCCTCCATTGCTGTCTCCTCCATTGTTGGCAGCTACGTTGCCGGCTCCTCCTTTGCTGGTAATTTCCCATCCGAAATATCCCACTTATCCAAACTGGTTTCACTTGATCTCTCTGGGAATATTGACATGAGAATAGAAACGCCTAGTCTGAAAAGGCTTGTTCAAAACCTAACCCATCTAACTGAACTTGTTTTATATGGGATTGATATGTCTTCTGTTTCAACTAATTGTCTCACGAATTTGTCGTCTTCTTTAACATCTCTTCGTCTTAATGTTTGCCAATTGAAAGGGAAATTTCCAGATAATTTATTCCACCTTCCAAACCTCCAGATACTCCGTGTAGCTCACAACTACAATCTCACTGGTTCCCTTCCAACGTATAACTGGAGTACTCCTCTCAAGTCCTTGCATCTCTCTGAAACCGAATTCTTAATTGACTTACCTAATTTAATCAGCAACCTCAAGTCCTTAAAACAATTGTTTGTCGGTGGATGCAATTTCATAGGTTCATCGTATCCAACATTTCTTTCAAATCTCACACAAATAACTTCCTTGGACATCTCACATAATAACTTTGGTGGTCAGTGTCCATGGTCCCTCCTAAACAATACAGGACTTACTTTCTTAGATCTCTCATACAACAATTTCACAGGGCAACTTCCGGAAGTTACGACAAACTTGACCCAAATTTTCTCTTCAAATAATTCATCTAATAGTCAACTAGTCAACAAGATTCCTTCCAATCTAGAATATCTCCGCTTATCTGGTAACTTATTGAATGGGACAGTACCATCTTGGGTGTATATGATACCATCTTTGCTTGAATTAAGTCTTGATCATAACCAATTCACTGGGCATATTGGTGAATTCCAGCATAACTCATTAATTTCTCTAAATGTTTCCTTCAATAATTTTAGTGGCAACGTGGAGTCAAAAATATTCTCAAAGCTCAAAAGTCTTCAATATCTTGATATGTCAAATAATCCTCACCTATCACTACACTCCTTCACATCTGCCACCAATATTTTGTCCAAAATTCACTCATTACAATTGTCTTCTTCCAACATAACCGAAATTTCACAGTTTTTACGAACTGCAGAAAATATAGAATACTTAGACCTTTCCAACAACCATATCAAAGGCAATATTCCATCCTGGGTAATGGAGGTGGGGAAGGATTCATTGTATTACTTTTCAATCTCAAGGAATAATTTAACTGGACACATCCCTTCCTTGATTTGCAATCTCAGTTCCCTCAGATTCCTTGATTTCTCTTATAATCACTTGAATAACATGATTCCACCATGTTTGGGAAAGTTAAGTGATAATCTCGAAGACTTGAGTTTACAAAGTAACAATCTTAATGGCACTGTCCCACCAACTTTTGCAAAGGGATGTCAATTGAGAAGTCTGAAACTCAATGGCAACCAATTGGAAGGGGCATTGCCACAATCATTGGTCCATTGTAGAAATTTGGAAGTTCTAGATTTTGGTAACAACAAGCTTAATGGCACCTTTCATTGTTGGTTGGAAACTCTTTTAGAGTTGCGCGTTCTTATCTTGCGATCAAACAACTTTCATGGTGCCATAGGCAATTCCAAGACCAAATTCCTGTTCCCTAATTTGCGAATCATAGATCTCTCTCACAACGAGTTCCATGGTCTTTTGCCAACAAACTTTTTCATGTATTTAAAAGCCATGATGAATGCGAACGTAGACAAAGGTGAATTGAAATATATGGGTGATAGTTATTATCAAGATTCCGTGACAGTGGTGATGAAAGGGTATTTCATAGATTTGGTGAAAATCCAAAGTCTATTCACAACCATTGATTTCTCCAACAATAATTTCAAAGGAGAAATTCCAAAGGTAATTGGAGAGCTTTGATCATTGAAGGGGCTTAATTTTTCACACAATAATCTTATAGGTTGTATGCCTCAATCGTTGGGAAATTTAACCAATCTTGAATGGTTAGATCTCTCCTCAAACAAGCTCATAGGTGAAATTCCTATACAATTGGTAGATCTCACAATGCTAGCATTTTTAAACCTATCAGAAAATTATCTTTTTGGACATATACCCCAAGGTAAACAATTCAATACCTTTACGAATGATTCTTACTATGGGAACCTTGGGTTATGTGGATTTCCAATGACAAAAGCTTATGGCAATGATGAGGGACAACAACCATCGCCATCATTAACCATTCAAGAAGATGATTTCAAATTTGAAAATGGGTTTCATTGGAAAGTTGTATTGTTGGGGTATGGTTGTGGATTCATGTTTGGATTGGGTTTGGGTTATCTTGTGTTCTCAAGTGGAAAACCGAAATGGCTAGTGAATATTGCTTATGGAGGAAGACATAACAAGTTACGAAGATCCTAAAAGAATGCTCGTGGACAAACTCATTGAAGAAGAATTTAGTGGATACAAATACAGATTCTAGGTATATTTTTATATACTAATATATTTGAAAATATCTATTTCATAATTTTTTGCTTCCTTAAAACTGTCTTTATATTGGTAAAAAGATTCTTCATTTTTAATTTCCTTTATGCTAGTTTGGAATGGTTGTACTTGTGTTAATGTGAGGCTTTTTACTAGTGTTACTGGGCGCATAAGCTTCTATGCTTCCTTTAAAAAAAAAAAAAACCTTTTATGTTTAAGGTATAGCCATACCAGAGAGTATATAGGCTACTACTATGTAACCACCACATTTTAATGCTTTATTTATGTCAGACTTCATTTAATGACCCTGCTTTATGCTCTAGTGTGAGAAGAAATTTCTCTACTCCATTGCAATTCTAACTACATCTTGTGGTCGGTATTTTTTTTTTTTTTTAAATGGGCAACTTCACTGCTTAGTTGCAGCTTCAAATAATCGGGTTATATTCTATTACATATTTCAATTGTTATTATTATTACATCCTTGTAATATTACCTTCCTTTTACAGAATAAAGATCTTGTTGGTTGGATTGCATGAAGAGTGGTTTTTTATTTATTTATTTATTGAAGAGCGGTGTTAATTACCCTAGTGCTACCTAGGATGCTTGAAGGAGTAGAATAATTTCCTTTATATTTTCAATTAGATAAGATTCTAAAGTTACATATTGATTGTGGGGAAAGCTTAGAAACTTAATGAATTGAATATATGTTCCTAGTGATTTTTGCTGTATTGGTTTCCACAAATTGTTACATATTACTAGTTGTTTCAGGAACTTTTTGGTTATGGTTTTTCAGGTCTAAAATTTCAAAAAATTCAAAAAAAATGAAATACGTTTCTTCTTCCAAATTCTGTTAAAATAACAATAAAGAACAGCTCTTAGTAATTCTTTTTGTTGGAGTGCTCTTATGTACAGGCTAGTGGCCCTTTCTATCTCTCTAATAGGATGGAGGGACAGCATTCATTCATAATTTAGATCACTGGCTGACATTCCATGACTAGATGATGATAAAAAATTGTATGTTCTTATTTTTGGTGTCTAATTTCTTGCCATTTATTTTTAGTTACTAATTTGTTGGTCTTAATTTTTTGTGGGATTTTCTTGATTAGGGCTGTGGTGCTTCGGTCCTTTTTGATGACAGCAATTGTTATAAAAACCATTTCAGACCTTGAGGGTTTTCAATAAAATTGATTTCATCAAGGAGGAGCTTGAAAAGGCTTGTCCAAGGGTAGTTTAATATTGTTTCTATTGCCACAAGAGATGGCATTATGCTGGTCTGTTCTTGATCCTTAATCTTCCTATTCTCTCTCTCTCTAAAGGTATTTTTGTTAATATCTAGAGTCCTTTAGCAACACTTTAAGGTTTAGGATTTGATGATTGTTTGTGGACAACGATTCTTGAATGAAACTTGGGTAAAATGTAAGAAACAGACTTTAAAAGAGTTGGTACCTCTTTACATTTTTTTATGTTGAGAAGAGTCTATAAAGTACATATTACTTGTGGGGAAAGATTAGAAAGTTAATGAATTGAGAATATGTTCCCAGTGATTTTTGCTGTTTTGGTTTCCACAAATTGTTAGTCACCTTTAATTAGCCAATTATTTGTTTCAAGCACTTTTTGATTATGGTTTTTCAGGTCGAAAACTTCAAAAAATTCAAAAAAAAAAAAAAAAAGAAAGGAAAAGAAGAAGAAAAAGAAAGAAATAAAAGAGAAATACTTTTCTTATTCCAAATTTTTTTAAACTGACAGTAAAGAACAACTCTTGGGAAGTCTGATGATGTGCTTGGGCCCAAATGCAGTTTGCTGGCTACCTTTCATTGCCTGTGCAGTAGCTGGATGTTTGATGTGAAACAAAGACAAAAGGTTTGTTCCATATTTGATTTTGCCTTGATTTCTCATTTCTTTTTCTTCTTAGGAATTTAGCTAGAACATACTTGTAAATTATTGTATTGTATGATATCCATATTGTATCGTTGGGTCCTAGAGGGATTTAATTTTTTTGAATTAGTAATAGTGTGAAAAAAAGATTCATATACTTTGGAAATTATATGGGAACAAAAAGGTAACATTTTAAATTTGCATTTTACAATATTTTTCTGTTTTGTAGCAATCAGAGAGAGTAAAACATTCAATTTGTCTCGGTATAAATGTCTTTCTGGGTTTGAAGCAAGGGAACCTAAAACTGACCAACTAGTTGTTTCAGGCACTTTTTAGTTATGGTTTTTCAAGTCTAAAATGTCAAAAATTTAAAAATAAATAAAATTTAATACTTTTCTTATTCTAATTTCTGTCAAACTGACAGTCAAGAACAGCTCTATATTGATAACTCTTTTTATTGGAGTTCTTTGATGTAAACTACTATACATGACATCACAGGCTAGACAGCATTCTTTCATATTTCAACAAATACCTAATCTTAGGCTTCTTGGCCTCTTTGACCATCTAAGGGTGCACAGAAAACTGGGAAGATTGGCTATGAATTCATACAGAAACACCTCTCTGACTTCAAGGGGACAGGGCAGCCAGACCCAACTATAACTCCTGATTTCCTTGCTGAGACTAGAATGAGGTGCCAAGACAGTAATAGGACCACCACTTAGCCTTCTTCATCCATGGCCTCATTGGAAATTAGTGAATCTGCAGTGGGGGGTGTCATATTTGCAGGCATTGTCATCTCCAATATCATCTGGGGCAGGTTTTGGCACTCACTACTATCAGAGCTTTTTAAGGGGGAGAGAACTCCTTTTTGCCAATCAGCAATTGATGGCTAATGAGGAGTCCTCAAGATTGGTAAGGGCTTATGCTTCAAATGGCTGATTAATCTTTTGAATGGACTTTGCTCAGGTGATGTTGAAGATGTCAGGTCTTAATGTTTTGACTAGATCTCAAGGTCTGGTCCGACGAAACTACTCCTTGGCCTTGGTCAGTTTCTAAGTGTCAGTCTGGCCATAATGACCTCTTGAGATCTCTGTTCTTTCATATTAGTTTTTCATATGTTCTATGTTTGATTGTGGATGCTGTGACTTCTAAATTTCTTGTCTGTGTTTTTGAGTCTATACATAAAGGCAGTGGCATAGAGTGTAGAGTCTGTAGACATTAGTTGATGCTTTTGGTTGGTATGTCTGTGTTTTAGTTGGTATGGCATAGAGTGTAGACATTAGTTGAAGCAACTCAAAGATACTGCTGGGAAAGGCTGGTATGTCTGTGTCTTAACGAAGAGTTTCTATTTTAGCTTTTCATTATATTTTCTTATGTCTGATTGGTTGCTGAGAAAAGGAAAGAGAGGAAAGCTTTGAATTTTATAAACTTTAATGCTTTTGTATTCAAGTTAATCACTAACTCTCTCCTCAAATAGTCTTAGGTGTAAATGGGTGGAGGAATTTAGTTTTTTGGGGTCTCAACTAATAAGATTTTTTTTTCCCTGCTAACAATGATTACATTCTATTTTTGGTAAAATGTACATAGGTTTGACTTGCCTGCACAAACCATCACCCTAGAGATTCAGAAAGATCTGCGTTTACTGAAGGTGTGGTGAACTCTATTTTTTTCCATGTAATTTGTTTCCACGGCACTACTTTTCAATTATGCTCAAATGATTCTCTGTAACATTTTAATTGCTTCATTGTTTTTATCCCCAAAAAAAAAAAAAAATTGTTTCATTTTTGAGAATTTGCTTAGTGTTTCAACTTTCAACTTGTGTGCTTTAGGGAATGTGCAATTAAGCAACTTGAGTCACTGACTCACTGTCATGCAGAAATGGAATTAGGGAAATTATTTAAATGCCTCTTTGTAAATTAAGGTTATAGCTTAAAGTATAATTAAATCTTACTCTTCTACTTAAGAGATTGTTTGACCTTAGATAACTAACAAACTGGAAAAATAGAAATGAAGTAGATGGTAGGGGACTTCCTATTGATGCATTTAATATGTTCTATAATATATATGCAGTCATTAGCCTTTGACTGGATCCATGTTTGGCATTTGAAAATTCTTTTCTATGTATGGAATGTAAAATTTTAACTTACCAAAAAATAATGTGTGTGTAAAATTTGAGTCTAGATGGGTAAAATACCAAATTGAAACTGAAAGCTGGTTGATTTTCCACAAGTTGAATTGGAATTGATAATATTTCTGCCAATGATGCTGACAGGGTTGCTGATCTTCTTCATGCCTTGTGTAACTTGTAAGCAGCATCCTTTACCCTGCACCATACGAAGATGATTTTCCAGGGATATAAATGATATCTGTTAGTCATATACTGCCAGTTAGTTTTCTTGTAAAATGGCATTGGCATACTCAAGTATAAAAGTTGGGCTGGACTTGAAGTAATTATGATGGTAGTATCCTAGAATCTTTGTTTGCATCATATTGACCTGAATGCACATGATTCTAGTTGTTTACATGAAATTCATATCAAGAAGCCATCAAAACACATCGTAATTTAAGACATGCATTAAATTATGAGGGGCTCTTACTTTGACCAAAGTGAGCGTTCTCTTATCATAACATGTTCCAGATATAGGACTAGATCTAATTCATCTCAGGATTTTTGGAGTTGAACAAGTCTCACTCAAACAATCTCCCATTTATTTTTGAATTGTGCTGGAACTCATTTAGACTTTGTCATTATATATCTATCTAAATGATGGAAAGTTATTCGATACTACTTTAGTAATACTCTCTCCTCTCACATGAATGATAGGGCCTACTGTGAATTTAATTCGTGGGATCTATTATGATGTATAAAGAAAATAAATTTCTATGTACTAAATAATTACAATCAAATACTCATATATATGAACTTAATGTGAAGCTTCCTTTTTTTATTTATTTATTTTTTTTTATTATGGGGGGGAGGGGGTGATAAGGTATTGTGAAGCTTGCATATGCATGTATGGTTATGGGTTTATCAAGATAATAGGACACTTGCTAATCGACTTTGATGGTTCATTTGCTTGCTTGGAGTTTCTATAACTTAGGTAGGTTATTATTGATCTTTGAATTCTTGCCTGTGTTCATAATTACTGTTGAGAAGTGCCATTGATCTGAAGAGGCACTACAAGAAGGGTGATTCAAAATCCAAAACATTGCCAAGTATTTCCTGGTAAGTCTATTTGTAATTTCTAGACTAATGGTATAGTATGTGATATCTTGGAGCTGTAACTAGGACTATTTATATTCTCTTTTGGGTGGTATACATTTTGTTATTTAGGCTTGGCTAATTCATACACCATTTGGTCTTTTGGCAATTAGATTGGGACGGTGATAGGGTCAGCATTAGGCTTCTTCACAGGTAGACTAACAAGGAAGGAGAGAAAAAGAACAATTGCAACTGAGTTGTTATCTGATTGTACCCTTGCTGATTACAGGTGAGATATGCAACTCTTTCTTGTGTTTGGGTGAAAAACCATATGACCATATCACAACATTATGTGTTGAGTTTAAAGGGTAAAAGGAATGTGGTGTTGTTGTCATTTGTAAAACTTTGTTCTTTTGCCTATATAGAATAGATGGTTAAGATGAATTCAGCTAATTGTTGTCTTAAATGCCATAAGAGCATGCATATCTCAGTTGTAATTTTCAAATGGACTTAAAAAGGAACTTCAAAGTTTAATCAAACATAATTTGTTAAATAAAGAGCTATGATGTGAAGCATGGTCATCATACATAACAAAAATATAAAAACTTGAGAGAGCATATACTATTATATGGGGCAAGAGGGGGCAGGGGGGCACCAAAAAGATGACCTTGTTGTTTATGATTTGTATTTCTAGAAATTATTTCCAGCAGAAACTTCCATCTTGACTCACCCCCTTGTAAGCAAAAGCTAATTTGGAGTCCTCTATTGTGCACCATACACATTGCCATTGCTACATTTAACCAAATCGAAATGATTTTGATTATATTTTAGGAAGTTGTTCCTCTGTCATTGATTATGTGAAGAGCCCAATTATTTTTATGATTATCTGTGTTTGTATTTGATTTAATTCCTTTGGGATAGCCAGAATCTCTCTATGAAATGAAGCTATAATTTCAGTTTTTAATGTATCTTACTTTGTTTTCCTTTTCATGTGGAAACCATTTTTAGAAAGCGCAAGGTTCGAGAGATAGAAGAAAAGAATCAACCAGGGGGAAATGAGAAATGGAAGATAAAAGGTCAAAAGTCGCAGAAGCCTGCAAAGCAAAAAAGGCATTGAAATATCTTCACCATTTTTTATCATATATTTCGACATTTATAGATCTAATTGGAAAGAGTATAGTATCAAGATCAACCCAAAGAAATATTTGATAAACTATGATACTTTTACCAAGTGACATGAGAAACATAATCCACTAAACTAATCTATAATTCATAGCTATATTCGCATGTGCCGTTTCTCTATAATGTTAGCTCCTTCCCATAGTTTTCATTATAGAGTTGATCATTATTGTTGTAATGTATAAACGCATGCACCAGGAAATAATATTTATTGATGGGAATTTTGGTTATTTATTAATCAGAACAAAGATCTTACTGGTTGATTGCTTCAAGAGTAGAGTTAAAGTTCTTTTTATTTCACATTTACTTTCAGAACAAAGCTTGTTACCCTGATGAACTTATAAATTGACTAAGTTGCTGAGCGCTTAGTACAAATAGCAACAAGCCAACACAAAAACTTGTAGCCAACTTCACCTAGGAAGCAAAGTAGACCTAAGACTAATCATGCTTATTTGAATTATGGTGTTTTTGGACACACTCATTTCAATTATTTCAAATTATTTGAACGTAGACTAAACACATTTTCCACATTTTGAAGAGCATACATCATAATAACATAGGGCTTATTTTTCTAGCGAGAAACAAAATAGAACATGCATCTATTGCCTTTAAAATTAAGCGACAAATATTTTGTGTCAATAATAGAGGTGTTCGTATGGTAAAAAGAAGCATTGTTTGGAATGCAGTCATTATTTCTTAGATTGAATTTAATTATTATGCGATGATTTTCTTTTCTAAATAATTTATTATGAGGGGCTTTTAAAGGGAAACTCATACCAGCTACTGCAAATACTTAGTCTTTTTTTTTTTTTAAGGGCCAAATACTCTAGTTCAATTAGGCTTTTTTTTTTACCTCCTCTTTCTTACGAAGGACCCTTGTTTGTTGAAGGACCTTGGGAAGTTTGATGATGTGCTTGAGCCCGGATGCCATTGTTTGCCTCGGATTTTGGGACAGCAGTTATCTGGCCGCCTTTCATTGTGTGTGCAGCAGCTGGATGTTTGATGTGAAACAAAGACAAAAGGTTTGTTGCAAATTTTTTTTTTTTTTTTTGCCTTAATTTTTCATTTCTTTTTCTTCTTAAGAATTTAGCTGGAATATGCTTGTAAACTGTTGTTTTGTATGATAGCCACATAGTATCATTGGGTCTTAGATGGATTTAATTTTTTTGAATTAGTAATAGTGTGAAAAAAAGAATATTATACTTTGGAAATTATATGAAGTCAAAGGTAACATTTTAAATTTGCAATTTACAATAATATTTCTGTTCTGTAGCAATCAGATAGAGTAAAACAATCAATTTGACTGTATAAATATCATTTCTTCTTTTCTGGGTTTGAAGCAAGGGAACCCAAAACTGATTGGAAAGAATTAGTATCATATAGATTTGCAAGAAATGTTTGTCTGAAGATGTGTTTTGCCTAACTGTTGTCAAATCATGAGTGACTGCCGAATTGTTCTGGAACTTTTTATTTTGATTTTTTGAGTTAAAAGCAGTAAAGCACTAATATTTTAGGCTAAGCACTATCATTTTGTTTTAAACTATTTTATATGCTTAAAGGCATGATCCTTCAGTGGCTTCTGATCTATATATTTATATATTTTTTCAGGACAATGTGTTTGTTACTGTTGTTACTTCTATTCAATACTGGGCATTGTCAGACAAAGCTGCTGATGCTTTCTACAAACTCAGCAACACCAGAGCACAGATCCAATCCCATGTCTTTGATGGTATGGATGTGTAAATGGACCTTGAAGTTGAAAGTCACTATGTTAGTCTTAATAATGAAATTAAAAGAGTCATGCCTTTACTATTACTTAAGGTCCCATGGGTCCGTGTTTGTTAGGAAAATAAATAAATTCTGAGAACTCTAGGCTTTTCTAACTTGATATTGGCTTTTGAAGTTTATGCTGAGAAGTATGGACTTCTTCTCTAGCTTGATGTTGATTTTTTGAAGTTTATGTTAAAACAATTGAAATTTCTATTCTTATTGAAACAGCTATATAGGTTAATTGTTTAATTTTTTTAATGTTCTTTATGATTTGGTTAAAGCATCATGATTAACTATGTATATGATATGCTTTGCAAAAGTGACTATATTAACAATAATGTTCATGTGGAGAGGACCATGGAGGTAATGTATCCAATGTGAATAATACGAGGACAAATGGTGGGTAGTGACAGAAAAAGAGAAAAAAAAAAAATCTTATAGTAGTTATGAAATTTTGTGCGCAAAATAATGTCTTTGAGGTTGTGGAAAGTTTTTAGTCACTATCAATGCATATACTTGTTATGTCATAATTTCCATTGGAGACAATTTTACCTATTTGTATATCGTTTGGAGAGACTAACAGGCTTATATCCCCATTCTTCTAGTTAATAGAACAAGTGTTTTTAAGTTGGTGTTGGATTCTGTTTTTGAACAAAAGAATTAGATCGCGAAAGCTGTGGAAGAGGAACACGAGAAGGTATTTCTGTCTGCTAATCTGGTTTAGTATTAGTCAAGTTACAAGGTAAATCTGTTTCTTTTTAATATCTTTGAATTTTTAATGTCAGCTTGTGACTTTGAGATCGTTTAAATGCTCGTTGTGGACACTGAACCTGATGAATATGTGAAGAGGGCTGTGAGCAAGATAAATGCCAGTAAGTGTCATTTTGAATTGAACATTCTTTCTTGACTCTCTCTATAACCTGTCATTGACCTTTTACATGTGATGAACAGTTGCAAGAATGAAGGTGGTGGCTAATGACAAGAGGCTGAAGCAGAAAAAAATCCTGCAAATAAAACATGCTAAGGGAGCTGCTGAATCTAATAAGCATGCCAACATCAGGCCATTGTAGTTGGGCTGAGGGACAATGTGCTTTCTTTCTGTGTGAGTTTACTTGGGACTACATCAAAGGATATCATGGACATGGTTTTGGTGACTCAATATTTCGTCACATTGAAGAAATTGGCACATTGTCAGAGTACAACTCTATTTTCGTCACACACAAACCAGGAGCTTGTGAAAGACATTGCTTCACAGATTACAAATGGCCTCGTTCAAGCAAATACCACTCAAAATTAGTGACTTTATCCCAGCATACATGTTGCATGAGTGGCTTTTCTAATGGTATATGAAATAATTGGTGCTAGTATCTAGGATTTGTGACATTTATTCTTCTCCTTGTTTACGTTCTGAATTAATTACTTGAGTGAAGGTAGGAGTTAGGGGTTGTCTTGCAAGTTGCAACTAAGTGGTGTCGTGTGTATACGTGGTGTTGAACTTGGCCATAGTATTGGCTATATTCTTTTTATAGTATGAAATGGTATTGATTTGGGTAATTATGCGGTATTCTCCGGTGTTACATGCTATTTAGCAACAGCTTTGAATGGTTCCCTTTGGTGGGTTTGCTTTGAGAATAGACCAAAACCTTTGGTGGTCTTGGTTTTTGAGAATAGACCAATGGACAACAATCGTACTAGCCATGGAAGTAGAGAAATTCTCCTGTATCTTATCAAGCCATGGTTCAAGCTCAATGTTATTGTTAAAGTTTACTTCCCCATTAGTTATTTTCATAATTTGGTCAGTTAACAGATTGGTGCCCAATCTAGAGAATCTAATGACAACCAGTCTTACCTTGAAGATATATTATCCCAATTAAGGTTTGAAATATTAGTTAATGGGACTAGCATATTGCATGTCGTGTGTAGTTTTTCACCTATATGGCTATAACACCCCATTTGGTGGTTTCCTCAACTCCAGACCATGTGCAAGAGATGATCTTTAAAGCAACCTATAACAAAGTCAACAATCAAAATCAATGATCACTCCCAAGAAGTGGGAAAAAAAGGGAACTAAAAAACTAACAGCACAGACATTGATTTCTTACTAAAGAAATTATGATAAAACTATTGTCCCTTTCTATTAACAGTACTAAGAATCAAACTCAAAACCCACCCCAAAATGGATGTCTTTTGCACTTAGGTGGGAATTGGGAGAAGAGGTTCCATTTGAGCCAAATCTCCTTGGCTTCAAGCACAAAAAAATTAAAGAACAAATAGAGCCATATCTGATCATTTTGATGCAACAGACGTCCTAGCTAATTTTGTTTTGTCCCTTCTTTTTTAATTATGTTTAAGCTCTCCCAATGGAACAGATCCTCTCCATTTTATGTTTTGAAGCAAATTATTATAGGGCTTTTCAAGGACACTTATTAGCATTTACTAACTTATCAAAGGGAAAAAAGAGATTATGACCTCCTTACCACTTACCAGAGCACTTTGAAGATTTCTTATTGATATGGTACTTGAATGGCTCGTCCTTGCATTGTCGTCCACAAGGATGAGCTTGTCCCAAAGATTAATTCACACAACTCGTCCTTGCGTTGTCGTCTGCAAAAGGCAAGCTCGTCCATGAGACTAGCTTGACAATGTTACACTGCAACCATACATATAAACCATTCCCTCTCCTTTCATTTGGATCTAAGGATTTAAAGACCTCATCTAAAGTACTTACAGCAACGTTCATCCAAGCATAGACGAGTCTCAACAGAAATCCTGCTACGCAGTAAAAAAATACACGCTACGTGGAAGGATTATAAGACATCATTGTAACCTCTACGAATATTTCAACTTCCCATAGCAGTTATCTCCTGGCTTCCACAAATGAGGGAGAAGTTGCAGGATAGTAACCGTCACTTTGGCCCTATATAAACACCCTTTCTTCGACACAGAAAAGTAAGTGAATCTCTTTAAACAGAACTTCTTACAAAATTGAGAGTTTATCAATTTAGAGGAGAAAAACTAACTTCATCATCGGAGGGTCTTAGACCGACCAGCCCCGGTCTCCCTTGATTCTTCATCTTTCTCTCTTTACAGGCCTTCAGGATCGTTAAGTCCGGAGCGTTCAGCCTACTGATCTCAAGAAGCATCATTAAGCATCATCAGTTGGCGCCGTCTGTGGGGAATTTGCGTAAGTCTGGTATTCGTGTTTCCTCTTTACGCTTTCTTCAACAAAAAGGCTGTATGGTTCAGACAAGATCGAGGGCCACAAGCCCGGGCCACCAGGAAAGTAGGGATGCTTCTAGCAATCCCCACTGAGATCGCCAGTCAGCGCCTGCCATGCAACCGTCTTCAGTTCAACATATACAATCCATGGCAGCCGCCATGGCGGAGTTAACCCGCCAAAACCAAGAGTTAACAAGGGAGATCAATTTAAGAAGACATCACGAAGAACACATTGAAGGGCAAGCCCAGAGCCAAGAAGATAGAGGGAATCCTGGTCCAGAAAGCCAGTCGCGTGGTACCACCTCGCGAAGGGTGCCACATTTGGAGAAGGAAATGGATCAGATGAGGAAAGCCATGGATGAGATGCGGGAGAGTATGAGGAGGGCAAACCCAATAGAGGACTTAGTCCACCGAACGGACTCCCCTTTTACGGCTGTGATCAATGGCCACCCGTTGCCTCCAAAGTTCAAGATGCCTTCCTTGGACTCATATGATGGAACAAGGGATCCGTTCGACTACATTGCCACTTTCAAAACTACAATGCATCTCCAAGGGGTCCCGGACGAGATCATGTGTAGAGCCTTCCCCACTACCCTTAAAGGGCTAGCACGGGTATGGTTTAGTAAGATACCGCCGAATACAGTAAGTTCCTTTGAGGAGTTGAGCAAGTTATTTGTTAACAATTTTATTGGAGGACAAAGGCATAAACGTTCCTCCTCTAGCCTGTTGACCATTGAGTAAGGAGAGAATAAAAGTTTGCGGTCCTTCATTACCCGTTTTAACAAGGAAGCCCTGACAGTAGACGAGGTAGATGACAAATTGCTGTTGGCAGCCTTCCACAACGGGGTGAACTCTGATTTGTTCATTCACAAGCTTTACGAAAAGGAACCTCAAACCATGGCTGAGCTAGTTCACTCGACCTAAAACTTTATGAATGCAGAAGATGCCATCATAGCCAAGAAGAGAAAAAGAGCCGAAAGAACGGAGACGAACCCCATGCGTCACTCCGAACAGGGTCCTCGTCCGAAGAAGGGATGGATGGAAGATAAGAGGGATCGAGATATTAAGAAGGTAGGACCCTCGACAAAAATCCAGCAATACACGCCGTTAAATGTGCCGCTGGAACAGGTACTCATGCAAATCAGGGATGACCCCTCCTTGAAGTGGCCTGAAAAGATGAAGGGAGATCCCAACAAGCGCAATAGAAACAAATATTGTCGCTTCCACAGGGACCACGAGCATGACACTGACGAGTGTTTTGACTTAAAACAGCAGATAGAGAACCTTATCAGGCAGGGGAAGTTAAGAAATTTCCTTGGACGAGAGCACAAGGACGAAAAGCTAAAAGCAAAGGTAGAGGAGTCGTCGCGTCCCCCGCTAGGAGAAATAAGAGTAATCATAGGAAGAAATTCAATGGGGCAATCGTCTAAGGCAAAGAAGTAATACTTGAAGGTAGTGCAGAACGTCCAGCTCTCCGGACGGCTGTCTGAAGTGAAGGCAACTAGCGAGCAAGCCATCACGTTCACGGACGAGGACGCTGGAAGGATTCACCATCCCCATGACGATGCCATCGTCATTACATTACTTATTGCAGAATACGTAACAAGAAGGGTGTTGGTGGATAATGGAAGCTCAGTGGACATTCTGTATTATCCTGGTTTTCAACAAATGAGGCTTGGACGAAACCAACTTCGTCCAGTGAATTCCCCCTTGGTGGGATTTGGAGGAATGAGGGTGCAGCCGCTTGGCACTATAACCTTACCAGTGGTAGTAGGCACACACCCACAACAAGTAACTAGCAACGTGAATTTCTTGGTGGTCGATTGCTCATCCTCTTACAATGCCATCATAGGAAGGCCAACTTTAAATAGTTGGAAGGCAGTCACGTCCACTTATCACTTGTCAGTCAAGTTTCCTACGGAGCATGGGGTAGGGCAGGTACAAGGAGACCAATTAGCAGCAAGAGAGTGCTACCTAGCTATGTTAGCCATGGACGAGCAGACACAAGTGATGAATATTGAAGAGAGACGAGTTGTGGCAGAGCCAACTGAAGCACTAGAAGATGTTCCCTTGGACGAGGATAAACCCGAGAGGTATACAAGGATTGGAGTGGAAATGGAAGACAAGGTAAAAGAAGACCTCGTCCTGTTCTTGAGGAAGAACATTGACGTATTTGCATGGACGCATGAAGATATGCCGAGTATAGAGCCCGCAATCATCACCCACCATCTCAACGTACACGCCTCCTCAAAGCCTGTACGACAGAAGAAAAGAGTGTTCGCCCCTGAGAGAGATAATGCCATCAAAGAAGAAGTTCAAAAGTTAACTGCAGCGAATTTCATTCGAGAGGTTTATTATCCAGACTGGTTGGCCAACGTAGTGATGGTTAAGAAGGCTAACGGCAAATGGAGAATGTGCGTGGATTTCACTGATTTAAACAAAGCCTGTCCCAAATATAGCTACCCATTGCCGCGCATTGATCAATTGGTGGATTCGACTGCGGGTCATAAGTTGCTAAGCTTCATGGATGCCTTCTCCGGATATAACCAGATAAGAATGGATGAAAGAGACCAAGAGAAAACATCATTCGTCACTAGTCAAGGCCTGTTTTGCTACAAGGTGATGCCTTTTGGCCTAAAGAACGCGGGGGCAACGTACCAAAGGTTGGTAAACCACATGTTTCTGCCCCAGATTGGTCGAAATGTAGAAGTCTATGTTGACGACATGCTAGTAAAAAGCCTAGACGAGGGGAAGCACTTGGACGACCTGCAAGAAACTTTTAACACACTCAGGCAATACAACATGAAGCTGAACCCCAGTAAGTGCGCTTTCGGGGTTTCGTCAAGAAAATTTCTAGGTTTTATGGTGTCACAAAGGGGAATTAAAGCGAACCCTAACAAGATTCAAGCAATATTGGATATGAAGCCTCCACAAGATATCAAGGAAGTCCAGTCTCTTACCGGACGAGTTGCTGCCCTCAACAGGTTTGTCTCTAGAGCCACTGACAAGTGTCTACCATTCTTCAAGATTCTTAGAAAGGCGTTTGAATGGACAGACGAATGTCAGAAAGCTTTCGAAGACTTGAAGACATCTCACCGAAGCTCCTTTGTTGAGCCCGTCAGTCCCTGGTGAAGAGTTGTACTTGTACTTGGCGGTGTCCCCAAATGCAGTGAGCTCAGCTCTAATCAGAGAAGAAGCAGGGGTGCAGAAACCGGTTTATTACACGAGCCGAGCACTCAAAGGGGCGGAAGGACGGTATCCCTTAATGGAAAAGCTAGCTTTTGCATTGGTTACAGCCTCTAGGAAGTTGAGGCATTACTTCCAAGCTCATGTTATCAACATCCAAACGGATCACCCTTTAAAGAAAGCAATGAATAAGTTAGAAGCGGCAGGACGACTTGTCCAATGGGCTGTAGAGCTTAGTGAGTTTGATGTCAGATACCAACCGATGAGGGCAATTAAAGCACAAGTGCTGGCGGACTTCATTGCAGAGTTCACCCCTAGGCAAGGAGAGCTGGACGAGCTAAATGAGGTTGGAGTATAGGACATTAGTGTGGACGGCTCCTCCACGTTGCATACAGGAGGAGTTGGAGTTATACTTGAATCCCCTGAGGGAGATAAGTTAAGGTACGCCGTCCGTCTACAATACCAAACCACTAACAATGAGGCTGAATATGAAGCGCTCCTTAAAGGATTAGAATTAGCTAAATCTCTGGGGGTGGAGTCCATCATCGTCCGAGGAGACTCTCAGTTGATCATTAACCAAGTAAATGGAGCTTGTGAAGCTAAGGAAAGCCGGATGATGAAATACCTAGGTAAAGTGAAGCAGCTCATCAAGGGATTCAACGAAACCAAATTTGTCCAACTCCCAAGGGAGGAAAACACGGAAGCTGATTCTTTGGCCAAAGCGGCCTCGTCAGGAGAAGCCATGGACAAAATTGATGAAATTCAGTACATGCCAAGCATAGACCTCCCGGAAGTGCAAGAATTTGAAGAGAGAGAAAACTGGATGACTCCAATTGTGGCCTATCTTAAGGACGGAAGGCTTCCGCAGCACGAGGACGAGGCCAGGAAGGTAAGAATTAAAGCTGCCAAATATGTTCTTATAAGTGAAGTGTTGTATAAACGAGGCTTTTCCCAACCATACTTGAGGTGCTTAGCCCCAGATGAGTCGAACTATGTGCTGAGAGAAATCCATGAAGGAGCGTGTGGAAACCACTCGGGGGCAAGAGCATTGGTCCATAAAGTCGTCCGTGCAGGGTATTACTGGCCAACTATCCAAGTTGATGTGAAGGCTTACGTCAAGGTATATGACCAATGCCAGCGCTTTAGCAACGTCCCCTGACAACCAGCAGAATATCTAACTCCAATGATGGCCCCTTGGCCTTTTGCACAGTGGGGATTGGATATCTTGGGTCCTTTTCCACTCAGAACCAGACAGATGAAATTCTTGGTGGTTGGAATCGACTACTTCACTAAATGGATAGAAGCAAAACCCTTGGCAAAGATCACACAGCAAAATTTCAAGAACTTCGTTTGGAAAAACATTGTGTGTAGATTTGGAGTGCCCAAGGTGCTAGTGTCAGACAACGGGCGACAATTTGATAACGCGCTTTTCAGAGATTTCTGCAAGCATTTCGGAATCGACAATCATTATTCCTCACCCGCCCACCCTCAAGCAAATGGTCAGGCGGAGGTAGCAAACCGATCTTTATTGAAAATCATCAAAACTCGGCTTGCCGGGGCAAAGGGGGTATGGCCAGACGAGCTACCCGGTGTTCTATGGGCTTACAGAACCACTGCGAGAACCCCTACGAGGGAAACTCCTTTCAAACTAGCTTATGGAAGTGAAGCAGTGATACCTGCCGAAATTCACATGGCCAATCACAGGGTGATGAGTTATCAAGGCAAGGATAACGAAGATCAACTGCGCCTTAACCTTGATCTTATAGACGAGGTAAGGGCAGATGCGGAACAGAGGGCAACGAGGTACAAAAACCTCATGTCCAGACAGTATGACACCATGGTGAAACCAAGATGTTTCAGCGTAGGGAACCTCGTGTTGAAAAGGGTCTCTCTCGCGACTAGGAACCCAGCTCTCGGAAAGTTGGGACCCAATTGGGAAGGACCCTACAGGGTAGTCAATTATAAAAGACAAGGGTCGTATTACCTAGAAGCCTTGGATGGACGAAAGTTGGAGCACCCATGGAACGTTGAGCACCTGAGGAAGTATTACCAGTAATGGCTTTGACGTGCACCGCTATGGACGAGACCCTTCCCTGGACGAATCCAAAACCAGTGCTTGCTGTTGTGTGTTGATCAGCATTATAGTGTTTTTATTCCTAAAGATAGTTTTAAATTAGCTATGGACAAAGCTATCTTTGAATGTTTGTATAAATAAGGCACTACTTTAAAAAAAAAAAAAAAACAGTATGTGCCATGCTTGTTGACAATGTTTGCGATTGATGTGAATGGTTTGGATTTTACATACATATGATGTAGAAACTCCATAACTGTCTACCAAAAAGACCAAGGTCTAAAGACAAGTGCAAACCCTTAGACGGGGTGGTCTAAAGGACAACCTTCAAACTTTCCTTGAAAAAGGTTTAAGTGAATATAGGGCGTGATCGTTTAAATAAAAGACGAACTGAACCTTTCAAGTGAATTCACCCGTGGACGGTGGGCGCTTGTCCTAGGTGCAGACGAGAAAAGTACATCCTCATGGTCCTTGGGGCTACTAAAACAATCCGTTTCTTGGACGAGCAAATCTGAAAGTCTTAAGAAAATCCCCAAGACGGGCAAAGATCCGTCCATGTAGTGGACGAAGGAGAATGCTGAGCCCATGATGTAATAATCCATGGACGGATCTTAACGGATCTTATTATAAACATCAGCCTAAAATCCTAATCATGAGTAAGGTTGTTTAAATAAACTCGTCCATACAACATTCTAATAAATGAAAAGGATAAAGTAAAGTAAACATCCATTCATTAATCTCAAAGGACAACCAACGTCCAAGAAACTTAGAAATAAAATTGACCTTGTTTATGTGCTCGTCCTAGTAATTTAGACGAGCTAGTTGTACTTAGGTTACATCAAATGGACTAAAACAATAGACCAAAACAAAAACATAATAATGATAATAATAACAATATAGATAAACGGATAAAAGCTAAGTCTTCATTGGGGAGGGGCATCATTAGGCTCGTCCTGAGTAGGCTGAGTGGTGGCATCGTCTTCAATATTCACATCCTCTGAGCTCGTCTGGAGGAGGGAGCTAGTGGTGGCACCACCAATGTTGAGTCTGATGGAACTGAAGTCCAGTTCAGGGAAGTTTTCTGCAGCGTCCATCCTGAAGTCCTCGAACCCCGCTGCATAATTGGCGTCCAATAGATTAGTGTATTCCTTGGACGCCTTGAATTGAGCAATTGCTTCTTCCCTAGCTTTCTCGAGAAGGGTACTCAGCTCGTCGTTCCTCTTTTGGAGTTCACCAAGACGAGTATCCTTCTCGGCGATTTCAGCCTTCAATTCCTCAGCATGATTTTGCAACTCCCTGACCTCGTCTTTAGACTTAGCCGCCACCTCAGCCCACTTCTTGCACTCGTCCTTCACTTCCTGCATTCTCGTCTCCAACAAGATCCTCGTCTTGTCCAATTTAGTGGCCTGCCTGGACGCCGCGATGAACTTGGACATTGCCTGCAATGGTAAAATATAATAAAGGTTAGACGAGAAAAAATTCAAAAAAAAAAAAGGGAAAGACGACCCAAAGATAAGGCTATGTACCTTAAAAAGATCATGGACGCCGGAATGTTCGAAGTCTTTTAAAGACATGTCATAGCATGCAGCTATGTCCTCGTCCAGCACAACCCTCTCGAATCGTTCCCAAGCTAGGTCTTCATTTTCAACCAGATTCAATGGGATTCTTGGAGGCTGGGACGAGGTAGGCACAGCTGACTTGGACGGAGGGGTCTTGGATGGGGTAACTTCAGGAGTTGGAGAATCCACGTCCAAGACTTGGACTAATGGCTGAGACGAGGGGAGGGTAGACCTGGTCACCATTTGGGACGACCCATACTTGGGCTTCTTCCCTCTACGACTAGATAAATTTCCTAAGTCTAGAGTTTTAGATACACTCTTTCTCTTGTCCCCTGCAGAAGGACGAGCCTGGGAATGGATCTCAGGACGACTCCCCTCACCCATGGGCTCCTTTCCCCTATTTTCTTTCATGGTCGTCATTCCTACAAAATAAGGAAATGGAAATTAAAAATAAAACCAAAGTGAAAGACAAAAGAATAAACAAAGAAACATATCTTTGCTAAGTCAGAAACTTACGTCTATGAACAGTGATTTCGTGAGCAATGGCTTCGTCGGACGGTACTGGGCCAAGTCCCCACTTGGCTAGACGTCTAAGGGAAACCAAAGAGTGGAAATCCCTGTCAGAGTGTAGACGAGCTCTCTGGACGTGATCGCGGAGGAACTTGCTTAGGGAAGGACGTGCAACAGCTGTAAAGCAAACAAGCAATTGAAAGTTAGACATTGAAAGTATAAGTACAAAAAAAAGAAAAGAAAAGAAAGAGAAGAGGGTAAGGGACTTACCCTCAGGACGAAGGTTCCCTAAGCTTCCCTCATAAGGGGCAAATGTATCCCTACCAACGTCCACAGGGTGCCTGGCCCAAATACCAGAGACGAAAAAGAATTTCGTCTTCTAGTTCCTATTAGATGAGGCCAGGGACTTAATCAACCTACAATGTGAGCCCCTAGCTATGAACTGATAGAAGCCAAGGGATTGGTTTATTTCAGAATGCTTGTAACAATAGAGAAACTCGTCCACTGTGAGAGGACGGTCCCCTCCAAACACTTCCTTCCACAAAACTTGCATAGAGATGATCAATCTCCATGCATTGGGGTTAAATTGACAAACCCCTAAACCTAATCTAACCAGTAACTCTCTAGCAAAGGAATTTAAAGGTAACCTCAAACCCCCCAAAAAATAGGCCTCATAGACGCCTATACCAAAACGAGGGCTACAACACCACTCTCCACGGACGGGCAATCTAGGATTAAGCTCGTCAGGGATTTGGTACCATGACCTAAGATTGTTGAGCCTTTGCTCATTTGTTTTTGAAGAAACGCCTATGGCACAACTGTAAACAGTCTCCTCCTCGTCCAAAGGACTAGACGTGGGGACATTGGACGAGGTACCAGCACGAGACCCAGAAGTTTTCCTTAGTTGTTCTTGTAGAATGTCTAAGGGGACCCCAGGGACACCAGAGATGTACCCCTCGTCCATGCTACTCCCCCCACTACCACTACTACTATGACTACTATTATCAGAACTGCTATAGCTAGTGACGTCCTGATACTCGTCAATAGCCTTTTCTGTGCTATTGCTGGACGATGAAATCACAGTCGACATTATCTTTGAAAACTTAAAGGAAAAACTAAAGACGGAGAGGGAGAAATACCTGGCTCTAGACGGAGGAAGACTATGGACGCGGAGTGAGTTCTAGACGAGGCTCTAGACGACAAATCGAGGAGGAAAATCTTTCGAAATAAAAGGGGCAGAGGAGGAATTCTACTATTTATAGGCAACATTCTCGCCACCTTTAAAGCAGCGGAGCCAATCAGAACACGCCACGTGGCATAACTCGAAAACTGAGGAGCCATGTTTGAGTTGCGTTTTCTAAATAAAAAATAATAAAAATATATACATAAAAAAGAAGAAGAAGAAGAAGAATACGATACGTCCTCTGAGACGACAAGACAAGGGCGAAGGGGCAACTGATATGGTACTTGAATGGCTCGTCCTTGCGTTGTCGTCCACAAGGATGAGCTTGTCCCAGAGATTAATTCACACAACTCGTCCTTGCGTTGTCGTCTGCAAAAGGCAAGCTCGTCCATGAGACTAGCTTGACAATGTTACACTGCAACCATACATATAAACCATTCCCTCTCCTTTCATTTGGATCTAAGGATTTAAAGACCTCGTCTAAAGTACTTACAGCAACGTTCATCCAAGCGTAGACGAGTCTCAACAGAAATCCTGCTACGCAGTAAAGAAATACACGCTACGTGGAAGGATTATAAGACATCATTGTAACCTCTACGAATATTTCAACTTCCCATAGCAGTTATCTCCTGGCTTTCACAAATGAGGGAGAAGTTGCAGGATAGTAACCGTCACTTTGGCCCTATATAAACACCCTTTCTCCGACACAGAAAAGTAAGTGAATCTCTTTAAACAGAACTTCTTACAAAATTGAGAGTTTATCAATTTAGAGGAGAAAAACTAACTTCATCATCGGAGGGTCTTAGACCGGCCAGCCCCGGTCTCCCTTGATTCTTCATCTTTCTCTCTTTACAGGCCTTCAGGATCGTTAAGTCCGGAGCATTCAGCCTACTGATCTCAAGAAGCATGATCAAGCATCATCACTTATTATCTTGTCTAGAAAAATTAGGCCTTTCTTTTTCCTCTTTTCAATGAAGGAGCTTTCTTTTTTTTAAATCTTTCTTAAAATGAAAGGTTTACGAAGTAAACAACACACTTCAGCCAAATAAAATAAATAAATATTTTAGTCCCAAGGTATGATGAAGCTATTGCAAAGATCAATACACTTATGTTTGTAATAGAAATTCACCTATTAAAACTCTTGAACATCAATGTTCTTTTCAAATTCAATATTTATTTTGAGCATAAAATAGGCTAAGCTCATTATGAATTTGGTAAGTTGCTGCGCACTTAGCACAATTGCTGTAGGCAAAGACAACAAGCATGTAGAAATGTTTTTTTTTTCCCCATAAAAAAATAAAAATAAAAAAACTTTGATACATGACCACAAACATGGAAAAATGAAGGAAAGATAACATTTTCAAATCCACTAGTTTCATATCTAAATTTTATTTTGAGAAATGTTTAATGTCTAACTTACTATAACAAAACACACACAAAAGATGGAAAAGACATAAAGGATGTTTTACCAAAAATGAACAAAAGAATGATTAGTTTGATTAATCACATGAAAATTTGAAATAGGTGGATAAGGCGTATCTTTCCTCTGCATATAGTAAACTTTAGCTAAAAGAAACTAAGAGCTGGGTTTATATATGCAAATCCAAATAGGCATTCCCAAACGCGTCATGAATCCCAACAAAACTACTATAGGTTAGATGTAACAGAGTTCTTTCTTTTAGATTGAGCTACTTTGAAATGTGGATATACTTAGAAGGTTCCAGATGTTAGGAACATCAGTATATGACAATTCAGCATCTCCTTCAACATCTCCTGATAGCTTGCAACTTAGCACAATCAAAATCAAGTCACTCCATAAACCATTATATTATGAAAAACCTTCAAGTTTGTACACACATTGGTGCTTGCCTGGTGCTGTAACCAATGTCAGCTTATTATTGTACTCCTTAACACGAATTTTAGAAATCAATTTACGCAAGAAACCCAATGGAACATAAGTTATAAGAGACAAATGCCCTTCACACTTTATGTCTGCCATCACAAAATGAAAGATAACCAAGAATTGAACAAGCTGTTCTACCTTTTACCTCAGAAAAGAATTGAACAAGCTGCTGTTTGTTGAAGAAGAAGACCAGTAACAGAGTATCAGGAAAACGACACCGTAAGAGACAACACGTGCGGTCAATAACACGTGTGATCACTTACTCAAACGGTGCGTTTATCAAACTGAGAATTCATAACGCTGTCAAACGGTGCGTTGCATCTCCAGTAGCAAGGCGACGGTTAAATGGATTGAAAATCAATTATGGCACGTGTAGAGAGCAGTTATGACACGAGTCAGTTTGTTATGACTCAGAGCATCGGTGCGGGAATTTCTGTTGAAGCTGTTAGAATCTTCTAGAGATTATTTATGTGTAAATCCTGTGTATATATAGATGTATGATGTATAATTCAGTCAGTTGAGCAATTATAGCTGTTGGAAAACATTTTCTGTGGTGAACGAAAAATTAATGCCAAATTGGTGGAAAAACGTTTTACACTTGTAAAAAGAGTAAAATGTTTTCCAAGAAAAGCCTTGGCTTCTTTGAGACAATCTATGTATGTTCAGCAGAAACTCTATTGAAAGCAGAAATCATATTTAATTTTGATTTTATTTTACTTAGAAAATCTTGGAAAGGGTTATGCAGCTCTATTTGGTAAATGAGAGTAATTCTGTGATTGAATGGGACAGGACATAAGGGAGTTACAGAAAAGGAATTTCAGAGCTACTATCTGTAACCTTGCTCCGGCTGCTACAGTTTACTGATATGTAGTTGCTGCACTCTATTTGTTTCAGGCCGCAAGCATATCAATAATATTTAGTTCTGTTTTGCTTTCTGCTGTATGTTGTTGTGTACTGTTTTCTTAGGTGCTTTAGCGGCCTGTTTGATGCAGCTTGTGTGGTTTGTTCTTGGTTGATGAAGTTATTGCTCGTTCGTCTACAAAATCAAAATGAATTAATATACTAGAAGGCCAAACAACTACAACAACAACAACAACAACAAAAAAGTGAGCTTCTTAACCAAATATTCACGCCATCATTGCCTCCTACACTACTAGCTGGATCGAATATGGCATTTTCTAACTTAGATCTAGGTGCATTATGAGTTTGGTGCAAAGGGTTCGGACACTTGGGTGCAATCTGAGCAAATAAAATGTAAATTCGGTTGCACTTCATTCTCCCCTCTCTCTTTCTTCTCTTTTCTTTCTCTCTATCTCTTTTGAATCTTGCTGGGTTTCCATTTTATGTTGTGAATCTCTCTATTCTGTGTAAAGAATAGAGAGACTGTAAAAAAATTTATCAACAGTTTCGGATACTGTAAAAAAATAACTCAAAAATTCAGATATTAAAACTTCTAAAAGACCAAAAAATATTAAAGAATAAGATGATTCACTGCTTAAAAATTATTGAAACTAAACAATATATATATATATATATATATAACTAAACAATAAAGAAATATAAGAGAAAGATGGGTTACATTCGAAAGAATAATTTCAATTATTGCAAGCTTTTTTATCTTGTAATAAATGGCTAAAGAAAGTTTGGTGGTTCATGTACAAAAATCACTTTTTAAAAAATACATGAAAAACCATAAAATATTTTTTTTTTTAAACGAAGTAGAGGAAAAGAAAATAATATAAGAAGAGCTTATGCCTTTACTCAGTTTAAAAAAAATATATATATATATATATATATATATATTGGGGCTTGCTTTGCTTTTATAGTGTTTATGATTAACTTCGCAAATTTGGAGATAAATTATCAATGCTTGAGTTTGAGTTTAATTAGTTGGACTTGTTAGAGAGATAGAGTTTCACTCCTTGTTAAGTTTGGATTAAACAAAAATAATTTTGTTTTAAAAAAATGATAATGATGAGTTTGAGTTTAAGTTGGATTTGTTAGAAAGATAAAATTTCACTCCTTGTTAAGTTTGGATTAAACAAAAATAATTTTTATTTAAAAAATAATGATTTTATATAAATATTGTGCTGACATGAAAAATTGTTAAAACTTCAGAGGTTTCGGATATATATATATATATATATATATATTAGACCGAATGAACTAAAGTAGTCTAATTACACCCTAATGTAACTAATCCTAGTAATTCTCCAATTGTCAGGCCTTCTGCCAAGTCCACCTTAATCCAAAATTCTATAAAGACTATAACTCTCCAAGTCTTTGAATGTATCGAACAATTACCAAAGATTTGGTGAAAACCCACACAGATTGAATGAATGAATAATTTAGAGGATGTACTCAAATAACATGTAATTTAACTTAAAATAATATGGTCATAAATGATTTTTGTTGGCCTTTCAGACCGATCATTGTTATTGAATTCATATTTTGAAAAATTTTACCATTAGATTACGTGTTTTATAGTTTTATATGTTCTTAGTATACATACTAATTTTCATTTCAGTTAGATGTTATATACCATTCAATCCATAAAATCAAATTTTATGTTTTTTTTATATATATAATTATTTTATGATTATTTTAAATTACAAAGACTTAAATTTAAAAAATTGATTAATGACATGATTGTTAATCTTTGATTACTTTGAAATTTTACGAGCATGGAGACTATATGAAGATAGTGTAATTCAATGGTGAATTTATCAAAATTTACATCTAATTAAAAAATAGCATGCGGTGTAATCCATATATATATATATATATATATATTTGAAGAAAAAGAAACTAGTGATATTAAAGTTAAAACTGACCTAAAAACGGGACAAAATTGGCCTATACCCTTTTTAAAAAAACAATCCAGCATTTTGCCCCCTTTTCCAAACTAATTAGGGAAATGTCCCTCTTTTGAAACTTGATTTTCTCAAAATCGAGTTAAGTCTTATAGTGGTGTTTTTAAGGAGCCTATAGTGACGTTTTCAAGACCTATAGTGATGTTTTCAGGACCTATTGTGGCGTTTTGTAACTCGATTTCCATAAACTCGAGTTATAGGTAAAAAAAATAAAAAAATTTGGCTATAACTCGAGTTCATGGAAATCGAGTTTCAAAACGCCACTATAGATCCTGAAAACGTCACTATAGGCTCCTTAAAACGCCGCTATAGGGCTCCAGAAATTTTTTTTTTTTCAAACTTGATTTTTAGAAAATCGAGTTATAAAAGATGAGCATTTCCCTAATTAGTTCGAGAAAGAGAGCAAAATGCCACTTTTTTTGCATGAAAAGGGCATTTGCCCATTTTGTCCTCTAAAAATTAAACGTGATTGTCAAACGTTCAGTCTAGCATAATTAATAGAGAGACCCGAATAAGGATAGCTATATTGCTACACCTACGCATCCAAATTGCAACTCTGCAATCGAAGTAAAATAATTATTATACATACATTCAGCAAAAAAAAAAAAAAAAAAAAAAAAAAATAATAATAATAATAATAATAATAATAATTATACATACAGTCCAAAATTCCAAGACTGCAGCTTTCCAAAGTCTTTGAAAGTTCCAAAAAATCTAGACAATGACCAAAGACTCGCAAAATGTTTTCAAGGTTCATTGAATCTTTTAGTAATTGAGAATAGTGGTATTTTGTTTTGTTCCATTCAAATTGATGGCAGATATCTTTCATTCAAACACTGTGTTTTTCACCAAGTCTTTTGGTCTTTGCTCGGAACTTCCACAAGACTTGGGAAGTTATAGTATTGTCTATTAACCAATGTGCGTTTTCAAGGTTGATGAATGATTGAGTTGAAAGCAACGAACAAGAAGCTGAAAAGAGAAATAAGAGAGTTTGGGAAGCGAAGAGAAATGGAAACTAAGAAGCAAGAGACATTTAGATATAGAATAGAGAATCAATGAAAATATATATGCACGATTTAAAAATTACTGTAAAAGACTTAACTTCCACACTTTTCACTTTATATGCGTGCTTTAAAGTTTTTATTTTTTAAATTAACAATGAAAATTTTATTAGGAAAAGGTTAATGGATGCTCTAAGGAATTTTTTAGTACACTATTTTAGGAAAGTTTTTATGGGGAAAAAAAACAATTAATTTTTTGACAATATTTTCTATATCCCATAAGAGTAATATCAAAAATTTCGTGAAATGGTTTACTATTGTTATTTGATGGAATAAATTATATTATTTAAATATGTTGTATCTAAAAATATAAAAATTGGGATGTGGATGAGTTGTAAAATAACATAATAAAGTAGATTTTTCAAGTGTAAAATGTGTATTTTTTTAGATACTCGAATGTGAATGCTATGAATCTTTTATAAATGTGCAAACTCACTCATGTCACTAATGACCACTTGATTGATATGGTCTCTAGCTGTACACATTGTGTATACTTTGGTGATCTTATTTCATGATTTCATAATTTGTTTGACTTTCTCTATCCTTGAACCTTGTATGGGAAACTAATGAGTAAATTTGAGTATATATGTAATTACAAATGAGCTTCTTAAAAAAAAAAAAAAATTAACTGAGTAAATAGAAAAGAAATAGAGATTCATATAACATGATTGCTACATGATAACATGATTGCCACATGAACATGATAAATTGTTAACGTGATTATTGGGTCAATATAGGGACCCTAATAACATAATTGCTACATCTTCAGCTTGCAACTTTGCAATTTGAAACAAACCATTTCATAGTCCAAATTTCACGATATAATAAAAGGAAGGAAGACTATAACACTTAAATTTCAAAGTATTTTCTTCTATAAAAAAAAAAAAAAAAAAAAAAAAACAAAACAAAAAAACATTACAAGTCTTTGGAATTCTAAACAATTATTACAAAAGACATGGTGAAACGTTTTTCACGATTTATACTTCCGAACCACATGTTTTCAAGATTGAAGGAACCTGGCAAATCAAAGTCTCAAAAAACAGTAGTGATATATATATATATATATATAATCTTTTTTCTCCCATACTAATTTTTTAAGAGATAAAGCCAATAATTAAACTTTTCTTAGCTATTACTTTGACAATCTCGGTCTTGTTTGATCCATTTTATGTGTTCTATTCCATGCAAACTTTTCCCATTACATATAGCCAAATGGAAGGGACAGATTTTGCTCACCCCACCATATCTTGCATAAAATGTACATATTCGTTTAAATGGTTTAATGTATAATATCCTATTTATTGAATATCTTGCATATTTTTTATTATCCCCTAAATACTCTCTCTCTCTCTCTCTCTCTCTCTCTCTCATGGTATTATTTAATTTAAAGTATACTAGTAGAATTCTTGTGCCATAAATTAAAGTTTTATGTAAAAGAAAGAAAAAATCACTAATACTATTGAAACCATTTTAATAATTAGTGAGTCATGAGTACATTAACTTTCTTAATAAGTAGTTAGTCACATTTCAAAAACTCTTTAATTTTATGTGCAATATATCTTGAGTCACTCGGCTTGAACAAGACATGTAACATGTAGTTTTACTACATTAAAACACAAAACTTTAATAGATATGAACAAAAAAATAAGTATTAAATTTCATTTTTTAATTTGTAATAAATAAACTTTTTTTTAATAAATGAACTGTAGGTGTAATAGAATATTAAATTTATTGAGCTTAGGTAATAGAATTTTACATGGAATAAACATCTTAACAATTAATAAGCAACTTAATATATTGGCATCCAATCCCCATAGTCAAACCAATTAAAACAACATTGCTTTGGAAAGTGAAAAATATAAATAAATAAATAAATAAAGTTAAAATTGGACAGAGAACTGATGAAATGACTAAATTGAAAAAAAAAAAGAAAATGAAATAGAAAAATATTAAAATTAAAGAAACAAAATGAAATAATATTAGAGGATATAACTTGTGTAAGGGGACAATTTGAATTCTTAGCCCACAAATGGGATGGACTTAGGCCCAAAAAGCCTAAAACAAAGAATTTGTAGAGAGTGAGTTAGAAAACTGGGATTTAGTGAATCAGACAACAATCAAGTCACATTCATGCCACAAGAAGATGTAGATATATTAGTTTAACTTAACGAAAATTGTCCTCGGCACAATCCGAGGAGACCAGTTCTTATATATCTTTTTTTCAAAATGATTACAAGTTTTTCTCTTTATTATTACCGTCCCTCTCTCTCAATGCTCACTTCTTCTTTTATACTCTTTTTTCTTTTCATCTTCACCCTCCACGTGCAAGTCAAATGGTTGGCATTGATACTTGTCCTATCAGCACCTTCTTGAAGTCTTTGGATAGCAGCTGTAAGGCTAATCTGTTCAGACATTCTTTTCTCATTAATGCAGCCAGAGAGTTAGTTGCAGAGCATTCAATGTGGTAGTAGCAGCTTTCTTTAAAATATTTTCTCAGCTCCCACCTATCCTGTATACTCAAAAGGTACACCCTTACTAATAGAACCTTTAGATATATCATCACTAACGAAACACATACTTTTGACCTCCGTTTTGCTTAGCCGAGAATATAGTCCTCCTCGAACCACCTTTCTCAACCTACACAGTTGCCATTTACTTGTAAAGCTCATAGAAATGTGTTTTCTACGTCACTAACTCGTCCTCGGACAGTTGGGTCTTCTTGGACAAGTCCAAGGCCCAATATAGGTATTTGGGCTTCTAGCCCCTACAATTTGTATATATATAATTTTTTATTTAAATTTTCTTCATGTAATTATCAATTTTTTTTTGGCTAAAAATAAAAATTATTTGAGCAAAAACAAATAGATGACATTCAAAAGAGTCCTTGATAATACAATTTCTACACTTTCAATCTAGCATGGTTAATCCAGACACCCAGACAATATGATTGCTACGTGTTTAATGATTGCTTGCTACACATTTAATCTGCAATGACTCAGCAATCTAAACAAACAATTCTATAGTCTCCTATCAAAAAATAAAAAATAAAAAAATTCTATTGTCCAAAATTCAAGGTAAGTAATAATAGACAGACTCTGTAGAAAAATATGCTTCCCAAGTCTTTGCAAGTTAAACGTAAACAAATAATGAACATCGAAATTACTTTTTTAGTGATTGGTTATACAGTTTGTAAATGTATTGTAATGAAATTTATAATATTTCTAGCATGACTTTAAAAAAAATCATTGTTAAAAAAAATAACTGATTTTTACTAAGCACATGCCAATAATAAGTAAATTAAAACAATCCTGGTTTTGGAATACACAAGTCTCACCAATTTCATTAGCAGAATGTGTTAGGTTCTAAGCAATTAGGAACTAATGTATTAGAACTTCAATTTGTAATGTTGACAAACCATGATCAAAACAATCTTTAGTCTTATTGTAGACTTGCTCAAAGTATGGCTTTTTATGTAAAGTTGGAATCGAGTTACTACAGAATTTACTGTGCACTTCTGCCTGGCTCGATCGATCGAGAATTAGACTCGACCGATCGAAAGTCGTGCAGAATGTTTTTTCTGCAGAATTTTCCAACTCAGCCCTAGCCCATTTAATGTATAGGGTTTTATGTTTTGCCCTAAGTATATAAGGGAAAACCATAGCCACGTTTTTAGAGTTCTGAAAGCTGTGTTTGTGAATCTAATTGTTAGATCTAGAGGTGTTTACCTTCACATACACATAGGTTTTCAAACTCTAGATTCATGTCAAGAGATTGGTAAATCATACAGTTGCAGAACAAAAGAGCTTCAAGATATACAAGCAGGTGTGCTTGTGCTTTGCTGAGAATTCAAGGAAAGAAAGAGTCCGTGGTCTCGGAGCTGTCACGTGGTCGTGGTAGTAAGTTTCCTACAGGCAGGTAGCAATAGGATGTTAGTGGTCTAAATCTCTATTGTGTAAAATTCAATTCTTTTCATAGTGAATTCCTTTTTACCTTAAGGATAGTTAGGTTAAATCCTCCCCAGGTTTTTTACAGGTTTGGTTTTCCTGGGTCATCATATCATGTGTTTTTTATTATTCCACACCTTTGCATGATATGATATATTTGTGTTAACCTAGAATTGTTTAATTTACCTAAGTTAATCACTTGGCTAAATATCTAGGTTAATTTGTTTGGGTTTAAGGGGTCTAAACAAACTTACAAGTGATATCAGAGCGAGTAGCTTTTTGTTTTTGATCTTTTGGTCTTTGAGCTGATCCTTGACCCCTGTTGTCATGGAACACGGACACTCTCTTGTTGTTCCACCTCATTTTGATGGGAACAATTATGCTTATTGGAAAGTAAGGATGAAAGCATTTCTAAAATCTATTGATGAGAGAGTTTAGAACTCTGTTGAATATGGATGGGAGAAGTCCACTACTCCTGTGAGTGAGTGGCAAACTTCTCAAAAAGAGGCAGCTGCTTTCAATAGCAAAG
This sequence comes from Lithocarpus polystachyus, assembly GCA_033629205.1. NCBI lineage: Eukaryota > Viridiplantae > Streptophyta > Magnoliopsida > Fagales > Fagaceae > Lithocarpus > Lithocarpus polystachyus. The sequence continues at coordinate 87,312,364 of CM066165.1, read as the reverse complement.
CTATGAATGCTATTTTCAATGCTGTCTCCATGGAGAAATTTAAGAGAATCTCAAATGTTGAGGTTGCTCATACTGCTTGGAATATCCTCCAGACTGTGCATGAAGGCACAAAGGTAGTTAAGATTAATAAGTTGCAGCAATTGACTACTAGATTTGAAGGCATTAGAATGAATGATGATGAATCTTTTGATGAGTTCTATGCTAAACTGAATGATATTGTTAATTCTGCATATAATTTGGGTGAAATCTATGATCAACCTAAAATTGTTAGGAAGATTCTTAGATCTTTGACTGAGGATTTTAGACCCAAAGTGACTGCCATCACTGAAAGCAAGGATGTAGACTCCATCCCTGTTGATGAATTTGTAGGATCTCTTCAGTCCTATGAGTTGGACCTACCTAAGACTAACAAATCCAAATCAATGGCTCTTAAGTCTGTTGATGATGTTGAGGATGGTGGATTTGATGATGAACTCTCTGCTACAGAGATTGCCTATCTTGCCAAGAACTTTAGAAACTTTCTTAGGAACAATAACAGAAGGGCAAGAGGCAAGAACATTGCTGAACCTAGAAATTTTAGGAGGAATGATGCCACTAAGGTTAATAACACTGAAAAACCTAAAGAGAAAGTTGGTCAACCTTCTAGTAATTCTATGGGACAACAATGTTATGGATGTCAAGGGTATGGTCATATGAATTCTGAATGTCCTACATATTTGAATTCTAAGGGTAAGGCTATGGCTGTGACTCTTAGTGATGATGAAGTTTCTAACAATGAATCCGCTAGTGATGAGAATGGAAACTTCATTACTTTCACTGCTACTACTGTAGTTAATGAAAGCGTGTCTGTTGAAGAAAACCCTTCTAATGGGAAACTCTCTGAAGATGCAGATCTATAGGAAGCCTTTAATAAACTTTGCAAAGTTGCTGCAAAGGATGCTATGAATGTGGATTTAGGCTTAAAGAAAATTGCATCTCTTGAACTTGATAAGAAGAATTTGCTTGTGAAATTGTTTGATGCTAATGAGCTTTTGAATAATGTGAAAACTGAGAACATGTTTTTACTTTATAAAGTTAAAAATTTGGAACTTAAATTATCTATTGCTAGAGAACAATCTAATAGGTCTGCAAGCTCCAAACTTGATCACATGTTGAGTGTTCAAAAGTCTCCTTATGACAAAACTGGCTTAGGCTTTGTGGAAAGCATCTCTGTGCTTGAATCTCATTCCACAAATTTTGTTCCCTCTTCTGAACCTCCTAAGAGTGAGATTGTCAAACCTTTGGTGAGTGAACCTATTAAATCTGTAGATGTTACTCCACCTAGGAAGATTAGGTTTGATCTTCAAGAGTCTCATTCTAGAGCTTCTAATTCTTCTAAGGGCAAATTGCTTGATAAGCCTGCATGGGTTTGTCATTTTTGTGGAAAGTCTAGACACATATGTCCAAATTGTTTCAAGTTGCAAGCTGCGAAGCGAGCAAATAAACCTAAAGTACCTGTGCCTCAAGCACAATATCCTATGGTACTTATTGGTGAATTGGTAAAGGCATTAAACATTTATTCCAATCCTAAAGTTGCTCCGAATTCTAGTGTGAATCATAACTCCAATGCAAGAGTTACATCTAAAAAGTTTTGGATGCAAAAGGCTAGACCTAATTAAGTCTGTCTGACATGGTCCTTGTGCTTCACTGTTCTATCTTTTGTGACCATATTTTTTTAGGATTTGCATTGCATAACATTCATGCATTTCATTATAGGTTGTTTTATTTCCTTTAAAAAAAAAATTTGTGTGCAAAATGTGTTTTTGCTATATTTTTCTAGAAATTAAAGACAAGGTTGGTCAATCTACTTTGCATAACATATTTATGTACCTTGTTTAGCTTGGATGAGCTTATTTTACTGCACTTTACTAGCAGAAATTTTTGTAGTGCATGTTGTGTGGGAAGATGTTATAGTTGTTGATCACTTGATCTTGATCTTGAAGTCATATGTCTTTGATTGTCGGACTTGAACTTTTTGAGAAAGGCATAAATAACCATCTCACCACTGTTTATTAACCAATCATGAACATCTTAGTGCATATCATAAGATTTTGTGCTCGAGAAAGTGTAACACATGCACAAAAAGAACATAAGGTGTAGCCTCTATTAAAATGCTAAAATTGGTATGTACATTATTGGGCTATAATAAATTCACAATTAAAATAAAATTGGTGTGTACATTATCTCGGCTTTGTTAACAAGTTCCTAATCAATTACAATTGATATTAATTATGAGGCAAATCAAGAAAATTACATGATTGCAAGCTTTTATTCTAGGAGATGTGAGAGTTATATGATATAACTCTTTAAGTTATAGTCTCTTTCAAATTCATGTGATGAATTTTGTAGAAATTGCGATTAATCACTATGTGCATATCACCTCACATGTTTCTCAAGCTCTGCTAGTTGCACACACTACACAAGTTATTCTCTGCTAAACTGTGTACATGTTATTGTGTGTGTTTTTGGTCTGACCAACCAAGTTTGAAAATTTCTTAAAATTGATGCAGAACATGTTTGCTGTTTGAGTTTTTTTTTTTTTTTTCTTGAGGGAATCTATAAGAAAATCTTGTTTTAGGAGATCTGAGATAAATACATGTGTTTTTGGAAAACATTTCATCTCATACTCATGCATTTTATTCATAAAATCTAATGCTTTGAGGAGTGTCTGCATTGAAATTGGTTTGTTTTTCAAAAAATTTGTTCTTCCAGAATTTCGATCAATCGAACATGTTTTTCGACCGATCGAAAATGTTTTTAAAATCCCTGGAAAGTTTTGGTGTGTTTCGATCGATACTCAATTGGTTTTGGATCAATAAAGGATTTTCGACCGATCAAATCTGTTTTTAGATCGATCGAAAATCGGGTTGAGTGTTTTTAAAAAGGAATTTCTCTCACGTGTTCTTCACTTTTCAAAAACTATTCAAATCCTTTTTTCTCTCACCAACCGGTCAAGCCCCTTTTTGCTATTTTTGTCGTTTTCCTTCATTCTTTTTGCAAAGAATTTCTCTCCCAAGGCCGGTAAGTCTCTTTTGCCCCTCCTTTTGATTTTATTTTCATTTTTCATGCATTTTTGGGTATTTTCAGCATTTGTAGTTTTTGGTGTTTTTGGTATTGATTTTGGGTGTTTTTCTTTCAAATTAATCATGGGTTTTTGTGGGAACACCATATACAAGTACAACAAGTGGTTTAATTTGATTAATTTGGTGTTTTGTGGACAATTTGAAAATCTAGGGCTTGAAATTGATGAATTTGGGGATTTTGTTCAAATTGATATAAATTGATGAAATTGGCTTGTTGGATTGATTAATTTGGTCATTATATTGTGTTTCTTAACTGTTGTGATGATCAATTTCTCAATTTGTTGTGTTTTGTAAAATTGGGTTTTTGAAAATTTGGAATTTTTGATAAAAATTTCTTGCTCAAGCCAATTTTGTGAATTTGGATCATATTTGAACTATGTCACTGCATTAGTTCATGCATCATTTAATTATCATGCTCATGCATCATATAGATTGATATTTCTATATTTTATGCTATGCTAACTTACAGTCTGCCCTTGATTTCTCTGCTTTTTGTCTTTGTCCTTTTTCATCTGTGTCTCTCTCTTTTTTTTCTGTCCTTAGCACCATGCCTAGGAAAACTAGAGCCCATAGGACCTCTGTCCCATCACCTTCTTTTGATAGTGATCGATTTCCTAGTGAGAAGAACCAAGAGACATATGTCTCGAGACCCTTAACCTTAGGCATCATATTTGGGGTGAGTGTAGGGTCATTTTAGATGAGGTTGATCCTGAGGTGAGACGTAATTTTGAGCGTCGGGGTTGGTTACCTTTGTTAGACATTGATCATCCGCCTCCAGCTACCTTGATTAGGGAGTTCTACTCGAACCTCTCTATCCACATCTATGATACCAACACTCTGGTTAAGAATTGGTTACGAGGTGTGGAGTAACGCATTACCCCTTCGGTAGTGTCTAATGCTCTTGGGGTGCCTATTGTTGATCATTCAGTCTTTCCTTATGATGAGTTTCCGCCTCTTGATGACGTGATGTCTTACATCACTAGGTCTTCTATCCAGTGGGGTTCTGATCCTCGGATCACGTCTGCTGAGCTCTTTGAGCTTCATTATCTTTTCTTTAGGGTTGCGTGTCATTCCTTATGGCCTATTTCTCATCTCCACACCATCCCTATTGAGCGATGTGTGTTTTTGTATGCTCTTGTCACTGATGCTCCTATCAGTTTTTCTCATCTGTTTCTTCGTTCTTTGAACGAAGTGCATCGGAGTAGTTCTACGGCTCATGCTTTATTCTTTCCTGTCTTTATTCATAAGATTCTTCTTCATCTAGGTTTAGGTGATTTTCCTGCTTCTGAGCCTGTTCACATTATTGCTCCTATAGGTGCTACCTTTCTGAGGCAAAGGGCTACTCAACTTCGAGCTAGCTCTAAACTTCCTAGGGTAGAGCCTTCCGGTGTCACTTCACCTCCTTCTTCTTCTACAGATGCTCCTGCGGCTGAGACGTCTACTGTTCCTGCTGCTGCTGATGTTCCTCCACCTTCTCCTTTGGATGTTTCTGATGTTCATCGGACTTTGGATACTGTCATGACCGTTCAGGCGGCTCATGGTCAGCTTCTAGTGGATGTACTTGATGACCTTCGTGCTTTGAGAGCAGATTTGGCGAGTTTTCGTCGATCTCCTCCGCCGCTTCCTTTTGATGATGAGTGAGTGCCATTTGACAATTCGTCACAAAAAGGGGGAGTATATTCTATTTTGGAGTACATATCTTGTAGGGGAGATTTTTGTCTTAGGGGGAGTTTTTGTATCTTTTTGTGATACTGAGGAGCTTGTGGAGTCTTTTAGATTGTATCTAGGTGCTTCACTGTGTATTTACATTTTTGGCTCATGATAGGGGAGTATTTTTGAGATACATTTTTATGTATATGTTTCTTGTTTCACTATGCTACATTGCTTATTAATTTATATTTATGATGTTATTTATGATATATGTCTTTATTTTGTGTTATGTGAAATCAAGAAGTTTTTTTTGTTACTTGTATTTTCCACACATGCGTTTATGTGTTTGTTAAGTGTTACAGGAATATACAGGTTGATTCAGTCGTGCTGCTGTCTACTTTTGCAACTGATAGATAATAGTTAGGTTGAATTTGTTTAATGGCTATTGTTTTGTAATGGACTGTTTATTTTGTAAACTTTGAGCTTTTTGTTAAGTCTGTGTTTTGTCACGGATTGCCAAAGGGGAAGTTTGTTAGGTTCTAAGCAATTAGGAACTAATGTATTAGAACTTCAATTTGTAATGTTGGCAAACCATGATCAAAACAATCTTTAGTCTTGTTGTAGACTTGCTTAAAGTATGGCTTTTTATGTAAAGTTGGAATCGAGTTACTGCAGAATTTACTGTGCACTTCTGCCTGGCTCGATCGATCGAGAATTAGACTCGACCGATCAAAAGTCGTGCAGAAATTTTTTTTCTGTAGAATTTTCCAACTCAGCCCTAGCCCATTTAATGTATAGGGTTTTATGTTTTGCACTAAGTATATAAGGGAAAACCCTAGCCATGTTTTTAGAGTTCTGAATGCTGTGTTTGTGAATCTAATTGTTAGATCTAGAGGTGTTTACCTTCACATACACTTAGGGTTTCCAAAATCTAGATTCATTTCAAGAGATTGGTAAATCATACAGTTGCAGAACAAAAGAGCTTCAAGATATACAAGCAGGTGTGTTTGTGCTTTGCTGAGAATTCAAGGAAAGAAGGAGTCCGTGGTCTCGGAGCTGTCACGTGGTCATGGTAGTAAGTTTCCTACAAGCAGGTAGCAATAGGATGTAAGTGGTCTAAGCTTTTATTGTGTAAACTTCGATTTTTTCATAGTGAATTCCTTTTTACCTTGAGGATAGTTAGGTTAAATCCTCCCTAGGTTTTTTACTGGTTTGGTTTTCCTGGGTCATCATATCACGTGTTCTTTATTATTCAGCACCTTTGCATGATATGATATATTTGTGTTAACCTAGAATTGTTTAATTTACTCAAGTTAATCACTTGGCTAAATATCTAGGTTAATTTGTTTGGGTTTAAGGGGTCTAAACAACCTTACAGAATGGATGAAAAATAACGTCAAAATTGAATTTGATGCTCTGTTTTTTGTGTACTCTCAACACAATATAAGTTCACAGCTATACAAAACCAAATCATTTTACATTTTTTCCATAACAAAGGGAAAAAGGAAAAAGAAACAATGAAATGATTTTTTTTTTTTTCCTTTTTTAAGTGTATTTCATTGAATCATATTGAAAATAGTCAGTCATAGGTAATCCCCCTCCCCTTTTTTTTTCTACCAAAAAGAAATTGTATACATGGAATTGAAAATGCAACACCAAATTGGGCCTTCCCCATTTTTTTGATGAACTGAAAGACTATTAAAATTTAAAACACAAACAGCAAGATTACAAGGCATTAGACAGAATTATTAACTTGACTGTCCAGCAAGATAGTATCAGAGATGGTGTTTTGATTCTCCAATGGGTGTGTTTCTCAAAAAAAAAAAAAAGATTCTCCAATGGGTGTCACTACACTTGGAATTCAACTTTTATTAATTGTTGTAGGTCATGACTCATGATCAAATTCATACCTTAAAGGAATTAAGGATGTTTTCCGAAGAGCTTATATTTCAGCCAATGGATCAGCTACAGAATTGCAACCCCTTCTAGGCCAAACTAAATTTTAGTAAAATACAAATGTGGGAAACCAGGAGGTTTTGAATCTTTTCTATAGCAAATGAGAACTGAGCAATTCAACAATTATGCCAAGAGGATGCCTTATTTCTTATTTGCTGGGTGGGTAGGTCCTTTACAATGTGCTAAATGTCTAGCATAAATGTCTTATTATTTTTATAAGCTGATGGTAATAAAAAAAATTTAAAAATATATCCACTAAAGGTATCAATATGAGTGAATCTAGATCTGAAGTATATGAGATTATTATGATACTTGTTTATAAGGATTCTTTAATTTTTATAATCTGAGCCGAATAATCTGATTTTTTTTCACTTTCAAAACTAGTTCTTACAAAAAAAAAAAAAAAGAAAAAAAAAAGAGTAGCCCATCCAGTCAAAAAAAAAAAAAAAAAAAGTAATCCACAAGAGATTAATTTTCTATGTCTTTAGCAAGTGGCAACATTTCCATTGATCACAATTCGCACTATAGTTAACAGAGTGACCCACAAGACCTTAATTTTCTCATTTTGAGGAAACACAAGACCTTAATTTTCCATCTCATTGGCCAAAGACTTTTACAGGATTAAAGTCTTTTAAGAGTAATGAGAAGGCAAATAAAATTAAAGCGCCCAACTCATAAAATACGCTGACATTAGGGATTAGAATTGTGTTGTGGCTGATAATCTTGGTTATGGTCTCCTGCTGGGTTGAACCAGTTAGAAATTAATTTATTACGAGAAAAATACACACACATATACATTGGCTTTATCACACGCGTTTTGCGCGTACGATAAGGCCTTTTTATATTTTTTTGTCTAGTGTCATAATTTTTTTTTTTTAATAAAACTTTTGGATAGTTTGTTTTAAAGACATGGATTAGTTGGAAATTGTCCTATTTTATAGGCATTTTTAGTGAACTTAAAGATATATTTTTACTAGATTGTCCTCAAGTTTTTTCCATGTTAAACCTAAGGTTTAGAGGTACTGACTACATAAAACTCCAGTCCAAAGAAGAGAATCGTGATAATAGCTTAATTTTGCATATTTATATCATTATTGGAAAGCATTACCATACTTATTTTGAGTTAATTCATGCATTTTATAGTTGGTTTTGAAATAATGCTAAATAATCAATTTTGTGCTTAATTGAATTTTAATACGTGAATTTGTCTTTTGTAGAATAATGAAATTAAATAAGTGGATTTATGCAAAGAAGAAAGCTAATGAACTTTACTTTTACAAGGGCCATGATAAAGTCAAAGAAGGTCAACCTAATTAAATTTAAGTTCAATTGGAGTGAGGAATCAAAGGAAATTTGTACCAAATCCAAGTCCAATTTGGATTAGGATTCCAGCCTGTGCACCAGTTAGTATTTGAAGCATAACTTTTGGCTCCGATATCCAATCGAGATGATTCAAGTTAAGATAAAAAGATAACTTAAAGGGATACAACGTTTTAGTTTACCAAAAGTCCGAATTCAAGACTAAAAACCTGGGATTTTCTCTAAACGGGAATTCAACTTGTAAAGGCTCTTTAGGGCAAAATTCAGGAGAGAGCTGCCATAGAACTTAATTTAGGTTTTCTTAAAGTTTCTATATAGTTTTTAGAGTTTTATTTGTGCTATGGTTTGCTAGAAGCCTTGTTAAGGCATGGGGTGAAACCCAACCATTTATTGATATATTCTTAACAATTATTTATTGGTTCTAATGCTTATGTTTTTATGTTTTTGATTGTTTTACTCATCTAGAAAAATTTTTAGTTTTGTATAATTCTTTGATTTATCATAGACTCCGAGCACATTAAATGCTTAGTATTCTCTGTGAACTAATTCACTAGTTTTGTTTTGCCTAAAATCAATTAATTTCATAAAACTACCTTAGACAATTAATTCTTGAGTTCTTATTGTTATATCATTCGACTAATATCATCCTTCATATAAATTTTAGTTGGGTTATAAAATAAATATTGTTAAGACTACCAATAGATGTATTGTGTGTGGATCCCTAAACCTTAGTGCCTTAATATATTGTTGTTTTCTCTCAATTTCAATTACCTTTACTAAACCATCAAAAATATCTTCAATTAAACTTTATTATTTTAGTTTTATTCTCTTGTGGTTTGCTAATCAATTCCTTTTTCCCTATGGATTCGACCTCGGACTTACCAAGCTATTACTTTGTAACAATCCTGCACTTAGGAGCATTATTTAAGTCATAGAAAGTTTTTGGCACCATTGTTGGGAATTAGACGATTAGAGAAGCGTTCCACTTCGTTTGGAGAGGTTTTTGGCATTAAAAATTTCTTCACATATTTGGTAATATCTTTCCAACTCTTTTCTTTTTAAGAAGTTTAGTTTTCCTTTAGAGTTTTTCTTTTATTTTTACTTCTTTTTATTGTTAAAGGTTTTTTTTTTTTTTCTTTTCTTTTTCTTTTTCTTTCTTTCTTTACTATTGCATGCGTGTTTGGTGTCGTGATAGTGATAATCGCTTGGTTAGAATTGAGTCTAATAATTTGTTTGGCAATTTATCTGATTCTTTCACACATTCTCACACACTTGATATCATGGCAGACTTAGAGAGTAATCATGGTGATGAGAATAATTTAAATAATGATAACTTCCATGCTCACCAACCCGTTAGAACTCTCAGGGATTATTTGCAACCTACTAGGAGTAGTGCACCATCATGCATCATTTTTCCAACTAATGCAAATAATTTAAATTTTAAGCCATGTATGATTTCGTTACTTCCTAAATTTCATGGCTTAGATTCTGAAAATCCTTACCTACACTTTAAGGAATTTGAGGAGGTATGTTCTACCTTCCATGACCAATCATGTAATGAAGAGGCCATTAGGTTGAAGTTGTTCCCTTTTTCTCTTAAAGACAAGGCAAAAACTTGGCTTAATTCTTTGAGACCTAGGTCAATTGGTACTTGGCAAGAGATGCAAACTGAGTTTTTAAAGAAATTTTTTCCAATTCATATGACTAATGTGCTTAAAAGACAAATAATGAATTTTTCACAAAAAGATAATGAGGCATTTTATCAATGTTGGGAAAGATTTAAAGATTTGCTTAATGCTTGTCCACATCATGGCTATGAAACTTGGCGTATAATTAGTTTTTTCTATAAAAGTTTTACTCCAAAGATGAGCCAATTTGTAGAGATGGTGTGCAATGGAGAATTTTTGAATGAAGATCCTGATGAGGCTTTTGATTATTTTGATCTCTTAGCTGAGAATGCCTAATCTTGGGATAACACTGATACCTCAGATAGTTCTAGAGCATCCACCAACCCCTCTGGGGGTGGTAAGTAACAACTTAGGGAAGATGATGACCTTAGTGCTAGGGTGGCTAGTCTAACTAGGAAGCTTGAAGCCATGGAATTAAGGAAGGTCAATGGAATCAATACTATGCCTAAATTGATGAAGTTTGTAGAATTTGTGAGACCATGGAACACCCTACTAATGAATGCCCTACAATTCCAGCTTTTAAAGAGGTGTTGCATGATCAAGAAAATGTTATGAACATGGTGAAAAAATCATACCCTTCCCCCTATTCCGAGACATACAATTTAGGGTGGAGGAATCACCCCAATTTTAGTTGGAGGAATGATAATGTGGTTGCACCTCCTACACATGGTTCTTCAAATTTTGTTCCCTATAATCCCCCACCCCCCAAAGAAGAGTTTTAAAGAGGTGTTGCATGATCAAGAAAATGTTATGAACATGGTGAAAAAATCATACCCTTCCCCCTATTCCAAGACATACAATTTAGGGTGGAGGAATCACCCAAATTCAGTTGGAGGAATGATAATGTGGTTGCACCTCCTACACATGGTTCTTCAATTTTTTTTCCCTATAATCCCCCACCCCCCAAAGAAGAGTCTTAAGGACACTTTGCAACAAGTCATGCAAACTCAATCCACCATTAATAATCAGAACTCAGAAGCCATAAATGACATTAGGAGCACTCTTACTAAATCGACCGCATCCATGAGCACAATAGAAAAGGGTAAGTTTCCATCTCAACCACAACCAAACCCCCAAGGTCAATTTTGTGTTGATGATTGTAGACTTGTAGTTCCTCTGAAAATGAAGTGAGTCAAGTTAAATCTATAACTACTCTTCGTAGTGGAAAAATCATTGAAAAAGATATTCCTAAAAGCAAAACACATGATGAATCTTATAAAATAAAGAGTAGTGATGAAGTCCTTGAGCTTAAATCTACTAAAATTGAAAGGTGTCATATCCCTGCTCCCTTTCCCCAAAGGTTTATTCCACCTCAAAAAGTGAATCAAAATTTTGAAATCCTTGAAATGCTTAAGCAAGTAAAGTGAACATTCCTCTTTTGGATGCCATAAAGCAAATTCAATCATATGCTAAATTTTTTAAAGATTTGTGTACTGTTAAGCATAAGCTTAATGTACATAAGAAGACATTTTTTACTGAACAAGTTAGTGCAATCATTCAAAATAATAGACCTCCTAAGTTCGAAGATCCAGGTTGTCCTACTATTTCATGTGTGATTGGTAATTCAAAAATAGAGAAACTTTTGCTTGATCTTGGGGCAAGTGTGAATCTTTTACCGTATTCAGTATATGAGCAATTAGGTCTAGGCGAGTTACAACCCACTTCCATAATTTTACAACTTGCCAATTGATCTGTGATTGTTCCAAAGGGTGTTGTTGAGTATTTTTTGGTTCAAGTGGACAAATTTTATTTTCCTATTGACTTTATTATTTTGGGCATGCATTTGGTTTCTAATGCTAATTCTCAAATATCTGTGATTTTAGGATGCCAATTTCTTGCAACTTCTAATGCATTGATATATTGTAAAAGTGGAGTCTTAAAATTATCTTTTGGGAATATGACCCATGAGCTTAATATTTTTAATACTTGTAGGCAACCTAAGGATGAAGAGGATGTGCATGAAGTTGACTTAATTGAAACACTTGTTCAAGAACAATTCAACAAAACATGTTTTTCAGATCCATAAGAAGCTTGTCTAGTCAATTCATGTGATTTTAATTTTAATGAGAATTCTGAAATTGTATACATTCACTGTCTTTTGGAATCTGCACAAAAAATGGAAGCAAGCAATTGGAAATTGAAATATGAGGAGTTGCCACCTTATGAGATAAAGTTGTTGCCATCTAGTTAGAAATTACCAAAATTGGAGTTGAAGCCCCTGCCCGTTGAGCTCAAGTATGCTTTTCTAGGAACCGATGAGACTTTTCCTATGGTAATATCTTCTAAACTTGACTCTTTGCAAGAAGGTAAGTTATTAAATGTTTTGAGAAAACATAAGAGTGCCATAGGATGGAACATAGCTGACATTAAAGGAATTAGCCCATTGGTTTGTACTCACAAGATTTATTTAGAGGACAATGCTAAAACATCTAGGGAGATGCAACATAGGTTGAACCCTACAATGAAAGAGATAGTTAGGACTGAAGTACTTAAATTGTTAGATGTGGGTATCATATACCCCATCGTAGATAGTAAATGGGTAAGTCCTACTCAAGTGGTGCCTAAGAAATCTGGAATTACTGTGATAAAAAGTGAGAATAATGAGTTAATTCCAACTCGTGTCACCACAGGTTGGCGCATATGTATTGATTATAGAAAATTGAATGCAATCACTAGGAAATAGAGGTGTGTTCGGTTCGGTTCGATCAGTTTTTTTAGTTTTGGCCAACCAAACCCGAAATTTTCGGTTTGTGAAATTCTCAACCAAAATCGACCGAAATAAGTGGAAATCAATTGGTTTTAGTGGTACTTCGGTTTCGACCGGTTTCGGTCTGTTTCCGGTTAAGCACATGGGGCTATCAATTTTTCCACAACTTGAAGTCAACATCACAGTCACAGAAAGAAAATAACAACTCAACATCACATTGGTTTATCGATTTTTCAATAAGAAAAAAACAATTCAACATCACAATCATAGATGGAACTGTGAGGGTCTGAGGGAGATAGAGGCGACGGAGGCGTGAGGGAGATGGAGGCGATGAAGGCGGGAGGGAGATGGAGGCGTGAGGGTCTGAGCTCTGAGGGAGATGGAGGCGATGGTAGCGTGAGGGAGATTGAGGCATGATGGACGTCTAAGGGAGATGGAGGCGTGAGAGTGAAAGTGGGGTAGGTAGGGTAAGGGTAGGGTTTTTATTTTCTTTATTTTCAATTAGTTTCAGTTTTTTGACTGAAATGGTAGAATTAGTTTATGTTTAACTTAATTAGTTTAATTTTAGTTAGTTAATCTAACTTATCTAATGGGCAATGGGCTTCTTTTTAAAAAAAAAACGGGCAGTGGGCTTAAGGAATTTTGGCAAGGTAGCCCAGTTACAAACATTATATTTTATATTTAATATAAAATATAATATAATAATATATTTTGGTTCGATTCGGTCGGTTTGGTTCATTCAAATCTACCATCGAAAACCGAACCGAAATTTTCGGTTTTTTATATAATAAAACCGAACCGAAACTGAATCGAAATTTTTGCAACGATTCGGTCAGTTTGAAACGGTTTTTTCGGTTCCTCGGTTTTTTGCACACCCCTACTAGGAAAGATCACTTCCCTTTACCTTTCTTGAATCAAGTTTTAGAGAAAGTAGCTGGTCATGAGTACTATAGCTTTTTAGATGGGTATTCTGGGTACTATTATATTGAAATTGCACTTGAAGATCAAGAGAAAACCACAATTACTTGTCCTTTTGGTACTTTTGCATTTAGGAGGATGCCATTTGGTTTATGTAATGCACCTGCCTTTTTTCAAAGATGCATGCTAAGTATTTTTAGTGACATGGTAGAGCATTATTTAGAGATTTTCATGGATGATTTTTCTGTGTTTGGTGACACTTTTGATGAATGCCTTTCTAATTTGCAAAAAGTCTTAACTAGGTGTGAAGAAAAGAATTTACTATTAAATTGGGAAAAGTGTCATTTCATGGTCACAAAAGGGATTGTATTAGGTCACATTGTTTCTTCGAAAGGCATAGAGGTGGATAAAGCAAAAATTGAGTTGAGTGCTAATTTGCCTACACCTAAGACTGTTAAAGATGTGAGATCATTCGTAGGACCTACTGGATTTTATAAGATGTTCATAAAAGACTTTAGTTTCATAGCTAGACCTATGTGTAACCTCCTAACAAATGACACTCCCTTTGAATGGACCCAAGCTTGCCAAAAAGCTTTTGATAAGCTAAAAGGCATGCTTACCACTACACGCATCACACAACCACCAAATTAGACTTTATCTTTTGAAATTATGTGTGATGCAAGTAATTATGCGATTGGAGCTGTTTTAGGGCAAAGAAAGGATAAAAAAATCTCATTTAATTTATTATGCAAGTAAGACTTTGAATGAAGTTCAAATGAATTTTTCTACAACTGAAAAAGAGTTACTTGCTGTGGTATTTGCCTTAGATAAATTATGTTCATATATTCTTGGCTCTTTTGTTGTTGTTTTCACTGACCATGCAGCTTTAAAATATCTTCTTTCAAAGAAGGATGCAAAGCCAAGGTTGATTATATGGATTCTTCTACTACAAGAATTTAATATCACCATCAAAGATAAAAAGGGAGTAGAAATTGTTGTGGCAGACCATTTGTCACGCCTCACTTTTAATGAATCCATGGATACATTGCCCATTAAGGATTCATTCCATGATGAACAATTGTTTTCCATCTCTACTTTGCCTTGGTATGTTGATATTATCAATTTTCTTGTCACAGACCAAACACCATCTCATTGGAGTGCCCAAGATAAGAAATGCTTCATGGTTGAGGTACGCAATTTTTTCTATGATGATCCTTATTTATTTAAGTATTCTCCAAATCAAATCATTAGGAGATGTGTCCCAAATAATGAAATATTTAGTGTCATCTCCTTTTGTCATAATGAAGCTTGTAGAGGCCATTTTTCTTCAAGGAAAGCCATTGCAAAGATTTTGCAACGTGGTTTTTATTGGCCTAATATGTTTAAAGGCACTCATCATTTTTGTAAATTTTGTGAGTTTTGTCAAGAGTTGGAGGAATAACTCATAGAAATATGATGCCTTTAAACCCAATTTTAGTTGTTGAAATTTTTGATTGTTGGGGCATAGATTTCAAGGGTCCATTCCCTCCTTCTTTTGGATATCTTTACATTCTAGTGGCTGTAGATTATGTTTCAAAATGGGTTGAGGCTATTCCTTAAAAAAATAATGATCACAAAATTGCTTTGAATTCTTAAAGGAAAATGTTTTGTCAAGGTTTGGCATCCCTAGGGCAATTATTAGTGATGGGGGCTTGCACTTTTGCAACCGACCTTTTGAGGCATTAATGAGAAAATATTGCATAACACACAAGGTTGCCACCCCATATCACCCACAAACAAGTGGACAAGTTGAGCTTGCCAATAAGGATTGGTCTTTGTGGTTGAATGATGTATTTTGGGCGTACCGCACTGCCTATAAAAATATTCTTGGTATATCTCTCTATAGACTTGTTTATGGTAAAACTTGTCACTTGCCTGTGGAATTGGAACATAAATAATATTGGGCAATAAAGATGTTTAACTTTAACTTAGACAAGGCTAGTTCATTGAGAAAATTGCAATTGAATGAGTTGGAAGAAATTTGGTGTGATGCATATGAGAATTCTAGGATTTCTAAGGAAAGAATGAAGGTTTTTCACGACAAAAAAATTTTGAGGAAATATTTTGAACCATCTCAAAAAGTTCTTTTGTATAATTCTAGGCTACATTTGTTCCCCGGAAAATTGAGATCTAGATGGACTGGACTTTTCATTGTTAAAAATGTTTCCCCAATTGTGCCATTAAAATTGAAAATCCTAAGAATAGTAACATGTTTAAGGTGAATGGACAACCTTTTAAGCCATTTCTTGAGAATTTTCCACAAGAGGAGGAATCCATTAATTTGGAGGATGCCATTTATCAAGACTTCTTAAGCATTTAGCATTAGTGTTTGTGTCGTACTTTAGATTGTGTGTGTGTGTGTGTGTGTGTGTTTTTTTTTTTTTTTTTTTTCTAAACCCTTTTGTAGGTGTTGGAGTTTTTTTTTTTTTGGTTCATTAATATTCATCTCTTCAAGGTACTTTCCGTAATCTCTACTCTTTCTTGTTTTTCCTTGTTAACATTAAGGACAATGTAAGTTTTAGGTTGGGGGAGGAACTTGAGATGCTTTGCATTGGGTTTTATTTTATGTTAAAAAAAAATTTGGGTCATTTTTGGTGATTTTTGTTTTTTTAGTCCAATTTAAAAAAAAAAAAAAAAGTGTTGCTTTAGCAAGAGTTTTAAATTGAAGTTCTTGATGCTACTTCTATCTAAAGAATTCCACTGTTTTTTCATACTCAACTAGTATGCGCGTGCACTTTAGCCGCACAAACATGTTTCTTGGTTAAGAGTTAGAGATGACTTTGAAAATCTTGAAAATAAAATGTAGAGACTATAATTCAAGTGAGTTCTTGAGCCATTCATTTTTTTAGAGGGTTATTTTCTTTTGACCTCATTTTTCATTTGGAAGCACATAACTTTGTTGTTGCTTAGTCTCATTGTTCTTTGATTTGGTCGAATGCCAAGAATTCATCAATTTTATGCCACACATTAATATGTTAAAGTCATGGATTTTGAAGAACTATCCTAATCCTCAAGAGAAGATTTTAGGCCATCTTTGTTAATTTTGAGCCTTTATTGTTTTCTTTCTTGATACATTACTGCTAGTCACCCATTTGAGCCTATTATTTTAGCCATTCTTTCTCAAAACCTTTCTTGAAGTGTTCCAAGAATGAATGCAATCAAATTGTCTTATTGCAGTAAATTTGTGGTGAAATAGTTGGAAGAAAAGGAGGACTCACTCAAAAAAAAAAAAAAAAGTCATAAACAGAAAAGGAAAAATGTTGAAAAAAAAAAAGAATGTGAAAGAAGAAGAAATAGAGAATGAATTTGTTAATGAAACTTTGAAGAAAAAAGAAAGAAAATGAAAGTGTAATATTCAAGAAACTTGAGAGGATAAATAAAATGTTATATACTCAAAAGAAGTTGTCTCTCTAATTATTCTTAGGAACACTTTTTACTTTTACCTACCCTTTGTTCTAAATTCCTCCTCTTCTTTACCCTACATTACATCCCAATGAAAGTCCTATTTGATCTTAAGGAAGGTATGGTTTGGATCTTGATATGATTGATCAATGTTTGTGGTGTAATATTCTTAGTGTTTGGCATCCTTTCATGAGACCATAAAAGTCCTTTATTTTGCTTCACCGTTCTTCATCTTATTTATATGTGAGATATTAGTCTTTATTCTACATTATTCTGCTCACATATGTTTGAGAGTGTTACACCATTTTTAGAGTGATTTTATTTGTTGAGTGTTAACAACTATGAGTAATAATTTCAGTGTGTTTGTGTTGGCTAAGCTATTCACACATTGAGTATTGATGGCATGTAGAATATCTTTGGTGGTTGTTAGTGTTTTGACCTTTGATTAACTATTTCTACTAAAGTAATAATTTTTTGTTATTTTGTGTCTTTGTCTTGAGTCGCTTAAATTGCTAGGGACTAGCAATGAGCTGATTAGGGAGTATGATAATAGATTAATTTTGTATATTTATATCATTATTAGAAAGCATTATCATATTTATCTTAAGTTAATTCATGCATTTTATAGTTGGTTTTGGAATAATGCTAAATAATCAATTTTGTGCTTCATTGAATTTTAATGCGTGAATTTGTCTTTTGTGGGATAATGAAATTAAATAAGTGGATTTATGCAAAGAAGAAAACTAATGGACTTTACTTTTACAAGGGCCATGATGAAGTCAAATAAGGCCAACCCAATTAAATTCAAGTTCAATTGGAGCATGGAAACAAAAGAAATTTACACCAAATCCAAGTCTAATTCAGATTAGGATTCTAGCTTGTATACCAGTTAGTATTTGGAGCATAACTTTCGGTTTATATGTCCAATCGAGATGATTCAAGTTGGGCTGGAAAGCTAACTTAAAGGGATACAACTTTGTAGTTTACCATAAGTCCGAATTCTGAAGTTAAAGGCCAAAAACGTTGGTTAATTGAAGCCTAAAAACTTGGGATTTTCTCCAAACGGGAATTCAACTTGTAATAGGATTCTTTTACCTATTTAAAGGATCTTTAGGGAAAAATTCAGGAGAGAGCTGCCATAGAACTTAATTTAGATTTTCTTAAAGTTTTTTTTTTTAGTTTTTAGAGTTTTATTTGTGTTATGGTTTGCTAGAAGTCTTGTTAAGGCAATGAGTGAAACCCAACCATTTATTGGTATGTTCTTAACAATTATTTATTGGTTTTAATGCTTATGTTTTTATGTTTTTTATTGTTTTACTCATCTAGTAAAGTGTTTAGTTCTATATAATTTATTAATTTATTGTAGACTCTGGGCACGTTAAATGCTTAGGGGGTGTTTGGATTTTTGTGTTTCCATCGCTCATAACTCTGTTTCCATAACCCATAACTAAAAAATGGTGAGACCCACGGTAGATATGTTTGTTTGGCTTTTGTTTCCAGTTATTTTTTCTATCACTCAATTATCTGATTTTTGAGTGATAAGTTATGGAAATTGAAAACACATTTTAGGTGTTTTCAATTTCCAAAACTCAGTTTCCAATGGCATATCCGTAATTAAATCCACAACTCAGCCGTAATGTTTGACTTTTTGGCTTTTTTTTTTTTTTTTTTTTTTTGAAACAACACACCTAGCCACAGTATTTGACTTTTTATTTTACTATTATTTTTTTTTTTTTTGTTGAAACAAAGTCACAGAGTGATGAGTGCCAAACGGATGGGTTTGGAAAAATTTGGGTATTTTAAGTGATGAGTGATGAGTAATTAGTGACGAAAATTAAGTGAGGAGTGATGGGTGATGACCAAAAAAAAAAAAAAAAAAATCCAAACAGCCCCTAAAGCATTCCCTGCGAACTAATTCACTAGTTTTGTTTTGCTTAAAATCAATCAATTTCACAAAAATACCTTAGACAATTAATTCTTGAGTTCTTATTGTTAAATCATTTGACTAAGATCATCTTTCATATGAATTTTAGTTGAGCTATAAAATAAATATTGTTAAGACTACCAATAGATGTGTTATGTGTGGATCCCTAAACCTAAGTGTCATAATATATTATTATTTTCTCTCAATTTAAATTACCTTTACTAAACCATCAAAAATCTCTTCGATTAAACTTTATTATTCTAGTTTTATTCTCTTGTGGATTGCTAATCAATTCCTTTTCCCTATGGATTCGACCTTGGACTTATCGAGTTATTACTTCACGACAATCCAGCACTTTGGAGCATTATTTAAGTCGCAGCAAATCCTCTTATAGATATTATAGATATAAAGAATCAATGAACTAAAACTTGAACCCACAAAGTTCCTCTATAGCTGATATAAGGTAGTGAGATAAGTATAACAGAAATGATAACTCCTGTTTTATTTTTATATTAATAACTAACTTACTTATAGATATACCATATATGTATATTTAGGTTTCACGGAAGAAGAAATGCAAATCTTTGTAACTTCTCCCTGACCCAACCCAGCAAAGGTCCATCAGAGATCTTAATTAAATATTATTTCTAAGTTGTGACAATCTAAAATTATAAATAGTGGGACACTTTGTTGATATTTAAAAAAAAAAATTATTAAGTCACCTTATTATCTATCTATTGATCTATAATATTTATAAGAATATTATCCTCTTTCATCTGATTTTTTTTTTTTTTCAAGTTCGGAAATAGCCTCACTAGTAAATAATGAATTTTCCTGCAAATGTTTTAGGATTAAGATCAATAACGTCACATTATTTCCCAACAGTGACTTTTATGTTATTCAAAAAATACCCTCATAAATAAACACTGACTTTTCTTAGAAATAGGGACAATAATGTCAAATAACAAATTTAAAGCACTATGTCATAGTTGTCAGTATTATATCATATGTAAAAATTTTTGTATCGTATCGGCGTATCGTAAGTGCTCATAAATTGTACGATACCGTGTGCATATTATATGAATTATATCATATCGTACGATATATAGACAAATGCTTTAAAAATAGATTTTTTGTTGAAATTTGTATTTTTATTTGAATCTAACAAGTTGTTAGACTTGTTTTTATTACAAAATTATTAGTTTAGTTAATTTAATCTACTAAAATAACATATTCATAAATTCCTTTTCCGCTCTCTCCTACAATTGGACTTCCCATTACACACTTACCTTTTACTTTAATATTTAAAATTTTATTTTAATTTTTTTTTATCGTTATTGTTATAAGTCCAAGAAACTAGAATGCCAAAAAAAAAAAATTATAAAAAAACTATTAAAATAAAAATAATAAGAAGAGATAGTAAATGTTAATGACGAATGACAGTGAAGAAAATTTTAATGAAAAAATAAATTTGCAAAATTATAAACATGATGATAGCGTTGACTTAGATTGGGTTGATTAGGCAATTTGATGAATATGATGAAAATAAATTATTATTTTTGGGTCAACTATAATATATTATCACTTTTGAATTTAAGTAATTTGAATGTGTATATTATGAACACATGCTTGTAAGGACACAAATAATGGATCGGGCCTTCGAATAGAATAGGTTGGGGCCCAAGATGAGTGTGATATCCTTAAAATGAATTTGTAAAGAAAGTGGGCTGAAGAACACTTGACTGAACTCGTATGGGTTGGAAGCCCAAGTATGATTACAACCAGATTCGTATTGATAAGATATCTGACTGATACAATATTGTTCTTGGCATAGTCCGAGGAGTATGTTCTTACATATACTATGAGTACTTCTCTTTTTCTCTCTCTCTCTCTCTCTCTCTCTCTCTCTCTTGATCCTTTTTTTTCCCCCATCCTTTTGTTCTTTCTTCTTCTATTTATATGCCCTTTCTCTATTACGTGGGCTTTTCTTGATACTTGTCCCATCAACCCCCATCTGGAGTCTTCATCTGGTAGCTGTAATGGGTGGAGGTCACTGTTCAGGTGTCTTTTCCCATTAATGCGGCCATGATGTTAGCTGCAGGATCATAAATGCGGTGGCAGCAGCCTTTTGCTTAATATCTGATCTTCGCCACCTGTCCTTTTTGTCCATACAGATCAGGGGATTCTCCGGGGGAGCTAGGATTGACGTAAGAGCATTCATTTGGGACACCCTTTTGGCAGTCCGAACAGTCTAGGCTCCTCGGACAGGTCATCTTTCCATACGACTTACACTTCAGAATTGAGTTAGGCTGGGCAAGCCCGTCAAAATTTGTTGTCCTCGGGTGTATACATCTCCTCGGACGGGCCGTGGCCCAGTACCTAATATTGGGCCCTTCACCCCTACAATGCTAGTTTGATTTATTTAGTTTGTTTGTTAAATATTATTACATAAGTGATGAATAAATTAGTCATTAATTGAATATATTCAAAATTTATAATTTTTTTTATAGGTTTATATATTCAAAATTTATAATGAATATACCCTTTATATATGGATATTTATAATTTTTTTATAAATTTTATTAAGTATTTGTGTATCTTACGATACACGATACGATATACGAAATGAAAAAATTAAAAATCGATTCACTATATGATTCACATTCTGACAACTATGCACTATGTTTTGAATTAAAAAAGAAATCCTTAAATTTAGGTTTTTCTTTTTCCTTCACATTCATCTTTTTTTCCCCCTAAAATTCAGCCATTTTTTATCCAATTTTTTTTTTAAATGGAGAACTCCTAAAATTTGAGCTTCTTCCCCTCACGTTCAGGATTTTTATTATTTATAAACTCAGGTTCATCTTATTTTTTCCAAAAATTAGTCATCATTTTATTCCTTTTTATCCAAATAAAACACCTTCACTTAAAAAAAAAAAAAAAAAAACACCTTTTACTTATTTATTTTTCCTTCAAGTTGATCATTTCATCCAAATGTTTAAAAAAAAAAAAATTGGAGAACTCCAAAAATTTAGGCTTTCCTCATGTTCAGGGTTTTTTTTTTTTTTTTTTTTTTTTTGATAAACTTAGGTTCATCTTATTTTTCCAAAAAATTAGCATTTATTTTATTCATTTTTCATCAAAATAAAACACCTCCACTATTTTACAAACTATAAAACACCTCCACTCAATAATTTAAAAATGTTGTAAAATAGTGTGTGGTTATAATATTACTCATAAAAGAATTTCTCTTATTTTCAACATGAAATTAAACATTTTACTAACTCTTTATCTTTTATATTAACTCTTGTATCATTATACTTATGTTGTCATATTTATTCATTTTTATTTATATTGTCATATTTATTCATTTTAATTAGATAATATTAAAATACTACAACAAATACTATGCTTCGACTTTTGAATATATATAAATATAGATTTGTGGAAAGCAAATTATACTTTCCAATAGAAACGTTGTAATGAGGTAGAAGTCACAGTCGTTGACAGAAATATATTTATGTTCTTTGCTTTCAAACATGAAGCACCATAACTAAGTATCAATATGAGCAGATCCAAGATGGAATAGATGATGAATTTGAATGTCTAACAGATCAACGAATTGAAGAGTGGAGATAATAGCTTGTTTGTTTGTTTTTGTTTTTTTTTTTTTTTTACGCAAAAATTACGCGACGGAACCTGAGATATGAGATTACAAGTCATCACCAAATGCCACTTGGCAAGAGGTTCGTTCATTGGAAGATCTATTTGTTTAAAAAAAAAAAAAAAGAAAAAAAGAGAGAAGAAAAAGAAAAATCAAACATGTGTTGAGTCGGCTGAACAGCGTGCATCAAACAATTCTGTAATTTTCAATTCACAATGCTTAACGAGGGGATCCACATGACCATAATTTTCATATGTCTTTGGAAAATCCATTTCCGTAACCAAAGTCAGTGAAACTTTAACAGAATTTGTTCGGCACTTCCACTGTTCCACATATTAGTGGAGGATTAGAGTGTTGGATATATTTTAGCAATTTAGTTTTGTGATAAAGTAAAAGGAACAATACTTCAACCAAAAAAAAAAAAAGTAAAAGGAACAATACACAAATCTAAATAAAGCAAAAACACAAATAGATATGATAGACAAGAACAATAAACAAATACTGAATATATATAAGAAGAAATCTGTAAATAATTAAAAGCTCAGACCAAATGTGTGAATGATGAACAATTCAGATCAAGTCTTGTGTTTAACACAATCTCTTTAAAGCAGGTTTCACCCTTCACACAATCACTGTAGTGCTTTGAGACTTACGAACGTCTACCTCCTAGGATAAAATGATCTACAGCATGAAAACGAAGCACACAAGGTCGTGCTCTGCGAACTACTCAATGTCTCTTTCTCTCTCTTTGACACAAAATAAATGCTCAAAATATTCTCACAGGGAGAGTTTTTCTCAAAAAGTTTTTTCTTTTTTTCATGAATGAGGGACAATGAAATTATACGTAACTTAAAATTGAAACACTGTTTCAGAGATAACTGCTGTATACAGACTTACTGACTCAAAATTAAAATAATAAAATATTATTATTAATTGAATAAGTGGGCCTGGTCCACACATGCCTAAAGCCCAACCCAATATTTAACCCAAACTCATATTCTCTATCTTTTCCAATGTGGGACTCAAGGATTTTCACCACTTATAATAACATCTTCAAGTGAATATAGAAAACATCAATTTCTTATTCACTCCATCTTATTTTTCCAACAATCTCCCACATGAATAGAAATTGATAAAGCATAATACAAATGATGATGCAGACACAGAGAGAGTAAAAGAAAAGTTACTGTATCGGAAGAAGTAGCTTGTGGCTTTGAACTTTCCTTTGTAAAAGACTATCGGATATACTAGCTAACCAATAAACATGATGTCTTGAACTGTTTAGCCGTTTATGTATACCAAGACAATAGAATTCACACAGTTCATTTTCGGACATTTTTCGATTCTTATAATTGTGTTCATTTCGGCCCTAAACATATCCTAGTAAATTCATAAAGTAATTTAGAGAATTCAGCCTTGAAACTCTCATGGAAGCGGCCCACTTCACACTCATATAGGTGATTCTTATTAAGAGTATCCTACTATACCCCACTCGGAATTCCATGATATAAGAATCATTAAAAGCAAAGCTTACCCTAAACATCGCTTACAGGCATCACTATTTCATCATAGGAATGGGAGAGAGATGTTATCTCCATAGTGATAAAAACTAGTCTCCACAATTTTGTTGTCCCTTTGAAAACCTAGATCTTGGGATCTCCAGTCAACTAGGTGGGGTTACTATCATGGAAACTTTAGGTCATAGGCTTTAACCCCATTCCCCTCGATGAGCAGTTTACTTGCTCTCTACTTAAACCTTTCGTTAACGGATCCGCTACATTCTCTTTCGACTTTATGAAGTCAATGGAAATAATTCCATTAGAGAGCAACTGCCTCACGGTATTATGTCTTCAATGTATATGTCGAGACTTACTTACCGTTATATATATGACTCTGTGCCCTACCAATAGCTGATTTGCTATCACAATGTATACAAATAGGAGGCACGGGTTTTATCCACATTGGCATATCCTCTAGGAAATGACAAAGCCACTCTGCTTCTTCTCCTGCTTTGTCCAATGCGATAAATTCTGATTCCATTGTGGATCTAGCAATGCATGTCTGTTTAGAAGACTTCCAAGATACTACTGCACCACCAAGTGTAAAGACATATCCACTTGTGGATTTGGTATCATTTGTGTCGGATATCTAATTAGCATCACTATACCCTTCTAGTACAGCTGGATACCAAGTGTAGTGCAACCCATAGTTTAGGGTGTATTTCAAATACCTCAAAACCCTAACTAATGCCTTCCAGTGGTTTTTCCCTAGATTACTTGTATATCTACTCAACTTGTTGACAGCATATGCTATGTCCGGTCTAGTGCAGTTCATTATATACATAAGACTGCCTATTATTCTCGAATACTCTAATTGAGATATGCCTTGCCCTTTATTCTTAGTTAGATGTAGATTTACATCTATAGGTGTTCTCACTGGACTGTCATCATATTTCTTGAATTTCTCAAGAACTTTCTTAACATAATGTGATTGAGATAAGACAAGTCCATCAGATTTTCTAGAAATTTTCATTCCTAGTATCACATCTGCAACACCTAAATCTTTCATGTCGAACTCACTAGTTAACATTCTCTTGGTAGCTTTAATGATAACATTATTGCTACCTATAATGAGCATATCATCAACATAGAGACACATAATGACATAGCCATTTGCAGTATCTTTAATATACACACATTTGTCACACTCATTGATTGTAAACCCATTTGACATCATTGCATTATCAAATTTCTCATGCCATTGCTTTGGAGCTTGCTTTAATCCATAAAGAGATTTAACAAGCCTGCACACTTTCTTTTCTTGACCAGGAACAGTGAACCTCTCTGGTTGTTCCATATAAATCTCCTCATCTAATTCACCATTCAAGAATGCTGTTTTTACATCCATTTGATGTATCTCTAGGTTATGCAATGCTGCAATAGCCACCGACATCCTAATGGACGTTATTCTTGTAACAGGTGAATATGTGTCAAAATAATCCACACCTTCCTTTTGTTTGTAACCCTTTACAACAAGTCTTGCCTTCTACTTGTCAATAGATCTATCAGCCTTTAATTTCCTCTTGAATATCCATTTATATCCTAGAGGTTTACAACCTGGTGGAAGATCCACTAGTTCCCATGTGTGATTTTGTAAGATGGATTCAATCTCACTATTGACAGCTTCTTTCTAGAAAGGCGCCTCAAGTGTAGAGATAGCTTCCTTGAAGCTTTGAGGTTCATCTTCTAACATATAAGTTAGAAAATCTGGACCAAACGATGTTGACGTTTTAGCCCTCTTACTACGTCTAGGCTCAACCTCATTCCTCTCTTCCATCAACTCTTGATCATGAGAGGTACTAGACGTAGACTCAAAGTTTCTCTTAAGAGAACTTGATACTTGTGTGGATTTGTAAGGAAATATTTCTTCAAAGAATGACGCATTCCTGGATTCAATAATAGTATTGAGATGCAAGTTAGGAATATCAGACTTATAAATTAGAAACCGATATGCAATACTGTTATGAGCATAACCGATGAAAACACAATCAACAGTTTTTGGTCCTATCTTTGTCCTTTTAGGAATAGGAACCACCACTTTTGCCAAACACCCCCACACCTTTAAGAATTTTTAGGAAGGTGCTCTACCTTTCCATAAATCATAGGATGTTTTATTGGTTTTCTTTTTAGGCAATTTATTAAGGATATAATTGGTGGAAAGAATAGCCCCCCACAAGTTCTGTGGTAAACCGGAACTTATCAAC
The DNA here is from genome assembly GCA_033629205.1 of Lithocarpus polystachyus. NCBI lineage: Eukaryota > Viridiplantae > Streptophyta > Magnoliopsida > Fagales > Fagaceae > Lithocarpus > Lithocarpus polystachyus. The sequence continues at coordinate 87,286,211 of CM066165.1, read as the reverse complement.
ATCGCATTCATCATTTCTTTCAAGGTTTTAATTTTCCTTTCAACATCTCCATTTTGCTGAGGTGAATAAGGTGCAGTGGTTTGATGAACAATGCCATGCTGTAAATAGAACTCACCAAAAGGTGATTAATATTCCCCACCTCTATCACTCCTTAGAACCTTAATCTTTTTGTTAAGTTGATTCTCAACCTCATTCTTATATTGCATGAATGCCTCAATTGCCTCATCCTTGCTCCTTAGCAAGTACACATAACAGTATCTAGTGCAATCATCTATGAAAGTGATGAAATATTTCTTACCACCTCTAGTCTGTACAGATTTCATGTCACATACATCACTATGTATTAAATCTAGAGGTTCAGTGCTTCTTTCAACTGACATAAAAGATGCTCTAGCCATCTTAGCTTCCACACAAGTTTCACATTTATGATCAAAATCAATTTTAAATTTACGCAATAAATTTAAATTAATTTGTCTATGTAAAGTATGATAATTAACATGACCCAATCTACCATGCCATATATTAGATGACTTAAGAATGTAAATAGGAGATGCACCCTTATTATTATCGATAACAATCATTACATTCATCTTAAACAAGCCATTGCTCAAATATCCTTTGCCCACATACATTCCACTCTTAAAGAGTGAAAATTTATTAGACTAAAAAACCAACTTGAAACCATTTTTGCTCAACAATGAGCCAGATACAAGATTCTTTTGAATGTCTGGCACATGCAGTACATCTTTCAAAGTAAGAAACCTGCCTGTAGTCATTTTGAGCACAACCTTTCCAATTCCTTCAATCTTAGAGGTTGAGGAATTTCCCAAGAAAATTTTCCCTCCATTACCTATAGGATTATATGTAGAAAACATTTTTTTTTTCTGAACATACATGGCGAGTAGCCCCAGTGTCCACCCACCATTCCCTGGTATTTCCTCCTACCAAGTTCACTTCAAAAATCACAGCAGAAAGGTTCATGTTGGTTTGAGCCACAACTAGATTCACAACAATTTTGTTTGACATCTGATGGGATAGTTAAAGCCACCATCTCTTTATCGTCTATAGGGGTCGTCCATGAGACAAAGGTGAAAGATTCAAGCGTGCGTCTATAAACTAAGGTGTCTTCCATAGACGAAGTATATGGACGACACTGAGGCGTCCATAGACGAAGCATATGGACGACAATATGACAGATTTTGGAGTGATTCTGCTTACATGTCTTTGGAATCCGAACCAGAGCAAGGAACAAATCCGTACATGTCGCCGCAAATTCCTCACAAGTGCTTAACTTCCCTCAGCAGTTGCAACTTTTATAGCCGTTGAGGAAGTTATGTCTGAGCCCAATGACTCCCACAAATCTTGGGACAGTTATAAAGTGAATAACCGCTCTAAGGTTCCCAATATAAAGATCGGCTTGCATGAAATCAAGGTAAGTTTTTCCTAAGATAACTACCCCAAGTCAGAACGTAATCTTTGAGAAAGAAACTAACTTAACCATTGGAGGGGCTTTGGCCAGTCAACCCCGGTTGCCTTTGATTGTGTGTTCTTCCTTACAGGTCTTCACAATAACTGTTAGCCATCGAAGCTGGAGCATTCAGCCTACTGATTTATTCCACTATCAGTTGGCGCCGTCTGTGGGAAGGCTCAATTCGTTACTTGTTGTCTTCCTTCGACAAAAGGCTGCATGGTTCGGACAAGATCAAGGACCACTAGCCCAGGCCACCAAGAAAGTAGGAATGCTTCTAGCGTTCCCCACCATGATTGCCAGTTAGTGCCCATCGTACAGCCGCCTTCCATCCAACATATACAGTCTATGGCAGCCGCTATGGCGGAGTTAACCCGACAGAACCAAGAATTGACTAGAGAGATTGGAAGAGGGAGGCAGCACTTTGAAAGACACATGGAAGGACAAGCCCAGAGTTAGGAAGTTAGAGTGAATACTGAACCCGAGAATCAGTCGCGAGGAACCGCTTCACGGAGGGTGCCGCACTTGGAGAAAGAGATGGATCAAATGAAGAAGGCGATGGACGAAATGAAGGAGAACATGAGAAGGGCGAATCCCGTAGATGATCTAGTTCATCATATGAACTCTCCTTTTGTAACTTCCATCAACAGTCACCCTCTGCCTGCCAAGTTCAAAATTCCTTCCTTGGATTCATACGACGGGACGCGCGATCCATGCGATCAGATCGCGACCTTCAAGACTACGATGCATCTTCAGGGAGTCCCAGATGAGATTATGTGTAGGGCCTTCCCTACAACCCTCAAAGGACCAGCACGAGTGTGGTTCAGTAAAATACCCCCGAATACGATGAGTTCTTTTGAAAAGTTGAGTAAGTTGTTCGTCAATAATTTCATTGGAAGGCAAAGACACAAATGTTCCTCGTCCAGCCTCTTAACCATAGAACAAGGAGAGAATGAAAGCTTGCGGTCTTTCATCACTCACTTCAACAGAGAAGCCTTGACTGTGGACGAGATGGATGACAAACTACTATTGGCAGCCTTCCATAACGGGGTTAATTCAGACTTATTCATCCACAGGCTTTATGAGCAAAAGCCACAAACAATGGCTGAACTCGTCCATATTGCTCAAAACTTTATGAATGCAGAAGACGCAATCATAGCTAAGAAGAGGAAGAGAGCTGAGAAAACAGAAGCAAACCCCATGCGTCACTCTGAACAGGGCCCCCGCCCAAAGAAAGGACAAACGGAAGAAAGGAAGGATCGAGACAGCAAGAAGACGGTTTCGTCTTCAAGAAGGAATCAGCACTACACGCCCCTAAATACCCCACTTGATCAGGTACTCATGCAAATCAAGGATAATCCTTCCTTGAAGTGACCGGAAAAGATGAAGGGAGACCCCAACAAACGCAACAAGAGCAAATATTGTCGCTTCCATAGGGATCATGGGCACGACACGGACGAATGTTATGACTTGAAGCAGCAGATAGAAAATATTAGACAAGGAAAGCTGAGGCATCTCGTTGGAAGGGACCACAAAGATGAGAAGTTGAAGGGAAAGATGGAAGAGTCATCACAATCCCACTTGGAGAAATAAGGGTTATCATAGGGGGCACTTCAGTGAGAAATTCATCCAAGTCAAAAAAGGCGTATCTCAAAGCGGTGCAAAACGTCTAGCTTTCTGGACGATCCCTAAGGACGAGAGATACAGATGAGCCAGCTATTTCTTTCATGGACGAAGAGGCTGAAGGAATCCATCACCCTCATGACGATGCAATCGTCATTACTTTACTCATAGCTGAGTACACTACCAGGAGGGTGTTGGTAGATAACGGAAGTTCAGCAGATATATTATATTACCCCGCCTTCCAACAAATGAGGCTGGGACGGGAGCGACTTCGTCCGGTACATTCGCCATTGGTAGGATTTGGAGGAATGAAGGTACAACCTGTGGGCACCATCGCTCTACCTGTAGTAGTGGGATCATACCCACGACAAATATCCAAGAAAGTGAATTTTCTCGTGGTGGATTGTTCATCTTCCTATAATGCCATCATTGGAAGACCAACTCTAAACAGTTGGAAGGCAGTAACATCTACCTACCACCTGTCAGTCAAATTCCCAACAGAGCATAGGATAGGACAAGTAAAGGGAGATCAATTAGCAGCAAGGGAATGTTACTTAGCTTTGTTAGCTATGGACGAGCACATGCAGACGATGAGCATTGAGGAGAGCAGGGTTGCCGCAGAGCCCACCGAAGTGCTTCAAGACGTCCCTTTAGACGAAGGAGATCCTGAGAAGTTTACTAGAATTGGAACAAGTATGGAAGAGAAGACAAAGAAAGACCTCATTCAATTCCTCAAGAAGAGTATTGACGTTTTTGCATGGAGTCATCACGATATGCCTGGAATTGATCCAAGTGTAATTACTCACCGTTTGAATGTAAACCCCTCCTCCAAGACTATTCGTCAGAAGAAAAGAGTATTCGCCCCCGAACGAGATAGTGCTATCAAGGAAGAGGTCCAAAAGCTAACCACAGTAGGGTTTATCCGGGAAGTCTATTATCCAGATTGGTTGGCAAATGTGGTGATGGTGAAGAAGGCAAATGGCAAGTGGAGGATGTGCGTAGACTTCACTGACTTGAACAAGGCCTGCCTTAAAGATAGTTATCCTTTGCCACGCATTGATCAATTGGTAGATTCCACGGCTGGTCATCGGTTACTAAGCTTCATGGATGCCTTTTCAAGATATAATTAGATAAAAATGGATGAGGTAGATTAAGAGAAAACCTCATTTGTTACCAGTCAAGATCTGTTCTGTTATAAGGTGATGCCCTTTGGTTTGAAGAATGTAGGGGCAACTTATCAAAGGTTGGTTAATCATATGTTCCGTCCACAGATAGGACGGAATGTGGAGGTGTACATCGACGACATGCTTGTAAAAAGCTTAGACGAGGGAAGACACTTGGACGATCTTCAAGAAACCTTCGAAACGCTCAAAAGATATAAAATGAAGCTGAATCCAAGCAAATGTGCCTTCGGAGTATCGTCAGGAAAGTTTTTAGGGTTCATGGTTTCACAGAGGGGAATTGAAGCAAATCCAGATAAGATCCAGGCTATACTGAACATGGAACCACCAAAAAATATTAAGGAAGTCCAGTCCCTCACAGGACGAGTTGTAGCCTTGAATAGGTTTGTATCAAAAGCCACTGACAAGTGTTTACCCTTCTTCAAGGTCCTCAGGAAGGTGTTTAAATGGATGGACGAATGTCAACAAGCCTTCTAAGATCTTAAACACTATCTAACAATGGCTCCACTGCTAAGTCCGTCCGTATTGGGAGAAGAACTGTATTTGTACTTGGCGGTGTCCCCATATGCCGTGAGTTCAGCTTTAATCAAAGAAGAAAGGAAAGTACAAAAACCTGTGTATTACACAAGTCGAGCACTTAGAGGAGCGGAAGGACGTTACCCGCTAATGGAGAATTTGGCTTTTGCTCTAATAACAGCTTCCAGAAAAATGAGACATTATTTCCAAGCTCATGTCATCAACGTCATGACAGATCATCCACTCAAGAAGGCGATGAATAGACTGGAAGCCGCAGGACGACTGATCCAGTAGGCTGTTGAACTCAGTGAATTTGACATCAGGTACAAACCAAGAAGTGCGATAAAGGCTCAAGCCTTGGCAGATTTCATCGCAGAATTCACACCAAGTTATGAGGATAAAGGCGGAATGGGAGAGAGTAAAAAGTGGATCGTCCATGTAGACGGATTGTCCACACTGCATGCAGGGGGAATAGGAGTCATCTTGCAATCACTAGAAGGAGATAAGTTGAAACACAAGGTTCGTTTATAGTACCAAACAACTAACAATGAAATCGAGTATGAGGCCCTTCTTAAAGGACTAGAATTGGCTAAATCTGTGGAAGCAAAATCGATACTCGTCATGGGAGACTCTCAGTTAGTAATAGGCCAAATGAATGGGACATATGAAGCCAAGGAAGATCGAATGAAGAAATACCTAAATAAGGTGATACACCTAGTGAAGAAGTTCAAGGAAGCTGATTTCGTTCAAATCCCAAGGGAAGAGAACGTTGAAGTAGATACTTTGGCGAAGGAAGCCTCAGCGAATGAAGTAATAGGCGAAGTTGATGAAGTGCAATATATGCCACGAATAGACCTTCCAGAAATATTGCAAGTAGAAGGGGAGGAAAATTGGATGACCACTATAATATCATACCTGAAGGACGGAAGGCTCCCAGAGGGGAAGGACGAGGCCAGGAAGCTCAGGATCAAATCAGCTAGGTACATCCTCATGGATGAAATGCTCTACAAAAGGGGCTTCTCCCAACCTTATCTAAGATGTTTAGCTCCAGACGAAGCCAACTACGTACTGAGGGAGATTCATGAAGACGCATGTGGAAACCACTCAGGGGCCAGATCACTCATCCACAAAATCGTTCGTGCAGGATACTATTGGCCAACTATCCAAGGTAATGCTAAGGCATATGTAAGGGTTTGCGATCAATGTCAACGCTACAGCAATATTCCTAGATAGCCGTCGGAATATCTCACCCCAATGATGACCCCTTAGCCTTTTGCACAATGGGGTCTGGACATATTGGTCCCCTTTCCAACAAGAATTAAATAGATGAAGTTTTTGGTGGTGGGAATAAATTATATCACTAAGTGGGTGGAAGCTAAACCCTTGGCGAAAATTACACAACAAAATGTCAAAAACTTTGTCTAGAAGAGCATTGTATGCAGATTTGGAGTACCAAGAGTACTAGTATCTGACAATGGACGACAATTTGACAACACACCCTTCAGGGAATTTTGTGAACAGCTTGGAATCAAAAATCATCATTCATCACCCTCCCACCCACAGGCCAACGGACAAGCCAAAGTAGCAAACCGATCCTTGTTGAAAATCATCAAGACTCGGCTTGAGGGGGCAAAGGGCATATGGCCGGATGAGTTACCAGGTGTTTTATGGGCTTATAGAACAACAGTGAGGACCCCCACAGGAGAAACTCCTTTCAAACTCGCTTATGGGAGTGAAGTAGTCATACCCGCAGAAGTACACATGACCAGCCATAGGGTAACGAAGTATCAAGATGAAGAAAACGAGGAACAGCTTCACCTTAACCTTGATCTTGTAGACGAAGTAAGGATGGACGCGGAGCAGAGAACAGTAAGGTACAAAAATTTCATGGCGAAGCAGTATGATGCCATGGTCAAACCCAGGCGCTTCAACATTGGGGATCTTGTCCTCAAAAGGGTTTCACTGGCCACCAGAAACCCGGCCCACGGGAAGCTGGGACTGAACTGGGAAGGACCTTACAGAGTTGTCAACTGCAAGAGGCAAGGATCCTATTACTTGGACGCCCTGGATGGACGGAAGCTGGAACATCCTTGGAATGTTGAACACCTAAGAAGGTACTACCAATAAGGGGTGGTCATGGATGAACAGTGCCATAAGACTATAGTCATGGACGCTTGAAGTGGTTTGTTTGCTGTAATTTTCTCGTATTTGACTATTATTACTACTATGTTTTAGATGCAAGTATGTTGTGTCACTCGTGGACGAATTTGTGTTTTTAAGTATTTTAATTCCCTAAAGGCACTAGCTCTTAAGTAGGTGCCATGCCTGTGGACGAATGGTTACATTATGAATTTCCAGTATATGTGATGTATTTTCAAGCACATGTATGATTGTATGGGAATCCTTCATTTTTGTGATTTCATTCAAAATAATCAGCAGAAACCAAGCAACCAAAGACGAATAAAATCCTTGGACGCAGGGATGTACCATCTATAAGTTTTCCTTGAAAATAAGGATAAAACGAGAAAACCAAGGTATAGTCGTCTAAACCATGGGTGAACAAAGTGCGTGCAAAAAACACCACAAACCCATAGATGAATCTAACCAGCCTAACAATCCAACACATGGACGAGCAAGGCTCTGGACGAGATAAAACCAAACGTATAATCGTCTAAATCATGGGCATATAATGTGCGTACAACACAAGCCAATAGACGAGTCTAAACCAGCATAACACTCCAGTGCATGGACGAACATATGCTGGGAACAATTTTCGCTAAAAATGAATGATCGTCCCAAGCTTGAATAACAAATAAAAGCTAGCAAAGACGTCATTCACAGACGAGTTATACTTGGCTTTGGCAATGTAATGAAACATTCGTTCATGGGGTCAAGACGAGATAAAATATTTTTCCTAAATGGATGAACCACGAAGACATAAACATGATATGGACGATATTAATAAAATATATCCAGAGTTTCTAACAAGTTCAAGTATAATGAAAAGTGAATAAAAGACATTCATTCATTCAAAGGGTGGACGACCAATGCCCAAAAACCCTTAAAAGTTAAATGTAAATGATTGTATATAAAGCTTGTTCATGAGCTTGGACGAGATAATTGTACTTGAGTGAATTTGATAAAAAAAAAAAAAAAAAAAAGAGAAAACAAACAAAGCCCAAAACAACGGGCAATTCTAATGAAATAAAATGAAAAATTCTCTGAAGTTAAATTCATTTGGATAAACCACTGGAGGCATTGCCTCCAGACTTGGGATTGTCCTGGGTCACCTCGTTGTTGGCATCGTTCATCACATTGACGTCCTCGGAACTTGTTTGCGGAGCTTTCTGTAGCAAGAGGAAGCTTGAAGGAGTCAAAATCCAAGTTATGAAAGACGTCCTTGGCATCAGCACGGAAGCCCTCGTAACCAGCTGCATAATGACTGTCTAGACGATTCTTGTACTCGTCAGACTTCTTAAAAGCTGCAACAGCTTCCTCACGTGCCTTCTCCAGGGATGAAGCAGACTCAGAAACTTGTCCCTCCAAATGAGCAATGCGAGTGTCTTTCTCAATAACATCTGCTTTAAGCTCTTCCACTTCGTCCTTCAGCTTCATCTCACTCCCTTGCAAACGGTTAAGATCCTCAGTCAACCTAATCACCTCCCCCTTCTTCAGTAAAACCTCAGTGTTCAGCTCCTTGGCTTTCTCCTTAGCCATGTTGGCTTCCTCAGAGAGTTCCTTAGCCTGCTAATTTGCTGTGTAAAACTTGGACAGAGCCTGTGCATGGACGAAAAGGAGTCAAAAATTTTTTTACTCAGAACTTGAAGATACACAAAGCCGAATAAAATTGGCTTACCTTGAAGAGGTCGTGGATGGCAGAACGCTCAAAGTCTCTGACAGACATATTGTAGCATGAGTTCACCTCGTTGTCAGAGATAATTCCTTTGAACGTCCTCCAGGCATAATCCTCGTCCAAAACCAGGTTAGGAGGACGCTGGGACGACTCAAAAGGATGAGGCCTACGAGGAGTCTTGGTTGGTGGGGGAGTAGGATCAGTTTGGACGGGTGGAATTATTTGGACGGGCTCCACGTTGTCCACAGGATTGTCCAAGTTGACCGTTGGAAGGGTAAACTTGGGAACCTTAGGAAGAGGAGTCTTGCTTGGCTTTTGTCTCTTAAGACCTCTACGACTTGGGAGGTCACCGAGATCCACAGAGCTTGAAATGGGTTTAGACTTCCTCTTCCCTCCAGGGACGGCAGTCCTCTGAACGACTGGAGGGACGGTAACCTCTTCGTCCCCGCTTGTCACGTTCTTCTCTCTATTCTTTCTCATTGCAGTCATTCCTACAACAAAGAAAGTTAGAAATAATATAAAAAAAATGAATGAGAAAAGAAAAAGGACGGTACTTACTTCGACGAGTTGTTTCCTCGTGCCCAAGGTTCTCGACAGAAGGCACTGGTCCAAGACCCCACGCAGCTAGACTACTGAAAGTAACTAAGTCGTGGAAGGTTCTCCCAGGGAAGGCACGGACTCTGTCAATTTGGATCTAAATAAAACTTGTCCAAGCGTGGACGAGTAACAGCTGCGCAAATAGAGGAACGGGTTAGACGACAGAGAGATAGAGTATATGAAAGAAGAAAAAGATAAGACGAAATAAAATGGAAAGGAAACATACCCTCAGGACGAAGACGACCTAAAGGGTTGGTAAAAGGTGGGAAGGGGACATTGGCCACTTCAATTGGGTCCCCAGCCCAATTTCCAGAAATAATAAAAAATTATGTTTTCCAAAGCCTGTCAAACGAGCTACGACCCTTAATCAAACTATAGAGAGAGCCTCTGGACGAGAATTGGTAAAAACCAGCAGATTTCTTTATCTCTGAGGGCTTATAACAGTAAAGGAACTCGTCCACTATGATAGGACAGTCCCCTTCCAATGCCTCACGCCATAACACTTGTATGGCAACTATCGTCCTCCATCCATTGGGGTTGAGTTGGTTAGGTCCAATACCCAACTTGTGAAGAAGACCTTTACAAAAAGAATTTAAGGGAAACCTAAGGCCAGCTAAAAGGAAAGACGTATATGCCCCTAAACCAGAAGAAGGAGAACAACACCATTCACCTTCCTTGAGTAGACGAGGTTCGAACTCCCTAGGTATCTGGTATCTATCTACAAGGGTTTTTAATTTAAAGGCGTCTAAAGTGGACGCTACTTCAGGAGCACAGCTATAGATCACATTCTCCTCCTCCTCTTCGTCTAGAGAAGGGCTCATTGGTTCTCTAGATGAACTAGTCCCGGCCTTAGTGGCCATCCTGCGTTGCAGTTCCTGGAATTCTTCTAAGGGGAATACCAGGAACCCCAGACGAGTAAGGCTTGTCTGAGGAAGTGCTACTATAACTAGTGCTTCCCTCACCACTCTCATAACTCCCTACAGAAACATCCTGGTATCCGTCTATCTCTCTCTCTCTACTACTATTAGACGATGACATGACGAATAAAGGATTAAGACGAAAACCTAAGAAGGAAAAGGGAATACCTGACAGATCTAAGATGAGGGCAAGGCGAGGCTCTTGGACGAGATAGCTGAGAAGATTATGAAAAAGGTGAGGGGCAAGAGTGGGAATGTACCTATTTATAGGTCCCAGAGGGGAGGTCAGCGAAGCGATGCCCGCCATTAAGAAGATGACACATGGCGGCTCCGTTGGAAAGAGCAATCGACAAAGCAGGTCAACCAGTAAGATCTTGACACGTGGCCCTAAAAAAAAGAAGAGAAGGGGGGTTTTGGGCCAAAACCCTAAAGATATTCAACAAACCCCTACGACAACCTTGGATGACCCCTGGACATGGGGACAACTGATGGGATAGTTAAAGCCATCATCTCTTTATTGTCCATAGGGATAGTCCATGAGACAAAGGTGAAAGATTCAAGCATACGTCTATAAACTAAGGTGTCGTCCATAGACAAAGTATATGGATGACATTGAGGCGTCCATAGACGAAGCATATGGACGACAATATGAAAAATTTTGGAGTAATTCCGCTTACATGTCTTTGGAATCTGAACCAGAGCAAGGAACAAATATGTACATGTCGCCGCAAATTCCTCACAAGTGCTTAACTTCCCTAAGCAATTGCAACTTCTATAGCCGTTGAGGAAGTTATGTTTGAGCCCAATGACTCCCACAAATCTTGGGATAGTTATAAAGTGAATAACCGCTCTAAGGTTCCCTATATAAAGATCGGCTTGCATGAAATCAAGGTAAGTTTTTCCTAAGATAACTACCCCAAGTCAGAACGTAATCTTTGAGAAAGAAACTAACTTAACCATCGGAGGGGCTTTGGCCGGTCAACCCCGGTCGCCTTTGATTGTGTGTTCTTCCTTACAGGTCTTCACAATAACTGTTAGCCATCGAAGCTGGAGCATTCAGCCTACTGATTTATTCCACTATCAACATCAAATGTTCAACAAAATCCAAACAAATTGAATCCTCAAAACCAGCCAATTTTAAGAAATAAATGCCAAACGTTACTGTGCAAAAAGAAAGTCAAGCCAACTATTCACTGTGTAATATCAGAATATGCAGGAGATATTTAATAGTGAATGTATTTTACACAGTACCAAAGAAACACAATCAAAATTCAAAAGAAAAGGATTCTACACTAAAAACAAACCCAACAAAAATTATACTCAAAAAGCCCAAATAAAATAATATATAAAGGAAGAAGGAAAGATCGACAACAAAAGTATATAATACAACAATCTCAGCCAAGCACATAACCGACGTTATCAAAAGATCAAAGTTCATGACAAACACAAAATCAGTTTTCTAAGATTTGCGCAGTGTATCTACTGTTACCGATTTAGTGTTTTTCAACCAACATAAAATTCCTTTCACCGTCGATCACAAAAGTAAATTAAAATATATAAATCTGCTTAAAGACTGTTGGATATATTTCAACAATTTATTTTTGTGATAAAGTAAAAGGAACAATACACAAATCTAAATAAAGCAAAAACACAAAAAGATATGATAGACAAGAATAATAAACAAATACTGAATATATATAAGAAGAAATCTACAAATAATTAAAAACTCACAAACCAAATGTGTGAATGATGAATAATTCAGATCAAGTCTTGTGTTTGACACAATCTCCTTAAAGCAGATTTCGCCCCTCCAATCACTGTGGTGCTTCGAGACTCACGGACATCTGCGTCCCAAAATAAAATGATCTACAGCACAAAACAAAGCACACAAGGTCGTGCTCTGCGAATTACTCAATGTCTCTTTCTCTCTCTTTGACACAAAATGAATGCTCAAAATATTCTCACTGGGAGAGTTTTTCTCAAAAAGTTCTTTTTTTTTTTCATGAATGAGGGACAATGAAATTATACGTAATTTAAAACTGAAACACTATTTCAGAGATAACTGCTGTATACAGACTTACTGACTCAAAATTAAAATAATAAAATATTGTTATTAATTGGATAAGTGGGCCTAGTCCACACATGTCTAAAGCCCAACCCAATATCCAGCCCAAACTCATATTCTCTATCATTTCCAACGTGGGACTCAAGAATTTTCACCACTTATAATAACATCTTCAAGTGAATATAGAAAACATCAATTTCTTATTCACTCCATCTTGTTTTTCCAACATAGAGATGAAAAAGTAAAGAGATATGTAAAGCGTACAATTTAAGTGAAGCGTAAGTGAGGGATTAGAATCATTAGATTGGTATTGGAACTGACCATCGCGATAATGCTCCATTGCTATTCTCTCTCATGCTAGTGGGTCTTCTATTTTCCACATATTATGTGAAGATAAATCCTTTTTCTTATTTGCTGGTTCCTTTGCATTATGGAACACTAGTGTGTAACCCCGTGCATATGCACGGGTACATTTAAAAACTATCACAATTACATATTATATATATGATTATATTTTTTTATAGTTTATTATATTGGACTCCTCGTTTTCTACATTAAATTAACTAATTTGGCACAAAAATTCAAACTCTAATTGAAATTCAATTTTTACCTAAATTAACTCATTTAGCACAAAATTCTAAAATTTAAATTAGATGAGACACGTGGCGTAAAATTAGACACTAATTGAATTCCAATTGAAAATTTAATTGGATTTTCTCTCTGCTTCACCTATTATTATATATATAGATTTCTAGCATAAATATCATAAAACTTTGTGGACTTTAATTTACTCATCTGATAAAATTCTTTGTTTTTTTTTTTTTTCAAATGGACCTTTTAACTTTCCAAGTCTTTTCTTCTAGGGGGAAAAAAAAAACTTTCCAAGTCTTTGGAATTCAAAACAATTATTAAAAAAGACTTTTTTTTTTTTTTTTTTGAGAGAACCTACATCACGATTTTATACCTTCATACCACAAGTTTTCATACATACATACATATATATATATATATATATATATACATATACATATATATGAAAACTAGAGCACGATATATAACATGTAGTTCACTACATTAAAACACAAAACTAGAATAGATGATTAAAAAATAATTATAAAATTTTATTTTATTTTTTAATTTTTAATTTTTAATAAATGAACTTTATGTTTAAAAGTGGGTTTCCAATTAACTCAATTGGTAAAGTCTCTAATGGTTGAATGAGAGATTTGAGATTCAATCCTCGCTTACACTAAAAATCAAATTTTGTTTTGGTTTGATGGTAAAGTCTCGGTCTTAACCATTCGTTACAATTGCATATTGCACCCGATCTCAATTCGAGTTTTACATGGAATAAACATCTTAACAATTAATAAGCAACTTAATATTTTGGTAATAGAGTTTCATTTAAACTAAATTATTTTAATAATTAATATATCTACATAGCATGAACAAAAGATAGTCACTCGAGTGAGGGAATTTGAACTTTGGATGCCTTAACAGCCAATTGAATTACAAAACTCTTGGCATCCAATCCCCAATTGTCAAGTCCATTAAAACAACATTGTTTTTAAAAAGTGAAAAATATAAACAAATAAATAAAGTTAAAATTGGACACAGAACTGATAAAATGTCTAAATTGAAAAGAAAAATAAAATAAAAAATACTAAAATTAAAGAAACAAAATGAAATAAAATTAGAGGAAATAATTTGTAATATATATACATTTTTATTAAAAAAAATTCATGTAATTGTCAAGTTTGTTTTTGTCAAATATAAAAGCAAAAAGAAATAGATGACATTAAACAATCATGAAAATACCATTTCTACATGTTCTATCTAGCATGGTTAATTTAGACACCCAGACAATAAGATTGGTATGCGTTTAATGATTGCTTGCAATATGTTCAATATGCAATGACTCAGCAAATTGAACAAACAATTCTATAGTCCAAAATAACCAGAATTTTACTCCGAAGAGGGACAACTCACTTGCAGAAAAATAAAAATAAAAATGACTTCCCAAGTGTCTGAAACAAATTATAATCCAAAATAAGGCTTGTAAAAGTCTTCCTATAGTGAAACACGTTTCCAAAGGATGAAAGAATCTGGCAGATCGATGACTTTCAAAAGAACAACGATATTATTTTGTCCCACACAAATTTTAAGAAATAAAGGCAAAGTTACTAATTAAACATTTCTTTAGCTACTACTTTGCAAAACTCTTTGCCTTCCCCCCACTTAGTTAATAAAATATTACATATGCATACACATTTCCCATTTATAAAAGCCCCATCCAATACATAAGAAATAGTAATAAGGGTATCTAGAATATATGTAAGAAATAGAAATAACTTGGAATTCAACTTTTATTAATTAGACAGGTCTTTCGACTCTTTTCTATAGCAAATAAGGACTGAGCAATTCAACAATTATGCCATATTTCTTAATTGTTGGGTGGGTGGGTCCTTTACAATGTGCTTAATGTCTAGCATAAATGTCATAGGTTAATTATTTTTATAAGCCGATGGTAATAAAAAAAATTAAAAATATATCCACTAAAGGCATTAATATGAGTGAATCTAGATCTAAAGTATATGAGATTATTATGATACTTGGTTATAAGGATTTTTTAATTTTTTAAAATCTGAGCTGGATAATCTGATTTTTTTCACTTTCAAAACTAGTTCTTATAAATAAATAAATAATAGAGTAAACCATCCATAAAAAAAAAAAAATCACAGTGAATCACAAGAAAACATTTCCACTTATTACAATTTACGCTTATAATAACTAGTACGTAACCCGTACTTACGCACGAGAATGACGAATTGTAATAGTACTATTGATATTAGTTTGAGTTATTAAACATATATGACATAATTTAACCAGGACATTTTGAGGTACTAAAATAGTTTTTCCTTGCAATTTTCATGATATTTGTTATGCCAAGTTTCTCGTTACATTGCTATTACGTATATAATTTTGAAAATCACTATTGGATGTTACATATACAATATCAATTCACAATTATTGTTTGTGAAATTCTACTAAATATAACACTATTGCGAACAAAGAAAAAAATTCCAAGACTTGAATTTTTGAAGTCTTTGGATGTTCCAAACAATGATCAAAGACTTGAAACTTGAAATGCTGTCATGATTAAAGTCTTCTAATGGTGTTTCCCTAAAAAAAAAAAAGGACTTGTAATAGTGTCACATTATCAACTTGAAGGAATTTGGCTTATTTAGATAACATGATTACTACATGTTAATTGGTTTCCATACATTTGTCTATAACTCTGCAATTTACATCAAACAATTCTTATATAGTCCAAAATTCCAAGACTATAGCGAACAAAGAAAAAAATTCCGAGACTTGAATTTTCAAAGTCTTAGGAAGTTCCAAACAATGATCAAAGACTTGTTAAAATACTAATATGATTAAAGTCTGCTAATGGTGTTTCCTAAATAATTAAAAAAAAAAAAAAAAGACTCCTAATAGTGTCACACATTTTCAAAGTTGAAGGAATCTGACATATCAATGACTTAAAAAATAAATGATATCATTTTCTCTCATACAAACTTTAAGAGATAAAGCTACTAATTAAACTTATCTTAGTTGAAACCCCTAAGCCAACTCCCCCCATTTAGTTGTTATTAAAATATTACATTTGGATGTATACATATTTAGAAAATGTCAAAGTTTAGTTATAATATGGTTGTAGCCTAAAGGTACAACCTTACTTAATAAAATAAATACTATTACATATTTTTAAAATTTAATCGTTAGATTGTATGTTTTTTAAGCTCTTAATATCGTGTCAAATTTTGAGTCAATCGGATATTATTTACAATATGATGTATAAACTTTTATTTTATGCATAATTTTAAACTACAAAAACTTGTAATTTAAACAATTTATTGATAACATAGTTATTGATCTTTAATTTTCTAGAAATTTTGCAAACATGGAGAATATAAAAAGATGTAATTTAATAGTGGATTTGTCAAAATCATCTCCAATAAAAAGATATTGAGTAAGGTTGTAGGTTTAGGCTACAACCAATTTTGTAGCTAAACTTTGTCCTTTAGAAACTAAATTATAACAAAATTTTGAAGAATATGGTTCAATTTAAAAAAGAATAATATCAATCAAACACACCTAAGTTTCTCAATTAAAAAAGAAAATCCTAAAATAATAGAATATATGTGTGTAGAGATAAAGAGATAAAAAAAAAAAAAAAAAAAAAAAAAACACTTTTAGAAAGAGTTCAATTTTTATGGAGAACAAATTATATTCAATAAATTTTAAAGAATAACTAATCTCTTATTGATCCCTTTTCAAATCTCACTTATTTTTCCCTAGGTTTATTATTGTTTTCTTGTGTTTGTTGGGTCATTGTCAAAAATATTGTAAGCAAAGTTGTTATTGCCAGTTCAGGACGCACTAGAGTCCTATTTTTGGCCTTTCAGCATTATGCTTTGACCCTAGTGGCACCCCTTTAGTTACCGCTTTGGTCCAGGGGCACAACACAAATCTTTCAAAATAATGTTCAGACAATCTCATAAACTCTGCAATTTGCATCTGATGCTGCTGCATCTTATGTACATCTTTAGAGCATTACCATCAAGTGTGCCAAATGTCAAATATTTGGCATTTGGCACACCAAACACCAAAAACACACCTTCATGAGGTGTGTAAAATGTCTCAAAAATAAGAACTGGATTATGATTATCTCATCAAGGAGACAAGCCATTTGTTTGCTATAATTTTTTTGAGAGGATCAATAATTTATTTCTGGAAAAATTTCTGCTATGGTATGTTGAACAACATATATATTGCAAGATGAGCTTCATATATCATTAGAAAAAAGCTTTCACGTGCTCAAGTGAATCATTTAAAAGCTTAAGAGAATCATAGTTATAGCAATCTACTAATTTCTATGACTTAGAATTTGGCATTCAAATTCAAATTATAACCTATCAAAACACAAAAATTGTGTAATTGACTCAAAAACAAAAATATTAATATCAGCTAAGGAGGGAAAAAAGAACATAAAGAAAGATAATACCAAAAATCATTAAATTAAACAATTAAAATATAATATTACTTTTGTCATCTAAATTTTTAATAAATTATGATTTAGAATAGGTACCCTCAACCAAACTTGTCTTTTCTCATTTTTATGTAAGTGCGCTGAAATTGACCAAAATGGATCGAATCATCAGACTTATCTTTCATATGATACAACAACCCAACAAATGTCATATAACTAGACACCTCATCCCTTTACCTCCCCCTAACACACGTATCAAGTTCAATATCTACTCCAATACATTTCAGTTTATTAATCATCACACTTAAAACCAATAAACGAGCATCTCTCATTTTCAATGTGAAATTAAATATTTCATTAACTCCTTATCTTTTATATTAACTCATATCTTTATATTTATTTTTTCATATTTATTTATTTTAATTAGATAATATTAAAATACTACAACAAGTAATATGTTTCAATTTTTAGATATATATATATATATATATAGGTTTGTGCATACTTTCCATTAGAAACGTTGTAATGAGGTAGAAGTCACAGTCGTTAATAGAAATATATTTATGTTTGATTTCAAACACGAAGCACCATCCCTAAGTATCAATATGAGCAGATCCAAGATGGAATAGATGATGATTTTAATGTCTAGCAGATCAACGAATTGAAGAGCAGAGACAATAGCTTGTTCGTTTGTGTGTGTGTGTGGTTTTTTTTTTTTTTTAACTTAAAAATTACACTATATATGGAATCTGAGCTCAACCCATAGAAAGTGAAAGTAGAAGAAATTTGACATGGGATTACAAGTCATCACCAAATGCCACTAGGCAAGAGGTTCGTTCATTGGAAAATCTATTTGTTAGAGAAAAAAAAAATCAAACATGCGTTGAGTTGTTGAGTCGGCTGATCAAGTCAGTGAAACTTTAACAGAATTGTTCGGTACTTTTCCAAGTTTTCAATTCACAATGCTTAACGAGGGGACCCACGTGACCATAGTTTTCAATTCACTTCCACTGTTCCACGTATTAGTGGAGGACTAGAGACGATAAAGTAAAGAAAAAAAAATTTTGGTAAATTTCTTTGTAGCTGAATAAAATTATCATAGAATAAAAATTTGTTTGGGATCTGCTTATTTTGCTAAAATTAAAAATGTTTTGCTGAAATTACAATAGATAAAAGTAAATGTTAGTTAAAATAATATTGTGGGACCTATGAATAGTAGCAAAAATAAACTCAATAGTAAAATAAATTAGCAAAAAGTAAGCTAACCAAATAGACACTAAATGTTATAAATTGAAATATTAAAAAAAAAGTTTTTGATTATACAAAATTCACTAGTTAAGTCAGTCATCCAATCCAAAGTTTTTGACAAAATTTTAAGATCTGTAAGAAAAATAGAGCTAATCAAAAAGACCAACCAGGTGAGCCCTGGTAGGAAGTATTCAATACTTGAATAAGTATCAACAATATCATTTGTATATAAATAGTATTTTGTATTTTTTTTTTTACGCGCTTTAGCTAGTGAGCCAGATTGTCTCTTTTATAGGTAAACTTACAATGATTTTGGATACAATATTCCTAAGGGTGTTTTTTACATAAGTGCTTCCACTCTACTAAAGTAAACTTCCTTTTAAACCAATGGCTTGAGTACCGGCCTTTTTTATTTGTGCATTTGGCATTTGCCTAGATTACATTGATTTAATTAATAATTATGCCAAGAGGATGCCTCTCACTTATTTGCTGGGTCCTTGACAATGTGCTAAATGTGTAGCATAAATGTCATAATAAGTTAATTATTTCCATAAACCGATGATTCTAAATAGGCAAAGACAAACTTATAATAAAAGATAAAAGATATATATATATATACATAATATATATTAATAAAAATCTATCCACTAGAGGTATCAGAATGAGTAAATTGAATTATAAAGTAGATAGGATTATTATTATACTTGATTATATATAGGGAGTTTTTTTTTTTTTTTGAATTATATATAGGGAGTTTTTTATATATTCCTAATCCGTATAACCTTATTTTTTGACTTTCCAAGCTAGTTAATAGAGTGAGCCACATAATCCTTTCCTGGATATGGTCCCTTCTGATAATCGTGGCCGCCTATAAATATAGATGCATGTATCTATGACACCTCAATTCCAAAACACCCAAAATATATATATCCTACTCATTTCTCTCAAAGCCAAAGCAAACATGGTACTCTTCTCTCTCATTTTCTTCCTCTTCCTTTCTCTACCTAATTCATCTCTCTCTTCTTTTTCTTTTAATTCATCTACGCCTCTTTGCCTTTCCGACCAAAGCTCTGCTTTGCTCCATTTCAGAAACTCTTTTTCTGTCCGTCATTCTGGTTTATCTAATTTTTTGTGTGATTTATATTCTTATCCTCCGAAGAATTCGTGGAAAATGGGTACAGATTGTTGTGGGTGGGATGGGGTCACCTGTGATACGATGACAGGTCATGTCATCGGTGTCGACCTCAGTTGCAGTGGCCTTCAAGGTCCCATCCATCCCAATACCACCCTTTTCTCTCTTCGCCATCTCCAGAGGCTCAACCTTGCTTACAACCATTTCCATGGCTCCACAATTTCATCTAAGTTTGGTGGCTTTGCAAACATGACGCATCTCAACCTCGCTTTCTCCTTCGTTATTGGCTCCTCCATTGTTGACTACTCCGTTGCTGCCTCCTCCTTTGCTGGTAATGTCCCCTCCGAAATCTCCCACTTATCCAAACTGGTTTCACTTGATCTCTCTGGGAATATTGACATGAGAATAGAAACGCCTAATTTGAAAAGGCTTATTCAAAACCTAACCCATCTAACTGAACTTGTTTTATATGGGATTGATATGTCTTCTGTTTCAACTAATTGTCTCACGAATTTGTCGTCTTCTTTAACATCTCTTCGTCTTAGTGATTGCCAATTGAAAGGGAAATTTCCAGATAATATATTCCACCTCCCAAACCTCCAGATACTCCGTCTAGCTTACAACTACAATCTCACTGGTTCCCTTCCAACGTATAACTGGAGTACTCCTCTCAAGTCCTTGGTTCTCTCTGAAACTGGATTCCTAATTAACTTACCTAATTTAATCAGCAACCTCAAATCCTTAAAACAATTGCTTGTCGGTGGATGCAATTTCATAGGTTCATCGTATCCAACATATCTTTCAAATCTCACACAAATAACTTCTTTGGACCTTTCATATAATAACTTTGGTGGTCAGTGTCCATGGTCCCTCCTAAACAATACAGCACTTACTTACTTAGATCTCTCATACAACAATTTCATAGGGCAACTTCCAGAAGTTATGACAAACTTGACCCAAATTTTCTCTTCAAATAATTCATCTAATAGTCAACTAGTCAACAAGATTCCTTCCAATCTAGAATCTCTTGTCTTATCTGGTAACTTATTGAATGGGACAATACCATCTTGGGTGTATACAATACCATCTTTGTTTTACTTACAGCTTGATCATAACCAATTCACTGGGCATATTGGTGAATTCCAGCATAACTCGTTAATTTCTCTAAATGTTTCCTTCAATAATTTTAGTGGCAATTTGGAGTCAAAAATATTCTCAAAGCTCAAAAGTCTTCAATTTCTTGATATGTCAAATAATCCTCACCTATCACTACACTCCTTCACATCTGCCACCAATATTTTGTCCAAAATTTACTCATTACATTTGTCTTCTTCCAACATAACTGAAATTCCACAGTTTTTACGAACTGCAGAATATATAGAACACTTAGACCTTTCCAACAACCATATCAAAGGCAATATTCCATCCTGGGTAATGGAGGTGGGGAAGGATTCATTGTATTACTTTTCAATCTCAAGAAATAATTTAACTGGGCACATCCCTTCTTTGATTTGCAATCTCAATTCCCTCAGATTCCTTGATTTCTCTTATAATCACTTGAATAACATGATTCCTCCATGTTTGGGAAAGTTCAGTGATAATCTCAAAGACTTGAATTTACAAAGTAACAATCTTAATGGCACTATCCCAACAACATTTGCAAAGGGATGTCAATTAAGAAGTCTGAAACTCAATGGCAACCAATTGGAAGGGGCATTGCCACAATCATTGGTCCATTGTAGAAATTTGGAACTTCTGGATTTTGGTAACAACAAGATTAATGGCACCTTTCCTTGTTGGTTGGAAACTCTTCCAGAGTTGCGTGTTCTTATCTTGCGATCAAACAACTTTCATGGTGCCATAGGCAATTCCAAGTCCAAATTCCTGTTCCCTAATTTGCGAATCATAGATCTCTCTCACAACGAGTTCCATGGTCTTTTGCCAACAAAATTTTTCATGTATTTAAAAGCCATGATGAATGCGAATTCAGATAAAGGTGAATTCAAATATATGGGTGATAGTTATTATCAAGATTCTGTGATAGTGGTGATGAAAGGGTATTTCATATATTTGGTGAAAATCCAAAGTTTATTCATAACCATTGATTTCTCCAACAATAATTTCAACGGAGAAATTCCAAAGGTAATTGGAGAGCTTCGATCATTGAAGGGGCTTAATTTTTCACACAATAATCTTATAGGTTGTATGCCTCAATCGTTGGGAAATTTAACCAATCTTGAATGGTTAGATCTCTCCTCAAACAAGCTCACAGGTGAAATTCCTATACAATTGGTAGATCTCACAATGCTAGCATTTTTAAACCTATCAGAAAATTATCTTTTTGGACATATACCCCAAGGTAAACAGTTCAATACCTTTATGAATGATTCTTACTATGGGAACCTTGGGTTATGTGGATTTCCAATGACAAAAGCTTGTGGCAATGATGAGGGACAACAACAATCGCCATCATCAACCATTCAAGAAGATGATATCGAATTTGAAAATGGGTTTCATTGGAAAGTTGTATTATTGGGGTATGGTTGTGGATTCATGTTTGGATTGGGTTTGGGTTATCTTGTGTTCTCAAGTGGAAAACCGAAATGGCTAGTGAATATTGTTTATGGAGGAAGACATAACAAGTTACGAAGATCCTAAAAGAATACTCGTGGACGAACTCATTGAAGAAGAATTTAGTGGATACAAATACTGATTCTAGGTATATTTTTATATACTAATATATTCGAAAATATCTATTTCATAATTTTTCGCTTCCTTAAAACTGTCTTTATATTGGTAAGAAGATTCTTCATTTTTAATTTCCTTTATGCTAGTTTGGAATGGTTGTACTTGTGTTAATGTGAGGCTTATTACTAGTGTTACTGGGTGCATAAGCTTCTATGCTTCCTTTAAAAAAAAAAAAAACCTTTTATGATTAAGGTATAGTCATACCAGAGAGTATATAGGCCACTACTATGTAACCACCACATTTTAATGCTTTATTTATGTCAGACTTCATTTAATGACCCTGTTTTATGCTCTAGTGTGAGAAGAAATTTCTCTGCTCCATTGCAATTCTAAATACATCTTGTGGTCAGGGTATTTTTTTTTTAAAAGGGGCAACTTCACAGCTTAGTTGTAGCTTCAAATAATCGGGTTATATTCTATTACATATTTCAATTATTATTATTATTACAACCTTGTAATATTACCTTCCTTTTATAGATTAAAGATCTTGTTGGTTGGATTGAATGAAGAGTGGTTATTTATTTATTTATTTATTGAAGAGCAGTGTTAATTACCCTAGTGCTACCTAGGATGCTTGGAGGAGTAGACTAATTTCCTCTATATTTTCAATTAGATAAGATTCTAAAGTCACATATTGATTGTGGGGAAAGCTTAGAAACTTAATGAGTTGAATATATGTTCCTACTGATTTTTGCTGTATTGGTTTCCACAAATTGTTACATACACCTTAACTAGTTGTTTCAAGAACTTTTTTGTTATGGTTTTTCAGGTTTAACATTTCAAAAAATTCAAAAAGAAAAATGAAATACTTATCTTATTCCAAATTCTGTTAAACTAACAATAAAGAACTACTCTTAGTAATTCTTTTTGTTGGAGTGCTCTTATGTACAGGCTGGTGGCCCTTTCTATCTCTCTAACATGATGGAGGGACAGCAATCATTCATAATTTAGATCATTGGCTGACAATCCAAGACCAGATGATGATAAAAAATTGTATGTTCTTATTTTTGGTGTCTAATTTCTTGCCATTTATTTTTAGGTACTAATTTGTTGGTCTTAATTTTTTGTGGGATTTTCTTGATCAGGGCTGTGGTGCTTCGGTCCTTTTTGATGACAACAATTGTAATAAAAACCATTTCAGACCTTGAGGGTTTTGAATAAGATTGATTTCATCAAGGAGTAGCTTGAAAAGGCTTGTCCAGGGGTAGTTTCATGTGTTAATATTGTTTCTATTGCCACAAGAGATTGGCATTATGCTGGTCTGTTCTTGATCCTTGATCTTCCTATTCTCTTTCCCTCTTTAAAGATATTTTTATTAATATCCAGAGTCCTTTAGCAACACTTTAAGGTTTAGGATTTGATGATTGTTTTGTGGACAATGATTCTTGAATGAAACTTGGGTAAAATGTAAGAAACAGACTGCAAAAGAGTTGGTACCCCTTTACATTTTTTTTATGTCGTTAGGAGTCTATAAAGTACATATTAGTTGTGGGGAAAGATTAGAAAGTTAATGAATTGAGAATGTGTTCCTAGTGAATTTTTCCGTTTTGGTTTCCACAAATTGTTAGTCACCTTTAATTAGCCAACTATTTGTTTCAGGCACTTTTTGATTATGGTTTTTCAGGTCGAAAACTTCAAAAAATTCAAAAAAAAAAAAAAAGGAAAAGAAGAAGAAAAAGAAAGAAAGAAAAGAGAAATACTTTTCTTATTCCAAATTCTGTTAAAACTGAGAGTAAATAATAGCTCTTGGGAAGTCTGATGATGTGCTTGGGCCCAAATGCAGTTAGCTGGCCACCTTTCATTGCATGTGCAGCAGCTGGATGTTTTTTATGAAATAAAGACAAAATTTTTGTTGCATATTTGTTTTTGCCTTGATTTCTCATTTCTTTTTCTTCTTAGGAATTTAGCTGGAACATGCTTGTAAACTATTGTGTTGTATGATAGCCACATAGTATCATTGGGTCCTAGAGGGATTTAATTTTTTTGAATTAGTAATAGTGTGAAAAAAAGATTCATATACTTTGGAAATTTTATGGGAACACAAAGGTAACATTTTAAATTTGCATTTTACAATATTTTTCTGTTTTGTAGCAATCAGAGAGAAATTTGTCTTAGTATAAATGTTTTTACTACTTTTCTGGGTTTGAAGCAAGGGAACCCAAAACTGACCAACTAGTTGTTTCAGGCACTTTTTAGTTAAGGTTTTTCAATTCTAAAATGTCAAAAATTAAAAAATAAATAAATTGAAATACTTTTCTTATTCTAATTTCTGTTAAAACTGACAATCAAGAACAGCTCTATATTGATAACTCTTTTTATTGGAGTTCTCTGATGTAAACTACTATACATGACATCACAGGCTAGACAGCATTCTTTCATATTTCAACAGGCAACTAATCTTAGGCGTCTTGGCCTCTTTGATCATCTGAGGGTGCACAGAAAACTAGGAAGATTGGCTATGAATTCATACAGAAACACCTCTCTGACTTCAAGGGGACAGCCACCAGACCCAACTACAACTCCTGATTTCCTTGCTGAGATGAGAATGAGGTGCCAAGACAGTAATAGGACCACCACTTAGCCTTCTTCTTCATCCATGGCTTCATTGGAAATTAGTGAATCTGCAATGGGGGGTGTCATATTTGCAGGCATTGTCATCTTCAATATCATCTGGGGCAGATTTTGGCACTCACTACTATCAGAGCTTTTTAAGGGGAGAGAACTCCTTTTTGCCAATCAGCAATTGATGGCTAATGAGGAGTCCTCAAGATTGGTAAGGGCTTCTGCTTCAAATGGCTGATTAATCTTTCGAATGGACTTTGCTCAGGTGATGTTGAAGATGTCAGGTCTTAATGTTCTGACTAGATCTCAAGGTCTGGTCCGACGAAACTACTCCTTGGCCTTGGTCAGTTTCTAAGTGTCAGTCTGGCCATAATGACCTCTTGAGATCTCTGTTCTTTCATATTAGTTTTTCATATGTTCTATGTTTGATTGTAGAGCTGTGACTTCTAAATTTCTTGTCTGTGCTAATTTTTGAGTCTATATACAAAGGCAATGGCATAGAGTGTAGAGTCTGTAGACATTAGTTGATGCTTTTGGTTGGTATGTCTGTGTTTTAGTTGGTATGGCATAGAGTGTAGACATTAGTTGAAGCAGCTCAAAGATACTGCTGGGAAAGGCTGGTATGTTTGTGTCTTAACGAAGAGTTTCTATTTTAGCTTTTCATTATATTTTCTTATGCCTGATTGGTTGCTAAGAAAAGGAAAGAAAGGAAAGCTTTGAATTTTATAAACTTTAATGCTTTTGTTTTCAAGTCAATCACTAACTCTCTCCTCAAATAGTCTTAGGTGTAAATGGGTGGAGGAATTTTGGTTTTTTTGGGTCTCAACTAATAAGATTTGTTCTTTCTTTCTTTTTTCTTTCTTTTTTTTTTTTCTTTTTTTTTTTGCCCTGTTAACAATGATTACATTCTTTTTTTGGTAAAATGTACATAGGTTTGACTTGCCTGCACAAACCATCATCCTAGAGATTCAAAAAGATTTGCGTTTACTGAAGTGTGGTGAACTCTTTTTTTTTCCTTGTAATTTGTTTCCACGGCACTACTTTTCAATTATGCTCAAATGATTCTCTGTAACATTTTAATTGCTTCATTGTTTTTATCCAAAAAAAAATTGTTTCATTTTTGAGAATTTGCGTAGTGTTTCAACTTTCAACTTGTGTGCTTTAGGGAATGTGCAATTAAGCAACTTGAGTCACTGACTCACTGTCATGCAGAAATGGAATTAGGGAAATTATTTAAATGCCTCTTTGTAAATTAAGGTTATAGCTTAAAGTATAATTAAATCTTACTCTTCTACTTAAGAGATTGTTTGACTTTAGATAACTAACAAACTGGAAAAATAGAAATGAAGTAGATGGTAGGGGACTTCCTATTGATGCATTTAATATGTTCTATAATATATATGCAGTCATTAGCCTTTGACTGGATCCATGTTTGGCATTCGAAAATTCTTTTCTATGTAGGGAATGTAAAATTTGAGTCTAGATGGGTAAAATACCAAATTGAAACTGAAATCTGGTTGATTTTCCACAAGTTGAACTGGAATTGATAATATTTCTGCCAATGACGCTGACAGGGTTGCTGATCTTCTTCATGCCTTGTGTAACTTGTAAGCAGCATCCTTACGCCTTCTGTAACTTGTAACCAGCATCCTTTACCCTGCACCATACAAAGATGATTTTCCAGGGATATAAATGATATCTGTTAGTCATATACTGCCAGTTAGTTTTCTTATAAAATGGCATTGGCATACTCAAGTATAAAAGTTGGGCTGGACTTGAAGTAATTATGATGGTAGTATCCTGGAATCTTTGATTTGTTGCTTTTTCTGGGATATTTATAGTTTCAATTTCAAAATGTTGATTCAGCATCTCAACTTCACTCAAAAAGCTTTGTTTGCATCATATTGACCTGAATGCACATGATTCTAGTTGTTTACATGAAATTCATATCAAGAAGCCATCAAAACATATCGTAATTTAAGACATGCTTTAAATTATGATGGGCTCTTACTTTGACCAAAGTGAGCATTCTCTTATCATAACATGTTCCAGATATAGGACTAGACCTAATTCATTTCAGGATTTTTGGAGTTGAACAAGTCGCACTCAAACAATCTCCCGTTTATTTTTGAATTGTTTTGGAACTCATTTAGACTTTGTAATTATATATCTATCTAAATGATGGAAAGTTATTAAATACTACTTTAGTAATAATCTCTTCTGTCACATGAATGATGGAGCCTATTGTGAATTTAATTCGTGGGACCTATTATGATGTATCAAGAAAATAAATTTCTATGTACTAAATAATTACAATTAAATACTCATATATAAGAACTTAATGTCAAGCTTCCTTTTTTTTTATTTATTATTATTATTATTATGGGGGGGAACGGGTGATAAGGTATTGTGAAGCTTGCATATGCATGTACTGGTTTTGGGTTTATCAAGATAATAGGACACTTGCTAATCGACTTTGATGGTTCATTTGCTTGCTCAGAGTTTAGATTATATAACTTAGGTAGGTTATTATTGATTTCTGAATTCTTGCCCGTGTTCATAATTACAGTTGAGAAGTGCCATTGATCTGAAGAGGCATTACAAGAAGGGTGATTCAAAATCCAAAACATTGCCAAGTATTTCCTGGTAAGTCTATTTGTAATTTCTAGACTAATAGTATAGTATGTGATATCTTGGAGTTGTAACTAGGACTGTGTATATTCTCTTTTGGGTGGTATACATTTTGTTATTTAGGCTTGGCTAATTCATACACCATTTGGTCTTTTGGCAATTAGATTGGGACGGTGATAGGGTTAGCATCAAGCTTCTTCACAGGTAGACTAACAAGGAAGGAGAGAACAAGAATAATTGCAACTGAGTTGTTATTTGATTGTACCCTTGCTAATTACAGGTGAGATATGCAACTCTTTCTTGTGTTTGGGTGGAAAACCATATGACCATATCACAACATTATGTGTTGAGTTTAAAGGGTAAAAGGAATGTGGTGTTGTTGTCATTCGTAAAACTTTGTTCTTTTGCCTATATAGAATAGATGGTTAAGATGAATTCAGCTAATTGTTGTCTTAAATGCCATAAAAGCATGCATATCTCAGTTGTAATTTTCAAATGGACTTAAAAAGGAACTTCAGAGTTTAATCAAACATAATTTGTTAGAAAAGAGCTATGATTTGAAGCATGGTCATCATACATAACAAAAATATAAAAACTTGAGAGAGCATATACTATTATATGGGGCAAGAGGGGGCAGGGGGGCACCAGAAAGATGACCTTGTTGTTTATGATTTGTATTTCTAGAAATTATTTCTAGCAAAAACTCCCATCTTGACTCACCCCCTTATAAGCAAAAGCTAATTTGGAGTCCTCTATTGTGCACCATACACATTTCCATTGCTACATTTAACCAAATCGGAATGATTTTGATTATATTTTAGGAAGTTGTTCCTCTGTCCTTGATTATGTGAAGAGCCCAATTATTTTTATGATTATCCGTGTTTGTATTTGATTTAATTCCTTTGGGATAGCCAGAATCTCTCTATGAAATAAAGCTTTAATTTCAGTTTTTAATGTATCTTGTTTTGTTTTCCTTTTCATGTGGAAACCATTTTTAGGAAGCGCAAGTTTCGAGATATAGAAGAAAAGAATCAAGCAGGGGGAAATGAGAAATGGAAGATAAAAGGTCAGCAGTCGCAGAAGCGTGCAAAGAAAAAAAGGCATTGAAATATCTTCACCATTTTTTATCATATATTTCGACATTTATAGATCTAATTGGATAGAGTATAGTATCAAGATCAACCAAAAGAAATATTTGATGAACTATGATACTTTCACCAAGTGACATGAGAAACAGAATCCACTGAACTGATCTATAATTCATAGCTATATTTGCACGTGCCGTTTCTCTATGATGTTGGCTCCTTCCCATAGTTTTCATTATAGAGTTGATCATTATTGTTGTAATGTATAAACGCATGCGCCAGGAAATAATATTTATTGATGGGAATTTTGGTTATTATTAATCAGAACAAAGATCTTACTGGTTGATCGCTTCAAGAGTAGAGTTAAAAGTTCTTTTTATTTCACATTTATTTTCAGAACAAAGCTTGTTACCCCGATGAACTTATAAATTGACTAAATCGCTGAGCGCTTAGTACAAATAGCAATAGGCCAACACAAAAACTTGTAGCCAACTTCACCTAGGAAGCAAAGTAGACCCAAGATTAATCATTCTTCTTTGAATTATGGTGTTTTTGAACACACTCGTTTCAATTATTTCAAATTATTTGAACGTAGACTAAATACATTTTCCACATTTTGAAGAGTATACATCATAATAACATAGAGCTTATTTTTCCAGGGAGAAACAAAACAGAACATGCATCTATTGCCTTTAAAATTAAGCGACAAATATTTTGTGTCAATAATAGAGTTGTTCGAATGGTAAGAAGAAGCACTGTTTGGAATGCAGTCATTATTTCTTAGATTGAATTTAATTATTATGCGAGGATTTTTTTTTCTAAATAATTTATTATGAGGGGCTTTTAAAGGGAAACTCATACCAGCTACTGCAAATACTCTAGTTTTTTTTTTTTTTTTTTAAGGGCAAATACTCTAGTTCAATTAGGCTTTTTTTTTACCCCCTCTTTCTTACGAAGGACCCTTGTTTGTTGAAGGACCCTGGGAAGTTTGATGATGTGCTTAAGCCCGGATGCCATTGTTTGCCTTGGATTTTGGTACAACAGTTATCTGGCCGCCTTTCATTACGTGTGCAGCAGTTGGATGTTTGATGTGAAACAAAGACAAAAGGTTTGTTGCAATTTTTTTTTTTTTTTTGCCTTAATTTCTCATTTCTTTTTCTTCTTAGGAATTTAGCTGGAATATGCTTGAAAACTGTTGTTTTGTATGATAGCCACGTAGTATCATTGGGTCTTAGATGGATTTAATTTTTTTGAATTAGTAATAGTGTGAAAAAAAGAATCTTATACTTTGGAGATTATATGGGAAGACAAAGGTAACATTTTAAATTTGCAATTTACAATAATATTTCTGTTCTGTAGCAATCAGATAGATTAAAACAATCAATTTGATTGTATAAATACCATTTCTTCCTTTTTGGGTTTGAAGCAAGGGAACCCAAAACTGATTGGAAAGAATTAGTATCATACAGATTTGCAAGAAATGTTTGTCTGAAGATGTGTCTTGCTTAACTGTTGTCAAATCATGAGTGACTGCCGAATTGTTCTGGAACTTTTTATTTTGATTTTTTGAGTTAAAAGCAGTAAAGCACGAATATTTTAGGCTAAGCACTATCATTTTGTTTTAAACTATTTTATATGCTTAAAAGGCATGATCCTTCAGTGGCTTCTGATCTATATATTTATATATTTTTTCAGGACAATGTGTTTGTTACTGTTGTTACTTCTATTCAATACTGGGCATTGTCAGACAAAGCTGCTGATGCTTTCTACAAACTCAGCAACACCAGAGCACAGATCCAATCCCATGTCTTTGATGGTATGGATGTGTAAATGGACCTTGAAGTTGAAAGTCACTATGTTAGTCTTAATAATGAAATTAAAAGAGTCATGCCTTCACTATTACTTAAGGTCCCATGGGTCCGTATTTGTTAGGAAAATAATTAAATTCTGAGAAATCTAGGCTTTTCTAACTTGATATTGGCTTTTGAAGTTTATGCTAAGAAGTATGGACTTCTTCTCTAGCTTGATGTTGATTTTTTGAAGTTTATGTTAAAACAATTGAAATTTCTATTCTTAGTGAAACAACTATATAGGATAATTATTTAATTTTTTTAATGTTCTTTATGATTTGCTTAAAGGATCATGATTAACTATGTATATGATATGCTTTGCAAAAGTGACTATATTAACAATAATGTTCATGTGGAGAGGACCATGGAGGTAATGTATCCAATGTGAATAATATGAGGACAAATGGTGGGTAGTGACAGAAAAAGAGAGAAGAAAAAAAAAATTCTTATAGTAGTTATGAAATTTTGTGCGCAAAATAATGTCTTTGAGGTTGGGGAAAGTTTTTAGTCACTATCAATGCATATACTTGTTATGTCATAATTTCCATTGGAGACAATTTTACCTATTTGTATATCGTTTGGAGAGACTAACAAGCTTATATCCCCATTCTTCTAGTTAATAGAGCAAGTGTTCCTAAGTTGGTGCAGGATTCTATTTTTGAACAAAAGAATTAGATTACGAAAGCTGTGGAAGAGGAACACGAAAGGGTATTTCTTTGTCTACTAATCTAGTTTAGTATTAGTCAAGTTACAAGGTAAATCTGTTTCTTTTTAATATCTTTGAATTTTTAATGTTAGCTTGTGACTTTGAGATTGTTCAAATGCTTGTTGTGGACACTGAAGCTAATGAATATGTGAAGAGGGCTGTGAGCAAGATAAATGCCAGTAAGTGTCATTTTGAATTGAACATTCTTTCTTGACTCTCTTTGTGGGTAAATTTGGCTTCTGTTTCCCCGAATACTAATTAACCTGTCATTGACCTTTTACATGTGATGAACAGCTGCAAGAATGAAGGTGGTGGCTAACGACAAGAGGCTAAAGTAAAAAAAAATATTGCCAATAAAACATGCCAAGGGAGCTGCTGAATCTAAATATCTGGCTGGGCTTGGTAAGCATGCCAGTGTCAGGCCATTGTAGTTGGGCTGAGGGACAATGTGCTTTCTTTCTATGTGAGTTTACTTGGAACTATGTCAAAGGATATCATGGACATGGTTATGGTGACTCAATATTTCGTCACATTGAAAGAAATTGGCACATTGTCAGAGTACAACTCTATTTTCGTCACACACAAACCAAGAGCTGTGAAAGACATTGCTTCACAGATTAGAGATGGCCTCGTTCAAGCAAATACCACTCAAAATTAGTGACTTTATCCTAGCATACATGTTGCACGAGTGGCTTTTCTAATGGTATATGAAATAATTGGTGCTAGTATCTAGGATTTGTGACATTTATTCTTCTCCTTGTTTACGTTCTGAATTAATTACTTGAGTGAAGGTTGGAGTTAGGGATTGTCTTGCAAGTTGCAACTAAGCGGTGTCGTGTGTATACATGGTGTTGAACTTGGCCATAGTATTGGCTATATTCTTTTTTATAGTATGAAATGGTATTGATTTGGGTAATTTTGCGGTATCCTCTGGTGTTACAAGCTATTTAGTAACAGCTGTGAATGGTTCCCTTTGGTGGGTTTGCTTTGAGAACAGACCAAAACCTTAGCTGGTCTTGGTTTTTGAGAATAGACCAATGGACAACAATCGTACTAGCCATGGAAGTAGAGAAATTCTCCTGTATCTTATCAAGCCTTGGTTCAAGCTCAATGTTATTGTTAAAGTTTACTTCCCCATAAGTTATTTTCATAATTTGGTCAATTAACATATTGGTGCCCAATCTAGAGAATCTAATGACAACCAGTCTTACCTTCAAGATATATTATCCCAATTAAGGTTTGAAATATTAGTTAATGGGACTAGCATATTGCATGTCGTGTGTGTCGTGTGTATACATGGTGTTGAACTTGGCCATAGTATTGGCTATATTCTTTTTTATAGTATGAAATGGTATTGATTTGGGTAATTTTGCGGTATCCTCTGGTGTTACATGCTATTTAGTAACAGCTGTGAATGGTTCCCTTTGGTGGGTTTGCTTTGAGAACAGACCAAAACCTTTGCTGGTCTTGGTTTTTGAGAATAGACCAATGGACAACAATCGTACTAGCCATGGAAGTAGAGAAATTCTCTTGTATCTTATCAAGCCTTGGTTCAAGCTCAATGTTATTGTTAAAGTTTACTTCCCCATTAGTTATTTTCATAATTTGGTCAATTAACATATTGGTGCCCAATCTAGAGAATCTAATGACAACCAGTCTTACCTTCAAGATATATTATCCCAATTAAGGTTTGAAATATTAGTTAATGGGACTAGCATATTGCATGTTGTGTGTGTCGTGTGTATACATGGTGTTGAACTTGGCCATAGTATTGGCTATATTCTTTTTTATAGTATGAAATGGTATTGATTTGGGTAATTTTGCGGTATCCTCTGGTGTTACATGCTATTTAGTAACAGCTGTGAATGGTTCCCTTTGGTGGGTTTGCTTTGAGAACAGACCAAAACCTTTGCTGGTCTTGGTTTTTGAGAATAGACCAATGGACAACAATCGTACTAGCCAT
Source organism: Lithocarpus polystachyus (assembly GCA_033629205.1). Taxonomy (NCBI): domain Eukaryota; kingdom Viridiplantae; phylum Streptophyta; class Magnoliopsida; order Fagales; family Fagaceae; genus Lithocarpus; species Lithocarpus polystachyus. The sequence goes on along the minus strand of CM066165.1, from coordinate 87,253,010 downwards.
GGAAGTAGAGAAATTCTCCTGTATCTTATCAAGCCTTGGTTCAAGCTCAATGTTATTGTTAAAGTTTACTTCCCCATTAGTTATTTTCATAATTTGGTCAGTTAACATATTTGTGCCCAATCTAGAGAATCTAATGACAACCAGTCTTACCTTCAAGATATATTATCCCAATTAAGGTTTGAAATATTAGTTAATGGGACTAGCATATTGCATGTCGTGTGTAGTTTTTCACCTATATGGCTATAACACCCCATTTGGTGATTACCTCGACTCCAGACCATGCGCTAGAGATGATCTTTAAAGCAACCTATAACAAAGTCAACAATCAAAATCAATGATCACTCCCAAGAAGTGGGAAAAAAAGGGAACTAAAAAACTAACAGCACAGACATTGATTTACTTACTAAAGAAATTATGATAAAACTATTGTCCCTTTCTATCAACAATACTAAGAATCAAACTCAAAACCCACCCCAAAATGGATGTCTTTTGCACTTAGGTGGCAATTGGGAGAAGAGGTTCCATTTGAGCCAAATCTCCTTGGCTTCAAGCACAAAAAAATTAAAGAACAAATAGAACCATATCTGATCATTTTGATGCAACAAACGTCCTAGCCAATTTTGTTTTGTTACTTCTTTTTTAATTATGTTTAAGCTCTCCCAATGGAACAGATCCTCTCCATTTTATGTTCTGAAGCAAATTATTATGGACTTTTCAAGGACACTTGTTAGCATTTACTAACTTATCAAAGGGAGAAAAGAGATTATGACCTCCTTACCACTTACCAGAGCACCTTGAAGATTTCTTATTATCTTGTCTAGAAAAATTTGGCCTTTCTTTTTCCTCTTTTCAATGAAGGAGCTATCTTTTTTAAAATCTTTCTTAAAATGAAAAGTTTACGAAGTAAACAACACACTTCAACCAAATAAAATAAATAAATAAATATTTTAGTCCCAAGGTATGATGAAACTATTGCAAAGATCAATTCACTTATGTTTGTAATAGAAATTCACTTGTTAAAACTCTTGAACATCAATGTTCTTTTCAAATTCAATATTTATTTTGAGCATAAAATAGGTTAAGCTCATTATGAATTTTATGAATTTGGTAAGTTGCTGCGCACTTAGCACAATCATTGTAGGCCAAGACAACAAGCATGTAGAAAAGTTTTTTTTTTTTTTTTTTTTACCCCTCAAAAAAAAAAAAAAAAAAAAAAACTTTGATACATGACCACAAACATGGAAAAATAAAGGAAAGATAACGTGATTTTCAAAACCACTAGTTTCATGTCTAAATTTTATTTTGAGAAATGTTTAATGTCTAACTTACTAATAACAAAACACACACAAAAGATGGAAAAGACATAAAGGATGTTTTACCAAAAATGAACAAAAGAATGATTAGTTTGATTAATCACATGAAAATTTGAAATAGGTGGATAAGGCGTATCTTTCCTCTGCATATAGTAAACTTTAGCTAAAAGATACTAAGAGCTGGGTTTATATATGCAAATCCAAAAAGGCATTCCCAAACGCGTCATGAATCCCAACAAAACTACTATAGGTTGGATATAACAGAGTTCTTTCTTTTAGATTGAGCCAATTTGAAATGTGGACATACTTAGAATATTCCAAATGTTAGGAACATCAGTATATGACAATTCAGCATCTCCTTCAACATCTCCTGATAGTCTGCAACTTAACACAATCAAAATCAAGTCACTCCATAAACCATTATTATGAAAAACCTTCAAGTTTGTACACACGTTGGTGCTTGCCTGGTGCTGTAACCAATGTCAGCTTATTATTGTACTCCTTAACACGAATTTCAGAAATCAATTTACGCAAGAAACCCAATGGAACATAAGTTATAAGAGACAAATGCCCTTCACACTTTATGTCTACCATCACAAAATTAAAGATAACCAAGAAATGAACAAGTTGTTCTACCTTTTACCTCAAAAAAGAATTGAACAAGTTGTTATTTGTTGAAGAAGAAGACCAGTACCAGAGTATCAGGAAAACGACACCGTAAGAGACAACACGTGCAGTCAATAACACATGTGATCACTTACTCAAACGGTGCGTTTATCAAACTAAGAATTCATAACGCTGTCAAACAGTGCGTTGCATCTCCAGTAGTAAGATGACGGTTAAATGGATTGAAAATCAATTATGGCACGTGTAGAGAGCAGTTATGGCACGAGTCAGTTTGTTATGACTCAGAGCATCTGCGCGGGAATTTCTGTTGAAGCTGTTAGAATCTTCTAGAGATTATCTATTTGTAAATCCTGTGTATGTATAGATGTATGATGTATAATTCAGTTAGTTGAGCAATTATATCCTTTTAGTTTTCTCTCAAATCTCTCTCTTTGTTTATGTGAGTTTGTTCTAGAAGATTCAATTATTTGCTTGTGGTTACTTGCAAAAGCCAAGCTTTTCTTCACTATTAAACATAGACCTACAAGTCTAAGAAGTCCTGCAAGAGCCTTGTGGGGGTAAGGGGTCTAATTTTATCTAATAGTATGTTGTTCACAAAAACAATGAAAGTCCAAGAGCCTTAGGGCTCAATTGCACTACCCAGTTCTAATTTTATCTGATAATATGTTTTTTTTTTTTTTAAATTATTCATAATCTATGTAAGGTTGAATTTTATCAACCATTGTGTTGGCTTTATTCCGTGCCAATTTGCTTGTATTTTCAGCATTTAGAAACCCTGTATTTAGATGGGAATCATGTAAGGGTAGTGTGTGAGAGAGTGTGAAGATTTGCTCAAGACTGTGCTGCAAAACAGAGACTCGCGACTGGACCTCGCTGGTGTCTCGCGACTGGCAAGCCGCCAGATATTGAACACGAGAGAAGCGTGCAGAGGAGAACTCGCGACTGGATCTCGCGAGTGGCTCGCGACTGAAAGCTGCCAGAATATGAACCGTTGTGCCAGCTGTCACACTACAGGACAAAAATTCCATCTGGCCTTTCAGTTTGTTCGCGACTTGAACTCGCGACTCAGTCAAGCCGCCAGCCTACTCTGTTGTGAAAAAATCTGTCTCTTCGCATTCCAAATACCCACTAGTATATATACCCCTTATACCCACGAAATGTAGAGAGCTTTCCAGAGAGAATTTTGAGAGAGAAACCCTAGAGAAAAACAAGATTGACTCATCCACAATCTTTGCCTTGTGACTCTTCAAATTCCTCTACTCTCTTCATTTCCATTGTAGATCCTTGAGAGGTACTTTAGCCAAAACCTTTTCTCACCATACCCACAACTGTGAGAAGGCTCTTTGGTGTTTTGGAAAGCAGTTAGGAAGGAACCAATTCATATTGGTAGATGCTATGGACTAGTAGCGGGATCTGGGAAGCTAAAGAAGAAATAGGTTCGGCGTAACCTCGTTAGAGCAAGAAGCTTGGAGGGCTTAGGTACACTGGGTAGATTAGGCTTAGAGGGTCTATTGCTGTCCTTGTATCCCAACTACATTTTTTAGTGGATCATTTGACCGCTTGGAGGGCGACGGAGAGGTTTTTCGCCGAGATCTTCAGTTTCCTCTTCGATAACACATCGAGTGTTGTCCTTGTGTTTGCATCTCTCTTCCCTTTATCTTTGTCATTTAATTTCTGTTGTGGATGTAATTTTATTTGACTTAGATTGTTTATCAATTCGGTTTTAAGTTTTTGTTCATTTTTCGCACGTTCATCATTTGATATAAAGCTTGAATTGATAATTTGTAATTTGGGGGTCTAAACATTCATAGTGTTTTACACGCTATTTGAACTTTCAATCTACACACACGAGTGATCTTTGGACCCACAAAGTTGTCCACCACCATATAAGCCTTACAAGGGAAACGGTGCCTTTTTGAGGTAAACCTTATTGGCAAAACCATAAAGATTATTAAAAAAAAAATTAAAAAACAGAAAAGGAAAATGCCTGGGGTTAGTGATTTGAAATTTAGGTCAAGATTTAGGTACAATACTTAGGTGCTGCTCCTTAGGTTCCCCTCTTAAGATTTTGCCATGTGGCTAAATCCTAAGAGGGGAACCTAAGGAACAGCACCTAAGGTACTATACCTAAGTTTTATCCTTAAATTTAGACCCTATTTGTTTTAGGTAAAATATATTCCATATTTTCTGATGTTTGGTGAGACTAAAAAAGTCAATCAATAGAAAACATTTTCTATGGTGAACGAAAGGTGGAAAATTGTTTTGCAATTGTAAAAAGAGTTAAACGTTTTCCAAGAAAAGCCTTGTCTTCTTTGAGACAATCTGTGTATGTTCAGCAGAAACTCTATTAAAAGTAGAAATCATATTTAATTTCAATTTTATTTTACTTAAAGAATCTTGAAAAGGGTTATGCAGCTCTATTTGGTAAATAAGAGTGATTGAATGGGATGTCAATAGAAAAGGAATATAAGAGCTACTATCTATAAGCTTTCTCTTTCTTCTCTTCTCTTCTCTCTCTCTCTCTCTCTCTCTCTCTCTCTCTCTCTCTCTCTCTCTCTCTCTCTCTCTCTCTCTCTCTCTGTTTTGAATCTCACTGGGTTTCCATGTTTTGTTGTGAATCTCTCTCTTTTCTAAGTTTTCTTTGTGTTTTTTTTTTTTTTTTTTGATTGCATTTTAAAAAAAAATTGTTATCAAATCTACTAAATCTGGGTTTTTCTAAAATATAAGTTATTTGATTTCGGTCCTAGGCCTTAGGACCAAAGTAGACCAAATGGAACGATTAGACCAAAATAGACTAAATTTGATCGAATTGATTGATTAGATCCAAATGGACTTAAGTAGTCCGATTACGCCCTAATAAAACTAATCTCCAATAATTCTCCAACTGTCGGGCCTTTAGCCAAGTCCACCTTAGTTCAAAATTCTAAAGACTATAACTCTCTCCAAGTCTTTGCATGTTTCAAACAATTTCAAAGAATTGGTGAAAACCCACGCAAATTGAAATTGAATGAATGAATAATTTAGAGGACGTACTCATGTAACATGCAATTTAACTTTAATGGTCATAAATAAATGAATTGTTTTTGGCCTTTCAAACCAATCATTGTTATTGAATTCATATTTTGAAAATTCCAAGTTAGATTACATGTTTTTATAGTTTTATATATTCTTAACATACATACTAATTTTTATGTCAATTAAATGTATTTACCATTCAATCCATAAACTCAAATTTTATATTTATATTTTTTATAATTATTTTAAGATTATTTTAAATTACAAAGATTTGAATTTAAAAAATTGATTAATGACATAATTGTTAATCTTTGATTACTTTGAAATTTTACAAGTATGGCGCCTATACAAAAAATAATGTAATTCAACGATGAATTTTTCAAAATTTACTTCAAGTTAAAAAAAAATATTGTGTGTTGTACTTGTAATCCGTATATATATTTGAAGAAAACGAAACAGATGATATAAAAGTTAAAACTGACCCGAAAAGGCGAAAACGTTCAGTCTAGCATGGTTAATAGAGGAGACCCGGATAAGGATAGCCTGATTGCTACGCCTACACATCCAGATTGCAACTCTGCAATCAGCATCAAGCAATTATTATACATACAATCCAAAATTCCAAGACTTCAGCTTTCCAAAGTCTTTGGGAGTTCCAAACAATAATGACCAAGGACTTGTTAAACGTTAACAGTAACTGTACTTGTCTAAACCACACGTTCTCAAGGTTCATTGAATCTTTTAGTAAGAATAGTCTTTTTTTGTTTTCTCCCATACAAATTGATGGTAGATATCTTTCATTCAACCACCGTGTGTTTCACCAAGTCTTTTGGTCTCTGCTTAGAACTTCCACTAGACTTGGGAAGTTACAGTCTTGTCTATTAACCAGTATGGTAAATTGTGTCAAATTCGTTGTTAGTTTAAACCAATTAGAATTTTTGGATAAAGCAACTAAATTCTAAAAATATTTGAGTAAATAGAGTTTGATTTTTTTTTAAGACAAATGCTAATTAAATTGAGTATTTTATTTTTTTACAAATTCTCTAATTGACTCTTAATCTTTAACTAATATATATATATATATATATATAACTTTTTTTTTCCATGCGCAGGTTACTAACAAGTAGATATGTAATTTTAAAGAAGTTTTCCTTTTAATCTATTTGAGGAAAAATGTTTAGATTACATAAAACTAACCCAGATAACATGATAATTACATACATGTTTAATCTAACTTTTTTTTATTATCAGAGTACACAACCCAAAATACAGATGATGGTTGTATTTTTCAAAGTAACGGAAGGCTTATGAAGGGCCAACTTTAATCAACTATTCTGCAAAAGGCTTCTTATAAGTCATGTGATTTAACGATTTTAGGGATGTGGATAGTTGTTGTAGATGTTTGACAAGTTACAAATTAGTGGTATACCCTTAACTAACCATGACTCCCCTTATAAACTGTATGCAATGGTCAGAGTGGATGAAATAAGCAGAGCATACTAGCTGAAATTTTTTGCAGGATTAGTACAGAAACATACTCCTTTTGACAAATCAGAAAGATGATCAATTTAATTGCCCTTGATAGCCAAGGGTCAACAATATGTAGTCATACTGGTTCCTCTGATAGAGGCAATATTCTGTGAGCTACTCCAATATATATAAGAAAGCACAGTACCAAGCAAATTTGGTACACGAGTATTAAGATCCAACTGGTGTATTGCCCATGAATGGAATCAATCACATAGTCGATCCAAATATACAAAATTAAGATTCCAACCCATAAATATGGTTTTTTTTTTCCCTTAATAAAACAGTCATGAATCACAAAATCCTAGGAAATTTGAGTTTGCATTTTAAATTTTTAACAGCCTACTCTTGGATAGCCAGCGGTAGCAGAAAGGACACTTCAGAAAGCATCAGCAGCACTCCTTGCCTTAAAATTTGAAGAAATCTAATTCTCAAGCAACAAATTAATAGATGGATTAAGAAATCCACAACAAGCAAATCACCTCCAAGGCATAAATGAAAGATACTCTCCTAAGATTCTACCAGCGTAATAAAAAAAGTGACTCCATAATTTTTTTTTTGGTGATGTTAACAAAATGAGTAAGTTTAATTAATTTGAGAGTAATTAATACTGTGTTTGATGAATTAGGGAGACAAAGAAGGGTTCTTAAGCTTTTTTCAAAGGAAGTAAATTACTCTCAAATGATAATGAATATTAAAATTTAGTTGCCTTGATAAAACAGTAGACATTTTTCTGTTGAATGGTATGGAAAAATCAGTCTAAAATGACAATTTTTCTAACGTTTTCTTTCATACAATTTAATTTACAGCGTATTAAAATTTATTTGCACTTTCTTACCCATTATTTTATCCTATTAATATTCCGCTATTTTAATATCCCAATGTGTCCCATTCCCATATGGGTTCATTCATCTACCTATGGGGATTGCAGTTGCAGAGGAATGTTTATTAGAGTACTGAAACAGCTACAGCTGGTTTTTTTGGCGTAAACAAGTTCAAATTTCATATCTCTTATTCAATAATTAAAAAAACTTTACCAACTGAGTTAACAATAAGTAATATAAAATAAAAATAAAAAGAAAGCGGCTTGAAAAACAACTGAGATGTGTTGTGGGACATTTTCTATCAGAGTAGTTTTAGGACCACAAAATTTTCTACAACTTTTTTGTCTCAATTTTGACATGACAAACGTTGAGTGGTTAACCGTTTCTTACATATAAATTCACTATTTTTTCGTCACCAATCATACTTTTCCACGTAATAGTAGTGGCAAGAAGTTGTCACAAATTTTGTTGTCCTAGACTTTTTCTTTCTATCAACACAAGTGAACTTGTGAATTGTGACATGAAGAATATGCCTAGTAAAGTCGTGAGTTGCAGAACTTTCATCCCTGTGTACATGAAAAAAATTAACACTATGAAAAACTCAAAAAGTTTTACATCCCCAATCAAAGGCCAAAACTTGACTTCCAAAAACAGTCTAATTAACTAAATAACTTCTTTCGTGTACTGCTTTCCTAAAATTTTTCTAAAAACATACTATTTGGCAAATTAAATAAATAAAAGTTATGTAGTAAAATTTATAGTATTTTTAACATTTTCTTATTTGAATTACTTGTGATTAGTAATACGCCTATTTGTAAGACCTATTTATTTAAATTTGTCTTATCTTTATCTCTAACATTACTTAATTCTTTTAGCCATTTTAAGAGTGAAAAAAAATATAAATTAAAATGTTTTAATATCTCTCAAAAATATTTATATACAAAAAATAAATAAATAAATTTGCCTCCAAATTTGGAGCCTTCTCTGGTAAGGGGGCCCTAGGCAATGGCCTAATTGGCCTAAGCCTAGGGCCTGCCCTACGTCCATATTACAAAAGAGCAATCCAAATAGTCATTTATTTTATTGTTTAAGTTGCACTTATCACATTCTTGTCACGAATTTACCAGCGTTTTGTAGTACACTTTATTACTCTCAACAAAATAAAAATTTGTAGTACAATTTATATTTTCTTGGCCCCATGTTACAAGTATGTTTGTATCAGTGCCGTTTCCCCAAAAGGTTAGAGTGCTCGGTTCACCTATTTAGGTTTGTAATATAAGTACCGACCAGTCTTGCCTGAAAATGTCAAATTACGACTTCTTTATGTTACAAATTGGGTTTAGGTCGTGACATAGTTAATTTATGTTATACAAACAATCATGAAAAAATCAAATTATGATTTGGTATGGTGGATTTGGACCAGTAATACAATAGCGGCTACTGCTCTCGAATCATGACAAATATTTACTTTTCAAATTAATAGAATCCATTGCTTATATTGGAAATTCTGGGAAGTAACTCATGCGGTGAAATTCCATTACGGGGGATTCAAATACAAATGAGAGCTTAGAAATAATAAGAATAATTCCGAAGCCTCTCTTATTTGAAACTTGACCTTCTCAGTTGCTCCATAGTCGTGAGCATAACTTGAAGTAATGCAAAATTCAGGTTAGTTGATAGCGGCACCCACAAGACTTTTTAACTTTCATAGTCTTGCAAAGTTTCGAGAAACGAACAAATATTTTTACTTATTTTTTAACACAATGTAAATAGGATATTAGGATTATGGGTTTAAATAAATAAAGCAAATCAAGAACTCCTAGATTAAAGATGATTTCCTCCCATCAAATGAAGTATGGTAAATTGTGTCAAATTCTGTTTGTTTAAACTAACTAGAATTTTTGGATAAAGCAACTAAATTCTGAAAAAAAATTGAGAAAATAAAGTTTGATTTTATTTTTTTTTTTAACAAATGCTAATTAAATTGAGTATTTTATTTTTTACAAATTCCCTAATTGACTCTTTATTTTTTACTTTTAAATATATATGTATATATATTTATATAACTTTTTTTTTTCCATGCACAGGTTACTAACATGTAGAAATGTAATTTTAAAGAAGTTTTCCTTTTAATCTATTTGAGGAAAAAAAATTTAGATAACATAAAACTGACTCAAATAACATGATAATTACATACATGTTTAATCTAACTTTTTTTTTTTTGATAATTAGATAATTACATAAAGGGAGAAAATATTTGAATCTTAGAATTATTGATTGAAAATACTAAGAACTTCCAATTGAGTTATAAGACTCTTTACATGTTCAATGTAACTTGAGTTTGCATAACTCAGTAAGCATTTTTCAAATATAGACTATATATATACATTTAAATATACAATTCTCCACAAACAATTCTATAGTCCAAATTTCAGGTTAGCTTACAGCGGCGTGCACAAGACATTACAATGAGCAAAGACCTTCTTTTTTTTCTTTTTCTTATTTCTTTTTTTTTTTTTTCCTTCTTTAAATAAAATGGCAGAAACACATACCAAATTAGGGACTCTGTAAAATTACTGGATAAAAGTCTTCTAACAGTGTCCAAAATTCTAGTTTAATAGCTGACCACACTTTTTTGTAATAGATAGAAAAAAAAAAAAAAAAAAATCATGCCACACGCTCTCAAGGTTGAAAATGTTTTTTTCCCTGTTGAATAAATCTTTTCCTCCGCACTACGTTTTCAAGGTGGAATGAATCTAAGTTTTATTCCTCCATGCCACTCGTTTTCAAGGCTGAATAAATCGAACAAATCAGACTTGAAAAAAGTTGTGGTAATTTTCTATCCCATACAAATTTAAAGAGATAAAGCTACCATATTAATCAGTTCTTAGTTCTTAGTTCTTAGTTTTTACTTTGGACGTCAGGTTGGCTCTATAGCTTAAATCATTTTTAGGTAATTATTTAAAACACTACTAAACAATACTCCAAAATTATGGGCAATAATTGTTTTTGCCAGGGAGGAAAAAAAAAGGCGTAGGTAGGCTGTGCACTTTCCTTCTATCCTCCAGGAGGTCCTAAAATTGTAAGTCAATAGAAATCCAACCTAATTGTTCTTATTCTAATTTCAAAAACAAAATTGTTCTTAACTATGTCAAATCATTATTGATGGCCAATTTACCTTAACTTCAATTTCTTTAGACCAATCTTCCATATGGTACATTGTTGGGCGATATTTGTAGACTAGTTGTGTAAGGGTCTACAATGTAGTAAGTTAACAAGCATTTGAAATGTATAAGGAAACTAGCATCTCGAGTTTCTAAAACTCGAGATCGATTTTAAAACTCGAGTCTCAAAGACTCGCAAAGCTAGTCTTTGAGACTCGCTTTGCGAGTCTCAAAGACTAGCTTTGCGAGTCTTTGTGCTGGATGAGTTGGACAGAAAATACCACAGTCACTAAGACTCGATTTTGGAACTTGAACAACGACAGAACTGAAGAAGAACCAACGATCTGACGACAAAGAACAGACTTGAAGAAGAACCAACGATCTAACGACAAAGAAATGACGAAGAATTGAGGAACGATCTGAAGATGAAGAACAGCGACAAAGAACAGAGGAAGAACAGATCTGAGTGGGCGATTGGACGATCTGAACGATCTGACAATGAAGAGAGGAACAATCTGACGACGAAGAGATGCGCTTGTCTCTGTCGATGGGTTTTCTGATGTTTGCGCTTGTCTTAGGTTGGGGTTTGTATGTATGGGTGCAAGAGTGTTCTGGAGTCTGGACGCTGAAGCGGTGAAACCTATCGGCAAATCGAGTTTTAGAAACTCGATTTTAAAATACACAGAACAGAGAACTACAAACCCAGAAAAGAAGAAAACCCAAAAGAAAGAAAGGAGGAAACCCACCAGAAAGAAAGAAAGAAAGAAAGAAAGAAAAAGAAGCAGTTCCCGATTTGCAGACTACGGTGCATTCACGATCTCTTCTTCTTCTTCTTCTTCTTCTTCTTCTCCGTGGATCTCTTCGTCTTCTTGCACGGTAAGTACCCACTGGAACTCGAGTATTAGAGACTCGAGTTCCACGTGGAATTTTTATCCACGTCACTAAGTGAGAAGTCTGGAACTCGAGTTTTTAAAACTCGATTTGCTATTGAACTCGAGTTTTAAAAACTCGAGATGCTAGTTTTTCACTTTCTTTCACACCTTGTCAAATAACAAAATTCTTCTTATAATAAAGTTAAATGGAAAAAAAATTCTACATTGTTGTTACATGTCACATACTAAACAACCTCCCTCTTCCGGTTTTTTTTTTTTTTTTTTTTTTGAACACAACCTCTCTCGTCCTTAAAACTAAAATCGAAATTAGAAAGTATTAACTTTCTTTCAAAATGCATTACTTTACCCAATGTAAAGTATAGCTCTCTCTTTTTAATTAACAACTTTTCATATTGTTGGATGTAGACTCTATCAAATCTGATTATTAACCAATTTTAAGGCCAAGTTGATTATTAAATTTATTATGAGAAAACTTAGATTAATTAGATAAACATCAATATCATACAAGAGCAATATAGTAAATAACGGACAATATAATGACCCAAGAAACTAACAAAACAAACTATTTTCTCAAGATAAATGTGGGAGGACCGGAGGACTTGTCCTTATCATTCCCTAGATAAACAAATCCACTATTAAATAAAAGTTCATAGATTGAATAACTATATTCTTCGTAAACTTAACTAAAGTTACCATACTTAGCTCTAAGATCCATAGAATTTTTGTTCTTGCACTCTGAAATCCAAAAGTTTGAGCATTTATCTTGACATTCCTATAGACTATAACAAGGCAAGATTTGATTCATGTGCGTACTTGCCAACACAATTCTAGTTATTTAAAACCGAAAACATTTCTTTTTCATTACAATTTATGCCTAAACTGTAATTTATATTTTTTGGATGAAATTAATTTTCGGTTGGTTAATATTAATTCTTCAGCTTATATATTGACCCGGCTTTGATTAAGAAGCTTCAAACTTTTGAGTGACTGTATTGTTAATTGAAGTTACTTTAGTGCCTCTACTAATTTAGATTCTATCATTGTACACTTTAAAATTTATTTTATTCTTTTCATATTTTAATTTTATATACAGTGTCTTTTTTTTCTAGGAGAAACAATTCAGAACATTTTAATTGTATATTTTAATTTTATATACAGTGTTTCTTTTTTCTTTATATACAGTCTACAGCTCATTTTCCTAGGAGAAACAATTCAGAGCATACACCTAGTGACACTAATATTTTCAGTCAAGTAGAGAACTGCATCATTACTTGGGCAATTGGACCATCTATATTATTAAGGCCTGCCGTATGGATTGAAAAACTGTCAAATGTGGACAAATTGCTTATTTCATTGACGGAAGGAAATAATAAGTAATGAGAAATATCAGCTACTGAAAATATTAACTTGCTAAAATGAGCATAATGAGAGCTAATGACCTCCTTACTAGAGAGCTCTCTAAATATTTTCTTTTTCCTGTATAGAACAATTACGACTTTCTTTTGCCTCTTAATAATAACAATAATTGTAAACTATAAAGGCCTTGATGCACGATATATAAGCAAGTATATTTCTAAACCGTGGCCAAGCAATGAAGAAAAAGTGAATTCATCCAAAAAAGAAAAGAAAAAAAAAAAAAAAAAAAGAAGAAGAAAAAAGAACAAAACAGTGAACAATGGTCAACTGGTGTCTGAAACCCATTCTTAACAAAGAAAAATTCAAAGGAATGTCCCATTGCCATATGCTCGCAAGGAATACACCACTTCAGTGGAATAAAACCTATAAATGCAATCCAAAAATCCATTATGTAAATACCTGAACTCTTATTTGTTTGTGAAAATTTGGTATCTTTATCCATGCTGTACAAATGTCCTCATAATGGGACGCCTTTAAGCTCCATAAAAGAAGCTAGTCAATAGAGAAGCCCATTGGAAAACCATGATTGGCTTGAAGAACTTCAACTATATGTGGAATAATGGGAAGGTCTACATAATAGAAGGCCAAAAATTTATCATCAGGGTACACAACCCAAAATACAGATGATGGCTGTGTTTTTCAAAGTAATGGAAGGCTTATGAAGGGCCAACTTTAATCAGCTAAGGGCTTCAAGTCATGTGGTTAAATGATTTTAGGGATGTTGCTAATTGTTGTAGATGATAGTCAGACAAGTTACTAATTAGTGATATACCCTTAACTAGCCATGCATGAATCCCATTACTACTGTATGGAACAGTCAGAGTGGATGAAATAAGCAGAGAATACTAGCTGGAATTTTTTACAGGATTAGTACAGGAACATACACCTTCATGACAAATTAGAAAAATGATTAATTTAATTTTCCTTGATAGCCAAGGGTCAACAATATGTTAGTCATACTGATTCCTCTTATAGAGGCAATATTCTGTGAGCTACTCCAACATAAGAAAGCACAGTACCAAAAGCACATTTGGCACATGAGGATTAAGATCCAACTGGTATAATTGCCCATGAATGGAAGCAATCATATTGTCTGAATATACAAAATTAAGTTTCCAACCTATAAATATGGGTTTTTTTTTTTTTTTTTTTCCTTAATACAACAGTCATGCATCACAAAATCCTAGGAAAATTGAGTTTACCTTTAATCAGAAAGGACACTTCAGAAGGCATGAGTAACACTCCTTACCTTCAAATTTGGAGAAATCTAATTCTCAAGCAACAGATTAATAGATGGTCTAAGAAATCCACAACAAGCAAATAACCTCCAAGGCATAAATTAAAGATTCCCATTCCCTAAACTATAACCTGTTTGAGGAAAACAAAAGTGCTATTACCAGTACTACCTAAATCCACTAAGGAGAGAACCTCCGAAATTGGTGCAAGATTCTCTAAACCATATAAATTGAATAATGTAAATTCCTTTTGTAGCATAGCATGTTCACCATGACATTATTTATGTACTACTAGAAGATCCCGCACTACAGGGGAAAGATACTCTCCTAAGATTCTACCAACATAATAAAAAAAATTGACTCCATATATATATATATATATATATATATTGTAATGTTACTGATACTTAAATGTTAACAAAATGAGTAAGTTTAATTAATTTGAGAGTACTTAATCCTGTGTTTGATGAATTAGGGAGAGAAAGAAGGGTTCTTAAGCATTTTTCAAAGAAAGTAAATTACTTTCAAATGATAATGAATATTAAAATTTAGTTGCCTTGATAAAACAGTATATAATTTTACTGGACACACTCCTTGTTATTTTTTTAAATTATCAGTGCAGTGTGTCTCAGCTTAAGGTCCAAGACCTTGTGCCTCTTCTTTGTGAGTTGTTAAAAAAGACTCTTGAGGCTTATGACTCAATCTAAAAGGGAATACCAATTCCTCTCACTCTGCCTGTAAATGCTCTAAGACCTATATGTCTGCCCACCTTCGTATAGCCCAAGACTCTTACTGTGTGATTCAAGGGTTGATATTCATGTCCTCTTCTTTGATACTTCCTATCTGTTGTCGGACATAATTTTTGACTCCTCCAACTGGATATCATTTTGTATCATTTATCTCAAGATTTTTTCTGCACTGCTTCATATTGTCATGCATTGCATTTTAGGTATTCTATTTTCTTTTGCACTGTGCATTTTTTTTTTTTTTTGTTAAATATTGAAAAACAATGAAAAATTGAAAAACCCAAAAACATTTTGTATGGTATATGTAGACTTGGTTGGCAATAGAATACTTTAGCATGTAACCGTGTACGGTGTACCATATGTCTTCTTTTCTATTTTCTCTTTGCCTTTCGAGTTGATTATTTGCAGTTATTTTCTATCAACTATTTGTTATGGACACTTAGCGTGTACCATTTGACTGGAGCAGCCTTTAGTTTAATTTGCAATTTCATTCTAATTTAATTTATCTTCACAAAAGTTTCGCTAGAAATATTGAAGGCTAAATATTATTTTCGTCCTTCAACTTTCAACTTAACTTTGCACTAATTCTTTTTTCTTCCCTAAAGTTTAAATTTTTTTTTTCTTTTTCTAAAGTGGAATTTACAATTTAAGACCCCCATGAAAGTTGTTTAATTAGTGTTTCCTCTTAGATATATCACCTGATCCTCCAAACTGAGCAATGGAGTAACATAATGTAGGCACGTCCATATCCAACAACCCATGGGACTGGCAACAAAAATTTTTTATGATTGAAATACACTTACCAAAAAGGAACAACGAATGAGTATTTTATATTTTATTTAGTACAAAATAACCACACACAATAATGAGCCACTAACTCTACATATTTGATCAATAAAAACTTGGGAATGTAGTTTCTTGGAAACTATTTCCACATTAGAAAATTCAATGTAGGAATCAAGAGTTTACCCTACAGGATATGAAGGAATTCTTTAGAAGATAAGGGCCAGGGAAGAATTTGAGATCAAAGGTAAAATTGAAATGGACGGTGAAGACATACCTTTCCACTGCAAAGAGTAGTAAACATCAACTAAAAGAAACAATGTAAGATCATTACTATATTACTTTAAGCTAATAAGGAAAAAACAATGATGATGCATCACTGGGTTTTTGTTTTGAATATAAACAACCAAGAAGAATAAATATTATTCATTGCCAGAAGCTACTTTTTCTAATCAGTCCCTTCATCAGCAGCATCCAGCACTGCCGGCTCCACTATAGAAGTAATTGACTTAAGGGCCCAAGTAGAAAAAAGATCCCAAATTTTAATTTAATTAAGCCCAAATATTGGCCAACAAATAAAATAATTTTTTAAACAAATGAAAAGCAAGAAAAAAAGAAGAAGAGAGAAATGTTACGTTCATAACATTTTTCGCAACAACTTAACTGATAACAACTTAATACCTAGGATTTGTTGTGAAAAATATTGTGAAAATAACACTTCTAAAAAAAAAAAAAAAAAAATCACAACAATTTTCACAATAGTTGAGTTAGCAAACTTACTACTATCAATCTACTACATCAATAGGTGTGAAAAGTTTTGTCAAATTTTTTTTGTTTATAGACTTTCTAAAAATAAAAATTCTGCCTGATTCATGTTAATTAGTAAAAATTTTGCACCTAAAATAAGATAATAAAGTTTAAGTAGTATTTAATTTTTTTTAAAGTCATATTTAAATATATATATATATATATATATATATATATATATAAGGCCTCAATTTCAATTTTCACCTTAAACCCCTAAATACATTAAGTTGCCCCTGATCCATGGTATCTAGAAGTTGATATAGTGAGCACGACCAATCACCTCTTCTTTTGCTTCTTTAGAGTACTTCTTGTGCTTATAGGCTTCCTCCACTTTTGCAAATGCCAAAATACCATCTTCAAAACAGATTAGCATTTATCGGTTGGCAGAGGCAAGAGTTCTTGTTCATCATGCAATGCAATACTTAAAAATGATCCTATGTTCATTTTCGAACATACCACAGAACCTAATTCCAATTTGCTTCACTTTAGAGATACAATTCCATCAGCCTAGGAGTTATGGAGAAAAATGAAAACCATCACTATAACTATTCTAAGCATCATTTTCATGTTCCAATGCAAAAAATTGGAGCTTCTACTAATTTAATTTCATTGATTACGATATTATAACTTTACAAAAATCTGCATTGGATCATGGGGTTAGTTGGCTTGCCTAATAAATTGTATGATCTTGTAATTCATGTTGAGCCCCATATGCCTCTTGAATATATATTCCAAAACTATTATGTTACAATAACAATAAATTTCCTCGTAAGTTAGAACGCACTAACCTCATCAAATTAGCTTAGCTCTTTTTCCCAAGTAAATATTAGTAAAGATCCTGAAAGCGGCAAGGTATGCGTTTGATGTTACATCTAACTTTTTCTTTTATATCGGTTATTTGATCAAACATCTAACAAAACCACAAAATGCAAATATTTTGACTTTCAGGCTGCATCCATCTAATGGGTCCAAAATAGAGCACGAAGGAACTTCTGGAAAGCAGCTGATTAATTTGCATCAATTAATAATTTTAGTAAATTGTGATAGGTCAGTAATCAATTAGTGCTTCAAAATTAAATAATTATATTGATACTGAGAATTACTTTCAAGATTTTCTGGAAAGTAAATAATAATTACATGTTATTACTTCTAAGACATAACAATAACATATTACTTCACGTAGAAAGTAGTTGATAAAATCTATTCAGGCAGTAAATTACGTAAACTATATCTAGCACTAGCAAGCATGCTGTTTGCTTTATCGGACTTAGTATAGGGGCTGCAGCTGTTATACATGAGCTTTCCAACCACCATCAAACCCACCCCCCACTGTTCTTTCTATATCTTTTGGAATCACAAACTTGAACAAAATGCTACCCCATTGAAATATATTTACAATATCAATAAGTATTAGCCAGCCTCCACTTTTCAGTAGAAAAACAAGATCTCATAAGCCAATCATATTTGCTACATGGGGGATGATGATGCCGAAAACCACCCTCAGTGAGCCGCAAGGCCTTCGCGTTCAGAGTAGACCTGCACAGGTAAAAAGAACCTCAAAGGGAAGTACCGGCGTGGTACCGGCCAACGACCCTCCGATGGTCAAGTTAGTATTGCTCACAACTCCAGAGTGCCAGAGTCGGGATAGAAGCATGCGTACCTTTTTCATGAGGGTCGAGGGTATTTATAGTGGTGTAGAGTTGGGGCTTTGGCATGTCCGAGGAGATAACCTCTGATCGGGGCCATGCCCTAATGCGTGTTCTTTACGGAATTCTTTCCTCACCAGGGCCATTCCCTATTGCGTGGAGTGCAAGACATCTATCCAGGTAGCAGCACGCGTGACAAGACATGTCGATCCCTTTAACTTTGCCTCGTCACCCATTCACCCTGTCGGTGTGTAGACTACGCCGTCGGATCAGGCTGGAGAGTTGGTCGTGGTTGACGGATGGAGCGGGACCGTCACCCCTTACCGTGCCGTCGCCCAACAGAAGGGTGACGGCACCGTCAAAACGTCATCTTCCCCATCAGTTCCCCCCATACTCCTTAATCCCGTCGCTCTTGTCTGACGGATTGGGGAGTACAGCGTGTGGCGGACAAGGCATTAATGGCTAGTCATCTCAAGCAGACCTATTGTCGGGACACGTGTCGTAGAAGGACTGGCAGGCAGCTGGACGGGAAGGTCGCTTCGTCTTCCGCGCCCCAAGCCTCCTATATATATATATATATATATTCTGTGCTTCCTCTCTTTTCTCTTTTATCTTAATTAATCTGATCAGAGTGAAACCGTCGGTTCGAAGAACTAAAAGACTTGTGTGATCCTGCTCACGTCTGTCCAGTGGAACCGTCAGTTTTCTCAAGGTCGTCTACGCAACTTGGTAAGTTCTTACTTTTATTGTGTTTCGTTTGTTCACATACAGAACATTGGATTAGGTTTTAGTGGGAAGGCCGTCACTTGGGTTCTTAGATCGCCCCCGTCCCTTGTAGGTGGTCGGATGTCTAGGGAGACGATGAGTGAGCAGTCGTCGGTTCGCGATGGAGCGGGCTACGACGAGGTCTTTCAAATAGGTCGTGAGCCCGAGGTGGGCTCCTCTTGGTCGTCAAGAGACGAGTCGTCGGTCCAATCCTCTGCTGGGAGGGCGAAGGATGACGGTATAGGGGGGAGTCGGGTTGATGTGATCCAGGTGGACGATAGCAGGAGTGACGGCAGCTCGGACAATGAGGAGAGTACATCCGGAGGGTCCGGGGACGACCGTCCATTCATCCTCCCCAAAGAGTGGTCGGTCAATTACTTCTTACCGACAATGGCGGAGAAAATCTTTAACTCCCTACGCGCGCGCTACCAGATACCTGACGATATCTCGATCCGTCTCCCCCTAGAGAAGGAGAGATGTTACTCGGGAAGGACCGCGGACGTGGGCATGTACGATGCCATGTTCGCGGCCGGCTTAAGGTTGCCCCTGACGGCACTCCACCGTCGGCTGGCAAATTATCTAGGTCTGTCCGTCAGCCAAATTGCCCCCAATGCTTGGAGAGTATTCATAGGCTCCGAGATTTTGTGGGGTAGCTTGAGCAGGGGGAACCGTCAGTTGACCCTTGAAGAAGTCTTTTGGTGCTACCGTCCGCACCACATAGTCTCTTCTCAAGGGATCTACCACTTCTCGGCGAGGAAGAAGGAGTTACGGCTGGTGTCTGACATGCCCGACTCCAACTGAAACTGGAAAGGACGGTATTTTTTTGTAGAGGGGACGAACTAGGTGTGTCGTCAGAAGGAATGGAAGACGATACCCCAAGGTTTTGACAACACATGGGCGTATGTTTGGGAGTCAGGTCGTCGCCGTCACCCTCTTTGCAGTTCTTTTATTTTACAATTCTAACCCGTTTCCTTTCTTCTTTTTCAGCCAACGTTCGCCCGGAGATTACAGAAGAACAAGAGGCCTTCATTCTAAAGGTGACGGATATTCCTTTGGACGAGCGAAAGTGCCGTGACCTCATCACGCCCGACACTCTTCACGCGTACTGCGGAGGACCCGTTCCTACAGAAGAGGCTCGTCGCCTGCACAACCTATCCCATCAGCGTAAGCTTCGTCGTTCCCTCCTTACTCCGTCAGTCTTACATGTGATGTAACTGACACACTTTTTGCAGAGATGGAGGCCGGCAAATTGAAGGCCCAGATCAGGGCTGCTGCTGCACGGAAGAAAGAAGAAGAGAAGGGGAAGGAGGGGGCGTCCAAGTCCCTCCCGAAGGTCGCCAACAAGGGTGTGCCCAAGAGGAAGGGCGACGGTGTTGAAGACCGTCCAGCCAAGAAGCCCACCGTCACCCTTGGGGATGCCTCCTCGAAACCCCCATCTCCCAAGCATGGAGCTGGGAAAGGGCTAATGACGGCCCAGGGTCCCGTTGCCCGAGAGGACGGACGCTGTCTGCTCACTCACAAGGAGTTCGCCCTTGAGCACCTGGACTCGATCCTAGGGAAGGAGGACGCCGACATCTGCGCCGGCCAGCCCGTCCAGGAACTTGGGGATTCCGACCTCTTTGACCTAGCTCGAGTAAGTATGCCTTTATTTCCAGCACTTTTAATTCGCCTCGTCTGGCTCAGTGTTGATGACCTGACGGGAGTTTGATTTTTGTAGGCTATGGTTCGTATGAGGGCTATTCAAGTCAAAGGGGCCAAGAACGAGGAGCTGATGGCCCGTTAGAGGAAGCGCATCACAAACCTTTCTGATGGGTTGGAACAGTATAAGGATGCCTGCTGGACTCTGAACGGGGAAATAAGGGAGCTGAAGGAAAAACTTGAGGAGTCAGCCCGTCAGCTGGAAGCAGGAGAGGGAGGCCAAAACGACGGCGGAGAAGGAGCTGGCGTCTTTACTAGGCCAAGTGGAGACAGCAAAGGCCGACGCCGTCACCGAGTTCAAGACATCTCAGACGTTCGTCGACGCCTGCGCCGAGTACTCCGATGAGGGGTTTGAGGACTGCCTCAAACAGGTTAAGTCTCTCTACCCCCACTTGGACTTGTCGAGGGTGTCGATGGACGATCTGGTGCCGTCAACACCTGTAGGCGACACCGTCGTGGCAGACGATGACACCTTCAGCGAGTCTGGGGCGCATCAGAAGACCGACGGCATCATCCTTGCCTAGCCTGCCTTCGAACCGTCCGGCGCTCAAAAACTCCCGTCATCTGATCCTTCTGGTTTTGAGGGCTTTCCTGCAATCCAGGACCCCCTTCAGGGCAACGAGGCCGTGTCCGACGCCCCTGTTGCTTGACCCTTGTAGAGTTTTCCTTTTTCTTTTGTAATTGGTGCCCCGTCATTTCGAGGGCTTTTTGTATGAACAATGTTCTTGTAATACACTAATTTATAAAATCGTTTGCAATGTGTTGTTTTCGTTCAAAGATTTATGTATAATTTTCTTCTCGTTGCTCAACGATATACCCTACTTGGGACTTTTGATGCTTTTTGCACTAAATCATGACCTTCCAACGGGGTCGTCAGCTTTGGATCATGCCTTAAGGATATTTTAGGATGCAATCGTTAATTTTTACATCTAACGGGCTCTTGCCTCATTAAATTAGGGTAGAATTATTGGCTTTTTGGGCCATCACTTCATGAACCGTCAGCTTATAGGCTTGATCGGTTTTCGCACTTGGATTATAGGCTTAACTTTTTAGGATGGTGCCGTTGTTTTAGGGCCGTCTGTTCTCGCGCTTGACGGGCGTTTACGCCTTTTAGATCTTCAGTTGGCCTTTAAGTCGTCAGCTTTAGTGCTTGATGCTTTTACGCCTTGTAGTTTTTTAGATTGGCTTTTGAGCTGTCAGTTTTGGTGCTTGACGCTCTTACGCCTTGTAGTTTTTTAGATTGGCTTTTGAGCCGTCAGCTTTGGTGCTTGACGCTCTTATGCCTTGTAGAGTTTAGATTGGCTTTTGAGCCGTCAGCTTTGGTGCTTAACGCTCTTATGCCTTATAGAGTTTAGGCCGTCGCTGCTTTGGGCCGTCAGTTATGGTACCGTCAACTTTAGTACTTCGCATGTTTCAAGGTCAAACACTTAACATAGTATGAGAGAGACTGAATAAACCTCCGAGCCTTGCATAAATTTTAAGAAGGAAAGAAAAAAAAGTACCCTTTAGGTTCCCAAAATACATTAAAGCATACAAGTAGGAGCTGCCACTTTTTATTGATAATACTTTCGTAGGTGCTCGGCGTTCCACGGATGGGGTAGTGTCTGTCCTTCCATTGTTTCCAAATGGTAGGTGCCTCTTCGGTGCCATGATGTGACTCGGTAGGGTCCTTCCCAGTTGGGGCCGAGCTTTCCTTGGGCTGGGTCTCTGGTAGCGCCCATTACTCTTCTTAGAACAAGGTCTCCGACTTGGAAGCCCCTGTGCCTGACTCGGAAATTGTAGTGCTTGGCCATGCGATCTTGGTACCGTGCCAGCCTTTGTTCGGCCACTGCTCTGACTTCGTCGATCAGGTCCAGCCGTAGGCGCAATGCCTCATCATTCCTGTTTTCATCGTGGGTGTTCACCCTGTAGGTTGTGAGTCCTACTTCGGCCGGGATGACTGCCTCGCTTCCGTAAGTTAGCCGGAATGACGTTTCTCCTGTTGGGGTCCTTGCCGTCGTCCTGTATGCCCAAAGTACGCTGGGTAATTCCTCAGGCCATATCCCCTTTGCCCCCTCGAGCCGAGTCTTGATAATCTTCAGCAAGGATTGGTTCGTCACTTCGACTTGGCCGTTGACTTGGGGGTGGGCGGGGGAGGAGTAGTGGTTTTTTATCCCCAACTGCGAGCAGAACTCTCGGAAGGGGCCGTTGTCGAATTGTTTGCCATTGTCCGAGACTAGGACCCTAGGGATCCCGAATCTGCATATGATGGATTTCCAGACAAAGCTCCGCACGTTCTTCTCCGTGATGGTGGCCAGAGCCTCAGCTTCTACCCATTTTGTGAAGTAATCTATGCCTACTACCACGAACTTCAGCTGCCGCATAGCCGTCGGAAATGGACCCATAATGTCTAGTCCCCATTGAGCAAAAGGCCACGGGGCTGTCATGGGAGTTAGCTCTGCGGGCGGCTGTCGGACAATGTTGCTGAACCTTTGGCATTTGTCGCAGGCTTTGACGTAGGCTTGGGCGTCTTTCTGCATGGTAGGCCAGTAATACCCAGCCCGAATCAACTTATGCGCCAGTGATCGAGATCCCGAGTGGTTTCCACAAACTCCCTCGTGGACTTCCCTCATGACATAGTCGGCTTCTTCGGGGCTCAAACACCTTAGGTACGGGCGAGAGAAACCCCTTTTGTACAGGACGCCCTCCATTAATACCAACCTTGCGGCTCGGACCTTCAGCTTTCTAGCGGCTTCTCTTCCGTCTGGCAAGGCGCCATCCTTTAGGTAGGAGACTAGCGGCGTGGTCCAATTGCCTTCGGAGCCTATTTCCTGCACACTGATAAGCTCTATTAGTGGCGTCATTTGCACAAAGGAAAGCACATTGTTGGGGGGGGGCCATGTGTTCGGAAGAGGCGGCTTTAGCAAGACGGTCGGCTTGCTCATTTTCTTCTCTAGGTATTTGGATCACTTCTGCGCTTAGCTCCTTCACTCTTCTCTTCGCTTGATCAATATTCATTCTCATTCTGTCGCCTCTACACTCGTAGTCTCCGCTTACTTGGTTAACGACGACCTGGGAGTCGCAGTAGGCTACCACTTTGGTGGCCCCTGCTGCTTTGGCGAGGTCGATCCCAGCTATCAATGCTTCATACTCCGCCTCATTATTTGTGGTGGGGAAATCTAGGCGAATCATGCATTCGATCTGATCTCCCTCGGGGGAGCGAAGTACGACACCTATCCCCCCGGCCTGTCTGGTCGATGATCCATCCGAATGTAAGGTCCATGGGTTCTCGTCTGCCCCCTGGTCCTCGCCGCTTGTGAATTCAGCGATAAAGTCAATGACAGCCTGCCCCTTCATGGTGGTGCGCGGGCGGTACCTGATGTCGAACTCGGTCAATTCGATCGCCCATAAGGCCAGCGACCGGCCGCTTCGAGGTTGTGCATCGCCCGTCGCAGGGGTTTGTTGGTTAAGACAACTATTGTATGAGCTTGGAAGTATGGCTTAAGCTTGCGGGCCGCAGTGATCAAGGCGAAGGCGAGCTTCTCCATTGGCGGGTACCTTTCCTCTGCCCCGCGGAACGCCCGGCTGGCGTAGTACACAGGCTTTTGGACCTTGTCTTCTTCTCTGACCAAGGCCGCACTGACTGCCGCCGGGGACACGGCCAGGTAAAGGAAGAGCTCTTCCCCTGGTTGCGAGGGGCTCAGTAGCGGTGGTGAAGAGAGGTAGGCTTTCAGTTCCTCGAACGCCTTTTGGCACTCGCCCGTCCACTCGAAAGACTTCTTCAGCGTGCGAAAAAAGGGTAGGCACTTATCTGTCGCCCTTGATACAAACCGGTTCAGGGCGGCTACTTTCCTATTCAAGCTTTGTACCTCCTTCGTGTTCTTTGGGGGCGCCATTTCCACTATGGCCCGAATCTTGTCTGGGTTGGCCTTGATGCCCCTTTGAGACACCATGAAGCCTAGGAACTTTCCCGCCACCACTCCAAACGCACACTTTGCTGGATTGAGCTTCATGTCGTAGGAACGGAGCGTGTCGAATGTCTCTTCTAGGTCCCTCAGGTGGTCTTCCTTCCTTGTACTTTTTACTAACATGTCGTCGACGTATACTTGAACGTTCCTTCCTATTTGGTCGGCGAACATTTTGATCATGAGTCTTTGATATGTGGCACACGCATTTTTCAGTCCGAATGGCATTACCTTGTAACAGAAGAGACCCTGGCTGGTGACAAACGAGGTCTTCTCCTGATCAGCCACGTCCATCCGGATTTGATTGTACCCTGAGAAGGCATCCATGAAGCTCAGTAGCTGGTGTCGGGCTGTAGAGTCCACTAGTGTGTCGACTCGCGGGAGGGGGTAACTATCTTTGGGGCACGCCTTGTTCAGGTCTGTGAAGTCCACACACATGCGCCACTTCCCGCTAGCCTTCTTGACCATCACCACATTGGCCAACCAATCGGGATAGTATACTTCTCGGATGAAATCTGCTTCTCGTAACTTGCCGACTTCTTCTGCCACCGCCCGGTCTCGTTCCTGGGCAAACACCCGCTTCTTCTGACGAACGGGCCGGAAGGTGGGCGACACGTTCAGCTTGTGCACCATGACTGAAGGGTCAATTCCCGGCATGTCTTCGTGACTCCAGGCGAACACATCTTGGTTTTTTCAGAGGAAAGTCACGAGCGCCTGGCGAGCCGAAGGGCTAGCGAGAGCGCCGATTCTGGTGGTCCTGTCTGGCCTGGACTCGTCGAGTGCTATCTCCTTGAGCTCTTCGGTGGGTTCTGCCCCCACCCGCTGCTCTATGTTCATTGCTTGCAAGTGGCTGTCCACTTCTACCATCGCTACGTAGCATTCTCGCACGGCCACCTGGTCTCCCCATAACTCCCCCACTCCATCCTCGGTGGGGAACTTAACTATCAGGTGGTAGGTCGACGTTACGGCTTTCTAAGCGTTAAGGGTAGGCCGCCCTATGATAGCATTGTAGGCGGACGAACAGTCGACGACGAGGAAGGTGACATCTTTGGTGACCTGCTGGGGATATTTTCCAATCGTGACTGGCAAGGCGATGGCACCGAGGGGGTAAACTCTCGTCCTTCCAAACCCGATGAGCGGAACGTTGGTAGGTGTCAGGCGTTCCTTGCCGATCCGCATCTGTTGAAATGCCGGGTAATAGAGGATGTCCGCGAAACTACCATTGTCGATCAAGACCCTGTATGTGTTATAGTCTCCCACCCGGACGTTGACAACAAAGGCATCATCGTGCGGATGATGAAGACGCTAGGCGTCTTCTTCCATGAACTCAATAGTGGGGCTGTTGACGCACGGCTTCTTCTGGGCGACGCCCGCCGCCTGGACGTTCTGCACTGCTCTGAGATAGGCTTTCCGAGCTTTCTTTGTCGATCCGATGGAGGCCGTACTCCCGATGATCATCCTTATATCTCCTATGGGAGGTCTGGGGCGCTCATTGTCCCGGCGGGTGGCCTGTTCCTGCCGAGGCGCTTCTGTCCTTTCTCGGCTGACAAATCTTTGCAACTTTCCCTGTCTAATCAGGGCCTCAATCTGCTGCTTTAAGTCATAACAGTCGGCGGTGTCATGGCCGTGATCTCAGTGGAAGCGGCAGTACTTGTCTTTGGGTCGTCTGTCGGGGTTCCCCTTCAGTTTTCCCGGAAACGTCAAGGACCCCTCGTCTTTGATTTCTATCAGGACTTAGTCGGCCGGAGCCGTCAGCGGAGTGAAGCTTGTGAACTTACCAGCAGGGGGTTGCGGTCGCCTGTTGTCTTGGCCTTTTGTCTGGGGTTTCTTTCGCCCCTTATCCTATCTTACGTCCTCCTGCCTCTCCCGCCTCTTGAGAGGTCTCTCTCCTCGGGCTTGTAATGCATCTTCTGCATTCATATACTTCGTTGTCCTGTAAAATACATCCGACATCGTCTTCGGGTCATTCTTGTATAGAGAGAACAAGAATTTGCCCTCCTTCAGCCTGTTGGTGAATGCGGCGACCTGTATCTTGTCGTCTGCTTCATCGATCGAAAGCGCCTCCTTGTTGAAGCAGGCTATGTAGGACCTGAGCGTCTCATCCTCCCGCTGCCTAATGTTCATCAAGCACGCGATGGATTTTTTATATCTGTGCCCCCCGATAAAATGCGTAGCAAACTGGGCACTCAACTCCCTGAAGGAACCGATGGAGCCGGGCGTCAGCCTGCCGAACCAGGTCCTTGCGGAGCCTTTTAGCGTGGCCGGGAAGGCCCGGCACATAATTTCGTCCGGTACGCCGTGCAAGTGCATCAATGTCTTGAAGGATTCTAAATGGTCTAGTGGATCCTTGGAACCGTCGTAGCTTTCTATCTGGGGCATGCGGAACTTTGGCGGTGTGGGGAACAAGATGACGGGTGTGGTGAAGGGAGAGTCTGTGCGGTGGACGAGGTCGTCGAGGTCGCTAGACACTCGTCCTTTGAGGGCGTTCATCATAAAGTCCATACGCTCCTTCATCAACCGCATCTCATCGGCAACGCTAGGCGGAACGTTGTCAGCGGCCGACGGGCGGCTCGTCCCTTGCCCTTCGGGTCGGCTCAATGCATTGCTTCCTTCTGGGCCTCCATGATCCCTCTCCTGGGCCCTGTTTTCCCCATTTTCCCCCTGGTTGCCAACCGTCGCGTTTCCCCGCAAAAGTTGTTCTTCCAAATCGTTGTTGCGTTTCGTGAGGCGCTCCACCGCGGCCACCAGAGTCTGGACCTGTCTCTCGAGGGCCGTGGTGCGTTGTTCGTTGCCTTGGTCGTTCATGGCGGTAACCTTTGAACGCGTGAGTACCATGCAACTCTTTGTCCGGAAAGCACAGAACACAGCCTACGTACGTGTACTTTCCCACAGACGGCGCCAACTGATGATGCCGAAAACCACCCTCAGTGAGCCGCAAGGCCTTCGGGTTCAGAGTAGACCTGCACAGGTAAAAAGAACCTCAAAGGGAAGTACCGGCATGGTACCGGCCAACGACCCTCTGATGGTCAAGTTAGTATTGCTCACAACTCTAGAGTGCCAGAGTCGGGATAGAAGCATGCGTACCTTTTTCATGAGGGTCGAGGGTATTTATAGTGGTGTAGAGTTGGGGCTTTGGCGTGTCCGAAGAGATAACCTCTGATCGGGGCCATGCCCTAATGCGTGTTCTTTACGGAATTCTTTCCTCACCAGGGCCATTCCCTATTGCGTGGAGTGCAAGACATCTATCCAGGTAGCGGCACGCGTGACAAGACATGTTGATCCCTTTAACTTTGCCTCGTCACCCATTCACCCCGTCGGTGTGTAGACTACGCCGTCGGATCAGGCTGGAGAGTTGGTCGTGGTTGACGGATGGAGCGGGACCGTCACCCCTTACCGTGCCGTCGCCCAGCAGAAGGGTGACGGCACCGTCAAAACGTCATCTTCCCCGTCAGGGGACAAGACATTGTGAAAGGAATTGATTATTTAAGATGCACACATAAACAAATATAGTAGCTTCTTTACATAGGCTCTGCGCACCTTCAAAGACATTTTTTGCCTAAAAGAAATGTAAACATGAAAATTTCAAATCTAAGAAATCTGCTCCAATTAGTGTGCTAAATGGGAAACTTATGGAATTTGGTGATGGATGGATAAGTGGCTGAGTGCGAGGACAGGTAACCTCCAAAAGAAAGGAGATGAGAGGAAAGAGACCAAAAGGAACAAGTTGATTCGTATTGCTTGATTACAATTCTCAAAGGAGCAGTGCCTTATATGCAGGCCACTCTAACTAAATTACAAGACTAACTAATCTCTAACAGGAGTGACTAACTAATCTCTACCAAGAGTAACTGACTATAACTCCCTGACTACCATCTAACTACTTTCTATTGCAATACATACAACACATAATGGTACTACTTGAACTACCAATACAATCTAATGCAATACACTCCAACGCCACAATATCACTAAAGTGCCAATTACACAGCAGTAACAGTTACAGTGCACTATGACTCTTTTACTTCCTCCAGTACAGCTCCAGTCCCCTCTGTTGCAGCTAGGCAAGTCAAGGTAGCTCAATCTTTACTTACAGCTGTTTCAACCTCTCTTGCAGAATAGCTAATGGCTCAGGTGAGAGCTGATCATCCACATCAAGAGGGGGTAAGGTAGGTGTAAGTATATTATGCTTGTACGGCTGCAACCTCAAAAAGAAAAAAAAAAAACCATATTGATAATGACGAATGCAGTGGAATACAAGTAGAAGTTTTGTCAAGCTAGCAGCCTAGCATTATGGAGCAGACAAAAGGTGAAATACCTGAGGCACACTGATGCCTACTCCATTGAGGGTGTACAAAGTCATTGTGAATGGGAAACTTTCTGAAAATTTGAAAAAAAAGCAGGAATAAGGGTGGGGGCATAGAGATGACATGCGTTTTCTGATAGCAGCTATGAGTTAAAGTGAGAAGATGGTGACCAATATAGAGGAACTAAATGTTTTTGCAGCAGAGATAGCACTTGAGAATGTGAAAGACGCGGGGTTACAAGATACAAATCTGGAGATGACTCCCTAATAGTTGCAAAAGCTTTGAAGTCCAAGGAAGATAATGGCTCAAACGTGGTGTGTTTGACAGACGGTGCACATCAAGCTCTTAAAAAGTTTCAGAGGTGATACATCACACTAGATGAAAGAACAGAGAACATGGCAGCACACAGGTTGGCATGTCATGTACAACATTTAGAAACTATGAAAGTTTGGTTAGAAGAAATACCAACATTGATAAAAAGACAGAGCGAATGGAAATCCTTTGTCCCACTCTTAGTGTTCCACTTTATCCTAATCGGTGAAACATAAAGTGAAACACTCAAAATGGGACCGGATAATTTTATTCGACAAAAGCATATATGTGCAAATGTCTATAGTTTAATTATGTTTCAATTATATAGTCAGGCCTCCAAGCAAAATTCATAATTCAACTGCATCTAATATTCCTTTCAGTGAACAACCACTCTTCACAATAAACCATAATCATAAAAAATAAAAAATAAAAAAATAAGTGCACTTATTAATTATATACTACATTCATTATAGAAGAACCACCTTTGTTCTACCACCAATTAGTTAATATCCACGTTCCCAAAGTAAGTTCTCATCAACAACTTCATCACAATAAATAAAAAATGTTGATGTTATCTAAAATGGGTCTTCGAAATTTGTCATAATTCGAACATAAAATTCGAATCTAAAAAAGTAAGTGAGAAATGGCATACTTGAAAAATGGGAAGGATTGAAGCAAAAACCTGGGAATGAAGAAGAATGCTTTTAGGGTATTAGAGGCGAAAACACGTTGCTTCTTCTTGCGTCTTCTGCTTCTTCTTTTTCATCTATGAGAGACAGAGAGAGAACAAGAAAACCGCCAACATGGACGGAACTGAAGAAGTGAAATGGGAACCAAACGAATGGGTCAGATGAACCGGGTCTAACTCACTGGGTTGAACGGGTTAGAAATTAATTTATTACCCAAAAAACAAAAACCTTTTTTTTTTTTTTTTTTTTTCTTTAGAATGAAGCTGTAATTTGTAATTGTTATTATGAAACAGAAAGCGGCATCAACTTACTATTTTTTTTCATCACCAATCATACTCTTACCATGAAACAGTGGCAAAAAATTGTTATAAATTTTGTGATCCTAGACTTTTTTTTTTTTTTTTATAGTAATAACTAACTTATATTTATATCTAAAAAATTAAATTAAATGTAAATATGATTTTACAGATAATTTTTTCTTTCCTTTTATTTGTTTTATAAATAAATTGAATTACATTAGTGTGCTATAAATAAATTTTTTTTTTGAAGCAAAAACATATCATTTAATTAATCAGAAAAATTAGCATCTTGAAACAAAGCAACCCTAACTATTGGAGGAACATCTTCCATCCAAAACAAATCTTGACTAATGTTTTTAGCAAATTGAGCTAACTCATGAGCAACTCTATTCCCCCCTCGCCTAGTACATTCGATCCTAACCCATTGCAAGTTCCTAACCAAATGGTGAATATCACCAATTACATTCCCAAGCAAAGAATAGTCCACCTGCATATCCGAAACAGCTTTCATGACAGAAGAATTATCCCCTTCAATAACAAGTTCAGAAAAACCAGCATCAATGGCAAATTCAATAGCCTTCCGACAAGCAAGAAACTCAGCCTCCTCGCTACAAGAAACCTCAGGACCCTTTGCAGCCATAGCTGCCATAACCTCACCTTTTTCATTCCGGATCACTGCACCAAATCCTGACTTGTTAAGAGCTGAAAACAGAGCTGCATCAAAATTAAGCTTAAATATAGAGGGAGGAGGGGGCTGCCAGGTATCCCGAAAAGATTGCCCTCCATGTGCAGGTCCCATCAGTAAAGATGCAGTCCGAAACTCTTCAAGAAATTCTATTGCTCGATTATTTAACCAGCGTGGATCGTGAAACTTACCACCATGCACAACCCGATTTCTTTGATTCCAAATCAGCCATGCTTGAACAAGCACAACCTCCATATCATGAGATTCTACCCGCTCCAGTAGGTATTCCATTAACTGAAGCATATCCACCATACCTGACTCACCTTTCTGCAGAATTTTTAAGCTACCAGCCCATACATCTCTAGCCGCACCACAATCCCAAAGCGCATGGACAACTGATTCCGGAAACCTCAAGCAAATTGGGCACATTGCATCTGTAATAATTTTTTTCTTAGACAGATTCAATTTTGTTGGTAAGATTTCATTACAAGCTCTCCACCCAAACACCTTTATTTTGTTAGGAATTTTGAGCTTCCAAATTGCAGACCAAATCTCCTTTCCAGCACAACCACGAGAACTCTCAGCTACCCTTCCTTCCCTCAACACTTCCCTAGCCACCTTGTAAGCGGACCTGACAGTAAAAAACCCCTTCCGTTGGTGCATCCAGATCATACAATCCTCCACATGTCTTCGGCTAAGCTGTACTCTACAAATAGCTTTGGCATCTTCTTGTTCAAACATAGTCATGATAAAATCAGCCCTCCATGCATGCAAGTCTTGGTCAATTAATTCAGCAACAGTCGCCTCACAAACTTCCTCATTTACTAGATTTAGAGGTGCATTGGTTGGATGATTTGGAATCCATTTATCTCCCAAAATTCGAATTGAGTGGCCATTCCCAACTCTCCAACAACATCCTGACTTCAAAATAGGAAAAGCAGCCACAATACTCCTCCAAATAAACGAGCAATTTGGTGACTCCTTGGCATCAAAAAGAGAAGTTCTTGGAAAATATCTAGCTTTGAGGCACTGAGACACCAAAGAGTTATTATCATGCAGCAACCTCCATCCTTGTTTAGCTAACATTGCTAAATTAAAGGCCCTTAGATCCCTAAAACCCATTCCTCCCTCCCTCTTAGAAAGTGTCAATTTTTCCCACCTCTGCCAATGAATTTTCCTCTCATTCCCCACCTGACCCCACCAAAACTTAGCACACATTGCATCTAACTCATCACAAAGTTTGAAAGGGAGTTGGAAGACGCTCATAGTATAAGTAGGAATAGACTGAACAACTGCTTTGATCAGTATTTCCTTACCAGCCTTAGACAACAACTTCCCTTTCCACCCCTGCAATTTTTTCCAAATCCTATCCTTCAAGTAGGAGAACGTATGATACTTTGTTCTCCCTATCAAGGTAGGCAGCCCTAAATAAGACTCAAACCGGTTCACTTCTTGCACTCCCAGAGTCCTCAAAATGCCATGCTTCTGATTGGCTGAAGTATTGCTGCTAAAAAAGACCGATGACTTCTCCAAGTTTATGCATTGGCCTGATGCATTAGCATATGTCTGAAGCATCTCAGAAACAATCTCCACTTCAATTTGCGTTGCCCTACAGAACAAAAGGGAATCATCTGCAAACAATAAGTTAGAAATTTTCGGTGCTCCTCTGCAAATGGAGGCGCCATGAATTTTGCCATCAGATTCTGTTTTTGCCAACAAAGATGTAAATCCCTCTGCACATAATAGAAATAAATACGGAGAGAGGGGGTCTCCCTGGCGGATTCCCCTAGATGGGGTTACATTCCCATAAGGCTTTCCATTAATTAGAATAGAGAATGAAGTAGTGGTAACACATGTCATCACTTTCTCAATCCATTTATCTGGAAAGCCCAGCTTCTGCATAATGCTCTGCAAAAATAGCCATTCCACTCGATCATATGCTTTGCTGACATCCAGCTTCAAAGCCAAAGTACCTGTTTTACCCTTCTTCCTAACATGCATGGAATGCAATGCCTCATATGCCACAATAACATTATCTGTAATAAGTCGACCTGGCACAAAAGCACTCTGAGTGGGAGAAATAATATCAGGAAGCACTTGTTTCAGTCTATTGGCAAGGGCTTTAGAAATAACCTTATAAATGACATTACAAAGGCTAATAGGTCTAAATTCAGCCATCTTCTCAGGGTTCTTCACTTTAGGGATAAGCACAATATTGGTATGATTTAAATCTGGTAACATAACTCCATTATTCAAAAAATCTAACACAGCATTCACAACATCATCCCCTACAATATGCCAAAATTTTTGATAAAATAAGGCATTCATACCATCAAGGCCAGGCGCCTTTGTTGGTCCCATCTGAAACACAGCTTCCTTAATTTCATCAGCAGTAAAATCCCTGGAAAGCATCTCCTGCATGTCTGTGGTTACTTTGGCTGAAACTGTATTTAAACACTCCTCCATTTGATGACATGATCCTGCAGAAAAAAGGTTATTAAAATAATCAATTGCAACTCGGGCTATATCCTCCACCTCTTCCACCCATTGCCCCTGTGAGTTCATGATACCCTTGATATAATTCTGTCGTCTCCGTTGTGATGCTTTAGAGTGGAAAAATTTAGTATTTCTATCTCCATGTTTCAACCAAGCAACCCGAGATCTTTGTGCCCAATAAATCTCCTGTTTCAACAAGAGATCATCCAACTGTTTACTGATTGCCAAGTACTCCACCTTACTTTCATTAGTAGTATCAGTTCTATTAATTCGATCAAGCCGATTCTGAAGGGATTTGATTTCTTTCTCCTCAGGTCTAGTCCTTGTGTCACCCCATGCCTTTAATTCATCACCACAAGCCCTAATTTTTCCATACACATCTGCCAAACCCACAGCCCCACTTCCTGCCAAACTCCATGCTTGCTGAATCCGAGTTTCACAGTCATCCCACAACAACCAACTTTCTTCAAACTTAAAACCCCGATCAACCCGACGATGTTTCTGTCTGAATTTGTGAACCTGGATAGCAATAGGGAGATGGTCTGAAGCATGAGGAAGAAGGTGCACCACATTACTGACCTGAAATTTCTCAACCCACTCCTTTGTTGCCACAGCTCTATCAAGTCTTAATTTAGTATTTGCATCACCCGGTCTCTTGTTAGTCCAAGTAAAAGGATATCCTTTGTAACCAAGATCTTCTAATTCACAACTCTCCAAGGCCTCCCTAAACTCATTAATTTGGGAATTATCTGGCTGTCGTATGCTTTGTTTTTCTGAAGAATGGAGTATAGCGTTGAAGTCTCCAAAACATAACCATGGACCCTCCACAAAAGTCTTCAAGTGTTCCAACAGTTTCCAAGACTTATGTTTTTTTTGTGTCTCTGGCCAACCATAAAACCCTGTCATGAACCATACAAGACCATCTTCCTCAGTTACCTTAGCTAAAACATGGTTTGCAGTATAATTAATCACCTCTAATTTAATATCATCCTTCCATAAAAAAGCTAACCCTCCACCAGCATCTGGATGCTTGACAATTATTTTATTCTGAAAAGGTAAGTTACCGTACAGATTATTAAAACCTTCTGTTTCCAACCGTGTCTCCATAAGAAAACACACCATGGGATCTTGTTCCCTCACTAATTTGCGAAGGCTACGACCTGTCCAAGGGTTCCCAAGCCCTTGGCAGTTCCAACTTAAGATCCTCATTGCTCCCGGCAAGGGTGACTCTCCACCCCCGCCGATAAACTAGTTTCAACTACATCTCCATCTCCAATCTTTCCACGCTTAAATCCCCTCAAATCAGAAAGGTCCCACAACTCATCCTCCCTAGTAGAATCACTCCTTTTTCCTCGGATAGGCAGCTGCAAAGCTTTGGACAGACCTCCAAGCCCAAAATCCATTCGGTTAAATCTAGTCCAAGTGGATTTGGGCTTTACATAGCTAGGCCCAACCATCTCCACCCTCTGATCCAGTCCTTCAGCGTCAACCCCATGCACTTCTTTCTTATTTGTACCCGTTGCCACCTCAATTAAATCTACCCCAGCTGGCTGCCCCGTCACTTCTCGCATCTGCTCCACATCAAGACCTACACAAGTCGGACCTGATACCAGCCGTAAAGACTCCCTGTTTAGCACGTCATTTGTTCCTCCCAACTCCACGTTAACTTCTTCCTGGAAAGTAGGTAGTACCCCTAAACTCTCGGACTCAACCTCAGCCTGTTTACTGGGAATTGTACCTTCCTCGCCTGCCATCGGAAAAATCCCTTGCATCGGACTGTCTTGTGTAGACTCCCCTGACATTTGTTCTTTCGCAGCCCCAGCATTACCAAAGGTATTTCTGGGTAAGGAAGAACGTTGCCGCCCTCCTAAAGCTCTTAAAAAGTCCCCATACTGATAATCCACCTCCCCACCATTGCGAGTAACAGCAAAATGCGATGCACAGTGCTTTACATCATGTCCTAATAGACCACAATAATGACAGAACAGAGGTAAGCGTTCATACTTAAACTTTACCCAGCTACGAACTCCATCTGAACCAGCAACGAAACCTCCTCTCCGCAACGGCTTCCCAATCGGCACAGCAACTTTCACTCGCATAAAATAATTCTGCTCATCTTGCCGTCGCTGCCCTTCTACTTCTTCTACTCTACCAATTCTACTACCAACTTCCTTTGCAACTTTAGGGGAAGCCATATCAAATGGTGCATCCCATATTTGAATCCATAGAGAAGCATGCTCCAATCTTATATTCCCTACTGTCATCCCTTTCTGCCATCTTTGAAGCAGTAATAATTGATTGTCGAAAGACCAAGGACCATCTTGTAGAATACGTGCCATATCAAACTCTGTTTGAAACTTGAATTGGAAAAGATTCGGTCCCACCTCAATAATCTGTAGACTATTTTCCAATCCCCATGCCCTTCTCAAAGTAGACTTTGCTGCACGTTTATTGAAGGGTTTACATGTTAAAAACTTCCCAATAAGACTCAAACTACAACTCTCCAAAGCCTGTGTTCTGCCTTCATCGGATATAGGAATAATCTCCTCTTCATCAGAAGTCAGCTTCATATTGCCCAACCCGTCTGCCACAGCATCTGCCATACTGCCGAGATCACAAAGGAATGACCAGAAAACCAAAGAAAGCAAATAAAAAGCAATACCCTTAGATCAAGGGAGGGAAATCTCGTGACCACGAGAGAGAGAACTCTATGGCAAGGAGAAACCCTAACCCTAGAGAGAACTTGTGCTATAAATAAATTGAATTACACTTTTGTGTTATTTGAACATTATTATTCATTTTAGGAAAAACATGTAATTCTTATAACATTTAATTAGTATAAGAAAGAAATACTATAGCCAATATTAATATAGTTTTAAAAAACAAGATTGTTTTAAAAAAAATATTCTTTTACTATGATACAAAATACAAATCTATATTTTCACTCTATTTTGTGCTTATCATGTCCCTTTTTTTGGGTAATAAATTTAAGTGATAGTATCAAAATTCCTAAATTTAGGATAAATAAAAAAAACTCTAACAAATATAGGGATCCCATGAATAAATTATAAAGGAGCATTTTCACTCTTGACCAATGACATGCTAGTGTATTTACCACCAAAAAAAAAGGACATGCTAGTGTGAAACAAATAAAATAAGTGATCAATAGCGTAATATTAAGAAATTCATTGTGTCTTAAAAATAATATACATGTCTCTCGCAATAAATTAAAAAAAAAATTTGGTACAATTTTTTTTTTGTTAAGACTACCGTTACTTTTCTCTTTTACTCCAATGACAAATTTGGATTATGAAGTCATGGGTTTGTATTTGTTCACAACTTGAGCTTCAATCCTCCTCTCTCTCTCTCTCTCTCTCTCTCTCTCTCTCTCTCTCTCTCTCTCTCTCTCTCTCTCTCTTATGCATATATATATACACACAATTTTAGAAAAAAAATTTTTTTTGAGTATTTGATGGAGTTGTGGCTCTAAACTAAAGTCTTTAACAAAGGTTCTGAAATGCATTTAAAATAAGCATCTTAGAGCACTCACAGTAGTGGTGCTAAATAGGTATATTGCTAAAATATAGCTCCTCAAACACTAAAATTGTTCTCCAGCAGTGGAGCTAAATCTATATTTTTTAGCTCCACTGCTACAGTGCACATCTATAAATAGATGTGCACTGTTCATGATAGCTAAAAAAAAATTATTTTATTAAATTTCTCTCTCCTCTCACATTTAAAAATTACTTTCTCTTTCCTTCTTTCTCTCTCTCTCCGGCTTCTCTTCTTCTTCCTTCTTCCTTCTCATTTTTGTTTCCTCTCCCTCATCTACTCTTTGCTTCGTCGATCTTCATCTAGGTTCCAAGTCGTCGTCGCCGATCTTCATCTGGGTTCCAAGTCGCCGTCCCTCATCGCCGTGCCTCATCGCCCTCCCACGTCGCCGTGCCTCGTCGCCCTCCCACATCGCCGTGCCTCGTCACCGTCCCACGTCGCCGTCCCACATAGTCGTGCCTCGTCGTCGTCCCACGTTGCCACCCTACGCCGCCGACCCATCTTGCTCAGCCCTCCATCACCGCCGATCTGTTCTGGGTTCATCTTCATCATTTCGTTGGTGGGTTTTTTTTTTTTTTTTTTTTCCTGTTGTGGACTGCTGGTGGTGCTGGTGTTGGTACTAGTTGTGGCTGTGACTGTGACTGTGGCTGTGGCTGTGGTAGAGGTGGTTGTGGTTGGTATTGTTTATATTTTTTACGTAGTGTAATATATTATTTTATTGTAGGGATGTATTATTTTATTGTAATGTTTATATTATTTTATTGTGTTGAAAGCTAAAATAGATCCACTGCTGTAGTACGTGTGTAAGCAAAATAGATAAAGCAACTTTTGGTGGATCTAAATTGCTAAAAATTTAGCTCCACTGCTGTGGATGCTCTAACATCTAAAGAAGAGTTAAATGAAGGTGAAAAAGATGTTGATGATGAGGGGGTTGTTGGCTTCAGATTTAATGAAGAATGTGGGGAAAAAATTAGTGATATTAAGAAATTCTGCAATGAAAGAGAAAGTGATAAGAAATTATGGCATGATGGAGAAAGATGGGTGATAGCAACGAAGTTTGGACTTGTCCTCTTCGACTTGTTTGTCATCTTTGACAGTCACAACATATCATTTCATGTTATGACAATGTCATTGTTGGTATTATGAATTTCAGTTACAAGCTATATTCAACAATAAGTTTCAACAGTAATCTTATAGTCTCTAATATATATATATATATATATATAGAGAGAGAGAGAGAGAGAGAGAGAGAGAGAGAGAGAGAGAGAAGAATGAGATTAGTGTTAGTTTCCTCTTTTCAAAGAAAGTATTGTGTCTAGCCCACCATAGATATCTTATTAAAATACTAATTTGAAACTTGCTTGGATAATTAACACGATTTCTCCTAGTTCAATCTAGCATGAATCTTTAGCAAATAGTTATATAGTCCAAAAGTCATGCTAGTTAATAGCTGGACCATGATGCCATTACTTTCCAAGTCTAAATTGAATTTCTGAACACTAACCAAGGACTCATTTAATGTAATTAGGATTAAAGTCTTTTAATAGAACCACATGCTTTGAAGTCTTTTGGATAATTTGATAGTCTATATATATAATAATAGGTGAAGCAGAGAGAAACTCAAATAGAATTTCAAATTAAAGTTTTAATTTTGTGCCATGTGTCTAGATTTGGATTCTCAATTTTGTGCCACTTGTCCTAACCAAAACTCAAAAAAAAAATCTAATTAAATTATAAATTGAACTCCAATTTTGTGTCATGTATCTTATCTAAATTTTCTAATTTTTTGTACCCAAATAAATGATACATTAACATTTAACACAGAAGCCAAGAAAACTACAATGAATGTAATTAGATTATAAATTGGACTCTAATTTTGTGTCATATATTTTATCTAAATTTTCTAATTTTTTGTGCCCAAATAAATGATGCATTAACATTTAACATGAAAGCCAAGAAAACCACAATGATAATGTTTATTGGCCTACGCAAGAACATCTCACCTGCACACTTTTATGGGTGAACTCAATAAAGTTTAGAGCTCTTCTAATCCCACTACCAGAACCAAGGAGTCCAACGAGAAAGACTATAAAAGTAAAACATCATCTCTTCCTAATGCCATATTGTCATCCCATGTCTCTTCCTTCTCTCTCAACCTCTACCAACTAGATTTACACACTACCCTCTCCTCCTCCTTTCGGATTTCTAAAAGTAAGGCCAAGTTCAAACACAATGTTCAATCCCACTCTTCCTTACTTCACACTCTCATACATTACCGCTTCATTGGCGCTTCTAAAAAGATTCCAAGCTCAATGATCAGTTCTTGTCGTTAATTTTGTGCTATGTGTCCAATTTCTAATTGTAATTTAATTTTGTGCTATGTGTCCAATTTGATTTTTAAATGTTAGTGTTAAGTTACCTCCATTCATAATGCTCAATGTGGAAATTGAATCTAACAAGATGAACATCTTATCATCATAATTGTTAATATTTCCATGCGTAAGCACGGATTACATGCTAGTTATAACAAATGAGGGAGGATTTGAATTATAGAGACTCCAAGAGGTGTCAACGCTACACAAATTTTGGCACAAATTTTGAAGTGAATTCTCCCATAAACGGGTTTTCAAGTATGACTGAATTTAGAGAATCAATGACTTAAAAAGAGTAGTTGTTTATCATCAAACAATTATATAGTTCAAAAGTCATGCTAGTTGATGGGGGACCATGTGGCCATTACTTTCAAAGTTTAAATTTATTTTATGAATGATAACCAAAGACTTATTGCAACAATATTAGAATTAAAGTCTTCTAATAGTTCCACCCATTTTGAAGTTTGTTTTGTTTTTTATTTTATTTTTTAATGTAATAGTTATAACAGAGGAGGGAATATTGGAATCCTTGATTTCTCCATTGATAGTTATATCTAATTAGAATACAATATCTTTTCAAATAAAGTAACCTAATAGTAAATAAATTTTAATTTAGGTTTGATTAAATTTCCTTGAACAAATCAATATATATATATATATATAAAAGCAGAGACCTCATGCGGGAGAGCATGAGGCTCTGCCATGTGGCACTTTATTAGAGTGATTTGCATTTAGCTTTTGTCTGTTTCTTTTTCTCCTTTTTTTTTCCCCCAAATTTGCTTTAATCAATTACAATTATTCAATATTTTCCTCTAATATTTCCAATAAACTCTACTTCCTCATTTATTACTTCAACTCTATTAATTTTGTTCAAGTGTCCCACGTATTATATACTATCAATCCACTCACAAGACTTCTCACCTCCTTATCAAAACACAAAATGGTTAACAATTCTCCCTTTATTTACTTTCCCATTAAATCACATTCATCGTTTTGGCCCTCCTTTAACTCTTATCTTTTTGGGCTTAAGAGGATTTTAAAATCCTCTTAAGCCACAATATAAGAACCCAAAAAAAAAAAAAAAAAAATTAGAGACTTTTTGTTTCTTTAGTTCAATGTTTCAAGACTTTTCCTATTAAAGAATAAAGATTCTTTGTATGACTCTTAGATTTCTTTGGTTCAATGTTTCAAGATAAATCTCTTACACTTCTACTCCTTTATATATAACCCACAACCCTTTATGCATCTCATCTCAAATACATTCTGACCAAGAATGATGTCATTTATCTTCAATCTTTCAATGACACCTACCCAACTCCAACTTCGTCGTTCTATCTAATCTTAACTAGCATGAGTTGGCTATAACCACCAAGGACGAGGGCTTGCCTTTTTTTTTTTTATTGAGTGACGTCGAATTACATATGATTTTGATGTTGAGGTCATATGTTTTGGGTTTTGTAAAAGCTATGGTTGCTTTACATCTTTGGGTATTTAGTGTGAGAAGTATTTTTTTTAGAACTAAAGAGAAATAAAAGGAAACCTTATAATTGATTATTGATGAGATTAGTTGCTTTTAATTTATAATGTGTTAGAATTCATAATTTATAAGTTCCTTTGTAGTTTTTTTACTACTATTTGGTACAATATCGATATAAGCTATGATGATAAAAGTAAAAGTCAATGATGATTTTAGAGTGTTTTGTGCTCTATTAAATTTTTATTTTATTTTTTTAAATGTGGAAGCCTCTTGCTAAAGGCAATTAAATCTTGATAAATAGAATTGCTTTAACTATTTTTTCTATATCTTATCACATTTAATAAACATATAAAAGCAGAGACCTCATGCGAGAGACCATAAGGTCCCGCCAAGTGGCGTCCTTCTTTGATAACTTAGCCATCTTTTTTTTAATAGTTACAACTTATCGTTTAACTCTACTCCTCTCTCTCTCTCTCTCTCTCTCTCTCTCTCTCCTCATCAATTTAATTAGCTATTCAGAATTTCAGACCCTTCAATTGACTCCCTTCAATTCAATTGGCTATTCAGAATTTCAGACCCTTCAATTGCCCGCCCCTTTCAATTTCCTTCCCTTTTCTTCATTACACAACTATATCTTAGATTACTTCTAGCCTAGACTAAATCACTATTATAAATGCTCACAATTTTTGAAGTGACTCTTTATCAATATAAATGCTCTCACCAATCAAGCAGAAAATACATCAAAATATCAGCCATCTCAAAGAGGATGCAAAGCTTGCTGTATCAGATTTATAAGCATGGAAATCTGATCACGTCAAGCTCAAGGCTGCACACCGGTTAGCTAACAAGTCTGCGCTGTTTCTCGGTAGTCCTTCCATTTAGTTTATAGATGTGTCTGATTGTATTGCTAACATTGCTAAAGCTTAGTCTAATGGCCATCTATTGTTCTGTCTTTTCTTTAATGCAATGAATTTCTTCTCAAATTTTTATTAAAAAAAAAAAAAAAGACTAAATCACAGTTACAGTATGCCCTCTACCATCACTTCTTTTTTCTTTTTAAGTTTCTCCTTTTTATGCTTATTTTTTTTTCCTTTTTAAAATTTTATATTTGTCAATATGATTTCTAGCTTTGCAAGATTAATTACAAGCAATGACAAGGGCAATGGCAAGGAATCCAAGCATATCCAATTGTTTGCTCTCATTTCCTTTGCAAAAATCACCAATGTATCAGCATAATGGAAATTTCCCTTTGAGATGCCAATTTTTCCTTTTATTTCTTTCATTTTTACGTTTTTCTTCAACTATTCCATGTCAATGTTGATGGTTTGTGACTAATATATTTTTGGTGGGTTGGTCAGGATTTGTTTTGCCCATGATGAGAAAGGGTGTTTGGCATTTATAAATCTCTACAAGTTTCAAATTTTTTAATTGCTAGGCATATTCTTCATTTGGTGGGTTGGTTAGGATTTGGTTTGCCCGTGATGAGAAAGGGTGTTTGGCATTTATCCCTTCAATTTGTTTACGTCTTACATTTTTTAGATAACCAAATGTAACCATGTAAAAAATGAAAAAGAGGAGATTTGATGTATTTATTTATTCATTGTAAACATCATGGGTAATGGGTTGAATTGTAATGAATAAATATATATTATTTCTAATTAATAAACATCATGGACGGTGGTACTTCTTTTCTTTTATGCTGATGTCTATAATTTCTCAAAAATTGTAAATGTATTTGTCTCCATCCCCTTGAAGAAGAAGGTTGATTCTTTTTGCAGATTACTTCAACAAAATAATTATAATGAATATGTATTTGCAATTTATAATTGTTACTTCTTATGATAAACTTAGTACTAACAAAGTTTTATAGAAAATATGTTATAATATATGTACAATATTCTTCATAAAAAATTGCATAAAATATTACAACATTATACGTGCATCGCACGGGCAACTTACTAGTTTTAATTAATAGGTATATTCTACTCTAAAAGTTCTCTAATTGACTTTTTATTTACCACTACTTATTAAACGAATGCTAAATTACAAATTACACCTCTAACTTTTACTTGTTTTAATTCAATATTTAGGTTTTACTCTTTTTCATTTCAGTCCCTTAATTTTCATTTGTTTTCATTGTATTCCTTCCATCCATTCCACATTGGACAACATTAAGCTAATAGCAGATTTGGACAATATTGACGGAATTACTAAACTAAAAACATATTTAAGTATAGAACACCTTTCATGGAATTACATGGAAATTCTTGATCTTCATTCTAACATGCTTCAAGGATCACTTCCAGTACCTTTATTGTATACTTATTTCTTTTCAGTCTCAAGGAATAATTTAACTAGAGAGATCCCTTCCTTGATTTGCAGTCTCAGTTCCCTCCAATATCTTGATTTGTCATTTAATCACTTGAATAACATGATTCCTCTTTGTTTGGGAAACTTAAGTGGCCATGTCATAGATTTGGATTTGCAAAGCAACAATCTTCATGGCACTATCCCTAAAACATTTGCGAAAGGCTATTACTTGAAAATTCTTAAATTCAATGGCAACAAATTGGAAGGATCATTGCCACAATCATTGGTCCATTGTAGAAAGTTGGAAGTTCTAGATTTTTGTAACAACAAGATTAATATCACCTTCCCTAGTTGGCTGGGAACTCTTCTAGAGTTGCGAGTTCTTATCTTGCGATCAAATAGCTTTCATGGTGCCATAGGAAATCCGAAGACTAAATTCATGCGAATCATAGACCTCTCTCACAATGAGTTCCATGGGATTTTTCCAACTAACTTTTTTCAAATATTTAAAAGCCATGATGAAAGCATGCGAACAAAGGTCAATTGAAATATATGGGTAAAAAGTATTATCAAGATTCTGTGACAGTGGTGATGAAAGGGTTTTTTTTTTTTATTGAAATGCTGAAAATCCAATTTCTATTCACAACCATTAATTTCTCCAACAATAATTTCAAAGGAGAAATTCCAAAAGCAATTGGAAAGCTTTGATCACTAAAGGGGCTTAATTTTTCACATAGTAATCTTATAGGTCGTATGCCTCCATCGTTGGGAAATTTAACCAATCTTGAATGGTTAGATCTCTCTTCAAACAAGCTCACAGGTGAAATTTCTATTTAATTGGCAGATCTCACATCACCAAAATTTTA
The DNA here is from genome assembly GCA_033629205.1 of Lithocarpus polystachyus. Lineage (NCBI taxonomy): Eukaryota > Viridiplantae > Streptophyta > Magnoliopsida > Fagales > Fagaceae > Lithocarpus > Lithocarpus polystachyus. The sequence goes on along the minus strand of CM066165.1, from coordinate 87,209,245 downwards.
AACCTATCAAAAACTGTCTTTATGGATAGATACCTCAAGGTAAACAGTTCAATACCTTTATGAATGATTCTTATAGTGGGAACTTGGGGTTATGTAGATTTCCAATGACAAAATCTTGTGGCAATGATGAGGAACAACCACCACCACCATCTTCAATCACTCAAGAAGATGATTTCAAATTTGAAAATGGGTTTCATTGGAAAGTTGTATTGTTGGGGTACGGTTGTAGATTCATTTTTGGATTGGGTTTGGGTTATCTCGTGTTCTCAAGTGGGAAACCAAAATGGCTAGTGAATATTGTTTAAGGAAAAAGACATTACAAGATACGAAGATCCAAGAAGAATGCTCGTGGGTGAACTCAATGAAGAAGAATTTGGTGGATGCAAATTCTAATTCTAGGTATATTCTTATATACTAATAAATTTCATAATTGTTTTTTGGTTCCTTAAAAATGTCTTTATATTGTTAAGAAGATTTTTCTTTTTTAATTTCCTTTATGCCAGTTAGGAATGGTTGTGCTTGTATTGTTGTGAGGCTTATTACTAGCGCTACTGGGTGCATAAGGTTTTATGCTTCATTTGAAAAAAAACTCATATGCTTAATGTATAGCCATACAGAAGAGTACATAGGCTAATACTATATAACCACCACATTTTAATGCTTTATTTAGGTTAGACTTCATTTAATGACCCTGCTTTATGCTCTAGTGTGAGAAGAAATTTCTCAACTCTATTGCAATTTCTTGCCATTTATTTTAGGTATTAATTTGTTGGCCTTAATGTTTTGTGGGATTTTCTTGATTATGGCTGTGATGCTTCGGTACTTTTGAATAACAACAATCTATATTTATATATATCTAAAAGCTGAAGCATAGTATTTATGTTTACTACACTAGTTCCTGTTAAATCATCTCACCTACCACATCATTAGCTACATCATAATTATTTTTTATTTATTTTTAATCTATAAATTTTTGACAATATTAAATATATAAATATATTGGCTTTACAAATTCATGTTAGGAGGTTTTAACTTTACATATTCATGTACTCTAATTTTAATGCTATAACTAAATATTAAAATAATAAGAAATTAAAACAAAAATATTATCTATACATATTCACTTTAAATAGTTTTAACTTTATATATAATTTTGACTTTACATGTTCATCTATTTTAATTTAGATCGATGCTTATAACTGAAAAAATGAAATCAATGAAGAATCATAAAAACAAAATTATCTATAAAAATGTATTTTCAAGTCTTGCTTAACCTTTCATGATTGAAAAGTTGAAATCTGACAACTACTCCATAGGAGGAGTCCAAATCAAGCATGTTATTGATATCCTACTAGAGGCCTGAAATCACATTGTCCTATTATTGACTAATTTATATGTGTTCCTTGATACAATTATATTTTTTTATCATTTTTTTACAACACTAAATGCATTTAGTGAATGATGTTTGTTGTGGACTTGATTTGAGGGAAAATCATATTATAATATGTCCTATTTTGTATTTTCTCAAGTTTTAGTTTACTTGAAAAACAACAAGATAATTTGGGAAATATGATGAAGAACCGTTTGAGCTGTTAAAGAATACGGTTTTTCTATAATTTCATTTCACTATTTGTAAATATTTTGTTTAACAAATTAGCAGCAAATTGTTACATTGTTGTTCTATGATGTTCTTGGATGCTTGAATAATTAGTTTTTCTTCTACAAATATTTTATATTGTTATTCATCTTCCTTACGCTGGTCCATTCTTGATCCTTAATGTTCCTATTCTCTCTCTTTTAAGATATTTTTGTTATTATCAGGAGTCTTTTCACCTAGGGGTTTTAGCAACAGTTTATGGTTTAGGATTTTGACGATTGTTTGTGTATAATTATTCTTGAATGAAACTTGGGTAAAATATAAGAAGCAGACTTTAAAAAAGCCTGTACCTCTTTACATTTTTATATATCTGAGAGGCGTCTATCAATAAGATTCTAAAGTACATATTAGCTGTAGGGAAAGCTTAGAAAGTTAATAAATTGATAACGTGTTCCTAGTGAGTTTTGCTGCTTTGGTTTCCAGTTTCCACAAATTGTAAGTCACCTCGGATTAGTCAACTAGCTGTTTCAGGCACTTTTAATAAGGGTTTTTCAGGCTTAAAATTTCAACCAAAAAAAAAAAAAAAATACTTTTCTTATTCCAAACTTTATTAAACTGACATTAATAAAGAAGAGCTCTTGGGAAGTTTGATGATGTGCTTGAGCTCGGATGCCACTATTTAATTTGAAATAAGGACAAAAGGTTTGTTGCCTTTTTTTTTTTTTTTTTTTGCCTTAATTTCTCATTTCTTTTTCATCTTAGGAATTTAGCTGGAACATGCTTGTATCATTGAGTCCTGATGGGATTTAATTTTTTTTTTTTTCGAATATGTAATAGTGTGAAAAAAAGAATCTTATACTTTGGAAATTATATGGGAAGACAAAGGTAATATTTTGAATTTGCATTTTACAATAATTTTTATGTTTTGTAGCAATTAGAGAGAGTAAAACAATGAATTTGTCTCATTATAAATGTCATTACTTGGAAAGAATTAGCATCATACAGATTTGCAAGAAATTTTGCCTGGAGGTGTGTCTTGCTTAGTTGTCAAATCATGAGTGATAGTAGAATTGATCTGGAATTTTTTTTTTTTTTTTTTTTTGAGTTAAAAGTAGTAAAGCACACTATATGTATATATATATATATATATATATATATATATACTAGTTATAGGCCTATGCGTTGCACGGTTTAATGAAAAAACTTATAAAATAATTGTATAAATAATTATATATTTTAATAGATTCAATAAAGAAAAAAGAAAAAAGTATCAAGTGTAAATAATTATCTCACTAAAATAAGGGGTAAGATTTCTTCCTAAAACTAAATTTAATTGATAATTCCAAATTGAATTTTAAATTGATAATTATTTAAAAAAACGTACTAAACAATTGATAAATCTATAATTAATATAATCTTGATAATATTATAAATTAAAATTAAAGTTGATAATTCAAGAATACACGTGTAAAAAATCTTGATAATTTGATGTAACATAAAAATCAAATATGAAAATTGTTAAAATTAATCTATTAATTCTAACCATATTTAATCATTAATTCTAAGACCTTAACCCTAAGCATATAAATTAGATCAAAGTTAAGAAAATTAGTTTAAACAAAAGGCAACCAATACACAAAACCTAATCAATTTAATAAAAACAAAATACAAAAACAAAGAAAGAGCTTTTAGAAACTTGACAATATTTTCGAATGTTTTGAATTCATTAATTAAAATCACAAGAAGACAAAAAACCAATAATAACACTAAAGAAAATAAACAAAATGAAAATAATAATAATAATAATAAAAGAAGAAGAAAGAATGCATACCTGCATTGTCATGGGATTTAGGCATTCACATATTAAAATAAGCTTTACTCCAAAAAGTATATATAAGGTCATATATATTGGTAGAGTTCCATTTGAAATATAATTCATTTAGATCTTATTGAAGTTAAAGATATCTAATCAATGTATTTGTTTTTATCCCATACAAATTGGAATTAAGAGAAGGTCATATGAATAGAATGAAAAAAAAAAAAAAAAAAAAAAAGAGTTGATTCAACATAACGGAACATATAAAAAATTAAAAATTGAAAAAAAAAAAAAAAAAAGAGAGAACGTTGTTGATAGCTATAAGGAATTTTGATATATATATATATATATATATATATATATTAAATGTCATCAGCGTAGAAATTATCAAATTAATGGAGAAATATACTATTTTTTGGAATAGATAGAGATTATCAAATTATTGGAGATATATACTGTTTCTTGGATGATAAATATTATCTAAATTAAATTTTTGTATGTTAAATATTATCTCTTAATTTAAGAAATATATCCTAACAAATAAAAAAAATAATGTTAATCTAATTTTATTTAATAATAAGAATGAATTAGAGTCCTGGTAGTATATTATTCATTTTTAGTTCTTTAAAAATCTAAAAATTTAATAAAATTTCTACAATTTGGTGAAGTCACGTGGCGCTACCACGGCGTTTAAGCCTAACTTTTATTATATGTAACAAAATAATATGATATTTTTTTTTATTTTTAAGGATATTGTGTTTGTTACTTTTGTTACTTCTATTCAATACAGGGCCTTGTCAGACAAAGCTGCGGATGCTTTCTACAAACTTAGCGACACCAGAGCACAGATCCAATCCTATGTCTGTTGGAAAAATAGCATGGAGTGAATAAGAAATTGATGTTTTTTATGTTCACTTGAAGATGTTATTATAAGTGGTAAAAATCCTTGAGTCCCACATTAGAAATGATAGAGAATATGCGTTTGGATTGGATATTGGGTTGGGCTTTAGGCATGTGTGGACTAGGCCCACTTATCCAATTAATAATAATTTTTTAATATATTAATTTTGAGTCAGTAAGTCTGTATACAGCAGTTATCTCTGAAACAGTGTTTCAGTTTTAAGTTACGTATAATTTCATTGTCCCTCATTCATGAAAAATAACTTTTGAGAAAAACTCTCCCGGTGAGAATATTTTGAGCATTCATTTTGTGTCAAAGAGAGAGAAAGAGACATTGAGTAGTTCACAGAGCACGACCTTGTGTACTTCGTTTTCGTGCTGTAGATCATTTTATCCTAAGAGGCAGACGTTCGTGAGTCTCAAAGCACCACAATGATTGCATAAGGGGCAAAATCTGCTTTAAGGAGATTATGTCAAACACAAGACTTGATTTGTTCATTATTCACGCATTTGGTTTGTGAGTTTTTAATTATTTGCAGATTTCTTCTTATATATATTTAGTATTTGTTTGTTGCTCTTATCTATCACATCTATTAGTGTTTTTGCTTTATTTAGATTTGTGTACTGTTCCTTTTACTTTGTCACAAAAGTAAATTGCTAAAATATATCCAACAATGTCTTTGATGGTATAGATGTGTAACTGGACCTTGAAGTTGAAAGTCACCATGTTAGTCTTAATAATGAAATTAAAAGAGTCATGTCTTTTACTATTAAATAATGTCCCATGGGTCCGTATTTGTTAGGAAAATAAATAATTTTTGAGAAGTCTGAGCTTTTCTAACTTGATATGGACTTTTGAAGTTTAGGCTGAGAAGTGGGGACTTCTTTTCTAGCTTGACGTTGATTTTTTTAAATTTTATGCAAAAACAATTGAAATGTCTATTCTTAGTGAAGCAACTATATAGGATAATCGTTTAATGTTTTAAAGTTCTTTATGATATGCTTAATGCATTGTGATTTACCATGTACATGATATGCTTTTTTGGACTTGGAAAAGTGATTATTTTAACAATAATGTTCATGTGGACAGAACCATGGAGGTAAGGCATCGGATGTGAATATTATGAGGACAAATGGTGCCTAGTGACAGAAAAATTGAGAAAAAAAAGTTCTTATAGTAGTTTTGAAATTTTCTATGTAGGTTGGGGAAAGTTTTTTGTCTCTATTCTTCTAGTTACTAAAGCAAGTATTCCGAAGTTGGTGTTGGATTCTGTTTTTAAACTTGAAAAGGTATTTCTCTCTCTTCCAATCTGGTTTAGTATTAGTCAAGTTACAAGGTAAATCTGTTTCTTTTAAATATCTTTGAATTTTACATGCATAGCCCATGCCAGCTTCAGGCCATTGTAGTTGGGCTAAGGGACAGTGTGCTTGCTTTGTCTGTGAATGTACCTGGAACTACATCAAAGGATGTCATGGACATGGCTCTGGTGACTCAATATTTCGACGCAATGAAAGAAATTGGCGCATTGTCAGTGTCTATTTTCATCACACACGGACCAGGTGCTATGAAAGATTGCTTCACAAATTAGAGATGGCCTCCTTCAAGCAAATACCGCTCAGAATGAGTGACTTTATCCCAGCATATATGTTGCACGAGTGGCTTTTTTAATGGTATATGAAATGGTTGGCACAAGTATCTAAGATTTGTGTCTTTTATTCTTCTTCTTTTCTTCTTTACGAATTAATTACTGAAGAATTTCTTATAGAACAGTGAAAAACAATCTTAGTGTTGAAGCAAGAACAAATCAAAGATTAAAACTGTTTGTGAAGGAAGAAAGATTGAGAAAGAGAAAGAAAGTGAAAGAAAGAGAGAGAAACTGTTTGATTAAGAAAACTGAATTTCTTGCAGAGATATTCATATAGTCCAATCTGTCTATAACTGAATAACAAATAAATCCACATTATACGGATCTAATCCGTGAAAATAGGAAAAGAAAAACAAACTAAACTAAATGATCTTTGCACCAAAACCAACTGCATTTCTAGCATACCCAACGACACCGTTTCCGCTTAACTAATACTTTAAGTAACAGCACATACAAAAAGGAGCGTTTTATTAAACAACCTTTAGTGAAACAGTGCGTTTCCTCCATATTTGAAAACCAACAGTAGCTCCCAAATTCAATTCAGTCTTCTTCAACCTTGAGGCCTCTGTTCTGAAATCAACCATTATCATCCTTAAGCTTCTTATCCTTGCTCTTTGTTCTGGAAATGCTACTATCACTAACAATTACTTGAGTGAAGATAGGAGGAGCTAGGGAGTGTCTTGCATTGCAAATAAGTGGTGTGGTGTGTGTACATGGTGTTGAACTTGGCCATTGTATTGGCAATGTTCTTTTATAGTATGAAATGTTATTGATTTGGGTATTTTTGCTGTACCCTCAAGTGTTATATGCTACTTTGTAACTGTTGTCTGCATTTTGTAACTGTTATAGGTTACCTTTGCGCTTTTACCAATGAGAATTAGAGAACTATTATTAACTTGGGTTGTATGATATATTTTTCATAGTTAGGAGGACTTGGAGACTAAAACTACAAAATTTGGAGAGAACTAGCTTTTATTATTATTATTATTATTATTATTATTATTATTATTATTATTATTATTCATAGTTACAATGAGAAATGAGAAATTTGTAACTTAGACCTTTCAATTATTTGAAATTTTAAAAAATGATAACTGAACGACAAGGCATTTTTGGCTTGTAAAGAACTTAATGGAGTGAATAAGCACATAATATATGAAGAACCACTGAGAAAAAAAAAGTTCAAATATAAGTATATTTTTGCACTCATCGAAAAGTATCCTTATTGTAATTATTTGTAATCAGTCCACTAATATTTATGAAGAATTTTTAATGAAACAAAACATATAATAATCCAATAAATTATTGGGGTTAAGGCTTTATTAATTGTTGTTGTACATATAATACTCTACTAAAGTCACTCAATTAAGAACAACTTCCTCATAATCCAACCTTTTATGAACCCTGCACCAAAGCAGGAAAAAAAATTAGGATGTGCGTGGATATCGTTTATTGCTGAAAATTGAAAATTAAAAATTAAAAATATTGTAGCAAAATAATTTTTAAATGTGTACATAGTACTATGGGACCCATTTTTGAAATTGTTTTTAATGAAAAAGGTATTTACGGGTTCCGTGAATAATATACGGAACCCACCATATTTCAGTCAAACGCAGACGGATAGGATAAAAAACGCAACCCAAATAGATAATTAGTCAATTGGGATCACCTTTTCTCTTTGTCTTTACTATTTTAGCTTTTTATTATTCATTTTTGGGTAAAATACGCTAAGAATTGTTGAACTTTTATGATTTTGTAGTAAGACTCCTTTAGCTTTTCTTTTTTCCCCAATTTAGTTCATAAACCTTGATCCTGTAGTAAATATATCCCTTCTCTCCACTCTCTATCTATTTCACCTTGTTCTGTTTGTTTGTTTGTTTTTTTTTTTTTTTTTTTTTTTTTTTTTTTTTTTTTTTTTTTTCAAATTATTAAAAACCCAAACGATGGAAGGGTTCCATTTGCTGCACATTAGCTGATTCAGTGCAAAAAATGTTAAAATAGACGGAAATGGACAGAAGGGGTCCATCTACTATTCTACTACAGTTTCAGTATGTACTAAATTTGTGAAAAATAAAAAGTCAAGGGTGACTTAACTTAAAGTCTGCAATTACATAAAAGTTTAGGCGGCCTTAGTTCACTTTATCCATGTTTTTTCTCCACCTATTTGTACTTGTGTGAGTGCTTGAGAGAGAGAGAGAGAGAGAGAGATACTTGTTGCAGTCCATGCTATCAGAAATGGGGAAGCTAAGATGGGTGTGGCGCATGATAGGAAGAGAATTGATACGTGAGGCAAGCAAGCGAGGTTGTGTTCCCTTTACACTAGCCTGAATGCAAAAGCAGATTGTCCGAGGCCCAAGCCCGTGCTTTGCTAATTTATTTAGCTTTTCTACGTGTCGACAACATATCTTTGTTGGTACGTAGTAGAACCCAACGAGGAAGGCCAAGCAGCCAGGGAAATACTCAAACACATGCTCACAAACAGGGTACTGAGCCAGATTTGACTGACGAGACATGTCTAGCCTAGAAACTACGAACAAGAATATTAAAAACACAATTGGACGAGTCATTGCTGAATTTTTTTTTCTTTTTTTTTTTTTGTACATATAAAAGCATAATTAGTAAATATGTATAATGTTATCGATATTTATTAAAGGTGGTATTATATAAGAATTTAATAAATTTTGTTGCCAGTGGAACCAAAGGATGAGCGAGTTCGTTAGAGCCACGCATGCATGCAATTCTCATGCTCCCTGAATTGCTCAAACTTGCCCCAGTACTCTTGAAAAGTAGGAGGGTTACGTGAGTAACAATTAATATACAGTACGAAAAGCTTTTCATTATGCACGGTACCGTTACGTGATATTTGGGAATTGTCTACAAAATTCACCAAAATTATTCTCGGGATTTATAGCATCACTCTAATTTGAAGTAGTCAGATCTAATAAATTACAAATGAGCTAGGACTAAAGAAATATATATACTTCAGAATTCAAGCCTTTAATTTCTTATTAAACTTGATCTTTTCAGTTTGCTCCGTTGGCATGAGCCTAGCTTAAAATGATTTTAAGAAAATAAGACAGTTACCAAGACAATGTTTTTTCCTAATATGTTGGGTCCTTCACAATGCATGCAAAAAAAAAAAAAAATTGTCAACTTAATTATTCTAAGTAACAAAGAGAGCTAGCTCAACTGGTTGACAGATTTTGATATTTTTAACATAAATATTCAGGATCAAATCTCTCCACCCAAAATAAAAATGTATCAAAAAAAAAAAAATTATTCTTCAAGTAAGGTTTTTCTTCTTTTATTTTCTTACCATAATTTTTCAAGAAAGGTTTATGATACAAAACTTTTCACAATCATTTCATAAAAGATAATAAGTTGTGATTAGAATCACATCATTTTCACATAGACTGTCTAATTGCACCACTTTTATTAATGCAAATATTTAAAAATTACATTTTTACTATTATGAGAAAGATTGTAAAAAAAGTTTTCTACCTAACACTAATTCAAAAGATTTAATAGATAACTCTCTCTAACTTTCGGAGTATCAATATGGGTGAATCCAATGCAGATAGGATATTATGGCTTTGGTTTCAATGAATACATGTAAATCTAGGATCAGTAATTGAAGCATTTAGCCTAGAGACTAGATAGCCAGGACCCAGTTCCAGGGGTTGCTTCCTTCGAATTCTAAGAGACTAGAGAGATCCTTTCTCTCCAATTTCTAAGAAGATCCCTTTCGTCTTCTCTGATTCATGCAGGTATAGTAAGTTCTAAATTTATTTTGCATGTTTGTTTTTGTCATTGCCATGCTTATTTTCATAGTTACCATGATTGTTTTCACATCTTTATAATAGCTATCGTATGTTCACAATACCATGATTAAATTGCTCACATGATAACTATCCAAATAAGTTTAACAACACTCATGCATTAACATGGATTTAACTCTTGATCTAAGATTATTACATTGTTTAGATTTCATAGATCTATGTTTTATATGATTTAGTTTTCAGATCAGAAATTTTCTTTGTAAAAAGCATCATACTTTCTACAGCAAAAATTATTTTTGAAACCCTTTTTCAAAATCCATTTAGATTCATATCCAAACCAGATCTGTGTTAGGAATCCGGTGGTTCTTAATGGGGATGAATAGGAATTATAGGGGGGTGGATGGGAATTGTAGGGAAATTGACTTAATTAGAGGTAGTCACCCTCCATAGAGAGAGAGAGAGATGCACTAATGCACTAAGAAGTTGGTTTATTCTTCAATTGATATCTCATCTTGGATTACAATCATGTATTTATAGGAGACTAGTTCTAATCTCATTGGCCTGCATGGCCTCATCCTATTGGTTCTATTATTCTTCACGTGCATTAATAATTTCAACATATGCTAAATGTGATTAACATGTTTGGAGTTGTAACTAACTAACTAACTAACTAAATCTCAATACAACAATTATTATCCATATGCTTATAGCATTCCTAACATTTTCCTCCCCTTGAAAACACCTTGCCCGCAAGGTGTTGTTGTGAAATAGCATCTTCATCAAAGGAGATCTTCCAATGGACCAATACCATAGTGAAATTTTGATCACCATATTCATGCATTTCTCATTGACAAACAGTCCCGTGCACATGAAGGTTTCTTCTTTGAAGATCTTCAAACTTTGCTCGAATTCTTGAGCCTTCAATGGTTCTTCAATCTTCAAGGTCTCATTGGTTTTTTGAACCTTGAAATGTTCTTGTATACTCAAGACCTTATTTGATTCTGAAACCATTAAAATTGTTGGCGCTTGTATCTTGGATTCTTGGATCACCAACTCTTGGATTGCCAATTCTTGAATCATAGACTCTTGAATGGAAGCCTCCATTGGTGCATCAAGAATTGGTTCTTGGAAGATCATCATCACCTTCTTTGTTGGTTCTTTCAACTGAACTTCAAAGGTAGCGTGTACATTTATATCATCATCCACTTTGACACAAAGATCAACATCTCGGCTTGCAATAACAGCAGTAAATTCTTGGAACTTGATTTGTTCTTCGAGTTTCATTGAATCAAGAGATTGTAACTCCTCTTCCGTTATGTTCTTAAGACCCTCTTGCAATCTTGAGAGCTCTTCCTTCATGGCCATGTTATATTCAACCAAGGCCTTGACCTTCTCTAAAATGGCATTGTGAGATTCGTACAAAGCCTTGAAATTCTTGAAACTTCATTCACCATTTTCAAGATTTCTTACCGATCATATTGACATATATCAAGATCTACAGCTCTAATGCCAAATGTTAGGAATCCGGTGGTTCCTAATGGGGATGGATAGGAATTATAAGGGGATGGATGGGAATTGTAGGGAAATTGACTTAATTCAAGGTAGTCACCCTCCATAGAGAGAGAGAGAGATGCACTAATGCACTAAGAAGTTGGTTTATTCTTCAATTGATATCTCATCTTGGATTACAATAATGTATTTATAAGAGAATAGCTCTAATCTCATTGGCCCGCATGGCCTCATCCTATTGGTTTTATTATTTCTCACGTGCATTAATAATTCCAACATGTGCTAAATGTGATTAATATGGTTGGAATTGTAACTAACTAACTAACTAAATCTCAAAACAACAATTATTATCCATATGCTTATAGCGTTCCTAACAATCTGAGATTCCTTTAAAAAACATTATATTTTTCTTATCCAAGCTTGATCTGAAATCCTTTTCAAAATTCATTTATTTTTCTATATCAAAAATCAGATTTGAAATTTTCTTTTTAAAAGGCATCTAGCCTCATATTAAAAAAAAAAAAAATCGGATTTGAAGTTTCTTTTACAAAAATATTTACATTTACGAACGTAATAAAAATCAGATTTGAATAAATTTTCATAAAGATGTCATATATTTATGATTAAAAATCAAAACTGAGAATTCCTTCGCAAAAATGTTTCCAATTTCATAATAAAAACCAGATCTGAATATTTTTCATAAACTCATTGTTTTTCACATAATAAAAACCAGATCTAAATATTTTTCATAAACTCATTGTTTTCCACATAATAAAAATTTGATCTGAATATTTTTCATCAAAGCATTGTTTTTTTTCATGTTATAAAAATTAATCTAAATCTTCCCATAAAAATGACATTCTTTTTCATAACAAAAATCAAATCTGAATTTATTTTCAATAAAATGATTCTTTTTCTTTGATAAAAAAGCAGATCTAAACTTTCTTATAAATCTCATTTCCTTTTATGAAATTTAAATCTTTTGCATGGAGTAAGAAATAGATCTATAGAGATTTTAGATTTACAAAAACTAACAATTGCATATTACATTTCAAAGTTTACTGTATCATATGTCAATGATTGTGTGGGTGCATAGATGGTCATTCATAGCCTAGGAGACTGGATTTTTCCAGACAAAGTGGATGCCTAACAACTTCCCACTTTGTAACCTAGCCTCTAAATCTAGTTTTTTTTTGTTCAAGATTAGTGTTTTATCACTTTCTTTGGTAGAATGTAATAGGACCAAAACTTTGTAATTTTTACTTAGATTGTAATTAGGACCAAAGCTATGTAATATCTACCAATTGTGATATTCTTGATATAATGAACATTCAATGCAATTCAATCATTCAATTTTACAGTTTTAGTTTTTTTTTTTCAATTTAAAAAAATAAGTAACTACTCCACAATTAATTAACCCAAAGAGGTTCCAAGTATCCTCTTTTGAGAGTTTCCCAGCATGGGTCTCTCACACAATGCAATAGGATAATATTTAACCATCAAAGGAAAAAAAGAATCCCCAAATAATAACTCAAAATCCAAAATTAAATTGTATCAACCTAAAGTATAGAACATAAAAATTCACCAATCTAAAATAGAGATGCAAGAAAAATAAATAAAAATAAATCCACCAAAAATGAAAAAAAAAAAATTGAGAAGAGAAAGAGAGAATTCACATTTTGTGTGTGGGAAAAGTATGTAGAGAGAGAGAGAGAGAGAAACAAAATCATAGTAATAGGATGAGAATGAGAATAGCCAAAATAAAGGAAGATAAAAAGATAGATCAAGAATGATATTAAGGTAGAGAATAGTGGAGAATTGAAAAGGTAAAAGGGAAAGAGAAATGTTGTAAAAAGTGTAACAATAAGTGGAGAACTTAATAATAAGAAGAATAGTTAGAAATAAGACAGAGATGGTAGTTTGATTGTTAAATAATAGAGTTTCTAATTCACCTTAAATGATTAAATGTTAAAAAATATATATGAAAAATTGGAAAGAAAATGGATAATAATATAGCCGCTGATGTGGCTCAACTGAAATGTAATAACAATAAATGCTACACTTCAACTTTTAGATATACTAGTTGGAAATCCGTGTGATGCATGAGAAATTTTTGCCTAAAAGTATATTGGTCTCGAGTTTTGCATAGAAAGTAAAATTAAATTATATTAATCTCAAACTGAAACATTAAACACGACATGAAGAATTAAAAAAAAAAAAAAAATTGGTGTGCATTTAACTAAAAGTTTCTGTAGTCCTCTCTAGTTTCTACCATATGGGATACCAAAAATATTTTTGCAAAACATTTATTTTTAAAAAAAAAAATTAGAGTAATTTTATATCTTCCTTGACCTTATATCTTCATTAGTTTACACGGAATGGCTAAATTAAGACTTGAAAAATGAGTAGGAATGTTAGTTTGGTTGGATGGGATCACTGAATTTAGACTGCAAAACCGTTGTTTGCAAAGAAGTTGAAGAGTGTGTGTAGTCCAAAGGGAAGCTTGTATGGAGAAAGAGAGCTTCAAAGTGAGCCAGTGTCATGGCTTTCAAGTTTCATCTACACGTGGGGTAGGAGAAAGAGAGTTTGTAAGTGGGTTAGAGTCTTGGCTTTCATCTACACGTGGGGTAGGAGAAAGAGAGTTTGTAAGTGGGAAATGATCATGTTTGGGTCATAATATGTAAGGAAATAAGTAGGCTTGGGCTTTTCATAAGGTTTGGTTTGATTTGGTATAATTTCCAACAACAGTCCTTCTTTTAGATAAAAATAAAAATAATTTAACCTGATCTGTTGGGTAAAAGTAAAACAGTTAATAAGAAGAGGTTAAAGAGGCTAATTGCAAAATTAGCGCGCCACATGGCAAGACCTTATACTCTCTCGCATGAGGTCTCTGTTTTTCTATATATATATATATATATATATCTGTGTGTGTGTGTGTGTGTGTGTGTGTGTGTGTGTGTGTGTGTGTTCAAGCCATTGCTACACAAATATTCATCAGAGATTCTTAAATTTTGTTCTGAATATATTAAGAGAAGCCTTGATACTTCACAACATGGAATGAAACCAAATTACTACAAAACAAACAATTTTATAAATCATATTTTTTGAAAGGTAACAATGGTAGAACGGTGGATGATGAAGTTGAAGCGATTTCAAAAAATGATCCCGTTGATGTAAAATTGACATCCAAATGCTCAATTTTTTCACATCTAGAAAATTGAAGTTCTTCATAATTTTTTGACCAATAGAAGTTTTTTGAATTCTCAGCAACTCAATTGCAACCTCCCTCATTGTAGGATGTTTCCTTCCATTCAAGTGCAAACATCTTTTTTCAAGGTTAGCAACAACGATGACCTCTTCCTTATCACTTTCCTTCTTTAATCAGTCATCAAGAATATCAAATGGATGGTTCTCCTTCATTGAATGAAGGAAATATGCGGATAAACTTTTATCTACTTTTGACCTTGTTGAAGAAACAAGTTTTTCTCCAGTTAAGAGCTCAACAAGGACTACTCCAAAACTATACACATCACTCTTTTCTATGAACTAGCTTGTTTGGAAGTATTCTGAGTCCAAGTATCCAAAAGTTCCATAAACTAGGGTGGTTACATGAGTTTAGTCAACCGTTATTGACTTTGATGTCCCAAAATCTGCTACTTTTGCTTTGTACTTTTTATCTAAGAGTATGTTTGTGGACTTTATGTCTCTATGATAAATTGGTGAGGTAGCTACTGAGTGTAAGTAGAAAAAGAGATCTTGCAATTTCTATGGAGATCCTTATATGCATATTCCAAGTTAATGGAAACTCTTCATTTTCATCATGGAGATACAAGAAGAGTGTCCCATTTGGAATGAATTCATAAACCAATAAAGGAACTTCTGTCTCCAAACAACACCCAATTAGCTTAACCACATTTCTATGGTTAACTTTTGAAAAAAATAAAAATCTCATGAATTGTTTGACATTCCCCTCTTGCACTGTTTTGCACTTATTAGTTGCAATAATTCTTCCATCACTTAACATTCCTTTGAAAACTGTAACTTGACCACCCTTACTAACTATTCTATTTTCACTAAAATGGTCTGTTGCCTTTTCCAACTCCTTCAAATTGACTAATTTTATATTTTGAATATTGTTTTCATTTGAAGATAATTGTTGTTGTAACAATAAACCACCATTCTTTTTGAAGAATTTTTTCTTAAGCTTAATTTCACTTCTCTTCTTTATCACATTGAATAAAACAAATGTAACGGTTATTAGAAATAATGCTCCAAAGCTTGTACCAAAACCTGCACAAGTCAAACAAAAAAAAAAAATATGAAATATCAATATTTTTTGTATATAAAATACGATTGTCTAATCTAGAGTCTTGAATAGAAGTACCCTACTTTTTTTTAGTAGAAGTTACAAATTCTTCCAAATTATGTTCCACTCTTTCCTAAAGTCTAAATTAATGTTAACTTCTAATTAATTTCTCTATAAAAAAGGAAAATGAAATGTTTTTACTTTAATTTCAAATAATTAGTACATATGTGCAATGATCAAATGTGTTCCAATTATCAAAAAAATAAATTAAAAAAAAATAATAAAAAAACCTCTCTTGTGACAACACCACCTAAGTACAGTCACCTTCAGTCATCTACACAAAAAGGATTTTTTTTGTTCGGACCCAAAGTGTTTCTTCAGGGCGCCTAGCTCTAATAGAAGAGAAATAGGTTGGAGTGATTGTAGTGAGTTGGAGGCCTGTGATGTTGATGACTACATGGTTGACCCGTTGGTCCCATACTCCCATATTGTATTAATGTATTAACATACACCACCTTTCAATGAGTACATGTTGCTAAACTGGATAAGGAAGCCATTTCTTAGTGTAATAGATCCTTCTCGAGATATTTTATAGTGTGATTTCTATTAGATGCAGGCTATTTCTTAGTTTGCCCCACGCAAAACTTAATTCGATCATGAAGCTTGGCACTAATAAGAGATGGTGAGTGCTAGGCAAACAACAAAGATTTTATGTTTTCAAAGTTGAGTACATCAATGATCTTGAACACATACAATGCGAAGGCTGGCAACAAGGGGAGGAGCTAGGAATTATTGTTTGTGGGGCCAACATGGCAAGCTATACTGTTTGAACTGGAACTTAGAATACTAGCAACCAACGATTTTCTATCCGTAAGGGATAGAGAGAGTACTCCTCATAGGAGACATATATGAAGAAGATGAAACAATTCCTGTAAGGAGTTTCCCCACACTAGTCTCTGAAGATGAGTCTCTTCCGCGTAGGCTGAACAACTCGGGGCCTGGGCTGTGACTTCCATGAGGATGAAGGCCTACTTAACACAACTGGCAAGGGAGTAGTTTGTGTCCTCCTTGAGCCGACAAGCTAATGCCCAGAGACCCAATACTCAGATATTTCAATTAGGCCCAGTGGACTCTTGTTATGATCGGTGGCCTGAATTAAGGTGAACAGTAATTGTGCCTTGGTAGGGGGAAGTCTTGTGTCTTTTATGGAGCGAGTATTAAATCCTAACTTGTAAGTCTCACATTGCCTAAGTGGGGGGGGGGGGGGGGGGGGGGGGGGTGGGGGAGTCTTGTGCTTATATGGAGGCCTTGGAGTTTAATTGGTATAAGACCTTCATGACAATATTTACAGGAAATTGGGCATTTGCCCATAATTTACAAATTATGTTGCAAATGCCTTTGTGTTGAAACTATTTAGCAAAATGTGCCCCTGTATTTTAAACTCGCATGAAAAATATAAATAAATAAATAAAGTTAAAATTGGACACAAAACAAATGAAATGACTAAATTGAAAAAAAAATTATTAAAATTAGAGAAACAAAATGAAATAAAATTAGAGAATATCATGTGTAATATATATATATATATATATTAAAAAAATTCCCATGTAATTATCAATTTTGTTTTTGTTAAAAATAAAAATGAATTGAGAAAAAAGAAATAGAAGACACCAAGACAATATTATTGCCACGCGTTTAATGATTGCTTGCTACATGTTCAATCTACAATGACTTAACAATCTGAATAAACAATTATATAGTCCAAAATTCAGGGTAGGTAATAATAGACTGACCCTGCAAAAATTTATGACTTCCTAAGTCTTTGCAAGTCTTCTAATGGTGAAACACGTTTATGAAGGATGAAAGAACTTGGCAGATCAATGACTTTCAAAAGAGCAGTGATATTATATTGCAAAGTTATTGATTAAACATTTCTTAAGCTGCTACTTTGGAATACGGATGTTCCCCATCAACTTTTCTTTCCACAAATTAAATTTGATGAATGTGTGTCATTCAATTTGTGATAGGAAAGAAAGCTGTTCTTTCGTGTGATTTCTCTCTAGTGTTTAGTCTTCACAGGCAATGCTCAGTATTCACACTCTATGCAACCCAGCAATATCTTTAATAAGTTCTGTGCCATAAGTCGTGAGGCCTGGCCTTAACTTTTTTCATCTCTCTCATCGACAAGACCACTACTTGTTCTTGTTTCCTTATTGCTTCACTGCCAACATATTCTTTGAAAATGTAAAATAGTTTACTGTAAAAGACTTTATTTCAACACTTTTCACTTTTTTTTGGGAACACTTTTCACTTTTATATACACATTTAAAGGTTTTTATTTTTTATATAAATAATGGAAATTTTATTAGGAAAACGTTAATGGATGATGTAAGGGCATGTTTAGTAGCTAGACTGTAATAGGTATTATAATATAATAGTTGTTCCAATGGTTTAATTATTCTTTAGTTTGGTTATGTTTTTATTACAAGGAATAGTCATTCCTTATGAATAGCAAAAAATTATTGAATATTTCGGGAGTACCATAAATCCGTACTCCTCCATCTCATATGAATTATGGGTCCTACCATAAATTTAATTAGTGGGACCTACAGTTATGTGAGAGGAATGAGTACGCATTTATGATACTCTAGGAATACCCAATAATTACCCATGCTTCAAAATGAGGAATAACTATTTCTCTTTAAAAGGGTTGTATTAGTTATTCCTTAGTAAGTGCAATAATTTCAAAACCTAATGTATTTCTAAATAAACAAACTTTCCATATACATCTAACCATTATAAAAATAAAAACCATAAAAAATAACACATATCTCTCTTAAATTCAAAAAAATAACAATTTTTAAGGAGATATAATTGTATGAGTAAGATATTTTTTAAAATAAATCTTGTTTTATTATAATGTTATAACTTACAACCAAATTTATGAATAAATTTAGTGATAACATTACAAAAAATTTTATACCTATTAATAAAGACTATAATTCCTGTCATAATTCCCATTCAGTGTACCAAACGTACCCTAAGGATATTTTTTAATGTACTATTTTAGGAATTTTTTTATAGGGGAAATAAAGAAAACAATTAATGTTTTGACTGCATTTTTTATTTTTTTATAAAAGTGGTATCAAAACTTTTGTAAAATGGCTTATTATGATTTTAATGTATTGTATGTAAATATAAAAACAGGGATGTGAGTGAGTTTTAAAATGGTATGGTAAAATAGATAAAGTAGGGTTTTAAAATGTAAAATGTGTATTTTTTTTTTTTTAGGTACTTGGATGCGAATGCTCTGAGTCTTTTATATATGTGCAAACTCATTGATGTCACTAATGACTACTTGATTGATATGATCTCTAACTATACACATTGTGTATACTTTGGTGACTCTTTTTCATGATTTCATAATTTTTGTTCGACTTTCTCTATCTTTGATCCCTGTATGGGATACTAATGAGTAAATTTGAGTATATATGTAATTATAAATGATTTTCTTAAAAAAAATTATTTGAGTAAAAAGAAAAGAAATAGAGATCCATATAACAAAATTGCCATATGATAACATGATTGCCACATGAACATGATAAATTGATAACATGATTGTTGGGTCAATACAGGGACCCATATAACATGATTCCTGCATTTTCAATTTGCAACTTTGCAAATTAAAAAAATACTATTTTATTACAAAAGGAAGACTATAACACTTAACTTTCCAAGTCTTTACTTCTAGGAAAAAAAAAAAAAAAAAACTTTCCAAGTCTTCAGAATTCCAAACAATTATAACAAAAGACATGATGAAACATTTTTCATGATTTTATACTTCTATACCACACGTTTTCAAGATTGAAGGAATCTAGCCGATCAAAGACTAAAAAAAAAGTGGTGATAAATAAATAAATAAATATATATATATATATATATATTCTCGAACTTTTCTTAGCTGTTACTTTGACAATCTCGGTCTTGTTTGATCCGTTTTGTGTGTTCTATTCTATGCAAATTTTTTACAAATAGGCAAAAGGAAGAAAAGAAGACTAACACTTAACTTTCCAAGTCTTTACTTCTACAAAAAAAAAAAAAAAAACTTTCCAAGTCTTCGGAATTCCAAACAATTATTACAAAAGATATGGTGAAACGTTTTCTTGGTTTTATACTTCTGTACCACACGTTTTCAAGATTGAAGGAATCTACTAGCAAATCAAAGACTAAAAAAATAGTGGTGATAAATAGATATATATATATATATATATATATATATATTCTCAAACATTTCTTAGCTATTACTTTGACAATCTCGGCCTTGTTTGATCTGTTTTGTGTGTTCTATTATATGCAAAAATTTTCCATTACAATTAGGCAAATGGATGTGACAGATTTTGCTCATCCCACCATATCTAGCCGATCAAAGACTAAAAAAGAAGGGGTGATAAATAAATAAATACATATATATATATATATATATATTCTCAAACTTTTCTTAGCCGTTACTTTGACAATCTCGGCCTTGTTTGATCTGTTTTGTATGTTCTTTTCTATGCAAATTTTTTACAAATAGGCAAAAGGAAGAAAGAAAGACTATAACACATAACTTTCCAAGTCTTTACTTCTAGGGAAAAAAGAATGAAAAAAAAAAAAAAAAAACTTTCCAAGTCTTTGGAATTCCAAACAATTATTACAAAAGACATGGTGAAACATTTTTCATGATTTTATACTTCTATACCACACGTTTTCAAGATTGAGGGAATCTAGCCAATCAAAGACTAAAAAAAAAAGTGGTGATAAATAAATAAATATATATATATATATATATATATTCTCGAACTTTTCTTAGCTGTTACTTTGACAATCTCGGCCTTGTTTGATCCGTTTTGTGTGTTCTATTCTATGCAAATTTTTTACAAATAGGCGAAAGGAAGAAAAGAAGACTATAACACTTAACTTTCCAAGTATTTACTTCTAGAAAAAAAAAAAAAAAAAAAAAAAAAACTTTCCAAGTCTTCGAAATTCCAAACAATTATTACAAAAGATATGGTGAAACGTTTTCTTGGTTTTATACTTATGTACCACACGTTTTCAAGATTGAAGGAATCTAGCAAATCAAAGACTAAAAAATAGTGGTGATAAATAGATAAATATATATTTATATATATATTCTCAAACATTTCTTAGCTAATACTTTGACAATCTCGGCCTTGTTTGATCCGTTTTGTGTGTTCTATTATATGCAAAAATTTTCCATTACAATTAGGCAAATGGATGTGACAGATTTTGCTCATCCCACCGTATCTAGCCAATCAAAGACTAAAAAGAAGTGGTGATAAATAAATAAATAAATATATATATATATATATATATATTCTCAAACTTTTCTTAGCCATTACTTTGACAATCTCGGCCTTGTTTGATCCATTTTGTATGTTCTATTCTATGCAATTTTTTTACAAATAGGCAAAAGGAAGAAAGGAAGACTATAACACATAACTTTCCAAGTCTTTACTTCTAGGGAAAAAAAATGAAAAAAAAAAAAAAAAAAAACTTTCCAAGTCTTCGGAATTCCAAACAATTATTACAAAAGACATGGTGAAACGTTTTTCATGATTTTATACTTCTGTACCACACGTTTTCAAGATTGAAGGAATCTAGTAGATCAAAGACTAAAAAAATAGTGATGATAAATATATATATATATATATATATTCTCAAACATTTCTTAGCTATTACTTTGACAATCTCGGCCTTGTTTGATCCATTTTGTGTTCTATTATATGCAAATTTTTCCATTACAAATAGGCAAATGGATGTGACAGATTTTGCTCGTCCCACCGTTTCTTGCATAAAATGTACATATTTATTTAAGTTATCTAATGTATAATATCATATTTATTGATTATCTTGCATATTTGTTTTCTTATCCCCTAAACACTCTCTCTCTCTCTCTCTCTCTCTCTCTCTCTCTCTCTCTCTCTCTCTCTCTCTCTCTCTCTCTCTACCATAGTATTATTTAATTTTATGTATACTAGTAGAGATCTTGTGCTATAAATTAAAATTTTATGTAAAAGAAAGAAAACATTTTACTAATACTATTGAAACCGTTTTAATAATTAGTGAGTCATGAGTAAATTAATATCTTAATTAATAATTAGTTAGTCACATGACAAAACTTTTTAATTTTATGTGCAATATATCCTGAGTCACTCGGCTAGAGCAGGACATGTAACATGTAGTTTACTGCATTAAAAAAAAAACTATAATAGAATATCAAAAATAAGAATAGTAGAATTTCTATTTTGTAAAAAAAAATAAGTATTATTTTTTTTAATTTTTAATAAATGAACTTTAGGTGTAATAGAATATTAAATTTATTAAAGCTTAGGTAATAGAGTTTTGAGGAATAAACATCTTAAAAATTAATGAGAAACTTGATATTTTGGTAATATAGTTTCATTTAAACTAAATTATTTAAAACACAAAACTATAATAGATTATCGAAAAATAAGTATTAAATTTTATTTTATTTTATCTTTTAATTTTTAATAAATGAACTTTAGGTGTAATAGAATATTAAATTTATTAAAGCTTAGGTAATAGAGTCTTACATGGAATAAACATCTTAACAATTAATAAGCAACTTAATATTTTGGTAATAATTAATATATCTACTTAGCATAAGCAAAGATAGTCATTCTGGTGAGGGGATTTGAACTTTAGATGTCTTGAAAATACCAAGAGGTAGTCAACCAATTGAATTACGAAACTCTTGAAATCTAATTCCCATTTGTCAAGTCCATTAAAACAACATTGTTTTGAAAAGTGAAAAATACAAATAAATAAATAAATAAATTTAAAATTGGACACTGAATGAAAATGAAATAAAAATAAATGAAAATTAAAGAAAGAAAATGAAATAAAATTAAAGGATACAATTTGTAATATACATAATTTTTTACTAAAAATTTCTTCATGTAATTATCAATTTTGTTTTTTCTTTAGAAATAAAAATGATTTGAGCAAAATGAAATAAATGACATTAAATTGTCCTAATTGATAATACCATTTCTAGTATGGTTAATTCAGACACCTAGAAAATATAATTGCTATGCGTTTAATAATTGCTTCTAACACATTCAATCTGCAATGACTCAGCAATCTAAACAAACAATTCTATAGTCCAAAAATACAACTTTCCAAGTCCTTTCAAATTAAACGTCAACAAATTGTAACGAGGCTTGTTGTGAAACACGTTTCCAAAGGATGAAAGAATCTGACAAATCAATGACTTTAACAGAATAGTGATATTATTTTGTCCCTTGCAAATTTTAAGACATAATTAAAGGCAAGTTACTAATTAAACATTTTTTTAGTTGCTACTTTGGAAGACTTTTTTTTTTCTAATATAATTTAGAAGACTCTTTGCCTTCCCCCACTTATTAGTTATTAAAATATTGCATTACATATGCATCTACAAAAGCCCCATCCATTATATAAGAAATATTAATTAGGGTATCTATGATATATGTAAGAAATAGAAATAGAAATAGAAATAAGGGTATTTATGATATTGGTCTACACTGTGAGTTAAGAGTTGGCATTGTTTTTTAACGTTCTCCACAAGCTGCACCATATATCAAATGACCAAGCACTTTGGGTAGAAACATGGACAGGTCTTTTTGACTCTTTTCTATAGCAAATGAGAACTGAGAAATTAAACAATTATGCCAAGAGGATGCCTTATTTCTTATTTGCTGGGTGGGTGCGTGGGTCCTTTACAAAATGTCATCGGTTAATTATTTTTATAAGCTGATGGTCCTAAATAGACAGTGACAAAACTTTTAAAAATAATATTAAAAAATTAAAAATATATCCATTATAGATATCAATATGAGTGAATCTAAATCTAAAGTATTTATTATACATAGTTTAGTCTAAGTTGAGAGAATTTGATGTGGGATTACAGGAACAAGATGCCACTAGATAAGAGGTTCATTGATAGATCCATTTGTTAAAAAAAAAAAATTTGACGACATAAATTATATTATCCTGAGTGTGAAACAAAGAATTCTGAATCTGTAATTTTCAATTAGACGGAGAGACCCACAAGACCATAATTTAAAGTTGGCGAAACTTTAACATTTAAAGTTAGTGGAAGACTGAAACTTTAACAGAATTTCTAGTCTTCCAAACAAGAAACATATATTTTTTTAAGTTTTGTTCACATAATAGTGGAGGGCTAAAGCCTAGAGATGATAATGTAAAAAAATGTAAAGCGTCCAATCCAAGTAGGCGTAAATGAGGGATTAGATCGGTGTTGAGACTGATTATGGTTGTAATGCTCCACCATGATACTCGTATTAGAGGGTCTTCTATTCATTTCCACATATAATGCCAAGAGGATTCAATTTTCTTATTTGCTGGGTCCTCCGAACTAAGGCATGCACTAAAGCATTGTCCTGCTTAGATATGTGAGAGAAGGAATGGTTCCGAAAAAAACCAACAACAATCATAGTGCATGTCTTTGACAAGGTGACGGCCTAGGTATGCCTGTCCACCTGCTGAAAGGCATTAATGACAACCTCTAAATCACCCTCAAATGTGGATTATTGATGTAGACCTATCTCATGGACTAATTGAGCAGCAAGAGTCTCTAATTTCGTAGTTTCTATTTGTGTTGGTTGAATGAAGTTTCCTTTTCTATGAAAAAAATAAAATAAAATAAAATCTCCCCATTTAAGACTTTATTTCTTGAATCTGATAGTGTACAAAACATCACACCATTTAAAATTTTAAATAGCATGACACTAAATAAACTTGTATAGTTCTAATACTTAATTTGAACTATAAAAGGTGGGTTCCTATTAGCTTAATTAGTAAAATTTCTGATAATTAAATAAGAAATTTGAAGTTCAAGTTTCACCTACACCAAAAACTGACTGATGTCTTGGTCTGATAATAAAAAACTATCATTAAGAGCCGACGTCATAAGTTAAAACTCTCTAAAAAATAATAATAATTATTTGAACTGTGAAATGGATTCATTTTAATACATATCCTCAGATTTACATGCCCCTCAATTGACATTGTTGTTCGTTTCCATAAACACAAAACATTTAACTAAGAAAAATTAAATTTTTTGTTATCTATTTGCAAATATTTGGGACTTAAATAATATTCTTAAAGATAAAAAGATATTTTAATTGGTTAGAATTTGGGGCTTCTTCCATTTTAGGCCGTGGCTATCCTAGATTTGACCCGGACTGGTTTGAATATGAGTTCCCTAGCACCAAATTCCATTGGATCATTGCATGGGTCCTCTAGCGCTAGTTGTTTTCCTCCTTATGGCATCAAGCCTTATTATCTTCACAGCAGAGTGGGATTTCTCTTATAGATTTGGTTTTGGTGTCTTTGGGGTGGGTCAGATTGTATGTTCTTTTTGGAGAGTATAGAAATGTTTGCCGGATTATTATATTAGTTTTCTTGGAGAGCATTCGAATGTTTGCTAGATCATAAGGGTTTTTCTCAACTGAATTCAGATTGGTATTGTTTCTAATTTTTCTCTGCTGACACAATAAGTTTTTTTGAAAAAAAAAAAAAAAATCCCCTCTCTGCCATAAAAATATAATATGAGCATTTCCAAGGTAAAATTGATGAGGAATTTGAATGTAAGACAAATTAATGACTTGAAGAGTGGAGATAATAGAGTTGCTTTTTTTTTTTTTTTTTTTTCACTTATATTTTCTCAATACAATAACATGAGGGATTCTACCCAAGGGAAAGTGCGGAGCAAGCTGTGATGTTGATTTTTGACCATTTCAAAAGATATTAATTCATGTTTTATACGGTAAAGTGAAAGTTGAGAGAATTTAATATGGGATTACAGGATCCAAATGCCACTATACAAGAGGTTTATTGGAAGATCCATTTGTTAAAAGAAAAGTTAAAGAAAAGGGAAGAAGAAGAAGAAACGCACAAACAAACAAACGTTGACGACATATATATATTATACTAGTCTGAGTGAACAATAAAGAATTCTGAATTCAGTAATCTATATATATAATAATAGGTGAAGCAGAAAGAAACTCAAATAGAATTCTAAATTAGAGTTTCAATTTTGTGCCATGTGTCTAAATTTGGATTCTCAATTTTGCGCCACTTGTCCTAACCAAAACTCAAAAAAAAAAATCTAATTAGATTATAAATTGGACCCCAATTTTGTGTCATGTATCTTATCTAAGTTTTCTAATTTTTGTGCCCAAATAAATGATGCATTAACATTTAACACGGAATCCAAGAAAATCACAATGATAATGCTCATTGGCCTAAGTAAAAACATCTCACCTGCACACTTTTATGGGTGAACTCATCATGTATCTTATCTAAATTTTCTAATTTTTGTGTCCAAATAAATAATGAATTAACATTTAACACGAAAGCCAAGAAAACCACAAAGATAATACTTATTGGCCTAAGCAAAAACATCTCACCTGCACACTTTTATGGATAAACTCAATAGAGTTTGGAGCTCTTCTAATCTCACTACCAGAACCAAGGAGTCCAACAAGAAAGACTATAAAAGTAAAACATCATCTCCTCCTAATGCCATATCGTCATCCCATGTCTCCTCCTTCTCTCTCAACCTCTGCCAACTAGATCTACACACTACCCTCTCCTCATCCTTTCGGATTTTTAAGAGTAAGGACCGGTTCAAACACAATGTTCAATCTCACTCTTCCTTGCTTCACACTCTCATACATTACCGCTTCATTGGCGCCTCAAAGAAGATTCCAAGCTCAATGATCAATTCTTGTCGTTAATTTTATGCTATGTGTCTAATTTTTAATTATAGTTTAATTTTGTACTATGTGTCCAATTTGATTTTTAAATGTTGGTGTTAAGTTACCTCAATTTATAACACTTAATGTGGAAATTGAATCTACCAAGATGAACATCTTATCATCATAATTGTTAATAGTTCCGTGCGTAAGCACGGACTACATGCTAGTTTTTAATTAAATGGTGAGACCCATAAGACCATAATTTTCAAAGTCTTTGGAATATCCAAATCTGTTATCAAAGTCAGTGAAACGTTTAACATGATTTAAAGTTAGAGGAAGATTGAAAAAAAGTATTTTTAGTCTTCCAAACATGAAACATTTTTTTAAGTTTTGTTCACATATTAGTGGAGGTCCTGGAGGACTAGAGCCTTTAGATGATAATGTAAAAAAAAAAAAATGTAAAGCGTCCAATCCAAGTAAGCCTAAATAAGGGATGTTAGATTTGCAACAAATACAGACATTGCTTTTGTCACTAGAGTTTACGTGGAATAAACATCTTAACAATTAATAAGCAACTTAATATTTTGGCACTAGAGTTTCATTTAAACTAAATTATTTAAAACACAAAACTATAATAGATGATCACAAAATAAGTATAATTTTTTTTTTTTAATAAATGAACTTTGGGTGTAATAGAATATTAGCTTTATTAAAGCTTAGGTAATAGAGTTTTAGATGGAATAAACATCTCAACAATTAATAAGCAACTTAATATTTTGGTAATAATTAATATATCTACTTAGCATAAGCAAAAGATCGTCGCAGGTGAAGGGATAGATAGTGTCAATCAATTGAATTATAAGGCTTTTGGCATCCAATCCTCCTAGTCAAATTCATTAAAACAACATCATTTTGGAAAGCAAAAAACATAAAAAAATAAAAAAGTTAAAATTGGACACAGTACTAATGTAATGACTAATGAATATATATATATATATATATATATATATATATTAAAGAAACAAAATAAAATAAAAATAGAGGATATAATTTTTTCATTAAAAAATTTTCATGTAATTGTCAATTTTTTTTTGTTAAAAATAAAAATAAATTGAGCAAAATGAAATAGATGACATTAAACAGTCCCTGAGAATCCCATTTCTACACGTTCTATCTAGCATGGTTAATTCAAACACTCAGGCAATATGATTGGTACGTGTTTAATAATTGCTTGCAACATGTTCAATTTGCAGCGACTCAGCAATATCTGAATAAACAATTCTATAGCTCAAAATTTAGGGTAGGTAATAATAAACTGACCCTATAAAAAAAATATGACTTCCCAAGTCTTTGCATGTTAAACGTCAACAAATTATAATCCAAAATCAGGCTTGTTAAAGTCTTGTAATGGCGAACACGTTTCCAAAGGATGAAAAATTCTAGCAGATCAATGACTTTAAAACAGCAATGACATTATTTTGTCCTATACAAATTTTAAAAGATAAAGGCAAAGTTACTAATTATACATTTCTTTAGCTGCTACATTGGAAGACTTTTTGTTTTTTTTTTTTTTTTTTGCTAATATACCTTGGAAGATTAGTTATTAAAATATTATAGGCATGTACATTTTCCAATGACCAAGTACTTTGGCTAGAAGGTTATAAAAAAAAAGTACTTTGGCTAAAAACACGGACAGGTCTTTTGACTCTTTTCTATAGCAAATGAGAACTGAGCAATTCAACAATTATGCCTTATGATGAATAAAAATTGTTAGAGACACTTTTTTTTTTTCCTTTACTTTGTTTCCGCACAAGGATCATGGAAGTTTTTGAAAATGAAAATGGATCATGTGCGACATTTGTTTGTTTGTTTTTTTAATTGAGTTTATAACGTAGGGTTTAGCTTTGATGGATTTTTTTCCACATTGACCTTTGTTGACCATGTAAATCTTAAAATTATATGTATTTTTTTTAAGTTTTGCTTATTTGTTCTTACAAATGTTGACAACCTTGGTAGACTTCTATTTTTAATTTTTATGTGTGCAAGTATTAATTATTATCTGGGTGTTCTTCCATTTGCCTTAATCTGATCGAAGTGGCAAAAATTATAGTTGCAATTTATTTTTTAAAATGTAGTTGAAAATGCTCAAGACTTTTTTCCCTTTAAAAAATCAGATTTCTTCGATGATGGCAAATGCTAGAAAACTAAGTATTCCATTTGGGGATTCTAAATATTGTGGAAGTTAAGGAGAGGTTAAATTATTGTGGGTTCTTATGAATAGACTCTAACCAGTCCATTCAGTTTGTATACGTTCTTTGTTTTATTAATACTGTAGGGACACAAATTCGTGATTCCGGCCCAAAGATGGTTGGATTCACCCAAAAGGGGCCCTATACAATGAATTTGTAGAGAGTAGGTTGAGAAGGGCTGGTTTAGGAAAGAAGCAGATTATCAACTGGTTGGGACTAGATCATCCACCATCACGAAATTCTAGTTTTTGGCTCCAAGTGTTCTTTTTGTTCTACGTCCGAGGATAATGCTCTTTTTTCTCCGTTCTTTACTTTCTCCCGGCCTCCAAAAAAGATCCATCTTCTTCCTTTTTTCTCACCTTTTATACTTCCTCCTCTCCTTTCTTAGCCATCCACGTGTGGATTTTTTCCTTCTTCTTTGGACACTTGTCCCCCCAGCTTTTTCCAGAACTTGCTTCGCAGAAACGATGGGACTCTCTGCCACTGTTCAGATGTCCCCTCCACATCAATGCGGCCAGGGGATTAGTTGTGGGGCATTTAATGCGGGGTTGGCAGCCTTCCTTGATATTTTGGGGGCTTTCTTCCAGTGCACGTCTCCACAGAATCGTTCCCACCCAGTGGGGTTTCCTGGGAGGTTCTCCTCGTTGACAGAGCTCCAAGCTTCACCTCGGCAATAATATTCCGAGGTGAACCATCCTCGGACGTTCCCCAGTCCTCGGCTTGGGCCAGTAGGCGCGCTACAGGAGTGGGTAAGAACCTCTGAGCCCATTATCCTTGTTGGCCCAACGCTTGTTTCGGCCCATCTCTGCTAGCAGCCCATCGTCCCCACAAATACAAATCCTAATTTTTATCTATAAAAAAAAAAATATATATATTGTTGGTTCGGTTTTGTTTGTATTTTTATGCAGTAAATTAAGAATTGATGAGACCGACGATCTCGATGTACCTGGACAGACTCGACATATTGACGATGAAAATTGAAGATGACGGAGCTTTCATTACTGACGGAGATGTCGTCCCAGACGAAGTTAACCTTCCCCTCGACAGAAATAATGACCCTATTCAATACAGTTAAATAACAAGCTCGGGCAGTTACAAAGACAACTGTACAAACCGTTGGAAGCATAATCAAGACCAACATAAATGAGAATGGGGCGTTACACATTGAAGTGACCATAATGGCTGCAACGGCTACAATGGCAAACATATATAATGCGATATCCCCAGCATAGAAGGAAGGTACACACAAAAATATACGTACACAATTTACATGTTCATCTTCTTTCATCTTAGCCTAAAATTCCCTGTTCACTAACTTTGGCATCGGAGACGTTGTGGCAGGCACCACACCGGTGACCACTTGAGACCCAAAATATTCTTTCAACCATTGGAAGACAACTACTAGGGACAAAGACTCCGCCCGGACGCACGTACAACTACTGACGAATCTGCACTTCATCAGTTTGGCGCCGTCTGTGGGGACAAACAGCATTCTTAATCTCTTTTTTGATCTTCGATCAACATTTGCATTCGGATGGAGTCTCACCAGGATCCAGCTGCCTTGGCCCAACAAGTCCAGGTCTTGGCGGCCACCGTTGAAGAACTTACCAGACAGAATCAGGAGATAAGGCAGCAACTACAGGGGGAAAATCGGAATGGGGCCAATCAGGAGGGTGAGGAAAACAGCAATAGAAGGAACGACCGTCGAGAGCCGGCCACTTCGGATGAACAGAATTCTGCCCTATTCCGAGAAATGAGGAAGGAGATGGATGAGCTCAGGAATGCAATCAGAGGCAGAACGGACCAAAGCTTATACCAGATGGTTAGAGCAACGGACTCGCCATTTACTGCGGCGGTCCTGGAATGCCCGGTTCCATAAAGTTCAGGTTGCCCCAACTAGAACCCTTCGACGGGCTTAAGGACCCCCAAGACCACCTCAACACCTTCAAGACTACACTGGGCCTTCAGCAACCTCCTGACGAGATACTATGCTGTTCCTTCCCTACGACACTCAAAGGGGCTGCGAGGGAGTGGTTCACGAAGTTGCCAACATCGTCCGTCGATACCTTCGAGCAGTTGAGTAGCGCCTTTCTACGTCACTTCGTCGGTGGGCAACGCCCCAAAAGGCCAGCAGATCACTTGCTCACCATTAGACAAGGGGAGAAGGAAACCCTGAGATCATATGTGAAGCGATTCACTCGGGAGACCCTGGAGGTTGACGAAGCAGATGATAAGGTACAGTTGACGACCTTCAAAGCAGGTCTGAAGTCTAGAGAATTCGTGGTTTCGCTCGCAAAAAACCCCCCCAAGACGATGGCAGAAATGCTCTTGAAGGCACAAAAATATATGAACGCAGAGGACGCGCTAGCCGCTATACGAGACGTGGAAAAGACAGGGGACCCAAAAAGGAAGGAAGACGATCGTAGGGGAAGAAAGAGAGATCAGCCAGACCGTCGAAGCATTGACGGGAATAGAAGGCGGGACGATAAAGTCCAACGTACGGTAAAGTTCACCCCACTAATTATGCCTGTTGACAGGATCTTATCACAGATTAAGGACGAACATTATCTGAAATGGCCGAGGCCGTTGCATTCGTCACCCAATGTTCGGGACAAGAAGAAGTACTGCCAGTTCCACAAAGATCACGGCCACTATACAGAGGAGTGCAGGGACCTAAAAGAGCAGATAGAAGAGCTCGTTAGAAAAGGGAAGCTACAGAAGTATGTTAGGAAGGAAGAACCTGGCAGGCCCAGAAGCGACCATAGGAACCAGCACGGGACCACACCTAGAGACGAGGGTAATACCTCACAACACCCACCAAGCATCAGAGGGGAAATAAAAACGATTGTGGGCGGCCCGTCTGCAGGTGGGTCGTTCAAATCTCTTAGGAAGGCACACCAGAGGCAGGTGAACAGCGTTCATAAGGTACCTCCATTCAAGCAGAGACGAACAGACCAGGACATGTGTTTCTCAGAAGAGGACGCACGGGGAGTAAAGCAGCCCCATGACGACCCCTTGGTGATTACGCTCGGGATCGAAGGGTTCAACACCAGGAGAGTCCTTGTAGATAATGGTAGTTCAGCGGATATCATCTACCTCCCAGCTTTCCAACAGCTGAACCTGGATCCGAAAAAGCTGCAACCATTTGACTCTCCGCTCGTCAGCTTCAGTGGGGACAGAGTATATCCAAAGGGCATAGTGACGCTAACAGTTACAGTCGGGGTTCATCCAAAACAGTTGACTCGTCAGATAGACTTCCTGGTGGTAGATTGCTCCTCATCCTACAATGTGATCATTGGAAGACCCACACTCAACCGCTGGAGGGCGGCCACGTCCACCTATTGCTTGAAGGTAAAATTCCCAACTAGTGACGATGTTGGAGAGGCAAGAGGTGACCAGGTATTGGCCAGGGAATGCTATCAGGCCGTACTAGCTTCCAAAGAGAACCACACCTGGATCATCGAGGAAAAGGAGCAGGAAAAGGTGGAACCCTTGGAGACAATTGAACTGGTTGATGGTGAAACGTCATTGACAACCCGGATAGGGACAACGCTAACTCCAGAGATGAAAATTAAACTCGTCCAGTTCCTCAAAAAGAATTTAGACGTGTTCGCATGGAGCCATGAGGACATGCCCGGCATATCACAAGAAATCATTCAGCACAGACTCAATGTGGATCAGAGGATAAAACCCGTCCAGCAGAAACGACGAGTATTCGCTCCTGAGCGAAACCAAGCTGTCACAGACGAGGTTAATAAGTTATTGCACGCGGGATTCATTCGCGAAGTATACTACCCGGAGTGGCTCGCTAACGTCGTCTTGGTGAAGAAGGCCAGCGGGAAGTGGAGGATGTGCGTAGACTTCACGGACCTAAACAAAGCTTGCCCGAAAGACAGCTTCCCCTTGCCGCGAATAGACCAGTTGGTGGATTCCACTGCCGGCCATAGACTATTAACGTTCATGGATGCCTTTTCGGGGTATAACCAGATAAAGATGGCCGAAGAAGATCAGGAAAAGACCGCGTTCGTTACAAATCAAGGGCTATATTGCTACAAGGTAATGCCTTTTGGACTGAAGAACGCAGGGGCGACATACCAGAGGTTAGTAAACAAGATGTTCAGTGCACAAATTGGCAGAAATATGGAGGTGTATGTAGACGATATGCTCGTCAAGAGTAAGGAAGAACTTTCCCACCTGGACGACCTCAAGGAGACGTTTACCACCCTCAGGGAATATCAGATGAAGTTGAACCCTGATAAGTGTGTTTTCGGGGTAGCTTCGAGGAAGTTTTTGGGATTCATGGTGTCCCAAAGGGGGATAGAAGCGAACCCAGAAAAAGTACAAGCTATTCTCAACATGACATCCCCCAAAACTGTCAAAGAAGTCCAAAAACTCACGGGGAGTATTGCGGCACTCAATAGATTCGTCTCTAAAGCAACAGACAGATGCTTACCTTTCTTCAAGACGCTGAAACAAGCCTTTGTATGGACTGACGAATGCGAGGTAGCGTTTCAAGAACTCAAGGCTTATTTGACCAATCCTCCCCTATTGAGCCCGCCCAAAGAAGGAGAAAACCTGTACTTGTATCTAGCAGCTTCAAGCACAGCCGTCAGTGCGGCACTGATTCGCGAGGAGGACAAGAAACAGCTTCCAGTCTACTACGTCAGTCAAGCTTTTCAAGGGGCTGAAGCCAAGTATCCCAAGATCGAGAAGATTGCATTCGCGCTCATAATAGCATCGCGAAAGCTGCGACCATACTTTGAAGCGAATCCCATCCTGGTGATGACGGATCAACCCATCAAAAAGTCCATGAACAAGCCAGAGGCAGCTGGGAGAATGGTTCAGTGGGCAATTGAACTGAGCCAATTCGACATTGAGTATCATCCTAGAATCGCCATCAAAGCACAAGCTTTAGCGGACTTCATCGCCGAATTCACCGGTATTGACGAAAATAGGGACAACGACGATACACAACGGTGGACGATACAGACCGACGGGTCGTCATCTCAAAAGCAAGGGGGAGTAGGGGTTGTCATCACGAGCCCAGAAGGAGAAATGGTGAAGTATGGAGTTCAGCTAAAATTTCCAGCCACCAATAACGAAGCAGAGTATGAAGGAATACTCACGGGGCTAAGGGTCGTGAAAGCATTGGGGGCAAAGAACATACTGCTCCAGAGTGACTCGAAGTTGGTAGTGGGGCAGATAAAGGGAGAGTATGAAGCAAAGGAGGAAAGGATGCAGAAATATCTCAAACTGACGAAGTGTTTAGCACAGGGATTTGAGGAAGTAGAATTTGAGCAAGTCCCAAGAATCCAGAACACGAGGGCAGATGAGATCGCCAAACGGGCCTCTTCAGAAGAGAAATCCTCCAGTGCTGACGTATACATAGAGGTTCAGAAACGCCCCAGCATAGAAGAAGTTCCTCTGCTCACGATCCAAAACACTCATAGCTGGATGACGCCAATAGTATCTTACCTACAAGACGGACACCTTCCACCAAACATCAAAGAGGCCAAGAAGATAAAGAAAAGAGCAGCCAGATTCACAGTACTGAACGACACCCTGTACAAAAGGGGTTACTCCATGCCGTACCTGAAATGCGTGGACGAAGAAGAAGCACTCTACATCCTGAGAGAGATCCATGACGGAGTATGTGGAAACCACGCAGGCCCTAGATCCTTGGTAAGTAAGATTATCAGAACAGGTTACTTTTGGCCTACCATGCAGGTTGACGCACAGGAACTAGTCAAAAGATGCGACAAGTGTCAGAGGTTCGGGAACGTTCAGCGCCTCCCAGCTGAGAGATTGACGGCAATAGCCTCACCATGGCCCTTCGCGCAATGGGGGATCGACATCGTTGGACCCTTGCCCCAAGGGAAAGGACAGGTAAAGTTCCTGCTCGTCGCCATTGATTACTTCACCAAATGGGTCGAGGCAGAAGCTCTGGCAACTATCACCGAGGCCAAGATCCAAAGCTTTGTATGGAAGAACATAATCTGCCGGTTCGGGATTCCACACACGATCATATCAGACAATGGACGACAGTTCGACAGTCAGACTTTCAGAGACTTTTGCTCGGCGCTAGGAATTAAGAACCAATTTTCCTCCCCGGGACACCCACAAGCAAACGGACAGACGGAAGTAGCCAACCGAACATTGCTGAGGATCATCAAAGCTAAATTGGACGAGGCTAAAGGAGCGTGGCCTGAAGAATTGCCCAATGTTTTGTGGGCTTACAGGACTACAGCTAGAACCCCAACGGGTGAAACACCGTTCAGACTCACCTATGGCTCCGAAGCAGTAATCCCGGTAGAAGTGGGAGTGACGAGCGCCAGAAGAGAAATGTTTCAGGGACGGAACAATGACGACGGATTAAGGATCAACCTGGACCTCATGACGAAGTCAGAGAGACGGCCTTCAACAAAATGACGAAATATCAGCAGAAGATGGCAGAATACCACAACAAAAGGGTTAAGCTCAGACGACTCAGCGTTGGAGATCTCGTTCTACGAAAAGTCACCCTAGCAACCAAGGATCCTACCCACGGGAAGCTCGGCCCCACATGGGAAGGCCCCTACAGGGTCGTACACTATTCCAGACAAGGCAGCTACCATCTGGAAACTCTCGACGGTCAGAAGCTTCCCAGGCCGTGGAACATCGAGCACTTAAAGAAATACTATCCTTAGGTGTAAGAAGATATTGTATTCACTCCCCTCGAAAGCAATAAAAGTATCATCCAGCGAATTCAATTAAAATTCTGGCTAAGTAACAAGATTCCGCTTTGACGGATGTAAGTTACTGACGAACCCTGAAAAGGGCGAATTCTATTAAAATTTTGGCTAAGTAACAAGATTCCGCTTTGACGGATGTAAGTTACTGACGAACCCTGAAAAGGGCGAATTCAATTGAAATTTTGGCTAAGTAACAAGATTCCGCCTTGACGGATGTAAGTTACTGACGAACCCTGAAAAGGGCGAATTCAATTAAAATTTTGGCTAAGTAACAAGATTCCGCCTTGACGGATGTAAGTTACTGACGAACCCTGAAAAGGGCGAATTCAATTAAAATTTTGGCTAAGTAACAAGATTCCGCCTTGACGGATGTAAGTTACTGACGAACCCTGAAAAGGGCGAATTCAATTGAAATTTTGGCTAAGTAACAAGATTCCGCCTTGACGGATGTAAGTTACTGACGAACCTTGAAAAGGGAGAATTCAATTAAAAATTTGGCTATGTAACCTTAACGGGTGCAACCTACTGACGAAGCATCAAAGAACACATCGGAACTTTGGCTAAGTAGACAAAGAATCTATTCGGACAGACTCAAGTTACTAGATAATATCCTAAAAAATATATATAGCCAAAACGTCATAATTTAAAAGACCCAAAACCACGGGCAACTTCCATCATGTTCATACAAAAAAAGACCCATAAAACATTGGGTTGTAAGAATTGGAAAATATTGTTTTCATATGCGAGCGTGAAAACACAGGCCTTCATCAAAAAAAAAAAAAATGGCTAAGGTCACTTTAAACAGTGCAGGTTCACGCATCTGGAACATTCTCGTCGGTGGGGAGCGCAGAAGTGGCCTCAGGTGCATCACTTTCCAACGCTATGGACGGAGAGGCCTCGTCAGCAGCCATTTCTTTATCAACCTCCTCTAAGTCCAGATTCTCCATGTCAACACCAACGGGATGCTTGATGAGATAACGCCTCAAAAGCTCGAAGCCTTTGAAGTACCAACTAAACAGCATGGTGTTATGCTCGTCAGTTTGTTGGAAGCCTTCAATCGCCTTCGCCGCAATTGTCTTGATCTTTTCTTTTGCCACAACTAGCTGCTCATCTTTCTCTACCAGCAATTGACGTTCAGCTCTGAGGTCGTCACTCATGACTTTGAGTTTCTCCTTCGCCTCATTCGCTTCCCCCATGGCATTGATCAAGTCCTTCCTCAACTGCGAGTTCTCGGCCTCCAGATGCTCCACTCTCGATAACGCAGAGACGACTTTGGTTTCTTGAGCAAGGAACTCGGAGGTAATATGAAGACTTTCTCCCAACACCTAACAACAGCAACAAAATGACAAAAAAAAAAAAAAAAAAAAAGGAGAGGAAAGACGAGCTCTGAAAAGAAGGAAGGGATGAACGATGAAAGTACCTGCACCAGCTTGTGGAGGTGACGACCCACAAGCTCTTTATCCGGGATCTCCGAAAGTGCTTTCATGTCCTCAGGGGTGAACGAGTCACGCGCCCTCGATAAAGCAAGACCTTCGTCATCCCAAATAGAAGAAGGCCTGGAGTCCACCCTCTCCTTCTGTTTCCCCCCAACTCGTTGCCTTTTTCTCAAAGGGGTAATGTCCTCGATTGAGGTGTCAGGAGAAGCCGTCCTTGCAGACCCAGTACCAGGGGTGAGCGGGGTCGTCGTCATCACAACTGGGGCGCCTTTCTCCGTCACCCGCACAGCTTTAGCCCCGAGACTAGATAGGGGCTCGTTCTTTTTCCCCCTCATCCGAGCATACATACTTTGGTTAAATTTTGTCGTCATTTCTGCAATGAAACTTCGTCAAGACAAAGGTCCACATAAAAAAAATTTGCTACTGACGAACATAAACACTTACTCTTTTTCTCTTCAATTCCAAGCGAGCGTAGCACAAAGGGAGATGGTTCAGGTCCGAAACAGTAAAAGGCAAGGGTTCGAGGGTCTACGAGGTCGTCAAAATCTTCAATGGCCTGCGAGTATTCGATAGCCTTCTCAACACGCTCTCTGTACCTGCTCTTAAGCTTTGGCCGCCTCTTAACTGCAAAACGCAACAAAAGGTTAGTGACGATGAAACAACTCTGGAAGACGAGCGTTAAAGGGTTTTGATGGAAGCTTCGACGCACCTAGGTTTGGGGTCCCCCATCGACGAAGCAATCTTGGGATTTCACCCCACACCCCACCAGATGGGGTCTCCCAGTCGTCCCCGGACACATAGAAGAACCGGGACTTCCAGTACCTGAATGACGAGGGCAAATCCCTGACAATCCTAGTCCGTCTCTCCCATGGCACCAGCTCATAATACCCATACTCCTTGGACTCCTTCAGACGATATAAGTAGACGAGCTCGTCCACCTTAATCATTTCCCCGTCAGTAGCAGCCAGCCAAATCCCCATACAACTGACCACTATCCTCCACGAATTGGGCATAAGTTGCCCAGGAGCTATACCTAGACGGCCTAGAAACTCCATAATAAATGGGTGAACAGGGAACCTAAGCCCACTCAAAAAGGCGGCCTCATAGAAGCACACCTCCCCGGGTAGAAAGTGGCAAGCCCGTTCGTCCTCACGGGGAAGACGAACCCTAACCCTATCAGGAATTTGGAACCTATCCTTGAACCTGGCGAGTGTGTCACCGTCCAAGCCGCACACTTCGCCGAGGGCGTGAAAAGCCCTAACCTCGCGGTGGGTAGAAGCGGCGGTGTCCCCTTCCATCGGATCGCCACTAGAAGACAACCCAGTATCAAGTTCACTAGACCGAACCTCAGACATCCTAGTTCTGTCACCCACCAAGGTCCCGAACCAACTATGAGATTGACTGAGTATGGGAAGTAACTCGCCTAAAGCGACGGTCAAGCCACTACCCTTAAAAAGGAAACTCCCAACCGAAGAAGAAAATGTCTGAGAAACACCTAAAGAAGCCCCTAAACGCGCAAAGAAAAAAGAAATTGATGGACACTCTACCCTGACCTCGGAGCCGCCAACCATGAAAACGTAGAAGAAAGGGGAGGGGGAGAAATAGACACTGAGAACACAAGAAACCAGCGCAGAAACAGAAATTATAAGTCTTGGTGTAAAAAAAAAAAAAAAAAAAAAAAAAAAAAAAAAAAAAAAAAAAAAAAAAAAAACCAAGAGGAGACGAAACGTACCTTGAGAATGAAGAACTTCAACGGCACCGAGAAGATCTGAAAAGATAAAAACCGGGAAAAATGGAGATACGCAGGCACGGCAGGAAAATAAAGTGAACAAAGAAAGAAGAAGGGAAACACTCAGAGCAGTTTAAATGGGTAGAGAGAAGCAACCCAAAGGCCAGAAGTCAAAACAACAGAAATCGGCGGGAAACCCAAGAGTCATTTAATTAGAAAACTAACCAAAATAAGCCACGTGGCCGCGACACGCGTGGCGCCGCCATAGAACAGTTAATGCGAAGCAAAATCCCAAGAGTCATGGACAGCTCACGGACCTCTCACATTCTGAGATCGTCATGACGACCTCAGAATCCGGGGGCAACTGATGAGACCGACAATCTCGATGTACCTGGACAGACTCGACATATTGACGATGAAAATTGAAGATGACGGAGCTTTCATTACTGACGGAGATGTCGTCCCAGACGAAGTTAACCTTCCCCTCGACAGAAATAATGACCCTATTCAATACAGTTAAATAACAAGCTCGGGCAGTTACAAAGACAACTGTACAAACCGTTGGAAGCATAATCAAGACCAACATAAATGAGAATGGGGCGTTACACATTGAAGTGACCATAATGGCTGCAACGGCTACAATGGCAAACATATATAATGCGATATCCCCAGCATAGAAGGAAGGTACACACAAAAATATACGTACACAATTTACATGTTCATCTTCTTTCATCTTAGCCTAAAATTCCCTGTTCACTAACTTTGGCATCGGAGACGTTGTGGCAGGCACCACACCGGTGACCACTTGAGACCCAAAATATTCTTTCAACCATTGGAAGACAACTACTAGGGACAAAGACTCCGTCCGGACGCACGTACAACTACTGACGAATCTGCACTTCATCAAGAATGAATATTGTTTTTGGATTTCAAGTGGGTTTCATTTTGAGAGCAACAAGTTATGGAGGGTGTGATTGAATATATATATGGAATCAAAGTTTTATTGGAGATGGAAAATGTTCTGTTGTGGCATAAAGTGAATAATGGTGATTTTTTTTTTTTAATGTTATGTGATACTTGCAGATATGATTGCTTTATCGGCATCAAGGGCATAGTGTCAAGAATCATCCTATTAAGAATGATGAGATAGCCCTAATAAGAATGATATGACCATGGCATGGATGAGAAGTTCGGCTATAATTTTGGGGAAATCAGGCATCATTTGCTTAATGCCCCTCATCTTTTTGTGCTGTTATTCACCTTTTGGGTTGCTTTGTATCAT
Organism: Lithocarpus polystachyus; assembly: GCA_033629205.1. NCBI lineage: Eukaryota > Viridiplantae > Streptophyta > Magnoliopsida > Fagales > Fagaceae > Lithocarpus > Lithocarpus polystachyus. Next base: position 87,169,475 of record CM066165.1, on the reverse strand, counting down.
TTCAAGTTTCTTTGTTTCTCTTTGGATTATGTATTCACATAGTCAATTTAAATCTATTATTTTAGTTGTTGTATTGAGTGATACTTAATGTATTCACACATTGCATTGACTTAATGTACAAATTTTAGATCAAGTTAACATAAAACTGTTTTTAAAAGAATACTTTAAGGTGGATCTACGTGAATCGATAGCTAATCTCTATTAAAAGTTTTTAAAAATTTACTTTTAAGCTACTTTATTAATCCTCTTATAAGAAAAATAGTAGTCCTTAATTGATTGGGTTTTGGGATTGGTTGTAGATGAGACGTTTGGACTTCGGAGTTGTACCTCTAAATCTTGATCTATTTTTTGGTAAATATAAATCTTGATCTTTTAAACCTAACATTCTTTATTGACAAATGATGTCCACATTATTCACTTCTACATTGTTTACAACGAGAAAAACAAATCCAAGCATTGATATATTTTGCTGTATCCTACAGAAAAATCTAGAGCTCAAAGCTTATTGCATGCGCTTTGAATGTGCTCTAAGGATCTTTTGTTTTTTACGCATTTGTCCAATTATATTATGCATTTGTGAAAACTATAAAGTATTTGCTTTAAAAAAAATAAAAAACAAAGAAAAGCCTTTGAGGAATAAATGTAATTAGCCTCTAGCCACGTATTCAGATGCTCTTCTACTTTTTTGGGTAAATGTTAATAATTTACATTCATTATAATTTAGGACCACTATATTTTCCAATTACAAAAAAACCTAAGGGTGTAATGAGTATTTTGCATTTATAAGTGAAATAATTTTTTCATCACACTCCTAAGTTTTTTTGTGATTGAAAAATATAGTAATCCCAAATAATAATAGAAGCAAATTATTAACATTTACATAAAAAAAAAAAATGTAGAGCCTCTGAGCATGCGCGTGAGTGCGTGCTCAGAGGTTAGTATTGCGGAAATTGCACTAATTACATTCTTGTCACCAGTTTATCATTTTTTTGCAATACACTTTATTACTCTAAAAAAAAATATAGTACAACTTATAGTATTAAAATTTTAGTAATAAAAGAATCAAAGATTAAGAAATAGATATTAAAAGGAAAAAAAAAACAGTGCTACTTAATGAAAATAGGAAAGATGATTGTTGGCTACGCCATTGTATGCATGAAATACAATACCAAATTGGATCCTTTAGACGTTATCAATTTATGTTCAACTTTTATTAAAATTTTTTTGCTTTTTCTGAGATTATTAAGAAATTTTCTGCTTTTACAATGATCTTGGATACAATATTCCTAAGGGTGTTTTTTTCATAAGTGCTTCGACTCTACTGAAGTAAACTTCCCTTTAAACCAATGGCTTGTGTACTGGCATTTTTTATTTGTGCATTTGGCATGTGCCTAGATTACATTGATTTAATTAATAATTATGCCAAGAGGATGCCTTTGACTTATTTACTTTTTTTGATGAATCCTTTGACTTATTTGCTGGGTCCTTGACAATGTGCTAAATGTATAGCATAAATGTCATAATAAGTTAATTATTTCCATAAACTAATGATCCTAAATAGGCAAAGACAAAACTTATAATAAAAGATAAAATATATATATATACATACATAATATATATTAATAAAAATCTATCCACCAAAGGTATCAGAATGAGTAAATTGAAATATAAAGTAGATAGGATTATTATTATACTTGATTATATATAGGGAGTTTTTTATATATACCTAACCCGGATAACCTTATTTTTTGACTTTCCAAGCTAGTTAATAGAGTTTTCTTGGTTATGGTCCCTTCTGATAATCGTGGCCGCCTATAAATATAGATGCATGTATCTATGACACCTCAATTCCAAAACACCCAAAATATATATATCCTTCTCATTTCTCTCAAAGCCAGAGCAAACATGGTACTCTTCTTTCTCATTTTCTTCCTCTTCCTTTCTCTACCTAATTCATCTCTCTCTTCTTTTTCTTTTAATTCATCTACGCCTCTTTGCCTTTCCGACCAAAGCTCTGCTTTGTTCCATTTCAGAAACTCTTTTTCTGTCCGTCTTTCTAATGATATGTGTGATTATGATTCTTATAATCCTCCGAAGAATTCGTGGAAAATGGCTACAGATTGTTGTAGGTGGGATGGGGTCACCTGTGATACGATGACAGGTCATGTCATTGCTGTCGACCTCAGTTGCAGTGGGCTTCATGGTCCCATCCATCCCAATACCACCCTTTTCTCTCTTCGCCATCTCCAGAGGCTCAACCTTGCTTACAACGATTTCCATGGCTCCACAATTTCATCTAAGTTTGGTGGCTTTGCAAACATGACGCATCTCAACCTCACTGGCTCCTCCGTTCCTGGCTCCTCCTTTGCTGGTAATGTCCCTTCCGAAATCTCCCACTTATCCAAACTGGTTTCACTTGATCTCTCTGGGAATTTTGACATGAGAATAGAAACGCCTAATTTGAAAAGGCTTATTCAAAACCTAACCCATCTAACTGAACTTGTTTTATATGGCATTGATATGTCTTCTGTTTCAACTAATTGTCTCACGAATTTGTCGTCTTCTGTAACATCTCTTCTTCTTTATCGTTGCCAATTGAAAGGGAAATTTCCAGATAATATATTCCACCTTCCAAACCTCCAGATACTCCGTGTAGGTTACAACCACAATCTCACTGGTTCCCTTCCAACGTATAACTGGAGTACTCCTCTCAAGTGCTTGGGTCTCTCTGAAACCGAATTCACAATTGACTTACCTTATTTAATCAGCAATCTCAAGTCCTTAAAACAATTGTATGTCGGTGGATGCAATTTCATAGGTTCATCGTATCCAACAATTCTTTCAAATCTCACACAAATAACTGTTTTGGACCTTTCATATAATAACTTTGGTGGTCAGTGTCCATGGTCCCTTCTAAACAATACAGGACTTACTTACCTAGATCTCTCACACAACAATTTCATAGGGCAACTTCCGGAAGTTACGACAAACTTGACCCAAATTTTCTCTTCAAATAATTCTTCTAATAGTCAACTAGTCAGCAAGATTCCTTCAAATCTAGAATCTCTCATCTTATCTGGTAACTTATTGAATGGGACAGTACCATCTTGGGTGTATATGATACCATCTTTGCTTGAATTAAGTCTTGATTATAACCAATTCACTGGGCATATTGGTGATTTCCAGCATAACTCATTGGTTTATCTAAATGTTTCCTTCAATAATTTTAGTGGCAATGTGGAGTCAAAAATATTTTCAAAGCTCAAAAGTCTTCAATCTCTTGATATGTCAAATAATCCTCACCTATCACTACACTCCTTCACATCTGCCACCAATATTTTGTCCAAAATTTACTCATTACATTTGTCTTCTTCCAACATAACCGAAATTCCACAGTTTTTACGAACTGCAGAAAATATAGAATACTTAGACCTTTCCAACAACCATATCAAAGGCAATATTCCATCCTGGGTAATGGAGGTGGGGAAGGATTCATTGTATTACTTTTCAATCTCAAGGAATAATTTAACTGGACACATCCCTTCCTTGATTTGCAATCTCAGTTCCCTCAGATTCCTTGATTTCTCTTATAACCACTTGAATAACATGATTCCTCCATGTTTGGGAAAGTTAAGTGATAATCTCAAAGACTTGAGTTTACAAAGTAACAATCTTAATGGCACGGTCCCATCAACATTTGCAAAGGGATGTCAATTGAGAAGTCTGAAACTCAATGGCAACCAATTGGAAGGGGCATTGCCACAATCATTGGTCCATTGTAGAAATTTGGAAGTTCTAGATTTTGGTTACAACAAGCTTAATGGCACCTTTCCTTGTTGGTTGGAAACTCTTTCAGAGTTGCGCGTTCTTATCTTGCGATCAAACAACTTTCATGGTGCCATAGGCAATTCCAAGACCAAATTCCTATTCCCTAATTTGCGAATCATAGATCTCTCTCACAACGAGTTCCATGGTCTTTTGCCAACAAACTTTTTCATGTATTTAAAAGCCATGATGAATGCGAACGTAGACAAAGGTGAATTGAAATATATGGGTGATAGCTATTATCAAGATTCTGTGACAGTGGTGATGAAAGGGTATTTCATAGATTTGGTGAAAATCCAAAGTCTATTCACAACCATTGATTTCTCCAACAATAATTTCAAAGGAGAAATTCCAAAGGTAATTGGAGAGCTTCGATCATTGAAGGGGCTTAATTTTTCACACAATAATCTTATAGGTTGTATGCCTCAATCGTTGGGAAATTTAACCAATCTTGAATGGTTAGATCTCACCTCAAACAAGCTCACAGGTGAAATTCCTATACAATTGGTAGATCTGACAATGCTAGCATTCTTAAACCTATCAGAAAATTATCTTTTTGGACATATACCCCAAGGTAAACAGTTCAATACCTTTACGAATGATTCTTACCATGGGAACCTTGGGTTATGTGGATTTCCAATGACAAAAGCTTGTGGCAATGATGAGGGACAACAACCATCGCCATCATCAACCATTCAAGAAGATGATTTCGAATTTGAAAATGGGTTTCATTGGAAAGTTGTATTGTTGGGGTATGGTTGTGGATTCATGTTTGGATTGGGTTTGGGTTATCTTGTGTTCTCAAGTGGAAAACCGAAATGGCTAGTGAATATTGCTTATGGAGGAAGACATAACAAGTTACGAAGATCCTAAAAGAATGCTCGTGGACAAACTCATTGAAGAAGAATTTAGTGGATACAAATACAGATTCTAGGTATATTTTTATATACTAATATATTTGACAATATCTATTTCATAATTTTTTGCTTCCTTAAAACTGTCTTTATATTGGTAAGGAGATTATTCATTTTTAATTTCCTTTATGCTAGTTTGGAATGGTTGTACTTGTGTTAATGTGACGCTTATTACTAGTGGTACTGGGCACATAAGCTTCTATGCTTCCTTTAAAAAAAAAAAAAAAAAAACCTTTTATGTTTAAGGTATAGCCATACCAGAGAGTATATAGGCTACTACTATGTAACCACCACATTTTAATGCTTTATTTATGTCAGACTTCATTTAATGACCTTGCTTTATGCTCTAGTGTAAGAAGAAATTTCTCTACTCCATTGCAATTCTAACTACATCTTGTGGTCAGGGTCTTTTTTTTTTTTTTTTTAAATGGGCAACTTCACTGCTTAGTTGCAGCTTCAAATAACCAGGTTATGTTCTATTACATATTTCAATTATTATTATTATTACATCCTTGTAATATTACCTTCCTTTTACAGAATAAAGATCTTGTTGGTTGGATTGCATGAAGAGTGGTTTTTTATTTATTTATTTATTGAAGAGTGGTGTTAATTACCCTAGTGCTACCTAGGATGCTTGAAGGAGTAGACTAATTTCCTCTATATTTTCAATTAGATAAGATTCTAAAGTTACATATTGATTGTGGGGAAAGGTTAGAAACTTAATGAATTGAATATATGTTCCTAGTGATTTTTGCTGTATTGGTTTCCGCAAATTGTTACATACACCTTTAGTAGTTGTTTCAGGAACATTTTGGTTATGGTTTTTCAGGTCTAAAATTTCAAAAAATTCAAAAAAAAAAAAATGAAATACTTTTCTTCTTCCAAATTCTGTTAAACTAACAATAAAGAACAGCTCTTAGTAATTCTTTTTGTTGGAGTGCTCTTATGTACAGGTTAGTGGCCCTTTCTATCTCTCTAATAGGATGGGGGGACAGCATTCATTCATAATTTAGATCATTGGCTGACATTCCATGACCATATGATGATAAAAAATTGTATGTTCTTATTTTTGGTGTCTAATTTCTTGCCATTTATTTTTAGGTACTAATTTGTTGGTCTTATTTTTTTGTGGGATTTTCTTGATCAGGGCTGTGGTGCTTCGGTCCTTTTTGATGACAGCAATTGTTATAAAAACCATTTCAGACCTTGAGGGTTTTCAATAAAATTGATTTCATCAAGGAGGAGCTTGAAAAGGCTTGTCCAAGGGTAGTTTCATGCTCTAATATTGTTTCTATTGCCACAAGAGATGGCATTATGTAGGTCTGTTCTTGATCCTTAATCTTCCTATTCTCTCTGTGTTTAAAGATATTTTTGTTAATATCCAGTGTCCTTTAGCAACACTTTAAGGTTTAGGATTTGATGATTGTTTGTGGACAATGATTCTTGAATGAAACTTGGGTAAAATGTAAGAAACAGACTTCAAAAGAGTTGGTACCTCTTTACATTTTTTTATGTTGAGAGGAGTCTATAAAGTACATATTAGTTGTGGGGAAAGATTAGAAAGTTAATGAATTGAGAATATGTTCCTAGTGATTTTTGCTGTTTTGGTTTCCACAAATTGTTAGTCACCTTTAATTAGCCAACTATTTGTTTCAAGCACTTTTTGATTATGGTTTTTCAGGTTGAAAACTTCAAAAAATAAAAAATATAAAAAAATGGAAAAAAAGAAGAAAAAGAAAGAAATAAAAGAGAAATATTTTTCTTATTCCAAATTCTGTTAAACTGACAGTAAAGAACAGCTCTTGGGAAGTCTGATGATGTGCTTGGGCCCAAATGCAGTTGGCTGGCCACCTTTCATTGCCTGTGCAGCAGCTGGATGTTTGATGTGAAACAAAGACAAAAGGTTTGTTCCATATTTGATTTTGCCTTGATTTCTCATTTCTTTTTCTTCTTAGGAATTTAGCTGGAACATGCTTGTAAATTATTGTATTGTATGATAGCCACATAGTATCGTTGGGTCCTAGAGGGATTTAATTTTTTTTAATTAGTAATAGTGTGAAAAAAAGATTCATATACTTTGGAAATTATATGGGAACACAAAGGTAACATTTTAAATTTGCATTTTACAATATTTTTCTGTTTTGTAGCAATTAGAGAGAGTAAAACATTCAATTTGTCTCAGTATAAATTTTTTTCTGGGTTTGAAGCAAGGGAACCTAAAACTGACCAACTAGTTGTTTCAGGCACTTTTTAGTTATGGTTTTTCAAGTCTAAAATGTCAAAAATTCAAAAATAAATAAAATTAAATACTTTTCTTATTCTAATTTCTGTCAAACTGACAATCAAGAACAGCTCTATATTGATAACTCTTTTTATTGGAGTTCTTTGATGTAAACTACTATATATGACATCACAGGCTAGACAGCATTCTTTCATATTTCAACAGACACCTAATCTTAGGCTTCTTGGTCTCTTTGATCATCTAAGGGTGCACAAAAAACTGGGAAGATTGGCTATGAGTTCATACAGAAACACCTCTCTGACTTCAAGGGGACAGGGCAGCCAGACCCAACTATAACTCCTGATTTCCTTGCTGAGATGAGAATGAGGTGCCAAGACAGTAATAAGACCACCACTCAGCCTTCTTCTTCATCAATGGCTTTATTGGAAATTAGTGAATCTACAGTGGGGGGTGTCATATTTGCAGGCATTGTCATTTTCAATATCATCTGGGGCAGGTTTTGGCACTCACTACTATCAGAGCTTTTTAAGGGGGAGAGAACTCCTTTTTGCCAATCAGCAATTGATGACTAATGAGGAGTCCTCAAGATTTGTAAGGGCTTATGCTTCAAATGGCTGATTAATCTTTCGAATGGACTTTGCTCAGGTGATGTTGAAGATGTCAAGTCTTAATGTTCTGACTAGATCTCAAGGTCTGGTCTGACAAAACTACTCCTTGGCCTTAGTCAGTTTCTAAGTGTCAGTCTGGCCATAATGACCTCTTGAGATCTCTATTCTTTCATATTAGTTTTTCATATGTTCTATGTTTGATTGTAGATGCTGTGACTTCTAAATTTGTTGTCTGTGCTAATTTTTGAGTCTATATATAAAGGCAATGGCATAAGAGTGTAGAGTCTGTAGACATTAGTTGATGCTTTTGGTTTGTATGGCATAGAGTGTAGACATTAGTTGAAGCAGCTCAAAGATACTGCTGGGAAAGGATGGTATGTCTGTGTCTTAACAAAGAGTTTCTATTTTAGCTTTTCATTATATTTTCTTATGTCTGATTGGTTACTGAGAAAAGGAAAGAGAGGAAAGCTTTGAATTTTTTAAACTTTAATGCTTTTGTTTTCAAGGTAATCACTAACTCTCTCCTCAAATAATCTTAGGTGTAAATGGGTGGAGGAATTTAGTTTTTTTTTGGGTCTCAACTAATAAGATTTTTTTTTTCCTGCTAACAATGATTACATTCTTTTTTTGGTAAAATGTACTTAGGTTTGACTTGCCTGCACTAACCATCACCCTCGAGATTCAGAAAGATTTGCGTTTACTGAAGGTGTGGTGAACTCTATTTTTTTTCTTGTAATTTGTTTCCACGGCACTACTTTTCAATTATGCTCAAATGATTCTTTGTAACATCTTAATTGCTTCATTGTTTTTATCCCAAAAAAAAAAAAAATTGTTTCATTTTTGAGAATTTGCTTAGTGTTTCAACTTTCTACTTGTGTGCTTTAGGGAATGTGCAATTAAGCAACTTGAGTCACTGACTCACTGTCATGCAGAAATGGAATTAGGGAAATTATTTAAATGCCTCTTTGTAAATTAAGGTTATAGCTTAAAGTATAATTAAATCTTACTCTTCTACTTAAGAGATTGTTTGACTTTAGATAACTAACAAACTGGAAAAATAGAAATGAAGTATATGGTAGGGGATTTCCTATTGATGCATTTAATATGTTCTATAATGTATATGCAATCATTAGCCTTTGACTGGATCCATGTTTGACATTCAAAAATTCTTTTCTATGTATGAAATGTAAAATTTTGACTTACCAAAAAATAATGTTTGTGTAAACTTTGAGTCTAGATGGGTAAAATGCCAAATTGAAACTGAAAGCTGGTTGATTTTCCACAAGTTGAACTGGAATTGATAATATTTCTGCCAATGACGCTGACAGGGTTGTTGATCTTCTTCATGCCTTGTGTAACTTGAAAGCAGCATCCTTAGGCCTTCTGTAACTTGTAAGCAGCATCCTTTACCCTGCACCATACGAAGATGATTTTCCAGCGATATAATGATGTCTGTTAGTCATATAGTGCCAGTTAGTTTTCTTGTAAAATGGCATTGGCATACTCAAGTATAAAAGTTGGGCTGGACTTGAAGTAATTATGATGATAGTATCCTGGAATCTTTGATTTGTTGCTTTTTCTTGGATATTTATAGTTTCAATTTCAAAATGTTGATTCAGCATCTCAACTTCACTCAAAAAGTTTTGTTTGCATCATATTGACCTGAATGCACATGATTCTAGTTGTTTACATGAAATTCATATCAAGAAGCCATCAAAACACATTGTAATTTAAGACATGCTTTAAATTATGATGGGCTCTTACTTTGACCAAAGTGAGCGTTCTCTTATCATAACATGTTCCAGATATAGGACTAGACCTAATTCATCTCAAGATTTTTGGAGTTGAACAAGTTTCACTCAAACAATCTCCCATTTATTTTTGAATTGTGCTCGAACTCATTTAGACTTTGTCATTATATATCTATCTAAATGATGGAAAGTTATTTGATACTACTTTCGTAAAACTCTCTCCTCTCATATGAATGATGGGGCGTACTGTGAATTTAATTCGTGGGACCTATTATGATGTATCAAGAAAAAAAATTTCTATGTACTAAATAATTACAATTAAATACTCATATATAAGATCTTAATGTGAAGCTTCCTTTTTTTATTATTATTATTATTATGGGGGGGAGGGGGTGATAAGGTATTGTGAAGCTTGCATATGCATGTACTGGTTATGGGTTTATCAAGATAATAGGACACTTGCTAATCGACTTTGATGGTTCATTTGCTTGCTCAGAGTTTAGATTCTATAACTTAGGTAGGTTATTATTGATCTCTGAATTCTTGCCTGTGTTCATAATTACAGTTGAGAAGTGCCATTGATTTGAAGAGGCACTACAAGAAGGGTGATTCAAAATCCAAAACATTGCCAAGTATTTCCTGGTTAGTCTATTTGTAATTTCTAGACTAATAGTATAGTATGTAATATCTTGGAGCTGTAACTAGGACTGTATATATTCTCTTTTGGGTGGTATACAATTTGTTATTTAGGCTTGGCTAATTCATACACCATTTGGTCTTTTGGCAATTAGATTGGGACGGTGATAGGGTCAGCATCAGGCTTCTTCACAGGTAGACTAACAAGGAAGGAGAGAAAAAGAACAATTGCAACTGAGTTGTTATCTGATTGTACCCTTGCTGATTACAGGTGAGATATGCAACTCTTTCTTGTGTTTGGGTGGAAAACCATATGACCATATCACAACATTATGTGTTGAGTTTAAAGGGTAAAAGGAATGTGGTGTTGTTGTCATTCGTAAAACTTTGTTCTTTTGCCTATATAGAATAGATGGTTAAGATGAATTCAGCTAATTGTTGTCTTAAATGCCATAAGAGCATGCATATCTCAGTTGTAATTTTCAAATGGACTTAAAAAGGAACTTCAGAGTTTAATCAAACATAATTTGTTAAGAAAAGAGCTATGATGTGGAGCATGGTCATCATACATAACAAAAATATAAAAACTTGAGGGAGCATAAACTATTATATGGGGCAAGAGGGGGCAGGGGGGCACCAGAAAGATGCCTTGTTTATGATTTGTATTTCTAGAAATTATTTCTAGTAGAAACTTCCATCTTGGCTCACCCCCTTATAAGCAAAAGCTAATTTGGAGTCCTCTATTGTGCACCGTACACATTTCCATTGCTGGATTTAACCAAATCGGAATGATTTTGATTATATTTTAGGAAGTTGTTCCTCTGTCCCTGATTATGTGAAGAGCCCAATTATTTTTATGATTATCCGTGTTTGTATTTGATTTAATTCCTTTGGGTAGCCAGAATCTCTCTATGAAATGAAGCTTTAATTTCAGTTTTTAATGTATCTTGCTTTGTTTTCCTTTTCATGTGGAAACCATTTTCAGGAAGCGCAAGGTTTGAGAGATAGAAAAAAAGAATCAACCAGGGGGAAATGAGAAATGGAAGATAAAAGGTTAGCAGTCGCAAAAGCATGCAAAGCAAAAAAGGCATTGAAATATCTTCCACCATTTTTTATCATATATTTCGACATTTATAGATCTAATTGGAAAGAGTATAGTATCAAGATCAACCCAAAGAACTATTTGATAAACTATGATACTTTTACCAAGTGACATGAGAAACAGAATCCACTGAACTGATCTATAATTCATAGCTATATTCACACGTGCCGTTTCTCTATGATGTTGGCTCCTTCCCATAGTTTTCATTATAGAGTTGATCATTATTGTTGTAATGTATAAACGCATGTGCCAGGAAATAATATTTATTGATGGGAATTTTGGTTACTTATTAATCAGAACAAAGATCTTACTGGTTGATCGCTTCAAGAGTAGAGTTAAAGTTCTTTTTATTTCATATTTACTTTCAGAACAAAGCTTGTTACCCCAATGAACTTATAAATTGACTAAGTCGCTGAGCGCTTAGTACAAATAGCAACAGGCCAACACAAAAACCTGCAGCCAACTTCACCTAGGAAGCAAAGTAGACCTAAGACTAATCATTCTTATTTGAATTATGGTGTTTTTGGACACACGTTTCAATTATTTCAAATTATTTGAACGTAGACTAAGCACATTTTCCACATTTTGAAGAGTATACATCATAATAACATAGAGCTTATTTTTCCAGGGAGAAACAAAATAGAACATGCATCTATTGCCTTTAAAATTAAGCGACAAATATTTTGTGTCAATAATAGAGGTGTTCGTATGGTAAAAAGAAGCACGGTTTGGAATGCAGTCATTATTTCTTAGATTGAATTTAATTTTTATACGAGGATTTTTTTTTCTAAATAATTTATTATGAGGGGCTTTTAAAGGGATACTCATACTAGCTACTACAAGTACTCTAGTATTTTTTTTTTTTGGGCCAAATTCTCTAGTTCAATTAGGCATTTTTTTTTACCCCCTCTTTCTTACGAAGGACCCTGGGAAGTTTGATGATGTGCTTGAGCCCAAATGCCATTGTTTGCCTTGGATTTTGGGACAGCAGTTATCTGGCCGCCTTTCATTGCGTGTGTAGTAGCTGGATGTTTGATGTGAAACAAAGACAAAAGGTTTGTTGCAATTTTTTTTTTTTTTTTTTTTTGCCTTAATTTCTCATTTCTTTTTCTTCTTAGGAATTTAGCTGGAATATGCTTGTAAACTGTTGTTTTGTATGATAGCCACATAGTATCATTGGGTCTTAGATGGATTTAATTTTTTTGAATTAGTAATAGTGTGAAAAAAAGAATCTTATACTTCGGAAATTATATGGGAAGACAAAGGTAACATTTTAAATTTGCAAATTACAATAATATTTTTGTTCTTTAGCAATCAGATAGAGTAAAACAATCAATTTGACTGTATAAATATCATTTCTTCTTTTCTGGGTTTGAAGCAAGGGAACCCAAAACTTATTGGAAAGAATTAGTATCATACAGATTTGCAAGAAATGTTTGTTTGAAGATGTGTTTTGCTTAACTGTTGTCAAATCATGAGTGACTGCTGAATTATTCTGGAACTTTTTATTTTGATTTTTTGAGTTAAAAGCAGTAATGCACGAATATTTTAGCCTAAGCACTATCATTTTGTTTTAAACTATTTTATATGCTTAAAGGCATGATCCTTTAGTGGCTTCTGATCTATATATTTATATATTTTTCAGGACAATGTGTTTGTTACTGTTGTTACTTCTATTCAATACTGGGCATTGTCAGACAAAGCTGCTGATGCTTTCTACAAACTCAGCAACACCAGAGCACCGATCCAATCCCATGTCTTTGATGGTATGGATGTGTAAATGGACCTTGAAGTTGAAAGTCGCTATGTTAGTCTTAATAATGAAATTAAAAGAGTCATGCCTTTACTATTACTTAAGGTCCCATGGGTCTGTATTTGTTAGGAAAATAAATAAATTCTGAGAACTCTAGGCTTTTCTAACTTGATATTGGCTTTTGAAGTTTATGCCGAGAAGTATGGACTTCTTCTCTAGCTTGATGTTGATTCTTTGAAGTTTATGTTAAAACAATTGAAATTTCTATTCTTAGTGAAACAACTATACAGGATAATTGTTTAATTTTTTTAATGTTCTTTATGATTTGCTTAAAGCATCATGATGAACTATGTATATGATATGCTTTGCAAAAGTGACTATATTAACAATAATGTTCATGTGGAGAGGACCATGGAGGTAATGTATCCAATGTGAATAATATGAGGACAAATGGTGGGTAGTGACAGAAAAAGAGAAAAAAAAAAATTTTCTTATAGTAGTTATGAAATTTTGTGCACAAAATAATGTCTTTGAGCTTGGGGAAAGTTTTTAGTCACTATCAATGCATATACTTGTGATGTCATAATTTCCATTGGAGACAATTTTACCTATTTGTATATCGTTTGGAGAGACTAACAGGCTTATATCCCCATTCTTCTAGTTAATAGAGCTAGTGTTCCTAAGTTGGTGCTGGATTCTGTTTTTGAACAAAAGAATTAGATCGTGAAAGCTGTGGAAGAGGAACACGGAAAGGTATTTCTGTTTGCTAATCTGGTTTAGTATTAGTCAAGTTACAAGGTAAATCTGTTTCTTTTTAATATCTTCGAATTTTTAATGTCAGCTTGTTACTTTGAGATTGTTCAAATGCTCGTTGTGGACACTGAACCTGATGAATATGTGAAGAGAGCTATGAGCAAGATAAATGCCAGTAAGTGTCATTTTGAATTGAACATTCTTTCTTGACTCTCTCTGTGGGTAAATTTGGCTTCTTTTTCCCCGAAAACTAATTAACCGGTCATTGACCTTTTACATGTGATGAACAGCTGCAAGAATGAAGGTGGTGGCTAGCGACAAGAGGTTGAAGCAGAGAAAAAATCTTGCAAATAAAACACGCCAAGGGAGCTGCTGAATCTAAATATCTAGCTGGGCTTAGTAAGCATGCCAGCGTCAGGCCATTGTAGTTGGGCTGAGGGACAGTGTGCTTTCTTTCTGTGTGAGTTTACTTGGGACTACGTCTAAGGATATAATGGACATGGTTCTGGTGACTCAATATTTCGTCACATTGAAAGAAATTGGCACATTGTCAGAGTACAACTCCGTTTTCGTCACACACAAACCAGGAGCTGTGAAAGACATTGCTTCATAGATTAGAGATGGCCTCGTTCAATCAAATACCACTCAAAATTAGTGACTTTATCATAGCATACATGTTGCACGAGTGGCTTTTCTAATGGTATATGAAATAATTGGTGCTAGTATCTTGGATTTGTGACATTTATTCTTCTCCTTGTTCACGTTCTGAATTAATTACTTGAGTGAAGGTAGGAGTTAGGGATTGTCTTGCAAGTTGCAACTAAGCAATGTCGTGTGTATACATGGTGTTGAACTTGGCCATAGTATTGGCTATATTCTTTTTTATAGTATGAAATGGTATTGATTTGGGTAATTTTGCGGTATTCTCTGGTGTTACATGCTATTTAGTAACAGTTGTGAATGGTTCCCTTTGGTGGGTTTGATTTGAGAACAGATTAAAACCTTTGGTGGTCTTGGTTTTTAAGAATAGACCAATGGACAACAATCGTACTAGCCATGGAAGTAGAGAAATTCTCCTATATCTTATCAAGCCATGGTTCAAGCTCAATGTTATTGTTAAAGTTTACTTCCCCATTAGTTATTTTCATAATTTGGTTAGTTAACATATTGGTGCCCAATCCAGAAAATCTAATGACAACCAGTCTTACCTTGAAGATATATTATCCCAATTAAGGTTTGAAATATTAGTTAATGGGACTAGCATATTGCATGTCGTGTGTAGTTTTTCACCTATATGGCTATAACACCCCATTTGGTGGTTTCCTCAACTCCAGACCATGCGCTAGAGATGATCTTTAAAGCAACCTATAACAAAGTCAACAATCAAAATCAATGATCACTCCCAAGAAGTGGGAAAAAAAGGGAACTAAAAATCTAACAGCACAGACATTGATTTACTTACTAAAGAAATTATGGTAAAAATATTGTCATAGTTCCAGCAACAACAAAAGCGGCAAAAAAGACAGCAGCGATACTGCTGGAAAGGACGGTTTCAATATTTCCCATGCGTAATCCTTTATATAGACGTTGGGGCGGACGGACACTAAGATGGAATAGGCCGACTAATATGCCCAATGTCCCTGCTGCAATATGATGAGAGGCTATTCCTCCCGGAACAAAAGGATCAAAACCTTCCACATCGCACGCTGGATTTAAAGATTGTACCCTTCCGGTTAGTCCATAAGGATCGGAGACCCATATTCCAGGACCATACAACCTCGTTACATGAAATGCGCCAAACCTAAAACAAGCCAACCCTGAAAGAAATAAATGAATTCCAAAAATCTTAGGTAAATCTAAAGAAGAGAAATTATGATAAAACTATTGTCCCTTTCTATCAACAGTACTAAGAATCAAACTCAAAACCCACCCCAAAATGGATGTCTTTTGCACTTAGGTGGGAATTGGGAGAAGAGGTTCCATTTGAGCCAAATCTCCTTGGCTTCAAGCACAAAAAAATTAAAGAACAAATAGAACCATATTTGATCATTTTGATGCAACAGACGTCCTAGCCAATTTTGTTTTGTCCCTTCTTATTTAATTATGTTTAAGCTCTCCCAATGGAACAAATCCTCTCCATTTTATGTTCTGAAGCAAATTATTATGGGGCTTTTCAAGGACACTCATTAGCATTTACTAATTTATCAAAGGGAGAAAAGAGATTATGACCTCCTTACCACTTACCAGAGCACTTTGAAGATTTCTTATTATCTTGTCTAGAAAAATTAGGCCTTTCTTTTTCCTCTTTACAATGAAGGAGCTTTCTTTTTTAAAATCTTTCTTAAAATGAAAGGTTTACGAAGTAAACAACACACTTCAACCAAATAAAATAAATAAATAAATATTTTAGTCCCAAGGTATGATGAAACTATTGCAAAGATCAATACACTTATGTTTGTAATAGAAATTCACCTGTTAAAACTCTTGAACATCAATGTTCTTTTCAAATTCAATATTTATTTTGAGCATAAAATAGGTTAAGCTCATTATGAATTTCGTAAGTTGTTGCGCACTTAGCACAATTGCTGTAGGCAAAGACAACAAGCATGTAGAAAAGTTTCCCCCCCCCCCCCCCCCCCCCTCAAAAAAAAAAAAAAAAAAAAAAAAAAAAAAAAAAAAAACTTTGATACATGACAACAAACATGGAAAAATGAAGGAAAGATAACGTGATTTTCAAATCCACTAGTTTCATGTCTAAATTTTATTTTGAGAAATGTTTAATGTCTAACTTACTAATAACAAAACACACACACAAGATGGAAAAGACATAAAGGATGTTTTACCAAAAATGAACAAAAGAATGATTAGTTTGATTAATCACATGAAAATTTGAAATAGGTGGATAAGGCGTATCTTTCCTCTGCATATAGTAAACTTTAGCTAAAAGAAACTAAGAGCTAGGTTTATATATGCAAATCCAAAAAGGCATTCCCAAACGCGTCATGAATCCCAACAAAACTACTATAGGTTAGATGTAACAGAGTTCTTTCTTTTAGATTGAGCCAATTTGAAATGTGGACATACTTAGAAGGTTCCAGACGTTAGAAACATCAGTATATGACAATTCAGCATCTCCTTCAACATCTCCTGATATGGTTATTTTTGGACACCATCAGTTGCCCCCTGTCCCTGGGTCGTCTAGAAAAATGTGGCATGGTGTTGTTCTCTAGACGCGTGTATTTATGTCAACGCTTAAACTCGCCACGTGTCACGGTCTCAGTAGTGAAAATTCACGTCGACTCATTTTTCGAGGAGTGTGCCACGTGTCAGCTTATGATTGGTTGTGTCGTTTCAGGTACTAAAGTCTTCGCCTATAAATAGTGGAATTCCTGAGCTGCCCCCCTCATTTCTGAAAATTTTCTTCCCTGACACTCCTCGTCCTAGCGCCTCGTCTAGAAGTTTCTCGCGTCCATAGTCATCATTTAGATCCAAGTATTTTCCTCACTCTTGTCCTTAGGTTTTAAGTTCCCAAAAATGACTGAGATTGTCCTTTCCTCGTCTAGTAATAGCGTTGAAAAAGCCATAGACGAGTTTCATGAACCAAGTAGCTTTAGTGGGTCAAGTGATAGTAGCAGTGGTAGCAACAGTAGTAATAGTGGTGGGAATACCTCAGACGAGTATACGTCAGGTGTCCCTGGGGTTCCTTTAGACGTTCTTCAGGAAGAGTTTAGGACGAGAACTGAGTCAGGGTCGAGGGCAGGCACCAGTGCTCCCTCATCCACGGTTCAAGACGACGAGGAGATCGTCTATAGTTGTGCTTTAGATATTCTGTCTAAGACAGACAGCAAAAGGTTAGAGTCTCTCAAAGCTTGGTATCAAATCCCTGACAACTTAAACCCTAGGTTACCAGTCCGTGGGGAATGGTGTTGCCAACCCCACTTTGGAGTTGGTATTTATGAGGCTTACCTCTTGGGGGGTTTGAGGTTGCCTCTCAATGCCTTTGCTAGGGAGTTACTCACTAGGTTAGGCTTGGCCATCTGTCAATTTAACCCCAATGCATGGAGACTTATTGTTTCCATGCAAGTTTTATGGAGAGAGGTTTTGGGGGGGGGGGGGTCGTCCTCTTACTGTGGACGAGTTCCTCTACTGCTATAAACCCTCCGAGATCAATCAATCTCTTAGCTTCCATCAATTCACAGCTAGAGGGGGAGACTATAGATTGATCAAGTCTTTGGTTACCTCAGACAGGAACTGGAAGACGGAGTTTTTCTTCGTCTATGGCCCTAGGCTGGGAAACCAATTGAAGTTGGCAGGGATCCATTTGGTCCCTACACAGGAGAGTTAGGGAACCTTCATCTTGAAGGTATGTTTAAGGTTGTCCGTCCTGATATGTTCATATATGTTTAATTTGATTGTTCTCGTTTAACGCTCTTTTCTCTTTTTTTTACAGGTGTTAGACGACCTCGCTGGAACGAGTTCTATATTGAGCGAGTTCAAAAGGCTCATCTGTACACTGACAGGACGTTCTATTTTTTGGTGAGCCTAAGACGTCTTGCAGCTTGGGGTCTGGGTCCTGAGCCATCTACTGAAGCCATTGCTCACGAGCGTACTGTCCGTACACGTAAGTGTGTTTTTGTTTTTGTTTTTTTTAATAATATTGTTTTTATTTATTATTTTTAGGAATGGCTACAATGAAAGAGAACAAGGGCAAGGACGTGGTGGACGAGGGAGTTGTACAGGGAGTTCAATCCCAACCTCGTTCATCAGTAGGTGACAAAAGAAAAAGTTTGTCTAAGGGGATTGACTTGGGGAAACTCCCAAGTCGACGCAGGGAGAAAAAAGCCAAGCATGGGTCATCCAGAGCTAGGGTTGTCAAGCCCAGTTCTATCCCTCCTGCCCAGCAGCCTCCCGTCCATGTTCATGACATTGACGACGAGCTCTTTGATCCTCCGTCCATGGACATGCCGTCCACAACCCAAGTGCCTGTCTCATCCCAGCCCTCCAGTCAAGTCCCTCTGAACCTTCTTGGAGATGAGGACTTAGCCTGGGAGAGGTTCGAAAGGGTTGTGACTGATTAGGATGTGGCAGCCTGCTACAACATGTCCTTAAAGGATTTTGAGCACTCTGGTGTTCATGACCTTTTCAAGGTAAACATAACTTTTATCTCGTCCTTATTTTTGTCTCGTCTTACCAATACTTGATTATGCTTTGTCTAAAAACCAAATTGTGTAGGCAATGTCCAAATTCATTGTTGCGTCCAGACAAGTAACAGAACTGGACAAGACGAGGATCCTGCTGGAGAAGAGAATACAGGAGGTCAAGGACGAAAGCAAGAGGTGGGCTGAAGTGGCGACCAAGGCCAATGACGAAGTTAAGGAGCTGCAAAACCATGTAGAGGAGCTGAAGACTGATGTCATAGAGAGGGACACTCGTCTTGATCATCTTCAAAAGAAGAATGACAAGTTAAGTGCTCTCCTTGAAAAGGTCAAGGGAGACGCGGTTACAGAGTTCAAGGCGTCCAAAGAGTACACTGATTCCTTGGACGCAAACTATGCAGCTAGGTTTGAGGATTTCAAAATGGACACCATGGAGAATTTTCCTAACCTTGACTTCAGTTCTATCAAGCTCAACCTCGGTGGTGCTGCTTCAAGCTCCCTTCTTCAGCGAGCTCAAAGGATGTTAACATCGAGGGTGATGCCACCACTCAGCAAGCTCAGGACGACCCTAACTCTAACCCTCCCCAATGAAGACAACTTTTACACAGTTTAATAGTTTTTTTTTTTTTTTTGGTTTGGTCCGTTGTTTTAGACCATTGAATGTAATTCAAGTACAATTAATTCGTCCATAGTTTTAGGACGATTTCTTAAACAATGTTTATTTCAACTTTATATAAGGGTTTTTTGGACGTAGGTTGTCCTCCCTTTTTGGTTAATGAATGCGTGTTTGCTTTATCTTTCATTTACTCATTGTATGGACGAGCTTTGTTTGCATTCCAATAACCTTAATTTTTGACTCGTCCTTGATAGGGACCTGTTGTATGGACGAGCTTAGTTTGTATTGCGAATTCAGAATGGCTCGTCCACGAATGGTGTTGTCATTGTTGATTTTACTCAACTTTGTTCCTCTTATGTTTTGGACGAGTCTTTACCATGGACAAGTTTCTAGTTTTTTTTTTTTTTTTTTTTTTTTTTTTGCTTAGCAACTCTTTTGACTCGTCCAAAGTTTAGGCTGTCTTAGTTGATATTCATTGGATTTTATGCGTGCATTTCCTCGTCCATGGCTGGGTTGAGCAATCTGTCGTCCATGGTTGGGTTAACACATTGGGGCATCAGCTTGTCTCTTGGTTTGGACGAGCGTGCCTCATTTTTGCTTTATCCTTGTTTAAGGAAAGCCTTTGGACGATACATCCTTGCGTCCAAGGATTTTTGTCCTTAGTTTATTTTCATATACATACGCAGATATACTTAGAAATACATCACATATATACTTTAGAAATCCACTTTGCAAATACTCGTCCACAGGCATGGCACCTGCTTTAAGAGCTAGTGTTTTTAGGGAATTACAAACGCTTAAACACGAATTTGTTCATAAGTAGTACACATCTAAAACATTAGTAGTAAGCAAATACTAGAAAATAAGTTATTTCAAACGTCCATGACGTCCGTCCTACGGCGACGTTCATCCATGGTTGTTTTTTATTGATAGTATCTTCTCAAATGTTCAACGTTCCAAGGGTGTTCTAGCTTCTGTCCGTCCAGGGCTTCCAAGTAGTAGGATTCTTGCCTTTTACAGTTGACAATCCTGTAAGGTCCTTCCCAATTCAGTCCCAGCTTTCCATGGGCAAGGTTTTTGGTGGCCAAGGAAACCTTCTTTAGGATGAGGTCCCCTATGTTGGAGTGCCTGGGTTTGACCATGGCATCATAATGTTTGGCCATCAAGTTTTTATACCTTGCCGTTCTTTGCTCTGCGTTCATCCTTACCTCGTCTATGAGATCGAGACTAAGTCGGAGCTGGTCCCTGTTGTCCTCGTCTTGATATTTCATCACTCTATGGCTGGCCATGTGCACCTCCGCAGGTATGACTGCTTCACTTCCATAAGCCAGTTTGAAAGGAGTTTCCCCTGTGAGGGGTCTTTGCTGTTGTTCTGTAAGCCCACAATACACCTAGTAATTCATCCGGCCATACTCCCTTTGCCCCGTTAAGCCGAGTTTTGATGATTTTCAACAAGGATTGGTTTGCTACTTCAGCTTGGCCGTTTGCCTGAGGGTGGGATGGTGAGGAATAATGATTCTGAATGCCAAAGTGTTCACAGAAGTCCCTGAAAAGTGCATTGTCAAAATGTCGTCCATTGTCCGATACCAATACTCTTGGTACCCCAAATCGGCATACAATATTTTTCCTGACAAATTCTTGACATTTTGTTATGTGATCTTTGCTAGTGGTTCCGCCTCTATCCACTTAGTAAAGTAGTCAATAGCTACCACTAAAAACTTCATCTTCCTGGTTCCAAGTGGAAAATGACCTAAAATGTCTAATCCCCATTGTGCAAAGGGCCAAGGGGCCATCATAGAAGTGAGGTGCTCTGCGGGTTGCTTGGGGATGTTGCTGAATCGCTGACATTGGTCACATACTTTGACATAAGCTTTGGCGTCTGCTTGAATGGTGGGCCAATAATATCCTGCACGGACGACTTTATGCACCAGTGCTCTTGCCCCCGAGTGGTTTTCACATGCTCCCTCATGAACTTCCCTTAATACATAGTTTGCTTCGTCTGGAGCTAAGCACCTTAAATAAGGTCGAGAAAAACCTCTTTTGTATAATACCTCATTTATGAGGACGTACCTGGCCGACCTGATTCTTAGTTTCCTTGCCTCGTCTTTTCCCTCTGGTAGCCGTCCATCCTTCAAATACGCCATTATTGGAGTTGTCCAATTTTCTTTGCTTTCTATTTGATGCATCTTCAGAAGATCTATGCTTGGCATATATTGAATTTCGTCAAAGTCATCCAAAGCCCCGCCTGTCGAGGCCTCTTTTGCCAAAGCATCTGCTTTCATGTTCTCTTCCCTTGGAATTTGAATGAAACTAGCTTCTTTGAATTTCTTCACAAAGCGTCTCACTTTATTGAGATATTTCTTCATGCGTTTTTCTTTGGCTTCGTACGTCCCATTCACTTGGCCTATGACCAGCTGGGAATCTCCATGGACGAGTAATGACTCTGCTCCCAAAGACTTTGCCAACTCTAGCCCTTTCAAGAGGGCTTCATATTCCACTTCGTTGTTGGTTGTTGCATACTGCAGGCGAACCTTATACTCCAATTTATCTTCTTCTGGGGATTTCAAAATAACTCCTATCCCCCCTGCATGTAACGTGGAGGACCCATCTACATGGACGATCCATCTTTGAGCGTCGCCCAACTCATCTAAACCTCCACCGTTGGGAGTGAATTCCGCAATAAAATCTGCCAATACCTGTGCTTTTATCGCGCTCCTCGGCAGGTATTTGATATCAAATTCCCCAAGTTCAATAACCCATTGGACTAGTCTTCCTGTAGCTTTTAACATGTTCATTGCCTTTTTCAGCGAATGGTCTGTCAAGACGTTAATGACATGTGCTTGAAAATAGTGTCTCAACTTCCTCGAGGCCGTAATCAAAGCAAAGGCTAATTTTTCCATCATAGGATATCGTCCTTCTACTCCCCTTAGAGCTCGGCTCGTATAGTAGACTGGTTTCTGTACCTTTCCTTCTTCTCTAATCAACGCCGAGCTTACTGCATGCGGGGATACCACCAAATACAAGTATAGTTCTTCACCAGGTACGGACGGGCTTAGCAGCGGAGCTGTGGTCAGGTAGCTTTTGAGGTCTTGGAAAGCCCTTTGACATTCGTCCGTCCACTCGAAGGCTTTTTTAAGAACCTTGAAAAACGGCAAACACTTGTCAGTTGCTTTAGAGACAAACCTGTTGAGTGCGGCAACTCGTCCAGTGAGTGATTGGACTTCTTTGATATTTCCTGGCGGTTTCATGTCAATGATCGCCTGAATTTTATCAGGGTTTGCTTCAATGCCTTTGTGTGAAACCATGAATCCAAGGAATTTTCCTGAAGAAACGCCTAAAGCGCATTTGCGAGGATTTAGCTTCATATTGTACCGCCTGAGTGTGTCGAAAGTTTCTTGGAGATTGTCCAAGTGGTTCTTCTTGTCCAAACTCTTCACTAGCATGTCGTCTACATAAACCTCCACATTCCGTCCTATTTGCAGCTGAAACATCTGATTAACCAGCCTTTGATAAGTCGCTCTGCATTCTTTATACCAAAGGGCATCACCTTATAACAAAACAACTCCTGGCTCATTATGAAGGACGTTTTTTCCTGGTTTGCCTCGTCCATCTTTATTTGATTATACCTTGAGAAAGCGTCCATGAAGCTTAACAACTGATGACCAGCTGTTGAATCAACCAACTGATCGATGCGTGGCAAGGGGTAGCTGTCCTTGGGGCAAGCTTTATTCAAATCAGTGAAGTTCACACACATTCTCCACTTGCCATTTGCCTTCTTAACTATCACTACATTGGCCAGCCATTCTGGGTAATAGACTTCCCAAATAAATTGCACCGTCGTCAACTTCAGGACTTCTTCTTTAATAGCCTTGTCCCATTCTAGAGCAAAAACCCTTTTCTTCAGACGGACAGGCTTGTAAGACGAGCATACATTCAATCGATGTGTGATGACACTTGGATCAATTCCCGGCATGTCTTCGTGACTTCATGTAAACACATCAACACTCCTCTGTAAGAAGCAGGCGAGGTCTTGCTTTGTTTCATTCTTCATGCTTGTTCCTATTCTAGTAAACTTTTTGGGATCACTCTCATCCAAAAGAATGTTCTCCAATATTTTGGTAAGTTCTACAACAACTCTTCTTTCCTCTATGTTCATCGTCTGTGCTCCCTCGTCCATGGCCAGCATGGCTAGGTAGCTTTCTCTTGCTGTTAGCTGATCTCCTTGCACTTGCCCCACTCCATACTCTGTAGGGAACTTAACCGACACGTGATAGGTAGAGGTTACTGCCTTCCAACTGTTCAGGGTTGGTCTTCAATGATGACATTGTACGATGACAAACAATCCACCACAAGGAAATTTACTTCTTTGGTTATCTGCTGTGGATGTGCCCCCACCACCACAGGCAATGTAACTATCCCCATAGGTTGTACCTTCATTCCCCTAAACCCTACCAAAGGTGAGCTCACTGGACGAAGTAGATCTCGTCCAAGATTCATTTGCTGGAAAGCGGGGTAGTACAGGATGTCCGCTGAACTGCCATTGTCAATTAACACCCTTCTGGTTGTATAATCCACAATAAGCAGAGTAATAACGATAGCGTCGTCATGGGGGTGGTGAACTCTTTCAGCATCCTCGTCCGTGAAGGTAATAGGCTGTTCCTCAGTTTTCCTCGTCTTGGGCAGCTGTCCTGAGAGTTGGACGTTTTGCACTACCTTAAGGTATGTCTTCCGTGACTTAGAAGTTTGTCCTGTCGAAATTCCTCCTATGATCATTCTTATTTCTCCCAGTGGGGGTCGGGGCGCCTCTTCCAGCTTTCCTTTCAACTTTTCATCCTTCTGATCTCGTCCGAGGAAGTTTCTCAGTTTTCCCTGCCTGATGAGGTTTTCTATCTGCTGTTTCAAATCGAAATACTCGTCCGTGTCATGCCCATGGTCTCTGTGAAAACGGCAATATTTATTCCTGTTACGCTTGTTGGGGTCCCCCTTCATCTTTTCTGGCCATTTCAGGGACGGATCATCCTTGATTAGCATGAGCACTTGGTCAAGTGGAACATTCAGAGACGTGTAGTGCTGACTTCTTCCTGAAGATGAAACTGGCCTTCTATTATCTTAATCCCTTTTCTCCCCAGTGCGGGCCTTCTTTGGACGAGGAGCCTGTTCCAGGTGACGGGGAATGTCTTTTTCCCTTCTTTCGGCTCTCTTCCTCTTCTTGGCTATGATTGCATCTTCCGCATTCATGAAATTTTGGGCCGAATGGACGAGTTCAGCCATGGTATGAGGCTCTTGCTCATAGAGCTTATGGATGAACAAGTCAGAATTGACCCCGTTATGGAAGGCTGCCAGCAGCAGTTTGTCATCCATCTCGTCCACAGTAAGAGCTTCTCTGTTGAAACGAGTAATGAAGGACCGCAAGCTCTCATTTTCTCTTTGCTTAATTGTTAACAAACTGGACGAGGAACGCTTATGCCTCTGTTCGCTAATAAAATTGTTGACAAACAATTTACTTAGTTCTTCAAACGAACTTACTAAATTTGGAGGTATCTTGCTGAACCATACCCGTGCCGGTCCTTTAAGTGTAGTTGGAAAAGCCCTACACATGATCTCGTCCGGAACTCCCTAGAGATGCATTATAGTTTTGAAGGTTGCGATATGATCACAAGGGTCACGCGTCCCATCGTACGAATCCAAAGAAGGCATTTTGAACTTTGCGGGTAGGGGATGACCATTGATGGAAGCCGTAAAAGGGGAGTCCGTTCGGTGAACCAAATCTTCCACGGGATTCGTCCTCCTCATGTTCTCTTTCATTTCGTCCATGGCTTTACGCATCGGGTCCATTTCCCTTTCCAAGTGCAGCATCCTTCGTGAAGCGGTAACCCTCGACTGACCTTCGGGCTCGGCATTCTCCCTACCCTCTTGACTCTAGAATTGTCCTTCTTCGAACCTTTCTTGACGCTGCCTCCGAAAGTGCATCTCCCTAGTTAACTCTTGATTCTATTGGGTTAACTTTGCCATGGCGGCTGCCATGGACTGCATATGCTGGAAGGCAGGCTGTTGAGCGACTGGCTCTGACTGTCGATCGTGGTTGGGATTGCTGGAGGCATCCCTACTTTCCTGGTGGCCTGGGCTGGTAGCCCTTGATCTTGTCCGAACTATACAGCCTTTTGTCAGCAAAAAATAATTGTTAAGTACAAACTTACGTTTCCCACAGACGGCGCCAACTGATGATGTGCAACAAAATCAGTAAGCTAGATGCTTTAGGCTTCGATGGCGAAAAGATAATCTGATTAAAAACCTGAAGAGATGAACAAAATATTAGAGGTGACCGGGGTGGACCGGCCAAAAACCCTCCGATGGTAAAGTCAGTATCTCTCTGAACTTTTAGAACTTCCAAAAACTTGGAAAATAATTTTCGTACCTTTTCATTTGGCGACCGTTATTCTTATATAGTGCATGCCATGAGCAGTTATTTATTTGATAACTTCTCCTACATTGGAGGATGTCGGAAGGTTCGGAAATAACTTCCATAACTGCTATGGAAGTTATTTTATTAGGTTGTACATTCCGTAACTGTCATTGGAGGTGTTTTCGTGGCAATGTCTTTGATTGCGCATGTGTTCTGGAATAAGTGTATAAACCTCGTCCAGGGTGCGGATGTGGTAACTTTCTGAATCCCTTGCAGGTCGTCCAAGAGTCTTTACGGACGGACGACCCTGATATTGACAAGGATCCCCGGCCAAGTCATTCACTTCTTTGTTGGACGACCTCTTCGGACGAACCTGGAGATGGTTATTTCTGGACACCATCAAATTCTATAGTCCAAATTTCAGGTTAGCTTACAGTGGCATGCACAAGACATTACAATGAGCAAAGACCCTTTTTTTTTTCTTTTCTTTTTTTCCTTCTTTTTTCTTCTTTGAATAAAATGGCAGAAACACATACCAAATTAGGGACTCGGTAAAATTACTAGATAAAAGTCTTCTAACAGTGTCCAAAATTATAGTTTAATAGCTGACCACACTTTTTCTTTTACACCTTGTCAAATAACAAAATTCTTCTAATAATAAAGTTAAATGGAAAAAAAATTCTACATTGTTGTCACACGTCACATACTAAACAACCTCTCTCTTCCAGTTTGGTTTTTTTTTTTTTTGATGAACACATCCTCTCTCTTCCTTAAAACTAAAATCAAAATTAGAAAGTATTAACTTTCTTTCAAAATGCATTACTTTACCCAATGTAAAGTATAGCTCTCTCTTTTTAATTAACAACTTTTCATATTGTTGGATGTAGACCCTATCAAATCTGATTATTAACCAATTTTAAGGCCAAGTTGATTATTAAATTTATTATGAGAAAACTTAGATTAATTAGATAAACATCAATATCATACAAGAGCAATATAGTAAATAACGGAGGATATGATGACCCAAGAAACTAACAAAACAAACTATTTTCTCAAGATAAATGTGGGAGGACCGGAGGACTTGTCCTTATCAATCCCTAGATAAACAAATCCACTATTAAATAATAGTTCATAGATTGAATAACTATATTCTTCGTAAACTTAACTAAAGTTACCATACTTAGCTCTAAGATCCATAGAATTTTGTTCTTGCACACTGAATCCATAAGTTTGAGCATTTATCTTGACATTCCTATAGACTATAACAAGGCAAGATTTGATTCATACGCATACTTGCCAACACAATCTAGTTATTTAAAACCGAAAACATTTCTTTTTCATTACAATTTATGCCTAAACTGTAATTTATATTTCTTGGATGAAATTAATTTTTGGTTGGTTAATATTAATTCTTCAACTTATGTATTGACCCGCCTTTGATTAAGAAGCTTGATACTTTTGAGTGATTGTATTGTTAATTGAAGTTACTTTAGTGCCTCTACTAATTTAGATTCTATCATTGTACACTTTAAAATTTATTTTATTCTTTTCATATTTTAATTTTATATACATGCAGTGTCTTTTTTTCTAGGAGAAACAATTCAGAACGTTTTAATTGTATATTTTAATTTTTTACAATTTAGGAAAAACAATTTTATATTCAATTGTATATTTTAATTTTATATACAATGTTTCTTTTTTCTTTATATACAGTCTACAGCTCATTTTTCTAGGAGAAACAATTCAGAGCATACACCCAGTGACACTAATATTTTCAGTCAAGTAGAGAACTGCATCATTACTTGGGCAATTGGACCATCTATATTACTAAGGCCTGCCGTATGGATTGAAAAACTGTCAAATGTGGACAAATTGCTTATTTCATTGACGGAAGGAAATAATAAGTAATGAGTAATATCACCTACTGAAAATACTAACTTGCTAAAATGAGCATAATGAGAGCTAATGACCTCCTTACTAGAGAGCTCTCAGAATATTTTCATTTTCCTGTATAGAACAATTATGACTTTCTTTTGCCTCTTAATAATAACAATAATTGTAAACTAAAAAGGCCTTGGTGCACGATATATAAGCAAGTATATTTCTAAACCGTGGCCAAGTAATGAAGAAAAAGAGAATTCATCCAAAAAAGAAAAGAAAAGAAAAAAGAACAAAACAGTGAACAATGGTCAACTGGTGTCTGAAACCCATTCTTAACAAAGAAAAATTCAAAGGAATGTCCCATTGCCATATGCTTGCAAGGAATACACCACTTCAGTGGAATAAAACCTATAAATGCAATCCAAAACCCATTATGTAAATACCTGAACTCTTATTTGTTTGTGAAAATTTGGTATCTTTATCCATGCTGTACAAATGTCCTCATAATGGGACGCCTTTAAGCTCTATAAAAGAAGCTAGTCAATAGAGAAGCCCATTGGAAAACCATGATTGGCTTGAAGAACTTCAACTATATGTGGAATAATGGGAAGGTCTACATAAGAGAAGGCCAAAAATTTATCATCAGGGTACACAACCCAAACTACAGATGATGGCTGTGTTTTTCAAAGTAATGGAAGGCTTATAAAGGGCCAACTTTAATCAGCTATTCTGCAAAGGGCTTCTTATAAGTCATGTGGTTAAATGATTTTAGGGATGTTGATAATTGTTGTAGATGTAGTCAGACAAGTTACTAATTAGTGATATACCCTTAACTAGCCATGCATGAATCCCCTTACTACTGTATGGAACAGTCAGAGTGGATGAAATAAGCAGAGAATACTAGCTGGAATTTTTTACAGGATTAGTACAGGAACATACACCTTCATGACAAATTAGAAAAATGATTAATTTAATTTTCCTTGATAGCCAAGGGTCAACAATATGTTAGTCATACTGGTTCCTCTTATAGAGGCAATATTCTGTGAGCTACTCCAATATAAGAAAGCACAGTACCAAAAGCACATTTGGCACATGAGGATTAAGATCCAACTGGTATAATTGCCCATGAATGGAAGCAATCATATAGTCTGAATATACAAAATTAAGTTTCCAACCTATAAATATGGGTTTTTTTTTTTTTTTTTTCTTAATACAACAGTCATGCATCACAAAATCCTAGGAAAATTGAGTTTGCCTTTAATCAGAAAGGACACTTCAGAAAGCATGAGTAACACTCCTTACCTTCAAATTTGGAGAAATCTAATTCTCAAGCAACAGATTAATAGATGGATTAAGAAATCCACAACAAGCAAATAACCTCCCAAGGCATAAATTAAAGATTCCCATTCCCTAAACTATAACCTGTTTGAGGAAAACAAAAGTGCTATTACCAGTACTACCTAAATCCACTAAGGAGAAAACCTGGGAAATTGGTGCAAGATTCTCCAAACCATATAAGTTGAATAATGTAAATATCCTTTTGTAGCATAGCATGTTCACCCTGACATTATTTATGTACTACTAGAAGATCCCGCACTACAGGGGAAAGATACTCTCCTAAGATTCTACCAACATAATAAAAAAAATTGACTCCATATATATATATATATATATATATATTGTAATGTGTTACTGATACTTAAATGTTAACAAAATAAGTAAGTTTAATCAATTTGAGAGTAATTAATCCTGTGTTTGATGAATTAGGGAGAGAAAGAAGGGCTCTTAAGCATTTTTCAAAGAAAGTAAATTACTTTCAAATGATAATGAATTTAAAATTTAGTTGCCTTGATAAAACAGTATATAATTTTACTGGACACACTCCTTGTTATTGTTTTAAATTATCAGTGCAGTGTGTCTCAGCTTAAGGTCCAAGACCTTGTGCCTCTTCTTTGTGAGTTGTTAAAAAGGACTCTTGAGGCTTTTGACTCAATCTCAAAGGGAATACCAATTCCTCTCACTCTGCCTGTAAATGCTCTAAGACCTATATGTCTGCCCACGTTCATATAGCCCAAGACTCTTACTGTGTGATTCAAGGGTTGATATTCATGTCCTCTTCTTTGATACTTCCTATCTGTTGTCGGACATAATTTTTTGACTCCTCCTACTGGATATCATTTTGTATCATTTATCTCAAGATTTTTTCTGCACTGCTTCATATTGTCATGCATTGCATTTTAGGTATTCTATTTACTTTTGTACTGTGCATTTTTGTTTTTGTTAAATATTGAAAAACAATGAAAAAGTGAAAAACCCAAAAACATTTTTTATGGTATATGTAGACTTGGTTGGCAATAGAATACTTTAGCTTGTAACCGTGTACGGTGTACCATTTTTCTTCTTTTCTTTTTCTCTTTGCCTTTTGAGTTGATTATTTGCAGCTATTTTCTATCAACTATTTGTTATGGACACTTAAGAGTGTACCATTTGGCTGGAGCAGCCTTTAGTTTAATTTGCAATTTCATTCTAATTTAATTTATCTTCACAAAAGTTTTGCTAGAAATATTGAAGGCTAAATATTATCGTCCTTCAACTTTCAACTTAACTTTGCACTAATTCGTTTTTCTTCCCTAGAGTTTAATTTTTTTTTTCTTTTTCTAAAGTGATTTACAATTTAAGACCCCTATGAAAGTTGTTTAATTAGTGTTTCCTCTTAAATATATCACCTGTTCCTCCAAACTGAGCAATGGAGTAACATAATGTAGGCACGTCCATATCCAACAACCCATGGGACTGGCAACAAAAACTTTTTATGATTGAAATACACTTACCAAAAATGAACAACGAATGAGTACTTTTATATTTTATTAAGTACAAAATAACCACACACAATAATGAGCCACTAACTCTACATATTTGATCAATAAAAACTTGGGAATGCAGTTTCTTGGAAACTATTTCCACATTAGAAAATTCAATGTAGGAATCAAGAGTTTACCCTACAGGATATGAAGGAATTCTTTAGGAGATAAGGGCCAGGGAAGAATTTGAGATCAAAGGTAAAATTGAAATGGACGGTGAAGACATACCTTTCCACTTCAAAGAGTAGTAAACATCAACTAAAAGAAACAATGTAAGATCATTACCATATTACTTTAAGCTAATAAGGAAAAAAGAATGATGATGCATCACTGGGTTTTTGTTTTGAATACAAACAACCAAGAAGAATAAATATTATTCATTACCAGAAGCTACTTTTTCTAATCAGTTCCTTCATCAGCAGCATCCAGCACTGCCGGCTCCAATATAGAAGTAATTGATGGCTTAAGGGCCCAAGTAGAAAAAGGATCCCAAATTTTAATTTAATTAAGCCCAAATATTAGCCAATAAATAAAATAATTTTTTTATCAAATGAAAAACAAGAAAAAAAGAACAAGAGAGAAATGTTACGTTCACAACATTTTTCGCAACAACTTAACTGATAACAACTTAATACCTAGGATTTATTGTGAAAAATATTGTGAAAGTAACACTTCTAAAAAAAAAAAAAACAATACACAAAAATAAAATTCACAATAATATTCACAATAGTTGAATTGACAAACTTACTACTATCAATCTATTACATCAATAGGTGTGAAAAGTTTTGTCAAATTTTGTCTATAGACTTTCTAAAAATAAAAATTCTGCCTAATTCATGTTAATTAGTAAAAATTTTGCACCTAAAATAAGATAATAGAGTTTAAGTAATATTTAATTTTTTTTAAAGTCATATTTAAATATATATATATATCTATTTTTATATATATATGTAAGGCCTCAATTTCAATTTTCGCCTTAAACCCCTAAATACATTAAGTCACCCCTGATCTAGGGTATCTAGAAGTTGATATAGTGAGCACGACCAATCACCTCTTCTATTGCTTCTTTAGAGTACTTCTTGTGCTTATAGGCTTCCTCTACTTTTGCAAATGCCAAAATACCATTCTTCAAAACAAAATAGCATTCATCGGTTGGCAGAGGCAAGAGTTCTTGTTCATCATGCAATGCAATACTTAAAAATGATCCTATGTTCATTTTCGAACATACCACAGAACCTAATTCCAATTTGCTTCACTTTGGAGATACAATTCCATCAGCCTAGGAGTGATGGAGAAAAATGAAAACCGTCACTATAACTATTCTAAGCATCATTTTCATGTTCCAATGCAAAAAATTGGAGCTTCTACTATTTTAATTTCATTGATTATGATATTATAACTTTACAAAAATCTGCATTGGATCATGGTGTTAGTTGGCTTGCCTAATAAATTCGTGTATGATCTTGTAATTCATGTTAAGCCCCATATGCCTCTTGAATATATATAATCCAAAACTATTATGTTACAATAACAATGAATTTTCTCGTAAGTTAGAACGCACTAACCTCATCAAATTAGCTTAGCTTTTTTCCCAAGTAAAAATTAGTCAAGATCCTGAAAGCGGCAAGGTATGCATTTGATGTTACATCTAACTTTTTCTTTTATATAGGTTATTTGATCAAACATCTAACAAAACCACAAAATGCAAATAATTATGACTTTCAGGCTGCATCCATCTAATAGGTCCAAAATAGAGCACAAAGTAACTTCTGGAAAGCAGCTGATTAATTTGCATCAATTAATAATTTTAGTAAATTGTGATAGGTCAGTAATCAATTAGTGCTTCAAAATTAAATAATTATAATGATACTGAGAATTATTTTCAAGATTTTCTGGAAAGTAAATAATAATTACATGTTATTACTTCTAAGACATAACAATAACATATTACTTCACGTGGAAAGTAGTTGATAAAATCTATTAGGCAGTAAATTACGTCAACTATATCTAGCACTAGCAAGTATGCTGTTTGCTTTATCGGACTTAGTATAGGGGCTGCAGCTGTTATACATGAGCTTTCCAACCACCATCAAACCCACCCCCCACTGTTCTTTCTATATCTTTTGGAATCAACAAACTTGAACAAAATGCTACCCCATTGAAATATATTTACATTATCAATCAAGTATTAGCCAGCCTCCACTTTTCAGTAGAAAAACAAGATCTCATAAGCCAATCATATTTGCTACATGGGGGACAAGACATTGTGAAAGGAATTGATTATTTAAGATGCACACACAAACAAATATAGTAGCTTCTTGACATAGGCTCTGCGCACCTTCAAAGACATTTTTTGCCTAAAAAAAATGTAAACATGAAAATTTCAAATCTAAGAAATCTGCTCCAATTAGTGTGCTAAATGGGAAACTTATGGAATTTGGTGATGGATGGATAAGTGGCTGAATGCAAGGACAGGTAACCTCCAAAAGAAAGGAGATGAGAGGAAAGAGACCAAAAGGAACAAGTTGATTCGTATTGCTTGATTACAATTCTCAAAGGAGCAGTGCCTTATATGCAGGCCACTCTAACTAAATTACAAGACTAACTAATCTCTAACAAGAGTGACTAACTAATCTCTACCAAGAGTAACTGACTATAACTCCCTGACTGCCATCTAACTACTTTCTATTGCAATACATACAGCACATAATAGTACTAATTGAACTACCAATACAATCTAATGCAATACACAGCAGTTACAGTTACAGTGCACTATGACTCTTTTACTTCCTCCAGTACAGCTCCAGTCCCCTCTGTTGCAGCTACGCAAGTCAAGGTAGCTCAATCTTTACTTACAGCTGTTTTTACCTCTCTTGCAGAATAGCTAATGGCTCAGGTGAGAGCTGATCATCCACATCAACAGGGTGTAAGTGAACTATGCTTGTATGACTG
Organism: Lithocarpus polystachyus; assembly: GCA_033629205.1. NCBI lineage: Eukaryota > Viridiplantae > Streptophyta > Magnoliopsida > Fagales > Fagaceae > Lithocarpus > Lithocarpus polystachyus. Next base: position 87,136,022 of record CM066165.1, on the reverse strand, counting down.
CAACCTCAAAAAGAAAAAAAAAAACCATATTGATAATGACGAATGCAGTGGAATACAAGTAGAAGTTTTGTCAAGCTAGCAGCCTAGCATTATGGAGCAGACAAAAGGTGAAATACCTGAGGCACACTGATGCCTACTCCATTGAGGGTGTACAAAGTCATTGTGAATGGGAAACTTTCTGAAAATTTGAAAAAAAAGCAGGAATAAGGGTGGGGGCATAGAGATGACATGCGTTTTCTGATAGCAGCTATGAGTTAAAGTGAGAAGATGGTGACCAATATAGAGGAACTAAATGTTTTTGCAGCAGAGATAGCACTTGAGAATGTGAAAGACGCGGGGTTACAAGATACAAGTCTGGAGATGACTCCCTAATAGTTGCAAAAGCTTTGAAGTCCAAGGAAGATAATGGCTCAAACGTGGTGTGTTTGACAGACGGTGCACATCAAGCTCTTAAAAAGTTTTCAGAGGTGATACATCACACTAGATGAAAGAACAGAGAACATGGCAGCACACAGGTTGGCATGTCATGTACAACATTTAGAAACTATGAAAGTTTGGTTAGAAGAAATACCAACATTGATAAAAAGACAGCGAATGGAAATCCTTTGTCCCACTCTTAGTGTTCCACTTTATCCTAATCGGTGAAACATAAAGTGAAACACTCAAAATGGGACCGGATAATTTTATTCGACAAAAGCATATATGTGCAAATGTCTATAGTTTAATTATGTTTCAATTATATAGTCAGGCCTCCAAGCAAAATTCATAATTCAACTGCATCTAATATTCCTTTCAGTGAACAACCACTCTTCACAATAAACCATAATCATAAAAAATAAAAAAAATAAGTGCACTTATTAATTATATACCACATTCATTATAGAAGAACCACCTTGTTCTCCCACCAATTAGCTAATATCCATGTTCCCAAAGTAAGTTCTCATCAACAACTTCATCACAATAAATTAAAAATATTGATGTTATCTAAAATGGGTCTTCGAAATTTGTCATAATTCGAACATAAAATTCGAATCTAAAAAAGTAAGTGAGAAATGGCATACTTGAAAAATGGGAAGGAATTGAAGCAAAAACCTGGGAATGAAGAAGAATGCTTTTAGGGTATTAGAGGCGAAAACACGTTGCGTCTTCTCCTTCACATTGTTCAACTTCTTCTTCTTTTTCATCTATGAGAGACAGACAGAGAATAAAAAAACCGCCAACATGGACGGAACTGAAGAAGTGAAATGGGAACCAAACGAATGGGTCATATGAACCGGGTCTAACCCACTGGGTTGAACGGGTTAGAAATTAATTTATTACCGAAAAAAAAAACTTTTTTTTTTAGAATGAAGTTTTTTTTTTTGAGATATTTTTAGAATGAAGTTGTAATTTGTAAATGTTATTATGAAACAGAAAGCGGCATGGACTCACTATTTTTTCATCACCATTCATACTAAAAATTAAATTTTATCCCCTAAAGTTTTAGAATTTAGATTTTACCCCCCTGAAATTTGATGATGTTTGGATTTTACACCCTAACGTTTCAGAATTTGGATTTTATCCCCTATATTTTAAAAGTATTTAGATTTTACTCTTTAAAGATTTGGAGTATTTGGATTTTACACTCTAAAATTTCAGAATTTGGGGGTGTAAAATCCATACAATCTAAACTTTAGGAGGTAAAATCTAAATTCTGAAACGTTAGGATGTAAAATCTAAATACCCTAAACTTCAAGGGGTAAAATCCAAATTCTGAAACTTTAAAGTGTAAAATCCAGTCACTCCCAAACTTTAGGAAAAACATGTAATTTTTATAACATTTAATTAGTATAAGAAAGAAAAACTATAGCCAATATTAATATAGTTTTAAAAAACAAGATTGTCTAAAAAAATTAATCTTTTACTATGATACAAAATACAAATCTATATTTTGACTCTATTTTGTGCTTAACCTGTCCCTTTTTTTTTGGCTAATAAATTTAAGTGATAGTATCAATATTCCTAAATTTAGGATAAATCAAAAAACTCTGACAAAAATAGGGATCCCATGAATAAATTATAAAGGAACATTATCACTCTTGACCAATGACATGCTAGTGTATTTAACACCAAAAAAAAAGGACATGCTAGTGTGAAACAAATAAAATAAGTGATCAATAGCGTAATATTAAGAAATTCATTGTGTCTAAAAAATAATATACAAGTCTCTCGCAATAAATAAATAAAATTGGTACAAATTTTTTTTTTTTTTTGGTTAAGACTACCATTACTTTTCTCTTTTACACCAATGACAAATTCGGATTCTGAAGTCATGGGTTTGTATGTGTTCACAGCTTGAGCTTTAATCCTCTCTCTCTCTCTCTCTCTCTCTCTCTCTCTCTCTCTCTCTCTCTCATGCACATATATACACACAATTTTAGAAAAAAAAAATTATGAGTATTTGATGGAGTTGTAGCTCTAAACTAAAGTCTTTAACAAAGGTTCTGAAATGCATTCAAAATAAGCATCTAAGGAGGAATTAAATGAAGGTGAAAAAGATGTTGGTGAAGAGGTGTTGTTAGCTTTATATTTAACGAAGAATGTGGGGAAAAAATTAGTGATATTAAGAAATTCTGCAATGAAAGAGAAAGTGATAAGAAATTATGGCGTGATGGAGAAAGATGGGTGATAGCAACGAAGTTTGGACTGGTCCTCTTCGACTTGTTTGTCATCTTTGACAGTCACAACATATCATTTCATGTTATGACAATGTCATTGTTGGTATTATGAATTTCAGTTACAAGCTATATTCAACAACAAGTTTCAACATTAGTCTCTAATATATATATATATATATATATATATAGAGAGAGAGAGAGAGAGAGAGAGAGAGAGAGAGAGAGAGAGAGAATGAGATTAGACTCTTATAGCGGTGGTTTTGGATATGCTGCAAAGACAAAATGCCGCCCAAACCTAGTTTTTTTGTACTGAAAGAAGAATGAGATTAGTGTTAGTTTCCTCTTTTCAAAGAGAGTATTGTGTCTAGCCCACCACAGATATCTTATTAAAATACTAATTTGAAACTTACTAGGATAATTAACACGATTTCTCCTAGTTCAATCTAGCATGAATCTTTAGCAAACAGTTATATATTCCAAAAGTCATGCTAGTTAATACCTGGACCATGATGCCATTACTTTCCAAGTCTAAATTGAATTTCTATACACTAACCAAAGACTCATTTAATGTAATTAGGATTAAAGTCTTTTAATAGAACCACATGCTTTGAAGTCTTTTGGATAATTTGATAGTTATAACAAATGAGGGAGGATTTGAATCGTGGAGACTCTGAGAGATGTTAGCTCTACAAAAATTTTACACAAATTTTGAAGTATATTCTCCCATAATACAAGTTTTCAAGTATCACTAAATTTAGAGAATCAATGACTTAAAAAGAGTAGTTGTATATCATCAAACAATTATATAGTTCAAAAGTCACGCTAGTTGGTAGTGGGACCATGTGGCCATTACTTTCAAAGTTGAAATTTATTTTATGAACGATAACCAAAGACTCATTGCAACAATATTAGGATTAAAGACTTCTAATAGTACCACCCATTTTGAAGTTTTTTTTTTATTTTTTATTTTTTTTAATTTAATAGTTATAACAGAGGAGGGAATATTGGAATCCTTGATGTCTCCATTGATAGTTATATCTAACTAGTCGGAAACCCATGCGATGCACGGGAATACTTTACCTAAAAGTATGTTAGTCTCAAGCTTTGCATAAAAAGTATAATTAAACTATGTTGGTCTCAAATTGAAACAGCAAATACTACGGGAACACTTAAAAAAAAAATTTGGTGTGCATTTAACTAAAAGTTTCTATAGTCCTCACTAGTTTCTACTATAGGATACCAAAATTATTTTTGCATCATAGATTTTATGCCAAATATTTATTGCTAGAATCCAATGAATTGTTTAGATTTTCAGAAAGGACAAATGCTATTAGAATCTATTACCGCAGTATCTAAATTGTCTATCAGTATTTGAACTTATGATCATCTTTATGCTTGTGATGGACATACCACTTTCATGCATTTGTGTGATAAAAAAAATAAAAAATAAAATAAAAAAACCTGCAATTCGAAGGAACACAAATAGTTTGATTTTACTTGTTATGAATTTCTTAATCGGTTGTAGGAGCATATCAAAAGTTGTTAACAAATTGGTTTTCATACCTAGTACCATCGCATCACAGATGACTCAAAATTTAATATGAATATAGTTGAATGCAATATGAGTATTGGTGGCTATGCCATATCACATAGCATTTGACTTTTCCTTTAACATGGAAAATTCTTATATACTCTCGAAGTATAGTAAAATAATGTTCTCTCGTCTCACATTTATGATGGACCTACCATGAATTTAATAAGTGAACCCTACCATAAATGTGAAATAAGAGAGCACTATTCACTATGCTCCAGAAGTACCTAAGAATTACTCATGTAACACAGCAAGAGAAGTAAGTAGACAATCCTTCCAACGCGTATCCCATTGGTAAGGTTGAATATTATCTTCAATTTGGGGAATCCGAGAGAGAGAGAGAGAGAGAGAGAGAGAGAGAGAGAGAGAGAGAGAGAGAGAGAGAGAGAAATTTTGGAAGAGGAAGAGAAAATAGAGTGGTGGGATTGTTGAGGTTAGACTGTACATTTCCTTTTTATTTTTATTTTTTGGAGTGATTGAATATCTTCCTTGACCATACATATCCATTTGTTTACCCAGAATGGTTGAATTAAGACTCGAAAAATGAGTAGGAACATTGGGTTGGTCAGATAGGAGCAGTGAATTCGAACAACAAACCGTTGTTTGTAAAAAAGTTGAAGAGTGTGTGTAGTCTGAAGGGAAGCTTGTACGGAGAAAGAGAGCTTCTAAGTGAGTCAAGGTCTTGGCTTTCAAGTTTTCATCTACGCATGGGGGAGGAGAAAAAGAGTTTGTAAGTGGGTTAGGGTCTAGCCTTTCATCTACACATGGGAAAGGATCATGCTTATGTCACAATATGTAAGGGAATAAGTGGGTTTGGGCTTTTCATAAGATTTGGTTTAATTTTCAACAAAAACCCATTTTTTAGATAATAGTAAAAAAAAGTTAACATGATTTTTTGGGTAACAGTAAAAACAACATAATGAGAAGAGGTTAAAAAGGCTAAATACAATATTAGAGCGTCACATGGCAGGAGCTCATGCACTCTCACATAAGGTCTCTGCTTTTATATATAAATTGATATTGATTAGAATACAATATCTTTTCAAATAAAGTAACCTAATAGTAAATAAATTTTAATTTAGGTTTGATTAAATTTCCTTGAACAAATTTTAATTAATAGGTATATTCTACTCTAAAATTTCTCTAATTGACTTTTTATTTATTAATACTTATTAAACGAATGCTAAATTACAAATTACACCTCTAAATTTTACTTGTTTTTAATTCAATTCTTTAGGTTAAACTAACAGCATAGACATTGATTTTCTTACTAAAGAAGTTATGATAAAATTAAAGTTTGCATTGTCCCTTTCTATCAGCAGTAAGAATCAAACTCAAAACCCACCCCAAAATGGATGTCCTTTGCACTTAGGTAGGAATTGGGAGAAGATGTTCCATTTGAGCCAAATCTCCTTGGCTCCAAGCACAAAAAATTAAAGAACAAATAGAACCTCTGATCATTTTGATGCAACAGACATCCTAGCCGATTTTGTTTTGTCCTTTTTTTTATATATAAAAATTATGTTTAAGCTCCTCCCAATGGAAAAGATCCTCCCCATTTTATGTTCAAAAGAAAATTATTATGGAGCTTTTCAAGGACACTCATTAGCATTTACTAACATATCAAAGGGAGAAAAAAGATGATGTCATTATGACCTCCTTACCACTTACCAGAACACTTTGAAGATTTCTTATTATCTTGTCTAGAAAATTAGGCCTTTGATTTTCCTCTTTTCCATGAAGGAGCATTCTTTCTTAAAATGAAAGGTTTACAAAGTAAAAAAAGGGAAAAATGGGCTTTTGCCCTTATTTTTAAATATTTAGCACAATGTCCTTGTTTTGAAACTATTAAACATCGTGTCCCTGTTTTGATAGTTCATTCGCTTGCTAGCTAGGAGTTTAGGTTCTTAGGCAGGTTATTATTGATTTCTGAATTCTTTCCCGTGTTCACAATTATAGTTGAGAAGTGCCATTGATCTAAAAAGGCATTACAAGAAGGGTGATTCAACATTGCTCAAGTATTTCCTGGCAAGTCTATTTGTAATTTCTAGACTAATAATACAATATGTGATATCTTGGAGTTCTAACTAGGATTGTGTCTATTTTCCTTTAGGTGGTATACATTTTGTTATTTAGGCTTGGCCAATTCATACACCATTTTGTCTTTTGACAATTAGATCGGGGACGGTGATAGTGTTAATGTCATACTTCTTCACAGTTATTGTAGCTGAGTTGTTATCTGATCGTACCCTTGCTGACTACAAGTGAGATATGCAACACAATCTTGTGTTTGGGTCGTAAACCATATGACCATATCACAACATGATGTGTTGAATTTAAAGGGTAAAAAGAATGTGGTGTTGTCATTTGTAAAAATGTGTTCGTTTGCCTATATAGAATGGTTGATTAAGATGAATTCAGCTAAGGGAATAATCTAAAATGTTATTAGAGCATGCTTATCTCAGTTTTCATCTTCAAATGGACTCACAAAAAGACTTCAAACTGGCATAATTTGCAAAGAAGACAGTTATGATATGAAGCATGGTCATCATATATAACACACTGTAAAAACGTGAGAGAGAATATGGTACTAGATTGGGGGGGGGGGGGGGGGCACCAGAAAGATAACCTTGTTATTTATGCTCTGTGTTTCTAGAAATTATTTCTAGCAGAAACTTCCATCTTGACTCACCCCCTTATAAGCAAAAACTAATTTGGAGTCCTCTATTGTGCACCTTACACATTTCCATTGCTACATTTAACCAAATTGGAATTGTTGGGGGGGACCACAATTTGACTCCCTACAACCACTCTAAAAATAGGTCTGCGTGGTGTGATGTCAAAAGCCATAAAAGATTTGAGTGTGTCTTCCTCATCACCAATTGGTTTTAAGGTGGAATGGCACAGCTCACGGTCCGACAGGAATAATTTTGATTATATTTTAGGAAGTTTTTCCTTTGTCCTTGGTTATGTGTAGAGCATAATCAATTATTATCTATGATAATCCATCTTTGTATTTGATTTACTTCTATTGGGATAGCCAGAATTTCTCTATGAAATGAAGCTTTAATTTCAGTTAGTAATGTATCTTGCTTTGTTTTCCTTTTAATGTGGAAACCTTTTTAGGAAGCACAAGGTTTGAGAGATAGAAGAAAAGAGTCAACTAAGGGGATAGAAAAACGGAAGATAAAGGGTCAGCTGTCACAGAAGCGTGTAAAGCAAAGAAGGCACTGAAATATCTTCACAATTTTTTAGTTAGATATTACTGCATTTATAGAGACGATTGGAATGAGTATCAAGATCCCCAGATAAAGATTTGATAAACCGTGATACTTTTAAATTTTTTTTTTTTTTTTTTGATAAAAATATCAACCTATTGCAATGAGATTTTTTCAACCTATTGTCTCGGAGTTTATTACAATGGCTTGCATCGACTTTTTTGTCATTGCAATAACACCTATTGCAATGAGATTTTCAAAATAAATCATTGCAATATGTGGAACTTATTGCAACGAAAATCTAGTGTTGCATAAACCTATTGCCTCAGAGTTTATTACAATGGCTTGCATCGACTTTTTTATCGTTGCAATAACACATGTTACAATGACATTAGTTGTTATTGCAATGACTTATTTTGTTGTATTAAGTCTTTTTTCTTGTAGTGAAGAACCAAATTAAGGGAATTATTCCAAAGTGGTTTTTGGAGGTGAGAAAAGATTTGTTGAGCTACTTGAATCTTTCATACAACTCCTTGACAAGTATAGGACACCTTCCATGGAAGTAGATGGAAATTCTTGTTCTTCGTTCTAACATGCTTCAAGGACCACTTCCAATACCTTCATTGCATACTTCTTCTTTTTCAGTCTCAAGGAATAATTTAACTGGAGAGATCCCTTCCTTGATTTGCAATCTCAGTTCCCTCCAATACCTTGATTTGTCATTTAATCACTTAAATAACATGATTCCTCTTTGTTTGGAAAAATCAAGTGACCATCTCATAGATTTGGATTTGCAAAGCAACAATCTTCATGGCACTATCCCTAAACATTTGCAAAGGGCTATTACTTGAAAAGTCTTAAATTCAATGGCAACCAATTGGAAAGGTCATTGCCACAACCATTGGTCCATTGTAGAAATATTTTGGTAACAACAAGATTAATAGTACCTTCCCTAGTTGGCTAGGAACTCTTCCAGAGTTGTGAGTTCATATCTTGCTATCAAACAGCTTTCATGGTGCCATAGGAAATCCCAAGACCAAATTCATGTTCCCTAATTGGCAAATCACAGACCTCTCTCACAATGAGTTCCATGGGATTTTGCCAAATAACTTTTCAAATATTTAAAAGCCATGATGAAAGCGAATGTGGACAAAGGTAAATTGAAATATATGGGTAATGAGTATTATCAAGATTCTATGACGGTGGTGATGAAAGGGTTTTTTTTATTGAAATGGTGAAAATCCAAAGTATATTCACAACCATTGATTTCTCCAACAATAATTTCAAAGGAGAAATTCCAAAGGCAATTGGAAAGCTTTGATCACTGAAGGGGCCTAATTTTTCACACAATAATCTTATAGGTCGTATGCCTCCATCGTTGGGAAATTTAACCAATCTTGAATGGTTAGATCTCTCTTCAAACAAGCTCACAAGTGAAATTCCTATTCAATTGGCAGATCTCACATCACTAGAAATTTTAAACTATCAAAAAACTGTCTTTATGGACAGATACCTCAAGGTAAACAATTCAATACCTTTATGAATGATTCTTACAGTGGGAACTTGGGGTTATGTGGATTTCCAATGACAAAATCTTGTGGCAATGATGAGAAACAACCACCACCACCGTCTTCAATCACTCAAGAAGATGATTTTAAATTTGAAAATGGGTTTCATTGGAAAGTTTTATTGTTGAGGTATGGTTGTGGATTCATTTTTGGATTGGGTTTGGGTTATCTTGTGTTCTCAAGTGGGAAACCAAAATGGCTAGTGAATATTGTTAATGGAAAAAGACATTACAAGATACAAAGATCCAAGAAGAATGCTCATGGGCGAACTCATTGAAGAATAATTTGGTGGATGAAAATTCTAATTCTAGGTGTGTTCATATATACTAATAAATTTGAAAATAATTTATTTCATATTTTTTTTGGTTCCTTAAAACTGTCTTTATATTGTTAAGAAGATATTTCATTTTTAATTTCCTTTATGCCAGTTAGGAATGGTTTGAGCTTGTGTTGTTGTGAGGCTTATTACCAATGTTACTGGGTGCATAAGGTTCTATGCTTCCTTTTAAAAAAAGATCATATGTTTAATGTATAGCCATACAGGAGCGTACATAGGCTAATACTATATAACCACCCCATTTTAATGCTTTATTTAGGTCAGACCTCATTTAATGACCCTATTTTATGCTCTAGTGTGAGAAGAAATTTCTCTACACTATTACAATTTCTTGCCATTTATTTTAGGTATTAATTTGTTGGCCTTAATGTTTTGTGGGATTTTCTTGGTTACGGCTGTGATGCTTCAGTACTTTGAATAACAACAATCTATATATATATATATATATATATATATATATATCTAAAAACTGAAACATAATATTTACGGTTACTACACTAGCTCCTGTTAGATCATCTCACCTACCACATCATTAGCTATATCATAATTATGTTTTATTTATTTTTAATCAATAATTTTTTGACAATATTAAATATATAAATATATTGGCTTTACAAATTCATGTTCGGAGGTTTTAACTTTACATATTCATGTACTCTAATTTTGATGCTATAACTAAATATTAAATTAATAAGAAATTAAAACAAAAATATTATCTATACATATTCACTTTAAACAGTTTTAACTTTATATATAATTTTGACTTTACATGTTCATCTATTTTAATTTAGATCGATACTTATAACTGAAAAAATGAATCAATGAAGAATCATAAAAAAAAATCTATGAAAATGTATTTTCAAGTCTTGCTTAATCTTTCATGATTGAAAAGTTATAATCTGACAACTACTTAATAGGAGGAGTCTGAATCAAACATGTTATAGATCTCCTACTAGAGGTTTGTAATCACATTATCCTATTATTGACTAATTTATATATGTTCCTTGATACAAGTATATTTTTTATAATTTTATTTACAATTCTAAATGCATTTAATGAATGGTGTTTGTTGTTGACTTGATTTGAGGGAAAATCATATAATAATATGTTATATTTAGTATTTTCTTAGGTTTTAGTTTATTTGGAAAACAACAAAATAGTTTAGGAAATATGATAAAGAACTGTTTAAGCTGTTAAAGAAGATGGTTTTTTTGCAATTTCATTTAATTGTTTGTAAATATTTTTTTTAACAAATTAGTAGCAAATATTGTTACATCGTTGTTATATGATGTTTCTAGATGCTTGAATAATTATTTTTTCTTCTACAAATATTTTATGTTGCTATTCATCTTCCTTATGCTGGTCCGTTCTTGATCCTTAATATTCCTATTCTCTCTTTTAAGATATTTTTGTTATTATCAGGAGTCTTTTCACCTAGGGGTTTTAGCAATAGTTTATAGTCTAGGATTTGATGATTGTTTGTGTATAATTATTCTTTAACGAAACTTGGGTAAAATATAAGAAGCAGACTTGAAAAGAGTTCGTACCTCATTGCATTTTTATATATCTGATAGGCGTCTATCAACAAGATTCTAAAGTACATATTAGTTGTGGGGAAAGCTTAGAAAGTTAATGAATTGAAAACATGTTCCTAGTGAGTTTTGCGGCTTTGGTTTCCAGTTTCCACAAATTGCAAGTAACCTCTGATTAGCCAACTAGTTGTTTTAGGCACTTTTTATTGGGGTTTTTCAAGTCTAAAAATTCAACCAAAAAAAAAAAAAAAAACTTTTCTTATTCCAAACTCTATTAAACTGACAATAAAGAAGAGCTCTTGGGAAGTTTGATGATGTGCTTGAGCTCGGATGCCATTGTTTGATGTGAAACAAGGACAAAAGGTTTGTTGCTTCATTTTTTTTTTTTTTTTGCCTTAATTTCTCATTTCTTTTTCTTCTTAGGAATTTAGCTGGAACATGCTTGTATCATTGAGTCCTAGTGGGATTTATTTTATTTTTTTCGAATATGTAATAGTGTGAAAAAAAGAATCATATACTTTGGAAATTATATGGGAAGACAAAGGTAATAGTTTAAATTTGCATTTTACAATAATTTTTCTGTTTTGTAGCAATCGGAGAGAGTAAAACAATCAATTTGTCTCAGTATAAATGTCATTACTTGGCAACAATTAGTATCATACAGATTTGTTGGAAAAACTATAATGAATAAACAAGTTTGATACAACAAACAATATCCCAAATAATTAGTCTACTAGTGAGGGTAAAATGCCCTCGCAAAAATTCAAATATCGTCGCAAAAGACTATTAGCAAGGGCATGTTGCCCTCGAAGGCCGTCGTATTTGCTTTTGTTGCTAAAAGAGATTTTGCGACTATACTTTCGCAAATAGATAATTTACAAGGGCAATTTACTGTCGTTGCTGAATAAATTCGCCTTCGCAAATATATTACCAAACGACGAGAAAAGTCGACGACTTATTTTTAAAGAGAGCAAGTAGTCGTCGTTAACAACTATTTGTGAGGATCTTTATACCCTCGCAATTAGTTATTTGCGAATTTCAAATTAACGACATACTTTTTAGAGACAAATAATGCCGTCGTTAAAATTTATTTGTGAGGTCTTTTAACCAAGGTTTTGAAACCCGGACCGTTCATTGAACCGTAAAAGGGAGAGGTTCAAGGTTTTTGAGGTCGAACCGAGGTTGAACAGGGGTCGAACCGCGATGACGTCATAATTAATTTAATAATTATTTTAAATATATATAAAAATATTAAATTAATAAAAAATAGAAAAATTAACTAAATTAGTCTAATTCACCAAGGATTTAACTAACAAGCTCCAAGACATGTGTTTCACCAAGCAAATCTTTTATATCATCTAGCCCTCGATCTATCTCAAGGTTTGAAAGTAATCCACCAAAAGTAGGTTTCACAGTAATAATGGCTTTCACAGAATTGACCACTTCATAGTAATAATGTGTAATCGATTACACATTATTTCTTACTAAAATACAAAAAACCAATGTTATGAATACTATTTCAATTTGTCTATTGGAATGGAATCTTTCGATACCGGTTCGATACCGGCTCATTTTAATGTACCATTTTGGAACTACTCAAATATATATATATATATATATATATAATTTCATATCTTATTACTTACCCAAAAAAAAATTATAAAAAATTATATGTTTAATACATTTATAAAACTTGTTATCTTAGAACTAATATGATATTATGATCATTTACTTAAACTACTATTATTTTATTAAAGTTTACTAATTAATTCTTTTAATGCAAAAAAAAAAAAAAAGACCAAACGAACGAACAAAATGAGAGTATGAAACTCCTCGATACTTTCAATATATATATATATATATATATATTTTTTTTTTTTCTTTTGGTTCAGATGTAAAAGAAGAGAAGTGGTGGGTTTTTGAAAGCTTGGGAAAGAGGCATTTTCAATATTTTATATTACTCCTTTTGTGCTCACCAGCTGGTTCACTCCCTTTTCATTTTTTTTTTCCTCTTCTATTTTCTCATCCACACACGTCTAGTCACACTCCTCGATTTCCACTCTTCTCATATTTGAATTTCCTCTCATCTTTGTCATTTTATGTTGTCTTCCTCTTTCTTCTACTTTTTTCCTTTGTGTGCGTCTTCTTCAACTTACCAGTACTTCACGTCCTCTGACTTTTCTCCACTTCTCACTTAAGTTTGTCACCATGCCTCTTTTGTTTTGCTTTATTTTTTTTGTGAGGTATGTTTGTTTATTTCATGTCTTTCTTCTTCTTTTTTTTTTTTTTTTTTGGTTGAGATTTTAGTTTTACAATCCAAACTCCATGCCTGCCGAATCTTGCATTTGGAACGGTATGTACCGAGGGTATTTTGATTAAAAGAGTGAGGCGAGGGTTTCTTGTTTGAGAGAATGATCCAATTTCAAAGTCCAAACGACGCCATATAGGAAAAAAAAAGAGGGAAGAGAGTCCAAAACGGTGTCGTTTAAGGCTTGAAACAAAGGACTCGTGTGAACCACCTAAACCGGTCACGGTTCACAGAACCGGACGGTCTGACCACGGTCCATACGGTTCACTGCTTTTTTTGCATGGAATGGTTCTTCATGTTTAACGGACCGTAAAAATGGCCGGTTCGAGGTTTTTCCGGTCGGACCGTACGGTCCGGTCTAGGTTTTAAAACCTTGCTTTTAACCCCTCACAATTAGTTAGAAATAATAGTGACGACATTAAGCTGTCGCTTAAAATGTTTTTGCAAGGTGTTAAGTGGCATCGCTATTCTATAAATTATGAGGGACTTTGTCATCACTATAAAATTATTTATGACCAAATTTTTATGTCATCGGTGATAATATTTTATATAATTTTTGAAATATTTTATTATTTATTTATTTTTAATTATTTTATATAATTTTTTTTTAACTATCATGTTTCGATAGTACAATAATTACTAAAAATTGATCAATTGAAAGATAAAAATTCATATAAGTTCAAACTTTAAAATACAAAATATCAAAAGAAATCCTAAAATTAAACCTTGTTTTAAACTTAAACAACTAGAATTATGACAAAATCTATACTAGTGTTCCTTGGAATGAGGGGAAGCTCCATACAAAAAGCTTGTGATCTTACTATTTAATACAAAAGAAAGCCTATCTAGATCAGGTCCCTGTGATTGCTGAATGAGGGGAAGCTCCATACAGTTGATCCCATGTTTGTGAAGTTTCAAAAGAATCAAGTTACCTACAAATCACTTGACAAGTCCTTTGCAATGTCTTCAGAGAGCTTTTTCTCCTGCATGAAAAGTAAAGCAAAGCAAAGGACTTTTAAAGAAGAGAGTGGGGGTTGGACTCAAAAAAGCAATTACTGGAGAGTGTGAAAAAAGCAGGCCAGGGGATTAAGGGATTCAAACCTTCTCAAGTTTTTCACAGGCTTTTAAAGCATCTCTTCTTATGTTCCTCAATTCCACCTATAAACAGTTTAGGGGAAGGGGGGTATTCAAGAGGAAAAATTTAGTGACTTTAACATAGCCTATGTATTGGTCTATAACCAAAGATTAATGAACACATACATTTTTAGAATATGTGCACTTTGGTAACGTGTATAGTGCCATGTCAAATACAGACATTGGATGAGATCCCATGTGTTTCAAGAAAGTTACAAACCCAAAAAAAATAAAATTGTTACAGGCCAATTATGTCTGACTTCTCAACCCCAAAAAATAGTGTCACTTAGGTGACACTCTTTTTGCATTTTGAACATATTTTTCATTACTTATCCCAAAAAAAAAAAAAAAGTTTCAGGCAAGTGAAGACAGGAGGAGAAGGCAGAAGAAGGGGAACAATATAAACATGCATTAGAGCCATTTCATGAGATCTGATTTGTTCTGACAACGCTCCGCATATCCACCTAAGCACTACAAAAAAAGAGTCTACTAGCGAGAGTAAAATGCCCTCGCAAAAATTCAAATATCGTCGCAAAAAGTTATTAGTGAGGGTATATGGCCCTCGAAGGCCGTCGTATTTGCTCTTGTTGCTAAAAGAGATTTTGCAACCATACTTTCGCAAATAAATAATTTACGAGGGCAATCCACCGTCGTTACTGAACAAATCCGCCCTCACAAATATATTACCAAACGACGAGGAAAGTCGACGACTTATTTTTAGCGAGGGAAAGCAGTCGTCGTTAACAACTATTTGTGAGGACCTTTATACCCTCGCAATTAGTTATTTGCACTACAAAAAAATTGTACTATTGCGACGGGCCAAAAATGTCACTATAGGTTTTCAATTATATTAAAATATTAGTCTTTTAGTGGCAATTTTTGCCCGCCGTTATAGGTGATTTTTTTTTCCTCCTGCGTTCTAAATCCACATATCTATTACAAATAATCTGTAATAATTTTAGCTCCACTAAAACAATACCACAAATGTAACTAGCTAACATCACAAATGTCTCCAAACTGACATTATATTAACATAAAAATATATTATCAAATACATAACCATTATCAAAGTTTCAAAGTATTTAAACAAAAACACTTCCAAAAAATACAATTGTTTAAATGTGGTTCTTTGTACACAAAAAGCCATCAAAAAATTATAACATCTTCACTATTGTAGCACCGTCTCCAATATCATCAACAAGCATCTGAAACCATCAATCAGAAAGCAAATCAAAATTATACCCTTTGGCAAAACCACATAGTCCAAAAAAACCACCTCTAAATGGATGAAATTGTAATTAAAAAGAAGGAAATAAAGAAAAAATCGTTGTGTTGCTTTGAAATCATAGATTGAAAAGTATAATTCTTACCATTCAAGCATTTTCTCAATGGTGATAGCTTGACCAAGTTGAGAGAATATCAAACATGGAAGTAAAAGTGGAAAGACCAACTGCATTACACAAATAGTGGGAACAATGAGTTATGATGCTCAAATTTGCTAATAGGTAAATCTAAGTTGCAGATTAAGTTAACAATAAGTGAGTATCAGCATGACATATTGAACAACAACAGCAACAAGAAGCTTATTTTCAACAAGGGACATAGTTCCTTATTTTTCTTCTTTGTGTCTGGCCAATCCACAGTTTAGGCATAGACAGTAACCAAATTCTAGTATGCTCACAATTTAAATCTAGGAGGCATAGACCTAGCAACAAAACTGGAATGCCGATTGATGAAAATCAATCTAAAGACATACATACCATCCATGAACCATCCACCATCAGAGGAGATGTAAGCCTTAGTAATAATGAGGTCAAGATCCGTCAGGATTTGCACAACTTCCAACAGAATTCTTGGTTTATTAACACTGTCAACCTACAATCATTTTCCATGTCCTTGATGGTAATTCTTATAAGAAGGGAATTGGGGAAATAATTGCAAACAAGCGAATCTAGCAATATGATATTGTGTAGATGCCATATGCCCATATGTAGTCCATAAGGTAAATTAAGCAAAAGGGGTCTTTTGGCATTGGTTAATTGAGGTTCTTGCAATTTGGAGTCCTTTTAAAAAAAAAAAAAATCATTTTTGTTCAAATTTGCCTTTCTAGATTTCGGCTGTAATTAGGAAGTCAATTTTTCTAAAGTAATTTTTACACAGGAAAGACATAGGCAACTTATTGCAACATAGGTGGGTTAAGCGTGATCTGCTTATTATGTGAAGCAATTGTGTTTCTCTGGTTCACAAATTTTAAACTCACAAGAGAGGAATTTAAAAGTAACTTCAATAGGGAACTTCATCTCCTCATATTATTTCTACTTGAAAAAGAGAAACTATAACTAAAAATGTTAAAAACCTTTGTTTCAGGCAGTGGCTAATCATGGAGGTCAGAATGAAGCATAATTCTTATATGTATCGAAATTTACCTTGATTAGAGAACAGTCACGACAACTAATGTCATCTACAACACCCTGAAAATAGAAAAAAAGAGTTACTATACTTCATGAAAACAACACAATATGGCAGTATAAACTATTTTTAAGGAATTCATAAAAATCAGAAAATAAAATGAGCATTACCCTTAGTTTATATCATTATGACCATGTTGTTAAGGTGATTAGACCATTGAGATTATTTAACAAGTTACATTTGAGAACTATGCTTACTAGAGAATAGAGGCATAGGAGAGAAAGAAAACCTTGGAGGATTAATTCTGGTGCTGAAGTTCTCATACTCAAGATCGAAGTATGACCAGCAAACTTTTGCCATTTCATTCAAACCTTTGGCAAATCAAGTTGATGTCTTTCAAGAGGAATTAGCACTCGCTAGTTTGCTAAGCCAATATGGCAATATAAACTATTAGACTTCCTAACAATATAGTATAAGCCAAGATGTAACCTTCATAATCATGCTTTTGTACACTAGACAAAGCACATCAGCCTTGGAAAAGTAAAAACAATCAATCCCAATCTACAACTATAAACCCAAATATACATCTAACATCTCTAGAGTACCAGAATTCTCAATTTGTCATTTGAATCTCCATAATTAAAATAATTCTTTTCTATTGGTAATAGGATTCAATTATTATTAGATTGCCAACTCGCCAATTTTGCAGGCCAAGCTTTTGGAGGACCACTTAATGGCCATAATTATAACACGAAATTTAACAAGTTCTGCTTGTCTTCTAATATAGGCAGTCATCCACACACACATAAGAAATTACTCCGAGGAAAGAGTGGCCACTTAAGGCAGCCATCCACTCACACAGAGATTATATATATATATATATATATATATAATGATACTACCAACAAAAGCATGAAGACCAACCATTTAAACGGATTGCTTTACAAATCTCCACCAATAAGACAAACTTTCTCATATTGGCCAAACAACAATTTCAAATGTATATGTGGCTGAATTCAACTTTTTTTTTTTTTCTTCTAAATTTTTTCTAGTGAAAACTCAAAGCAGATATATTGGAGTTTTTTTTTTTTTTTTCTTTTATACAAATATATATCAGCTTTAAGGACCATAAAACACTTCAGCCAACTAAAAGAGGTTTTAACTCCATGCACAACCACTGACCCAAATACTCCACCAATAACCCCACAGATCGCCAAGTACACAAAAACAAGCCCAAAGGCATAAAGGGTCTTTTCCTTCAACAACTTAGCTCTTTTTCATAGCAGAAACCCATAAATGGGTTCCAACACAGAAACCACGCTAGCCAAGTGCCATAGTGCAGTGATATAGACATGAACAAAAAGAAAGAGTACGAACAAACCAAAACAAAATGCCGCCTAAACACAAAAAATAAAATATGCATCACAAAAATTAAATTACTTCACAAAATCCAAACCCAAATTTCACAAAAATCACAAAAAAAAAAAAATTAAATTAAGTATCTACATAATACACCACAAAATCCAAACCCAAATTTTACAAAAATCAAAATTGAAAACTAAATAAATAACCTAATGTTAAGTATCCAAATCCAAACCCAAAATTTCACAATAATCAAAACAAAAAATCAAATAAATAACTTACCAAGCAAAATCGGAATGGGTATGGGTATAAGTATGGGTATGGTGAGGAAAAATGAATAGGTATGGGGGTGGTAAGGGGAGAGAGGGAGAAAGGGAGAAAGGATCTTCTGGTGAGGGAGAGAGAGCCGATGGGTATAGGTTGACGATAGAGGGTTGAGGAGGATAGGAGTCGATGGCTGGGCTCAGCCTCGTCGGCATCGTCGCTGGGCTAGGCTGGGCTCTGCTTGCCGACGCCGGTGGGGTTGTGTGTGTGTGTGTGTGTGAGAGGCCGTGTGAGAGATGGAGAGAAACTGAGAGAGTTTTGTGATTGAAAATTGTGTGAGAAATAAAACTTTTGTGTGGGAAATGAAAATGTAAGTGGGAAAAATTTTTTGGAGAATTTTGTGCGGGAAAGAAAAAAAAATTTAGGGGGAAGAGTATTTGGTTAAGTGTGCAATGAACTAGTAATAGCATTTGGTTAAGTGTGCCTTGACAAATGAAAACATTATGTCTATTCAACTTTTTTGAAAATTTTTACCATCCATCTAATTGAAAATCTGTTGTGCACCACAAATACTATTATTGTTATTATATTATTTATTAAATAAATCAACTAAAAAAAATTATCTCTTGAGTATTTATTAAATAGATAAATTATCTATTATTATTAAAATGAGCTAATATTTTATGTTTTTAACTAAAGTTTATCATATTTATTAAGATATAGACTTATAATTGTAAATATTTTTAACAAATTATATGGATTTTGACTAATGAACTTATAAAAAAGTAAATAAATAGTTATATATTTATTTTTATATATAAATATATAAATATATAAAATTGGTGGTAATCCTGAAACGGTACACTGGTATTAATCGGTATCGAAATATTTCATTTATTTGACCAAACCGAAATAGTCTCCAGTACGGTATTGATTTTCTTGTTTTTGGTCCCTAAAATGAAAAATGCGTTCTATTTTGATTCTTACTGTCATCTCATTGATGAAAATTACTTACATAACAAACAGAGTGCATTGTTTGCGTACTAAATGTTGACATGACCATTAAAAAAATGGTCTTGAGACCATTGAATTTGGTGAAATTTATATTCAAATCTTGATCAATAGGATTGAAGAATATGGTGACATACTAGTGTTGGTGAAATTTGAGACCAATTAGATAGTCAGATTGAGTAAACATAACCATACAAGTATACAGCACATGTTCATCATGCACCATACTTAGATTTGAAGAATATAATGAAAAGTTAATTTTAGTAAATTATGGTCACAATCAAATTATTGGATTTAAAGAAATGTGTGGTCAAACCCGATCAAACTTAATAGATAGTCCTGATACCACTAGACTTGGTGATATTCATATTCAAATCTTGATTAAGAGTATGGTGAAATATTAATGTTGGTGAAATTTGAGACCAATTGGATGGTCAGATTGAGAGAATATATACAGCCATAAAGATACACAACACATGTCCAACATGTGTCACACTTAGATTTGAAATCTAACCACCAGTAACTTATTATTGAATTTATATTTTGGAAATCCAATCGTTGGATTACATTTTCTATATGTTCTAAACATGCAAGCCAATTTTCATGCCAATCGGATGTAATTTACCATTTTTCCTATAAACTCATCTTTTATGCATTATTTTAAACTACAAAAATTTGAATTTAGACATTTGATTGATGACATGCCTATTAATCTTTGATTATCTTCAAATTTTGTAACCATGAAAAATGTACGAAGATAATGTAATCTAACGGTAGATTTGTCAAAATTCACATCGAACTAAGAAATATAGGGTTGGGTTCAAGTTACACTTGACGTAACTCTAAAAAATGTTACACCACCCAATAACTTATTATTAAATCCATATTTTGAAAATCCAACCGTCGGATTACTTGTTCTATATGGTCTTAACATGTATACCAATTTTCATGACAATCGGATATAATTTACCATTTGATCTATAAACTCAAATTTTATGCATTATTTTAAACTACTAAAACTTGAATCTAGACAATTGATTGATGACATGGCTATCAATCTTTGATCACTTTGAAATTTTGTAAGTATGAAAAATAGATGAAGGTGATGTAATCTAACGGTAGATTTGTTAAAATTCACATCAAATTAATAAATATAAGGTTGGGTTCGAGTTACACTTGACGTAACTCTAAAAAATGTTATATCACCTAATAACTTATTATTGAATTCATATTTTGAAAATCAAACTGTTAGATTACATGCTCTATATGTTCTTAACATGCATGCCAATTTTCATGCCAATCGGATATAATTTACCATTTGATCTATAAACTCATCTTTTATGCATTATTTTAAACTACAAAAACTTGAATTTAAACAATTGATTGATGACATAGCTATTAATCTTTGATTACCTTGAAATTTTGTAAGCATGAAAAATTTATGAAGATAATGTAATCTCACGGTAGATTTGTTATAATTCACATCGAATTAAGAAATATAGGGTTGGGTTCAAGTTACACCTGACATAATTCTAAAAAATGTTACACTATCCAATAATTTATTATTGAATTCATATTTTGAAAATCCAACTGTTGGATTACATGCTCTATATGTTCTTAACATGCATGCCAATTTTCATGCCAATCGGATGTAATTTACCGTTGATCTATAAACTCATCTTTTGTACATTATTTTAAACTATAAAAGCTTAAATTTAAACAATTGATTGATGACATGGCAATTAATATTTGATCACCTTGAAATTTTATAAGCATGAAAAATATATGAAGATAATGTAATTTAACGGTAGATTTGTCAAAATTCACATCGAATTAAGAAATATAGAGTTGGATTCAAGTTACACGCGATGTAACTCTAAAAAATGTTACATTAGCCAATAACTTATTTATTAAATTCATATTTTGAAAATCCAACCATTGGATTACATGTTCTATATATTCTTAACATACATGCCAATTTTCATGTCAATTGGATATAATTTACCATTTGATCTATAAACTCATCTTTTATGCATTATTTTAATGGGAATAAATTTTTATTCACTTTTGAGAAAGAGTACAAAAAGGTGAAATTCATGAATTTTAGTCTACCATTTTGAAGTTGAAAGTGCTATCATTTTTTTTTTTATGGGTAAAATTGTTTAGAAAATAAGGACAGACCTTTCTTATATAGGATATATATAAAAGGTTTTTCTTTTTTTAGATTGTAAACAAAAGGTTCATCTAAAGAATACAAAGTGCTATATGTTTATACGTTTCTTTTTATTTTTCTTTGAATTTTTTAGAATAACTTTTATCTCCAAAAAAAATTAATATTTTAATGATTTTTTGCGAAGGTCAATTGTGACCAAATAATTTAGTGTTAGTAAGGACATATTTTTAACCCACACAAAAAATAAACTTTTTGCAAGGGATTTTTATTGTCCCTTGGAAATAATTTGGTGGGAACATTTGCCTCCAAATTTTTGTCATTTTAAAGATTATTTGTGAAGGTCGATCCTAGCCCTCGCAAATAATTTAGCATTAGTGACCGCTTTTTTTTACCGTCACAAATAATACACATTTTGCGAGAGATTTTTAATTGTCCCTCACAAATAATATGGAGGGAAAATTTCCCTCCAAAATATTAGTATTTGTGACGGCTATAACACATAATTGTGACAGCTTTTCTTGTTCGTCACAAATATTTCACATTTTACAAAGTATTTGCGAGGGTTTTATTTTGCCATTGCAAATAAGATTTTTTGAGAGGGCTTTTTGGGTCCGTCAAAAATTCTTGGTCGCTAATAGGCATTTTTCTTGTAGTGAAGCCCAATTTTAATACTAATGAATTTACTAAAAACAGCAGCAAGTATTTGTTTTAAATTGTCCAGAGGTAATGCCATTGTACCTTCCCTTCTTCAGCCAGTTTAGCTACTGTTTTTAAGAATTCCTGCAATGATTAAAATAAAATAAATTAATAAAAAGAAAAAATAAAGAAGAAGTGGAAGTTCTTTGTAAGCATGCTTTAAGGAACTTCACTGCATAGTGTACATCTTCAAAAGGAAATGTGTGTGTGTATATATATATATATATTAATTTATATCAAATTACAGAAAGTAAAATTTCTTTCATCATTACTACTAACCACCACTATTTTCAAGAATATAAAGCATTTTTTGCATGTAAATTCATTGTACAATAATTATTAAGGATACATAAACATATCACAAAACAAGTGCTAAACCGAGAAAAGTTTTAGAAGAACTAATTTTCAGCTGAGATTTCATATTAATTGGATATAGAAAATAGACTTATGGGCCTATGACATAAAAAGACATAGAATTACATGTGAAGGGATCAAAGCCAACAGACTATACCTTCCTCCTTTCTGATGTAAGTTAAGGGAGAGTCAATCTTATCACTTCTCCATCGTTGTTTAGAGTCATACCAAGATCAGAGCCCACTATGGCCTTCTCTATAGCCTTTAAGCTGACAAACATAACATATCAAAAAGTAAAATAGATTGTCAAAGAGAGATCATATGAAAGATTTCATGGGCCAGTCCTGCAATGCAAGATGTTAATGCTCTATAACTCAAAATAATTGGACAATTAGATCACCTTTGTTTGTCAAAAATTTATGGAAGATTCACTAGCATATTAATTTACGAGAATCAGAGAAAATTTTAGTTTTAGTTCTTACTTACTAGTATACATGTATTTATTACATAAAATTAAATGGAGAATGTTTCGATCTTCCTCAACAACCATTTTATGTCCTTTAGTTTATAGAATACCTAGATTTGTCATACGGCTGAACCAAGAGATAATATTGTTAAACTCTGAATGTTATGGCATTGATAAGAATAAGAAAAAAATAAAATAAAAGAACAACATAATAAATCTACAATAATTGATAGTTGATAATGAAGATGAGAATATATAAAAGTTGAAATGATCAGTATTAGGGTATGTTTCAGAGAAGATGACAACGCTATTTTTCAGCTTACCTGAACAACCTAAAATCGATTGGGCTGTGAGGGGCTTTACAAGTCGATGGTGGCTGGGGATCGTAACTCTAGCGTGATGGGAGAGAGAGCAGATCGGTGGCTAGGGAAGGCGGCTAAGGGGAGAGAGAAGTGGGAAATGAGAAAAAAAAAATAAAAGTGGGAAATGAAAAATTGGGGGAAAATTTTTGCGGGAAGAAAAAAAAATCTGGGGGGAAAGCTTGTCCTATAGAGTTTTTTTTTTAGTTTTTTTTTAAGGCTATATAATTAGAGTTTTCTTTAATAATAATAATAATAATAATAATAATAATAATAATAATAATAATAATAATAATAATAATAATAATAATAATAAAAAGCTTAAGTAATAAAATAATGAATTTTAGGGTGTACAAGTTGAAGGATCTAAAGGCCATGGCGATGTGCAAGTAAAAGGAGCAAGAGCTTCAAATGAAAATTTTGGGAAAAAAAAGTTTATGCTTGTGAGAAATTTTGTGTGAAGAATAAAAAAAAATATTGGGAAAATTTAACTTTTAGGATAAAAAAAATGTTTTGTCTCATAACTATTGCACCAGGTTATAAAAATATCGCTATTGCCTAGTAAAAATTTCAAGTCAACATCTAAATAAATAATAAATCACATAAAAATTAAAAAAAAATTCAATTTCTAAAAATAAATAAGATAATTAAATTATTTTTTTTATTCCTTTCATTATTATTAATTTTTTGGAAGAACATGGTTATGTTCATTGTGTTCTTCCCAAAATATAACTCATATTCTTAGATCAATAGCAACCAAACGATTGGATTTAGAGAAAGGAAAGTTTAGTTAACGTTGGTCAAATCCGGTTAAACTTAATAAATGGTCCCAAGACCATTGGACTTGGTGAAATTCTTATTCAAATCTTAATCAATAGGATTGAAGAGTATGGTGACATACTGGTGTTGGTGAAATTTGAGATCAATTGGATAGTCAGATTAAGTAAACATAACCATACAAATACACAACACATGTCTATCATGCTCCATACTTAGATTTGAAATCTAATCGTTAGGTTTGAAGAATATAATGAAAGGTTAATTCCAGTAAATTATGGTCACAATCAAATGATTGGATTTAGAGAAAAGCGCGGTCAAAGTTTAGTCAAAATTGGTCAAACCCAATCAAACTTAATAGATGGTCCCGATAATACTGGACTTGGTGAAATTCATATTCAAATCTTGATCATTACGATTGAAGAGTATGGTAACATATTGGTGTTGGTAAAATTTGAGATCAATTGGATGGTCAGAATTCACATCAAATTAAAAAATATAGGGTTGAGTTCAAGTTACACCTGATATAACTCTAAAAAATGTTACAACACCCAATAACTTATTATTGAATTCATATTTTAAAAAATCCAACCATTGGATTATATGTTCTATATGTTCTTCACATGTATGCCAATTTCATTGCCAATCGGATGTAATTTACTATTTGATATTTAAACTCATCTTTTATTCATTATTTTAAACTACAAAAACTTGAATTTAGACAATTGATTGATGACGTGGCTATTAATCTTTGATTACCTTGAAATTTTGTAAGCATGAAAAATATATGAAGATAATGTAATCTAATGGTAGATTTGTCAAAATTCATATCGAATTAAGAAATATAGGGTTAGGTTCAAGTTACACCTGATATAACTCTAAAAAAATGTTACACCACCCAATAACTTATTATTGGACTCAGATTTTAAAAATCCAATTATTGGATTACATGTTCTATATGTTTTTAACATGTATGCCAATTTTCATGCCAATCGGATGTAATTTACCATTTGTTCTGTAAACTCATCTTTTATGCATTATTTTAAATTACAAAACTTGAATTAAGACAATTGATTGATGACATGCCTATTAATCTTTGATCACCTTGAAATTTTTTAATCATAAAAGCTGTATGAAGATAATGTAATCTAATGGTAGATTTGTCAAAATTCACACCGAATTAATAAATATAGAGTTGGGTTCAAGTTACACCTGATGTAACTCTAAAAAATATTACACCACCCAATAACTTATTATTGAATTCATATTTTAAAAATCCAACCCTTAGATTACATGTTCTACATGATTTTAACATACATGCCAATTTTCATACCAATCAAATGTAATTTACCATTTAATCTATAGACTCATATTTTATGCATTATTTAAAACTACTAGAATCTGAATCTAGACAATTGATTGATGACATAACTATTAATCTTTGATTACCTTAAAATTTTGTAAGCATGAAAAATATATGAAGATAATGTAATCTGACAGTAGATTTGTCAAAATTCACATCAAATTAAAAAATATAGGGTTAGGTTCAAGTTACACCTGTCGTAATTCAAAAAAATGTTACACCACCCAATAATTTATTATTGAATTCATATTTTGAAAATCCAGCTGTTGGATTTCATGCTCTATATGTTATTAACATGCATGCCAATTTTCATGCAAATCAGATGTAATTTACCGATGATCTATAAACTCATCTTTTATGCATTATTTTAAATTACAAAAGCTTGAATTTAAACATATGATTGATGACATTGTAATTAATATTTGATTACCTTGAAATTTTATAAGCATGAAAAATATATGAAGATAATGTAATCTAACAGTGGATTTGTCAAAATTCACATCGAATTAAGAAATATAGAGTTTGGGTTCAAGTTACACACGATGTAACTCTAAAAAATGTTACATCATCCAATAACTTATTATCAAATTCATATTTTGAAAATCCAACCATTGGATTACATGTTCTATATGTTCTTAACATGCATGTCAATTTTTATGCCAATCAGATGTTATTTACCATTTGATCTACAAATTCATCTTTTATGCATTATTTTAATTGAAAGAAATTTTTATTCATTTTTGAGAGAGAGAGAGAGAGAGAGAGAGAGAGAGTACAAAAGGCTGAAATTCTTGAATTTTAGGCTACCATTTTAAAGTTGAAAGTGCTATCATTTTTTTATGGGTACAATTGTTTAGAAAATAAGGACAAACCTTTCTTATATAGGATATATATAAAAAGTTTTTTTTTTAGACTGTAAACAAAAGGTTCATCTAAAGAATACAAAGTGCTATATGTTTATAAGTTTCTTTTTATTTTTCTTTGAATTTTATAATAACTTTTATCTCCAAAAAAAAAAAGAGTATATTTTTATGATTTTTTGCGAAGGTCAATCGTGTCCCTTGCAAATAATTTAGTGTTAGTAAGGGCATATTTTTAATCCACACAAAAAATAAACTTTTTGCTAGGAATTTTTATTGTCCCTCGGAAATAATTTGGTGGGAACATTTCCCTCTAAAAATTTTGACATTTTAATGATTATTTGTGAAGGTCAATCCTAGCCCCCGCAAATAATTTAGTATTAGTGACGGCTTTTTTTTTAATCGTCACAAATAATACACTTTTTGTGAGAGATTTTTAATTGTCCCTTGCAAATAATACGGAGAGAAAATTTCACTCCAAAATATTAGTATTTGTGACGGCTATAACACATAATTGCAACAGCTTTTCTTGTTGGTTACAAATATTTCACATTTTACCAAGTATTTGTGAGGGCTTTGTTTTGCCATCACAAATAAGATTTTTTGGAGGGCTTTTTGGGTCCATAAAAAATTCTTGGTCGCTAATAGGCATTTTTTTTTTGTAGTGAAATTTTGCTTGGAGATGTGTTTTGCTCAATTATTGTCAAATCATAAGGGACAGCAGAATTGATCTGGAATTTTTTTTTTTTGAGTTAAAAGTAGTAAAGGAATATATATATATATATATATATCTGTGTGTGTGTGTGTGTGTGTGTGTGTGTGTGTGTGTGTGTGTGTGTGTGTGTGTGTGTGTGTGTGTGTGTGTGTCTGTGTGTCTGTGTTTGTTACTGTTGTTACTTCTATTCAATACAGGGCCTTGTCAGACAAAGCTGCTGATGCTTTCTTCAAACTCAGCAGCACTAGAGCACAGATCCAATCCTATGTCTTTGATGGTATGGATGTGTAACTAGACCTTGAAGTTAATTCACTGTGTTAGTCTTAACAATGAAATTAAAAGAGTCACGTCCTTTACTATTAAATAATGTCCCATGGGTCCGTATTTGTTAGGAAAATAAATAAATTCTAAAAAGTCTGGGCTTTTCTAACTTGATATGGACTTTTGAGGTTTAGGCTGAGAAGTGTGGACTTCTTTTCTAGCTTGACGTTGATTTTTAAAGTTTCTGCAAAAACAATTGAAATGTCTATTCTTAGTGAAGCAGCTATATAGGATAATCGTTTAATGTTTTAATGTTATTTATGATATGCTTAATGCATCATGATTTACCATGTACATGATATGCTTTCTTGGACTTGGAAAAGTGATTATTTTAACAATAATGTTCATGTGGACAGAACCATGGAGGTAAGGCATCAGATGTGAGTATTATGAGGACAAATGGTGCCTAGTGACAGAAAAAGAGAGAGAAAAAAAAGTTCTTATTGTAGTTTTGAAATTTTCTGTGTAGGTTGGGGAAAGTTTTTTGTCTCTATTCTTCTAGTTATTAAAGCAAGTATTTCGAAGTTGGTGCTGGATTCTGTATTTGAACTTGAAAAGGTATTTCTTTGTCTTCCAATCTGGTTTAGTATTAGTCAAGTTACAAGGTAAATCCGTTTCGTTTTAATATCTTTGAATTTTACATGCATAGCCTATGTCAGCTTAACAATGTGGTTTGAGATTGTTCAAATGCTTCTCTTGGAAACTCAACCTAATGAACATGTGAATAGGCTTATGTTGGGAAAATACATGTTTGTATTACATACAAAACATACGCAGCGGAATATTAACGGATCTACTTCATTTGCAATTGATAACATGTACTATGTAAGTTTCAAAATTTAAGAACAAGAAAGCGTACCTTGGTGCGGTGAAATTCAAAACCAAAAAATTAGAAGTACTTAGGAACACTTTTAATCTTCACTCGAATTCCACTTAATGCCTAAGAAGTGTGATCTCTCAATCAGTTTCCAAGGAGGGAATAAGAGAGTGTCCAACACTCACACACAAACCATTTCATGTTCTCATGTGATTATAATGAAAACCACTCAAAAAACTTGCTTGGAAAAACTTGTGAAATTCTGTATGTTTCTCTCCTTATATATAACTGATTATCAAATTGGGCTAGCCTGTTGGACAATTCCAATTGGGCTCTAGTGTGTGGCTTGGAGTGGGACCAAAAGAAAACAAATAAGACTCTAACTCCAATGGGCCTTAGAATTTTCTATCAACTCTTGACAAGTCCAAAGTTACCATTAATTATATTCAATACTACTATATGAATATAATTGCACTCTAGGCCTTATTAATAAATTATATCTCAAGACTTTATTATACATGCAACCCCTTCATTAAAATATTCATAGTAATACAAAGTCATGAATATAGACTGCCACTTTAAAGATTACTATATCTTAATCATTGAGTACCCGGTTTAATCCTTTACGTTATTTATCATATATTTATGAAATTCAATTCCATAAATATATATTTTAGTAACTCCTTACTAAAGTAGTTGAGCCCAACACTCTGAATAACCAAACCTATTAAACTTATCTCTAAGGAATATTTTATATCTCTGTTAAGAGATTATGAATTCCATCTTAAGAATATATGTTCCATCAACACTATATGCGGCTGCCCAACATACTGAGGTTTTGACCGTTACTTATAGATCTCACTCTCGATATATTAAAGCAACCTACATCTCGTGATCATGTCTATTATTCTCTCAGGATTTAGAGTTGATGTAAATAGAAGTCGTGAGATTTATTATTCATTTGACAGTCATTAAGAGAATAATAAATCTCACAGCGGTCCAGTTTAATATGTCTTAACTCTTAAAATATATCAACATACCAACTAGAAATCTCTATTTCCATGAACAAGACAAATCATCTTAGTTGATATGTTATAGTCTTCGCAGATGAAATGCCCAATTTCATCACCGACTACGAACTAAACTTATGAGTTTACGAAGAACTTGTGATTTATATCTTCTGTGACTTTTCACATAAATCACATACGATACATCTCATGGACTAAGATAATGTCCCATTAGTTCATTTATAAATAGTCTTATATAATTAAACAATTTAATTATTTAAGACATGTCAATAAATTAGATTTTAGGGCATAAACCCCAACATGTTATGACCGAGATAAATGCTGGTAAGTGTTCGTTTTGAATTGAACATTGTTTCTCCTCTCCCTTTCTCTGAGTAAGTTTAGCTTCTTTTTTCCTGAATACTAATTAACCTGTTATTGACCATTTACATGTGATGAACAGCTGAATCTAAATACCTAGCTGGGCTTGGTAAGCATGCCAGCTTAAGGCCATTGTAGTTGGGTTGAGGGACAATGTACTTGCTTTGTCTATGAATGTACCTGGAACTACGTCAAAGGATGTCATGGACATGGTTCTGGTGACTCAATATTTCTACGCAATGAAAGAAATTGGTGCATTGTTAGTGTCCAAGTCTATTTTCATCACACACAGACCAGGTGCTATGAAAGATTGCTTCACAGATTAGAGATGGCCTCCTTAAAGCAAATACCACTCAGAATGAGTGACTTTATCCTAGCATATATGTTGCACGAGTGGCTTTTCTAATGGAATATGAAATGATTGGCACAAGTATCTAAGATTTGTGTCTTTTATTCTTCTTCTTTTCTGCTTTACGAATTAATTACTGAAGAATTTCTTATAGAATAGTGAAAAACAATCTTAGTGTTGAAGCAAGAACAAATCAAAGATTAGAACTGTTTGTGAAGGAAGAAAGATTGAGAGAAAGAGAAAGAAAGAGAGAGATACTGTTTGATTAAGAAATCTGAATTTCTTGCTTAATGATAAACTGAAGTGTACAGAGATATTTATAGTACAATCTATCTATAAATGAATAACAATTAAATCCACATTATAAGGATCTAATCCGTGAAAATAGGAAAAGAAAAACAAATTGAACTAACTGATCTTCGCACCAAAACCAACTGCATTTCTAGCATACCATACGATACCGTTTCTGCTTAATTAATACTTAAGTAACAGCCCATACGAAACATAGCGTTTTATTAAACAACCTTTAGTGAAACGGTGCGTTTCCTCAATATTTGAAAACCAACGGTGACTCCCAAATTCAATTCAGTCTTCTTCAACCTTGAGCCCTCTATTCTGAAATCAACCATTATCATCCTTATGCTTCTTATCCTTGCTCTTTGTTCTAGAAATGCTACTATCACTAACAATTACTTGAGTGAAGATAGGAGGAGCTAGGGAGTGTCTTGCATTGCAAATAAGTGGTGTGGTGTGTGTACATGGTGTTGAACTTGGCCATTGTATTGGCAATGTTCTTTTATAGTATGAAATGTTATTGATTTGGGTATTTTTGCGGTATCCTCAGGTGTTATATGCTATTTTGTAACTATTGTCTACATTTTGTAACTGTTATAGATTATCTTCGCGCTTTGACCAATGAGAATTAGAGAACTATTATTAACTAGGGTTGTATGATATATTTTTCATAGTTAGGAGGACTTGGAGACTATAACTACAACTTTGTTAGAGAGAACTAGCTTTTATTATTATTATTATTATTATTATTATTATTATTATTATTATTATTATTATTATTATTATTCATAGTTACAATGAGGAATAAGAAATTTGTACCTTAGACCTTTCAATTATTTGAAATATTAAAAAAATGATAACTGAGCCACAAGGCATTTTTGGCTTGTAAAGAACTTAATAGAGTGAATAAGCACAACCACTAAGAAAAAACAATCTCATGTATAAGTATATTTTTGTACTCATCGAAAAGTATCCTTATTGTAATTATTTGTAATCGGTCTACTAATATTTATGAAGTATTTTTTAATGAAACAATACATATAATAATCCACTATGATTTATGGCCAACCCCAAATTATTGGGATTAAGGCTTTATTAATTGTTGTTGTACATGTAATACTCCACCAAAGTCACTCAATTAAGAACAACTTCCTCATAGTCCAACCTTTTATGAACCCTGCACCAAAGCAAGAAGAACAATTAGTCAATTGGGATCACCTTCTCTCTTTGTCTTTACTATTTTAGCTTTTTATTATTCATTTTTGGGTAAAATACGCTAAGAGTCATTGAACTTTTATGATCATTTAGTAAGACTTCTTTAGCTTTTCTTTTTTCCCCAATTTAGTTCATAAACCTTGATACTGTAGTAAATATATCCCTTCTCTCCACTCTTTATCTATCTCACCTCGTTCTTTTTTCTTTTTTCTTTTTTTTTTTTTCCTTTCAAATTATTAAAAACCCAAATGATGGAAGGGGTCCATTTGCTGCATATTAGGGTGTTGTTTGGATTGCACGAAAACTGAGTGATATCACTCAGTTTTCATGATCCATCATCCAAAACAAGTGGGTCCCATGGATGAGTATTTGTTTGGATGAGTTTTGAATCATTGTTTCTATCACTCAATTCTCTGATTTTTGAGTGATGAGTTATGGAAACTGAAAACACATTTTAGCTGTTTTCAGTTTCCATAACTCATAACTCAATGGCATTTTTGTAATTAAACACACATGAAAAACCCCACAGCTGCACTTTTTGATTGTTTGACTCTTTTTTTTCTTTCTTTCTTCTCCTGGGTTCGGTCTTCAGGTTTTTTATTTTTTTTTCTTAGGTTCGATCTTCAGTTCTTCTTCTTCTTCTTCTTCTTCTTCATTTTCACTAGTTCAGTCTTCAGTTCTTTTTTTTTTTTTTTTTTTCCTTCTTCTTTTACTGGGTTCGGGTTTCTAGTTTTTTTTTTTTTTTTTTTTTTTTCACTGGGTTCAGTGAGTTTGGGTACTAAAAAAAAAAAAGTTGCACTGAGTGACAGGTATGGGGCCCACAAACAGTGTAAAAAATATTGAGTGAAGACAAGTGAGTGATGATGCCAAACGAGTAGGGTATTTTAAGTGATGAGTGATGAGTAATGAGTGATGGGTGATGAGTGATGAAAATTGAGTGATGAGTGACCATTTTTTTAAACCAAACAGGGCCCAAATGATTCAGAGCAAAAAATGTTAAAATAGACGGAAATGGACAGAAGGGGTCCATCTACTATTCTACTACAGTTTCAGTATGTACTAAATTTGGGAAAAACAAAAAGTCAAGGGGGACTTAACTTAAAGTCTACAATTACATAAAAGTTTAGGCGGCCTTAGTTCATTTTATCCGTTTTTTTTTCTCCACCTATTTGTATTTGTGAGTGCTTGAGAGAGAGAGAGAGAGAGAGAGAGAGAAATTTACTTGTTGCAGTCCATGCTATCAGAAATGGGGAAGCTAAGATGGGTGTGGCACATGATAGAAAGAATTGATACGTGAGGCAAGCAAGCGAGGTTCTGTTCCCTTTACACTAGCCTGAATGCAAAAGCAGATTGTCCGAGGGCCAAGACCGTGCTTTGCTAATTTATTTAGCTTCTCTACGTGTCGACAACATATCTTTGTTGGTACGTAGTAGAACCCAACGAGGAAGGCCAAGCAGTCAGGGAAATACTCAAACACATGCTCACAAACAGGGTACCGAGCCAGATTTGACCGATGAGACATGTCTAGCCTAGAAACTACGAGCAAGAATATTAAAAACACAATTGGACGAGTCATTGCTGATTTTTTTTTTTTTTTTTGGTACATATAAAAGCAGAATTAGTAAATATGTATAATGTTATCGATATTTATTAAAGGTGGTATTATATAAGAATTTAATAAATTTTGTTGCAAATGGAACCAAAGGATGAGCAAGTTCGTTAGAGCCACGCATGCATGCAATTCTCATGCTCCCTGTATTGCTCAAACTTGACCCAGTACTCTTGAAAAGTAGGAGGGTTACGTGAGTAACAATTAATATACAGTATGAAAAGCTTTTCATTATGCACGGTACCGTTACGTGATATTTGGGAATTGTCTACAAAATTCACCAAAATTATTCTCGGGATTTATAGCATCACTCTAATTTGAAGTAGTCAGATCTAGTAAATTACAAATGAGGACTAAAGAAGTATATACTTCAGAATTCAAGCCTTTAATTTCTTATTAAACTTGACA
Organism: Lithocarpus polystachyus; assembly: GCA_033629205.1. Lineage (NCBI taxonomy): Eukaryota > Viridiplantae > Streptophyta > Magnoliopsida > Fagales > Fagaceae > Lithocarpus > Lithocarpus polystachyus. The sequence continues at coordinate 87,102,467 of CM066165.1, read as the reverse complement.
TTTTCAGTTTGTTCCGTTGGCATGAGCCTAGCTTAAAATGATTTTAAGATGTTAAATATTAGCATTGATACACCATGTTGAATATGCTAGTATGGATGCGGAAGCGAAAGCGTAAAGTATAGAACACAATAACACACGAGGGTTACGTGGTTCAGCCTAACGGCCTACATCCACGGAGGAAACCCTAAAGGGCTACATCAATAATATATTAGAGTGTAGTACAAATCCTGTGTTACAATGAATAATAACATGTGTATATATAGTAGACTAAACCCTAGACTAATAGACGTCTAGTACAAGTAGGAGACTTGGCTTGCACACAAAGTATAACTAGGCTTGGGCCTATGCTATTGGGCTAATATGTCTCTAACACCCCCTCTCAAACTCAAGATGGAAACTTGATGAAATCTTGAGATTTGATAAGGTTGAGAAGATCCCTTGAATGAAGTTTGTCTCTGTGATGGTAATTTGAGGAAGGCAATGGTCTTGCAGTGTTGATGCGACTTCTAACGGTGGCATGACTATACCGGAGAGTTTTGACGGCAGCAGTATGAAGCCAAAGAAGATGAACGCAGCGAAAAAAAACACCGAGAAAGACAAAGATTGCTCTTAAATATACCGCAAGGACAGAAAACCATGGCCACATGAACTTGGCTCTGATACCATGTTAAATATTAGCATTGATACACCATGTTGAATATGCTAATATGGATGCGGAAGCGAAAGCATAAAGTATAGAACACAATAACACACGAGGGTTACGTGGTTCAGCCTAACGGCCTACATCCACGGAGGAAACCCTAAAGGGCTACATCAATAATATATTAGAGTGTAGTACAAATCCTGTGTTATTATGAATAATAACATGTGTATATATAGTAGACTAAACCCTAGACTAATAGACGTCTAGTACAAGTAGGAGACTTGGCTTGCACACAAAATATAACTAGGCTTGGACCTATGCTATTGGGCTAATATGTCTCTAACATAAGAAAATAAAACAATTACCAAGATAATGTTTTTTCCTAATATGTTGGGTCCTTCACAACGCATGCAAAAAAAAAAAAAAAGAAAAAAAAAATTGTCAACTTAACTATTCGAAGTAACAAAGAGAGCTAGCTCAACTAGTTGACAGATTTTGATATTTTCAACATATACATTCAAGATCAAATCTCTCCACCCCAAGATAAAAATGTATCAAAAAAAAAATTATTCAAGTAAGGTTTTTCTTCTTTTATTTTCTTACAATAATTTTTCAAGAAAGGTTTATGATACAAAAATTTTCATAATCATTTCATAAAAGATAATAAGTTGTGATTAGAATCACATCACTTTCACATGGACCCTCTAATAGCACCACTTTTTTTTTAATACAAAATATTTAAAAATTACATTTTTACTATTATGAGAAAGATTGTAAAAAAGGTTTTCTACCTAACACTAATTCAAAAGATTTAATAGATAACTCTCTCTAACTTTCGGAGTATCAATATGGGTGAATCCAATGCAGATAGGATATTATGGCTTTGGTTTCAATGAATACATGTAAATCTAGGATCAGTAATTGAAGCATTTAGCCTAGAGACTAGATAGCCAGGTCCCAGTTCCAGGGGTTGCTTCCTTCGAATTCTTAGAGACTAGAGAGATCCTTTCTCTCCAATTTCTAAGAAGATCCCTTTCGTCTTCTCTGATTTATGCAGGTATATTAAGTTCTAAATTTATTTTGAATGTTTGTTTTTGTCATTGCCATGCTTATTTTCATAGTTACCATGATTGTTTTCACATCTTTATAATAGCTATGATCGTATATTCACAATACCATGATTAAATTGCTCACATGATAATTATCCAAATAAGTTTAACAACACTCATGCATTAACATAGATTTAACTTTTGATCTAAGATTATTATATTGTTTAGATTTCATAGATCTATGTTTTATATGATTTATTTTTCAGATCAGAAATTTTCTTTGTAAAAAGCATTATACTTTCTATAGCAAAAATTATATTTGAAACCCTTTTTCAAGATCCACTTAGATTCATATCCAAACCAGATCTGAGATTCCTTTAAAAAAAACATTATATTTTTCTTATCCAAGCTTGATCTGAAATCCTTTTCAAAATTCATTTATTTTTCTATATCAAAAATCAGATTTGAAATTTTCTTTTTAAAAGGCATTCTAGCTTCATATAAAAAAATAAAAAATTTCGGATGTGAAGTTTCCTTTGCAAAAATATTTACATTTACGTACGTAATAAAAATCAGATTTGAATATATTTTCATAAAGATGTCATATATTCATAATTAAAAATCAAAACTGAGATTTCCTTCGCAAAAATGTTTCCAATTTCATAATAATAACCAGATCTGAATATTTTTCATAAACTCATTGTTTTTCACATAATAAAAACCGGATCTGAATATTTTTCATAAACTCATTGTTTTTCATATAATAAAATTTAGATCTGAATATTTTTCATCAAAGCATTGTTTTTTTCATGTTATAAAAATTAATCTAAATCTTTCCCATAAAAATGACATTCTTTTTCATAACAAAAATCAAACCTGAATTTATTTTCAATAAAATGATTCTTTTTCTTTGATAAAAAAGCAGATCTAAACTTTCTTATAAAACTCATTTCCTTTTATGAAATTTAAATCTTTTGCATGGAGTAAGAAATAGATCTATAGAGATTTTAGATTTACGAAAACTAACAATTGCATTTTACATTTCAAAGTTTACTGTATCATATGTCAATGATTGTGTGGGTACATAGATGGTCATTCGTAGCCTAGAAGACTGGATTTTTTCGGATAGAGTGGATGCCTAAAAACTTCCCACTTTGTAACCTAGCCCCTAAATCTAGTATTTTTGGTTCAAGATTAGTGTTTATCACTTTCTTTGGTAGAATGTAATGGGTCCAAAACTTTGTAATTTTACTTAGATTGTAATTAGGACCAAAGCTATGTAATTTCTACCAATTGTGATATTCTTGATATAATGAACATTCAATGCAATTCAATCATTCAATTTTACACTTTTATTTTTTTTTAATTAAAAAAATAAGTAGCTACTCCACAATTAATTAACCCAAAGAGGTTCCAAGTATCCTCTTTTGAGAGTTTCCCAGCATGGGTCTCTCACACAATGCAATAGGATAATATTTAACCATCAAAGGGGGAAAAAAAACCAAATAATAACAACTCAAAATCCTAAATTAAATTGCATCAACCTAAAGTATAGAACATAAAAATTCACCAATCTAAAATAGAGATGCAAGAAAAATAAATAAAAATAAATCCATCAAAAATGAAAAAAAAAAAAAGTTGAGAAGAGAAAGAGAGAATTCACATTTTGTGTGTGGGAAAACTATGTATAGAATGAGAGAGAGAAAATAACAAAATCATAGTAATAGGATGAGAATGAGAATAGCCAAAATAAAGGAAGATAAAAGGATAGAGAAAGAGTGATATTAAGGTAGAGAATAGTGGAGAATTGAAAAGGTAAAAGGGAAGGAGAAATGTTTAAAAAGTGTAACAATAAGTGGAGAACTTAATAATAAGAAGAATAGTTAGAAATAAGAGAGAGATGGTAGTTTGATTGTTAAATAATAGAGTTTCTAATTCACCTTAAATGATTAAATGTCAAAAAATATATATTAAAAATTGGAAAGAAAATGGATAATAATATAGCCGCTGATGTGGCTCAACTGAAATGTAATAACAATAAATGCTACACTTCAGCTTTTAGATATACTGGCTGGAAATCCGTGTGATGCATGAGAAATTTTTTGCTAAAAGTATGTTGGTCTCGAGTTTTGCGTAGAAAGTATAATTAAATTATATTAATATCAAACTGAAACAATAAACACGACATGAAGAATTAAAAAAAATTGGTGTGCATTTAACTAAACGTTTTTGTAGTCCTCTTTGGTTTCTACCATCTGGGATGCAGAAAATATCTTTGCAATACATTTCTTCTTTTTTTAAAAAAATTAGAGTAATTTTATATCTTCCTTGACCTTACATCTTCATTAGTTTACACGGAAGGGTTAAATTAAGACTTAAAAAATGAGTAGGAATGTTAGTTTGGTTGGATGGGATCACTGAATTTAGACTGCAAAACCATTGTTCGCAAAGAAGTTGAAGAGAGTGTGTAGTCTAAAGGGAAGCTTGTATGGAGAAAGAGAGCTTCTAAGTGAGTCAGTGTCTTGGATTTCAAGTTTCATCTACACGTGGGGTAGGAGAAAGAGAGTTTGTAAGTGGGTTAGAGTCTTGGCTTTCATCTACACATGGGAAATGATCATGTTTGGGTCATAATATGTAAGGAAATAATGGGCTTGGGCTTTCCATAAGGTTTGGTTTGATTTAGTATAATTTCCAACAGCAATCCATCTTTTAGATAACAGTAAAAAGAATTTAACCTGATCTTTTGGGTAAAAGTAAAACAGTTAATAAGAAGAGTTAAAGAGGCTAAATGCAAAATTAGAGCGCAACACCTCATGCTCTCTCTGTCTCTCTCTCTCTCTCTCTCAATAACCCAAATACCTAAATCAAAGACAATCAACCAAAAATAAAAATAATAAAAAAACCTAAATACTGCTGGTGGTAGACTAAAATAAAATTTCAGTTTACAGAGATTTTCAAACGATGAGAACTTTACATTAGAATCTTTGTTTTCCCCAAAAGAAAATACATCTTTTCTAAGCACAACTCATTTTGGCATAAAAGTAAACCACAATCAAGTGAACAAATAAGAAGTTCTCAAAGCTTTAAATCAAGGCAGTTAAAAACTAAAAACAAAGTTCAAAAAATTAAAAACAAAGTTCAAAAAATTTCATATCCCAAATCATTTCATTAAGCAAAACATTGAAGCCGACCACACAAACACAGAAACCTAGTCACAAAATACAAAACCAACGGAACAATATAAAACACATAGCATTAATTTCAGCGAAGTTTAAATACATACATATTATGTACACATATACACACAAACAGAACACAAATATACATACAGATCAAACAAACTCAAAAGCAAAATCAACTCAACAGATCAAATGAATAGTGAAGACCAATACCAGAAATCCAATCCAAAGGAAGAAGAAGAAGACGTGGAAACTCTGCAAAAAAAAAAAAAAAAACAAACAAACAAACAAACAAACAAAACAAACAAAACAAAACAAAACAAAAAAACAAAAAACAAAACGAAAAAAACAAAAAACAAAAAAAAAAACTTAAATTAAGACAAAAGAGAAAGAGGAAAGGAAGCAACATGCCTCCAAGCCAAAGCCCCTTTTTCAGTTTGGCTTAGGAATTTTGTCAAGCACTTTGAGGGTGAAGGGTTGGGGTTCTGTTCTCTTCAGCCACCCCCTCAAGTGGGGTTGTTCTGCCTCGGGGTGTTGGGCCTTCTCTGATTTCAATCAAAATACAGCCATGTATAAGTAGATATTCGCAAAACCAAACTCGAATTTCCCTACAAACTCACCCCAAACTCAAATTTGCTACCAAAAATAAAAGTAAAAATTAGATAGGGGTAGAACCCAACAACAAACCCATTGGTAGAAACCCAAGTGTCGACAGGGTTGTGGGAGAGAAGAACTGAGGGTGAGAGAGGAAGAGAAACTGTTGTGAGTGAGAGACGGGTAATACCGACAAATGTAGAGCTGGAGAAGGGTGGTGCCGAAGAAGGTGGAGTTGTTGAGTTGTGGGAGAGAAGAGCTGATGGTGGCTTGCGTTTTGGACTGAAGGTGGAGCCGTTGAGCTGCGTTTTGCATGTGGGGAACGACAGAGCATGTTGGGGAACGGCAGAGCAGTTTATCGGGTTTTAGAAAAGTATTTTGTGTTTATGTTTTTATTTTTGGTTTTAGAATTTTTTTTTTTTTTGTTTATGGGTTTTTCTTTTAAATATTGTACTGCCGTGCAAAATTGTGGGAGTTTCAAAAGTTTTGGTTTTATATATATATATATATATATATTGATGTAGGCACTGTTTTCAAACTATATTTTTTACTAACATCTCGAGTTTAAAAGATTCGATTTTTATGGTCTGATCATGTTTGATGTGGCATTTTTTCCACGTGTTGTCTACCTGGAAATCGAGTCTTTGAGACTCGATTTATAAACAAAACAACTATAATGTTTTAAGCACACTGCCTTTACATAAGAAAGAGAGAAAAAAAAAAAAAACCCCAAAAACTACGAAGATTGAGATCGGAGTGGCTTCAGACCAGCGTCGATGGCTTCAACTCGGTGTGGGCCGTGTGTGGTCGTGGGGCGTGGGTGGCTGTCGATGGTCTTCATTGCTTGTGGCTAGCCGTGGGTCGTGTTTAGATCGCCGTCGAAGATCGAGGTCTGAATGGGTGGCTTCAGATTGGCGTTGGCTGTGTGTGGTCGTGGGGCGTGGGTGGCTGTCAGTGGTCATGGCTAGCCGTGGGTTGAAGGTGTAAAGGTTATCCTCTTCGCTGGGTGCTTCCTTGTTCTTCTGGGTAAGTTTTTGTTCCTCTGGGTTTTTTTTTTCTCTGATGAGATGAGAAGGTGTAAAGGCCCGTGTGCTTAAAACTATAAAGGCTTATAAATCGAGTCTTAGAGACTCGATTTCCAGGTGGACGCCGTGTGGAAAAAATGCCACATCAGACGTGATCAGACCATGAAAATCGAGTCTTGGAGACTTGATTTATAGTCCAAAATCGAGTCTCTAAGGCTCGATTTATAGCCCAAAATTGAGTCTCTAAGATTCGAGATGTTAGTAAAATATATACTTTTAAAACTGTGCCTACTAATTATATTGTTTGGGGAACGGGCTTAATTCCCAATTTTGGCCTCAAGAGGATACCTTATTTCTTATTTGCTGGGTGGGTGGGTGGGTGGGTGGGTCCTTTACAATGTGCTAAATGTCTAGCATTAATTTTTTTCCCAAAAAAAAAAGTCTAGTGTAAATGTCAAATGTTAATTATTTTTATAAGCTGATGGTCCTAGATAGACAGAGACAAATATATCCACTATAGGTATCAACATGAGTTTCTCCACAAAAAAAAAAGAAGTATCAATATGAGTGAATCTTTTTTTTTTTTTTTAGAAGAGATATGAGTGAATCTAGATCTAAAGTATATGGGATTATTATGATACTTGTGTTTATAAGGAGTTTTTAGTTTTAAAAATCTAAGCTAGATAATCTAATTTTTTTTCACTTTCAAAACTAGTTCTTTAAATTAAAAAAAATAGAGTAACCCATCAAGTAATAATAATAATAATAATAATAATAATAATAATAATAATAATACTGTAACTCACAAGAGATTAAATTTTATATGCCTTTGACAAGTGACAATAGTTCCACAAACCACAATTCACGCTAGTTAATAGAGTGACCCACAAGACCTTAATTTTCCATGTCATAAGCCAAAGACTTTTTGAAAGATTTTACTGGGTTAAAGTCTTTTCTAAGATAATGAGAGCTAAGAAGCTAAAGAAAAGCCCAACCCGTAAAATACGCTAATACTAGGGATTAGAATTGGGCTGTGGTTGATAATCGTAGTTATGGTCTCCCCCTGGGTTGAACCGGTTAGAAATTAATTCATTACGAAAAACTATTAGAAGAAGAATGAGATTAGTGTTAGTTTCTCTTCTCAAAAAAGAAAAAGATTAGTGTTAGTTTCCTCCCTTCAAAGAAAGTAAACACTAATTTGAAACTTACCAAAATAATTAACACAATTTCTCCTAGTTCAATCTAGCATGAATCGTGGGTTCCAGATAACTTAACTAGTAAAGCCTTTGATGGTTGAATAAGAGATCTGGGGTTCAATCCCTGTCTACACCAAAAACCGATTGGTGTCTTGGTCTGATGATAAAGAGCTATCATCAGGAGATGCCATAGGTTATGACTCTCCAAAAAAGAAAAAAAATCTAGCATGAATCTTTAGCAAATAGTTATATAGTCCAAAAGTCATGCTAGCTAATAGTTGGACCATGATACCATTACTTTCCAAGTCTAAATTGAATTTCTGAACACTAATCAAAGACTCATTCAATATAATTAGGAATTAAGTCTTCTAACAGAATCACATGTTTTGAAGTCTATTGGATAATTCCATAGTTATAACAAAGGAGAAGGCTTTGAATCATGGAGATACTAGGAAGTTTCAACTAATTGAGCTATAAAAATCTAGGCATGGGTTTTGAAGTATATTCTCCCATAACACATGTTTTCAAGTTTGAATGAATTTAGAGAATCAATGACTTGAAAAGAGTAGTTGTATATCATCAAACAATTATATAGCTCAAAAGTCATGCTAGTCGATAGTGGGACCAAGTGGCCATTACTTTCCAAGTCTAAATTTATTTTACAAACACTAATCAAAGACTTCTTGCTATTAGGATTAAAGTCTTCTCTAATAGTACCACATGTTTTGAAGTTTTTTTGTTTTTTTTTTTAATTCGATAGTTATATAGAAGAGGGAAGATTGAAATCCTTGATGTCTCCATTTATAGTTATATCCAATTAGAATATACTATCTTTTCAAATAAAGCAACCTAATAGTAAATAAATTTTAATTTAGGTTTGATTAAATTTCCTTGAACCAATTTTAATAAATATGTATATTCTACACTAAGAGGTCTCTAACTGACCTTTTTCTTCATTAATACTTATTAAACGAAGGCTAAATTACAAATTACACCTCTAACGAAAAAGTAATGGAAGACCTAAAATTGACCCAGATGATTGCTACATGTTTGATAATTGCCATACATTTAGTCTTGCAATTATACAATTTGCATCAAAAAATTGTTAAATAGTCCGAAATTTTAAGATTATAACTTTCCAAGTCTTTGAAAGTTTCAAACAATGACCAAAAAAACATTGGAAGTTTTGAACAATGACCAAAGACTCGGTGAGACGTTAACAAGATTAAAGACTTCTAATAATGGTGTCACTTGTTTTCATGATCAAAGGTATCTGGCATATCAATGACTTAAAAAGAGTCGTGATTATTTTCTCCCAAACAAATTTTAGGAGATAAAGCTACTAATTAAACTTTTCTTACTTGCTATTTTGGAAGACTCTGTCTTCCCCATAAGTCCACTCCCCCCATTAACTTGTTAAAATATTACAAATGTATGTACACATATTTTGGAAGGCTCATACAACTGCTTAACTCTAGCAACAAAGTTCAAGTAGAGATAGGCTATATGTTAGATGAGTTTTCAATGGACATTGCATTCAGATTTATTTTCTTTTTATGAGAACTCATGAAGGCTTTAGGTGTGACTAATAGTTGATTTTGGTTCTTCCATTAGCTACGGAGATGATAGGAAAATTAAATGAAAAGAACTTTAGGAGGAAGCTGCAAAGAAAATCTAACCGAAGAGTTCCTTTAACTCCAAAATGTTAAGACTAAATCTGAAGAATTTTTCTTTTGACAAAATTTTATACCCAAAATATGTTTGTGATTTTAATTTTCGTAAAGTTTTAGCTTTTTTGGTTATATTTTTCAAAAAATTCCAAGTGACAACTTATTTTTTGACATAAAAATAGTATTTTAATATCATCGTTAACAATGTCAGCATTTTTTATCCAACACTTATGATAATGACCATTTTAACACAATACCAAAAGGTAAGAGACCAAATTAACAAACAACCTAAAGGATAGAGACCAACCATATATAGTTTACCCTTTTTTTATTAATAACTAACTTATATTTATATCTAAAAAACTAAATTAAATATATATATATATATATATATATGATTTTATCTATAATTGTTTTCTTTCTCTTATTTGTTATAAATTGAACTAGTGTGTAACCCCGTGCATATGCACGGGTACATTTAAAAACAATCACAATTACATATTATATATATATATATATATATATATGATTATGTTTTTTATAGTTTATTATATTGGACTCCTCGTTTTCTACATTAAATTAATTAATTTAGCACAAAAATTTAAACTCTAATTGAAATTCAATTTTTACCTAAATTAATTCACTTAGCACAAAATTTTAATTTTATATTAATAACTAACTTATATTTATATCTAAAAAACTAAATTAAATATATATATGATTTTATCTATAATTGTTTTCTTTCTCTTATTTGTTATATAAATAAATTGAACTAGTGTGTAACCCCGTGCATATGCACGGGTACATTTAAAAACAATCACAATTACATATTATATATATGATTATGTTTTTTATAGTTTATTATATTGGACTCCTCGTTTTCTACATTAAATTAATTAATTTAGCACAAAAATTTAAACTCTAATTGAAATTCAATTTTTACCTAAATTAATTCACTTAGCACAAAATTTTAAAATTTAGATTAGATGAGACACGTGGCGTAAAATTAGACACTAATTGAATTTCAATTGAAAATTTAATTGGATTTTCTCTCTGCTTTACCTATTATTATATATATAGATTACATTGGTGTGCTATAAATAAATTGAATTACAATTGTGTGTTATTTGAACATTTTTATTTATTTTAGAAAAAATGTAATTCTTATAAAATTTAATTATTATAAGAAAGAAAAACTATAGCCAATATTAATATATTAATATCGCTATTGATTTTTTTTTTTTTTTTTGAAGTCAGCAATTGATTCTATTTAGGTATGATATTTGTAATATATCAAATATATAATTTAAAAATTTTGAAGTCACTGTTTCTTCTTTTGCGTCAACCAATAACAGTTTGGCCCTTTAATTTTTTCAGCTGCAAATATTCAACATTTATTTTAAAAAACTAGCTTGTTGATATCGCCATTTGATCTATCAAGGCATGATATGTTGTAATTAATTTAAGTGTATGGCAATTATCAAACGTATAGCAATCATGATATTCGAGTCAATTTTATAGTCCAAAATTTTAAGATTATAACTTTCCAAGTTGTTGAAAGTTTCAAACAATGACTAAAAGACTTTGGAAGTTTTGATCAATGAACAAAGACTTGGTGAGATGTTAACAAGATTAAAGTCTTCTAATGGTGTTACTTGTTTTCATGAGTTAAAGGTATCTGGCATATCAATGACTTAAAAAGAGCTGCAATTATTTTCACCCACACAAAATCTTAAGAGATAAAGTTACTAATTAAACTTTTCTTACTTGTTATTTTGGAAGACTATGTCTTTCCCATAAGTCCACTCCCCCCAGTAACTTATTAAAATATAACAAATGTATATATGTATAGATATTTAGAAAAAGCTAGTGCATATTAAGGAAGATCAATCCAAACAATCAAGCATTATAATGTTTAAGTTGCACCAATTATATTTTTGTTACCAGTTTATCATTTTTTTGTAATACACTTTATTACTCTAAACAAAAATGTAGTACAATTTATAGTATCTTTAAAATTTTAGTAATAAGAGAATCAAAGATTAAGAAATAGAAATAACATTAGGTATATAAGAAAAAAAAAAACAGTTCTACTTAATGAAAATAGGAAAGATGATTGTTTGCTACGCCATTGTATGCATGAAATACAATACCAAATTGGATCCTTTAGAACCACATTTTTTGAAGTCTTTTGGATAATTTGATAGTTATAACAAAGGAGGGAGAATTTGAATCATGGAGACTCTGAGAGGTGTCAACTCTACAAACATTTTGGCACAAGTTTTGAAGTATATTCCCCCGTAACAGTACAGGTTTTCAAGTATGAATGAATTTAGAGAATCAATGACTTAAAGTTTGTAGTTGTATAGCATCAAACAATTATATAGTTCAAAAGTCACGCTAGTTGATAGTGGGACCATTCGGCCATTACTTTCCAAGTTTAATTTTTTTTTTTATGAACAATAACCAATGATTCATTGCAAAGATATTAGAATTAAAGTCTTCTAATAGTACCACCTGTTTTGAAGTTTTTTATTTATTTGTTTTTTTAATTTAATAGTTATAACAGGGGAGGGAAGATTAGAATCCTTGATGTCTACATTGATAGTTATATCTAATTATAATACAATATCTTTTCAAATAAAGCAACGTAACAGTAAATAAATTTTAATTTAGGTTCGATTAAATTTCCTTGAACAAATTTTAATTAATAGGTATATTCTACTCTAAAAGTTCTCTAATTGACTTTTTATTTATTAATACTTATTAAATGAAGGCTAAATTACAAATTACACCTCTAACTTTGACTTGTTTTTAATTCAATTCTTTAGGTTTTACTCTTTTTCATTTCAGTCTCTTAACTCTCATTTGTTTTCATTGTATTCCTTCTATCCAATCCACATTGGACAATATTAAGCTAATAGCAAAATTGGATAATATTGACATAATTACTAAACTAAATACATATTTAAGTTTAAGATTGAAAAAACAAATGAAACTTAAATGACTAATTTGAAAATAAGTTCAAGTTGGAGGATGTAATTTGTAGTTAAACTTAAATAAATATGTTTTACATAAAAATAAAAGTTCTTGATCATTACATGGGATGTTGATGAGTAGATAAATAGATATGTGATTATAGTCCATCTTTATTTTTATTTCATTTGAGGAAAAAGTAATCGATGACGTAAAACTGACCTAAATATCATGATTTCTACGCGTTTGATAATTGCCATACATTTAATCTGCAATTATGCAATCTACATCAAACAATTATTATATAGTCCAAAGTTTTAAGATTATAACTTTCCAAGTTTTTGAAAGTTTTAAACAATGACCAAAAGACTATCGAGGTTTTGAACAATGACCAAAGACTAGGTGACAAAGTTTTCATGATTAAAGGTATCTAGCATATCAATGACTTAAAAAGAGGCACGATTATTTTCTTCCACACAAAATTTTAAGGGATAAAATTACTAATTAAACTTTTCTTACCTGTTATTTTGGAAGACTTTGTCTTCCCCATAAGTTCACTCCCCCCAGTAACTTCTTAAAATAATATTAGAAATGTATGTATACATATTTAGAAAAAGCTAGTCCATGTTATGAAATATCAATCCAAACAATCATGTATTATATTGTTTAAGTTGCACCAATTACATTCTTGTTACCAGTTTATCATTTTTTTGCAATACACTTTATTACTCTAAACAAAAATGTATTACAATTTATAGTATCTTTAAAATTTTAGTAATAGGGGAATCAAAGATTAAGAAATAGAAATAACATTAGGTACATAAGAAAAAAAAAAAACAGTTCTACTTAATGAAAATAGGAAAGATGATTGTTGGCTATGCCATTGTATGCATGAAATACAATACCAAATTGGATCCTCTAGACCTTATCACTTTATGTTCAACTTTTATTAAGATTTTTTTTTTTTTTTTTTTTGGCTGAGAGATTATTAGGAAATTTTCTGCTTTTCTAATGATCTTAGATACAATGTTCCTAAGGGTGTTTTTTCACAAGTGCTTCCACTCTACTAGAGTAAACTTCCCTTTAAACCAATGGCTTGAGTCCTGGCCTTTTTTATTTGTGCATTTGGCATGTGCCTAGATTACATTGATTTAATTAATAATTATGCCAAGAGGACGCCTTTCACTTATTTGCTAGGTCCTTGACAATGTGCTAAATGTGTAGCATAAATGTCATAATAAGTTAATTATTTCCATAAACCGATGATTCTGAATAGGCAAAGACAAACTTATAATAAAAGATAAAATATATATATATATATATATATATATATATATATACACATAATATATATTAATAACAATCTATCCAGAATGAGTAAATTGAATTATACTTGATTATATATAGGGAGTTTTTTATACATACCTAACCCGGATAACCTTATTTTTTGACTTTCCAAGCTCGTTATTGTCCCTTCTGATAATCGTGGCCGCCTATAAATATAGATGCATGTATCTATGACACCTCAATTCCAAAACACCCAAAATATATATATCCTTCTCATTTCTCTCAAAGCCAAAGCAAACATGGTACTCTTCTTTCTCATTTTCTTCCTCTTCCTTTCTCTACCTAATTCATCTCTCTCTTCTTTTTCTTTTAATTCATCTACGCCTCTATGCCTTCCAGACCAAAGCTCTGCTTTGCTCCATTTCAGAAACTCTTTTTCTGTCCGTCATTCTGGTACTCCTTGCCTTTCCGACCAAAGCAAACATGGTATTCCTTTTCGTGATTTATATTCTTATCCTCCGAAGAATTCGTGGAAAATGGGTACAGATTGTTGTGGGTGGGATGGGGTCACCTGTGATACGATGACAGGTCATGTCATTGGTGTCGACCTCAGTTGCAGTGGGCTTCATGGTCCCATCCATCCCAATACCACCCTTTTCTCTCTTCGCCATCTCCAGAGGCTCAACCTTGCTTACAACGATTTCCAAGGCTCCACAATTTCATCTAAGTTTGGTGGCTTTGCAAACATGACGCATCTCAACCTCGCTGGCTCCTCCGTTGCTGGCTCCTCCTTTGCTGGTAATGTCCCTTCCGAAATCTCCCACTTATCCAAACTGGTTTCACTTGATCTCTCTGGGAATATTGACATGAGAATAGAAACGCCTAATTTGAAAAGGCTTATTCAAAACCTAACCCATCTAACTGAACTTGTTTTGTATAAGATAGATATGTCTTCTGTTTCAACTAATTGTCTCACAAATTTGTCGTCTTCTTTAACATCTCTTCGCCTTAATCAGTGCCAATTGAAAGGGAAATTTCCAGATAATATATTCCACCTTCCAAACCTCCAGATACTCCGTGTAGCTCGCAACTACAATCTCACCGGTTCCCTTCCAACGTATAACTGGAGTACTCCTTTCAAGTCCTTGGTTCTCTCTGAAACTGGATTCCTAATTAACTTACCTAATTTAATCAGCAACCTCAAGTCCTTAAAACATTTGTTTGTCGATGGATGCAATTTCATAGGTTCACCGCATCCAACATTTCTTTCAAATCTCACACAACTAACTTATTTGGGCCTTTCCTATAGTAACTTCGGTGGTCAGTGTCCATGGTCCCTCCTAAACAATACAGGACTTATTTTCTTAGATCTCTCATACAATAATTTCATAGGGCAACTTCCGGAAGTTATGACAAACTTGACCCAAATTTTCTCTTCAAATAATTCATCTAATAGTCAACTAGTCAACAAGATTCCTTCCAATCTAGAATATCTCTACTTATCTGGTAACCTATTGAATGGGACAATACCATCTTGGGTGTATACAATACCATCTTTACGTTACTTACTTCTTGATCATAACCAATTCACTGGGCATATTGGTGAATTCCAGCATAACTCATTGGTTTCTCTAAATGTTTCCTTCAATAATTTTAGTGGCAATGTGGAGTCAAAAATATTCTCAAAGCTCAAAAGTCTTCAATATCTTGATATGTCAAATAATCCTCACCTATCACTACACTCCTTCACATCTGCCACCAATATTTTGTCCAAAATTCACTCATTACAATTGTCTTCTTCCAACATAACCGAAATTCCACAGTTTTTACGAACTGCAGAATATATAGGATACTTAGACCTTTCCAACAACCATATCAAAGGCAATATTCCATCGTGGGTTAAGGAGGTGGGGAAGGATTCATTGTATTACTTTTCAGTCTCAAGGAATAATTTAACTGGACACATCCCTTCCTTGATTTGCAATCTCAGTTCCCTCAGATTCCTTGATTTCTCTTATAATCACTTGAATAACATGATTCCTCCATGTTTGGGAAAGTTAAGTGATAATCTCGAAGACTTGAGTTTACAAAGTAACAATCTTAATGGCACTGTCCCACCAACTTTTGCAGAGGGATGTCAATTGAGAAGTCTGAAACTCAATGGCAACCAATTGGAAGGGGCATTGCCACAATCATTGGTCCATTGTAGAAATTTGGAAGTTCTAGATTTTGGTAACAACAAGCTTAATGGCACCTTTCCTTGTTGGTTGGAAACTCTTTTAGAGTTGCGCGTTCTTATCTTGCGATCAAACAACTTTCATGGTGCCATAGGCAATTCCAAGACCAAATTCCTGTTCCCTAATTTGCGAATCATAGATCTCTCTCACAACAAGTTCCATGGTCTTTTGCCAACAAACTTTTTCATGTATTTAAAAGCCATGATGAATGCGAACGTAGACAAAGGTGAATTGAAATATATGGGTGATAGTTATTATCAAGATTCTGTGACAGTGGTGATGAAAGGGTATTTCATAGATTTGGTGAAAATCCAAAGTCTATTCACAACCATTGATTTCTCCAACAATAATTTCAAAGGAGAAATTCCAAAGGTAATTGGAGAGCTTCGATCATTGAAGGGGCTTAATTTTTCACACAATAATCTTATAGGTTGTATGCCTCAATCGTTGGGAAATTTAACCAATCTTGAATGGTTAGATCTCTCCTCAAACAAGCTCATAGGTGAAATTCCTATACAATTGGTAGATCTCACAATGCTAGCATTTTTAAACCTATCAGAAAATTATCTTTTTGGACATATACCCCAAGGTAAACAATTCAATACCTTTACGAATGATTCTTACTATGGGAACCTTGGGTTATGTGGATTTCCAATGGCAAAAGCTTGTGGCAATGATGAGGGACAACAGCCATCGCCATCATCAAACATTCAAGAAGATGATTTCAAATTTGAAAATGGATTTCATTGGAAAGTTGTATTGTTGGGGTATGGTTGTGGATTCATGTTTGGATTGGGTTTGGGTTATCTTGTGTTCTCAATTGGAAAACCGAAATGGCTAGTGAATATTGCTTATGGAGGAAGACTTAACAAGTTACGAAGATCCTAAAAGAATGCTCGTGGACAAACTCATTGACGAAGAATTTAGTGGATACAAATACAGATTCTAGGTATATTTTTATATACTAATATGTTTGAAAATATCTATTTCATAAATTTTTGCTTCCTTAAAACTGTCTTTATATTGTTTGAAAATATCTATTTCTAGGCTTTTTACTAGTGTTACTGGGCGCATAAGCTTCTATGCTTCCTTTAAAAAAAAAAAAAAAAAAAAAAAAAAAAAAAAACCTTTTATGTTTAAGGTATAGCCATACCAGAGAGTATATAGGCTACTACTATGTAACCACCACATTTTAATGCTTTATTTATGTCAGACTTCATTTAATGACCCTGCTTTATGCTCTAGTGTGAGAAGAAATTTCTCTACTCCATTGCAATTCTAACTACATCTTGTGGTCGGTATTTTTTTTTTTTTAAATGGGCAACTTCATTGCTTAGTTGCAGCTTCAAATAATCGGGTTATATTCTATTACATATTTCAATTGTTATTATTATTACATCCTTGTAATATTACCTTCCTTTTACAGAATAAAGATCTTGTTGGTTGGATTGCATGAAGAGTGGTTTTTTATATATTTATTTATTGAAGAGCGGTGTTAATTACCCTAGTGCTACCTAGGATGCTTGAAGGAGTAGACTAATTTCCTTTATATTTTCAATTAGATAAGATTCTAAAGTTACATATTGATTGTGGGGAAAGCTTAGAAACTTAATGAATTGAATATATGTTCCTAGTGATTTTTGCTGTATTGGTTTCCACAAATTGTTACATATTACTAGTTGTTTCAGGAACTTTTTGGTTATGGTTTTTCAGGTCTAAAATTTCAAAAAATTCAAAAAAAATGAAATACGTTTCTTCTTCCAAATTCTGCTAAAATAACAATAAAGAACAGCTCTTAGTAATTCTTTTTGTTGGAGTGCTCTTATGTACAGGCTAGTGGCTCTTTCTATCTCTCTAATAGGATGGAGGGACAACATTCATTCATAATTTAGATCACTGGCTGACATTCCATGACTAGATGATGATAAAAAATTGTATGTTCTTATTTTTGGTGTCTAATTTCTTGCCATTTATTTTTAGTTACTAATTTGTTGGTCTTAATTTTTTGTGGGATTTTCTTGATTAGGGCTGTGGTGCTTCGGTCCTTTTTGATGACAGCAATTGTTATAAAAACCATTTCAGACCCTGAGGGTTTTCAATAAAATTGATTTCATCAAGGAGGAGCTTGAAAAGGCTTGTCCAAGGGTAGTTTCATGCGCTAATATTGTTTCTATTGCCACAAGAGATGGCATTATGCTGGTCTGTTCTTGGTCCTTAATCTTCCTATTCTCTCTCTCTCTAAAGGTATTTTTGTTAATATCTAGAGTCCTTTAGCAACACTTTAAGGTTTAGGATTTGATGATTGTTTGTGGACAACGATTCTTGAATGAAACCTGGGTAAAATGTAAGAAACAGACTTTAAAAGAGTTGGTACCTCTTTACATTTTTTTATGTTGAGAAGAGTCTATAAAGTACATATTACTTGTGGGGAAAGATTAGAAAGTTAATGAATTGAGAATATGTTCCCAGTGATTTTTGCTGTTTTGGTTTC
This sequence comes from Lithocarpus polystachyus, assembly GCA_033629205.1. Classification (NCBI taxonomy): domain Eukaryota; kingdom Viridiplantae; phylum Streptophyta; class Magnoliopsida; order Fagales; family Fagaceae; genus Lithocarpus; species Lithocarpus polystachyus. The sequence goes on along the minus strand of CM066165.1, from coordinate 87,084,120 downwards.
CACAAATTGTTAGTCACCTTTAATTAGCCAACTATTTGTTTCAAGCACTTTTTGATTATGGTTTTTCAAGTCGAAAACTTCAAAAAATTAAAAAAAAAAAAAAAAAAGGAAAAGAAGAAGAAAAAGAAAGAAATAAAAGAGAAATACTTTTCTTATTCCAAATTTTGTTAAATTGACAATAAAGAACAGCTCTTGGGAAGTCTGATGATGTGCTTGGGCCCAAATGCAGTTTGCTGGCTACCTTTCATTGCCTGTGCAGTAGCTGGATGTTTGATGTGAAACAAAGACAAAAGGTTTGTTCCATATTTGATTTTGCCTTGATTTCTCATTTCTTTTTCTTCTTAGGAATTTAGCTGGAACATGCTTGTAAATTATTGTATTGTATGATATCCACATTGTATCGTTGGGTCCTAGAGGGATTTAATTTTTTTGAATTAGTAATAGTGTGAAAAAAAGATTCGTATACTTTGGAAATTATATGGGAACACAAAGGTAACATTTTAAATTTGCATTTTACAATATTTTTCTGTTTTGTAGCAATCAGAGAGAGTAAAACATTCAATTTGTCTCAGTATAAATGTCTTTCTGGGTTTGAAGCAAGGGAACCTAAAACTGACCAACTAGTTGTTTCAGGCACTTTTTAGTTATGGTTTTTCAAGTCTAAAATGTCAAAAATTTAAAAATAAATAAAATTTAATACTTTTCTTATTCTAATTTCTGTCAAACTGACAATCAAGAACAGCTCTATATTGATAACTCTTTTTATTGGAGTTCTTTGATGTAAACTACTATACATGACATCACAGGCTAGACAGCATTCTTTCATATTTCAACAGACACCTAATCTTAGGCTTCTTGGCCTCTTTGATCATCTAAGGGTGCACAGAAAACTGGGAAGATTGGCTATGAATTCATACAGAAACACCTCTCTGACTTCAAGGGGACAGGGCAGCCAGACCCAACTATAACTCCTGATTTCCGTGCTGAGATTAGAATGAGGTGCCAAGACAGTAATAGGACCACCACTCAGCCTTCTTCATCCATGGCTTCATTGGAAATTAGTGAATCTGCAGTGGGGGGTGTCATATTTGCAGGCATTGTCATCTTCAATATCATCTGGGGCAGGTTTTGGCACTCACTACTATCAGAGCTTTTTAAGGGGGAGAGAACTCCTTTTTGCCAATCAGCAATTGATGGCTAATGAGGAGTCCTCAAGATTGGTAAGGGCTTATGCTTTAAATGGCTGATTAGTCTTTCGAATGGACTTTGCTCAGGTGATGTTGAAGATGTCAGGTCTTAATGTTCTGACTAGATCTCAAGGTCTGGTCCGACGAAACTATTCCTTAGCCTTGGTCAGTTTCTAAGTGTCAGTCTGGCCATAATGACCTCTTGAGATCTCTGTTCTTTCATATTAGTTTTTCATATGTTCTATGTTTGATTGTGGATGCTGTGACTTCTAAATTTCTTGTCTGTGCTAATTTTTGAGTCTATACATAAAGGCAGTGGCATAGAGTGTAGAGTCTGTAGACATTAGTTGATGCTTTTGGTTGGTATGTCTGTGTTTTAGTTGGTATGGCATAGAGTGTAGACATTAGTTGAAGCAGCTCAAAGATACTGCTGGGAAAGGCTGGTATGTCTGTGTCTTAACGAAGAGTTTCTATTTTAGCTTTTCATTATATTTTCTTATGTCTGATTGGTTGCTGAGAAAAGGAAAGAGAGGAAAGCTTTGAATTTTATAAACTTTAATGCTTTTGTATTCAAGTTAATCACTAACTCTCTCCTCAAATAGTCTTAGGTGTAAATGGGTGGAGGAATTTAGTTTTTTGGGGTCTCAACTAATAAGATTTTTTTTTCCCCTGCTAACAATTATTACATTCTATTTTTGGTAAAATGTACATAGGTTTGACTTGCCTGCACAAACCATCACCCTAGAGATTCAGAAAGATCTGCGTTTATTGAAGGTGTGGTGAACTCTATTTTTTTCCATGTCATTTGTTTCCACGGCACTACTTTTCAATTATGCTCAAATGATTCTCTGTAACATTTTAATTGCTTCATTGTTTTTATCCCCAAAAAAAAAAAAAAAATTGTTTCATTTTTGAGAATTTGCTTAGTGTTTCAACTTTCAACTTGTGTGCTTTAGGGAATGTGCAATTAAGCAACTTGAGTCACTGACTCACTGTCATGCAGAAATGGAATTAGGGAAATTATTTAAATGCCTCTTTGTAAATTAAGGTTATAGCTTAAAGTATAATTAAATCTTACTCTTCTACTTAAGAGATTGTTTGACCTTAGATAACTAACAAGCTGGAAAAATAGAAATGAAGTAGATGGTAGGGGACTTCCTATTGATGCATTTAATATGTTCTATAATATATATGCAGTCATTAGCCTTTGACTGGATCCATGTTTGGCATTTGAAAATTCTTTTCTATGTATGGAATGTAAAATTTTTACTTACCAAAAAATAATGTGTGTGTAAAATTTGAGTCTAGATGGGTAAAATACCAAATTGAAACTGAAAGCTGGTTGATTTTCCACAAGTTGAACTGGAATTGATAATATTTCTGCCAATGATGCTGACAGGGTTGCTAATCTTCTTCATGCCTTGTGTAACTTGTAAGCAGCATCCTTTACCCTGCACCATACGAAGATGATTTTCCAGGGATATAAATGATATCTGTTAGTCATATACTGCCAGTTAGTTTTCTTGTAAAATGGCATTGGCATACTCAAGTATAAAAGTTGGGCTGGACTTGAAGTAATTATGATGGTAGTATCCTAGAATCTTTGATTTGTTGCTTTTTCTGGGATATTTATAGTTTCGATTTCAAAATGTTGATTCAGCATCTCAACTTCACTCAAAAAGTTTTGTTTGCATCATATTGACCTGAATGCACATGATTCTAGTTGTTTACATGAAATTCATATCAAGAAGCCATCAAAACACATCGTAATTTAAGACATGCATTAAATTATGAGGGGCTCTTACTTTGACCAAAGTGAGCGTTCTCTTATCGTAACATGTTCCAGATATAGGACTAGATCTAATTCATCTCAGGATTTTTGGAGTTGAACAAGTCTCACTCAAACAATCTCCCATTTATTTTTGAATTGTGCTGGAACTCATTTAGACTTTGTCATTATATATCTATCTAAATGATGGAAAGTTATTCGATACTACTATAGTAATACTCTCTCCTCTCACATGAATGATAGGGACTACTAAGAATTTAATTCGTGGGACCTATTATGATGTATAAAGAAAATAAATTTCTATGTACTAAATAATTACAATCAAATACTCATATATATGAACTTAATGTGAAGCTTCCTTTTTTTATTATTTTTTTTATTTTTTATTATGGGGGGGAGGGGGTGATAAGGTATTGTGAAGCTTGCATATGCATGTATGGTTATGGGTTTATCAAGATAATAGGACACTTGCTAATCGACTTTGATGGTTCATTTGCTTGCTTGGAGTTTAGATTCTATAACTTAGGTAGGTTATTATTGATCTTTGAATTCTTGCCTGTGTTCATAATTACAGTTGAGAAGTGCCATTGATCTGAAGAGGCACTACAAGAAGGGTGATTCAAAATCCAAAACATTGCCAAGTATTTCCTGGTAAGTCTATTTGTAATTTCTAGACTAATAGTATAGTATGTATCTGATTGTACCCTTGCTGATTACAGGTGAGATATGCAACTCTTTCTTGTGTTTGGGTGGAAAACCATATGACCATATCACAACTTTATGTGTTGAGTTTAAAGGGTAAAAGGAATGTGGTGTTGTTGTCATTCGTAAAACTTTGTTCTTTTGCCTATATAGAATAGATGGTTAAGATGAATTCAGCTAATTGTTGTCTTAAATGCCATAAGAGCATGCATATCTCAGTTGTAATTTTCAAATGGACTTAAAAAGGAACTTCAAAGTTTAATCAAACATAATTTGTTAAGAAAAGAGCTATGATGTGAAGCATGGTCATCATACATAACAAAAATATAAAAACTTGAGGGAGCATATACTATTATATGGGGCAAGAGGGGGCAGGGGGGCACCAGAAAGATGACCTTGTTGTTTATGATTTGTATTTCTAGAAATTATTTCCAGCAGAAACTTCCATCTTGACTCACCCCCTTATAAGCAAAAGCTAATTTGGAGTCCTCTATTGTGCACCATACACATTTCCATTGCTACATTTAACCAAATCGGAATGATTTTGATTATATTTTAGGAAGTTGTTCCTCTGTCATTGATTATGTGAAGAGCCCAATTATTTTTATGATTATCTGTGTTTGTATTTGATTTAATTTCTTTGGGATAGCCAGAATCTCTCTATGAAATGAAGTTATAATTTCAGTTTTTAATGTATCTTACTTTGTTTTCCTTTTCATGTGGAAACCATTTTCAGAAAGCGCAAGGTTCGAGAGATAGAAGAAAAGAATCAACCAGGGGGAAATGAGAAATGGAAGATAAAAGGTCAGAAGTCGTAGAAGCCTGCAAAGCAAAAAAGGCATTGAAATATCTTCCCCATTTTTTATCATATATTTCGACATTTATAGATCTAATTGGAAAGAGTATAGTATCAAGATCAACCCAAAGAAATATTTGATAAACTATGATACTTTTACCAAGTGACATGAGAAATATAATCCACTAAACTGATCTATAATTCATAGCTATATTCGCACGTGCCGTTTCTCTATGATGTTGGCTCCTTCCCATAGTTTTCATTATAGAGTTGATCATTATTGTTGTAATGTATAAACGCATGCACCAGGAAATAATATTTATTGATGCGAATTTTGGTTATTTATTAATCAGAACAAAGATCTTACTGGTTGATTGCTTCAAGAGTAGAGTTAAAGTTCTTTTTATTTCACAATTACTTTCAGAACAAAGCTTGTTACCCTGATGAACTTATAAATTGACTAAGTTGCTGAGCACTTAGTACAAATAGCAACAGGCCAACACAAAAACTTGTAGCTAACTTCACCTAGGAAGCAAAGTAGACCTAAGACTAATCATGCTTATTTGAATTATGGTGTTTTTGGACACACTCGTTTCAATTATTTCAAATTATTTGAACGTAGACTAAACACATTTTCCACATTTTGAAGAGTATACATCATAATAACATAGAGCTTATTTTTCTAGCGAGAAACAAAATAGAACTTGCATCTATTGCCTTTAAAATTAAGCGTCAAATATTTTGTGTCAATAATAGAAGTGTTCGTATGGTAAAAAGAAGCACTGTTTGGAATGCAGTCATTATTTCTTAGATTGAATTTAATTATTATGCGAGGATTTTCTTTTCTAAATAATTTATTATGAGGGGCTTTTAAAGGGAAACTCATACCAGCTACTGCAAATACTCTAGTTTTTTTTTTTTTTTTTTTTTTTAAAGGGCCAAATACTCTAGTTCAATTAGGCTCTTTTTTTTACCCCCTCTTTCTTACGAAGGACCCTTGTTTGTTGAAGGACCCTGGGAAGTTTGATGATGTGCTTGAGCCCGGATGCCATTGTTTGCCTCGGATTTTGGGACAGCAGTTATTAGGCCGCCTTTCATTGCGTGTGCAGCAGCTGGATGTTTGATGTGAAACAAAGACAAAAGGTTTGTTGCAATTTTTTTTTTTTTTTTGCCTTAATTTTTCATTTCTTTTTCTTCTTAAGAATTTAGCTGGAATATGCTTGTAAACTGTTGTTTTGTATGATAGCCACATAGTATCATTGGGTCTTAGATGGATTTAATTTTTTTGAATTAGTAATAGTTTGAAAAAAAGAATATTATACTTTGGAAATTATATGAAGTCAAAGGTAACATTTTAAATTTGCAATTTACAATAATATTTCTGTTCTGTAGCAATCAGATAGAGTAAAACAATCAATTTGACTATATAAATATCATTTCTTCTTTTCTGGGTTTGAAGCAAGGGAACCCAAAACTGATTGGAAAGAATTAGTATCGTATAGATTTGCAAGAAATGTTTGTCTGAAGATGTGTTTTGCTTAACTGTTGTCAAATCATGAGTGACTACCGAATTGTTCTGGAACTTTTTATTTTGATTTTTTGAGTTAAAAGCAGTAAAGCACTAATATTTTAGGCTAAGCACTATCATTTTGTTTTAAACTATTTTATATGCTTAAAGGCATGATCCTTCAGTGGCTTCTGATCTATATATTTATATATTTTTTCAGGACAATGTGTTTGTTACTATTGTTACTTCTATTCAATACTGGGCATTGTTAGACAAAGTTGCTAATGCTTTCTACAAACTCAGCAACACCAGAGCACAGATCCAATCCCATGTCTTTGATGGTATGGATGTGTAAATGGACCTTGAAGTTGAAAGTCACTATGTTAGTCTTAATAATGAAATTAAAAGAGTCATGCCTTTACTATTACTTAAGGTCCCATGGGTCCGTGTTTGTTAGGAAAATAAATAAATTCTGAGAACTCTAGGCTTTTCTAACTTGATATTGGCTTTTGAAGTTTATGCTGAGAAGTATGGACTTCTTCTCTAGCTTGATGTTGATTTTTTGAAGTTTATGTTAAAACAATTGAAATTTCTATTCTTATTGAAACAGCTATATAGGATAATTGTTTAATTTTTTTAATGTTCTTTATGATTTGGTTAAAGCATCATGATTAACTATGTATATGATATGCTTTGCAAAAGTGACTATATTAACAATAATGTTTGTTAGGTTCTAAAAGCTTAGAATAATTGGCAAATCGTGAGCACACAAGAACATGTAAGCTGCAAAAAGAAGAATTAAGAATCTGCCTGGTTCGATCGATCGAAAAACAGGCTCGATCGATCGAAAGTCGTATCTGCAGAATTTTAATTAGGCCCAAACAGCAGTTCTAACCCATTTAGGATTAGGGTTTCAAATCTACTTCTTCCACTATATAAAGGAAACCCTAAGCACGTTTTTTATAAGGCTTTTTAGAGAGAGAAGAGTGTGCCTCTTTGTTATTTAGGGTTTTGTTCCTAAAACCTCTCTTATTACTTTTACCGGTGTTGTTCCTTGAAGAATCTCAAGATCCGGTATTGTTGAAGTTGCTGCCTTCTCTAATCATCAAAGGAGCTGATGATCTAAACCTTCAAGGGTGGTCTTGGAGTCACAAACAGGAGAGTTTGTGTTGCTAAACCTTTGAGTGGAGTCTCAAAGTCACAAACGGTGGTGTTTGTGTTTTGCAAAGATTAAAGAAAGAAGGAGTCCGTGGATCTCGGAGCTATCATGGGGTCATGGTAGTAAGTTTCCTACACTTGGGTAGCAATAGGATGTTAGTGGTCTAAGTCGCTATTGTGTAAACTTCAATTCTTTCTAGTGGATTTGCTATTTTACCTTGAGGATAGCTAGGTTAAATCCTCCCCAGGTTTTTTACCGGTTTGGTTTTCCTGGGTCATCATATCGTTGTGTTATTTATTTTTCCGCTGCTTTACTTGATATGATTGTTATTGTTTTAACCTAGATCTGAATAATAAACCTAAGTATTTACTTGGTTAATTAATTAGGTTAAACAATCTAGTTTACAGGGGTCTAAACGAACTGACAAGTGGTATCAGAGCGGGTAGCTCTTTTGTGTTAGATCTTTTGATCTAAGAGTTGATCCTTAATCCCTGTTATCATGGATAATTTTAAGTGTCTTACTGTTTTTGATTGTGATGATTTGAATAAAAAGGACACTGTTGTTTCTGTTGATTTTATTGATGCCTTTGAAACTCTTCGTAAAGAATTATCTAAGTCTTTGAAAATTACTAAGAAATTTAAAGAAGAGTTAAAATTGGCTAATCTTGAAAAAGAGGAATTGCTTGTTAGATTAGATGAATCTAATAAAAAGAATGAATTTTTGAGAAATCAAATTTCCTCTCAAGATGAGAAAATGAAAAGCTTGGAACAAGAGTTAGTTGAATCTAAGGCTAAAATTGAAAATCTGACTAGTACCAAGCCTGCTGTTGATAACAGAAGTGTTTCTGGTTCTCTTAAGCCTAAAGCTGAAAAAGTTTATGTCCCTCCTTTCAAGAGGAATAATAAAGAAAAGGCTTATTTTGCTAGGTTAGACAAAGGTAAAAGTTCTGTTGTAGACGCTGAAGTTTCTAAACCTATGTCTAAACCTACTGTTAGAGAGCATAATAAATCTGTTTTTGTGCCTACTTGTCACCTTTGTGGTGTTGTTGGTCATATTAAGCCAAATTGTTCTTTATTGAGGCAAAAATCAAAATCTGAGACTAGATTTGCTGTTAGGAATACTGATGTTCCTAAATTTGTTCCTGTTTGTCACTTTTGTGGTGTATCCGGTCACATTCGTCCTAATTGTCATAAATTGAAATTTAAGCATTCTGTGTTTCAGTCTAGGACATGTGATGATATTTCTCCTGCCATAAGTCCAAATAAATTGTTTCATATGCTTTTGAAAAATTTGAGCTTGTTGGCTTGTGAAAGGAAATTGCAGGATTTTGGTCTTTCTCAGAAGAGTGGTGTAATCCCTCAAATACACTCTACTTCACATGGATTTTCACCTACAAAGCCGAAGACTCGTGCTATATGGGTGAGAAAAGATTCTCTAAGGTGAGTGTTGTTGACTTGTCCCTGATTTAATTCTTTCAATTATTTGTGGACATGTTTTGTTTCTGTTTTTGGTTGTTTTGTTTTTTAAGTTTTTTTTGTTATTTTTCTTGAGGATTACATGAATTATGATATCTCTCTTGATTTAGAACATGCTTGACATTGTGGAGAAACTTGAATAGCATGTGTTCTATAAGTGATAAGCTATTTTATTCTGTTTGAGTATGTACTAGTTTGTACATGTACTCATGGGTTAATTAAGAAATTGATATTTCTTGTTTGTGTACCCTCTATAGCTTAGTTAAGCACTGTCATGCATTGCATTTGCATTTTTTTTTAATCATTTAGCATAATGTGTGCTTTTTGTTTTTGGTCATAAAATTTCTTTTAAACCAAAAATAATTTTGTGTTTTGCATTAATTGTTCTTGGATTTGAAATCAAGGATTGGCCATATTATCTTTACATAACATGTTTATGTACTTTGTTTAGCTTAGATGAGCTTATTTATTGCACTTTACTAGCTAAAGTTTTGTTGTTCATGTTGTGTGGGAAGATCTTTATAGTTTTTGATTACCTTGTCTTGATCTTGAAGTCTCATGCCTTTGATTGTTGGACTTGAACTTAATGAGAAAGGCATAAATAACCATCTCACCACTGTTTACTAGCCAATCATGAACACCTTAGTGCATATCGTAAGATTTTGTGCTCGAGAAAGTGTAGCACATGCACAAAAAGAACATAAGGTGTAGCCTCTATTAAAATTGGTGTGTACATTATTGGGTTATAATAATTTCACAATTCATAAAATTGGTGTGTACATTATCCCGGCTTTTATTAAGTTTCTAATCAATTAAATTGAATAATGAGGCAAATCAAGAAACTTACATGATTGCAAGCTTTTATTCTAGGAGATGTGAGAGTTATATGATGTAACTCTTTAAGTGATAGTCTCTTTCAAATTCTATGTGATGAATTTTGTAGACTTTGTGATTGATTACTATTCACATATCACCTCACATGTCTCTCAAGCTTTTGCTAGTTGCACACACTACACAAAGTTACTCTTTGCTAAACTTTGTACATGTTATTGTGTGTGATTTTGTTGTGGCCATCCAAGATTATATGTTCCTTGATTTTGATGCAAAATTTGAGTTTTAAGGACAAATTGATTGAAAATTTTAATTTTGGAAGATCTGGGCTGTATTCATATGTTTTTGAAAAACTTTTAGTCTCATACTCATGCATTTCATTCATGAATTACTATGCTTTGAGGAGTTACTGCATTAAATTGCACTGTTTTTCAAAAATTTGAGTTTTCCAGATTTTCGATCGATCGAATCTGTCTCTCGACCGATCGAAATTGCGATAAATATTTTGGTTTATTTCTGTCTGACTCGATTGGTATTCGATCGATGCTCGATCAATCGAAACTGAAAAATTTTCAGTTTTTAGAGTTTTGTCCAAATTTTTTTTCATGCATCATTTATGGTTAGGATTCACATGAGTTGCATTGTTTTTCTGTGTCCATCTTGCAGTTTTGCAGTCATATCTCTCATTATTTTCACACATAATATGCATACACTTTGCTAAATTGGGTACTCAACTTGATTTAAAAATTGATTGATTAATTTTTGAGTTATGTACTTTTCTAGTATATGCTATTTTTATGTGTGAACTACAGAAAATATTTTTCTTAAGAGATATGATGGATAATCAATGTGCAAATATTTTCTCTACTCATGCAACTGTTTATGGGTCACATAGTGTCAAGTTTGCATTTATTGAAAGAGAGAATATTTTTCTTTATGTGTATCCTCAACTCAATTTTTTTTTTTTTTTTGTGTTTTTATTTATCCCCACCTCCTAAATTTTCCCCAAAACTGTTTTTTCCCAAAACTTGTTTTGTTTTTCCTATTTTTATAGGGGGAGAAAAGTTTTTTTTTAACCTTTGTTGTTCATAGGGGGAGTTATTGCTTTTTATAGGGGTAGTTATCTCTTTTTTCTATAGAGCTAATCTGTTTTATGTTCCCTTGGTTCTCTTTTTTCTCTCATGTTTACTCTTTATTTGAGTTGTATTTGTCAATACGTGACAAAAAGGGGGAGAAATAGATGAAATGTGGGAATCCTGTTTGTTTTGTTTAGGGGGAGAATATAATTTTTTTGATGTATCTAACTTAGGGGGAGAGTTAGTTTACTTTTGTTTTTATATTGTGCTTCATTTTGTTTATATGTCTTTCTTTCCACACATGCGGTGATGTGTTTGTTGAGTGTTTCAGGAAAGACAGGTGCATTCTGATCAAGACTTTTTACCTCTTCTTGGCAACTTCTAGGTTAAGAGTCTTAGATTGGGATTTGTGATGTAATTGGGCATTTTATTGTATTGGGTTGTTCTTGTATTTTAACATTTCATTTTGTATGAAAGTTTTGTCACGAATTGCCAAAGGGGGAGATTGTTAGGTTCTAAAAGCTTAGAATAATTGGCAAATCGTGAGCACACAAGAACATGTAAGCTGCAAAAAGAAGAATTAAGAATCTGCCTGGTTCGATCGATCGAAAAACAGGCTCGATCGATCGAAAGTCGTATCTGCAGAATTTTAATTAGGCCCAAACAGCAGTTCTAACCCATTTAGGATTAGGGTTTCAAATCTACTTCTTCCACTATATAAAGGAAACCCTAAGCACGTTTTTTATAAGGCTTTTTAGAGAGAGAAGAGTGTGCCTCTTTGTTATTTAGGGTTTTGTTCCTAAAACCTCTCTTATTACTTTTACCGGTGTTGTTCCTTGAAGAATCTCAAGATCCGGTATTGTTGAAGTTGCTGCCTTCTCTAATCATCAAAGGAGCTGATGATCTAAACCTTCAAGGGTGGTCTTGGAGTCACAAACAGGAGAGTTTGTGTTGCTAAACCTTTGAGTGGAGTCTCAAAGTCACAAACGGTGGTGTTTGTGTTTTGCAAAGATTAAAGAAAGAAGGAGTCCGTGGATCTCGGAGCTATCATGGGGTCATGGTAGTAAGTTTCCTACACTTGGGTAGCAATAGGATGTTAGTGGTCTAAGTCGCTATTGTGTAAACTTCAATTCTTTCAAGTGGATTTGCTATTTTACCTTGAGGATAGCTAGGTCAAATCCTCCCCAGGTTTTTACCGGTGTGGTTTCCTGGGTCATCAGATCTTTGTGTTGTTTATTTTTCCGCTGCTTTGTTATTTTTGCTTAATTGTGTTAACCTAGTTTTTAATTAAATTACCTAAGTTAATAACTTGGCTAATTCACTAGGTTAATCTGTTGGGTTTAAGGGGTCTAAACGAACTGACAAGTGGTACTTTTGTTTTTATATTGTGCTTCATTTTGTTTATATGTCTTTCTTTCCACACATGCGGTGATGTGTTTGTTGAGTGTTTCAGGAAAGACAGGTGCATTCTGATCAAGACTTTTTACCTCTTCTTGGCAACTTCTAGGTTAAGAGTCTTAGATTGGGATTTGTGATGTAATTGGGCATTTTATTGTATTGGGTTGTTCTTGTATTTTAACATTTCATTTTGTATGAAAGTTTTGTCACGAATTGCCAAAGGGGGAGATTGTTAGGTTCTAAAAGCTTAGAATAATTGGCAAATCGTGAGCACACAAGAACATGTAAGCTGCAAAAAGAAGAATTAAGAATCTGCCTGGTTCGATCGATCGAAAAACAGGCTTGATCGATCGAAAGTCGTATCTGCAGAATTTTAATTAGGCCCAAACAGCAGTTCTAACCCATTTAGAATTAGGGTTTCAAATCTACTTCTTCCACTATATAAAGGAAACCCTAAGCACGTTTTTTATAAGGCTTTTTAGAGAGAGAAGAGTGTGCCTCTTTGTTATTTAGGGTTTTGTTCCTAAAACCTCTCTTATTACTTTTACCGGTGTTGTTCCTTGAAGAATCTCAAGATCCGGTATTGTTGAAGTTGCTGCCTTCTCTAATCATCAAAGGAGCTGATGATCTAAACCTTCAAGGGTGGTCTTGGAGTCACAAACAGGAGAGTTTGTGTTGCTAAACCTTTGAGTGGAGTCTCAAAGTCACAAACGGTGGTGTTTGTGTTTTGCAAAGATTAAAGAAAGAAGGAGTCCGTGGATCTCGGAGCTATCATGGGGTCATGGTAGTAAGTTTCCTACACTTGGGTAGCAATAGGATGTTAGTGGTCTAAGTCGCTATTGTGTAAACTTCAATTCTTTCTAGTGGATTTGCTATTTTACCTTGAGGATAGCTAGGTTAAATCCTCCCCAGGTTTTTTACCGGTTTGGTTTTCCTGGGTCATCATATCGTTGTGTTATTTATTTTTCCGCTGCTTTACTTGATATGATTGTTATTGTTTTAACCTAGATCTGAATAATAAACCTAAGTATTCACTTGGTTAATTAATTAGGTTAAACAATCTAGTTTACAGGGGTCTAAACGAACTGACAATGTTCATGTGGAGAGGACCATGGAGGTAATGTATCCAATGTGAATAATATGAGGACAAATGGTGGGTAGTGACAGAAAAAGAGAAAAAAAAATTTCTTATAGTAGTTATGAAATTTTGTGCGCAAAATAATGTCTTTGAGGTTGTGGAAAGCTTTTAGTCACTATCAATGCATATACTTGTTATGTCATAATTTCCATTGGAGACAATTTTACCTATTTGTATATCGTTTGGAGAGACTAACAGGCTTATATCCCCATTCTTCTAGTTAATAGAACAAGTGTTCCTAAGTTGGTGCTGGATTCTGTTTTTGAACAAAAGAATTAGATCGCGAAAGCTGTGGAAGAGGAACACGAGAAGGTATTTCTGTCTGCTAATCTGGTTTTGTATTAGTCAAGTTACAAGGTAAATCTGTTTCATTTTAATATCTTTGAATTTTTAATGTCAGCTTGTGACTTTGAGATCGTTTAAATGCTTGTTGTGGACATTGAACCTGATGAATATGTGAAGAGGGCTGTGAGCAAGATAAATGCCAGTAAGTGTCATTTTGAATTGAACATTCAAAATGACACTTACATGTCATTGACCTTTTACATGTGATGAACAGTTGCAAGAATGAAGGTGGTGGCTAACGACAAGAGGCTGAAGCAGAAAAAAATCTTGCAAATAAAACATGCCAAGGGAGCTGCTGAATCTAAATATTTGGCTGGGCTTGGTAAGCATGCCAGCATCAGGCCATTATAGTTGGGCTGAGGGACAGTGTGCTTTCTTTCTGTGTGAGTTTACTTGGGACTACATCAAAGGATATCATGGACATGGTTTTGGTGACTCAATATTTCGTCACATTGAAGAAATTGGCACATTGTCAGAGTACAACTCTGTTTTCGTCACACACAAACCAGGAGCTTGTGAAAGACATTGCTTCACAGATTGCAAATGGCCTCGTTCAAGCAAATACCACTCAAAATTAGTGACTTTATCCCAGCATACATGTTGCACGAGTGGCTTTTCTAATGGTATATGAAATAATTGGTGCTAGTATCTAGGATTTGTGACATTTATTCTTCTCCTTGTTTACGTTCTGAATTAATTAGTTGAGTGAAGGTAGGAGTTAAGGGTTGTCTTGCAAGTTGCAACTAAGCGGTGTCGTGTGTAATTATGCGGTATTCTCTGGTGTTACATGCTATTTAGCAACAGCTTTGAATGGTTCCCTTTGGTGGGTTTGCTTTGAGAACAGACCAAAACCTTTGGTGGTCTTGGTTTTTAAGAATAGACCAATGGACAACAATCGTACTAGCCATGGAAGTAGAGAAATTCTCCTGTATCTTATCAAGCCATGGTTCAAGCTCAATGTTATTGTTAAAGTTTACTTCCCCATTAGTTATTTTCATAATTTGGTCAGTTAACAGATTGGTGCCCAATCTAGAGAATCTAATGACAACCAGTCTTACCTTCAAGATATATTATCCCAATTAAGGTTTGAAATATTAGTTAATGGGACTAGCATATTGCATGTTGTGTGTAGTTTTTCACCTATATGGCTATAACACCCCATTTGGTGGTTTCCTCAACTCCAGACCATGCGCTAGAGATGATCTTTAAAGCAACCTATAACAAAGTCATCAATCAAAATCAATGACCACTCCCAAGAAGTGGGAAAAAAAGGGAACTAAAAAACTAACAGCACGGACATTGATTTCTTACTAAAGAAATTATGATAAAACTATTGTCCCTTTCTATCAACAGTACTAAGAATCAAACTCAAAACCCACCCCAAAATGGATGTCTTTTGCACTTAGGTGGGAATTGGGAGAAGAGGTTCCATTTGAGCCAAATCTCATTGGCTTCAAGCACAAAAAAATTAAAGAACAAATAGAACCATATCTGATCATTTTGATGCAACAGACATCCTAGCTAATTTTGTTTTGTCCCTTCTTTTTTAATTATGTTTAAGCTCTCCCAATGGAACAGATCCTCTCCATTTTATGTTTTGAAGCAAATTATTATAGGGCTTTTCAAGGACACTTATTAGCATTTACTAACTTATCAAAGGGAGAAAAGAGATTATGACCTCCTTACCACTTACCAGAGCACTTTGAAGATTTCTTATTATCTTGTCTAGAAAAATTAGGCCTTTCTTTTTCCTCTTTTCAATGAAGGAGCTTTCTTTTTTTAAAATCTTTCTTAAAATGAAAGGTTTACGAAGTAAACAACACACTTCAGCCAAATAAAATAAATAAATATTTTAGGCCCAAGGTATGATGAAGCTATTGCAAAGATCAATACACTTATGTTTGTAATAGAAATTCACCTATTAAAACTCTTGAACATCAATGTTCTTTTCAAATTCAATATTTATTTTGAGCATAAAATAGGCAAAGCTCATTATGAATTTGGTAAGTTGCTGCGCACTTAGCACAATCGCTGTAGGCAAAGACAACAAGCATGTAGAAAAGTTTTTTTTTTTTTCCCCATAAAAAAAAAAAAAAAAAAAACTTTGATACATGACCACAAACATGGAAAAATGAAGGAAAGATAACATTTTCAAATCCACTAGTTTCATGTCTAAATTTTATTTTGAGAAATGTTTAATGTCTAACTTACTAATAACAAAACACACACAAAAGATGGAAAAGACATAAAGGATGTTTTACCAAAAATGAACAAAAGAATGATTAGTTTGATTAATCACATGAAAATTTGAAATAGGTGGATAAGGCGTATCTTTCCTCTGCATATAGTAAACTTTAGCTAAAAGAAACTAAGAGCTGGGTTTATATATGCAAATCCAAATAGGCATTCCCAAACGCCATGAATCCCAACAAAACTACTATAGGTTAGGAACATCAGTATATGAAAATTCAGCATCTCCTTCAACATCTCCTGATAGCCTGCAACTTAGCACAATCAAAATCAAGTCACTCCATAAACCATTATATTATGAAAAACCTTCAAGTTTGTACACACATTGGTGCTTGCCTGGTGCTGTAACCAATGTCAGCTTATTATTGTACTCCTTAACACGAATTTCAGAAATCAATTTACGCAAGAAACCCAATGGAACATAAGTTATAAGAGACAAATGCCCTTCACACTTTATGTCTACCATCACAAAATGAAAGATAACCAAGAATTGAACAAGCTGTTCTACCTTTTACCTGAAAAAAGAATTGAACAAGCTGCTATTTGTCGAAGAAGAAGACCAGTAACAGAGTATCAAGAAAACGACACCGTAAGAGATAACACGTGCGGTCAATAACACGTGTGATCACTTACTCAAACGGTGCGTTTATCAAACTGAGAATTCATAACGCTGTAAGACGGTTAAATGGATTGAAAATCAATTATGGCACGTGTAGAGAGCAGTTATGACACGAGTCAGTTTGTTACATCTGGGCGGGAATTTCTGTTGAAGCTGTTAGAATCTTCTAGAGATTATTTATGTGTAAATCCTGTGTATATATAGATGAATGATGTATAATTCAGTCAGTTGAGCAATTATAGCTGTGGGAAAACATTTTCTGTGGTGAACGAAAAATTAATGCCAAATTGGTGGAAAAACTTTTTACACTTGTAAAAAGAGTAAAATGTTTTCCAAGAAAATCCTTGGCTTCTTTGAGACAATCTATGTATGTTCAGCAGAAACTCTATTGAAAGCAGAAATCATATTTAATTTTGATTTTATTTTACTTAGAAAATCTTGGAAAGGGTTATGCAGCTCTATTTGGTAAATGAGAGTAATTCTGTGATTGAATGGGACAGGACATAAGGTAGTTACAGAAAAGGAATTTCAGAGCTACTATCTGTAACCTTGTTCCGGCTGCTACAGTTTACTGATATGTAGTTGCTGCACTCTATTTGTTTCAGGCCGCAAGCATATCAATAATATTTAGTTCTGTTTTGCTTTCTGCTGTATGTTGTTGTGTACTGTTTTCTTAGGTGCTTTAGCAGCCTGTTTGATGCAGCTTGTGTGGTTTGTTCTTGGTTAATGAAGTTATTGCTCGTTCGTCTACAAAATCAAAATGAATTAATATACAAGAAGACCAAACAACTACTACAACAACAACAACAACAAAAAAGTGTGCTTCTTAACCAAATATTCACGCCATCATTGCCTCCTACACTATTAGCTGGATCGAATATGGCATTTACTAACTTAGATCTAGGTGCATTATGAGTTTGGTGCAAAGGGACTGAAGTGGACCAAATGGATTGATTAGACTGAAATGGACCAAAATATACTAAACTAGTCGCTAACCCGTGCTATGCACGGGAACCTACTTATTTGTGAGATAGATTAAAATAATTTTATATAAAATTTAATACTACACCATTGCGTGATTTGCTCTTGTACGACTTCAATTTGAGTTACAATTTGATGAAGAAGCCATTGCTTGAACGTGCAATGACTTATAAAAAATTTGTCAACAGTTTCAGTCACTGCAAAAAAATAACTCAAAAATTCAGATATTAAACTTCTGAAAGACCAAAAAATATTAAAGAATAAGATGATTCACTGCTTACAAATTATTGAAACTAAACAAAATATATATATATATATATATATATAACTAAACAATAGAGAAATATAAGAGAAAGATGGGTTACATTCGAAAGAATAATTTCAATTATTGCAAGCTTTTTTATCTTGTAATAAATGGCTAAAGAGAGTTTGGTGGTTCATGTACAAAAATCACTTTTTAAAAAATACATGAAAAACCATAAAATATATATATATATATATATATATATATATTTAACAAAGTAGAGGAAAAGAAAATAACATAAGAAGAGCTCATACCTCTACTCAGTTTATATATATATATATATATGTTGGTGTTTGCTTTGCTTTTATGGTGTTTATGATTAACCTCGCAAATTTGGAGATAAATTATCAATGCTTGAGTTTGAGTTTAATTAGTTGAACTTGCTAGAGAGATATAGTTTCACTCCTTGTTAAGTTTGGATTAAACAAAAATAATTTTGTTTTAAAAAAATGATAATGATGAGTTTGAGTTTAAGTTGGACTTGTTAGAAAGATAAAGTTTCATCCTTGTTAAGTTTTAATTAAACAAAAATAATTTTTATTTTTTAAAAAATGATGATTTTATTTAAATATTGTGCTGACGTGAAAAATTGTTAAAGTTTCAGAGGTTTCGGATATATATATATATATATATATATTAGACCGAATGGACTAAAGTAGTCTAATTACACCCTAATGTTACTAATCCTAGTAATTCTCCAATTGTTGGGCCTTCTGCTAAGTCCACCTTAATCCAAAATTCTATAAAGACTATAACTCTCCAAGTCTTTGAATGTATCGAACAATTACCAAAGATTTGGTGAAAACCCACAAAAATTGAATGAATGAATAATTTAGAGGATGTACTCAAATAACATGTAATTTAACTTTAAATAATATGGTCATAAATGAATTTTTGTTGGCCTTTCAGATTGATCATTGTCATTGAATTCATATTTTGAAAAATTTCACCGTTAGATTACATGTTTTATAGTTTTATATGTTCTTAATATACATACTAATTTTCATTTCAATTAGATGTTATATACCATTCAATCCATAAACTCAAATTTTATGCATTATTTTTTTATATATAATTATTTTATGATTATTTTAAATTACAAAGACTTGAATTTAAAAAATTGATTAATGACATGATTGTTAATCTTTAATTACTTTGAAATTTTACAAGCATGGAGACTATATGAAAATAGTGTAATTCAATGGTGAATTTTTCAAAATTTACATCTATTTAAAAAACAGCATGCGGTGTAATCCATATCTAAATATATATATATATATATATATTTATTTATTTATTTATTTGAAGAAAAAGAAACTAGTGATATTAAAGTTAAAACTGACCTAAAAACGTGATTGTCAAACGTTCAGTCTAGCATAATGAATAGAGAGACTCGGATAAGGATAGATATGTTGCTACACCTACGCATCCAGATTGCAACTTTGCAATCAGAGTAAAATAATTATTATACATACAGTCCAAAATTCCAAGACTTCAACTTTCCAAAGTCTTTGAAAGTTCCAAAAAATCTAGACAATGAACAAAGACTCGCAAAATGTTTTCAAGGTTAATTGAATCTTTTAGTAATTGAGAATAGTGGTCTTTTGTTTTGTTCCATTCAAATTGATGGCAGATATCTTTCATTCAAACACTGTGTTTTTCACCAAGTCTTTTGGTCTTTGCTCGGAACTTCCACAAGACTTGGGAAGTTATAGTCTTGTCTATTAACCAATGTGCGTTTTCAAGGTTGATGAATGATTGAGTCGAAAGCAACGAACAAGAAGCTGAAAAGAGAAATAAGAGAGTTTGGGAAGCGAAGAGAAAAGGAAACTAAGAAGCAAGAGACATTTAGATATAGAATAGAGAATCAATGAAAATTTATATACACGATTTAAAATTTACTAGTAAAAGACTTAACTTCCACACTTTTCACTTTATACACGTGCTTTAAAGTTTTTATTTTTTCAATAAACAATGAAAATTTTATTAGGAAAAGGTTAATGGATGCTCTAAGGAATTTTTTAGTACACTATTTTAGGAAAGTTTTTATGAGAAAAGAAAAAAAAACAATTAATTTTTTGACAATATTTTCTTTATCATCAAAAATTTTGTGAAATGGTTTACTATTGTTATTTGATGGAGTAAATTATATTATTTAAATATGTTGTATCTAAAAATATAAAAACTGGGATGTGGATGAGTTGTAAAATAACATAATAAAATAGATAAAGTAGATTTTCCAAGTGTAAAACGTGTATTTTTTCAGATACTCGAATGTGAATGCTATGAATCTTTTATAAATGTGCAAACTCACTCATGTCACTAATGACCACTTGATTGATATGGTCTTTAGCTGTACACATCATGGTCTTTAGCTCAAATTACAGGACTGTATCAATTTGTTCCAAAAATTCAGTATTAATATTCGGTCCAAAATGTTAAACAAAAGAACACAAACAAAACAAAACAATATTTGAGCTTTGTAAGGGAGAAGGACACTGCCGTCGAGAAGGTGTCAAGCCATCAATGAAGTCTTGCCAGATCCACCCAACATTAAGTTGTCAAGGCATGAGGAGCCTCAACTTTTCTCATATCTCTGTTCAACAAGACTGCTACTTGTTCTTTGTTTTTTGCGCAACAAACAATGCTTCACTGCCAGCATATTCTATGAAAATGTGAAACAATAAAAGACTTGGCTTCAAAACTTTTCACTTGATGTACACACTTTGATTTCTTTTTTCTTTTCTTTATGCCTTGGTTTGTAAATCACTTATTAAAAACATTGTTTTATTTCGTCTTGGCCATCAATAGTATTTTCATTTTAAGCCCTAGTATTTATTAAGCTCCTAAAGAATATATCATATAAGAATCACATTCTAAAAGAAATGGAGTGTACAAAGTCTACGACATACTGCACATCACTTGTGGGACACAAAGTTCCCCTAAAATTAGGTTATATAAGAATTACATTCTAAAATAAATGGCATCTACAAAATCCACAACATAGTGCATATCTCAAGTGCCAAGAATATGAGAAAATCCAAGTAATAATCTCAAAAACACATATTCAACACTAATCAAGATCTCCACTCCATTGAATAATGTGTTTATTTCCCTCATATAACGCACAATAAGCATAAGGGGATTATATTCCGAGTAAAAGATTCTCTATGATTCCAAACCAGTTCCTCTCCACCCAAACAATAAATCTACTGTCACTTAGACATTACCTAATGGATCCCAAGTATTTTTTTTGATGAATCCAAAGTTTTTTTTTTTTGTTAATACATAAATTCATTCAACTAGGAAAAGGAAGCAGATACATCAGTGTTAGGGCAGAGCCTGACATGATAAACGCCATACAAATCAGAGAGAAAAAGGTCTCACGGACAAGGGGGAGGGGAGTTATAATACAAAATATCAGAAGCTTGTTGGGATCCTAATCTGGTGAGGCCATCTGCACAGCGATTGGTTTCAAAGTAGCAGTGCGACACTTTAACTTGGGGAACTTGGGAAATTAGGAGCCTGTAGAGCATCCAACTCAATTTCTAAAGCGTTAATCTGCAAATTAATATACATGATAATTGATAAGACCATCCCTCAAAACCCAGAGTTTAGCTTGGTTGTGTTTCCTATTTGTCTAGAGAAAGCTTGGGTCCATGAACCCGAGTCATTGTGGAGGATCCCCCCTCCACTTGCCACACCTGGGTTACCCAAGGAAGATCCATCAATATTAAGTTTAAACCAACCCCTACATGGTCTCTCCCACTGTAAATATTTCTCAACTCGAAGCTTACTAGCTGCCATGTTCTGAGCACAGTAGGCAAACTCTACGGCTCTTTGCACAATTTCCTTATGGATATTCTGGTTAGGTGTGAAGTTTTTGAAAATCGCTCTATTCCTGTGTTGCCATAAGATCCACACTCCAAAGGCAAATAGAGTAGTCAAAGGAATTTGAAGATATCCAGTTCTTTTATCAAATTTGCAATTTTCTTCCAACTAGCTATGGACATCCAAAGAGAAGAATTCAGAGCTGAGATTCCCCATTCCAAGATTCTGCCAGCAATTTAAGGCAAATCCACAATCCCTGAGCAAGTGGAGGATGAGTCCAAAGTTTATTAAAAAGAGAGTAGAGAGAGTGGCACAAAGGATGTGAATATTCCGAAATCAAAGAATAAAAATCACAAAGAGAGGAAAACTAAAAAATCAACTTAGACATCTAATAGATGCAACTCTAAGCCTGCATCTAGTTGTACAAGGATCTCAATATTTGTTCTGTGATTACAAAGGTAGGATGTTCCACCACATCAATGTCCCTCATGTTTTGTTCATAACACAGAATCCACACGACAGAAAGAGGCATGGCTAACTACACCTTGGATATTATGTATTGCTAAAAGCATCCCTATCAACACTCTAATCGATGAAGCACTAATTTTTCATCAAAATTGTAGATTGGAGGCAAATCAAAGTTGCATGGGCGCATGGATTTCCGAAACCTCTAAGCTTTTAACCTTGCTCTTTTAGCAAAACAATGGTGGTGTCTTATGCATAACACCTGATCCTCCACTATAAAGTGTTCAAGGCAAAATACTTCCCTTCATGCTCATTCTTGGAAGCAAGACTAAGACATAACACATCCTTTAGGTGGATAAGCAATCTTGAAGCAAAAGAAGTTATACATTTGGGGACAAAGTGGAGAGTTGGAATGAGCTCCCAAAGAGTAAGTGTGGGTGGAAAAACTAATTGATAAAGAAAGGAAAAGACACCATTGAGTTCCAAAGTATTTTAAATTGGAAATTCCACAGGTATATTAATGGTAAGGAGTGCATATAACCTGGCCCTAGAGTATAAAAATTAGGAGCATGAGGGAGAGGTTTCCAATAGCAATGGCTCAAAGACGCAATGGAAGAAAGTTTGGCAAATGAAGCTGCCAAATAAAATCAGATTCTTTACATGGTGTGCCAACCCACCAATGAAACAGTAAACTATGCAACGTGGGCCATTTCACTCTGAAACTGCTAGAAGCCCTGGCAGGGCCGGCTCAAGGCCTAGGCAAGTTAGGCCTAGGCCTAGGCCTAAGGCCCCACCAAAAAACAATTTTTTTTTTTAGGAAAAAAGGCCCTACTTTTCATAGTTAAAGGCCCAAATTTTTATAAAATTATATATATATATTTTTTCTAAAGGTTGTATATTTTTTTTATTAGTGATGTTAAGGATACTACAAATTTTACTATTGGTTTACAAATTACCATGTTATTAATCACAAAAAAATTATATAAATATTCATTAGTTAAATTGATGAAGTTCGTAGTGAGAGACAATGCCACATTATATTTTGAACATTTTATAGTACTTTTAATTAGCGCATTTTTCTTTTTCATTTCTATTAAGACTCTCAAAGTATGAGACCAATAGAACCTTAACTCAATTGAAACCCTAAAACATTTCAAAAAGATGTTGCAAATGTGTTAAATCATCAGTTATAGATTAATCTCCCCTGATAGTTTGAGACTTTGATTTTTGTAAACTAATATCCTACAAAGCCACACACCAAATAATATCCATCTCTCTCTTAAAATCAAAATATAAAATTAAAAATTAGATTACAACTTTATTTAACTATGCACTGTCTTATATCCAAAATAAAGTATTTTTTTCAATCGCAATATATTTTTATTTCTTTTTATTAATATTTATAGCTCAACTATAATATTCAATTTTTTATATGAAATTAACATTAGTCTAGTTGGTATTATTTATGTATTTAATATATCAAATTAACCTTAATTTGATTGGTGTTAAATAATTTTGTTTAATTAATATTTACATATTAAAGGCCCCGCATAAATTTTTCGCTTTAGGCCCCAAATTATGTTGGGCCGCCCCTGGAAGCCCTAAGAAAATGGACATTACCAAGACAATTTGGGCAATGACGGAACAACAAGGAGAGGATGGTCAAAACTTATTTTTAACATTCTCATGGACACTATGGAATCATAAATATTAGATAAGTTGCAATGGGAGCTTTTGTAGCAAAGGTAGCACTTGACATTGCAAAAGACGTGGGGTTACAAGATAAAAATTTGGAGATGATTCCCTAGCAGTTGCGAAAGCTTTGAAGTCCAAGAAGAATAATGGTGAGGTATTTGATAAATGGTGCACATCATGCTCTTAAAAAGAAATTCAAAGGTGGAACATCACACATGATGAAAGAACGAAAAAACATGGAAGCAAACAGATTGGCACACCATACACACACAACATTTAGAAACTATGAAATTTTTGTTAGAAGAAATAGAAACAGTAAGCATGAATAAAAATCCTTTGTCCCACTCAAAGTGTTCGACTTTATACTCTATCAATTGCAATAGGCCATATGCCTTTTTTTTTTTTTTTTTTTCATTTTAAACTTTGGTTATTTATACATGTGTTTGTGTGACAAGCTCTAATTCATGAAGCATAAAGTGAAACACTGAAAATCGGACAGGAGATTTTTATTTGACAAAGCATATATGTTCAAATTTTCTTTAATTGGTAATTACACATGCACCAGATGGGTTTTGAATATTGCATAGATATACAAATGTGTATGGTTTAATAATTTTAATTATGTTTCAATACTACAAACAGTCCCCCATGGCTAAACCAAAAACTCATTGTTCAACCCTTGCTCAACAATAGCCAACATTACAGGCAGCCACCAACAAGTTTGGCCACAACCCTTCATAATAAACCATACATAATCATCAAAATGAGTTTTTTTTTTTAGAAAACCAAAATGAGCATACTTCACTTATGGAAAATCCAAGTGAACAAAACAGTTAATATAATAGTAGCCCAGCTTGTTCTCATCAACTAAAAAAATTTAAAATTTTTGATGTACTCTAAAATGGGTCTTTAGAATTCTTCTTAATCCAAATCTAAAGAATGCAGAATATAAGTGAGAAATGGCATACTTGAAAATTGTGAAGGAATGAAGAAGAATGCTTCTTAAGGCTTTAGCTGTGAAACTACGCTGCTTCTTCATGCATTTTCTCCTTTACTTTCATCAACTTCTTCTTTGAACATGGGGGTTATTCTTATTAGAATTAGTACCCTTAAATCCTATTGTATGATGCTATGTATGACATTATGAATGACTTAATGTATGACTTAATGTTGTAATTAATAAAGTTCTTTTATTATTATTTAAAATAATGGTAACATGAATATTCGGACATTATCACATAATCCATGAGATGTCTAGTATGTGATTTATATGAAAAGTCACAGAAAATATAATTTACAAGTTCTTTATAAACTCAAAATTTTAGTTCATAGTCGATGATGAAATTGGGCATTTCATCTGCGAAGACTATAACATGTCAACTAAGATGATTTGTCTTGATCATGGAAGTGGAGACTTTTAGTTGATATGTTGATATGTTTTAAGAGTTAAGACATATTAAACTGGACCGTTGTGAGATTTATTATTCTCCTAACGACTATCAAATGAATAATAAATCTCACGACTTCTATTTGCATGAACTCTTAATCCTAAGAGAATAATGGACTTAATCATGAAGTGTAGGTTACTTTGATATATCAGAAGTGAGATCTAAAGTAACAGTCAAAAGATACAAAATATTCTTTTGAGGTAAGTTTAATGGGTTTATTATTCAACATGTTAGGCCTAACTACTTTTGTAAATAGCTACTATATATTTATGAAATTGGATTTCATAAATATATGATGAATAACTTAAAGTATTAAATCGGGTACTCAAGAATTAAGATGTAGTAATCTACAAAGTGGCAGTCTACTTTAATGACTTTGTGTTACTACAAATATTTTATAAAAGGTTGCATGTACAATAAAGTCTTGGGATATAATTTATTAGTAAGGCCTAGAGTGCAATTATATTTATATAGTGGTATTAAATATAATTAATGGTAACTTTGGACTTGTCAAGAGTTGACATAAAAGCTCAAGGCTTATTGGAGCTAGTGTCTTATTTGTTCCCTTTTGGTTCCACTCTAAGCCACATACTAGAGCCAAATTGGAAAGGCCTAAAAGGTTAGTCAAATTAGATAATCAGTTATAAGGAGAGAAACATACAGAATTTTGTAATAAGAACAAGAACATAGAATTGTTTGTATGTGAGTGTTAGACACTCTCCAATTCTCTCTTGAACAAATTCATATAACTAATTGAGAAACCACACATCTTGGGTGTTAGTGGAATTGGAGTGAAGATTAAAAGTCTTCCTAAGTGCTCCTAAACTTGGTTTCGAAATTCACTACACCAAGGTACACTCTCTTGTTCTTATATTCTTTAATTATTTAATACATGTTACAATTGCGAATAAAGTAGATCCGTTAATTTTCCGCTGCATATGTTTTGTATGTGATACAAACATGTATTTTCCATCAATTCTATCTATTTCGTTTACTTGGAGGCTCTAATGAGGGATAGAAGATGAAGAAACCGCGAACTTGAGAGAAGAATATGGG
This sequence comes from Lithocarpus polystachyus, assembly GCA_033629205.1. NCBI lineage: Eukaryota > Viridiplantae > Streptophyta > Magnoliopsida > Fagales > Fagaceae > Lithocarpus > Lithocarpus polystachyus. The sequence continues at coordinate 87,058,067 of CM066165.1, read as the reverse complement.
AACCAAAAAAGAACAGGTCAAAATAATCGGTTCTAACCCGGTGGGTTGAACTAGTTGGAAATTAATTTATTATTACGAGAAAGATAAACCGAAGCTTTTTAATTTGTTTTTTTTAAATCCAATAAACTAAAACTTGAATCCCACTATCTATGAGATTTATGTATAACAAATATGATAATTCCCCCCTTTTTTTTTTACTAACTAACTTAAATATATATCTCAAGAAAAATAAAGTAAATATGAATTATCAATATTTGTGTCCTACCTCTTTTTTTTTTTTTTTTTATTACTAACTAACTTAAATATATATCTCAAGAACAATAAAGTAAATATGACTTATCAATATTTTTATCCAGCCCCTTATTTGTTATATAAATAAATTGAATTAATTTATTGTCCTTGAATATTGCTTTAAATTCGTTATTACTTTTGGTATGGGTTTCCTTGCTGTAAAAGGAAGATTTGTTTTTGGAGTGGAAGATAAGGATTATCCTTGACATAAAAGGAAAAATGATTTTTAGTTGAAAAAATAATTGGGTATCCTTTATCCATTAAATAATAAAAGAAAATCCTTATATACAGGTGTAAGGACACAAATCTGATATTGGGCCTTTTAACAAGATAGCTATAAGCCCAGACTACCTTTTAATATCCTAGCAATAAATTTATAAGAGAGTGGATTAAAGATCACTGTTTGAACGCATATGGGTTGAAAGCCCAAGTATGGTAATGATAAGGTATGTGTTGATAAGATGATTAGGTGTTACAATGTCCTGTTCGGAATTATCCGAGGAGAATAGTCGTACAAATAGAGCTTGGATCTCTTCTCTTTTTCTCTTTCTCTCTTTCTTCTTTCTCTGATTGTTTTCTGCTCCCTTTCTGTTGGCCTTCTTTTCTCTTTATATAGGCCCTCTCCCCTCTTGTCCCATCTCCCCCTCTCTTGAACCTTCCTGGGGCAGCTGTAAAGGAGGAAGTCACTGTTCAGGAGTCTTTTCTCATTAATGCGGCCATGATGTTAGCTGCAGGGCCATAAATGCGGTGGCAGCAGCCTTTCACTTAATATCTGATTTTCGCCAGCTGTCCTTACGGTCAATACAAATCGGGGGATACTTTGCAAGAGATAAGATTGAGGTTGAGACGCTCATTAGGGACACCCTTTCAACAATCCGAACAGGAAGTCTCCTCGGACAAGGCCTTCTCCTACGAGATTCACATTTCAGCATCGGATCAAGTTGGGCAAGTACTCCACGAAACGTTGTCCTCGGATGTATAGGTCTCCTCGGACGGACCCACGGCCCAGGATCTGACGTTGGGCCCTTTGCCCCTACAACAGGCATTGTTGAAAGAGTAATGGTACAGAGATAAATTATTTTATAACATTTTTACAAACTGTCGTTGTGGCCAACTTCTTGCTAGTTCTTATCTCAGCCCTAAGGGCGAAACTATGTATACAGATGGGGGGCCATCCCCCAAAATTTTGAAATTTCCTTTAATATATGTAAATAATTATTTTAATGTTTCAAAATTTAGCCTACAAAAATAAAAGCTCTCTCCCCCCCCCCCCCAAAATCTAAATTAGTCTAATGATGCTCTTAAAAAAAGAAATTGATCTTATAGTTATAGAGACATAACTTTATTATTCTCAATTTTATTTTTTATTGTAAAATATGCTCTTATATTTGTTAAATATTTGATAAAGTTTAGCACCAAACAAGTTATTAACTCATTAAAAAAATTGTCATTAAAACTACATATAAAATATCTCTTAATTATCACATAATGGGTTAGAGCAAGATAACTTCAAATATGTTTGGAGATTAACTTATTCCTCCAAGTTTTGAATTATTCATGTTTCTGTAAATTTCATTGGCTCAATTGAAAGATTTTTTACTTACTTTAGTGTAAAATTTGATCATTTGTATTGAAAATGAAAATTTAAAAGATTTCATTGTGAAAATGGTAAAAATGAATTTATTTTATGAAAGATTACCATTAAACATAATTTTGATAGAAAATATTAAGCCCTTTTTTTTTTTGTTGGGTGTGAGTATATATATAACTTATCAAATTAAAAAGTGTGTGTATATACGTGAGTGTATAATTAAAAAAGTGCGTGCGTGCGTGTGTGTGTGTATATGTGTGTGTGTGTGTGTGTGTGTGTGTGTGTGTGTGTGTGAGGTTGTCTTAATAAATATATTAGTATCGCAACTTAGCCACCCCCCCCCAAACAAAAATTTATGGCTTCGCCCCTGTTGGGTCCACCATTAACATCATTTTTTTCATTTACCAATAACCACATGTCACACTAATAGTTTGTAAATTTTTTTTTTAATAGTTTGTAAAAAAGTATGTATCTCTAGCATTTTCCTTGTTGAAAAGGGTTTGGTGGTTTTTGCCAACGGTTCCTCCCACATGGGAAGAGGAGAAAGTTCCTAGAAGAATATGAATTAGGTTTCTTCGAATAATAGTTCGTCAATTATTTGGGATTGAAAGATTACTTGTTGTTATGTATTGAGATTTTGTTGTTTTGTCGGCGTGAGAGAGTTATTGGGTGTACTAGGGCTTTAGGATTATGAGTTTGTGTTTGTGAGAGGTTTTGTTTATGTTGGTGAGGCTTTGTGAGTATTTTCGTGTGAGTTATGAGTATTAATTAATGTCGTTCTAATTCAAATCATTGATAGTGAATATTTTAATTAGTGTTGCTGGTGAATGTAGGTATCACAATAATTGAAATTAGAGATTTTGTTGTTGAACAATATGTGTGCTATTTGAAAATTATTTAATTATGAAAAAAAAATGTAATTAATATAAGATTTTTTTAGAGAAAGTAATCAATATAAGATTTAGTTATTATAAGAAAGAAGAATTGTAAATAATGTTATATACTCTTAAAATATAAGGTTGTTTAAAAAAAAAAAAACTATGTTTTATTATGATACATTCATATCATTCATAGCAGATATTTTGGTTGGTGTTCCTCGTGGATGTATGCATGAAATCGACCAACCACATTAAATATTGTTGTCTCTTGGGAATGTTTTATTTTTCTTGTTTAAGTGAATGCGCTTCCACTAACCCCAAATTACAGTAATCTATATCTATATCTAAATTTAAATCTATATGATAAGAAAGGTGCTATATTCACAACATTTTCACAATAAATCATAGGTGGTTAATTGTTATTTGTTCTAATTTGAACCTACTACTGAAATTACTTTTCTATCCCACCAATAACAACTTGCCACATAGAATTTGTTGTAAAAATATTATGAAAATATTGTGGACTTAACATTTCTCATATATAATAATATAAAAGCGAAATGTCCGGCTTTTCGTTTACTAATTCACGTAACTATACAAATATATCTTGTAATTACTTTTAAAAACACCAAAAACACGTGCCTTTTCATTTTGTGGATTGGCTTTGTTTGGTTTGATGAAAAAGGAAGGAAAAAAGAAGAAGAAAGGAATGTCTTGTCCTTTGTTTGGTTAGAAAAGAAAACAAAAAGGAAGAATGGGAGGGAAAAAGGATTTTGTAGATTCCATTATTTTTTCCCTTAAATTACCCTTATACCCTTAAAAGGTCTTGCCTATTTTTGTGAAATGACATTTATACCTCACATCTTTCCTTTCTATTTCTCTTCGTATCCAAACATACTTCCCCCACTCTTTTTTCTTTTCCTTACTTTTTTTTCTATTCTCTTCCTTTCCCTTCCATTCCACTGAACCAAACAGTTTGGCATCTCTAAATTTCTTTTACCTACTTACTTTTTTAAATACACATTCCAACAAACTCTCTATCATTTCTCTATCCCATTTAAATATTATTTTTTTATTCTTTCTTTAATTTTCACTTATTCTTTTTTTAATATTTCTTTATACATTCCCAACTATTATATTTTTCTAATTGCCAATAACTATATTTTTAAATCCCCAATGGTAACATTTTAAAATTTTTCAACAATCATACTTTCCAATGGTTTTTTTTTTTTAATGATCATATTTTTCATGCTTACATTACTTTTCATTTATCAAATCTATATTAGTCTTGAAATTTATCAAATCTATGTAATTTGGAATGGATTTATGCATTAAATTTTTTACAACTTATTTTTTAAAATTATTATTATTGTTATTGTTGTTGTTGTTGTTGTTGTTGTTGTTGTTATTTAATAATTAAATAACTTACAATTAATTAATTAATTATCTGTTTCTATTTTTTCTCAAAAAAAGAAACCTATTTAATGTTAAATACCATATCAACTCTTTTGGCCCACCATTGGTAATACTGTCACCAAAACGGTATTTGATTTTCTTAATTTTGGATTTGCCCCTCCTAAGTTCAATAATACTCATGTAGTTTTGATTCCAAAAAGTAATGATCCCAAAAATATTTCTGATTACCGCCCTATAAGTTTATGTCATGTGATTTTTAAACTTGCTTCTAAAGTGATTGCTAACAGGCTTAAGAAAATTCTGCCCTCTATTATTAGTGACACCTAAAGTGCATTTGTGCATGGAATGTTGATTACTGATAATATTCTGGTGGCGTTTGAGGCAATGCATCACATTAGTCAAAAGAAAGCAGGTAAAAAATGGATAATGGCTCTGAAGCTAGATATGAGTAAGGCATATGACCATGTGGAGTGGGTCTGCCTTGAAAAAATCATGGAGAGGCTTGGGTTTAATCTGAGTTGGAGGAGGTTGATCATGCGGTGTGTGACTATGGTCTCCTATTCTTTTAGAATTAATGGGAAGGTTTATGGATCAGTTTAGCCTACAAGAGGGATCCGTCAAGCGGATCCTTTATCACCCTACCTCTTCCTCATTGTGCCTAAAGGTTTCTCATCCTCGATCAAAAAATCAGTGGAGAATGGTACTTTCGAGGGGGTAGCTGTGTGTCGTGATGGTCCAAAACTCTCACATCTGTTCTTTGCAGATGATAGTCTCATTTTCTGTAAAGCTACCATTTTTGAATGTGAGTCTTTGCAACGAATTTTTCAGGTATATGAGAATATTTCTAGACAACAATTAAACCGTGCTAAAACTTCTTTATTTTTTAGCACAAACACATCCATGGAGGTTCAAGAGGAGATTTGGGAAAGGTTTGGAGCACAGGTGATTAAACAATATGAAAAGTACTTGGGTTTGCCATCATTAGTGGGATGAAATAAAAAAGCAAGTTTCAATGCTATTAAACATAAACTTTCCAAGAAGTTGGCAAGTTGGAAAGGAAAGCTGCTCTCAAAAGCTGGTAAGGAGGTCTTGATAAAAGCAGTGGCGCAAGCTATACCCACCTATACCATGAGTTATTTCAAGATTCTGGATTCTTTGTGTGATGAACTTACTAGTATGATTCGAAATTTTTGGTGTGGCCAAAGAGGGGAAGAAAAGAAGATGGAGTGTTTGAGTTGGGATAAACTTTGTGAACCCAAGGAGAGGGGTGGGATGGGGTTCAAACGTCTCCAACAATTTAACTTAGCTTTATTAGCTAAGCAAGGTTGGCAGCTTCAAACTTGTCAAAACCTCCTTCTCTACCGTGTTCTTAAAGCCAAGTACTTTCCCTCATGTGATTTCCTCAATGCTACCATTGGTAATAATCCCTCATACACTTGGCGTAGCATCTTTGCACCAAAGGCCATTGTAGAGAAGGGTATTCAATGGAGAGTTGGGAATGGTTCAGATATTCGGGCTTGGGGAGATAAATGGCTTCCAAGGGCTTCCAGCTATGAAGTTATTTCTCCTCGGCTTTTTTTCCACTTGGACACTAAGGTTAGTGAGATTATTTGCCAAGAAAGCTATTGTTGGAAGCAAGATATCATTAGACAGATTTTCCTACGTATGGATGTGGAGGCAATTTTGAGTATTCCCATAAGTTCCAAACTACCTGGGGATCGTTTGATTTGGGCTGGTACTAACAATGGCGGCTTCTTTGTTCAAAGTGCGTACAAGGTGGCGATGCTCCTTTACCAGTCAAGAGATGTAGCTACAGCCTCATCTAATAGCCAATAACGGTCTTTTTGGAATAGATTATGGCACTTACCGGTCCCTCACAAGGTTCGCCATTTTTCTTGGCGAGCTTGTCATTAGATACTTCCCACTAAGGAGAACTTATAGATACGTCGAATACTATTGGATAGCAGTTGTGAAGAATGTGGTTCAGCCCCAAAGACTTCAGGTCACTTGTTCTGGTCTTGCTCAAGAGCTCAACAAATTGGGGGTTGCACTAAGCTACCAAGCTCTCTTTGATCGGGTCAGTTTCATTCCTTCTATGATTTGCTCTGGTTTTTGTTAATGATAAAGTCATTTAATGAAGAGAAGATTGCTTTGGTGGTGACTGTCACTTGGGTGTTATGGAGTAATCGAAACAAAATTAGGCATGGGGGAGTAAGGAAAAGCCCGAAAGCTGTAGTACAATGGGTTACTCAATACCTTATGGAGTATACAGTTGCGACGAAAATGGTTGCACCTGTAAAACAGGATGTAATTGTCACGTGGAATCCTCCTCCACCTTCCATGGTAAAAATTAATGTGGACGGTGCCATTTCAAAGCGTCAAAATCTCATCGATGTGGGGTTTGTTATCCGAGATGAAAATGCTCGAATGGTAGTGGCCATGAGCAGAAGCATTCCAGCGCCCTTGGGTCCCTTAGAAGTGGAGGCAAAAGCTTTCAAAGCTGATCTTCATTTGGCTAGGGACATGGGTTATCAAGATGTAATCTTGGAAGGTGATTCACTGATTCTTTTCCACTCCCTCTGTGGTCTTTCTTCGCCTCCCTCAACAATTAATTCATTGGTTGTAGGGATGCAACTCATATGCTCAGACTTTCACTTGTTTTATGTCTCACATGTCAGGAGGTAAGGGAACAAACCTGCCCATATTTTAGCTAAGTATGCTTTAAGAATAAGGGAATCTGTTGTATGGATTGAGGAGACTCCTTGTTGTATTGAACAAGCTCTCATCCACGATTTTGTACTTGTTTCTGGTATTTGAATAATACTTGGAAGATTTCTTATAAAAAAAAAAAAGCTCCAAAATTTTAAAGACCACACATTTTCACACCTAATTGATTACTCAATTTCAATAGTTCTTTTTATAAAAAAAAAAAAAAAATTTGAGACACTTTATTCTATTTACTTCACAGTTACACATTTATCACATCAAAGAAAATAGAAAAGAGAGAGGGAGAAAGAACGCAGCATAGAGAGAGAGGGAGAAAGAATGCAGCACAGAGAGAGAGGGAGAAGACCGATGGAGATCAAGTGTCGCCGGAAGGACAAAGCCGACGGAGATCAACGTTCACCAAGTAGAGCGCCTCGTCCACCTCCTTACCGCGAGACTGGGTCAGATCGGCTTAACTTTTTCTTTTTCTTATTTTCTTGTTTTGATTCAACTTTGCTGTTATAATAAGAAATTGATTTTGTTTTGTGTTTTGATTATGTGAGACGTTTGAGTTTATGAGGGAGAAAGAATTGTTTTTTATTGAGTTGTTTGATTTTTTAAAGGTGAAAAATTCATTTGGAGTTGCTACAGTGCTCTCCAAGTGAAGAGAGCTACTGTAGCAACTCCAAAAAAAAAAAAAAAAAAAAAAAAATTGGAAAAATCTAAGGGCCTATACCACCGTTAGACCAATTTTCCTTCGAAAACATTACCGGTAATTTTTTAATTTTTTTTTATAAATTTTCCTGTTAAATGTGATTTAGGGTTATGTTTGGGAGTGTTTTTCTTTTGAACGATCAGCATAGTCTGATGGGTTTGGAGCCTGTGGTGGGTTTTGTCAATTTCAATCAAAACTCCTGTCTCCTAACTGTATCCTATGATTGGTTTTTGGATTTTTTTTTTAAATAGCTATAAAAGCCAAACAAATTTGTTAGTTAGCAACGTTTACAACTTATTTAGGAAACTAGCAACTCGAATCTTTTAGACTCCACTTTCTGTAGCAAATCGAGTGTAAGATACTCGATTTCTGTGTGCTGGCAAAGTTGAGGTGGGCTAAAAGATCTACGTGAAACTCAAGTTTTTAAGACTCGATTTCCTGTTCACCATCTTCTTCTTTCGTTCATCTTTTTTTTTTCATCTGCCATCCCACTCCCTTCTTCCAAGCCCCAAAAATCAAAATCACAATCATTTCCTTCAATTTCCTTTACCCATTAGAAACAATAGAATTAATGAATATTAAGGGAAAAATAAATAAAAACAAAACTTGGAGATCAAAGCCTACAACAACCCCACCAGTTTTAAGAGGAACCAAACTCTGGCAAGCTGCCTACAAAAACAAAATTATAGGCAGAACAGAACACCATGAAAACTGAAAAAGCCATAAAAACAAAGACACCCTTTAAAACCCATCAAAAAAATTTAGTTTTTGAAATGGAAAAACCTGAAGCCAAGCACCAGGGGCGCAACTGAGGTCGAGAACTGAGAAACCGGGTATTATCAGCTTGTACTGCTTTTGCATCTGCAAAAGTTGTTCTTTCCCATACACAGAGAAAGATATCAGATGGGTGTGTGAGTGTGTGGATTAGTAACAGAAAATTTTAAAAGAGAGAGAGAGGTAGTGGGACAGCAGATGGAGGGGAATAAAAAAAGAAAAAAGAAAATGAGAGAAAAAGAACAAAGGAAGAAGATAGTGAACAAGAATTCAAGTCTTAAAAACTTGAGTTCCACGTGGATCTTATAATCCACCTTGAGTAAATAATAAATGTTGATTTGATAGGTAAAAATGCTTTTCTTTAACACTTATATCAAGTTATAAATGAGTTTGATTATTAAGCTAAGAAGATTCTTTGATTTGTAATGTTGGGATGGTCTCGTTAAGGCTCGAATCGACTTTATTTGAGTGTCCCGTGGAGATGTGATCGGCAATGGCATGTCTTTTTTGTTGATCATTTGAGATAAGATAGGGAAGTTGGAACATAGATATGGTTTCAATTCCAGCACCTTTCAGGCCAGGTACTAACCAAAGGATTTTTTCCAGGCCCATTGGGCTTGGGCTCTATAAGAGTCCCCTTCTGAGTCCGCATCGGGTTATCCCCATTATAGAGAAGTTTAAGAAAACCCATTTGCATCCAGATTCAAATGCATTACAAACGCACTACAAAAATAACAGTGACTCTGACTAGGGTTGCTCTTCTCTCTGAATTTTTACTGCAATGAAGCTCGCAGGACTGAAATCCGTCGAGAACTCCCAGGAGGAGTCGGTATAGGCGGCCACGTGGGTCCCAGCCACGGAGACCCGACCCGCTTTGTTGATGACCGGGTCACTGGACGAGACCGTTAAGCTATGGGGCTCAGACGAGCTGGTCCTGGAGGGAACCAACACCGGGCACAGCCTGGGAGTGGCCAGCGTGGCGGCTCACCCGTCGGGACTCATCAGCGCGTCGGCCTCACTCGACAGCTTCGTGCGTGTCTTCGACGTCGATACCAACGCCACCGTCGCCACTCTGGTTATTTTACCATTTTAACCTTTCGTTTTTTTTTTTAATTTTTTAATTTTTTAAAAATTTATTTTTAATGTTAAGATAGTTTTAAATTTGTGGTTGAAATTTGGTTTTTATTTATTTATTTATTTTTATCTTAGGTCTCATACTATTGTTCTCATTGTTCAATCAAAATGCAGAATTTCAGTTTCAGGGTCATCAAAGTTGTTGGCCTATATTCTGTACTCATGGGTCTATCTGTTGGGAACTTAATTGCTAGATGGGATGAAATGGTAAGTGCTTTTTCTGAATCATGGGTTGCTTTGAATTAACTTATTCTATAGGTGTTCTTTTGGTGTTGCATGACATATGTTTGATGAAATTCCTATTAAATTTGAGGTGAGATCTTTTCACTCAACCTTTTTTTCCCCCTTACGTTGTGATGAATCTGAGTAGCTATACTATGGTTGTAAAAAATTAATTTTTTAATGGAAATTATTAATTTGGTTATAACAGAAAATTTCCTGATAATATTTATTTAAATCTAAAATTACATGTTCTTTTGGTGTTGCATGATATATGTTCGATAAAATTCCTTTTAAATTTGATATATGATCATAAATCTTATACTGTGGCTGTTTAAAATCAAAATTTTATGGAAATGAATAATTTGGTTATAAATATGGAGATTAACCCAAATACTCAAAAGAAAACCAATTCTAAATAGAATAGAAGAAGAAGACTAAGCCAAAACTACTCTACTCTTCTCTATTCCCCCCTCCTTACCCCTCTATCCAAACTTAAGAAAGAAAATCTCAACCACAAATGAAAAACTACCTTAACTTAATAAAATAAAATAAAAGAGAAAGAGAGAGAGAGAGAGAGTGAGAGTGAGAGAGAAACAACGGTAATTTATGAGTTATTCTGGTTATATTCTTGCAAAAAAATACGGTTAGGAGATGTAGTCTTCAATATGAACGAACTGATTGACATATTCTTGATGACTTAATTAGTATATAATTTCATAATTTTTTTTTTTGATAAGTAATAAGAATATATTAAAAGAAGAGGGGAGTCACCTGAGTATACAGGAAGTATACGTCAAGGACAAAAACAAATCACGTGCATAAAGTACAAAAGTACATGAAACCATGGACTGAATAAAAAAAAAAAAAAAAAAAAGCCATACACTGTAACCCAATCCAGAAGAGTCTTAAGGAAGAAGACTTTAAGATCTGAAACTGATCTCTCTAATTCCTCAAAATGCCGGTTATTCCTCTCCCTTCAAATGCACCACATCAAACAATGGGGCATAGCCATCCAAATAGCAGAATTCTGATGCCTCCCAAACTTACCTTGCCAACAAGCCAACATCTTCACCACTGTTTTCGACATAACCCAATGAATGCCAAACAAAGTAAACACCATTGACCATAAGTCAACAGCAATAGAGCAATGGATGAGGAGGTGATCAACTGATTCCCCATTTCTTTTACACATACAACACCAATCCAAAATCGAAATCTGCCGTTTCCTAAGATTATCAATAGTCAAAATATTCCCCAAAGTTGCAGTCCACAAAAAAAAACAACTCTAGTGGGGACCTTAGGCTTCCAAGGGAAGGATAGATCAAAACTTTTTGTCAACACCTGGTAATAAGATCGAACATCAAAACCTTTTCCCGTATCAGGTTTCAAACACATCTTATCATCCCCAACTCCTTTCAAAGAAGCTCCATAAATTCTAGACATTAAACTGTAGAATGAATCCAAATCCCAATCTTCTCTATATCTTCTAAAAGTTAAATCCCAAAAAGAACACCATTTGGGAACTTCATCAACTCAGCCACCGAGGCCTCCTTATTTCGACTTAAAGAAAAAAGTCTTGGGTAGAGCGCACACAAAGAAGTGTCCCCATACCAAAAATAAATTTAACAATAAACCCGGCCCCAACCTCAAATTGGATGTGACAAACAAAAGAAGGCCAACCACAACTAATAGACTTCCACAAACTAACACCATGAGGGCTAATAACGAGAAGAGAGCACCAACCTCCCCCATTAACAACCATATTTTGCCCCTATCACTCTCCTCCACAAGGCCTGTCGCTCATTCCCAAATTTCCATAACCACTTCCCAAACAAGGCTTTATTAAAACTTCTCAGGATTCTAATAGCTAAACCTCCAGAATGAAGAGGAGTGCAAACCGTGGCCCATTTCACTAGGTGAGTTTTTTTACCATACCCCATACCACTCCAGAGAAAATTCCGTTGAAGTTGCTCAATACGGTTTGCATCCGCCACTGGGATAGGAAGAAGAGAGAGAAAATAAGTTGGAAGATTGGACAAAGTACTCTTAATAAGAGTAACTTTACCTCCTTTAGAGAGATATAGTCATTTCTAACTTGCTAACCTCCTCTCCACCTTCTCAATAATTGGATTCCAAATAGATCTATCTCTGACATTAGCACCCAATGGAAGACCTAGATACTTCATTGGAAAGGAGCCTTGCTTGCACCCTAGCACATCCACCAAATCTACTATATTTGGAACCACACCCATAGGGACCAATTCAGACTTATCCATATTAATTTTCAGCCTAGAAACTACTTCAAACCAAAACAGCACCAATTGGAGAAATAGAATCTGACCAAGATCAGCATCACATAAGACCAAGGTATCATCAGCGAATAGAAGATGGGTCACCTGCAAAGAGTTACTTGTAGGACCCACCCTAAAACCAAACATGAGCCCATCCCTCACTGCCTTATCCAACATTTTACTGAAAGCATTCATAACAATGACAAACAATAAAAGGGACAATGGATCACCTTGTCTTATACCTCTAGAGCTTTCAAAGAAACAACACGGAGTTCCATTAATGAGAATGGATAATTTAACAGTAGAGATGCAAAAGAAAACCCATCTTCTCCATTTTTCATGAAAACCACAATGGTCCAACATATAAATTAGAAAGTCCCAATTCACATGATCATAAGCCTTCTCTAAAGCTCTTGTATTGTTTCTCATTTTCTGTCATCAAGAACTTGTCAAAGATCTTTTTGTGAAATTATGGGTGGTGTTCGTAGCTTTTTTATTGAATCTAAACTTTTTCAACTGGTGGTAGAGGAAGGGGGACGGTATTTTTCTTTAAGGATTTATGAGCGGTGTAGGTACTTCATGAAGTCGGTCTTCATGGGCAAGAATGCGGCACTATGGTTGATGAAGAGTATAGAACAGACTGTTGTTGGGGTCAGCTCAAAGTATATCTATACGTTCAGGGAAGGTGATTTAGCCTACACCCTCCAACAGAGCTCCAATTCTTTTGTCTTATTCCTACTGCTGACTGAATTTAAAGTTGGCGGGTCTAGGAGGTCCATTATTATACCAGTAGGCAGAGCAAAGAATGGATGGAGGGTTTTTGGGTTGGAGTTAAGGAAGATGCTGGAACCTGAAAACTATGTGAATGGTGGGACTGGGCAACTGAAATTTGTGGCTCAGCTTCATAAGGATAGATCAGGGATTCAACCTTTTAAATCTTTTGCAGACACGGTGCGGGGGTATCAGGAGCAGGCAAGGGGCAGAACTCAGCCTTCTAGGTTAAGTGCCCATGAAAAAGGGAAATGGCTGTTAGGAGATAATAAGGGGGAGAAGCTAAACCTGTTGAGCAAAACGGTGGTGAGCCTGCTAGCTCCGGCAACTCTAGGAGGTACAAAAGTGGGTTCTCGGTGCAGTACTGAGGACCTTCATTCTGGAAAGATATATCGGGAAGGAAATAATAGAAGATCTCTGTTGATTTTCAAATCAAATTGGACTGATAATGTTTATGGCAAAAAACGTGAACTGAGGAAGTCAGACTGGTCAGGAAAAAGCTTGTTTGTAGAAGTGAATGGGGAAGGAAAAAGGAGTGTGGCATTGAGAAAAGGTGGTCTGAAGAGTTCTATTTGGGCTTCTAAGGGTCAGAGGGATTACGTGGAGGGTTCTTCTAGTGTTTCATGGGTTCCCAAACATGTGGTGGGCTTAGACCAAGTGGGCCTTTCTTTGATCCCCTTTTCAGAGCCCACTGACCCATCTGGGATGGAATTGGGTGTAAGCCCATCAGTGGGTGCTCTAAGACTTTCTAATAAGGAACAAATTAGGATGGTGGGTTTTGAGAATGTATACTCAGTGCCCACAGGCCCAATGAGGACAGAAGTGGTTGAGAGTTCCTCACTGGCTGACCCGAGAACACCAAGACCAGAAGCCCACGCGTCGGTGATGGTGGCAGTCTCCAATGCTTCCCATGAAGCTCCGGTGAGTCAGAATAAGGAGTTGGGTCTTCAAGGTGAGCCATCGAGGGTTGTCGATGTCCCAGTTGCTAGTGCTTTTCACGCAGGGAAGTCATCGGAGCCAGAGACTCAGGCCGATGCAGTTCAAACCCAAATATCGGCGCCGGCGACGTGCTCTGATGGCTATATCTCCGATGGGTTTTGCTCAGGGGACATCCCGAAGCTGCTGGACGAACCCAAGGCAGACCTTACCCACTCCTTGAATCCCGATGGTGATCACACGAAGTCACCAATGGAGGTAGCGTGTCCTGTTCTTAGTGGGTCTCGCACCTGTGAGCCTTTAAACACATTGGGTAGGGCCAAATCATGTGGACTTTTGCCGTTCAATTTTGGATTGAGTCTGTCGAGAGCTGGGAGTGTGGGGTTTGGTGCACAAGATGGAGAAAAAGGAGAAACAGGTGATTGGGTTGATTGTGTCCAAGGGCTAGATGCCTCCCATCACACTAGGCAGTTATCGTTGTTGGCAAATCAAAGTTATTCTGAGTTGGGTGTATCGATTGAGATTGAAGCAGTTAATGCAAATATGGATTTGGGTGATGTGGGTAGCCTCTCCCCTCTGATGTCTATCAATCCTATGGGGTTGGTTGTGTCGACAGAGTTGCATAATACTACAGAGGTGGGGTCTGCTAGTCTGCTGAATATTTCTAATTGGGTGAAACATAGAATCCCTGGTTTTAGTAAAATGATGGGGCTTTCTTTGGGTCGACATGAGGGAATGTGCATTATGCTTTTACAAAGGCTTGAGAGGGAGATGGAGGCTGCCAATCTATTACACAGAAAAGATGCAACTCATCGGAAAGCTGTGTCCAAGGACAAAGGGAAGAGGAAGTTGAGGAATTTGATTTACTCGGTTAATTATGACGGTAGATAGTCTTCTTTGACTGCAATATTGAGGTTGGAGTAGGGAGTTAACAGTTTTTATGAAGTTGAAAATGGTGTCATGGAATGTTCGAGGACTGAATGATTCACAGAAACGTTTCGTGATCAGAAATTTACTTCGAGAGTGGAATTGTGATGTAGTTTGCCTTCAAGAAACTAAGCTTGCTGGTATGGATAGACAGTTGGTTTGCAGCCTGTGGTCTTGTCCTTATGTTGACTGGGTGGCTTTGGATGCGGATCAGACAGCTGGTGGGATTTTGATGATGTGGGATAGGAGGGCTTTAGAAAAGTTGGAGGTAATGGTGGGTTACTTTTCTATTTCGGTTCAGTGGCAGGGGGTGGGGGATGTTTTCATTTGGGCTTGTTCTGGGGTTTATGGTCCAAATGATAATACTTTAAGGGGGCAGATGTGGGATGAGCTGATTGGGATTCAGCAACTTTGGGATGTTCCATGGTGTTATATTGGGGACTTCAATGTTGTTCGTTTCCCAAATGAACGGTTGGGGGGATCGCGTCTTACTCCGGCTATGGAGAAGTTTTCTGAGTTCATTGAGGAGCTTAATTTGATAGATTTGCCGTTGGAAGGAGGAAGTTATACGTGGTCTAGTGGTTCGGATCAGCCTTCGATGTCTAGGATAGATAGGGCTCTGGTTTCTTACGATTGGGAGGACCACTATCTGGATGTGATTTAGCGGGTCTTACAGCGTCCTCTTTCAGACCATTTTCCAATTTTAGTAGAGGCAGGGAGGATATCGAGGGGAAAGAGTCCTTTTAGGTTTGAGAACATGTGGTTAAAGATAGAGGGGTTCACAGATAGGGTTCATTCGTGGTGGAATCAATACTCTTTCTCAGGTACCCCCAGTTTTGTGCTTGCTAAGAAGTTGAAGGCTCTAAAAGGAGACATTATTCAGTGGAACCGTAGTGAGTTCGGAGATGTAGGTCGTCATAAGAAAGAGTTGTTGGCGGCCTTGAAATTATTGGATGATAAGCAGGGGGATTTTGGCCTTTCTGAAGTGGAGATAGATGAGAGGGCTGTGATGAGACTTCAAATTCAGAACCTTCTTTCTTTGGAAGAAGTTTCGTGGAGACAAAAATCGAGGATGATTTGCATCAAGGAAGGAGACAATAATACCAAATTCTTCCATAAGGTGGCTAACTCCCGACGAAGGTATAATCATATTAGTATGCTGGAGGTGGATGGGGCTATTTATGAGGATGAATCAGAGATGGTGGTCCAAATAGTACAGTTTTATAAAAATTTATACAAGGAGATAGAAGAGTGGAGGCCTTTTGTGGAAGGTTTGGAGTTTGATCAGATTGAAGGGCTGGAGAGGGATTGGCTTGAAAGGAGGTTTGAAAAGGAAGAGATTCTTCGTGTTGTTAAAGATTTCGAAGGAGATAAAGCTCCAGGTCCTGATGGTTTTTCTATGGCCTTCTTTCACCATTGTTGGGGAGTTGTGGAAAGAGATGTTTTAGCTGTGTTTGAAGAGTTTTATCAACACAGCAAGTTTGAAAAATCTCTTAATGCAACTTTCATAGCCCTAATCCCTAAGAAGAATGGTGCTTCCAATATCCGAGATTTTAGACCTATTAGTTTGGTGGGGAGTGTATACAAGATATTGGCTAAGGTTTTGGCGAATCGCTTGAAAGAGCTTTTGGATCAGTTGATATCTGAGTCTCAGAATAGCTTTATGGGTGGTAGACAGATACTTGATTCAGTCCTTATTACTAATGAGTGTGTGGATAGTAGGGTGCAGAGTAAGATTCCAGGGGTTATTTGTAAGTTGGACATTGAGAAAGCTTATGATCATGTGAATTGGGAGGCTCTTCTAGATTTGTTAAAGAGAATGGGATTCGGGGTGAGGTGGTGTAGGTGGATCCATTCATGCATATTCACTGTCCAGTTCTCTGTTTTGATCAATGGGTCCTCAGCTGATTTTTTTGGGAGTTCGAGGGGATTGAGACAAGGGGACCCTCTATCTCCAATGTTGTTTCTGGTTATGATGGAGGTTTTAGTAAGATGATGAAAAGAGTTGAAGCTGCTGGTCTGCTTCGAGGTTTCAGGGCAGATGGCCGAATGGCCAAGGGGTTTGTGTTTCGCATCTTTTGTTTGCGGATGATACAATTTTATTTTGTGATGCAGATGAGGAGCAGATTTTACATGTTCGGCTGCTCCTTTGTTTCCAGGCTGTGTCAGGATTAAAGGTTAATACTTTGAAGAGTGAGATGGTTCCCATTGGGGAGGTTCCTAATATCCATGTCTTGGCAGAAATCTTGGGTTGCCGGATTGGGTCTTTGCCTATGACCTATCTTGGTATGCCTCTAGGGGTGTCTCACAAGTCCCCTACAATTTGGAATCCTATATTGGAGAAAATTGAGTGTAAGTTGGCTGGTTGAAAAAGGTTGTATTTGTCAAAAGGTGGAAGATTAACATTGCTTAAGAGTACACTATCTAGTCTTCCGACTTACTTTTTATCGCTTTTTACAATTCCTACGCATGTTGCCAACAAAATTGAGAGGTTGCAAAGGGATTTCTTATGGGGGGACTCTAAGACACATCTGGTGGGCTGGGATAAGGTGTGTGCACCTTTGGAATATGGGGGGTTAGGAGTAAGGAAATTAACTATGTTTAATAAAGCCTTATTAGGAAAATGGTTATGGCGGTTTGGGGTTGAGGAGACAAGGCTTTGGAGAACGGTAGTAGCTCTAAAGTTTGGGGAAGAATGGGGGGGTTGGACTTCCAAGCTAGATAGAGGGGTACATGGGTGTGGTGTGTGGAGAAGCATCCGTTTGGGATGGGAAGTTTTTAGTAAAAATATTCGGTTTGAGGTAGGGGTGGGGGATAGAGTGAAGCTTTGGACAGATCAATGGTGTGGGGATTCTTCTCTTCAACTGACCTTTCCGGTTGTGTATAAGATTGCCTCCAATAAAGGGGCATCAGTGGCCTCTTCTCTAGAACGGTTGGGGTTAGAGGAACGGAGAAGCTGGGATGTTCGTTTCATTCAGAGACCAAATGATTGGGAAATGGGTGATGTGGATGCATTTCTTCGTACCATGGGCTTTAATTTACCTCCATTTGAGAATGGAGATCGCGTGCGATGGAAGTTGACGAAGAATGGGGAGTTTGATGTCCGATCGTTTTATAATAAGTTAAGAGGTCTTATGCCCATTTTATTTTCTTGGAAAAGTGTATGGAAGGTTAAGGCCCCTCATCGTGTTTCTTTCTTTGTGTGGACTGCTGTATGGAATAAAATCCTTACAGGTGACAACTTGAGGGGTAGAGGGGGGGACTTCGTTGATTGGTGCATTATGTGCCGTTGTAATGGGGAAACGGTTGATCATTTGCTACTGCACTGTGGTAAGGCTTCCCGGTTGTGGAGTTTGGTGTTTAGTTCTTTTGGGATTTCTTGGGTTTTGCGAAGATCAGTTGCGGATACTCTCTTTGGTTGGTGGAATTGGCTTGGGAAGCTTTCGTCTAGCATTTGGAATTTAGCTCCGCTTTGCTTAATGTGGTGTTTGCGGAGGGAGCGAAATTGGAGGACTTTTGAGGGCTTGGAAAGTTCTGATGATCAGTTATTGGCTTCTTTCAGTGGTTACCTTTTTGATTGGTCTAGGGCTTGGGGACTCACCTCTAGTGATTCTCTTCCTATGTTCCTTAGCTCCCTTCTTTGTATTTAGTATCTTTTCTTTTTGGTTTTTTTCTTCTTTCCTTGTACTTGTTTCTGCCTTATGTTTTTTCTGCATAAGGTAGTTTTCTTGAATGAATTTCTTTATTACTTATCAAAAAAAAAAAAGCCTTCTCTACATCCCACTTACACAACACCCCAAGAACTCCTGATTTCAGCCTACTATCCAAGCATTCATTGGCAATAAGAACAAAATCTAAAATTTGTCTTCTTTTGACAAAAGCATTTTGAGATTCATGAACAATATCCCCAAGCACCATTTTCAACCTGTTATCTAAAACTTTTGCAATAATTTTGCACACCCCTCCAATTAGACTAATAGGCCGAAAATCTCTTACCTCCACAAAATCAGATTTTTTAGGAATTAAAGAGATGAAAGTAGCATTCAAGCTTTTCTCAAATTGAGCATTATCAAAAAAATACTAAAAGACCTCCATCAGATCAGTTTTGATAATGGCCCAACAAGAATGAAAAAAACGCCATAGGGAATCCATCAAGACCAGGAGCTTTATCACCATCAAAATCCATGACCACTCCAAAAATCTCAGCTTCCTCGAAGGGTCTTTCCAACCAGTAAGCCTTATCCTTAGAAATCTCCAAAAAATTCAGCACATACGGATGAGGACGAATGTGCTTATCTTCCGAGTAAAGACTTTTATAGAACCGAACAATACCCTCTTCAATAACTACCTGATCTGATGTCAACACTCCACTAATATTTAAACTGCCAATCCTATTACTCCTATTAGAATTAGCCATCTGGTGAAAGAATTTCATATTGCTGTCCCCCTCCCTTAACCATAGCACCCTCAATTTTTGTCTCCAACTAATCTCCTCCAACAAAGCAATCCTCTCAATCTCGAAGCGAATTCTCTCTTTATCGCGCTTCTCATCATCAGAAAGAGACACCCTCTCCTCTTTAGAATCCAGGGCATTCAGATCATTCCATAGATTAATTCTCTTAACAGTGACATTGCCAAACTCGAACTCATTCCACTTTTTTAAATCTCCCTTTAAACCTTTCAATTTCATGGCAAACTTGTAACTTGGAGTTCCAAAACAATGATATGAGTCCCACCAATTTTTCACCTTCTCCACAAAATCATCCACTTGGAGCCACATGTTCTCAAAATGACAAGGCCTACGACCCTTACGAATATCCCCGCCGTCCAAAGAAATGGGGAAGTGGTCTATTAGAACTCTACCCAACCTATTTTCATGAATATTTGGATAATGTTCCTCCCATTCTGAAGAAAAGAGGAAGCGATCTATCCCGGAGCCAACCCAAGAGTTTGACCTAGTGAAACTACCACCCTCCAAAGGGATATCCATTAACCCATTAAGAGAGATTAAATCAGAAAAATCATACATACCCTGAGTGAAGTTCTCGGCCCCCAAGTGTTTGGAAGGAAATCGAATTGCATTGAAATCGCCACCCACACACCAGGTAAATTCCACCAACAATATAGACCCGTTTACTCCTCCCACATCAGCCTCTTCTCCCTATCAACATTAGGACCATACACTAGTGAAAGCCCATTCAAAATTATCTCCCACATTCTTAAATCTACAAGACACCGAAAAATCACCCATAGCTTCTTCCAACTTCTCCACCACCCTCCTATCCCACATGGCCAAAATCCCACCTGATGCGCCTATTGAGCTCAAGTATACCCAATCAACATGATGACAACCCCAAATACTTTTAATAAATCCCCTAGTGATAAGCTCCATCTTAGTCTCCTGCAAGCAAATGACATCAGCTCTCCAAATTCTAATAAGGTTCCTAATTTGGAGTCTTTTATCCTCTCATCCAGCCCCTTCACATTCCAAGAGAATATCTTCAAATTCATTAGGACACAATCAGGGCCCTTTCCCTATTGGAACCTCTTGCTTTACCAAAAGCAGAATCATAATTAACAGAGCTCACCAATCTCCTCAACTCCCTTAAACCCTTACCTCCACCCTTTGTCTTTTTACTCGAAGCATTTGCAGCAGCCCTTTGTCTAATTTTCTCCTCAACAGCCGAGAGGAAATTAGATGCAAGTTCTTCCAAACCTTCAACTGGAGTCTCCAAAAAAGAGCCAAACTCCTGAAACTTTTTCTGAAACCATGGTGACAGACTAGAATGAGTTCTAGACTGACCATCTTCCAACCAGCCAGATACAATATCGACTTCTTGGGTCTCAATAGACTTCGATATAGCTAACGGAGTCACATTTAAGGGTTCTGGTAAATCCAAACCTCGTCGATCAAATTCAACCATCTCACCACCTTTTGACCAACTCTCCGAATCTACCTCCTCCACCACCACCCCATCCCACTCGGATTGAACCTCTGAAGGCCTCGAAGAATTTCCTGAAATATCCATGGCATTAAGCTCGTCCAAAACAGAGCCCTTAAAAAAGCTTGAAGGTTGTCTCTCGATCTCCATTGGCACCACCACCCTCTTCCCATCACCAAGTTCTAAAACCCACTTGTCTGAGAAGCCCCTTAATTGATTCGAGTCCACAACATTATCAAGTAAGAGATGCTTGATCTGTTGCTGAACTAGCGCAATATCGACAACAAAATTAGACTCTGAAACCACCATATCGGTGCAAGTTGATATATGTGGAGTGGATACTAAATCAGCATGTGGGTTCTCAGTTTTCTCAAAAATACGGACCTCGTTGACCAGAACTGATTCCGAGAGAGGGGTAGGAGTTGGATTAAGCACTTGTGATTCCAGAAAAACAGAACTAACCTTTGGGTTTTGGATTGCAGACTTAGATTTGCCAATATCGGAGCATGCAACATCATCGGCATCGAAAGAAGTCACCGCCAAGTTCACCGGCACCACCTCAGCAGGGATATGAGACTTGGGGTCAGCTTGGGAAAGAGAAGAGACACATGGCACATATGGAAGCACTACTGAAGGACTTCTCACATGATTGTGTTTTAAAGAAGAGGCTGGCTGCTGGGCTTTGGGCTTTTGAAAAGATCCAATATGGCCCATGACACTGCCACGAGGCTTCCAAGCAGGTTTAAGGATGGGCTTGTTCACTCTAGCAGGGCTGGCTCTTTAGAAAGAGCTGGCTGGCCACTGGGCTTTAGGCCCACTTCCTTGACCTCTGAAAAAATAACACCCCACTTCCCCCTTAGACCCACGTTCCACCCAGAAGCAAATATCCAAGGTCAACTTCCCTTTAATACCATTGGTAACGATGCCATTTATAACTGACGTGACTTCTGCCCCAAACCCAGCCGTTTCTTTTCCAAGAAGATCAATGCTGAGATCACAAAGATTACCACTGGAATTTGGGATTTTCAAATTTTGAAATTCCGAAAATATCTCCTTCCCTTTAACCTCAACACCATTGTTCCTTTGCCACCCCTCTGGCACCACCACAGCAAGATGCTTGTGTTCACCGTTTCTGATTCCAATGATTCCAAAGTTTTTCTGCTGCCCCTCCTGTACCACCACAGCAGGATGCTTGGGTTCACCGTTTCTAATCTCGGAATGTCCCTGCCGGAGAAGAGAATCTTCTAAAGTCTTCCTTAGGTGAAGACCAAAACGGCCCCACCCTCTCCCCAATTTTCCTTCCGGTGTCACTATGGACCCTCTACGTCGTCCATGAATGAGTTCAGAAATAAGCAAAAAATTTCCACGAGCATTGGACCCCAACTGAATAATAAAATCTTATTTCCTTCCCTAAATGTTCTAGAGAATTGCACAGGTGATTGCTTAGACGCCAACTCTTCCATGTTAAACAATAGCCTCTTGGCACTCTCCTTCCCCAAAGTGACAAAGCATGAAGAATCTCGACCTTTTTCAAGAATATGTAATGAATAAAAAGTACCACCTTCTTCGACAGAAAATTCAAAAGTTTTGGACTCAACAAAGAAAATCGTGGACCCTCCCATACTTCTCTCTATTTTAGCCTTCACAAAATAGAGCAACCTAAAACTCTACTATGCTTCTGTTATAAGAGCATTCACAGCAGTGGTGCTAAATAGTTATATTGCTAAAAATATAGCTATTTAGCACCACTTTTCATAAAATTGAAGCTGCAGCAGTGGAGCTATATTTAAAAAATATAGCTCCACAGCTACAGTGCACATCTAAAAATAGATGTGCACTGTAGCTCACATCTAAAAAAAAAAATATTATTTTATTTTGTTTCAGAATTTTTCTTTTTCTTTTTCTTTCTCCTTCTCCCTCGTTTCTTCCCGTTGCACCTCCTTTATTTGGGTTCGTGGTTGGGAGAAACGAGAGGATGTGGCAGAGGACATCGTCTGGTAGAGTCTGCCGCTCTCTCCTCTCCCTCTCATCCTCCATTTCTCATCCTCAAACACCAACGCAAGATCAACAATGAAGAAGAAAGAAGCAACAGCAACAGCAGCAACAAAGAAAAGAAAAAGAAACAGCGCAGAGATCAACAACGAAGAAGAAAGAAGCAACCCAGTAGAGAATCAACGATGCAAAACCCAGCAAACCAGAGAAGCAACAACGAAGAAACCCAAGCGTTGAAGCAACGGTTCGGACTGAACCCAACGGCGAAGGCTTCAGGCGGCGGCGAATGCTCCAGGCGAGGGAAATCGGCTCGGACTGAACTTCTCCACTTTGGATCCTCACTCTCTCTCTCTCTCTCTCTCTCAACCAGATTTGCAGAAATCCAATCCTTTGAGGTTTTGGGTATTATCTAAATTTTTGATTTGGGTCTTAAGAAAGAAAATCGGATTCCCAGGCCTTTGGGTTTTGAGGTTTTGGGCATTTTCTAAATTTTTTATTTGGGTTTTTTTACTGTGATGGTGGTTGTGCCGCAATGGTGGCTGTGGTTTGGTTGTGCCGCAATGGTGGAGGTGGATTTTGTTGTGATTTGGTGATTTTGTTTGGTTTGGGTTGAGGAAAAAGATTGGGGATTTGGGTTGGTGGTTTTTTTTTTCCCCCTGCTGTGGACTAGAGGTGGTGGTGGTGATGGTGGTGGTGGTGGTGGTGGTGGTGGTGATTGGGGCTGACGGTGGAGGTGGTTGTGATGGGGGTTGAGTGGCTGCCGGTGAAAATATTGGGAGTTGATGTTGAAGTTTTTATTATTATCTTAATAAATTTTTATTATTATTTTAATCAAATAGCTAAAATTATAGATTCACTGCTGTGGAGTGTAAAGAGCTAATAGCTAAAATTATAGATAAAGTGACTTTTAGATGTGGCAAATAGCTAAAATTTTAAAACCACTGCTGTGAATGCTATGGATTTTGAACTTCCGAAAGGAAAAGATTTTCCATCTAAAGTCATATGGGACACCCCAACGATTATCTATGATGGATCCATTAACAATAGAATCCCTGATTCAATCATTCATTGTTTTTCATGGAAAAACAAGATATTAGGAGCCCTTCACTTCAGGACATTTAGGTTCGAGTTTTGAAAAATGAAGAGATTTAGAGAGAGTTACCAGAAGTGGGAGACACTAGTCTATAGAGCATGATTCTTCCTTTACATATGACATAATTAATTTATTCTATGATTGTAGACAACTTAACTACTTGTATGACTCCATGAACTGACTAATATGTCATTTACTTTGATATACAGCATTTTTTGTGTGCGTGTATTGTTTATAGGTTTAATTTCTTGCTTTCTTTGCACGTCCTACTCATGTTTAAAAAAAAAAAAAATTCCTTGCTTGCTGTGTCTAATTTTGCTTATTGTTTACTTCTTCAAAGAGCAGTATTTACCAAGAAAATAGAGAATAAAAGAGAAAGGGAGAATGAGGCTGTGGGTCATAAGCTTCAGCCACATCCATTAGAATTTGAAGTTGATTTGTGCTTAAATGTTTTTTAGAACAAATAGCACTAAGTTATGTTTGAATTATTTGCAGGGACTTCCACTCTATCCAATTTTGGAAATGTTTGGAGCAGACAGATTTTATGCTATTGTTCTTCCAGGCTAGATGAGTGATCAATAATAATAGGTAGGCTTTTTTATTTCTTTAATTTTTATTTTTTAATTTATTGTTGTGACTTGATGAGATTGTTCTACCCCTTTGTAAATAATTAGCCATTTACTCTAAGCTCTGAATTTGGAATGATGTTTGGGGCTATATAATGGTTGTTGGAGCATCAAAGCCAACTGTAGTGGCTGATGTAGATAGGTTTTCCAATATGAAAAACTAGAATATTGGTGAGTTTTAATTAATTTCAATTTATTTATAGTGTATAAATTTTGTGCTTCACATTCTTGAGCTTATGAAGTGTTGGGTAGTGCATATGAACTATTAGTTAAGTATTAGCTAATAGCTAGAATTTTGCTAAGTAACTCACACTTGGATCATATTGTTTAGTTTAGTGTTAAAATCAAATAAGCCATAAAACTTTGTGTTAAGGGTTCTAAATATTGTGCTAGGGTGTATTTAGCATATTTCAGCTTCAACTTAATCACTAAATCTCTCCTCAAATAGTCTTAGGTGTAAATAGCTGGAGGAATTTAGTTTTTTTTTTTTTTTTGGTGGCTCCCAACTAACAAGATTTGTTCTTTTATAATTTTTTTTTCCTGCTATCAATAATTACATTTTTTTTTTGTTGGTAAAATGTACATAGGTTTGACTTGCCTGCACAAACCATCACCCCAGAGATTGAGAAAGATCTGCATTTATTGAAGGTGTGGTGAACTCTATTTTTGTCTATGCAATTTGTTTATGTGGCACTACTTTTCTATTATACTCAAATTATTCTCTATGTAACATTTTAATTGCTTCAAATTTCCTTCATTTTTGTGAATTTTCTTATTATTTCAATTTTCAAATTTATGTAGTTAGGGAATATGCCATTATGCAACGTGGGTCACGGTTATGCAACAATGGAACTAGGAAAATATTTAAATGCCTGTCTCTTTGTAATTAAAATTATAGCTTAAAATTTAATTAGATCTTATGTTTCTACTTAAGAGATTGTCCGGATTTAAATAATTCTCAATCTAGAAAATTAGAAATGAAGTAGAAGGTAGGGTATTTCCTATTAATGCATTTGATATGTTCAATAATGTATGTGTAGTCATTAGCCTTTAGTTGGATCCATGTTGAGCATTCGAAAATTATTTCTTGTGTATGGAATGTAAAAAGTTTCTACTTACCAAAAAATAATGTGTGTGTATAATTTGACTCTAAATGGGTAAAATAAAAACTGAAACTGAAAGTTGGTTGAAACTGAAAGTATGGCACTAGTAATTGTTTTTCTACCAATGACTTTGACTAGGTTGCTGATTCATGCCTTTCTGTAACTTTTAAGCAACATTCTTGGTGAGAGGGGTTTACCCTACACCCTAAAAAGATGATTTTCCTGGGATATAAGTGATATCTTTTAGTCATCATATACTGCCAACTACATTTCTTGTAAAATGGCATTGGCTTAGTCAACTATAAAACTTGGGCTGGACTTGAAGTAATTATGATGGTAGTATCTTGGAATCTTTGATTTGTTGCTCTATATAGGATGTTTATAGTTTCAATTTCAAAAAGATGATTCAGAAACTCAACTTCACTCAAAAAGTTTTGTTTGCATTATATTGAACTGAATGCACATGATTCTATTTTCTTACATGAAATTCACATCAAGAACCGATCAAACATATCATAGTTTAAGATGTGCTTTTAAATTATGATGTGCTCTATACTTTGACCAAAGTGAGCGTTATCTTATGATAAAATGTTCCAGATATAAGATTAGACTTCATTCATCTAAGGATTTCTTTGGAGATGAATAAGTTTGACTCAAACAATCTTCCCATTTACTTTTGAATTATGCTGGAACTCATTTAGATATTAAGTCATTTTGTATTTATCTAAATAATGGAAAGTTAGTCAATACTCCTTGAGCAATGCTCTCTCCTCTCACATGAATGACAAGACCTATCATGAATTTAATTAGTGAGACTTATTGTTATGTGAGGGGAAGAAACATGGCTCCTGGTGTACTGAGTAATTACAATTAAATAATCATATATAATTACTTATTGTGAAGCATCTTTTTTTTTTTCGTTTTTTTTTTTGGATTAGGATTTTGAGGGTTGGGGGGGATAAGTTGTTGTGAAGCTTGGATATGCATGTAGTGGTTTATGGCTTTATCAAGTTAATAGGACACTTTTTATTGACTTTGATGGTTCATTTGCTTGCTAGGAGTTTAGATTTTGTAACTTAATTATATTCTAAATTCTTTTAAAAGAAAGTTCCATCTTGATTTCTGAATTTCCTCCCGTGTTCATGATTACAGTTGAGAAGTGCCATTGATCTGTAGAGGCACTACAAGAAGGGTGATTCAAAATCCAAAACTTTGCCCATGTATTTCCAGGTAAGTCTATTTGTAATTTCTAGAATAATAGTATAGTACATGATATCTTGGAGCTGTAAGTGGGACTCTTGTTATTCTGCTTTGGGTGGTATACATTTTGTTATCTAGGCTTGGCTAATTCATACACCTTTTGGTCTTTTGACAATTAGATCGGGACGGTGATAGAGTCAGCATCAGACTTCTTCATAGGTAGACTAACAAAGAAGGAAAGAAAGGGAATAATTGCATCCAAGGTGTTATCTGATCTCTCCCCTGCTGACTACAGGTTAGATATGCAACTCTATTGAATACCATATGACCATATCATGACATGATGTGTTGAGTTCAAAGGGTAAAAGGAATGTGCAACTCTATCGAATACCATATGACCATATCATGACATGATGTGTTGAGTTCAAAGCGTAAAAGGAATGTGGTGTTGCCATTCGTAAAAATATGTTATTTTGCCTATATATAATAGTTGATTAAGATGAATTCAGCAAAGGGAGATCTAAATTCTATATGAGCTTGCTTATCTTAGTTGTAATCTTCCAATGGACTTAAAAAAATATTCAGACAGACATAATTTGTGAAGAAAATGTGAAGCATGGTCACCATATATAACACAGTAATAAAAACTGAGATGGCATAAATAATTTTGGATTAAGTTGGATGGACTTGTTAGAGAGATAGAGTTTCACTCCTTAATAAATTTGGATTAAACAAATAATTTTGTTTAAAAAAAATGATGAGTTTGAGTTTAAGTTGGACTTGTTAGAGAAATAGAATTTCACTTTTTGTTAAGTTTGGACTAAACAAAATTATTTTATTTAAATAAAATGATAATTTCATTTAAATACTGTGCTGACGTGGAAAATTGTGAGAGTTTCAGAGGTTTTGGTTTTTTATGTATGTATTAGTTTTGTAGCGTGACTTGTAGCATAGAGAAGACAACCCACGACAACTTGTAGCTTACCAAAAAAAAAAAAAAAAAAAAAAAAATCTAATATTACTAATTGTTGTTGAATATTACTATTTCAATTTTAGTCCCAAAAAAAAAAAAAAAAAAAAAATCTTCAAATTGCACTAATGTTACTAATTGTTGTTAAAAATTACTAATTATTGTTGAATATTAGTAACGTATTTAACATCAGTTACTAATATTAGTAATTAATGATACAAATTTCTGTTTTTAATATTACTAATTGTCATTGAATATTAGTAACATATCTAACCTTAGTTACTGATATTAGTAACTAATGTTACTAATTGTTAGAGTATGATAGTCATAGTACACAACCCATGTGTTGGAGTTTATGTCCTAAAATTTAATTTATTGGCATGTCATGAATAATTAAATAATTTAATTATATGAGACTATCTATAAATGAATTAATGAGACATTATCTTAGTCCATGAAATGCATAGTATGTGATTTATATGAAAAGCCACAGAAGATATAAATCACAAGTTCTTTGTAAACTCAAAATTTTAATTCGTAGTCGTCGATGAACTGGATCGCTGTGAGATTTTTTATTCTCCTAAAGACTGTCAAATGAATAATAAATTTCATGACTTCTATTTACATCAACTTTAAATCCTGAGAGAATAATAAACCTGATCATGAGGTGTAGGTTGCTTTAATATATTAGGAGTGAGATCTATAAGTTATGATCAAAACCTTAGTATGTTAGGCAGCCACATTTAGTGTTGATGGAACTATATTCTCAAGATGGAATTCATAATCTCTTAACGGAGATATAAAATATTCCCTTGAGCTAAGTTTAATAGGTTTGGTTATTCAAAGTGTTGGGCCCAACAACTTTAGTCTAGAGTTACTAAAGTATATATTTATGGTGTTGGATTTCATAAATATATGACGAATAACATAAAGGATTAAATTGAGTACTCAAGGATTAAGATGTAATCTTCAAAGTGGCAGTCTATATTCATGACTTTGTATTACTACGAATATTTTAATGAAGGGGTTGCATGTATAATAAAGTCTTGGGATATAATTTATTAATAAGGTCTAGATTGCAATTATATTCATATGGTGGTATTGAATATAATTAATAGTAACTTTGGACTTGTCAAGAGTTGACAAAAAAGCCCAAGGCCCATTGAAGCTAGAGTTTTGTTCCTTTTTGGTCTTACTCCAAGCCACGTACTAGAACCTAGTTGAAATGGCTCAAAGGCTAGCCCAATTAGATAATCAGTTATATATAGGGAAAGAAACATACAGAATTTCATAAACCTACTGATAAAGGTTTTCATTAAGATCATATAAAGAATGAAATGGTTTGTATATGTGTGTTTGACACACTCTTATTCTCATTAGAAACTAATTGAGAGATCACACGCATCAAGTGGAATTGGAGTGAAGATTAAAAGTATTCCTAAGTACTTCTAATCTTTTGTTTTGAATTTCATTGCACTAAGGTACGCTTTCTTGTTCTTAAATTCTAAAACTTACAGAGTACATGTTATCAATTGCGAATAAAGTAGGTCCGTTAATTTTTTGCTGCGTATATTTTGTATGTGATATAAACATGTAATTTTTCTACACATGAGTGGGTGGCTCAGCAGGTTAGAAAATGTAAACAAGACAAGACAACACATATAGCATTAACATGAATGAATTGATGAGGTTTACTGTGCATATATTAATCATGTAGGATCCTTTTGGGTTTTTATTTATTTATTTTATTTTTTTATGGGACTCTTGGGTTATTTTGAATTAGAGTTTAATTATTCCAAACCCATGCAGCCCTAAGCCTAGTTTGAACCTAGTAACTACTAAATTATCAACAACGAAAAATTCCAAACATGCACAAAGTATCATTTGAATAATTTTCCTACATAGAATTCAAATAAATCTCTTGTCAAATCATTTTCATATTATGAATAATTCACTTGCTTCTGATCCTGACCTTTTCTATCAATCTATAATGAAATCCAACTCATAGCCAATGATCAATCAAGCTCATTCATTCCAGTCATTCAAGCAAAGCACCTTCCTATTTTAGAAAGCATGAAAAAAAATGAAATATTTTGTTTTTAGAAAGAATATTTAAAAGAGAGAATTAACAAATGTTTCTCATTGCCTATACATGAATACATGCACATCATCAATTCATTCATGTAATAACAATAGGAAAATGAAATTCATGCAAATTTAATAATTATCATTCATGCATAGATTGAGAGGTCTTCTTTCACGAAATTTTCACGATTTCAATTTTCCACAAATAATCAAGTCTTCAGTCTTAGTCAAAAAAAGAAAAAAGTCTTAGTCTTCAAATTGCATTGATGTTGCTAATTGTTGTTAAATATTACTGATTGGTTTAATATTAGTAACTGATATTACGAATTGTCAGAGTCATTGGATAGGTGGCTCAATAATCACAAATCATCGGTCTCAATCAAAAGTAAAAAAATTTATCAGGCAAGTGATGAGAAAATTTTGTCAATTCTCTCTCTTTTAATTATTCTTTCTTAAAAAGGAATGTTTCATTTTGTCATGCTTTCTAAAATAGGAAGGAGCGTCTTAGTTTGATTGATTTTTGATGATTTGACGATTTCATTTGAAATTTGTGTAGCCTCCACAATACATCACATCATAGAGTTAAGAATGTGAGAGAGGGCGTGCTGTCTCCCATGTGAGTTGTCTTCTCTAAGCTACAAGTTGTTGTGGGTTGTCTTCTCTGATTTGCTGAGCCACCCACCCACGTGGGTTGTGTACTATGACTATCATACTCTGACAATTAGTAATGTCAATTACTAATATTAGTAACTAATGTTAGATATGTTACTAATATTCAACGACCATTAGTAATATTCAACAACAATTAGTAACATTAGTTACTAATATTAGTAATTGATGTTAGATACGTTACTAATATGCAACAACAATTTGTAATTTTTAATAACAATTAGAAACATTAGTGCAATTTGAAGATTAAAACTTTTTTTTTTTTTTTTTTACTCAGACTGATGACTTGTGATTGCTGAGCCACCCACCCAATGACTCTGACAATTAGTAACATCAATTACTAAAATTAAACTAATTAGTAATTTAGTAATATTCAACAACAATTAGTAACATCAGTGCAATTTGAATAAGTCTGAATCACATATGGCCCATGCCCATGTTACTATGTAGAATAATTAAAGGCAAATGTGTCAAAATCTTGTACTATGGTTTTGATTTGATAGGTAACACTAATCTCTTGGCTCATGCCACACTGTGTCTGTATGACCTTGAAGACTTCAAGTCTTTGACCAGGCTTCTCACCTAATAAAAGTTGAGAGATTTCAGGACCATTTAGCTAAAGAGTAGGGCCTCTAGCACATGTAACAATGATAGACACATTATTCAACACATTCAGAGATCATGCAAATTGTTGAAACATCATTAAGAGCATATTCAAATAAGCAATATTAAGAAAAGAGCTCATTAAAAAAAGAGATCCTGCAAATTTTAAAAGAGCAATTAAATTTTAAGTTAAATGAATATGGATTTTTCTTTTTTAAATGAGCATTTTTCGTAGTTTTCTTACGTTACTTGGAGATGCTCTTTTTATTTTTATTTTTATTTTTTGCTGAATTAATTGGATATGCTCTTAATGATGTTTCACCAATTTGCATAATCTCTCAATGTGTTGAATAATGTGTTTGTCATTGTTACATGTGCTAGTGGCCCTACTCTTTAGCTAAATGGTCTTGAAATCTCTCAACTTTTATTAGGTGAGAAGCCTTGTCAAAGACTTGAAGTAAATTTCGGTTTTATATTTCCTAATAGACTTGAAATCTCTCAATGTGTTGAATAATGTGTTGAAGGAGCTTTGCGTGATTAATGTGTTGAAGTAATTTGGGTTTTATATTTCCTAGTAGACTTAAAATCTCTTAATGTGTTGAATAACATGTTGAAGGAGCTTTGCGTGAATAATTTGTTGAAGTAAGTTCGGTTTTATATTTCCTAATAGACTTGAAATATCTCAATGTGTTGAATAAGGTGTGGCTTCTGTCTAGTGTCCTGTGACACTGGACCCGTTGCGATTATGACACCTGTCCATTTTCGGACACGTTTCATGATCGCAGCGGGTCCAATGCACTGAAGGCACTGGACAAAAGCCACGTCCTGTTGAATAACGTGTTGAAGGAGCTTTGCATGAATAATTTGTTGAAGTAATTTCAGTTTTATATTTTCTAGTAGTCTTCAAGGTCATACAGACACAGTGTGGCATGGGCCAAGAGATTAGTGTTACCTATCAAATCAAACCATTGTACAAGAATTTGGCACATTTGCCTTCAATTATTCTACATAGTAACATGGGCATGGGCCATATGGGATTCAGACTTATTCAATAGTAAAGTTGCAGTGGCTCTCACACGCTCAGACACTCTTAACTCTATCCCACTCTCACTACTCGTGTGAACTCACTCCATTTCTAGGACAATTTTTTGTCTTTAATAATGATCCTTTTGGTTTTTATTTTATTTTATTTTTTTTATGGGACTTTTGGGTTATTTTGAATTAGAGTTTAATTATTCCAAACCCATGTAG
This sequence comes from Lithocarpus polystachyus, assembly GCA_033629205.1. Classification (NCBI taxonomy): domain Eukaryota; kingdom Viridiplantae; phylum Streptophyta; class Magnoliopsida; order Fagales; family Fagaceae; genus Lithocarpus; species Lithocarpus polystachyus. The sequence goes on along the minus strand of CM066165.1, from coordinate 87,025,881 downwards.
CCCTAAGCCTAGTAACTACTAAATTATCAACAACGAAAATTTCCAAACATGCGCAAAGTATCATTTGAATAATTTTCCTACATAGAATTCAAATAAATCTCTTGTCAAATCATTTTCATATTATGAATAATTCACTTGCTTCTGATCCTGATCTTTTCCATCAACCTGTAATGAAATCCAACTTATAGCCAATAATAAATCAAGCCCATTCCAGTCATTCAAGCAAAGAACCTTCCTATTTTAGAAAGCATTAAAAAAAATGAAACATTCTGTTTTACAAAAGAATATTTAAAAGAGAGAGAATTAACAAATGTTTCTCATTGCTTTTTTCATTGCCTATACATGAATACATGCACATCATCAATTCATTTATGTGATAACAGTATGAAAATGAAATTCATGCAAATTTAATAATTATCATTTAGGCATAGATTGAGAGGTCTTCTTCCAGGAAATTTACACGGTTTCAATTTCCCACAAATAATCACAAGTCTTCAGTCTTAAGTCAAAAAAAGAAAAAGTCGTAGTCTTCAAATTGCACTGATGTTACTAATTGTTGTTGAATATTACTAAATTACTAATTGGTATAATATTAGTAATTGATGTTACTAATTGTTAGAGTCATTGGGTGGGTGGCTTAGCAATCACAAGTCATCGATCTCAGTAAAAAAAAAAGAAGTTTTAATTTTCAAATTGTACTGATGTTTCTAATTGTTGTTGAAAATTACTAATTGTTGTTGCATATTAGTAACGTAACTAACATCAGTTACTAATTTTAGTAACCGATGTTATTAATTGCTGTTGAATGTTACTAATGGTCGTTGAATATTAGTAACATATCTAACATTAGTTACTAATATTAGTTACTGACGTTACTAATTGTCAGAGTATGATAGTCATAATCTATGAAGCACGGGTGCGTTTCGGGACTCGGGTACGGGTGCGGGAGCGGGTGCGGGACTCGGCAATTTTTGAAAAAAGTGGGTGCGGGTGCGGCGGGACTCGGCGATTAAAAAATTATTAAAAATATTTTTATTTATATTTTCTATATATTTTTACTACTAAAATATTCTAAAAAAATTGAGAAAGGACAGATTTAGGATGTTTGGGTCTCATTAAAAGAAGATTTCGGTTGTTCCAGCGATTTTTGGAGAAAATTTCGGCCTGTTTCGGCCGGTTTCGGCCGTTTCGGTCGCCGGCCGATAAGGACCGATACGGCCGATACGGCCCTTTTCTGGCCGAAATTGGCCCAGTTCGGGGCGAATCGGCGCGAATCTAAGCCGATTCGGCCCGAATCGAGCCGATTCGGCGCGAGTCCGTGAAAAAAAAAAAAAAAAAAAACTCACGCTGCTCCGACGCGCGGGCAGCCGTGTCGGACGCCGCACCCCGCGTCGGGCCGCGTCGGACTCCGGTGCGGCACCCTCCCAGCCGCGTCCGTGCTTTCCAGGTCATAATACACAACTTACGTGGATGGGTGGTTCAGCAGGTCAGAGAAGACAACCCACAACAACTTGTAGCTTAGAGAAGACAACTCACGTGAGAGACAGCACGCTCTCTCTCGCACTCTTAACTCTATGATGTGATGTATTGTGGAGGCTACACAAATTTCAAATAAAATCGTCAAATCATGAAAAATCAATCAAACTAAGACGCTCTTTCCTATTTTAGAAAGCATGACAAAATGAAACATTCCTTTTTAAGAAAGAATAATTAAAAGAGAGAATTGACAAAATTTTCTCATCACTTGCTTGATAAATTTTTTTACTTTTGATTGAGATCGATGACTTGTTCGTTCGTTCGTTTTTTTTTTTTTTTTTTTTTTTTTTTTCTCCAACATGGCGCTGACGTGGCGCCGACACGGGGCTGACGCAGAAGACACGCCAGCTGTGGAAAAAAAAAAACAAACAAAAATTCAAGATTTTGACCGATGGAAAAATCCTTAACGTTGATTTTGTGATATACCCTTAAGTGAGAAGTGAGAAGTGAGAAACCCACACAGCCCAACCGTTGATTTCCCTCTGCCGTTGCCCTCTGTCCCTCGCGAGCGTTACATCGGGCAGATTGGCGAGCTCCCTCTGTCCCTCGCGAGCGCTACATTGGGCCGACTGGCGAGCTTCCTTTGTCCCTCTGTCCCTTCCGATCTCTCTCTCTCTCTCACTCGTAATGGATAGGTCCTTCACGATTTCTTTTTTTTCTTTTTTCTTTCTTTCTTTCTTTCTTTTATCTGCTGACTGCTTTGGCCCCTTGGTTTGGTGTACTGTGGCGTGTTATATTTATACCACCCAGCTCTTTTTTTTTTTTTTTAATCCCACTTATTGTGTTATACTTTATTGTGTATATATATATATGTTTTTTTTTTTTTTGTTTCTTTACTCAGCCTTGCCTTATAAATTATATCATTTATTATGAATTTTGTGATTTTTGTTTTGTGTGTCTTGCTATAGTTTTATTTATTTATTGAAGTTAAATATTGTAGGTGATTTTACTAAAGCTTGTTTTTGTGATTATTGTTTTTGTGTGTTTTGCTTGTTTTCCTTTTATGTTTTTAGTTTGATGTTGAATGTAACCTATTTAAACTTTTGGTTTGTACTCTAAACGTTTTATGTGTATTATTGTATTACTTTGGGTATTAGTTTACTTATTTGTAGTTTTTACATAATTTAAATTCTAGACATATACATATTTTATGTCTAAAAATATTAAAAAATATGACTAAATATAAAATTTAATTAATTATTTAATTATCGTGTCCACGCCGTGTCGTGTCCTACTTTTTCAAAAATTGCCGTATTCCCGTATCCATGTCCGTGTCCTTGCATCATAGATTCTATGCTTCCCCTTTTGCATCCACTCTAGCATATACAATATAGTATAACACATCGCATTACTAATATATTTAACACTTACTAACTCTCTGCCTTTCTTCTCCCCCCCCCCCCCTGGCGTTTTATGGAGTTGAAAAAGGTTTAGAAAGCTATTTGGATTGTATCAGTTTCTTGATCATCTGAAGATGCACACAAACTAGGAAGATTGGCTAAGTTCATATTGAAACGCCCCTCTGACTTCAAGGGAACAAGGAGGCCAAACCCAACTATAGCTCCTGACTTACTCACTGAGATGAGAATAAGGTGCCAAGACAGTAATAGGACCACCACTCAACCTTCTTCTTCGTCCATGGCTTCATTCGAGATAAGTAAGTCTGCAGTGGGGATGTCATATATGCAGGTATTGCCATTTTTGATATCATCTGGGGCAGGTTTTGAAAGTCACTACTATCAGAGCTTTTTATGGGGGAGAGGACTCCTTTTTGCCGATCAGCATTTGATGGCTAATGAGAAGTCCGTGAGACTGGTAAGGCTTATGCTTCAGATGCCAGATCAACCTTTTGAATGGACTTTGCTTGGCCAATGATGAAGATGTCAGGACTTAGAGTTCTTACTAGATCTCAAGGTCAGGTCTGAGGGAACTGCTTCTTGCTCTTGGTCAGTTTCTTAGTGACAGTCTTGACCATATTGAACTCTTGAGATCTTTATTCTTTCATATTAATTTCTCTTATGTTCTATGATTGTAGATGCTGTGACTTCTACATTTATTGCCTGTGCTAATTTGAGTCTATATATAAAAGCAATGACATCATTGGTCATGGTCACAATGATGAAATAGCTAGTTAAAACTGCATGCAAATATGTTTTGGTTGTTGAGTTCATCAGAAATTTAAAATTTTAATGTTTTAAATGTTATCAAAAAGTTTAGTAATATTGGGGGAGCTCATAATGTATGCTGTGATAATAATATCCAAATTAATTCCAATTAAGTGTTTGAGGTCTAACGAGTTTTGGCAGATTATTCATCATCTGAAGGAGACGTTAGTTGATTCATTTTGAGTTTGAACCTCAGAACTAGGAAACTCTACAATTTTGTGTCTTAAAACAAAGAAATTGATTTGTCTATAATTTTCCTTATGGCTTTTATCACCAAGTAGAATTCAAAAGTTGCTCATAGGAATAGCTTTTAATCAGATGCCATTATGTTTTATTGTTATCAATTAGTATTCAATTACACTTTTCATGCCTTCTGATGGTTTTTTTTTTTTTTTTTTAGGAAACAGTAATATGCTTATTAGAACACACAAACACGAAATTACTACAAAGGTTAGGCCATTTTGTAGTTGTACTCTGATTATATAATGTATTATAAGCCTATTGATGGTTTTGGTATGCTATTTGTTAGCACATTTAACAATGCTTTAGTTGGGATCCATTCACCCAAATCTAACCCATAATCTTCAATCTACAGGTTACACTTCTTCTGTGACTGCTATGCTACAACTTGAATTTACATTTTCCTTCCCCTTATTTCTTTTAGTGAATCTTGCTTCAATTTATCAGGTTCTCTTTAATGGCTTTAGGTGGTACTGATTATAGTTATGTTTCGTCAAATTGGTTATAGTTCAAGGAATAGGCATCTTTGGTTTATGCCTTGGAGAAGATTTTTCTTCTTATGGATGTCTTCATTTATCTCTTCATCAGTTACTTGAGAATCTAATTTCTTCAAATTTGAAGGTTAGAAGTGCTGCCAATGCCGTCAAAAGTGTCAGTTCTGCTAGCTCTGGCTGTCTGCGAGAGAGATTGTATGATGCAAACTCAAATTTCCAAATATTTTGAGATGCATGACTATTGTCAAAAAACCAATTTTAGAGGTTGGAACTTAGTTTTGGATATGCAGACTATGTGATTGATTTCATTTATCAGTAGCTCACAGAATATTTTCCCTATCGTAGGAACTAGTATGACTACATATCCTTGACTCTGGTAGCTATTTAGCGAAATTAAATTGCTTATCTTTTTTATGTGTCTTGAAGATGGTTTGTTCCTCGAAAACTTTTCAGTTAGTAGCTCTGCTTAGAGATTTTATCACAATCTTGTCTTTTAAATGCAATTTGAAGTTTTTTTCTATTAATTCTTACAGTTTTGATTTGTTCTGAAATAGTGACTTCTGTCTTTTAGCAATGCCTAGAACTGCGTTTGTGTCCATAATTTATCTTCTCCCCAGATACGTAGTTTTCATTTTTTATATTTGTTTTGTGTCCTTATATTAAGTAAATCTCCTCATTTGGCAGTTCCCTTTCAATGATTATTTATTTTTCTCACTCCAGATATTGAACTAAGTTATGCTTAGGCACTGGTACTCTGTCCATAGTTAATTAAAAGTTCAAAACAGCTGCGTCTTTGAGTGTTTGTACATATACCTCAATAGGCCACTTAACCTTTGGTCACTGAAACAAATGAAAATAATTGAATATGTTGAAGTTTGAAACTTATAAAAGATATAAAATATAATATACAAAATACAAAGGATCTTAGATTATCATAATTAAACAAATCAAAGGCTCATAAAAATCTCTTACATAATTAAATATACTAAAATTTCATAAGATCTCATACATATATTACACGCATATATATTTTTTCTCTTTTTTGAAAAAACATCTCGTACATAATTAACAAATTTGATTTTTCTTTTTCCAGTTTTTAGCCTTGGAAATCAAGAGACTCAACTTATTGCAGTCAACTAATTAAAATACACTTGATTGACTTGATTTTTTTTTTTTACCTTTATTTTTTCTATGGTTTCCAAATCCTTTACCTCCACTTCTTAGCGTCCAAGCTGAGCATAGCTATTTTGTGATTTTATCTGTTTTCTCTTATGTATATTATTTATTTTGCAATATCTAGTAGCTCTTTTTATTGGAATTCTCTGATGTAAACTATTATACCTGACATCACAGGCTGGTAGCCCTTTCTATCCAGTGTTAACAGGCCGGAGGGACAGCACTCATTCATATTTCAATGAAGGACTGGCTGAGATTCCATGACTAGGTGATAGTATAACACGGACACTTCACCTTTTTGCCCTTAGAGGTTTCGATGAAAGAACAACAGATAGTCTTCTAGGTCTTTTCTCCTTTTACGAACTAGTTTTATGCAGTTGAGAAGGGTTTGAAATGTTCTTTGGTTTGCATCAGTTTTTTATCATCTGAAGGTACACACAACATTGGGAAGATTGGCTCGCCTCTCTGCCTTCAAGGGGACAGGGCAGCCTAACCGTAGCTTCTGATTTCCTCACTGAGATGAGAATATGGTGCCAAGACAATAATAGGACCACCACTCAACCTTCTTTTTTAACCCATGGAATCATTGGAAATGAGTGAGTCTGCATGGATTCACAGCCAATCATTAAAGGGGAGAGGAATCCTTTCTGCTGATCAGCAATTTCTGGCTAATGAGAAGACTGCAAGACTGGTAAGGGCTTATGCTTCAGATGATGGATCAACCTGGATATGTAATTATAGCCCATTTTTATTTTTATTTTATTTGAGGAAAAGTAATGAATGACATAAAACTGACCTGGATATCATGATTGCTACACGTTTAATAATTGCCATAAATTTAGTCTACAATTATGCAATCTGAATCAAACAATTATTATATAGTCCAAAATTTTAAGATTATAACCTTCCAAGTTTTTGAAAGTTTCAAACAATAACCAAAAGACTTTGGAAGTTTTGAATAACGACCAAAGACTCGGTGAGACGTTAACAAGATTAAAGACTTCTAATGGTGTCACTCGTTTTCATGATTAAAGATATCTGGCATATCAATGACTTAAAAAGTGCCTTGATTATTTTCTCCCACGCAAAATTTTAAGAGATAAAGTTACTAATTTAACTTTTCTTACTTGTTATTTTGGAAGACTTTTTCTTCCCCACAAGTCCACTCCCCTCCCCCCCCCCCCCCCCCCCAAAGTAACTTATTAAAATATTAAAAATGTATGTATCCGTATTTAGTAAAAGCTAGTCCATACTATGGAAGATCAATCCAAACAATCATGCATTATATTGTTTAAGTTGTACCAATCACATTCTTGTTATCCGTTTATTATTGTTTTGCAATACACTTTATTACTTTAAAACAAATGTAGTACAATTTATAATATGGTTGAATTTTAGTAAATAGGGAATCAAAGATTAAGAAATAGAAATAACATTAGGTATATAAAAAAAAAGAAAAAAAAAAAGTGTTACTTAATGAAAATAGGAAAGATGATTGTTGGCTACGCCATTGTATGCATGAAATACAATACCAAACTGGACCCTCTAGACGTTATCACTATGTGTTCAACTTTTATTAAGAATTTTTTTTTTGTTTTTGCTGAGATTATTAAGAAATTTTCCGCTTTTACAATGATCCTAGATACAATATTCCTTTTTCTCAAAAAAAAGAAAAGAAAAAAAGATATAATATTCCTAAGGGTGTTTTTCATAAGTGCTTCCACTCTACTAGAGTAAACTTCCCTTTAAACCAATGGCTTGAGTATTGGCCTTTTTTATTTGTGCATTTGGCATGTGCCTGAATTACAATGATTTAATTAATAATTATGCCAAGAGGATGCCTTTTTCTTATTTGTTGTGCCCTTGACATTGTGCTAAATGTGTAGCATAAATGTCATAATAATAAGTTAATTATTTCCATAAACTGATGGTCTCAAATAAGTTAATTATTTCCATAAATAGGCGAAGGCAAAACTTAAAATAAAAAGAATATATATATATACACTACAGGTATCTAAATGAGTGAATTAAAATCTAAAGTAGAAGAAGAAGAAAGAAAAAAAGAAAAGAGAAATACTTTTCTAATTCCAAATTCTGTTAAACTGACAGTAAAGAACAGATCTTGGAAAGTTTGATGATGTGAAACAAAGACAAAAGGTTTGTTGCATATTTGTTTTTGCCTTGATTTCTCATTTCTTTTTCTTCTTAGGAATTTAACTAGAACATGCTTGTTATCTATTGTACTGTATGATAGCCACATAGTATCTTTGGGTCTTAGAGGGATTTAATTTTTTTGAATTAGTAATAGTGTGAAAAAAAGATTCATATACTTTGGACATTATATGGGAAGACAAAGGTAACATTTTAAATTTGCATTTTACAATAATTTTTCTGTTTTGTTGCAATCAGAGAGAGTAAAACAATCAGTTTGTCTCAGTATAAATGTCTTTACTTCTTTTCTTGGTTTGAAGCAAGGGAACCCAAAACTGATTGGACAGAAATAGTATCATGCAAATTGCAAGAAATATTTGTTTGAAGATGTGTTTTTCTTAATTGTTGTCAAGTCATGAGTAACTGCAGAATTGATCTAGAACTTTTTATTTTTATTTTTTTTTTCAGTTAAAAGCAGTAAAGCATGAATATATTAGGCTAAGCACTTTCCTTTTGTTTTAAACTATTTTGTATGCTTAAAAGCATGATCCTTCAGCCTCTTCTGATCTATATATATATATATATATATATATATATAAAATTACATTATAATGTGTTTGTTACTGTTGTTACTTCTATTCAATACTTGGCCTTGTCAGACAAATCTGCTAATGCTTTTTACAAACTCAGCAACACCAGAGCACAGATCCTATCAATGTCTTTGATGGTATGGGTGTGTAACTGGACCTTGAAGTTGAAAGTCACCATGTTTGTCATTATAATGAAATTTAAGAGTCAAGTCCTTTTTTATTAAATAATGTCACATGAGTCCATATTTGTTAGGAAAATAAATAAATTTTGAGAAGTCTGGGCTTTCCTAACTTGATATTGACTTTTTGAAGTTTATGTTGAGAAGTGAGGACTTATTTTCTAGGTGGACATTGATTTTTTGAAGTCTATGCAAAAACAATTGAAATGTCTATTCCTAGTGAAATTGCTATATAGGATAATTGTTTAATGCTTTAATGTTCTTTATGATTTGCTTAAAGCATCATGAATAACTATGTACATGACATGCTTTCTTGGACTTGGAAAAGTGATTATTTTAACAATAATGTTCATGTGGAGAGGACCCTGGAGGTAATGTATCTGATGTGAATATTATGAAGACAAATGGTGCATAGTGACAGAAAAGAGAAAAAAAAAAAAAAAAAGTTCTTATAGTAGTTATGAAATTTTCTTTGTAGAATATCTTTGAGGTTGGGGCAAGTTTTTCGTCACTATCAATGCATATACTTGTTATGTCATAATTTCCATTGGAGAGACAATGTTACCTATGTACGGGTTCTTGTTTTGCGATCAAACAAGTTTCATGGTGCCATAGCCAATCCCAAAACCAAATTCTCTTTCCCTAATTTGCGAATCATAGACCTCTCTCACAATGAATTCCATGGTCTTTTGCCAACAAAATATTTCAATAATTTCAAAGCCATGATGAGCATGAATGCAAATAATGGTAAATTGAAATATAGGGGTGAAAGCTATTATCACAATTCTGTGATGGTCACCATGAAAGGATTTTATATTGAAATGGTGAAAATCCAAAATCTCTTTACAACCATTGATTGCCCAAACAATAGTTTTAGGGGGGAGATTCCACAGTCAATTGGAAAGCTTAAGTCCCTCAAGGGGCTTAACTTCTTGTACAATAATCTTATAGTTCACATGCCTCCATCATTGGGAAATTTGAGCAATCTTGAATGGTTAAATCTCTCCTCAAACATGCTCATAGGGAACATTCCAAGACAGTTAATAGATATTACTTCACTTGAAGTTTTAAATCTATCGGAAAATCGTTTTGTGGGGCCAATACCTGTAGGTAATCAATTCAATACATTTGCAAATGTTTCTTACTTTGGAAACTTGGGGTTGGGGTTATGTGGATTTCCATTAACAAGAATTTGTGACAATGTTGAGGGACAACAACCATGCCATCATTAACCATTCAAGACAATGATTTCAATTTTGGAATTTGGTTTCATTGGAAAGTTGTATTGTCGGGGTACGGATGAGGGTTCATGTTCAGATTGACTATAGGATAACCTTGTATTCTCAAGTAAACATCCAAAATGGCTGGTAAATGTGGTTGGCAAAGAACAACACAAAATACGAAGATCCAAAAAGAATGTTTAGAAAGGAACTAGTCCAAGAAGAGTTTGGTGGAAACAAATAGTGATTTAAGGTATATTCTTTAGGACTTAAACACTAATATATTAGAAAATACTCTATTTCATAATATTGTTTCCTTTAAAAAATTTCTTTTTATATTGTCAAACAGATTGTTCATTTTTAATTTACTTTCCATTGGCCAAGAATGTTTGTACTTGTGTTAATGATGAAAAACCTTTGCTTACAGGTGGACAAGCTTTAATGCTAGCAATAGCTATACAACAAAGTAAACTCGCTCACTATTGCAGAACTGCACGTTTTGGTCTAGCCCTGGTTTATGCAATAGTGTAAGTAACACATTTCTCTACCCCACTACTTTGTCATGGTTGAACATTTTAAATGGGGTGGCTCTATTGTTTGCATGAAGTAGTAAATACTTTGGGCATATTGTAAGTTTACAATATTGTCATTTGTATTTGTATTTGTATTGTTGTTGTTGCTGTGATCCTTATGATTATTTGTTAAACAATGTGCAATAAAGAATATACGAGATAGTGTTTGTTGGATTCATCGAATATCTGGAGTTAACATTCCTAAAGTTATTTTAGATGCTTTTAATAGTAGTCTAGTTAATAGCCCCAATGTTGTCTAACAATATCATTTTGTTTTTGGCTAGTTAATAGCCCTAGAATTTTACTTTTGTACTTTCATACTGGTTTAAAATGAAATTCTATTATTCATCCGCAAAAAATGTATAATAGTAAACATGGTATTTTCAGCAGTAAATTTTCCAGAAATATTAATTTCAGACAAAAGTTAGAAATTAATATCCAAAGCCTTATGGAAGTAGTTATCTGCTCTAGTGTATCACCTGGTTCTCCTCTTGTATAGTTTTTAAAAACTTACGTTTATAGGTACAACTGTACGTTTTGCACATTTTCAACAATCAGCAAATAAGCGAAAAGTTAATCCATACACAATTAATAGTAGAGCAATATAATCTAGGTATTTCCAAATCTCCAACAAGCCATTTGACTGGTAACCAAATTTGGTATGACTAGATACACTTTTGAAACAGTTCAGAATATGCACCTATTGCTTTACAGATGGTTTGACACTATCTCTCATGTCAAGAGGAAAGGTGCTCATATGGTCAAAACACATACTTTTTACCTCCATCATTACATGGGTGGAGGGATCATCCGTACTACAAATGTGGCATATAGAATTGGAAAACCTTACCTAAAGTGGGCACGTTACTTATTTCTTGGACTAAATCAAATTACTATAAGGGGCTCTTCGAGGACAACTCATTCCACCTATGTTAATTATTGACTAACTTCAAAAGGTGTACAAAACATGACCTAACTGGATTACTTTCAGGATTTTTCATTACCCTTATAGTTCATGTAGGTCAATTTTCTTTTGGTTTTTCATTTCTTGAAGGAGATTTCTTGATTGAAATGCAATTTGAAGAATAAATAATTTAATTCCAAAGTCCAATAAATCTACTATAGAAACAAATACAGTCTCATATGCGTTCTTTTAGAAATCCCCTCATCGAAACTTTTAATCACTGAGGTTGTTTTCAAATCATCCTTTATTTTGAACGAAACATGTTATATTAGGAAATTATGAATTCCCCAAGTTGTTGAGCACTTGGCACATATAGCAATAGGTTAGCACAAAAGTTTTTAGCTAACTTAGCTATAGATGAATTTGCACATGGAGGAATGAATGAAAGGATACGCATGAACACCGATAACATGCTGGTTAAATTTAGAGTCTACTTTTTTTGTCCCATCTAATTAAGATGTTTTGTTGCATGTAGTTATTTGGTCTTCTAGTATATTATTGAATTCGATTTTGTTGAAGAGAACTATTGCATTGTTAACTTTACTTCCAAATTAGTTTAATATCAGTTATATGGGAAGGCAGCCGGAATTGGTTGCCTGCCAGGTCTAATAGCTAACCATTCAAAGCATATTGTATGAGATGAATTTGGGAGGAGCGGATTCAGTTTTTTAGCTGACATCTAGATCAGGTAAGTTGATACATGCAAATATTTTGAGAGAGAAAGGAAACGATTTAGAGAAGGATGAAATATAATTATATTTGCTTTGTGGCAACCCAAGTCTCCAATTTGATAAATTCAGCTGGGGGTTTTTGATAACATGATCAGATATTATTTCAATTAAAACACATGTTGTGTAAGAGGTGGACTCCCTTGAAAAAGTCCATTTTATCAAATTTGGAGGTATTGGTTTCCTCGAAGTAACCAAAATTTCATTTCTTCCTTCTTCAAAATTTTTTTATCCCCTCTTCAAATATCTTGTACGTATTATTTTGTTGGCAAAACTAATAATGATGGACACTTCTATTCTGATAACTCTTTCAAATAACATTTTGATATTGATTCATGATTCTATTGTTAATAATTTTCTTTTTATGATTTACAATCCATTCCTCTCTCTCTCTCTCATGACTTGTGTGTGTGTGTGTGTGCATGTGTGTATTGTGCTTCCCTATATATCTTTTGTCCCCAGTTGATTCTTCTCTGTCCACATTATACCAGTTTCTTTGAAGGTGAAAAGATAAACAAACAAATTTGATGTTCTTGGTTGATTCTTCAACTTCTTGCAGCCAAGTAATTACATTACACATGGTTTAGTTGAATCTTTTCTCCTTTATTGGGGGACCAAACCCTTCACCTCCACTTCTCAGCAGCCAAGCTGAGGATAGCTATTTTATGCTTCTCTCTGTTTTCTCTTTATTTATTTATTTTGCAATATTTAGCTGTTCTTTCTTTTTATTGGAGTTCTCTGATGTAAACTGTTTTACTTGACATCGCAGGCTCGTGGCCCTTTCTATCCAGCGTTAACAGGCTGAAGGGACAACATTTATTCATACTTCAACAAAGCACTGTCCGAGATTCCATGACTGGATGATAATATTATACAGACACTTCCCCTTTTTGGCCTTAAGAGGTTTTGATGAAAGAGAAATAGTCTATCTTTTAGGTACTTACTAGTTCTCTGCCTTTTCTCATTTTATGCCCTTGTTTAATGGAATTGAAAAAGGTTTAAAATGTTGCTTTGGTTTGCATTGGTTTCTTGATCATCTGAAGTTGCACTCAAAATTGGGAAGATTGGCTATGAGTTCATACAGAAACACCTCTATGACTTCAAGGGCATAGGACAGCCTGACCCAACCAGAGCTTCTGATTTCCTCACTGACATGAGAATGAGGTGCCAAGACAGTAATAGGACCACCACTCAGCCTTCTTCTGAACCCATGAAATCATTGGAAATGAGTGAATCTGCATGACTTCACAGCCAATCATTAAAAACGGGAGAGGACTCCTTTTGCTGATCAGTAGTAGCTAGCTAATGAGAAGACTGCAAGACTGGTAAGGGCTTATGCTTCAGATGACGGATCAACCGCAAGACTGGACTTTGCTTGGGCAATGATGATGATGTCAGGGCTTAATGTTTTGGCTTGATCTCAAGGTCAGATCCGACAGAACTGCTCCTTGCCTTTGGTCAGTTCCTAAGTGATAGTCTTGATCATAATGGACTCTTGACATCGTTATTTTTTTCATATGAACTTCTCTTTAAGTTCAATGTTTGATTGTAGATGCAGTGACTTCTAAACTTCTTGCCTGTGCTAATTTGAGTGTATATATAGAGGCACTGGCATAGAATAGACATTAGACACAATGATGAAATATGTTGTGGTTGTCAAGTTCCTTTAGAAATATAGAATTACAATGTTTGGAATGTTACCAAAAAGCTAACTAATATTTGGGGAGATCATAATCTATGCTGCAACATCCAAATTAATTTTAATTGGGTGTTAGTATTTCTAACAAGTTTTGGCTGATTATTCGTCATCGGAAGGAGATGTCAGTTAATTCTTTTTTAAGTTTGAATTTCAGAACTACGAAAGTCTACAATTCTGCGTCATGATACAAAGAAATAGATTTGTCTATAATTTTGTTTATTGCTTTAATCACCAAGTAGAATTTAAAAGTGGCTCATAGGCATAGCTTTTAATCAGATTCCATTATGTTTTATTGTCATCAGTTAGAAATCAATTACACTTATCATACCTGCAGAAGGTTTTAGTATGCTTTTAGTTATGCACATCCGAAGTCATGAGTGGCTCAATCCATGTGTTGATACGCACTTTTGCGACAAATTTCCCACAAGCCCAATATGCAAGTAGTGAAGTTCTTCTTTATCTTCTCGAGGTATGACTCATGCTCAATGTCATAGTTACAGCTTCCTTGCCCATCAGTTAGTTTCATAATTTGGACAAAATATTGATGCCATTTGTGGTCTGATCCAGAGAATCCATTGACAACTAGTCTTTCCTTCTACATGTGCTATCTCAATTTAGGTTTGATATATTAGTTAATCTGGCTAGCATTATTATATGTTCCTTTGTGCTTCACGCATAACACCCATCCTCCAACGTCAGTTCACTCCAAACCATGCGCTAGAGTTGTTCTCTAAAAATCGGTTTATAACAAGGTCCACAATCCAATTGAAGCCTTAGAGCATTCACCTTGGCATCTACACAGTTTTAGCGAATTAACCCAAAAAATTATACTTTTACTATTTTAACAAGAATACACCTACATTAGCCTAAATATTTTATTTCTCTAGGCTATTTAAAATTTTTTTTTCTCTCTTCCTCATCCTGCTTCTCAGTCTAGATCAGTTGTGTGACGTGTGTGTCCCATCCACCAATGGGCAGTGACAGTCAGGAGCGTAGGAATTTTGCTAGATCGTATGGACTTTTCTTGATAGATTTCTTTATTGAAACACAATTGGACAAAACATAAAAATCGAATAAATAATTTAACTCTAATGTCTGATGAATCAACTACAAAGATCAGTACTGTCCCATATTATAAAAGACCCACATATTGAAACTATTAATCGCTAAAGTTATTTTCAATTCATCATTTATTTTGAGCAAAGCATGTTAATCTAGGAAATTACGAAAGGATACACACGAACATGGAGGAATGAAGGAAAGGATACACATGAACATGGCTGTCAAAATCCATGCTCACAACTAAAAATGAAAAATTATTTGTAAAATAGAGGAAATGAAAAAAGAAATGTCCAATTAATTATTCAAATTAAACTTGGTAAAATACCCATTACTATGTTACTTTAAGCTAATAAGGAAAAAAGAATGACCATACACCTCTGGCTTTTTGTTTGAATATATGCTATGAAGAAGGGCTATATTTTATTCACTGTGAGGAGTAAATAAAACCCATCTGTCCCTTCATCAACAGCATCCAGGGTATCTTAAACGATGAGCACAACCAAATCACTTCTTCTATTGTTTCTTTAGTTTCCTTCTTGTGCTTTTAGTCTTCCTCCACTGTTGCCAATTGCACAATGCCATTCTCCAAAACAAAACAAAAAAGCATTCATCATAGGTTGGCAGAGGCAAGAGGACTCATCAATTATGCAATGCAATACTTAAACATGATCCTACGTACATTTTCCAACATACCATGGAAGTTGATTCCAGTTTTCTTCATTTGGAGATATAATTCCATCAACCAATGAATTATTGAGAAAATGAAAACCATCGCCATAACTATGTAGAGAATCATGTTCATGTTCAAATGCACAGTAGAGCTTCTACCATTTTAATTTCGCTTGCCTAATCATTATAATAATGATCTTGTAATTCATATTGATAACTCTTTCTATGAGATCCATATGCTTCTTGAATATTTGACATCCAAAAATATTACCTTACAACAACACTAGATTTTTTGATAATTAACAACAGCACTAAGAACTAAGCTCACCTAACTTTTTCCTAGGTAAATTAGGCAAAGATCCTAAAAAGGGCAATGTATGCATTTGTTACATCTAACTTTGCTTTTATATAGGTTATTTGATCAAACATAAAAAAAAAATCACAACATACTAACAAGTATGAATTTCAGATTGTCTCCATCTTATAGGTCCAAAAGACAGTATCAAGGGAATTTTGAAAAGCAGAAAAGCAGCTCATCAATTAATAATTTTAGCATATAAAGATAAGTCAATACTTCACTAAGATAATTCAATGTTTGTACTTAGAAAATAAATAATAATTATCATGATAGTGAAAATATTTACAAGAGTTCCTAGAACATAAATAACAATTATACAAATATAATAATATTTAGATGTTATTACTTCTACAGCAAAACAAAACCATGTTACTTGAAATGGGCAATAGTTGATAAAATCTCTTGAAGCAGTAAATTACCTCAACCATATCTAGCACTACCATATCTCCCAATAAAATATAGCACAACCAAACTCGCTTTATCAGATTGGGTATGGGGGCAGAAACTGTTATGCATGAACTGGTAATGGATCCAACTTTTCTTCTATATCTTTCGGAATCATTAAACTTGAACAAAATGCTCTCCCATTGCTATATATTCCCAATACCAAGAAAATATTAGCCAGACTTCATTTTTCAACAGAATACCATCATCTCATAAGCCAATCATTTATAACTACATAGAGATAGTCCTACCAAAGCTAAGAAGGAATAAATGTCACACATGGGGAGACAAGCCAGTGTAAAGGCATTGATAATTTAAGATGCACACGCGCAAACATATAAATATATACGTAAAACTCAAACAAATTTGTTTTCTTGTAGTGTTAAGTTACTCACACATTCAGTGGAGCATTACCACAACCTCACCTTCCATCCTAGTATTATGTGAAAAGGAAGTGCTAGTTGAGTTTTATTTCAACTGAGAATCTAAGTGATGGAAAGTACACAAATTAAGAACTCTAGTTGTCCTAATAAATGAGAGCAAGCTATGTCCCCAAGCTACAAGACTATTGACAAATAAAGGAAATGAGAACCAAAATAATTAAACTTTTTATCGCAGAAATATTACAATAACAACCAATCGTTAGTCCCAAGATTTGCTCTCGACTGTGGATCCTCAACAAATTAGTCAAATTTAGCAACATGTATTTCTTTTCGCCATTCGATTCTATTCAAAGAAATGTTTTCAAAAACATACTGTACATGTCAGTATGACCTGACTTTTTGTACCAGTCACAAGAACAGTACAAAAAACCCCCCCACAATTCTGTCCCAGTCAATATATGTACAGGACTGTATCGAATGGTTCTAGAAATTCAGTATTATGTTGGCCATTCTGGCCGAATTATATATTTGGTTCAAAATGTTAAACAAAAAAACATAAACAAAACAAAACAATACTCGAGCTTTGTAAGGGAGGAGGACACTGCTGTCGAGAAGGTGTCAAGCCATCAATGAAGTCTTGTCAGACCACCCATCAACAAGACTGCAACTTGTTCTTGGTTTTCTGCGCAACAAACAATACTTCACTGCCAGCATATTCTATGAAAATGTAAAACAGTAAAAGACTTGCTTCAAAACTTTTCACTTTATGTACACACTTTTGATTTCTTTTTCTCTTTTCTTTATGCCTTGGTCTGTAAATCATTTATCAAAAAAAAAAAAAAAAAATTGTTTTATTTCATTTTGGCCATCAATAGTATTTTCATTTTAGACCCTAGTATTTATTAAGCTCCTCTAAAGAATGTAACATATAAGAATCACATTCTAAAAGAAATGGAGTGCACAAAGTCTACGACATACTGCACATCACTTGTGGGATACAAAATTCCCCTAAAAATTAGGTTGTATAAGAATTACATTCTAAAATAAATGGAGTCTACAAAGTCCACAACATAGTGCATATCGCTAGTGCCAAGAATACGAGACCATCCAACTAATAATCTCAAAAATACATATTCAACTTACCAATCAAGATCTCCACTCCATTGAATAATGTGTTTATTTCCCTCCCTCCATATACCGCACAATATGCCGAGTAAAAAATTTTCTATGTTTCCAACCAGTTCCTCTCCACTCACTTAGACATTACCCAATGGATCCCAAATATTTTTTTGATGAGTCCAAAGTTTATTAAGAAGAGGAGAGAGAGTGGCACAAAGGATGTGAACATTCCCAAATCAAATACAAATCACAAAGAGTTGAAAACTAAGAAATCAATTTGGACATCAAATTGATGCAACTCTAAATCTGCATCTAGTTGTACAAAGATCTCAAAATGTGCTCTTTGATTAAAAGGTAGGATGTTCCACCCCATCAAAGAACCTCATGTTTAGTTCATAACACAGAATCCACACCTTGGATATTATGTGTTGCTGAAAGCATCCCTGCCAACACTCTAATAGATGAAGCACTGATTTTTTACCAAACTTGTAGACAGGAGGCAATAAGTTGTATGGGGCATGGATTTCTGAAACCTCTAAGCTTTTAACCTTGCCCTTTTTTTTTCTTTTTCTTTTTTTCTTTTTTTTATGAATTAGCCTTGCTCTTTCAGAGAAACAAGGATGGTGTCTTATGAAAAACATGATACATAAAAAAAATTTCATCAAAATTGTAGACTGAAAACAAATCAAAGTTGCATGGGGCCATGGATTTCCAAAACCTCTAAGCTTTTTACCTTGCTCTTTCAGCAAAACAAGGGTGGTGTCTTATGCACAACACCTGATCCTTCTCTATAAAGTGTTCAAGGAAAAATACTTCCTCACATGCTCATTCTTGGAAGCAAGACCAAGACATAACACATCCTTTGGATGGATAAGCAATCTTGAAGTGAAAGAAGTTATACATTTGGGGACAAAGTGGAGAGATGGACGAATGAGCTCCCAATGAGTATGTGTGGGTGAAAGAACTAATTGATAAAGAAAGGAAAAGACAGAATACAGATATAATCCATGGAAGCTGAAAATAATAAGAAGAGCACCGTGAGTTCCAAGCTGCCTTAGGACAAAGTAATTTGAATTGGAAATTCCACAGGTAGATTAATGGTAAGGAGTGCATATAACCTGGCCCTAGAGCGTAAAAATTAGGAGAATGAAGGAGAGAGTTCCAATAGCAATGGCTCAAAGATACCATGGAAGAAAGTTTGGCAAATGAAGCTGCCAAATAAAATCAGATTCTATGCATGGTGTGCCAACCGACCAAAGGAAATTTGGAAAGGAGAAATCTTACAAGAGAAAAGATTGAAGTATGCCAGAAGTCCAATGAAACAATAAACTATGCGTTGTAAGAATGTTAACTTGCAAAAGAGGTATGGAGGATCAACCCGTTTCACTCTAAAACTGTTGGAAGCCCTAAGAAAATGGACTTTACCAAGACAGTTTGGGCAATAGTGGAATAACAAGGAGAGGATGGTCAAAAATTATTTTTAACATTCTCATGGACACTATGGAATCATAAATATTGGATAAGATGCAGTGGGAAAAAGAAAAACAACTGCATTGATATTTGATAATAGGCAATGCAGTGAAATACAAGTAATAATTTTGTCAAGTTACCATCATGGAACTGACCAGAGTTGATACACGAGGCATGTTGATACCTCCTCTACTGAGGGTGTACAAATTCAATGTAAAGCGGGAATGGGGCTGGGGGTTAGAGATGATAAGTGCTTTGTGATAGCAGGTATGAGCAGAAGTGAGAATTATCATGGCCGCAAAAGACGTGGGGTTACAAGATAAAAATCTGGAGACGATTCCCTAACAGTTGCGAAAGCTTTGAAGTCCAAGGAGGATAACGGTGGGGCATTTGATAAAGGGTGCACATCATGCTCTTAAAAAGAAATTCAAAGGTGGAACATATCACACATGATGAAAGATAAAAAACATGGAAGCACACAGGTTGGCACACCATACACACACAACATTTAGAAACTATGAAAGCTTTGTTAGAAGAAATAGAAACAGTAAGCATGAATAAAAATCCTTTGTCCCACTCAAAGTGTTCGATTTTATACTCTATCAATTGCAATAAGCCACATGCCTCTTTTTTTTTTTTTTAATTTTAAACTTTGGTTATTTATACATGTGTGTGTGTGACAAGCTGTGATTCTTGAAGCATAACGTGGAACACTGAAAATCGGACAGAAGATTTTTATTTGACAAAGCATATATGTTCAAATTTTCTTTAATTGGTAATTACACATGCACCAAGTGGGTTTTGAATATTGCATAGATATACAAATGTGTATAGTTTAATAATTTTAATTATGTTTCAATACTACAAACAGGCCCCCATGGCTGAACCAAAAAGTCACTGTTCAACCCTTGCTCAACAACAGCCAACATTACAGGCGGCCACCAACAAGTTTGGCCACAACCCTTCACAATAAACCATACATAATCATCAAAATGAGTTTTTTTTTTTTTTTAGAAAATCAAAATGAGCGAAGTCAATTATTCAACAAACTCCACCCCATACACCGTATTCACTTATGGAAAATCAAAGTAAACAAAACAGTTAATATAATAGTAGCCCAGCTTGTTCTCATCAACTAAAAAAATTTAAAAATTTTGATGTACTCTAAAATGGGTCTTGATAATTTTTCTTAATCCAAATCTAAAGAATGCAGAATATAAGTATGTAAGTGAGAAATGGCATACTTGAAAATTGCGAAGGAATGAAGAAGAATGCTTCTTAAAGCTTTAGCTGTGAAAATACGCTGCTTCTTCTTGCGTTTTCTCCTTTACATTCAGCAACTTCTTCTTTGAACACGCGGGTTATTCTATCGATTTCGTTTACTTGGAGGCTCTGACGAGGGACAGAAGATGAAAAAACCGTGAACTTGAGAGAAGAATATGGGAACCAAAAAAGAACGGGTCGAAATAATCGGTTCTAACCCAGTGGGTTGAACTGGTGGAAATTAATTTATTATTACGAGAAAGATAAACCAAAGCTTTTGAATTTATTTTTTTAAATCCAATAAGCTAAAACTTAGATCCCTCTATGAGATTTATGTACAACAGATATGATAATTCCCCTGTTTTTTTTATTACTAACTAACTTAAATATATATCTCAAGAACAATAAAGTAAATATGAATTATCAATATTTTTGTGTCCTGCCTCTTTCTTTTTTCTTTTTTGTTTTTGTTTATTACTAACTAATTTAAATATATATCTCAAGAAAAATAAATTAAATATGAATTATCAATATTTGTGTCTTGCCTCTTATTTGTTATACAAATAAATTGAATTAATTTATTGTCCTTGAATATTGCTTTAAATTCGTAATTACTTTTGGTTTGGTTTTCCTTGACATAGAAGGAAAGATTTGTTTTTGGAGTGGAAGATAAAGATTATCCTTGACATAAAAGGAAAAATGATTTTTAGTTGAAAACTAATTGGGTATATATTCTTTATCCATTAAATAATAAAAGAAAATCCTTATATACAGGCATTGTTGAAAGAGTAATAGTACATAGACAAGTTATTTTATAACATTTTTACATATTGTTGTTGTGAACAATTCTTATCTGAGCCCATAGGGTGGAACTATATATATAGGTGGGGGGCCATCCTCAAAAATTTTGAAATTTCCTTTAATATATATAAATAATTATTTTAATGTTTTCAAAATTTATCTTACAAAAATAAAAGTTGGCCCCCCAAATATTTGAATTAGTCCAATGATACTCTTAAAAAAAATAATTGATCTAATAGTTATAGAGACATAACTTTATTATTCTCAATTTTATTTTTTATTGTAAAAATGCTCTTATATTTGTTAAATATTTGATAAAGTTTGGCACCAAACATGTTTAAATCTATATTTTTCAACCCGTTATATGGTGATTAACAAGTTATTGACTCATTAAAAAAAATTGTCATTAAAACTACACATGAAATGTCTTTTTAGTTATCACATAATAGGTTAGAGCAAGATAACTTCAAATATGTTTTGAGATTAACTTAATCCTCCAAGTTTTGAATTATTCATGTTTCTGAAAATTTCATTAGTTCAATTGAAAGATTTTTTTATTTACTTTAGTGTAAAATTTGATAATTTGTATTGAATATGAAAATTTTAAATATTTCACTATGAAAATGGTAAAAAATGAATTTATTTTATGAAAGATTACCATCAAACATAATTTTGATAGAAAATATTAAGCTTTTTTTTTTTTTGTTGGGTGTGAGTATATATATAACTTATCAAATTAAAAAGTGTGTGTATATATGTGAGCGTATAACAAAAAAAGTATGTGTGTGTGTGTGTGAGGTTGTCTTGATTAATATATTAGTTTCGCAACTTAGCCCCCCCAAACAAAAATTTATGGCTTCGCCCCTGTTGGGCCCACCACTAACATCATTTTTTTTTCCATTTACCAATAACCACATATTACATTAGTAGTTTGTAATTTTTTTTTGTAAAAAAGTATGTATCTCTAGCATTTTCCTTGTAGAAATTTGGTGGTTTTTGCCAATGGTTCCTCCCACATGGAAAAAGGAGAAAGTTCCTATAAGAATATGAATTAGGTTTCTTTGAATAATAGTTGGTCAATTATTTGGGATTGAAAGATTACCCGTTGTTATGTATTGAGAATTTGTTGTTTTGTGGGTGTGAGAGAGTTATTGGGTGTACTATGGCTTTAGGATTGTGAGTTTGTGTTTGTGAGAGGTTTTGTTTATGTTGGTGAGGCTTTGTAAGTACTTTTGTGTGAGTTGTGAGTATTAATTAATGGTGTTCTAATTCATATCATTGATAGTGAATATTTTAATTAGTGTTGCCTGTGAATGTAGGTATCACAATAATTGATATTAGAGATTTTGTTGTTGAACAATATGTGTGCTATTTGAAAATTATATAATTATGAAAAAAAAATGTAATTAATATAAGATTTTTTTTTTTGAGAAAATAATTAATATAAGATTTAGTTATTATAAGAAAGAAGAATTGTAACTAATGTTATATACTCTTAAAATATAAGGTTGTTTAAAAAAAAAAAAAACTATCTTTTATTATGATACATTCCATATCATTCATAGCGAATATTTTGGTTGGTGTTCCTCATGGATGTATGTGTGAAATCGACCAACCACATTAAATATTGTTGTCTCTTGGGAATGTTTTATTTTTCTTGTTTAAGTGAATGCGCTTCCACTAACCCCAAATTACAGCAATCTATATCTATATCTAAATCTAAATCTATATGATAAGAGAGATGCTATATTCACAACATTTTCACAACAAATCATAAGTGGTTAGTTGTTATTTGTTCTAATTTGAACCAACTACTGAAATTACTTTTTTACCCCACCAATAACAACTTGCCACATAGAATTTGTTGTAAAAATATTATGAAAATATTGTGCACTTAACATTTCTCATATATAATAATATAAAAGCGAAATGTCCCTCGTTTCGTTTACTAATTCATGGAATTATACAAATTTATCTTGTAATTACTTTTAAAAACACCAAAAACACGTGCCTTTTCATTTTGTGGATTAATTGGCTTTGTTTGGTTTGATGGAAAAGGAAGGAAAAACGAAGAAGAAAGGAATGTCTATCCTTTGCTTAATGGGAGGGAAAAAAGGCTTTTGTAGAATCCATTATTTTTTTCTTTAAAATTACCCTTATACCCTCAAAAGGTCTTGTTTATATTTGTGAGATGACATTCCCCCACTCTTTTTTCTTTTTCTTACCTTTTCTTTTCTCTTCTCTTCCTTTCCCTTCCCTTCCACTGGGCCAAACAATCTTCTCTAAATTTTTATACTGTTTGGAGAGTGAACAATTGCATTTACCTTTTACCTACATACTTTTTCAAATATACATTCCAACAAACTCTCTATCATTTTCTATCCTATTTAAATATTATTTTTTCATTCTTTCTTTAATTTTCATTCATTCTTTTTTTAATATTTCTTTATGCATTCCCAACTATTATATTTTTCTAATCTCCAATAACTATATTTTTAAATCCCCCAATGGTAACTGTAAGGACACAAATCTACGGATGGGCCTACAAGCAGAAGAAATTGAAGCCCATGTCGTATACAGTATCCTTGGAATGAATTTGTTGAGAGAGTGGGCCGAAGAAAACTTGATTGAGAGCGTATGGGTTGATGGCCCAAGTATAATTATGACCAGACTAACGTTAATGAAATA
This sequence comes from Lithocarpus polystachyus, assembly GCA_033629205.1. Lineage (NCBI taxonomy): Eukaryota > Viridiplantae > Streptophyta > Magnoliopsida > Fagales > Fagaceae > Lithocarpus > Lithocarpus polystachyus. The sequence goes on along the minus strand of CM066165.1, from coordinate 87,001,910 downwards.
TTGAGATGATACAGGTTCTTCTCGGCTTAGTCCGAGGAGTGAGTTTAGGCAACTGCCTTAAGTACTTATATCTTTCTCTTGCTTGTTCTTCTCTTCAATGACTTCCCTCTTTCTTCTGATTGTTCGATGCCTTTTCTCTCTGTTTCCTGCTCTATTTATAGGACAATTTGCCTCACGTGCCAGTTAGGTAGCCTCCATTGATACTTGTCCCATCAACCTTCACTTGAAGTCTCTATATGGTAGCTGTAAAGGGTGAGGGTCACTGTTCAGATGTCTTTTCCCCATAAATGTGGCCTGGATGTTAGCTGCAGGGTTATAAATGCGGTGGCAGCAGCCTTTCACATAATATCTCCTTGCTGCCACCTGCCCTTTTTGCCCACATGAACCTAAAGGTTCTCCAGAAATGACAGGATCAATGCTGGGACATTTATCTGGATTGTCCCTTTAATCATCAGACCAGGCAGTGCTCCTCGGACTACCCCTTTCTTCCTTCACACAAGTTTTATTATAGGGAGGAGCTAAACCAAGTACAGTCCTCGTGACTTATTGTCCTCGGACGGCCAGTCCCCTCGGACAGGCCCACGGCCTACTATCTGGAATTGTGCCTTTTACCCCTACAGTAACATTTTAAAATTTTTCAAGTTTTCAACGATCATACTTTCCAATGGTTTTTTTTAATGATCATATTTTTCATTTATCAAATCTATATTAGTCTTGAAATTTATCAAATCTATGTAATTTGGAATGAATTTATGCATTAAATTTTTCACAAATTATTTTTTTTAGATAATAATTATTATTGTTATTTAATAATTAAATAACTTTTAATTAATTAATTATCTCTTTCTATTTTTTCTCAAAAAAAGAAACCTATCTAATATTAAATACCATATCACACGATTACATACCAAAAAAAAAAAAAAAAAACAAGGGATTAACTCAATTTTATTTCAACCTACTAATTTTAAAGACCACAAATTTTCACACCCAATTGATTACTCAACTTCAACGGTTCTTTTTAGAGAAGTGTTACGTCTACAATACTTTTACAATATTTTCATAATAAATCACAAGTAGTTAGTTGTTACTGGTTCATATTTAAATTCAACACTGAGATTACTTTTTTAACTCAACAATAACAACCAGTAATAACCTGTCACTTAGAATTTGTTATAAAAATATTGTGGATATATCATTTCTCTTCTTTTTATCAAAAAAAAAAAAATAAAAATTGAGACACGTTATTCTATTTACTTCACAGTTTATACATTTATCACATTAGAGAAAATAGAAGATAGAGAGAGGGAGAAGGCCAGTGGAGATCAAGTGTCGCCGGAAGGACAAAGCCGGTGGAGATTGGTGTTCACCAAGCAGCAGCGCCTTGTCTGCCTCCCCATTGCCAGACTGGGTCAGACCGGCTTATTTTATTTTATTTTATTTTTTTCTTATTTTCTAGTTCTAATTCAACTTTGTTGTTATAATAAGAAATAGATTTTGTTTTGTGTTTTGTTTTGATTATGTGAGATGTTTGAGTCTATGAGGGAGAAAGAATTGTTTTTTATTGAGTTGTTTGATTTTTTAAAGGAGAAAAATTCATTTGGAGTTGCTACAATGCTCTCCAAGTCAAGAGAGCTATTGTAGCAACTCCAAAAAAAAAATTGGAAAAATCTGAGGGGCCTATACCACCGTCAGACCAGTTTTCCTCTGAAAAAATCACCGATAATTTTTTAATTTTGTTTCATAAATTTCCCTTTAAATATGATTTAGGGTTATGTTTGAGAGTGTTTTTCTTTTTGATAAGGATAAATTGTCCAAGGTAAAGCTGAAGGTCCCATACGAGCTGAAGGACTTGTATAAGCTGACGACCCTCTGAGGAGGGAAAGCAAGGTGGACGGTCCTTCTTCAAGTCGACGAGTGCGCCATGCGTTACTCGGGTACGGGGTAGGAATAAGACAAAGGATGCCGATGGGAAGAGGAAGTGACAGGATGAAGCTGAAGGGAAAGACATAACTTGCCATACACACTTATGCAAGCAGATACCTTATCCGGCATGTTTATTCAGAAAGAGGTATCTTGCACTCCACGCAAAATCCATAAAGAATGGTTATGGTAAGGGAAAAGGTTTCGTAAGGAGCACGCAATAGAGAGTGGCTCCAGTAAGGAGATACCTTCTCAAACACGCCACAAATGTCAACTCTACACTACTATAAATACCCCTAAGCCCTCAAGAACGAAGGTACACATAACTTCCCCCAACTCTGGCACTCTAGGGTTGCGAGCATTCACTAACTTAACCTTCGGAGGGTCCTTGGCCGGTACCACATCGGTACCACTCTTAAGGTCTTCAGCTTTTGTAAAGTGTAGGTTCTTCATCGAAGGCATGTAGGGACCGTGTGACTTACTGACGATTTTTGGCATCATCACTTTTGAACGATCAGCATAGTCTGATGGATTTGTAGCCTGTGGTGGGTTTTGTTAATTTCAATCAAAACTATGTCTCCTAACTGTATCCTGTGGTGGCTTTTTTTTAAAGTTATTATTAATGCTAAGATTGTTTTAAATTTGTGGTTGAAATTTGGTTTTTATTTATTTATTTTTATCTTGGGTCTCAATACTATTTTTCTCATTATTCAATCAAAATGCAGAATATCAGTTTCAGGGTCATCAAAGCTGTTGGCCAATATTCTGTACTCATGGGTCCATCTGTTGGGACTTAATTGCTAGATGGGATGAAATGGTAAGTGCTTTTTCTAAATCATCATCTTTTTGGGTTGCTTTGAGTTAACTTATTCTATAGGTGTTCTTTTGGTGTTGCATGACATATGCTTGATGAAATTTCTATTAAATTTGATGTGAGATCTTTTCACTCAACCTTTTTCCCCCTTATGTTGTGATAAATCTGAGTAGCTATACTATGATTGTAAAAAATTAAATTTTTAATGGAAATTATTAACTTGGTTATAACAGAAAATTTTCTGATAATATTTATTTAAATCTAAAATTACATGTTCTTTTGGTGTTGCATGATATATTTTCAATGAAGTTCCTTCTAAAATTGATATATGATCATAAATCTAAGTAGTTATACTATTGCTTTTTAAAATAAAAAATTTATGGAAATGAATAATTTGGTTATAAATATGGAGATTAACCCAAATACTCAAAAGAAAACCAATTCTAAATAGAATAGAAGAAAAAGACTAAGCCAAAACTACTCTACTCTCCTTTATTCCCCCTTCCTTCCCCTTCCATCCAAACTTAAGAAAAAAATATCAACCACAAATGAAAAACTACCTTAACTTAATGATATGAGAGAGAGAGAGAGAGAGAGAGAGAGAGAGAGAGAGAGAGAGAGAGAGAGAGAGAGAGAGAGAAACAACAGTAATTTGCGAGTTATTCTGGTTATATTCTTGAAATACGAAAGAGAGAGCAATGCCCCCATAATTGAAATTATCAAATTCTGGTGATACTTACACAATTAGTCTTTAATATGAACGAACTGATTGACATATTCTTGATGACTTAAATTAGTATATAATTTCATAATTATAGTCTATAAAGCATGATTCTTCCTTTAACATATTACATAATTAATTTATTCTGTGATTGTAGACAACTTATCTACATGTATGACTCCATGAACTGACTAATATGTCATTTTCTTTGATATACAACAAATTTTGTGTGCGTGTATTGTTTATAGGTTTAATTTCTTTCTTGCTTTCTTTGCTCTTCCTACTCATGTTTTAAATTTTTTTTTCCATGCTTGCTGTGTCTAATTTTGCTTATTGTTGACTTCTTCAAAGAGCAGTATTTACCAAGAAAATAAAGAAAAAAAGAGAAAGGGAGAATGAGGCTGTGGGTCATAAGCTTCAGCCACATCCATTAGAATTTGAAGTTGATTCATGCTTAAATGTTTTTTAGAACAAATAGCACTAAGTTATGTTTGAATTATTTGCAGGGACTTCCACTCTATCCAATTTTGGGGATGTTTGGAGCATACAGATTTGATGCTATTCTTCTTCCAAGCTAGATGAGTGATCAATAATAACAAGTAGGATTTTTATTTCTTTAATTTTTATTTTTTAATTTATTGTTGTGACTTGGTGAGATTGTTCAGTCCCTTTGTAAATAATTAGCTCTAACCTCTGAATTTGGAATGATGTTTGGGGCTATATAATGGTTGTTGGAGCATCAAAGCCAACTGTAGTGGCTGATGTAGATAGGTTTTCCAGTATGAAAAAGTAGAATGTTAGTGAGTTTTAATTAATTTCAATTTATTTATAATGCATAAATTTTGTGCTTCACATTCTTGAGCTTATGAAGTGTTGGGTAGTTCTTCTGAACTATTAGTTAAGTGGTAGCTAATAGCTAGAAATTTGCTAAGTAACTCACACTTGGACTATATTGTTTAGTTTAGTGTTAAAATCAACTTAGCCATAAAACTTTGTGTTAAGGGTTCTAAATATCGTGCTAGGGTGTATTTATCATATTTTAGTTTCAACTTAATCACTAAATCTCTCCTCAAACAGTCATAGGTGTAAATGGCAAGAGGAATTTAGTTTTTTTTTTTTTTTTTTTGGGGTCTCAACCAACAAGATTTTTTCATTTATAATTTTTTTTCCTGCTATCAATAATTACATTTTTTTTTTTGGGTAAAATGTCCATAGGTTTGACTTGCCTTCACAAACCAACACCCCAGAGGTTGAGAAAGATCTGCATTTACTGAAGGTGTGATGAACTCTTTTTTTGTCTATGTAATTTGTTTGTGGCACTACTTTTCAATTATAGTCAAATTATTCTCTATGTAACATTTTAATTGCTTCCAATTTGTTTCATTTTTGTGAATTTTCTTATTATTTCAATTTTCAAACTTATGTGGTTAGGGAATATGCCATTATGCAACTTGGGTCACGGTCATGCAGCAATGGAACTAGGGAAATATTTAAATGCCTATCTCTTTGTAATTAAAATTATAACTTAAAGTTTAATTAGATCTTACGCTTCTACTTAAGAGATTGTTCGGATTTAGACAATTCACAATCTAGAAAATTAGAACAATCTAGAAAATTAGAAATGAAGTAGAAGGTAGGGTATTTCCTATTAATGCATTTAATATGTTCAATAATGTATGTATAGTCATTAGCCTTTGGTTGGATCCATGTTGAGCATTCGAAAATTATTTCCTGTGTATGGAATGTAAAAAGTTTTTACTTACCAAAAAATAATGTTTGTGTATAATTTGACTATAAATGGGTAAAATAACAAACTGAAACTGAAAGCTGGTTGATTTTCCACAAACTGGAATTGATATACGACAATATGGCACTAGTAGTTGTTTTTCTACCAATGTCTTTGACTGGGTTGCTGATTCATGCCTTTTTGTAACTTTTAAGCAACATTCTTGGTCAGAGGGGTTTACCCATTCATATTTTGAAAATTCTACTACTAGATTACATATTTTACAATTTTATATGTTCTTAACATATATACTAATTTTCCTGTCAATTTAATTAGATGCGAATTTTTTAAAATTCACATCTAATTAAAAAATATTGTGCCGTGTAGTCCATATATATATATATATATATATATATATTTGAAGAAAAAGAAACAAATGATATAAAAGTTAAAATTGACCCAAAAACGTGATAGTCACACGTTCAGTCTTGCATGTGTACCATCACCTGCACATGTGCAAGTGATGGTACACATGTGGTCGCCTCAGAGGCTTATAAACCACATGTGGGGGCGCTCTCCTTGCGATGTGGGATTCGTGAACCATGCGAACTCCACCCAAACACATCCCTGAGAGAGATAAAGCGCCTGGGGCCTGGCTCCCCCTCCGCCATAAACTTGCCTGGTGATGGCCTGTCTCAAAAACGCATCATCAAAAAAGCACCTTTTGAAGGGAGGGCGAACCATCACCCTCTAGAAGTTTATAACCGTGTGGGTTGCCTGGCTCCACAGCGGCTTATCCCACTAGACGCGAGGGTCTGTGCCACAGGTGGTTCCTGGGCCCCATGCCAGCGGGCGCTCCCACATGCGTCTTTGCCACAGGGGTTGGTGCATGGTTCGCCCTCCCTTCAAAAGGTGCTTTTCTGATGATGCGTTTTTGAGACAGGCCATCACCAGGCAAGTTTATGGCGGAGGGGGAGCCAGGCCCCAGGCGCTTTATCTCTCTCAGGGATGTGTTTGGGTGGAGTTCGCATGGTTCACGAATCCCATATCGCAAGGAGAGCGCCCCCACATGTGGTTTATAAGCCTATGGGGTGACCACATGTGTACCATCACCTGCACATGAATAAGTTTAATTGAGATTAGTTAATCCTGTGTTTGATGAATTAGGGAGACAAAGAAGGGTTCTTAAGCGTTATTCAAAGGAAGTAAATTACTTTCAAATGATAATGAATATTAAAATTTAGTTGCCTTGATAAAATAGTATATTATTTTCTGTTGAATGGCATGGAAAAATCAGACTAAAATGACAATTTTTCTAACGTTTTCTTTCATACAATTTAATTTACAGCTTATTAAAATTTAGTTGCACTTTCTTCCCCATTATTTATCCTACTAATCTTCCGCTATTTTAATATCCCAATGTGTCCCATTCCCATATGGGTTCATTCATCTACATATGGGGATTGCAGTTGCAAAGGAATGTTTCTTAGAGTACTGAAACAGCTACAGTCTGGTTTTAGCCGATTCTTCTTGCGTCTTCTGCTTTTATTTCTTCAACTTATTCTTCTTCATCTGTGAACTTGCACAAAAGTAATTCTATTGGTTTTGTCCATTTTCAAGAATAACAAAGACAGTGAACATAGAAGTAGAAATTGGGAAACCAAACGGACTGGATTAAGCAGGTCAAACCCAGTGGGTTGAACGATTTAGGAGGTTTTTTTTTTTTTTTTTTTTTTTTTCATTTGTGTAATACCTTCTTCTTTTGAGGGAATTATTTGTGTAATACCTGAAATTAATAAATGGCATCAAATTCGTTATTTCCTTAATTATGTAATTGCAACCTAGAGTTTTTTTTTTTTTGATAAAAGGAATAAAAAGGTTTCACCTCATAATAATTGCTCTAATCATCACACTACCACATCAATGAATTTTTTGTGTAAACAAGTTCAAATTTCAGATCTCTTATTTAATGATTAAAAAACTTTTACAAGTTGAGTTAACAATAAGTAATAAAAATAAAAAGAAATCGGCTTGAAAAACAAGTGAGATGTATTGTGGGACATTTTCTATCAGAGTAGTTTTAGGACCACAAAATTTTCTATAACTTTTTTGTCTCAATTTTGATGTGATTAACGCTGAGTGGTTAATCATTACTTACATATGAATTCACTATTTTTTCATCACCAAACATACTTTATCACGTAACAGTTGTAGCAAGAAGTTGTCACAGATTTTGTGGTCCTAGATAGGCTTTTGTGGTCCTAGATAGGCTTTAATCCCTGTGTACATGAAAAAAAATCTAACACTATGAAAAGATCCAAAAAGCTTTACATCCCCAATCTAAAGGCCAAAAGAAGCCCCTAAGAAAGAGTCCACAAAGTTTCTCTAAAGATGAGTGAGATAACTATTATAGAAATGGTAATTCCCGTAATTTTTTTTAGTAATAACTAACTTATATTTATATCTAAAAGACTAAATTAAATGTAAATATGATTTTATCGATAATTTTTTCCTTCCTCTTATTTGCTATATAAATAAGTTGAATTACATTAGAGTGCTATAAATAAATTGAATTACATTAGTACGTTATTTGAACATTATTTTTTTTTTTAAGGAAAAACATGCAATTCATATAACATTTAATTATTATAAAAAAACCGCACACCCTTGGTGCGATGGTCACTCTATAAGTATAAATATTTGTGGGATGTGGGGTGTGGAGGGTAAGGGTTAGGGTTCAAGTTTCCAAGAGGGAGCTTCACACACATATACACTTAGATTAAGCTAGATTAGAAATTCTATCTTATATAAAAAAAAATTATTATAAGAAAGAAAAACTATAGCCAATATTAATATACTTTAAAAAAAAAACAAATTTTATTCTTTTTTTTTTTAGAATCAACAAATTTTATTCTTTTAGTATGATACAAAATACAAATCTATTTTTTGACTCTATTTTTTTGCTTATCTTGCCCCTTTTTTGGGTAATAAAAGTGATAGTATCAATATTCCTAAATTTAGGATAAATCAGAAAAAACTATGATAAAAATAGGGATCCCATGGATAAATTATAAAGGAACGTTAGCACTCTTGACCACTATTGACATGCTAGTGTATTAACTTTTTACCCAAAAAAAAAAGGACATGCTTGTGTGAAACAAATAAAATAAGTCAATAGCGTAATATTAAGAAATTCATTCTGCCTAAAAAATAATATACTAGTCTTTCGCAGGAAAAATATTTGGTACATTTTTTTTTTTTTTGTTAACACTACCATTGCTTTGGACAAAGTTTAGCTACAAAATTAGTTGCAGCCTAAGGTTACAACTTTACTTAATATCTTTCTAGAAAATTAAAGATCAATAACTATATCATCAGTAAATTATTTAAATTACAAGTTTTTGTAGTTCAAAATATGTAGTAATGTGAATTATATTGAGTAAGGTTGTAGTCTTAGGCGACAACCAATTTTGTAGTTAAAATTTGTCCCATTACTTTTCTCTTTTACTCCAATGACAAATTTGGATTCTGAAGGCATGGTTTTGTACTTTGTATGTGTTCACAACTTGAGCTTCAGCCCTCCTCTTTCCCTCTCTCATGCACATATATACACACAATTTTAGTAAAAAAAATTTGGTGAGTATTTGATGTGGTTGTAGTTTGAAACTAAAGTTTTTAACAAAGGTTCTGAAATGCATTTAAAATTAGCGTCTAAGGAGGTGGAGTTAAATGAGGGTGAAAAAGATGTTGGTGATGAGGGTTTGTTGGCTTTAGATTCAAAAGAAGAATGTGGGGAAATTATGGAATGAAGGAGAAAGATGGGTGATAGCAACAAAGTTTAATTTGGGGACAAAATTGGCCTATGCCCTTTTTAAAAAAACAATCCAGCATTTTTCCCCATTTTCCAAACTAATTAGGGAAATACCCCTCTTTTGAAACTCGATTTTCTCAAAATCGAGTTAAGCCCTATAGCCGCGTTTTTAAGAATCCTATAGTGACGTTTTCAGGACTTATAGTGGCATTTTGGAACTCAAGCTCTATGAACTCGAGTTATAAGTAAAAAAAAAAAAAAATTGCCTATAACTTGAGTTCATGAAGATCGAGTTTCAAACCCCATTATAGGTCCTGAAAACGTCACTATAGGCTCCTTAAAACGCCGCTATAGGGCTCCAATTTTTTTTTTAAAAAAACTTGATTTTTAGAAAATTGAGTTACAAAAGAGGAGCATTTCCCTAATAAGTTTGGAAAAGGGGGCAAAATACCACTTTTTTTGCATGAAAAGGGCATTTGCCCATTTTGTCCTTTAATTTGGATTGGACCTCTTCGACTTGTTTGTCATTTTTATGACAGTCATTGTTGGTATTATGAATTTCAGTTACAAGCTACATTCAGCAATAAGTTTCAACAGTAATCTTGTAATCTCATATATATATATATATATATATAGATGGGTTCAAGTTATACCTGGTGTAACTCTTATAAAGTTACACCTTTTTTACACCGTAGATTCATAAGAGATCTAACGGCTAAAAAAATATCATTAAATACTATTAGTTTCCACCTCATTCATAATTAATACTAGCATTTTCTCTCTCTCCTTATTTATTTATTTTCACTTGATTAAAGGGTATACTGCCATTTTTAACAACTTGCATTTCTAGACTTGAAAAAAAAAAAAAAATATATATATATATATATACAAAAAAAAAAAAAAAAAAAAACGGATGTTATCAACTGGACCAAAGTTCATTGGCATATTTTATTTTGTGTTTGTTTTAACTGTTATGATCCCATTTGTATGTGCATATTGCGTGGATGTAACTCTTTGTGTCTGCAAGAGAGGGAGAGATTTTTCTTGATCCAGTAGTTATTACTTTGAAGAAGAAGAAGACACTTTATAAAGAAAACTGTGACGCTTCCCCATTTTTAACCCCACGTTTGAAATTGGTTCAAATTAATATAAGGAGAGAGAGTAAATGCTAGTATTAATTATGAATGAGGTGGAAACCAATAACATTTAATGATATTGTTCTAACCATTAGATCTCTTATGAATCTACGGTGTAAAAAAGGTGTAACTTTACAAGAGTTACACCAGGTGTCACTTGAACTTATCTCATATATATATATATATATATATATAGATGGGTTCAAATTACATCTAGTGTAGCTTCACAAAAATGAAGATCTAAGGGTGAAAAACACGCAAAAGCCATATCATAAATATTCTGTCTAAAAATTAATGAGTTACTTGCCCCCACATTAATTTCCCTAAATTCAACTCTTCTCGCTCTAAAAGCTAAACCTAAACAACTTCTCTATCTAAACTCACCTTCTTCTCTACAGCCACACACTCTCCACGGGTCAGGTCATTGTATAAGGAGAAGCCATGAATAAGAGACGAAAATCACAGACATAGACAAGTTAATTATTTGCTATTGATTGGTACTTACTTTTCTTTAAGATACAGCCGGTTCACCGGTTCTGGTGGTTGAGACGCAGAGTGCCCAGGAGATTTTGTCCTTTCAAAACTCTGTATTTCTAACATTGGAAAAATTGGATTTTTTTAAATTTTATTTTTGGCCTTAAAAAATTAAATTTGAAATTCATACAAATAAAAGAAGACACAAATAAATATGGTTAGCCTGAGTCGTACCGATACATTCGTTCCTTTCTTCTCTCTTATAATGTTGGAATATTTGCGATTCATATTGATCAACATGTACAAGGGAAAGGGAAGAATAGATTTGAAAATATGAAAATTATTACTCTCATTTTGTAGCGTTATTATTTGTCTCAAAATAAAAGAACCAAATTATTTCTTTTACTTTACTCTCCTCCCCCCCCCCCCCCCCCCAAAAAAAAAAAAAACCCCTCTCTTCTACAAGGGAAATTGAAACCCGATTTTAGCAATTGCAGGTTCATCAAATACAAAACTTGGACTTTAACTGCAAATAAAATTCTATTAGCTGTCAACAAGGCGGGAGAGTGTCTGGAGCTGTGGAAAAGAAGTTGAGTTTAGAGAGAGAAGCTAATCTGGTTTAGTCTTTAGAGGGAGAAGCATTGAATTTAGGGAAATAATTAGAAAGGTGTTACGTCCACAACATTTTCACAACAAATCATAGGTGGGTAGTTGTTATTGGTTCAAATTTAAACCTAACACTAAGATGACTTTTTTTCCCCAACAATAACAACCAGTAACAACTAATCACTTATGATTTGTTGTGAAAAATGTTGTGGACATATAATTTCTCAAATAATTAATGTGGGGGCAAGTAACTCATTAATTTTTAGACATAATATTAATGACATGGGATTTGTGTATTTTTCACCCTTAGATCTTATAAAGATCAATGTTTATAAAAAGGTATAATTTTTACGAAGTTACACTAAGTGTAACTTGAACTTATCTCATACATACATACATACATATATCTATATATATATACTCCTACAGTCCCACGTTTTTTGTCCTGTTTGAAAAGTCAAAAATTTTAAGGAAACATCATTTATTGTCTTGTCTACCTTTTAAAAATGTATAAGTTTTCAAAACTACCCTTAAAAAAATTTATCAAAAAATTGAATTAGTAAATTAATAGAGGTATAATAGAAACATTAGTAAATTAATGACTTTTATTTTTAGAAATAAAACAATATTTTGGGACATCTCAAAATGGAATAGAGGACAAAAAAAGTGGGACAGAAGGAGTATTATAATGGCGATTTTGGATACGCCACAAAAAAAAAAAAAAAAAAAAAAAAAAAAAAAAACAAAACAAACAAACAAACAAAACAACACAAAGTAGCCTAAATATTTATTATTATTATTTTTTTTTGGTAGAGGAAGAAGAATGAGATTAGTCCTTCCTTCAAAGAAAGTATTGTGTCTGGCTCACCATAGATATCTTATTAAAACACAAACTTACAAGGATAATTAATGTGATTTCTCCTAGTTTCACTATAGCATGAATCTTTAGCAAATAGTTATATGGTCCAAAAGTCATGCTAGTTAATAACGGACCACGATGCCATCACTTTTCAATTCTAAATTGAATTTCTGAACACTACCTAAAGACTCATTCAATGTAATTAGGATTAAAATCTTCTAATAGAATCACATGTTTTGAAGTCTTTTAGATAATTTGATAGTTATAACAAAGGAGGGAGGTTTTGAATCATTGAGACACCAGGAGGTGTCAGCTAATTGAGCTTCAAAAATTTTGCCACAGGTTTTGAAGTATTTTCCCCCGTAACACGAGTTATCAAGTTTGAATGAATTTAGGTAATTCATGACTTGAAAAGAGAATTTGTATATCATTATACAATTATATAGTTCAAAAGTCAGGCTAGTTGATAGTGGGACCATGAGGCCATTACTTTCCAAGTCTAAATTTATTTGATGAACACTAACCAAAGGCCCATTGCAACATTATTAGGATTAAAGTCTTCTAATAGTACCACACGTTTTGAAGTTTGTTTCTTTTTTTAATTTGATAGTTATAATGAAGGATAGAAGATTGCAGTCCTTGATGTCCCCATTGATAGTTATATCTAATTAGAATACACTATCTTTTCAAATAAAGCAACTTAATAGTAAATAAATTTAATTTAGGATTGATAAAATTTCCTTAAAAAAATTTTAATTAATAGGTATATTCTACTCTAAAAGGTCTCTAATGGACTTTTTATCTATTAATACTTATTAAATGAAGGCTAAATTACAAAATACACCTCTAACTTTGGCTTCTATTTAATTTGGTTCTTTAAGTTTCACTTTTTTTCATTTCATTCCTTTAACTTTCATTTGTTTTCATTGTATTCCTTTCATCCAATTTATATTGGCTGATAATAAACTAATAACAAGATTGGACAATATTGACGGAATGACTAAATTGACAACATATATAAGTTAAAGATTGAAAAATATATATATATATATATATGAAACTTAAATGACTAATTTTAAAATAAGTTAAAGTTGGAGATGTAATTTGGAGTTTAAACTTAAAAAATTATGTTTTATATAATAATAAAAATAAAAAATTTCTTGATCATTAAATGAGATGCAAATGAGTAGATAACTATATATGTAATTACAGTCCATTCATATTTTTATTTTATTTGAGGAAAAAGTATTGGATCACGTAAAACTGACTCGAATATATCATGATTGCTATACAATTGATAATTGTCATGCACTTAGTTTGCAATTATGCAATCTGCATCAAACAATTATTATATAGTCCAAAATTTTAAGATTATAACCTTCCTACTTTTTAAAAGTTTCAAACAATAACCAAAAGACTTTTGAAGTTTTGAACAATGACCAAAGACTTGGTGAAACGTTATCAAGATTAAAGACTTCTAATGGTGTCACTCGTTTTCGTGATTAAAGGTATCTGACATATCAATAACTTAAAGGCAAAAAACCCTTTTTCGTCCCTACATTTTCACGCGATTCTCACTTTGGTCCCTATCTTTTATTTTCACCGCTTTTAGTCCCTAAAATCAAAAAAGTGATCTCGTTTTTGTCCCTACCGTCAGTGCCCTGACGGCAAAATCCTAGGTAGTAGACAGAACATCCTATTAGCTGACGTGATGCTGATGTGGCACTGACGTGGCAATTAAAATATTATAAAAAAATATTATTTGGCATTTTTTATGCCATGTCAGCATTTTAAAAATTTTTTTAAAAGCCACGTCAGAAAATTTTAAAAAAATTAAATTTAAGGAAAAACCTTAAATCTAATTAATTTAAAATTTTAAGTAAAATTTTATTTTACTAATATTCATGTTCTTCAACCTGTTCTTTGTGTTCTGCACAGGCCAAACCTAGCAACCAAGAAATCAAACCCATATCAGAAGAACATAAACAAAAACAAGAAGAAAAAATTAAATTAAATACTAACAGGAATTTTCTTCATGTTCTTCCCAAATCCAAGAAGCAACCAAACCAATCTCTAGCAAACCCCAAATCCAAATCTAGCAACCAAACCCAATCTCCATCTAATCCAGAAAAACAAAAAATAAATCCAAGAAATAAACCCATAAACACATAAACCCAGAAACAAACCCGTAAACCCAGAAATTTTCTTGGGAAACAAACACACAAAAACCCATAAAATCAAAAAACTCCACATCCTCTCTAAAAAACAGAGCCCGTCCTCGATACCCAATTCGCCTCTGGGAAGTTCAATTCGAAGGAAGCTGATTTCGTTGAAGTTTTTAAGGACTTGGGTCGGGGTTAAGGAATTGGGAAAAGTGCTGGAGGGGCTTGACGATTCCGCCGAAAACGAACCGGAAGAAGTTCGAGAATGGGTTCCGAGACTTGTCGGAGGAAGAGGAGATAGCCGGGGCGGAAAGAGAAGAAGAAGAAGAAGAGTCATCGGAGATAACGCAGTCGACCTAAACGACGACGTTATTGACCTGAGGGACGACGGAGTGGAAGTGGCGCGAAATGATGCAACACCGACCCAAGGCCTTGACATCGCCGATCCTGTTGAAGCTCAAGAGGAGGATAGAGTTGGGAAGACATTGATCTAGGAAATGGGTTTGGTGTAGATCGTTAGTCATAGAAGTGGGTTTGGTGTAGATCTGGGAAATTATAAGCCATGTGTTTTTGTTTCTGCTTTTTTTTTTATAAAATTGGTTTGGTTGGTTTTTGGATTTGGGAAGAACATGAAGAAAATTTCCTGTTAGTATTTAATTTAATTTCTTCTTCTTGTTTTTGTTTGTGTTCTTCTGATATGGGTTTGAGTTCTTGGTTGCTGGGTTTGGCCTGTAAAGAACACAAAGAACAGGTTGAAGAACATGAATATTAAGAAAATAAAATTTTACTTAAAATTTTAAATTAATTAGATTTAAGGTTTTTCTTTAAATTTATTTTTTTTTAAATTTTCTAACGTGGCTTTTAAAATTTTTTTTAAAATACTGACGTGGGATAAAAAATGACAAATAATATTTTTTATAATATTTTAATTGCCACATCAGTGCCACATCAGCGCCACATCAGCTAATAGGATGTTCCGTCTGCCACCTAGGATTTTGCCATCAAGGCACTAACGGTAGGGACAAAAATGAGATCACTTTTTTGATTTTAGGGACTAAAAGTGGTGAAAATAAAAGTTAGGGACCAAAGTAGGAATCGTGTAAAAATGTAAGGATGAAAATGGGTTCACCTAACTTTAAAAGAACCTCGATTGTTTTCTCCCACACAAATTTTAAGAGATAAAGCTACTAATTAAACTTTTCTTACCTATTATTTTGGAAAACTTTGTCTTCCTCATAAGTCCACTCCCCCCAGTAACTTATTAAAATATTACAAATGTAAGTATACATATTTTGGAAGGCTCATATAGCTGCTTAACTCTTGTAACAAAGTTCAAGTAGAGATAGGCTATATGTTAGATGAGTTTCAATGGAAGTTGCATTCAGAGTTATTTATCTTTTATTTTGAGAACTCATGAAGGCTTTAGGTGTGATTAATAGTTGATTTTGGGTCTTCCATTAGCTATGGAGATGATAGGCTAATCAAATGAAAAGAACTTAAGGAGAAAGCTGCAAAGAAAATCTAACCAAAGAGTTCCTTTAACCACTACAAAAAAAGAGGTCTATAGCCGCGTTTGAAAAACGCAGCTATATACCACAAAAACGCAGCTATAGACTATAACTGCGTTTTCCATAGCCGTGTTTTCAAAGACGGCCTATCTTGTGCGACTATAGCCCCCTATGGGACCTAGAGCTGCGATTTTCAAAATGCAGCTACAGATCATCCTAAACCAAAAATCAAAACCCTAAAACAAAAATCAAAACAAACATTTTAAAAAACTTACTGTTACTCGGCCTTCTGAGAGTGTCTTCAGTGAGATTGAGGGTTCAAGAGAGAGAGGGAGAGATGCAAGTCAGCGCCGGTGAGATCAGAGTAGAAGTAGAATCACGATGAGAAGGGTCTGAGAGTAGAATCGCGAGTAGGACTAGAATCGCGATGAGAAGGGAATGGAGACGAGGGAAGAGCGGAGAGAGGAAGGGGATTCAGAGAAGGTGGGAAGTGAGGGAAGGAGGAGAGTGTGTTGGATCGAGAGGGAGCCTGAGAGTCGAGAGTGGTCTGAGAGTTTTTTTTTTTTTTTTTTTGTAAATGGAGCTTAAGAGTTTTTTCACTTGTGTGGAGTAAGAGTGTTTCTGTAAATGGAGCCGCGTTTAACCAAACGTAGCTCCAGACAGGTTGAAGCTATGTTTGTTAAACACAGCTCCACACATTTTGAAAAAAAAAAAAAAAAAAAAAACCGCTGATGGGTCTTAAGCTGCGTTTTTAAAAACGCGGCCTAGCTAGACGCAGCTTCATCCCTTCAAAATGCAACTTCAGAGCTGCTCTATACCGGGTTTAGTAAATGCGACTTCAAGTCTAGGGGTGGAGCTGCGTTTTTGAAAAACGCAACTCAAACTACCCCCCTATAACTGCGTTTTTATGAAACGCGGCTTAAAAACGCGTTTTTTGGAGTTAACTCCAAAGATGTTAAGATTAAATTTGAAGAATTTTTCTTTTGCTAAAATTTTAAGCCCTAAATATGTTTGTGATTTTAATTTTCATAACGTTTTAGCTTTTTTGGTAATATTTTTCAAAAATTTCCATGTGGCAACTTATTTGACATAAAAATAATATTTTAATATCACTATTAACTATGTTCGCATTTTTCATCTAACACTTAATGACAAGGACCATTTTGACACAATATCAAAAGTTTAGGGACCAAATTGACACATTTAAAATATCAATGACTAAATTAACAAACAACATAAAGGATAGAGGCCAACTATTATATAGTTTACCCTTTTTTATATTAATAACTAACTTATATTTATATCTAAAAAACTAAGTTAAATGTAAATATGATTTTATCTATAATTTTTTTCTTCCTCTTATTTGTTATATAAATAAATTGAATTACATTAGTGTGCTATAAATTAATTGAATTACTTTTGTGTGTTATTAGAAGATTATTATTTTTTTTAGGAAAAACATGTAATTCTTATAACATTTAATTATTATAAGAAAGAAAAACTATAGCCAATATTAATATACTTTTAAAAATAAGATTTTTAAAAAAATTTTAATTCTTTTATAATGATACAAAATACGAATCTATATTTTGACTCTATTTTGTGCTTATCTTACCCCCCCCCCCCCCCCCCCGCCCTTTTGGATAATAAACCTTGTCCATGATTAAATTTAAGTGATAGTATCAATATTCCTAATTTTAGGATAAATCAAAAACTCTATGACTAAAATAGGGATCCCATGGATAAATTATAAAGGAACGTTAGCACTTGACCAATAAATGCTAGTGTATTTACCAAAAAATTAAAACGGACGCTCTAGTGTGAAGCAAATAAAATAAGTCAATAGCGTAATTTTAAGTAATTCATTGTGCCTAGCGTAAAAACTTTTGGTACATTTTTTTTTGTTAAGACTACCATTACTTTTCTCTTTTACTCCAATGACATATTTGGATTCTGAAGGCATGGGTTTGTATATGTTCACAACTTGAGCTTCAGTCCTCCTTCTTCTCTCTCTCTCTCTCTCTCTCTCTCTCTCTCTCATATATACACACAATTTTAGTAAAAAAAAAATTGGTGATTATTTGATGGAGTTGTAACTCGAAACTAAAGTCTTTAACAAAGGTTCTAACGTGAATTTAAAATTAGCATCTAAGGAGGTGGAGTTAAATGAGGGTGAAAAAGATGTTGGTGATGAGGGGTTGTTGGTGTTGGATTCAACGAAGAATGTGGGGAAAAAATTAGTGATATTAAGAAATTCTGCAATGAATAAAGAGAAAGTGATAAGAAATTATGGCATGATGGAGAAAGATGGGTGATAGTAATGAAGTTTGGCCTGTTCCTCTTCGACTTGTTTGACGTCTTTGACAATCACAACATATCATTTCATGTTATGACAATGTCATTGTTGGTATTATGAATTTCAGTTACAAGCTACAATCAACAATAAGTTTCAATAGTGTGTGTGTGTGTGTGTCTCTCTCTCTCTCTCTCTCTCTCTCTCTCTATATATATATATATATATATATAGAGAGAGAGAGAGAGAGAGAGAGAGAGAGAGAGAGAGAGAGAGAGAGAGAGAGAGAGAGAGAGAGAGAGAGAAGAATGAGATTAGTGTTTGTTTCCTCCCTTCAAAGAGAGTATTGTGTCTAGCCCACCATAGATATCTTATTAAAATACTAATTTGAAACTTACTAGGATAATTAACATGATTTTTCCTAGTTCAATCTAGCATGAATCTTTGGCAAACAATTATATAGTCCAAAAGTCATGCTAGTTAATAGCTAGACCATGATGCCATTACTTTCCAAGTCTAAATTGAATTTCTAAACACTAACCAAAGACTCATTTAATGTAATTAGGATTAAAGTCTTTTAACAGAACCAGTATTTTGGATAATTTGATAGTTATAACAAGGTATTTTGGAATCCTTGATGTCTCCATTTATAGTTATATCTAATTAGAATATAGTATCTTTTCAAATAAAGCAACCTAACAATAAATAAATTTTTATTTAGGTTTGATTAAATTTCCATGACCAAATTTTAATTCATAAGTATATTCTACAAGGTTTTCAAACCCGGACCGTTCATTGAACCGTAAAAGGGAGAGGTTCAAGGTTTTTGAGGTCCGACCGAGGTCGAACCGGGGTTGAACTGTGATGACGTCATAATTAATTTAATAATTATTTAAATATAAATAAATATATTAAATTTGTAAATATAAGCAAAATTTACTAAAAATATCTTAAAAATTGAAACAAAATACATAAAATAGTACATTATAAAGTTAATAAAAAATAGTACAACATAAATAAGCATAAAAAGAAATTTTTACAATAATCCTTTAAGAGAAATCATTTCAATTAACTAAAAATGACTTTTAAAATAAATTCATAAATTGCATAAGTATTATCCTTAAATAAAAAGTTAATTTAGTAATATTTAATATGTTGAGAAAGATAACATTGAAGTTTAGAAACTATAAATTATGTAAATTTAATATAAATTTAATAATATTGCATATTAGTTCCCAAGAAGAGCACTTGGTCTGTTGGTCAAAGCTTCAGTCTTGCTTTTAATGTGTGAGAAGTCAAGTTCTAATCCTGGCAGCCGCATTTTCCTCAATTTTTCTCTATTTCATGACCGGTTGAACCTGGGTCTTCCGTTTCACTGAAAACCTATCAATACCCGGTTCTCTACCTTAAAAAACCGAAATTCTGTCCGGTTCCCGGTTCTTCTGGTCGGACTGCCCGGTCCGGTCCGGGTTTAAGAACCCTGATATTCTACTCTAAGAGTTCTCTAATTGACTTTTTTTTATTAATACTTATTAAATGAAGGCTAAATTACAAATGAAAGCTCTAATTTTGATACTTATACTTATTAATTCAATTCTTTAGGTTTCACTTTTTTTCATTTCAGTCCCTTAACTTTCATTTGTTTTCATTGTATTCCTTCCATCCAATCCATATTGGACAATATTAAGCTAATAGCAAAATTGGACAACGGAATCACTAAACTAAAAACATATTTAAGTTAAAGATTGAAAAAACAAATGAAACTTAAATGACTAAATTGAAAATAAGTTCAAGTTGGAGGATGTAATTTGGAGTTTAAACTTATATAAATTTTCTTGATCATTACATGGGATATTGATGAGTAGATAACTAGATATGTAATTATAGCCCATTTTTATTTTTATTTTATTTGAGGAAAAAGTAATAAATGACATAAAACTGACCTAGATATCATGATTGCTACACGTTTGATAATTGCCATACATTTATTCTGCAATTATGCAATCTACATCAAACCATTATTATATAGTCCAAAATTTTAAGATTACCTTCCAAGTTTTTGAAAGTTTCAAACAATAACCAAAAGACTTTGGAAGTTTTGAACAACGACCAAAGACTCGGTGAGATGTTAACAAGATTAAAGACTTCTAATGGTGTCACTCATTTTCTTAATTAAAGGTATTTGGCATATCAATGACTTAAAAAGAGCCTCGATTATTTTCTCCCACACAAAATTTTAAGAGATAAAGTTACGAATTAAACTTTTCTTACCTGTTATTTTGGAAGACTTTTTCTTTCCCATAAGTCCACTCCCCCCACGTAGCTTATTAAAATATTAGAAATGTATGTATACGTATTTATAAAAAGCTACTCCATATTATGGAAGATCAATCCAAACAATCATGCATTATATTGTTTAAGTTGCACCAATCACATTCTTGTTATCCATTTATTATTGTTTTGCAATACACTTTATTACTCTAAAAAAAAAATGTAGTACAATTTATAATGTGGTTGAAATTTTAGTAAATAGAGAATCAAAGATTAAGAAATAGAAATAACATTAGGTATATAAGAAAAAGGGGGAAAAAAAGAAACAGTGCTACTTAATGAAAATAGGAAAGATGATTGTTGGCTACGCCATTGTATGCATGAAATGCAATACCAAATTGGAACCTCTAGACATTATCACTTTGTGTTCAACTTTTATTAAGAATTTTTTTTTTTGGGTTTTTGCTGAGATTATTAAGAAATTTTCCGCTTTTACAATGATCTTAGATACAATATTCCTTTTTCTCAAAAAAAGAAAAGAAGAAGAAGAAGAAGAAGATATAATATTCCTAAGGGTGTTTTTCATGAGTGCTTCCACTTTACTAGAGTAAACTTCCCTTTAAACCAATGGCTTGAGTACTGGCCTTTTTTATTTGTGAATTTGGCATGTGCCTAAATTACAATGATTTAATTAATAATTATGCGAAGAGGAGGCCTTTTTCTTATTTTTTGTGTCCTTGACATTGTACTAAGAGAAATACTACGTCCACAATATTTTTCATAACATTTTCACAACAAATCCTAGTTAGCAAATTGTTATTTGCTGCTACTAGTGAGTAAGAAAGTAATTTCAGTGTTGGATTTAAATTTAAAACCTGTAACAACCTGGCAACTAGAATTTGTTGTGAAAATGTTGTGAAAAATGTTGTGGACGTAGCAGTTCTCATGTTATATATAATTTCCTTAGCAAAAGGAATGGAAAGTATCTTCAAAATTGAATCTGATGTTCTGTTTTTTGGATACTCTCAAAAGAATGTAAGTTTATTGCTATAAGAAATCAAATAGTTATGGAATTTTGCCTTAACAAAAGGAAAGAAAGAAAGAAAAAAGAAAAGAAAAGAAATGTTCATCTATGATTATTCTATTTTATCTTTTATTTTAAAGTATTTTTAATTGAATCAAATTCTAAATAGTCCATCATTAATTAAACCCCCCTACTTTTTCTCCCAAAAAGAAACTTTACCACTGTATGCATGAATTGTTTTACTACACAAAATTAGAACCGAGTAATAATATCACAACACGCCACATACTCTGTAGTACACACTCACCTTATACATTCTACCACATGAATTGAAATTCTACTTTAAAAAAATAATTTCAATTAAATTTTAAAATAATGATTTTAAAACACGATTTCATAATTAAAACTGAAATTATGAGCTATTTAGAAAAAATTTCAGAAGAGAAACAAAGTGTGTACAGAATGTACAATATCGAATGTGTAATAAGATTTTTGGATTGGACCCTCTTTTGATGTTATTCCTTTATATATATTAAACTTTTATTAATCAGAGCATTCCCATGTTGGTGATGAGCGTATTTCATAGCACAATAAAAAAGTGGAAAACTAGGAGGTCAAGAACATCCTTCATCAGCTGCACCATATATAAGCAATGATTAGGAATTTCAAAACCATAATCATTATGACTGAAAACTGAGCAATTAGAAATTCCCAAAACCTCTAAGATCTTGATTGGTCTTTTTTACTTGTGAATTTGGCATGTGCCTAAATTAAAATAATTTAGGCACAAAATACTAGTTAAACAATTATGCCAAGATGATGCCTTGTTCTAGCAACTGAAAACCTAGTTAACATAATTCCCTAATGTAATATCATTCTTGCACATAAGATCTTCAATCTTGTTGAAATAAACAGGCAGAGAAAGAACAAGAATTGTTCTGAAGAGAATCTTTGTATATTATTTTTGTATTCTTAGCTCTCCTCAAATGTCTGGCCTTTAGTGAGGAATTGATAGGTAAGATAGAACATGGCAGTCCTCTAGGGTTTTTTGTTGGCTTGATATTCCAGCAGATAATACACATATGAGACTGTAGAAATAACTTCTTTCAAGTAGATGAAGGTGCTGCATATTCCCGTAGCCCAAGCTATCTTGTTGGTGATAAATCAAACCCTCAAAAGGTTCTATGCAATGATTAATGGACAAACGTATCTACACATTTTGGCTTCAAATTAAGAATAGGTGGCCTAAAAAATCCTTAGAAAGATTTTGCAACCTATAACTTCGAAACTTGTGTTTTCCAATCATTCCCTTTGCCCTCTGTATCTCCTTCGCAGATGGTTAGTGAAGGACATAATTTGAAATATAATTTTTGTTATTTATTAATTTATTTATATTATTATGAAGTTTTTGAAAATTTTGATTTAGCATTATTATTTCTTTGATTTTAGGTGTATTTAATGATTTTCTATTAGGGTTCCATTATGATAGGTATAAATTATGATATCTTTTAGAAAATATTTTCTTGTTGGTCAAGTTATATAGAGCCTTTAAATTGGGCTCCAAGCCTATAAACAAAAATGAAGTATTTAGTTTAGTAAATTTTCTTATTTTTGTTTCTCTAATTTTTAGTGGGTATTTTAGTAGCTCTTCTTCTAGATTCAAAAAACTCTTGTTGATTAAAGGCTATTTTTTCTTGAAGCATATGTGATTTGGTTCTTGCTATTTTCCATCCCGTCAGCTAGCCCTTTGTTGTTATTTGCTAAAGGGGGAAAAAAAAAAAAAAAAAAAAAGCAATAATGTGCACTTTATTTTCTCCCAAAAAAAAAATGTGGTTAACTTTTTTCTGATCAAATTTCGGAAAAAGTTATTTTGGATATATTTTTGAAAAATAATTATATAAACAATTTTTAAAAACAATATAAACAAAATGGTCTAATCTAAACCATAACATGGAGAACAATTGCAACAAGAAAATGGCTAAGAAATAAGCTATATATTAGTAATAAATTAGCGTTTAATGACTTTAATAAGAAATTAGATATATGATATCGATGTCAATCTTAGTGTTAATGTGACATAGATAGAACAACAACTCCCCCCCCCCCCCCCCCACAAAAAAAAAAAAAAAACCTTGGCAATGTCTTTTCATTTTTATGGGATGTTCCACCCTATGAGAATCTGGTATTTAAAACTTTTTTAGAAAATTCAAGATGATGAAGCCACAAATGTTTATTCAAATTTTTATCAGTTGTACTTATTAACTTCTCCTAGATGCAAACTTTGAGTCAAGCCTATAGTAATAACATGTGCTGTTTTAGCAAATATACTACTCACATATGAGGAATTGAACAATATGTCAAAGAAATTGATTTTTTCACAAGAAATCAATATATATATAAAAGCAGAGACCTCATGCGGGAAAGCATGAGGTTCTGCCATGTGGCGCCTTCTTTGATAGCCATCCATTTTTTTTTTTTTTTTATTCAAGTTACACCTCATCTATTACTTATTACTCCTTATCACTCCTCTCTCTCAAGTCTCAATTGACTAAAATAACTTTTAAACTTTCAAGTATACCATTAATTGTTTAATAAAGAAAGAAAAAAAAATACCATTAATTCAGTTCTTCTACGTCTAACCCTTCAGTTGCCTGCCTCTTGCAATTATCTAAGTTATATAGCTCTTCTACATCTAACCCTTCAGTTGCCCACCTCTTTCAATTATCTAAGTTGTATATTAATTAGTACACTTCCTTCTAGCCATGAGTCTCCTATTACAATTGCTTCTCTTCCTCTTTCTTTTTTTTTTTTTTTTTTTTTTTTCCAAAATCTTTAGCTACACATTTATTTGCAATCACATTTTTATAACTCAAATTCTTGATGTATTGTTGGACAGATTGTGCTTGAAATGAGTATATTCTATGGCAAAAATGCGGTTTTGCATTTTGGAATCTGTAAAGTTCAAACATGGTGAGTAAGGGTTTGAAATTTTATTCTTTTTCTCCTTTTGAAATTTTATTCTAGAAAAGTGATTGTGTTCTTGACTAAGTAAGAGGAAACGCAAATACTATGCTTTAACTAATATAAACTAAATTAATTTTTGTTGTTGTTATCAATCTAATATTAGAGTTTGCAACTGAGGGTTAGGTTTTAATTGTGTTGTTATCAATTTAATATTAGAGTTTGCAATTTTGACCTGTTGGGTGTTTTGTTGGAATTATTATAGACAAATAAAAAGAAGTGGTTTATGAAATCCTATGACAAGAGCAATGGCAAGGAATCCAATCGTATCCAATTGCTCTCTCTCCACACCTTTGCAAATACCACAAACATGTCATCATAATTGGAATGTTCCTTTGAGGTCAATTTTATTTTCCCCGTTATTTTCTTTGGAATGTTATTTTTAATTTCAGTAATCAATTGGGTTTATTTTTATTTTTCGGGGACAAAAATCATCATATGCAAAGGTTAAAATCTGGAGCATCTTATCATAACTATTAGTATACGTCCTTTTCTTACTTTCCAACTTCCATTCACGTAACTGAAACTATATGGGGTTGAATAATGCTATCCTCAATTAAAATCTCATTTCAACTACTATTAGGCATTAGTCACCTATTGGTGCAGCCGCCTATTGATGCTATAGTGCTCAAAGGCCCTATAGGAAATTTTTGGTTTAACTGTAAATTATTGCTATATATCAACACAGCACAAATTTTGTCTTTCGTGTGCATTTTAATTTAGTCTTCTTTCTCTTTTGAATTTAACTTGCTCTTTGTCAATGTTCATTCTGTGTTGTTAATTAATGATATGCTTTTGATTCCATAAAACATTTGGATATTAATGTTTTCATTCTAATCAATTTTAAGTGTTATTTGGATGTAGTTAAACATCAATGTAGTAGACCTCATGTTAGTTTATTTGTTTCTTAATGTACTTTGTGCAAGAAGATGAATTAAAAGGTCTGAGTTTACATGTGTAGGAGATGAATTTTATATAATCTTCTGTAGAAAGTGGACCATGCAGACAATGACACAATAACACATTAAAGAATGTAAATTCCGTTCGTGTTTTCCAGCTATAAGAAATTGAGGAATTTCATATTTGAAAGCTTTAAAGGGGCAACCGAATATAAATGTTCTTGGAATTACTTTTTAACCATTGTTGTTTGTGACTTTCAAATGACTGTATATTGCAAATTGTCAGGTTGATATTAGTTTGGGATACTTACAAAAAATAGCAAAGAATGTTGCCAAATCTAAATTTCGCAGATTTGGCTCTAACTACGCTCAATAGAATTTTTAATTTTAATATTGAGCTTTAATAGGATTTGATTATGGTTAGGAACTAGGGTTTGGTTTGAATTTAGTTCTACTATTAAAACTCTATAAATTAAACATGACTAACAATAATTGTATTAATGAACGCAAGGGGTTAAAAGATATTTTTTTTAACAAAATATTTCAAAATGCACCGCGCATTGCGCGGGATATTGGCTAGTGTTTAAAAAAAGAAAAAGATATATGATATCTATGACTAAGAAAATTGCATATTAATATGTGGCGTAGTTGAAAGCTGAAGATTTATTTATTATTTTTATTCTAATTTTTTAAAGATAAATACCAATTTCATTAAGCACAAACAACACTAACATCGTTCCTCCACACATCCTGAATAGATTTAGGCAGGGAGTTCATATATATGACAACAATTACAGGAAAAGGTGTAATTGACAATTCTCTACTCAATGCCATAACAGAAGTGGTTAAGCTAGATAACAAAGGATAATTATCCTCTCTATAACTATATCATTTGCCCTAACAGAAGTGAACAAGCAATCCACTGAAAGAACGTTTTGAGTCTTTTTTAGGACTTAGGAATAATTGCCCTAAAGCCATTTCATCCAAAAGAAAATGGTTGGTTTTTTGGCAAAGGCAATGGTACGCTATCATTTCTTAACATAGATAGCACATTTGACATTGTGTGCCGATCATCAGTATTATTCTGTATACATAGGAGACCGATATGGATCCATCTCAACACCTTAAAAGTCATCAGTTCATTATTTCCATAAAGTTCTGATCGTCCTAAATAGCCGGAGTGACAAAACATAAATAATAATAATAATAATAATAATAATAATAATAATAACTTGGGTGGTCAGATTCCGTGGTCCCTCCTAAACTTTGAAGGACTCACTGACTTAGATCTCTCAGGCAACCATTTCATAGGTCAACTTCCAGATCTTTCTACAAACCGGACACAAGATTCTTCTTCAAACAGTTCTTCCAAGAGTCGCTTAGTTAGTCAAATTCCTTCCAATTTGGTTTTTCTCTCTTTATCTCATAACTTATTAAACGGCACTATACCATCTTGGTTGTATGACATACCATCTTTGCGGTACTTATCTCTAGACAATAACCAATTCACTGGGCAGATTGAAGAATTCCAGCATAGTTCTTTAAAGTATCTTGATTTGAGTAATAACAACCTACATGGCCACCTTCCAATCTCAATTGCTAAACTTGTGAGCCTTTACCATCTAAATATTTCCTTCAATAATATTAGTGGTCCTCTAGAGTCAAGCATGTTCTCAAAGCTCAAAACTCTCCGAAGAATTGATCTTTCACATAATCCTCTGTTATCATTCAGCACCAATAGCATTGTAGACTATACTTTGCCCGAACTTTGGGGTTTGCATTTGTCATCTTGCAACATAAGTGACTTTCCAGATTTTATAAAATCCATGGAAAGTTTAGGAGAGTTAGACCTTTCCAATAACCAGATCAAAGGCAATATTCCGATGTGGTTGTTGGAGGTGGGGAAGGATTCTTTGTCTTCCTTGAATCTTTCGTACAACTCCTTGACAAGTATTAGACACCTTCCTTGGAAGAATTTGCAAATTCTTGATCTTAGTTCCAATTTGCTTCAAGGACCCCTTCCAGTACCTCCATTGGGCACTTATTTCTTTTCAGTCTCAAGGAATACTTTAATTGGAAACATACCTTCCTTGATTTGTAATAACACTTCCCTCGACGTCCTTGATTTGTCTCATAATCACTTGAGTAACACGGTACTCTGTGTTTGGGAAACTTTAGTGATTCTCTCACAGTCTTAGATTTGAGAAGTAACAAACTTAATGGCACCATTCCAGCAACTTTTACAAAGGGAAATTACATGAGAACTCTTAACCTCAATGACAATCAATTGGAAGGGTCGTTGCCAAGATCGTTGATCAATTGCAGCTGGCTGGAAGTTCTAGATCTTGGTAACAACAAGATAAATGACACCTTTCCTCATTGGTTGGAAACGCTTCCAGAGTTACGGGTTCTTGTTTTGCGATCAAACAGATTTCATGGTGCCATAGCCAATCCCACGACCAAATTCTCTTTCCCAAATTTACGAATCATAGACCTCTCTCACAATGATTTCCATTGTCTTTTGCCAACAAAGTATTTCAATCATTTCAAAGCCATGATGAGCATGAATGCAAATAATGGTGAATTGAAATATATGGGTGGAAACTATTATCACGATTCTGTGATGGTCACAATGAAAGGATTTGATATTGAAATGGTGAAAATCCAAAATCTCTTTACAACCATTGATTTCAAAAATAGATTCAGTGGGGAGATTCCACAATCAATTGAAAAGCTTAAGTCACTGAAGGGGCTTAACTTTTCGCACAATAGCCTTATAGGTCAAATGCCTCCATCACTGGGAAATTTGAGAAATCTTGAATGGTTAGATCTCTCCTCAAACATGCTTACAGGGAACATTCCAAGACAGTTAGTAGATGTTACATCACTTGAAGTTTTAAATCTATCAGAAAATCGTGTTACTGGCTGAATAAGCTTCTATGTTTAAGGTATAGCTATACAAAAGAGTAAATAGGCTTCTACTATGTAACTGCCGCATTTTAAAGCTTTATTTAGGTCAAACTTCATTTAATGACCCTGTTTTATGCTCTAGTGTGAGAATAAATTTCTCTACTCCGTTGCAATTCTAAACTACTCCCTTGATCAAGGAATTTTTTTTACATATTTTTTTTTAAGGGGCAACATCACTACTTAGTTGCAGTGTCAAATAATCAGGTTATATTCTAATATTGCAATTATTATTATTATTATTATTATTATTATTATTATTATTATTATTATTATTATTATTATTATTATTACATCCATGTCTTTGTATCTTCGTTGTACAGATTAAAGATCTTGTTGGTTGGATGGCTTGAAGTGTGGTGGTTTTTTTTTTTTTTTTTCCTGTTTTTGCTTGAAGAGTGGTATTGATTACCCTAGTACTACCTAAGATGCTTTGAGGACTAGACTAGTTTCCTCTATATTTTGAATTAGATACCTTTTATTAGTTACATTATTAGGCTGGGATTATCAACATTTTGTGCCTTTTTGTTTTCTGATATGGGTGTTTTATTTGTTTTATGTTGCTTGATATATGGCCTAGGAAGTGACTTTTGATTTTGAATTTTGTGGGTTTTGTGAATTTCTATATTGCTATTTTTGTGAATGGTGTGATTCTTGGTATGCATATCAAGTTCTGTATTAAAAGATCAAACAAGACAGCAAATTGAATGTTTTGATT
The DNA here is from genome assembly GCA_033629205.1 of Lithocarpus polystachyus. Classification (NCBI taxonomy): domain Eukaryota; kingdom Viridiplantae; phylum Streptophyta; class Magnoliopsida; order Fagales; family Fagaceae; genus Lithocarpus; species Lithocarpus polystachyus. The sequence goes on along the minus strand of CM066165.1, from coordinate 86,972,980 downwards.
TTTGGGAGTATTGATTCATTATTCCAATTTAATCTCGGTGTTGTGATTTCTTTCCATCTATTTGTAGGTATTATCTTGTTGGTCTTAATGGTGTGTGGGATTTTTTTGGTCAGGGCTGTAATGCTTCGGTCCTCCTGGATGACAGCAATGGTGATAAAAACCATTCCACTGAGAGGCAGGCCATACCTATTCTGACCTTGAGGGATTTTGATAAAATTGATTCCATCAAGGAGGAGCTTGAAAAGGCTTATCCAGGGGTAATTTCATGTGCTGATATTGTTTCTATTGCCACTAGAGATGGCATTATGCTGGAATATTCTTGATCCTGAATTTTCATATGTTCTCTCTTTTTAAGATATTTTTGTTAATAGTACGGGTCAGTTCACCTAAGGGTTTTAGCAATAGTTTAAGTTTAGGATCTGATGATTGTTTGTGGATAAAGATGCCTAAATGAAACTTGGAGAAAATGTAAGAAACAGACTTTGAAAGAGTTGGTATCACTTTACATTTTTATATGTTGAGGAGTCTATTAGTAAGATTCTAATGTACATATTGATTATGTGGAAAACTTAGAAAATTAATGAATTGAGAGTATGTTTTTAGTGATTTTTACTGTTTTGGTTTCCACAAATTGTTACAATCACCTTTACTCACCAACTAGTTGTTTTAGGCACTTTTTGGTAATGGTTTTCCAAGTCTAAAATGTCAAAAAATTCAAAAATAAATAAAATGAAATACTTTTCTTATTCCAATTTCTTTGACAATAAAGAACAGCTCTATATTGGTAACTCTTTTTATTTGAGTTCTCTGATGTAAACTTCTATACTTGACATCACAAGCTAGACAGTATTCTTTCATATGTTAACAGACACCTAATCTAAGGCATCTTGGCCTCTTTGATTTTAGCATTCCTTGCCATTTGCGCGGCTTGATGTTCTTTGAATGATCTTTTTTTTTTTGTCTTTCTTTTCTCCCAAATCAACAAAAAAGGAAATCTACTGAAAGGTGCCAAGGGGCAATGACGACACTGACCGAGATTCCACGACCGGATGATAACATAACACAAACACTTCACTTTTTTGCCCATAGAGGTTTTGATGAAAAAGAAACTATTAGTCTTCTAGGGACTTACTAGCTCTCTACCTTTCTTTCATTTTCCCCCCTTGTCTTATGGAGTTGAAAAAGGTTTAAAAAGTTATTTGGTTTGTATTGGTTTCTTGATCATATGAAGGTACACACAACATTGGGAAGGTTGACTGTGAATTCATACAGAAACGCTTCACTGACTTCAAGGGAACTGGGCAGCCTGACCCAACAATAGCTCCTGATTTTCTCACTGAGATGAGAATGAGGTTCCAAGACAGTAATGGGACCACAACTCAACCTTCTTCTTCATCCATGGCGTCATTGGAATTGAGTGAGTTTGCAGTGGGGATGTAGAGACCCAAAAAGGGGGTCCTACAATCCATGGATCTCAAGGTCAAGTCCAATGAAACTCCTCCTTGCTTTTGGTCAGTTTCTAAGTGACAGTCTTGACCATAATGACCTCATGATATCTTTATTCTTTCATATTACTTTCTCTTCTAATGTTCTATGTTTGAATGTAGATGCTATGACTTCTACATTTCTTTCCTTTGCTAATTTGAGCCTATTTATAAAGGCAATGACATAATTGGTCATGGTCAAAATGATGAAGTAGCTAGCTGAAACTGCATGTAAATATGTTTTGGTTGTTGAGTTCATTAGAAATATAGAATTCTAATGGTTTGAATGTTATCAAAAGTTCAGTAATATGGGGGAGCTCATAATGTATGTTGTGATAATAATATCCAAATTAATTTCAATTGGGTGTTCATGTTACTAACGAGTTTTGGCTGATTATTCATCATCTGAAGGAGATGTTAGTTTATTCATTTTGAGTTTGAACTTCAGAACTAGGAAAGTATACAATTCTATGTGTCTTGAAACAAAGATATTGATTTGTCTATAATTTTCTTTATTGCTTTAACCATCAATTAGAATTCAAAAGGTGCTCATAGGAATAGCTTTTAATCAGATGCCATCATGTTTTATTGTCATCAATTTGTACTCAATTACACTTTTCATGCCTACAGAAGGTTTTGGTATGCTTTTTGTTATGCACATTTAAAGACAATGCTATAGTCGTGGATCCATTCACCCGAGTCTAACCCATCATCTTCAATCAACATGTTAAACTTCTTCTTTGACACTGCTATGCTGCACCTTGAATTTACATTTTCCTTCTCCTTATTTCATTTAGTGAATCTTGCATCAATTTAGCAGGTTCTCCTTAATGGCTTTAGGTGGTACTGATTACAGTTATGTTTTCCTCAAATTGGTTATTGTTCAGGAAATAGGCATTTTTAATTTATGCCTAGGAGGAGATTTTTCTTGTTATGAATGTCTTCATTCATCTCTTGATCTGTTACTTGAGAATCTAATTTCTTCAATTTTGAAGGTACGGAGTGCTGCTTATGCCATCAATAGTGTCATTTCTGCAACCTCTGATTTTCTGAGAGAGAGATTGTTTGATGCAAAATCAAATTTCCAAAAATTTTGAGATTCATCACTGCTGTCAAAAAACAAATTTTAGAGGTTGGGACTTAGTTTTGGATATGCAGACTATGTAATTGATTCCATTTATCAGTAGCTCACAGAATATTTTCCCTATAGTAGGAACTGGTATGACTACATATCCTTGACTTTGGTAGCTATTTAACAAAATTAAATTGCTTATCTTTTTTATGTGTCATGAAGATGGTTTGTTCCTAGAAAACTTTACAGTTAGTAACTCTGCTTAGAGATTTTATCATTATCTTGTCTTTTAAATGTAATTTGAAGTTTTTCTCTATTAATTCTTACGGTTTTGATTTGTTCTAAAATTGTGACTTATGTCTTTTAGCAATGCCTAAACTGCATTTGTGTCCATAATTTATCTTCTCCCCGGATACATAGTTTTCATCTCTTATGTTTGCTCTCTGTGTTCTTATATTAAGTAAATATCCTGATATGGCAGTTTCCTTTCAATGATCATTTATTTTTCTCACTCCAAATATTGAACTAATTTATGCTTAGGCGTTGGTAGTCTGTCCATAGTTAATCAAAAGTTCAAAACAGTTGCATCTTTGAGTGTTTGTACATATAACCTCAATAGACCACTTAAGTTTTGGTCACTAAAACAAATGAAAATAATTGAATAGCTTGAACTTTGAATCTTATAAAATATATAACATTAAAAAAAATACAAAGGATCATAAAATATCACATTTAATTAAACAAACCAAAGGCTCATAAAAATCTCTTACATAATTAAATAAACTAAAATCTCATATATTTATAGATAAACATGTATATATATTTTTTTCTTTTATGAAAAAAAACATATCATACATAATTAAACTAATAAAAAAGTTCATAAAATCTCCTTAAAGTGGGGTTTTATTTTAAAAAAGATTTATAAGGAAGCTGCAAAATCAATTTTGGTAAGGAATGCATATTCCACCTTAGAGTCTGTTCGGTTAGAGGAGTGGAAAAGTGGGAGGATGGAAAATTATGGGAGGATGGAAAAGTGGAAGGATGAGAAATATTTAGTTTTCCCTCTTGTGTGTTCGGTTGGAGGGGTGAAAAAGTGGGAAAGTGGAAAACTCTTTTATTTGGTTAGAGAGAAAAAGGAAAGGATGGAAAATGTAATTTATATAAATTGACTATTATACCTTTGTTACATAATAGGTAAGAAATAAATTTATTTGTAATCATTAAATAATTTAAAATTTATCACATCAAATATATATAAATTTATATTTATATTTTTATTATTATAATGTAAAAATTAAATCAAGTTACGTTGGGAAAAAAAAAAAAAGAAAGAAGAGAGAAGACATCGATCAGGTAAGGTTGAAAAAAAAAAAAAAAACAAAGTTCAGGTAACGTTGAAAAAAAAAATAGAAAGAAAGAAGACAACATTCGGTACCTGAACATTGAAAAAAAAAAAAAGAGACAACGTTCAAGTAACTGAACGTTGAAAAAAAAAAAAAAAAAAAAGACAATGTTCAGCTAACGTAAAAAAAAAAAAAATTGAAAAAAAAATAGGTGGGAAGTGGTTATTTTTGTAAAGGTACTACTATAACACTTTTTTCTCCAAATTTTCCTTCCGATTTGGAAGGAAAAAAATTGTAGGCCCGGAGAGAAAACTTTCTTCTGAGTTTTCTCTCCCTCCTATTTTCCTTCCTCAAACGAACAGTAGAAAACAGTATTTTCACCCTATTTTCCTCCCTCTATTTTCCATCCTCCCTATTTTCACTCCAAACGAACGAAGCCTAAATGTTAGAATTTTGACTAAGACAGAATAAGGGTTTAATAAATTAGTTTATGGACCAGAGTGCAATATATCGACGGGAATGGAACAGAATTAAAAAATTGTCTACAATCCATTCCTTCTCTCTTTCTCTCCCTCATTACTTATTTATATATCTTCTTCTTTTGCACTTCCATTATATCTTTCGTTATAGATTGATTCTTCCCTGCCCACATAATGCCAGTTTCTTTATATCCCTCTTTTTATTGTTATAGAGAACAATGAGGGAGAAAAGTTAAATATAAAAATTTGATATTCCTATTTTTAGCCTAGGAAATTAAGAGACTCAACTTATTGCAGTCAATAATTACAATACACTTGGTTGAGTTGATTTTTTTTCCTTTATTTTTTCTATGGTTTCCAAATCCTTACCTGCACTTCTTAGCAGCCAAGCTGAGCATAGCTATTTTGTGCTTTTTTCTGTTTTCTTTTATATATATATATATATATTGCAATATTTAGCTGCTCTTGTTATTGGAATTCTCTGATGTAAACTATTATACTTGACATTACAGGTTGGCAGCCCTTTCTATCCAGTGTCAACAGGCCGGAGGGACAACACTCATTCATATTTCAATGAAGGACTAGCTGATATTCCATAACTGGTTTATAATATAACGCAGGCACTACACCTTTTTACCCTTTAGAGGTTTTGATGAAGAGCAACACTCACTTTTCTAGGTACTTGCTGGCTAGGCAGTTGAAAAAGGTTTGAAATGTTCTTTGGTTTGCATCAGTTTCTTGATCAATTGAAGGTGCACATGACATTGGGAAGATTGGTTGGGAGTTCATACAGAAACTCCTCTCTGACTACAAGGGGACAGGGCAGCCTGACTGAGATGAGAAAAGGTGCCAAGACAGTAATAGGACCACCACTTAGCCTTCTTCTTAACACCCATGGAATCATTGGAAATGAGGGAGTCTGTATGAATTCACAGCCAATCATTAAAGGGGAGAGGACTTCTTTTTGTTGATCAGCAATTTCTGGCTAATGAGAAGACCGCAAGACTTGTAAGGGCTTATGATTCAGATAACAGATCAACCTTCTGAATGGACTTTGCTTGGGCAATGATAAAGATGTCAGGGCTTAATGTTCTGACTGGATATCTAGGTCAGGTCCGATGGAACTGCTCCTTGCCTATGGTCAGTTCCTAAGTGACAGTCTTAACCATAGTGAACTCTTGACATCTTTATTCTTTCATATAAGCTTCTCTTGTAGTTCAATGTTTGATTGTGTAAGTTCGTTTAGACCCCTTAAACCCAAATAGATTAACCTAGAGAATTAGCCAAGTGATTAACTTAGGTAATTTAAACAGATCTAAGTTAACACAAATATATCAAAATTATGTAAAAGGGCAGAATAATAAAGAACACATGATATGATGACCTAGGAAAACCAAATCGGTAAAAAACCTGGAGAGGATTTAACCTAGCTATCCTCAAGGTAAAATGAATTCACTATGAAAGAATCAAAGTTTACACAATAGAGACTTAGACCACTAACATCCTATTGCTACCTGCCTGTGGGAAACTTACTACCACGACTCCATGATAGCTCCGAGATCACGGACTCCTTCTTTCCTTGAATTCTTCAGCAAAGCACAAGAAACACCTGCTTGTATATCTTGAAGCTCTTTTGATTCTACAACTGTATGATTTACCAATCTCTTTACATGAATCTTGAGTTTGGAAACCCTAAGTGTATGTGAAGGTAAACACCTCTAGATCTAACAATTAGATTCACAAACACAGCATTCAAAACTCTAAAAACGTGGCTAGAGTTTTCCCTTATATACTTAGGGCAAAACATAAAACCCTATACATTAAATGGGCTAGGGCTGAGTTGGAAAAATTCTGCAGAAAAACGTTCTGCACGATTTTCGATCGGTCGAGTCTAACTTTACATAAAAAGCCATACTTTGACCAAGTCTGACACACAACTTAAAGAATATTTTGATCATGGTTTGCCAACATTACAAATTGAAGTTCTAATACATTAGTTCCTAATTCCTTAGAACCTAACAGATTGTAGATGCAGTGACTTCTACATTTCTTGCATGTACTAATTTGAGTCTATATATGATAGCAATGGTGAGTAGAAATATGTTATGGCTATTGAGTTCTTTAGAAATATAGAATTCCAATGTTTGGAATGTTACCAAAAGCTAACTAATATTTGGGGAGCTCATAATGTATTAATTTTAATTGGGGCCTTGGAGCGTTCACCTTAGACTCTACACAAATTTAGCTAAACTAACTCCAAAAAGGCTGTTGTTACTATTTTAACAAGCATACACCTACATCAACCTCAATATTTATTTTTTTACTCTTACAAAAATTTTATTTTTTTCCTCTCTTCCCCATCCAATTTCACAACCACACGTAACACCACCACACACTCACACCACCAAGCATCCCCTGCCGTTGAAAACCCAAGCCTTTGAACACAGAATTCACTGTCAGACTCATCCACTAAATCTATAAAATCAATAAACCCATCTACCAAATCTATAGACTCAGTAAACCTTAAAAACAAAATCAACAATTTTTCAATCAAAATCAGTAACTGTTCATCGCCCATCTGCCAACAAAATCAGTAAAGCGTGATGGCAATGATGAAGAATGGAGATTTGTTCAAGGAGGAACTTAATTGGCCATGGATGTTTTATTCAAAGGAAGAGAGAGAGAGAGAGAGAGAGAGAGAGAGCTTGGTCTAGTTGATAAGAAGTACCCTACTTCATTTTAGTAGAAGTTACTAATTCTTCCAAATTATGGTCCACTCTTTCCTAAAGTCTAAATTAGTGTTAACTTCTAATTAATTTCTCTATAAAAAAGGAAAATGAAATGTTTTTACTTTAATTTTCAAATAATTAGTACATATGTGCAATGATCAAATGTTTTCCAATTATCAAAAAAAATAAATTAAAAAATAACAATAAAAAAACCTCTCTTGTGACAACACCACCTAAGTACAGTCACCTTCAGTCATCTACACAAAAGGATTTTTGTGTTCAGACCCAAAGCGTTTCTTCGGGGAGCCTAGCTCTAATAGAAGAGAAATAGGTTGGAGTGATTGTAGTGAGTTGGAGGCCTGTGATGTTGATGACTACATGGTTGACCCGTTGGTCCCATACTCCCATACAGTGTTGATGTATTAACATACACCACCTTTCAATGAGTACATGTTGCTAAACTGGATAAGGAAGCAATTTCTTAGTGTAATAGATCCTTTTCGAGATATTTCATAGTGTGATTTCTATTAGATGCAGGCTATTTCTTAGTTTGCCCCACGCAAAACTTAATTCAATCATGAAGCTTGTCACCAATAAGAGATGGTGAGTGCTAGGCAAACAACAAAGGTTTTACGTTTTCTACGCTAAGCACATCAATGATCTTGAACGCATACAATGCGAAGGCCGGCAACAAGGGGAGGAGCCAAGAATTATTGTTTGTAGGGCCAACATGGCAAGCTATACTGTTTTGAACTAGAACTCAGAATACTAGCAACCAACGATTGTCTATCCGTAAGGGATAGAGAGGTACTCCTCATGGGAGACGTATATGAAGAAGATGAAATAATTCCTGTAAGGAGGTTCCCCACACTAGCCTATGAAGATGAGTCTCTTCCGCATAGGTTGAACAACTTGGGGCCTGGGCTGTGACTTCCATGAGGATGAAGGCCTACTTAACACAACTGGCAAGGGAGTAGTTTGTGTCCTCCTTGAGCCAACAGGATAATGCCCAGAGACCCAATACTCAGATATTTGAATTAAAGGCCCAGTGGACTCTTGTTATGATCGGTGGCCTGAATTAAGGTGAACACTTGTGCCTTGGTAGGGGGAAGCCTTGTGTCTTTTATGGAGCGAGTATTAAATCCTAACTTGTAAGTCTCACATTGTCTAAGTAGAGGGGGAGTCTTGCGCTTATATGGAGGCCTTGGAGTCTAATTGGTATAAGACCTTCATGACAATATTTACGGGAAATTGGGCATTTGCCCATAATTTACAAATTATGCAGTAAATGTTTTTGTTTTGAAACTATTTAACAAAATGTGCCCCTGTATTTTAAACTCGCGTGAAAAATATAAATAAATAAATAAAGTTAAAATTGGACACAAAACAAATGAAATGACTAAATTGAAAAAAAAATATTAAAATTAGAGAAACAAAATGAAATAAAATTAGAGAATATCATTTGTAATATATATATATATATTTTAAAAAAAAATTCCATGTAATTATCAATTTTGTTTTTGTTAAAAATAAAAATGAATTGAGAAAAAAGAAATAGAACACATTAAACAGTCTCTGATAGTACCATTTCTAGCATGGTTAATTCAGACACCGAGACAATATTATTGCCATGCGTTTAATGATTGCTTGCTACATGTTCAATCTACAACGGCTTAACAATTTGAATAAACAATTATATAGTCCAAAATTCAGGGTAGGTAATAATAGACCGACCTTGCAAAAAATTATGACTTCCCAAGTCTTTGCAAGTCTTCTAATGGTGAAACACGTTTATGAAGGATGAAAGAATTTAGCAGATCAATGACTTTCAAAAGAGCAGTGATATTATTCTGCAAAGTTACTGATTAAACATTTCTTTAGCTACTACTTTGGAATACGGATGTTCCCCATCAACTTTTCTTTCCACAAATTAAATTTGATGAATGTGTGTCATTCAATTTGTGACAAGAAAGAAAGCTGTTCTTTCATGTGATTTCTCTTTAGTATTTAGTCTTCACAGGCAATGCTCAGTATTCACACTCTATGCAACCCAGCAATATTTTTAATAAGTTCTATAAGGGCCAAAGGCCCAATTCCAAATGATGGGCCGTGGGCTCGTTTGAGGAGACCTGTCCGTCCGAGGACAGCAAATCATGAGGAAGGATCATAGTTTAACTCCTGGCTGAGGTATAGCTAGCACGAAGACGGAGAGGAGTGTTCCGAGGAGTATTACCTCTTCGGATGATTAAAGGGACGGCCAAGATGAACACTCCAATGTTTACTATGATATTTCAGGGGATCCTCTTGGTATGTGCTAGCAAGTAAGACAGGTGGAAGCCATGAGATATTATGTAAAAGGCTGCTGCCACCGCATTTATTATTCTGCAACTAACCATCTAGCTGCATTAATAGGGAAAGGTTGTCTGAACAGTGACTTTCAACCGTGTTAGGACTTTAAGAGAGGGTTGATGGGACAAGTATCAAAAAATGTCACCTAATTGGCACGTGAGAGAAACTGGCTTATAAATAGAGCCAGAGGCCAAGAAAGAGGGCATTGAACACTCCGGAGAGAAAAGAGAAGAAACAACCAACAGAGAGAGAGAGAGAGAGAGAGAGAGAGAGAGAAAGTTATAGACACTTAGATAACTATAAAAACATTTCTCCTCGGACCAAGCCGAGGACAACTTTATACAACTTCAACACTTTGTTTTCATCGATCTGCTTATAACCATACTTGGGCCATCAATAATCTCACTTCGAGCCCAGTTTAATTGGCCTACTCTCTACAAATTCATTGCAAGGACGATGTTCATGTTATGGGCCTAAGTTCATCTCATTTGTAGGCCCATCCTGCAAAATTGTGTCCTTACAAGTTCTGTGCCACGACTCGTGAGGCCTGGCCTCAACCTTTTTCATCTCTCTCATCGACAAGACCACTACTTGTTCTTGTTTTCTCATTGCTTCACTGCCAACATATTCTTTGAAAATGTAAAATAGTTTACTGTAAAAGACTTTATTTCAACACTTTTCACTTTTTTTTGGGAACACTTTTCACTTTTATATAGACATTTAAGGGTTTTTATTTTTTTATATAAATAATGGAAATTTAATTAAGAAAACGTTAATGGATGATGTAAGGGCATGTTTGGTAGCTAGACTGTAATAGGTATTACAATGTAATAGTTATTCTTATGGTTTTTTTTTTAGAAGATTATTCTTATGGTTTAATTATTTTTTAGTCTGATTATGTTTTTATTACAAGGAATAGTCATTCTTTATGAATAGCAAAAAATTATTGAATATTTCGGGAGTATCATAAATGCGTACTCCCCCCTCTCATATGAATTGTGGGTCCCGCCATAAATTTTATTAGTGGGACCCACAGTTTTGTGAGAGGAGTGAGTACGCATTTATGATACTCCGAGAGTACCCAATAATTACCCATGCTTCAAAATGAGGAATAATTATTTCTCTTTCAAAGGGTTGTATTAGTTATTCCTTAGTAAGTGCAATAATTTCAAAATCTTATATATATCTAAATAAACAAACTTTCCATATACATATAACAATTATAAAAATAAAAATCATGAAAAATAACACATATCTCTCTTAAATTTAAAAAATAACAATTTTTAAGGAGATATAATTGTATGAGTAAGATATATCTTAAAAAAAATCTTGTTTTATTTTAATATTATAACTCACAACCAAATTTATGAATAGGCTTAGTTATTACATTACAACAAATTTTATTCCTATTAATAAATATTACAATTCCTGTCGTAATCCTCATTCAGTGTACTAAACATACCCTAAGGATATTTTTTAATGCACTATTTTAGGAATTTTGTTATGGGGAAATAAAGAAAACAATTAATTTTTTGACAGTATTTTTTATTTCTTATAAAAGTGGTATCAAAACTTTTGTAAAATGACTTATTATTATTTTAATGTGTTGTATGTAAATATAAAAACAGGGGTGTGAGTGAGTTGTAAAATGGTATGGTAAAATAGATAAAGTAGGGTTTTAAAATGTAAAATGTGTTTTTTTTTTTTTTTTTGATACTCGGATGCGAATGCTCTGAGTCTTTTATAAATGTACAAACTCATTGATGTCACTAATGACTACTTGATTGATATGATCTCTAACTGTACACATTGTGTATACTTTGGTGACTCTTTTTCATGATTTCATTATTTTTGTTTGACTTTCTCTATCTTTGATCATTGTATGGGATACTAATGAGTAAATTTGAGTATATATGTAATTATAAATGATTTTCTTAAAAAAAAATATTTGAGTAAAAAGAAAAGAAATAGAGATCCGTATAACACGATTGCCATATGATAACATGATTGCCACGTGAACATGATAAATTGATAACATGACTGCTGGGTCAATACAGGGACCCATATAACATGATTCTTGCATTTTTAGTTTGCAACTTTGCAAATTTAAAAAATACTATTTTATTACAAAAGGAAGACTATAACACTTAACTTTCCAAGTCTTTACTTCTAGGAAAAAAAAAAAACTTTCTAAGTCTTCGGAATTCCAAACAATTATAACAAAAGACATGGTGAAACATTTTTCATGATTTTATACTTCTATGCCACACGTTTTCAAGATTGAAGGAATCTAGCCAATCAAAGACTAAAAAAAAAGTGGTGATAAATAAATAAATAAATATATATATATATATATTCTCAAACTTTTCTTAGCTATTACTTTGACAATCTCGGCCGTGTTTGATCCGTTTTGTGTGTTCTATTCTATGCAAATTTTTTACAAATAGGCAAAAGGAAGAAAGGAAGACTATAACACTTAACTTTCCAAGTCTTTACTTCTAGAAAAAGAAAACTTTCCAAGTCTTCGGAATTCCAAAAAATTATTAGAAAAGACATGGTGAAACGTTTTTCATGATTTTATACTTCTATACCACACGTTTTCAAGATTGAAAGAATCTAGCAGATCAAAGACTAAAAAAATAGTGGTGATAAATAGATAAATATATATATATATATATATTCTCAAACATTTCTTAGCTATTACCTTGACAATCTCGGCCTTGTTTGAACCGTTTTGTGTGTTCTATTATATGCAAAAATTTTCCATTACAAATAGGCAAATAGATGTGACAGATTTTGCTCGTCCCACCGTATCTAGCGGATCAAAGACTGAAAAAGAAGTGGTGATAAATATATATATATATATATATTCTCAAACTTTTCTTAGCCATTACTTTGACAATCTTGGCCTTGTTTGATCCGTTTTGTGTGTTCTATTCTATGCAAATTTTTTACAAATAGGCAAAAAGGAAGAAAGGAAGACTATAACACTTAACTTTCCAAGTCTTTACTTCTAGAAAAAGAAAACTTTCCAAGTCTTCGGAATTCCAAACAATTATTAGAAAAGACATGGTGAAACGTTTTTCATGATTTTATACTTCTGTACCACACGTTTTCAAAATTGAAGGAATCTAGCAGATCAAAGACTAAAAAAATAGTGGTGATAAATAGAAATATATATATATATATTTATATATATTCTCAAACATTTCTTAGCTATTACTTTGACAATCTCGGCCTTGTTTGATCCGTTTTGTGTGTTCTATTATATGCAAAAATTTTCCATTACAAATAGGCAAATGGATGTGACAGATTTTGCTCGTCCCACCGTATCTATCCGATCAAAGACTAAAAAAGAAGTGGTGATATATATATATATATATATATATTCTCAAACTTTTCTTAGCCGTTACTTTGACAATCTCGGCCTTGTTTGATCCGTTTTCTGTGTTCTATTCTATGCAAATTTTTTACAAATAGGCAAAAAGGAAGAAAGGAAGACTATAGCACTTAACTTTCCAAGTCTTTACTTCTAGAAAAAGAAAACTTTCCAAGTCTTCGGAATTCCAAAAAATTATTAGAAAAGACATGGTGAAACGTTTTTCATGATTTTATACTTCTGTACCACACGTTTTCAAGAGAGTATAGCAATTTTGTGTAAGAATCTGCAAAAATAATCGCATCCTACACAAGTGGCTGCATTGAAGCTATAGTACCACCCTCTGACTTTGAAGAATTCATGATCATCTCTGAGTCTCCTTCCAATATAGCTTCACTTGAACCTGTTTCCAGTCCAAATTCTAGTGCCCGTGCTGCTGCAACTGCTTCAATTTCCACTAGTGTGAGAGTTGGGGAGAAGCTCTGAGCTAGAATAGCACCTGTGTGATCTCGAACAACAACACCGATCCCACTCCTGTTTTTAGTCTTGAATATTGCTCCATCGAAATTTATTTTGACCAACCTTGCATCTGGAGGCTTCCATATTGGCTGTGGTTTCGGTTCTGCTGCGGGTGTGGGTGGGATCACAGCCACAAATTCAGCCAGCCTCTCTTTCGCCTGCGATACAAGATGGTCCGAAGTGCAGCAAGGTTGATGGTTGCGAACTTGATTTCGCTAATTCCAAATCCCCCAAGTTATCATCGCAAATAGCTCTGGGTTGCCTTGATTGTTGAGGATCCATGACAGCAGCTCTTTAAAGTTTGTAACACCTGAAATTTGCCTAGAACTCCATTGTGAAAGAGACCATACTGATCTGAGTTCACTGACAGTGCATGTAAGGGAGTTTCGTCTTCCTTCCGACAACGTTCACATAGTGAGTCAATTAGTATGTGTCTTCGCTTCAGGTTTGATTTTGTGGGAATGGCATCATGACAGACACGTCATAGGAAGTTCTTGACTTTGTTCGGAACTCGCAAACCCCAGGTGCTTCTCCACAAATTCTTTTCTCCATTATGTGCTACCTTCGGCCTTACCTCTTCTTCTTCCATCTTCAAAAATCGGTATCCAGACTTGCAAGAGTATTGGCCACTTTAGGTCCACGGCCAGTACAGCTTATCCTCTGTTGGGTGTTTTGAGAGAGGAATTCTCTTAATGAGTTCAGCTTCTTTAGGTACAAATAACCTAGCAATGACTTCGTCATTCCAGGTCCGGTTCTCTTCGTTTATGAGGACATCAACTGTGGTTTCCTCCCAACCCTCTAGGACAAGTGATAGGACATGGGCAGGAGGTTTAGATGGCAGCCAAGTATGTTGCCAGATCTGAAATTTCTGCCCTGTACCTATCCTCCAACAAGTGCCACGTTTGATAACATCACGGCCATGTAAGATGCTCCTCCAAGCATATGAACCACGACTAGATTCCTCTGCCTCCATGATAGTACAATTAGGATAATAAACGTGGTTTAAAGACCTTATAAAATAATGAGGTTTGATCTTGCAATAAGCGCCACGCTTGCTTTGATAAGAGAGAGTCATTGTGTAGGGCTAAGTCACGAAAGCCCATTCCACCCTCACTTTTGGACTTGGTCATCTCACTCCATTTTAACCAATGAATTTTTCTTTTGTCTCCCCTTTGTCCCCACCAAAACTTCCTTGTCATCACCTCAATTTCATTACATAGCCCTATGGGTAATTTGAAACAACCCATTGCATAAGTAGGAATGGCTCAGATCACCGCCTTGATGAGAACCTCTCTACTAGCTTGGGAAAGGAGTTTTCCTTCCTATCCTTGCAATTTCCTCCATACTCTCTCTTTGATATAGTTAAAACTTGCTTGTTTTTCCTTTTCCTGTCAAAGATTGCAACCCCAAGTATTTTTCATAGTGTTAAATCTCACGAACCCCACTATTAGCTTCAGTAACTGATTTGCTGAAGAAAAGAGCTGTTTTGTCTCTGTTTATTTTTTGGCTTGAGACATCTTCATATACGGATAGCAAGTCCATCACCTTGCTGCATTCTATGGATTTTGCCCTACAAAACAGAAGGCTATCATCTGTAAAAAACAAATGGGTTAGCTTGGGTCCTTGTTTGCACAAACTGAACCCATTGATATCGCCTTTGCTAGCTACATTTTTAATAAGGCCATGTAGGCCCTCAATGCACAAGAGGGAAAGGAAAGGAGATAGGGGATCCCCTTGCCTAAGACCTCTTGAAGGATGTATCAAGCCTTTCGGTTCTCCATTCACTAAAATAGAATAAATGACTGTTTTCACACACACCATGATTAGGCCTATCCATTGTTCACAAAACCCCATTTTTTTCATCAAATTTTCCAAATACACCCATTCAACCCTATCATAAGCTTTACTCATGTCAAGTTTCAAAGCCATGAACCCATTTATGCCAGTATTATAATTTTTCATACAGTGCAATGTTTCAAAGGCAATAAGGATATTATCAATAATGAAGCGCCCTTTGGAAAAAGCTAATTGGTGTTCAGTAATGACAGAATTGAGAACATTTTTTAGCCTATTTGCAAGAACTTTAGAGAAAATCTTGTAAAGAACATTGCATAAACTTATAGGGCGATATTCTAACACAAGTGAAGAGTTTTTCTTTTTTGGAATAAGGGTGATAAAGGTATGATTTACTAGGTGTGGGAGTGTACCTGAATTCAACCAAGATAACACCGAGTGTGTGACATCCCCTTCAATCATAAGCCAGAATTGTTGGAAGAACAAAGGAGGCATCCCATCAGGACCGGGAGCCTTCATAGGTGCTATCTGTTTCAAAGCTTGAACTACTTCCCCCTCCTCAAACTTGCACATCAACTCCTTGTTCATCTCATCTGAAATTACATGTGGAATTTGGTTTAGGACAACTTCATGTAGGGTCGGATTAGAGGAGGTGAAGAGCTCCTGGTAAAAATTTATGAGAACATCCCCTATATCATTCAGCTCCACCTTCCAATCACCATGTGGATCATTAATTCCCAAGATTACATTTTTCCTAAACCGGTGTGATACCTAGGTTTGGAAAAATTTTGTGTTACCATCTCCATTTTTCAACCAAAGAATACGGGAGCGTTGGTTCCACATTCCAGTTTCTCAGCCCATCAATACATTAATCTCTTCCTTCAATTGTTTTATTCAGATATTGCTGCCCATTCTCACAGCCATAGCTTCCTCCTCAATAAGTTGTTCCCTTTTCCTTCTCAAATCCTTTCGGACATTACCGAACACATTATAATTCCACCATGCTAAGTCTTTGCCACACTAGTCAATTTTTCCAAGGATACCTCTATTTGGATCCCTTGTAACACAAGACCTCCAAGCTGCTTCTACTACCTCCCCACAACGATTATCTGATAGTCACATCTCCTCGAACTGAAAAGGTTTCTTGTAGGAGGGAATCTCAATTCCTGTCGGGTTGATTAGCAAGGGGCAATGATCCGATGATAGGCAAGGAAGATTATGTACCCGAGTGCCAGGAAACTTCATGAACCACTAATTAGTAGCTAGTCCACAATCAAGTTTCTCACATATTGAATGCCCATTTGTATAATGTTTGCTCCAAGTGAAATTCGGCCCAATGAAACCCAAATCCATAAATCCACATTCATCAATAATGTCTCAGAAAGCTTGCATTTGACAATGTGCACGAATAGCTCCTCCCACCTTTTCTTCTTGTCTGGTAATTTTGTTGAAATCCCTCGAACACAACCATGAGATGTGTGGTTTATCATTAAGTGTTCGAAGCTTTGTCCACGCCTCATGTCTTCTAGCTGTAACCGGTTCCCCATAGAAACCTGTGAATCGCCATTCTTGTGGGGTGTTTTTGTCAACAAGCACATCAATGCAATACTTTGATGAGTCTTCCACTGTGATTCTAATCACTTCCTTCCACAACAAAACCAAGCCCCCTCCTCTATTTTCGCTTGCCACTGACCACTTATTTCTGAAATCAAAATTACGCACAACAGCCTCCGCCAGTATTGAAGGATTAATCTCAACGGAAACCACACGTTTTTTGCTTGGTAAACCATTGGGATAAGAGGGCTGCTCATGACTCCTTTTTGTTGGTAGCACCAGTTCTTCTTTGGTTGCAGTACTTTTGGTGTTTCGTGTTACAGCAAGGTTGGTCATACGTTTCCATGTTCCTTGTTGCTGGACGTGCTTTTTTTCCTACTTCCCCGTTGCTTCTTCACTTTGTGGTGCATAATTTTCAGACCCTTGACCTTGATAAACCCTAGCCGTTTCCTTGACTTCCTCATTAATGACGTGGCTTGAAAACTCTTTCCTTGTTCCCTCATAATTAGGAGCAGACACAGCACTTAATTTTGATAAATCCTCATCAATCTCGGCAAGCTTAGAAAGGAAAGACTCTTGAAGCACCGAATTAATCGGGGTAATAATGGGATAAGTTTCCTTTTGAGGGGGAATTAAATTCGGGTTGGAAAAGGAAGGGATATCATTCTATGCCTCATTTAATTCTTTGTTTCTTCCCTTTTCATTAATTCCATTCTTCCACGGCTCAACATGATTATGTTGCTGCTGAAAATTAGGTGAGCATTTATTTTGTCCCTCTGTAACTGACTCCATTGATTGCACCATTGGCGAGTCCGTTTGAATTTTTTCCACGTCAAACGTTGCCTCCTGTTATGGCTGAACCACCGTGGTGTATACCTGAGCTTTCCTTGCAAGTATCAGACTTTTGAGAGAGGAAGAAGCTCCCTTCGTCTTCTTGTAAAAACTTGGAACAGTGACTAAATTTTTTTATGCTCGACTAACAGGGGCTGCCCATAACCAAGGCCCAAACTGCCTGTCTTCAGCTTTGAGGGAACCTTCACTCTCTGCCCAGGCTTCATAGTCCCTATTGTCGTGGTTGAGACAGCCGCACCAATAGCAAATGTTTGGTAGGCGCTCGTATTTAAACGACACTCATAGTTCCTTCCCTTGCCCCAGTGATACCTTTCTTCCATGACTTAATGGTATGGTAATGTCCAACCTAACCCGAACTCTCATGAAACTGCCACCCTCCCCCTCTGTTTCAGACTTCTTGATGACCGTTCCGACATTGCTACAAATTCCCCCTGCCACCTTCTGATTCATGAATCTCACAGGAATGTCATGTACTTGCACCCAGAAAGTAGTACAATTGAACTGCAATTCTTCAACTGGCGTGCCTTGTCATAGTGTTGCAACACCATGAGGTGTTTGTCAAAGCTCCAAGGCTCATTCGCAAGAATAGTATCAACTTCAAGTTTACTATCAAAAATAAAGAGGTCGATGTGGTTGCCCATATTCTTAACTTTGAAATCATTTTTTGATCTCCACAAAGGCTTGAAGGTCGAAGCAATAGCTTCCATATTCAGCGCTCGTCTTGTGAAGAATTTGGCTGCAATGATGAATTCTGGCGTGGCCATATCCTCCTCAAGATCGAAGGTTGGCCCTTCTCTGTCCGAGAGTGACAAACCATTGCAATGGTTTGTTAGTTCATCCATCGCTATTGTGTTTCCCTAATTCCGAAAAAAAATACCACAAACCTTAAGGAAAAACTTGTTATCCAAAGGGACAAAAGCACCTAACAAAAGGGACAGAAATTCTATAGCCTAGGAGAAGCTCTAAGAGAGACTTTCACTAGCGACAGAGAAACCCAACTTCATTATAGGTATAAATATGAGTGAATCTAAATCTAAAGTATTTATTGTACATAGTTTAGTCTAAGTTGAGAGAATTTGATGTGGGATTACAGGAACAAGATGCCACTAGATAAGAGGTTCATTAATAGATCCATTTGTTAAAAAAAAAAAAAAAAAAAAGACAAATGTTGACGATATAAATTATATTATCTTGAGTGTGCAACAAAGAATTCTGAATCTGTAATTTTCATAAATTCTAAAGTATTTATTATACATAGTTTAGTCTAAGTTGAGAGAATTTGATGTGGGATTACAGGATGTTGACACCCCATTTTGCAACCCATATTTAACCTCACAGGAGGGTAAAATGGTAATTTCACCTTGGAAATATGCATCTTGATTTTGGTCACTAGATCCTTAATCTCATTTCACCAAAATGATCTTGATGTTGTAACGATCAAATTGACTGGTCATAAGCCCTAATCAGACCATCAGATTGAAAGTTATCATCAAATCAAGTTTTAATGGCCGAGATGCGCTATCATAAATTGAGTCCGACTATATGTGATTATGAATAATTGATTCCAATTGGTTATAATTATAATCAATTTGAGATTAATGATGTGTCATAATTTGATTAGTTAGGACTACATTTTATGGTGAGGTTGCATACACCTAATTAATTAGATAGTTAAACATTAATTATTCAATGAGTAATTTGTGCAATTATCTTTTAATTAGGGTAAGTTTGGAACCAATTAAGTCTGAAATGGGAGTGATTGGAGCCATTTAATGCTAATTGAGAGCTAATTTGGGACATATTAATGTTAATTGTGCTGAAACCATTTTCTAACAAATGACCTCTGCTCACCATTTCATCAATATCTCTCAAAATATTTTGAATCTGTGAATGAGGTTAATTTTCCCAGAAACTAGACATCCGGGGCTTCAATTTGAGCACAAGAACAAGCCAATTCCGATCAGAATTGAGTCAGATATGATTTTTTGGAAGTTGGCTCTGCAAGCTGTTACAGCAGCTATGAGAGAACCGAATTTGGCTTGCTTCTCACTCCCACCAATCTTTCCATTTAATGCACTAGATTTTCCCAAAGGCTAAAATGAGGTCTAGGTTCATGATTCTTTGTCAACCCTTATTAAATGGCCTTCCATTCATATTTCCTCTACCACTACTATATAAACCCCTCCTCTCATTCATTCAAGGACACACACAAAAACCCCCTCTCTTCCCCTCTCTTGAGTTCTAGTAAAGTTGAGTAGTCTTGTCATATCTTGGTCTTCCTGAGACTCAAGGTATTGAGTGAGACTCAATCTTCCTCTTTTAACTCTTCTTTCCTCCACCCTTAGGACCTACCTTAAGAGTCTCCTCATCCTCCATATGGATCTTACATGAAGGTATAATCTCTTTCCCTAATTGTTTTTTTGTGTTGCCATGATGAGAGTTTAAGAATTAAGCATGATAATAATCATTTAAATTCCTTTGATTATGTTTGAATGTTCTTAATTGTTCTTATATGTTCTTGGTTGTTCATCACATGTTCATGCATAACACTAGTTTTGATCTTAAATCTACATAAAAAACATGAAAAATATGTTTGTTTAATAATTCTTTTAAATTCTTGAATCTAGGATATCACCATCCACACACATTCACTAGATTTTATCTTTCAATCCATATGCAATGCTTAACAAATTGAATTAGGGTTTATCACATGCACACACTTTAATTTCAACATGCAAATTGATTGATAACATATTGAATGATGTGATATGAATGTTGGCCACCATAGTCTAGAAGACCGGTTTCACCGGGCAAGGTGGGTGCCTAACACCTTCCCACCTTGTAACATAGCCTCCGAGCTTAGATCAAGGGTTAGTAGACCAATGCTTATCCATGTAATTTTCAATTTCTAGATTGTAACTTGGAAACAAAGCCATGTACTTTATCTTAGATTGTATCTAGGACTAAAGCCATGGAATTTTCCTATGATCAATGTAAATTCAATTTCAAATTAATAAAATGAGGAATTTTTCAATTACGGTTTTCTTATTTTTCCAATAATTAAATAAGTGGTGACTCCATTGTAAAACCCTTAATCTAAAGGGGAAAATATTACTAGTCGAACCTCCATTTTGAGAGGCAATAACACGACTCCACCCATTCACGTGGGTTTGGCCCAACACCACCTATAAAAAAAAGGGGGGCCGGGGGCACGGTCTCTCACACAGGAACAAGATGCCACTAGATAAGAGGTTCATTAATAGATCCATTTGTTAAAAAAAAAAAAAAAAAAAAAAAAAAAAAAAAAAAAAAGACAAATGTTGACAACATAAATTATATTATCCTGAGTGTGCAACAAAGAATTCTGAATCTGTAATTTTCAATTAAATAGAGAGACTCACAAGACCATAATTTAAAGTTGTTAGAGATATATTAGCCCATTAGCATAGGCTCAAGCCTAATTCTACTTTGTGTGCAAGTCAAGTTTCTTACTTGTACTAGAAGTCTATTAGTCTAGGGTTTAGTCTACTACATATACACATGTTATGATTTATTGTAACACAGGATTTGTACTACACTCTAATATATTATTGATGTAGCCCTTTAGGGTTTCCTCCGAGGATGTAAGCTGTTAAGCTGAACCACGTAACTCTCGTGTGTTATTGTATTATAAACTTTATGCTTTCGCTTCTGCATCCATACTAGCATATTCAACATGGTGTATCAATGCTAATATTTAACATGATATCAGAGCCACCTTCTTGTGGCCATGGTTTTCTGTCCTTGCGGTATATTTAAGAGCAATCTTTATCTTCCTCGGTGTTTTTTTTTTTTTTTTCGCTGCGTTCATCTTCTTTGGTTTCCTACTGCTGTCATCAAAACTCTCCGGTATAGTTATGCCATCGTTAGAAGTCGCATCAACACTGCGAGACCATTGCCTTCCTCAAACTACTGTCACAAAGCCAAACTTCATTCGAGGGATCTTCTCAACCTTATCAAATCTCAAGATTTCATCAAGTTTCCATCTTGCGTTTGAGAGGGGGTGTTAGAGATATATTAGCCCATTAGCATAGACTCAAGCCTAATTCTACTTTGTGTGCAAACTAAGTCTCTTACTTGTACTAGAAGTCTATTAGTCTAGGGTTTAGTCTACTATATATATACATGTTATGATTCATTGTAACACAGAATTTGTACTACACTCTAATATATTATTGATATAGCCCTTTAAGGTTTCCTCCGTGGATGTAGGCTGTTAGGTTGAACTACGTAACTCTCGTGTGTTATTGTGTTATAAACGTTATGCTTTCGCTTCTGCATCCATACTAACATATTCAACATGGTGTATCAATACTAATATTTAACAAAAGTTGGCGAAACTTTAACATTTAAAGTTAGTGGAAGACTGAAACTTTAACAGAATTTCTAGTCTTCCAAACAAGAAACATTTTTTTTAAGTTCTTTTTACATTATAGTGGAGGGCTAAAGCCTAGAGATGATCATGTAAAAAAATGTAAAGCGTCCAATCCAAGTAGGCGTAAATGAGGGATTAGATCGGTGTTGAGACTGATTATGGTTGTAATGCTCCACCATGATACTCGTGTTAGAGGGTCTTCTATTCATTTCCACATATAATGCCAAGAGGATTCAATTTTCTTATTATTTTCTGGGTCCTCCGAACTAAGGCATGCACTAAAGCATTTTCCTGCCTAAATATGTGAGAGAAGGAATGGTTCCGAAGAAAACCATCAACAAACATGGTGTCCTTAACAAGGTGACTTATAAAAGGCCTATGTATGTTTTTCCACTTGCTGAAAGGCATTAATGACAACCTCTAAATCACCCTCAAATGTGGATTGATGAAGACCAATCTCATGGACTAATTGAGCAGCTCTCAGAGCAGCAAGAGTCTCTAATTTCGTAGTTTTTATTTCTGTTGGTTGAATGAAGTTTCCTTTTTATCAAAAAATAAAATAAAATCTCTTTATTTGAGACTTTATTTCTTGAATCTAATAGAGTACATAGTATCACACTGTAAGTTCATTTAGACCCCTTAAACCCAACAGATTAACCTAGTGAATTAGCCAAGTGAAAAACTTAGGTAATTTAGTTAAATCTAGGTTAACACAAAATAAACAAAAACAACAAAGCAGCGGAAAAATAAATAACACAAAGATATGATGACCCAGGAAAACCAAACCGGTAAAAAACCTGGGGAGGATTTAACCTAGCTATCCTCAAGGTAAACTGAATCCACTATGAAAGAATCGAAGTTTACACAACAAGACTTAGACCACTAACATCTTATTGCTACCCAAGTGTAGGAAACTTACTACCATGACCCCATGATAGCTCCGAGATCCACGGACTCCTTCTTTCTTGAATTCTTCAGCAAATCCACAAGCGCACCTGCTTGTATATCTTTGTGCTCTTTTTGATTCTGCAACTGTATTGATCTACACAACTCTTGACATAAATCTCAAGTTTGTAAACCCTAAGTGCATGTGAAGGTAAACACCTCTAGATCTCACAATGAGATTCACAAACACAGCATTCAGAACCCTAAAAACGTGGCTAGGGTTTTCCCTTATATACTTAGGGCAAAACATAAAACCCTATACATTAAATGGACTTGGGCTAAGTTGGAATTTTCTGCAGAAAAACGATCTGCCCGATTTTCGATCGATCGAGCCTAATTTTCGATCGATCGAGTCTGACAGAAAGATAATAGTAATTCTGCCTAAAAACTCGATTCCAACTTTATATTAAATCCCATACTTTGAGCAAGTCTAACACAAGACTAAACATTGTTTTGATCATGGTTTGCCAACATACAAATTGAAGTTCTAATACATTAGATCCTAATCCTTAGAACCTAACAAACTCCCCCTTTGGCAATCCGTGACAAAACACAGACTTAACAAAAAGCTCAAAGTTACAAATTGAAATAGCCCATTACAATAAAAAGCCACTTGACAATTCAACCTAGACTACTATCTAACAGTTGCAAAGTAGACAGCCGCTTGACTGAAAACAACCTGTATATTCCTGTAACACTTAACAAACACATAAACGCATGTGTGGAACAAAAACAGGAAATATATAAATAAAAATTTCTTGATTTCACATGACACAAAATAAAGACATATATCATGAATAACATCATAAATATAAATCAATAAGCAATGAAGTATAGTGAAATAAGAAACATATACATAAAAATGTATCTCAACAAAAATATCTCCTAAACAAGAGCTAAAAATCAGTATACACAGTGAAGCACCTAGATACAATCTAATAACTCCACAAGCTCCGCAGTATCACTACCAAGTAAACAAAAACTCCCCCTAAAATGTAAATCTCCAAAAAAACTCCTAGATACAAATGAACGAACTATGCACTCCCCCTTTTTGTGACGAATTGCCAAAGGGCACTCACTCATCATCAAAAGGAGGTGGAGGAGATCGACGAGAGCTCGCCAAATCTGCTCGTAACGCACGTAGCTCATCAAGGATGTCCACCAAAAGCTGACCATGAGCCGCCTGAACGGTCACAACAGTATCAAGAGTCCGACGAAGGTCAGAAACCTCATCAAACGGTGGAGGAACATCAGCAGCAGCAACAGCAACAGCAGGATCAGAAGACGTCCCAGCTGCATGAGTATCTGTAGAAGAAGAAGGGGGTGGAGTGACACCGGAAGGCTCTACCCTAGGACGCTTAGAGCTAGCTCGAAGTTGAGCAGCCCTTTGCCTCAAAAAGGTAGCACCAATAGGAGCAATGACATGTACAGGCTCAGAAGCAGGATACTCACCAAAACCAAGAAAAAGGAGAATCCTATGAATAAAAACAGGGAAAAACAAAGCATGAGCCGTAGAACTAGACTGATGAACCTCGTTCAAAGAACGAAGGAACAAATGAGGAAAACTGATAGGCGCATCAGTGACAAGAGCATACAAAAACACACATCGCTCAAGAGGGATGGTGTGGACATGTGAAATAGGCCACAAAGAATGACACGCTATCCTAAAGAAAAGATAGTGAAGCTCAGAAAGCTCAGCAGAAGTGATCCGAGGATCAGATCCCCACTGGATAGAAGACCTAGTGATGTATGACAGGACGTCATCAAGGGGTGGAGACTCCTCGTAAGGAAAAACGGGATGGTCCACAATGGGCACCCCAAGAGCATCAGACACCACCGAAGGGGTAATGCGATACTCCACACCACATAACCACACCTTGACTAAGGTGTCGTTATCGTAGACAAGAATAGAGAGGTTCAAATAGAACTCTCTAATCAAGGTGGCAGGAGGAGGAGAATGCTCATACTCGAGCAAAGGTAACCAACCCCGACGTGAAAAATTACGTCGCACCTCAGGATCTACCTCATCTAGGACGACCCTACGCTCAGCCCAAATATGACGCCTAAGGTTTAGAGTCTCATAGGTGACTTGGTTTGACTCACTAGGGAACCGCTCAGTGTCAAAAGAAGGAGAAGGATCAGAAGTCTTATGGGCTCTAGTTTTCCTAGGCATAGTGCTAAGGAAAAGAGATAGACACAGAAAGAAAAGAGCAAAAACAAATA
Organism: Lithocarpus polystachyus; assembly: GCA_033629205.1. Classification (NCBI taxonomy): domain Eukaryota; kingdom Viridiplantae; phylum Streptophyta; class Magnoliopsida; order Fagales; family Fagaceae; genus Lithocarpus; species Lithocarpus polystachyus. The sequence continues at coordinate 86,947,844 of CM066165.1, read as the reverse complement.
ACCAAGGGCAGACTGCAAGTTAGCACAGCATAAAATATAGAAAAATATCAATTCTATATGATGCATGAGCATGAACACCAAATGATGCATGTACTAATGCAATGACAAGTTCAATTGTGATCCAAATTAACAAAATTGGCTTGAGCATGTTGTTGGTATCAAAAATACCCAATTTGAAAAACCCAAGTTTTCAAAACACAACAAATTGATTAATTGATCAACTCAATATTCAAGTAACTCAATATAGTGATCAAATTAAACAATCCAACAAGCCAATTTCATCGATTTCAATCAAATTGAACAAAACCCCCAATTTTCTCAATTTCAAGCCCTAGAATTTTAAATTTTCCTCAAAACACCAAATTAACCAAATTAAACCATATGTAGAGCTTAGGTAAGGTGTCCCCACAAAAACCCATGAAAAATTTGAGAAAGAACCAGCCAAAAACACTTCCAAATTCGCCACAACAAAAATTCCGAAATTAACAAAAAAAATGCATGAAAAATGCATGATTTTCGAAAATAAATGCAAAGGAAGGGGCATAAAGGTCTTACCGGCCTTGAAGGAGAGAGATTGTGCAAAAGAATTGAAGAAAGCGACAAAATCTCCAAGAAAAGAGGCTTGACCGGTTGGTAGGGACAAAAAGAGTTTGAAAAGATTTGAAAAAGTGAAAAGACACTTGAAAAGCTCCTTTTTAAAAACATCCAGCACGATTTTCGATTGATCAAAAATTACATTCGATCGATCGAAAATACCTTCGATTGATCCAAATTCAGCTTGGATCGATCGAGTCAACCAGAAACTTTTTCATTGATTTTAAAACATTTTCGATCGGTCGAAAATCAGTTTCGATCGATCGAAATTCTGGAAAAATTAATTTTTTGAAAAACACACCAAATTCAGTGTAGTCACTTCTTAAAGCATCAGATTGTATGAGAAAAATGCATAAGTATGAGATGAGATGTTTTCCAAAAACATATAAATTCAACCCAGATTTCTTCAAATCAAAAATTTCTTTCAATACCCCAAAAAAAAAAAAACAAACAAGCAAACATGTTCTGCATAAATTTCAGAAATTCTCAAACTTGGTTGGTTAGGCCAAAAACACACACAATATCATGTACACAGCTTAGCAAAGAATAACTTGTGTAGTGTGTGCAACTAGCATAAGCTTGAGAAACATGTGAGGTGATATACACATAGAGATCAATCACAATTTCTACAAAATCCATCACATGAATTTGAAAGAGACTATTACTTAAAGAGTTACATCCTATAACTCTCACATCTCCTAGAATAAAAGCTTGCAATCATGTAAGTTTCTTGATTTGCCTCATTATTCAATTTAATTTATTAGAAACTTAATAAAAGCCGGGATAATGTACACACCAATTTTATTTGAATTTGTGAGATTATTATAGCCCAATAATGTACACACCAATTTTAATAGAGGCTACACCTTATGTTCTTTTTGTGCATGTGCTACACTTTCTCGAGCACAAAATCTTATGATATGCACTAAGGTGTTCATGATTGGCTAATAAACAGTGGTGAGATGGTTATTTATGCCTTTCTCAATAAGTTCAAGTCCAGCAAACAAAGACATACGACTTCAAAATCAAGATCATGTGATCAACAAATATAGCATCTTCCCACACAACATGCACACCAAGACTTTAGCTAGTAAAGTGCAATAGAAATAAGTGCATCAAAGCTAAACAAGGTACATACATATGACATGTAAAATTTGATAGACCAACCTTGTTTTCAGATTCAAGAAAACATAGCAAAAACACAATTTGCAAAAAATTTTTTTTTTAAATTAAAAGAAACAAACATCCTAGAATAAAATGCATGAATGTAATGCAATGCAAATCCTAGAAACAAAGGTCACAAAAGATTGAGCAATGAAGCACAAGGACCATGTCAGACAGACTCAATTAGATTGAGCCTTTTGCATCCAAAACTTTTTAGATGCAACTCTTGCATTGGAGTTATGATTCACATTAGAATTCTGAGCAACTCCAGGATTGGTATAAAGGTTTAACGCCTTTACCAATTCACCAATAAGTACCATAGGATCATGTGCTTGAGGCACAGGTACTTTAGTTTTATTTGCTCGCTTCGCAGCTTGCAACTTAAAACAATTTGGACGAATGTGTCTAGGTTTTCCACAAAAATGACAAACCCATGCAGGCTTATCATGCAATTTGCCCTTAGTAGAAGTAGAAGCTCTAGAATGAGAAGCTTGAAGGTCAACCCTAATCTTTCTAGGTGGAGTAACATTTATAGGTTTGACAGGTTCACTCACCAAAGGTTTGACAATCTCACTCTTAGGAGGTTCAGAAGAAGGAACAAATTTAGTGGAAGAAGGTTCCAGCACAGAAATACTTTCCTCATAACCTAAACCAGTTTTATCAGAAGGAGACTTTTGAATACTCAGCATGTGATCAAGTTTGGAGCTTGCAGACCTATTAGTTTGTTCTCTAGCAACAGATAAATCAAGTTCCAAACATTTAACTTTATCAAGTAAGAGCATGTTCTCAGTTTTCACATTATTCAAAAGTTCATTTGCATCAAACAATTTAACAAGTAAATTTTTCTTTTCAAGTTCCAAAGATGCAATTTTCTTCAAGCCTAACTCAACATTCATGGCATCCTTTGCAGCAACTTTGCAAAGTTTATTGTAGGCTTCCTGTAAATCTGCACCTCAGAGAGTTCCCCATCAGAAGAGTTCTCTTCAACAGACATGCTTTCATTAACTACTGTAGTAGCAGTGAAAGCAATGAAGTTTCCATCCTCATCACTAGCGGATTCATTGTCAGAAACTTCATCATCACTAAGGGTTACAGCCATAGCTTTACCCTTAGATCTCAAGTATGTAGGACATTCAGATTTTAAATGACCATACCCTTGACAACCATAACATTGTTGTCCCAAAGAATTATTAGAAGGCTGTCCCACTTTCTCCTTAGGTTTTTCAGTATTATTGACTTTAATGGGATCATTCTTCCTAAAATTTCTAGGTTCAACAGTGTTCTTGCCTCTTGCCCTTCTGTTATTGTTCCTAAGAAAGTTTCTAAAGTTCTTGGCAAGATAGGCAATCTCTATAGCAGAGAGTTCATCATCAAATCCACCATCATCAACATCATCAACAGACTTAAGAGCCATTGATTTGGATTTGTTAGTCTTAGGGAGGTCTAACTCATAGGACTGAAGAGATCCTACAAGTTCATCCACAGGGATGGAGTCCACATCCTTGCTCTTAGTGATGGCAGTCACTTTGGGTCTAAAGTCCTCAGTCAAAGATCTAAGAATCTTCCTAACAATTTTAGGTTGATCATAGATTTCACCCAAATTATAAGCAGAATTAACAATATCATTCAATTTAGCATAGAATTCATCAAAGGATTCATCATTATTCATTCTTTAAAAGGTGTTTCCCCTGTGGGGGTTCTCGCTGTCGTCCTGTAAGCCCAAAGAATGCCTGGTAGTTCATCTGGCCATATACCCTTTACCCCGTCAAGCCGAGTCTTGATGATTTTCAACAAGGATCGGTTTGCTACTTCTGCTTGGCCATTTGCTTGTGGGTGGGAGGGGGAGGAATAATGATTCTGAATGCCGAAGTGTGCACAAAAGTCCCTAAATAGTGCATTGTCAAACTGCCGTCCATTGTCTGATACTAACGCCCTGGGCACCCCAAACCGGCATAGGATGTTCTTCCAGACGAAATTTTTGACATTTTGCTGTGTGATCTTTGCTAGTGGTTCTGCTTCTATCCATTTAGTAAAGTAGTTAATACCCACCACCAAAAACTTCATCTGCCTGGTTTCCAGTGGAAAAGGACCCAAAATGTCTAACCCCCATTGCGCGAAGGGCCAAGGGGCCATCATAGGAGTGAGGTACTCTGCGGGTTGTTTGGGGACGTTGCTGAATCGTTGACACTGGTCACATACTTTGATATAAGCTTTTGCGTCTGCTTGCATGGTTGGCCAATAATACCCTGCACGGACAAGTTTATGCACTAGTGCTCTTGCCCCTGAGTGGTTTCCACAGGATCCTTCATGAACCTCTCTTAACACATAGTTTGCCTCGGCCGGAGCTAAGCATCTCAGATAAAGTTGGGAAAAACCCCTTTTGTACAGCACATCGTCTATGAGGACATATCTGGCCGACCTGATTCTTAGCTTCTTGGCTTCGTCCTTCTCCTCTGGTAACCTTCCATCTTTCAAATAAGCTAGTATTGGTGTCATCCAGTTGTCTTCGCCTTCTATTTGCTGTATTTCTGGAAGATCTACACTTGGCATGTATTGAATTTCGTCAAAGTTGTTCAAAGCGCTACCGGTCGAGGCTTCTTTTGCCAAAACATCTGCTTCCACATTCTCTTCCCTTGGAATTTGAATGAAACTGGCTTCTTTGAATTTCTTTACAAGACGTCTCACTTTATTGAGATATTTTTTCATGCGTTCTTCTTTGGCTTCGTATGTCCCATTCACCTGGCCCATAACTAGCTGGGAATCTCCATGGACGAGTATTGACTCTGCTCCTAAGGACTTTGCCAACTCTAGCCCCTTCAGGAGGGCTTCATATTCCACTTCGTTGTTGGTTGTTGCATACTGCAGGCGAACTTTATACTCTAATTTATCATCTTCTGGGGATTTCAGAATAACTCCTATCCCCCCTGCATGTAATGTGAAGGACCCATCCACATGAATGATCCATCTTCGAGCGCCACCCAGCTCGTCCAAACCTTCATTGTTGGGAGTGAATTCCGCAATAAAATCTGCCAATACCTGCACTTTTATCGCACTCCTTGGCAGATACTTGATATCAAATTCTCCAAGTTCAATAGCCCATTGGACTAGTCTCCCTGCAGCTTCCAACCTGTTCATTGCCTTCTTCAATGGATGGTCTGTCAGGACATTAATGACATGTGCTTGAAAATAGTGTCTCAACTTCCTCGAGATCGTAATTAAAGCAAAGGCCAATTTTTCCATCATAGGATATCGTCCTTCTGCTCCTCTCAGAGCTCGGCTGGTATAGTAGACTGGCTTTTGTACCTTTCCTTCTTCTCTGACCAACGCCGAGCTTACTGCATGTGGGGACACCGCCAGATATAAGTATAGTTCTTCACCAGGTACGGACGGACTTAGCAGCGGAGCAGTGGTCAGGTAGGTTTTGAGATCTTGGAAGGCCCTCTAACATTCGTCCGTCCACTCAAAGGCTTTTTTGAGAACCCTGAAAAACGGTAAACACTTGTTAGTTGCTTTGGAGACAAACCTATTGAGTGCAGCAACTCGTCCAGTGAGTGCTTGGACTTCTTTGATGTTTCCTGGCAGCTTCATGTCAATGATGGCCTGGATCTTATCGGGGTTCGCTTCGATTCCTCTATGCGAAACCATAAATCCAAGAAACTTTCCCGACGATACTCCGAAAGCGCACTTGCTGGGATTCAGTTTCATATTATATCGCTTAAACATGTCGAAGGTCTCTTGGAGATCGGTCAAGTGGTTCCCCTCTTCCAAACTCTTCACTAGCATATCGTCTACATAAACATCCACATTTCGTCCTATTTGCAGCTGAAACATCTGATTAACCAGCCTTTGGTAAGTTGCCCCTGCGTTCTTCAAACCGAAGGGCATTACCTTATAACAAAACAATCTCTGGCTCGTTACAAAGGATGTCTTTTCCTGGTCTGCCTCGTCCATCTGTATTTGGTTATAGCCCGAGAAAGCGTCCATGAAGCTTAATAGCCGATGTCCAGCTGTTGAATCTACCAACTGATCGATGCGGGGCAAGGGGTAGCTGTCCTTGGGGCAAGCTTTATTCAAATCAGTGAAGTCCACACATATTCTCCACTTGCCGTTTGCTTTTTTGACCATCACTACGTTGGCCAGCCACTCTGGGTAATAGACTTCCCGAATGAATTGCGCTGTCTTCAACTTCTGGACTTCTTCTTTAACAGCCTTGTCCCGTTTCGGAGCAAAAACTCTTTTCTTCTGACGGACGGGCTTGTAAGACGGACATACATTCAGTCGATGTGTGATGACACTTGGATCAATTCCCGGCATGTCTTCGTGACTCCAAGCAAACACATCTACACTCTTTTGCAAAAAATGAACGAGGTCTTGCTTTGTTTCATTCTTCATGCTTGTCCCTATTCTGGTGAACTTTTGGGGATCATCCTCGTCCAAAAGGATGTTTTCCAGCATTTCGGTAGGCTCTGCAACGACTCTCCTTTCCTCTATGTTCGTCGTCTGAGCTTCCTTGTCCATGGCTAACATGGCTAGGTAGCATTCTCTTGCGGTTAGCTGATCTCCTTGAACCTGTCCCACCCCGTGTTCTGTAGGGAACTTCACTGACAAGTGGTAAGTGGACGTTACTGCCTTCCACTTGTTTAGGTTAGGTCTTCCGATGATGACATTATACGATGACGAACAGTCCACTACAAGGAAATTTATTTCTTTGGCTATCTGCCGTGGATGTGTCCCTACCACCACGAGCAGCGTAACTATTCCCACCGGTTGTACCTTCATTCCTCCAAACCCCACTAAGGGTGAGTTCACTGGGCGGAGTAAGTCTCGTCCGAGGTTCATTTGTTGGAAGGCAGGGTAATACAGGATGTCTGCCGAACTGCCATTGTCAACTAGCACCCTCCTGGTCGTATAACCTGCGATGAGCAGGGTAATAACAATAGCATCGTCATGGGGGTGGTGAAGTCTTGCAGCGTCCTCGTCTGTGAAGGCGACAGACTGTTCTTCAGCTTCCCTCGTCCTGACAGGTCGTCCTGAGAGTTGAACGTTCTGTACTACCTTCAGGTATGTCTTTCGCGACCTGGAAGTTTGTCTCGTTGAGCTTCCTCCTATGATCACCCTTATTTCTCCCAGCGGAGGTCTAGGCGCCTCTTCCAGCTTTCCTTTCAACTTTTCATCCTTCTGATCTCGTCCAAGGAAGTTCCTCAGCTTTCCCTGCCTGATGAGGTTTTCTATCTGCTGCTTCAAATCGAAACATTCGTCTGTGTCATGCCCGTGGTCTCTGTGAAAACGACAATACTTATTCCTGTTACGCTTGTTGGGATCTCCCTTCATCTTTTCTGGCCATTTCAAGGACGGATCGTCCTTGATCTGCATGAGCACTTGGTCAAGTGGGACATTCAAAGGCGTGTAGTGCTGACCTCTTCCTGAAGATGAAACTGGCCTTCTATTATCTTGATCCCTTTTCTCCCTAGCGTGGGCCTTCTTTGAACGGGGAGCCTGCTCCTAGTGACGGGTATTGTCTCCTTCCCTTCTTTCGGCTCTCTTCCTTTTCTTAGCTATGATCGCATCTTCCGCATTCATGAAATTTTGGGTCGAATGGACGAGCTCAGCCATGGTCTGAGGCTCTTGCTCGTAGAGTTTATGGATGAACAAGTCAGAATTGACCCCGTTGTGGAAGGCTGCCAGTAGCAGCTTGTCATCCATCTCGTCCACAGTGAGGGCTTCTCTGTTGAAACGAGTAATGAAGGAGCGCAAGCTCTCATTTTCCCCTTGCTCGATTGTTAACAAACTGGACGAGGAACGCTTATGCCTTTGTCCTCCAATAAAATTGTTGACAAACAGTTTACTCAACTCCTCAAACGAACTTACAGAATTTGGAGGTATTTTGCTTAACCATACTCGTGCCGGTCCTTTAAGCGTGGTAGGGAAAGCCCTACACATAATCTCGTCTGGAACTCCCTGGAGATGCATTGTGGTTTTGAAGGTTGCAATGTGGTCGCATGGATCATGCGTCCCGTCATATGAGTCTAGGGAAGGCATCTTGAACTTGGCAGGCAGGGGATGGCTGTTAATGGAGGCTGAGAAAGGGGAGTCCGTTCGGTGAACCAAGTCTTCCACGGGATTCGTCCTCCTCATGTTCTCCCTCATTTCGTCCATGGCTTTACGCATTTGGTCTAGTTCCCTCTCCAAGTGTGGCACTTTTCGTGAAACAGTACCCCTCGATTGGCCTTCGGGGTCGGCGTTTTCTCGAATCTCTTGACTCTGGGCTTGTCCTTCCTCGAACCTCTCCTGACGCTGCCTCCACAAGTGAATCTCCCTAGTCAACTCTTGGTTCTGACGGGTTAACTCTGCCATGGCGGCTGCCATAGATTGTATGTGTTGGATGGCTGGCTGTTGAGCGATTGGCGCTGACTGTCGATCGCGGTTAGGATTGCTGGAGGTATCCCTACTTTCTTGATGGCCTGGGCTGGTAGCCCTTGATCTTGTCCGAACCATACAGCCTTTTGTTGAAGGAACGTAGTTAGTACAAACTTACGTTTCCCACAGACGGCGCCAACTGATGATGCACAACAAATTCAGTAGGCTGGATGCTTCAGATTTCAACGGCGGCGATGATAATCTAACTGAAAACCTGGAGAGATGAACAAAACAATCAGAGGCAACCGGGGTGGACCGGCCAGAAATCCTCCGATGGTAAAGTCAGTGTCTTCTCTAAACTTTGGAAGTCCCAAATACTTGGAAAAATATTCCGTACCTTTTTGTTTGTCGATTGTTCTTCTTATATAACGCAGGCCAAGAACGGTTTGCCAATTTAGTAACTGCTCCTATATTGGAGGATGTCGGAAGGTTCGGAAGTAACCTCCATAGCTGCTATGGAGGTTATTTTATTAGACCGTACGTTTCGCAACGCGGTCATAGGAGGTGGTTTCGTGGCAATGTCCTTAGTTTTGCATATGTTCTAAGTGTATAAGCCTCGTCCAAGGACGGTATGTAGTGATGATGTCTGTAGTCAATGTAGGCCGTCCAAGGGTCTTCCTGGACGGACGACCCCGACATGGACGAGCTTCCTGGGCCAAGGTGTCAAGCATCTTATTTGGACGACCCCCACGGACGAGCATGGAGTAGATAATTTTTAGGACACCATCAGTTGTTGTTGTTGTTGCTGCTGCTGCTGCTGCTGCTACTGGTGTTGTTGTTGTTGTTGTTGTTGTTTAATAATTAAATAACTTACAATTAATTAATTAATTATCTCTTTCTATTTTTTCTCAAAAAAAGAAACCTATCTAATATTAAATACCATATCACACGATTACATAACAAAAAAAAAAAAAAAAGCCTCCAAAATTTTAAAGACCACACATTTTCACACCCAATTGATTACTTAACTTCAACTGTTCTTTTTATCAAAAAAAGAAAAAATTGAGTCATGTTATTCCATTTACTTCACAGTTACACATTTATCACATCAGAGAAAATAGAAGAGAGAGAGGGAGAAAGAACATAGCACAGAGATAGAAGGAGAAGGCTGGTGGAGATCAAGTGTCGCCGGAAGGACAAAGCCGGTGGAGATCGGCGTTCACCAAGTAGCAGCGCCTTGTCTGCCTCCCCACAGTCAGACTGGGTCAGATCGGCTTAACTTTTTTTTTTTTTCTTATTTTCTTATTCTGATTCAACTTTGCTGTTATAATAAGAAATCGATTTTGTTTTGTGTTTTTTGTTTTGATTATGTGAGACGTTTGAGTCTATGAGGGAGAAAGAATTGTTTTTTTTTATTGAGTTGTTTGATTTTTTAAAGGTGAAAAATTCATTGGGAGTTGCTACAACGCTCTCCAAGTCAAGAGAGCTACTGTAGCAACTCCAAAAAAAATTTGGAAAAATCTGAGGGCCTATACCACCGTTAGACCAGTTTTCCTCCGAAAACATTTCCGATAATTTTTTAATTTTTTTTATAAAATTTCCCGTTAAATGTGATTTAGGGTTATGTTTGGGAGTGTTTTTCTTTTGAGCGATCAGCGTAGTCTGATGAGTTTGGAGCCTGTGGTGGGTTTTGTCAATTTCAATCAAAACTCCTGTCTCTTAACTGTATCCTGTGGTGGGTTTTTGGATTTTTTTTTTAAATAACTATATAAGCCAAACAATTTTGTTAGTTAGCAAAGTTTCCAACCTATTTAGGAAACTAGTAACTCGAGTCTTTTAGACTTGATTTCTTATAGCAAATTGAGTTTAAGATACTCGATTTCCGTGTGCTGACAAAGTTGAGGTGGACTAAAAGATCTACGTGGAGCTCAAGTTTTTAAGACTCGATTGTTTGTTCACCATCTTCTTCCTTCGTGTTTTTTTTTTTTTTTTTTTTTTTTTTTTTTCATCTGCCGTCCCACTCCCTTCTTCCAAGACCCCAAAATCAAAATCAAAATCACAATCATTTCCTTCAATTTCCTTTACCCATCAAAAACAATAGAATTAATGAATATTGAAGAAAAAATAAATAAAAACAAAACCTTGAGATCAATGCCCACAACAACCCCACCAGTTTTAAGATGACCTAAACTCTGGCAAGTTGCCTACAAAAACAAAATAATAGGTAGACCAGAACACCATGAAAACTAAAAAAGCCATAAAACAAAGACACCCTTTAAACCCCATCAAAAAAATTTAGTTTTTGAAATGGAAAAACCAAAAGCCAAGCACCAGGGGCATAGCAGAGGTTGAGAACTGATAAACCAGGTTTTATCAGCTTGTACTGCTTCTGCATCTACAAAAGTTGTTCTTTCCCAAACAGAGAAAGATATTAGATGGGTGTGTGAGTGTGTGGATTAGTAAAAAGGAAAAGAAAATTTTAAAAGAGAGAGAGAGAGAGAGATAGTAGGACAGTAGATGGAGGGGAAAAAAAAAACGTTGGAAGAAGATAGTGAACAGGAATTCGAGTCTTAAATACTCGAGTTGCACATGAATCTTTTAATCCACCTCGAGTAAATAATAAATATTGATTTGATAGGTAAAAGGTTTTTCTTTAACACTTATATCAAGTTCTAAATGAGTTTGATTATTAAGCTAAGGGGAATCTTTGATTTGTAATGTTGGGATGGTCTCGTTAAGGCTTGAATTGACTTCATTTGAGCGTCCCGTGGAGATGTGGAGAAATTATATGGTCCACATGGTGGACAAGTGACATGGTCTACCATTTCATTAAAAGACTCACACCTATTTAAAATTGCTGAGTTGGAAATTTTTTTAGAACATTAACTCAGCAATTTTAAACAAGTGAGAGTTTTTTAGTGGAATGGTAGACAGATAACGTGGTCCATCAAAGGACTGTATAATTTTTCAGAGATGTGTTCGGCAATGGCATGTCTTTTATGTTGATCATTTGAGATAAGATAGGGCTTGGAAGTTTTTTTTTTTTTTTTTTTTTTTTTTTTTTTTTGAGAGGAATAGGGCTTGGAAGTTGGAACATAAATATGGTTTCAATTCCAGCAGCTTTCGGGCCAGGTACTAACCAAAGGATTTTTTCCAGGCCCATTGGGCTTGGGCTTTATAAGAGTCCCCTTCTGAGTCCGCATCGGGTTATCCCCATTATAGAGAGTTTAAGAAAACCCATTTGGATCCAGACTCCAAAACTTCAAACGCACTTCAAAAATAACAGTGACTCTGACTAGGGTTGCTCTTCTCTCTGAATTTTTACTGCAATGAAGCTCGCAGGACTGAAATCCGTCGAGAACTCCCAGGAGGAGTCGGTATAGGCGGCCACGTGGGTCCCAGCCACGGAGACCCGACCCGCTTTGTTGATGACCGGGTCACTGGACGAGACCGTTAAGCTATGGGGCTCCGACGAGCTGGTCAAGGAGCGAACCAACACCGGGCACAGCCTGGGAGCGGCCAGCGTGGCGGCTCACCCATCGGGACTCATCGGCGCGTCGGCCTCACTCGACAGCTTCGTGCGTGTCTTCGACGTCGATACCAACGCCACCGTCGCCACTCTGGTTATTTTACCATTTTAACCTTTCGTTTTTTTTTTAATTTTTTAATTTTTTTTAAATTTATTTTTAATGTTAAGATAGTTTTAAATTTGTGGTTGAAATTTGGTTTTTATTTATTTATTTATTTATTTTTATCTTAGGTCTCATATTATTGTTCTCATTGTTCAATCAAAATGCAGAATTTCAGTTTCAGGGTCATCAAAGTTGTTGGCCTATATTCTGTACTCATGGATCTATCTGTTGGGAACTTAATTGCTAGATGGGATGAAATGGTAAGTGCTTTTTCTGAATCATCATCTTTTTTGGTCGCTTTGAATTAACTTATTTTATAGGTGTTCTTTTGGTGTTGCATGACATATGCTTGATGAAATTCCAATTAAATTTGATGTGAGATCTTTTCACTCAACCTTTTTTTCCCCTTATGTTGTGATGAATCTGAGTAGCTAAACTATGGTTATAAAAAATTAATTTTTTTATGGAAATTATTAATTTGGTTATAACAGAAAATTTCCTGATAATATTTATTTAAATCTAAAATTACATGTTCTTTTGGCGTTGCATGATATATGTTCGATGAAATTCCTTTTAAATTTGATATATGATCATAAATCTTATATTGTGGCTATTTAAAATCAAAATTTTATGGAAATGAATAATTTGGTTATAAATATGGAGATTAACCCAAATACTCAAAAGAAAACCAATTCTAAATAGATTAGAAGAAGAAGACTAAGCCAAAACTACTCTACTCTTCTCTATTCCCCCCTCCTTATCCCTCTATCCAAACTTAAGAAAGAAAATCTCAACCACAAATGAAAAACTACCTTAACTTAATAAAATAAAATAAAAGAGAGAGAGAGAGAGAGAGAGAGAGAGAGAGAGAGTGAGAGTGAGAGAGAAACAACGGTAATTTATGAGTTATTCTGGTTATATTCTTGCAAAAAAATACGTTTAGGAGATGTAGTCTTCAATATGAACGAACTGATTGACATATTCTTGATGACTTAAATTAGTATATAATTTCATAATTTTTTTTTTTGATAAGTAATAAGAATATATTAAAAGAAGAGGGGAGTCACCTGAGTATACAGGAAGTATACGTCAAGGACAAAAACAAATCACGTGCATAAAGTACAAAAGTACATGAAACCATGGACTGAATAAAAAAAAAAAGAAGCCAAACACTGTAAGCCAATCCAGAAGAGTCTTAAGGAAGAAGAGTTTAAGATCTGAAACTGATCTCTCTAATTCCTCAAAATGCCGGTTATTCCTCTCCCTTCAAATGCACCACATCAAACAATGGGGCATAGCCATCCAAATAGCAGAATTCCGATGCCTCCCAAACTTACCTTGCCAACAAGCCAACATCTTCACCACTGTTTTCGACATAACCCAATGAATGCCAAACAAAGTAAACACCATTGACCATAAGTCAACAGCAATAGAGCAATGGATGAGGAGGTGATCAACTGATTCCCCATTTCTTTTACACATACAACACCAATCCAAAATCGAAATCTGCCGTTTCCTAAGATTATCAATAGTCAAAATATTCCCCAAAGTTGCAGTCCACAAAAAAAACAACTCTAGTGGGGACCTTAGGCTTCCAAACAGTCTTCCAAGGGAAGGATAGATCAAAACTTTTTGTCAGCACCTGGTAATAAGATCGAACAGCAAAACCTTTTCCCATATTAGGTTTCAAACACATCTTATCGTCCCCAACTCCTTTCAAAGAAGCTCCATAAATTCTAGATATTAAACTGTAGAATGAATCCAAATCCCAATCTTCTCTATATCTTCTAAAAGTTAGATCCCAAAAAAGAACACCATTTGGGAACTTCATCAACTTAGCCACCGAGGCCTCCTTATTTCGACTTAAAGAAAAAAGTCTTGGGTGGAGCACACACAAAGAAGTGTCCCCATACCAAATATAAATTTAACAATAAACCCGGCCCCAACCTCAAATTGGATGTGACGAACAAAAGAAGGCCAACCACAACTAATAGACTTCCACAAACTAACACCATGAGGGCTAATAACGGGAAGAGAGCACCAACCTCCCCCATTAACAACCATATTTTGCCCCTATCACTCTCCTCCACAAGGCCTATCGCTCATTCCCAAATTTCCATAACCACTTCCCAAACAAGGCTTTATTAAAACTTCTCAGGATTCTAATAGCTAAACCTCCAGAATGAAGAGGAGTGCAAACCGTGGCCCATTTCACTAGGTGAGTTTTTTTACCATCCCCCATACCACTCCAGAGAAAATTCCGTTGAAGTTGCTCAATACGGTTTGCAACCGCCACCGGGATAGGAAGAAGAGAGAGAAAATAAGTTGGAAGATTGGACAAAGTACTCTTAATAAGAGTAACTTTACCTCCTTTAGAGATACAGTCATTTCTAACTTGCTAACCTCCTCTCCACCTTCTCAATAATTGGATTCCAAATAGATCTATCTCTTACATTAGCACCCAATGGAAGACCTAGATACTTCATTGGAAAGGAGCCTTGCTTGCACCCTAGCACATCCACCAAATCTACTATATTTGGAACCACACCCATAGGGACCAATTCAGACTTATCCATATTAATTTTCAGCCTAGAAACTACTTCAAACCAAAACAGCACCAATTGGAGAAATATAATCTGACCAAGATCAGCATCACATAAGACCAAGGTATCATCAGCGAATAGAAGATGGGTCACCTGCAAAGAGTTACTTGTAGGACCCACCCTAAAACCAAACATGAGCCCATCCCTCACTGCCTTATCCAACATTTTACTGAAAGCATTCATAACAATGACAAACAATAAAAGGGACAATGGATCACCTTGTCTTATACCTCTAGAGCTTTCAAAGAAACAACACGGAGTTCCATTAATGAGAATGGATAATTTAACAGTAGAGATGCAAAAGAAAACCCATCTTCTCCATTTTTCATGAAAACCACAATGGTCCAACATATAAATTAGAAAGTCCCAATTCACATGATCATAAGCCTTCTCTGAAGCTCTTGTATTGTTTCTCATTTTCTGTCATCAAGAACCTGTCAAAGATCTTTTTGTGAAATTATGGGTAGTGTTCGTAGCTTTTTTATTGAATCTAAACTTTTTCAACTGGTGGTAGAGGAAAGGGGACGGTATTTTTCTTTAAGGATTTATGAGCGGTGTAGGTACTTCATGAAGTCGGTCTTCATGGGCAAGAATGCGGCACTATGGTTGATGAAGAGTATAGAACAGACTGTTGTTGGGGTCAGCTCAAAGTATTTCTATACGTTCAGGGAAGATGATTTAGCCTACACCCTCCAACGGAGCTCCAATTCTTTTGGCTTATTCCTACTGCTGACTGAATTTAAAGTTGGCGGGTCTAGGAGGTCCATTATTATACCAGTAGGCAGAGCAAAGAATGGATGGAGGGTTTTTGGGTTGGAGTTAAGGAAGATGCTGGAACCTGAAAACTATGTGAATGGTGGGACTGGGCAACTGAAATTTATGGCTCAGCTTCATAAGGATAGATCAGGGATTCAACCTTTTAAATCTTTTGCAGACACGGTGCGGGGGTATCAGGAGCAGGCAAGGGGCAGAACTCAGCCTTCTAGGTTAAGTGCCCATGATAAAGGGAAATGGCTGTTAGGAGATAATAAGGGGGAGAAGCTAAACCTGTTGAGCAAAACGGTGGTGAGCTTGCCAGCTCCGGCGACTCTAGGAGGTACAAAAGTGGGTTCTCGGTGCAGTACTGAGGACCTTCATTCTGGAAAGATATATCGGGAAGGAAATAATAGAAGATCTCTGTTGATTTTCAAATCAAATTGGACTGATAATGTTTATGGCAAAAAACGTGAACTGAGGAAGTCAGACTGGTTAGGAAAAAGCTTGTTTGTAGAAGTGAATGGGGAAGGAAAAAGGAGTGTGGCATGGAGAAAAGGTGGTTTGAAGAGTTCTATTTGGGTTTCTAAGGGTTAGAGGGATCACGTGGAGGGTTCTTCTAGTGTTTCATGGGTTCCCAAACATGTGGTGGGCTTAGACCAAGTGGGCCTTTCTTTGATCCCCTTTTCAGAGGCCACTGACCCATCTGGGATGGAATTGGGTGTAAGCCCATTAGTGGGTGCTCGAAGACTTTCTAATAAGGAACAAATTAGGATGGTGGGTTTTGAGAATGTATACTCAGTGCCCACAGGCCCAATGAGGACGGAAGTGGTTGAGAGCTCCTCACTGGCTGACCCGAGAACACTCTCCAATGCTTCCCATGAAGCTTCGGTGAGTTAGAATAAGGAGTCGGGTCTTCAAGGTGAGCCATCGAGGGTGGTCGATGTCCCAGTTGCTAGTGCTTTTCACGCAAGGAAGTCATCGGAGCCAGAGACTCAGGCCGATGCAGTTCAAACCCAAATATCGGCGCCGACAACGTGCTTTGATGGCTATATCTCCGATGGGTTTTGCTCAGGGGACATCCCGAAGCTGCTGGACGAACCCAAGGCAGACCTTACCCACTCCTTGAATCCCGATGGTGATCACACGAAGTCACCAATGGAGGTAGCGTGTCCTGTTCTTAGTGGGTCTCGCACCTGTGAGCCTTTAAACACACTGGGTAGGGCCAAATCATGTGGACTTTTGCCGTTCAATTTTGGACTGAGTCTGTCAAGAGCTGGGAGTGTGGCGTTTGGTGCACAGGATGGAGAAAAAGGAGAAACAGGTGATTGGGTTGATTGTGTCCAAGGGCTAGATACCTCCCATCACACTAGGCAGTTATCGTTGTTGGCAAATCAAAGTTATTTTGAGTTGGGTGTATCGATTGAGATTGAAGCAGTTAATGCAAATATGGATTTGGGTGATGTGGGTAGCCTCTCCCCTCTGATGTCTATCAATCCTATGGGGTTGGTTGTGTCGACAGAGTTGCATAATACTACAGAGGTGGGGTCTGCTAGTCCGCTGAATATTTCTAATTGGGTGAAACATAGAATCCCTGGTTTTAGTAAAATGATGGGGCTTTCTTTGGGTCGACATGAGGGGATGTGCATTATGCTTTTACAAAGGCTTGAGAGGGAGATGGAGGCTGCCAATCTGTTACACAGAAAAGATGCAACTCACCGGAAAGCTGTGTCCAAGGACAAAGGGAAGAGGAAGTTGAGGAATTTGATTTCCTCGGTTAATTATGACGGTGGATAGTCTTCTTTGACTGCAATATTGAGGTTGGAGTAGGGAGTTAACAGTTTTTATGAAGTTGAAAATGGTGTCATGGAATGTTCGAGGACTGAATGATTCACAGAAACGTTTGGTGATCAGAAATTTACTTCGAGAGTGGAATTGTGATGTAGTTTGCCTTCAAGAAACTAGGCTTGCTGGTATGGATAGACAGTTGGTTTGCAGCCTGTGGTCTTGTCCTTACGTTGACTGGGTGGCTTTGGATGCGGATCAGACAGCTGGTGGGATTTTGATGATGTGGGATAGGAGGGCTTTAGAAAAGTTGGAGGTAATGGTGGGTTACTTTTCTATTTCGGTTCGGTGGTAGGGGGTGGGGGATGTTTTCATTTGGGCTTGTTCTGGGGTTTATGGTCCAAATGATAATAATTTAAGGGGGCAGATGTGGGATGAGCTGATTGGGTTCAGCAACTTTGGGATGTTCCATGGTGTTATATTGGGGACTTCAATGTTGTTCGTTTCCCAAGTGAACGGTTGGGGGGATCGCGTCTTACTCCGGCTATGGAGAAGTTTTCTGAGTTCATTGAGGAGCTTAATTTGATAGATTTGCCGTTGGAAGGAGGAAGTTATACGTGGTCTAGTGGTTCGGATCAGCCTTCGATGTCTAGGATAGATAGGGCTCTGGTTTCTTACCATTGGGAGGACCACTATCCGGATGTGATTCAGCGGGTCTTACCGCGTCCTCTTTCAGACCATTTTCCAATTTTAGTAGAGGCAGGGAGGATATCGAGGGGAAAGAGTCCTTTTAGGTTTGAGAACATGTGGTTAAAGATAGAAGGGTTCATAGATAGGGTTCATTTGTGGTGGAATCAATACTCTTTCTCAGGTACCCTCAGTTTTGTGCTTGCTAAGAAGTTGAAGGCTCTGAAAGGAGACATTATTCAGTGGAACCGTAGTGAGTTCGGAGATGTAGGTCGTCAGAAGAAAGAGTTGTTGGCGGCCTTGAAATTATTGGATGATAAGCAGGGGGATTTTGGCCTTTCTGAAGTGGAGATAGATGAGAGGGCTGCGATGAGACTTCAAATTCAGAACCTTCTTTCTTTGGAAGAAGTTTCGTGGAGACAAAAATCGAGGATGATTTGCATCAAGGAAGGAGACAGTAATACCAAATTCTTCCATAAGGTGGCTAACTCCCGACGAAGGTATAATCATATTAGTATGCTGGAGGTGGATGGGGCTATTTATGAGGATGAATCAGAGATAATAGTCCAAATAGTACAGTTTTATAAAAATTTATACAAGGAGATAGAAGAGTGGAGGCCTTTTGTGGAAGGTTTGGAGTTTGATCAGATCGAAGGGCTGGAGAGGGATTGGCTTGAAAGGAGGTTTGAAAAGGAAGAGATTCTTCGTGTTGTTAAAGATTTCGAAGGAGATAAAGCTCCAGGTCCTGATGGTTTTTCTATGACCTTCTTTCACCATTGTTGGGGAGTTGTGGAAAGAGATGTTTTAGCTGTGTTTGAAGAGTTTTATCAACACAGCAAGTTTGAAAAATCTCTTAATGCAACTTTCATAGCCCTAATCCCTAAGAAGAATGGTGCTTCCAATATCCGAGATTTTAGACCTATTAGTTTGGTGGGGAGTGTATACAAGATATTGGCTAAGGTTTTGGCGAATCGCTTGAAAGAGGTTTTGGATCAGTTGATATCTGAGTCTCAGAATAGCTTTATGGGTGGTAGACAGATACTTGATTCAGTCCTTATTGCTAATGAGTGTGTGGATAGTAGGGTGCAGAGTAAGATTCCAGGGATTATTTGTAAGCTGGACATTGAGAAAGCTTATGATCATGTGAATTGGGAGGCTCTTCTAGATTTGTTAAAGAGAATAGGATTTGGGGTGAGGTGGTGTAGGTGGATCCATACATGCATATCCACTGTCCAGTTCTCTGTTTTGATCAATGGGTCCCCAGCTGATTTTTTTGGGAGTTCGAGGGGATTGAGACAAGGGGACCCTCTATCTCCAATGTTGTTTCTGGTTATGATGGAGGTTTTAGTAAGATGATGAAAAGAGTTGAAGCTACTGGTCTGCTTCGAGGTTTCAGGGCAGATGGCTGAATGGGCGAAAGGGTTTGTGTTTCACATCTTTTGTTTGCGGATGATACGATTTTATTTTGTGATGCAGATGAGGAGCAGATTCTACATGTTCGGTTACTCCTTTGTTTTCAGGCCATGTCAGGATTAAAGGTTAATACTTTGAAGAGTGAGATGGTTCCCATTGGGGAGGTTCCTAATATCCATGTCTTGGCAGAAATCTTGGGTTGCCGGATTGGGTCTTTGCCTATGACCTATCTTGGTATGCCTCTAGGGGCGTCCCACAAGTCCCTTACAATTTGGAATCCTATATTGGAGAAAATTAAGTGTAAGTTGGTTGGTTGAAAAAGGTTGTATTTGTCAAAAGGTGGAAGATTAACATTGCTTAAGAGTACACTATCTAGTCTTCCAACTTACTTTTTATCGCTTTTTACAATTCCTACGCATGTTGCCAACAAAATTGAGAGGTTGCAAAGGGATTTCTTATGGGGGGACTCCAAGACACATCTGGTGGGCTGGGATAAGGTGTGTGCACCTTTGGAATATGGGGGGTTAGGAGTAAGGAAATTAACTATGTTTAATAAAGCCTTACTAGGAAAATGGTTATTGCTGTTTGGGGTTGAGGAGACAAGGCTTTGGAGAACGGTAGTAGCTCTAAAGTTTGGGGAAGAATGGGGGGGTTGGACTTCCATGCTAGATAGAGGGATACATGGGTGTGGTGTGTGGAGAAGCATCCGTTTGGGATGGGAAGTTTTTAGTAAAAATATTCGGTTTGAGGTAGGGGTGGGGGATAGAGTGAAGCTTTGGACAGATCAATGGTGTGGGGATTCTTCTCTTCAACTGACCTTTCCGGTTGTGTATGGGATTGCCTCCAATAAAGGGGCATCAGTGGCCTCTTCTCTAGAACGGTTGGGGTTAGAGGAACGGAGAAGCTGTGATGTTCGTTTCATTCGGAGACCAAATGATTGGGAAATGGGCGATGTGGATGCATTTCCTCGTACCATGGGCTTTGATTTACCTCCATTTGAGAATGGAGATCGCGTGCGATGGAAGTTGACGAAGAATGGGGAGTTTGATGTCCGATCGTTTTATAATAAGTTAAGAGGTCTTATGCCTATTTTATTTCCTTGGAAAAGTGTTTGGAAGGTTAAGGCCCCTCATCGTGTTTCTTTCTTTGTGTGGACTGTTGTATGGAATAAAATCCTTACAGGTGACAACTTGAGGGGTAGAGGGAGGGACTTCGTTGATTGGTTCATTATGTGCCGTTGTAATGGGGAAACGGTTGATCATTTGCTACTGCACTGTGGTAAGGCTTACCGGTTGTGGAGTTTGGTGTTTAGATCTTTTGGGATTTCTTGGGTTTTGCCAAGATCAGTTGCGGATTCTCTCTTTGGTTGATGGAATTGGCTTGGGAAGCTTTCGTCTAGCATTTGGAATTTAGCTCCGCTTTGCTTAATGTGGTGTTTGTGGAGGGAGCAAAATTGGAGGACTTTTGAGGGCTTGGAAAGTTTTGATGATCAGTTATTGGCTTCTTTCAGTGGTTACCTTTTTGATTGGTCTAGGGCTTGGGGACTCACCTCTAGTGATTCTCTCCCTATGTTCCTTAGCTCCCTTCTTTGTATTTAGTATCTTTTCTTTTTGTTTTTTATCTTCTTTCCTTGTACTTGTTTTTGCCTTATGTTTTTTCTGCATAAGGTAGTTTTCTTGAATGAATTTCTTTATTACTTATCAAAAAGAAATAAGCCTTCTCTACATCCCACTTACACAACACCCTAGGAACTCCTGATTTCAGCCTACTATCCAAGCATTCATTGGCAATAAGAACAAAATCTAAAATTTGTCTTCCTTTGACAAAAGCATTTTGAGATTCGTGAACAATATCCCCAAGCACCATTTTCAACCTGTTATCTAAAACTTTTGCAATAATTTTGCACACCCCTCCAATTAGACTAATAGGCCGAAAATCTCTTACCTCCACAAAATCATATTTTTTAGGAATTAAAGAGATGAAAGTAGCATTCAAGCTTTTCTCAAATTGAGCATTATCAAAAAATACTAAAAGACCTCCATCAGATCAGTTTTGATAATGGCCCAACAAGATTGAAAAAAACGCCATAGGGAATCCATCAAGACCAGGAGCTTTATCACCATCAAAATCCATGACCACTCCAAAAATCTCATCTTCCTTAAAGGGTCTTTCCAACCAGTCAGCCTTATCCTTAGAAATCTCCAAACAATTCAGCACATCCGGATGAGGACGAATGTGCTTATCTTCCGAGTAAAGACTTTTATAGAACCGAACAATACCCTCTTCAATAACTACCTGATCTAATGTTAACACTCCACTAATATTTAAACTGCCAATCCTGTTACTCCTATTAGAATTAGCCATCTGGTGAAAGAATTTCATATTGCTGTCCCCCTCCCTTAACCATAGCACCCTCAATTTTTGTCTCCAACTAATCTCCTCCAACAAAGCAATCCTCTCAATCTCGAAGCGAATTCTCTCTTTATCGCGCTTCTCATCATCAGAAAGAGACACCCTCTCCTCTTTAGGATCCAGGGTATTCAGATCATTCCATAGATTAATTCTCTTAACAGTGACATTGCCAAACTCGAACTCATTCCACTTTTTTAAATCTCCCTTTAAACCTTTCAATTTCATGGCAAACTTGTAACTTGGAGTTCCAAAACAATGATATGAGTCCCACCAATTTTTCACCTTCTCCACAAAATCATCCACTTGGAGCCACATGTTCTCAAAACGACAAGGCCTACGACCCTTTCGAATATCCCCGCCGTCCAAAGAAATGGGGAAGTGGTCTATTAGAACTCTACCCAACCTATTTTGATGAATATTTGGATAATGTTCCTCCCATTCTGAAGAAAAGAGGAAGCGATCTATCCCGGAGCCAACCCAAGAGTTTGACCAAGTGAAACTACCACCCTCCAAAGGGATATCCATTAACCCATTAGGAGAGATTAAATCAGAAAAATCATACATACCCTGAGTGAAGTTCTCGGCCCCCAAGTGTTCGGAAGGAAATCGAATTGCATTGAAATTGCCACCCACACACCAGGTAAATTCCACCAACAATATAGACCCGTTTACTCCCACATCAGCCTCTTCTCCCTATCAACATTAGGACCATACACACTAGTGAAAGCCCATTCAAAATTATCTCCCACATTCTTAAATCTACAAGACACCGAAAAATCACCCATAGCTTCTTCCAACTTCTCCACCACCCTCCTATCCCACATGGCCAAAATCCCACCTGATGTGCCTATTGAGCTCAAGTATACCCAATCAACATGATGACAACCCCAAATACTTTTAATAAATCCCCTAGTGATAAGCTCCATCTTAGTCTCCCGCAAGCAAATGACATCAGCTCTCCAAATTCTAATAAGGTTCCTAATTTGGAGTCTTTTATCCTCTCATCCAGCCCCTTCACATTCCAAGAGAATATCTTCAAATTCATTAGGACACAATCAGGGCCCTTTCCCTATTGGAACCTCTTGCTTTACCAAAAGCAGAATCATAATTAACAGAGCTCACCAATCTCCTCAACTCCCTTAAACCCTTACCTCCACCCTTTGTTTTTTTACTCAAAGCATTTGCAGCAGCCCTTTGTCTAATTTTCTCCCAACAGCCAAGAGGAAATTAGATGCAAGTTCTTCCAAACCTTCAACCGGAGTCTCCAAAAAAGAGCCAAACTCCTGAAACTTTTTCTGAAACCATGGTGACAGACTAGAATGAGTTCTAGACTGACCATCTTCCAACCAGCCAGATACAATATCGACTTCTTGGGTCTCAATAGACTTCGATATAGCTAACGGAGTCACATTTAAGGGTTCTGGTAAATCCAAACCTCGTCGATCAAATTCAACCATCTCACCACCTTTTGACCAACTCTCCGAATCTACCTCCTCCACCACCACCCCATCCCACTCGGATTGAACCTCTGAAGGCCTCGAAGAATTTCCTGAAATATCCATGGCATTAAGCTCGTCCAAAACAGAGCCCTTAAAAAAGCTTGAAGGTTGTCTCTCGATCTCCATTGGCACCACCACCCTCTTCCCATCACCAAGTTCTAAAACCCACTTGTCTGAGAAGCCCCTTAATTGATTCAAGTCCACAACATTATCAAGTAAGAGATGCTTGATCTGTTGCTGAACTAGCGCAATATCGACAACAAAATTAGACTCTGAAACCACCATATCGGTGCAAGTTGATATATGTGGAGTGGATACTAAATCAGCATGTGGGTTCTCAGTTTTCTCAAAAATACGGACCTCGTTGACCAGAACTGATTCCGAGAGAGGGGTAGGAGCTGCATTAAGCACTTGTGATTCCAGAAAAACAGAACTAACCTTTGGGTTTTGGATTGCAGACTTAGATTTGCTAATATCGGAGCATGCAACATCATCGGCATCGAAAGAAGTCACCGCCAAGTTCACCGGCACCACCTCAGCAGGGATATGAGACTTGGGGTCAGCTTGGGAAAGAGAAGAGACACATGGCACATATGGAAGCACTACTGAAGGACTTCTCACATGATTGTGTTTTAAAGAAGAGGCTGGCTGCTGGGCTTTGGGCTTTTGAAAAGATCCAATATGGCCCATGACGCTGCCATGAGGCTTCCAAGCAGGTTTAAGGATGGGCTTGTTCACTCTAGCAGGGCTGGCTCTTTAGAAAGAGCTGGCTGGCCACTGGGCTTTAGGCCCACTTCCTTGACCTCTGAAAAAATAACACCCCACTTCCCCTTAGACCCACGTTCCACCCAGAAGCAAATATCCAAGGTCAACTTCCCTTTAATACCATTGGTAACGATGCCATTTATAACTGACGTGACTTCTGCCCCAAACCCAGCCGTTTCTTTTCCAAGAAGATCAATGCTGAGATCACAAAGATTACCACTGGAATTTGGGATTTTCAAATTTTGAAATTCCGAAAATATCTCCTTCCCTTTAACCTCAACACCATTGTTCCTCTGCCACCCCTCTGGCACCACCACAGCAAGATGCTTGTGTTCACCGTTTTTGATTCCAATGATTCCAAAGTTTTTCTGCTGCCCCTCCTGTACCACCACAGCAGGATGCTTGGGTTCACCGTTTCTAATCTCGGAATGTCCCTGCTGGAGAAGAGAATCTTCTAAAGTCTTCCTTAGGTGAAGACCAAAACAGCCCCACCCTCTCCCCAATTTTCCTTCCGGTATCACTATGGACCCTCTACGTTGTCCATGAATGAGTTCAGAAATAAGCAAAAAATTTCCACGAGCATTGGACCTCAACTGAATAATAAAATCTTATTTCCTTCCCTAAACGTTCTAGAGAATTGCACAGGTGATTGCTTAGACGCCAACTCTTCCATTTTAAACAATAGCCTCTTTGCACTCTCCTTCCCCAAAGTGACAAAGCATGAAGAATCTCGACCTTTTTCAAGAATACGTAATGAATAAAAAGTACCACCTTCTTCGACAGAAAATTCAGAAGTTTTGGACTCAACAAAGAAAATCGTGGACCCTCCCATACTTCTCTCTATTTTAGCCTTCACAAAACAGAGCAACCTAAAACTCTACTCTGCTTCTGTTATAAGTATGGATTTTGAACTTCCGAAAAGAAAAGATTTTCCATCTAAAGTCATATGGGACACCCCAACGATTATCTATGATGGATCCATTAACAATAGAATCCCTGATTCAATCATTCATTGTTTTTCATGGAAAAACAAGATATTAGGAGCCCTTCACTTCAGGACATTTAGGTTCGAGTTTTGAAAAATGAAGAGATTTAGAGAGAGTTACCAGAAGTGGGAGACACTAGTCTATAGAGCATGATTCTTCCTTTACATATGACATAATTAATTTATTCTATGATTGTAGACAACTTAACTACTTGTATGACTCCATGAACTGACTAATATGTCATTTACTTTGATATACAGCATTTTTTGTGTCGGTGTATTGTTTATAGGTTTAATTTCTTGCTTTCTTTGCACTTCCTACTCATGTTTAAAAAAAAAAAATTCCTTGCTTGCTGTGTCTAATTTTGCTTATTGTTGACTTCTTCAAAGAGCAGTATTTACCAAGAAAATAGAGAATAAAAGAGAAAGGGAGAATGAGGCTGTGGGTCATAAGCTTCAGCCACATCCATTAGAATTTGAAGTTGATTTGTGCTTAAATGTTTTTTAGAACAAATAGCACTAAGTTATGTTTGAATTATTTGCAGGGACTTCCACTTTATCCAATTTTGGAAATGTTTGGAGCAGACAGATTTTATGCTATTGTTCTTCCAGGCTAGATGAGTGATCAATAATAATAGGTAGGCTTTTTTATTTCTTTAATTTTTATTTTTTAAGTTATTGTTGTGACTTGATGAGATTGTTCTGCCCCTTTGTAAATAATTAGCCATCTACTCTAAGCTCTGAATTTGGAATGATGTCTGGGGCTATATAATGGTTGTTGGAGCATCAAAGCCAACTGTAGTGGCTGATGTAGATAGGTTTTCCAATATGAAAAACTAGAATAATGGTGAGTTTTAATTAATTTCAATTTATTTATAGTGTATAAATTTTGTGCTTCACATTCTTGAGCTTATGAAGTGTTGGGTAGTGCATATGAACTATTAGTTAAGTGTTAGCTAATAGCTAGAATTTTGCTAAATAACTCACACTTGGATCATATTGTTTAGTTTAGTGTTAAAATCAAATAAGCCATAAAACTTTGTGTTAAGGGTTCTAAATATTGTGCTAGGGTGTATTTAGCATATTTCAGCTTCAACTTAATCACTAAATCTCTCCTCAAATAGTCTAAGGTGTAAATAGCTGGAGGAATTTAGTTTTTTTTTTTTTTTTTGGTGGCTCCAACTAACAAGATTTGTTCTTTTATAATTTTTTTTCCTGCTATCAATAATTACATTTTTTTTTGTTGGTAAAATGTGCATAGGTTTGACTTGCCTGCACAAACCATCACCCCAGAGATTGAGAAAGATTTGCATTTATTGAAGG
This sequence comes from Lithocarpus polystachyus, assembly GCA_033629205.1. NCBI lineage: Eukaryota > Viridiplantae > Streptophyta > Magnoliopsida > Fagales > Fagaceae > Lithocarpus > Lithocarpus polystachyus. Next base: position 86,921,872 of record CM066165.1, on the reverse strand, counting down.
TGTGGTGAACTATATTTTTGTCTATGCAATTTGTTTATGTGGCACTACTTTTCAATTATACTCGAATTATTCTCTATGTAACATTTTAATTGCTTCAAATTTGCTTCATTTTTGTGAATTTTCTTATTATTTCAATTTTCAAATTTATGTAGTTAGGGAATATGCCATTATGCAACGTGGGTCACGGTTATGCAACAATGGAACTAGGAAAATATTTAAATGCCTGTCTCTTTGTAATTAAAATTATAGCTTAAAATTTAATTAGATCTTACGCTTCTACTTAAGAGATTGTCCGAATTTAAATAATTCTCAATCTAGAAAATTAGAAATGAAGTAGAATGTAGGGTATTTCCTATTAATGCATTTGATATGTTCAATAATGTATGTGTAGTCATTAGCCTTTAGTTGGATCCATGTTGAGCATTCGAAAATTATTTCTTGTGTATGGAATGTAAAAAGTTTCTACTTACCAAAAAATAATGTGTGTGTATAATTTGACTCTAAATGGGTAAAATAAAAAACTGAAACTGAAAGTTGGTTGATTTTCCACGAACTAGAATTGATATACAACAGTATGGCACTAGTAGTTGTTTTTCTACCAATGACTTTGACTAGGTTGCTGATTCATGCCTTTCTGTAACTTTTAAGCAACGTACTTGGTGAGAGGGGTTTACCCTACACCCTAAAAAGATGATTTTCCTGGGATATAAGTGATATCTTTTACTCATCATATACTGATAACTACATTTCTTGTAAAATGGCATTGGCATAGTCAACTGGAAAACTTGGGCTGGACTTGAAGTAATTATGATGGTAGTATCTTTGAATCTTTGATTTGTTGCTCTATCTAGGATGTTTATAGTTTCAATTTCAAATAGATGATTCAGAAACTCAACTTCACTCAAAAAGTTTTGTTTGCATTATATTGAACTGAATGCACATGATTCTATTTTCTTACATGAAATTCACATCAAGAACCGATCAAACATATCATAGTTTAAGATGTGCTTTTAAATTATGATGTGCTCTATACTTTGACCAAAGTGAGCATTATCTTATGATAAAATGTTCTAGATATAAGATTAGACTTCATTCATCTAAGGATTTCTTTGGAGTTGAATAAGTTTGACTCAAACAATCTTCCCATTTACTTTTGAATTATGCTGGAACTCATTTAGATATTAAGTCATTTTGTATTTATCTAAATAATGGAAAGTTAGTCAATACTCCTTGAGCAATACTCTCTCCTCTCACATGAATGACAAGACCTACAATGAATTTAATTAGTGAGACTTATTGTTATGTGAGGGGAAGAAACATGGCTCCTGGTGTACTGAATAATTACAATTAAATAATCATATATAATTACTTATTGCGAAGCATTTTTTTTTTTTTTTTGGATTAGGATTTTGAGGGTTGGGGGGGATAAGTTGTTGTGAAGCTTGGATATGCATGTAGTGGTTTATGGCTTTATCAAGTTAATAGGACACTTTTTATTGACTTTGATGGTTCATTTGCTTGCTAGGAGTTTAGATTTTGTAACTTAATTATATTCTAAATTCTTTTAAATGAAAGTTCCATCTTGATTTCTGAATTTCCTCCCGTGTTCATGATTACAGTTGAGAAGTGCCATTGATCTGTAGAGGCACTACAAGAAGGGTGATTCAAAATCCAAAACTTTGCCCATGTATTTCCAGGTAAGTCTATTTGTAATTTCTAGAATAATAGTATAGTATATGATATCTTGGAGCTGTAAGTGGGACTCCTGTTATTCTGCTTTGGGTGGTATACATTTTGTTATTTAGGCTTGGCTAATTCATACACCTTTTGGTCTTTTGACAATTAGATCGGGACGGTGATAGAGTCAGCATCAGACTTCTTCATAGATAGACTAACAAAGAAGGAAAGAAAGGGAATAATTGCATCCAAGGTGTTATCTGATCTCTCCCCTGCTGACTACAGGTTAGATATGCAACTCTATTGAATACCATATAACCATATCATGACATGATGTGTTGAGTTCAAAGGGTAAAAGGAATGTGCAACTCTATCGAATACCATATGACCATATCATGACATGATGTGTTGAGTTCAAAGGGTAAAAGGAATGTGGTGTTGCCATTCGTAAAAATATGTTATTTTGCCTATATATAATAGTTGATTAAGATGAATTCAGCAAAGGGAGATCTAAATTCTATATGAGCTTGCTTATCTTAGTTGTACTCTTCCAATGGGCTTAAAAAAATATTCAGACAGACATAATTTGTGAAGAAAATGTGAAGCATGGTCACCATATATAACACAGTAATAAAAACTGAGAGGGCATAAATAATTTTGGATTAAGTTGGATGGACTTGTTAGAGAGATAGAGTTTCACTCCTTAATAAATTTGGATTAAACAAATAATTTTGTTTAAAAAAAATGATGAGTTTGAGTTTAAGTTGGATTTGTTAGAGAAATAGAATTTCACTCTTTGTTAAGTTTGGACTAAACAAAATTATTTAATTTAAATAAAATGATAATTTCATTTAAATACTGTGCTGACGTGGAAAATTGTGAGAGTTTCAGAGGTTTTGGTTTTTTATGTATGTATTAGTTTTGTAGCGTGACTTGCAGCATAGAGAAGACAACCCACGACAACTTGTAGCTTACCAAAAAAAAAAAAAAAAAATCTAATATTACTAATTGTTGTTGAATATTACTATTTCAATTTTAGTCCAAAAAAAAAAAAAAAATCTTCAAATTGTACTAATGTTACTAATTGTTGTTAAAAATTGCTAATTATTATTGAATATTAGTAACGTATTTAACATCAGTTACTAATATTAGTAACTGATGTTACAAATTTCTGTTTTTAATATTACTAATTGTCGTTGAATATTAGTACATATCTAACCTTAGTTACTGATATTAGTAACTAATGTTACTAATTGTTAGAGTATGATAGTCATAGTACACAACTCACTTGTTGGGGTTTATGTCCTAAAATTTAATTTATTGGCATGTCATGAATAATTAAATAGTTTAATTATATGAGACTATCTATAAATGAAGTAATGAGACATTATCTTAGTCCATGAAATGCATAGTATGTGATTTATATGAAAAGCCACAGAAGATATAAATCACAAGTTCTTTGTAAACTCAAAATTTTAATTCGTAGTCGATGATGAACTGGACCGCTGTGAGATTTGTTATTCTCCTAAAGACTGTCAAATGAATAATAAATTTCATGACTTCTATTTACATCAACTCTAAATCCTGAGAGAATAATGAACCTGATCATGAGGTGTAGGTTGCTTTAATATATTAGGAGTGAGATCTATAAGTTATGATCAAAACCTCAGTATATTAGGCAGCCGCATTTAGTGTTGATGGAACTATATTCTCAAGATGGAATTCATAATCTCTTAACGGAGATATAAAATATTCCCTTGAGCTAAGTTTAATGGGTTTGGTTATTCAAAGTGTTGGGCCCAACAACTTTAGTCTAGAGTTGCTAAAGTATATATTTATGGAATTGGATTTCATAAATATATGATGAATAACATAAATGATTAAACTGGGTACTCAAGGATTAAGATGTAGTAATCTTCAAAGTGGCAGTCTATATTCATGACTTTGTATTACTACGAATATTTTAATGAAGGGGTTGCATGTATAATAAAGTCTTGAGATATAATTTATTAATAAGGTCTAGATTGCAATTATATTCATATGGTGGTATTGAATATAATTAATGGTAACTTTGGACTTGTCAAGAGTTGACAAAAAAGCCCAAGGCCCATTGAAGCTAGAGTTTTGTTTCCTTTTGGTCTTACTCCAAGTCACGTACTAGAACCTAATTGAAATGGCTCAAAGGCTAGCCCAATTAGATAATCAGTTATATATAAGGAAAGAAACATACAGAATTTCATAAACCTTTTGATAAAGGTTTTCATTAAGATCATATAAAGAATGAAATGGTTTGTATATGTGTGTTTGACACACTCTTATTCTCATTAGAAACTAATTAAGAGATCACACGCATTAAGTGGAATTAAAGTGAAGATTAAAAGTATTCCCAAGTATTTCTAATATTTTGTTTTGAATTTCATTGCACTAAGGTACGCTTTCTTGTTCTTAAATTCTAAAACTTACAAAGTACATGTTATCAATTGCGAATGAAATAAGTCCGTTAATTTTTTGCTGCGTATATTTTGTATGTGATACAAACATGTAATTTTTCTACACATGAGTGGGTGGCTTAGCAGGTTAGAAAATGTAAACAAGACAAGACAACACATATAGCATTAACATGAATGAATTGATGAGGTTTACTGTGCATATATTAATCATGTAGGATCCTTTTGGGTTTTTATTTATTTATTTTATTTTTTTATGGGACTCTTGGGTTATTTTGAATTAGAGTTTAATTATTCCAAACCCATGCAGCCCTAAGCCTAGTTTAAACCTAGTAACTACTAAATTATCAACAACGAAAAATTCCAAACATGCGCAAAGTATCATTTGAATAATTTTCCTACATAGAATTCAAATAAATCTCTTGTCAAATCATTTTCATATTATGAATAATTCACTTGCTTTTGATCCTGACCTTTTCTATCAATCTGTAATGAAATCCAACTCATAGCCAATGATCAATCGAGCTCATTCATTCCAGTCATTCAAGCAAAGCACCTTCCTATTTTAGAAAGCATGAAAAAAAATGAAATATTTTGTTTTAAGAAAGAATATTTAAAAGAGAGAATTAACAAATGTTTCTCATTGCTTTTTTCATTGCCTATACAGGAATACATGCACATCATCAATTCATTCATGTAATAACAGTAGGAAAATGAAATTCATGCAAATTTAATAATTATCATTCATGCATAGATTGAGAGGTCTTCTTTCACGAAATTTTCACGATTTCAGTTTTCCACAAATAATCAAGTGAAGTCTTGGTCAAAAAAAGAAAAAAAGGCTTAGTCTTCAAATTGCATTGATGTTGCTAATTGTTGTTAAATATTACTGATTGGTTTAATATTAGTAACTGATATTACGAATTGTCAGAGTCATTGGATAGGTGGCTCAGTAATCACAAATCATCGGTCTCAATCAAAAGTAAAAAAATTTATCAGGCAAGTGATGAGAAAATTTTGTCAATTCTCTCTCTTTTAATTATTCCTTCTTAAAAAGGAATGTTTTATTTTGTCATGCTTTCTAAAATAGGAAGGAGCATCTTATTTTGATTGATTTTTCATGACTTGACGATTTTATTTGAAATTTGTGTAGCCTCCACAATACATCACATCATAGAGTTAAGAGTGTGAGAGAGGGCGTGCTGTCTCCCATGTGAGTTGTCTTTTCTAAGCTACAAGTTGTTGTGGGTTGTCTTCTCTGATCTGCTGAGCCACCCACCCACGTGGGTTGTGTACTATGACTATCATACTCTGACAATTAGTAACGTCAGTTACTAATATTAGTAACTAATGTTAGATATGTTACTAATATTCAACGACCATTAGTAATATTCAACAGCAATTAGTAACATTAGTTACTAATATTAGTAACTGATGTTAGATACGTTACTAATATGCAACAACAATTTGTAATTTTTAATAACAATTAGAAACATTAGTGCAATTTGAAGATTAAAACTTTTTTTTTTTTTTTGACTCAGACTGATGACTTGTGATTGCTGAGCCACCCACCCAATGACTCTGACAATTAGTAACATCAGTTACTAATATTAAACCAATTAGTAATTTAGTAATATTCAACAACAATTAGTAACATCAGTGCAATTTGAATAAGTCTGAATCCCATATGGCCCATGCCCATGTTACTATGTAGAATAATTGAAGGCAAATGTGTCAAAGTCTTGTACTATGGTTTTGATTTGATAGGTAACACTAATCTCTTGGCTCATGCCACACTGTGTCTGTATTTGGCTCATGCCACACTGTGTCTGTATGACCTTGAAGACTTCAAGTCTTTGACCAGGCTTCTCACCTAATAAAAGTTGAGAGATTTCAGGACCATTTAGCTAAAGAGTAGGGCCTCTAGCACATGTAACAATGATAGACACATTATTCAACACATTTAGAGATCATGCAAATTGTTGAAACATCATTAAGAGTTAATTCGATTGGGGTGGCACTCCAGTGTTGAAACATCATCACCGGTCTAAAGGTGGCACTCCTGTGCTTACCGCTGATGTTCTGAAAACTTGGATGTATTGTCTTTCTCAACTGTGTTCCAAAACCTCTCCAGCCACTCCCCAACTTCCCTTCTGGTATGACAATGGAACCCCTCCGACGACCTTTATCTAACTCAGAGACCAACAGAAAAGAGCCATGACCATTAGACCCCAACTGAAGAATAAGTACACTATTACCTTCCCTGACGGTTCTCGCAAACTGACCTGGATTTGGCTTCGTTAACAACTCCTCAATATGAAACAGAACTCTCTTAGCACACTCTTTACCCATACAGATAGAGCGTAAGGCATTCCTCCCTCTTTCAAGAATACGTAATGAGAAAAACGACCCCCCTTCCTCAGTAGCAAACTCAAAAGTTTTTGCTTCAATGAAAACAAAAGTAGAACCTCCCATACTATATATAAATTCTACAACTACAGAAAAATATAGCTATCCAGGCAGAATTCTACACCATTGATAGTAAGGAAGAGAAAATTAGAGGAAAAAGCCAAGGGACACCAGGTTTCCACTCCCCTCTAAAAGCTGCATAGTACTGCACATAAAATTGCTACCAATATGCAGAGATTGTGATAGCAAGAAATGTTTACCTTTTATGAACTTTAGCTTCGATAGCACATAGTTCACTTAAATCTCATGCTGCATTTATGGGATTGTGCAGCAAAGAGAAACAAAAAACCTTCACAAGATATAGCTTATAATTGGAAGTTACTGCTATTATGAAAATTATATCATTTTAACCCTTTGCTGGGAATATTTCCATAGAAAAAGTAAGAGAGCAAAGGAAGGTTGCTTGGAGTCAATGGTGTTTCAACAAAGTGCCTAATTCGATTGGGGTCAGATGAGGGGTTCTTGGAGTCTAATTCGATTATCACCAAAGTGCCTCACGATATTGGTCCTAGAATCAGTGATTTTGTTGGGGATTTAAGCAAAACTTGGGGTAATTCTAAAGATTGGATGCTCGAACTTCGGGATGGGAGGAAAATAGTTATTCCGCTTTCAGCATACCGTGCCTCTGAACCAGGTTCGGATCAGCTTGCATCGGAGGGTGTAGTTGATACAGGTTTGGCTTCTCTTTTAAACGAGGGACCTATTGTTAGTTGGGCTCCTGAGTTTGAGGGTGTTGGGGGCTCTGCTGTCTCTGTTTTTGGGTCAGAGGGTGAGGCGTGGGACTCTGATGAGGGGTTATTGGATTGGGAACAGTTAGGTGTACCACTTGAAGTGGCACCTCTGGCGATGGATAACTCAGTGGGTAAGGAGATTCCTACAGCTGAGAAGATAGGGGGTAAGGTGGATGTCGATAACACCAAGTTGTCTCTTTGGGTAACTAATAGAATTAAAGCTTTCCAGAAATCTGTTGGGACCTCGCTTGAGGGTTTCGAAGAACAAGTTACTGGTTTGCTTTTAGCTCTAGAGGAGCGAAGAAAACAGCGGATGATTGATGTAGAAGCTAAGAGGAAGTTGGGTATGGCGGGGCCCAAAGGGCATCGTGAATTGAAAAGTTTAATGAGCTCTTGGGGTGAGGAGAAGGAGTCGGAAAGGAGTAGGAGTGCTAGTAGGGATCGGGCTGTTGTAGTGCATCAATGAATTTGAGAATTGTTTCTTGGAATGTTAAGAGGGTTAAATGTGCAGGATAAGTGTCTTCGGGTTAGAAATTTGATCCGAAAGTGGAAAGCAGATATTGTTTGTCTGCAAGAAACAAAGATGGAACTAATTAATAGAAGTGTCATTTGGAGTTTGTGGGGGGGTCAGCATGTGGATTGGCTCTACTTAGGTTCTATGGGTGCTTCAGGTGGGGTTTTATTGATGTGGGACAACAGGGTCGTAGAAAAGGTGGAGGAAGCGGTGGGTCGTTTCTCCGTGTCTTGTAAATTCAAAAATGTGGTGGATCATTTTGTTTGGGCTTTCACTGGTGTTTATGGACCCAATAGTGATAGAGACAGAAGTTTCTTATGGGAGGAGTTATCTGGGTTAGGTAGTTGGTGGGATGTGCCTTGGTGTGTGGGTGGTGATTTTAATGTGGTGCGTTTTCCCTCTGAGCGTTCTGGCTGGGCAAATTTCACTTCAGCCATGTTTGGGTTTTCAGCTTTTATTTTCGAGCAAAGCCTTATTGATCTGCCTTTGGTTGGGGGGAATTTCACTTGGTCTAACTCTAGAGATGTTACTGCTAGATCTAGATTAGACAGGTTTCTTTTGTCCGCTGATTGGGAGGAGAAATATCCATCTGTTAGTCAACGTCGTCTTCCTAGGTAGTGTTTAGATCATTTTCCAATCCTTCTTGAGGGAGGGAATTTACATAGAGGCAAAAAACCCTTTAGATTTGAGAACATGTGGTTAAAGGATGAGGGCTTTTTGGGAAGGGTGAGTTTGTGGTGGGAGTCCTATCTTTTACAAGGAACTCCTAGTTTTTCTTTGGCTTACAAGTTGAAGATGTTGAAGTTGGATTTGAAGAGATGGAATGTGGAGGAGTTCGGTAATATAGGTCTCAGGGTGCAAAAATTGTGGAAGGACTTTAATGCGTTGGAAGTTATCGAGGAGGTTCGTGTTCTTACATCGGAGGAAAGGAGGGATCAGGATCGAATTCGTGGAGAGTTAGAAAAATCAACTCTGCTGGAAGAGATTTGTTGGAGGCAGAAATCTAGGGCTTTATTTCTTAAAGAGGGAGATAGGAACACAAAATTCTTTCATCGTATGGCTAATTCTCATAGAAGATGCAATACTATCGATAGGCTCATGGTGGATGGAGAGTTATCCACGGATCAGGGGAGCATTGAGCGGTGTATTTCTTTGTTTTATAGGCAGTTGTACTCGGAGAATGAGGTTCACCGACCTCTTTTGGATGAGGTTGCTTTTTCTAGTATTTCTGAGGAAGATGTCACTTGGTTGGACAGACCTTTTGATGAGGATGAAGTTTTTGGAGTGGTCCATGACTTCAAAGGTGACAAAGCGCCAGGCCCTGATGGTTTTACAATGGCTTTTTTTCAATCATGTTGGAGCATAGTGAAAGCTGATATTATGAAGGTGTTTCGTGTTTTTCATGCCCATGCTGTGTTTGGAAAGAGCCTGAATGCTACTTTTCTTGCTCTCATTCCGAAGAAATTTGATGCTGTGGATGTTCAAGACTATCGGCCTATTAGTTTGGTGGGTGGGTTGTACAAGATTATTGCTAAGGTGTTAGCCAATCGAATGCGAAGGGTGGTTCACGGTCTTATTTCAGAATCTCAGAATGCCTTTGTGAAAGGTCGTCAGATTTTAGATTCTGTCCTTATTGCTTCTGAGTGTTTAGACAGTCGTTTGAAGGCTGGGATTCCGGGGGTGTTGTGCAAACTGGACATCGAGAAAGCGTACGACTGTGTGAATTGGGAGTTTCTCATGTTTTTGCTACAGCAGTGTGGATTTTCTGAAAAGTGGAGAAGGTGGATCAGGTGTTGTATCTCAACTGTTAAATTCTCCATTTTGATCAATGGCTGCCCTTCTGACTTTTTTGGAAGTTCTAGAGGACTTTGGCAAGGTGATCCTTTATCCCCGTTTCTTTTTGATATTGTCATGGAGGCCTTGAAACGTATGTTGGATGCGGCTACTGCAGCTGGTCAGTTTTCAGGTTTCACAGTTGGGAATGCAGCTGGTTCCTTGGTGACGGTGTCTCATTTATTGTTTGCGGATGATACTCTTGTGTTCTGTGACGCCGACAGCACTCATATTACTGCGTTGCGTGGGATTCTCTCTAGATTCGAGGAGATGTCAGGGCTAAGGATTAATTTAGGAAAGTCTGAATTGGTTCCAGTTGGGGATGTGCCTAATATTCACGAGTTAGTTGAGATTTTGGGCTGTAGGGAGTCTGCTCTTCCGCTGAAATATTTAGGTCTTCCGTTGGGTGCTCCTTTTAAAGATAAGACTATTTGGAATCCTATTTTGGAGAAGATGGAGCGTAGGCTAGCTGGTTGGAAAAGGTTGTATTTATCCAAGGGGGGTAAAGCTATCCTTATTAAGAGTACGCTCTCTAGCTTACCTACGTATTTCCTTTCTCTTCTCCCTATTCCAGTTAAGGTGGCAATGAGGATGGAGAAATTACAAAGAGATTTTCTCTGGACTGGTATTGGGGATGACCGTAAAATTCATTTAGTGAATTGGTCTAAGGTTTGTAGGCCTGTGAAGAATGGAGGGTTAGGCATTTGGTGTTTGAGAAGGTTTAATTTTGCCTTTTTAGCCAAATGGTTGTGGCGTTATGGTTTGGAGAATGATGCTCTTTGGAGAAGGGTCATTGGGGCGAAGTATGGGAATGAGTGGGGTGGTTGGTGCTCAAAGTCTGTGTCGGGGGCATATGGTGTATGTTTGTGGAAGTTTATTAGAAGTGGTTGGTTGAATTTTTCCAAGTTCCTTCGGTATGATGTGGGTGATGGAACTCGTGTGAAGTTCTGGGGTGATGTGTGGTGTGGGGATCGTCCTCTTAAGGAGGAGTTTCCAGATTTATATAATATTAGTAGGACAAGGGAGGCTTCGGTCTCTGAGGTTATGTGTTTCACTAATGGGAGAGTTTTTTGGGACGTTCAATTTCGTCGGTTAGTGAACGATCAAGAGTCTCTCTCTTTGGATTCCTTTATGGCCTTAATTTATTCCTCAAAGGTGCGGGGTGTTGGTGCTGACAGCCTTTGCTGGAAGCCAGCCTGTGGTCGAGGTTTCAAGGTGAATGGGTATTATCAGTCTCTATCCCTTTCTACTGTCATTCCCTTCCCTTGGAAAATGGTGTGGCAATCGAAGGTTCCTCCTCGGGTAGCTTTTTTCACTTGGACTGCAGCTTTAGGCAAGATTTTAACTATAGATAATCTTCGGAAGAGGCATTTTGTTGTTCTTGAGTGGTGTTTTATGTGCAAAGGGTGTGGGGAATCTGTAGATCATCTTCTCCTTCACTGTCCTTTTGCTTATGAGATGTGGAGTATAATCTTCTGTTTGTTTGGTATTTGCTGGGTGATGCTGCTAAGGGTAGTGGATTTGTTGGATTGTTGGTCTTGCAACTTCAGGCGTCATCGTAATCTAGCCATTTGGAGGATGGTACCGCATTGTTTGATGTGGTGTATCTGGCGGGAACGGAATTCGAGAAGCTTTGAGGATCGCGAGCGGTCCATTCTTGAGTTTAAGTCTTTTTTCTTTTTTACTCTTCTCGAATGGTGTTTGGTTTTGTCTTCTTTTTCTTTTATTTCCCTTCCAGGGTTGCTTGATCATTGTTCTTTGGTTTCTTGATGTTTTTTTCCTTTTTCGTACATTTCCTATGTACGGGGCTGTCTTCTTTCAATAAAATTTTTTATGTTACTTATCAAAAAAAAAAAAAAAAGAGATCCTGCAAATTTTAAAAGAGCAATTAAATTTTAAGTTAAATGAATATGGATTTTTCTTTTTTAAATGAGCATTTTTCGTAGTTTGCTTACGTTACTTGGAGATGCTCTTTTTATTTTTATTTTTATTTTTTGCTGAATTAATTGGATATGCTCTTAATGATGTTTCACCAATTTGCATGATCTCTCAATGTGTTGAATAATGTGTTTGTCATTGTTACATGTGCTAGTGGCCCTACTCTTTAGCTAAATGGTCTTGAAATCTCTCAACTTTTATTAGGTGAGAAGCCTTGTCAAAGACTTGAAGTAAATTTCGGTGTTATATTTCCTAATAGACTTGAAATCTCTCAATGTGTTGAATAATGCGTTGAAGGAGCTTTGCGTGATTAATGTGTTGAAGTAATTTGGGTTTTATATTTCCTAGTAGACTTAAAATCTCTTAATGTGTTGAATAACGTGTTGAAGGAGCTTTGCGTGAATAAGTTCGGTTTTATATTTCCTAATAGACTTGAAATACCTCAATGTGTTGAATAAGGTGTGGCTTCTGTTTAGTGTCCTGTGACACTGGACCCGTTGCGATTATGACACCTGTCCATTTTTGGACACGTTTCATGATCGCAGCGGGTCCAATGCACTGAAGGCACTGGACAAAAGCCACGTCTTGTTGAATAACGTGTTGAAGGAGCTTTGCGTGAATTATTTGTTGAAGTAATTTCGGTTTTATATTTTCTAGTAGTCTTCAAGGTCATACAGACACAGTGTGGCATGGGCCAAGAGATTAGTGTTACTTATCAAATCAAACCATTGTACAAGAATTTGGCACATTTGCCTTCAATTATTCTACATAGTAACATGGGCATGGGCTATATGGGATTCAGACTTATTCAATAGTAAAGTTGCAGTGGCTCTCACACGCTCAGACACTCTTAACTCTATCCCACTCTCACTACTCGTGTGAACTCACTCCATTTCTAGGACAATTTTTTGTCTTTAATAATGATCCTTTTGGTTTTTATTTTATTTTATTTTATTTTTTTTATGGGACTTTTGGGTTATTTTGAATTAGAGTTTAATTATTCCAAACCCATGTAGCCCTAAGCCTAGTAACTACTAAATTATCAACAACGAAAATTTCCAAACATGCGCAAAGTATCATTTGAATAATTTTCCTACATAGAAGTCAAATAAATCTCTTGTCAAATCATTTTCATATTATGAATAATTCACTTGCTTCTGATCCTGATCTTTTCCATCAACTTGTAATGAAATCCAACTTATAGCCAATAATAAATCAAGCCCATTCCAGTCATTCAAGCAAAGCACCTTCCTATTTAGAAAGCATTAAAAAAAATGAAACATTCTATTTTACAAAAGAATATTTAAAAGAGAGAGAATTAACAAATGTTTTCTCATCGCTTTTTTCATTGCCTATACATGAATACATGCACATCATCAATTCATTCATGTGGTAACAGTATGAAAATGAAATTCATGCAAATTTAATAATTATCATTCAGGCATAGATTGAGAGGTCTTCTTTTAGGAAATTTACACGGTTTCAATTTCCCCCAAATAATCACAAGTCTTCAGTCTTAAGTCAAAAAAAGAAAAAGTCGTAGTCTTCAAATTGCACTGATGTTACTAATTGTTGTTGAATATTACTAAATTACTAATTGGTTGAATATTAGTAACTGATGTTACTAATTGTTAGAGTCATTGGGTGGGTGGCTCAACAATCACAAGTCATCGATCTCAGTAAAAAAAAAAGTTTTAATTTTCAAATTGTACTGATGTTTCTAATTGTTGTTGAAAATTACTAATTGTTGTTGCATATTAGTAACGTATCTAACATCAGTTACTAATTTTTGCTGTTGAATGATACTAATGGTCGTTGAATATTAGTAGCATATCTAACATTAGTTACTAATATTAGTTACTAACGTTACTAATTGTCAGAGTATGATAGTCATAATACACAACTTACGTGGATGGGTGGTTCAGCAGATCAGAGAAGACAACCCACGACAACTTGTAGCTTAGAGAAGACAACTCACGTGGGAGACAGCACGCCCTCTCTCACACTCTTAACTCTATGATGTGATGTATTGTGGAGGCTACACAAATTTCAAATAAAATCGTCAAATCATGAAAAATCAATCAAACTAAGACGCTCTTTCCTATTTTAGAAAGCATGACAAAATGAAACATTCCTTTTTAAGAAAGAATAATTAAAAGAGAGAGAATTGACAAAATTTTCTCATCACTTGCCTGACAAATTTTTTTACTTTTGATTGAGACCAATGACTTGTTCGTTCGTTCGGTTTTTTTTTTTTTTTTTTTTTTTTTCCGCTTCTCCAACACGGCGCTGACGTGGCGCCGACACGGGGCTGACGCAGAAGACACGCCAGCTGTGGAAAAAAAAAAAAAAAAACAAACAAAAATTCAAGATTTTGACCGATGGAAAAATCCTTAATGTTGATTTTGTGATATACCCTTAAGTGAGAAGTGAGAAACCTACACAGCCCAACCGTTGATTTCCCTCTGCCGTTGCCCTCTGTCCATCGTGAGCGCAACATCGGGCAGATTGGCGAGCTCCCTCTGTCCCTCGCGAGCGCTACATCGGGCCGACCGGCGAGCTTCCTCTGTCCCGTCCGATCTCTCTCTCTCTCACTCGTAATGGACAGGTCCTTAACGATTTCTTTTTTTTTTCTTTTTTCTTTCTTTCTTTTATCTGCTGACTGCTTTGGCCCCTTGGTTTGGTGTACTATGGCGTGTTATATTTATACCACCCAACTCTTTTTTTTTTTTTTTTTTAATCCCACTTATTGTGTTATACTTTATTGTATATATATGTATATATATATGTTTTTTTTTTTTTGTTTCTTTACTCAGCCTTGCCTTATAAATTATATCATTTATTATGAATTTTGTGATTTTTGTTTTTGTGTGTCGTGCTATAGTTTTATTTATTTATTAAAGTTAAATATTGTAGGTGATTTTACTAAAGCTTGTTTTTGTGATTTTTTTTTTTGTGTGTTCTGCTTGTTTTCCTTTTATGTTTTTAGTTTGATGTTGAATGTAACCTATTTAAACTTTTGGTTTGTACTCTAAACGTTTTATGTGTATTATTGTATTACTTTGGGTATTAGTTTACTTATTTGTAGTTTTTACATAATTTAAATTCTAGACATATACATATTTTATGTCTAAAAATATTAAAAAATATGACTAAATATAAAATTTAATTAATTATTTAATTGTCGTGTCCTACTTTTTCAAAAATTGCCGTATCCCCGTATCCATGTCCGTGTCCTTGCATCATAGATTCTATGCTTCCCCTTTTGCATCCACTCTAGCATATACAATATGGTATAACACATCGCATTACTACTATATTTAACACTTACTCTCTGCCTTTCTTTCATCTCCCCCCCCCCCCCGGGCGTTTTATGGAGTTGAAAAAGGTTTAGAAAGTTATTTGGATTGTATCAGTTTAGAAAGTTATTTGGATTGCACACAAACTGGGAAGATTGGTTGAGTTCATATTGAAACGCCCCTCTGACTTCAAGGGAACAAGGAGGCCAAACCCAACTATAGCTCCTGATTTCCTCACTGAGATGAGAATAAGGTGCCAAGACAGTAATAGGACCACCACTCAACCTTCTTCTTCGTCCATGGCTTCATTCGAGATAAGTAAGTCTGCAGTGGGGATGTCATATATGCAGGTATTGTCATCTTTGATATCATCTGGGGCAGGTTTTGAAACTCACTACTATCAGAGCTTTTTATGGGGGAGAGGACTCCTTTTTGCCGATCAGCATTTGATGGCTAATGAGAAGTCCGTGAGACTGGTAAGGCTTATGCTTCAGATGCCAGATCAACCTTTTGAATGGACTTTGCTTGGCCAATGATGAAGATGTCAGGACTTAAAGAGTTCTTACTAGATCTCAAGGTCAGGTCTGAGGGAACTGCTCCTTGCTCTTGGTCAGTTTCTTAGTGACAGTCTTCACCATGTTGAACTCTTGAGATCTTTATTCTTTCATATTAATTTCTCTTATGTTCTATGATTGTAGACGCTGTGACTTCTACATTTATTGCCTGTGCTAATTTGAGTCTATATATAAAAGCAATGACATCATTGGTCATGGTCACAATGATGAAATAGCTAGTTAAAACTGCATGCAAATATGTTTTGGTTGTTGAGTTCATCAGAAATTTAAAATTTTAATGTTTTAAATGTTATCAAAAAGTTCAGTAATATTGGGGGAGCTCATAATGTATGCTGTGATAATAATATCCAAATTAATTCCAATTAAGTGTTTGAGGTCTAACGAGTTTTGGCAGATTATTCATCATCTGAAGGAGACGTTAGTTGATTCATTTTGAGTTTGAACCTCAGAACTAGGAAACTCTACAATTCTGTGTCTTAAAACAAAGAAATTGATTTGTCTATAATTTTTCTTATGGCTTTTATCACCAAGTAAAATTCAAAAGTTGCTCATAGGAATAGCTTTTAATCAGATGCCACTATGTTTTATTGTTATCAATTAGTGTTCAATTACACTTTTCATGCCTTCTGATGGTTTTTTTTTTAGGAAACAGTAATATGCTTATTAGAACACACAAACACGAAATTACTACAAAGGTTAGGCCATTTTGTAGTTATACTCTGATTATATAATGTATTATAAGCCTACTGATGGTTTTGGTATGCTATTTGTTAGCACATTTAACAATGCTTTAGTTGGGATCCATTCACCCAAATCTAACCCATAATGTTCAATCTACAGGTTACACTTCTTCTGTGACTGCTATGCTACAACTTGAATTTACATTTTCCTTCCCCTTATTTCTTTTAGTGAATCTTGCTTCAATTTATCAGGTTCTCTTTAATGGCTTTAGGTGGTACTGATTATAGTTATGTTTTGTCAAATTGGTTATAGTTCAAGGAATAGGCATCTTTAGTTTATGCCTTGGAGAAGATTTTTCTTGTTATGGATGTCTTCATTTATCTCTTCATTTGTTACTTGAGAATCTAATTTCTTCAAATTTGAAGGTTAGAAGTGCTGCCAATGCCGTCAAAAGTGTCAATTCTGCTAGCTCTGGCTGTCTGCGAGAGAGATTGTATGATGCAAACTCAAATTTCCAAATATTTTGAGATGCATGACTATTGTCAAAAAACCAATTTTAGAGGTTGGAACTTAGTTTTGGATATGCAGACTATGTGATTGATTTCATTTATCAGTAGCTCACAGAATATTTTCCCTATCGTAGGAACTAGTATGACTACATATCCTTGACTCTGGTAGCTATTTAGCGAAATTAAATTGCTTATCTTTTTTATGTGTCTTGAAGATGGTTTATTCCTCGAAAACTTTTCAGTTAGTAGCTCTGCTTAGAGATTTTATCACAATCTTATCTTTTAAATGCAATTTGAAGTTTTTTTCTATTAATTCTTACAGTTTTGATTTGTTCTGAAATAGTGACTTCTGTCTTTTAGCAATGCCTAAACTGCGTTTGTGTCCATAATTTATCTTCTCCCCAGATACGTAGTTTTCATTTTTTATATTTGTTCTGTGTCCTTATATTAAGTAAATCTCCTCATTTGGCAGTTCCCTTTCAATGATTATTTATTTTTCTCACTCCAGATATTGAACTAAGTTATGCTTAGGCACTGGTACTCTGTCCATAGTTAATTAAAAGTTCAAAACAGCTGCGTCTTTGAGTGTTTGTACATATACCTCAATAGACCACTTAACCTTTGGTCACTGAAACAAATGAAAATAATTGAATATGTTGAAGTTTGAAACTTATAAAAGATATAAAATATAATATAAAAAATACAAAGGATCTTAAATTATCATAATTAAACAAATCAAAGGCTCATAAAAATCTCTTACATAATTAAATATACTAAAATTTCATAAGATCTCATACATATATTACACGCATATATATTTTTTCTCTTTTTTGAAAAAACATCTCATACATAATTAACAAATTTGATTTTTCTTTTTCCAGTTTTTAGCCTTGGAAATCAAGAGACTCAACTTATTGCAGTCAACTAATTAAAATACACTTGATTGACTTGATTTTTTTTTTTTACCTTTATTTTTTCTATGGTTTCCAAATCCTTTACCTCCACTTCTTAGCGTCCAAGCTGAGCGTAGCTATTTTGTGATTTTATCTGTTTTCTCTTATGTATATTATTTATTTTGCAATATCTAGTAGCTCTTTTTATTGGAATTCTCTGATGTAAACTATTATACCTGACATCACAGGCTGGTAGCCCTTTCTATCCAGTGTTAACAGGCCGGAGGGACAGCACTCATTCATATTTCAATGGACTGGCTGAGATTCCATGACTGGGTGATAGTATAACACGGACACTTCACCTTTTTGCCCTTAGAGGTTTCGATAAAAGAACAACAGATAGTCTTCTAGGTCTTTTCTCCTTTTACGAACTAGTTTTATGCAGTTGAGAAGGGTTTGAAATGTTCTTTGGTTTGCATCAGTTTTTTATCATCTGAAGGTACACACAACATTGGACAGGGCAGCCTAACCGTAGCTTCTGATTTCCTCACTGAGATGAGAATATGGTGCCAAGACAATAATAGGACCACCACTCAACCTTCTTTTTTAACCCATGGAATCATTGGAAATGAGTGAGTCTGCATGGATTCACAGCCAATCATTAAAGGGGAGAGGAATCCTTTCTGCTGATCAGCAATTTCTGGCTAATGAGAAGACCGCAAGACTGGTAAGGGCTTATGCTTCAGATGATGGATCAACCTGGATATGTAATTATAGCCCATTTTTATTTTTATTTTATTTGAGGAAAAAGTAATGAATGACATAAAACTGACCTGGATATCATGATTGCTACACGTTTAATAATTGCCATAAATTTAGTCTACAATTATGCAATCTGAATCAAACAATTATTATATAGTCCAAAATTTTAAGATTATAACCTTCCAAGTTTTTGAAAGTTTCAAACAATAACCAAAAGACTTTGGAAGTTTTGAATAACGACCAAAGACTCGGTGAGACATTAACAAGATTAAAGACTTCTAATGGTGTCACTCGTTTTCATGATTAAAGATATCTGGCATATCAATGACTTAAAAAGAGCCTTGATTATTTTTTCCCACGCAAAATTTTAAGAGATAAAGTTACTAATTTAACTTTTCTTACTTGTTATTTTGGAAGACTTTTTCTTCCCCATAAGTCCACTTCCCCCCCCCCCCCCCCCAACCCCCCAAAGTAACTTATTAAAATATTAAAAATGTATGTATCCGTATTTAGTAAAAGCTAGTCCATATTATGGAAGATCAATCCAAACAATCATGCATTATATTGTTTAAGTTGCACCAATCACATTCTTGTTATCCGTTTATTATTGTTTTGCAATATACTTTATTACTTTAAAACAAATGTAGTACAATTTATAATATGGTTGAATTTTAGTAAATAGGGAATCAAAGATTAAGAAATAGAAATAACATTAGGTATATAAGAAAAAGAAAAAAAAAACAGTGTTACTTAATGAAAATAGGAAAGATGATTGTTGGCTACGCCATTGTATGCATGAAATACAATACCAAACTGGACCCTCTAGACGTTATCACTATGTGTTCAACTTTTATTAAGATTTTTTTTTTTTTTTTTTTTTGCTGAGATTATTAAGAAATTTTCCGCTTTTACAATGATCCTAGATACAATACTCCTTTTTCTCAAAAAAAAAAAAAAAAAGATATAATATTCCTAAGGGTGTTTTTCATAAGTGCTTCCACTCTACCAGAGTAAACTTCCCTTTAAACCAATGGCTTGAGTACTGGCCTTTTTTATTTGTGCATTTGGCATGTGCCTGAATTACAATGATTTAGTTAATAATTATGCCAAGAGGATGCCTTTTTCTTATTTGTTGTGCCCTTGACATTGTGCTAAATGTGTAGCATAAATGTCATAATAATAAGTTAATTATTTCCATAAACTTTTTTGTAGAAGAATTATATCCATAAACTGATGGTCTCAAATAAGTTAATTATTTCCATAAATAGGCGAAGGCAAAACTTAAAATAAAAAGAATATATATATCCACTACAGGTATCTAAATGAGTGAATTAAAATCTAAAGTAGAAGAAGAAAGAAAAAAAGAAAAGAGAAATACTTTTCTAATTCCAAATTCTGTTAAACTGACAGTGAAGAACAGCTCTTGGAAAGTTTGATGATGTGAAACAAAGACAAAAGGTTTGTTGCATATTTGTTTTTGCCTTGATTTCTCATTTCTTTTTCTTCTTAGGAAATTAACTAGAACATGCTTGTTATCTATTGTATTGTATGATAGCCACATAGTATCATTGGGTCTTAGAGGGATTTAATTTTTTTGAATTAGTAATAGTGTGAAAAAAAGATTCATATACTTTGGACATTATATGGGAAGACAAAGGTAACATTTTAAATTTGCATTTTACAATAATTTTTCTGTTTTGTTGCAATCAGAGAGAGTAAAACAATCAGTTTGTCTCAGTATAAATGTCTTTACTTCTTTTCTTGGTTTGAAGCAAGGGAACCCAAAACTGATTGGACAGAAATAGTATCATGCAAATTGCAAGAAATATTTGTTTGAAGATGTGTTTTTCTTAATTGTTGTCAAGTCATGAGTAACTGCAGAATTGATCTAGAACTTTTTATTAATTTTTTTTTTTTCAGTTAAAAGCAGTAAAGCACGAATATATTAGGCTAAGCACTTTCCTTTTGTTTTAAACTATTTTGTATGCTTAAAAGCATGATCCTTCGGCCTCTTCTGATCTATATATATATATATATATAAAATTACATTATAATGTGTTTGTTACTGTTGTTACTTCTATTCAATACTGGGCCTTGTCAGACAAATCTGCTAATGCTTTTTACAAACTCAGCAACACCAGAGCACAGATCCTATCAATGTCTTTGATGGTATGGGTGTGTAACTGGACCTTGAAGTTGAAAGTCACCATGTTTGTCATTATAATGAAATTTAAGAGTCAAGTCCTTTTTTATTAAATAATGTCACATGAGTCCATATTTGTTAGGAAAATAAATAAATTTTGAGAAGTCTGGGCTTTCCTAACTTGATATTGACTTTTTGAAGTTTATGTTGAGAAGTGAGGACTTATTTTCTAGGTGGACGTTGATTTTTTGAAGTCTATGCAAAAACAATTGAAATGTCTATTCTTAGTGAAATTGCTATATAGGATAATTGTTTAATGCTTTAATGTTCTTTATGATTTGCTTAAAGCATCATGAATAACTATGTACATGACATGCTTTCTTGGACTTGGAAAAGTGATTATTTTAACAATAATGTTCATGTGGAGAGGACCCTGGAGGTAATGTATCTGATGTGAATATTATGAAGACAAATGGTGCATAGTGACAGAAAAGAGAAAAAAAAAAAAGTTCTTATAGTAGTTATGAAATTTTCTGTGTAGAATATCTTTGAGGTTGGGACAAGTTTTTCGTCACTATCAATGCATATACTTGTTATGTCATAATTTCCATTGGAGAGACAATGTTACCTATGTACGGGTACTTGTTTTGCGATCAAACAAGTTTCATGGTGCCATAGCCAATCCCAAAACCAAATTCTCTTTCCCTAATTTGCGAATCATAGACCTCTCTCACAATGAATTCCATGGTCTTTTGCCAACAAAATATTTCAATAATTTCAAAGCCATGATGAGCATGAATGCAAATAATGGTAAATTGAAATATAGGGGTGAAAGCTATTATCACAATTCTGTGATGGTCACCATGAAAGGATTTTATATTGAAATGGTGAAAATCCAAAATCTCTTTACAACCATCAATTGCCCAAACAATAGTTTTAGGGGGGAGATTCCACAGTCAATTGGAAAGCTTAAGTCCCTCAAGGGGCTTAACTTCTTGTACAATAATCTTATAGTTCACATGCCTCCATCATTGGGAAATTTGAGCAATCTTGAATGGTTAAATCTCTCCTCAAACATGCTCATAGGGAACATTCCAAGATAGTTAATAGATATTACTTCACTTGAAGTTTTAAATCTATCGGAAAATCGTTTTGTGGGGCCAATACCTGTAGGTAATCAATTCAATACATTTGCAAATGTTTCTTACTTTGGAAACTTGGGGTTGGGGTTATGTGGATTTCCATTAACAAGAATTTGTGACAATGTTGAGGGACAACAACCATGCCATCATTAACCATTCAAGACAATGATTTCAATTTTGGAATTTGGTTTCATTGGAAAGTTGTATTGTCGGGGTACGGATGAGGGTCCATGTTCAGATTGACTATAGGATACCTTGTATTCTCAAGTAAACATCCAAAATGGCTGGTAAATGTGGTTGGCAAAGAACAACACAAAATACGAAGATCCAAAAAGAATGTTTAGAAAGGAACTAGTCCAAGAAGAGTTTGGTGGAAACAAATAGTGATTTAAGGTATATTCTTTAGGACTTAAACACTAATATATTAGAAAATACTCTATTTCATAATATTGTTTCCTTTAAAAAATTTCTTTTTATATTGTCAAACAGATTGTTCATTTTTAATTTACTTTCCATTGGCCAAGAATGTTTGTACTTGTGTTAATGATGAAAAACCTTTGCTTACAGGTGGATAAGCTTTAATGCTAGCAATAGCTCTACAACAAAGTAAACTCGCTCACTATTGCAGAACTGCACGTTTTGGTCTAGCCCTGGTTTATGCAATAGTGTAAGAACACATTTCTCTACCCCACTACTTTGTCATGGTTGAACATTTTAAATGGGGTGGCTCTATTGTTTGCATGAAGTAGTAAATACTTTGGGCATATTGTAAGTTTACAATATTATCATTTGTATTTGTATTTGTAATGTTGTTGTTGCTGTGATCCTTATGATTATTTGTTAAACAATGTGCAATAAAGAATATACGAGATAGTGTTTGTTGGATTCATCGAATATCTGGAGTTAACATTCCTAAAGTTATTTTAGATGCTTTTAATAGTAGTCTAGTTAATAGCCCCAGTGTTGTCTAACAATATCATTTTGTTTTTGGCTAGTTAATAGCCCTAGAATTTTACTTTTGTACTTTCATACTGGTTTAAAATGAAATTCTATTATTCATCCGCAAAAAATTTATAATAGTAAACATGGTATTTTCAGCAGTAAATTTTCCAGAAATATTAATTTCAGACAAAAGTTAGAAATTAATATCCAAAGCCTTATGGAAGTAGTTATCTGCTCTAGTGTATCACCTGGTTCTCCTCTTGTATAGTTTTTAAAAACTTACGTTTATAGGTACAACTGTACGTTTTGCACATTTTCAACAATCAGCAAATAAGCGAAAAGTTAATCCATACACAATTAATAGTAGAGCAATATAATCTAGGTATTTCCAAATCTCCAACAAGCCATTTGACCGGTAACCAAATTTGGTATGACTAGATACACTTTTGAAACAGTTCAGAATATGCACCTATTGCTTTACAGATGGTTTGACACTATCTCTCATGTCAAGAGGAAAGGTGCTCATATGGTCAAAACACATACTTTTTACCTCCATCATTACATAGGTGGAGGGAGCATCCGTACTACAAATGTGGCATATAGAATTGGAAAACCTTACCTAAAGTGGGCACGTTACTTATTTCTTGGACTAAATCAAATTACTATAAGGGGCTCTTCGAGGACAACTCATTCCACCTATGTTAATTATTGACTAACTTCAAAAGGTGTACAAAACATGACCTAACTGGATTACTTTCAGGATGTTTCATTACCCTTATAGTTCATGTAGGTCAATTTTCTTTTGGTTTTTCATTTCTTGAAGGAGATTTCTTGATTGAAATGCAATTTGAAGAATAAATAATTTAATTCCAAAGTCCAATAAATCTACTATAGAAACAAATACAGTCTCATATGCGTTCTTTTAGAAATCCCCTCATCGAAACTTTTAATCACTGAGGTTGTTTTCAAATCATCCTTTATTTTGAATGAAACATGTTATATTAGGAAATTATGAATTCCCCAAGTTGTTGAGCACTTGGCACATATAGCAATAGGTTAGCACAAAAGTTTTTAGCTAACTTAGCTATAGATGAATTTGCACATGGAGGAATGTATTTGCTAAATTCAGCTGGGGGTTTTTGATAACATGATCAGCTGGGGGTTTTTGCAATAGAATTATATTTGCTTTGTGGCAACCCAAGTCTCCAATTTGATAAATTCAGCTGGGGGTTTTTGATAACATGATCAGATATTATTTCAATTAAAACACATGTGTAAGAGGTGGACTCCCTTGAAATAGTCCATTTTATCAAATTTGGAGGTATTGGTTTCCTCGAAGTAACCAAAATTTCATTTCTTCCTTCTTCAAAATTTTTTTATCCCCTCTTCAAATATCTTGTACATATTATTTTGTTGGCAAAACTAATAATGATGGACACTTCTATTCTGATAACTCTTTCAAATAACATTTTGATATTGATTCATGATTCTATTGTTAATAATTTTCTTTTTATGATTTACAATCCATTCCTCTCTCTCTCTCTCATGACTTGTGTGTGTGTGTGTGTGTGTATTGTGCTTCCCTATATATCTTGTCCCCAGTTGATTCTTCTCTGTCCACATTATACCAGTTTCTTTGAAGGTGAAAAGATAAACAAACAAATTTGATGTTCTTGGTTGATTCTTCAACTTCTTGCAGCCAAGTAATTACATTACACATGGTTTAGTTGAATCTTTTCTCCTTTATTGGGGGACCAAACCCTTCACCTCCACTTCTCAGCAGCCAAGCTGAGGATAGCTATTTTATGCTTCTCTCTGTTTTCTCTTTATTTATTTATTTTGCAATATTTAGCTGTTCTTTCTTTTTATTGGAGTTCTCTGACATCGCAGGCTCGTGGCCCTTTCTATCCAGCGTTAACAGGCTGAAGGGACAACATTTATTCATACTTCAACAAAGCACTGGCCGAGATTCCATTACTGGATGATAATATTATACAGACACTTCCCCTTTTTGGCCTTAAGAGGTCTTGATGAAAGAGAAATAGTCTATCTTTTAGGTACTTACTAGTTCTTTGCCTTTTCTCATTTTATGCCCTTGTTTAATGGAATTGAAAAAGGTTTAAAATGTTGCTTTGGTTTGCATCGGTTTCTTGATCATCTGAAGTTGCACTCAAAATTGGGAAGATTGGCTATGAGTTCATACAGAAACACCTCTGTGACTTCAAGGGGATAGGACAGCCTGACCCAACCAGAGCTTCTGATTTCCTCACTGACATGAGAATGAGGTGCCAAGACAGTAATAGGACCACCACTCAGCCTTCTTCTTAACCCATGAAATCATTGGAAATGAGTGAATCTGCATGACTTCACAGCCAATCATTAAAAACGGGAGAGGACTCCTTTTTGCTGATCAGTAGTAGCTAGCTAATGAGAAGACTGCAAGACTGGTAAGGGCTTATGCTTCAGATGACGGATCAACCGCAAGACTGGACTTTGCTTGGGCAATGATGATGATGTCAGGGTTAATGTTTTGGCTGGATCTCAAGGTCAGATCCGACAGAACTGCTCCTTGCCTTTGGTCAGTTCCTAAGTGATAGTCTTGATCATAATGGACTCTTGACATCGTTATTTTTTTCATATGAACTCTCTTTAAGTTCAATGTTTGATTGTAGATGCAGTGACTTCTAAACTTCTTGCCTGTGCTAATTTGAGTGTATATATAGAGGCACTGGCATAGAATAGACATTAGACACAATGATGAAATATGTTGTGGTTGTCAAGTTCCTTTAGAAATATAGAATTACAATGTTTGGAATGTTACCAAAAAGCTAACTAATATTTGGGGAGATCATAATCTATGCTGCAACATCCAAATTAATTTTAATTGGGTGTTAGTATTTCTAACAAGTTTTGGCTGATTATTCGTCATCGGAAGGAGATGTCAGTTAATTCTTTTTTAAGTTTGAATTTCAGAACTACGAAAGTCTACAATTCTGCGTCATGATACAAAGAAATAGATTTGTCTATAATTTTGTTTATTGCTTTAATCACCAAGTAGAATTTAAAAGTGGCTCATAGGCATAGCTTTTAATCAGATTCCATTATGTTTTATTGTCATCAGTTAGAAATCAATTACACTTATCATACCTGCAGAAGGTTTTAGTATGCTTTTAGTTATGCACATCCGAAGTCATGAGTGGCTCAATCCATGTGTTGATACGCACTTTTGCGACAAATTTCCCACAAGCCCAATATGCAAGTAGTGAAGTTCTTCTTTATCTTCTCGAGGCATGACTCAAGCTCAATGTCATAGTTACAGCTTCCTTGCCCATCAGTTAGTTTCATAATTTGGACAAAATATTGATGCCATTGGTGGTCGGATCCAGAGAATCCATTGACAACTAGTCTTTCCTTCTACATGTGCTATCTCAATTTAGGTTTGATATATTAGTTAATCTGGCTAGCATTATTATATGTTCCTTTGTGCTTCACGCATAACACCCATCCTCCAACGTCAGTTCACTCCAAACCATGTGCTAGACTTGTTCTCTAAAAATCGGTTTATAACAAGGTCCACAATCCAATTGAAGCCTTAGAGCATTCACCTTGGCATCTACACAGTTTTAGCGAAATTAACCCAAAAAATTATACTTTTACTATTTTAACAAGAATACACCTACATTAGCCTAAATATTTTATTTCTCTAGGCTATTTAAAATTTTTTTTTTCTCTTTTCCTCATCCTGCTTCTCTGTCTAGATCAGTTGTGTGACTTGTGTGTGTCCCATCCACCAATGGGCAGTGACAGTCAGGAGCGTAGGAATTTTGCTAGATCGTATGGACTTTTCTTGATAGATTTCTTTATTGAAACACAATTGGACAAAACATAAAAATCGAATAAATAATTTAACTCCAACGTTTGATGAATCAACTACAAAGATCAGTACTGTCCCATATTATAAAAGACCCACATATTGAAACTATTAATCGCTAAAGTTATTTTCAATTCATCATTTATTTTGAACAAAGCATGTTAATCTAGGAAATTACGAAAGGATACACATGAACATGGAGGAATGAAGGAAAGGATACACATGAACATGGCTGTCAAAATCCATGCTCACAACTAAAAATGAAAAATTATTTGTAAAATAGAGGAAATGAAAAAAGAAATGTCCAATTAATTATTCAAATTAAACTTGGTAAAATACCCATTACTATGTTACTTTAAGCTAATAAGGAAAAAAGAATGACCATACACCTCTGGCTTTTTGTTTGAATATATACTATGAAGAAGGGCTATATTTTATTCACTGTCAGGAGTAAAGAAAACCCATTTGTCCCTTCATCGACAGCATCCAGGGTATCTTAAACAGCGAGCACAACCAAATCACTTCTTCTATTGTTTCTTTAGTTTCCTTCTTGTGCTTTTAGTCTTCCTCCACTGTTGCCAATTGCACAATGCCATTCTCCAAAACAAAACAAAAAAGCATTCATCATAGGTTGGCAGAGGCAAGAGGACTCATCAATTATGCAATGCAATACTTAAACATGATCCTACGTACATTTTCCAACATACCATGGAAGTTGATTCCAGTTTTCTTCATTTGAAGATATAATTCCATCAACCAATGAATTATTGAGAAAATGAAAACCATCGCCATAACTATGTAGAGAATCATGTTCATGTTCAAATGCACAGTAGAGCTTCTACCATTTTAATTTCGCTTGCCTAATCATTATAATAACGATCTTGTAATTCATATAGATAACTCTTTCTATGAGATCCATATGCTTCTTGAATATTTGACATCCAAAAATATTACCTTACAACAACACTAGATTTTTTGATAATTAACAACAGCACTAAGAACTAAGCTCACCTAACTTTTTCCTAAATAAATTAGGCAAAGATCCTGAAAAGGGCAATGTATGCATTTGTTACATCTAACTTTGCTTTTATATAGGTTATTTGATCAAACATAAAAAAAAAATCACAACATACTAACAAGTATGAATTTCAGACTGTCCCCATCTTATAGGTCCAAAAGACAGTATCAAGGAAATTTTGAAAAGCAGAAAAGCAGCTGATTAATGTGCATCAATTAATAATTTTAGCATTTAAAGATAAGTCAATACTTCACTAAGATAATTCAATGTTTGTACTTAGAAAATAAATAATAATTATCATGATAGTGAAAATATTTACAAGAGTTCCTAGAACATAAATAACAATTATACAAATATAATAATATTTAGATGTTATTACTTCTACAGCAAAACAAAACCATGTTACTTGAAATGGGCAATAGTTGATAAAATCTCTTGAAGCAGTAAATTACCTCAACCATATCTAGCACTACCATATCTCCCAATAAAATATAGCACAACCAAACCTGCTGCTCGCTTTATCAGATTGGGTATGGGGGCAGAAACTGTTATGCATGAACTGGTAATAGATCCAACTTTTCTTCTATATCTTTCGGAATCATTAAACTTGAACAAAATGCTCTCCCATTGCTATATATTCCCAATACCAAGAAAATATTAGCCAGACTTCATTTTTCAACAGAATACCATCATCTCATAAGCCAATCATTTATAACTACATAGAGATAGTCCTACCAAAACTAAGAAGGAATAAATGTCACACATGGGGAGACAAGCCAGTGTAAAGGCATTGATAATTTAAGATGCACACGCGCAAGCATATAAATATATACATAAAACTCAAACAAATTTGTTTTCTTGTAGTGTTAAGTTACTCACACATTTAGTGGAGCATTACCACAACCTCGCCTTCCATCCTAGTATTATGTGAAAAGGAAGTGTTAGTTGAGTTTTATTTCAACTGAGAATCTAAGTGATGGAAAGTACACAAATTAAGAACTCTAGTTTTCCTAATAAATGAGAGCAAGCTATGTCCCCAAGCTACAAGACTATTGACAAATAAAGGAAATGAGAACCAAAATAATTAAACTTTTTATCGCAGAAATATTACAATAACAACCAATCGTTAGTCCCAAGATTTGCTCTCGACTATGGATCCTCAACAAATTAGTCAAATTTAGCAACATGTATTTCTTTTCGCCATTTGATTCTATTCAAAGAAATGTTTTCAAAAACATACTGTACATGTCAGTATGACCTGACTTTTTGTACCAGTCACAAGAATAGTACAAAAAACCCCCCACAATTCTGTCCTAGTCAATATATGTACAGGACTGTATCGAATGGTTCTAGAAATTCAGTATTATGTTGGCCATTCCGGCCGAATTATATATTTGGTTCAAAATGTTAAACAAAAAAACATAAACAAAACAAAACAATACTCGAGCTTTGTAATGGAGGAGGACACTGCTGTCGAGAAGGTGTCAAGCCATCAATGAAGTCTTGTCAGACCACCTATCAACAAGACTGCAACTTGTTCTTGGTTTTCTGCGCAACAAACAATACTTCACTGCCAGCATATTCTATGAAAATGTAAAACAGTAAAAGACTTGCTTCAAAACTTTTCACTTTATGTACACACTTTTGATTTCTTTTTCTCTTTTCTTTATGCCTTGGCCTGTAAATCATTTATCAAAAAAAAAAAAAAATGTTTTATTTTGTTTTGGCCATCAATAGTATTTTCATTTTAGACCCTAGTATTTATTAAGCTCCTCTAAAGAATGTAACATATAAGAATCACATTCTAAAAGAAATGGAGTGCACAAAGTCTACGACATACTGCACATCACTTGTGGGATATAAAATTCCCCTAAAAATTAGGTTGTATAAGAATTACATTATAAAATAAATGGAGTCTACAAAGTCCACAACATAGTGCATATCGCTAGTGCCAAGAATACGAGACCATCCAACTAATAATCTCAAAAATACATATTCAACTTACCAATCAAGATCTCCACTCCATTGAATAATGTGTTTATTTCCCTCCCTCCATATACCGCACAATATGCCGAGTAAAAAATTTTCTATGTTTCCAACCAGTTCCTCTCCACTCACTTAGACATTACCCAATGGATCCCAAATATTTTTTTGATGAGTCCAAAGTTTATTAAGAAGAGGAGAGAGAGTGGCACAAAGGATGTGAACATTCCCAAATCAAATACAAATCACAAAGAGTTGAAAACTAAGAAATCAACTTGGACATCAAATTGATGCAACTCTAAACCTGCATCTAGTTGTACAAAGATCTCAAAATATGCTCTTTGAATAAAAGGTAGGATGTTCCACCCCATCAAAGAACCTCATGTTTAGTTCATAACACAGAATCCACACCTTGGATATTATGTGTTGCTGAAAGCATCCCTGCCAACACTCTAATAGATGAAGCACTGATTTTTTACCAAACTTGTAGATAGGAGGCAATAAGTTGTATGGGGCATGGATTTCTGAAACCTCTAAGCTTTTAACCTTGCCCTTTTTTTTTTCTTTTTTTTATGAATTAGCCTTGCTCTTTCAGAGAAACAAGGATGGTGTCTTATGAAAAACATGATACATAAAAAAAATTTCATCAAAATTGTAGACTGAAAGCAAATCAAAGTTGCATGGGGGCATGGATTTCCAAAACCTCTAAGCTTTTTACCTTGCTCTTTCAGCAAAACAAGGGTGGTGTCTTATGCACAACACCTGATCCTTCTCTATAAAGTGTTCAAGGAAAAATACTTCCTCACATGCTCATTCTTGGAAGCAAGACCAAGACATAACACATCCTTTGGATGGATAAGCAATCTTGAAGTGAAAGAAGTTATACATTTGGGGACAAAGTGGAGAGATTGACGAATGAGCTCCCAATGAGTATGTGTGGGTGAAAGAACTAATTGATAAAGAAAGGAAAAGACAGAATACAGATATAATCCATGGAAGCTGAAAATAATAAGAAGAGCACCGTGAGTTCCAAGCTGCCTTAGGACAAAGTAATTTGAATTGGAAATTCCACAGGTAGATTAATGGTAAGGAGTGCATATAACCTGGCCCTAGAGCATAAAAATTAGGAGAACGAAGGAGAGAGTTCCAATAGCAATGGCTCAAAGATGCCATGGAAGAAAGTTTGGCAAATGAAGCTGCCAAATAAATCAGATTCTATGCATGATGTGCCAACCGACCAAAGGAAATTTGGAAAGGAGAAATCTTACAAGAGAAAAGATTGAAGTATGCCAGAAGTCCAATGAAACAATAAACTATGCGTTCTAAGAATGTTAACTTGCAAAAGAGGTATGGAGGATCAACCCGTTTCACTCTAAAAACTGTTGGAAGCCCTAAGAAAATGGACTTTACCAAGACAGTTTGGGCAATAGTGGAATAACAAGGAGAGGATGGTCAAAAATTATTTTTAACATTCTCATGGACACTATGGAATCATAAATATTGGATAAGATGCAGTGGGAAAAAGAAAAACAACTGCATTGATATTTGATAATAGGCAATGCAGTGAAATACAAGTAAGAATTTTGTCAAGTTACCATTATGGAACTGACCAGAGTTGATACACGAGGCATGTTGATACCTCCTCTACTGAGGGTGTACAAATTCAATGTAAAGCGGGAATGGGGCTGGGGGTTAGAGATGATAAGTGCTTTGTGATAGCAGGTATGAGCAGAAGTGAGAATTATCATGGCCGTGATGGAGGAAATGAAAGCTTTTGTAGCAGAGGTAGCACTTGCTCGATTCCCTAACAGTTGCGAAAGCTTTGAAGTCCAAGGAGAATAACTGTGGGGCATTTGATAAATGGTGCACATCATGCTCTTAAAAAGAAATTCAAAGGTGGAACATATCACACATGATGAAAGAACAAAAACATGGAAGCACATAGGTTGGCACACCATACACACACAACATTTAGAAACTATGAAAGCTTTGTTAGAAGAAATAGAAACAGTAAGCATGAATAAAAATCCTTTGTCCCACTCAAAGTGTTCGACTTTATACTCTATCAATTGCAATAAGCCATATGTCTTTCTTTTCTTTTCTTTTTTTTAAATTTTAAACTTTGGTTATTTATACATGTGTATATATGACAAGCTGTGATTCTCAAAGCATAAAGTGGAAAACTGAAAATCGGATGGGAGATTTTTATTTGACAAGTGGGTTTTGAATATTGCATAGATATGCAAATGTGTATAGTTTAATAATTTTAATTATGTTTCAATAATACAAACAGGCCCCTGTGGCTGAACCAAAAAGTCACTATTCAACCCTTGCTCAACAACAGCCAACATTACAGGCAGCCACCAACAAGTTTGGCCACAACCCTTCACAATAAACCATACATAATCATCAAAATGAGTTTTTTTTTTTTTTTTTAGAAAATCAAAATGAGCGAAGTCAATTATTCAAAAAACTCCACCCCATACACCATATTCACTTATGGAAAATCAAAGTAAACAAAACAGTTAATATAATAGTAGCCCAGCTTGTTCTCATCAACTAAAAATATTTAAAAATTTTGATGTACTCTAAAATGGGTCTTGATAATTTTTCTTAATCCAAATCTAAAGAATGCAAACTATAAGTATGTAAGTGAGAAAAGGCATACTTGAAAATTGCGAAGGAATGAAGAAGAATGCTTCTTAAAGCTTTAGCTGTGAAAATACGTTGCTTCTTCTTGCGTTTTCTCCTTTACATTCAGCAACTTCTTCTTTGAACACGCGGGTTATTCTATCGATTTCATTTACTTGGAGGCTCTGACGAGGGACAGAAGATGAAAAAACCGTGAACTTGAGAGAAGAATATGGGAACCAAAAAAGAACAAAAAAAGTGTGTGTGTGTGTGTGTGTGTGTGTGTGTGTGTGTGTCTTGATTAATATATTAGTTTCGCAACTTAGCCCGCCCAAACAAAAATTTATGGCTTCGCCCCTGTTGGGCCCACCACTAACATCATTTTTTTTTTCCCATTTACTAATAACCACATATTACATTAGTAGTTTGTAAATTTTTTTTGTAAAAAAGTATGTATCTCTAGCATTTTCCTTGTAGAAATTTGGTGGTTTTTGCCAATGGTTCCTCCCACATGGAAAAAGGAGAAAGTTCCTATAAGAATATGAATTAGGTTTCTTTGAATAATAGTTGGTCAATTATTTGGGATTGAAAGATTACCCGTTGTTATGTATTGAGAATTTGTTGTTTTATGGGTGTGCGAGAGTTATTGGGTGTACTATGGCTTTAGGATTGTGAGTTTCTGTTTATGAGAGATTTTGTTTATGTTGGTGAGGCTTTGTAAGTACTTTCGTGTGAGTTGTGAGTATTAATTAATGGTGTTCTAATTCATATCATTGATAGTGAATATTTTAATTAGTGTTGCCTATGAATGTAGGTACCACAATAATTGATATTAGAGATTTTGTTGTTGAACTATACGTGTGCTATTTGAAAATTATATAATTATGAAAAAAAAATGTAATTAATATAAGATTTTTTTTTGAGAAAATTATTAATATAAGATTTAGTTATTATAATTAAGAAGAATTGTAACTAATGTTATATACTCTTAAAATATAAGGTTGTTTAAAAAAAAAAACTATCTTTTATTATGATACATTCCATATCATTCATAGCGGATATTTTGGTTGGTGTTCCTCATGGATGTATGTGTGAAATCGACCAACCACATTAAATATTGTTATCTCTTGGGAATGTTTTATTTTTCTTGTTTAAGTGAATGCGCTTCCACTAACCCCAAATTACAGCAATTTATATCTATATCTATATCTAAATCTATATGATAAGAGAGATGTTATATTCACAACATTTTCACAACAAATCATAAGTGGTTAGTTGTTATTTGTTCTAATTTGAACCTACTACTGAAATTACTTTTTTACCCCACCAATAACAACTTGCCACATAGAATTTGTTGTAAAAATATTATGAAAATATTGTGAACTTAACATTTCTCATATATAATAATATAAAAGCGAAATGTCCCTCGTTTCGTTTACTAATTCATGGAATTATACAAATTTATCTTGTAATTACTTTTAAAAACACCAAAAACACGTGCCTTTTCATTTTGTGGATTAATTGGCTTTGTTTGGTTTGATGGAAAAGGAAGGAAAAAAGAAGAAGAAAGGAATGTCTATCCTTTGCTTAATGGGAGGGAAAAAAGGCTTTTGTAGAATCCATTATTTTTTTTCTTTAAAATTACCCTTATACCCTCAAAAGGTCTTGTTTATATTTGTGAGATGACATTCCCCCACTCTTTTTTCTTTTTCTTACCTTTTCTTTTCTCTTCTCTTCCTTTCCCTTCCCTTCCACTGGACCAAACAATCTTCTCTAAATTTTTATACTGTTTGGAGAGTGAACAATTGCATTTACCTTTTACTTACATACTTTTTCAAATATACATTCCAACAAACTCTCCAACATTCTCTATCCTATTTAAATATTATTTTTTCATTCTTTCTTTAATTTTCATTCATTCTTTTTTTAGTATTTCTTTATGCATTCCCAACCATTATATTTTTCTAATCCCCAATAACTATATTTTTAAATCCCCCAATGGTAACTATAAGGACACAAATCTACGGATGGGCCTACAAGCAGAAGAAATTGAAGCCCATGTCGTATACAGTATCCTTGGAATGAATTTGTTGAGAGAATGGGCCGAAGAAAACTTGATTGAGAGCGTATGGGTTGATGGCCCAAGTATAATTATGACCAGACTAACGTTAATGAAATATTGAGATGATACACGGTTCTTCTCGGCTTAGTCCGAGGAGTGAGTTTAGGCAACTGCCTTGAGTACTTGTATCTTTCTCTTGCTTGTTCTCCTCTTCAATGACTTCCCTGTTTCTTCTGATTGTTCGATGCCTTTTCTCTCTGTTTCCTGCTCTATTTATAGGTCAATTTGCCTCACGTGCCAGTTAGGTGAGCCTCCATTGATACTTGTCCCATCAACCTTCACTTGAAGTCTCCATATGGCAGCTGTAAAGGGTGAGGGTCACTGTTCAGATGTCTTTTCCCCATTAATGTGGCCAGGATGTTAGCTGCATGGTTATAAATGCGATGGCAGCAGCCTTTCACATAATATCTTCTTGCTGCCACCTGCCCTCTTTGCCCACATGAACCTAAAGGTTCTCTAGAAATGACAGGATCAATGCTGGGACATTTATCTGGATTGTCCCTTTGATCATCCGACCAGACAGTGCTCCTCAGATCACCCCTTTCTTCCTTCACACAAGTTTTATTATAGGGAGGAGCTAAACCAGGTACAGTCCTCGTGACTTATTGTCCTCGGATGGCCAGTCCCCTCGGACAGGCCCACGGCCCATTATCTGGAATTGGGCCTTTTACCCCTATAGTAACATTTTAAAAATTTTCAAGTTTTCAACGATCATACTTTCCAATGGTTTTTTTTTAATGATCATATTTTTCATTTATCAAATCTATATTAGTCTTGAAATTTATCAAATCTATGTAATTTGGAATGAATTTATGCATTAAATTTTTCACAAATAATTTTTTTAGATAATTATTATTATTGTTATTTAATAATTAAATAACTTTTAATTAATTAATTATCTCTTTCTATTTTTTCTCAAAAAAAGAAACCTATCTAATATTAAATACCATATCACACGATTACATACCAAAAAAAAAAAAAAAAAAACCAAGGGATTAACTCAATTTTATTTCAACCTACTAATTTTAAAGACCACAAATTTTCACACCCAATTGATTACTCAACTTCAACGGTTCTTTTTAGAGAAGTGTTACATCTACAATATTTTTACAATATTTTCATAATAAATCACAAGTAGTTAGTTGTTATTGGTTCAAATTTAAATTCAACACTAAGATTACTTTTTTAACTCAATAATAACAACCAGTAATAACCTGTCACTTAGAATTTGTTATAAAAATGTTGTGGATATATCATTTCTCTTCTTTTTATCAAAAAAAAAAAAAAATTGAGACTCGTTATTCTATTTACTTCACAGTTTACACATTTATCACATCAGAGAAAATAGAAGATAGAGACAAAGAAAGAACGTAGCAGAGAGAGAGAGAGGGAGAAGGCCGATGGAGATCGAGTGCCGCCGGAAGGACAAAGCCGGTGGAGATTGGTGTTCACCAAGCAGCAGCGCCTTGTCCGCCTCCCCACTGCCAAACTAGGTCAGACCGGCTTATTTTTTTATTTTATTTTATTTTTCTTATTTTCTAGTTCTAATTCAACTTTGCTGTTATAATAAGAAATAGATTTTGTTTTGTGTTTTGTTTTGATTATGTGAGATGTTTGAGTCTATGAGGGAGAAAGAATTGTTTTTTATTGAGTTGTTTGATTTTTTAAAGGATAAAAATTCATTTGGAGTTGCTACAGTGCTCTCCAAGTCAAGAGAGCTATTGTAGCAACTCCAAAAAAAAATTGGAAAAATCTGAGGGGCCTATACCACCGTCAGACCAGTTTTCCTCCGAAAACATCACCGGTAATTTTTTAATTTTGTTTCATAAATTTTCCCTTTAAATATGATTTAGGGTTATGTTTGAGAGTGTTTTTCTTTTTGATAAGGATAAATTGCCCAAGGTAAAGCTGAAGGTCCCATACGAGCTGAAGGACCTGTATAAGCTGACGACCCTCTGAGGAGGGAAAGCAAGGCGGACGGTCCTTCTTCAAGCCGACGAGTGCGCCATGCGTTACTCGGGTACGGGGTAGGAATAAGACAAAGGATGCCGACGGGAAGAGGAAGTGACAGGATGAAGCTGAAGGGAAAGACATAACTTGCCGTACACACTTACGCAAGCAGATACCTTATCAGGCACGTTTATTTAGAAAGAGGTATCTTGCACTCCACGCAAAATCTATAAAGAATGGTTCTGGTAAGGGAAAAGGTTTCGTAAGGAGCACGCAATAGAGAGTGGCTCCAGTAAGGAAATACCTTCTCAAACACGCCACGAATGTCAACTCTACACTACTATAAATACCCCTAAGCCCTCAAGAACGGAGGTACACATAACTTCCCCCAACTCTGGCACTCTAGGGTTGCGAGCATTCACTAACTTAACCTTTGGAGGGTCCTTGGCCGGTACCACACCGATACCACTCTTAAGGTCTTCAGCTTTTGTAAAGTGTAGGTTCTTCATCGAAGGCATGTAGGGACCGTGTGACTTACTGATGATTTTTGGCATCATCACTTTTGAACGATCAGCATAGTTTGATGGGTTTGTAGCCTGTGGTGGGTTTTGCCAATTTCAATCAAAACTGTGTCTCCTAACTGTATCCTGTGGTGGCTTTTTTTTTAAGTTATTTTTAATGCTAAGATTGTTTTAAATTTGTGGTTGAAATTTGGTTTTTATTTATTTATTTTTATCTTGGGTCTCAATACTATTTTTCTCATTATTCAATAAAAATGCAGAATTTCAGTTTCAGGGTCATCAAAGCTGTTGGCCAATATTCTGTACTCATGGGTCCATCTGTTGGGACTTAATTGCTAGATGGGATGAAATGGTAAGTGCTTTTTCTAAATCATCATCTTTTTGAGTTGCTTTGAGTTAACTTATTCTATAGGTGTTCTTTTGGTGTTGCATGACATATGCTTGATGAAATTTCTATTAAATTTGATGTGAGATCTTTTCACTCAACCTTTTTCCCCCTTATGTTGTGATAAATTTGAGTAGCTATACTATGATTGTAAAAAATTAATTTTTTAATGGAAATTATTAACTTGGTTATAATAGAAAATTTTCTGATAATATTTATTTAAATCTAAAATTACATGTTCTTTTGGTGTTGCATGATATATTTTCAATGAAGTTCCTTCTAAAATTGATATATGATCATAAATCTAAGTAGTTATACTATTGCTTTTTAAAATAAAAAATTTATGGAAATGAATAATTTGGTTATAAATATGGAGATTAACCTAAATACTCAAAAGAAAACCAACTCTAAATAGAATAGAAGAAGAAGACTAAGCCAAAACTACTCTACTCTCCTCTATTCCCCCTTCCTTGCCCCTCCATCCAAACTTAGGAAAGAAAATCTCAACCACAAATGAAAAACTACCTTAACTTAATGATAAGAGAGAGAGAGAGAGAGAGAGAGAGAGAGAGAGAGAGAGAGAGAGAGAGACAACAGTAATTTGCGAGTTATTCTGGTTATATTCTTGAAATACGAAAGAGAGAGCAATGCCCCCATAATTGAAATTATCAAATTCTGGTGATACTTACACAATTAGTCTTTAATATGAACGAACTGATTGACATATTCTTGATGACTTAAATTAGTATATAATTTCATAATTATAGTCTATAAAGCATGATTCTTCCTTTAACATATTACATAATTAATTTATTCTGTGATTGTAGACAACTTAACTACATGTATGACTCCATGAACTGACTAATATGTCATTTTCTTTGATATTCAACAAATTTTGTGCGCGTGTATTGTTTATAGGTTTAATTTCTTTCTTGCTTTCTTTGCATTTCCTACTCATGTTTTAAAATTTTTTTTTCCATGCTTGCTGTGTCTAATTTTGCTTATTGTTGACTTCTTCAAAGTGCAGTATTTACCAAGAAAATAAAGAAAAAAAGAGAAAGGGAGAATGAGGCTGTGGGTCATAAGCTTCAGCCACATCCATTAGAATTTGAAGTTGATTTATGCTTAAATGTTTTTTAGAACAAATAGCACTAAGTTATGTCTGAATTATTTGCAGGGACTTCCACTCTGTCCAATTTTGGGGATGTTTGGAGCATACAGATTTGATGCTATTCTTCTTCCAAGCTAGATGAGTGATCAATAATAATAGGTAGGATTTTTATTTCTTTAATTTTTATTTTTTAATTTATTGTTGTGACTTGGTGAGATTGTTCTGTCCCTTTGTAAATAATTAGCTCTAACCTCTGAATTTGGAATGATGTCTGGGGGCTATATAATGGTTGTTTGAGCATCAAAGCCAACTGTAGTGGCTGATGTAGATAGGTTTTCCAGTATGAAAAAGTAGAATGTTAGTGAGTTTTAATTAATTTCAATTTATTTATAATGCATAAATTTTGTGCTTCACATTCTTGAGCTTATGAAGTGTTGGGTAGTGCTTATGAACTATTAGTAAAGTGTTAGCTAATAGCTAGAAATTTGCTAAGTAACTCACACTTGGACTATATTGTTTAGTTTAGTGTTAAAATCAACTTAGCCATAAAACGTTGTGTTAAGGGTTCTAAATATTGTGCTAGGGTGTATTTAGCATATTTTAGTTTCAACTTAATCACTAAATCTCTCCTCAAACAGTCATAGGTGTAAATGGCAAGAGGAATTTAGTTTTTTTTTTTTTTTTTTTTTTTTTTTTTTTTTTTTTTTTTTCGAGTCTCAACCAACAAGATTTTTTCATTTATAATTTTTTTTTTCCTGCTATCAATAATTACATTTTTTTTTTGGTAAAATGTACATAGGTTTGACTTGCCTGCACAAACCAACACCCCAGAGGTTGAGAAAGATCTGCATTTACTGAAGGTGTGATGAACTCGATCTGCATTTACTGAAGGTGTGATGAACTCTATTTTTGTCTATGTAATTTGTTTGTGGCACTACTTTTCAATTATACTCAAATTATTCTCTATGTAACATTTTAATTGCTTCAAATTTGTTTCATTTTTGTGAATTTTCTTATTATTTCAATTTTCAAACTTATGTGGTTAGGGAATATGCCATTATGCAACTTGGGTCACGGTCATGCAGCAATGGAACTAGGGAAATATTTAAATGTCTGTCTCTTTGTAATTAAAATTATAGCTTAATGTTTAATTAGATCTTACGCTTCTACTTAAGAGATTGTTCGGATTTAGACAATTCACAATCTAGAAAATTAGAACAATCTAGAAAATTAGAAATGAAGTAGAAGGTAGGGTATTTCCTATTAATGCATTTAATATGTTCAATAATGTATGTATAGTCATTAGCCTTTGGTTGGATCCATGTTGAGCATTCGAAAATTATTTCTTGTGTATGGAATGTAAAAAGTTTTTACTTACCAAA
The DNA here is from genome assembly GCA_033629205.1 of Lithocarpus polystachyus. Taxonomy (NCBI): domain Eukaryota; kingdom Viridiplantae; phylum Streptophyta; class Magnoliopsida; order Fagales; family Fagaceae; genus Lithocarpus; species Lithocarpus polystachyus. Next base: position 86,882,343 of record CM066165.1, on the reverse strand, counting down.
AAATAATGTTTGTGTATAATTTGACTATAAATGGGTAAAATAACAAACTGAAACTGAAAGTTGGTTGATTTTCCGCAAACTGGAATTGATATATGACAATATGGCACTAGTAGTTGTTTTTCTACCAATGTCTTTGACTGGGTTGCTGATTCATGCCTTTTTGTAACTTTTAAGCAACATTCTTGGTGAGAGGGGTTTACCCTACACCCTAAAAAATATGATTTTATAGGGATATAAGTGATTTCTTGTAAAATGGCATCGGCATAGTCAAGTGTAAAACTTGGGCTGGACTTGAAGTAATTATGATGGTAGTATCTTGGAATCTTTGATTTGTAGCTCTATCTAGGATGTTTATAGTTTCAATTTCAAAAAGATGATTCGAAAACTCAACTTCACTCAGCAAGTTTTGTTTGCATTATATTGACCTGAATGCACATGATTCTATTTTCTTACATGAAATTCACATCAAGAATCGATTGAACATATCATAATTTAAGATGTGCTTTTAAATTATGACATGCTCTTTCTTGGACCAAAGTGAGCGTTATCTTATGATAACATGTTCCAGATATAAGATTAGACTTAATTCATCTCAGGATTTCTTTGGAGTTGAATAAGTTTGACTCAAACAATCTCCCATTTACTTTTGAATTATGTTGGAACTCATTTAGATTTAAAGTCATTTTATATCTATCTAAATAATGGAAAGTTATACAATACTCCTTGAGCAATGCTCTCTCCTCTCACATGAATGACAAAACCTACCATGAATTTAATTAGTGAAACTTATTGTTATGTGAGGGGACTCAACATGGCTCCTGGTGTACAGAATAATTACAACTAAATATTCATATATAATAACTTATTGTGAAGCTTCTTTTTTTTTTTTTTTTTTTTTGGATTTGGATTTTTAGGGTTGGGGGGGATAAGTTGTTGTGAAGCTTGGATATGCATGTAGTGGTTTATGGCTTTATCTAGTTAATAGGACACTTTTTATTAACTTTGATGGTTCATTTGCTTGCTAGGAGTTTATTTTGTAACTTAATTATTTTCTAAATTCTTTTAAAAGAAAGTTCCATCTTGATTTCTGAATTTCTTCCTATGTTCATGATTACAGTTGAGAAGTGCCATTGATATGTAGAGGCACTACAAGAAGGGTGATTCAAAATCCAAAACTTTACCCATACATTTCCAGGTAAGTCTCTTTGTAATTTCTAGAATAATAGTATAGTATGTGATATCTTGGAGCTATAGGTGGGACTCTTGTTTATTCTCCTTTGGGTGGTATACATTTTGTTATTTAGGCTTGGCTAATTCATACACCTTTTGGTCTTTTGACAATCAGATTGGGACGGTGATAGAATCTGCATCAGACTTCTTCACAGGTAGACTAACAAAGAAGGAGAGAAAGGGAACAATTGCATCTGAGGTGTTATTTGATCTCTCCCTTGCTGACTACAGGTGTGATATGCAACTCTATTGAAACCATATGACCATATCATGATATGATGTGTTGAGTTTAAAGGGTAAAAGGAATGTGGTGTTGCCATTCGTAAAAATATGTTATTTTGCCTATATATAATGGTTGATTAAGATGAATTCAGCAAAGGGAGATCTAAATTCTATATGAGCATGCTTATCTTAGTTGTAATCTTCAAATGGACTTTAAAAAAAATCCAGACAGACATACTTTGTGAAGAAAATGTGAAGCATGGTCATCATATATAACACAGTAATAAAAACTTGAAAAGGAGGGGGGGGGGGGGGCGGTGAGGAGCACCAGAAAGCTGACCTTGTTATTTTTGCTTTGTATTTCTGGAAATTATTTCCCGCAGAAACTTCCATCTTCACTCACCCCCTCATAATTAAAATTTGGAGTCCTCTATTGTGCAACTTAACATTTCCATTGCTACAATGAATGATCTGATAAACTGTGATACTCTTACCAAGTGACATGAGAAACATAATCCACTCAGCTGATTTATGATTCATAGCTATATTCACATGTGCTGTTTCTCTTTGATGTTTGCTCCTTCCCATAGTTTTCTTATAGAATTGATCGTGATTGTTGTGATGATAAATGCATGCTTCAGGAAATAATAGTTATTGAATGAGTAAAGTAAACTTACAGACAAAAGGCTGCATGTATGAGAAGAAAATAAATTACTAATAGTTATTGAATGAAACAGTATGCTTTGAGGTATAGAAGGGAAAGATGATTGAAGAGCTTAACGAAAGACAAAAGAGTTTAGGGGAGAAAACTTTGTGAAATGTTCCGTTCCTAATGGATCTGTCTGGGTGGATCCTAAGAAGCCTTTCAGACAGATTCATTATGCCAAGAACATTCAAGTCCTGCATCAAACTCCTGAGTCATTGTACCACAGATAGTAACAGAGCATAGTGAAACCCATTAGATTCTATCAAGATTTTCAAAAAGAGTTGAGAAGATAAAACCATTACAAAAACAAACCAAATCTCCACTTCACTTGCTCACCAAGCAGTCAAAATCGTTTAAAAAGACTAAGAAGATACACCAGGTTATGCATAATACTGAAGAAATTAAAATACATCATAGAACAAAAGGCATGTATAAACCCCAAAATTGTATTAGATTTCTCTATCTGCACTATCCTTATTTTTCAAAGGAAGTAAATTACTTTTAAATGATAATGAATATTAAAATTTAGTTGCCTTGATTAAACGGTATATAATTTTCTGTTGAAGGGCATGGAATAATCAGACCAACTGATCCAATTACTAAAATGATAATTCTTCAAATGTTTTATTTCATACATAGAGGCGCATGCACCTTCTTCCCGATTATTTTATCCTGTTAATCTTCCTCTATTTTAATCTGTGTACAGTAAGAAGAAGAAAAAAGTTCTATCCCAATGTGTCCCATATGGATTCATTCATCTACATATGGGGATTGCAGTTGTAGAGGAATGTTTCTTAGAGTACTGAAACAGCTACAGTTGGGTTTTAGCTGATTCTTTTTTGTCTTCTACTTATATTTCTTCAACTTATTCTTCTTCATCTGTGAACTTGCCTTTAATTCTATCAGTTTTGTCCATTCGGAGGCAGGAACGAGAGGGAAATGGAATAACATAGACAATGAACGTAGAGAAATTGGGAAACTAAACCGACTGGATTAACTAGGCCAATCCTGGAGAGTTGAGCGAGTCAGAAGTTTTTTTCCCTTTTGTATAATACCTTAAAATTATTTAACGACATCAAATTAATTATTTTCCATATGTAATTGCTATCTAGTTTTTTTTTTTTTTTAAATGAATAGAATTTCAATTTATGACGCCCACTCTATGATAATTGCTCTTATCATTAGGTTAAGACACCAATCAATTTTTAGTATAAACGAGTTCAAATTTTAAATCTTTAATTCAATGACAAAATCATAAGTACAAAGACGGGAATTGAATCCCACTGTTGAGACAAAAGTCTTGTAGCATAACTAGTACTATCTTGTGGTGTTTTTTTTACAGAATTATACATGGTTCAAATTCCTCATTTCCCATTATAACTACCAAATTATCACAAAAAAAAAAAAAAAAAAATCATACTCTTTAGTTATAAAACAAAAATGAAAAGATGTGGATCTTTCCCTCATGATAACTCATAAGAGCCAATTTAACAATATTATGGGTCACAAAATTAATTTTTTAAAAGTATGATTAACAACCAATGGATATCCAATGAATTAATTATTTGGTATACATTTTTATTATGATTTAATAGTTAGGAGAAGCTTTGAACCCTAAAATATTTTTACTGATAACAACTAAATGTGTCAATTGAGTTGCAAGATTACTAGCTTTAAAAAAAAAAAAGATAATAATTATATTGGTTAGAATTACTAATTTTACTATCTGAACTCAAAAGCCAAAACATTTGTGTACATAATCACCTTCACAACTATGAAACGCCTATAACCCACTGTGAGTTAATCATCTAAATCTACTATTAGTCCATTAGGGAGCAATTTGCATGCACATTGAATGGTAGCTTTCTTTCTTTTCTTCTTCTTTTTCTTATTTTTTATTATTACTATTTTTTTTTTTAAAAATTCGAAAGGAAGGCAGCTATCAATGTGTATAATATTATCCTTTTAATTAATTTCAAAATAACGTTATTTATCTTCTTAGATGATACATTTATTTAATTAGTTAATTGAAGTTTGAATGATGGGAGAGCAATATGAAAAAGAAAATCCAATTATACTAGAAATTCTAAATTATTTTTAAAAAAACAGTAAAAATTAGAATTAAATTGAAAAGAGTAATGTTACATATAAAAACTATTTTACAAAACTTTTACAAATTGTTGATGTGGCTAACACTTATTGATTCTCATCAATACCTAACATTAACATAATTATTTTTACTTAGTTGCTTACCATATTAGTAGTTTGTAAAAAATAATGTAAAATAGTTTGTAACTTTAGCATTTTTCAATTGAAAAATTCAAAAAGTGGGACCTATCGGGCAGATTAGCACTCCACTTGTTGAACCAGAGTGTTGATTCATATGCTCAACTGCTAATTGAACGGCACTAGAGCTCCAAATTTCTGTGTGTTTGGATATGATTTTCTCTTTCTTTTTTTTTTTTAATTAATTTTTGTGGGAGATAAAAATGAGATTATACAACCAATTGCACAACTTTTGAGGACAAAAAATAAGGAAAATGAATCTCTTAAGTCTCAACTTAGTATTTAAATTAAAAGTGCTCTGGATTATCGTTGGTTGTAGGCTAAAAACCTCTATAGCTTAGGTTACCAACCCATGGCCACAAAATTCACTTTCTTTTTTTCCATATTTTCATCACTCTTTCACAGCGTACACAAACCACTTTATGTCTGTATATATAGGAATCGTTCTTAGACACCAACCTAAGTAGTTTTAGGATTTATTGCATCCATCAACGCCATCATTAGTGCGAAGATTAGTGATACTTTCCTCTCTTCTAAGAAAGTATTAGGCTAAATTACAAATTACACTCAAATTTTGCATTCCTCTCAACTCAGTGATTTTTTTTCACTTTTTTTTTTGTTTTTTTTTTTTTTTTTATTTGAGTCCTTTAATTTTCATTCATTTTTAATTTAGCTCTCCCATTGGATCCACATCATAGAATTCACTAAAACAACATCGTTTTATAAAGTGAAAAATTTAAAACTTATGGTGAGATTGGACAAAATTGACAGAATGACTAAATTAATACTAGATTACAGTTGAAAGACTAAAATGGGGAGAAATGAAATTTAAATGTCTAATTTGAAAATATATTAAAGTTATGTATTTTGTAGTTTAAACTTGAATAAATATGTACAATTTTTTTTGAGGATGACATAAAACGGACCTAGGCTACATGATTTCTACATATTCATTCTAGCTTGCTTTAACAAAGGGACCTAGATAACATTATTGTTACATGTTCAATGACCACATGTTTAGTTTGCAATTCTGCCATTTGCATCATAAAAATTTTATATAGTCCAAAATTCTAAGACTACAACTTTCCAAGTCTTCGGAAGTTTTGAACAATGACAAGACTTGGTGAAAACGATTGATGCTTGTTGAACGAAAGATATGTTAAAAATTATAGGATGTCTTAACCAATTAAAAAAAAAAAATATATATATATATATAGAGAGAGAGAGAGAGAGAGAGAGAGAGAGAGAGAGAGAGAGAGAGAGAGAGAGAGAGAGAATTTAATTGTGAATTTAATTGTAAATTTAATCTTAAATAATATCATTATAAATAAATAATTTTTGTTGAACTCTCGATCATTGTAAGCATACCAATTTTTTTTAATAATAAAATATTTGAGTAAAGAGAAACAAATGACATAAAAGTAAAACTGACCCAAAAACTTGATTGCTACACATTCAATCTAGCATGAATAATAGAGGGAACCGGATAACATAATATCTACACATTATCTCCACAACTCCGCAATCAGTATCAAACAATTCTTATACAATCCAAAATTCCAAGACTATAATTTTCCATAGTCTTTGCGAGTTTCAAACAATGACTGAAAACTTGTGAAGTATTAACTGGAAATCTAAACTATACCACACGTTCAATCTAGCATGAATAATAGAGGGACCTGGATAACATAATATCTACACATTATCTCCACAACTCTGCAATCAGTATCAAACAATTCCTATATAGTCCAAAATTCCAAGACTATAACTTTCCAAAGTCTTCGCGAGTTTCAAACAATAACCAAAAACTTGTGAAGTATTAACTAGGAAATCTAACCTATACCGCACATTCAATCTAGCATGAATAATAGAGGGACTTGGATAACATAATATCTACACATTATGCTCGTAACTATGTGTGCGTGCCCAATGTATGGCTGTTGGGCCTAACCTCTATTTGGACGTACAATCTATTTATTTAGTGGGAGTGGCATTGGAACTGGTTCCCACTTTCAAAAGCATGCTCGATAGAGATGTTCTTCAAAGGTACAACCGGACAGCCAAGTAAATGACATTTCTGAGCAACAACCTCACAACCTTGGGGTTTGCTAAAGGTATTCGAGTTATAATGGTTCCACTTCAGCCCTTATGCACGATAAGGGCCCTAAGGTGTTCGGATTAAGGTTAAAGATCCGAGGTGGAGATAAGAGGTGGGCTGGGCAGCCAAGCTTAGGTCCCCAAGCCCAATAGGCATAGGGCCCAGGTGTCCGTACACTATGCAATCAGTATCGGAAAATTCTTATATTGTCCAGAATTCCACGACTACAACTTTCTAAAGTCTTTGCAAGTTCCAAACAATGACTAAAAACTTGTGAAGCATTAATTGGAAATCTAACCTATACCACGTGTTTTCAATGGCTTTTAGTAAGAATTATTTTATTTTATTTTCTTCCACACAAATTGATGACATATGTACGGGCACCTGGCCCAAGGCCTATTGGGCCTAGGGACCTAGGCTTGGCTGCCCAGCCCACCTCTTGTCTCCACCTCAGATTTTTAACCTTGATTCAGACATCTTAGGGCCCTTATCGTGCATAAGGGTTGAAGTGGAACCACTCTAACTCGAATACCTCTAGCAAACCCCAAGGTTGTGAGGTTGTTGCTCGAAAACGTCGTTTACTTGGCTGTTCGGTTGTACCTTTGAAGAACATCTCTGCCGAGCATGCTTCTGAAAGTGGGAACCAGTTCCAATGCCACTCCCACGTTCCCGACTAAGCACCCACTTCGAGACGATGGAATTGGACCCCCATTCGCACTAGTAAGGGAAAGTAATCATGGCTTTCCCACTATCCTAGCCTATAAATAGGAGAAGAAGGAGAAGAAAAAGGGGGTGGTGAAAGGGGGGTAGAAAGGAGGAAGTTTGCGAGAGAGAGAGAGAGAGAGAGAGAGAGCAGGAACCTTGAGAGAATTGAAGTGTATTTGGGTCTGCCAGGTATAGAATCACCCACGGTAGGAAACCCAAAGCCCACTAAATAAATAGATTGTGCGTCCAAGTAGAGATTAGGCCCAACAGCCATACATTGGGCACGCATAATTGGCGCCGTCTATGGGAATCTCCTACAAAGCTGTGGTTCTACCAAGGCGTGAATGGAAAATGTCTAGAGGTCAGTCAGGGAGTTACGCTGAAAGTGGCTTTGGAAGGTCTTCTCGGGAATCCACTTGGCGGGAAAGAAGGCAAAAGAGACGCGAAGACAGGGAGCACGAGGAGGTGTGGCAAGCTCGAACAAAGGGACGAGGAGGTCTGACGCCTCAAGGCACAATCACTTCAACAGGAGGTGTGGCAAGCTCGAACAAAGGGACGAGGAACTTAAGTGTCTTCGTAGAATGGTGAGGGATTTGGAGTTGCAAGCAAGAGGTAGGCGTCGAGGAAGGGACCAAGATGACCAAGGAGACAGATCGGCTAGTGTGGAGGATTGCCGCGGAATGGGGTCCTGTCATTCTGGATCTTGTCGGCATAGGGATTGATCACAGGAATATGCAGACTGGGATTCAATCTTCTAGGAGGAGAGACGACCCTGGAATGAGGCCATGGATGCTATGAGCTGCGCATTACGCCAAGCTGCCCGATCACCGTTTTTGAGGGATATCGAAGGAGCACCTATGCTGGAAAAATTTACACAACCTCCATTTAATTCTTATAATGGAAAGACGGACCCGGTGGAGCACGTGAGCCATTATATTCAAATGATGTCCTTGCATACTCACAACGATGCGCTGATGTGTAAAGTTTTTCCCTTGAACCTTGGCTCCACTACTCTGAGATGGTTCAATGGACTAAGGAAAGGCTCGATTCATAATTTTTCTGAGTTAATTCAAGAATTTGGTGTCCAGTTCATGACCTGTAGCTGACTTTTGCAACTCGTTGACGCGTTGCTCTCGATGAAAAGGGGGCTGGGGAAAACCTACACAGTTATGCTAGCCGGTACTGGGAACTGTACAACGAGATTGACGGAGGTAATGAAAAGATTGCGGCAAGTACTTTTCATATGGGGCTGCCCGAAGACTTCGAACTATGGGACTCGTTGACGAGGAGGCCATTTGAGGATATGAGGCAGTTGATGAGGCGTATCGTAGAATATAAACAATTTGAAGATGATCGGTTGTAGAGCAAAGGCAAGGCCCCGATCATAAATCATCCTCGGCATATCAGTCTACAGCCCAGACCCTGGAAGGATTTAAGGATTCAAGAGCCGGGGCCACAAATGGGGGAAGTGAATGTAGCCTTCAAGGAACCGATGCACAGGATTATGGATCAAATCAAGAATGAGCCGTACTTCCACTAGTCGAATAAGATGGGAGGCGACCCTTCGAGGAGAAATCGGAACCTATACTGTACTTATCATAGGGATAAGGGGCACACAACCGAGCAGTGTAGGGTGTTACAAGATCATTTGGAGCAGTTAGTCAAGGTGGGGTATTTGAAAGAATTTGTGGTGAACCCTAGGAATTAGGAAGTCGGGCAGGGTTTTCTACCTCGTGAGAATCCACTCCCACCCCCTTTGTGTGTGATAGAAGTCATCCACGCTGCCCCAAGAGGCTCTCATATGTCCAAGAAGAAAGGAATGCTAGCTGTGGTATCGGGGGAAGGAAGCATGGGTGAGCGGCCCTCAAAGAAGTTGAAGTACACGCTGGAGCGTATCACCTTTAATGACAAAGATCTGGAGGGCACGATTCAACCGCATGATGATGCCCTAGTGGTCGCAGCCCGAATAAATGGTTTCATTATAAAGAGAGTGTTGATAGATCAAGGGAGCGATGCCGAGGTGATGTACCCCGACCTGTTCAAAAGGCTTGGCCTGAAGAACGAAGATCTCTCCAAGTACGATATACCTCTAATGGGGTTTGACGGCCGTATAGAGATCCCAGAAGGTCAAATCTCGCTTCTCGTGAACATGGAAGGTAAGGATATGGTGGTAACGTTCATAGTGATAACTTCTTTTTCTCCGTACACCGCGATCCTGGGGAGGCCATGGATTCATACCATGGGAGCTGTACCGTCTACCCTACATGTAAAGGTCAAATTCCCCATTAAGCATAACATTGCCGTAGTAAGGGGAAATCAGCAAGCAGCCAAGGAAATGAGCAGAAGGAGTTAGCCAAGGAAACGAGCAGAAGGAATCGACCGAAGGGACCTCTTCATAGCAATTACAGGGGCACCAAGAGGAGGTGGGGATCAGCTATGCCGCGGACCTGATAAGAGTGAAAATATTGTTGGATGACGACGGGAGTTTTCTAATTAGAACAAGTATGAAAGACGAAGAGAAGGTAGAAATGCTGTTGTTTCTTGTACGAAACGTAAACGTGTTCGCTTGGAGCCCGTATGAGGTACCCGGTGTTGACCCCTTGTTCATAGTCCACAAGCTCAAAGTGGATCCCTTGTTCCCGCCCAAGAAGCAAAAACTGCAGAGATTGGCTAGGGAGCACGTTGATGCTGTCAAGCAAGAGGTCAAGAGGTTGAAGGATGCTGGGGCTATAAAGGAGATCTTTTTCCCAGAATGGCTTGCAAACACCATGGTAGTAAAAAAGAAGAACGAGAAATTGAGGGTTTACGTTGATTTTACAGACCTAAACCAAGCGTGTCCAAAGGATTTGTTTCCGATGCCTAAGATTGATCAGTTAGTGGATGTCACCTATGGGCACCTACGGATGAGTTTTCTGGATGTCTTTTAGGATTATCATCAGATTGCCCTAGCTGCTGAGGAGCAGGAAAAGACAATGTTTATAACCCCTGGTGCTAACTATCACTATATCGTGATGCCCTTTGGGTTAAAGAACGCCGAGGCCACATATCAACGGATGATGACAAGAATGTTCAGGGATAAGATTGGGCGTATAGTTGAGGTGTACATTAATGACATGGTCGTGATAAGCAAACAGGAAATGCAACACATTGATGATCTCAACGGGGTGTTCGAAGTACTTCGACAGCACCGGCTGCGTCTCAATGCCGATAAGTGTATTTTCAGAGTGGGGGTTGGAAAGTTCTTGGGATACTTGATCACTAACCGAGGGATAGAAGTCGACCCCGACCAGATTGAAGAAGTGAAGTGCCTTAAGCCGCCGAGCAATCCAAAGGAAGTACAAGTACTAATTGACATGTTGGCCGCTCTTAATTGATTCATTTCCAAGTTTGCCGACCGCTTCCGACCATTTTATCAACTCCTAAAGAAGTGGAAAGGGTTCCAATAGAGTGAGGAGTGTGAGAGGGATTTTGGGGAGCTGAAGGAATATTTGGTGTAGGCACCGATGTTGACAGCCCCGAAACCTGGGGAAGATTTGTTCATGTATCTCTTAGTATCTAAGCATGCCGTAAGTGCCGTGCTTATGACAGATCAGGGAGTACAACAGCCAGTATACTACATCAGTAGAACCTTGGTGGATGCCGAGACAAGATATTTGCCCTTGGAAAAGCTGGTGCTAGCGTTGGTACTTGCCACACAAAAATTACCTCATTACTTTCATGCTTACACCGTTTATGTGTTGACCGAGTATCCTCTGCAGTCGCTATTGAAAAGAAGAGCTAAATGGGGGACTCGGCTGGGTTCTTTTGATATTAGGTATAGACCAAGGAGCTCGGTGAAGGGTCAAGTCATAGCTGATTTTGTTGCAGAGTTCTCCCCTAGAGAGCGGAAGGATATGATTTGCCTAATAGAAGTAATCATATGGAAGGTATTTGTGGACATTGCTTCCAGCACATTAGGAGTTAGGGCAGGAATCGTAGTCATCACCCTAGAAGGGATAAAATTGGAACACTCCTTCAGGCTGGGCTTTAAGGCCTCTAACAACGAAGCCGAGTATGAGGCATTACTGGCTGGATTGAGAGTCGTATCCGACCTGGGTGCTAAGGAGGTAGAGGTCTATTCAGATTCTCAGTTGGTTGTCAATCAGGTACAGGGAAGCTTTGAGGCCAAAGACCCCTGAATGATGGAGTACTTACGGTTGGTGTAGCAAACCATGGATCGTTTTCTGAGCATCAGAGTAGTTCAGGTGACAAGGGGGCAAAACCAGCACGCTGATTCTTTGGCCACATTAGCATATTCATCAACCGAGGGAATTCCTCAACTGATAAAAGTAGAACTGGTAACGGAACCAAGTATCAGTGCAGGAGTAGGTGTCTCATTGGTAGCAATGATTGAGCTGTGTTGGATGGATCCAATAATCAACTTCTTAGCCAAGGATTGTATGCCAGCTGATGAAAAGGAAGCGGAGAAACTACGCCGAACAGCTTCTTGGTATTGGCTGTCTGCTGAGTGTAAGCTGTATCGGAGATCTTTTAATGGACCATACCTGCAGTGCTTGCATCCCAGCAAGGTTGTGGAGCTCCTAGCCAAGCTACATTACGAAATGTGTGGAAGTCACGTAGAGGGACGTTCGTTAGCTCATCGGGCAATGACCCAAGGATTCTGGTGGCCGCAAATGTAAAAGGATGCTAAGGAGTACGCACAGAAGTGTGAGCAATATCAGAGACACGCCCCCATGATCCACCAGACGGCAGGGAGCTTGAATCCCATCAATAGCTCCTGGCCCTTTGCGCAGTGGGGGCTAGATATCATTAGTTCATTCCCTAGAGCGACAGGAAACCGAAGATTTGTCCTAGTAGCCGTGGACTATTTCACCAAATGGGCAGAGGCGGAGGCGTTGCAAACATCCAGGACATGGATGTTAAGAAGTTTGTATGGAGGAATATATTGACGAGATTTGGGCTACTGGAGTCCCTAGTGTCAGATAACTGGCTACAGTTTAACAGCAAAGCTTTCCGCGAGTTTTGTGGTAGCTTTGGCATCACGAATCAGTATTCCACCTCGGCATATCTATAGTGTAACGGCCAAGCTGAAGCCACCAACAAGGTCATTGTGAACGGGTTGAAAAGGAGGTTAGAAGGCGCTAAGGGCAGGTAGGCAGAGGAGTTGCCCAGTGTCTTATGGGCATATCGAACTACCCTAAAAGGTCCATGGGAGAAACCCCGTTCTTTCTAACCTATGGAGCGGAGGCTGTCATACCAGCGAAAGTAAACCTGTGCAGTGCCCGGGTCTCAGGATTTGGTCCCGCCTAGAATTCAGAGTTGATGCTGAGACAGTTGAACAAGTTGGAAGAACGCCAAGAGTCAGTGACTATTCGGATGGTAGAATATCGGCAAAAACTTTCCTGGAGATACAACAGGGTTGTGAGGAAAAGGGAATTTAGAGTAGGAGATCTGGTACTCCGGAAGGTGGTGGAAAATATGCAAGACATCAACGCCGGGAAGTTAGCACCAACCTGGGAAGGGCCATATAGAGTTACCACCATTATAGGCGCAGGGGCGTATTATTTGGAAGATTTGAATGAAAGTCCTCTTCCCCGGCCATGGAACGCACACAACCTAAAGAAATTCTACCATTGATTGTCATTGCACGAGGGGTACATGTTGAGTGTAGCGTTATGTGTGTGTCATTAATGAAAAGTGATGTTTATCCTTGCAGGTGTTTTAGTACTTATAATTCTATCATTTCTAACTCGATAACTCTAGCCAACAAAGACAAGGCGACTTGTCTAAGGAAAGAAACCTGCTTCTCGGTTTGATCTCAATCACCGAGCAAGTGGAATCCTAACTTCAGTACGGGGATAAAAACCTACTTCTTGGTTCGATCTCAATCACCAGGCAAGTGGAATTCTAATTTCATCTAACAGAAACCTGCTTCTCGGTTCGATCTCAATCACCGGGCAGGTGGAATCCTAATTTCATTATAAAGGACAGAGGCCTCAATTCATTCTCGTTCCCCTTTTCCGCTAAAGCCCAGGCCTTCTCTGTTGCTTATGCCCTCTTCTCAGCAGCCTCGGTAGCCTTTTTCTAGTCCTTTGCCGTAGCCTCCACCACATCCTTGAGGGCCTTCTCATGTTCGATGTCCTCAGCATTCTCCCTCAACCTCTCGGCCATGAAATGTGTCAATTGCGCGGCCTAATTACGCAAAAGCCATAACTGTAAGTGGGAAAGGGAATTTGTACAACTTAAAATAAATGGAGGAAAAATAATAAGATATATTACTGCTATTGTGTGCCATTGTAAGCGCTTGGCTAATGACTCGTCATTCATATCTAAGAAGAAATGGACATCCTCAGGCAGCAGTAATCCATGGACCAGACTTTGGGCCACACGCCCCATGCCCCCCTCCCCCTAAGCCCACACCTTGACACCAGTAGTCACCAGTAATGGCTTACCACCAAGTGTATAGGTAGGCTGCCAGCCCGACACCTGCCGTAAAGAGGAAGCAACATAGGACCCGACCTATGAAACTGGCGGGGCATTACCACATTGATCTCGGATAATAATCCAACTAGAGGCTCGAGGAGGGGTCCTTGATGGCGTATCCCCTACACTAGCGGCGGGTTGCTCAGTTGTGCTTTGCCTCTTCCGGGTATGACTGGGGGGTGGAAGAGGGGGATACGGATCTCGGCCCTGGGATTCTTGCTGTCGGGCTGCTGTTCGGGCACCCGACACAAACCGGTAATCAATGTGCGTCTGGTTACCATCTATTCTTCGTTGGAATTAGGTTCAGTTTTTGAGGATTGTATAGATTCGGCTGTCGTCGGCTTGGCAACTTGTTCTAGGGCCTTGGGCTACTCAATAGGAACGTGTACTCTGTGGATCCGAGATACGACCTCGGCAGATTCGTCCCTTACCGGGGCAAGATCTACAGCGGTGATGTATCTAGGGCCAAGGTCCTAAGCTTCACCGACTGTCAGGGAAGGCAGTAGAAAGTTAGCGTGACGGACGTCAATGTACGACAACAACAGACTGTCCACCAATAAAGCTGGCCCGAAAGGCTGCCAGGTGGTGTACATAGGGTTGCAACTGAGAATCAAATAAGAAGCCCAGAGCTATCCATCTATATGCACGAATATCTCAGACCGTAGTACAAAGTTCGGGTCCTTAACGTGAACAACTCTAAGATCTGGTCTAAACCTTTTGCTGTTTGCATCAAAACCACATAAGAACTGGTTAGTACCTACTCAGGTAAAACGACCAAGGATGAAAAATTAAATAAAGTACAGATGCTCGGTATCGACTAATATCGCATGGCGATAGAGGGCAGGGGAGCTCATCGGCGAGCCAATTGCCACTCACCCGAACAAACTCTCCTGCCAAATTTCTGTTGGAATCAGGCAGGCATGATATAAGCCGTACCTTTATGTCTCTAGTTTTCAAATAATAGTCGGACCTAATGTTCCTGCACAGGCTATACATAAAGTTGATATCGTGATGATTTAATTGCAACTCATATATTTGGTTTAGTCTACTTACACAACTCACTATTCGATAAAAATTGGGGGGTAATTGGTCGGGGCAAAAACCATAAAACTTATGGGTACCTATGATCAAAGGGTCCACGGGGAACCAAACCCCACCCTCAAGGATAGACATCAAAGGAAAAAATGCTATGTTGGGGTTGGAGCGTCTATGGAGAGCGATGTTGCCTTCATGACAGTAGGTGATATCAATGTCTCTAGGAACGCTAAAGGCTGCTCTAAAATTGGCCAAGGCTGCCTCAGACACAAGGAGATAAGAATATCCCATTCCTAAATTCTAGAATGAAGAGAAATTGAAAGAAAAAGAAGGAGTAGAGATAACTTACTTTGGGCTCTAAAGAAGTAGTCTGGAATAGAAAGTTTTTTACACAGAAGGAAATGCTCGGCAGAGAGGAAACCAAAGGAAAGAGGATGCAAAGAGTGAAATGGACAAACTGTGGGAACTATTTATAGGGTTGAAGGAATTTAATGGAAGAGGCGAGAAAAACCCTTCTGGATCTTAGCTGTAACTGTCACGCGTGAGCTCGGTCAGATTGTGATGACGATTAGATATTACAGGCTGGTGAAGCGCTGCTTTTGAGAAAGAATTAATAGTTGTCTCGTCCGTTTAGTAGCAGACAGTTGAGTTTCCGAAGAATTACCAGCACCGCACGTATCCTCCTTGATTTGCTCTAGGTGCCGGGCGCTAATCAAGGGGGGACTATTGTACGGGCACCTTGGCCCTAGGCCTATTGGGTCTAGGGACCCAGGCTTGGCTACCCAGCCCACCTCTTATCTCCACCTTAGATCTTTAACCTTAATCTGGATACCTTAAAGCCCTATCGTGCATAAGGGCTGAAGTGGAACCACTCCAACTTGAATACCTTTAGCAAACCCCATGGTTGTGAGGTTGTTGCCTGGAAACGTCGTCTACTCAGCTGCCCGGTTGTACCTTTGAAGAACATCTCTGCCAAGCATGCTTTTGAAAGTGGGAACCAGTTCCAATGCCACTCCCACCTTCCCGACTAAGCACCCATTTCGAGATGATGGAATTAGACCCCTATTCGCACTAGTAAGGGAAAGTAATCATGGCTCTCCCACTATCCTAGCCTATAAATAGGAGAAGAGGAAGAAGAAAAGGGGGGGGTAGTGAAAGGGGGGAGAGAGGAGGAACTCTGCAAGAGAGAGAGAGAGAGAGAGAGAGAGAGAGAGAGAGAGAGAGAGAGAATCAAAGTGTATTTGGGTCTGCCAGGTATAGAATCACCCACGGTAGGAAACCCAAAGCCACTAAATAAATAGATTGTGCGTTCAAGTAGAGGTTAGGCCCAACAGCCATACATTGGGCACGCACAACATATATCTTTCATTATGCCTTATAGTAAGAATAGTTGTATTTTATTTTCTGGCACACAAATTGTTGACAGATATTTTTCATTCAACCCGCATGAATTTCACCTAGTCTTTGGGATTTTTGTCTATTAACCAGCATGAGCTTTCATGGTTGAATGAATTTGTGGGACATCAAAAGAGTAGTGCTATTTTTTTTTTCTCCAGTACACACATTCATGAAAGATTGAGTCGAAAGCAACGAACAAGAAACTGAAGCTAAACAACAATATATAAAATTTGACACATTTATTTGAGAAGTTGCATTAGTATTTCATTTCATTATCTATTAAAAAAAAAAAAGAATAACTATAAGGCTATGTAGTACATGTATAATTTTTTTTCTTGACTATATTAAGAGAGTTTTAAATATTTTAAATAAAAATAATTAAGTTTGAATATATATATATATATATATTAGTCTTATTTAAAGGATGGAAGAGGATTAGGATGACCCCTGAACACAAAGTAGTGTGACTTGTAGCTCGTCTAATTCAACATCCCCTCTCAAACGAAGGGTTTGAATTTGATAGAAGAATAGAAAAAAGATATTCTAACGGCTATGTTTCTGACGGTCATATTTCAGCTCAGCTCCAAAACAGTACCGTATAGTTAATGTAAACGATAATGTTTTGGTTCAATGAGGATTCATTTAAGTTGAGGGACATCGTTTTGATAAGTTTGTTAACTAAAGCTGGATGACATCATTTTTATCGTGCTTGTCTTCCTCCCAGAGCTTCAACTTCCAAGTACCATTTGTAATTAAATATATTATGTAAAAATGAATTTTCTTGGTTTTTACACGGGAAAAATGAGTATTTCTAATCATAAATCATTTTTTTAATTAATTTGAGCAAAAAGAAGGGGATGAGATAAAACTTATTCAGATAACATGATTGCTACATGTTTAATCGGTTGCCACATGTTTTTCCTATAACTTTGCAAGTTGCATCAAACAATTGTAATATAGTCCAAAATTCCAAGACTATAGCGATCAAAGTAAAAAATTCTGAGACTTGAATTTTCGAAGTCTTTCAAAGTTCCAAAGAATGATCAAAGACTTGTTAAAACGCTAACAAGATTTAAGTTTTCAAATGATATTACCCTAAAAAAGAAAAAAGACTTCTAATAGTGTCACATGTTTTCAAAATTGAAGGAATCTAGCGTATCAATGACTTAAAAATGCATGATATCATTTTCTTTCATAAAAATTTTAAGATATAAAGCAACTAATTAAAATTTTCTTAGTTGTTACCCTTCAGCCAACTCCCCACAATTAGTTGTTATTAAAATATTACATACAGATGTATACATATTTTGAAAAAGGCTGTCCATTATATATCAAATGGTAATAACTTAAGGGTATTATGAAAGAAAATTATTTGCACTCTAAACAAAATTATCAAAAGATGGTTAAAAAGATTAAAACAATACTAATTTATCTCTTCATATTATTTATCAAACAACAAGAAATATGAGTTTTACATAATGAAAAAAAAAAAAACAAAAACAAAAGACTTTGAGCATTGTAGAGTCCCCTCCTTGCTTTCTTCCCCACATCAGAGATGCACATAGTAGCTAATGAGCATATGCCCCATGGTTTGATGCGTTGAACAATTTTGTTACAGTCTAAAAAAGATTATAAGTTGACTAAGGGTTTTGTAGTTGAATTAACATCTCCCCATGTACAAAATGCATAGCAGCATGTTGTAATTATCTATATATGTATGTGTGTGTATGTGTATAAAAGATAGAGTACTAAGGGTGCATTTGGTTCAATGTAAATCAAATTTCGAGTGTAAAATGAATGCAAGGGAAAGTGAATTCCCGTAAGGAAAATGAAATCCAGGTGTTTAATTTTGTAATGGAAAATAGTCTAAAAAACGATTTTCAGTGTTTGGTAATATTTTGAAAATGCTATTTTCCTACAAATTTTACACATTTTCTCAGCCATTTTTTCAGCTCCCAAACAAATTTTATAACAAAAAATTTCAAAATATACACTTAACACAACCAAAAATCAAAATAAAAATATTTTGTATTCACAAACTCGGTGAAAGGAGGAAGAAACAGTGAGAGACTGAGGGAAAGAGAGATCGGGAAAGAGAGGATCGGAGTGGATGGAGGAGGTGGCGGCCAGATCGGGTGGGTTTGGGGGTGGAGTGGAGTGGGTTGGTGGTCGGTGGCAGCCATATCGGCCAGTGTGTTGGAAAGCCTGGTGGAGCACGGCAGAGGGGCTTGCAGGCACGACGGTGAGATCGTGGGTCGGGGACTGGGATGTGGTGAAATCGGGGTGGGTTTAGCTGGGTTCATTGGAGATGGGTTTGAGCAATACGATGAGGCTGATGTGACGCGATCAGATCGGCGATGGGTTTGAGTGGCTCAATTAGACCGGGGAGGCCGTGGGTCGGGGATTGGATTTGGGCTTCATCGGCGATAGCTCTCTCCGGCAATAGCTCTTGGGCTTGGCGTGAGTGATGAGAGTGAGTGAGGAGAGAAATTTCTAAGGAGAGTGGAAATGGTTTGAAGGTAAAATGAAAGTGTAAAATGATTTACGAGTGAGAGGGGCTATTTTACAGTCAATGGGAAAAATGAATTCCGTTTGACCCTATTTTTTGTGTGTACCAAACAGGCAGAAGGGTGAAAAACAATTTCCTGAAATCCTTTTCAGGTGAAACAAACACAACCTAAGTATAAAGGGAAACACAATATTTTTATCTATATAAATGTCATCCTATTTGAAAGTAGCTCTTGTGATTTAGCATGAAGCAAAATAAAAGTGACAACAGTTAAATTTTAGTCAATAGTTGATCTAGATTCAACTTCCTAAAAAGGCTTTAGAAATGTGTCATTGACAAGGGATGAGAATGCAACTGGTATACACAAGAATTTTTTTGGCATATATATAATTTCCTTAGCAAAAAGGAATGGAAAATATCTTCAAAATTGAATTTGATGTTCAGTTTTTTGGATACTCTCAAAAGAATGTAAATTTACAGCTATAATAAATCAGACAGTTATGAAATTTTTTCCATAACAAAAGGAAAGAAGGAAAAAGAAAAGAAAAGAAATAGTCATCTATTATTATTCTATTTTATATTTTATTTTAAAGTATTTTTAATTGAATCAAATTGTGAATAGTCAGTCATTAATTAAATCCCCCTACTTTTTCTCCCAAAAAGAAATCGAGTTTGATGTTGGCTCCACCACCATATGCATGAATTGAAATTTTATAACACAAAATTAGAACCTAGTAATGATATCACAACAAGTCACATACTCTGTAATACACACACGTTACATATTCTACCACGTCAACTGAAATTCTACTTTTAAACAATGATTTAAGTTAAATCGTAAAATAATGATTTTAAAAAACGATTTATATATATATATATATATAATTTTTATTAATTAGAGCACTCCCATGTTGGTCATGAGCGTATTAAATCATAGTACAATAAAAATGTGGGAAACCAGGAGGCCAAGAACATCCTTCAAGAGCTGCGCCATTTGTAAGCAATGATTAGGAATTTCAAAACCATAATCATTATGAATGGGAACTGCGCAATGATTAGAAATTCCCAATCCCTCTAAGATATTGATTGGTCTTTTTTACTTTTGTATTTGGCATGTGCCTAAATTAAAATAATTTAGTTAAACAATTATGCCAGGATGATGCCTTTTTCTTATTTTACAGTGTCCTTGACAACAGTCATCAGTTCATTATAGCCAGAGAGACAAAACATAAATAATAATAATAATAATAATATATTCACCACAGGTATCAATATGAGCTAATATAAATGTAAAGTAGATAGGATTATATATTATGATACTTGTTTATAAGTAGTTTTTATAAATCTCACCCTGATATTCTGACTTTCAAAGTTAGTTTTTTAGTTTAAAAAAAAAAAAGTTTTTATTAATCAATGAATCTGCATCAACGAATTCTGCTATATATAGTCCACAGTGTACGCTAGTAAACAGAATGACCCTTAAATTCTGTATATATAGTCCAGAGTATACGCTAGTTCCTTCCATCCAATTCATCCATAAGTTCACTAAAATAATATCATTTAGGAATATGAAAAACATTAAAGTAATGGCAAGATTGAACGCTGGAATTACTAACTTGAAAACATATTTGAAGTTAAAGACTGAAATGAAAGAAAAAAAAAAAGAAACTTAAATGATTGATTTGAAAATAATTTTAGGTATGACGATGTAATTTGGAGTTTAAACTTGAATAATTATGTGTTATATAAAATTATTTTTTTTCTTGAATTTTCTTGATCATTGCATGGCATACTAAAGAGTAGATAACTAGATATTTAATTATAGTCAATTTTAATTTTTAATTTATTTGAGGAAAAAGTAATGGATGATGTAAAACTGGTTATGATAACATGATTGCTACTAGTTTGATTATTGTCACACGTTTATTTTTTTTATTTTTTATTTTTTGTTGAATGGTTTGTAATTATGTAATCTACATCAAACAATTTTTATATAGTCTGAAAATTCAAGACTATAGCTTTCCAAGTCTTTGGAAATTTCAAACAATAACCAAAGACTTGGTGAGATGTTAACAAGATTAAAGTCTTCTAATGGTGTTACTTGTTTTCATGGTTGAAGGGATCTAGTATATCAATGACATAAAAAACATGTGATTATTTTCTCCAAACATACAAGTTTTAAGAGATAAAGTTACTAATTAAACGTTTCTTAAATATTACTTTGGAAGATTCCTAAATCCCACCACCCCCACTCCAGCCCCCACAAAAAAAAAAAAAAAATGTATGTATAAATAATTAGAAATGAGCAATGATTAGAAATTCCAAAACCCTGTGATCAGGGGCGGAACTACCCTTGGACAAGGGGGAGCAATGACCCCCCCCTAAATTTTTTTAAAAAATATATTATTATTGTAAGGACACAAATTTGATGATTGGGCCTATCAACAGAATAGCTGGAGGCCCAGATTATATATAATATCCTAACAATGAATTTGTAAAGAGAGTGGGTTGAAGAACACTTGATTGGACACGTATGGGTTGAAAGCCCAAGTATGATTATGACCAGATTTGTATTGATAAGATATTTGAGGGATACAATGTTCTTCTCGGCACTGTCCGAGGAGTGTGTTTACACAGATATTATGTAGGCTTCTCTCTTTCTTTCTCTCTTTCTTCCTCCCCCTTCCTCTTTCTCCCTTTCTTCTATTTATATGCCCTCCCTATATTACGTGGGCTTCCTCCTTGATACTTGTCCCATCCGCCCCTATCTTGAGTCTTCGTGGGGCAACTGTAAAGGATGGAGGTCACTGTTCAGGTGTCTTTTCCCATTAATGCGGCCATGATGTTAGCTACAGGATCATAAATGCAGTGGCAATAGCCTTTTGCTTAATATCTGATCTTCGCCACCTGTCCTTATGGTCTATACGAATCGGGGGATTCTTCGGGAGAGCTAAGATTGGGGTTGGAGCACTCATCTGGGACACCCTTTTATCAGTCCGAGCAGGAAGTCTCCTCGGAACAGGCTTTCTTCCGCGGGACTCACACTTAAGCATTGAATTAGGCTGGGCAAACTCTTCAAGATGTGTTGTCCTCGGATGTATAGGTCTCCTCGGACAGGCCCATGGCCCAGGATCTGGTGTTGGGCCTTTTACCCCTACAATTATATATGTGTGTATTAATTTTAGCAATTTTGTTCTATAAAATTATATTTTATTTCTCTTTAACAAAATCATTGATTCTTTTAAGAGTAATGCTAGACTCACAAACTTTTTTATAACATTTTTACAAACCGTTTTAGTAGTAAATTCTTATTGATTCGCATATGAGCATACCATTCACATCATTTTTTTACTTACTAATAACCACTTATTACATAAGTAAGTTATAAAAAAAAAAAACTTGCAGCTTTAGCATTTTCCTCATTTTAGTGACCATAAAAAAAATTTATAGATCTAAAATTTAAAACAAAATATACAAGCCCCCCCCCCCCCCCAAAAAAAGCTCAAAAAAAATTATCAGTAAAACTAAAAACAAAATTAAGCTCAGTTAATTAATTTTATCCAAAATAAATAACCTTGTCCTTTAAAAAATTCTAAGAAAAAATAATTTTGTTCTTACCCACAAAAAAAAAAAAAAAAAAAATCTCAGCAATTAAGTAGCATAATTAGAGGTTGAAATCACTATACCCAGCTAACAGTAAAACCACCCCCCCTAACTCAAAGTTCTAGCTCTGTCGCTGCCTGTGATCTTGAGTTCTTGATTGCCTCTTTTTTACTTGTGCTTTTGGCATGTGCCTAAATTACAATGATTTAATTAAGGAAAAAGTTTAGCAACAAAATTAGTTGTAGCCTTAGGTTACAAACTTACTTAATGTCTTTTTATTGGAGGTGAATTTTGGCAAATCCACCATTGGATTACATCTCCTTCTTATATCCTTCATGTTTGCAAAATTTCAAGAAAATTAAAGATCAATAGTTATATTATCTATAAATTTTTTAAATTTCAAGTTTTTATAATTTAAAATTATGTATAAAATATAAGCTTATAAATCATATAGTAAATAATATCCTACTAACACAAAATTTAAAATATGTATTAAGAGCGTAAAGAACATACAATTTAACGTTAGATTTTCAAAATATGTTGTAATATTTATTTTATTGAGTGAGTTTGTAACCTTAAGCTATAGCCATTTTTGTAGCTAAACTTTGTCATTTAATTAATTTATACTATCTATAAGATGATTCATCTGTTTGAACTGGACTTTTATTTAGTTCAAAAATACTCTCATTAATGAAGGTAACTTCTCTTAGAAATTTGGTTTTAAATGTTAAACAACAAATTTCATTTTAAATTAAAAAAAGAAAACTCCTAAAATTCAATATTTTTTCCCCTCACGTTCATCTTTTTATTCCCTAAAATTTAGCCCTTTTATACCTTTCTTCTTCCAAATAAAAGTAAAACATTCCCAATTTAAAAAAAAAAAAAAAACTAAGAGAACTCCTAAATTTACCATTTTTTCCCCTCACATTCATCTTATTTTTCTCCTACCCAAACTTTTCTCTATATTACTATACCACTTTCAAACAAACATTCAAAAAAGAAATTACAGTTACCGCTTATCTCTAAAATTTATCTTTTTTATTTTTTTTTCTGAGAACTAAAAATATATATTTTCAAATATTAATAAATACGAATTATTAACTTTTATTAGAAATAAAAGAGCCCTCGAGATGCGCTTGCTTAGTGTCTAGTTAAATATAATTTTGTCAACAGGATGCCTTTGTCTTATTTGCTGCTGGGGTCCTTGACATTGTGCTAAATGTCTAGCGTTATTGTCATAAGCTAATTATTTCTATAAACTGATGGTCCTAATACAAAATAGGCAGAGACAAAACTTGAAAGTATGAGCGAGTTGAAATCTAAAGTTGATAAAATTATTATTAATTTTTTTAATAAACAGCAGATAGTCTTATAAATAAATAAAAATAAACAGTAGATAGGATTATTATTATGATAAACAATAGATATAGCTAACCCAGATGACCTGATATATTTTCACTTTCAGAGTTACTTTTTAGAGTGAGCCACAGGCACAAGACCATAATTTTGTCCAACAAGACTATAGATATTATTAATTAACGGGTTAAAGACATATATATATAATAGAATGTGACCCACAAGATATATATATATATATATATATATTAATTTATATTCTGATTTCTGAAATCCAGAGCAAATATGGAGCGTGTATTCTTTGTATTACGGCCAAGTCACCTACAATTACTCATTAGCTTCCTTTTGCTTTCTCAACCTAATAATTGTTCCTCTTCTCTCTCTTTTAATTCATCAACGCCTCTTTGCCATTCCGACCAAAGCTCTGCTTTGCTCCATTTCAGAATCTCTTTTTCTGCTTATGGTAGATCTCTTTTAAGAATTTGTGAAAAATGGGTACAGATTGTTGTGGGTGGGATGGGGTCACCTGTGATACGATGACAGGTCATGTCATTGCTGTCGACCTCACTTGCAGTCGCCTTTATGGTCCCATCCATCTCAATACCACCCTTTTCTCTCTTCGCCATCTCCAGCGAGTCAACAATTTCATCTAAGTTTGGTTCCTTTGCGAACATGACGCATCTCAACCTCACTGACTCCTCCTTCGCTGGTAAAGTCCCATCCGAAATCTCCCACTTATCCAAACTGGTTTCACTTGATTTCTCCAACAATAATTTCAAAGGGGAAATTCCAAAGTCACTTGGAAAGCTTAAGTCACTGTAGGGGCTTAATTTTTCACCCAATAATCTTATGGGTCATATGCCTCCATCATTGGGATTTG
The DNA here is from genome assembly GCA_033629205.1 of Lithocarpus polystachyus. Classification (NCBI taxonomy): domain Eukaryota; kingdom Viridiplantae; phylum Streptophyta; class Magnoliopsida; order Fagales; family Fagaceae; genus Lithocarpus; species Lithocarpus polystachyus. Next base: position 86,857,832 of record CM066165.1, on the reverse strand, counting down.
GGAAATTTAATTAATCTCGAATGGTTAAATCTCTCCTCAAACATGCTCACAGGAGAAATTCCTACACAGTTGACAGACCTTACATCACTTTAAGTTTTAAATCTATCAGAAAATCGTCTTGTAGGGCCAATACCTATATAGGTAATCAGTTCAACACGTTTGCAAATGATCCTTAAACCGAAATGGCTTGTTAATGTTGTTTATATAGAACGGCATAACATGGTTTGAAGATCCAAAAAGAATGCTCCTAGAAAAATGGTTGAAGAAGAATTTTGTGGATGCAAGTACTAATTTCAGGTATATTCTTATATACTAATCTATTTGAAAATACTCTATTTCATAATTTTGGTTTCATAAAAAAAAAATATTTATTTAAACTGTTAAAACAATTGTTCGTTTCTAATTTCCTTTATGCTAGTCAGAAATGGCTGAGCTTGTGTGAATATTAAATAATGAGGCTTATTACTGTTACTGGCTGCATACGCTTCTATGTTTAAGTTATAGCTATACCAAAGAGTAAATTAGCTTCTACTATGTAACTGCAACATTTTAAATGCTTTATTTAGGCCAGACTTCATTTAATGACCCTACTTTATGCTCTAGTGTGAGAAGAAATTTCTCTACTCCATTGCAATTCTAAACCATTCCTTGGTCTATGATTTTTTTTTTAAATGGGAATCTTCACTGTTATTTCATTCTTGTAATATTACCTTCGTTTTACAGACTAAAGATCTTTTTAGTTTGAAGAGTGGGATTTTTTTTTTCCAACTTGAAGAGAGGTGGTAAATATTCTAGTGCTACCCAAGATGCTATAAGCTGTAGACTGATTTCCTCTATATTTTCAATTAGATGCTTATTTCTACCATTTTTATCTTGCTTGATTTATAGCCCATGAAGTGAGTAGTGTTGTTAAAAGCGCGCTTAAGCGCAGAGCCCTTGGGGCTTTTTCCCTCTAAAGCAAAGTGCCATTACAAAAGCGCTTTAAGCGCGCTTTTTTGAGCTTTTTTATTAAGCGCAAAGTGCGCTTTTTTGAGCTTTTTGTAAATTATTTTTTAAAAAATCCTGATTTGATTTTTAGCCATTAGATCTAAATATGTTTGATATAAGCCATCGATTTAATACATAAAAACTAATAGTGTGGTGTGCCACCATACACCTAAGCCTATCTCTTTAGATATTTTTGAACTTTTAACCACAACCACACAAACAAACACTAAATCAGACCCTCACAAAGATAGCATTACTTAACATTCTAGTACTTTTTAGTCTTTGCCTTCTTGGTTCTATACTTCTATTTTGATTCAACCATGTTTTGTATCATGGCCATCAAATATCATGGTTACATATATTTTGTAAAGCACAAAAGAATTATATAAAATGTTTTATTGTAATTTATATGATTAATTGATTACTTGATTGTTGTATTGATCATTAATAATTTTTTTTAATTTTTTTTTAAATGTGCGCTTCACATCGATTAGGCGCGCGCTTGCACTTTGCGCCTAAGCTCTAGGAGGCCTTTGCACTTAAGTGCTCTCAGCACTTTTAACAACACTTCAAGTGACTTCTAATTCTGGATTCTTGTGAGTAGTGTGATTCTTAGTATACGTATCAATTTTTGTATTAAAAGATTAAATAAGACAGCAATGTATGTTATGATTTCTTGCCATTTATTTGTAGGTATTAATTTGTTTGTCTTATTGTTGTGTGGGATTTTCTTGATCAGGGTTGTGATGCTTCGGTCCTCTTGGTTGACAGAAATGGCGATAAAAACTTCCATCGAGAGGCAGGTCATACCTAATCAAACCTTGAGGGGTTTGATAAAATTGATTCCACCAAGGAGGAGCTTGAAAAGGCTTGTCCAGGGGTAGTTTCATGTGCTGATATTGTTTCTATTGCCACTAGAGATGGCATTATGCTGGTCTGTTCTTAATCCTAAATTTTCATATGTTCTCTCTTTTTAAAGATATTTTTTGCTAATAGTACAGGTCAGTTCACCTAAGGGTTTTAGTAACAGTTTAAGGTTTAGGATTTGATGATTGTTTGTGGATAAAGATGCTTAAATGAAGCTTGGGAAAAATGTAAGAAGCAAATTTTAAAAGAGTTGGTATCTCTTTACATTTTTATATGTTGTGAGGAGCCTATCAATAAGATTCTGAAGTACATATTGGTCGTGGAAAATTTAGAAATTGAATGAATTGAGAATATGTTCCTGGTGAATTTTGCTGTTTTGGTTTCCACAAATTGTTATAGTCACCTTTACTTCACAAACTAATTGTTTCAAGCACTTTTTGGTTATGTTTTTCTAGTCTAAAATATCAAAAAATTAAAATAAATAAAATGAAATACTTTTCTTGTTCCAATTTCTGTTAATCTGAAAATAAAGAACAACTCTACATTGATAACTCTCTTTATTGGTGTTCTTTGATGTAAACTATTATACTTGACATCATAGGTTGGACAGCATTCATTCATATTTCAACAAACACCTAATCTTAGGCAACTTGGCCTCTTTGATTTCAGCATTCCTTGCCACGTTTGCAGCTTCATCTTCTTCAAATGATCTTATTTCTCTCTCTTTTTCTTCTCCCAAATCAACAAAAAAGGAAATCTACTGAAAGGTACCCAGGGGCAGTGACAAAAATGGCCCAAGATTCCATGACTGGATGATAACATAATACAGACACTTCACCTTTTTGCCCATAGAGGTTTTGATGAAAGAGAAATAGTCAGTCTTCTAGGTACTTACTAGCTCTCTGCCTTTCTTTCTTTTTCCCCCTTGTCTTATGGAGTTGAAAAGGTTTAAAAAGTTATTTGGTTTGTATTGGTTTCTTGATCATCTGAAGGTGAACACAACATTGGGAAGATTGACTGTGAATTCATACAGAAACGCCTCCCTGACTTCAAGGGGACCAGGCAGCCTGACCCAACTATATCTCCTAATTTCTGCACTGAGATGAATGAGTTGCCAAGACAGTAATAGGACCACCACCCAGCCTTCTTCTTTATCCATGGCAACATTGGAAATGACTGAGTCTGCAGTGGGGATGTCATAATTTCACGCATTGTTATCTTCGATATCATCTGGGGCAGGTTTTGACACTCACTACTTTCAGAGCTTGTAAAAGGGGAGAGGACTCCTTTTTGCCCATCAGAAATTGATGGCTAATGAGAAGGCCGTGAGACTGCTAAGGGCTTATGCTCCAGATGACAGATCAACCTTTCAAATGGACTTTGCTTGGGCAAGGATGAAGATGTCAGGGCTTAATGTTCTTACTGGATCTCAAGGTCAGGTCCGACGGAACTGCTCCTTGCTTTTGGTCAGTTTCTAAGTGACAGTCTTGACCTTAAAGAACTCTTTAGATCTTTACTCTTTCATATTAATTTCCCTTATGTTCTATGTTTGATTGTAGATCCCTACTTTTACATTTATTGCCTGTGCTAATTTGAGTCAATATATAAAGCCAATGGCATCGTTGGTCATGGTTACAATGATGAAATAGCTAGTTAAAACTGCATATGAATATTTTTTGGTTGTTGAGTTCATTTGAAATATAGAATTCTAATGTTTTGAATGTTATCAAAAGTTCAGTAATATTGGCGGAGCTCATAATGTATGCTGCGATGATAATAGCCAAATTAATATCAATTGGGTGCTTGTGTTTCTAACAAGTTTTGGCTGATTATTCATCATCTAAAGGAGATGTTAGTTGATTCATTTTGAGTTTGAACTTCAGAACTAGGAAAGTCTACAATTCTATGTCTTGAAACAAAGAAATTGATTTGTCTATAATTTTCTTTATTGCTTTGATCACCAAGTAGAATTTAAAAGTTTCTCATAGGAATAGCTTTTAATTAGATGCCATTATGTTTTATTGTCATCAATTAGTATTCAATTACACTTTTCGTGGCTGCAGAAGGTTTTCGAATGCTGTTATGCACGTTTAACAATGCTAAGGTTGGGATCCATTCACTCAACAGGTTACAATTCTTGTATGACACTGCTATGCTACAACTTGAATTTTCATTTTCTTTCACCATATTTCATTTAGTGAATCTTCCATCAATCTAGCAGGTTCTCCTTAATGGCTTTAGGCGGTACTGATTATAGTTATGTTTTCCTCAAATTGGTTATAGTTCATGGAATAGGCATTTTTAATTTATGCCTAGGAGGAGATTTTTCTTGCTATGGATGTCTTCATTCGTCTCTTCGTCTGTTACCTGAGAATCTAATTTCTTCAAATTTGAAGGTTATGAGTGCTGCTGATGCCATCAAAAGTGTCATTTCTGTTACCTCTGGTTGTCTGGGAGAGCTTGTTTGATGCAAACTCAAATTTCCTAAAATTTTGAGATGCACAACTGTGGCAGAAAGTCAATTTTTGAGGTTGAGACTTAGCTTTGGATATGTGGACTATGTGATTGATTCCATTTATCAGTATCTCACAGAATATTTTCCCTATCATAGGAACTGGTATGTCTACATATCCTTGACTTTGATAGCTATTTACCAAAATTAAGTTCCTTATTTTTCCTATTTGTCATGAAGATGGTTTGTTCCTGGAAACCTTTTCAGTTAGTATCTTTGCTTAGAGATTTTATCATTATCTTGTGTTTTAAGAAGAGTTTTTAAAGTTATTTTACTTCTTGTGCTTATAGGCTTCCTCCTCTCTTGCCAATTGCATAAGACCATTCTTTAAAAAACAAAACTGCATTCATTATGTTAAACATCAAGCACCGCCTCTCTCTTTCTCTAGAAATTTCTAGAATTTCTCATGCAATCTTTCTCTCCGAAATTCTCTAAGTGCTTCCTTGCATAAGTTAATCTCAGCCACTAATTTACAAGATGTCTAGAAGATTGGAGAAAGGCATTAATTTAATGCCAATAAAAAGGAGGAAGCTAGAAGCTTCAAGTCGGTTTCTTAAGTGACATACATCTAGTAAAAATAGATGTAATGATGGCCACGAGAGAAGAGTTAAATGAGTTGATGTGAAGTGAAGTGTTAGGTGAAGTAGTGTGAAGTCAGGTGCAGTGTGAAATGAAGTCTAAAAGAGAGCTATAGTGTCAGTAGGTGTGCATGGGTATTTGGTGAGTGAGTGTTTTTAAGGTTAGTGTGTGTGAATGTAAAAGTGCTGTGTGTGCATTGGTGTAATAATAGTGTTTGTAAAGTGTTGTAATTTAAAGAGTCCAGTTTTAAATAAAAAGCTCTTTGTTCAGTCTTTTGTTCAACACATTATAGGTTCACAGAGGCAAGAGTACTCATCCATGGTGCAATGTGATACTTAAAACAAGATATTATGTACATTTTCCAACATACCACAAAACTTGAGTCAGTTTACTTCACTTTGGAGATATAATGCCATCAGCCAATGAGTTATGGAGAAAAATGAAACCATCACCATAACTTTTGCAGAGAATCATGTTCATGTTCTAATGCAAAAAGTGGAACTTCTACAGTTATACAGTTATACCATTTTAATTTCAATGATAATGATCTTATTCATTTATAAAAATCTGCATTGGATCATTGGTTAGGTTTGCTTGCCTACCAATTGGTATATGATCTTATTATTCATGTTGATAACTCTTTTTTATGAGCCCTAAATGCCTCTTGAATTTATGAAATCAAAACATATTATGTTAGAACAAAACCATAAGATGCTAAACAAATACTCCTATGAATTTTCAGACTCCCTCCATCTTATAGGCCCCAAAGACAGCGCAAAGGAACTTTTGAAGAGTAGCTGATTAATATGCATCAGTTAATAATTGCAGTATATAGGGGTAGCAGCTATTATGCTTGAACCAAAAATATCCGATTGCTCTTATATATATTTTGGAATCATTAAACTTGAACAAAATGCTCTCCCGTTGCTATATATTCGCAATATCTATAAAATATTAGTCAGCCTTGATTTTTCAGCTAAATACCAAGATCTCATAAGCTAATCAATTTTTTGGCTACATAGAGAAAGTTTTTCCAATATTAAGAAGGAATATAATTTTAAACATGTAGTTACAAGACCATGAAAAGGCATGGATAATTCAATATGCACACAAAGTGGAGCATTAACCCACAACCTTAGCTTCCATCCAAGTATGATGTGAAGAGGAAGTGCCAATTGAGTTATTTTCAACTAAGAACTTGAGAGTTTGTTTAGTTTGGTGGATTTTAGGAGGTATGAAAAGGGCAAGGGAGAGAAAATAATTTTTTTGGAATGTTTAGTTGGAGTGATTTTAGGAGAAAAAATTGGTGGGGCCAAGTATTTTCTCTCCGAACCCACTAAAACATTTTCTCTCCAATTTAGAGAAAAAACCCAGGTGATTTGCTTAGCCATCCTTGTTCTTTTTCCCCTCAATGGCAATGTTGAAGTTGTTGAACAGACATCTCTCTTTCTTGTTTTGTTCCTTTTTTAGTCATTTCTTTCTTTGTTGGTTTGTTTATCTCTCTCAACTATTTCCTTGTTTATTTTCTAGTTGACGTTGTAAGTTGTTTACTGATTTTTCCCCGTGTTTTTCTCTTCTTATTATACTTGTTCAGTATCAATCTGAGTGCTATTTTTTCCCCATTGTTTTATAATAATAAAATGTGATAAATATAATAACAAAGAGAAAAAAAATATGTTTAATGTTTTAATTTTTATAAAATGTTATTTTATTAATTTTAACTAAATAACTGCTTATATGTAATTAAATATATAATGAGATAAAGATATAAAAGAAAATTTATATAAAATACTTATATATTTACTCTAAAGATAGAATAATTTTAATCTAAACATTAAGCTTGAATTTATTATTAAAATAAAATAGCTTCAATGTAATCTTGGAGTTCAATTAATTCTTTTTTATTATGTTGTAAAACATATAAAGACAAAAATTGTCATAAAAATAATTTTTTTCCTTAATTTTAATATGATTATTTATAATATTATAAGGTGTGAAAACTCACTTAAAATTATTTATGACTTTTGGATAAATTTTTAATATATATTATGAGTTATTTTTTTATTTTATTTTTTAAATTATATAATTATTAATTAAATTATTTATGATATTATCAATTCATCCGGTCTGACAAAAAAAAAACCGATAACCATGGTTTTCACGCACAATCCTATTTCAGATATCAAAACAAATAAAAATATCAAACCCAGCAGTCTAGCACCCCACCACCCATGCCGCCATATGCCACCATACCCCACCATACGTTGCCGAATGCCACCACAAGCTGCAAAATTTACTGCCGTTACCATCGTCCTACTCCTATATATGGTTTGATTGGGGTTTGAGGGTATGGGTTTGAAGGATTTTTTGTGGCAAGGAGTTGGTGACTTGGTGGTTCATTGTGTGCACGCGCAAAGATGGAGATAGGGATGGTAACTTTAGTGTTTGATGATATCCAAGACTTATGGTTTACTTAACATGATTTGTAAGATTTTTCAGTTGGGTCACTTTTGAATTGCTCTATTTTAGAGGAAATTCAGGTGGGTTTATTGTATATTTGTTGTACTTTGGGGGTTTTGTGAAATGGGTTTTGTAAATTTCATTATTGGTATATAAAATTAGTGTTCAAACTTCAAAGTTCCTTCTTCTTCTTTCTTTTTTTTTTTTTGGGTGGAGTTCTTCATGGTTCATTCCAACTTTGAGATTGTTGTGGGCTGGAAATCGATTGGGTGCTATTTAAAAATTTAATTTAATGTTTTTCAGATTTGTTGTAGAGAAATGGAGAGAAGATTGGGCGGTGGTGACGGCAAGGACTCTGGCGATGTGTGTGTGGCGGGTTGCTGGATTGTGTTTCTTGTGAGGAAGAGATGAGATTTTATTTTGACTTGAATGGTAGAAATTAGAAAGGGAAGAGATGGGATTTTGTTCTGTGAAATGGGGTTTGTTTGTAGCAAGTTGTGACGCTTTTCTTAATAATGGAATTTAAAAGAGTCAGGTCCCTTACTATTGAAAAATGTCCCACGGGTGTGCATCTGTTAGGAAAATAAATAAATTTTGAGAAGTCTGGGCTTTTATAACTTGAGATTGACTTTTTGAAGTTTATGCTTAGAATTGTGGACTTTCTTTTCTATAGCTTGACGTTGATTTTTTGAAGTTTATGCTAAACAATTGAAATGTCTATAAAGGATAATCGTGTACATGCTTTCTTGGATATGGAAAAGTGATTATTTTAACAATAATGTTCATGTAAAGAGGACCAATAAGGTAATGTATCTTATGTGAATATTATGAGGACAAATGGAGGAAAAAAAAATTCTTACAGTATTGTTATGAAATTTGCTGTGTAGAATGTCTTTGAGGTTGAGGAAATTTTTACACACTGTCAAATTCATAAACTTGTTATGTCATAATTTCCATTTGGAGACAATTTTACCTATTTATATATTGTTTGGAGAAATTAAAAAGGTTTATGTCCCTATTCATCGAGTTACTAGAGCAAGTGTTCCGAAATTGGAGTTGGTTTCTGTTTTTTAACAAAAGAATGAGATTGTGAAAGCTGTGGAAGAGGAACTTGAAAAGGTATATTTCTCTGTCTACTAATCCGGTTTAGTATTAGTCAAGTTACAAGGTAAATCTGATTCTTTTTAATATCTTTGAATTTTACATGCATAGGCCATGTCAGCTTATGGATTTGAGATTGTTCAAACGCTCATTATGGAAATTGAACCTGATGAACATGTGAAGAGGGCTATGAGCGAGATAAATGATGGTAAGTGTTCATTTTGAATTGAACATGTTTTCTCCTCTCTCTCTCTCTGACTCTGAGTAAGTTTGGCTTCTTTTTAATTAACCTGTCATTGACCTTTTACATGTAATGAATAACTAAATCTAAATATCTGGGCTGAGGGACAATGTGCTTGCTTTCTCTATGAATGTACCTGGGACTACGTCAAAGGATTTCATGGACATGGTTCTGGTAACTCAATATATATTTCGTCACAATGAATGAAATTGGCGCATTGTCAGAGTCCAACTCTGTACTCATCACGCATGGACTAGGTACTGTGAAATACATTGCTTCACAAATTAGAGATGGCCTCCTTCAAGCAAATACCACTCAAAATTAGTGACTTTACCCCCGCATAATGTTGCATTAGTGGCTTTTCTAATGGTATATGAAATGATTGGTGCTAGTATCTAAGATTGGTGCATTTTATTATTCTTCTTTTCTACTTTCCCAAATTAATTACTTTAATGACGATAGGAGCTAGGGATTGTCTTGCAAGTTGTAACTAAGGGCACGTTTGGTAGGCTTTAATAGATACTGTAATGTAATAACTATTCCTATAGTTTAGCTGTACGGTTGTTTGGTTATATTTTTATTATAGAGAATAATCATTCATTATGAATAGCAATTTAAAAAAAAAAAAGGAAATAGGCATTCCTTATTAAAAGTTCTGAATTCCTATTCCTTCACTTAACGTAATACACACTATTAAAAATTTTCCCAAAAAATCTCTTGTTATCCGCTTCTCCAAAATTTTTATCTCCCTCCCACTTCTTCAAAATTTTATATGTCCCTCTCTTCTTAAAAATTTTAATCTCCTACAACTAGAGATCTTCTATTTCTACAGCTACTAGTATGCCTTTCTCTTCTCAATAATTTTTTTTTCTCCCTCGACTAGAGCTTTGCAATTCCATAGGTACTGCTCCCCTCTCTCTCTCTCTCTCTCTCCCCCCCCAAAAGCTTGATGGCTAATACTTTGAATTTACCCATGGCAAAACACGATTGGGTATAAGGCTTACGAACCGGCAGCTACCACGAAACACTCAAACACGCACTTGAATCACGCTCGCTATAAGCTTAATAGACCTTTGTTTCTTCAAAAGCAGAGGAAGCAAGGTAGTGATTTTTGACTTCTAAGGATCTGGCAAAGGAAGCAAGGTAGAGGTCTTTTTTTTTTTTCTTTTTTTCTTTTTTTCATGCAAACACTAACTTTCATTGTTCTTGCTCAGATTTGGTAATTATGGTCTAGTAAATACAATTGCAACAATATTTTCAATTGTTATAATCACATGGCAATGAATCAATTGGGCTAAAATCACATTCATGCGTTGCACTCAAAACTTTCAGATTTAAACACTTGTTTTATGTGCTGCCTTTTTGCATATACTATTTACATTTTTATTTATCAACTTCCCATTTTTATTTGTTAATATTTTAGCTACATTATGATTTGTCTTTATAGATATGGATTCAAATACACTTGATTCTCAAGTTCGTTCTAAACGAAAGTGGACTCCTATTGAAGATTTGAAACTAGTGGAAGCTTTGGTAGAATATGACCATGAAAGGGAAGGTAACCCTAAAAATAAGTTTAAGCCTGGATATTTGAAAGTCTTAGAAGAAAGGATTTCTACCATATTACCTAATGCTAGATTAAGAGCAAAACCAAATATTGAATTAGAGGACTTTGAAAAGATTGAGTATTTTACCACTGTTCAAGTAAGATTGTCATTTGTAGGTCAAATTTTACAAGTGCAGGACACTTGATTGAAGACCCACAAGATTTTTTGAAAGACAAATTGATTACTGATGTAGCTACTTCTTAATTTTAATGCAATGAAATAAAAAAGCAATTTTATTTATTTAAAAAAGAAAAGAAAGAGAGATTGGGTTTGCTGGAGGTCCTCTGTTCAAGATTGGGTTTGTTAAACCAATCCTTATCAAAAGTATATTTGTAAATTTAGAATAAGGGTATTTTAGACAACTTAATTTAAAATGCTTTTATTCCATTGTTTTCAGGGTTCTATTCTTGTGTTGTCATCAAACAAATGAATAGTAATAAGTATTACATATAACATTTTGTATTACTTGTAAGACATATTCTTATTCTTATGTAATTACCATTATAATCTACCAGACGTGTCTTAAGTGGTGTAGTGTGTATACATGATGTTGAACTTGACCATAGTATTGGAAATATTCTTTTATGGTATGAGATGGTATTGATTTGGGTACTTTTGAGGGCATCCTCAGTCTGGTGTGATATGCTATTTTGTATACATGGTGTTGAACTTGGCAGTTGGCACTTTATCCCTACCGAACTACTAACTTAGTAAAAGGAGCAAAGAGATTATTACCTCCTTAGTAGGAGAAATTATTAGGTCCACTGGAAGGACCGTTGACATAGTCCTCCTTGACCTCTTAACTAATAAAATGCTGTTATTTTATGCAAATGTAAGATCACCTAGTATTTTTTTTTAAAATTTTTATTCTTTGTATAGATTATAAAGCTCACTCACACATTTGCATAAATAGTATCATCTCATTGGTTGAGAGGACCACATCAGTAGTTCTCTCGGTGGACTTAATAATTTCTACCTTACTAGAGCACTTTGAAGATTTTTCATTATCCTGTCTAGAAAAATTAAGCCTTTCTTTTTTCCTCTTTTCATGAAGGAGCTTTTTTTTTTTTTTTTTTAATGCAAGGTTTACAAAGTAAGCAACACACTTCAACCAAAAAAACAAATTTAATACCAAGGTATGATGAAACTATTGCAAAGATCAGTACACTTATATTTCTTATAGAAATTCACTTGTTATAACTTTTAAACATCAATGTTTGTTTCAATACGACATTTATTTTGCGCACAAAATAGGTTACACTGTTTGTGACTTTGGTAAGTTGATATGCACTTAGCACAATTGCAGTAGGCCAAGACAATAAGGTTGTAGCTAACTTTGCTTCATGACCACTAACATGGAAATATGAAGGAAAGGATAACATGATTTTCAAAATCCGTTGACAAATGTTTAATGTCCAACTTACTCATAACAAAACACACACAAAAGATGGAAAAGACATAAAGGATGTTTTACCAAAAATGAACAAAAGAATAACTAGTTTGATTAATCAAATGAAAATTTGAAATAGGTGGTTAAGGCATATGTTTCCTCTGCTTAGAGTAGTAAACTTCAACTAAAAGAAACTAAGAGCTGGGTTAATATATGCAAATTCAAAAAGGCATTCCCAAATGCATAATGAATCCCAACAAAACTATTAGAGGTAAGATGTAACAGAGTTCTTTCTTTTAGATTGAGCTGATTGGAAATGTGGATATGCTTAGAAGGTTCCAGATGTTAGGAACATCAGTATGAAAATTAAGCTTCTTCCATCTCCTGATAGCCTACAACTTAACACAGTCAAAATCAAGTCACTCCATAAACCATTATTATGAGAAGCCTTCAAAGCATATTCATTAGAAATTGAACTTCAAATCTGTAATGTTGACCATTTGCAAGCCATGCATCAAACTCCTGAACCTGCACCTATTTTTTACCTCAACTTTTGAAGCATAATTTTGATGATGTCAACTGCTACTTTGCTTTAGGTTATTTGAGTTTGTAGCTTCTTTTTGGTACTATTCATGAGTCTCATTATACTATTCAACTAGCTTTTAACTTTTCTTTTTTTAGACTTTCAACAAAAAGTTTTTAATTTCAACTAAATAAGTTATTCCCAAACATACCCTAAATATGATCTCATTTCAGATACATAAATTGGTACTTGCCTGGTGTTGTAACCAATGTCAGCATATGATTGTACTCCTTAACATGAATTTCAAAAATCAATTTACTCAAGAAACCCAATGGAACATAAGTTATTAGAGACAAATTCCCTTCACACCTTATTTCTAGCGTCACAAAATGAAAGATAACCTGGATTATATACAAAGAAAAAAAGACATAAGGCTAAACAAAGTAAGAGCACCGAGAATTGAACAAGATGCTATTAAACATAGACATAAAAGTCTAAGAACCAAGAAGTCCTGCAAAAGCCTTATGGGGGTAAGGGGTCTAATTTTATCTAATAGTATGTTGTTCACAAAAACGACGAAAGTCCAAGAGCCTACCCAGTTCTAATTTTATCTAATAGTATGTTGTGATATGTTTTTTTAAAGAAAAAAAAATATATATTATTCATAAGCTACACACACTAGTCATCTTTGGACCCACAGAGTTCTCCATGACCATATAAGCCTTACAAGGGAAAGGGTGCCTTTTTGAGGTAAACCTTATTAGCTGTACTTCATTCTCCCCCCTCTCTTTCTCTCTCTTCTCTTCTCTCTCTCTCTCTCTCTGTTTTGAATCTTGCTAGTTTTCCATGTTTTGTTGCGACTCTCTCTCTTTTCTAAGTTTTCTTCATGTTTTTTTTTATAGGATTTAAAAAAAAATTGTTCTCAAAACGACTATATTTTGGTTTTTGTAAAATATATGTTATTTGATTTTGGTCCTAGGTCTTAGGACCGAAGTGGACCAAATGAGACAATTAGACCAAAATAGACTAAATTGGATTGAATTGACTAATTAGATCCAAATGGACTTAAGTTGTCTGATTACACTTTAATGTAACTAATCCCCAATAATTCTCCAACTGTCAGGCCTTCAATCAAGTCCACCTTAGTCCATAATTCTAAAAACTATAACTCTCCAATTCTTTGCATGTTTCGAACAATTACCAAAGATTTGGTGAAAACCCACGCAAATTAAAATTTAATGGATGAATAATTTAAAGGATTTACTCATGTAACATGTAATTTTAACTTTAAATAATATGGTCATAAATAAATGAATTTTTTGTAGGCCTTTCAAACCAATTATTGTTATTGAATTCATATTTTGAAAATTCCACTGTTAAATTACATGTTTTATAGTTTTATATGTTCTTAACATATATACTAATTTTTCTGTCAATTAAATGTTATTTACCATTCAATCCATAAACTCAAATTTTTTTTTTTGCATTATTTATATTGTTTTATAATCATTTTATGATTATTTTAAATTACAAAGACTTGAATTTAAAAAATTGATTAATGACATGTGTGGGTGCCTGAGGACCAAGGATGAAGTTGAAGGGTAACATCAATGGTGTGGGAGTGCCACGAACCACAGGCCTCAGAAGGAGAGCTGCCCGAGGAAGGGGAGACATGAGTCAAGGTATTGTGGCGTTTTGAGTGGGAGCTAGAAGCTGGAGAGAAAGAGAGTCAGTGGCCATTAGGGAAGCTTCTGGCCTGGTACAGCCTGTTGCATCCGCATTAAATGGTGGGCAACAACTTTATAAGCCCTATTAATGAGGAAGTGACCTGAATAGTGTAAAATACAGCTAGCAGAGTCCTTCCACCGTCTTCTTCAGATGATAAAAGCAACAAGTGTCATAAGAGAGGGGGTGTTAGGTAAGAATGGATGGCTGAGATGTAATGGAGGTAGAGGTATATAAGAAAAAGATGGGGCATTGAGAAGAGGATCATGACACAAGTATCAAAGAAAAGAAGAAGATCACGGAGAGGAGAGAGAGAACAGTTCCATTTTTTCTATGTACCATTGAATTCCTCGAGCTAACTAAAAGAAGGAGACTGTGTTATCTTTTTCGTGAACAAAAATCTTTTCCCCCTTTGTTTTCCATCCTCGGGCTGATCCCCCTTTTGTTGTTTGTTTCCTCCTTTTACAAATTTATTGATTTGGGTCAAGGTTGAGCCGCACAACTCACTATTCTAAGTGGGTTGGACTGTTGGATCTTTTTTGGTCCTTACAATTGGCGCTGTCTTTGGGAGGCAAAAGATCAACCTAACGGAGGGAACCCTACATTTGATGTAATACTTGGTTTTCTTTCCTTTTTAGCAGTTGTACACCCAGTTTACCTCATGCTAGGATAGATTGGTTCCCATTTTCCTATTTAGCATATCTACACACTTGAGGACCCTAAAGACATTTGGGGAGCATTGGGTGGGAGTCAACCTATAATTTATCAGGAAGTCCCTAGTGACCCTCCCCATAAGAAGTACCATCTTGCCTTCAATAAAAGCGATCATAGGAATAATCACGAATTCGGCAGGTCTGTTTAAGACCAACCATTCACCGTATATATAGTGCTAGATTGAAACACCTTCGGGGATCCTATACTGTGCTCTAAAGGCAGCCCTAGCCACAGCACTGTCCATTAGCCTAGCGTATCTACCCATGGAAACTTATGGTATGAAAGAGTGGACCTCTAAAAAAATGAAAGGGTGAACACACCTATCAAGCAAAGGGAAGAGTTCTCCTTGGGAGCTTGCTTTGACTCAAATAACAAAACGCATAAAATAAGCCTCAACCAACTCCAAGTTCTCCTTTTATAGGAGTGAAAAAGTGAGCGGTAAAATTCCTGCCCATAAATAAGGGGGAATGAGGACCGTAGGATCATGATCGAGCTGTAGAACGTGGGGAGACAAGCAGCCGCCTAACGCCATAAATGTGAGATCGTGGATCCCGAAGTGTCAGGACTGTGCAAAAGACAAGTGAAAGGACGTACATATGTGTAAACACATATGGCACGTGCCTAGTCTACCTGTGTGACTAAAACTTCGCTTTTGTCTCATAATCAAACAGCAAACGTTTTAGGGGGCTATTGTGGGTGCCCGAGGACAGAGGATGAAATTGAAGGGTAACATCAATGGCGTGGGAGTGCCACGAACCACAGGCCCGAGAAGGAGAGCTGCCCGGGGAAGGGGAGACATGAGTCAAGGTACCGTGGCATTTTGAGTGGAAGCTAGAAGCTAGAGAGAAAGAGAGTCAATGGCCATTAAGGAAGCTTCTGGCCTGGTACAACTTGTTGCATTCGCATTAAATGGTGATCAATAGCTTTATCAGCCACATCAATGAGAAAGTGACTTGAACAGTGTAAGTTACAGCTAGTAGAATCCTTTCACCGTCTTCTTCAGATGATAAAAACAACAAGTGTCATGAGAGAGGGGGTGTTAGGTAAGGATGGATGACTGAGATACAATGGAGGTAGAAGCATATAAGAAAAAGAGGGGGCATTGAGAAGAGGATCACGACACAAGTATCAAAGAAAAGAAGAAGAACATGGAGAGGAGAGAGAGAACAATTCCATTTTTTCTATGTACCATTGAATTCCTCGAGCTAACTAAAAAAAAGGAGATTGTATTATCTTTTTTGTGAATAAAAATCTTTTCCCCCTTTGTTTTCCATCCTCGGGCTGATCTCCCTCTTGTTGTTCGTTTCCTCCTCTTACAAATTTATTGATTTGGGCCAAGGTTGAGCCGCACAACTCACTATTCTAAGTGGGCTGGGCTGTTGGATCTTTTTTGGTCCTTATAACATGATATATATATTTGAAGAAAAAGAAACAAATGATATAAAAGTTAAAATTGACCCGAAAACGTGATAGCCACACGTTCAGTCTTGCATGGTTAATAGGGGGACCCGGATAAGAATAGCCTGATTGCTACACCTATGCTTCCAGAATATTGCAACTCTGCAATCAGCATCAAGCAATTATTATACTGTCCTAAATTCCAAGGCTACAGCTTTTCAAAGTCGTTGGGAGTTCCAAGCAATGACCAAAGACTAGTGAAACGTTTACAGTAAGTCTACTAACCCAAATTCCACATTTTCAAGGGTCATTGAATCTTTTAGCAAGAATAGTTGTATTTCGTTTTCAAGTCTTTTGGTCTTTGCTAGGAGCTTCCACAAGACTTGGGAAGTTATAGTCTTGTTTATTAACGGTGTGTGTTTTCTAGGTTGATGAATAATTGAGCCGAACGCAATGAACAAGAAATTAACTTAGGGTAAAATAGTTCGGAGCATGAAAAGAGAACTAAGAGAGTTTGGGAAATGAAGAGAAAGGGAAACTAAGTAGGAAGAAAGATTTAGATTAACAAAAAAATAAAAAATAAAAAAATAAGAATCAATCAATCTGGGTTTCATTGAATTAATTCATCTCAGTACAAACATATTATTTATATATAAGAGCTAGGCTTAACTGCTCAACTAGCCGTTGTTACCTTTTCATAAGAAACTATTAACAGCCCTAGCAACCATAACTAGCTTAACATCTTCCATAATAGAAACAATAAAACAATAAAATAAAAATTGTAGTTAACATGTGTTATATAAAAATATATCTTTTAGAATTGTCTTGATCATTGCGCTGGGTACTAATGAGTAGATACCTAATTATCAATCAAAATATTTAAAATTGAGTTTGGTTTACCTCCAGGACTTTTTTAACTGGCTCTCCTTTTGTTTTAAATATACAATGGCAAGTGATAGTGAGTTTTAATCTCCACCTTTTATTTAGTTAATAGGTGACGTGGCAATCTCTCATTAAAACAAAATGCGATTCTAGTTAAAAAAGTACAGAAGGTAAACCAAACCCTTTAAAATTTATTTGATAAAAAATAAATGGATGACATAAAACTTTCTAGAGATCATGGTTGTTACACATTCAATCTGGCTTAATTAATAAAGGGGCCTATATAACATGATTGCTACACATTTAATGTTTGCCACACATTCAATTTTTAACTCTGCAATTTGCATCAAAGAAAATTCTTAATTATATAATCCAAAATTCTAAGACTATAACTTTCCAAGTCTTTGGATGTTCCGAATAATGACCAAAAACTTGGTGAAATGTTAATAGCATGGGAGTCGATACCGTACCGTACCGGCATGTACCGGCCGGTACATACCGTACCGACCGGTACATACCGTACCGACCAGTGTACCGGTACAGGTACACTCTTGTTTCGTACCGAAAAAATACCAGCCGTACCGGCCTCGTACCGATAGTACCAGACCGGAACACAAAATGCTGTTTTTATTTTTTTTATTATTATTATTTTTTTTGTAATTGTGGCAATTTTTTAAGGGCAGGATGGTAATACTCATGTATATTATGGTCCAAAAGTAGATCCTTTTGATGGATGGGAGTAGATGATCCTATGTAGTTTGTGTTAACTTAATTATTTGTATTATTTGTTTTCTTTGTATGCAATGAACAATTAAGTTTTTTGTTTTTTATTTGTGTTTTTTGTTCTTTGTATGCAATGAACAATTGAAGTAATGTTTTATTGTAAACAGGAGAAAATGTTTTATAGTAAATAGAGATTTTGTGTGTGTGTGTGTGTGTGTGTGTATTAAATATATAAAATAGTGGTAAACCCAAAACGGTACACCGGTATTGACCGGTACCCAAAATATATCGTACCGGTGGCTAAACCGGTATAGCCTCCAGTACGGTATTGACTTCCTTGGTTAATAGGATTAAAGTCTTCTAATTGTGTCACACATTTTGAAGGTTGAAAGAAATTGCCAATTCTGGCAGGTCAATGACTAATTGTAGTGCTGTTACTTTCTCCCAACCAAATTTAAGAGATGAAGCAACTAATTGAACTTGTCTTAGCTGATAATAAAAAATCCCCTTAAGCCCGACCTCCTCATTTTTTTTTAGATACAATAGAAATTCAACTTCTAGATCGATACAAATTTTAAAGAGATAAAGCTATTAATTAAAATTTTTAGCTGATAATTTTGACAACTGATTTGTCTTCTCCTAAGCCTATTTCCCCCCAATTAACTACTAACATATTACATGCATTTAATATTACATGTGTGTGTGTGTGTTTTCTTAACATGCATACTATTTTTTATGTCATTTGGATGTTATTTATCATTTATTCCATAAATCAACTTTTATACATTATTTTAAACTACAAATATTTGAATTTAAACAGTTGATTAATGATATGATTATTGATTTTTTATTACTTTTAAAATACTTACTATTTTTTTTTAAAAATGACAAATTTTTCAAAACCCATATATATATATATATATATATAACCATGCAATGCTTGTTAAGATTAAAATAATGTGAGTCCAACTTAATAAAAAAATTATATAAATGAGAGAAATTGTATTTAGCTAACCTTAAAACCTATAAAACTGACATAAAGTTAAGTAGCTAACAAAAATTTTAACATAATGGGGTGTGTTAACAATTGCCTTACCGCGTCCCAGTTGCAACTCTGCAATCAGCAACAAGCAATTATTATAAATTCAAAATTCCAGGACTACAACTTTCCAAAGTCTTTGGGAGTTTCAAACAATGACCAAAGACTTGTAAAACGTGTTTATCAAAAAAAAAAAAAAAAAAAAGACTTGTAAAATGTTAACAGTAAGTCTACCAATCCAAACCACACGAAATTTCAAGGTTCATTGAATCTTTTAGTAAGAGTAGTCTACAAGTTGATGGCAGATCTCTTTTGGTCTTTGCTCCGAACTTCCACAAGACTTGGGAAGTTATAGTCTTTGTCTATTAACTAGTGTGCGTTTTCAACGAACTACATAATTTTTCACAACTTTTTGCCACAATTGTGACGTGACAGTGTGATTGGTAAAGAAAACATGGTGAGTCTATATATAAATGATAGTTAACCACTTACAATTTGCCACATCAGAGTTGTGGCAAAAAAATTGTGGAATAATTTATGGCCCTAGAACTACTTCTCTGCTAGCAATTGTTACTAATTCAACAGATTCCATAATAGAAATGTCAGTGCAAGAATCATTGCTATTATATGTACAACCACAAGTCATTTATCACTAGCGAGATTAAAATAAAAGTAGGATAAATTAAAGTAATTCCAAAAATGTTAATTAATATAAATTAAAATTAATTAAAAATTAAACAAAAACTACGTCAAGACTCAACATACAAGACCTCTATTTCTTCTTGTTTTCTTTGCTCAACAAACACTGTTTCACTGCTAGAATATTCTTTGAAAATGTAAAATAGTCAACTGTAAAAGACTTCACTTCCACATTTTTCACTTTATATACACGCTTTAAAGTTTTTATTTTTTCATTAAGTAATGAAAATTTTATTAGGAAATGGTCAATGGAAGCTCTAAGGGATTTTTTAGTGCACTATTTTAAGAATATTTTTTTGGAAAAATAAAAAAAATTTTAATTTTTCGACAATATTTCTATTTCCCATAAGAGTAGTATCAAAAATTTCGTGAAATGGTTTATTATTATTATTATTTGATGGAGTAAATTATATTATTTTAATATGTTGTATCTAAATATATAAAAATTTAGATGTAAGTAAGTTGTAAAATGATATGATAAAGTAGATTTTTCAAGTTTAAAATGTGTATTTTTTTTAGATACTCGAACGTGAATGCTATGAATCTTTTATAAATGTTCTAACCCACTCATGTCACTAATGACTCCTTGATTGATATGGTCTCTAGCTATATACACATCGAGTATACTTTGGTGACTCTTATTTTATGATTTCATAATTTGTTCAACATTCTCTATCCTTGATCCTTGTACAGGATATTGATGAGTAAATTTAAGTATATATGTAATTATAAATGATCTTCTAAAAAAAATTATTTGAGTAAATAGAAAAGAAATAGAGATCCGTATACATGATTGCTATATGATAACATGATTGCCACGTGAACATAATAAATTTATAACATGATTGTTGGGTCAATACAAGGACCCAAATAACATGATTGCTATATCTTCAGTTTGCAATTTGAAACAAACCATTTCATAGTCCAAATTTCACGCTAGATAATAGAAGGGAGGAAGACTATAACACTTAACTTTCATAGTATTTTCTTCTATAAAAAAAAAAACAAATAAAAACAAAACAAACAAAAAAAGCATTACAAGTATTTAAAATTCCAAAAAATTACATGGTGAAACGTTTTTCAGGATTTTATACCCCCGTACCACATGTTTTCTAGATTAAAGGAATCTGGCAAATCAAAGACTCAAAAAATAGCAGTGATATATATATATATATATATATATATGTTCTTTCCCATACTAATATTAAGAGATAAAGCCAGTAATTAAACTTTTTTTAGCTGTCACATTGACAATCACGGCCTTGCCTGATCCATATTGTGTGTTCTATTCCATGCAATATTTTCCCATTACAAATAGGCAAATGGATGGGATAGATTTTCCTCGTCCCACCATATCTTGCATAAATGTACTTGTTTTTTTTTTTTTTTTTTTGATAGAATGCATAAATGTACATATTCATTTAAATTATTTAATGTATAATATCCTATTTATTGATTATCTTGCATATTTGTCTTATTATCCCCTAAATACCTTTTCTATCTTTCTCTCTCTCCCTCGTATTATTATTTAATTTTATGTATACTAGTAGGATTCTTGTGCCATAAATTAAAATTTTATGTAAGAGAAAGAAGACATTTTATTAATATTATCAAAACTGTTTTAATAATTTGTGAGTCATGAATAAATTAACTATCTTAATAATTAGTTAGTCACATGACAAAAACTTTTTAATTTTACGTGCAATATATCTTGGTTCTTGAGTCATTTGGCTTGAGCATGACATGTAAAATGTAGTTTATTTTCTTCTTTGATTTTCTTTTATTTTTTCTCAAAAAAAAAAAAAAGGTGTTGATACCCGTTTTTGATAAAAAGTGCCCAACAGCATAAAGGCCCAATAGCAAGCATAAATAAAGAAGAAAAGAATGGAAAAGCAAAATAGCAGCAAATGGGCCATGAGAGCCCAAAGAAGAAAGAAATAAAGAAATAAAGCCCAGTGGGCTAGCATGGCAAGAAATGGCAGAAAGTAGGCTCATAGGCATAATAAGAGGTAAAAGCAAAGCAAAGGGGGCCATAAAATCCCAAAGAAGAAATAAAGATGGAAATAAATTCCAGTGGGCCAATAGGCCCAAAAACGCAATAAGAGGTAAAAGTGAGGTAAACGAGCTATGAGAGCCCAAAGAAAGAGGTAAAGCCCAATGGGCCAGCAGCCCACAAGCATAGTGAGAGGCAAAAGAAAAGTATGGTGAAAGCTAATGGGTCATAAAGGCCCAAGGAAGGAAGAAGGAAAGGGATAAAAGCCCCATGGGTTAGTCTGGCCGGAAGCCATGCCAAGCGAACCCACCAACCAGGGTCTCTTTTTGAAAAATGCTTTGCTGGGATGGCATTATGCCCAAAAGAGATGGTAGACGGCTGGGACCACTCAATGCTTGCCAAAGAGGTAGGTAAGGAGGTAAGGAAAAACCCCAAGCCTTTATCCATTCAAACAAAAGGGAAAGGCTCATACCATGATCGAACAAAAGGGAAATTTTTCATGTAACAAGTAGTGGAAGAAAGGATTGGGCATGTCTAGTAGTGGCAGTGGATGGGAAGCCAATGGGTTGGTGGGCAACTTTGAAGTGGTATCCACCGCAGACCCAAAACAGTCGGTGAAGCCCTAAGGGTAAAATAGAGAAATTCCATAAGATCAATCTAGTATAAATAGGAACAATATCCACAAATGGGGAGGAGGAACGAAGGTAGGAAAAAACAACAGAGAGAATTGAAAGAAAAATAACAAAGAAGAGAGAAAGAGCAAAGTGAAAAAGAAAAGAGAGTAAGCACGGCAGAAAGGCATGCATCAATAGGATATCTTTTCCCTCTCTCTATAGCAAACCCACTCTTTGAAATCCCATAAGCATCAACAAGTAGCCATCTAGGCCCATTCCCAGAATGCACAACTTTAATGGCATAGTCCAATAGTAAGGTTATTCAAGTTGGGGTTCGAGTTCTCTTTGGTTCACTTCCTACATGAAGATTCAGCATCTCGCTCTCATTACAAACTTCTGCACACAATAACTTTACCTATTAGAAATTTATTGTATTTGCTATATCAGTTGTTCTGCCGTAGCATCTTTAATATATTCTATTGTATCAGTTATGCTATTGTAGCATCTTTATTATATTTGTTGTATCAGTTGCTCTGCTAACTAAATGTTTCTGTTGTAACTAATCCATTTGCTATGACTAACTTTTTGCTGTAAGGCATTTACTCTTAAATCCATAAAACATGTGCTAACGTTTGCGAAGTAAAGTGTATATATATTTGTTTATCTTTGATGTCTCTATTCTTGGATGCTAGGCTTGTGCACAGACTGGTCCATAGCATGGTCTTGCTAGAATATTGGGCCAGGCCCAACTTCCCAACCCACAGCAAGATGGGCCTAGGTGTAGCAAGGCAGGCTTTAGCCTGTTGACACAAAAAAACCCACCTACAATAAGTAGCTTAATATTTTGGTAATATATTTTCACTAAAACTAATTCATTTTAATAGTTAATATATCTACTTAGCATAAGCAAAAGATAGCAACTTAGGTGATGAGGGGATTTGAACTTTAGATATCTTAAAAATACTCGAACTAATTGAACTACAAGGCTCTTGGCATCCAATCCCCATTGTCAAGTCCATCAAAACAACATCATCTTGAAAAGTGAAAAATATAAATAAAGAAATAAAGTTAAAATTGGACAAAAAACTGATGAAATGACTAAATTGAAAAAAAATTAAAATGAAATAAAAATATATTAAACTTAAAAAACAAAATTAAATATAATTAGAGAATATAATTAATTTGTAATATATATATATAAATTTTTTATTAAAATTTTCTTCATGTAATTATCAATTTTTTTTTTTTTTGTGTTTTAAAAATAAAAATGATTTGAGCAAAAAGAAATAAATGACATTAAACAGTCCCTAACAATACCATTTCTACACGTTCAATCTAGCATGGTTAATTCAGACACCCAGACAATATGATCAGTACGCGTTTAATGATTACTTGCTACGTTTAATCAGCAACGACTCAGCAATCTGAACAAACAATTTTAAAGTTCAAAATTCAGGGTAGGTAATAATAGACTGACCTTGCAAAAAAATATGACTTCCCAAGTCTTTTCAAGTTAAACGTCAACAAATTATAATCCAAAATCAAACTTGTTAAAGTCTTCTTATGGTGAACACATTTCCAAAGGATAAAAGAATCTGGCAGATCGATGACTTTCAAAAGAATAGTGATATTATTTTGTCTCACACAAATTTTAAGAGATATAGGCAAAGTTACTAAGAGCATTCGCAGCCCAAATGCTATATGGCATATGTTGAGATATTTGACCATCAAAGCCTTCAAATGTTGCTCCAGCCGGACTTGCAAAATATGTCAATTGTAAAAAAATTTACAATACTGCTACAGTACCATCTTATTTCTAAGATGGTACTGTAGCAACATTGTATAATTAAAAATTATTTTTATATTATCTCTTTCTTCTCTCTCTTCCTTTTCTCTCTTTCTTTTTGCTTTCTCTTCTTCTTGCTATCTGATTCTTGTCAATACCTTCATTCTACGCTAAACTCTCTGGCAACTCTCTAGATTGGCGCGGTAGGGATATATCGGCGAGATCGGCGTGGTGGGATATATTGGTGAGATTGGTGGTGGGTCTCCGTGTTTTTCCTTCTCTGGCAACTCTTTAGATCGGCGTGGTGGGTTTCTAGATCGGCGAGATCGGTGGTGATGGGTCTCCGCGTTTTTCCTTCTTCGGAAACTCTCTCTCTCTCTCTTTCATTTTTCCTTCTCCATGTGGGTCAACAAAATCAACTTCCTTCAAGCTTCCCAGCGGCGAATCCGCTTCCTTCGAGCTTCGGCAATGGTGGGTCTGGTTTTTTACCGTGGGTTGCTATGTGTGTGTGTGTGTGTGTGTGTTTTTTTTTTTTTTTTTTTTTTTTTTTTTTTTTGTTTGTGGTGTTGATGGTTAGAGAGGGTGGTGGTGGTGGTGGTGTTGATGGTCGAAGAGGGCAGTAGGTGCAGCGGTGTGGGTTTAGTCTTTTCTCTGGGTTTTGTTTTTTTTTTTTTTTTTTTTTTTTTTTTTTTTTGGTGTTGACGATGGTGGTGGTGGTGGTGTCAGGTGTGTGTAGTGCAGTGGTAGGGGTGATTGTGGTTCTTGAATAGAAAGAAAAAGAGAGAAAGAATAAATAATGTGTTGTATTGTATGATGGTGATTGTGAGATATATTATTTTATTGTGTAGAAATATTATTTTAATGAGTAGAATAGGGAAATAAAAGTTGGGATGCTGGAGTGTGGTAAAATTGTATTGTATAATTGATAAAATGGTTTTTTGGGATGGTAAAATAGGATGAGATGAGAATTCCAGTTGTGGATGCTCTACATTTCTTTAGCTGCTACTTTGGAAAACTCTTTGCCTTCCCCCACTTAGTTAATAAAATATTACATATGCTGATATGCATAATATAATTATATAAGAAATAGTAGTAAGGGTATCTAGGATATATGTAAGAAATAGAAATAACTTGGAATTCAAATTTTATTAATTGGACAGGTCTTTTGACTCTTTTCTATAGCAAATGAGAACTTAGTAGTTCAACAATTATGCCTTAATAGTTATAGGCCCGTCCATAATATAATTATATAAGAAATAGTAAGAAGGGTATCTAGGATATATGCAAGAAATAGAAATAACTTGGAATTCAACTTTTATTAATTGGACAGGTCTTTTGACTCTATTCTATAGCAAATGAGAACTTAGCAATTCAACAATTATGCCTTACTAGTTATAGGCCCGTGTGTTGCATGGTTTTATGAAAAAACTTATAAAATAAATGTATAAATAATTATATATTTTAATAGATTCAATAAAGATAAAAGAAAAGATTATCAAGTGTAAATAATTATCTCACTAAAATAAGGGGTAAGATTTCTTCCTAAAACTAAATTAAATTGATAAGTTCAAATTGAATTTTAAATTGATAATTATTAAAAAAAACGTACTAAACAATTGATAAATCTAAAATTAATATAATCTTGATAATATTATAAATTAAAGTTGATAATTCAAGAATTCACATGTAGAACATCTCAATAATTTGATGTAACATAAAAATCAAATAAGAAAATTGTTAAAATTAATCTAATAATTCTAACCATATTTAATCATTAATTCTAAGACCCTAACCCTAAGCATATAAATTAGATCAAAGCTAAGAAAATTAGTTTAAACAAAAGGCAACTAATACACAAAACCTAATC
The DNA here is from genome assembly GCA_033629205.1 of Lithocarpus polystachyus. Lineage (NCBI taxonomy): Eukaryota > Viridiplantae > Streptophyta > Magnoliopsida > Fagales > Fagaceae > Lithocarpus > Lithocarpus polystachyus. The sequence goes on along the minus strand of CM066165.1, from coordinate 86,832,125 downwards.
AATTTAATAAAAACAAAATACAAAAACATAGAAGGAGTCTTTAGAAACTTGACAATGTTTTCGAATGTTTTGAATTCATTAATTAAAATCACATGAAGACAAAAAAACCAATAATAACACTAAAGAAAATAAACAAAATGAAGATAATAATAATAATTAAAGAAGAAAGAATGCGTACTTGCATTGTCATAGGATTTAGGCATTCATATATTGAAATAAGCTTTACTCAAAAAAGAATATATAGGGTTATATATTGGTAGAATTCCATTTAAAATATAATTCATTTAAATCTTATTGAAATTAAAAATATCTAATCAATGTGTTTGATTTTATCCCATAAAAATTGGAATTAAAAAAAGGTCATATGAATAGAATGAAAAAAAAAAAAAAAAAGTTGATTCAACATAACGTAACATATAAAAAATTAAAAATTAAAAAAATTGAAAAAAAAAGAGAGAAAGAGATTGTGGTTGATAGCAATAAGGAATTTTGATATATATATATATATATATATGTAGGGTTAATGGGCCAGGAACTCGTTATCCTTGTACACGTTAGGCCTGAAGCCTTATTCTAACGGCCCACGAAGCCTGTATCTCTGCGTCTGTTAGGCCTATGACCCAAGCCTAGGACTAAGGCTAGTCCGAGGATTGTTCAACTTAGCCTAGAAGACCTGTGTTGAAGGATGAAGAGGTTAAGTATGAGCTAATGACCCAGGAAGTTACGCCGAGGATGAATGTTACCTCAGATGACCTAGCCGGGGTTAACCTGGGAAATCTACCGTTAAGGAAAACACCCCAGAGGATTTTGTCGGACTGGGTGAGTATTACGGAGACATATACTAAGAAAAGATCCCAAAATATCAAGGAAGAAGGTTTCCACCCCCGCATTGAATGCTCTGCAGCTAACCCTCTGACTGCATTTATGTGGAAAAGATATCTGAACAGTGACTTCCAGCCTTACAGCTCCTACATAAAGACTTCTGGAAAAGCTAGATGGGACAAGTATAAACACAAATCATTAAATTTGCATGTGGAAGGCTCAAAGAAGGGGAAGAAGTAGTATAAAAAGAAGAAGAGACCTAAAGGATGAAGAAAAAAAAAAGAAAAAAGAAAGAGAGAAAGAATATAGATGCTAAGAAGAAGACTTGTACCCATCTTTGAATAATATTTATATCAAACAGACCTCTTCGAACATATGCCGATGACAACTTTCTAAGACTAATCTCCATGTTTTCTTCTGGTTTGTGATCTTAGCCCAACTAATTGACTGTCTAATCTGTGCTAGCCCAGTTTTCTTGACCCACTCTTTACAAATTCATTATTTTTGGGCTTTTTGGGCAGGTCCACCCACTTTTTGGATAGGAACTCCAAATCTGTGTCCTTACAATATATATATATATTAAATGTCATCAACATAGAAATTATCAAATTAATGGAGATATATACTGTTTTTTAGAATAGATAGAGATTATCAAATTATTAGAGATATATACTGTTTCTTGCGATTGATTTATATTAATCACCTCTTGAAGAATTTGGATTGAGCTTATCCCTTAATAATTATGTTTTGTAGCTTGATATTCTGATAAAATAATATTAATTTAATAATATTAAATTTTGAAAATTTAGATGATAAATATTATCTAAATTAAATTTTTGTATGTTAAATATTATCCCCTAATTTAAGAAATATATCCTAACAAATAAAAAAATAGTGTGTGTGTGTGTTTTACGATTTTTTATTTGCTGGGTGGGTGGGTCCTTTACAATGTGCTAAATGTCTAGCATAAATGTCATAGTAGGTTAATTATTTTTATAAGCTGATGCTAATAAAAAACGTTAAAAATATATCCACTAAAGGTATCAATATGAGTGAATCTAGATCTAAAGTATATGAGATTATTATGATACTTGGTTATAAGGATTTTTTTTTTTTAATTTTTAAAATCTAAGCCGGATAATCTTTTTTTTTTTTTTTTTTTTCACTTTCAAAACTAGATCTTATAAATAAATAAAAAATAGAGTAACCCATCCAGTAAAAAACAAAATAATGAGAACTGAAGGTAAAGAAAATGGTTAAAGCGCCCAAACCCAAAAAATACGCTATAAATATATATATATATATATATATTTTTTTTTTTGATGGGCATAAAATACGCTATAAAACACTAGGGATTAGAATTGTCTATATGTGCCTGATAATCCTGGTTATGGTAACTTCTGATAATCGTGGCCGCCTATAAATATAGAAGCATGTATCCATGACACCTCAATTCCAAAACACCCAAAATATATTATATATCCTTCTCATTTCTCTCAAAGCCAGCGCAAACATGGTACTCTTCTTTCTCATTTTCTTCCTCTTCCTTTCTCTACCTAATTCATCTCTCTCTTCTTTTTCTTTTAATTCATCTACGCCTCTTTGCCTTTCCGACCAAAGCACTGCTTTGCTTCATTTCAGAAACTCTTTTTCTGTCGGCGTTTCTCTTTGTGACGATTATCCTCTGAAGAATTCGTGGAAAATGGGTACAGATTGTTGTGGGTGGGATGGGGTCACCTGTGATACGATGACAGGTCATGTCATTGCTCTGGACCTCACTTGCAGTGGCCTTCATGGTCCCATCCATCCCAATACCACCCTTTTCTCTCTTCGCCATCTCCAGAGGCTCAACCTCGCTTACAACTTTTTCTATTACTCCGCAATTTCATCTAAGTTTGGTGGCTTTGCAAACATGACGCATCTCAACCTCACTTGGTCCTCTTTCGCTGGTAATTTCCCATCCGAAATCTCCCACTTATCCAAACTGGTTTCACTTGATCTCTCTGTGAATGACGGCATAATAATGAAAACGCCTAGTTTGAAAAGGCTTGTTCAAAACCTAACCCATCTAACTGAACTTGTTTTGGATGATGTTAACATGTCTTCTGTTTCACCTAATTCTTTCATGAATTTGTCTTCCTCTTTGACATCTCCAGCTGCTTGATGTAAGTTACAACTACAATCTCACTGGTTCCCTTCCAACGTATAACTGGAGTACTTCTCTCAAGTCCTTGGGTCTCTCTAGAACTGAATTCCCAATTAACTCACCTAATTTAATTAGCAATCTCAAGTCCTTAAAAAAATTGTACCTCAGAGGATGCAATTTCATAGGTTCATCGTATCCAACATTTCTTCCAAACCTCACACAAATAACTTCTTTGGACCTCTCATCTAATAACATTGGTGGTCAGTGTCCATGGTCCCTCCTAAACAATGCAGGACTTACTTTGTTAGATCTCTCAGGTAACAATTTCATAGGTCAACTTCCAGATCTTTCTACAAACCGGACACAAGTTTCTTCTTCAGACAGTTCTTCCAATAGTCACTCAGTTAGGCAAATTCCTTCCAAATTGGTGGGTCTCTATTTATCTCAAAAATTGTTGAACGGCACTATACCATCTTGGTTGTATGACATACCATCTTTGCAGTACTTATCTCTAGACAATAACCAATTCACTGGGCAGATTGAAGAATTCCTGCATAACTCATTGGTTGTTCTTCGGTTGAGTAATAACAACCTACATGGTCCCCTTCCGGTGTCAATCTCTAAATTGGTGAGCCTTATTGAACTAAGTGTTTCCTTCAATAATTTAAGTGGCAATGTGGAGTCAAAAATATTCTTTAGGCTCAAAAATCTTGAATATCTTGAAATGTCAAATAATCCTCTCCTGTCGCTAAGCTCCTTCACCTTTGCCACCAATATCTTTGCCAACATTTTCTATTTACTATTGTCTTCTTCCAACATAACTGAAATTCCACACTTTTTACAAACTGCAAAAAATATAAGATACTTAGACCTTTCCAAAAACCAAATCAAAGGCAATATTTCGAAGTGGTTTTTGGAGGGGGGGAAAGATTCATTGTACAATTTGAATCTTTCATACAACTACTTGACAAGTGTAGGACAGCTTCCGTGGAAGAGCTTGAGATATCTTGATTTTCGTTCTAAGCTGCTTCAAGGACCACTTCCAGTACCTCCACTGTACACTTATTTCTTTTCAGTCTCAAGGAATAATTTAACCGGAGAGTTCCCTCTCTTGATATGCAATCTCAGTTCCCTCCAATACCTTGATTTGTCTTATAATCACTTGAGTTACATAATTCCTCCATGTTTAGGAAACTTAAGTAATCATCTCATAGATTTGGATTTGCAAAGTAACAATCTTCATGGTACTATCCCTTCAACATTTGCAAAGGGCTGTTACTTGAGAAGTCTTAAACTCAATGGCAACCAATTGGAAGGTTCATTGCCACAATCATTGGTTCATTGTAGAAAGTTGGAAGTTCTAGATTTTGGTAACAACAAGATTAATAGCACCTTCCCTCGTTGGTTGGAAACTCTTCCAGAGTTGTGGGTTCTTATCTTGCGATCAAATAACTTTCATGGTACCTTAGGCAACCTCAAGCCCAAATTCCCATTCCCAAATTTGCAAATCATAGACCTCTCTCACAATGAGTTCCATGGGCATTTGCCGACAAACCTTTTCAAGTATTTAAAAGCCATGATGAATGCGAGTGCAAACAAAGGTGAATTGAAATATATGGGTGATAATTATTATCAAGATTCTGTGATAGTGGCGATGAAAGGGATTTTCATTGAATTGGTGAAAATCCAAAGTCTATTCATAACCATTGATTTCTCCAGCAATAATTTCAAAGGAGAAATTCCAAAGTCAATTGGAGAGCTTTAGTCACTAAAGGGGCTTAATTTTTCACATAATAATCTTATAGGTCGTGTGCCTCCCTCGTTGGGGAATTTAACCAATCTTGAATGGTTAGATCTTTTATCAAACAAGCTTGAAGGTGAAATTCCTGTACAATTGGTAGGTCTCACATCACTGGCATTTTTAAACCTATCAGAAAACTATCTTTCTGGACAAAATACCCCAAGGTAAACAATTCGATACATTTACGAATGATTCTTACAAAGAGAACCGTGGGTTATGTGGATTTCCAATGACAAATGCTTGTGGCAATGATGAGGGACAACAACCACCACCATCATCAACCATTCAGGAAGATGATTTCGAATTTGAAAATGGGTTTCATTGGAAAGTTGTATTGTTGGGGTATGGTGTTGGATTAATGTTCAGATTGGGTTTGGGTTATCTTGTGTTCTCAAGTGGAAAGCCAATATGGCTAGTGAATATTTTTTATGGAGAACAAGATGATAAGGTACGAAGATTCAAGAAGAATGCTTGTGGACGAACTCCTTGAAGAAGAATTTGGTGAATGCAAATATTGATTCTAGGTACATTCTTATATGCTAATAATATATTTGAAAATAATCTATATGATTTTTCATTTTTAATTTGCTTTATTCTAGTCAGGAATGGCTGTACTTGTGTTAATGTGAGGCTTATTACTAGTATTACAGGGTGCATAAGCTTCTATGTTTCATTTCAAAAAAAAAAAAAAAAAATTCTTTGTTTAAAGTAAAGCTATGCAGGGAAGTAATTTGATGTGCTGATATTGTTTCTATTGCCACTAGAGATGGAATTATGCTGGTCTGTTCTTGATCCTGAATCTTCCTATATTCTGTCTCTCTCTTTTAAAATGTTCTTTGTTAAGGTCCTTTCACCTAAGGGCTTTGGCAACAGTCTAAGGTTTAGGATTTGCAGATTGTTTGTTAAAAAAGATGCTTAATGAAACTTGGGGAAAACGTAAGAAACAGACTTTAAAAGAAATGGTATCTCTTTACATTTTTATATGTTGAGGAGTCTATCAATAAGACTCTAAAGTACATATTGGTTATGTGGAAAACTTAGAAAATTAATGTATTGATAATACATTCCTAGTGATTTTTGCTGTTTTTGGTTTCCACAAATTGTTACAGTCACCTTTACCTAGCCAACTAGTTGTTTTCGGAAATTTTTGGTTATAATTTTTCAGTTGAAAATGTCAAAAAATTTTGAAAAAATGAAATACTATTCTCATTCCAAATTTAGCAAAACTGACACTAAAGAACGACTCTTAGTAATTCGTTTTATTGGTGCTCTAATATAAACTACTATACTTGACATCATAGGCTGGTGGCCCTTTCTATCCAGTGTTAACAGAATGGAGGGACAACATTCATTCATATTTAACGAAGCACTGGCCGGCATTCCATGACCAAAAGATAATATAACACAAACAATTCACCTTTTTGCCTTTAGAGGTATTGATGAAAGATAAACAGTTAGTCTTCTAGGTACTTACTATCTCTCTGCCTTTCTCATTTCCCCCCTTATTTTATGGAGTTGAAAAATGTTGAAAAAATTATTTGATTTGTATCAGTTTCTTAATCATCTGAAGGCACACGTGATAGTGGGAAGGTTTGCTGTGAATTCATACAGAAATGTGTCCCTTACCTCAAGGGGATAGGGTAGCCAAACCCAACTATAGCTCCTGATTTTCTCATTGAGACGAGAATGAGATGCCAAGACTGTAATAGGACCACCACTCAGCCTTCTTCACCCATGGAATCATTGGAAATGAGTGAGTCTGCAGTGGGGACGTCATATTTGCAGGAATTGTCATCTTCAATATCATCTGGGGCAGGTTTTGAAACTCACGACTGTCAGAGCTTGTTAAAGGGGAGAGAACTCCTTTTTGCCGATCAGAAATTGATAGCTAATAAGAAGACAGCAAGATTGGCAACGGTTTATGCTTCAGATGATGGATATCTTTCGAACGGACTTTGCTTAGGCAATGATGAAGATGTCAGGTCTTAATCTTCTGATGGTAGGTTGGGATAAAGTTTGTGCGCCTTTAGCTAATGGTGGCTTGGGGATAAGAAAAATTACTACTTTCAATAAGGCCTTATTGGGAAAATGGTTGTGGCGGTTTGGGAAGGAAGAGAATTGGCTATGGAGAAGGGTGATTGTTTCAAAATATAGGAAAGAATGGGGAGGTTGGACCACAAGGCTAGGCAGGGGAGCTCATGGTTGTGGTCTGTGGAGAGGTGTTCGCAAGGGTTGGGAGGACTTCACCAATAATTGTCAGTTTGTGGTCGGGTTGGGGAACAAAATGAGATTTTGGCAGGATAGGTGGTTTGGGGATCAACCTCTCCGTTTGGCTTTCCCAAGGCTGTATGGTATTGCCTTTGATAAGGAGGCTTCTGTTGAAGCCTCTCTGACAAGGCAGGGGGCGGAGAATAGGAGAATTTGGGATGTTCGTCTCATCCAGGATCTTAATGAATGGGAGTTGGAGGAAGGGCTGCATTTCCTTTGCACTTTCGGAGCTATTAACCCTCCTCTGGATGTTGGAGACCGGATGAGATGGAAGTTGAAGCCTAATGGGGAGTTTGACACCCGGTCGTACTATAACAAATTGCGGGATCCCCCCTCAATTGTGTTTCCTTGGAAAGGTATTTGGCGAGTTAAGGCTCCTAGATGAGTTTCTTTTTTCATTTGGTGTGTAGCTTGGAACAAGATCCTAACGGGTGATAACTTGAGGTTGAGGAAACTGGTCTTTGTAGACTGGTGTATTATGTGTCGCCAGTGTGGTGAGACAGTAGACCATTTACTCCTCCATTGTGAGATGGCACATCGATTGTGGAGCTTTGCCTTGATATCCTTTGGTGTGACTTGGGTTGCTCCTAGTTCGATCCCAGATTTGCTTTTTAGTTGGTGGAATTGGTTGGGGAAGCTCTCCTCCCAGATTTGGAACTTAGTTCTGCTGTGCATTGTTTGGTGTATTCGAAAGGAATGGAACCGGCGGACTTTTGAGGATTTGGACAGTTCTGGGGATCAAATTCTTGCTTCTTTTAGTAGGACTCTTTTTGATTGGTCTAGGGCTTGGGGACTCACGACTAGTGATTCTCTCCCTTCTTTTATTTGTTCCCTTTCTCTTTTGTAATTTCTTTTTGTTCTTTGGCTCCTTTCCCCTCGCTCTGTTCTCTCTTCTTGTTTTCTCTGGGTTTGCCCTATGCTTTTCATGCATAGAGCAGCTCTTCGTATATATATCATTCTTACTTATCAAAAAAAAAAAAAAAAAAGTGACAGTCTGACCATAATGAACTCTTGAGATCTTTTTTCTTTCATGTAAGTTTCTCTTATGTTCTATATTTGATTGTAGATGCTGTGACTTCTACATTTCTTGCCTGTGCTAATTTTTGAGTCTATATATAAAGGCAATGGCATAGAGTAGACATTAGTCACAGTGATGAACCTTACAGGAAAAAACTGCATATTAATGTGTTTTGGCTGTTGATTTCTTTTGACATATAGAATTTTAATGTTTTGATTCTTACCAAGAGTTAACAAATATTTGGGGAGCTCATAATGTATGTTGCAACATCCAAATTAATATTAAGGATAGAATTCTTTAGACTTACATTGAGTTTGTAGTGCCTTTGTGTTAGAACCTTATTCCCTCTCCCTTGTGCGTGTGTGTTTGTTTCTCATTAAAAAGAAGCAAACCTTATGAAAATAGTAGTGTTACATAGGGTGAATAAATAAATAAACTTGGTCCTAGTTAATATGAGCTCATCATTTGGGGCCTTCTAGCTGTGTGGTCTCTAAGCTGGGCCTTATCAATGTCGATATGACGAGTATAGTAGCCTTAGCTTCTAAACCCAACGAACCTTTTCTTCTTGCATAGCCGAAAAAAAACAATCGGAAAACCTTAATAACTTAGAACTCAGAACACTCAAACCTTAGTTACTCATTGGGGTTTTCTTGTGTTTCATTCCCTGTGCACTGTTTAATTTTTTAGTTTTTACAAAGGAGCTGTTCAAATTTCATTTTTTCCCCTTTCTTAGGGGTGGGGGGGATAGAATACCAGAGAGTAAGTGATTGGTCTTTCATGGGAACCTAAGTTTTTCACCAGGAACACATAATGGGTGTGAGAGCAAATCTCAGAATCAGAGTGAAACCAGTGCACTTTGGAGACCCAATTCAGAGCTTGTTGATGGCTTCTCTTCTCCAAAAAGTTCAAACAAAATTAAGAGTAAGCATCTCAAAAATACTGCTGGAAAAGCTTGGTATGTCTGTGTTTCAATGAGAGTTTCTATTTTAACTTTTCATTATATTTTCTTCTGTCTGATTGGTTGGTTGAGAAAGAGAAAGAGAGGAAAGCTTTGAATATCTTAAACTTTGTTGCTTTTGGTTTCAAGTTAATCACTAACTCTTCTCATTTCTTTTGGTGTATATGGGTGGAGGAATTTAGTTTTTATTTGGGGTCTCAATTTACAAGATTTGTTCATTTAGAAGTGTTGTTAAATTTTCTAACAATGATTACATTTTTTTTTTTGGGTAAAATGTACATAGGTTTGACTTGCCTGCACAAACCATAACCCCTGAGATTGAGTGAGCTTTGTGTTTACTGAAGGTGTGGTGAACTCTATTTTTTGTCTATGTAATTTGTTTCTGCAGCACTACTTTTTAATTATTCTCAAATTATTCTCTTGGTAACATTCAACATTCAATTGTTAATTTTTTTTATAAGATAAAATAAAAAAATAAAAAAGTTGTTTTAATTGTTTTGAATTTGCTTAGTTTTTAACTTTTAACCTTATGTGTTTTAGGGGATGTGCCATTATGTAACTTGGGTTATAGTCATGCAGCTATGGAACTAGGGAAATTATTGAAATGCCTGTGTCTTTGTAAATTAATGTTATAGCTTAAAGTGTAATTAGATCTTATTCTTCTACTTAAGAGATTGTTCGGCTTTAGATAATTCACAAATTGCAAAAATAGAACTGACGTGGAAGGTAGGGTACTTCCTATTAATGCATTAATATGTTCTATAATGTATGTGTGGACATTAGCCTTTGGCTGGTTCCATGTTTAGCATTCAAAAATTCATTCCTGTGTATGAAATGTAAAAGTTTTACTTACCAAAAACTAGTTTCTGTAATGTTTGACTCTAGATGGGTAAAATAACAACTTTTTTTTTTTTTTTTTGATAAATAACGTAAGAATGTTATTAATAATAAAAAAATTGCCAAGCCGAGTACATTGGGGATGTACTATGGGGGCACAAATCAAGAAACAAAAGAGCAACGGTCCAGAAAAATAGAAAAGGAAGAACAAGAAAAGTGAGAAAAAACCACACTCCATTCAAAGAGAGTATGTAAGAAAATAGACTTGATCTCCAGCAAAGAGTGTTCGCAACCCTCGAAGCTTCTAGCATTCCTTTCACGCCAAATGCACCATATCAAACAATGAGGCACAAGCTTCCAAACATCAATATGACGATGTCGCGCAAACTTTCCTTGCCAAGTCTCAAACAACTCACGAACAGTATGAGGCATAACCCAAGAATACCAAACAAGCAGAAAACCAAAGACCACAACTCCCAAGCTATGGAGCAACGAAGTAGAAGATGATTCACCGACTCCCTGCACCTCTTGCACATATAGCACCAATCAAGCACTATCACTTGTCTTTTATGAAAGTTGTCTGTTGTTAAGATCTTACCTAAGGAAGCAGACCAAGAGAAGAAAGCTACCCTTGGAGGAACCTTCGATTACCATATCATTTTCCATGGAAAGGTAGCAAGATTAGGAGGGTAGAAGGAACTTTAAAAACCTTTAACCTCAAAACCTCCATTCCTTGCAAGCTTCCAACAAACCTTATTTGGGCCAAACCCCTGCACTGACGAAGAATAGACCAACCCCATAAACCGGTCAAAGGCTTCTTCTTCCCAATCTTGTGGTGGACGATGAAATTGCACATTCTAGTGAAACCTCCCAGCAAACCAACCCATAACTTCAGCCATCGAGGAATCCTTTGACCTACTAAGACTGTAAAGCTTCAGAAAGGACTCTTGGAGAGTACTATCCCCACACCACACATGCTTCCAAAATTTTACTCTAGTACCATCCCCCACATCATAAACAAGGAATTTAGAGAAGGTCAACCAGCCACTTCTAATATATCTCCACAAGCTGACCCCATAAGGACTTGTCACTTTCTTTGTACACCAACCACCCCAAATGTTCCCATATTTTGCCTCTATAACCCTCCTCCATAAAGCATCAGTCTCCGTGCTATACCTCCACAGCCATTTACCTAGTAAGGCAAAATTAAAATTTCCCAACCGTCTTATACCCAACCCCCCAACCTGCAAAGGCCTACAAACCTTAGCCCAATTAACCAAATGAAATTTAGTTTCACCACCAATCCCATTCCACAAAAAATATCTCTGTAATTTCTCCATACGCTTAGCCACCTTACCCGATAAAGGAAGAAGGGAAAGAAAGTACGTAAGTAACGACAAGAGTGAGCTTTTAATGAGAGTCACCTTACCCCCTTTAGATAAATACAATCTCTTCCAACCTGCTAATCTCCTCTCCATTCTCTCAAGGATAGGATTCCAAACAGATAAATCCTTAAATTTTGCACCTAAAGGGAGGCCCAAATATTTCAATGGCAGAATAGACTGCCCACACCCCAGCAGAGCTACCAAAGCCTCCAAATTGGGTACACCACCCACAGGTACCAACTCAGATTTCCCCAAATTGATATGAAGTCCTGAAACCTCCTCAAATCTAGCAAAAATCGCCCTCAAGTTAGCAATCTGAGAAGGTTCAGCATCACAAAAAATCAAAGTATCATCTGCAAATAGAAGGTGAGACACCATCATTGATGGACTAGCCGTACTACCCACAGAAAAGCCTGAGAATTGCCCAGTGGAGGCAACCACATCCAACATACGACTTAAGGCCTCCATCACAATATCAAACAATAGAGGAGATAAAAGATCCCCCTGCCGAAGCCCCCTAGAGCTTCCAAAGAAATCAGTTGGGCTGCCATTGATCAGAATGGAAAACTTAACAGTAGAGATGCAATACCTTATCCATTTTCTCCATTTCTCCGAGAAGCCACAATGCTGCAGCATATACATTAAAAAATCTCAACTCACATGATCATATGCCTTCTCCAAATCTAACTTAAACAGCACACCCGGAACTCCTGACTTGAATCTACTATCAATACATTCAAAAGCAATCAAAACTGAATCCAAAATCTGTCTACCTTCACAAAAGCATTTTGAGAATCCGAAATAAGCCCATGCGCCACCCTACGAAGCTGATTAGCCAATACCTTGGAAATAATCTTATAAATCCCACCAACTAAGCTGATAGGCCGAAAATCCTTGACCTCCACAGCATCCACTTTCTTAGGAATAAGAGCAAGGAACGAAGCATTATGACTCTTCTCAAACACTGCTTGAGTATGGAAATTGTGGAATACTGGCATAATTTTTGTTTTCAAAACACCCCAACAAGACTGGAAAAATGCCATGGAAAAACCATCCGGACCAGGAGCCTTATCACCATTACAATCATGGATCACTCCAAACACCTCTTCTTCCTCAAAAGGCCTATCTAGCCAACTTGCATCTTCCACCGAAATGCTAGAAAACTCCACATCGTCTAGGATAGGTCTGTGAGCCACCACCTCAGAATAAAGCTGCCTATAGAACTGAGAGATACAGCCTCCTATAGAAGCCGGGTCCAAAGACAAAACCCCATCCACCATCAGCCTATCAATAGAATTGACCCTCCTATGAGAATTAGCTATACAGTGGAAAATTTTAGTATTCCTGTCTCCTTCCCTAACACAGAGAACTCTAGATTTCTACCTCCAACATATTTCTTCCAACAGAGTAGCTTTTTCTAACTCGTCACGAATTCTTCCCATATCCACCCTTTCCTCTGCTGATAATCCTCGACTCTCCTCTATATTCTCTAGAACACTAAGGTCCTTCCACAATTTTTTAATCTGAACTTCAACATGACCAAACACCTCCACATTCCATCTTTTCAAATCATTTTTAAGAAGCTTTAATTTATTGGCCAGAATAAAGCTCGGAGCACCGTGAACCTGGTATGAATCCCACCAAGACCGAACCCTATCCACAAAACCATCATCCTTCACATATTCTCAAATCTAAATGGCATACTCCCTCTCTGAAAAGAGCCACCCTCAAGGACAATTGGGAAATGATCAGAGCATAACCTAGACAACTGTCCTTGTGAAACTGTTGGAAACTTATCCGCCCAATTTGCAAAGAACAAGAATCTGTCTAGCCTAGCCTTCGAAGCAACTTCTCTATCATTTGACCAAGTATAAGTACCCCCTTGCAATGGCAGATCAAGTAGACCCTGTTCTGAAATAAAGTTTGAAAACTCCCGCATAGCAGTAGTAAAAGAATTAGACCCCAATCATTCGGAAGGGAACCTTACTACATTAAAGTCACCACCCACACACCATGGGACACTCCACCAGCTATTTAAGTCACAAAGTTCCTCCCATATTAACCTCCTGTCTCGTATTAAATTGGTACCATATACACCAGTAAACGCCCAAACAAACTGATCTGACACACTTGTAAACTTACAAGAAACCGAAAATCTCCCCACTGCTTCCTCCATTTTGTTCACCACCCGAGTGTCCCACATCACTAACACCCCATCAGAAGCTCCACAGGATCCTAAGTAGGACCAGTCAACATGTTGGCCACCCCACAAGCTATGAATCACTGCTCTATTAATCAGCCCCATTTTGGTTTCTTGAAAACAAACCACATCTGGCCCCCATTTCCTAATCATATTTCTCACCCTGAGCCTTTTATCCTGCTCATTCAACCCTCTAACATTCCAAGAAATAATTTTCACATTCATTGATAAGGCACAACAACCCATTCAGAACTTGCACTCCTTGCTTTATTTGGATCATACTCAACATTCAAGGAAGACAACAAATTCTTCAACTCCCGCTGACCTTTCTGGCCTGACTTGACCAATTTCATCTGATCACCCACCACAAGTTTCTGTTTCTCTTTCTTTCTGGCCTCTATGGCTAGTAACAATCCTGTAATCTGCTCCTCAAAACCTTCCAACGAAGTGTCCATAGATTTCTTGAAAGCCTTGATCCTATTAGTCACCCATTGTGATAACTGACAATTATCCACACTCTCTTTACACCCAATCTCCTTCACATGACTAGACCTCATCTCCAACAGACCTCCCGTGGCCAAAGGTACCACAGTTAAAGGCTCATCACATCTCTCACAAGAACTCAACCTTTCATCAACTTCCCACATCTCACTTGTTGACCCAGAAACCACCAACGAAGACTCTGCTAGCCTCTCACCCTCATCCGCCCAACTACCCCGCTGCCCTTCATTAGTAAAAGAAGCAGTACCTAGTACACATTCTCCCTCCAAACTAGAGCTGACTGACGTACAGTCTGGAGATCGAAAGAGTGACAATGGGAGCACTAATTGTCTGCCATCACGCAATTGCAATATCCAATCTTTGGAATTACCCCAAGACTTATCCACGTCTCCAACCAACTCCCTAATAGTAGGGCCAGGTAGAGGAACTCCCTCATAGTCAGAGTCATAAGTTGTAGTGACCGAACCTTCCGAACCCATAAAATCCTCTTCCCCATCTTCCGTTGCCATCTGAGAAGTCATTGACACTAGCGCTGACCCCATCAGATCACTACAGGTTGGTACCAGTTCACTGGCTGCCTAGATCACCCCCACTGGCTTGGCTGCCATGGTGGGGGGCTGAGACTGATCACTCCGACCACCACAACCATCGATACCCATCATTCCTGAGGCAGTATTAGAGAAATTCATGCCCGAGGTCCCCACCGGTATCAACATTGACCCATTCGAGCCACCCATCGCCGATATTAAGTCGTTGGATGTGTGGACCACCACTTCTAGTCTCATCGGCACGGTGGGTGTCACCGCTTGTCCTATCAGCACGGTGGGTGGCATCTCTGATCCTATCGGCATGGTGGTTGTTGGAGCGACTCGGGTCTGGCTTCGTTGACCACCTTCACTTGCTTTAATTTCACTCTTACCTGAGCTCGTCTTAGCTACACCATTCTGATAGGAAGTACTAGCACTTTTGGGCTTCTAATAGAACACTCTCCAGCCTCAAAGTTGCATGGGCTTGACAAGCCCAGGCCCAATGTAGACTTAAACTTTCCTTGAAGACCCACTGCTTTCCTCAAAACACCACGGGCTTCTTAATTGCATGGATCTAGCCCCACTGATTGTTTCTGAACATCCTTCTTCTCCTTTACAACCCAATTGCCAGCCTGTTTACCATCCTTAACTCTAACCCAGGAGACCCGCCTCTTTCCAAACTCATTCACAACCACAATCAAACCTCTCCCTAACCAACGTGACCTCCTATTATCACTTAACTTTCCAAATTCAACAATATTTGAATTTGAAAAAAACTTCAATGGAATACTGCATTTATTTCCTTCCGAAATTTCCTTCTCTATGATATTCTTACCATTAATACCACCCTCACCACCCTCACCACCTCCCATGGCTGCCTGGGGAAAACTTCCCACCTGAGTTTCAGAAACTACTACCAGTGTGCGAGAATTGTCCCTTGAAGGTTCCAAATTATTATTCTTCACTACACCATCCTTAACCTTTTCTTTGATAAAAGACTGCTAACCAGACTCCAACCTTGCCTGCACTAGAGCTTTGACAGCTTCCACATAGGACCTGGCATCATGGTATTTTGGCCCCTGCTTATACTTGAACGGTGCAAAGGCCAAACCACCCAACGCATATTGGGAAGGTTCCAAAATTCTTCTTAATTCAATCCCAAAGGTTCTCCATCCTTGGTGTGACTTACCAGCAAGAATAATGATGGTTCTCCGCAACCCCCCTACTTTAAGCTCTGTCATAGAAAGATATTGTCCAAACGAGTTGGAACCCCGTTGCAAAGTGTACGCAGTATCACCATCCCTGAACGTGAAAAATTGCTTAGGATTAACCCCCACCATGGTGTGTTCCAGACTCCGCATCATCCAACATGCTGCACTCTTACCCAAAAAAACCGATTGCATGTAATATTTACCCCGTTCAAAAATCTTGAGGAAGTAAAAGTTCCCTCCTTCCTCCACCATCAACTGGAACAACTTAGATTCAATAAAAAAAAAAAAAAACTTCTAAATCCACCCATACTGAACCAAAGAATCAAACAAAAACAGGATTTCTGACTAATTCAAGGTAGCTGGGCCTTAGGTCAAAGAGTGTGAATAAGGCACAAGAGAGAGAGAGAGAGCAGCACATTTTTCCCTAGCTTAGTGCTTAACAACTTGAAACTGAAAGCTGGTTAATTTTCCACAAGTTGAACTAGAATTGATAATAGTTATACAAAAGTATGGCACTAGTAGTTGTTTTTCTACCAATGATGCTTACAGGGTTGCTGATCTTCTTCATGCCTCCTGTAACTTGTATGCAACATCCTTGGTGAGAGGGATTTACCCTGCACCATACAAAGATGATTTTCTAGGGATATTAATGATATCTTTTAGTCATATATTGCTAGTTAGTTTTCTTGTAAAATGGCATTGGCATAGTAAAGTATTAAACTTGGTCTGGTCTTGAAGTAATTATGATGGTAGTGTCTTGGAATCTTTGATTTGTTGCACTATCTGGGATGTTTATAGTTTCAATTTCAAAAAGTTGATTCTGCAACTCAATTTCACTAAGAGAATTTTGTTATTTACTTGAATGCACATGATTCTATTTGTTTACATGAAATTCACATCAAGAACCCATCAAAACACATCGTAATTTAAGATATGCTTTTAAATTATTGTGCTCTTACTTTGACCAAAGTGAGCATTCTATTATCATAACATATTCCAGATATAACACTAGACCTAATTCATCTCTGTATTTCTCTTGAGTTGAACGAGTCTTACTTAAACACTCTCCTATTTATTTTTGAATTATTCTGGAACTCATTTAGATTTTAAGTCGATTTTTTTCTTACCTATACAAGAAAAAAGAAAAAGGAATTAAAGTCATATATATATATATAATGGGAAGTTATTCAATACTCCTTGAGCAATGCTCTCTTCTCTCACATGAATGATAAGAGTCTGAATTTAATTAGTGGGACCTATTATGATGTATCAGGAAAATAAATTGCCCCCTATGTACTAAATAATTACAATTAAATAATCATATATAAGAACTTAATGTGAAGCTTCCTTTTTTATGTGGGGATAAGTTATTGTGAAGCCTGCAATAAACTGGTTATGGGTTTATCAAGATAATAGGACACTTTCTTTTTATTTGACTTTGAAAGTACAATTGCTTCCTATGATTTTAGATTCTATAACTTAGGCAGGTTATTATTGATTTCTGAATTCTTTCCTGTGTTCACAATTACAGTTGAGAAGTGCCATTGATCTGAAAAGGCACTACAAGAAGGGTGATTCAAAATCCAAAAAATTGCTCAAGTATTTCCTGGCAAGTCTATTTGTAATTTCTAGACTAATAGTATAGTATGTGATATCTTGGAGCTCTAACTAGGACTGTGTATATTATCCTTTGGGTGGTATACATTTTGTTATTTAGGCTTGGCTAATTCATACCCCATTTTGTCTTTTGACAATTAGATCGGGGATGGTGATAGTGTCAACATCATACTTCTTCACAGTTAGACTAATGAGGAAAGAGAGAAAGGGAACAATTGCAGCTGAGTTGTTATCTGATCATACCCTTGCTGACTACAAGTAAGATTTACAACACTATCTTGTGTTTGGTTCTTAAACCATATGACCTTATGACAACATGATGTGTGAATTTAAAGGTTAAAAAGAATGCGGTGTTGTCATTCGTAAAAATGTGTTTGTTTGCCTATATAGAATGGTTGATAAAGATGAATTCAGCTAAGGGAGTAATCTAAAATTTTATAAGAGTGTGCTTATCTCAGTTGTCATCTTCAAAAGGACTCACAAAAAAACTTTAGATAGACATAATTTGTGAGGAAGGCAGCTATGATTTGAAGCATGGTCATCATATATAATAGTGTAAAAACATGAGAGAGTATAGTATTTATGCTTTGTATTTCTAGAAATTATTTCCAGCAAAAACTTCCATCTTGACTCAGCCCCTTATACCAAAAGCTAATTTTGAGTCCTCTATTGTGCGCCTTACACGTTTCCATTGCTACATTTAACTAAATTGGAATAATTTTGAATATAGTTTAGCAAGCTGTTACTTTGTCCTTGGTTATGTGAAGCTTTAATTTCAATTTGTAATGTGTCTTTGCTTTGTTTTCATTTACTAATCTTCCTCTATTTTAATCTCTATGTACAGTACGAAGAAAAAAAAAGTTCAATCCCAATGTGTCCCATATGGGTTCATTTCATCTACATATGCAAAGGAATTGAAGAAAAACAGGGATTGCAGTGGCAGAGGAATGCTTCTTAGAGTACTGAAACAGCTACATACAGTTGGGTTTCAGCTGATGCTTCTTGCGTCTTCTGCTTCTCGTTCTTCAACATTTTCTTCTTCATCCATGAACTTGCCCGAAATTCTATTAGTTTTGTCCATTTGGAGGCAGGAATTGAGAGGGAACAAGGACCGTGAACAAAGAAGTGGAAAATGGGAAACTATTTCCATATGTAATTGCAACCTAGAGTTTTTATTTTTATTTTTAAATGGAATAGAATTTCAACTTATGTTGTCAACTCTATTGTAATCATTCTCATCATTACACTAAGACACCAAACAGTTTTTAGTGTAAACAGATTCCAATTTCACATCTATAATTCGATCGTAAAAGATTTTCTAGTTGAGTTAATTATGACCAAAAAAAAATTAAATGGTCTATTATTATTATTATTATTATTATTATTATTATTATTATTATTATTTTAACTTATGGGATCAAAAATACTTAACATTTAGGAATCCAAAAGCAGAAGTATAAGACAGGAAATGGTACCCACCAAGGCCACCACTAAGCCAAGAGTCTAGTAGCATATATGGTATATAGTTGTGTTTCTTATAGAGCTATCTAAGGTTCAAATTCTTTATTTTGCATTGTAACTACCATATTGACAAGAAGAAGAGAAAAATTCAAACTCGAGATATAAGACAAAAATGGAAAATATTTGGATCTTTCCCTCGTGATTACAAATAAGAGGCAATTTAGCAATATTATCGACCACAAAATTAATTTTCCTGAAAGTATGATTAACTAAACAATATTATGGAAATCCAATGAATTAATTATTTAATATACATTTTTTTAAATGATTTGATTGTTGGGGGATGATTTGAACCAATGATGTTTTTACTAAAAACAACGAAATGTGTCAATTTTTTTTATACAAGATAGAATTTCTATTCTAACATAATTTAAGTATATATGTGTGTGAAGTTCCTTTTTAGAGACTTGAACTCCGACCCTTGCCTCTCACACCCCACAAGCATTTATGCTTGTGGAGTGACCACCATACCAAGGATGCGTGATGGTATGAAATGTGTCATTGAGTTGTAAGGTTGTTGGTTTTTTTTTTTAATAATTATATTGGTTAGAATTCTAAATACTACTACCTAAATTCATCCAAATGTATGACCATTTGGAGTAATAAATTATATTGGTGCTCTTTGCTCTCACATTTATGGTGGGATCCACCATGAATGTGAGAGAATGGAGAATCATTTAATATGCTCCCAGAATACTTAAAATTTCCAAGTGATTGTGAGGTGAATGCCCATATTCAACCATTTAAGATTTAACATTTACATTAAATGGGGGTTATTACCAATCCATATACATTAAACGTGTTTATCAGGTTGTTTGGCTTGTTGTCCGAAGTGCATAAACGGTTTAAGAGCTTGAGAAAAGAAGTAGAAGAAACTAAATGTGAAGTGGACCAATTTTTGTGGAATAAGCATGTTCTTTATTCCATTAATCCATCCTTACTAAATTCTCAAATAAGAGAAGATGGAATATATTTTGAAGATCCTTTGCATTCTTCTCTTTTCCCTCATAATTGTGGAATAACCACTGCCATTTTCACTTTCTCTTTATATTACCAAACATAAAGTCCTACAAAATCAATTCACAACTACCATAGACCCCAAAGCCAAGCACTTTAGTGTACATAATCACCATCACGGCTGTGAAAAGCCTACAAGCCACTGAAAAGCCTACAAGCCACTGTGAGTTAATCATCCAAATATATGATTAGTCCATTAGGGAACCAATTATACTAGAAATTCTAAATTATTTTTAAAACAACAATGAAAATTAGAATTAAATTGAAAGAATAATGATATGCATAAAAACAATTTTACAACTTTTTTACAAATTGTTGATGTGACTAATTCCTACTGATTCTTATTTGTGCCTGCCATTAACCTTTTTTTTTTTTTTTTTACTTAATCACTTACCATATCAACAGTTTGAAAAAAAAATGTAAAATAGTTTGTAAATTTAACATTTTTCAGTTGAAAAATCCAAAATATGGGACCTACTGGGCTAGTTGAACCAAAGTGTTGATTTGGAGGCTCTAAGTGCCAATTGAGCGGCACTAAAGCTCCAAAATAGAGAAATTTCTGTGTTTTGGATAGGATTTTCTCTTTTTTTTCTTAATTAATTTTTGTGGGAGATAAATATGAGATTATACTACCAATTGCACAACTCAAGTGTGAACTTTAAGTATTCAAATTAGGTTACAAACCCCAACCCATAGCCACAAAATTCACTTTCTTTTTTTCCATATTTTAATCACCCTTTCACTGCGTACACACATCACTTTTAAGACTCTATAGGAATCACTCATAGACACCAACCCAAGTAGTTTTAGGATTTATTACATCCATCAACACCATTATTAGTGCGAAGATTAGTGATACTTTCCTCACTTCTAAAAAAGTATAGTGCCTGACAACTTTTTGGAGTTTTAACTAGGGTGAAATTATGTTAATTTGAACAAATTATAATTCACATTTTTTTTAAGATAATGCAACAATACACAAGACATATATAATTCGGATTAACTTATGTTTCATTTTCTCTAAATAAATTTTAATTAAATTAGGTTTGTACTTTTCTATAAATGATCTAATTGATATATTGATTAAACTCGTTAAATATAGGCTAAATTACACATTATACTCAAATTTTGCATTGTTCACAACTCAGTGCTTTTATTTTCACATTTTTTTTGTTTTAATTTGAATCCTTTAATTTTCATTCATTTTCAATTTAGCTCTCTCATTCAATCTACCTTATAGAATTCATTAAAACAACTTCATTTTAGAAAGTGAAATTTTTAACACTTATGGTGAGATTGGACAAAATTGACAGAATGACTAAATTGATACTAAATTACAATTGAAAGAATAGAATGAGGGGAAATAAAATTTAAATTTCTAATTTGAAAATATATTAGAGTTGTGCATTTTGTAATTTAAACTTGAATACATATGTATAAAAACAACTTTTTATTGATTTGTCTTGATTATTGCAAAGGATCATTGCACGTAGAGATATGAACTAGTAAATTAGTCTCTCTCTCTCTCTCTCTCTAATTTATTTTGAGGAAAAATAAATGAATGACATAAACTTGACCAAGATTACATGATTTCTACATATTCATTTTGGCTTGGTTTAACAAAGGGAACTAGATAACATTAATGTTACACATTCAATGACCACATGTTCAGTTTGCAATCTTGCAATTTGTATCATAAAAATTATATAGTCCATAATTCTAAGATTACAACTTTCCAAGTCTTCGTAAGCTTTGAACAATGACAAGACTTGGTGAAAATGATTGACACTCATTGAATGAAAGATATGTTAAAAATTATAGGATGTCTTATCCAATCAATATATATATATATATATATAGAGAGAGAGAGAGAGAGAGAGAGAGAGAGAGAGAGAGAGAGAGAGAGAGAGAATTTAATTGTAAATTTAATCTTGAATAATATTGTTATAGATAAATAATTTTTGTTGAACTTTCTTGATCTTTGTAAGCAGTGGTGGAGCCAAGAATTTAGGTTAGGGCGGGCAAGATTAAAAGACAAGATTAATGTAAAAAATTAACCAATATTAATAACAAAATAAATAAACTATATGCTAAAAAATTGTCATGTAGAATCTAACATAAAATGTTAACTTTAATTTATTTTTTCATACCTAGCTTAAAAGTAGTTTGTTTATATTATATACATACTCTTTTTTCTTTTTCTTTTTTTCCAGAATTTTATTAGGCTTCTAACTCCTATTCTGCAAAGTAGTGGGCTTTTTTTTTTTTCTTTTATCATTACTAGGTGGGACCCACTATTTTTATATAAGAGTTGTAGTAAATGTGTAAGAAAATTCTTGTACAAGACGGTCTTATGAGACCTATGTCTCAATGACATGTGAATTCCACGTGTGTAGGATCCACATGTCATTGAAACATAAGTCTCATGAGACGGTCTCATGAGATACTTTCTATATGTGTAACTGTGTAACTCTATTAGAATTAGGGGCAAGAAAACCTGTCGTGATAATTGAAAAAAAGTCAAAAAAGCTAGTACACAATAAATAGAAAAGTTATTTGTATAGAAAAGTTCTTTGTCCTTTGTGTCGAGTGGGGAGGAAATAAGAAATTTTAGTTCAATATAGTAGTATTATTAAAGACAATTTTGAGAGTTCAGGGGAGGAATTCCCCCCCCCCCCCCACACCCCCTCCCTCCGCCCCTACTGTAAGCATACTAATTTCTTTTAATAATAAAATATATGAGGAAAGAGAAACAAATGACATAAAAATGACCCTAAAACTTGATTGCTGCATGTTCAATCTAGCACGAATAATAGAGATACTCGAAAACATAATATTTACACATTATGTCCGCAACTCCATAATTAGTATCAAATCAGTGGTGGAGCTAGAATGGGGGCAAGGGGGGGGGGGGGGGGGGCATGGCCCCCTGACTTTTTGAAATTCCTACTAATAGTGCTATTAAATCTAAAAATTACCTTACATTCTCACTAATTTTACTTAAATGGCCCCCCTCAGGATTTTGGAAAAAAAAAAAATGATTTTAGTTCCTCGTTTGCAAAATTACTCCTCTTTAAATCCATTGGGCCTCCCTCAAATTTCAAAATTATTTCAAAAAGACACTTTACCAAAAGAAAAAAAAAATACAGGCATCCAAGCCGTTCATTGGCCATAGCCTATCCAAATTTATACAAACAACAACAAAAATTTCAACAAATCCCAAATCAATAATATTATCCACCAAATCAAATCAAATCTGAATTTATTTTCAATAAATGATTCTTTTTCTTTGATAAAAAGCAGATATAACTTTCTTATAAAACTCATTTCCTTTTATGAAATTTAAATTTTTTTCATGGAGTAAGAAATAGATCTATAGAGATTTTAGATTTACGAAAACTAACAATTGCATATTACATTTCAAAGTTTACTATATCATATGTCAATGATTGTGTGAGTACATAGATGGTCATTCGTAGCCTAGAAGACTGGATTTTTTCGCACAAAGTGGATGCCTAACAACTTCTTACTTTGTAACCTAGCCCCTAAATCTAGTATCTTTGGTTCAAGACTAGTGTTTTATCACTTTCTTTAGTAGAATGTAATAGGACCAAAACTTTGTAATTTCTACTTAGATTGTAATTAGGATCAAAGCTATGTAATTTCTACCAATTGTGATATTCTTGATATAATGAACATTCAATGCAATTCAGTCATTCAATTTTACACTTTTTATTTTTTTTTTCAATTTAAAAAATAAGTAGCTACTCCACAATCAATTAACCGAAAGAGGTTCCTAGTATCCTCTTTTGAGAGTTTCCCAGCATGGGTCTCACACTCAATGCAATAGGATAATATTTAACCATTAAAGAGGGGGGGGGGGGGAACCCAAATAATAACAACTCAAAATCCAAAATTAAATTACATCAACCTAAAGTATAGAACATAAAAATTCACCAATCTAAAATAGAGATGCAAGAAAAATAAATAAAAATAAATCCACCAAAAATTTAAAAAAAAAAGTTGAGAAGAGAAAGAGAGAATTCACATTTTGTGTGTGGGAAAACTATGTATAGAATGAGAGAGAGAAAATAACAAAATCATAGTAATAGGATGAGAATGAGAATAGCCAAAATAAAGGAAGATTAAAGGATAGAGAAAGAGTGATATTAAGGTAGAGAATAGTGGAGAATTGAAAAGGTAAAAGGGAAGGAGAAATGTTGTAAAAAGTGTAACAATAAGCGGAGAACTTAATAATAAGAAGAATAGTTAGAAATAAGAGAGAGATGGTAGTTTGATTGTTAAATAATAGAGTTTCTAATTCACCTTAAATGATTAAATGTTAAAAAATATATATGAAAAATTGGAAAGAAAATGGATAATAATATAGCTGCTGATGTGGCTCAACTGAAATGTAATAATAATAAATGCTATACTTCAACTTTTAGATATACTAGTTGGAAATCCATGTGATGCATGAGAAATTTTTGCCTAAAAGTATGTTGGTCTTGAGCTTTGCATAGAAAGTATAATTAAATTATATTAATCTCAAACTAAAACAATAAACACAACATGAAGAATTAAAAAAAAAAAATTGGTGTGCATTTAACTAAAAGTTTATGTAGTCCTCTCTGGTTTCTACCGTATGGGATGCCGAAAATATTTTTGCAATACATTTATTCTTTTTTTAAAAAAATTAGAGTAATTTTATATCTTCCTTGACCTTACATCTTCATTAGTTTACACGGAAGGGCTAAGTTAAGACTTGAAAAATGATTAGGAATGTTAGTTTGGTTGGATGGGAACACTAAATTTAGACTACAAAACCATTGTTTGCAAAGAATTTGAAGAGTGTGTGTAGTCCAAAGGGAAGCTTGTATGGAGAAAAAGAGCTTCTAAGTGAGTCAGTGTCTTGGCTTTCAAGTTTCATCTACACATGGGGTAGGAGAAAGAGAGTTTGTAAGTGGGTTAGAGTCTTGGCTTTCATCTACACATGGGAAATGATCATGTTTGGGTCATAATATGTAAGGAAATAAGTGGACTTGGGCTTTTCA
This sequence comes from Lithocarpus polystachyus, assembly GCA_033629205.1. Lineage (NCBI taxonomy): Eukaryota > Viridiplantae > Streptophyta > Magnoliopsida > Fagales > Fagaceae > Lithocarpus > Lithocarpus polystachyus. The sequence goes on along the minus strand of CM066165.1, from coordinate 86,807,242 downwards.
TAAGGTTTGGTTAGATTTGGTATAATTTCCAACAGCAGCCCATCTTTTAAATAACAGTAAAAAGAATTTAACCTGATATTTTGGGTAAAAGTAAAACGGTTAATAAGAAGAGGTTAAAGAGGCTAAATGCAAAATTAGAGCACCACATGGCAAGACCTCATGCTCTCCCGCATGAGGTCTCTCTCTCTCTCTCTCTCTCTCTCTCTCTCTCTCTCTCTCTCTCTCTCTCTCTCTCTCTCTCTCTCTCTCTCTCTATATATATATATATATATACATATATATATATATATATATATTCAAGCCATTGCTACATAAATATTAATTAGAGATTCTTAAATTTTGTTTTGAATATACTAAGAGAAGTCTTGATACTTCACAACACGGAATGAAACCAAATTACTACAAAACAAACAATTTTATAAATCATATTGTTTTGAAAGGTAACAATGGTAGAACGGTGGATGATGAAGTTGAAGCGATTTCAAAAAATGACCTTGTTGATGTAAAACTAACATCCGAATGCTCAATTTTCTCACATCTAGAAAATTGAAGTTCTTCATAATTTTTTGACCAACAGAAGTTTTTCGAATTCCCAGCAACTCAATTGCAACCTCCCTCATTGTAGGATGTTTCCTTCCATTCAAGTGCAAACATCTTTTTGCAAGGTTAGCAACAATGATGACCTCTTCCTCATCACTTTCCTTCTTTAATCAATCATCAAGAATATCAAACAGATGGTTCTCCTTCATTGAATGAAGGAAATATGTGGATAAACTTTTATCTACTTTTGATATTGTTGAAGAAACAGGTTTTTCTCCAGTTAAGAGCTCAACAAGGACTACTCCAAAACTATACACATCACTCTTTTTTGTGAACTGGCTTGTTTGGAAGTATTCTGGGTCCAAGTATCCAAAAGTTTCGTAAACTAGAGTGGTTACATGAGTTTAGTCAGCCGCTATTGACTATGATGTCTCAAAATCTGCTATTTTTGCTTTGTACTTTTTATCTAAGAGTATGTTTGTGGACTTTATGTCTCTATGATAAATTGGTGAGTTAGCTACTGAGTGTAAGTAGAAAAAGAGATCCTGCAATTTCTATGGAGATCCTTAAATGCATGTTCCAAGTTAAAGGAAACTCTTCGTTTTCATCATGGACATACAGGAAGAGTGTCCCATTTGGAATGAATTCATAAACCAATAAAGGAACTTCTGTCTCCAAACAAAACCCAATTAGCTTAACCACATTTCTATGGTTAACTTTTGAAAAAATAAAAATCTCATGAATTGTTCGATATTCCCCTCATGCACTGTGTTGCACTTTTTAATTGCAATAATTCTTCCATCACTTAACATTCCTTTGAAAACTGTACCTTGACCACCCTTTCTAACTATTCTATTTTCACTAAAATGGTATGTTGCCTTTCCCAACTTCAAATTGAATAATTTATATTTTGAATATTGTTTTCATTTGAAGATAATTGTTGTTGTAACAATAAACCACCATTCTTTTTGAAGAATTTTTTCTTAAGCTTGGTTTCACTTCTCTTCTTTATCACATTGAATAAAACCAATGTAATGGTTATTAGAAATAATGCTCCAAAGCTTGTACCAAGACCTGCATAAGTCAAACAAAAAAAAAAAAATGAAATATCAATATTTTTTATATGTAAAACATGATTGTCTAAACTAGAGTCTTGATAAGAAGTGCCCTACTTTTTTTTAGTAGAAGTTACTAATTCTTCCAAATTATGGTCCACTCTTTCCTAAAGTCTAAATTAGTGTTAACTTCTAATTAATTTCTCTATAAAAAAGGAAAATGAAATGTTTTTACTTTAATTTTCAAATAATTAGTACATATGTGCAATGATCAAATGTTTTCCAATTATAAAAAAAATAAATTAAAAAATGATAATAAAAAAACCTCTCTTATGACAACACCACCTAAGTACAGTCACCTTCAGTCATCTACACAAAAGGATTTTTGTGTTCGGACCCAAAGTGTTTCTTCAGGGAGCCTAGCTTTAATAGAAGAGAAATAGATTGGAGTGATTGTAGTGAGTTGGAGGCCTGTGATGTTGATGACTACATGGTTGACCCATAGGTCCCATACTCCCATATAGTGTTGATGTATTAACATAAACCACCTTTCAATGAGTACATGTTGCTAAACTGGATAAGGAAGCCATTTCTTAGTGTAATAAATCCTTCTCGAGATATTTCATAGTGTGATTTCTATTAGATGCAGGCTATTTCTTAGTTTGCCCCGCGCAAAACTTAATTCGATCATGAAGCTTGGCACCAATAAGAGATGGTGAGTGCTAGGCAAAAAACAAAGATTTTATGTTTTCCAAGTTGAGCACATCAATGATCTTGAACACATACAATGCAAAGGCTGGCAACAAGGGGAGGAGCCAGGAATTATTGTTTGTGGGGCCAACATGGCAAGCTATACTATTTTGAACTGGAACTTAGAATACTAGCAGCCAACGATTGTCTATCTGTAAGGGATAGAGAGAGTAATCCTCATGGGAGACATATAGGAAGAAGATGAAACAATTCCTGTAAGGAGTTTCACCACACTAGTCTCTGAAGATGAGTCTCGTCCGCATAGGCTGAACAACTCGAGGCTTGGGCTGTGACTTCCATGAGTACAAAGGCCTACTTAACACAACTGGCAAGGGAGTAGTTTGTGCCCTCCTTGAGCCAACAGGCTAATGCCCAGAGACCCAATACTCAGGTATTTGAATTAAAGGCCCAGTGAACTCTTGTTATGATCGGTGGCCTGAATTAAGGTGAACACTTGTGCCTTGGTAGGGGGAAGTCTCGTGTCTTTTATGGAGCGAGTATTAAATCCTAACTTGTAAGTCTCACATTGCCTAAGTAGGGGGGGGGGGGGGGGAGTCTTGCGCTTATATGGAGGCCTTGGAGTCTAATTGGAATAAGACCTTCATGACAATATTTACGGGAAATTGGACATTTGCCCATAATTTACAAATTATGCAGCAAATGCCTTTGTTTTGAAACTATTTAGCAAAATGTGTCCCTGTATTTTAAACTCGCGTGAAAAATATAAATAAATAAATAAATAAAGTTAAAATTGGACACAAAACAAATGAAATGACTAAACTGAAAAAAAAAATATTAAAATTAGAGAAACAAAATGAAATAAAATTAGAGAATATCATTTGTAGTATATATATATATATATATTAAAAAAATTTCCATGTAATTATCAATTTTGTTTTTGTTAAAAATAAAAATGAATTGAGAAAAAAGAAATCGAAGACATTAAACAGTCTCTGATAATACCATTTCTAGCATGGTTAATTCAGACACCAAGACAATATTATTGCCACACGTTTAATGATTGCTGGCTACATGTTCAATCTACAACAACTTAACAATCTAAATAAACAATTATATAGTCCAAAATTCAGGGTAGGTAATAATAGACCGACCCTACAAAAATTTATGACTTCCTAAGTATTTGCAAGTCTTCTAATGGTGAAACACGTTTATGAAGGATCAAAGAATTCGGCAAATCAATGACTTTCAAAAGAGCAGTGATATTATTTTGCAAAGTTACTGATTAAACATTTCTTTAGCTGCTACTTTGGAATACGGATGTTCCCCATCAACTTTTCTTTCCACAAATTAAATTTGATGAATGTGCGTCATTCAATTTGTGACAGGAAAGAAAGCTGTTCTTTCGTGTGATTTCTCTCTAGTGTTTAGTCTTCACAGGCAATGCTCAGTACTCAAACTCTATGCAACCCAGCAATATCTTTAATAAGATCTGTGCCACGAGTCGTGAGGCCTGGCCTCAACTTTTTTCATCTCTCTCATCGACAAGACCACTACTTGTTCTTGTTTTCTCATTGCTTCACTGCCAACATATTCTTTGAAAATGTAAAATCGTTTACTGTAAAAGACTTTCTTTCACTTTTCACTTTTTTTTTGGGAACACTTTTCACTTTTATATACACATTTAAAGGTTTTTATTTTTTTATATAAATAATGGAAATTTTATTAAGAAAACGTTAATGGATGATGTAAGGGCATGTTTGGTTGCTAGATTGTAATAGGTATTATAATGTAATAGTTTTTCCTATAGTTTAATTATTCTTTAGTTTGGTTATGTTTTTATTACAAGAAATAGTCATTCCTTATAAATAGCTAAAAATTATTGAATATTTCGGGAGTACCATAAATGTGTACTCCTCCCTCTCATATGAATTGTGGGTCCCACCATAAATTTAATTAGTGAGACTTACAGTTATGTGAGAGGAGTGAGTACACATTTATGATACTCCAGGAGTACCCAATAATTACCCATGCTTCAAAATGAGGAATAACTATTTCTCCTTAAAAATGTTGTATTAGTTATTCCTTAGTAAGTGCAATAATTTCAAAACCTAATTTATTTCTAAATAAAAAAACTTTCCATATACATCTAACAATTATAAAAATAAAAACCATAAAAAATAACACATATCTCTCTTAAATTTAAAAAATAACAATTTTTAAAGAGATATAATTGTATGAGTAAGATATTTCTTAAAATAAATCTTGTTTTATTATAATGTTATAACTCACAACCAAATTTATGAATAGGTTTAGTTATTACATTACAACAAATTTTATTCCTATTAATAAAGATTACAATTCATGTCGTAATCCTCATTCAGTGTACCAAACATACCCTAAGGATATTTTTTAATGCACTATTTTAGGAATTTTTTTATAGGAAAATAAAGAAAACAATTAATGTTTTGACTGCATTTTTTATTTCCTATAAAAGTGGTATTAAAACTTTTATAAAATGGCTTATTATTATTTTAATGTGTTGTATGTAAATATAAAAACAGGGATGTCAATGAGTTGTAAAATGGTATGGTAAAATAGAAAAAGTAGGGTTTTAAAATGTAAAATGTGTATTTTTTTTTAGATACTCGGATGCGAATGCTCTGAGTCTTTTATAAATGTGCAAACTCATTGATGTCACTAATAACTACTTGATTGATATGATCTCTAACTATACACATTGTGTATACTTTGGTGACTCTTTTTCATGATTTCATAATTTTTGTTCGACTTTCTCTATCTTTGATCCTTGTATGGGATACTAATGAGTAAATTTGAGTATATATGTAATTATAAATGATTTTCTTAAAAAAAAATATTTGAGTAAAAAGAAAAGAAATAGAGATCCGTATAACATGATTGCCATATGATAACATGATTGCCACATGAACATGATAAATTGATAACATGATTGTTAGGTCAATACAGGGACCCATATAACATGATTCCTGCATTTTCAGTTTGCAACTTTGCAAATTAAAAAAAAAAAAAAAACTATTTTATTACAAAAGGAAGACTATAACACTTAACTTTCCAAGTCTTTACTTCTAGGAAAAAAAAAACTTTCCAAGTCTTCAGAATTCCAAACAATTATAACAAAAGACATGGTGAAACATTTTTCATCATTTTATACTTCTATACCACACGTTTTCAAGATTGAAGGAATCTAGCCGATCAAAGACTAAAAAAAAAAAAAAGTGGTGATAAATAAATAAATAAATATATATATATATATATATATTCTCAAACTTTTCTTAGCTGTTACTTTGACAATCTCGGCCTTGTTTGATCCGTTATATGTGTTCTATTATATTCAAATTTTTTATGAATAGGCAAAAGGAAGAAAGGAAGACTAAAACACTTAACTTTCCAAGTTTTTACTTCTAGAAAAAAAAAAAAAAAAAACTTTCCAAGTCTTCGGAATTCCAAACAATTATTACAAAAGACATGGTGAAGCATTTTTCATGATTTTATACTTCTGTACCACACGTTTTCAAGATTGAAGGAATCTAGCAGATCAAAGACTAAAAAAATAGTGGTGATAAATAGATAAATATATATATATATATATATTCTCAAACATTTCTTAGCTATTACTTTAACAATCTCGGCCTTGTTTGATCCGTTTTATGTGTTCTATTATATGCAAAAATTTTCCGTTACAAATAGGCAAATGGATGTGACAGATTTTGCTCGTCCCACCGTATCTAGCTAATCAAAGACTAAAAAAGAAGTGGTGATAAATAAATAAATAACTATATATATATATATATTCTCAAACTTTTCTTAGCCGTTACTTTGACAATCTCGGCCTTGTTTGATCCGTTTTGTGTGTTCTATTCTATGTAAATTTTTTACAAATAGGCAAAAGGAAGAAAGGAAGACTATAACACTTAACTTTCCAAGTCTTTACTTCTAGGGAAAAAAAAAAAAAAAAAAAAAACTTTCCAAGTCTTCGGAATTCCAAACAATTATTACAAAAGACACGGTGAAATGTTTTTCATGATTTTATACTTCTGTACCACACGTTTTCAAGATTGAAGGAATCTAGTAGATCAAAGACTAAAAAAAATAGTGGTGATATATAGATAAATATATATATATATATATATATTTATATATATTCTCAAACATTTCTTAGCTATTACTTTGACAATCTCGGCCTTGTTTGATCCGTTTTGTGTGTTCTATTATATGCAAATTTTTTCAATTACAAATAGGTAAATGGATGTGACAGATTTTGCTCGTCGCACCATTTCTTGCATAAAATGTACATATTTATTTAAGTTATCTAATGTATAATATCCTATTTATTGATTATCTTGCATATTTGTTTTCTTCTCCCCTAAATACTCTCTCTCTCTCTCCCTCTCTCTCTCTCTCCACCATAGTATTATTTAATTTTATGTATACTAGTAGAAATCTTGTGCTAAAAATTAAAATTTTATGTAAAAGAAAGAAAACATTTTACTAATACTATTGAAACCGTTTTAATAATTAGTGAGTCATGAGTAAATTAACTATCTTAATTAATAATTAGTTAGTCACATGACAAAACTTTTTAATTTTACGTGCAATTAATATACCTTGAGTCACTCGGCTGGAGCAAGACATGTAACATGTAGTTTACTGCATTAAAAAAAAAAAACAAAAACAATAAAAAACAAAAACCTATAATAGAAGATCAAAAATAAGTATAGTAGAATTTCTATTTTGTAAAAAAAAAAAGGTATTAATTTTTTTTTAATTTTTAATAAATGAACTTTAGGTGTAATAGAATATTAAATTTATTAAAGCTTAGGTAATAGAGTTTTACATGGAATAAACATCTTAACAATTAATAAGCAACTTAATATTTTGTTACTAATTAATATATCTACTTAGCATAAGCAAAGATAGTCATTTTGGTGAGGGGATTTGAACTTTGGATGTTTTAAAAATACCAAGAGGTAGTCAATCAATTGAACTACGAGACTCTTGAAATCTAATCCCCATTTGTCAAGTCCATTAAAACAACATTGTTTTGAAAAGTGAAAAATACAAATAAATAAATAAATAAAGTTAAAATTGAAAAAAAATGAAAATGAAATAAAAATATATTAAAATTAAAGAAAGAAAATGAAATAAAATTAAAGGATACAATTTGTAATATATATAATTTTTTATTAAAAATTTCTTCATGTAATTATCAATTTTGTTTTTGTTTTAAAAATAAAAATGATTTGAGCAAAACGAAATAGATGACATTAAATAGTCCTTGATAATACCATTTTTAGTATGGTTAATTTAGACACCTAGACAATATGATTGCTACGCGTTTAATGATTGCTTCTAACACATTCAATCTTCAACGACTCAGCAATCTGAACAAACAATTCTATAGTCCAAAAATACAACTTTCCAAGTCCTTTCAAATTACAAGTCAACAAATTGTAATGAGGCTTGTTGTGAAACACGTTTCCAAAGGATGAAAGAATCTGACAAATCAATGACTTTAACAGAACAGTGATATTATTTTGTCCCTTGCAAATTTTAAGACATAATTAAAGGCAAGTTACTAATTAAACATTTTTTTAGTTGCTACTTTGGAAGACTTTTTTTTTTTTTTTCTAATATACTTTAGAAGACTCTTTGCCTTCCCCCACTTATTAGTTATTAAAATATTGCATTACATATGCATCTACAAAAGCCCCATCCATTAAATAAGAAATATTAATAAGGGTATCTATGATATATACAATATTCCTTTTTCTCAAAAAAAGAAAAAAAGAAAAAGAAAAAGAAGAAGAAGAAGATATAATATTCCTAAGGGTGTTTTCATAAGTGCCTCCACTCTACTAGAGTAAACTTCCCTTTAAACCAATGGCTTGAGTACTGGCCTTTTTTATTTGTGCATTTGGCATGTGCCTAAATTACAATGATTTAATTAATAATTATGCCAAGAGGAGGCCTTTTTCTTTTTTTTTTTCTTTTTTTTTTTTGTGTCCTTGACATTGTACTAAATGTGTAGCATAAATGTCATAATAATAAGTTAATTATTTCCATAAACTGATGGTCCTAAATAAGTTAATTATTTCCATAAATAGGCAAAGGAAAAACTTAAAATAAAAAGAATATATACATACATACATATACATATACATGTACATATACATATACATATACATATTCATATTCATATACATATCCACTACAGGTATCTAAATGAGTGAATTAAAATCTAAAGTAGGTAGGATTGTTATTATTTTTGATAAATAGTAGATAATTTTATTATGATACTTTTTTATAAGGGTTTTTTTTGTTATTGTATATATCTGACCCGAATAATTTGATTTCTGACTTTCAAAGCTAGTTTTTATAAATCAATGAATCTGTATCAATTTCTACCCAAGAAAAAAAGAAAAAGAAAAAGAAAAAGAATCTGCATCAAAGAATTCTAGTCCACATAGTGAACCACAAGACCTTTAATTTTCCAAGTCATTGGCCCAACCCATAAAATAAGATAGAATGGTCTACATGTGCCTGATAATCCTTGTTATGGTCCCTCGTTTGATAATCATGGCCGGATATAAATCTAATCAAATCTCTAATTCGACGACAAAATTAGAAGTACAAAGGCGGGTATTGGATCCTATTGTTGAGCCAAAAGTCTTGTAGCATAACTAGTATCTTGTGGTGTTTTTTACGAAACTATACATGGTTCAAATTCCCCACTTCCCATTGTAACTACCAAATTATCATGAAAAAAAAAAAAAAAAAAATCATACTCTTGAGTTATCAGACAGAAATGAAAAGATGTGAATCTTTCCTTCACGATAACACATAAGAGCCAATTTAACAATATTATGGGTCACAAAATTAATTTTTTTAAAAGTATGATTAACAAACCTATATTAAGGATATCCATTGAATTAATTATTTGGTATACATTTTTATAATGACTTGATAGTTGGGAGAAGCTTTGAACCCTAAATATCTCTTTTGATAATAACCAAATGTGTCAATTGAGTTGCAAGATACTAATTTTACTATCCGAACTCCAAAGCCAAAACATCAGTGTGCATAATCACCATCACGGGCTATGAAACGCCTATAAGCTACTGTGAGTTAATCATCTAAATCTATGATTAGTCCATTGGGGAACCATTTGCAAGCACATTGAATCGTAGCTATCAATGTGTATAATATTATCAAATAAGGCAGCTATCAATATGTATAATATTATCCTTTTAATTAATTTCAAAATAACTTTATTCATCTTATTAGATGCTACATTTATTTAATTAGTTATTTAAAATTTGAATGATGGAAGAACATACTGAAAAAGAAAATCCAAATATGCTAGAAATTCAAAATTATTTTTTACTAATTTATCTCTTTATAGTATTTATCAAATAACAAGAAATATGAATTTTACATAATGAAAAAAAAAATACAAAATACAAAAGATTTTGAGCACTGTAGAGGTCCCCTCCTTGCTTTCTTCCCCACATTAGAGATGCAAATAGTAGGCAATGAGCATATGCCTCATGGTTTGATGCGTTGAACAATTTTGTTACGGTCTAAAAGAGATTATAAGTTGACCAAGGGCTTATAGCTGAATTGACATCTCTCCATATACAAAATACTTAGTAACATGTTGTAATTATTTTTAAAATATATATAAAAGATGGAGTATTAAGTATAAAGGGAAACATAACATATTTATCAATATAAATGCCATCCTATTTGAAAGTAGCTCTTGTGATTTAGCATGAAGCAAAATAAGAGTGACAACAATTAAATTTTTGTCAATAGCTAATCTAGATTTGACTTACTAAAAAGGCTTCAGAAATGTGTCATTCACAAGGGGTGCGATTGCAACTAGAATACACAAGAATTTTATTGGCATATATATAATTTCCTTAGCAAAAGGAATGGAAAATATCTTCAAAATTGAATCTGAGGTTCTGTTTTTTGGATACTCTCAAAAGAATGTAAGTTTATTGCTATAAGAAATCAAACAGTTATGAAATTTTGCCTTAACAAAAGGAAAGAAAGAAAGAAAAAAGTAAAGAAAAGAAATGTTCATCTATGATTATTCTATTTTATCTTTTATTTTAAAGTATTTTTAATTGAATCAAATTCTAAATAGTCCATCATTAAAGAAACCCCCCTACTTTTTATCCCAAAAAGAAACTTTACAACTATATGCATGAATTGTTTTACTACACAAAACTAGAACCGAGTAATAATATCACAACATGTCACATACTCCGTAGTACACACTCACCTTATACATTCTACCACATGAATTGAAATTCTACTTAAAAAAAATGATTTCAATTAAATTGTAAAATAGTGATTTTAAAACACGATTTCATAATTAAAACTGAAATTATGAGCTGTTTAGAAAAAAAATTCAGAAGAGAAACAAAGTGTGTACAGAATGTACAATATAGAATGTGTAATAAGATTTTTGGATTGGACCCTCTTTTGATGTTATTCCTTTATATATATTAAACTTTTATTAATTGGAGCATTCCCATGTTGGTGATGAGCGTATTTCATAGCACAATAAAAAAGTGGAAAACCAGGAGGTCAAGAACATCCTTCATCAGCTGCACCATATATAAGCAATGATTAGGAATTTCAAAACCATAATCATTATGACTGAAAACTGAGCAATTAGAAATTCCCAAAACCTCTAAGATCTTGATTGGTCTTTTTTACTTGTGAATTTGGCATGTGCCTAAATTAAAATAATTTAGGCACAAAATACTAGTTAAACAATTATGCCAAGATGATGCCTTGTTCTAGCAACTGAAAACCTAGTTAACATAATTCCCTAATGTAATATCATTCTTGCACATAAGATCTTCAATCTTGATGAAATAAACAGGCAGAGAAAGAACAAGAATTGTTCTGAAGAGAATCTTTGTATATTATTTTTGTATTCTTAGCTCTCCTCAAATGTCTGGCCTTTAGTGAGGAATTGATAGGTAAGATAGAACATGGCAGTCCTCTAGGGTTTTTTGTTGGCTTGATATTCCAGCAGATAATACACATATGAGACTGTAGAAATAACTTCTTTCAAGTAGATGAAGGTGCTGCATATTCCCGTAGCCCAAGCTATCTTGTTGGTGATAAATCAAACCCTCAAAAGGTTCTATGCAATGATTAATGGACAAACGTATCTACACATGTTGGCTTCAAATTAAGAGTAGGTGGCCTAAAAAATCCTTAGAAAGATTTTGCAACCTATAACTTCGAAACTTGTATTTTCCAATCATTCCCTTTGCCCTCTGTATCTCCTTCGCAGATGGTTAGTGAAGGACATAATTTGAAATATAATTTTTGTTATTTATTAATTTATTTATGTTATTATGAAGTTTTTGAAAATTTTGATTAAGCATTATTATTTCTTTGATTTTAGGTGTATTTAATGATTTTCTATCAGGGTTCCATTATTTGCTGAAGGAAAATAATGGAACCCTGATAGAAAAAAAAAGCAATAATGTGCACTTTATTTCTCCCAAAAAAAAATGTGGTTAACTTGTTCTGATCAAATTTCGGAAAAAGTTATTTTGGATATATTTTTGAAAAATAATAATATAAACAATTTTTAAAAACAATATAAACAAAATGGTCTAATCTAAACCATAACATGGAGAACAATTGCAACATGAAAATGGCTAAGAAATAAGCTATATATTAGTAATAAATTAGCGTTTAATGACTTTAATAAGAAAATACATATATGATATCGATGTCAATCTTAGTGTTAATGTGGCATAGATAGAACAACAACCTCCCCCCCCCCCCCCCCCGACAAAAAAAAAAAAAAAAAAAATTTCTTGGCAATGTCTTTTCATGGGATGTTCCACCCTATGAGAATCTGGTATTTAAAACTTTTTTAGAAAATTCAAGATGATGAAGCCACAAATGTTTATTCAAATTTTTATCAGTTGTACTTATTAACTTCTCCTAGATGCAAACTTTGAGTCAAGCCTATAGTAATAACATGTGTCGTTTTAGCAAATATACTACTCACATATGAGGAATTAAACAATATGTCAAAGAAATTGATTTTTTCACAAGAAATGTTTAAAAAAAGAAAAAGACATATGATATCTATGACTAAGAAAATTGCATATTAATATGTGGCGTAGTTGAAAGCTGAAGATTTATTTATTATTTTTATTCTAATTTTTTAAAGATAAATACCAATTACATTAAGCACAAACAACACTAACATCCTTCCTCCACACATCCTGAATAGATTTAGGCAGGGAGTTCATATATATTACAACAATTACAGGGAAAGGTGTAATTGACAATTCTCTACTCAATGCCATAACAGAAGTGGTTAAGCTAGATAACAAAGGATTATTATCCTCTCTATAACTATATCATTTGCCCTAACAGAAGTGAACAAGCAATCCACTGAAAAGAACGTTTTGAGTCTTTTTTAGGACTTAGGAATAATTGCCCTAAAGCCATTTCATCCAAAAGAAAATGGTTGGTTTTTTGGCAAAGGCAATGGTATGCTATCATTTCTTAACATAGATAGCATATTTGACATTGTGGGCCGATCATCAGTATTATTCCGTATACATAGGAGACCGATTTGGATCCATCTCAACACCTTAAAAGTCATCATTTAATTATTTCCATAAAGTTCTGATCGTCCTATATAGCCGGAGTGACAAAACATAAATAATAATAATAATAATAATAATAATAATAATAATAATAATAATAATAATAATAATATATTCACTACAGGTATCAATATGAGCTAATATAAATGTAAAGTAGATAGGATTATTATGATACTTGTTTATTGGGAGTTTTTATAAATCTCACCCTAATTTTCTTACTTTTAAAGTTTTTTTTTTTTTTTTTAAGTTAGTTTTTATTAATCAATTAATCTGCATCAAAGAATTCTGTTATATATTCCCCAGTATATGCTAGTTCCTTCCATCCAATTCATCCTTAAGTTCACTAAAATAATGTCATTTTGGAATATGAAAAAAAAAAAAAAAAAAAACTAATGGCAAGATTGGACGCTATTGGAATGACTAAATTGAAAATATATTTAAAGTTAAAGATTGAAATGAAAGAAAGAAAAAAACTTAAATGATTGATTTGAAAATAAGTTTAAGTTGGAGGATGTGATTTGGAGCTTAAAAAATATGTGTTATATAAAAATATTTTTTCTTGAATTTTCTTGATTATTGCATGGGATACTAAAGAGTAGATAACTAGACATGTAATTATGGACAAATTAAAATTTTAATTTATTTGAGGAAAAAGTGATGGATTACATAAAACTAATCATGATAACATGATTGCTACAAGTTTGATTATTGTCACACGTTCAATTTGTAATTCTGTAATTTACATCAAACAATTTTTATATAGTCCAAAATTTCAAGATTATAGCTTTCCAAGTCTTTAGAAGTTTCAAACAATGACCAAAGATTTGGTGAGATGTTAACAAGATTAAAGTCTTCTAATGGTGTTACTCGTTTTCATGGTTGAAGAAATCTGGTACATCAATGATTTAAAACAAGTTGTGATTATTTTCTCCATACATACAAATTTTAAGAAAAAGAGCTATTAATTAAACGTTTCTTAAATATTTCTTTGGAAGATTCCTAAATCCCACCACCCCCGCAACAAAAAACATGTATGTATAAATAATAAGAAATGAGAACTGAGCAATGCTTAGAAATTCCAAAACCCTCTGATCTTGAGTTCTTGATTGCCTTTTTTTAGTTGTGCTTTTGGCGTGTGCCTAAGTTACAATGATTTAATTAATTAAATATAATTATGCCAATAGGATGTCTTTGTCTTATTTGCTGCTGGGTCCTTGACAATGTGCTAAATGTCTAGCATTATTGTCATAAGTTAATTATTTCCAATGGTCCTAAATACTAAATAGGCAGAGAAAAATTAAAAGTATGAGCGAATTGAAATCTAAAGTTGATAAAATAATAATAATAATAATAATAATAATAATAATAATTATTATTATTATTATTATTATTATTATTGTGGGGACAGGGGCCCGAGATCACGTATTGGGCCATAAAGAGGTTGAGGACTCCAAGATCATATGACGGGCCTCGAAAGGTTGGAGGACCATAGCGATGTGCTGAGCCCCGATCATATCCGAGGACATGGTGTGATCCGAGGAGGAGGAAATGAACATGCATGGCCCCAGACTCCGGTTTGTTACGTCTGAAGTAGGAGAGGCGGTCCGAGGAGTGACTCCAGCTTTGGGGAGATGGAAATCCCTAAAGATACCTGAGGTAAGGCTGCCACCACTGCATTAATTGCGCTGCACCAACTCCTCTGGCAGCATTTATGTGGAGAAGACCTGTAAACAGTGCAACCTTGGCCACCGTGATTCATAACAGGCAAAAAGGGATACTCGATGGGACATGCACTCAAGTGAAGAATCAGATGGATAACAAGTGTAAGGTGGAGATGGTCTAGAGGGAGCTATATAACGTGAAGGAGTTCCACTCTAAGGGGAGAAAAAGAAGGAGGAAGAAAAACAAGAGAAAGAAATGAAGGGTAAACAATAGAATTTGCCTCCTCGGATCTTTGTAAAGGAGAGTTGGTTAAGACTTAGGCTTTCTATTCTTTCTTTCTAAAAAGTTTCAACTTGTGGCATTGGATGTTTAAATCAATCTAGTCCAACTTTCGCATCTCACTCTCTATAAATTTATTGTTTAAGGACTACTTGGGCCATCTCGTCCTGTTCAGGCTAGTTCATCAGTTCGTGTCCTTACAATTATTATTATTATTATTATTATTAAACAGTAGCTATTATGATAAACAGTAGATATCGAATAACCTGATTTTTTTCATTCTCAGAGCTACTTTTCATTTATTATTTTTTTTTAATAAGAAGCTACTTTTTATAAATCAATGAATACATCGAGAATAATTCTGTAGTCCAAAAACTCTACACTGTATGCCAGTGACCCACAACCACAAGACCTTAATTTTAGCGCACAAGACCATAGATATCTATACTATTATTTAAGGGGCTTCTCCTGTTTGGATTCCTCATTTTTTAGTTCAAAAATGCCCCTACACCCCTATGTTTAAGTAGAGACAAAACTAAAGGATAATCCGATAAAAATGTAACTCTAACTCCCACTAAAACACTGTCTAAAAAATAGGACCACTTTCTTATTAATTTTTAAGTTGATTTATTCACTTATAAATTAGTTTTTCAAAATTAAAATTTTATATATATAAAATAAAAAAACACAGTTTTTTTTTTTCTACAAAATAGCACCACTAACAAAAAAAAAAAAAAATACTCATCGCACGCGCGAAGCGCGTGCGATGAGGCTAGTTATTAATTAACGGGTTAAATATATACATATATATGTAATAGTGACCCACAAGACCTTTTAATTTACCAAGTCATTGGCCCAACCCACAAGATATTATTAATAATCGCGGGCCTATAAATATAAATGTATCCATGCCATCTCAATTCCCATATCTTCCTAAAAACACAATTCTGATTTCTGAAATCCAGAGCAAATATGGAGCGTGTATTTGTATTACGCCCAAGTCACCTACTCTTAGTCTTACTCATTTGCTTCCTCTTGCTTTCTCAACCTAATAATTGTTCCTCTTTTCTCTCTTTTAATTCATCAACACCTCTTTGCCATTCCCACCAATCCTCTGCTTTGCTCCGTTTTAGAAACTCTTTTTTTGTTGTCGGTGTTTCTTTCCCAAGTTGTAGTTCTTATCCTCCGAAGAATTCGTGGAAAATGGGTACAGATTGTTGTGGGTGGGATGGGGTCACCTGTGATACGATGACAGGTCATGTAATTGCTGTCGACCTCAGTTGCAGTCGCCTTGAAGGTCCCATCCATCCCAATACCACCCTTTTCTCTCTTCGCCATCTCCAGAGGCTCAACCTTGCTTACAACGAGTTCTATACCTCCGCAATTTCATCTAAGTTTGGTGGCTTTGCAAACATGACGCATCTCAACCTCACTTGGTCCTTCTTT
Source organism: Lithocarpus polystachyus (assembly GCA_033629205.1). Lineage (NCBI taxonomy): Eukaryota > Viridiplantae > Streptophyta > Magnoliopsida > Fagales > Fagaceae > Lithocarpus > Lithocarpus polystachyus. The sequence continues at coordinate 86,790,849 of CM066165.1, read as the reverse complement.
GCTGGTAATTTCCCATCCGAAATCTCCCACTTATCCAAACTGGTTTCACTTGATCTCTCTTGGAATTATAACATGCGAATAGAAACGCCTAGTCTGAAAAGGCTTGTTCAAAACCTAACCCATCTAACTGAACTTGTTTTGGATGGCGTTGACATGTCTTCTGTTCCACCTAATTCTTTCATGAATTTGTCTTCCTCTTTGACATCTCTTCGTCTTCGTCATTGTGGATTGAAAGGGAGATTCCCAGATAGTATATTCCACCTCCCAAACCTGCAGCTGCTCTATGTAGGTTACAACTACAATCTCACCAGTTCCCTTCCAACGTATAACTGGAGTACTCCTCTCCAGTCCTTGGAGCTCTCTAGAACCGAATTCCCAATCGACTTACCTAATTTAATAAGCAATCTCAAGTCCTTAAAAGAATTGGACCTCAGAGGATGCAATTTCATAGGATCATATCCAACATTTCTTCCTAATCTCACACAAATCACTTCTTTGGCCCTCTCAGATAACAACTTTGGTGGTCAGTTTCCATGGTCCCTCCTAAACTTTGAAGTTCTTACTTACTTAGATCTCTCAGGCAACAATTTCATAGGGGAGCTTCCGGAAGTTACGACAAACTTGACCCAAATTTTCTCTTCAAATAATTCTTCTAATAGTCAACTAGTCAACAAGATTCCTTCCAATCTAGAATCTCTCAAATTATCTGGTAACTTATTGAATGGGACAATACCATCTTGGGTGTTTACAATACCATCTTTATGTTTCTTACGTCTTGATCATAACAAATTCACTGGGCATATTGATGAATTCCAGCATAATTCTTTAAATTATCTTGATTTGAGTAATAACAACCTACATGGCCACCTTCCAATCTCAATTGCTAAACTTGTGAGCCTTTACCATCTAAATATTTCCTTCAATAATATTAGCGGTCCTCTAGAGTCAAGCATGTTCTCAAAGCTCAAAAGTCTTGAAACAATTGATCTTTCACATAATCCTCTGTTATCATTCAGCACCAATAGCATTGTAGACTATACTTTGCCCGAACTTGGGGATTTGCATTTGTCATCTTGCAACATAAGTGACTTTCCAGATTTTATAAAATCCATGGAAAGTTTAAGAGAGTTAGACCTTTCCAATAACCAGATCAAAGGCAATATTCCGATGTGGTTGTTGGAGGTGGAGATGGATTCTTTGTATTCCTTGAATCTTTCGTACAACTGCTTGACAAGTATTAGACACCTTCCTTGGAAGAATTTGTATATTCTTGATCTTAGTTCCAATTTGCTTCAAGGACCCCTTCCAGTACCTCCATTGGGCACTTATTTCTTTTCTGTCTCAAGGAATACTTTAATCGGAAACATACCTTCCTTGATTTGTAATATCACTTCCCTCATCGTCCTTGATTTGTCTCATAATCACTTGAGTAACACGGTTCCTCTGTGTTTGGGAAACTTTAGTGATTCTCTCACAGTCTTAGATTTGAGAAGTAACAAACTTAATGGCACCATTCCAGCAACTTTTACAAAGGGAAATTACTTGAGAACTCTTAACCTCAATGACAATCAATTGGAAGGGTCATTGCCAAGATCGTTGATCAATTGCAGCTGGTTGGAAGTTCTAGATCTTGGTAACAACAAGATAAATGACACCTTTCCTCATTGGTTGGAAACGCTTCCAGAGTTACGGGTTCTTGTTTTGCGATCAAACAGATTTCATGGTGCCATAGCCAATCCCACGACCAAATTCTCTTTCCCGAATTTACGAATCATAGACCTCTCTCACAATGATTTCCATGGTCTTTTGCCAACAAAGTATTTCAATCATTTCAAAGCCATGATGAGCATGAATGCAAATAATGGTGAATTGAAATATATGGGTGGAAACTATTATCACGATTCTGTGATGGTCACAATTAAAGGATTTGATATTGAAATGGTGAAAATCCAAAATCTCTTTACAACCATTGATTGCTCAAAAAATAGATTCAGGGGGGAGATTCCACAGTCAATTGAAAAGCTTAAGTCACTGAAGGGGCTTAACTTTTCACACAATAGCCTTATAGGTCAAATGCCTCCATCACTGGGAAATTTGAGAAATCTTGAATGGTTAGATCTCTCCTCAAATATGCTTACAGGGAACATTCCAGGACAGTTAGTAGATATTACATCACTTGAAGTTTTAAATCTATCAGAAAATCGTCTTGTAGGGCCAATACCTGTAGGTAATCAGTTCAATACATTTGCAAATGTTTCTTACTTTGGAAACTTGGGATTATGTGGATTTCCATTAACAAAAACTTGTGACAATGTTGAGGGACAACTATCATTGCCTTCATTAACCATTCAGGATAATGATTTCAAGTTTGTAAATTGGATTCATTGGAAAGTTGTATTGCTGGGGTACGGATGTGGATTCATGTTTGGATTAGGTTTGGGTTATCTTGTGTTATCAAGTGAAAAACCAAAATGGCTTGTTAATATTGTTTATGGTGAACGACATAACATGGTTCAAAGATCCAAAAATAATGCTCATGGAAGAACTCGTTGAAGAAAAATTTGGTGGATGCAAGTTCTGATTTAAGGTATATTCTTATATACTAATATATTTGAAAATATTCTATTTTATAATTTTGGTTTCTTAAAAATGTCTCTTTAAATTGCTAAGACAATAGTTCATTTTTATTTTCCTTTATGCTAGTTAGGAATGGTTGTACTTGTGCGAATGATGAGGCATATTACTCGTGTTACTGGCTGAATAAGCTTCTATGTTTAAGGTATAGCTACACAAAAGAGTAAATAGGCTTCTACTATGTAACTGCCACATTTTAAAGCTTTATTTAGGTCAAACTTCATTTAATGACCCTGTTTTATGCTCTAGTGTGAGAACAAATTTCTCTACTCCGTTGCAATTCTAAACTACTCCCTTGATCAAGGAATTTTTTTTACATATTTTTTTTTAAGGGGCAACATCACTGCTTAGTTGCAGTGTCAAATAATCAGGTTATATTCTAATATTGCAATTATTATTATTATTATTATTATTATTATTATTATTATTATTATTATTACATCCATGTCTTTGTATCTTCGTTGTACAGATTAAAGATCTTGTTGGTTGGATGGCTTGAAGTGTGGTTTTTTTTTTTTTTTTTTTTTCTGTTTTTGCTTGAAGAGTGGTATTAAATATTAATTACCCTAGTACTACCTAAGATGCTTTGAGGACTAGACTAGTTTCCTCTATATTTTGAATTAGATACCTTTTATTAGTTACATTATTAGGCTGGGATTATCAACATTTTGTGCCTTTTTGTTTTCTGATATGGGTGTTTTATTTGTTTTATGTTGCTTGATATATGGCCTAGGAAGTGACTTTTGATTTTGAATTTTGTGGGTTTTGTGAATTTCTATATTGCTATTTTTGTGAGTAGTGTGATTCTTAGCATGCATATCAAGTTTTGTATTAAAAGATCAAACAAGACAGCAAATTGAATGTTTTGATTTTTAGGAGTATTGATTCATTATTCCAATTTAATCTCGGTGTTGTGATTTCTTTCCATCTATTTGTAGGTATTATCTTGTTGGTCTTAATGGTGTGTGGGATTTTTTTGGTCAGGGCTGTAATGCTTCGGTCCTCTTGGATGACAGCAATGGTGATAAAAACCATTCCACCGAGAGGCAGGCCATACCTATTCTGACCTTGAGGGATTTTGATAAAATTGATTCCATCAAGGAGGAGCTTGAAAAGGCTTATCCAGGGGTAGTTTCATGTGCTGATATTATTTCTATTGCCACTAGAGATGGCATTATGCTGGTATATTCTTGATCCTGAATTTTCATATGTTCTCTCTTTTTAAGATATTTTTTGTTAATAGTACGGGTCAGTTCACCTAAGGGTTTTAGCAACAGTTTAAGTTTAGGATCTGATGATTGTTTGTGGATAAAGATGCCTAAATGAAACTTGGAGAAAATGTAAGAAACAGACTTTGAAAGAGTTGGTATCACTTTACATTTTTATATGTTGAGGAGTCTATTAGTAAGATTCTAAAGTACATATTGATTATGTGGAAAACTTAGAAAATTAATGAATTGAGAGTATGGTTCTAGTGATTTTTGCTGTTTTGGTTTCCACAAATTGTTACAATCACCTTTACTCACCAACTAGTTGTTTTAGGCACTTTTTAGTAATGGTTTTTCAAGTCTAAAATGTCAAAAAATTCAAAAATAAATAAAATGAAATACTTTTCTTATTCCAATTTCTTTGACAATAAAGAACAGCTCTATATTGATAACTCTTTTTATTGGAGTTCTCTGATGTAAACTACTATACTTGACATCACAAGCTAGACAGCATTCTTTCATATTTCAACAGACACCTAATCTAAGGCATCTTGGCCTCTTTGATTTCAGCATTCCTTGCCATTTGCGCAGCTTGATGTTCTTTGAATGATCTTATTTTTTTGTCTTTCTTCTCTCCCAAATCAACAAAAAAGGAAATCTACTGAAAGGTGCTAAGGGGCAATGACGACGCTGACCGAGATTCCAAGACTGGATGATAACATAACACAAACACTTCACCTTTTTGCCCATAGAGGTTTTGATGAAACTATTAGTCTTCTAGGGACTTACTAGCTCTCTACCTTTCTTTCATTTTCCCCCCTTGTCTTATGGAGTTGAAAAAGGTTTAAAAAGTTATATGGTTTGTATTGGTTTCTTGATCATATGAAGGTACACACAACATTGGGAAGGTTGACTGTGAATTCATACAGAAACGCTTCACTGACTTCAAGGGGACCAGGCAGCCTGACCCAACAATAGCTCCTGATTTTCTCACTGAGATGAGAATGAGGTTCCAAGACAGTAATGGGACCACAACTCAACCTTCTTCTTCATCCATGGCATCATTGGAATTGAGTGAGTTTGCAGTGGGGATGTAGAGACCCAAAAAGGGGGTCCTACAATCCATGGATCTCAAGGTCAAGTCCAATGAAACTGCTCCTTGCTTTTGGTCAGTTTCTAAGTGACAGTCTTGACCATAATGACCTCATGAGATCTTTATTCTTTCATATTACTTTCTCTAATGTTCTATGTTTGAATGTAGATGCTATGACTTCTACATTTCTTTCCTTTGCTAATTTGATCCTATTTATAAAGGCAACGACATAATTGGTCATGGTCAAAATGATGAAGTAGCTAGTTAAAAATGCATGTAAATATGTTTTGGTTGTTGAGGTCATTAGAAATATAGAATTCTAATGGTTTGAATGTTATCAAAAGTTCAGTAATATGGGGGAGCTCATAATGTATGTTGTGATTATAATATCCAAATTAATTTCAATTGGGTGTTCATGTTACTAACGAGATTTGGCTGATTATTCATCATCTGAAGGAGACATTAGTTTATTCATTTTGAGTTTGAACTTCAGAACTAGGAAAGTATACAATTCTGTGTGTCTTGAAACGAAGATGTTGATTTGTCTATAATTTTCTTTATTGCTTTAACCATCAATTAGAATTCAAAAGTTGCTCATAGGAATAGCTTTTAATCAGATGCCATTATGTTTTATTGTCATCAATTTGTACTCAATTACACTTTTCATGCCTACAGAAGGTTTTGGTATGCTTTTTGTTATGCACATTTAAAGACAATGCTATAGTTGTGGATCCATTCACCCGAGTCTAACCCATGATCTTCAATCGACAAGTTAAACTTCTTCTCTGACACTGCTATGCTGCAACTTGAATTTACATTTTCCTTCTCCTTATTTCATTTAGTGAATCTTGCATCAATTTAGCAGGTTCTCCTTAATGGCTTTAGGTGGTACTGATTATAGTTATGTTTTCCTCAAATTGGTTATTGTTCAGGGAATGGGCATTTTTAATTTATGCCTAGGAGGAGATTTTTCTTGTTATGAATGTCTTCATTCATCTCTTCATCTGTTACTTGAGAATCTAATTTCTTCAATTTTGAAGGTAAGGAGTGCTGCTTATGCCGTCAATAGTGTCATTTTTGCAACCTCTGATTTTCTGAGAGAGATTGTTTGATGCAAAATCAAATTTCCAAAAATTTTGAGATTCATCACTGCTGTCAAAACAACCAATTTTAGAGGTTGGGACTTAGTTTTGGATATGCAGACTATGTAATTGATTCCATTTATTAGTAGCTCACAGAATATTTTCCCTATAGTAGGAACTGGTATGACTATATATCCTTGACTTTGGTAGCTATTTAACAAAATTAAATTGCTTATCTTTTTTGTGTCATGAAGATGGATTGTTCCTAGAAAACTTTACAGTTAGTAACTCTGCTTAGAGATTTTATCATTATGTTGTCTTTTAAATGTAATTTGAAGTTTTTCTCTATTAATTCTTATAGTTTTGATTTGTTCTAAAATTGTGACTTCTGTCTTTTAGCAATGCCTAAACTGCATTTGTGTCCATAATTTATCTTCTCCCCGGATACGTAGTTTTCATCTCTTTGTTTGTTCTCTGTGTTCTTATATTAAGTAAATATCCTGATATGGCAGTTTCCTTTCAATGATCATTTATTTTTCTCACTCCAAATATTGAACTAATTTATGCTTAGGCGCTGGTAGTCTGTCCATAGTTAATCAAAAGTTCAAAACAACTGCATCTTTGAGTGTTTGTACATATACCTCAATACACCACTTAAGTTTTGGTCACTAAAACAAATGAAAATAATTGAATAGCTTGAACTTTGAATCTTATAAAATATATAACATTAAAAAAAAAAAATACAAAGGATCATAAAATATCACATTTAATTAAACAAACCAAAGGCTCATAAAAATTTCTTACATAATTAAATGAACTAAAATTTCATAAAATCTCATATATTTATAGATACACATCTATATTATTTTTTCTTTTATGAAAAAAAAAAAACATATCATACATAATTAAACTAATAAAAAAGTTCATAAAATCTCCTTAAAGTGGGGTTTTATTTTAAAAAAGATTTATGAGGAAGCTGCAAAATCAATTTTGGTAAGGAGTGCATATTCCACCTTAAATGTTAGAATTTTGACTGAGACAGAATAAGGGTTTAATATATCAGTTTATGGACGAATGGAACGGAATTAAAAAAATTGTCTACAATCCATTCCTTCTCTCTTTCTCTCCCTCATTACTTATTTATATATCTTCTTCTTTCGCACTTCCATTATATCTTTTGTTATAGATTGATTCTTCCCTGCCCACATTATGCCAATTTCTTTATATCCCTCTTCTTATTGTTATAGAGAACAATGAAGGAGAAAAGTTAAACATACAAATTTGATTTTCCTATTTTTAGCCTAGGAAATCAAGAGACTCAACTTATTGCAGTCAATAATTACAATACACTTGGTTGAGTTGATTTTTTTTCCTTTATTTTTTCAATGGTTTCCAAATCCTTACCTCCACTTCTTAGCAGCCAAGCACAGGATAGCTATTTTGTGCTTTAGTCTGTTTTCTTTTATATATATTTTTTGCAATATCTAGCTGCTCTTGTTATTGGAATTCTCTGATGTAAACTATTATACTTGACATCACAGGCTGGCGGCCCTTTCTATCCAGTGTGAACAGGCCGGAGGGACAACACTCATTCATATTTCAATGAAGGACTGGTTGATATTCCATGACCGGGTTATAATATAACGCAAACACTACACCTTTTTACCCTTTAGAGGTTTTGATGACGAGCAACACTCACTTTTCTAGGTACTTGCTGGCTAGGCCTTTACTCAATTTATGAACTTGTTTTATGCATTTGAAAAAGGTTTGAAATGTTCTTTGGCTTGCATCAATTTCTTGATCAATTGAAGGTGCACATGACATTGGGAAGATTGGTTGTGAGTTCATACAGAAACTCCTCTCTGACTACAAGGGGACAGGGAGCCTGACTGAGATGAGAATAAGGTGCCAAGACAGTAATAGGACCACCACTCAGCCTTCTTCTTAACACCCATGGAATCATTGGAAATGAGGGAGTCTGTATGAATTCACAGCCAATCATTAAAAGGGAGAGGACTACTTTTTGTTGATCAGCAGTTTCTGGCTAATGAGAAGACCGCAAGACTTGTAAGGGCTTATGATTCAGATAACAGATAACCTTTTGAATGGACTTTGCTTGGGCAATGATAAAGATGTCAGGGCTTAATGTTCTGACTGGATATCTAGGTCAAGTCCGATGGAACTGCTCCTTGCCTATGGTCAGTTCCTAAGTGACAGTCTTAATCATAGTGAACTCTTGACATCTTTATTTTTTCATATAAGCTTCTCTTTTAGTTCAATGTTTGATTGTAGATGCAGTAACTTCTACATTTCTTGCGTGTACTAATTTGAGTCTATATATAATGGCAATGGCATAAAGTAGAAATATGTTATGGCTGTTAAGTTCTTTAGAAATATAGAATTCCAATGTTTGGAATGTTACCAAAAGCTAACTAATATTTGGGGAGCTCATAATGTATCAATTTTTAATTGGGGCCTTGGAGCATTCACCTTAGACTCTACACAATTTTAGCTAAACTAACTCCAATATTTATTTTAACAAGCATACACCTACATCAACCTCAATATTTATTTTTTTACTCTCACGAAAATATTTTTTTTTACCTCTCTTCCCCATCCTATTTCACAGCCACACGTAACACCACCACACACTCACACCACCAAGCATCACCTGCCGTTGAAAACCCAAGCCTTTGAACACCGAATTCACTGTCAAACTCATCCACCAAATCTATAAAATCAGTAAACTTAGCTACCAAATCAATAAAATCAGTAAACCTTCACAACAAAATCAACAATTTTCAACCAAAATCAGTAAATTACGATGAACAGAGCATCGCCCATCTGCCAACAAAATCTATAAAGCGTGATGACAATGATGAAACATGGAGATTTGTTGAAGGAGGAACTTAATTGGCCATGGATGTTTTATTCAAAGGAAGAGAGAAAGAGAGAACTTGGGCTAGTTGAGGGAGAAAGTGTCACTGAGGAAGAGAGATGAGTTTAAAATTGGCTAACACACTGTTCATTTGTTAGCTATTTTGGGAAAATTGTAGAAGCGCTCTTAGGGACTTTAGCTATTTTTTGGACTAAATTAGATTTACAAATTGCTTTCGCCATGGAGACCTATGTGGAAATGAGTGTGGTTCTATAGGGAAGTTGTAACAGTTCATTTTTCATTTGGATTGGTCTTTCTTTGAAAGGGAACATCCTTGGAAGGTTTCGGATGTTATTCCCTTTAGCATCGAACCAGCATGAAAAGATTTCTTGACTACATATTTGTACCACATACTTATGACTCTTACACATCTCCTAATAGCCTACAACATAACTTAGTCAAAATCTTAAAAGAACAGTAGAATAAAATGGAACTAGTCAAATGATTAGATCAGCAAATTTCATGCTCACAACTAATCATTTGAAGAGTAGAGAAAATACCACCAATATGTTACTTTAAGCTAACTAGTAAGAAAAAGGAATGATCATGCACCACCGGGTTTTGTTTTGAAAACAAACAACGAAGAAGGGCTATATTTTATTCACTGCCAAAAGCAATGTGTTCTCACTAGACCCTTTATCAATAGCATCCAGGGTATCTTGAAGTTGATATATGGTGAGCACAACCAAATCACCTCTTCTGTTGCCTCTTTAGTTTCCTTATTGTGATTATAGGCTTCCTCCTCTCTTGCCAATTGCATAAGGCCATTCTTCAAAAACAAAACAGCATTCATAATAGGTTCGCAGAGGCAAGAGTACTCATCCATAATGCAATGTGATACTTAAAAAAAGATACCATGTACATTTTCTAAAATACCACAAAACTTAAGTTAGTTTACTTCGCTTTGGAGATATAATTCCATCAACCGTGAGTTATTGACTCTTGCAAAGAATCATGTTGATGTTCTAATGCAAAATAGAGGAACTTCTACCATTTTAACTTCAATTATTATGATTTTATTCATTTATAAAAATATGCATTGGATCATGGGTTAGGTTTGCTTGCCTACTAATTGGTTTATGATCTTGTTATTCATGTCGATAACTATTTCTATTAGCCCTAAATGCTTCTGGAATTTATGAAATCAAAAATATTATGTTAGAACAACACTAAGTTTTCTGCTGATTTACAACAGCACTAAACTCACATTTTCTTTTTTTCCAAGTAAATTAGGCAACGATCTTGAAAAGGGAAAGGTATGCATTTGTTACTCTTGAACTTCTTCTTTTATATAGGTTATTTGATCAATCATCTATCAAAACCACAAGATGCTAGCAGATATGAATTTCAGATTACCTCGATCTTATAGGCCCTAAAGACCGCACAAAGGAAATTATGAAGAGTAGCTAATTAATATGCATCAATTAATAAATTGCAATATATATGGGTAGCAGCTATTATGCTTGAACCAAAAATAGATCCAATTGTTCTTATATATCTTTTGGAATCATTAAAGTTGAACAAAATGCTCTCCCATTGCTATATATTCCCAATATCTATAAAATATTAGCCAACCTTCATTTTTCAGCAGAATACCAAGATAGATTAGTCCGTTTGAATAGAACTTATGTTGTTGAAACTGAAAACTAAAAACTGAAAATACTGTAGAAAAATAATTTTTAAATGTGTGAATAGTGCCGTGAGACCAATTTTTAATGAAAAAGTTGCTGAAAAGTGAAGTTTGTGGGTCCATAAATAGTGCACCCATACACTGTTTACGGGAGAATTGGTCAACAACTGCGGCTGAAAAAAAAAAATGAAAACGTGCTAGAGTTGAAAACGTGGACGTGGACGTGGACGTGTATCCAAACGGATAGTCCAATCATTTTGGCTACATAAAGATAGTCCTTCCATTACTAAGAATGAATAAAATTTTACACATAGTGGTACAATACCATGGAAAGGCATGAATAATTTAATATGCACACACGGTGGAGAATCAACCCACAATCTCAGCTTCCATCCAAGTATGATGTGAAGAGGACATGCTAGTTTTCATCTAAGAACGTAAGTGATAGAGTGTACACAAATAAAGAAACTTCTTTTTTTAATAATTTATTAGTGACAAATATGGGAGAAGTAGGATTTGAACCCTGGTTTCCATAATAAAGAAAAGCATGGTATGCTACCAAGTTAGAACACTCTTGGCAAATAAAGACACTAATATCGAAAAGAATTCATCTTTCTTTAGCATAAAATATTTTAATAACAATCAACCCTTAGTCCTAAAAATTTGGGTCACAAAACCAATGCAAACAACCAACTATTCTGTCAAAAAACGTGAGTATGGAAGCTGAGTTCTCGACCAAAATTGGGCATTAGGCCCAATTTCATAACTATTTAGTTAGTAGGCTAATTTTATAAACTATATAATTTACTAACATCTCGAGTCTCAAAGACTCGATTTTGGGCCTAGAAATTGAGTCTTTGAGGCTTGGTTTTCGTGTGCTGATCAAACTAAGCTGGCCCTTTGTCCATGTGGCATCCACGTAGAAATCGAGTCTCTAAGACTCGATTTCTATCTCGACCCCATAACCATCGATTTATGTGTGACGTGTTCATCCATGTGGAAGCCAGTTGAAACGTGGAAGCCACCTAGAAACCGAGTCTCTGAGACTCGATTTCTAATAGGGGTTTTTCAAATTTAAACCTAATGCCTCTCTCCATCTCACTCTCGCACAGACTCACTCACGCCTCTCCCTCTCACTCTTAAACAGACTCACTCACGCCTTTCTCATCGCCCTCTCCATTGTCACTCACCATCTCACTCTCACACACCCTCTCCACTGTCACGCCTCTCTCACTCACCCTCTCCAGTCTCACTCTCACACAGACGCTGAAGTCTCCACTGTCACGCCTTTTTCACTCACCCTTTCCATTCTCAAGCACCTTCTCCAGTTCTCTCAGGTATGATTTTCTTCTCCTAAACCCACTTTTGAAGTACATTTTCGGGTGTTTTTCTTATTGTGTGATCAACTTGATTTGATTTGATTTTTTTTTTGTTCATTTTTTTGTCTTGATCTTGTTGTTGTTGTTGTTGTTGTTGTTTCTTGCTATTTAGATGGTTAAGCAGAGATTTAGGGTTTGTGTTCCATAATTATGATTGTTTTGATTGATGAGTACTATTTTAGGACTTTTTTTTTTCGTGTGTTACTCTTTGAGAGGAGGGAGTGTTGCTCCCGGAGTATGGAATAATTTTTCCAATGAAAATAATGATAGATTAAGGGTCTGTCTTAAAGAACAGATTATTTGAGAACAGAATTTTACTTGTCTGCATTTGCTTCCTGATCTTGTTATGATGTTATCAAGTTAAAGTCCTCATTTGGAAAAAAAAAAAAAAAAAACTATATGAGGGAACTTCTTGATTTAATGAACTTAAAAAGAGTCTCAAAGAATTATTTTGATGATGATCTAGTAAACAAACTTGATGTCCAGAACCTCTTAACTTATTGTCATTATTTGTTTTCCTTTATGAGGAGAAGCAAGATTTGAATACTCACTTTCTCATTATTTTAACTATCGAATTATCATTAATTTTTTTTTAAGAAGAAGAAGAAGAAGAGAGCAAACAAACTTGATGGTTGACTGTAAAAGAGCATTGTCCTAAGATAGAGCTTTTGAGAGCTTTGATGGCTTTTTATATATGACTTGAGTTACTTTCAAGATTTTGTTTTTATTTTATTTTGGACTTTTTATTATTTTTAGGGGTTTAATAGCTTTATTTGCCATTGGTCATGCAATTAAATTCATATTATACGGGTTTGAGTTGTGTCATCCATCCTCACTAAAAAAAAAAAATTTAAGTTTACGTCATCAAACAAGAATCCTATTTTATGAATCTTTTTGTGCTAAACAAGTGCTCTTTGTTATATAATTCGTGTTCCGTTGCATGAGCCTTTTTATGCTAAACAAGTGCACTTTGTTATATAATTTGTGTTATGAAACTATGACTAAGTTTGTTTCCACGTCCTTAGAATTATTTTGTCTAGAACTTTACTCCTCTCAGATAATGATTCTCATTTGTAGCCAAAGGTGAAACTGTGAGAAGCCAATTTTATTCTATCATCAAATAACTGGTTAATGCTATCTTGTAAAATGATAATAGCAAGATAGCACTGAAATTAAATTAATGATTTGGCCATTTTTCAAAAGCCTTGAATCAGAATTCTTTGTAGTCATCACCACATCTAATCTTTAGCTATAGACCAAACTCTCTCTTTGTCTCTCTTCCAAAGTCTATTCAAGCTACTTGATGTAGGCAAGGAAAGGCTCAAAAAAGCTATGTTCACTGATTAAATCATCTAAAAAATAGGAGTTAAGGGAGATAAATTGTAGATAGTAGGATATATGTTTAAAGTTCAGTAAAAAGGGTTGTGATGATAATGAATACCTTAATCATCAAGTGAATTTGGCAATGGAATTGGTGGAAGAACATGAAGTCTATGTGCTGACGACAAAGCTAACAAATCACATTAAAACAATTCTATTGATACATATGGAGAACTATTATGCCCACTAGATAATAGTTTTGGTGAAGATACTATCAAACAAGGATGGATCCACAGCTAGATTAGGGGGGCCAGGCCCCCTGGATTTTAAAAATTTTTTAAAAATTTGATATATACACGTAAGATTATACAAAATAAGTATACTTAGCCTCCTTCAAAAATTCAAATTGATTTTGTGGTGTGTATTATTTTTTACTTTGTTTGAAATTCAAAACATTTTTGTTAATTATTTTGATTCCCACCCCCCCTATATTTAACAGACTTTTGTTGTTAAGTTATTTAACAGACTTTGTTCACTAAATTCTTTCATCGTTCATTCATTCTTTCACCTTTTACCGAATCATTCTTTCATATTTTACTGAATTCTCATTGTACAAATTGGCTTTTGTTGCTCTAACTCATACCTAGTTCCAAAACCATAGTGTGTGTTCATTTCTCAAACTAACTGCTTATCATTCTTGTGAAGTATGGCGGCTACAAATGCCGGACAGATTGACCATGCGCATCCTGGCCCCATTGACGACTCGGTGTTGACGTTGCAGCCCAACCATCGGTTAGAAGTTATTTGGAATGGGCAGTTAAAACACAACACTAAAGATTTGATGAATGTACATGCATTTAATTCATACAATGTAGACGCACTTGCTGTCATATGTTAATCCATGGTTCTATTTTGTGTAGGATCCAGGGTCCCTTACCTGCCGTGCCCGTAGTGAAGAGTTCTCCAATTGAGAGCCAATGGTGGATGACCGAGTTGTTGACATCATTAAGGCACTTGGTTTAGAGGGACTCCTCAGGATCCTGGGTAGAGAGATTGACCATGGCCTGATAACGGCCTTAGTGGAGCGATGGCGGCCCGAGACTCACACCTTCCACATGCCATATGGTGAGATCACCATCACATTGCAAAATGTGGAGGTACTTCTCGGGCTTCTTGTTGATGGTGACGCTGTAACAGGGAGCATGCAGAAAGAATGGGAGAATGTGTGTGTCAAGTTCCTTGGGTTTCAACCTATAAATGAAGAGCATACGCAACTTAATGGCCAGAGGATTCTCATCAATCGGATTTTGGAGGAAGTTGCTAATCCATTGCCGCATAATGCTGAAGAGGATCAACTGCATAAGTACGCACGATGCTACATCCTAGCGCTACTGGGGGACAAAATCTTCATGGACAAATCTGGCAATAGGGTACATCTAATGTGGGTGCAGCCGTTGGAAGACCTTCGCAACCCACGAAGGTACAGTTGGGGAAGTGCTTGCCTTGCATGGTTGTACCGAGAGTTATGCAGGGCAAGCGATTCTCCCCTTGGTACCACTTTTTTGGTGAGTTGTTGTTGCCTTAAAGAACCACTGTTTATTTTGTTGCTAAACTTGGTATTGATATGTCATGTTCCAAACTTCCATTCTATTAGTATCTGAACAAAACAAGATGTTTCACCACATTAAGTTCTGAAAAGAAAGATTATATGTACTGCTCAGAAGGCTAGTGTTTTTTCGTTAACTATGCTATAATATCCTTCAAGGACCTGCCAAATGTGTGAGGGCTTCTTTTGTCCAATCTTTTAGCTTGATGTCTCTTATCAAACCTCATTAAAAGGGAGAGCAACCTCTAGAATGTTAAGGTTAATGTATATTGACACCAAAAGCAAAGGAAAGGATGTTAATGCCGATGTAACAGCAGTGTTAATACTGATGATTGTGTATATGTTTCTTCTTCTAGGATGATTTAGAACACATATTTTGACTATTTAATATTGTTTTTAACAGCCAATCATTGCTGGAGATGGGTACAAAAGACTTGAGTTTCGTGCAACTTAGTCAGTTCATAGGAAGAAAAACCAGAGGAATATCAGTTTTTCCATTCACATCATCTGTACGGGGTAGAGAGGATCCATGTTGCCATATAATTGTTAGAGGCAAAGCCATGGTAGGACGTGCTGAAGACCAATTCAACCTGGTATCTATTCTTTTCAGACTTCATATGTAATCATCAAGATTGACAATGGCATAATTTGAACCACTTGGATCATTTTTGATATTGTGGTAATTAGTTTACATTGGCTGGGGACCACTTGTTTTTGGGTTGGAAGTCACTAGTTCGAATCTCTCCCTCTCCCTCCCCTTGGAGCCAAAACTTATTGTTATTATTTATATATATACATGTAAAGTTTTCATAGCTTTCACTGCTCAAGAAATTTGGATCTGTGTATGGCTTATTTAGAACCTCTGCCTATTCTCAAGTCTTCTATCTGCTTTCTGTTACCTTTTTTTGATTTATTGATGCCTTACACCTAATGGAATGGAAAAAAACTTTATGCAAAGAATAGAGCTTCTATGCTTAAGTAGTTGGGGGCTGCAAGCCTGATTATTCTTTTTGTAGACAAAGGGAGATGTTTAACCCTTATTCTTTTTATTCTTAAGTAGTTGTTTTGTGGTTCACATCCCTAGTTTAGTAAACCCTATGACTCCATTTGTTATGAAATGCTGATTTTGGATGCGATGGCCTTTAAAATGTACGAATGATGGAGAAGTTAATGTTGAGGAGTTTATGAATGAATTAGTTTCGTAATTATTTTAATCAAAGACAGGATATGGTAATTAATTTCGTACTTATGCATTATAATTTGAGAGGTTGAGAGAACCTGAGATCATGCATTACAAGGCCTCATAAAAGGCATGAATTTGTAGATGAGAAGAAGCAGGGTAGTACTGAGTTCTAAAATTGTAAAAAAAAAAAAAAAGTTCCAGTGGAACTCGAGTATTTGATACTCGATTTCCATTATTTAAAAAAAAAAAAAAGAAGAAGCAAAAACGGTGTAAATCGAGTATTAGACACTCGATTTCCATTCAGAACTCGAGTTCACTAACAGCGAGTATGCCAGGCTAAGAGTTCAAAAATATTTACTGCCAAATGCCACTGGCATAATTCCTAGTGGAAATCGAGTCTTTAAAACTTGATTTCCATTTCGGTGGCATAATGGTAATAAATCCATTATAAATCGAGTCTTTGAAACTCGATTTATAATGACAGTTATTTACGTATATGCCACACAAATGGAAATCGAGTTTTAAAGACTCGATTTCCACTCGGAATTTTTTTCCCTTTACTCACCCCACTTCCCCCACCTGCAGCAGTAAACCAGTAGAACATAATATGAGAGGTAGTTATCGGTTCTTTAAATAGAGATTGCTTGGTTACATGCTTAAACACTCCAAACACATTGCCAATCAAAATTTGCTCTTGTTGGTCTTAACTTTAACTAACATCAGATATCTATTGTTCTTTAGCATGACTAATACACAATTTTAGGAGTGACTAGTGCAGAAATTTATTTTGTTTATACTGCATAGTTTGTTGAAGTTGAAGAATCACTGTTTATTTCAGGTCCTCATAATGCAGCCAAAATAGTCTTCTGAGAAATTATTCAATACAACGGGAGGGCAGCCACGTGGTCCTCCCAGCCAGTACAATTATACCATTTTGGATCTCAATGATTATGTTCCTGCCTTTAAATCAATAGTTGATAAAAAATAGGCTATTTCTACCATTTTCTACAATGTACTATTTATTACTGTAATAAAACCAGCCATAGATGGTCCAAACAGAGTTGTTCCAGCTACTACTACTGTAGTAGAAGCTTCCAAAGACCAAATAAGTATCTAAAAAGCTTCATCAGTAGTAATTTTGGAGATACTGCCACTGGAATTCAGTACCAGAGGTTTCTATTCAAACATGGAGTTTTGATTTCCTTAAAGTAGTACTCAAATACAAAGCTTTGTTGATTTCTCACTAGTTGTTTTTAAGTGTGAGCAATGCCTAAACTACTGCATGAATAGTTATGTGACTTTTTTTTTTTTTTTTTGTGCTAATCAATAGTTAAGTGACTCTAAGGGAACATTGCAGTTGAGCTCTTTTACATCAGTTTTTCTTCCCCTGCAGCACTAAACCAAATCCGGCATCACATGGGGACTGTAAATAACTAGATATGAGCATAATATATTATGATACCAGTCAAAGGGAGTATATTAGATGCGAAAAACTGAATTAAGACAGTTAATGTTCATGGGATTATAGTTGCCCTCTTAGCTACAAACCAAACAGATTTAAGCACACTACATGAGACACATAAAAAACATTACTAGCTATCATTGAATTTGCCAAAGTACCTATCTCTTTCAGTCCAAAAAGAACTTGCCAAAATACTAGCTACTAATACCAAAGTACTATAATTGTTGGCATTATAGGCAAACGCTGCACAATGCAACTAATGTAACGAGTACAATGGATAGCGAATAGTTCAATTACAACAGCATTTAGTCATAAACAAAATAACAACTGAGTCGATACAATATAGTCTACATAGTCGCCTAGCACTTGTCCATACCAAAGATAACCACAACTCCCACGTACAATGTCATTCCAAAATTGAGTCCCCCCTCGCCTGACAAACATAAAATACAGTCGTTAGTTCCTAAATGCGAAGAATAACAAGCAAATGAAACTCTAAGCATACTATATAAAAACAGCGATAGCACTTGCCTAGTTTGTAGCACTACTGCTTGTTGAAGCCTCACGGGAATTGGGACATCTTCTATTGTTATGCCCCTCTTCATGACACACTCCGCATCGTTGCCTCGGTTGAATCTCCCTCAAGTCCGAATCTTCCCTCCGGCTTCCCCGTGCTCACCATACCCCATCCATTTCATTCCTTATTCTTGACTTTACAGGACGACCTTTGGCCCGCAACAACTATGGGTCAGGCACCTACCGTGGTCCGCAAACGTCCCTTCATAATGACTCTGACTTTGGCACCACAAATTGATGTGCATATGTCTGAATGGTGTTGCCTAAACTGTAACATGGGTCAATATAGCTGGTCGCATCGAGGTGCAAACCTTGAAGAACTTTAATTGCATGTAAACAAGGGATCTTAATGTTTTGCCACTTTCCACAACCACATGTTCTATCAAACACATGCACTTCATGACTATGGTTTCCCCCTCCACCTCTATGGCCGTTGTACGGGGTAACCATGATATACACCAGTTTGATGATTAAAATTCCTCAGAGTGTGTCCTGAAATTTTCTGCGCATTTTTGGTATAGATTCTCATTGCATAATCACTCCACACCTTACCTTAAGAGAGATCAGAGGTAATTTCTTTATGTCGATCATGGAAATATGCAACAAGTTTTCACCAAGTGAACTCAACCACTGCAGCAATGGGCAATCCGCGAGCACCTTTAAGCACCCCATTAAAGCACTCAAAGATATTGGTTGTCATTGCCCCGTAACGTCTTCCACCATCATGTGACTGGGTCCATTTGTCCAGATCCTCACTTATTAGATATGTGTATGGCATATAGCATGCAATATGGGGATCATCAGGTTGTACACTCCTTAGTGCATTAATCTCGACATCCTTAATGGTTTGCATTATGGACTCAAATTTAGCTTCATGAGTCGCATATCCAGCTTTCAAGGCCAATGCCTTTAGACTTGGGTCATCAAAGTGTGTGTTGAAGTTACTAGCAACATGTCGAAGGTAATATCGGTGAAATACTTGTAAGTTTCCTTCTTCATCTCTAGGCCACTCTACAATGGCACATTTGATACCTTTATGTCGGTTAGAAATAATGCAAATATCCTCCTTAGGTATCACATGCTCTATCGAAATCCTAAGACACTCTAAAAGCCACCCCCAACTAGCCCCTGACTCCTTGTCCACAACAGCAAAGGCGAGAGGCAAAACCTTTTGGTTAGCATCGGTTGCCATTGTAATCATCAACACCCCTCGATATTTACCATACAAATGAGTCCCATCAATACTGATCACTGGCCTACAATATTTGAATGCAGCAATGCATGGAGTGAATGCCCAAAATACATAGCGCAGTAACGCAGTACCATCAATGCCCCTAGGTATGGTGTAATAGTTGTACTGGGTACCTGAATCCTGATCCAAGTATGCCAACAACAACTTTTGCAACCTTTGGTAAGACTCCTCCCAATCCCCAAATATCTTAGCAATTGCTTTTTGTTTTGCGTCTCATACCTTATAGTAAGAAAGCTCATGATCATACTTAGTACGTATGATCTCCCAGAGCTTATCAATACGAGCAGTGTGATTTTGTCGCAATTTTCGCACAATTTCTGATGCAACAAAATTAGAATCCATCATTTTACCGTCTCTTCGCATACCAAAGGGTACACAACTGTGTGGACCCACATAAGATGTGACCATCCACAGACCATTAAGTTTAGCCTTTATGAATGCCCCAACGTACCACTTGCAGTTGGTGTTAACGCATGCGGCGCACAATTTAGTTTTGGTCGACCTCTGGATAATAAAATTTCTATTATCTTTTGTTGCGTATATTATCAGTACACACTTCACCGCTTCTTTATTTGCAAAAGTCAACCCTTTACTAAAATGCATCCCATCTTCCCAAGTAGAAACAAATGGTATCTGAAGACGCGAAGGATCAACCATGTTTTCCCAAGTATTTGCGTAGAATGACTCGGTAGGAGCTGTGTAGGCAGTGGCCATATTTGTATCATGTTGGACACCAATATTATCTTCAGTATCACCATCATCATGGTATTCCATATTTTCCTCTTCAAAATTGGGAACGAGTTCCTTGTCATCCACATCCCTGAGAAAGTCGCCTCGCTCAATCCTCTCTTCGTACTATCCATATCATCAAGATTTTCACCATTATTCACAGCATGATCTTCGTTTTCGTCTTCGTCTTCGTCTTCCTCCCCTAAATGTGTCTCTTGAGGTTGAAGTGTTTCACCAGTATTACCAGTATGATCTTGAGATGGGAGCATATAACTTCCCATTGTATAGCCTCCCATTGTAGTGCATCCATCATCTAGGGCTGTAAATTGTAAAGATGTAGTTGTTTGTTAAATCTCCTCAGTATCAATTTCTGCAAGCGACTCCGAATTTACGTACAACTCAGCAGCATTTACTTGGGGCATTTTATGGATCCTATTAAACATGATCTTTACATGTTTGTCTTCTTTGATCGCCATATATCATTCAACGTCTTCAACTTACAACGTATCATCATGTATACCCGGCCCTATAAATGGGAATCCGTCAATCTGTTCAGGATTGACAAGGGTCCACCGTAGTATACATTTATATTAATATTCTTCAGAGGTTGTGAACCTATTAGAATCAAGTGTAATATGTTAGTGACATATTTTATCTCTTTCATTTAACATTAATTGCAAAACCTTTTTTATCTACTCAAAGTACAAAAATTACAACTTCTCACCCCACATTTGCATATACTCACCCCACATCACATACAAACACACTCAATCATTATTATTTCATACTCAAATAAATAAAAAAACTAAACACAAAAACTCACTCCCATTACAAACCTTCAAATCATTCTAACAAAAAAATAAAGAAAAATATTAAACTCCAAAAAAAAAAAAAAAAATTAGTCATGATAAAAAGCCTAACAATACATATATATCTACAATGTTTTTTACTTTTTATAAAAGCCTAACAAATACATACACTAATTTCTTAAATCATATGCATATACAAACCCCACATTTGCATATACTCACCCTATCACATACAAACACACTAACTTGTTAAATCATATGCATATACAAACCCCACATTTGCACATAATCACCCTATCACATAGAAGCACACTCATTATCATTTGTTTTTTAAAATAAAAAAATAAATAAAAAATCATTAATCATACTCATAAAAAAAAAAAAAAAAAAAAAAAAAAAAAAAAAAAAAAACTAAACACACAACTCACCCCATTACAAACCTTCAAATCATTCTATCAAAAATATAAAGAACAATATTAAACCAAAAAAAAAAAAATAGTCATGATATACACCCATAAAAAGACCTTATATGTAACTAACAACTAGAGAGAGTGAGAAACTTTACCTGACATGAGGATGTGAAAATATGGAGGGTGAGTTTGATTTAAAAAAGGGATGAGTTTTGTATGAGAGTGAGAGTGAGAGTGAGAGAGAGAGTGATAGAGGAAGAGAGAAGAGAGGTACTGGGTTTTGGGGGAAGAAAAAACAGCACTGGGAATGAGGGAGGACTAAGTGGGACTTATGAGGGGTTAGTAGCCCTAACCACGTGGGTACGTACCAAGTTAAAAATCGAGTCTCTAAAACTCGGTTTAAAAACCGAGTCTTAGAGACTCGGTTTCTAGCTGGAATCCACGTTAGATTGAATGTTCAAGTAAATTGATGCTTATGGGGTCGAGATAGAAATCGAGTCCTAGAGACTCGATTTCTACGTGGATGCCACGTGGACAAAGAGCCAGCTCAGTATGATCAGCACACGAAAACCGAGCCTCAAAGACTCAATTTCTAGGCCCAAAATCGAGTCTTTGAGACTCGAGATGTTAGTAAATTATATAGTTTATAAAATTAGCCTACTAACTAAATAGTTCTGAAATTGGGCCTAATTTCCAATTTTGGCCATGAGTTCTCCAACGAACCACCTAGGTTGAGCGAAGAGGAAGATGAGCTGGGGCGCAGCGTCAAGAAGTTTAAAGAAAGTAGGGGTGCGAGGCAGTTTGTTCCTCCTCGGACTCTTGTCAGCTAAAAAGACAGTCTGGTAGGAGATATACCAGGTGCGTATGAGCAAACTTTCAGATATGAGAAACTTTGGGATGATGGGGAAGATTCTAACATGGATATTGAGGCACCAGTGGAAGGTATGGCGGAAGTGAAGCTTTCTATGGCAACTAAAGCTCGTATCCGAGCTCCTTGGTCTAAAGCCTTGATAGTGAAAGTGTTTGGTAGGACTGTAGGATTCAGCTACCTCACTTTCAAGCTTAATGCTATATGGAATCCAACAGCTAAGATGGACTGTGTGAATTTAGGGAAGGATTACTTCCTTATAAAGTTCTCAAGCTCTGAAGACTATGACAAAGTTCTCCATGGAGGGCCCTAGTTTATTGGAGAACATTTCTTGGCTATTAAGCCATGGGAACCTTATTTCAAAGCATCAGAGGCCAAACTGAACTCCATAGCTGTATGGGTGAGGTTTCCAGAGTTGCCTATTGAATTTTATGATCTTGAAGTGCTTAAGGAAATTGGTAGTGTTATTGGATCAGTTCTCCGAGTTGATTCCTACACAGCCACGAGTTCAAGGGGCAGCTATTCAAGGTTATGTATCCAAATTGATATGGGTAAGCCTCTCATAACTTCAATTAAAGTGGGTAGACTGATTCAACGGGTGATGTATGAAGGAATTACAACTTTATGCTTCTGTTGTTTTGAATTTCATTGTGGAGAGAGTGATGAACAAATTGGCAGGATGGAAAACACAATTCCTCTCTTTTGCCGGAAGGTCGGTGTTAGTGAAATCAACCATGGCAGCGATTCCTAATTATGTGATGCAGGGAAGGGCTTTGCCTATTCACTTATGTGAGAAGTTAGATAAAGTTAATAGAGATTTCCTTTGGGACACTACCAATAAAAAGAGGAAGATGCACTTAGTTGGCTGGAGCAAAATCATACAAACCAAGGAGAATGGTGACTTGGAATTCAAGAAGCCAGGGCAAAAAATATTGCTTTGTTGGCCAAGTTGAACTGGAGGATGAACCAAGAAAAGGAGGTTTTATGGTCTAAGGTAATCTTGAGAAAATATTGCTCTTCAGACAGGAGGAGTTCGAAGGACCTGGATAAACTTTCTGCTTCTCCCACTTGGACAGCAATTAAGCTTGGGTTCCAAATCTTTGTTAAAGGCATTTGCTGGGGTATAGGAGATGGCACCAGGATTAAAGCTTGGTCTGACTATTGGATAAAAGGAGAATCCCTTAGGGAACTTGTGGAAGGCCCTTTGACAAGGCATGAGAGTGATATGGTGGTTGCTGATTTAATTAGTGGTCGAGGGCAAGGGTGGAACTAGGGTGCTGTTTCATTTGAGCTACCCCTTAGCATTAAAGAAAAGATTAAAGCTGTTCCATGTCAAAAGTTTGGAAGAGCAAATGACACCATTCTTTGGAAATTCTCTAAGGATGGTGATTTCTCTGTAAAATCAACTTATGATATTGCCAAGCCGCCTCAGGATCCAGACCTCCAATTTCAAGGGCAATGGATTTGGAAATTGGATTTGTTGCCAAAGATTGTACATTTCCTTTGGCTGTGTCTACATAATAGTATACATGTAAGGGAGGTGTTAGCTTCAAGAGGGATTAATTGTGAAGAAAGGTGCCCACTGTGCAAAGCCCAGAATGAAACAATTATTCACCTACTAAAGGAGTGTGTTTATGCTCGGGAATTCTGACACAAATTGCGTGTTCCCCCTTCTTTGGTTGGTTCTTTTAATTATGACTTGCAGGATTGGCTCAAAGTAAATTGCCAAAGCAAGGAAAGCCACCCTTCCTCAGCACCTTGGAAGTATATATTTCCTTTTGTTATTTAGAATCTTTGGAAGCATAGAAATAGGGTTGTTTTTGATAATCTCACCCCACATCCCAATCTGCATAGGCAATGTGTGAACCAAGTGTTGGAATTTTTTTTCTATGTGGGGAAGATTCAGAGGCAGTGGAGTATGGTGGCTATTCTTGTGAAGTGGAACAAGCCCCCACCTAGTTGTTATAAGTTAAATACGAATGGAGCATCATTGGGCAACCCAGGAAGAGCCGGGGGAGGCGGACTGATCAGGGACAGCTCGGGGAATTGGGTTAAAGGATTTTCTAGATCCATTGGGAGAGCAACGAGTATGGTTGCTGAGTTTTGGGCATTAAGAGACGGCCTAATACTTGCCAACCAGCTAGATATTCAGCACCTGGAAATAGAACTAGATGCAAAAGTTGTTGTTGACTTGATTAACACCAGCAAATCCTCTAATGCAGCTTATTCTTCTCTGTTGGTGGACTGCAGGTGGTTGCTAAACAGGCTGCCTCATGCCACAGTGAAGCATGTGTTTCGAGAAGCTAATCATTGCGCTGATGCTCTTGCAAAAAAATGGATGTAATCTTGATGTAGATTTCTGTGTCTTTGATGTTCCCCCATCCTTTGTCATTGCTTTAATTTGCTCTAATGTAATTGGGTCTAACTATTGTAGGCTTACAGCTGCGAACCTAGCTATTTTGGCTTCTTAGTTTTTAATATATTATCCCTTAAACCAAAAAAAAAAAAAAAAAAACCAACTATTCTATCTCAATGAAAGTATAAGATTATATCTATTGATTATGGAAATTCATATTATCGATCCAAAGTGTTAAACAAAAAACCTAAAACAAAACAAAACAAGACAAAAATGAGGATTCGTAAGGGAGGGGCCTTAACTTTTCTCATAGCTTCACTGCCAGCATATTCTTTGAAAATGTAAAATATTAAAAGACTTATTTCAACACTTCTCACTTTATATACAAACTTAAAAAAAAATTATAAGTAATGGAAAATTTATTTAAATCGTGAAAAGATTCATTCAAGTACACACGAAGTATACAGCTGGGGACCATAATAATCAAGTAGTCATTAGTGTTTGTTTGGCTAGAACTTATAAGCTAAGCTTTTACCTTTTATGTACAACTTTTTGAAACCTCACTATTTTTTTTTTAACTTCTTCTCACTTTTTTTTTTTTTTTTTATAACTTTTTTCTCATTTTTTTTGAAATATTAGTATACTTTAGTGTACTTTCAGCAAAAAAAAGTCCAGCAAAAGTCTAAATAAGCTATTCTCAATTGGACACTTTAAATGAATTGAGATACAAGGTGTTTTAGCTCCAACTCCCAAATTCAGAGTGTAAACTCAATTCAAATTGTATTGGACGAACCTTTTTTTTTTTTGAAAAGATGTATTGGACTAACTTAGTGGTGCATGTTATTGACTCATTGGACTTTCAGTCCTATGGAATTTTTTAGGGATGAGATGATGATAAATATTTTAGAGCAAACTAATCTCTATTCTGCTGGTCTAAGCTGAATTCATCATTCTCTCTTGATCTTCCTTGCTTTTCCATCTTGGGCCTTATATGGGCTTGCTTCGACTTTTCTATGGATGTTAGTTCATTGCCTTGTTGAGTGGATTCTTGGATCATTTTGTAGTTGTTGTCCTTTATGGGCCGTTGCCGAGAATTTATGATTGTGGGCCCTTTATGGGCTTTTAATTGATGACTTGGGCCTTAACTTATTAATAGGGTCCGTATGTTCTAGGCTTCTCCTTGGGTGGGCTTATGACAGCTTGTGAAAAATTGTGTAAGAACAATGTAAAAATCCAAATCAAGAATGTTATCACTAGCCAATGACAAGTTAGTATGAAACAAATTAATTAATTCCATAGCAAAATAAGAATTTCACACTAAAAAATTTTACAGCTTTCTTGTCATAAAATATATTAGATACATATACATATACATTCTTTTTGCTCAGAATTGCATCACTTATTTACTTATATTAGGATAAAGAGGACAACTCAAAGAAAATTTTGGGATTTCATGGATAAATTAAGGGAAATTAGGCACATTATTACTCAGCCAATGACAGCTTAATACGTAACAAATTCAATAACTCAATAGGAAAATAAGAATTTCATCATGTCTAAAAAAAAATTGTGCAGGCTTCCAGCAATACATAGACTAGTAATATTTTAGGGGGTCGAAGAATACCAGTACATTTCTCTTTTACCACAATGTCATATTTGAATCATCACATATTACACAGGATAAATTACTATTTTGGTTTTTAAATTTTATCAAAATTATATTTTTCGTCTTTAAACTTTGTAAGGTTCTTTTTTCATCCTTAGACTCTGTAAAGAGTTTTTTCAATAATTTAGTGATAAAAATATTGATGAAAAAAGAAAATTTTCAATAATTTAGTGATGAAAAAAAAAAAAATATATATATATATATATAACTTTTTCATAGTTTAAAGATAGAAAGAAAACATTTTTAATAGTTTAGGGATGAAAGAACTTTTAAATAGTTTAAGGACAAATAACAAACTTCTTAAAGTTTAAGAATGAAAAATAAATATTGATCAAATTTAGGACTAAAATAGTATTTTAGTCCTACTACATATGATAAATGATTAATCCGACACAACTCAAGTTATGTTTTCAATTTGATAATTCATGCCTTTATGGAAAATCAAAGTAGGTGTGGACTGTGGACTTTGAGTGTGCAATACCATAAACCCAGTCATTGTGTTATGGTAATTGATAGGGGTAAAGCTCCCACCAAACGGTGAGAGCTTGCACGAGCTGACGGCTCGACCTATGATGACGGATATATATGACGGACGCCGTATAGTGACGACCTGACTCCTAGGGGGCGACGGGAAGAAGGTCGACGGACGTTGTCATCAAGCACTGAAGCCTATCTTGTCACGTACGCTTCCCTGGGAAAGTATATCTTGTCACGTACGCTACTACTTGGCCAGATATCTTACGTAGCACGATTCCCTCCCCCAGAAGGGATGTCTTGCCCAACACACTTGGCGACCCAAGGAGTATCTTGCGCCCCACGCTACTCAGGGGCAATTCTGGTACAATGATATCTTCTCCAGTACGCCTCGGCCAAAGGCCTCTACTACTACTATAAATACCGCCACGCCCTCCAAAATCGAGGTACGCATACAAAGACCCGACTCTAGCGCTCTGGAGTTGTGAGCAATACTAACTTAACCATCGGAGGGTCGTTGGCCGGTACCACGCCAGTACTTCCCTTTGAGGTTCTTCTTTCCTGTGCAGGTTCGTCCGAAGTACGCGCAGGCACTGCAGCTCACTAGTTTGATTCTTGACATCATCAGTTGGCGCCATCTGTGGGAAACGCGAGTGCGTAGATTCTGTTACGTCCTTCCCGGACAAAGAGTTGCATGATACTCACGCATTCAAGGACGACCACCATGAACGACCAAGGCAACGAACAACGCACCACGGCCCTCGAGAGACAAGTCCAGACTCTGGCGGCCGCGGTGGAACGCCTCACGAAACGCAACAACGACTT
This sequence comes from Lithocarpus polystachyus, assembly GCA_033629205.1. NCBI lineage: Eukaryota > Viridiplantae > Streptophyta > Magnoliopsida > Fagales > Fagaceae > Lithocarpus > Lithocarpus polystachyus. Next base: position 86,763,349 of record CM066165.1, on the reverse strand, counting down.
GGAAGAACAGCTGCTGCGGAGGAACGCGACGGGTGACAACCAGGGAGAAAATCAGGAGGAGAGCAGTGCCGAGGAGAGGAACCACGAAGGCCCTGAGGGAAGCCATGCTTTGAGCCGGCCCGAAGGACAGGAGACAAACCGTCCGTCGGCAGACGGCCATGCCCAGTCCAACATGGCCGCGAAAATGCAAATGATGAAGGAACGCATGGACTTCATGATGAACGCCCTCAAAGGATGAGTATCCAGCGACCTCGATGACCTCGTCCACCGCACAGACTCCCCATTTACAACACCTGTCATCCTGTTCCCTACGCCGCCGAAATTCCGCATGCCCTAGGTGGAAAGCTACGACGGGTCCAAGGATCCGCTGGACCACTTGGAGTCCTTCAAGACGATGATGCATCTTCACGGCGCACCAGACGAAATCATGTGTCGGGCCTTCCCGGCAACGCTAAAAGGCTCTACGAGGACCTGGTTCGGCAGATTGGCGCCCGGTTCTATCGACACCTTCAGGGAGTTGAGCGCTTAGTTTGCCTCGCAGTTCATTGGGGGACACCGGCACAAAAGATCCACCGCATGCCTGATGAACATTAAGCAGCGGGAGGATGAGACGCTGAGATCCTATATAGCCCGTTTTAACAAAGAAGCGCTGTTGATTGACGAAGCGGACGACAGGATACAAGTGGCCGCATTCACAAACGGGCTGCGGAAGGGTAAATTCTTGTTCTCTTTATACAAAAATGACCCAAAGACGATGTCGGATGTGTTTTACAGGGCAACAAAGTACATGAATGCGGAAGATGCATTACTGGCTCGTGAAGAGAAGCCCCCTAGGAAGAGGGAAAGGCAGGAAGACACCCGACAAGATAAGGGGCGGAAGATGCCTCGGACAGGAGAAGTCCGAGACAATAGACGCCTAAAGCCCCATGCCGGGAAATTCACAAGCTACACCCCATTGACGGCTCCGGTCGATCAGGTCCTGATGCAGATCAAGGACGACGGATCCTTGACGTTTCCGGGAAAGTTGAAATCGAACCCGGACGGACAGTCCAAGGACAAATATTGCCGCTTCCATCGAGACCACGGGTACGATACCGCCGACTGCTATGATTTGAAGCAGCAGATTGAAACCCTGATTAGGCAAGGGAAGCTGTAGAGGTTCGTCAGCAGAGAAAAGGCAGAAACACCTCGACAGGAACAGGTCCCCCACCGGGACAATGAGTGCCCCAGACCGCCTATAGAGGACATAAGGATGATTGTGGGTGGTACATTGGCCGCCGGTTCAACAAAGAAGGCTCTGAAATCCCACCTCAGGGCGGTTCAAAATGTTCAGGCTGCGAGCTCTGTCCAGAAGAAGCCGCGAATCAACAGCCCCACTATGGAATTCACAGAAGAGGATGCCCAGCACCTCCATCATCCGCACGACGATGCCCTGGTCGTCAACATCCGGATAGGAGACTATAACACGTACTAGGTCCTAATCGACAACGGAATCTCCGTGGATATCCTCTATTATCCCACGTTCCAGCAGATGCGGATCGACAAAGAACGCTTGGTCCCTACCAAGGCACCACTCCCAGGTTTCGGGGGGACAAGAGTATACCCCCTCGGCTCGATCACATTGCCCGTCACCATCGGGGAGTACCCTCGGCAGGTCACTTGGGACGTCACCTTTCTAGTCGTTGATTGCTCCTCAGCATACAACGCAATCATAGGACGGCCCACCCTCAACGCCTGGAAGGCTACAACCTCGACCTATGCCTTAAAGGTCAAGTTCCCTACAGAGCATGGGGTAGGGGAGGTATGGGGAGACCAAGTGGCCGCACGAGAATGCTACGTCGCAATGGTAGAAATGAATAGCCAGCTACAAACAATGAACATAGAGCAGAGAACGGGGGCAGAACTTGTGGAGGAGCTCGAAGAAGTAGTTCTCGACGAATCCAAGCTCGACAGAACCACTAGGATCGGTGCCCTCAACAGCCCGGCGACTCGCCAGGCACTCGTGACTTTCCTCAAGGAAAACCAAGATGTATTCGCTTGGAGCCATGAAGACATGCTGGGAATCGACCCTTCAATCATGGTACATAGGCTGAACGTAGCAATCTCCTTCCGGCCCGTCAGACAGAAGAAGCGAGTGTTCGCTCCGGAGAGAGACCGCGCAGTGGCAGAGGAGGTCGGCAAGTTACGGGAAGCAAGGTTCATCCGGGAAGTATATTACCCCGACTGGTTGGCCAATGTGGTAATGGTCAAGAAGGCCAGCGGGAAGTGGCGGATGTGTGTGGACTTCACGGACCTGAATAAGGCATGCCCGAAAGACAGCTACCCCCTCCCTCGAGTCGACACCCTGGTAGACTCTACGGCCCGGCACCAGCTGCTGAGCTTCATGGATGCCTTCTCAGGGTATAACCAGATCCGGATGAATGAGGTAGATCAGGAAAAAACCTCGTTCGTCACCAGCCAAGGACTCTTCTGCTACAAGGTGATGCCGTTCGGACTGAAGAATGCAGGTGCCACATACCAGAGGCTCATGAACAAAATGTTTGCCAACCAGATAGGGCGGAATGTTCAAGTATACGTCGACGACATGCTGGTAAAAAGCCAGAAGGAGGAGGATCATCTAAGCGATCTCGAGGAAACATTCGGAGCCCTCCGTTCCTACAAGATGAAGCTCAACCCGTCGAAATGTGCATTCGGAGTGACGGCGAGCAAATTCCTCGGCTACATGGTCTCTCAGAGGGGCATTGAGGCCAACCTAGACAAGATCGGGGCAATAATGGAGATGCCCCCCCCCCCCCCCGAAGAATGTAAAAGAAGTTCAAAGTTTGAACGGGAAGGTGGCAGCCCTGAACAGATTTGTATCAAGGGCGACGGACAAATGCCTTCCCTTCTTCCGCACATTGAAGAAAACGTTCGAGTGGACAGACGACTGTCAGAAGGCGTTCGAAGAACTAAAGGCTTATCTCTCCTCCCCTCCATTGCTGAGTCCTTCACAGCCAGGGGAAGATCTCTACCTCTACCTAGCCGTCTCCCCAGCGGCTGTAAGCGCAGCCTTGATCAGAGAAAAGGACGGGGTCCAGAAACCCGTATACTACGCTAGCCGGGCATTCCAAGGAGCAGAAGGAAGGTACCCGCCTATGGAGAAACTCGCCTTCGCCCTAGTCACCACGGCTCGAAAGCTTAAACCCTACTTCCAAGCTCACACAATAGTCGTCCTAACCGACAAGCCATTACGACGAGCAATGCACAACCCAGAAGCCGCTGGTCGCTTGGCCCTATGGGCGATCGAGTTGACTGAGTTTGATATTCGGTACAGCCCGCGCATCGCCAACAAAGGACAGGCAGTAGCTGATTTTATTGCCGAGTTCACCAGTAGGGAAGACGAGGGGGCAAATGCAGGTCCCCCATGAAGTGTATATACGGACGGGTCGTCGACAAGACGAGCCGGTGGTGTTGGTGTCGTGCTCCATTCCCCCGAAGGAGACCAAGTCGATTGCATGATCCGGCTGGACTTTCCCATCACCAACAATGAGGCGGAGTACGAAGCCTTGGTAGCTGGGTTGGACCTCGCCAAAGCAGCAGGTGCAGCCCGAGTGATCGTCTCCTGTGACTCCCAAGTCGTCGTCAACCAAGTCAACGGAAACTATGAGTGCAGAGGTGACAGAATGAGGAAATACCTCCATCATGCAAAGAGAAGGGTAGACGAACTCAAGGCAAAGATAGTCCAAGTCCCTAGAGATGAGAATGAGCAAGCCGACCGCCTCTCCAAAGCTGCTTCGTCGGAGCAGGGGGGCAGCACTGACGGTGTGCTCTATTTTGTGCAGGTTTGTCCAAATGCAGGAAATAGGCTCTGAGAACAACTGGACCATACCATTGGTCTTTTACTTGAAAGATGGCGTCTTGCCTGATGGAAGAGAAGCCGCCAGAAGGTTGAAAGTCCGAGTGTCAAGGTTCATATTGATAGAGGAAGTTCTATACAAAAGGGGCTTCTCTCGCCCATACCTAAGGTGCTTGGGTCCCGAGGAAGCAAACTATGTCATGCGGGAGGTTCACGAAGGAATATGCGGAAACCATTCAGGTTCAAGATCGCTGGCGCACAAGCTGATTCGGGCCGGGTACTACTGGCCCACGATGCAAAAAGACGCCCAAGCCTACCTCAAAGCCTGTGACAAGTGCCAGAGATTCGGCAACGTCGTCAGGCAGCCGCCCGTGGAGCTTTCACCCATGACGGCCCCATGGCCATTCGCTCAATGGGGACTAGACATTATGGGCCTATTCCCAACGGCCATACGACAGCTGAAGTTCCTGGTAGTGGGCATAGACTACTTCACGAAGTGGGTAGAAGCTGAAACTCTGGCCACCATTACGGAGAAGAACGTGCGAAGCTTCGTCTGGAAATCTATTATATGCAGGTTTGGGATCCCTAGGGTCCTAGTCTCTGACAACGGCAAGCAATTCGACAACGGCCCGTTCCGAGAGTTCTGCTCGCAGCTAGGGATCAAGAATCAATACTCCTCCCCAGCCCACCCCCAGGCCAACGGTCAGGTAGAAGTGACGAACTGGTCCTTGCTGAAAATTATCAAGACCCGGCTCGAGGGGGCAAAAGGGATATGGCCCGAGGAACTACCCAGCGTATTATGGGCATATAGGACAACGGCAAGGACCCCTACAGGAGAAACGCCATTCCGGTTAACTTACGGAAGCGAAGCAGTCATCCCGGCCAAAGTAGGACTCACAACCTACAGGGTGAACGCCTACGATGAAAGCAAGAACGACGAGGCTTTGCACCTGCAGCTGGATTTAGTCGACGAAGTCAGAACAGCCGCGGAGCAAAGGCTCGCTAGGTACCAGGATCGAATGGCTAAGTACTATAATTCCCGAGTCAGACACAGGGACTTCAGGGTTGGAGACCTCGTTCTAAGAAGAGTCATGGGTACCGTCAGGGACCCTGCCCAAGGAAAGCTCGGCCCCAACTGGGAGGGGCCATACCGAATCACGTCATGGCAGAGAAAGGGCACTTACCACCTGGAAACACCGGAAGGTCAGAAACTACCCCACCCATGGAATTCCGAACACTTGCGAAAGTATTACCAGTAAGAAGAATGGCAACCCCATACTTGTAATCTGTTTTGATGTATTTGGAAATTCAAAGGGCATTTCCCCCTTTGTAAAAGTTATACAAGATTCAGAAGTTCATCCAAAATCCCTTCTACATTTTGTAAATTGTTAAAAAACTGTGACGAACCGAAGCTGACGGCTCACGTCCTACAAAGAATCTACATGGCATAAAAGCGTCAAGCGCAAAAGCTGACGGCTTAGGAGCCAACGTCCTACAACGAACCTACAAGGTTAAAAGCCAAAGCCTAAGTCTAATGGGCGACGGCATCAATGGCGACGGCTCAAAGCCAACTACATTATCCCACAAGGATAAAAGCCAAAAAGCCTAAGTCTAATAGACGACGGCATCGAAGGCGATGGCTCAAAGCCAACTACATTATCCCACAAGGATAAAAGCCAAAAAGCCAAAGTCTAATAGACGACGGCATTGAAGGCGATGGCTCAAAGCCAACTACGTTATCCTACAAGGTTAAAAGCCAAAAAGCCTAAGTCTAATAGACGACGGCATCGAAGGTGACGGCTCAAAGCCAACTACGTTATCCTACAAGGATAAAAGCCAAAAAGCCTAAGTCTAATAGACGACGGCATCGAAGGCGACGGCTCAAAGCCAACTACGTTATCCTACAAGGTTAAAAGCCAAAAAGCCTAAGTCTAATAGACGACGGCATCGAAGGCGACGGCTCAAAGCCAACTACGTTATCCTACAAGGATAAAAGCCAAAAAGCCTAAGTCTAATAGACGACGGCATCGAAGGCGACGGCTCAAAGCCAACTACGTTATCCTACAAGGATAAAAGCCAAAAAGCCCAAGTCTAATAGACGATGGCATCGAAGGCGACGGCTCAAAGCCAACTACGTTATCCTACAAGGATAAAAGCCAAAAAGCCCAAGTCTAATAGACGATGGCATCGAAGGCGACGGCTCAAAGCCAACTACGTTATCCTACAAGGATAAAAGCCAAAAAGCCTAAGTCTAATAGACGACGGCATCGAAGGCGACGGCTCAAAGCCAACTACGTTATCCTATAAGGATAAAAGCCAAAAAGCCTAAGTCTAATAGTCGACGGCATAGAAGGCGACGGCTCAAAGCCAACTGCATTATTCTATAAGGATAAAAGCAAAAAGCCAAAGTCTAATAGACGATGGCATCTAGGGCGACGGCCCAAAGCCAACCAAGGGCCCACGTTCTAAAAAACAAAGGCTTATAAAGTTGACGATTCCACAAAGATCAAACAAAATATGAAGGAACCATTCATAAAGATTAAATAAAGGCAGGCAATGTACACAAAGACAAGTTCAAAATGGAAATACATTAATAAATGTGCCTTTAAAGGCATAATTGTTCTTGACGGTTCAGAAATTGACCGTTCTACAAAAATCGCAAAAAATTTTTATCTCCACAAAAATTATTACAAGTCTAGTGAACGGGGGAATCAATTATTTTTACTTCGTCCTCTGCTTGAACTTTGGCCTGAACGGCTGTCTCGGCCTCATCTTCAAGGGTCCCGTCGCCTTTATCATTTTGGCCTTCATTGAGGAGGTGACCCGTGCTCTCTGAGGCAGCCTGGAGGACGGCCGTCTGTGCCTGGGCCTCGTCTATGGACACCCGAGAGATCCAGCTCAGGATACGTGGCTTTCACCTGACGGACGGCGTCATCAAAACCGTCCGCAAATGTTCCACCCAGTTCCGTCAGGTAGGCTTTAGAGTCTCGGTACTCTCTGATAGCGTCATCCTTGGCCTGACGGAGCTGGTCCTTCATGGACAGGATCTCCTGCTCTTTGTCGGTGAGGACCTTTTGCAGCAACTCTGTCTGCTTTTCAAATTCGGACTTTTCCTCCTTAAGGACGGAGAGCTTCTTCTCGATCCTCACCCTCCAGGCCTTGTATTGCTCGAGCTTGTCCTCCGTCTCGGCTGCCTTAGCCCGTAGACGGTCTAGGGTCGTCTCCTCACGAACGCAACGGTCCATGAACCCCTTCATCATGACGACGGCCTGAGACGGGACGGTGTTAGATTCAAGCGACGGTAAAGAAATATATTTGAAATGAAGTACACGGGTAGTGTGTTTACCTGGGCAAGATTGAACAGGCCCGTCTCACCCATCGCTTCCGTCGCGTGGTTTCCAAGGTCCTCGTAGTCTTCTGCCGTCAGTATCAAGGCAGCTTATTCAGAGCATACTTGGAGTCCTCATGCAGAAGGACGGGTGGCTTCTTCGGATCAGAGGCTGGGCCAGCTGTCATCAGGCCTTTCCCCTTGCCGTGTTTGACGGGGACCTTCTTCCCCTCCGCCTCCAAGCCGACGACGGTCTCGGGGGTGGCTTTGGCCTTCTTGGGGAGACGGTCCCCCTCCTGTTCCGACTTCCTTTTAGCGACGGGCACCTTGGGCGCGCCCGTCCCAGCCGTTTGTCCTTCTTTCTTCTTGGCAGCTGCTTGCTGCTTGATGAAGGCCCTCCTCTTCGCTTCGTCCATTTCTGCGAAACAAGACGGCACGCGAGTTAAAAGAGGGATGAGAGAAAAGTGGCTAAGTATAGAGTTCAGGTGAACGGACATACGCTTTCTAACTTGTTGCTCGTACTTCTCGGCTTCTGTGGATGGTTCAGGTCCGGCGCAGTGCCAACAGATGGTCTTCAAGCTTACCAAATTGGCCCAAGACCTCTCTTTCAAGTCAGACCTCTGAAAGATTTTCTCCAAAAAGCTCCAGTCTTCAATTGATACTTGTGGACGGTCTTGAGCTGAAGAAAATAGACGGTTAGGAATTAACGGTGCATAGACAAAAAGAGAAAGAAAAAGCAAACGGACGAATACCAGACGGGGATAAGACACCCCATGTTGTGTCGACGGGCATGAACTCGGTCTCGCCAGGATGACCCATCCACTCATCCCCGTCCATAAAGAAGTACCTAGACTTCCAGTCCCTATTGGAATCTGGAGTATCACACACCAACCTTAATAGCGGACCCCTCGCCACAAAACTGTACATCCCCTGGATTTTTGTATCTCCACTGGACGGTAGCAGTGGAAGAATTCCTTCACCATCAACCTTTTCTTCCCTTTTGACATGGACCCGTACAACACCTCTACCCCAATGAAAACCCTTCAGGCGTTTGGGGAAATTTGGTTGACGGACAGTCCTAGGTAATGAAGGAGGTGATGGTGTAGCTGGGTCAGCGAAAACCTCAACCCTGCCTTGAGCGTTTGCTCATAGACCCTGACACCCCTGACACCACGGTAGTAACATTTCTCTCCTGGGTGGGGCAGACGGAGAGGTATATTGGCAGGTATTTGGTATTTGCTCCTAAGTGTTTTAAAGTGTGACTCTTTAATTGTGGAGAAAAAATCATTCACCGTCCACAGAGAAAGCATGATGAACTTCCTCATCCCGTCACTACCCACGACGGATTGGACTTGAGGTTCATCTCCCTCTAGACCGTCACTAAGGTTGCTCTCCGCCCTATCACTACTCGTGGAGGAAGAGGTGGTAGACGAGCTCTCCTCGCTCGAGGAAGTTGTAGCTGCAGGATCCTTTGGACCTGATGGATTGACTTCATCGTAGCTCGCTCCGTCGCGGACAAACGATTGGTTATTGGACGCGCTAGACATGTCACCTACATGTGACGGAAAACCCTAAGTTCAACTGCCCTAAAGACACTGACGGTGGCAAAAATGAACAAGCGGTAATAAGTACTTACCGGCTGTTTGCGCTGCTGAAAGGTATGATCGACGGTTGCGAAAATGTGACGGATGCACGAGTTGACGGGTCAGGTGCTTTTTTGCTGGGTGAACAGATGCGCTCTGATCGTTTGTTTTCAGTGAAAAGTGAAAAATGAGAGAAAAGAAGGAAGGCTTTTATATGGGGGGTATTGCGGGAGACGAAGGGGCGCCTCGTTCCGAGCACACGGTCCACGGGTTGACGACACGTGTCCTGCATTTATTACCTGACATTAATTACTGATGACAGCCTGTCTATTCAACCCTTGGTATGAATTGAAACCGTCACCCCATTAGTCCGTCCTTTGAAGGTTCACAGACTGATGGGCTGAGGGGGCACTTGATAGGGGTAAAGCTCCCACCAGACGGTGAGAGCTTGCACGGGCTGACGGCTTGACCTATAATGACGGATATATATGACGGACGCCGTATAGTGACGACCTGACTCCTAGGGGGCGATGGGGAGAAGGTCGACGGACGTTGTCATCAGGCACTGAAGCCTATCTTGTCACGTACGCTTCCCTGGGAAAGTATATCTTGTCACGTACGCTACTACTTGGCCAGATATCTTACGTAGCACAATTCCCTCCCCCAGAAGAGATGTCTTGCCCAACACACTTGGCGACCCAAGGAGTATCTTGCGCCCCACACTACTCAGGGGCAATTCCGATACAATGATATCTTCTCCAGTACGCTTCGGCCAAAGGCCTATACTACTACTATAAATACCGCCATGCCTTCCAAAATCGAGGTACGCATACAAAGACCCGACTCTAGCACTCTGGAGTTGTGAGCAATACTAACTTAACCATCGGAGGGTCGTTGGCCGGTACCACGCCGGTACTTCCCTTTGAGGTTCTTCTTTCATGTGCAGGTTCGTCCAAAGTACGCGCAGGCACTGCAGCTCACTGGTTTGATTTTTGACATCATTAGTAATAGTAGTGCTTAAACAGTCTATGGATATATTCATTGTTTTTGTTCTAACATCTCTTAAAGCCAAGTTTTACGCACTAGTCATTGACGTTACCAAATCACATTTTTTTTGATGATATCGTTTTCCAGAATCTTTCATCCTTCTTTCGTTGACAAGATATGCCATTATCTTAGCTCCAAACAAAGCAGCAAAATAAGACCTTCAGCTAGTTTGGTGAGATTCTGTTCAAATGATTAATTGGCAGCGAAATTTGAGACCACTTCTTCTAGTTTGTTAAGATTTTCTTCAAATAAATACTTGGCAGGTAGAACTTCAACTTTCAACCTCCGTTTTTTTATTTTCTTTTTGGCTTAGGCATCTATTTGTACTGGATGGTGCATAGAGGTTAAGCTAATCCATTTTAATTTTGTGTCAGGCATTTAAAATTGACCGATAAATCTATTTTAATTTTATGTCAACTGTCTCTATAACCAAAATTAATAGAAAATATATTTTAAAAAAGAAATTCATAATTTTATCCTTGGGATGTAATAAACCACATACTTTTCTTTTATACGAGACACTTTTAACTTCCAAAAAAAAAAAAAAAAATCAATTAAATCTCACTCTCATACTGTTGGTATTTTTAAAGGTAGAATCACTACTTCCCTCTCTTTGTTGCTGCGTTTTTTTTTATTAAATTTCATTGTTCTTGAAAAAAATAACGTTATTTATGCTTTATCAGTCATTTAATCATATTTTTAAATTTAATTTAGGGAACTATATCTTGGTTGTCCTTGCTTCTTAAGGCGTGTGTGCTTAAAGTTGTATGCGAGCATACAAATTAATTACAAGCCAATTTTTCGGTGGAAAACCCTAGCAAAACCAGTTTTTTCTTCATCGAGGTTCTCTATCTTATTTCAAATATGTTGTTGAGCAGATAGTGTCAAATCAAGGTCAATCAAAGTTGTTGGTTGACTTGACATTAAGAGTATGTGCAGTTCAAGTGCGTCTGCGAAACTAGAGGATATACTACCAAATTATATCTGTGGAGTATATCACCAACCCACTGAGCAGACGTTTGACAGCCACTACTTCGGATGAGGAACAATGGGAAAATATTGTTACAGCACGCTCCTTTTGAACTAGTCTTTTCAGTTAAAATTGTGAAATCATGTTTTCAAAACATGACTTCGAAAGAAATATATACGAAGTGTGCAATAACGGGTGAATGATAAATCTTTACTCATAAACAATACATGCTTAATGTTCGTTCTACACTTTAACTGTGTAATGTGTTAATAACATTCATAATATATCAGGACCTAATGGACAATCACAAAGTTAGGAATCCTACTATAGTAGCCAATTTTGACATTCTCTTAGAACCACAACTTTACTGGCTTGTTCAAAAAGCAGAACTGTGAGGCAAAGAGGGCCACGTTTCAAAATAACCCATGTCTGGATTGGTTTCTGGCTTGAAAATATCTGAAACTAAAACATTTTCTGGGACTAGTGGCTGAGCTGCATCCTTTGTTGAAATGTCCTCGTTCTCCTCCTCCATTGCATCTAATCCAAGTTCATTTTCTAAGTAACGCAACCACTTCTTGTTCTCATCAACTTTTTTGCTACCTTCCTCCTCAAAGTTGGAGCTTTGGCAAGCATTCACCTCACTATGTTGGACTTCATTAGACATGACATAATCTAAATTATCTAACAGGTTCCAAAAGTCCACATCAGCCTCAAATGGGATTTCATTCACACTATCCACATCTGGTTTGTTCACCTCCTGTAATATGTTGCTAACATCAAAAGGTTCTCCATAATCGAACAGCGAAACCATTTGCTCTTCGGGCCTTAATGCATCAACCGGACTAGAATTTGAAACGTTTGAATCATAAGATGAATAAGAACTTGATTGGTCTATAAGGTCCTTGCCAATGCTAAATTGATTGGTGTCTTCTTTTTGTGAACCTTGAATTTTCTCAAAATCATGTGTCAAGTTGCATTCTTCATGAGGTTTCTTGTCCATAGGGACTTGCTCAGATTGATGCTTGTTAGAGATATATATTAAACATATTGGCCCAATGTAATAGGCCCAAGCCCACTCCTACTTGTGCTAGTAGTCTAGGGTTTAGTTGCCTATATATACTCATGTTAGGGATCATTGTAACACAGGTTTTTTTGTACTACACTCTTATACAATAAAGATGTAGCCCTTAAGGGATTCCTCCGTGGATGTAGGTCGACAAGGCTGAACCACGTAACCCTCGTGTTCTTGATGTTCCCATTCAATGCTTCTCCTTCTGCATCCACTCTAGCATATACACCATGGTATAACACATCGCGTTGCCAATAAAATATTACATTTAACATGGTATCAGAGCCAAACTTCGTTCTTGGCATCAAACAAACATCTCTACACAGCAAAGAAGATTCTCATGTGCACACCATCATCTGAAGTCACACATGTTTGTCTGCTGGATTTAGACTCCACGGCATATTGCAGCCACCATGGCTTAGTGCAGTGTCCAAAATCCACGAATCCAAGCAACGTGACTTAACTTATCAGATCTGTGCCTATCAAGCCCTCGCCTGATGAAACCAACCAGACAGACGTGCTCCACGGCATATCCCGAGCAAAACCCAGGAACCCGGCCTCCAACTGCCTCCACACGCGCCACCACGCGCGGACAACGGCTATGGGAAAATCTCCCACGCGCCGCCATATATTCTAGACTTTCAGTTCATCTTCTTGTGACACGCGCCGACTTATCAGCCTTGTTGTCCGCCGATCTGTAAAGCCCTAAAATGTAGTTCTCATCCGAGCACGCACGCGCTCTCACGCGCCTCCTGGATTATTGCCGTCGGCCCCACGCGCTTGTAATAGTCACACGCGCCATCCACGCGCCGAAGAACGACTGATGACGTCATCTCTCCACGTCAGCAGCCACGCAAGCAAAAAGCCACGTCAGCCCTAGACACGTCATCAGCCACGTCAGCAGTGTCTCCTCATCAGCACCACGTCACCTAGCTGACCGTTGACCCGGACCACCCGGATCTGACCCGTGAGCCCTGACCGTTGACTTTGACCGGATCCTTTGACTTTTGCGTTGACTTTGACCAAAAGTCAAAATTCCTGAAAATGGCTTATCTTGCTCAGTTTTTCGCGTAGATTCCGATTATGGACTCCGTTTCTTCATTTGAAACTCCAAAATTGGTCAATTGGCATATTCTTCATTGTGGTTTCTTCAAAGACATTCTTCAAAGCATCTCCAAGTGATCTTCTCATGCTTATCCAACCTCAAGCCTTCATCAAGATTCCGCCTTGAGTTTGAGGGAGGGTGTTAGAGATATATATTAAACATATTGGCCCAATGTAATAGGCCCAAACCCACTCCTACTTGTGCTAATAGTCTAGGGTTTAGTTGCCTATATATACTCATGTTAGGGATCATTGTAACACAGGTTTTTTGTACTACACTCTTATACAATAAAGATGTAGCCCTTAAGGGATTCCTCCGTGGATGTAGGCCGACAAGGCTGAACCACGTAACCCTCATGTTCTTGATGTTCCCATTCAATGCTTCTCCTTCCGCATCCACTCTAGCATATACAACATGGTATAACACATCGCGTTGCCAATAATATATTACATTTAACAATGCTCAATTCCACCACCTATGTTTTGTTTCTCGCGCGATGTAAACGAACTAGATGACGATGAGGATGAGGAGGTTATGGATGATAACTCATCTCCATGAACATTACCATCTTTCATAGTCAATTTTTTCTTCAAATGAGTGTTTCACACATTTTTAATCTCATTACCACCTGCACATTAATGTGATCATATTAAGCATCATAAAGAATAGTAATCCCAAAATAAAAGAAAAATATACAACTATCTACAAGTATTGCAAAAAATATCCAGCAGACCCGAGCCTAGTGGTAAAGTGTCACAATAGTCACGCTCAAGTAGAAAACGTCAACTAAGGCTCTACCCATTTTAAATTCAGCCAAAAAAAAAAAAAAAAAATACATAGCATCTTACTTGTTCCCCCAAGCATTGTGTAACTTCACTATGGACTCCTCTTCCTCTTTTGTAAAGTTCCCTCGCTTCACATCTGGCCGGAGGTAATTAATCCATCTCAAATGGCAACTTTTTCCGCATCGCAAGAATCCTACAAATCAAACAAGAAATTAATGTGAACATACACTTCACATTTTTAGTAACAAAATAAATAATAAAAGAGAGAAAATATTGTTCACAATTGACATATAGTATATAATGACTTCATAAAATATAATTTCTACTCTCGAACCACCTTGATACTAACAGCTTATTTTTTATTTATTTTTTTCTTCATCATATAATAAACATGGTTGCATTTTCAAAATCATTGCTCGAAAATGGCTAATATTTCCAAAGGTTTTATGTATAATATGACTTTTTTATATATATATATATATATAATCATGTATATACGACTTTACATTTGATAGTGGGGGCGTCAAAAGATACCTAGTGTTTTAGCCGTCACACATACAATTGTTTTTTCTATTTCATTATTATATTTACGAGTGTTCCAAATTTGACGTGCATTGACAAATTTTACCTAATCACTTTTTTCTTTGTTGTCTATTTATCGTCCTAAATTCTACTTTTTGTACTTCGCTATCAAGCAAAAAGTAACATTAACTTAGGTACAAGATTGTGAAATTTGATTCAATAAGTTTGGTCGAGTAGAAGTTGCTATCAATTCCTAACTTGGCCTTTTTTAGGTGAGATTTCCTTTACTCGCTGTATGTGGCAATCTTTTTTTTTTTTTTTGATGTTGGCTCCACTACTGTATGCATGAATTGAAATTTTATAACACCAAATTAGAACTGAGTAATGATATCACAATGTCATATACTCTGTAATACACATTTATCTTACACATTCTACGTACCACACGAACTGAAATTTTAAATTTTTTTAAATTTATTTTAGTTAAATTGTAAAATAAGAATTTTAAAACACAATTTCACAATATTGGTCATGAGTGTACCTTACAGGAATTAAGATCAATACAATATTCCAAGCTTATCAAAAAAAAAATCAATACAATATTCCTTAAGGATGTTTTCAGAAATGCTAATATTTCAGGCAACAGATTGGAAACCCCTTCTAGAACAAATTAAATCATAGTAAGATAAAAATGTGGTAAACCAAGAGGTCAAGAACATTTTTAGCTGCACAATACATAAGCAATGATTAGGAATTTCAAAACCATAATCATTATAAATGAGAACTAAGCAATGATTAGAAATTCCCAAACTCTCTAAGATCTTGATTGGTCTTTTTTTTACTTGTGCATTTGGCATGTGCTCAAATTAAAGTAATTTAGTTAAACAACCAGGCCAGGGCCCAGGAGCATTATTATGATACTTGTTTATAAGGAGTTTTTATAAATCTCACTCCGATTACCTGATTTTTTGAATTTGAAAGTTATTTATTTATTTTTTTTCAAATAAAAAGTTAGTTTTATTAATCAATGAATCTGCATCAAAAAATTATGCTATATAGTCCACTGCGTAAGCTGAAGTCTACGCTAGTCCATCCAATAATTCATACTTAAGATCATTAAAATATGCTCCGCGACACTAACTGCCGCATGCATTTTTGGTGTTGGCGTGTGAGTGTATTCCCTTATCTCATCCCCCTTCCCTATATATATATATGTGTGTGTGTGTGTGTGTGTTTCTAAAAAAAAAGATACTCGATGTTGTTGAGTTGTCCCACATCGGTAAAATGTGATATTGAGAAAGGGTTTATCACTTGCTCCGCGACACTAATTGCCGCATGCAGTTTTGGTGTTAGCGTGTGAGTGTATTCCCTTATCTCATCCTCCTTCCATATATATATATATATATATTTGTGTGTGTGTGTGTATGTGTGTGTGTGTGTGTGTTTCTAAAAAAAAAAAATACTCAGTGTTGTTGAGTTGTCCCACATCGGTAGGGGTGTTCGCAGTGCGGTGCGGTTTTGGGCCATTTTTAGCAACGCACTTTGTGGTGCGGTTTAGCTAAAACCATAACTGCACCGCACCTTATTTTTGCAGTCACATGTGCGGTGTGGTGTGGTGTTGTGCGGTTTAGAGTTTAGCCAAAACCATAACCGCACCGCACCTCATTTTTGCGGTCACATGTGCGATACTATATATAAGATGCAGTTTGAAATCGGTATATTTTTCTAATTTTGGGCTTTTCCTACTCAGCCCAAAACTAATTTTTCCCCTTTTTTTGGGCCAAGTTTTAAATTATTGAGCTAGTTTTTTCTTTTTTTTTGAGTTGGCTTTTCTAGTCAACACTTGCTAGGGTTATTAAACTTTTTTTTTTTTTGAAAACTAGGGTTTTAAAACTATTAATAACATATTTAATATTAAAAATAAATAAATATATTAATATATAGAGAGGGTGCGGTGCAGTTTGTGCAATTTTCTTATTATAAAACTGCAAACCGCACTACACCATGCGGTGTGGTACGGTGCGGTGCGGTGCATTATTACTTGAGGTGCGGTGCGGTTATGCCATTCTGCGGGCGGTTTTGGTGCGATTTTTGTGGTTTGTGCGGTTTATGCGGTTTGGTGAACACCCTTACACATCGGTAAGGTCCCTAATCTCATCCCCCTTCCTTATATATGTGTGTGTGTGTGTGTGTGTGTTTTTCAAAAAAAAAAAAAAAAAGGATCATTAAAATAATGTCACTAAAAGTTCATTAAAATAAGATTTCCAAAGCGACTGCACGCTAGTTAATACTTAATACTAAGACGAGGGATTAGAATTGTCTACATGTGCCTGACAATCGTAGTTAAGCTGAAGTCTACGCTAGTCCATCCCATTTCCTATCCCTTCCTAAAAGAACTCACAAAATATATCATATCATATCATTCCTTCTGAATTTGATTTCTAAAACCACCTAGAGCAGAGCAGAGCAAATATGGAGCGGGTATTACTCCTACTCATTTGCTTCCTCTTGCTTTCTCAACCTAATAATTGTTCCTCTTCTCTCTCTTTTAATTCATCAACGCCTCTTTGCCATTCACACCAATCCTCTGCTTTGCTCCATTTCAGAAACTCTCTTTCTGGAGGTCCTCTTTGTATTTCTTATCCTCCGAAGAGTTCGTGGAAAATGGGTATAGATTGTTGTGGGTGGGATGGGGTCACCTGTGATACGATGACAGGTCATGTCATTGGTGTCGACTTCACTTGCAGTGGCCTTCAAGGTCCCATCTTTTCTCTCTTTGCCATCTCTAGAGGCTCAACCTTGCTTTCAACTATATCAATGGCTAAATTTCATCTAAGTTTGGTGGCTTTGCAAACATGACGCATCCCAACCTCACTGGGTCCTCTTTCGCTGGTAATTTCCCATTCGAAATCTCCCACTTATCCAAACTGGTTTCACTTGATCTCTCTGTGAATGATGGCATAATAATGAAAACGCCTAGTTTGAAAAGGCTTGTTCAAAACCTAACCCATCTAACTGAACTTGTTTTGGATGATGTTAACATGGCTTCTGTTTCACCTAATTCTTTCATGAATTTGTCTTCCTCTTTAACGTCTCTTAGTCTTCGTGGTTGTGTATTGAAAGGGAGATTCCTAGATAATATATTCCACCTCCCAAACCTCCAGCTACTTGATGTAAGTTACAACTACAATCTCACCGGTTCCCTTCCAACGTATAACTGGAGTACTTCTCTCAAGTCCTTGGGTCTCTCTAGAACTGAATTTTCAATTAACTTACCTAATTTAATTAGCAGTCTCAAGTCCTTAAAAAATTGTACCTCAGAGGATGCAATTTCATAGGTTCATTGTATCCAACATTTCTTCCAAACCTTACACAAATAACTTCTTTGGACCTCTCATCTAATAACATTGGTGGTCAGTGTCCATGGTCCCTCCTAAACAATGCAGGACTTACTTTGTTAGATCTCTCAGGTAACAATTTCATAGGTCAACTTCCAGATCTTTCTACAAATCGGACACAAGTTTCTTCTTCAGACAGTTCTTCCAATAGTCACTCAGTTAGGCAAATTCCTTCCAAATTGGCGGGTCTCTATTTATCTCAAAAATTTTTGAATGGCACTATACCATCTTGGTTGTATGACATACCATCTATGCAGTACTTATCTCTAGACAATAACCAATTCACTGGGCAGATTGAAGAATTCCTGCATAACTCATTGGTTGTTCTTCGGTTGAGTAATAACAACCTACATGGTCCCCTTCCGATGTCAATCTCTAAATTGGTGAGCCTTATTGAACTAAGTGTTTCCTTCAATAATTTAAGTGGCAATGTGGAGTCAAAAATATTCTTTAGGCTCAAAAATCTTGAATATCTTGAAATGTCAAATAATCCTCTCCTGTCGCTAAGCTCCTTCACCTTTGCCGCCAATATCTTTCCCAACATTTTCTATTTACTATTGTCTTCTTCCAACATAACTGAAATTCCACACTTTTTACAAACTGCAAAAAATATAAGATACTTAGACCTTTCCAAAAACCAAATCAAAGGCAATATTCCGAAGTGGTTTTTGGAGGGGGGGAAAGATTCATTGTACAATTTGAATCTTTCATATAACTTCTTGACAAGTGTAGGACAGCTTCCGTGGAAGAACTTGAGATATCTTGATTTTTGTTCTAACCTGCTTCAAGGACCACTTCCAGTACCTCCACTGTACACTTATTTCTTTTCAGTCTCAAGGAATAATTTAACTGGAGAGTTCCCTCTCTTGATTTGCAATCTTAGTTCCCTCTAATACCTTGATTTGTCTTATAATCACTTGAGTTACATGACTCCTCCATGTTTAGGAAACTTAAGTAATCATCTCATAGATTTGGATTTGCAAAGTAACAATCTTCATGGTACTATCCCTTCTACATTTGCAAAGGGCTGTTACTTGAGAAGTCTTAAACTCAATGGCAACTAATTGGAAGGTTCATTGCCACAATCATTGGTTCATTGTAGAAAGTTGGAAGTTCTAGATTTTGGTAACAACATGATTAATAGCACCTTCCCTCGTTGGTTGGAAACTCTTCTAGAGATGCGGGTTCTTATCTTGCGATCAAATAACTTTCATGGTACCTTAGGCAACCCCAAGACCAAATTCCCATTCGCAAATTTGCGAATCATAGACCTCTCTCACAATGAGTTCCATGTGCATTTGCCGACAAACCTTTTTAAGTATTTAAAAGCCATGATGAATGCGAGTGCGAACAAAGGTGAATTGAAATATATGGGTGATAATTATTATCAAGATTTTGTGATAGTGGCGATGAAAGGGATTTTCATTGAATTGGTAAAAATCCAAATTCGATTCACAACCATTGATTTCTCCAACAATAATTTCAAAGGAGAAATTCCAAAGTCAATTGGAGAGCTTCAGTCACTGAAGGGGCTTAATTTTTCACACAATAATCTTATAGGTCGTGTGCCTCCCTCGTTGGGGAATTTAACCAATCTTGAATGGTTAGATCTTTTATCAAACAAGCTTGAAGGTGAAATTCCTGTACAATTGGTAGGTCTCACATCACTGGCATTTTTAAACCTATCAGAAAACTATCTTTCTGGATAGATACCCCAAGGTAAACAATTCAATACATTTACGAATGATTCTTACAAAGAGAACTGTGGGTTATGTGGATTTCCAATGACAAATGCTTGTGGCAATGATGAGGGACAACAACCACCACCATCATCAACCATTCAGGAAGATGATTTCGAATTTGAAACTGGGTTTCATTGGAAAGTTGTATTGTTGGAGTACGGTGTTGGATTAATGTTCAGATTGGGTTTGAGTTATCTTGTGTTCTCAAGTGGAAAGCCAATATGGCTAGTGAATATTTTTTATGGAGAACAAGATAATAAGGTACGAAGATTCAAGAAGAATGCTTGTGGACGAACTCCTTGAAGAAGAATTTGGTGAATGCAAATACTGATTCTAGGTACATTCTTATATGCTAATAATATATTTGAAAATAATCTATATGATTTTTCATTTTTAATTTGCTTTATTCTAGTCAGGAATGGCTGTACTTGTGTTAATGTGAGGCTTATTACTAGTATTACAGGGTGCACAAGCTTCTATGTTTCATTTTAAAAAAAAAAATTCTTTGTTTAAAGTATAGCTATACAGGAAAGTAATTTGATGTGCTGATATTGTTTCTATTGCCACAAGAGATGGCATTATGCTGGTCTGTTCTTGATCCTGAATCTTCCTATATTCTGTCTCTCTCTTTTAAAATGTTCTTTGTTAAGGTCCTTTCACCTAAGGGCTTTGGCAACAGTCTATGGTTTAGGATTTGCTGATTGTTTGTTAAAAAAGATGCTTAAATGAAACTTGGGGAAAATGTAAGAAACAGACTTTAAAAGAAATGGTATCTCTTTACATTTTTATATGTTGAGGAGTACATCAATAAGACTCTAAAGTATATATTGGTTATGTGGAAAACTTAGAAAATTAGTGTACTGATAGTACATTCCTAATGATTTTTGCTGTTTTTGGTTTCCACAAATTGTTACAGTCACCTTTACCTAGCCAACTAGTTGTTTCTAGAAATTTTTTTTTATAATTTTTCAGTTGAAAATGTCAAAAAATTTTGAAAAGATGAAATACTATTCTCATTCCAAATTCAGCTAAACTGACACTAAAGAATGACTCTTAGTAATTCGTTTTATTGGTGCTCTAATATAAAGTACTATACTTGACATCACAGGCTGGTGGCCCTTTCCATCTAGTGTTAACAAGATGGAGGGACAACATTCATTCATATTTAACGAAGCACTGGCTGGCATTCCATGACCAAATGATAATATAACACAAACAATTCACCTTTTTGCCTTTAGAGGTATTGATGAAAGATAAACAGTTAGTCTTCTAGGTACTTACTATCTCTCTGCCTTTCTCATTTCCCCACTTATTTTATGGAGTTGAAAAATGTTGAAAAAATTATTTGGTTTGTATCGGTTTCTTAATCATCTGAAGGCACACGCGACATTGGGAAGGTTTGCTGTGAATTCATACAGAAATGCGTCCCTTACCTCAAGGGGACAAGGCAGCCAAACCCAACTATAGCTCCTGATTTTCTCATTGAGACGAGAATGAGATGCCAAGACTATAATAGGACCACCACTCAGCCTTCTTCACCCATGGAATCATTGGAAATGAGTGAGTCTGTAGTGGGGACATCATATTTGCAGGAATTGTCATATTCGATATCATCTGGGGCAAGTTTTGACACTCACGACTGTCAGAGCTTGTTAAAGGGGAGAGGACTCCTTTTTGCCGATCAGAAATTGATAGCTAATGAGAAGACCGCAAGATTGGCAACAGTTTATGCTTCAGATGATGGATATCTTTCGAATGGACTTTGCTTGGGCAATGATGAAGATGTCAAGTCTTAATCTTCTGACTGGATCTCAAAGTGAGGTCCGATGAAACTGCTCCTTGGCTTTGGTCAGTTCCTAAGTGACAATTTCACCATAATGAACTCTTGAGATCTTTTTTCTTTCATGTAAGTTTCTCTTATGTTTTATATTTGATTGTAGATGCTGTGACTTCTACATTTCTTGCCTGTGCTAATTTTTGAGTCTATATATAAAGGCAATGGCATAGAGTAGACATTAGTCACAGTGATGAACCTTACAGAAAAAAACTGCATATTAATGTGTTTTGGCTGTTGATTTCTTTTGACATACAGAATTTTAATGTTTTCATTCTTACCAAGAGTTAACAAATATTTGGGGAGCTCATAATGTATGCTGCAACATCCAAATTAATATTAAGGATAGAATTCTTTAGACTTACATTGAGTTTGTAGTGCCTTTGTGTTAGAACCTTATTCCATCTCCCTTGTGTGTGTGTGTTTGTTTCTCATTAAAAAGAAGCAAACCTTATGAAAATAGTAGTGTTACATAGGGTGAATAAATAAATAAACTTGGTCCTAGTTAATATGAGCTCATCATTTGGGGCCTTCTAGTTGTGTGGTCTCTAAGCTGGGCCTTATCAATGTCGATATGACTAGTATAGTAGCCTTAGCTTCTAAACCCAACGAACCTTTTCTTCTTGTGTAGCCAAAAAAAAAAAAAAAAAACAATCGGAAAACCTTAATAACTTAGAACTCAATACACTCAAACCTTAATTACTCATTGGGGTTTTCTTATGTTTCATTCCCTGTGCACTGTTTAATTTTTAAGTTTTTACAAAGGAGTTGTTCAAATCACAATTTTTTCCCTTTCTTGGGGGTGGGGGAGATAGAATGCCAGAGAGTAAGTGATTGGTCTTTCATGGGAACCTAAGTTTTTCACCAGGAACACATAATGGGTGTGAGAGCAAATCTCAGAATCAGAGTGAAACTAGTGCACTTTGGAGACCCAATTCAGAGCTTGTTGATGGGCTTTTCTTCTCCAGAAAGTTCAAACAAATTTAAGAGCAAGCATCTCAAAAATACTGCTGGAAAAGCTTGGTATGTCTGTGTTTCAATGAGAGTTTCTATTTTAACTTTTCATTATAATTTCTTCTGTCTGATTGGTTGGCTGAGAAAGAGAAAGAGAGGAAAGCTTTGAATATCTTAAACTTTGATGCTTTTGGTTTCAAGTTAATCACTAACTCTCGTCATTTCTTTTGGTGTAAATGGGTGGAGGAATTTAGTTTTTAATTGGGGTCTCAACTTACAAGATTTGTTCATTTAGAAGTGTTGTTAAATTTGCTAACAATGATTACATTTTTTTTTTGGGTAAAATGTACATAGGTTTGACTTGCTTGCACAAACCATAACCCCTGAGATTGAGTGAGATTTGTGTTTACTGAAGGTGTGGTGAACTCTATTTTTTGTCTATGTAATTTGTTTCTGTAGCACTACTTTTTAATTATTCTCAAATTATTCTCTCGGTAACATTCAACATTCAATTGTTTAATTTTTTTTATAGATAAAATAAAAAAAAATAAAAAAATTGTTTTAATTGTTTTGAATTTGCTTAGTTTTTAACTTTTAACCTTATGTGCTTTAGGGGATGTGCCATTATGTAACTTAGGTCATAGTCATGCAGCTATGGAACTAGGGAAATTATTGAAATGCCTGTGTCTTTGTGAATTAATGTTATAGCTTAAAGTGTAATGAGATCTTATTCTTCTACTTAAGAGATTGTTCGGCTTTAGATAATTCAAAAATTGGAAAAATAGAAATGACGTGGAAGGTAGGGTACTTCCTATTAATGCATTAATATGTTCTATAATGTATGTGTAGACATTAGCCTTTGGCTGGTTCCATGTTTAGCATTCAAAAATTCATTCTTGTGTATGAAATGTAAAAGTTTTACTTAACAAAAACTAGTTTCTGTAATGTTTGACTCTAGATGGGTAAAATAACAACTTGAAACTGAAAGCTAGTTAATTTTCCACAAGTTGAACTAGAATTGATAATAGTTATACAAAAGTATGGCACTAGTAGTTGTTTTTCTACCAATGATGCTGACAGGGTTGCTGATCTTCTTCATGCCTCCTGTAACTTGTATGCAACATCCTTGGTGAGAGGGATTTGCCCTGCACCATACAAAGATGATTCTCTAGGGATATTAATGATATCTTTTAGTCATATATTGCTAGTTAGTTTTCTTGTAAAATGGCATTGGCATAGTAAAGTATTAAACTTGGTCTGGTCTTGAAGTAATTATGATGGTAGCGTCTTGGAATCTTTGATTTGTTGCACTATCTAGGATGTTTATAGTTTCAATTTCAAAAATTTGATTCTGCAACTCAATTTCACTCAGAGAATTTTGTTATTTACTTGAATGCAGATGATTCTATTTGTTTACATGAAATTCACATCAAGAACCCATCAAAACACATTGTAATTTAAGATGTGCTTTTAAATTATTATGTGCTCTTACTTTGACCAAAGTGAGCATTCTATTATCATAACATATTCCAGATACAACACTAGACCTAATTCATCTCTGTATTTCTGTTGAGTTGAACGAGTCTTACTTAAACACTCTCCTATTTATTTTTGAATTATGCTGGAACTCATTTAGATTTTAAGTCGATATTTTTCTTACCTATAAAAGAAAAAAGAAAAAGGAATTAAAGTCATATATATATATATATAATGGGAAGTTATTCAATACTCCTTGAGCAATGCTCTCTTCTCTCACATGAATGATAGAACCTGAATTTAATTAGTGGAACCTATTATGATGTGTCAGGAAAATAAATTGCTCCCTATGTACTAAATAATTACAATTAAATAATCGTATATGAGAACTTAATGTGAAGCTTCCTTTTTTATGTGGGGATAAGTTATTGTGAAGCCTGCAATAAACTGGTTATGGGTTTATCAAGATAATAGGACACTTGCTTCTTATTTGACTTTGAAAGTACATTTGATTCCTAGGATTTTAGATTCTATAACTTAGGCAGGTTATTATTGATTTTTGAATTCTTTCCTGTGTTCACAATTACAGTTGAGAAGTGCCATTGATCTGAAAAGGCACTACAAGAAGGGTGATTCAAAATCCAAAAAATTGCTCAAGTATTTCCTGGCAAGTCTATTTGTAATTTCTAGACTAATAGCATAGTATGTGATATCTTGGAGCTCTAACTAGGACTGTGTATATTCTCCTTTGGGTGGTATACATTTTGTTATTTAGGCTTAGCTAATTCAGACCCCATTTTGTCTTTTGACAATTAGATCGGGGATGGTGATAGTGTCAACATCATACTTCTTCACAGTTAGACTAATGAGAAAAGAGAGAAAGGGAACAATTGCAGCTGAGTTGTTATCTGATCATACCCTTGCTGACTACAAGTGAGATATGCAACACTATCTTGTGTTTGGTTCTTAAACCATATGACCTTATAACAACATGATGTGTGAATTTAAAGGGTAAAAAGAATGCGGTGTTGTCATTCTTAAAAATGTGTTTTTTTGCCTATATAGAATGGTTGATAAAGATGAATTCAGCTAAGGGAGTAATCTAAAATTTTATAAGAGCATGCTTATCTCAGTTGTCATCTTCAAAAGGACTCACAAAAAAACTTCAGATAGACATAATTTGTGAGGAAGACAGCTATGATTTGAAGCATGGTCATCATATATAATAGTGTAAAAACGTGAGAGTATAGTATTTATGCTTTGTATTTCTAGAAATTATTTCCAGCAGAAACTTCCATCTTGACTCAGCCCCTTATACGCAAAAGCTTATTTTAAGTCCTCTATTGTGCGCCTTACACGTTTCCATTGCTACATTTAACTAAATTGGAATAATTTTGAATATAGTTTAGTAAGCTGTTACTTTGTCCTTGGTTATGTGAAGCTTTAATTTCAATTTGTAATGTGTCTTTGCTTTGTTTTCCTTTACTAATCTTCCTCTATTTTAATCTCTATGTATAGTAAGAAGAAAAAAAAAAGTTCAATCCCAATGTGTCCCATATGGGTTCATTTCATCTACATATGCGAAGGAATTGAAGAAAAACAAGGATTGCTGTGGCAGAGGAATGCTTCTTAGAGTATTGAAACAGCTACATACAGTTGTGTTTCAGCTGATGCTTCTTGCGTCTTCTGCTTCTCGTTCTTCAACATTTTCTTCTTCATCCATGAACTTGCTTGAAATTCTATCAGTTTTGTCCATTTAGAGGCAGGAATTGAGAGTAAACAAGAAGGACCGTGACCAAAGAAGTGGAAAATGGGAAACTACTTTTCATATGTAATTGCAACCTAGAGTTTTTATTTTTATTTTTAAATGGAATAGAATTTCAACTTATGTTGTCAACTCTATTGTAATCGTTCTCATCATTACGCTAAGACACCAAACAGTTTTTGGTGTAAACAAATTCCAATTTCACATCTATAATTCGACCGTAAAAGATTTTCTAGTTGAGTTAATTATAACCAAAAAAAAAAAATTAAATGGTCTATTATTATTATTATTTTAACTTATGGGATCAAAAATACTTAACATTTAGGAATCCAAAAGCAGAAGTATAAGACAGGAAATGGTACCCACCAAGGCCACCACTAAGCCAAGAGTCTAGTAGCATATATGGTATATAGTTGTGTTTCTTATAGAGCTATCTAAGGTTCAAATTCTTTATTTTGCATTGTAACTACCAAATTGACAAGAAGAAAAAAAAAATTTGACAGGAATCCAAAAGCAGAAGTATAAGACAGGAAATGGTACCCACCAAGGCCACCACTAAGCCAAGAGTCTAGTAGCATGTATGGTATATAGTTGTGTTTCTTATAGAACTATCTAAGGTTCAAATTCTTTATTTTGCATTGTAACTACCAAATTGACAAGAAGAAAAAAAAAAATTCAAACTCGAGATATAAGACAAAAATGGAAAATATTTGGATCTTTCCCTCATGATTACATATAAGAGGCAATTTAGCAATATTATGGACCACAAAATTAATTTTCCTGAAAGTATGATTAACTAAAAAATATTATGGAAATCCAATGAATTAATTATTTAATATACATTTTTTTAAATGATTTGATTGTTGGGGGATGATTTGAACCAATGATGTTTTTACTAAAAACAACAAAATGTGTCAATTTTTTTTTTTTTTATACAAGATAGAATTTCTATTCTAACATAATCTAAATGTATATGTGTGTGAAGCTCCTTCCTAGAGACTTGAACCCCGGCCCTTGCCTCCCACACCTCACAAGCATTTATACTTGTAGAGTGACCACCACACCGAAGGTGCGCGGTGGTACGAAATGTGTCAATTGAGTTGTAAGGTTGTTGATTATTTTTAATAATTATATTGGTTAGAATTCTAAATATTACTACCTAAATTCATCCAAATGTATGACCATTTGGAGTAATAAATTATATTGGTGCTCTCACATTTATGGTGGGATCCACCATGAATGTGAGAGAATGGAGACTCATTTAATATGCTCCCAAAATACTTAAAAATTTCCAAGTGATTGGGAGGTGAATGCCCATATTCAACCATTTAAGATTTAACATTTACATTAAATGGGGGTTATTACCAATCCATATACATTAAACGTGTTTATCAGGTTGTTCGACTTGTTGTCCGAAGTGCACAAACGGTTTAAGAGCCTAAGAAAAGAAGTAGAAGAAACTAAATGTGAACTGGACCAATTTTTGTGGAATAAGCATGTTCTTTATTCCATTAATCCATCCTTACTAAATTCTCAAATAAGAGAATAGATGGAATATATTTTGAAGATCCTTTGCATTCTTCTCTTTTCCCTCATAATTGTGGAATAACCACTGCCATTTTCACTTTCTCTTTATATTACCAAACATAAAGTCCTACAAAATCAATTCACAACTACCGTAGACACCAAAGCCAAGCACTTTAGTGTACACAATCACCATCACGGCTGTGAAAAGCCTATAAGCCACTGTGAGTTAATCATCCAAATATATGATTAGTCCATTAGGGAATCAATTATACTTGAAATTCTAAATTATTTTTAAAACAACAATGAAAATTAGAATTAAATTGAAAGAGTAATTTTATGCATAAAAACAATTTTACAAATTGTTAATGTGGCTAATTCCTACTGATTCTTATCTGTGCCTGCCATTAACCATTTTTTTTTTTTTAACTTAATCACTTACCATATCAACAATTTGAAAAAAAATATATAAAATAGTTTGCAGATTTAACATTTTTTCAGTTGAAAAATCCAAAATATGGGACCTGTTGGGCTAGTTGAACCAAAGTGTTGATTTGGAGGCTCTAAGTGCCAATTGAGCGGCACTGAAGCTCCAAAATAGAGAAATTTCTGTGTTTTGGATAGGATTTTCTCTTTTTTTTTTCTTAATTAATTTTTGTGGGAGATAAATATGAGATTATACTACCAATTGCACAACTCAAGTGTGAACTTTAAGTATTCAAATTAGGTTACCAACCCCAACCCATAGCCACAAAATTCACTTTCTTTTTTTCCATATTTTAATCACCCTTTCACCGCGTACACACATCACTTTTAAGACTCTATAGGAATCACTCATAGACACCAACCCAAGTAGTTTTAGGATTTATTACATCCATCAGCACCATCATTAGTGTGAAGATTAGTGATACTTTCCTCACTTCTAAAAAAGTTAGGGCCTGACAACATTTTGGAGTTTTATCTAGGGTGAAATTATGTTAATTTGAACAAATTATAATTCACATTTTTTTTTAAGATAACGCAACAATACACAAGACATATATAATTCGGATTAACTTATGTTTCGTTTTCTCTAAATAAATTTTAATTAAATTAGGTTTGTACTTTTCTATAAATGATCTAATTGATATATTGATTAAACTCATTAAATATAGGCTAAATTACACATTATACTCAAATTTTGCATTGTTCACAACTCAGTGCTTTTATTTTCACATTTTTTTGTTTTAATTTGAATCCTTTAATTTTCATTCATTTTCAATTTAGCTCTCTCATTCAATCTACCTTATAGAATTCATTAAAACAACTTCATTTTAGAAAGTGAAATTTTTAACACTTATGGTGAGATTGGACAAAATTAATAGAATGACTAAATTGATACTAAATTACAGTTGAAAGAATAAAATGAGGGGAAATGAAATTTAAATTTCTAATTTGAAAATATATTAAAGTTGTGCATTTTGTAATTTAAACTTGAATAAATATGTATAAAAAAAACTTTTTATTGATTTTTCTTGATTATTGCAAAGGATCATTGCACGTAGAGATATGAACTAATTAATTAGTCTCTCTCTCTCTTTTTCTCTAATTTATTTTGAGGAAAAATAAATGAATGACATAAACCTGACCAAGATTACACTACAAAAAAACGGGGCTATCCCAGTGTTTTCAAAATCGCTGGGATAGCCTCAGAAAGCGCTAGGATAGGGTCAAAATTCCTAACCCGGCGCTTCAAACCGCCGCTCAGTGAATGTGGGTATAGGGTCGCCGGACCTGTACCGCCGCTCAGTAATTACATGATTTCTACATATTCATTTTGGCTTGGTTTAACAAAGGGAACCAAATAACATTTAATGTTACACATTCAATGACCACATGTTCAGTTTGCAATCCTGCAATTTGCATCATAAAAATTATATAGTCCATAATTCTAAGATTACAACTTTCCAAGTCTTCGTAAGCTTTGAACAATGACAAGACTTAGTGAAAATGATTAACACTCATTGAATGAAAGATATGTTAAAAATTATAGGATGTCTTAACCAATCAAAATGTATGTATATATATATATATATAGAGAGAGAGAGAGAGAGAGAGAGAGAGAGAGAGAGAGAGAGAGAATTTAATTGTAAATTTAATCTTGGATAATATCATTATAAATAAATAATTTTTGTTGAACTTTCTCAATCATTGTAAGCAGTGGTGGAGCCAAGAATTTAGGTCCGGGCGGGCAAGATTAAAAGACAAGATTGATGTAAAAAATTAACCAATATTAATAAAAAAATAAATAAACTATATGCTAACAAATTGTCCTGTAGAATCTAACATAAAATGTTAACTTTAATTTATTTTTTCATACCTAGCTTAAAAGTAGTTTGTTTATATTATATACATACTCTTTTTTCTTTTTCTTTCTTCCATAATTTTATTAGGCTTCTGACTCCTATTCCGCAAAGTAGTGGGCTTTATTATTTTTTTTTTTTTTATCATTACTAGGTGAGACCCACTATTTTTATATAAGAGTTGTAGTAAATGTGTAAGAAAATTCTTGTATGAGACGGTCTCATAAGACCTATGTCTCAATGACATGTGAATTCCACGTGTGTAGGATCCACATGTCATTGAGACATAAGTCTCATGAGACCGTCTCATGAGATACTTTTTATGTGTGTAACTGTGTAAGTCTATTAGAATTAGGGGCAAGAAAAGCTGTCGTGATAATTGAAAAAAAGTCAAACAAGCTAGTACACAATAAATAGAAAAGTTATTTGTATAGAAAATTTCTTTGTCCTTTGTGTTGAGCGGGGAGGAAATAAGAAATTTTAGTTCAATATACTAGTATTATTAAAGACAATTTTGAGAGTTTAGGGGAGGCACTTCACCCCCCCCCCCCACCCCCCCCCCCCCCCAACCCCCCTCCCTCCGCCCCTAATTGTAAGCATACTAATTTCTTTTAATAATAAAATATTTAAGGAAAGAGAAACAAATGACATAAAACTGACCCTAAAACTTGATTGCTGCATGTTCAATCTAGCACGAATAATAGAGATACTCGAAAACATAATATTTACACATTATGTCTGCAACTCCGTAATTGGTATCAAATCAGTGGCGGAGCTAGAATGGGGGCAAGGGGGGGGGGGGGCATGGCCCCCCTGACTTTTTGAAATTCCTACTAATAGTGCTATTAAATCTAAAAATTACCTTACATTCTCACTAATTTTACTTAAATGGCCCCCCTCAGGATTTTGGAAAAAAAAAAAAGATTTTAGTTCCTCGTTTGCAAAATTACTCCTCTTTAAATCCATTGGGCCTCCCTCAAATTTCAAAATTATTTCAAAAAGACACTTTACCAAAAGAAAAAAAAAAAATACAGGCATCCAAGCCGTTCATTGGCCATAGCCTGTCCAAATTTATACAAACAACAACAAAAATTTCAACAAATCCCAAATCAATAATATTATCCACCAAATCAAATCAAATCTGAATTTATTTTCAATAAAATGATTCTTTTTCTTTGATAAAAAAGCAGATATAACTTTCTTATAAAACTCATTTACTTTTATGAAATTTAAATCTTTTTCATGAAGTAAGAAATAGATCTATAGAGATTTTAGATTTACGAAAACTAACAATTGCATATTACATTTCAAAGTTTACTGTATCATATGTCAATGATTGTGTGAGTACATAGATGGTCATTCGTAGCCTAGAAGACTGGATTTTTTCGGACAGAGTGGATGCCTAACAACTTCCTACTTTGTAACCTAGCCCCTAAATCTAGTATTTTTGGTTCAAGATTAGTGTTTTATCACTTTCTTTGGTAGAATGTAATAGGACCAAAACTTTGTAATTTCTACTTAGATTGTAATTAGGATCAAAGCTATGTAATTTCTACCAATTGTGATATTCTTGATATAATGAACATTCAATGCAATTCAATCATTCAATTTTACACTTTTTTTTTTCAATTTAAAAAATAAGTAGCTACTCCACAATTAATTAACTGAAAGAGGTTCCAAGTATCCTCTTTTGAGAGTTTCCCAGCATGGGTCTCTCACACAATGCAATAGGATAATATTTAACCATCAAAGGGGGAAAAAAAAACCCAAATAATAACAATTCAAAATCCAAAATTAAATTGCATCAACCTAAAGTATAGAACATAAAAATTCACCAATCTAAAATAGAGATGCAAGAAAAATAAATAAAAACAAATCCACCAAAAATTAAAAAAAAAATTGAGAAGAGAAAGAGAGAATTCACATTTTGTGTGTGGGAAAACTATGTATATAATGAGAGAGAGAAAATAACAAAATCATAGTAATAGGATGAGAATGAGAATAGCCAAAATAAAGGAAGATTAAAGGATAGAGAAAGCGTGATATTAAGGTAGAGAATAGTGGAGAATTGAAAAGGTAAAAGGGAAGGAGAAATGTTGTAAAAAGTGTAACAATAAGTGGAGAACTTAATAATAAGAAGAATAGTTAGAACTAAGAGAGAGATGGTAGCTTGACTATTAAATAATAGAGTTTCTAATTCACCTTAAATGATTAAATGTTAAAAAATATATATGAAAAATTGGAAAAAAATGGATAATAATATAGCCGCTGATGTGGCTCAACTGAAATGTAATAATAATAAATGCTATACTTCAACTTTTAGATATACTAGTTGGAAATCCATGTGATGCATGAAAATTATTTTCCTAAAAGTATGTTGGTCTCGAGCTTTGCATAGAAAGTATAATTAAATTATATTAATCTCAAACTAAAACAATAAACACGACATGAAGAATTAAAAAAAAAATTGGTGTGCATTTAACTAAAAGTTTATGTAGTCCTCTCTAGTTTATACCGTATGGGATGCCGAAAATATTTTTGCAATACATTTATTCTATTTAAAAAAAAATTAGAGTAATTTTATATCTTCCTTGACCTTACATCTTCATTAGTTTACACGGAAGGGCTAAATTAAGACTTGAAAAATGAGTAGGAATGTTAGTTTGGTTGGATAGGAACACTGAATTTAGACTGCAAAACCGTTGTTTACAAAGAAGTTGAAGAGTGTGTATAGTCCAAAGGGAAGCTTGTATGGAGAAAAAGAGCTTCTAAGTGAGTTAGTGTCTTGGCTTTCAAGTTTCATCTACACGTGGGGTAGGAGAAAGAGATTTTGTAAGTGGGTTAGAGTCTTGGCTTTCATCTACACGTGGGAAATGATCATGTTTGGGTCATAATATGTAAGGAAATAAGTGGACTTGGGATTTTCATAAGGTTTGGTTAGATTTGGTATAATTTCCAATAGCAGCCCATCTTTTAGATCACAGTAAAAAGAATTTAACTTGATTTTTTGGGTAAATGTAAAACAGTTAATAAGAAGAGGTTAAAGAGGCTAAATGCAAAATTAGAGCACCACATGGCAAGATCTCTCTCTCTCTCTCTCTCTCTCTCTCTCTCTCTCTCTCTCTCTCTCTCTCTATATATATATATATATATATACATATATATTCAAGCCATTGCTACATAAATATTCATTAGAGATTCTTAAATTTTGTTTTGAATATACTAAGAGAAGTCTTGATACTTCGCAACACGGAATGAAACCAAATTACTACAAAACAAACAATTTTATAAATCATATTGTTTTGAAAGGTAACAATGGTAGAACGGTGGATGATGAAGTTGAAGCGATTTCAAAAAATGACCTTGGTGATGTAAAACTAACATTCGAATGCTCAATTTTCTCACATCTAGAAAATTGAAGTTCTTCATAATTTTTTGACCAACAGATTTTTTTCGAATTCCCAGCAACTCAATTGCAACCTCCCTCATTGTAGGATGTTTCCTTCCATTCAAGTGCAAACATCTTTTTGCAAGGTTAGCAACAATGATGACCTCTTCCTCATCACTTTCCTTCTTTAATCAGTCATCAAGAATATCAAACAGATGGTTCTCCTTCATTGAATGAAGGAAATATGTGGATAAACTTTTATCTACTTCTGATCTTGTTGAAGAAACAAGTTTTTCTCTAGTTAAGAGCTCAACAAGGACTACTCCAAAACTATACACATCACTTTTTTTTGTGAACTGGCTTGTTTGGAAGTATTCTAGGTCCAAGTATCCAAAAGTTCCGTAAACTAGGGTGGTTACATGAGTTTAGTCAACCGCTATTGACTATGATGTCCCAAAATCTGTTATTCTTGCATTGTACTTTTTATCTAAGAGTATGTTTGTGGACTTTATGTCTCTATGATAAATTGGTGAGGTAGCTGCTGAGTGTAAGTAGAAAAAGAGATCTTGCAATTTCTATGGAGATCCTTAAATGCATATTCCAAGTTAAAGGAAACTCTTCGTTTTCATCATGGAGATACAGGAAGAGTATCCCATTTGGAATGAATTCATAAACCAATAAAGGAACTTCTGTCTCCAAACAAAACCCAATTAGCTTAACCACATTTCTATGGTTAACTTTTGAAAAAATAAAAATCTCATGAATTGTTCGATATTCCCCTCTTGCACTGTGTTGCACTTTTTAATTGCAATAATCCTTCCATCACTTAACATTCCTTTGAAAACTGTACCTTGACCACCCTTACTAATTATTCTATTTTCACTAAAATGGTATGTTGCCTTTTCCAACTTCAAATTGAATAATTTTATATTTTGAATATTGTTTTCATTTGAAGATAATTGTTGTTGTAACAATAAACCACCATTCCTTTTGAAGAATTTTTTCTTAAGCTTGGTTTCACTTCTCTTCTTTATCACATTGAATAAAACCAATGTAATGGTTATTAGAAATAATGCTCCAAAGCTTGTACCAAGACCTACATAAGTCAAACAAAAAAAAAAAATGAAATATCAATATTTTTTATATATAAAACATGATTGTCTAAACTAGAGTCTTGATAAGAAGTACCCTACTTTTTTTTAGTAGAAGTTACTAATTCTTCCAAAATATGGTCCACTCTTTCCTAAAGTCTAAATTAGTGTTAACTTCTAATCAATTTCTCTATAAAAAAGGAAAATGAAATGTTTTTACTTTAATTTTCAAATAATTAGTACATATGTGCAATGATCAAATGTTTTCCAATTATCAAAAATATAAATTAAAAAATAATAATAAAAAAACCTCTCTTATGACAACACCACCTAAGTACAGTCACCTTCAGTCATCTACACAAAAGGATTTTTGTGTTTGGACCCAAAGTGTTTCTTCAGGGAGCCTAGCTCTAATCGAAGAGAAATAGGTTGGAGTGATTGTAGTGAGTTGGAGGCCTGTGATGTTGATGACTACATGGTTGACCCATAGGTCCCATACTCCCATACAGTGTTGATGTATTAACATAAACCACCTTTCAATGAGTACATGTTGCTAAACTAGATAAGGAAGCCATTTCTTAGTGTAATAGATCCTTCTCGAGATATTTCATAGTGTGATTTCTATTAGATGCAAGCTATTTCTTAGTTTGCCCCACACAAAACTTAATTCGATCATGAAGCTTGGCACCAATAAGAGATGGTGAGTGCTAGGCAAACAACAAAGAATTTACGTTTTCAAAGTTGAGCACATCTATGATCTTGAACACATACAATGCAAAGGCTGGCAACAAGGGGAGGAGCCAGGAATTATTGTTTGTGGGGCCAACATGGCAAGCTATACTATTTTGAACTGGAACTTAGAATACTAGCAACCAATGATTGTCTATCCGTAAGGGATAGAGAGAGTACTCATGGGAGACATATATGAAGAAGATGAAACAATTCCTGCAAGGAGTTTCCCCACACCAGTCTCTAAAGATGAGTCTCTTCCGCATAGGCTGAACAACTTGGGGCTTGGGCTGTGACTTCCATGAGGATAAAGGCCTACTTAACACAATTGGCAAGGGAGTAGTTTGTGTCCTCCTTGAGCCAACAGGCTAATGCCCAGAGACCCAATACTCAGATATTTCAATTAGGCCCAGTGCCTTGGTAGGGGGAAGTCTTGTGTCTTTTATGGAGCGAGTATTAAATCCTAACTTGTAAGTCTCACATTGCCTAAGTAGGGGGGGGGGGGGAGGGGGGAGTCTTGCGCTTATATGTAGGCCTTGGAGTCTAATTGGTATAAGACCTTCATGACAATATTTACGGGAAATTGGGCATTTGCCCATAATTTTCAAATTATGTAGCAAATGCCTTTGTGTTGAAACTATTTAGCAAAATGTGCCCCTGTATTTTAAACTCGCGTGAAAAATATAAATAAATAAATAAATAAAGTTAAAATTGGACACAAAACAAATGAAATGACTAAATTGAAAAAAAATATATTAAAATTAGAGAAACAAAATGAAATAAAATTAGAGAATATCATGTGTAATATATATATATATATATATAAAATTTCCATGTAATTATCAATTTTGTTTTTGTTAAAAATAAAAATGAATTGAGAAAAAAGAAATAGAAGACACCAAGACAATATTATTGCCATGCGTTTAATGATTGCTTGCTACATGTTCAACCTACAACGACTTAACAATTTGAATAAACAATTATATAGTCCAAAATTCAGGGTAGGTAAAAATAGACCGACCTTGCAAAAAATTATGACTTCCTAAGTCTTTGTAAGTCTTCTAATGGTGAAACACGTTTATGAAGGATGAAAGAATTTGGCAGATCAATGACTTTCAAAAGAGCAGTGATATTATATTGCAAAGTTACTGATTAAACATTTCTATAGCTGCTACTTTGGAATACGGATGTTCCCCATCAACTTTTCTTTCCACAAATTAAATTTGATGAGTGTGCGTCATTCAATTCGTGACAGGAAAGAAAGCTGTTCTTTCGTGTGATTTCTCTCTAGTGTTTAGTCTTCACAGGCAATGCTCAGTATTCACACTCTATGCAACCCAACAATATCTTTAATAAGTTCTGTGCCATGAGTCATGAGGCCTGGCCTCAACTTTTTTCATCTCTCTCATTGACAAGACCACTACTTGTTCTTGTTTTCTCATTGCTTCACTGCCAACATATTCTTTGAAAATGTAAAATAGTTTACTGTAAAAGACTTTATTTCAACACTTTTCACTTTTTTTTGGGAACACTTTTCACTTTTATATACACATTTAAAGGTTTTTATTTTTTATATAAATAATGGAAATTTTATTAGGAAAACGTTAATGGATGATGTAAGGGCATGTTTGGTAGCTAGACTGTAATAGGTATTATAATGTAATAGTTATTCCTATGGTTTAATTATTCTTTAGTTTGGTTATGTTTTTATTACAAGGAATAGTCATTCCTTATGAATAGCAAAAAATTATTGAATATTTCGGGGGTACCATAAATGCGTACTCCTCCATCTCATATGAATTGTGGGTCCCACCATAAATTTAATTAGTGGGACTTACAGTTATGTGAGAGGAGTGAGTACGCATTTATGATACTTTGGGAGTACCCAATAATTACTCATACTTCAAAATGAGGAATAACTATTTCTCTTTAAAAGGGTTGTATTAGTTATTCCTTAGTAAGTGCAATAATTTCAAAACCTAATATATTTCTTTATAAACAAACTTTCCATATACATCTAACCATTATAAAATTAAAAACCATAAAAAATAACACATATCTCTCTTAAATTTTAAAAATAACAATTTTTAAGGAAATATAATTGTATGAGTAAAATATTTCTTAAAATAAATCTTGTTTTATTATAATGTTATAACTCACAACCAAATTTATGAATAAGTTTAGTTATTACATTACAACAAATTTTATACCTATTAATAAAGATTACAATTCCTGTCGTAATTCCCATTCAGTGTATCAAACGTACCCTAAGGATATTTTTTAATGTACTATTTTAGGAATTTTTTTATGGGGAAATAAAGAAAACAATTAATGTTTTGACTGCATTTTTTATTTCCTATAAAAGTGGTATCAAAACTTTTGTAAAATAGCTTATTATTATTTTAATGTGTTGTATGTAAATATAAAAACAGGGATTTAAGTGAGTTTTGAAATGGTATGGTAAAATAGATAAAGTAGGGTTTTAAAATGTAAAATGTGAATTTTTTTTTTAGATACTCGGATGCGAATTCTCTGAGTCTTTTATAAATGTGCAAACTCATTGATGTCACTAATGACTACTTGATTGATATGATCTCTAACTGTACACATTGTGTATACTTTGGTGATTCTTTTTCATGATTTCATAATTTTTGTTCGACTTCCTCTATCTTTGATCCTTATATGGGATACTAATGAGTAAATTTGAGTATATATGTAATTATAAATGATTTTCTAAAAATAAAATTATTTGAGTAAAAAGAAAAGAAATAGAGATCCATATTACACGAATGCCATATGATAATATGATTGCCACATGAACATGATAAATTGATAACATGATTGTTGGGTCAATACAGGGACCCATATAACATGATTCTTGCATTTTCAATTTGCAACTATGCAAATTTAAAAAATACTATTTTATTACAAAAGGAAGACTATAACACTTAACTTTCCAAGTCTTTACTTCTAGGAAAAAAAAAAAAAAAAAAACTTTCCAAGTCTTCAGAATTCCAAACAATTATAACAAAAGACATGGTGAAACATTTTTCACGATTTTATACTTCTATACCACACGTTTTCAAGATTGAAGGAATCTAGCCGATCAAAGACTAAAAAAAAAGTGGTGATAAATAAATAAATATATATATATATATATTCTCGAACTTTTCTTAGCTGTTACTTTGACAATCTCGGCCTTGTTTGATCCGTTTTGTGTGTTCTATTCTATGAAAATTTTTTACAAATAGGCAAAAGGAAGAAAAGAATAATATAACACTTAACTTTCCAAGTCTTTACTTCTAGGAAAAAAAAAAACTTTCCAAATCTACGGAATTCCAAACAATTATTACAAAAGATATGGTGAAACGTTTTCAAGGTTTTATACTTCTATACCACATGTTTTCAATGACTAAAAAAATAGTGGTGATAAATAGATATATATATATATATATATATATACATTCTCAAACATTTCTTAGCCGTTACTTTGACAATCTCAGCCTTGTTTGATCCGTTTTGAATGTTCTATTCTATGCAAATTTTTTACAAATAGGCAAAAGGAAGAAAGGAAGACTATAACACATAACTTTCCAAGTCTTTACTTTAAGGGAAAAAAATGAAAAAAAAAAAAAAAAACTTTCCAAGTTTTCGGAATTCCAAACAATTATTACAAAAGACATGGTGAAACATTTTTCATGATTTTATACTTCTATACCACACATTCTCAAGATTGAAGGAATCTAGCCGATCAAAGAAAAAAAAAAGTGGTGATAAATAAATAAATATATATATATATATATTCTCAAACTTTTCTTAGCTGTTACTTTGACAATCTCGGCCTTGTTTGATCCGTTTTGTGTGTTCTATTCTATGCAATTTTTTTACAAATAGGCAAAAGGAAGAAAAGAATACTATAACACTTAACTTTCCATGTCTTTACTTCTAGAAAAAAAAAACTTTCCAAGTCTTCGGAATTCCAACAATTATTACAAAAGATATGGTGAAACGTTTTCATGGTTTTATACTTTTGTACCACACGTTTTCAAGATTGAAGGAATCTAGTAAATCAATGACTAAAAAAAATGGTGATAAATAGATAAATATATATATATATATATATTCTCAAACATTTTTTAGCTATTACTTTGACAATCTTGGCCTTGTTTGATC
Organism: Lithocarpus polystachyus; assembly: GCA_033629205.1. Lineage (NCBI taxonomy): Eukaryota > Viridiplantae > Streptophyta > Magnoliopsida > Fagales > Fagaceae > Lithocarpus > Lithocarpus polystachyus. Next base: position 86,724,689 of record CM066165.1, on the reverse strand, counting down.
CGTTTTGTGTTCTATTATATGCAAAAATTTTCCATTACAATTAGGCAAATGGATGTGACAAATTTTGCTCATCCCACCATATCTTGCCGATCAAAGACAAAAAAAAAAGGGGTGATAAATAAATAAATAAATATATATATATATAAATATATATATTCTCAAACTTTTCTTAGCCGTTACTTTGACAATCTCGGCCTTGTTTGATCCGTTTTGAATGTTCTATTCTATGCAAAATTTTTACAAATAGGCAAAAGGAGGAAAGGAAGACTATAACACAAAACATTCCAAGTCTTTACTTCTAGGGAAAAAAAAAATGAAAAAAAAAAAAAAAACTTTCCAAGTTTTTGGAATTCCAAACAATTATTACAAAAGACATGGTGAAACATTTTTCGTGATTTTATACTTCTATACCACACGTTTTCAAGATTGAAGGAATCTAGCCGATCAAAGACTAAAAAAAAGTGGTGATAAATAAATAAAAATATGTATATATATATATATATATATTCTCAAACTTTTCTTAGCTGATACTTTGACAATCTCGGCCTTGTTTGATCCGTTTTGTGTGTTCTGTTCTATGCAAATTTTTAACAAATGGGCTGTTAGGTTCTAAGAATTAGGAACTAATGTATTAGAATTTCAATTTGTAATGTTGGCAAACCATGATCAAAACATTCTTTAAGTTGTGTATTAGACTTGCTCAAAGTATGGCTTTTTATGTAAAGTTAGAATCGAGTTGACTGTAGAATTCACAGTTCACTTTCTGCCTGACTCGATCGATCGAGAATTAGACTCGACCGATCGAAAATCGAGCAGAACGTTTTTCTGCAGAATTTTCCAACTCAGCCCTAGCTCATTTAATGTATAGGGTTTTATGTTTTTGCCCTAAGTATATAAGGGAAAACCCTAGCCACGTTTTTAGAGTTCTGAATGTTGTGTTTGTGAATCTCATTGTGAGATCTAGAGGTGTTTACCTTCACATACACTTAGGGTTTCCAAACTCAAGATTTATGTCAAGAGCTTGGTAAATCATACAGTTGCAGAATCAAAGAACTTCAAAGATATACAAGCAGGTGCGCTTGTGGATTGCTGAAGAATTCAAGAAAGAAGGAGTCCGTGGATCTCGGAGCTATCATGGGGTCGTGGTAGTAAGTTTCCTACACTTGGGTAGCAATAGGATGTCAGTGGTCTAAGTCTTATTGTGTAAACTTCAATTCTTTCATAGTGAATTCAGTTTACCTTGAGGATAGCTAGGTTAAATCCTCCCCAGGTTTTTTACCGGTTTGGTTTTCCTGGGTCATCAGATTCTTGTTTTATTTATTTTTCGCTGCTTTATTGTTTTTCAATATATTTGTGTTAACCTAGTTCTGCTTAAATTACCTAAGTTAATCACTTGGCTAATTATCTAGGTTAATCTGTTGGGTTTAAGGGGTCTAAACGAACTTACAAGTGGTATCAGAGCAGGTAGCTTTTGTGTTTAATCTTTTGATCTTTTAGCTGATCCTTGACCCCTGTTGTCATGGAACATGGACACTCTCTTGTTGTTCCACCTCACTTTGATGGAAACAATTATGCTTATTGGAAAGTAAGGATGAAAGCATTCCTGAAATCCATTGATGAAAGAGTTTGGAATTCCGTTGAGTACGGATCGGAGAAGCCCACTACTCCTGTGAGTGAGTGGCAAACTTCTCAAAAGGAGGCTGCCACTTTCAATAGCAAAGCTATGAATACTATTTTCAATGCTGTTTCCATGGAGGAATTTAAGAGAATCTCAAATGTTGAGGTTGCTCATACTGCTTGGAAAATCCTCCAGACTGTGCATGAAGGCACAAAGGCAGTTAAAATAAATAAATTGCAGCAATTAACCTCTAGATTTGAAAGCATTAAAATGAATGATGATGAATCTTTTGATGAGTTTTATGCTAAACTGAATGATATTGTTAATTCTGCATATAATTTGGGTGAAATCTATGATCAACCTAAAATTGTTAGGAAGATTCTTAGATTTTTAACCGAGGACTTTAGACCCAAAGTGACTACCATCACTGAAAGCAAGGATGTGGACTCCATCCCTGTTGATGAACTTGTAGGATCTCTTCTGTCCTATGAGTTGGACCTACCCAAGACAAACAAATCCAAATCAATGGCTCTTAAGTCTGTTGATGATGTTGAGGATGGTGGATTTGATGATGAACTCTCTGCTACAGAGATTGACTATCTTGCCAAGAACTTTAGAAACTTTCTTAGGAACAATAACAGAAGGGTAAGAGGCAAGAACACTGCTGAACCTAGAAATATTAGGAGGAATGACCCCACTAAGGTTAATAACACTGAAAAACCTAAAGAGAAAGTAGGTCAACCTTCTAACAATTCTTTGGGACAACAATGGTATGGATGTCAAGGGTATGGTCATTTGAAATCTGAATGTCCCACATACTTGAAGTCTAAGGGTAAGGCTATGGCTGTAACCCTTAGTAATGATGAAGTTTCTGACAATGAATCCGCTAGTGATGAGGAAGGAAACTTCATTGCTTTCACTGCTACTACTGTAGTTAATGAAAGCGTATCTGTTGAAGAGAACCCTTCAGATGGGGAACTCTCTGAAGATGCAAATTTACAAGAAGCCTATAATAAACTTTGCAAAGTTGCTGCAAAGGATGCCATGAATGTTGATTTAGGCTTAAAGAAAATTGCATCTCTTGAACTTGAAAAGAAAAATTTACTTGTGAAATTATTTGATGCAAATAAGCTTTAGAATAATGTGAAAACTGAGAACATGCTTTTACTTGATAAAGTTAAATGTTTGGAACTTGAATTAATAGTTGCTAGAGAACAAACTAATAGGTCTGCAAGCTCCAAAATTGATCACATGTTGAGTATTCAAAAGTCTCCCTCTGACAAAACTGGCTTAGGTTTTGATGAAAGTATTTCTGTGCTTGAACCTTCTTCCACTAAATTTGTTCCCTCTTCTGAACCTCCTAAGAGTGAGATTGTCAAACCCTTGGTAAGTGAACCTGTCAAATCTGTAGATGTTACTCCACCTAGAAAGATTAGGGTTGATCTCCAAGCTTCTCATTCTAGAGCTTCTACTTCTTCTAAGGGCAAGTTGCATGATAAGCCTGCATGGGTTTGTCATTATTGTGGAAAATCTGGACACATTCGTCCAAATTGTTTTAAGTTGCAAGCTGCAAAGCGTGCAAACAAATCTAAAGTACCTGTGCCCCAAGCACATGATCCTATGGTACTTATTGGTGAATTGGTAAAGGCGTTAAACCTTTATTCCAATCCAGGAGTTGGTCAAAATTCTAATATGAATCATGACTCCAATGCAAGAGTTGCATCTAAAAAGTTTTGGATGCAAAAGGCTCGATCTAATTGAGTCTGTCTGACATGGTCCTTGTGCTTCATTGCTCTATCTTTTGTGACCTTTGTTTCTAGGATTTGCATTGCATAACATTCATGCATTTCATTCTAGGATGTTTGTTTCTTTTATTTTATAAAAAAAAAAAAAAATAATTTGCAATTTGTGTTTTTGCAATTTTTTCCTTGAACATGAAGACAAGGTTGGTCAATCAAATTTTGCATATCATGTGAATGTACCTTGTTTAGCTTTGATGCACTTATTTCTATTGCACTTTACTAGCTAAAGTTTTGTTGTGCATGTTGTGTGGGAAGATGCTATATTTGTTGATCACATGATCTTGATCTTGAAGTCTTATGTCTTTGATTGTCGGACTTGGTCTTATTGAGAAAGGCATAAATAAACATCTCACCACTGTTTACTAGCCAATCATGAACACCTCAGTGCATATCGTACGATTTTGTACTCGAGAAAGTGTAGCACATGCACAAAAAGAACATAAGGTGTAGCCTCTATTGAAATTGGTGTGTACATTATCCCGACTTTTATTAAGTTTCTAATCAATTAAATTGAATAATGAGGCAAATCAAGAAACTTACATGATTGCAAGCTTTTATTCTAGGAGATGTGAGAGTTATATGATGTAACTCTTTAAGTAATAGTCTCTTTCAAATTCATGTGATGGATTTTGTAGAAATTGTGATTGATTACTATGTGCATATCACCTCACATGTTTCTCAAGCTTATGCTAGTTGCACACACCATACAAGTTATTTTTTGCTAAACTGTGTACATGGTATTGTGTGCTTTTTGGTCTGACCACCCAAGTTTGAATATTTCTGGAAATTGATGCAAAACATGTTTGCTTGTCTGATTGATTGAGAGATATTATGAGGAAATCTTACTTTGAGAGATTTGGGTTAAAAACATGGGTTTTTGGAAAACATTTCATCTCATACTCATGCATTCTTTTCATAAAATATAATGCTTTGAGGAGTTATTGAGAAAATAAGTTTCAATTTTCAAAAATTCAATTTTCCAGAATTTCGATCGATCGAGTCTGTTTTTCGATCGATCGAATCTGTTTTTAAAATCTCAATAAAGTCTCTGTGTGTTTCGATCGGTTCTCGATTGGTAGTGGATCAATCGAAGGATTTTCGACCGATCGAATCTGTTTTTCGATCGATCGAAAATCGGGCTGAGTGTTTTTAAAAAGGTTTTTTCTCACGTGATTCTTCACTTTTTAGAAAAACTTTTCTAAAATTTTTTTTCCCTACCAACCGGTCAAAGAAATCCTTGCTGTTTTTGGCGTTTTCCTCCGTTCTTTTTGCATAATCTCTCTCTCTCCCAAGGCCGGTAAGACATTTTTGTCCTCTCTTTTGATTTTATTTTCATGTTTCATGCATTATTTCTGCATTTTTGGGGTATTTTCGCCATTTTGGTTTTGGCATTTTTGGGTGTGATTTTGGCTCTTTCTTTTTCAAATGAATCATGGGTTTTTGTGGGGACACTATATACAAGCACTATATATGGTTTAATTTGATTAATTTGATGATTTGTGAAAAATTTGAAAATCTAGGGCTTGAAATTGCTAAATTTGGGGATTTTGTTCAATTTGATTAAAATTGATGAAATTGACTTGTTAGATAGATTAATTTGATCATTATATTGTGTTAATTAACTGTTGTGATGATCAATTTCTCAATTTGTTGTGTTTTGAAAATTGGGTTTTTCAAAATTGGGTATTTTTAATCTAACACTAATGCTCAAGTCAATTTTGTTAATTTGGATCATATGTGAACTTGTCACTGCATTAGTTCATGCATCATTTGCATATTTTGTTCATGCATCATATAGAATTGTTATTTCTATATTTTTTGTGCTGTGCTAACTTGCAGTCTGCCCTTGGTTTTTGTTTTTGCTCTTTTCTTTCTGTGTCTCCCTTTTCTTTCCTTAGCACCATGCCTAGGAAAACTAGAGCCCATAGGACTTCTAACCCTTCACCTTCATTCGATAGTGAGCGGTTTCTTAGTGAGTCGAACCAAGTAACCTATGAGGCCCTGAATCTTAGACGTCATATTTGGGCTGAGCGTAGGGTTATACTAGATGAGGTAGATCCTGAGGTGAGACGTAACTTTGAGCGTCAGTGTTGGTTATCTTTGCTCGAGTTTGAGCATCCTCCTCCTTCTGCCACCTTGATTAGAGAGTTCTATTCGAACCTCTCTATCCACATCTATGATACCAACACCTTAGTTAAGGTTTGGTTACGAGGTGTAGAGTATTGCATTACCCCTTCGGTGGTGTCTGATGCTCTTGGGGTGCCCATTGTTGATCATCCCGTCTTTCCTTATGAGGAGTCTCCACCTCTAGATGATGTTTTGTCATACATCACTGGGTCTTCTATCCAATGGGGTTCTGATCCTCGGATCACTTTTGCTGATCCTTCCGAGCTTCATTATCTCTTCTTTCGGATAGCGTGTCATTCCTTGTGGCCTATTTCTCATCTCCACACCATTCCTCTTGAGAGGTGTGTCTTTTTGTATGCACTTGTTACTGATGCTCCTATCAGTTTTCCTCATTTATTCCTTCGTTCTTTGAACGAGGTTCATCGGTCTAGTTCTACGGCTCATGCTTTATTCTTTCCCGTTTTTATTCATAGGATTCTCCTTTTTCTTGGTTTCGGTGATTTTCCTGCTTCTGAGCCTGTTCATGTCATTGCTCCTATAGGTGCTACCTTTTTGAGGCAAAGGGCTGCTCAACTTCGAGCTAGCTCTAAGCGTCCTAGGGTAGAGCCTTCCGGTGTCACTCCACCCCCTTCTTCTTCTACAGATGCTCCTGCAGCTGAGACGTCTGTTGATCCTGCTGCTGCTGCTGATGTTCCTCCACCTTTTGATGATGTTTCTGACCTTTGTCGGACTCTGGATACTGTCGTGATCGTTCAGGCGGTTCATGGTCAGCTTCTGGTGGACATCCTTGACGAGCTTCGTGCTTTGCGAGTAGATTTGGGGAGTTCTCGTCATTCTCCTCCACCTCCTTTTGATGATGCTTGAGTGCCCTTTGGCAATTCGTCACAAAAAAGGGGAGTATATTTTGGAGAGTTTTGTATAGGAGATTTTTGTTTTAGGGGGAGTTTTGAGTTTTGTGCTTTGTAGTGATACTGCGGAGCTTGTGGAGTTATTAGATTGTATCTAGGCGCTTCACTTTGTATTTACATTTTTGGCTCTTGATTAGGAGATATTTTTGTTGAGATACATTGTTATGTATTATGTTTCTTATTTCACTATGCCACTTTGCTTATTGATTTATATTTATGATGTTATTCATGATATATGTCTTTATTTTGTGTCATGTGAAATCAAGAATTTTTTTTATATTCCTTATATTTTCCACACATGCGTTTATGTGTTTGTTAAGTGTTACGGGAATATATAGGTTGATTCAGTTGTGCTGCTGTCTACTTTGCAACTGTTAGATAATAGTTAGGTTGAATTGTTTAAGTGGCTTTTTATTTTGTAATGGGCTGTTTCAATTTGTAAACTTTGAGCTTTTTGTTAAGTCTGTGTTTTGTCACGGATTGCCAAACGGGGAGTTTGTTAGGTTCTAAGAATTAGGAACTAATGTATTAGAACTTCAATTTGTAATGTTGGCAAACCATGATCAAAACATTCTTTAAGTTGTGTTTAGACTTGCTCAAAGTATGGCTTTTTATGTAAAGTTGGAATCGAGTTGACTGCAGAATTCACTGTTCACTTTCTGCCTGACTCGATCGATCGAGAATTAGAATCGACCGATCGAAAATTGAGCAGAACGTTTTTCTGCAGAATTTTCCAACTCAGCCCTAGCTCATTTAATGTATAGGGTTTTATGTTTTTGCCCTAAGTATATAAGGGAAAACCCTAGCCACGTTTTTAGAGTTCTAAATGCTGTGTTTGTGAATCTCATTGTGAGATCTAGAGGTGTTTACCTTCACATACACTTAGGGTTTCCAAAATCAAGATTTATGTCAAGAGCTTGGTAAATCATACAGTTGCAGAATCAAAGAACTTCAAAGATATACAAGTAGGTGCGCTTGTGGATTGCTGAAGAATTCAAGAAAGAAGGAGTCTGTGGAACTCGGAGCTATCATGGGGTCGTGGTAGTAAGTTTCCTATACTTGGGTAGCAATAGGATGTTAGTGGTCTAAGTCTTATTGTGTAAACTTCAATTCTTTCATAGTGAATTCAGTTTACCTTGAGGATAGCTAGGTTAAATCCTCCCCAGGTTTTTTACCGGTTTGGTTTTCCTGGGACATCAGATTCTTGTGTTATTTATTTTTCGCTGCATTATTATTTTTCAATATATTTGTGTTAACCTAGTTCTGCTTAAATTACCTAAGTTAATCACTTGGCTAATTCTCTAGGTTAATCTGTTGGGTTTAAGGGGTCTAAACGAACTTACATAGGCAAAAGGAAGAAAAGAAGAATATAACACTTAACTTTCCAAGTCTATACTTCAAGAAAAAAAAAAACTTTCCAAGTCTTCGAAATTCCAAACAATTTTTACAAAAGATATGGTAAAACATTTTCATGGTTTTATACTTCTGTACCACATGTTTTCAAGATTGAAGGAATCTAGCAAATCAAAGACTAAAAAAATTGTGGTGACAAATAGATAAATATATAAATATATATTCATTTATATTCTCAAACATTTCTTAGCTATTACTTTGACAATCTCAGCCTCGTTTGATCCGTTTTGTGTGTTCTATTATATGCAAAGATTTTCCATTACAATTAGGCAAATGGATGTGACAGATTTTACTCATCCCACCGTATCCAGCCTATCAAAGACTAAAAACGAAGGGGTGATAAATAAATAAATAAATATATATATTTATATATATTCTCAAACTTTTCTTAGCCGTTACTTTGACAATCTTGGCCTTGTTTGATCCGTTTTGAATGTTCTATTCTATGCAAATTTTTTACAAATAGGCAAAAGGAAGAAAGGAAGACTATAACACATAACTTTCCAAGTCTTTACTTCTAGGGGAAAAAAATGAAAAAAACAAAACAAAACTTTCCAAGTTTTTGGAATTCCAAACAATTATTACAAAAGACATGGTGAAACATTTTTCAGGATCTTATACTTCTATACCACACGTTTTCAAGATTGAAGGAATCTAGCCGATCAAAGACTAAAAAAAAAGTGGTGATAAAAAAAAAATATATATATATATATTCTCGAACTTTTCTTAGCTGTTACTTTGACAATCTCGGCCTTGTTTGATCCATTTTGTGTGTTCTATTCTATGCAAATTTTTTACAAATACGCAAAAGGAAGAAAAGAAGAATATAACCGTTAACTTTCCAAGATTTTACTTCTTGAAAAAAAAACAAAAAAACTTTCCAAGTCTTCGAAATTCCAAACAGTTTTTACAAATGATATGGTGAAATGTTTTCATGGTTTTATACTTCTGTACCACACGTTTTCAAGATTGAAGGAATCTAGCAAATCAAAGACTAAAAAAATTGTGGTGATAAATATATAAATATATAAATATATATATATATATATATATATATTCTCAAACATTTCTTGGCTATTACTTTGACAATCTCGGCCTTGTTTGATCCGTTTTGTGTGTTCTATTATATGCAAAAAAATTTCATTAAAATTAGGCACATGGATGTGACAGATTTTGCTCATCCCACCGTATCTAGCCGATCAAAGACTAAAAAAGAAGGGGTGATAAATAAATAAATATATATATATATATATTCTCAAACTTTTCTTAGCCGTTACTTTGACAATCTCGGCCTTGTTTGATCTGTTTTGAATGTTCTATTCTATGCAAATTTTTTACAAATAGGCAAAAGGAAGAAAGGAAGACTATAACACATAACTTTCCAAGTCTTTACTTCTAGGGAAAAAAAAAGAAAAAAAAAAAAAAAACTTTCCAAGTTTTTGGAATTCCAAACAATTATTACAAAAGACATGGGGAAACATTTTCCATGATTTTATACTTCTATACCACACGTTTTCAAGATTGAAGGAATCTAGCCGATCAAAGACTAAAAAAAAAAGTGGTGATAAATAAATAATAAATATATATATATATATATTCTCGAACTTTTCTTGGCCATTACTTTGACAATTTCGGCCTTGTTTGATCTGTTTTGTGTGTTCTATTCTATGCAAATTTTATACAAATAGGCAAAAGGAAGAAAAGAAGACTATAACACTTAACTTTCCAAGTCTTTACTTCTAGAAAAAAAACACTTTCCAAGTCTTCGAAATTCCAAACAATTTTTACAAAAGATATGGTGAAACGTTTTCATGGTTTTATATTTCTATACCACACGTTTTCAAGATTGAAGGAATCGAGCAAATCAAAGACTAAAGAAATAGTGGTGATAAATAGAAAAAAAAAAAAATATATATATATATATATATTCTCAAACATTTCTTGGCTATTACTTTGACAATCTCGGGCTTGTTCGATCCGTTTTATGTGTTCTATTATATGCAAAAATTTTCCATTACAACTAGGCAAATGGATGTGACAGATTTTGCTCATCCAACCTTATCTAGCCGATCAAAGACTAAAAAAGAAGGGGTGATAAATAAATAAATATATATATATATATATTCTCAAACTTTTCTTAGCCGTTACTTTGACAATCTCGGCTTTGTTTGATCCGTTTTGTATGTTCTATTCTATGCAAATTTTTTACAAATAGGCAAAAGGATGAAAGGAAGACTATAACACATAACTTTCCAGGTCTTTACTTCTAGGGAAAAAAAAAAGAAAAAAAAAACTTTCCAAGTCTTCGGAATTCCAAACAATTATTACAAAAGGCATGGTGAAACATTTTTCATGATTTTATACTTCTATACCACTCGTTTTCAAGATTGAAGGAATCTAGCCGATCAAAGACTAAAAAAAAAAGTGGTGATAAATAAATAAATAAATATATAAATAAGTATATATATATATATTCTAGAACTTTTCTTAGCTGTTACTTTGACAATCTCAGCCTTGTTTGATTCGTTCTGTGTGTTCTATTCTATGAAAATTTTTTACAAACAGGCAAAAGGAAGAAAAGAAGACTATAACACTTAACTTTCCAAGTTTTACTTCTAGAAAAAAAAAACTTTCCAAGTCTTCGAAATTCCAAAAAATTTTTACAAAAGATATGGTGAAACATTTTCATGGTTTTATACTTCTGTACCACACATTTTCAAGATTGAACGAATCTAGCAAATCAAAGACTAAAAAAATAGTGGTGATAAATAGATAAATATATATATATATATATAAATATTCTCAAACATTTCTTGGCTATTACTTTGACAATCTCGGGCTTGTTTGATCCGTTTTGTGTGTTCTACTATATGCATGAACTTTCCATTACAATTTGACAAATGGATGTGACAGATTTTGCTCATCCCACCTTATCTAGCTGATCAAAGACTAAACAAGAAGGGGTGATAAATAAATAGATAAATATATATATATATATATATATATATTCTCAGACATTTCTTAGCCATTACTTTGACAATCTCGGCCTTGTTTGATCTGTTTTGTATGTTCTATTCTGTGCAAATTTTTTACAAATTGGCAAAAGGAAGAAAGGAAGACTATAACACATAACTCTCCAAGTTTTACTTCTAGGGAAAAAAAAACGAAAAAAAAAAAAAAAAAAAACTTTCCAAGTCTTCGGAATTCCAAACAATTATCACAAAAGGCATGGTGAAACATTTTTCCTGATTTTATACTTCTATACCATACGTTTTCATGATTGAAGGAATCTAGCCGATGAAAGACTAAAAAAAAAAGTGGCGATAAATAAATAAATAAATATATATATATATATATTCTCGAACTTTTCTTAGCTGTTACTTTGACAATCTCAGCCTTGTTTGATCCGTTTTGTTTGTTCTATTACATGCAAATTTTTTACAAATAGGCAGAAGGAAGAAAAGTAGACTATAACACTTAACTTTCCAAGTTTTACCTCTAGAAAAAAAAAACTTTCCTAGTGTTCGAAATTCCACACAATTTTTACAAAAGATATGGTGAAACGTTTTCACGGTTTTATACTTCTGTACCACACGTTTTCAAGATTGAAGGAATCTAGCAAATCAAAGACTAAAAAAATAGTGGTGATAAATAGATAAATATATATATATATATATTCTCAAACATTTCTTGGCTATTACTTTGACAATCTCGGGCTTGTTTGATCCGTTTTGTGTGTTCTATTATATGCATGAATTTTTCATTACAATTTGGCAAATGGATGTGATAGATTTTGCTCATCGCACCTTATCTAGCCGATCAAAGACTAAAAATGAAGGGGTGATAAATAAATAAATAAATATATATACATATATATATTCTCAAACTTTTCTTAGCCGTTACTTTGACATTCTCAGCCTTGTTTGATCTGTTTTGTATGTTCTATTCTATGCAAATTTTTTACAAATAGGCAAAAGGAAGAAAGGAAGACTATAACGCATAACTTTGCAAGTCTTTACTTCTAGGGAAAAAAAAAAAAAAAAACTTTCCAAGTCTTCAGAATTCCTAACAATTATTACAAAAGGCATGGTTAAACATTTTTCATGATTTTATACTTCTATACCACACGTTTTCATGATTGAAGGAATCTAGCCGATCAAAGGCTAAAAAAAAAGTGGTGATAAATAAATAAACATATATATATATATATATATATTCTCGAACATTTCTTAGCTGTTACTTTGACAATCCCGGCCTTGTTTGATCCGTTTTGTGTGTTCTATTCTATGCAAATTTTTTACAAATAGGCAAAAGGAAGAAAAGTAGACTATAACACTTAACTTTCCAATTATACTTCTAGAAAAAAAAAAAAAAAAACTTTCCAAGTCTTCGAAATTCCAAACAATTTTTACAAAAGATATGGTGAAACGTTTTCATGGTTTTATACTACTGTACCACATGTTTTCAGGATTGAAGGAATCTAGCAAATCAAAGACTAAAAAAATAGTGGTGATAAATAGATAAATATATATATATATATATATATTCTCAAACATTTCTTGGCTATTACTTTGACAATCTCGGGCTTGTTTGATCCATTTTGTGTGTTCTATTATATGTATGAATTTTCCATTACAATTTGGCAAATGGATGTGACAGATTTTGCTCATCCCACCTTATCTAGCCGATCAAAGACTAAAAGAGAAGGGGTGATAAATAAATAAATAAATATATATATATATATTCTCAAAATTTTCTTAGCCGTTACTTTGACAATCTCGGCCTTTTTTGATCCGTTTCGTATGTTCTATTCTATGCAAATTTTTTACAAATAGGCAAAAGGATGAAAGGAAGACTATAACACATAACTTTCCAAGTCTTTACTTCTAGGGAAAAAAAAAAAAAAAAAAAAAAAAAAAAAACTTTCCAAGTCTTCGGAATTCCAAACAATTATTACAAAAGGGATGGTGAAACATTTTTCATGATTTTTTACTTCTATACCACACGTTTTCAAGATTGAAGGAATCTAGCCGATCAAAGACAAAAAAAAAAGGTGGTGATAAATAAATTAATAAATAAATATATATATATATATTCTCGAACTTTTCTTAGCTGTTACTTTGACAATCTCGGCCTTGTTTGATCCGTTTTGTGTGTTCTATTCTATGCAAATTTTTACAAATAGGCAAAAGGAAGAAAAGAAGACTATAACATTAACTTTCCAAGATTTACTTCTAGAAAAAAAAAACTTTCCAAGTCTTCGAAATTACAAACAATTTTTACAAAAGATATGGTGAAACGTTTTCATGGTTTTATACTTCTGTACCACACGTTTTCAAGATTAAAGGAATCTAGCAAATCAAAGACTAAAGAAATGGTGGTGATAAATAGATAAATATATATATATATATATATATATATTCTCAAACATTTCTTGGCTATTACTTTGACAATCTCGAGCTTGTTTGATCCGTTTTGTGTGTTCTATTATATGCATGAATTTTCCATTACAATTTGGCAAATGGATGTGACAGATTTTGCTCATCCCACCATATCTAGCCGATCAAAGACTAAAAAAGAAGGGGTGATAAATAAATAAACAAATATATATATATATATATATATTCTCAAACTTTTCTTAGCCGTTTCTTTGACAATCTCGGCCTTTTTTGATCCGTTTTGTATGTTCTATTCTATGCAAATTTTTTACAAATAGGCAAAAGGATGAAAGGAAGACTATAACACATAACTTTCCAAGTCTTTACTTCTAGGGAAAAAAAAAAAAAAAAAAAACCTTCCAAGTCTTCGGAATTCCAAACAATTATTACAAAAGGGATGGTGAAACATTTTTCATGATTTTATACTTCTATTCCACACGTTTTCAAGATTGAAGGAATCCGGCCTGTCAAAGACAAAAAAAAAAGGTGGTGATAAATAAATAAATAAATATATATATATATATATTCTCAAACTTTTCTTAGCTGTTACTTTGACAATCTCGGCCTTTTTTGATCCGTTTTGTGTGTTCTATTCTATGCAAATTTTTACAAATAGGCAAAAGGAAGGAAAGAAGACTATAACACTTAACTTTCCAAGTTTTACTTCTACAAAAAAAAAAAACTTTCCAAGTCTTCGGAATTCCAAACAATTATTACAAAAGGCATGGTGAAACAGTTTTCATAATTTTATACTTCTATACCACACGTTTTCAAGATTGAAGGAATCTAGCCGATCAAAGACTAAAAAAAAAGTGGTGACAAATAAATATATATATATATATATATTGTCAAACTTTTCTTAGCCGTTACTTTGACAATCTCGGCGTTGTTTGATCCGTTTTGTTTGTTCTATTTTATGCAAATTTTTTACAAATAGGCAAAAGGAGGAAAGGAAGACTATAACACGTAACTTCCCAAGTCTTTACTTCTAGGGAAAAAAAATGAAAAAAAAAAAAAAAAACTTTCCAAGTCTTCAGAATTCCAAACAATTATTACAAACGGCATGGTGAAATATTTTTCATGATTTTATACTTCTATACCACATGTTTTCAAGATTGAAGGAATCTAGCCGATCAAAGACAAAAAAAAAAGGGGGTGATAAATAAATAAATAAATATATATATATATTTATATATATATATATTCTCGAACTTTTCTTAGCTGTTACTTTGACAATCTCGGCCTTGTTTGATCCGTTTTGTGTGTTCTATTCTATGCAAATTTTTACAAATAGGCAAAAGGAAGAAAAGAAAACTATAACACTTAACTTTCCAAGTTTTACTTCTAGAAAAAAAAAAAACTTTCCAAGTCTTCGAAATTCCAAACAATTTTTACAAAAGATATGGTGAAACGTTTTCATGGTTTTATACTTCTGTACCACACGTTTTCAAGATTGAAGGAATCGAGCAAATCAAAGACTAAAGAAATAGTGGTGATAAATAGACAAAAATATATATATATATATATATATATATTCTCAAACATTTCTTGGCTATTACTTTGACAATCTCGAGCTTGTTTGATCCGTTTTGTGTGTTCTATTACATGCATGAATTTTCCATTAGAATTTGGCAAATGGATGTGACAGATTTTGCTCATCCCCCCTTATCTAGCCGATCAAAGACTAAAAAAGAAGGGGTGATAAATAAATAAATATATATATATATATTCTCAAACTTTTCTTAGCCGTTACTTTGACAATCTCGGCCTTGTTTGATCTGTTTTGTATGTTCTATTCTATGCAAATTTTTTACAAATAGGCAAAAGGAAGAAAGGAAGACTACAACACATAACTTTCCAAGTCTTTACTTCTAGGGAAAAAAAATGAAAAAAAAAAAAAGTTTTCCAAGTCTTCGGAATTCCAAACAATTATTACAAAAGGCATGGTGAAACATTTTTCATGATTTTATACTTCTATACCACACGTTTTCATGATTGAAGGAATCTAGCCGATCAAAGACAAAAAAAAAAAGTGGTGATAAATAAATAAATAAATAAGTATATATATATATATATTCTCAAACTTTTCTTAGCTGTTACTTTGACATTCTCGGCCTTGTTTGATCCGTTTTGTGTGTTTTATTCAATGCAAATTTTTTACAAATAGGCAAAAGGAAGAAAAGTAGACTATAACTCTTAACTTTCCAAGTTTTACTTCTAACAAAAAAAAAAAAAAACTTTCCAAATCTTCGAAATTCCAAACAATTTTTACAAAAGATATGGTTTAACGTTTTCATGGTTTTATACTTCTATACCACACGTTTTCAGGATTGAAGGAATCTAGCAAATCAAAGCCTAAAAAAGTAGGGGTGATAAATAGATAAATATATATATATATATATATATATATATTCTCAAACATTTCTTGGCTATTACTTTGACAATCTCGGGCTTGTTTGATCCGTTTTGTGTGTTCTATTATATGTATGAACTTTCCATTAAAATTTGGCAAATGGATGTGACAGATTTTGCTCATCCCACCATATCTAGCCGATCAAAGACTAAAAAAGAAGGGGTGATAAGTAAATAAATATATATATATATATATATATATTCTTAAACTTTTCTTAGCCGTTACTTTGACAATCTCGGCCTTTTTTGATCCGTTTTGTATGTTCTATTCTATGAAACTTTTTTACAAATAGGCAAAAGGAAGAAAGGAAGACTATAACACATAACTTTCCAAGTCTTTACTTCTAGGGAAAAAAAATGAAAAAAAAAAAAAGTTTTCCAAGTCTTCGGAATTCCAAACAATTATTACAAAAGGGATGGTGAAACATTTTTCATGATTTTATACTTCTATACCACATGTTTTCAAGATTGAAGGAATCTAGCCGATCAAAGACAAAAAAAAAAAAGGTGGTGATAAATAAATAAATATATATATATATATATTCTCAAACTTTTCTTAGCTGTTACTTTGACAATCTCGGCCTTGTTTGATCCGTTTTGTGTGTTCTATTCTATGCAAATTTTTACAAATAGGCAAAAGGAAGAAAAGAAGACTATAACACTTAACTTTCCAAGTTTTACTTCTAGAAAAAAAAAAAAAAACTTTCCAAGTCTTCGAAATTCCAAACAATTTTTACAAAAGACATGGTGAAAAGTTTTCATGCTTTTATACTTCTGTACCACACGTTTTCAAGATTGAAGGAATCTAGCAAATCAGAGACTAAAAAAATAGGGGTGATAAATAGATAAATATATATATATATATATATGTATATTCTCAAACATTTCTTGACTATTACGTTGACAATCTCGGGCTTGTTTGATCCGTTTTGTGAGTTCTATTATATGCATGAATTTTCAATTATAATTTGGCAAATGTATGTGACAGATTTTGCACATCCCACCTTATCTAGCCGATCAAAGACAAAAAATGAAGGGGTGATAAATAAATATATATATATATATATATATATTCTCAAACTTTTCTTAGCCGTTACTTTGACATTCTCGGCCTTGTTTGATCTGTTTTGTATGTTCTATTCCATGCAAATTTTTTACAAATAGGCAAAACGAAGAAAGGAAGACCATAACGCATAACTTTGCAAGTCTTTACTTCTGGGGAAAAAAAAAATGAAAAAAAAAAAAAAAACTTTCCAAGTCTTCGGAATTCCAAACAATTATTACAAAAGGCATGGTGAAACATTTTTCATGATTTTATACTTCTATACCACACGTTTTCATGATTGAAGGAATCTAGCCGATCAAAGGCTAAAAAAAGAAGTGGTGATAAATAAATAAATAAGTATATATATATATATATTCTCAAACCTTTCTTAGCTGTTACTTTGACATTCTCGGCCTTGTTTGATCCGTTTTGTGTGTTTTATTCAATGCAAATTTTTTACAAATAGGCAAAAGGAAGAATAGTAGACTATAACTCTTAACTTTCAAAGTTTTACTTCTAACAAAAAAAAAAAATACTTTCCAAATCTTCGAAATTCCAAACAATTTTTACAAAAGATATGGTTTAACGTTTTCATGGTTTTATACTTCTGTACCACACGTTTTCAGGATTGAAGGAATCTAGCAAATCAAAGCCTAAAAAAGTAGGGGTGATAAATAGATAAATATATATATATATATATTCTCAAACATTTCTTGGCTATTACTTTGACAATCTCGGGCTTGTTTGATCCGTTTTGTGTGTTCTATTATATGTATGAACTTTCCATTAAAATTTGGCAAATGGATGTGACAGATTTTGCTCATCCCACCATATCTAGCCGATCAAAGACTAAAAAAGAAGGGGTGATAAATAAATAAATAAATATATATATATATATATATATATTCTCAAACTTTTCTTAGCCGTTACTTTGACAATCTCGGCCTTTTTTGATCTGTTTTGTATGTTCTATTCTATGAAAATTTTTTACAAATAGGCAAAAGGATGAAAGGAAGACTATAACACATAACTTTCCAAGTCTTTACTTCTAGGGAAAAAAAAAAAAATAACACCTTCCAAGTCTTCGGAATTCCAAACAATTATTACAAAAGGGATGGTGAAACATTTTTCATGATTTTATACTTCTATACCACATGTTTTCAAGATTGAAGGAATCTAGCCGATCAAAGACAAAAAAAAAAAAAAGGTGGTGATAAATAAATAAATAAATATATATATATATATATATATTCTCAAACTTTTCTTAGTTGTTACTTTGACAATCTCGGCCTTGTTTGATCCGTTTTGTGTGTTCTATTCTATGCAATTTTTTACAAATAGGCAAAAGGAAGAAAAGAAGACTATAACACTTAACTTTCCAAGTTTTACTTCTAGAAAAAAAAAAAAAAACTTTCCAACTCTTCGAAATTCCAAACAATTTTTACAAAAGACATGGTGAAAAGTTTTCATGCTTTTATACTTCTGTACCACACGTTTTCAAGATTGAAGGAATCTAGCAAATCAGAGACTAAAAAAATAGGGGTGATAAATAGATAAATAAATAAATATATATATATATATATATATTCTCAAACATTTCTTGACTATTACTTTGACAATCTCGGGCTTGTTTGATCCGTTTTGTGTGTTCTATTATATGCATGAATTTTCAATTATAATTTGGCAAATGGATGTGACAGATTTTGCTCATCCCACC
This sequence comes from Lithocarpus polystachyus, assembly GCA_033629205.1. Classification (NCBI taxonomy): domain Eukaryota; kingdom Viridiplantae; phylum Streptophyta; class Magnoliopsida; order Fagales; family Fagaceae; genus Lithocarpus; species Lithocarpus polystachyus. The sequence continues at coordinate 86,706,209 of CM066165.1, read as the reverse complement.
TTATCTAGCCGATCAAAGACTAAAAATGAAGGGGTGATAAATAAATATATATATATATATATATTCTCAAACTTTTCTTAGCCGTTACTTTGACATTCTCGGCCTTGTTTGATCTGTTTTGTATGTTCTATTCTATGCAAATTTTTTACAAATAGGCAAAACGAAGAAAGGAAGACTATAACGCATTACTTTGCAAGTCTTTACTTCTGGGGAAAAAAATGAAAAAAAAAAACTTTCCAAGTCTTCGGAATTCCGAACAATTATTACAAAAGGCATGGTGAAACATTTTTCATGATTTTATACTTCTATACCACACGTTTTCATGATTGAAGGAATCTAGCCGATCAAAGACAAAAAAAAAAGTGGTGATAAATAAATAAATAAGTATATATATATATATATTCTCGAACTTTTCTTAGCTGTTACTTTGACCTTCTCGGCCTTGTTTGATCCGTTTTGTGTGTTTTATTCAATGCAAATTTTTTACAAATAGGGAAAAGGAAGAAAAGTAGACTATAACTCTTAACTTTCCAAGTTTTGCTTCTAACAAAAAAAAAAAAAAAAACTTTCCAAGTCTTCGAAATTCCAAACAATTTTTACAAAAGATATGGTTTAACGTTTTCATGGTTTTATACTTCTGTACCACACGTTTTCAGGATTGAAGGAATCTAGCAAATCAAAGACTAAAAAAGTAGTGGTGATAAATAGATAAATATATATATATATATATTCTCAAACATTTCATGGCTATTACTTTGACAATCTCGGGCTTGTTTGATCCGTTTTGTGTGTTCTATTATATGTATGAACTTTCCATTACAATTTGGCAAATGGATGTGACAGATTTTGCTCATCCCACCATATCTGGCCGATGAAAGACTAAAAAAGAAGGGGTGATAAATAAATAAATAAATATATATATATATATATTCTCAAACTTTTCTTAGCCGTTACTTTGACAATCTCGGCCTTTTTTGATCCGTTTTGTATGTTCTATTCTATGCAAATTTTTTACAAATAGGCAAAAGGATGAAAGGAAGACTATAACACATAACTTTCCAAGTCTTTACCTCTAGGGAAAAAAAATGAAAAAAAAAAAAAAAAAACCTTCCAAGTCTTCGGAATTCCAAACAATTATTACAAAAGGGATGGTGAAACATTTTTCATGATTTTATACTTCTATACCACACGTTTTCAAGATTGAAGGAATCTAGCCAATCAAAGACAAGAAAAAAAAAGGTGGTGATAAATAAATAAATATATATATAGATATATATGTATTCTCAAAATTTTCTTAGCTGTTACTTTGACAATCTCGGCCTTGTTTGATCCGTTTTGTGTGTTCTATTCTATGCAAATTTTTACAAATAGGCAAAAGGAAGAAAAGAAGACTATAACACTTAACTTTCCAAGTTTTACTTCTAGAAAAAAAAAAACTTTCCAAGTCTTCGAAATTCCAAACAATTTTTACAAAAGACATGGTGAAAAGTTTTCATGGTTTTATACTTTTGTACCACACGTTTTCAAGATTGAAGGAATCTAGCAAATCAGAGACTAAAAAAATAGTGGTGATAAATAGATAAATATATATATATATATATTCTCAAACATTTCTTGACTATTACTTTGACAATCTCGGGCTTGTTTGATCCGTTTTGTGTGTTCTATTATATGCATGAATTTTCAATTACAATTTGGCAAATGGATGTGACAGATTTTGCTCATCCCACCTTATCTAGCTGATCAAAGACTAAAAATGAAGGGGTGATAAATAAATAAATATATATATATATATATATTCTCAAACTTTTCTTAGCCGTTACTTTGACATTCTCGTCCTTGTTTGATCTGTTTTGTATGTTCTATTCTATGCAAATTTTTTACAAATAGGAAAAAGGAAGAAAGGAAAACTATAACACATATCTTTCCAAGTCTTTACTTCTAGGAAAAAAAAATGAAAAAATTTTTTTTTTCCAATTCTTCGGAATTCCAAACAATTATTACAAAAGGCATGGTGAAACATTTTTCATGATTTTGTACTTATATACCACACGTTTTCATGATTGAAGGAATCTGGCCAATCAAAGACTAAAAAAAAGTGGTGATAAATAAATAAATAAATAAATGAATATATATATATATATATTCTCGTACTTTTCTTAGATGTTACTTTGACAATCTCAGCCTTGTTTGATCCGTTTTGTGTGTTCTATTCTATGCAATTTTTTTACAAATAGGCAAAAGGAAGAAAAGAAGACTATAACACTTAACTTTCCAAGTTTTACTTCTAGAAAAAAAAAAACTTTCCAAGTCTTCGAAATTCCAAACAATTTTTTCAAAAGATATGGTGAAACGTTTTCATGGTTTTATACTTCTGTACCACACGTTTTCAAGATTGAAGGAATCTAGCAAATCAAAGACTAAATAGATATATATATATATATATATATATATTCTCAAACATTTCTTGGCTATTACTTTGACAATCTCAGGCTTGTTTGATCCGTTTTGTGTGTTCTATTATATGCATGAATTTTCAATTACAATTTGGCAAATGGATGTGACAGATTTTGCTCCTCCCACCTTATCTAGCCGATCAAAGACTAAAAAAGAGGGGGTGATAAATAAATAAATAAATAAATATATATATATATATATATATTCTCAAACTTTTCTTAGCCGTTACTTTGACAATCTCGGCCTTGTTTGGTCCGTTTTGAATGTTCTATTCTATGCAAAATTTTTACAAATAGGCAAAAGGAAGAAAGGAAGAATATAACAGATAACTTTTCAAGTTTTTACTTCTATATATTCTCAAACTTTTCTTAGCCGTTACTTTGACAATCTCGGCCTTGTTTGGTCCGTTTTGAATGTTCTATTCTATGCAAAATTTTTACAAATAGGCAAAAGGAAGAAAGGAAGAATATTACAGATAACTTTCCAAGTTTTTGCTTCTAGGGAAAAAAAATGAAAAAAAAAAACTTTCCAAGTCTTCGGAATTCCAAACAATTATTACAAAAGACATGGTGAAACGTTTTTCATGATTTTATACTTCTTTACCACACGTTTTCAAGATTGAAGGAATCTTGCAAATCAATGACTAAAAAAAATAATGGTGATATATAGATATATATATATATATATATATATATATATTTTCTCAAACATTTCTTAGCTATTACTTTGACAATCTCGGCCTTGTTTGATCCGTTTTGTGTTCTATTATATGCAAATTTTTTTCCATTACAAATAGGCAAATGGATGTGACAGATTTTGCTCGTCCCACTATTTCTTGCGTAAAATGTACATATTTATTTAAGTTATCTAATGTATAATATCCTATTTATTGATTATCTTGCATATTTGTTTTCTTATCCCCTAAATACTCTCTCTCTCTCTCTCTCTCTCTCTCTCTCTCTCTCTCGCTCGCTCTCTCTCTCTCTCTACCATAGTATTATTTAATTTTATGTATACTAGTAGAAATCTTGTGCTATAAATTAAGATTTTATGTAAAAGAAAGAAAACATTTTACTAATACTATTGAAACTGTTTTAATAATTAGTGAGTCATGAGTGAATTAACTATCTTAATAAATAATTAGTTAGTCACATGACCAAACTTTTTAATTTTACGTGTAATATATCCTGAGTCACTCGGCTGGAGCAGGACATGTAACATGTAGTTTACTGAATTAAAAAAAAAAAAACTATAATAGAAGATAAAAAAATAAGTATAGTAGAATTTCTGTTTTGTAAAAAAAAAAAAAAAAGTATTAATTTTTTTTAATTTTTAGTAAATGACCTTTAGGTGTAATAGAATATTAAATTTATTAAAGCTTAGGTAATAGAGTTTTGAGGAATAAACATCTTAAAAATTAATAAGAAACTTGATATTTTGGTAATATAGTTTCATTTAAACTAAATTATTTAAAACACAAAACTATAATAGATTATCGAAAAATAAGTATTAAATTTTATTTTATTTTATCTTTTAATTTTTAATAAATGAACTTTAGGTGTAATAGAATATTAAATTTATTAAAGTTTAGGTAATAGAGTTTTGAGGAATAAACATCTTAAAAATTAATAAGAAACTTGATATTTTGGTAATATAGTTTCATTTAAACTAAATTATTTAAAACACAAAACTATAATTGATAATCGAAAAATAATATTAAATTTTATTTTATTTTATCTTTTAATGTTTAATAAATGAACTTTAGGTGTAATAGAATATTAAATTTATTAAAGCTTAGGTAATAGAGTTCTGAGGAATAAACATCTTAAAAATTAATAAGAAACTTGATATTTTTGTAATATAGTTTCATTTAAACTAAATTATTTAAAACACAAAACTATAATAGATTATCGAAAAATAAGTATTAAATTTTATTTTATTTTATCTTTTAATTTTTAATAAATGAACTTTGGGTGTAATAGAATATTAAATTTATTAAAGCTTAGGTAATAGAGTCTTACATGGAATAAACATCTTAACAATCAATAAGCAACTTAATATTTTGGTAATAATTAATATATCTACTTAGCATAAGCAAAGATAGTCATTCTGGTGAGGGGATTTGAACTTTAGACGTCTTGAAAATACCAATAGGTAGTCAACCAATTGAATTACGAAACTCTTGAAATCTAATTCCCATTTGTCAAGTCCATTCAAACAACATTGTTTTGAAAAGTGAAAAATACAAATAAATAAATAAAGTTAAAATTGGACACTGATGAAATGACTAAATTGAAAAAAAAAATGAAAATGAAATAAAAATATATGAAAATTAAAGAAATAAGAAAATGAAATAAAATTAAAGGATACAATTTGTAATATATATAAGTTTTTACTAAAAATTTCTTCATGTAATTATCAATTTTGTTTTTGCTTTAGAAATAAAAATGATTTGAGCAAAATGAAATAGATGACATTAAATAGTCCTAATTGATAATACCATTTCTAGTATGGTTAATTCAGACACCTAGACAATATAATTGCTACGCGTTTAATAATTGCTTCTAACACATTCAATTTGCAATGACTCAGCAATCTGAGCAAACAATTCTATAGTCCAAAAATACAACTTTCCAAGTCCTTTCAAATTAAACGTCAACAAATTGTAATGAGGCTTGTTGTGAAACACATTTCCAAAGGATGAAAGAATCTGACAAATCAATGACTTTAACAGAATAGTGATATTGTTTTGTCCCTTGCAAATTTTAAGACATAATTAAGGCAGGTTACTAATTAAACATTTTTTTAGTTGCTACTTTGGAAGACTTTTTTTTTTTTTTTTCTAATATAATTTAGAAGACTCTTTGCCTTCCCCCACTTATTAGTTATTAAAATATTGCATTACATATGCATCTACAAAAGCCCCATCCATTATATAAGAAATATTAATAAGGGTATCTATGATATATGTAAGAAATAGAAATAGAAATAAGGGTATTTATGATATTGGTCAACACTGTGAGTTAAGAGTTGGCATTGTTTTTTAACGTTCTCCACAAGCTGCACCATATATCAAATGACCAAGCACTTTGGGTAGAAACATGGACAGGCCTTTTTGACTCTTTTCTATAGCAAATGAGAACTGAGAAATTAAACAATTATGCCAAGAGGATGCCTTATTTCTTATTTGCTGGGTGGGTGCGTGGGTCCTTTACAAAATGTCATCGGTTAATTATTTTTATAAGCTGATGGTCCTAAATAGACAGTGACAAAACTTTTAAAAATTATATTAAAAAATTAAAAATATATCCATTATAGGTATCAATATGAGTGAATCTAAATCTAAAGTATTTATTATACATAGTTTAGTCTAAGTTGAGAGAATTTGATGTGGGATTACAGGAACAAGATGCCACTAGATAAGAGGTTCATTGATAGATCCATTTGTTAAAAAAAAAAAAAAATTTGACGACATAAATTATATTATCCTGGGTGTGCAACAAAGAATTCTGAATCTGTAATTTTCAATTAAAGGGAGAGACCCACAAGACCATAATTTAAAGTTGGCGAAACTTTAACATTTAAAGTTAGTGGAAGACTGAAACTTTAACAGAATTTCTAGTCTTCCAAACAAGAAACATATATTTTTTTTAAGTTTTGTTCACATAATAGTGGAGGGCAAAAGCCTAGAGATGATAATGTAAAAAAATGTAAAGCGTCCAATCCAAGTAGGCATAAATGAGGGATTAGATCGGTGTTGAGACTGATTATGGTTGTAATCAGTCTCAACACCATGATACTCGTATTAGAGGGTCTTCTATTCATTTCCACATATAATGCCAAGAGGATTCAAATTTCTTATTTGCTGGGTCCTCCGAACTAAGGCATGCACTAAAGCATTGTCCTGCTTAGATATGTGAGAGAAGGAATGGTTCTGAAAAAAACCAACAACAATCATAGTGCATGTCTTTGACAAGATGACGGCCTAGGTATGTTTGTCCACCTGCTGAAAGGCATTAATGACAACCTCTAAATCACCCTCAAATGTGGATTATTGATGTAGACCTATCTCATGGACTAATTGAGCAGCAAGAGTCTCTAATTTCGTACTATCTATTTGTGTTGGTTGAATGAAGTTTCCTTTTCTATGAAAAAAATAAAATAAAATCTCCCCATTTAAGACTTTATTTCTTGAATCTGATAGTGTACAAAACATCACACCATTTAAAATTTTAAATAGCATGACACTAAATAAACTTGTATAGTTCTAATACTTAATTTGAACTATAAAAGGTGGGTTCCTATTAGCTTAATTAGTAAAATTTTTGATAATTGAATAAGAAATTTGAAGTTCAAGTTTTACCTACACCAAAAACTGACTAGTGTCTTGGTCTGATAATAAAGAACTATCATTAAGAGCCGACGTCATAAGTTGAAACTCTCTAAAAAATAATAATAATAATAATTTGAACTGTGAAATGGATTCATTTTAATACATATCCTCAGATTTACATGCCCCTCAATTGACATTGTTGTTTGTTTCCATAAACACAAAACATTTAACTAAGAAAAATTAAATTTTTTGTTATCTATTTGAAAATATTTGGGACTTAAATAATATTCTTAAAGATAAAAAGATATTTTAATTGGTTAGAATTTGGGGCTTCTTCCATTTTAGGCTTTTGGCTATCCTAGATTTGACCCGGACTGGTTTGAATATGAGTTCCCTAGCACCAAATTCCATTGGATCATTGCATGGGTCCTCTAGCGCTAGTTGTTTTCCTCCTCATGGCATCAAGCCTTATTATCTTCACAGCAGAGTGGGATTTCTCTTATAGATTTGGTTTTGGTGTCTTTGGGGTGGGTCAGATTGTATGTTCTTTTTGGAGAGTATAGAAATGTTTGCCGGATTATTATATTAGTTTTCTTGGAGAGCATTCGAATGTTTGCTAGATCATAAGGGTTTTTCTCAACTGAATTCAGATTGGTATTGTTTCTAATTTTTCTCTGCTGACACAATAAGTTTTTTGGAAAAAAAAAAAAAAAAATCCCCTCTCTGCCATAAAAATATAATATGAGCATTTCCAAGGTAAAATAGATGAGGAATTTGAATGTAAGACAAATTAATGACTTGAAGAGTGGAGATAATAGAGTTGCTTTTTTTTTTTTTTTTTCACTTATATTTTCTCAATACAATAACATGAGGGATTCTACCCAAGGGAAAGTGCGGAGCAAGCTGTGATGTTGATTTTTGACCATTTCAAAAGATATTAATTCATGTTTTATACGGTAAAGTGAAAGTTGAGAGAATTTGATATGGGATTACAGGATCCAAATGCCACTATACAAGAGGTTTATTGGAAGATCCATTTGTTAAAAGAAAAGTTAAAGAAAAGGGAAGAAGAAGAAGAAACGCACAAACAAACAAACGTTGATGACATATATTATACTAGTCTGAGTGAACAATAAAGAATTCTGAATTCAGTAATATATATATATAATAATAGGTGAAGCAGAGAGAAACTCAAATAGAATTCTAAATTAGAGTTTCAATTTTGTGCCATGTGTCTAAATTTGGATTCTCAATTTTGCGCCACTTGTCCTAACCAAAACTCAAAAAAAAATCTAATTAAATTATAAATTGGACTCCAATTTTGTGTCATGTATCTTATCTAAGTTTTCTAATTTTTGTGCCCAAATAAATGATGCATTAACATTTAACGCGGAAGCCAAGAAAACCACAATAATAATGCTCATTGGCCTAAGTAAGAACATCTCACCTGCACACTTTTATGGGTGAACTCATCATGTATCTTATCTAAAATTTCTAATTTTTGTGTCTAAATAAATGATGAATTAACATTTAATACGAAAGCCAAGAAAACCAAAATGATAATGCTCATTGGCCTAAGCAAGAACATCTCACCTGCACACTTTTATGGGTGAACTTAATAGAGTTTGGAGCTCTTCTAATCCCACTACCAGAATCAAGGAGTCCAACAAGAAAGACTATAAAAGTAAAACATCATCTCCTCCTAATGCCATATCATCATCCCATGTCTCCTCCTTCTCTCTCAACCTCTGCCAACTAGATCCACACACTACCTTCTCCTCCTCCTTTCGGATTTTGAAGAGTAAGGACCGGTTCAAACACAATGTTCAATCTCACTCTTCCTTGCTTCACACTCTCATACATTACCGCTTCATTGGCGCCTCCAAGAAGATTCCAAGCTCAATGATCAGTTATTGTCGTTAATTTTATGCTATGTGTCTAATTTTTAATTGTAGTTTAATTTTGTGCTATGTGTCCAATTTGATTTTTAAATGTTGGTGTTAAGTTACCTCCATTTATAATGCTCAATGTGGAAATTGAATCTACCAAGATAAACATCTTATCATCATAATTGTTAATATTTCTGTGCGTAAGCACGGACTACATGCTAGTTTTTAATTAAATGGTGAGACCCATAAGACCATAATTTTCAAAGTCTTTGGAATATCCAAATCTGTTATCAAAGTCAGTGAAACGTTTAACGTGATTTAAAGTTAGAGGAAGACTGAAAACAGTATTTTTAGTCTTCCAAACATGAAACATTTTTTAAAGTTTTGTTCACATATTAGTGGAGGTCCTGGAGGACTAGAGCCTTTAGATGATAATGTTAAAAAAAAAAAAAATTTAAAGCGTCCAATCCAAGTAAGCGTAAATAAGGGATGTTGGATTTGCAACAAATACAGACATTGCTTTTGTCACTAGAGTTTACGTGGAATAAACATCTTAACAATTAATAAGCAACTTAATATTTTGGCACTAGAGTTTCATTTAAACTAAATTATTTAAAACCCAAAACTATAATAGATGATCACAAAATAAGTTTAATTTTTTTTTTAATAAATGAACTTTGGGTGTAATAGAATATTAGATTTATTAAAGCTTAGGTAATAGAGTTTTAGATGGAATAAACATCTCAACAATTAATAAGAAACTTAATATTTTGGTAATAATTAATATATCTACTTAGCATAAGCAAAAGATAGTCGCAGGTGAAGGGATAGATAGTGTCAATCAATTGAATTATAAGGCTCTTGGCATCCAATCCTCCTAGTCAAATTCATTAAAACAACATCATTTTGGAAAGCAAAAAACATAAAAAAATAAAAAAGTTAAAATTGGACACAGTACTGATGTAATGACTAATGAAAAAATATATATATATATATATATTAAAGAAACAAAATGAAATAAAAATAGAGGATATAATTTTTTTATTAAAAAATTATATTGAGCAAAAAGAAAATTTTTGTAATTGTCAATTTTTTTTTTGTTAAAAATAAAAATAAATTGAGCAAAAAGAAATAGATGACATTAAACAGTCCCTGAGAATCCCATTTCTACACGTTCTATCTAGCATGGTTAATTCAAACACTCAGGCAATATGATTGGTACGTGTTTAATAATTGCTTGCAACATGTTCAATTTGCAGCGACTTAGCAAAATCTGAATAAACAATTCTATAGCTCAAAATTTAGGGTAGGTAATAATAAATTGACCCTGCAGAAAAAATATGACTTCCCAAGTCTTTGCATGTTAAACGTCAACAAATTATAATCCAAAATCAGGCTTGTTAAAGTCTTGTAATGGTGAACACGTTTCCAAAGGATGAAAAATTCTAGCAGATCAATGACTTTAAAACAGCAATGACATTATTTTGTCCTATACAAATTTTAAAAGATAAAGGCAAAGTTACTAATTAAACATTTCTTTAGCTGCTACTTTGGAAGACTTTTTGTTTTTTTTTTTTTTTTTTGCTAATATACCTTGGAAGATTAGTTATTAAAATATTATAGGCATGTACATTTTCCAATGACTAAGTACTTTGGCTAGAAGGTTATAAAAAAAAAAAAAAAAGTACTTTGGCTAGAAACACGGACAGGTCTTTTTGTTAGGAAATCATCATGTTTGTATCGCATACAAAATATACGCAGCGGAAAATAAACGGATCTACTTCATTCGCAATTGATAACATGCACTATGTAGGTTTCAGAATATAAGAACAAGAGAGTGTACCTTGATGCGGTGAAATTCAAAACCGAATGAAGAAGTACTCGGGAACACTTTCAATCTTCACTCCAATTCCACTTGATGCCCAAGATGTGTGGTCTCTCAATCAGTTCTATGTTTTCTAGAGAGAATATGAAAGAGTGTCTCTCTTCCTTATATTATATATTATTTTACACATACAAAACCATTTTATTCAATATAAAATTCTGTATGTTTCTCTCCACATAACTGATTATCTAATTGGGCTAGCCTTTTGGGCCTTCCCAATTGGGCTTTAGTGTGTGGCTTGGAGTGGGACCAAAAGGGAACAAATAAGACACTAGCTCCAATGGGCCTTGGGTTTTTCTGTCAACTCTTGACAAGTCCAAAGTTACCATTAATTATATTTAATACCACTATATAAATATAATTGCACTCTAGACCTCATTAATAAATTATATCCCAAGACTTTATTATACATGCAACCCCTTCATAAAATATTCGTAGTAATACAAAGTCATGAATATAGACTGCCACTTTGTAAATTACTACATCTTAATCCTTGAGTACCCGGTTTAATCATTTTGAGTTATTCACCATATATTTATAAAATCCAATTTCATAAATATATACTTTAGTCTTACTAAAGTGGTTAGGCCTAACTCTCTGAATAACTGTACCCATTAAACTTATCTCAAGGGAATATTTTATATCTCCGTTAAGAGACTATGAATTCCATCTTGAGAATATATGTTCCATCAACATTAAATGTGGCTGCCCAACATACTAAGATTTTGACCATTACTTTAGATCTCACTCCTGATATATCAAAGCAACCTACATTTCATGATCAGGTCCATTATTCTCTCAGGATTAAGAGTTCATGTGAATACAAGTCGTGAGATTTATTATTCAATTGACAGTCGTTAGGAGAATAATAAATCTCACAGCGGTCTAGTTCAATATGTCTTAACTCTTAAAACATATCAACATATTAACTAGAAGTCACCACTTCCATGATCAAGACAAATCATCGTAGTTAATATGTTATAGTCTTCGCAGATGAAATGCCCAATTTCATCACCGACTACGAACCAAAATTCTGAGTTTACAAAGAACTTGTGATCTATATCTTCTGTGACAAAATCACATAAATCACATACTATGTATCTCATGGACTATTTGATAATGTCTGAATATTCATGTTACCATTATTTTAGATAAGAATAAAACAACTTTATTAAACACAATATTAAGTCATACATCATTTCTCACATAATGTCATACATAATATTATACATAGCATCATACAATAGGATTTAAGGGCACATATCTTAACACTTTTGACTCTTTTCTATAGCAAATGAGAACTGAGCAATTCAACAATTATGCCTTATGATGAATAAAAATTGTTACAGACACTTTTTTTTTTCCTTTACTTTGTTTCCGCACAAGGATCATGGAAGTTTTTGAAAATGAAAATGGATCATGTGCGACATTTGTTTGTTTGTTTTTTTAATTGAGTTTATAACGTAGGGTTTAGCTTTGATGGATTTTTTTCCACATTGACCTTTGTTGACCATGTAAATCTTAAAATTATATGTATTTTTTTTTTAGTTTTGCTTATTTGTTCTTACAAATGTTGACAACCTTGGTAGACTTCTATTTTTAATTTTTATGTGTGCAAGTATTAATTATTATCTGGGTGTTCTTCCATTTGCCTTAATCTGATCGAAGTGGCAAAAATTATAGTTGCAATTTATTTTTTAAAATGTAGTTGAAAATGCTCAAGACTTTTTTCCCTTTAAAAAATCAGATTTCTTCGATGATGGCAAATGCTAGAAAACTAAGTATTCCATTTGGGGATTCTAAATATTGTGGAAGTTAAGGAGAGGTTAAACTATTGTGGGTTCTTATGAATAGACTCTAACCAGTCCATTCAGTTTGTATACGTTCTTTGTTTTATTAATACAAATCCTAATTTTTATCTATAAAAAAAAAATTATTGTTGTTTCGCTTTTGTTTGTATTTTTATGCAGTAAATTAAGAATGAATATTGTTTTTGGATTTCAAGTGGGTTTCATTTTGATAGCAATAAGTTATGGAGGGTGTGATTGAATATATATGGAATCAAAGTTTTATTGGAGATGGAAAATGTTCTATTGTGGCATAAAGTGAACTTATAATGGTGATTTTTTTTTTTTTTAAATGTTATGTGATACTTGCAGATATGATAGCTTTATCGGCATCAAGGGCATAGTGTCAAGAATCATCCTATTAAGAATGATGAGATAGCCCTAATAAGAATGATATGACCATGGCATGGATGAGAAGTTTGGCTATAATTTTGGGGAAATTAGGCATCATTTGCTTAATGCCCCTCATCTTTTTGTGCTGTTATTCACCTTTTGGGTTACTTTGTATCATTTCAAGTTTCTTTGTTTCTCTTTGGATTATGTATTCACATAGTCAATTTAAATATATTATTTTAGTTGTTGTATTGAGTGATACTTAATGTATTCACACATTGCATTAACTTAATGTACAAATTTTAGTTTAAGTTAACATAAAACTGTTTTTAAAAGAATACTTGAAGGTGGATCTACGTGAATCGATAGCTAATCTCTATTAAAAGTTTTTAAAAATTTACTTTTAAGCCACTTTATTAATCCTCTTATAAGAAAAATAGTAGTCCTTAATTGATTGGGTTTTGGGATTGGTTGTAGATGAGACGTTTGGACTTCGGAGTTGTACCTCTAAATCTTGATCTATTTTTTGGTAAATATAGATCTTGATCTTTTAAACCTAACATTCTTTATTGACAAATGATGTCCACATTATTCACTTCTACATTGTTTACAACGAGAAAAACAAATCCAAGCATTGATATATTTTGTTGTATCCTACAGAAAAATCTAGAGCTCAAAGCTTATTGCATGCGCTTTGAATGTGCTCTAAGGATCTTTTGATTTTTACGCATTTGTCCAATTATATTATGCATTTGTGAAAACTATAAAGTATTTGCTTTAAAAAAAATAAAAAACAAAAAACAAAGAAAAGCCTTTGAGGAATAAATGTAATTAGCCTCTAGTCACGTATTCAGAGGCTCTTCTACTTTTTTGGGTAAATGTTAATAATTTACATTCATTATAATTTAGGACCACTATATTTTCCAATTACAAAAAAACCTAGGGGTGTAATGAGTATTTTGCATTTATAAGTGAAATAATTTTTTCATCACACTCCTAAGTTTTTTTGTGATTGAAAAATATAGTAATCCCAAATAATAATGGATGCAAAATATCAACATTTACAAAAAAAAAAAAAAAAAAAAAAATTGTAGAGCCTTTGAGCATGCGCGTGAGTGCATGCTCAGAGGTTAGTATTGCGGAAATTGCACTAATTACATTCTTGTCACCAATTTATCATTTTTTTGCAATACACTTTATTACTCTAAAAAAAAAATATAGTACAAATTATAGTATTAAAATTTTAGTAATAAAAGAATCAAAGATTAAGAAATAGATATTAAAAAGAAAAAAAAAAGAAAAAAAAAACAGTGCTACTTAATGAAAATAGGAAAGATGATTGTTGGCTACGCCATTGTATGCATGAAATACAATACCAAATTGGATCCTTTAGACGTTATCAATTTATGTTCGACTTTTATTAAGAATGTTTTGCTTTTCTGAGATTATTAAGAAATTTTCTACTCTTACAATGATCTTGGATACAATATTCCTAAGGGTGTTTTTTTCATAAGTGCTTCCACTCTACTAAAGTAAACTTCCCTTTAAACCAATGGCTTGAGTACTGGCCTTTTTTATTTGTGCATTTGGCATGTGCCTAGGTACATTGATTTAATTAATAATTATGCCAAGAGGACGCAATTCACTTATTTTCTGGGTCCTTGACAATGTGCTAAATGTGTAGCATGAATGTCATAATAAGTTAATTATTTCCATAAACAGATGATTTTTTTTTTTTTTTGAAACTGGATTCTACTTTTATTTAAATCAAAGAAGCATCAAAGTTTACAGAATTAACCACAAATGATGGAACCTCTTCCATCCAAAATAGATCCGAACTAATATGTTGAGCATATTTAGCCAGCACATGTGCCACCCTATTACCATTCCTCTTAGTGCAGCTCACAGAAATCCTCCCCAAAGCTCCCATCAGGTGCCAAATATCACCAATGACATGCCCAAGAACTGACTGAATTTCCTTGACAGAAATAATACTCCTCATAGCATTAACACTATCACCTTCCACTATCAGATCCGTGAAGCCAACGTCTATTGCAAACTCCATCGCCTTTCGACACGCGAGCAATTCTGCTTCGTCACTGCATTGGACCGCTGGGCCTTTGGCAGTCATTGCTGCCATAACATCACCCTTGAAGTTTCTGATCACAGCACCGAAACCAGAATTGGAAGTATCAATGAACATAGTTGCATCATAATTCAACTTATACACGGACTGAGGTGGTGGTTGCCAACTGGTTCCATCGTTCTGTAGGTCCTGATTAGTCATCCCCTGCACCGCATCAGCTTGTAAACGGTTTTGTGACCGCTGAAACTCCTCAAGCAACTCAGCAGCTCGCATATTCAACCAACCCGGATCCATGAATTTGCCTCCATGCACCACTCTGTTCCGCTGGTTCCAAATCAGCCAAGCCTGTACTATCATTAGCTCCACCTCTGTGTTCTCCATTTGATCTAGCAGGTACTCCAATAAAGATGTGAAATCAGTTTGCCCCGTCCCACACTTCTGCAAGGCCCTAGCACTACCATGCCAAACATCTTGAGCAACTGAACATTCCCATAAAGCATGAATGGTTGATTCTTGAGATCTGAAACAGAGCGCACACATCTCATCCAATAAAACCCGTTTCTTCTTTAGATTCCCTCTAGTTGGGAGAATATCATGACACACTCTCCACCCAAACACCTTATTGGGGATACGTAGCTTCCATATAGCAGCCCACACCCTACTAACCCCACCTCCGGATGATGATTCAGCCCAATCTTCCTTCTTCAAGAGAGACGTTGCAACCTTGTAAGCAGACTTTACGGTAAAGTTGCCATCCTTGCTATGCTTCCAATAAACTGAGTCAGGTACCTGCCTTCAACTTTATAGAATATCACATATAGCTTCCCCCTCTTCCCTGTTGAATTTAGCCAAAATGAAATCTCTTCGCCACACCTGGAGATCATGGTTAATTAAGCTTGACACCATTACTTCCTCTTCATCATCCCTTACCGAAGAGAGAGGCTTATTTGTGGGGTAATTTGGAATCCACCTATCTCGATAGACATTAAACCGATGATTTTAAATAGGCAAAGACAAACTCATAATAAAAGATAAAAAAAAAATATATATATATATATACACATAATATATATTAATAAAAATCTATCCACTAGAGGTATCAGAATGAGTAAATTGAAATATTAAGTAGATAGGATTATTATTATACTTGATTATATATAGGGAGTTTTTTATATATACCTAACCCGGATAACCTTATTTTTTGACTTTCCAAGCTAGTTAATAGAGTGAGCCAAAGAATCCTTTCCTAGTTATGGTCCCTTCTGATAATCGTGGCCGCCTATAAATATAGATGCATGTATCTATGACACCTCAACCTTGCTTACAACTATTTCAATCGCTCCGCAATTTCATCTAAGTTTGGTGGCTTTGCAAACATGATGCATCTCAACCTCACTTGGTCCTCTTTCGCTGGTAATTTCCCATCCGAAATCTCCCACTTATCCAAACTGGTTTCAATTGATCTCTCTTGGAATTACATGATTAGAATAGAAACGCCTAGTTTGAAAAGGCTTGTTCAAAACCTAACCCATCTAACCGAACTTGTTTTGGATGATGTTAACATGTCTTCTGTTCCACCTAATTCTTTCATGAATTTGTCTTCCTCTTTGACATCTCTTCGTCTTTTTGATTGTGGATTGAAAGGGAGATTCCCAGATAATATATTCCACCTCCCAAACCTCCAGCTGCTTGATGTAGGTTACAACTACAATCTCACCGGTTCCCTTCCAACGTATAACTGGAGTACTCCTCTCAAGTCCTTGCGGCTCTCTAGAACCGAATTCCCAATCGACTTACCTAATTTAATCAGTAATCTCAAGTCCTTAAAAGAATTGTACCTTAGTGGATGCAATTTCATAGGTTCATCGTATCCAACATTTCGTTCAAACCTCACACAAATAACTTCTTTGAGCTTCTCATATAATAACTTTGATCTCTCACAACAATTTCATAGGGCAACTTCAAGAAGTTACGACAAACGTGAGCCAAATTTTCTCTTCAAATAATTCATCTAATAGTCAACTAGTCAACAAGATTCCTTCCAATCTAGAATATCTCAGCTTATCTGGTAACTTATTGAATGGGACAATACCATCTTGGGTGTATTCAATACCATCTTTGCTTTTCTTACATCTTGATCATAACCTATTCACTGGGCATATTGGTGAATTCCAGCATAACTCATTGGCTTCTCTAAATGTTGCCTTCAATAATTTTAGTGGCAATTTGGAGTCAAAAATATTCTCAAAGCTCAAAAGTCTTCAATCTCTTGATATGTCAAATAATCCTCACCTATCACTACACTCCTTCACATTTGCCACCAATATTTTGTCCAAAATTTACTCCTTACAATTGTCTTCTTCCAACATAACCGAAATTCCACAGTTTTTACGAACTGCAGAATATATAGAATACTTAGACCTTTCCAACAACCATATCAAAGGCAATATTCCATCCTGGGTAATGGAGGTGGGGAAGGATTCATTGTTTTACTTTTCAATTTCAAGGCATAATTTAACTGGACACATCCCTTCCTTGATTTGCAATCTCAGTTCCCTCAGATTCCTTGATTTCTCTTATAATCACTTGAATAACATGATTCCTCCATGTTTGGGAAAGTTCAGTGGTAATCTCAAAGACTTGAGTTTACAAAGTAACAATCTTAATGGCACTGTCCCACCAACATTTGCAAAGGGATGTCAATTGAGAAGTCTGAAACTCAATGGCAACCAATTGGAAGGGGCATTGCCACAATCATTGGTCCATTGTAGAAATTTGGAACTTCTATATTTTGGTAACAACAAGCTTAATGGCACCTTTCCTTGCTGGTTGGAAACTTTTTCAGAGTTGCGCGTTCTTATCTTGCGATCAAACAACTTTCATGGTGCCATAGGCAATTCCAAGACCAAATTCCTGTTCCCTAATTTGCGAATCATAGATCCCTCTCACAACGAGTTCCATGGTCTTTTGCCAACAAACTTTTTCATGTATTTAAAAGCCATGATGAATGCGAACATAGACAAAGGTGAATTGAAATATATGGGTGATAGTTATTATCAAGATTCTGTGACAGTGGTGATGAAAGGGTATTCATAGATTTGGTGAAAATCCAAAGTCTATTCACAACCATTGATTTCTCCAACAATAATTTCAAAGGAGAAATTCCAAAGGTAATTGGAGAGCTTCGATCATTGAAGGGGCTTAATTTTTCACACAATAATCTTATAGGTTGTATGCCTCAATCGTTAGGAAATTTAACCAATCTTGAATGGTTAGATCTCTCCTCAAACAAGTTCACAGGTGAAATTCCTATACAATTGGTAGATCTCACAATGCTAGCATTTTTAAACCTATCAGAAAATTATCTTTTTGGACATATACCCCAAGGTAAACAGTTCAATACCTTTATGAATGATTCTTACTATGGGAACCTTGGGTTATGTGGATTTCCAATGACAAAAGCTTGTGGCAATGATGAGGGACAACAACAATTGCCATCATCAACCATTCAAGAAGATGATATCAAATTTGAAAATGGGTTTCATTGAAAAGTTGTATTATTGGGGTATGGTTGTGGATTCATGTTTGGATTGGGTTTGGGTTATCTTGTGTTCTCAAGTGGAAAACCGAAATGGCTAGTGAATATTGTTTATGGAGGAAGACATAACAAGTTACGAAGATCCTAAAAGAATACTCGTGGACGAACTCATTGAAGAAGAATTTAGTGGATACAAATACTGATTCTAGTATATTTTTATATACTAATATATTCGAAAATATCTATTTCATAATTTTTCGCTTCCTTAAAACTGTCTTTATATTGGTAAGAAGATTCTTCATTTTTAATTTCCGTTATGCTAGTTTGGAATGGTTGTACTTGTGTTAATGTGAGGCTTATTACTAGTGTTACTGGGTGCATAAGCTTCTATGCTTCCTTAAAAAAAAAAAAAAAAATTTAATGCTTTATTTATGTCAGACTTCATTTAATGACCCTGCTTTATGCTCTAGTGTGAGAAGAAATTTCTCTGCTCCATTGCAATTCTAAATACATCTTGTGGTCAGGGTTTTTTTTTTTTTTTTTAAAGGGGCAACTTCACAGCTTAGTTGCAGCTTCAAATAATCGGGATATATTCTATTACATATTTCAATTATTATTATTATTACAACCTTGTAATATTACCTTCCTTTTACAGATTAAAGATCTTATTGGTTGGATTGAATGAAGAGTGGTTATTTATTGTTAGGTTCTAAGAATTAGGAACTAATGTATTAGAACTTCAATTTGTAATGTTGGCAAACCATGATCAAAACAATGTTTAGTCTTGTGTTAGACTTGCTCAAAGTATGGCTCTTAATGTAAAGTTGGAATCGAGTTTTATGCAGAATTCACTGTGCACTTTCTGCCTGACTCGATCGATCGAAAATCGTGCATTGTTTTTCTGCAGAATTTTCCAACTCAGCCCTAGCCCACTTAATGTATAGGGTTTTATGTTTTGCCCTAAGTATTTAAGGGAAAACCCTAGCCACGTTTTTAGAGTTCTGTTTCTTAGAATTCTGTTTATCAGAGTTCTGTTTTTGCTGTGTTTGTGAGTCTCATTGTGAGATCTAGAGGTGTTTGTCTTCACATACACTTAGGGTTTACAAACTCAAGACTTATGTCTAGAGCTTGATAAATCAAACAGTTGCAGAATCAAAGATCTTAAAGAAATACAAGCAGGTGCGCTTGTGAATTGCTGAAGAATTCAAGAAAGAAGGAGTCCGTGGATCTCGGAGCTATCATGGGGTCATGGTAGTAAGTTTCCTACACTTGGGTAGCAATAGGATGTTAGTGGTCTAAGTCTTATTGTGTAAACTTCAATTCTTTCATAGTGGATTCAGTTTACCTTGAGGATAGCTAGGTTAAATCCTCCCCAGGTTTTTTACCAGTTTGGTTTTCCTGGGTCATCAGATCTTTGTGTTATTTATTTTCCGCTGCTTTACTGTTTTTGTTTATTTGTGTTAACCTAGATTTAATTAAATTACCTAAGTTAATCACTTGGCTAATTCTCTAGGTTAATCTGTTGGGTTTAAGGGGTCTAAACGAACTGACATTTATTTATTGAAGAGCAGTATTAATTACCCTAGTGCTACCTAGGATGCTTGGAGGGGTAGACTAATTTCCTCTATATTTTCAATTAGATAAGATTCTAAAGTTACATATTGATTGTGGGGAAAGCTTAGAAACTTAATGAATTGAATATATGTTCCTACTGATTTTTGCTGTATTGGTTTCCACAAATTGTTACATACACCTTAACTAGTTGTTTCAAGAACTAGTTACATATTTCAATTATTATTATTATTACAACTCTTAGTAATTCTTTTTGTTGGAGTGCTCTTATGTAGAGGCTGGTGGCCCTTTCTATCTCTCTAACATGATGGAGGGACAGCAATCATTCATAATTTAGATCATTGGCTGACAATCCATGACCAGATGATGATGAAAAATTGTATGTTCTTATTTTTGGTGTCTAATTTCTTGCCATTTATTTTTAGGTACTAATTTGTTGGTCTTAATTTTTTGTGGGGTTTTCTTGATCAGGGCTGTGGTGCTTCGATCCTTTTTGATGACAACAATTGTAATAAAAACCATTTCAAACCTTGAGGGTTTTGAATAAGATTGATTTCATCAAGGAGTAGCTTGAAAAGGCTTGTCCAGGGGTAGTTTCATGTGTTAATATTGTTTACTATTGCCACAAGAGATTGGCATTATGCTGGTCTGTTCTTGATCCTTGATCTTCCTATTCTCTCTCCCCCTTTAAAGATATTTTTATTAATATCCAGAGTCCTTTAGCAACCCTTTAAGGTTTAGGATTTGATGATTGTTTTGTGGACAATGATTCTTGAATGAAGCTTGGGTAAAATGTAAGAAACAGACTACAAAAGAGTTGGTACCTCTTTACATTTTTTTATGTTGTTAGGAGTCTATAAAGTACATATTAGTTGTGGGGAAAGATTAGAAAGTTAATTAATTGAGAATGTGTTCCTAGTGAATTTTTCCGTTTTGGTTTCCACAAATTGTTAGTCACCTTTAATTAGCCAACTATTTTTTTTAGGCACTTTTTGATTATGGTTTTTCAGGTTGAAAACTTCAAAAAATTCAAAAAAAAAAAAAAAAGGAAAAGAAGAAGAAAAAGAAAGAAAGAAAAGAGAAATACTTTTCTTATTCCAAACTCTGTTAAAACTGACAGTAAATAATAGCTCTTGGGAAGTCTGGTGATGTGCTTGGGCCCAAATGCAGTTAGCTGGCCACCTTTCATTGCATGTGCAGCAGCTGGATGTTTGATGTGAAATAAAGACAAAATTTTTGTTGCATATTTGTTTTTGCCTTGATTTCTCATTTCTTTTTCTTCTTAGGAATTTAGCTGGAACATGCTTGTAAACTATTGTGTTGTATGATAGCCACATAGTATCATTGGGTCCTAGAGGGATTTAATTTTTTTGAATTAGTAATAGTGTGAAAAAAAGATTCATATACTTTGGAAATTTTATGGGAACACAAAGGTAACATTTTAAATTTGCATTTTACAATATTTTTCTGTTTTGTAGCAATCAGAGAGAAATTTGTCTTAGTATAAATGTTTTTACTTATTATCTGGGTTTGAAGCAAGGGAACCCAAAACTGACCAACTAGTTGTTTCAAGCACTTTTTAGTTAAGGTTTTTCAAATCTAAAATGTCAAAAATTAAAAAATAAACAAATTGAAATACTTTTCTTATTCTAATTCTGTTAAAATTGACAATCAAGAACAGCTCTATATTGATAACTCTTTTTATTGGAGTTCTCTGATGTAAACTACTATACATGACATCACAGGCTAGACAGCATTCTTTCATATTTCAACAGGCAACTAATCTTAGGCGTCTTGGCCTCTTTGATCATCTGAGGGTGCACAGAAAACTAGGAAGATTGGCTATGAATTCATACAGAAACACCTCTCTGACTTCAAGGGGACAGCCGCCAGACCCAACTATAACTCCTGATTTCCTTGCTGAGATGAGAATGAGGTGCCAAGACAGGACCACCACTTAGCCTTCTTCTTCATAAATGGCTTCATTGGAAATTAGTGAATCTGCAGTGGGGGGTGTCATATTTGCAGGCATTGTCATCTTCAATATCATCTGGGGCAGATTTTGGCACTCACTACTATCAGAGCTTTTTAAGGGGAGAGAACTCCTTTTTGCCAATCAACAATTGATGGCTAATGAGGAGTCCTCAAGATTGGTAAAGGCTTATGCTTCAAATGGCTGATTAATCTTTCGAATCGACTTTGCTCAGGTGATGTTGAAGATGTCAGGTCTTAATGTTCAGACTAGATCTCAAGGTCTGGTCCGACGAAACTACTCCTTGGCCTTGGTCAGTTTCTAAGTGTCAGTCTGGCCATAATGACCTCTTGAGATCTCTGTTCTTTCATATTAGTTTTTCATATGTTCTATGTTTGATTGTAGATGCTGTGACTTCTAAATTTCTTGTTTGTGCTAATTTTTGAGTCTATATACAAAGGCAATGGCATAGAGTGTAGAGTCTGTAGGCATTAGTTGATGCTTTTGGTTGGTATGTCTGTGTTTTAGTTGGTATGGCATAGAGTGTAGACATTAGTTGAAGCAGCTCAAAGATACTGCTGGGAAAGGCTGGTATGTTTGTGTCTTAACGAAGAGTTTCTATTTTAGCTTTTCATTATATTTTCTTATGTCTGATTGGTTGCTAAGAAAAGGAAAGAGAGGAAAGCTTTGAATTTTATAAAATTTAATGCTTTTGTTTTCAAGTCAATGACTAACTCTCTCCTCAAATAGTCTTAGGTGTAAATGGGTGGAGGAATTTAGGTTTTTTTGGGTCTCAACTAATAAGATTGTTCTTTCTTTCTTTCTTTTTTTTTTTTTTTTTTTTTTGCCCTGTTAACAATGATTACATTCTTTTTTTGGTAAAATGTACATAGGTTTGACTTGCCTGCACAAACCATCACCCTAGAGATTTAGAAAGATCTGCTTTTACTGAAGGTGTGATGAACTCTATTTTTTTCCTTGTAATTTGTTTCCACGGCACTACTTTTCAATTATGCTCAAATGATTTTCTGTAACATTTTAATTGCTTCATTGTTTTTATCAAAAAAAAAAAAAAAACTGTTTCATTTTTGAGAATTTGCGTAGTGTTTCAACTTTCAACTTGTGTGCTTTAGGGAATGTGCAATTAAGCAACTTGAGTCACTGACTCACTGTCATGCAGAAATGGAATTAGGGAAACTATTTAAATGCCTCTTTGTAAATTAAGGTTATAGCTTAAAGTATAATTAAATCTTACTCTTCTACTTAAGAGATTGTTTGACTTTAGATAACTAACAAACTGGAAAAATAGAAATGAAGTAGATGGTAGGGGACTTCCTATTGATGCATTTAATATGTTCTATAATATATATGCAGTCATTAGCCTTTGACTAGATCCACGTTTGGCATTCGAAAATTCTTTTCTATGTATGGAATGTAAAATTTGAGTCTAGATGGGTAAAATACCAAATTGAAACTGAAAGCTAGTTGATTTTCCACAAGTTGAACTGGAATTGATAATATTTCTGCCAATGACGCTGACAGGGTTGCTGATCTTCTTCATGCCTTGTGTAACTTGTAAGCAGCATCCTTAGGCCTTCTGTAACTTGTAAGCAGCATCCTTTACCCTGCACCATACAAAGATGATTTTCTAGGGATATAAATGATATCTGTTAGTACATATACTACCAGTTAGTTTTCTTGTAAAATGGCATTGGCATACTCAAGTATAAAAGTTGGGCTGGACTTGAAGTAATTATGATGGTAGTATCCTGGAATCTTTGACTTGTTGCTTTTTTTGGGATATTTATAGTTTCAATTTCAAAATGTTGATTCAGCATCTCAACTTCACTCAAAAAGCTTTGTTTGCATCATATTGACCTGAATGCACATGATTCTAGTTGTTTACATGATATTCATATCAAGAAGCTATCAAAACACATCGTAATTTAAGACATGCTTTAAATTATGATGGGCTCTTACTTTGACCAAAGTGAGCATTCTTTTATCATAACATGTTCCAGATATAGGACTAGACCTAATTCATTTCAGGATTTTTGGAGTTGAACAAGTCTCACTCAAATAATCTCCCGTTTATTTTTGAATTGTTTTGGAACTCATTTAGACTTTGTAATTATATATCTATCTAAATGATGGAAAGTTATTTGATAGTACTTTAGTAATACTCTTCTGTCACATGAATGATGGAGCCTATTGTGAATTTAATTCGTGGGACCTATTATGATGTATCAAGAAAATAAATTTCTATGTACTAAATAATTACAATTAAATACTCATATATAAGAACTTAATGTGAAGCTTCCTTTTGTTTTTTTTATTATTATTATTGGGGGGAGGGGGTGATAAGGTATTGTGAAGCTTGCATATGCATGTACTGGTTATGGGTTTATCAAGATAATAGGACACTTGCTAATCGACTTTGATGGTTCATTTGCTTGCTCAGAGTTTAGATTCTATAACTTAGGTAGGTTATTATTGATCTCTAAATTCTTGCCCATGTTCATAATTACAGTTGAGAAGTGCCATTGATCTGAAGAGGCACTACAAGAAGGGTGATTCAAAATCCAAAACATTGCCAAGTATTTCCTGGTAAGTCTATTTGTAATTTCTAGACTAATAGTATAGTATGTGATATCTTGGAGTTGTAACTAGGACTGTGTATATTCTCTTTTGGGTGGTATACATTTTGTTATTTAGGCTTGGCTAATTCATACACCATTTGGTCTTTTGGCAATTAGATTGGGACGGAGATAGGGACAGCATCAGGCTTCTTCACAGGTAGACTAACAAGGAAGGAGAGAACAAGAACAATTGCAATTGAGTTGTTATTTGATTGTACCCTTGTTGATTACAGGTGAGATATGCAACTCTTTCTTGTGTTTGGGTGGAAAACCATATGACCATATCACAGCATTATGTGTTGAGTTTAAAGGGTAAAAGGAATGTGGTGTTGTCATTCGTAAAACTTTGTTCTTTTGCCTATATAGAATAGATGGTTCAGATGAATTCAGCTAATTGTTGTCTTAAATGCCATAAAAGCATGCATATCTCAGTTGTAATTTTCAAATGGACTTAAAAAGGAACTTCAGAGTTTAATCAAACATAATTTGTTAGAAAAGAGCTATGGTGTGAAGCATGGTCATCATACATAACAAAAATATAAAAACTTGAGAGAGCATATACTATTATATGGGGCAAGAGGGGGTAGGTGGGCACCAAAAAGATGACCTTGTTGTTTATGATTTGTATTTCTAGAAATTATTTCCAGCAAAAACTCCCATCTTGACTCACCCCCTTATAAGCAAAAGCTAATTTGGAGTCCTCTATTGTGCACCATACACATTTCCATTGCTACATTTAACCAAATCGGAATGATTTTGATTATATTTTAGGAAGTTGTTCCTCTGTCCTTGATTATGTGAAGAGCCCAATTATTTTTATGATTATCCGTGTTTGTATTTGATTTAATTCCTTTGGGATAGCCAGAATCTCTCTATGAAATGAAGCTTTAATTTTAGTTTTTAATGTATCTTGCTTTGTTTTCCTTTTCATGTGGAAACCATTTTTAGGAAGCGCAAGTTTCGAGAGATAGAAGAAAAGAATCAAGTAGGGGGAA
This sequence comes from Lithocarpus polystachyus, assembly GCA_033629205.1. NCBI lineage: Eukaryota > Viridiplantae > Streptophyta > Magnoliopsida > Fagales > Fagaceae > Lithocarpus > Lithocarpus polystachyus. The sequence continues at coordinate 86,680,663 of CM066165.1, read as the reverse complement.
ATGAGAAATGGAAGATAAAAGGTCAGCAGTCGCAGAAGCGTGCAAAGAAAAAAAGGCATTGAAATATCTTCACCATTTTTTATCATATATTTCGACATTTATAGATCTACTTGGAAAGAGTATAGTATCAAGATCAACCCAAAGAAATATTTGATGAACTATGATACTTTCACCAAGTGACATGAGAAACAGAATCCACTGAACTGATCTATAATTCATAGCTATATTCGCACGTGCCGTTTCTCTATGATGTTGGCTCCTTCTCATAGTTTTCATAATAGAGTTGATCATTATTGTTGTAATGTATAAACGCATGCGCTAGGAAATAATATTTATTGATGGGAATTTTGGTTATTATTAATCAGAACAAAGATCTTACTAGTTGATCGCTTCAAGAGTAGAGTTAAAAGTTCTTTTTATTTCACATTTATTTTCAGAACAAAGCTTGTTACCCCAGTGAACTTATAAATTGACTAAATCGCTGAGCGCTTAGTACAAATAGCAACAGGCCAACACAAAAACTTGTAGCCAACTTCACCTAGGAAGCAAAGTAGACCCAAGATTAATCATTCTTATTTGAATTATGGTGTTTTTGAACACACTCGTTTCAATTATTTCAAATTATTTGAACGTAGACTAAATACATTTTCCACATTTTGAAGAGTATACATCATAATAACATAGAGCTTATTTTTCCAAGGAGAAACAAAATAGAACATGCATCTATTGCCTTTAAAATTAAGCGACAAATATTTTGTGTCAATAATAGAGGTGTTCGAATGGTAAAAAGAAGCACTGTTTGGAATGCAGTCATTATTTCTTAGATTGAATTTAATTATTATGCAAGGATTTTTTTTTTATAAATAATTTATTATGAGGGGCTTTTAAAGGGAAACTCATACCAGCTACTGCAAATACTCTAGTTTTTTTTTTTTTTTTTTTTTTAGGGGCAAATACTCTAGCTCAATTAGGCTTTTTTTTTTTACCCCCTCTTTCTTACGAACGACCCTTGTTTGTTGAAGGACCCTGGAAAGTTTGATGATGTGCTTAAGCCCGGATGCCATTGTTTGCCTTGGATTTTGGGACAACAGTTATCTGGCCGCCTTTCATTGCGTGTGCAGCAACTGGATGTTTGATGTGAAACAAAGACAAAAGGTTTGTTGCAATTTCTTTTTTTTTTTTTTTTTTTTTGCCTTAATTTCTCATTTCTTTTTCTTCTTAGGAATTTAGCTGGAATATGCTTGTAAACTGTTGTTTTGTACGATAGCCACATAGTATCATTGGGTCTTAGATGGATTTAATTTTTTTGAATTAGTAATAGTGTGAAAAAAAGAATCTTATACTTTGGAAATTATATGGGAAGACAAAGGTAACATTTTAAATTTGCAATTTACAATAATATTTCTGTTCTGTAGCAATCAGATAGATTAAAACAATCAATTTGATTGTATAAATATCATTTCTTCTTTTTTGGGTTTGAAGCAAGGGAACCCAAAACTGATTGGAAAGAATTAGTATCATACAAATTTGCAAGAAATGTTTGTCTGAAGATGTGTTTTGCTTAACTATTGTCAAATCATGAGTGACTGCCGAATTGTTTTGGAACTATTTATTTTGATTTTTTGAGTTAAAAGCAGTAAAGGACGAATATTTTAGGCTAAGCACTATCATTTTGTTTTAAAATATTTTATATGCTTAAAAGGCATGATCCTTCAGTGGCTTCTGATCTATATATTTATATATTTTTTCAGGACAATATGTTTGTTACTGTTGTCACTTCTATTCAATACGGGGCATTGTCAGACAAAGCTGCTGATGCTTTCTACAAACTCAGCAACACCAGAGCACAGATCCAATCCCATGTCTTTGATGGTATGGATGTGTAAATGGACCTTGAAGTTGAAAGTCACTATGTTAGTCTTAATAACGAAATTAAAAGAGTCATGCCTTTACTATTACTTAAGGTCCGATGGGTTCGTATTTGTTAGGAAAATAATTAAATTCTGAGAAATCTAGGCTTTTCTAACTTGATATTGGCTTTTGAAGTTTATGCTAAGAAGTATGGACTTCTTCTCTAGCTTGATGTTGATTTTTTGATGTTTATGTTAAAACAATTGAAATTTCTTTTCTTAGTGAAACAGCTATATAGGGTAATTGTTTAATTTTTTTAATGTTCTTTATGATTTGCTTAAAGGATCATGATTAACTATGTATATAATATGCTTTGCAAAAGTGACTATATTAACAATAATGTTCATGTGGAGAGGACCATGGAGGTAATGTATCCAATGTGAATAATATGAGGACAAATGGTGGGTAGTGACAGAAAAAGAGAAAAGAAAAAAAAAATTTCTTATAGTAGTTATGAAATTTTGTGCGCAAAATAATGTCTTTGAGGTTGGGGAAAGTTTTTAGTCACTATCAATGCATATACTTGTTATGTCATAATTTCCATTGGAGACAATTTTACCTATTTGTATATCGTTTGGAGAGACTAACAGGCTTATATCCCCATTCTTCTAGTTAATAGAGCAAGTGTTCCTAAGTTGGTGCAGGATTCTATTTTTGAACAAAAGAATTAGATCACGAAAGCTGTGGAAGAGGAACACGAAAAGGTATTTCTTTGTCTACTAATCTAGTTTAGTATTAGTCAAGTTACAAGGTAAATCTGTTTCTTTTTAATATCTTTGAATTTTTAATGTCAGCTTGTGACTTTGAGATTGTTCAAATGCTTGTTATGGACACTAAAGCTGATGAATATGTGAAGAGGGCTGTGAGCAAGATAAATGCTAGTAAGTGTCATTTTGAATTGAACATTCTTTCTTGAATCTCTTTGTGGGTAAATTTGGCTTCTTTTTCCCCAAATACTAATTAACTTGTCATTGACCTTTTACATCTGATGAATAGCTGCAAGAATGAAGGTGGTGGCTAACAACAAGAGGCTGAAGCAGAAAAAAATCTTGCCAATAAAACATGCCAAGGGAGCTGCTGAATCTAAATATCTGGCTGGGCTTGGTAAGCATGCCAGTGTCAGGCCATTATAGTTGGGCTGAGGGACAGTGTGCTTTCTTTCTGTGTGAGTTTACTTGGGACTATGTCAAAGGATATCATGGACATGGTTCTGGTGACTCAATATTTCGTCACATTGAAAGAAATTGGCACATTGTCAGAGTACAACTCTGTTTTCGTCACACACAAACCAGGAGCTATGAAAGACATTGCTTCACAGATTAGAGATGGCCTCGTTCAAGCAAATACCACTCAAAATTAGTGACTTTATCCTAGCATACATGTTGCATGAGTGGCTTTTCTAATGGTATATGAAATAATTGGTGCTAGTATCTAGGATTTGTGACATTTATTCTTCTCCTTGTTTACGTTCTGAATTAATTACTTGAGTGAAGGTAGAAGTTAGGGATTGTCTTGCAAGTTGTAACTAAGCGGTGTCATGTGTATACATGGTGTTGAACTTGGCCATAGTATTGGCTATATTCATTTTTATAGTATGAAATAGTATTGATTTGGGTAATTTTGCGGTATCCTCTGGTGTTACATGCTATTTAGTAACAGCTATGAATGGTTCCCTTTGATGGGTTTGCTTTGAGAACAGACCAAAACCTTTGCTGGTCTTGGTTTTTGAGAATAGACCAATGGAAAACAATCGTACTAGCCATGGAAGTAGAGAAATTCTCTTGTATCTTATCAAGCCCTGGTTCAAGCTCAATGTTAGTGTTAAAGTTTACTTCCCATTAGTTATTTTCATAATTTGGTTAGTTAACATATTGGTGCCCAATCTAGAGATTCTAATGACAACCAGTCTTACCTTCAAGATATATTATCCCAATTAAGGTTTGAAATATTAGTTAATGGGACTAGCATATTGCATGTCGTGTATGTCGTGTGTATACATGGTGTTGAACTTGGCCATAGTATTGGCTATATTCTTTTTTATAGTATGAAATGGTATTGATTTGGGTAATTTTGCGGTATCCTCTGGTGTTACATGCTATTTAGTAACAGCTGTGAATGGTTCCCTTTGGTGAGTTTGCTTTGAGAACAGACTAAAACCTTTGCTGGTCTTGGTTTTTGAGAAAAGACCAATGGACAACAATCGTACTAGCCATGGAAGTAGAGAAATTCTCCTGTATCTTATCAAGCCTTGGTTCAAGCTCAATGTTATTGTTAAAGTTTACTTCCCCATTAGTTATTTTCATAATTTGGTCAGTTAACATATTAGTGCCCAATCTAGAGAATCTAATGACAACCAGTCTCACCTTCAAGATATATTATCCCAATTAAGGTTTGAAATATTAGTTAATAGGACTAGCATATTGCATATCGTGTGTGTCGTGTGTATACATGGTGTTGAACTTGGCCATAGTATTGGCTATATTCTTTTTTATAGTATGAAATGGTATTGGTTTGGGTAATTTTGCAGTATCCTCTGGTGTTACATGCTATTTAGTAACAGCTGTGAATGGTTCCCTTCGGTGGGTTTGCTTTGAGAACAGACCAAAACCTTTCCTAGTCTTGGTGTTTGAGAATAGACTAATGGACGACAATCATACTAGCCATGGAAGTAGAGAAATTCTCCTGTATCTTATCAAGCCCTGGTTCAAGCTCAATGTTATTGTTAAAGTTTACTTCCCCATTAGTTATTTTCATAATTTGGTCAGTTAACATATTGGTGCCCAATCTAGAGAATCTAATGACAACCAGTCTTACCTTCAAGATATATTATCCCAATGAAGGTTTGAAATATTAGTTAATGGGACTAGCATATTGCATGTCGTGTGTAGTTTTTCACCTATATGGCTATAACACCCCATTTGGTGATTACCTCGACTCCAGACCATGCGCTAGAGATGATCTTTAAAGCAACCTATAACAAAGTCAACAATCAAAATCAATGATCACTCCCAAGAAGTGGGAAAAAAAGGGAACTAAAAAACTAACAGCACAGACATTGATTTACTTACTAAAGAAATTATGATAAACTATTGTCCCTTTCTATCAACAGTACTAAGAATCAAACTCAAAACCCACCCCAAAATGGATGTCTTTTGCACTTTGGTGGGAATTGGGAGAAGAGGTTCCATTTGAGCCAAATCTCCTTGGCTTCAAGCACAAAAAAATTAAAGAACAAATAGAACCATATCTGATCATTTTGATGCAACAGATGTCCTAGCCAATTTTGTTTTGTCCCTTCTTTTTTAATTATGTTTAAGCTCTCCCAATGGAACAGATCCTCTGCATTTTATGTTCTGAAGCAAATTATTATGGGCTTTTCAAGGACACTTATTAGCATTTACTAACTTATCAAAGGGAGAAAAGAGATTATGACCTCCTTACCACTTACCAAAGCACTTTGAAGATTTCTTGTTATCTTGTCTAGAAAAATTTGGCCTTTCTTTTTCCTCTTTTCAATGAAGGATCTTTCTTTTTTAAAATCTTTCTTAAAATGAAAGGTTTACGAAGTAAACAACACACTTCAACCAAATAAAATAAATAAATAAATATTTTAGTCCCAAGGTATGATGAAACTATTGCAAAGATCAATTCACTTATGTTTGTAATAGAAATTCACCTGTTAAAACTCTTGAACATCAATGTTCTTTTCAAATTCAATATTTATTTTGAGCATAAAATAGGTTAAGCTCATTATGAATTTTATGAATTTGGTAAGTTGCTGCGCACTTTGATACATGACCACAAACATGGAAAAATGAAGGAAAGATAACATTTTCAAATCCACTAGTTTCATGTCTAAATTTTATTTTGAGAAATGTTTAATGTCTAACTTACTAATAACAAAACACACACAAAAGATGGAAAAGACATAAAGGATGTTTTACCAAAAATGAACAAAAGAATGATTAGTTTGATTAATCACATGAAAATTTGAAATAGGTGGATAAGGCATATCTTTCCTCTGCATATAGTAAACTTTAGCTAAAAGAAACTAAGAGCTGGGTTTATATATGCAAATCCAAATAGGCATTCCCAAACGCCATGAATCCCAACAAAACTACTATAGGTTAGGTACATCAGTATATGACAATTCAGCATCTCCTTCAACATCTCCTGATAGCCTGTAACTTAACACAATCAAAATCAAGTCACTCCATAAACCATTATTATGAAAAACCTTCAAGTTTGTACACACATTGGTGCTTGCCTGGTGCTGTAACCAATGTCAGCTTATTATTGTACTCCTTAACAGGAATTTCAGAAATCAATTTACGCAAGAAACCCAATGGAACATAAGTTATAAAAGACAAATGCCCTTCACACTTTATGTTTACCATCACAAAATGAAAGATAACCAAGAATTGAACAAGTTGTCCTACCTTTTACCTCAAAAAAGAATTGAACAAGCTGCTACTTGTTGAAGAAGAAGACCAGTAATAGAGTATCAGGAAAACGACACCGTAAGAGATAACACGTGCGGTCGATAACACATGTGATCACTTACTCAAATGGTGCGTTTATCAAACTGAGAATTCATAACGCTATCAAACAATGCGTTGCATCTCCAGTAGCAAGGCGACAGTTAAATGGATTGAAAATCAATTATGGCACGTGTAGAGAGCAGTTATGGCACGAGTCAGTTTGTTATGACTCAGAGCATCTGCGCGGGAATTTCTGTTGGAGCTGTTAGAATCTTCTAGAGATTATCTATGTGTAAATCCTGTGTATATATAGATGTATGATGTATAATTCAGTTAGTTGAGCAATTATATCTTTTTAGTTTTCTCTCAAATCTCTCTCTCTTTGTTTCTATGAGTTTGATCTAGAAGATTCAATTATCTGCTTGTGTTTACTTGTAAAAGCCAAGATTTTCTTCACTATTAAACATAGACCTACAAGTCTAAGAAGTCCTGCAAGAGCCTTGTGGGGGTAAGGGGTCTAATTTTATCTAATAGTATGTTGTTCACAAAAATAATGAAAGTCCAAGAGCCTTAGGGCTCAATTGCACTACCCAGTTCTAGTTTTATCTGATAATATGTTTAAAAAAAAAAAATATTCATAATCTACACACACTAGTGATCTTTGGACCCACAAAGTTGTCTACCACCATATAAGCCTTACAAGGGAAACGGTTCCTTTTTTAGGTAAACCTTATTGGCAAAACCATAAAGATTATTAAAAAAAAAAAAACAAAAAAAAAAAAAGGAAAATGCCTAGGGTTAGTGATTTGAAATTTAGGTCAAGACTTAGGTACAATACTTAGGTACTGTTCCTTAGGTTCCCCTCTTAAGGTATTGCCATATGGATTTTTTTCTCATAGGATGGAAGTACATTTTTTAGTTAAATAGCCACATGGCTAAATCTTAAGAGGGGAACCTAAGGAATAGCACCTAAGGTACTGTACCTAAGTTTTGTCCTTAAATTTAGGCCATGTTTGTTTCTGGTAAAACATATTCCATATTTTCTGATGTTTGGTGAGACTAAAAAAGTCAATCGATGGAAAACATTTTCTATGGTGAAAGAAAGGTGGAAAATTTTTTTGCAATTGTAAAAAGAGTTAAACGTTTTCCAAGAAAAGCCTTGGCTTCTTTGAGACAATCTATGTATGTTCAGCAGAAACTCTATTGAAAGCAGAAATCATATTTAATTTCGATTTTATTCTACTTAAAGAATCTTGAAGAGGGTTATGCAGCTCTATTTGGTAAATAAGAGTGATTGAATGGGATGTCAATAGAAAAGGAATATAAGAGCTACTATCTGTAAGCTCTCTCTCTCTCTTCTCTTCTCCTCTCTCTCTTTCTCTCTCTCTCTCTCTCTCTCTCTCTCTCTCTCTCTCTCTCTCTCTCTCTCTCTCTCTCTCTCTCTATTTGAATCTCACTGGGTTTCCATGTTTTGTTGTGAATCTCTCTCTTTTCTAAGTTTTCTTTGTGTGTGTGTGTGTGTGTGTTTTTTTTTTTTTTTTTACTATTGCATTTTAAAAAAAAAAATTGTTATCAAATTTGCTAGATCTGGGTTTTTCTAAAATATAAGTTATTTGATTTCGGTCCTAGGTCTTAGGACCAAAGTAGACCAAATGGAACGATTAGACCAAAATAGACTAAATTTGATCGAATTGATTGATTAGATCCAAATGGATTTAAGTAATCAGATTACGCCCTAATGTAACTAATCCCCAATAATTCTCCAACTGTCAGGCCTTTAGCCGAGTCCACCTTAGTTCAAAATTCTAAAGACTATCACTCTCCAAGTCTTTGCATGTTTCAAACAATTTCCAAAGAATTGGTGAAAACCAACGCAAATTGAAATTGAATGAATGAATAATTTAGAGGACGTACTCATGTAACATGCAATTTAACTTTAATGGTCATAAATAAATGAATTTTTTTTGGCCTTTCAAACCAATCATTGTTATTGAATTCATATTTTGAAAATTCCAAGTTAGATTACATGTTTTTGCAGTTTTATATGTTCTTAACATACATACTAATTTTTATGTCAATTAAATGTATTTTCCATTCAATCTATAAACTCAAATTTTATGCATTATTTATATTTTTTATAATTATTTTAAGATTATTTTAAATTACAAAAACTTGAATTTAAAAAATTGATTAATGACATAATTGTTAATCTTTGATTACTTTGAAATTTTACAAGTATGGCGCCTATATGAAAATAATGTAATTCAATGATGAATTTTTCAAAATTTACATCAAGTTAAAAACAATATTGTGTGTTGTACTTGTAATCCATATATATATATATATATATATATATGTATGTATATTTGAAGAAAACAAAACAAATGATAAAAAAGTTAAAACTGACTCAAAAAGGCAAAAACGTGATTGTCAAACGTTCAGTCTAGCATGGTTAATAGAGGGAACCCGGATAAGGATAGCCTGATTGCTACGCCTACACATCCAGTTTACAACTCTGCAATCAGCATCAAGCAATTATTATGCATACAATCCAAAATTCCAAGACTTCAGCTTTCCAAAGTCTTTGGGAGCTCCAAACAATAATGACCAAAGACTTGTTAAACGTTAACAGTAACTCTACTTATCTAAACCACACGTTCTCAAGGTTCATTGAATCTTTTAGTAAGAATAGTCTCTTTTTGTTTTCTCCCATACAAATTAATGGCAGATATCTTTCGTTCAACCACCGTGTGTTTCACCAAGTCTTTTGGTCTCTGCTCAGAACTTCCACAAGACTTGGGAAGTTATAGTCTTGTCTATTAACCAGTATGGTAAATTGTGTCAAATTCATTCTGTTAGTTTAAACCAATTAGAATTTTTGGATAAAACAACTAAATTCTAAAAATATTTGAGTAAATAGAGTTTGATTTTTTCTTAAACAAATGCTAATTTAATTGAGTATTTTATTTTTTACAAATTCTCTAATTGACTCTTAATCTTTAACTAATATATATATATATATATATAACTTTTTTTTTTTCCATGCACAGGTTACTAACAAGTAGATATGTAATTTTAAAGAAGTTTTCCTTATAATCTATTTGAGGAAAAATGTTTAGATTACATAAAACTAACCCAGATAGCATGATAATTACATACATGTTTAATCTAACTTTTTTTTATTATCAGAGTACACAACCCAAAATACAGATGATGGTTGTGTTTTTCAAAGTAACGGAAGGCTTATGAAGGGCCAACTTTAATCAACTATTCTGCAAAAGGCTTCTTATAAGCCATGTGATTTAACGATTTTAGGGATGTGGATAGTTGTTGTAGATGTTTGACAAGTTACAAATTAGTGGTATACCCTTAACTAACCATGACTCCCCTTATAAACTGTATGCAATGGTCAGAGTGGATGAAATAAGCAGAGCATACTAGCTGAAATTTTTTGCAGGATTAGTACAGAAACATACACCTTTTGACAAATCAGAAAGATGATCAATTTAATTGCCCTTGATAGCCAAGGGTCAACAATATGTAGTCATACTGGTTCCTCTGATAGAGGCAATATTCTGTGAGCTACTCCAATATATAAAAGAAAGCACAGTACCAAGCAAATTTGGTACACGAGTATTAAGATCCAACTGGTGTAGTTGTCCATGAATGGAATCAATCACATAGTCGATCCAAATATACAAAATTAAGAGTCCAACCCATAAATATGGTTTTTTTTTCCCCTTAATACAACAGTCATGAATCACAAAATCCTAGGAAATTTGAGTTTGCATTTTAAATTTTTAACAGCCTACTCTTGGATAGCCAGCGGTAGCAGAAAGGACACTTCAGAAAGCATCAGCAGCACTCCTTACCTTAAAATTTGAAGAAATCTAATTCTCAAGCAACAAATTAATAGATGGATTAAGAAATCCACAACAAGCAAATCACCTCCAAGGCATAAATCAAAGATACTCTCCTAAGATTCTACTAGCGTAATAAAAAAAGTGACTCCATAATATTTTTTTTTTTTAATGTTAACAAAATGAGTAAGTTTAATTAATTTGAGAGTAATTAATCCTGTGTTTGATGAATTAGGGAGACAAAGAAGGGTTCTTAAGCTTTTTTCAAAGGAAGTAAATTACTCTCAAATGATAATGAATATTAAAATTTAGTTGCCTTGTAAAACAGTAGATATTTTTCTGTTGAATGGCATGGAAAAATCAGTCTAAAATGACAATTTTTCTAACGTTTTCTTTCATACAATTTAATTTGCAGCTTATTAAAATTTATTTGCACTTTCTTCCCCATTATTTTATCCTATTAATATTCCGCTATTTTAATATCCCAATGTGTCCCATTCCCATATGGGTTCATTCATCTACCTATGGGGATTGCAGTTGCAGAGGAATGTTTATTAGAGTACTGAAACAGCTACAGTTGGGTTTTTTTGGTGTAAACAAGTTCAAATTTCATATCTCTTATCCAATAATTAAAAAAACTTTACCAATTGAGTTAACAATAAGTAATATAAAATAAAAAGAAAAAGAAAGCGGCTTGAAAAACAACTGAGATGTGTTGTGGGACATTGTCTATCAAAGTAGTTTTAGGACCACAAAATTTTCTACAACTTTTTTGTCTCAATTTTGACATGACAGACGTTGAGTGGTTAACCGTTTCTTACATATGAATTCATTATTTTTTCGTCACCAATCATACTTTACCACATAATAGTAGTGGCAAGAAGTTGTCACAAATTTTGTGGTCCTAGACTTTTTCTTTCTATCAACACAAGTGAACTTGTGAATTGTGACATGAAGAATATGCCTAGTAACGTCATGAGTTGCAGAATTTTCATCCCTGTGTACATGAAAAAAATTAACACTATCAAAAACTCAAAAAGTTTTATATCCCCAATCAAAGGTCAAAACTCGACTTCCAAAAATAGTCTAATTAACTAAATAACTTCTTTCGTGTACTGCTTTCCTAAATTTTTTTCTAAAAACATACTATTTGGCAAATTAAATAAATAAAAGTTATGTAGTAAAATTTATAGTATTTTTAACATTTTCTTATTTGAATTGCTTGTGATTAGTAATACGTCTATTTGTAAGACCTATTTATTTAAATTTGTCTTATCTCTATCTCTAACATTATTTAATTCTTTTAGCTTTCTTAAGAGTGAAAAAAAATGTAAACTAAAATGTTTTAATATCTCCTAAAAATATTTATATATAAAAAAAAAAAAAAATTTGCCTCCAAATTTGGGGCCTTCTCTAGTAAGGGGGCCCTAGGCAATGGCCTAATTGGCCTAAGCCTAGGGCTGGCCCTGCGTCCATATTACAAAAGTGCAATCCAAATAGTCATTTATTTTATTGTTTAAGTTGCACTTATTACGTTCTTGTCACGAATTTATCAGCGTTTTACAGTACACTTTATTGCTCCCAACAAAATAAAAATTTGTGGTACAAATTATAATTTCTTGGCCCCATGTTACAAGTATGTTTGTAACAGTGATGTTTTCCCAAAAGGATGGAGTGCTCGGTTCACCTATTTAGGTTTGTAATATAAGTACCGACTAGTCTTGCCCGAAAATGTCAAATTACGACTTTTTTATGTTATAAACTGGGTTTAGGTCGTGAGATAGTTAATTTATGTTATACAAACAATCATGAAAAAATAAAATTATGATTTGGTATGGTCGATTTGGACCAGTAGTACAATAGCGGCTACTGCTCTCGAATCATGACAAATATTTGCTTTTCAAATTGATAGAATCCACTGCTTATACTGGAAATTCTGGGAAGTAACTCATGCGGTGAAAGTCCATTACGGGGGAGATCTATTCAAATACAAATGAGAGCTTAGAAATAATAAGAATAATTCCAAAGCCTCTCTTATTTGAAACTTGACATTTTCAGTTGCTCCATAGTCGTGAGCATAACTTGAAGTAATGCAAAATTCAGGTTAGTTGATAGCGGCACCCACAAGACTTTTAACTTTCATAGTCTTGCATAGTTTCGAGAAAAGAACAAATATTTTTACTTATTTTTTAACACAATGTAAATAGGATATTAGGATTATGGGTTTAAATAAATAAAGCGAATCAAGAACTCCTAGATTAAAGATAATTTCCTCCCATCAAATGAAGTATGGTAAATTGTGTCAAATTCTGTTTGTTTAAACTAACTAGAATTTTTGGATAAAGCAACTAAATTCTAAAAAAAAAAAAAAAAAAGAGTAAATAAAGTTTTTTTTTTTTTAACAAATGCTAATTAAATTGAGTATTTTATTTTTTACAAATTCTCTAATTGACTCTTTATTTTTTACTTTTAAATATATATATTTATATAACTAACAAGTAGAAATGTAATTTTAAAGAAGTTTTCCTTTTAATCTATTTGAGGAAAAAAATTTTAGATAACATAAAACTGACCCAAATAACTTTGATAATTACATACATGTTTAATCTAACTTTTTTTTTTTTTTTGATAATTAGATAATTACATAAAGGGAGAAAATATTTGAATCTAAGAATTATCAATTGAAAATACTAAGAAATTCCAATTGAGTTATAAAACTCTTTACTTGTTCAATGTAACTTGGGTTTGCATAACTCAATAAGCACTTTTCAAATATAGACTATATATATACATTTAAATATATAATTCTCCGCAAACAATTCTGTAGTCCAAATTTCAGGTTAGCTTACAGCGGCATGCACAAGACATTTACAATGAGCAAAGACCTTTTTTTTTTTCTTTTTTTTTTTCTTTTTTCCTTCTTTTTTCTTCTTTGAATGAAATGGCAGAAACACATACCAAATTAGGGACTCGGTAAAATTACTGGATAAAAGTCTTCTAACAGTGTCCAAAATTCTAGTTTAATAGCTGACCACACTTTTTTGTAATAGAAAAAAAAAAAAAAAAAATCATGCCACACGCTCTCAAGGTTGAAAATGTTTTTTTCCCTGTAGAATAAATCTTTTCCTCCGCACTACGTTTTCAAGGTGGAATGAATCTAAGTTTTATTCCTCCATGCCACTCGTTTTCAAGGCTGAATAAATCGAACAAATCAATGACTTGAAAAAAGTTGTGGTAATTTTCTCTCCCATACAAATCTAAAGAGATAAAGCTACCATATTAATCAGTTCTTAGTTCTTAGTTCTTAGTTTTTACTTTGGACGTCAGGTTGGCTCTATAGCTTAAATCATTTTTAGGTAATTATTTAAAACACTACTAAACAATACTCCAAAATTATGGGCAATAATTGGTTTTGCCAGGGAGGAAAAAAAAAAGGCGTAGGTAGGCTGTGCACTTTCCTTCTATCCTCCAGAAGGTCCTAAAATTGTAAGTCAATAGAAATCCAACCTAATTGTTCCTATGCTAATTTCAAAAACAAAATTGTTCTTAACTATGTCAAATCATTATTGATGACCAATTTACCTTAACTTCAATTTCTTTAGACCAATCTTCCATATGGTACATTGTTGGGGGATATTTGCAGACTAGCTGTGTAAGGGTCTACAATGTAGTAAGTTAACAAGCATTTGAAATGTATAAGGAAACTAGCATCTTGAGTTTCTAAAACTCGAGATCTATTTTAAAAATTGAGTCTCAAAGACTCACTTTGCGAGTCTTTGTGCTAGATGAGTTGGACAGAAAATGTCACATAGATCTCGAGTCTTAAAAACTCGAGTTCTAAAAAGCAAAACCAAGTCACTAAGACTCGATTTTGGAACTTGAACGACGACAAAGAAATGATGAAGAACTGAGGAACGATCTGTCGACGAAGAATAGCGACGAAGAACAGATCTGAGTGGGCGATTGGACGATCTGAACGATCTGACGACAAAGAGAGGAACGATCTGTCGACGAAGAGATGCGCTTGTCTCTGCCGACGGGTTTGCCGATGGATTTTCTGATGTCTGCGCTTGTCTCAAGTTGGGGTTTGTATCTTTGGGTGCGAGAGTGTTCTGGAGTCTGGATGCTGAAGCGGTGAAACCCATTGGCAAATTGAGTTTTAGAAACTCGATTTCAAAATACACAGAATAGAGAACTACAAACCCAAAAAAAGAAGAATACCCAGAAGAAAGAAAGAAAAGAGGAAACCCAGCAGAAAGAAAGAAAGAAGAAGAAGCAGTTCACGATTTGCAGACTACGGTGCATTCACGATCTCTTCTTCTTCTTCTTCTTTTCTCCTTCTCCATGGATCTTTTCGTCTTCTTGCACGGTAAATACCCACTAGAACTCGAGTATTAGAGACTTGATTTTCACGTGGAATTTTTATCCACGTCACTGAGTGAGAAGTCTGGAACTCGAGTTTTTAAAACTCGATTTACTATTGAACTCGAGTTTTAAGGCCTGCCGTATGGATTGAAAAACTGTCAAATGTGGACAAATTGCTTATTTCATTGACGGAAGCAAATAATAAGTAATGAGTAATATCACCTACTGAAAATACTAACTTGCTAAAATGAGCATAATGAGAGCTAATGACCTCCTTACTAGAGAGCTCTCTGAATATTTTCATTTTCCTGTATAGAACAATTACGACTTTCTTTTGCCTCTTAATAATAACAATAATTGTAAACTAAAAAGGCCTTGATGCACGATATCTAAGCAAGTATATTTCTAAACCGTGGCCAAGCAATGAAGAAAAAGTGAATTCATCCAAAAAAAAAAAAAAGAAAAAAAAGAAGAAGAAAAAAGAACAAAACAGTGAACAATGGTCAACTGGTGTCTGAAACCCATTCTTAACAAAGAAAAATTCAAAGGAATGTCCCATTGCCATATGCTGCAAGGAACACACCACTTCCGTGGAATAAAACCTATAAATGCAATCCAAAAATCCATTATGTAAATACCTGAACTCTTATTTGTTTGTGAAAATTTGGTATCTTTTTATCCATGCTGTACAAATGTCCTCATAATGGGACGCCTTTAAGCTCCATAAAAGAAGCTAGTCAATAGAGAAGCCCATTGGAAAACCATGATTGGCTTGAAGAACTTCAACTATATGTGGAATAATGGGAAGGTCTACATAAGAGAAGTCCAAAAATTTATCATCAGGGTACACAACCCAAAATACAGATGATGGCTGTGTTTTTCAAAGTAATGGAAGGCTTATGAAGGGCCAACTTTAATCAGCTACTCTGCAAAGGGCTTCTTATAAGTCATGTGGTTAAATGATTTTAGGGATGTTGATAATTGTTGTAGATGATAGTCAGACAAGTTACTAATTAGTGATATACCCTTAACTAGCCATGCATGAATCCCCTTACTACTGTATGGAACAGTCAGAGTGGATGAAATAAGCAGAGAATACTAGCTGGAAATTTTTACAGGATTAGTACAGGAACATACACCTTCATGACAAATTAGAAAAATGATTAATTTAATTTTCCTTGATAGCCAAGGGTCAACAATATGTTAGTCATACTGGTTCCTCTTATAGAGGCAATATTCTGTGAGCTACTCCAACATAAGAAAGCACAGTACCAAAAGCACATTTGGCACATGAGGATCAAGATCCAACTGGTATAATTGCCCATGAATGGAAGCAATCATATAGTCTGAATATACAAAATTAAGTTTCCAACCTATAAATATGGGTTTTTTTTTTTTTTTTTTTCCTTAATACAACAGTCATGCATCACAAAATCCTAGGAAAATTGAGTTTGCCTTTAATCAGAAAGGACACTTCAGAAAGCATGAGTAACAGTAACACTCCTTACCTTCAAATTTTTAGAAATCTAATTCTCAAGCAACAGATTAATAGATGGTCTAAGAAATCCACAACAAGCAAATAACCTCCAAGGCATAAATTAAAGATTCCCATTCCCTAAACTATAACCTGTTTGAGGAAAACAAAAGTGCTATTACCAGTACTACCTAAATCCACTAAGGAGAGAACCTCCGAAATTGGTGCAAGATTCTCTAAACCATATAAATTGAATAATGTAAATTTCCTTTTGTAGCATAGCATGTTCACCATGACATTATTTATGTACTACTAGAAGATCCCGCACTACAGGGGAAAGATACTCTCCTAAGATTCTACCAACATAATAAAAAAAATTGACTCCATATATATATATATATATATATATATATATTGTAATGTTACTGATACTTAAATGTTAACAAAATGAGTAAGTTTAATTAATTTGAGAGTACTTAATCCTGTGTTTGATGAATTAGGGAGAGAAAGAAGGGTTCTTAAGCATTTTTCAAAGAAAGTAAATTACTTTCAAATGATAATGAATATTAAAATTTAGTTGCCTTGATAAAACAGTATATAATTTTACTGGACACACTCCTTGTTATTTTTTTTAAATTATCAGTGCAGTGTGTCTCAGCTTAAGGTCCAAGACCTTGTGCCTCTTCTTTGTGAGTTGTTTAAAAAGACTCTTGAGGCTTATGACTCAATTTAAAAGGGAATACCAATTCCTCTCACTCTGCCTGTAAATGCTCTAAGACCTATATGTCTGCCCACCTTCGTATAGCTCAAGACTCTTACTGTGTGATTCAAGGGTTGATATTCATGTCCTCTTCTTTGATACTTCCTATCTGTTGTCGGACATAATTTTTGACTCCTCGAACTGGATATCATTTTGTATCATTTATCTCAAGAATTTTTCTGCGCTGCTTCATATTGTCATGCATTGCATTTTAGGTATTCTATTTTCTTTTGCACTGTGCATTTTTGTTTTTGTTAAATATTGAAAAACAATGAAAAATTGAAAAACCCAAAAACATTTTGTATGGTATATGTAGACTTGGTTGGCAATAGAATACTTTAGCATGTAACCGTGTACGGTGTACCATATGTCTTCTTTTCTTTTTTCTCTTTGCCTTTTGAGTTGATTATTTGCAGTTATTTTCTATCAACTATTTGTTATGGACACTTAGCGTGTACCATTTGGCTGGAGCAGCCTTTAGTTTAATTTGCAATTTCATTCTAATTTAATTTATCTTCACAAAAGTTTCGCTAGAAATATTGAAGGCTAAATATTATTTTCGTCCTTCAACTTTCAACTTAACTTTGCACTAATTCTTTTTTCTTCCCTAAAGTTTAAATTTTTTTTTTCTTTTTCTAAAGTGGAATTTACAATTTAAGACCCCTATGAAAGTTGTTTAATTAGTGTTTCCTCTTAAATATATCACCTGATCCTCCAAACTGAGCAATGGAGTAACGTAATGTAGGCACGTCCATATCCAACAACCCATGGGACTGGCAACAAAAATTTTTTATGATTGAAATACACTTACCAAAAAGGAACAACGAATGAGTATTTTATATCTTATTTAGTACAAAATAACCACACACAATAATGAGCCACTAACTCTACATATTTGATCAATAAAAACTTGGGAATGTAGTTTCTTGGAAACTATTTCCACATTAGAAAATTCAATGTAGGAATCAAGAGTTTACCCTGCAGGATATGAAGGAATTCTTTAGAAGATAAGGGCCAGGGAAGAATTTGAGATCAAAGGTAAAATTGAAATGGACAGTGAAGACATACCTTTCCACTGCAAAGAGTAGTAAACATCAACTAAAAGAAACAATGTAAGATCATTACTATATTACTTTAAGCTAATAAGGAAAAAACAATGATGATGCATCACTGGGTTTTTGTTTTGAATATAAACAACCAAGAAGAATAAATATTATTCATTGCCAGAAGCTACTTTTTCTAATCAGTCCCTTCGTCAGCAGCATCCAGCACTGCCGGCTCCACTATAGAAGTAATTGATGGCTTAAGGGCCCAAGTAGAAAAAAGATCCCAAATTTTAATTTAATTAAGCCCAAATATTGGCCAACAAATAAAATAATTTTTTAAACAAATGAAAAGCAAGAAAAAAAGAAGAGAGAAATGTTACGTTCATAACATTTTTCGCAACAACTTAACTGATAACAACTTAATACCTAGGATTTGTTGTGAAAAATATTGTGAAAGTAACACTTCTCAAAAAAAAAAAAAAAAAAATCACAACAATTTTTACAATAGTTGAGTTAGCAAACTTACTACTATCAATCTACTACATCAATAGATGTAAAAAGTTTTGTCAAATTTTTTGCGTTTATAGACTTTCTAAAAATAAAAATTCTGCCTGATTCATGTTAATTAGTAAAAATTTTGCACCTAAAATAAGATAATAAAGTTTAAGTAGTATTTAATTTTTTTTAAAGTCATATTTAAATATATATATATATATATATATATATATATAAGGCCTCAATTTCAATTTTCGCCTTAAACCCCTAAATACATTAAGTTGCCCCTGATCCATGGTATCTAGAAGTTGATATAGTGAGCACGACCAATCACCTCTTCTTTTGCTTCTTTAGAGTACTGACGTAGGACAACCACCAAAAACAAGAGAATAAGAATAAAACCCTAGGAGTCAGCACCTAAGGGTTGCTTGGAGTCAGCACCAAGCGTAAAAGAAAACTCAATAATTTTTATTATCTCAAAACTGTCCCACAATAATCAGAAAAAGGTGCTTAAATAGCTAAAATATAAAGTGCATAAAGAAACCCTAAGCATTAAATGTTTGGGCTTGCTTAGTCTCAAGCCCAATAACTAATAGGCTCCATCCATAAGGTCACAGGTTGGGCCGTCTTCTTTTTGGTCTTCCTCCCATACATGCGTATAATTGGAGGCCTATACCTCGTGTCCGCACCAACTCCCCCGGGGTGAGAAGAACTCGACCCTGTTGAGTGGAAATCTGAAGAGCTCTGATAGTACTCCAGCAAGTCAGGATCCAGTCGCTGTAGCTCATCTCGAGTAATCCATGTGCAATCAGAATCTGGTCGCCCTCGCCACCGAACTAGGAAACGGTGAACTCCTCCATCCCTGGTAGAAACAATCTGCTCATCTAAAATAGCATCAATAGATTCTTTATGTGCATAAGGTAGATTTAAAGGTAAAGGGGTAGGAATAGGGGTATCAATAGAATCAAGCAAAGGCTCATCAAAAGGAGTATCAGGAATAGCCATAGGGCTGTTATAAGCAACTAGATCCTCAATATTAAAGGAGGAGCTAATACCATAATCATGAGGAAGGTCAATGACATATGCATTTGGACCCATTCGTTTCAATACCTTGAATGGACCGGCACTACGAGCCTGCAATTTCTTAACGGTCCCAAAGGGAAACCGCTCAGGTCGAATCCGAATCATGACATAATCCCCTACCTGAAACTCTGCATGACGCCGATGAGTATCAGCATGAATTTTATATTGAGAATTACTTGCCTGAATTTTTTTGCGAATCTCATTATGCAAATCATGAATATGTCGTGCAAATGTCTCAGCAGATTCAGAAATCCTAACATGTGGGGACATGGGCAAAAGATCTAAGGGCTTTCTAGGCGTATATCCATGCACAACCTCAAAAGGACTAGCACCTATAGACCTATTGACAGAGCTATTATACGCAAGCTGAGCTACAGGAAGAATTGAATCCCAGTTACGATTGGCTTCACCCACTAGGCACCGAAGGAGGCTGCCTAGACTACGGTTAACTACCTCAGTTTGACCATCAGTTTGAGGATGAAATGCCGTGGAAAATTTCAATTTGGTGCCCACTAAATGCCACAAGGTCTTCCAAAAATAACTCATGAAGCGAACATCCCTATCAGACACTATGGTTTTGGGGAGGCCATAAAGCTTGACAATCTCATCAAAGTAGAGCTTTGCAATCTTAGAAGCATCAGAGGTCTTAGAACATGGTAGGAAATGAGCCATCTTAGAGAAGCGGTCAACAACCACTAGAATAGAGTCATGCTTCCTAAAGGTGCGGGGCAAACCTAATACAAAGTCCATACTCACATCTTGCCACGGGCGATTTGGCACAGGGAGAGGCGTGTACAGGCCAGTGTTTTGCTTGCGATGCTTGGCTAGTTGACATGTACGACACTGACCAACTATCTTGGCAACGCCCCTCTTAAGACCAGGCCAATAGAATTGACGTTCCACTTCCTCAATTGTTTTATCCCTACCGAAATGACCTGCAAGGCCTCCTGCATGCACCTCCCAAACTAGGAAATCTCTCACTGAAGACCGAGGGATACATAACTTGTTGGCCTTGAACAAGTAACCATCTCGAAGGATATAATCATCTAGGACAGGCTGTGAGGCATTACTTAGGTTAGTGTAGAGTTCCCCAAAGTCTGGACACGACTCATAGTCATCCTTAAGTCGTTCGAACCCAGTAACCTTAACACTCATGATTGATAGCAAAGACACCTTTCGACTTAGGGCATCAGCAGCCTTATTCTCAACTCCCACCCTATGTTTCACTACAAAGTAGTAGCGTTGCAGAAATTCAACCCAACTACCGTGCCTAAAGTTCAACTTCTTTTGGGAATGGAGATAGCGCAGAGCTTCATGATCAGAGTAGATAATGAATTCTCGAGACAACAGGTAATGGCGCCAATGCCAAAGAGCTCGAATAATGGCATAAAACTCTTTGTCATATGTGGAGTACTTTTGTTTGGCATCATTCAATTTCTCACTGAAATAAGCAATTGGGTGGCGCTCTTGACTAAGTACTCCCCCTATACCTATACCTGAGGCATCACATTCCACTTCAAAAGGCTTGGTAAAATCAGGGAGATGCATGACAGGTGCATCAGTCATCTTTTGTTTTACCTCATTGAAAGCCTTAGTAGCAGCTTTAGACCAAACAAACTCCCCTTGTTTCATGCAGTCAGTGATGGGGGACATAATGGTACTAAACCCCTTGATGAATCGGCGATAAAAGGAAGCAAGCCCATGAAAGCTCCGAATTTCATGGATATTTTTGGGCTCAGGCCAATCCAAAATCGCTTGAACCTTTTGGGGGTCGGCAGAAACTCCCTCAGAAGATACTATGAAGCCTAGGAAGACGACTTTACCGGTGAAGAAAGAGCACTTCTTGAGGTTACCATACAAACTCTCCTTCCTAAGGGTGGTACAAACTTGAGTTAGGTGGTCTAAGTGCTGCTCTCTAGACTTACTATAGATGAGAATGTCATCAAAGTACACAACCAAGAACTTCCCCATAAAGGGCTTGAGTACTTGAGTCATCACTCTCATAAAGGTACTAGGAGCGTTGGACAATCCAAAAGGCATGACCATCCATTCATATAAACCATCCTTTGTCTTGAAAGCAGTTTTCCATTCATCACCAGAACGAACCCTAATTTGATGATAGCCGCTTTTCAGGTCTATCTTGGAGAAGATTGTAGCTCCAGCCATCATATCTAACATGTCATCCAATCGAGGGATAGGAAAACGATATTTAACAGTGATCTTGTTGATGGCACGACTATCAACACACATCCTCCAAGTCCCATCTTTCTTTGGGGTTAAGAGTGCAGGGACTGCACAAGGACTCATGCTTTCACGAACAAAACCCTTCCTAAGTAGTTCTTCTACTTGCCTTTGCAACTCGGCATGCTCTGCAGGGCTCATCCTATAGTGAGGCAAGTTAGGTAAGGTCGCTCCGGGCACAAAATCTATGGCGTGTTGTATGTCACGCATGGGCGGTAAATGATCAGGGAGTTCCTCAGGGAAAACATCCTTAAATTCTTGGAGCACTAACTTCACTTCTTCAGGTTGCTCCTCACGGGTCTCTCCGTGAAGCTCCCTAGCAAATAGGACAAACACGATAGATTCTTGAACGGCTACCCTTTCAAATGCCTTTGGGCTTATGATGTTCAGACCTTTCGCCTTTGGTGCTTCCGCCTTCTTGCTCATGTCAATTGGCTTGGGTTTTAAGGGATTGAGCACAATCTTCTTACCCTCAAACATAAATGAGCAAGAATTGGATCGCCCATGAAGGGTGACATCCAAATCATAAAGCCAAGGTCTACCCAAGATGATATGCCCTACATCCATGGGAATTACGTCACACCATATTTCAGCCTTGTAGGTGAGGAATTGAAGTGGGACAACACACCTTTCTTTTATGGATATGGAGGAGGTATCCACCCAAGAAACTTTATATGGGTTAGGGTGTGGGGTCAATTTCAAACCTAGGCGGGAAACAACATTAGCGGACACTGCATTAATGCAACTCCCACTATCTATGATAACCTTGCAAGTCTTGTTGCCACACTTAGTGTAAGTTTGGAAGATGACACTCCTTCGCCAATCATCAGTGTCCCTTTGCTCTGCTAAAGCACACCTCACAACATTCACTCTTGGGACACCAAAGTCCTTTAAGTCATCAGCCTGGGGAGAGATGGCTCTAATGCATGTGAGATACCTAGGATCATCTTCCCACTCTGCCTCAACATCCTGGGTTTCTTCAACATTGGGATCATACACCAGCTCCTCAACATCTCCTACCTTTTCATCTTCCTCTTGAATGACAAGGGTCCTAGAGGGACATCTAGCTGCGATGTGTCCAATCCCGTTGCATTTGAAGCATTAGAGTCGAGAGCCTAACCTTGAAGGTTCATTGATCACACCTTTTCCCTTGTCCTCTTTATCTATTGGAATACTATTGGGGTTGACCTTAGGGGGTAAGGCAAGTCTAGATTTGCTACTAAGAGGTTGGGAGCTGGGAGGAACACTTCGGGACTCAGAACGTCGCCAGAAGATAGATTTAGACGCTAACTCACAATTCCTAGCAAGGGTATACGCTTCTACTAAGTTAGTGACTCCTCGAGTGATAATCTCACCTAGTAGGTTAGCATTTAAACCTTTCTTGAACCTATTGAGTGTGACAACCTCTTCCTCGGCTATTCGAATTCGCCTCTTGAACTCCTTGAACTTCTCTATATACTCAGTCACGGGAGCAGTGCCTTGCTTTAGGCGATCCCATTCCTCGAGGAGGGAGCTCCTATAAGTTGGAGGAAGATAATTCCTCGAGAGTGCATCCTTCATCTCAAGCCACTCAGTAATGGGGGGCTCACGTCGTTGCCTAAGGGTTTCCTCAAGGTCCTCCCAAAATAGGTCAGCTCTTCCAATTAACTTCATCCTAGCATACCTCACTTTCTTATTCTCTGCCCAATGGTAATAGTCAAAGAATTTCTCCATTTGACGTAACCAATCAGTGAAAATCCATGGGTCGAGGCAGCCATCAAAGGTGGGTGCTTCTATCTTGTCCTTGAACATCCTATCATCATAATCCCTAGGGCCATTGTGAATATAGTGGTCATGTTCAAAGTTTGGAGCCCTATTAAAGTAACAATGATTATTTTGCCGAAGCATGTTATCTCCTTCATGGTTAGTGGTCTCTCTCTGAGATGTTTCAATTTGCTCTACCTTATCCAGTAAATTACGGACACTCTTTGCTAAGTCTTCTACGGTTTGCTCTAAGGAAGGCCTAGGCTCAGAAGTGGATTGATGCTCAAGGTTTGACATGATGCGACCACTTCGTAGATGCATGCAACACTATTTATGAATGCAATTGAGATTCTCAAAATTTTCCAAATAATCAATTCCCAATATAAAAATTAAAGTCAAGCAAGAGAGCATGTAGAGACTAGATCAATGATTCAAAGGAATAAATTGCAGTCAAGTAGTAACAGTGTTCGCAATATTGAGAGATAGCTTAAATAAAAGTCAAATTCCAATAAGCTCCACAATTAATAATGAGAATCAAGTATTTCGAAGAAATTGGTTTTTTTTTTTTTTTTTTTTTTTTTTTGAATTTTAGAATAGGTACTGAAAGAAGGCACAAATAGTAAAATAGTTAGCTTGAGCACAACATGGGCAGGCTAATGGGGTATGGTGGGATGTGCACATAAAAAATATAAAGATAATATTTTTTCAATGAAACAAAATTGAATCCACCAAAAGAGGGTAAGAGTTGTACCCTAGTCAGCAGCCAACTTATTGCACCAATAGTGACAAGCTTGACTCTTCGTGTGAATAGATCTGACTTGAGCAAATAAACCTGTGAGGAACTTTAAGGCACAGTACATGTAATGTCCTTTTTTTTTTTTTTTTTTTTTTCGGCACAGTACAATGTACCTGTCACAGCAACAATATTTTTTTTTTTTTTTAAACTGGAAAATAATGAAACACAGTACAAATAAGAAATAACTTAAAAACACAAATAAGCTACGGGCTGAGAGGGACTAAAGAAACAATTGCGCCTCTACGATGAGGGGCTTCAGCCGGTGCAGGAGTTGACGTCCGGTGGCGGCGCGAAGGAGGCGCCGACAGCGGTGGGTGGCTCGGCAACCTCAGCAGCGAGGCTCCCGATCTTCTCGGCTCTGGACAGCGGTGGAGGTGCGTCAACCTCAGCGACGACAGCTGCTCGTCGATCTCCTCAGGGATGGTCGACAATGGGTTTCGGCGGCTGGGTCTTGCGGCGGTTTGTGTAGACTTGTGGGTTCCAGCGGCTGGTGGCTGATGGGTCTTGTGTGGGTTACTCTTCTTTCAATCTCGGTGGTGGTGGGTCGGGGTTACCGATTGGTCTCGGCGTGAATTTTTTTTTTTTTTTTTTTTTTTTTTTTTTTTTTTTGGTTGGTGGCTTGTGGGTTTGTGATCAAAGGCGAGCACGGATGGGGGTCACTGGCTTGGAAGGGGCTGTTGGCTTTTCTGTTGGTTTGGAGGTGAAGAACTCATGTGGGGCTTGGGGAATATGGATTGCAGGGGCTGGTTTGCAGATTTCGTGGGGGAAGAGATTGGGTTGCTGAGGTTTGCAAATCTCGTGGGGTAAGTATTTGAAAAAGACTGACATATTTGGTTGATTTGTGCGTTTGCTGTATTTGCTTTCAACTGGTTGCCTACGGTTGTATTGAATGGATCGGAAGTTTGCTCTGATACCAAAACTGACGTAGGACAACCACCAAAAACAAGAGAATAAGAATAAAACCCTAGGAGTCAGCACCTAAGGGTTGCTTGGAGTCAGCACCAAGCGTAAAAGAA
Source organism: Lithocarpus polystachyus (assembly GCA_033629205.1). Taxonomy (NCBI): domain Eukaryota; kingdom Viridiplantae; phylum Streptophyta; class Magnoliopsida; order Fagales; family Fagaceae; genus Lithocarpus; species Lithocarpus polystachyus. Next base: position 86,655,392 of record CM066165.1, on the reverse strand, counting down.
AACTCAATAATTTTTATTATCTCAAAACTGTCCCACAATAATCAGAAAAAGGTGCTTAAATAGCTAAAATATAAAGTGCATAAAAAAACCCTAAGCATTAAATGTTTGGGCTTGCTTAGTCTCAAGCCCAATAACTAATAGGCTCCATCCATAAGGCCACAGGTTGGGCCGTCTTCTTTTTGGTCTTCCTCCCATACATGCGTATAATTGGAGGCCTATACCTCGTGTCCGCACCAAGTACTTCTTGTGCTTATAGGCTTCCTCCACTTTTGCAAATGCCAAAATACCATTCTTCAAAACAGATTAGCATTTATCGGTTGGCAAAGGCAAGAGTTCTTGTTCATCATGCAATGCAATCCTTAAAAATGATCCTATGTTCATTTTCGAACATACCACAGAACCTAATTCCAATTTGCTTCACTTTAGAGATACAATTCCATCAGCCTAGGAGTTATGGAGAAAAATGAAAACCATCACTATAACTATTCTAAGCATCATTTTCATGTTCCAATGCAAAAAATTGGAGCTTCTACTAATTTAATTTCATTGATTACGATATTATAACTTTACAAAAATCTGCATTGGATCATGGGGTTAGTTGGCTTGCCTAATAAATTGTATGATCTTGTAATTCATGTTGAGCCCCATATGCCTCTTGAATATATATTCCAAAACTATTATGTTACAATAACAATAAATTTCCTCGTAAGTTAGAACGCACTAACCTCATCAAATTAGCTTAGCTCTTTTTCCCAAGTAAATATTAGTAAAGATCCTGAAAGCGGCAACGTATGCGTTTGATGTTACATCTAACTTTTTCTTTTATATCGGTTATTTGATCAAACATCTAACAAAACCACAAAATGCAAATAATTATGACTTTCAGGCTGCATCCATCTAATGGGTCCAAAATAGAGCACAAAGGAACTTCTGGAAAGCAGCTGATTAATTTGCATCAATTAATAATTTTAGTAAATTGTGATAGGTCAGTAATCAATTAGTGCTTCAAAATTAAATAATTATAATGATACTGAGAATTACTTTCAAGATTTTCTGGAAAGTAAATAATAATTACATGTTATTACTTCTAAGACATAACAATAACATATTACTTCACGTGGAAAGTAGTTGATAAAATCTATTCAGGCAGTAAATTACGTAAACTATATCTAGCACTAGCAAGCATGCTGTTTGCTTTATCGGACTTAGTATAGGGGCTGCAGCTGTTATACATGAGCTTTCCAACCACCATCAAACCCACCCCCCCACTGTTCTTTCTATATCTTTTGGAATCACAAACTTGAACAAAATGCTACCCCATTGAAATATATTTACAATATCAAAAAGTATTAGCCAGCCTCCACTTTTCAGTAGAAAAACAAGATCTCATAAGCCAATCATATTTGCTACATGGGGGACAAGACATTGTGAAAGGAATTGATTATTTAAGATGCACACACAAACAAATATAGTAGCTTCTTTACATAGGCTCTGCGCACCTTCAAAGACATTTTTTGCCTAAAAGAAATGTAAACATGAAAATTTCAAATCTAAGAAATCTGCTCCAATTAGTGTGCTAAATGGGAAACTTATGGAATTTGGTGATGGATGGATAAGTGGCTGAGTGCGAGGACAGGTAACCTCCAAAAGAAAGGAGATGAGAGGAAAGAGACCAAAAGGAACAAGTTGATTCGTATTGCTTGATTACAATTCTCAAAGGAGCAGTGCCTTATATGCAGGCCACTCTGACTAAATTACAAGACTAACTAATCTCTAACAAGAGTGACTAACTAATCTCTACCAAGAGTAACTGACTATAACTCCCTAACTGCCATCTAACTACTTTCTATTGCAATACACACAGCACATAATAGTACTAATTGAACTACCAATACAATCTAATGCAATACACTCCAATGCCACAGTATCACTAAAGTGCCAATTATACAGCAGTTACAGTTATAGTGCACTATGACTCTTTTACTTCCTCCAGTACAGCTCCAGTCCCCTCTGTTGCAGTTAGGCAAGTCAAGGTAGCTCAATCTTTACTTACGGCTGTTTCGACCTCTCTTGCAGAATAGCTAATGGCTCAGGTGAGAGCAGATCATCCACATCAAGAGGGGGTAAGGTAGGTGTAAGTGAATTATGCTTGTACGACTGCAACCTCAAAAAGAAAAAAAAAAACCCTATTGATAATGACGAATGCAGTGGAATACAAGTAGAAGTTTTGTCAAGCCAGCAGCCTAGCATTATGGAGTAGACAAAAGGTGAAATACCGGAGGCACACTGACGCCTACTCCATTAAGGGTGTACAAAGTCATTGTGAATGGGTAAATTTCTGAAAATTTGAAAAAAAAGCAGGAATGAGGGTGGGGGCATAGAGATGACATGCGTTTTCTGGTAGCAGCTATGAGTTAAAGTGAGAAGATGGTGACCAACATAGAGGAAATAAATGTTTTTGCAGCAGAGATAGCACTTGAGATTGTGAAAGACGCGGGGTTACAAGATACAAGTCTGGAGATGACTCCCTAATAGTTGCAAAAGCTTTGAAGTCCAAGGAAGATAATGGCTCAAACGTGGTGTGTTTGACAGATGGTGCACATCAAGCTCTTAAAAAGTTTTCAGAGGTGATACATCACACTAGATGAAAGAACAGAGAACATGGCAGCTCACAGGTTGGCATGTCATGTACAACATTCAGAAATTATGAAAGTTTGGTTAGAAGAAATACCAACATTGATGAAAAGACATAGAGCGAATGGAAATCCTTTGTCCCACTCTTAAGTGTTCCACTCTATCCTAATCGGTGAAACACTCAAAATGGGACCAGATATTTTTATTCGACAAAAGCATATATGTACATATGTCTATAGTTTAATTATGTTTCAATTATATAGTCAGGCCTCCAAGTAAAATTCATAATTCAACTGCATCTAATATTCCTTTCAGTGAACAACCACCCTTCACAATAAACCATAATTATAAAAATAAGTGCACTTATTAATTGTATACCACATTCATTATAGAAGAACCACCTTGTTCTCCCACCAATTAGCTAATACCCATGTTCACAAAGTAAGTTATCATCAACAACTTCATCACAATAACATACTCAAAAAAAAAAAAATTTTAAAATATTGATGTTATCTAAAATGGGTCTTCGAAATTTGTCTTAATTCGAACATAAAATTCGAATCTAAAAAAGTAAGTGAGAAATGGCATACTTGAAAAATGGGAAGGAATTGAAGCAAAAACCTGGGAATGAAGAAGAATGCTTCTTAGGGTATTAGAGGCGAAAACACGTTGCTTCTTCTTGCGTCTTCTCCTTCACATTGTTCAACTTCTTCTTCTTCTTTTTCATCTATGAGAGACAGAGAGAGAATAAGAAAACCGCCAACATGGACGGAACTGAAGAAGTGAAATGGGAACCAAACGAATGGGTCAGATGAACCGGGTCTAACCCACTAGGTTGAACGGGTTAGAAATTAATTTATTACCCAAAAAAAAAAAAAACCTTTTTTTTAGAATGAAGTTGTAATTTGTAAATGTTATTATGAAACAGAAAGCGGCATAGACTCACTATTTTTTATCACCAATCATACTCTAATAGTTGTGGCAAGTTGTTTGTGATCATAGACTTTTTCTTTATATCAAACCGGAGAAGGGAACTTATGAGTTATGACACGACAAATATGCCTAGTAAAGTTGTTTACAAATTGTGAGTTCTAGAATTTTCATCCCTGCGAACTATCTCCTATGTACAAGGAAAAAAAAAAAAAAAAAAACTAACTAACGCTAGGAAAAGCCTCCGCAAAAAGTTTTACATGCCCCATCAAAAGGCCAGAAGAAACCCTTGAGGAAGAGTACACAAAGTTCCTCTAAAGATTAGTGAAATAAGTATTACAGAAATGGTAATTCTCGTTTATTTTTTATAGTAATAATTGACTTATATTTATATCTAAAAAATTAAATTAAATATAAATATGATTTTATAGATAATTTTTTTCCTTCCTTTTATTTGTTTTATAAATAAATTGTATTACATTAGTGTGCCATAAATAAATTGAATTACACTTTTGTGTTATTTGAACATTATTATTTAGGGTAAATTGAAAATTACACCCTTAAAGTTTAGAAGTGATTAGATTTTACACTCTAAAGTTTTAGATTTTGAATTTTACCCCCTGAAGTTCGATGATGTTTGGATTTTACACCCTAACGTTTCAGAATTTGGATTTTACCCCCTATATTTTAGATGTATTTAGATTTTACTCTCTAAAGTTTTGGAGTATTTGGATTTTACACCCTAAAATTACAGAATTTGGGGTGTAAAATCCATACAATCTAAACTTTAGGGGCTAAAATCTATGTTCTGAAACGTTAGGGTATAAAATCTAAACACCTCAAACTTTAGAGGGTAAAATCCAAATTCTGAAACTTTAATGTGTAAAATCCAATCACTTTCAAAAATTAAGGGTATCATTTGCAATTTACCCTATTATTTATTTTAGGAAAAACATGTAATTCTTATAACATTTAATTAGTATAAGAAAGAAAAACTATAGCCAATATTAATATAGTTTTAAAAAACAAGATTGTCTAAAAAAAATTATTCTTTTACTATGATACAAAATACAAATCTATATTTTGACTCTATATTGTGCTTAATTATCCTATCCCTTTTTTTGGGTAATAAATTTAAGTGATAGTATCAATATTCCTAAGTTTATGATAAATAAAAAACTCTGACAAAAATAGAGATCCCATGAATAAATTATAAAGGAACATTATCACTCTTGACCAATGACATGCTAGTGTATTTACCACCGAAAAAAAGGACATGCTAGTGTGAAACAAATAAAATAAGTGATCAATAGCGTAATATTAAGAAATTCATTGTGTCTAAAAAATAATATACAAATCTCTCGCAATAAAAAAAAAATAATAATTTGGTACAATTTTTTTTTTTGGTTAAGACTACCATTACTTTTCTCTTTTACTCCAATGACAAATTCGGATTCTGAAGTCATGGGTTTGTATGTGTTCACAACTTGAGCTTTGGTCCTCCTCTCTCTCTCTCTCTTGCACTTATATATACACAATTTTAGAAAAAAAAAATTATGAGTATTTGATGGAGTTGTAGCTCTAAACTAAAGTCTTTAACAAAGGTTCTGAAATGCATTTAAAATAAGCATCTAAGGAATTGAATGAGGGTGAAAAAGATGTTGGTGAAGAGGTGTTGTTAGCTTTAGATCTAACGAAGAATGTGGGGAAAAAATTAGTGATATTAAGAAATTCTACAATGAAAGAGAAAGTGACAAGAAATTATGGTGTGATGGAGAAAGATGGGTGATAGCAACGAAATTTGGACTGGTCCTCGCGACTTGTTTGTCATCTTTGACAGTCACAACGTATCATTTCATGTTATGACAATGTCATTGTTGGTTTTATGAATTTCAGTTACAAGCTATATTCAACAATAAGTTTCAACAGTAATCTTATAGTCTCTAATATATATATATATATATATATATAGAGAGAGAGAGAGAGAGAGAGAGAGAGAGAGAGAGAGAGAGAGAGAGAGAGAGAGAAGAATGAGATTAGACTCTTCAAAGACTTAACGCTGCCCAAAACTAGTTTTTATGCAGTGAAAGAAGAATGAGATTAGTGTTAGTTTCCTCTTTTATTTCAAAGAGAGTATTGTGTCTAGCCCACCATAGATATCTTATTAAAATACTAATTTGAAACTTACTAGGATAATTAACACAATTTCTCCTAGTTCAATCTAGCATGAATCTTTAGCAAACAGTTATATAGTCCAAATGTCATGCTAGTTAATAGCTGGACCATGATGCCATTACTTTCCACGTCTAAATTGAATTTCTGTACACTAACCAAAGACTCATTTAATGTAATTAGGATTAAAGTCTTTTAACAAAACCACATGCTTTAAAGTCTTTTGGATAATTTGATAGTTATAACAACTAAGGGAGGATTTGAATCGTGGAGACTCCGAGAAATATCAACTCTACAAAAATTTTGGCACAAACTTTGAAGTATATTCTCCCATAATTCGGGTTTTCAAGTATCACTAAATTTAGAGAATCAATGACTTAAAAAGAGTAGTTGTACGTCATCAAACAAATTTTGAAGTATATTCTCCCATATGGCCATTACTTTCAAAGTTGAAATTTATTTTATCAACGAGAACCAAAGACTCATTGCAACAATATTAGGATTAAAGACTTCTAATAGTACCACCCATTTTGAAGTTTATTTTATTTTTTATTTTTTTTTAATTTAATAGTTATAACAGAGGAGGGAATATTGGAATCCTTGATGTCTCCATTGATAGTTATATCTAACTAGTCAGAAACTCGTGTGATGCACATGAAAACTTTACCTAAAAGTATGTTAGTCTCAAGCTTTGCATAAAAAGTATAATTAAGTTATATTGGTCTCAAATTGAAACAATAAATGCTACAGGAACACTTAAAAAAAATTTTTGGTGTGCATCTAACTAAAAGTTTCTGTAGTCCTCTCTAGTTTCTACTATGGGATACCAAAATTATTTTTGCATCATAGATTTTATGCCAAATATTTATTGCTAGAATCCTCTAAATTGTTTAGATTTTTAGAAAGGACAAATGCTATTAGAATCTATTACCACAGTATCTAAATTGTCTATCAATATTTGAACTTATGATCATCTTTATGCTTGTGATGAACATACCACTTTCATGAATTTGTGTAAAAAAAAAAAAAAAAACTGCAATTCGAAGGAACACAAATAGTTTGATCCAACTTGTTATGAATTTCTTAATCGGTTGTAGGAGCATATCAAAAGTTGTTAACAAATTGGTTTTCATACCTAGTACAATAGCATCACAAATGACTCAAAATTTAATATGAATATAGTAGAATGCAATATGACTATTGGTGGCTATGCCATATCACATAGCATTTGACTTTTTCTTTAACAAGGAAAATTCTTATGTACTTTCGGAGTATAGTAAAATAGTGCTTTCTCATCTCACATTCATAATGGACCTATCATGAATTTAATAAGTGGAACCTACCATAAATGTGAGATAAGGGATCGAGCACTATTTGCCGTGCACCAAGAATACCTAAGAATTACTCATGTAACACAACAAGAGAAGTAAGTAGACAATTGCCAAAGGCCTTGTAGCTAAGTTGGAATCTCTCCATGTACAAAGTGCTTGGGAGTTTAGGGGAGAAATGGTTCGAGCTGCGAGGTTAGGAGCATGTTGCAATTATTTCTCAAAAAAAAAAAAAAAAGTAGACAATCCTTCCAACGTGTACCCCGTTGGTAAGATTGAATATTATCTTCAATTTGGGGAATCCGAGAGAGAGAGAGAGAGAGAGAGAGAGAGAGAGAGAGAGAGAGAGAGAGAGAGAGAGAGAGAGAGAGAGAGAGAAGTTTTGGAAGAGGAAGAGAAAATAGAGTAGTGGGATTATTGAGGTTAGACTGTACATTTCCTTTTTATTTTTATTTTTATTTTTTAGAGTGATTGAATATCTTCCTTGACCATACATATCCATTTGTTTACACAGAATGGTTGAATTAAGACTTGCAAAATGAGCAGGAATGTTGGTTTGGTCAGATAGGATCAGTGAATCTAAACTACAAATCGTGGTTTGTAAAGAAGTTGAAGAGTGAGGAAGAGAGCTTCTAAGTGAGTTAGGGTCTTGACTTTCAAGTTTTCATCTACGCATAGGGGAGGAGAAAGAGAGTTTGTAAGTGGGTTAAGGTCTAGCCTTTCATCTACACATGGGACAGGATCATGCTTATGCATAATATGTAAGGGAATAAGTGGGTTTGGGCTTTTCATTAGATTTACTTTAATTTTCAACAAAAACCCATTTTTTAGATAATAGTAAAAAGAAGTTAACGTGATTTTTTGGGTAACAGTAAAAACAACTTAATGAGAAGAGGTTAAAAAGGCTAAATACAATATTAAAGCGCCACATGGCAGGAACTCATACACTCTCACATAAGGTCTCTGTTTATATATATATATATATATATATATATATATTGATTAGAATACAGTATCTTTCAAATAAAGTAACCTAATAGTAAATAAATTTTAATTTAGGTTTGATTAAATTTCCTTGAACAAATTTTAATTCATAGGTATATTCTACTCTAAAAGTTCTATAATTGAATTTTTATTTATTAATACTTATTAAATGAATGCTAAATTACAAATTACACCTCTAACTTTTACTTGTTTTTAATTCAATTCTTTAGGTTAAACTAACAACATAGACATTGATTTTCTTACTAAAGAAATTATGACAAAATTAAAGTTTGCATTGCCCCTTTCTATCAGTAGTAAGAATCAAACTCAAAACCCACCCCTAAATGGATGTCCTTTGCTCTTAGGTAGGAATTGGGAGAAGATGTTCTATTTGAGCCAAATCTCCTTGGCTTCAAGCACAAAAAACTAAAGAACAAATAGAACCTCTGATCATTTTGATGCAACAAACATCCTAGCCAATTTTGTTTTGTCCTTTTTTTTTATATATAAAAATTATGTTTAAGCTCCTCCCAATAAAACAGATCCTCCCCATTTTATGTTCTGAAGCAAATTATTATGGGGGCTTTTCAAGGGCACTCATTAGCATTTACTAACATACCAAAGGGAGTAAAGAGATGATGTCATTATGACCTCCTTACCACTTACCAAAGCACTTTGAAGATTTCTTATTATCTTTTCTAGAAAATTAGGCCTTTGATTTTCCTCTTTTCCATGAAGGAGCATTCTTACTTAAAATGAAAGGTTTACAAAGTAAACAATGGGGAAAATGGACTTTCGCATTTATTTTTTAAATATTTAGCACAATGTCCTTGTTTTAAAACTATTAAACACAGTGTCCCTGTTTTGATAATTCATTCGCTTGCTAGCTAGGAGTTTAGATTCTTGGGCAGGTTATTATTGATTTCTGAATTCTTTCTCGTGTTCACAATTACAATTGAAAAGTGCCATTGATCTAAAAAGCCATTACAAGAAGGGTGATTCAAAATCCAAAACATTGCTCAAGTATTTCCTGGCAAGTCTATTTGTAATTTCTAGACTAATATTACAGTATGTGATATCTTGGAGCCCTAACTAGGATGTGTCTATTCTCATTTAGGTGGTATACAATTTGTTATTTAGGCTTGACTAATTCATACACCATTTTGTCTTTTGACAATTAGATCGAGGACAGTGATAGTGTCAACGTCATACTTATTCACAATTAGACTAACGAGGAAGGAGACAAAGGCAACAATTGCAGCTGAGTTGTTATTTGATCGTACCCTTGCTGACTACAAGTGAGATATGCAACACTATCTTGTGTTTGGGTCGTAAACCATATGACACATAATGTGTTGAATTTAAAGGGTAAAAAGAATGTGGTGTTGTCATTCGTAAAACTGTGTTTGTTTGCTGATATAGATTGGTTGATTAAGATGAATTCAACTAAAAGAGTAATCTAAAATGTTGTTAGAGCATGCTTATCTTATCTCAGTTGTCATCTTCAAATGGACTCACAAAAAAACTTCAAACAAGCATAATTTTTGAAGAGGACAGCTATGATACGAAGCATGGTCATCATATATAACACACTGTAAAAACGTGAGAGAGAATATAGTACTAGATTGGGGGGGGGGGGGGGAGCACTAGAAAGATGACCTTGTTATTAGTGCTTTCTGTTTCTAGAAATTATTCCCAGCAGAAACTTCCATCTTGACTCACCCCCTTATAAGAAAAAGCTAATTTGGAGTCTTCTAGTGTGCACTTTACACATTTCCATTGCTACATTTAACCAAATTGGAATTGTTGAGGGACCACAATTTGACTCCCTACAACCACTCTAAAAATAGGTTTGTGTGGTGTGATGTCGAAAGCCATAAAAGATTTGAATGTGTTTTCCTCATCACCAATTGATTTTGAGGTGGAATGACATAGCTCACAGTCCGACAGGAATAATTTTGGTTATATTTTAGGAAGTTTTTCCTTTGTCCTTGGTTATGTGAAGAGCACAATCAATTATTATCTATGATAATCCATCTTTGTTTTTGATTTACTTCTATTGGGATAGCCAGAATTTCTCTATGAAATGAAGCTTTAATTTCAGTTAGTAATGTATCTTGCTTTGTTTTCCTTTTAATGTGGAAACCTTTTTAGGAAGCACAAGGTTCTAGAGATAGAAGAAAAGAGTCAACTAGGGGGGTAGAAAAATGGAAGATAAAAGGTCAGCTGTCACGGAAGCATGCAAAGCAAAGAAGGCACTAAAATATCTTCACCATTTTTTCTTTAGATATTACTGCATTTATAGAGAAGATTGGAATAAGTATCGTATCAACATCAACCTAGATAAAGATTTGATAAACCGTGATACTTTTTAAATTTTTTTTGATAAAAAAATCAACCTATTGCAATGAGATTTTTTCAACCTATTGCCTCGGAGTTTATTACAACAGCTTGCATCGACTTTTTTGTCATTGCAATAACACCTATTGCAACAAGATTTCCAAAATAAATCATTGCAATATGTGGAACTTATTGCAACAAAAATCTAGTGTTGCATAAACCTATTGCCTCGGAGTTTATTACAATGGCTTGCATCGACTTTTTTATCGTTGCAATAACACCTATTACAATGAAATTAGTTGTTATTGCAACGACTTATTTTGTTGTATTAAGTCTTTTTTCTTGTAGTTGGCACTTAGATAGAGCAGCTGGAGGTTTGGGAGGTAAAATATATTATCTGGGAATCTCCTTTTCAATCCACAATCAATAAGACAAAGAGATGTCAAAAAGGAAGAAAAATTCATGAAAGAATTAGGTGAAATAGAAGACATGTTAACATAACCCAAAACAAGTTCAGTTAGATGGGTTATGTTTTGAACAAACCTTTTCAAACTAGGCGTTTTCATTATTATGCCAAAATTCGAAGAGAGATCAAGTGAAACCAGTTTGGATAAGTGAGAGATTTCAGATGGGAAAGTACTAGCAACAGAGGAGTTAGTGAGGTTAAGATGCGTCATGTTTGCAAAACCACCAAACTTAGATGAAATTGTGGAGTCATTGAAATTGTTGAGAGCAAGATTGAGCCGCTAGAGATGGCTAAGAGAGAAAAGGGTGCTATTGGGATGGATGGGACCTTCAAGGCAACTGCAATTGAGGTTGATAGCAATGACATGACCTGTCATCGTATCACAGGTGACCCCATCCCACCCACAACAATTTGTACCCATTTTCCACGAATTCTTTGGAGGATTAGAGTACAAATCACAATAAAAATTAGAATAGTCAACAAAAAAAGAGTTTCTGAAATGAAGCAAGGCAGAGGCATGGTCTGAATGATTTATTTATTTTTAAATTTTTTTTGGTAAAAAAAATCAACCTATGGCTATGAGATTTTTTCAACCTATTGCCTCAGAGTTTATTACAACAGTTTGCATCGACTTTTTTGTCATTGCAATAACACCTATTGCAACAAGATTTCAAAATAAATCATTGCAATATGTGGAACTTATTGCAACGAAAATCTAATGTTGCATAAACCTATTGCCTTGGAGTTTATTACAACGGCTTGCATCGACTTTTTTGTCATTGCAATATCACCTATTGCAACAAGATTTTCAAAATAAATCATTGCAATATGTGGAACTTATTGCAACGAAAATCTAATGTTGCATAAACCTATTGCCTCGGAGTTTATTACAACGGCTTGCATCGACTTTTTTATCATTGCAATAACACCTATTACAATGACATTAGTTGCTATTGCAACGACTTATTTTGTTGTATTAAGTCTTTTTTCTTGCAGTGAAGAACCAAATTAATGGAATTATTCCAAAGTGATTTTTGGAGGTGAGAAAATATTTGTTGAGTTACTTGAATCTTTCATACAACTCCTTGACATGTATAGGACACCTTCCATGAAAGTATATGGAAATTCTTGATCTTCGTTCTAACATGCTTCAAGGACCACTTCCAGTACCTTTATTGTATACCTTTATTGTATACTTCTTTCTTTTCAGTCTCAAGGAATAATTTAACTAGAGAGATCCCTTCCTTGATTTGTAATCTCAGTTCCCTCCAATACCTTGATTTGTCATTTAATTACTTGAATAACATAATTCCTCTTTGTTTGGAAAAATTAAGTGACCATCTCAAAGATTTGGATTTGCAAAGCAACAATCTTCATTTCACTATCCCTAAAACATTTGCGAAGGACTATTACTTGAAAAGTCTTAAATTCAATGGCAGCCAATTGGAAGGGTCATTGCCACAACCATTGGTCCATTGTAGAAGTATTTTGGTAACAACAAGATTAATAATACCTTCCCTAGTTGGTTGGGAACTCTTCCAAAGTTGTGAGTTCTTATCTTGCTATCAAACAGCTTTCATGGTGCCATAGGAAATCCCAAGACCAAATTCATGTTCCCTAATTGGAAAATCATAGACCTCTCTCACAATGAGCTCCATGGGATTTTGCCAAATAACTTTTTCAAATATTTAAAAGTCATAATGAAAGCGATTGTGGACAAAGGTAAATTGAAATATATGGGTAATGACTATTATCAAGATTCTATGACGGTGGCGATGAAAGGGTTTTTTATTAAAATGGTGAAAATATAAAGTCTACTCACAACCATTGATTTCTCCAACAATAATTTCAAACGAGAAATTACAAAGGCAATTGGAAAGCTTCGATCACTGAAGGGGCCTAATTTTTCACACAATAATCTTATAGGTTGTATGCCTCCATCGTTGGGAAATTTAACTAATCTTGAATGGTTAGACCTCTCTTCAAACAAGCTCACAGGTGAAATTCCTATTCAATTGGCAGATCTCACATCACTAGAAATTTTAAAACTATCAAAAAAATGTCTTTATGGATAGATACCTCAAGGTAAACAATTCAATAAATTTATGAATGATTCTTACAGTGGGAACTTGGGGTTATGTGGATTTCCAATGACAAAATCTTGTGGCAATGGTGAGGAACAATCACCACCACCATCTTCAATCACTCAAAAAGATGATTTCAAATTTGAAAATGAGTTTCATTGGAAAGTTGTATTGTTGGGGTATGGCTGTGGATTCATTTTTGGATTGGGTTTGGGTTATCATTGTTGGGATATGTTTAATGTAGAGCCATACAGGAGAGTACATAGGCTAATACTATATAACCACCACATTTTAATGCTTTATTTAGGTCAGACTTCATTTAATGACCCTACTTTATGCTCTAGTGTGAGAAGAAATTTCTCTACACTATTGCAATTTCTTGCCATTTATTTTAGGTATTAATTTGTTGGCCTTAATGTTTAGTGAGATTTTCTTGGTTACGGCTGTGATTCTTCAGTACTTTTGAATAAAAACAATCTATAGATATAAAACTAAAACATAATATTTACGATTACTACACTAGCTCCTGTTAAATCATCTCACCTACCACATCCTTGGCTATATCATAATTATTTTTTATTTATTTTTAATCTATAATTTTTTGACAATATTAAATAGATAAATATATTGGCTTTACAAATTCATATTAGGAGGTTTTAACTTTACATATTCATGTACTCAAATTTTGATGCTATAACTAAATATTAAATTAATAAGAAATTAAAACAAAAATATTATCTATACATATTCACTTTAAACAGTTTTAACTTTATATATAATTTTGACCTTATATGTTCATCTATTTTAATTTAGATCGATACTTATAACTGAAAAAATGAATCAATGAAGAATCATAAAAACAAAATTATCTACAAAAATGTATTTTCAAGTCTTGCTTAATATTTCATGGCTGAAAAGTTATTATCTGACAACTACTCAATAGGAGGAGTCCGAATCAAACATGTTATAGATCTCCTACTAGAGGTTTGTAATCACATTGTCCTATTATTGACTAATTTATATATGTTCCTTGATAGAAGTATTTTTTTTTATCATTTTATTTACAACACTAAATGCATTTAATGAATGGTGTTTGTTGTTGACTGGATTTGAGGGAAAATCAAATTATAATATGTCATATTTTGTATTTTCTCAGGTTTTAGTTTATTTGAAAAACAACAAGATAGTTTGGGAAATATGGTGAAGAACTGTTTGAGTTGTTAAAGAAGATGGTTTTTTTTCAATTTCATTTCATTGTTTGTAAATATTTTGTTTAACAAATTAGCAGCAAATATCGTTACATTGTTGTTATATGATATTCCTAGATGCTTGAATAATTATTTTTTCTTCTACAAATATTTTATGTTGCTATTCATCTTCCTTATGCTGGTCCGTTCTTGATCCTTAATATTTCTGTTAGGTTTTAAGACTGTAGGAACTAAATGTATTAGAACTTCAATTTGTAATGTGTTAGCAAACCATGATCATAACTTAGAGTCTAGATTTAGGCTACTCAAAGTGTGTTTATTTGTAAAATTGGAATCGAGTGATTGCAGAATTTATTGGACTAAATTTGTAAGACTCGATCGATCGAATCTCGTGCAAATTGATTTTCTACAGAATTTTCAATTAAGCCCAAGCCCATGTGACATGTAGGGTTTTATGTTTTACTCCAAGTATAAAAGGAAAAACCCTAGCTACGTTTTCGATGTCTTTGATATGTTGTGCGTTGAATCTCTTATGAGATCTAGAGGTGTTTACCTTCATACACACTTAGGGTTATCAAGATCAAGATTCATGTCAAAAACTTGGTGATCGCTTTAGTTACTGCATAAAGAACTTAAAGAAGATCTGAAACCTTTGAGTGGAGTCTCAAAGTCACAAGTAGGAGTACTTGTGGTTGCAGTGGATCAAGGAACGAAATAGTCCGTGGACTCGGAGTTGTCATGTGGTCGTGGTAGAAAGTTTTCTACACGAGGTAGCAATAAGATGTTAGTGGTCTAAGTCTTATTGTACAAACTTCAATTCTTTCATAGTGGATCTGTTTTACCTTGAGGATAGTTAGGTTAAATCCTCCCCAAGTTTTTTACCGATTTTGTTTGGTTCTAAGACTTTAGGTTTAAATGTATTAGAACTTCATTTTGTAATGTTGGCAAACCATGATCAAAATGTTTAGTCTTATTTTAGACTTGCTTAAAGTTTGTTTAATGTGTAAAGTTGGAATCAAGTAAACTGCAAGATTTACTGTGTAAATCTGCCTGGCTCGATCAATCTAAAATTAGACTCGATCAATCGAAGCTCGTGCAGATTGTTTTTCTGCAGAATTTTTCATCTCAGCCCAAGCCCGTTTGATGTGTAGGGTTTTATGTTTTGCCTTAAGTATAAAAGGAAAAACTTTAGCCACGTTTTGTGGTTGTTGCAGTTGTGGTTTATGCTGTATATGTGAATCTCTTGTGAGATCTCAAGGTGATTGCCTTCACATATACTTAGGGTTATCAAGAATCAAGATTACGTCAAGAGCATGATGATCAGTTCGGTAGCTGCATAAAGAGCTTAAAGATACACAAGTGGGAGTACTTGTGCTTGCTATGAATTCAAAAAAGAAGTAGTCCGTAGACTCGGAGCTGTCTCGTGGTCATGGTAGTAAGTTTCCTAATCGAGGTAAAAATAGGATGTTAGTGGTCTAAGTTGCTATTGTGTAAACTTCAATTCTTTCATAGTAGATCAGTTTTACCTTGAGGATAGCTAGGTTATATACTCTCCAGGTTTTTTACCAGTTTGGTTTTCCTCGGTTATCTGTGTTCTTTATTTTCCGCACTATGTCAATGATATGATATATCTGTGTTAACCTAAATTTGCATAATTTACCTAAGTTAATCACTTGACTAAATAACTAGGTTAATCTGGTTATGTTTTAAGGGGTCTAAAAACATACAAGTGGTATCAAAGCTTGACCTAAAGATTAGATGAAACTTTAAGCGTGGCGCTGGTTACCTTACCGTTGATGGATATTGACCACCCACCTCCGACTACCTTGATTAGAGAGTTCTACTCAAACCTTTCTATTCACACCTATGATTCCAACACTCAAGTGAAGAGTATGTCATTACTTCTACGGTAGTGGCCGATGCTCTTGGGGTGCCTATGGTCCAGTATCTTCTCTATCCTTATGATGAATCTGCTCTCCTTAATGACCATGTCATATCTTACTAGGACTTCTATCCAGTGCAATTCTGATCCTCGGATCACCTCTCACGAGTTGACCAAGATTCATTATCTCTTTTTTCGAATTTCTTGCCATTTGATCTAGTCCATCTCTCATTTGCATACTATTCCTTTAGAGAGATGTGCATTTTTGTATGCTCTTGTCACAAACGTTTCTGTGAGTTTTCCTTATCTTTTCATTCGTTCACTGAATGAGGTTCATAGGAGTAGTTCTTCCTCTCATGCTCTTTTCTTTCCTATTTTATTCATAAGATTTTGTTACATCTAGGATTAGATGAGTTTCCAGCTTCTGAGCCTGTTCATATTATTACTCCTATAGGTGCCACCTTTCTTAGGCAGAGGGCTGCTCAGATGCGAGCTAACTCTAAATGTCCTAAAGTTGATTCTTCCTCTGGTGCACCTCTCCTTCTCCTCCTTCTTCTACTTCAAGTGATCCAACTGCAGATGCTATGTCATTACCGATTGCTGCCGCTGCTCCTCCATCTTCTGCTTCAGATGTTTCTAGCATTCGTTGTGATTTGGACACTGTTATGACCGTTCAGACGACTCATGGTCAGCTTTTGGTGGATGTGCTTACCGAGCTTCAGGCTTTGCGAGCAAATTTGGTGATTTTTAGACGATCACCTCCAAAACCTCCTTTTGAAGATGAGTCATTGCCCTTTGGCAATTTGTCACAAAAAGGGGGAGTACATATGAATAGGAGATTTGTGTTGAGATTTTGTTGATAGGGGGAGCTTTTTGTTGTTTTGGAGCTGTAGAGCTTTAGATTATATCTAGGTGCTTCATCTTGTACTCGTTTTTTTTTTTTTTTTTTTTTTTTTTGGCTCATGATGTATTCTCTTTTATGTATTTTGTTTTATTTAAGTTGTCTATGATAAGGGGAGATACTATGATGTGTTTATTTCTATTTCTTGTTTCACATTGTGCTACATTGATTATTGATTTATATTTATGAGGTTATTCATGATATATATCTTGTAGTTTATGGTATGTGAAATCAAGAATTTATTTTGTTTTACTTGTATTTTCCACATATGCGTTTATGTGTTTGTTAAGTGTTACAGGAATATACAGGTTGATTCAGTCATACTGCTATCTACACTTGCAACTGATAGATAGTAGCTAGGTTGAATTTGTTTTGTTGGGCAATGTTTTTGTAATGAATTTTTTTGTAACTTTGAGCAATTTGTCTAGTTTGTGTTTTGTCATGGATTTTCAAAGGGGGAGTTTGTTGGGTTCTAAGACTTTAGGTTTAAATGTATTAGAACTTTATTTTGTAATGTTGACAATCCATGATCAAAATATTTAGTTTTGTTTTAGACTTGCTCAAAGTATGTTTAATGTGTAAAGTTAGAATCAAGTAAACTACAGGATTTACTGTGTAAATCTGCCTGATTTGATTGATCGAAAATTAGACTCGATCGATTGAAGCTTGTGCAGATTGTTTTTCTGCAGAATTTTCCAACTCAGCCCAAGCTCGTTTGATGTGTAAGGTTTTATGTTTTGCCTTAAGTATAAAAGAAAAATCCTTAGCCACGTTTTGTGGTTGTTGGAGTTGTGGTTTATACTGTGTATGTGAATCTCTTGTGAAATCTCGAGGTGATTGCCTTCACATATACTAGGGTTAGCAAGAATCAAGATTATGTCAAAAGTTTGATGATCTGTTTGATTGCAGCATACAGATCATAAAGATACATAAGTGAGAGTACTTGTGCTTGCTGTGAATCCAAGAAAGAAGTAGTCCGTGGACTCGGAGTTGTCACATGGTCGTGGTAGTAAGTTTCCTACTCGAGTTAGCAATAGGATGTTAGTGGTCTAAGTCGCTATTATGTAAACTTCAATTCTTTCATAGTGGATCTATTTTATTTTGAGGATAATTAGATTAAATCCTCCCCATGTTTTTTACCAGTTTGGTTTCCTGGGTTATCATATCGTTGTGTTCTTTGTTTTCTGCACTGTGTCAATAATTTACCATGTACATGATATGCTTTCTTGGACTTGAAAAAGTGATTATTTTAACAATAATGTTCATGTGGACAGAACCATGGAGGTAAGGCATCAGATGTGAATATTATGAGGACAAACGATGCATAGTGACAGAAAAAGAGAGAAAAAAAAATTTCTTATAGTATTTTTGAAATTTTCTGTGTAGGTTCGGGAAAGTTTTTTTGTCTCTATTCTTCTAGTTATTAAAGCAAGTATTCCGAAGTTGGTGCTGGATTCTGTTTTTGAACTTGAAAAGGTATTTCTCTATCTTCCAATCTAGTTTAGTATTAGTCAAGTTACAAGATAAATATGTTTCTTTTTAATATCTTTGAATTTTACATGCATAGCCCATGTTAGCTTATGGGTTTGAGATTGTTCGAATGCTTCTCGTGGAAATCGAACCTGATGAACATGTGAAGAGGGTTATGACCGAGATAAATGCCGGTAAGTGTTCATTTTGAATTGAACATTGTTTCTCCTCTCCCTTTCTCTGAGTAAGTTTAGCTTCTTTTTCCCTGAATACTAATGAACCTATCATTGACCATTTACATGGGATGAACATCTGAATCTAAATACTTGGCTGGGCTTGGTAAGCATGCCAGCTTCAGGCCATTGTCGTTGGGCTGAGGGACAGTGTGCTTGCTTTGTCTCTAAATGTACCTGGAACTACGTCAAAGGATGTCATGGACATGGTTCTGGTGACTCAATATTTCGACGCAATGAAAGAAATTGGCGCATTGTCAGTGTCCATGCCCATTTTCATCACACACGGACTAGGTACTGTGAAAGATTGCTTCATAGATTAGAGATGGCCTCCTTCAAGCAAATACCGCTCAGAATGAGTGACTTTATTCCATCATATATGCTGCACGAGTGGCTTTTCTAATGGTATATGAAATGATTGGCACAAGTATCTAAGATTTGTGTCTTTTATTCTTCTTCTTTTCTTCTTTACAAATTAATTACTGAAGAATTTCTTATAGAATAGTGAAAAGCAATCTTAGTGTTGAAGCAAGAAAAAATCAAAGATTAGAACTGTTTGTGAAGGAAGAAAGATTGAGAGAAGGAGAAAGAAAGTGAAAGAAAGAGAGAGAAACTGTTTGATTAAGAAAATTGAATTTCTTGCTTAATGATAAATTGAAGCGTACAGAGATATTTATAGTACAATCTATCTATAACTGAATAACAAATAAATCCACATTATACGGATCTAATCCATGAAAATAGGAAAAGAAAAACAAACTAAACTAACTGATCTTCGCACCAAAACCAACTGCATTTCTAGCATACCACTGTTTCTGCTTAACCAATACTTAAGTAACAGCACATACAAAACAGAGCGTTTTATTAAACAACCTTTAGTGAAGCGGTGCGTTTCCTCCATATTTGAAAACCAACGGTAACTCCCAAATTCAATTCAGTCTTCTTCAACCTTGAGCCCTCTGTTCTGAAATCAACCAATATCATCCTTAAGTTTCTTATCCTTGCTCTTTGTTCTGGAAATGCTACTATCACTAAAAATTACTTGAGTGAAGATAGGAGGAGCTAGGGAGCGTCTTGCATTGCAAATAAGTGGTGTGGTGTGTGTACATGGTGTTGAACTTGGTCATTGTATCGGCAATGTTCTTTTATAGTATGAAATGTTATTGATTTGGGTATTTTTGCGGTATCCTCAAGTGTTATATGCTATTTTGTAACTGTTGTCTGCATTTTGTAACTGTTATAGGTAAATTACCTTCACACTTTGACCAATGAGAATTAGAGAACTTATTAACTAGGGTTGTATGATATATTTTTCATAGTTAGGAGGAATTGGAGACAAAAACTACAAAATTTGGAGAGAACTAGCTTTTTATTATTATTATTATTATTATTATTATTATTCATAGTTTCAACGAGGAATGAGAAATTCGTACCTTAGGCCTTTCAATTATTTGAAATATTAAAAAAATGATGACTACGCGACAAGGCATTTTTGGCTTGTAAAGAACTTAATGGAGTGAATAAGCACATAATATATGAAGAACCACTACGAAAAAACAATTTCATATATAAGTATATTTTTTTACTCATCGAAAAGTATCCTTATTGTAATTATTTGTAATCAGTCTACTAATATTTATGAAGTATTTTTTAATGAAACAATACATATAATAATCCTCTATGATTTATGGCCAACCCCAAATTATTGGGATTAAGGCTTTATTAATTGTTGTTGTACGTATAATACTCCACTAAAATCACTCAATTAAGAACAACTTCCTCATGGTCCAACCTTTATGAACCCTGCACCAAAGCAAGCAGGACAATTATGATATGTTTGAATATCGCTTATTGTTGAAAACTGAAAATTGGAAACTGAAACACTGTATCAAAATAATTTTTAAATGTGTGAATAGTATCGTGGGACCAATTTTTGAAGTTTCTTTTGGAGAAAAAGATACTTGCGGGTCTCATAAACAGTGCACAGGACCTACCATATTTCAGCCAAATGCAGACGAATAGGATAAAAAACGCAATCTAAACAGATACTTAGTTAATTGGGATCGCTTTTTCTCTTTGTCTTTACTATTTTAGCTTTTTATTATTCATTTTTGGGTAAAATACGCTAAGAATTGTTGAACTTTTATGATTTTGCAGTAAGACTCCTTTAGCTTTTCTTTTCTCCCCAATTTAGTTTATAAACCTTGATACTGTAGTAAATATATCCCTTCTCTCCACTCTATCTATTTCACCTTGTTCTGCTTTTCTTTTGTTTTTTATTTTTCCTTTCAAATTATTAAAAACACAAACGATGGAAGGGGTCCATTTGCTGCACATTAGATGATTCAGTGCAAAAAATGTTAAAATAGACGGAAATGGACAGAAGGGGTCCATCTACTATTCTACTGCAGTTTCAGTATGTACTAAATTTGTGAAAAGTAAAAAGTCAAGGGGGCCTTAACTTAAAGTCTGCAATTACATAAAAGTTTAGGCGGCCTTAGATCGTTTTATCCGTGTTTTTTCTCCACCTATTTGTATTTGTGTGAGTGCTTGAGAGAGAGAGAGAGAGAGATATAAATTTACTTGTTGCAGTCCATGCTATCAGAAATGGGGAAGCTAAGATGGGTGTGGCACATGATAGGAAGAGAATTGATACGTGAGGCAAGCAAGCGAGGTTGTGTTCCCTTTACACTAGCCTGAATGCAAAAGCAGATTGTCCGTGGGCCAAGCCCGTGCTTTGCTAATTTATTTAGCTTCTCTACGTGTCGACAACATATCTTTGTTGGTTTGTAGTAGAACCCAACGAGGAAGACCAAGCAGTCAGGGAAATACTCAAACACAGGCTCACAAACAGGGTATTGAGCCAGATTTGACTGATGAGACATGTCTAGCCTAGAAACTACAAGCAAGAATATTAAGAACAGAATAGGACGAGTCATTGCTGAGTTTTTTTTTTTTTTTTTTTTTTGTATATATAAAAGCTTAATTAGTAAATATGTGTAATGTTATTGATATTTATTAAAGGTGGTATTATATAAAAATTTAATCTGGTCTAAACAATAAATTTTTGTTGCCAACGGAACCAAAGAGAAGCAAGTTCGTTAGAACCACGCATGCATGCAATTCTCATGCTCCCTGTATTGCTCAAACTTGCCCCAATACTCTTGAAAAGTAGGAGGGTTACGTGAGTAACAATTAATATACAGTATGAAAAGCTTTTCATTATGCATGGTACCGTTACGTGGTATTTGGGAATTGTCTACAGAATTCACCAAAATTATTCACGGGATTTATAGCATCACTCTAATTTGAAGTAGTCAGATCTAATAAATTACAAATGAGGACTAAAGAAATATATACTTTAGAATTCAAGCCTTTAATATCTTATTAAACTTGACCTTTTCAGTTTGCTCCGTTGGCATGAGCCTAGCTTAAAAGGATTTTAAGAAAATAAAAAAGATACGAAGACAATGTTTTTTCCTAATATGTTGGGTCCTTCACAATGCATGCAAGAAAAAAAAAATTTGTCAACTTAATTATTCTAAGTAACAAAGAGAGTTAGCTCAATTGGTTGACACATTTTGATGTTTTCAACATAGACATTTAGGATTATTCAAATCTCTCCACCCCAAAATAAAAATGTATCAAAAAAAAAATATTCTTCAAGTAAGGTTTTTCTTCTTTTATTTTTTTATCATAATTTTTCAAGAAAGGTTTTTGATACAAAAATTTTCACATTCATTTCATAAAAGATAACAAGTTGTTATTAGAATCACATCATTTTCACATTGACCCTCTGTATAGCACCACTCTTATTAATACAAATATTAAAAAATTACATTTTTACTATTATGAGAAAGATTGTAAAAAAGTTTTCTACCTACACTTATATTTATAATAAAAAGAGAAGGTAGAACACAGCCTAAGACTAATTCAAAAGATTTAATAGAGAACTCTCACTAACTTTCGGAGTATCAATATGGGTGAATCCAATGTAGATAGGATATTATGGCTTTGGTTTCAATGAATACATGTAAATCTAGGACTAGTAATTGAAACTGTTAGGTTCTAAGAAATTAGAAACTAATGTATTAGAACTTCATTTTGTAATGTTGGCAAACCATGATCAAAACGTTTTAGTCTTGTTTAGACTTGCTCAAAGTGTATTTATATATAAAGTTGAAACCGAGTGTTCTGTAGGATTTACTGTGTAAATCTGTCTGGCTCGATCGATCGAGAATTAAACTCGACCAATCGAAAGTCGTGCAGATTAATTTTCTGCAGAATTTTCCAACTCAGTCCAAGCCCGTTTGACATGTAGGGTTTTATGTTCTATCTAAGTATAAAAGGAAAAACTCTAACCACGTTTTGGGTTGCTCTTTATGCTGTGTGTGTGAATCTTTTGTGAGATCTGGAGGTGTTTACCTTCATATACACTTAGGGTTTCTAATCTCAAGATTGATGTCAAGAGCTTGGTGATCAATTCAGTTACTGTTTCAAGAGCTTAAAGATATACAAGCGGGAGTGCTTGTGCTTGCTGAGAATTCAAGAAAGAAGTAGTCCGTAGACTAGGAGCTGTCACGTGGTCGTGGTAGTAAGTTTCCTACTCGAGGTAGTAATAGGATGTTAGTGGTTTGAGTTGCTATTGTGCAAACTTCAATTCTTTCATAGTAAATTCGTTTTATCTTGAGGATAGCTAGATTAAATCCTCTCCAAGTTTTTTTACCAGTTTGATTTTCCTAGGTTATCATATTGTTGCGTTTTTTATTTTCCGTACTTTGCAATAATATGATATATTGTGTTAACCTAGATTTCATAATTTGACTAAGTAATTACTTGACTAATTAACTAAATTAATCTGGTTGTATTTAAGGGGTCTAAAAACGTACAGAAATATTTAGCCTATAGACTAGTTAGCTAGGACCCAGTTCCAGGGGTTGCTTCCTTCAAATTCTTAGAGACTAGAGAGATCCTTTCTCTCCAATTTCTAAGAAGATCCCTTTCGTCTTCTCTGAATCATGCAGGTATGGTAAGTTTTAAATTTATTTTGCATGTTTGTTTTTGTCATTGCCATGCTTATTTTAATAGTTACCATGATTGTTTTCACATCTTTATAATAGCTATGATCGTATGTTCCTAATACCATGATTAAATTGCTCACATGATAATTATCCAAATAAGTTTAACATCACTCATGCATTAACATAGATTTAACTCATGATCTAAGATTATTACTTTGTTTAGATTTCATAGATCTATGTTCATGTTTCTTTTTCAGATCAGAAATTTTCTTTGTAAAAAGCATTATACTTTCTATAGCAAAAATCATATTTGAAACCCTTTTTCAAAATCCACTTAGATTCATATCCAAACCAGATCTGAGATTCCTTTCAAAAAACATTATATTTTTCGTATCCAAGCTAGATCTGAAATCCTTTTCAAAAATCATTTATTTTTCTATATGAAAAATCAGATTTGAAAATTTCTTTTTAAAAGGCATTCTAGCTTCCTATATATATATATATATATATATATATAAATCGGATGTGAAATTTCCTTTGCAAAAATATTTACATTTACATACGTAATAAAAATCAGATTTGAATATATTTTCATAAAGATGTCATATATTCATGATTAAAAATCGAAACTGAGATTTCCTTTGCAAAAATGTTTCGAGTTTCATAATAAAAACCAGATCTGAATATTTTTCATAAACTCATTGTTTTTCACATAATAAAAACCAGATCTGAATATTTTTCATCAAAGCATTTTTTTCCATGTTATAAAAATTAATCTAAATCTTTCCCATAAAAATGACATTCTTTTCCATAACAAAAATCAGATCTGAATTTATTTTCAAAAAAGAAATGATTCTTTTTCTTTGATAAAAAAGTAGATCTGAACTTTCTTATAAAACTCATTTCCTTTTATGAAATTTAAATCTTTTGCATGGAGTAAGAAATAGATATATAGATCTAAGCTTACATTTAATTTTAAATTTTCGAAAACTAACAATTGCATATTACATTTCAAAGTTTACTGTATTATACGTCAATGATTGTATGGGTACATAGATTCTCTTACATTTAATTTTAAATTTTCGAAAACTAACAATTGCATATTACATTTCAAAGTTTACTGTATTATATGTCAATGATTGTATGGGTACATAGATTGTCATTCGTAACCTAGAAGACTGGATTTTTCTTGGTGGAGGGATGCCTAACAACTTCCCACTTTGTAACCCAAGCCCCTAAATCTAGTATTTTTGGTTCAAGATTAGTGTTTTATTATTTTCTTTGGTAGAATGTATTAGGACCAAAACTCTGTAATTTTTACTTAGATTGTAATTAGGACCAAAATGATGTAATTTCTACCAATTGTGATATTCTTGAAATAATGAACATTCAATGCAAATCAATTCAATCATTCAATTTTATACTTTTAGATTTTAATTTTTCAATTTATAAAATAAGTAGCAACTCCACAATTAATTAACCAAAGAGGTTCCAATTATCCTCTTTTGAGAGTTTCCCAGCATGGGTCTCTCACACAATACAATAGGATAATATTTAACCATCAAAGGAAAAAAAAAAAAAACCAAATAATAACAACTCAAAATCCAAAATTAAATTGTATCAACCCAAAGTAGAGAACATAAATAAAAATAAATCCACCAAAAATGAAAAAAAAAAGTTGAGAGAGAGAGAGAGAGAGAGAGAGAATTCACATTTTGTGTGTGGGAAAACAATGCATAGAATGAGAAAGACAAAATAACAATATCATAGTAATAGGATGAGAATGAGAATAGCCAAAATAAAGAAAGATAAAGGGATAGAGAAAGAGTGAAATTAAGGTAGAGAATAGTGGAGAATTGAAAAGGTAAAAGGGAAGGAGAAATATTGTAAAAAAGTGTAACAATAAGTGGAGAAATTAATTATAAGAAGAATAGTTAGAAATAAAAGAGAGATGGTAGTTTGATTGTTAAATAATAGAGTTTCTGATTCACCTTAAATAATTAAATGTTAAAAAATATATATGAAAAATTGGGAAGAAAATAGATAATAATATAGCCACTGATGTGGCTCAACTGAAATGTAGCAACAATAAATGCTACGTTTTAGTTTTTAGATATACTAGTCGAAAATCCGTGCAATATATGGAAATTTTTTGCCTAAAAGTATGTTGGTCTCAAGTTTTGCATAGAACTAAAAGTTTCTGTAGCCCTCTCTAGTTTCTACCATATGGGATACCGAAAATATTTTTGCAATACATTTCTTCTTCTTCTTAAAAAAAAAGAAAAAGAAAAATAGAGTAATTTTATATCTTCCTTGACCTTACATCTTCATTAGTTTACACAGAAGAGCTAAATTAAGACTTGAAAAGTGAGTAAGAATGTTGGTTTGGTCGGATGAGATCACTGAATTTAGACTACAAAGGGAAGCTTGTATGGAGGAAGAGAGCTTCCAAGTGAGTCAGTGTCTTGGCTTTCAAGTTTCATCTACATGTGGGGTAGGAGAAAGAGAGTTTGTAAGTGGGTTAGAGTCTTGGCTTTCATCTACACATGGGAAATGATCATGTTTGGGTCATAATATGTAAGGAAATAAGTGGGCTTCGGCTTTTCATAGGGTTTGGTTTGATTTAGTATAATTTTCAATAGCAGTCCATCTTTTAGATAATAATAAAAAGAATTTAACCTAATCTTTTGGGTAAAAGTAAAAAAGTTAATAAGAAGAGGTTAAAGAGGCTAAATGCAAAATTAGAGCACCACATGACAAGACCTCATGCTCTCCTGCATGAGGTCTCTATTTATATATATATATATATATATATTCAAGCCATTGCTACACAATTATTCATAAGAGATTCTTAAATTTTGTTCTGAATATATTAAAATAAGTCTTGATACTTCATAACATGGAATGAAACCAAATTACTACCAAAAAAAAAAAAAAATTTATAATGATATTGTTTTGAAAGGTAACAATGGTGTAGAACAGTGGATGATGAAGTTGAAGCAATTTCAAAAAATGATCCTGTTGATGTAAAACTAACATCTGAATGCTCAATACATCTAGAAAATTGAAGTTCTTCATAATTTTTTGACCATCAGAAGTTTTTCGGATTCCCCGCAACTCAATTGCAACCTCCCTCATTGTAAGACGTTTCCTTCCATTCAAGTACAAACATCTTTTTGCAAGGTTAGCAACTATGATGTCCTCTTCCCTATCACTTTCCTTCTTTACTCGGTCATCAAGAATATCAAATAGATGGTTCTCCTTCATTGAATAAAGGAAATATGTGGATAAACTTCTATCTGCTTCTAACCATGTTGAAGAAACAAGTTTTTCTCCAGTTAAGAGCTCAACAAGGACTACTCCAAAACTATACACATCACTCTTTTTTGTGTACTGGCTTGTTTGGAAGTATTTTAGGTCCAAGTATCCAAAAGTTCCATAAACTAGGGTGGTTACATAAGTTTAGTCAATCGCTATTGACTTTGATGTCCCAAACTCTGCTGCGTACTTTTGCTCTGTACTTTTCATCAAAGAGTATGTTTATGGACTTTATGTCTCTATGATAAATTGGTGAGGCAATGTCTGAGTGTAAGTAGAAAAGAGCTGCTGCAATTTCTATATGGAGATCCTTAAATGCATATTCCAAGTTAATGGAAACTCTTCGTTTTCATCATGGAGATATAGGAAGAGTGTCTCATTTGGAATGAAATCATAAACCAATAAAGGAACTTCTGTCTCCAAATAGCACCCAATTAGCTTAACCACATTTCTATGGTTAACTTTTGAAAAAATAAAAATCTCATGAATTGTTCAATATTCCCCTCTTGCACTGTGTTGCACATTTTAATGGCAATAATTCTTCCATCACTTAACATTCCTTTGAAAACTGTACCTTGGCCACCCTTAGTAACTACTCTATTTTCACTAAAATGGTCCGTTGCCTTTTCCAACTCCCTCGAATTGAATAATTTTATATTTTGAACATTATTTTCATTTGATCATAGTTGTTGTTGTAACAATAAACTACCATTCTTTTTGAAGAATTTTTTCTTAAGCTTGGTTTCACTTCTCTTCTTTATCACATTGAATAAAACCAATGTAATGGTTAATTA
The DNA here is from genome assembly GCA_033629205.1 of Lithocarpus polystachyus. Lineage (NCBI taxonomy): Eukaryota > Viridiplantae > Streptophyta > Magnoliopsida > Fagales > Fagaceae > Lithocarpus > Lithocarpus polystachyus. Next base: position 86,627,627 of record CM066165.1, on the reverse strand, counting down.
TTAGAAATAATGCTCCAAAGCTTGTACCAAGACCTGCTTAAGTCAAACAAATATATATATATATGAAATATCAATATTTTTTATATACAAAACAAGATTGTCTAAACTAGAGTTTGATAAGAAGTACCCTACTTGTTTTTAGTAGAAGTTACTAATTCTTCCAAATTATGTTCCACTCTTTCCTAAAGTCTAAATTAGTGTTAACTTCCAATTAATTTCTCTATAAAAAAGGAAAATGAAATGTTTTTCTTTTAATTTTCAAGTAATTAGTACATATGTGCAATGATCAAATGTGTTCCAATTATCAAAAAAAAAAAAAAAAAAAAACCTCTCTTTGTGACAACACCACCTAAGTATAGTCACCTACATTTTGAATTGACTGTTTAGAGCTTGTTGTTATCATCTTCTTTGCCTTAAATGTTTATAACAACCTATTAAGCTTCTTCCTTGTCTCAAAGTTTTGTTAACCCTAACGGCCAAGTCTTCTTTCCCTTTTTTCACCTAAACCCACATTTCTAAGAGTCTGAACAAAAGGATTAGCCAATTATTGGTCTCCCCCCATTTTTTCTAACCTTTTTAGCCACTTTTCTTCTTGTTGAACAAGGATTTTTGTGTTCGGACACAGTGTTTCTTTAGGGATCCTAGCTCTAATAGAAGAGAAATAGGTTGGAGTGATCGTAGTGAGTTGGAGGCCTGTGATGTTGTTGACTACATGGTTGACCCGTTGGTCCCATACTCCCATAAAATGTTGATGTACTAACAAACACCACCTTTCAATGAGTACATGTTGGGGTTTATGCCCTAAAATTCAATTTATTGGCATGTCATAAATAATTAAATTGTTTAATTATATGAGACTACTTATAAATGAACTAATAGAACATTATCTTAGTCCATGAGATGCATCGTATGTGATTTATGTGAAAAGTCACAGAAGATATAAATCACAAGTTCTTTGTAAACTTAGAATTTTAGTTCGTAGTCGATGGTGAAATTTGGCAATTCATCTGCGAAGACTATAACATATCAACTAAAATGATTTGTCTTGATCATGGAAGTGGAGACTTTTAGTTGATATGTTGATATGTTTTAAGAGTTAAGACATATTGAACTGGACCGCTGTGAGATTTATTATTCTTCTAACAACTGTCAAATGAATAATAAATCTCACGACTTCTATTTACATCAACTTTAAATCCTGAGAGAATAATAGACCTGATCATGAGATGTAGATTGCTTTGATATATTAGGAGTGAGATCTACAAGTCACGATCAAAACCTCAATATGTTGGGCAGCTGCATTTAGAGTTGATGAAACATATATTCTCAAGATGGAATTCATAATCTCTTAACGGAGATATAAAATATTCCCTTGAGATAAGTTTAATAGGATTGGTTACTCAGAGTGTTGGGCCCAACCACTTTAGTAAAGAGTTACTAAAGTATATTTTTATGGAATTGGATTTCATAAATGTATGATAAATAATGTAAAGGATTAAACCGGGTACTCAACGATTAAGATGTAGTAGTTTTCAAAGTGGCAGTTTATATTCATTACTTTGTATAACTATGAATATTTTAATGAAGGGGTTGCATGTATAATAAAATCTTAGGATATAATTTATTAATAAGACCTAGAATGCAATTATATTCATATAGTGATATTGAATATAATTAATGGTAACTTTGGACTTATCAAGAGTTGACAGAAAAGCCCAAAGCCCATTGGAGCTAGAGTCTTATTTGTTCCCTTTTGTTCCCACTCCAGGTCACATACTAGAGCCCAATTGGAATGGCCCAAAAGGCTAGCCCAATTAGATAATCAATTATATATAAAGAGAGAAACTTACAGAATTGATATGATGGTTTTTGAGTGGTTTTCATTATGATCACATAAGAACATGAAATGGTTTATGTGTGAGTGTTGGACACTTTCTTATTCTCTCCTTGGAAATTGATTGAGAGACCACCCTTCTTGGGCATTAAGTGAAATTGGAGTGAAGATTGAAAGGGTTTCCGAGTACTTCTGATCTTTGAGTTTTGAATTTCACCGCAACAAGGTACGCTTTCTTGTTCTTAAATTCTGAAACTTACATAGTACATGTTATCAATTACGAATGAATTGCAAATGAAGTAGATCCATTAATTTTTCGCTACGTATGTTTTGTATGTGATATAAACATGTATTTTTCCTATAGTACATGTTGCTAAACTGGATAAGGAAGCCATTTCTTAGTGTAATAGATCCTTCTCGAGATATTTCATAGTGTGAATTCTATTAGATGCAGGTTATTTCTTAGTTTTCCCCACGCAAAACTTAATTCAATCATGAAGCTTGGCACTAATAAGAAATGGTGAGTGTTAGGCAAACAACAAAGATTTTACGTTTTCCAAGTTGAGCACATCAATGATCTTGAACGCATACAATGCGAAGGCTGGCAACAAGGGGAGGAGCCAGGAATTATTGTTTATGGGCCCAACATGGCAAGCTATACTATTTTGAACTGGGACTCAGAATACTAGCAACCAACGATTGTCTATTCGTAAGGGATAGAGAGAGCACTCCTCATGGGAGATATATATGAAGAAGATGAAACAATTCCTGAAAGGAGTTTACCCATACTTGTCTCCGAAGATGAGTCACTTTCGCATTGGTTGAACAACTTGGGGCCTGGGTTGTGACTTCTATGAGGATAAAGGCTGTGAAGTTGTAATTTACAACTATTTTATGTTGGCTTTAATTTCGTGCCAAATTTGATTGTAATTATGTTCAATCTTTTGTACCATGTATTTAATGTGGGATTTTATTGTAAGGGTTGTGTGTGTGAGAGAGTGTGAAGACTCAAGGCATATTGAAGACAAAGAATTTTTCGCGAGTAGCTCGCGGGTATCCTTCCCGCAAAGTGATGCATGTGCCCTGCACATGACTGGAATGTGAAGAGTCAGGACAGGATGGAGACAACTGTGTTTTGCAACTATCTCACGGGTAAGGCCTTCCCGAGATATACCCGCGAAACATTTTGTTCTGCTATTTTGTCATATCTGATACATCCTTTCTCTACTCACACTATATATACCCCCATTACCCACAGATGTAAAAGAGAGCTTCTGAAAGAAAACCCGCCACAAACCCTTGAGAATAAGAGATTGTTATACCCACAATTCTCTACACAATCCTTTATGGTTTTCCCCAACTCTTACCTCTCCATTTCCAAATCCTTAAGAGGTTGATAGCCCAAACAATTACCACACCCATCTTGAGTGAAAAGTAAGGTTTTGGAGCTGTTGGGAAGCATTGGAAGAAGCCATATGTTGGGTGGATGCAATCGGGCTGAATTGCGTGATCAGGAGAGCTAGAGAAAACAAGGCTTGGCGAAGTTAGTTGGTAGTAGGAGCTTGGAGGGCTCGAGTACATGGGCTATACTAGGCTTGGAGGGTCTTTTGTTATTCGTGTATTCCAACTTATTCTCTAGTGGATTAATTTACCGCTTGGAGGGTGGCGGAGAGGTTTTATGTCGAGTACTTCAGTTTCCTCTCCAATAACACATCAGGGTGTTATATTGTGTTTGCATTCTTATTCCCTACTCTTTTACCTTTCAATTTACTGCTTGTGTTTTATAGATTATGGGTTAGAGTAGTTTATTTTTTTATTTGATTGTATTTTCTCTATTCCACACTTAGTATAAGTTAGAGTAAAATTAATCGAGCCATAATCTTTTTAATTTTGGGGGTCTAAACAGCTCTTGTGTTTAACACATTTTTGAGCTTTCAAAGGCCTACTTAACACAATTGGCAAGGGAGTAGTTTGTGTCCTCCTTGAGCCAACAAGCTAATGCCCAGAGCCCCAATACTCAGATATTTGAATTAAAGGCCCAATGGACCCTTGTTATGATCGGTGGCCTGAATTAAGGTGAACACATGTGCCTTGGTAGGGGGAAGTCTTGTGCCTTTTATGGAGTGAGTATCAAATCCTAACTAGTAAGTCTCACGTTGCCTAAGTAGGGGGGGAGTCTTGCGTTTATATGGAGAGCTTGGAGTTTAATTGGTATAACACCTGTGTTTTGGAAACAAAACCATGAATGTGTATAACTTGTGTGGAGGCATGCCTAAAAGGACAATATCATACGGACAAGGCCCAATTTTGCGGTCCAATTTTGATGCGTGCTTCCCCTGGTAAGGCCTTTTAAAACCTTCATGATAATTGGTGGTGTATTAAATCCTCAAACTTCATGCTCGTTCATAGGAGTCGTCCAGGGCAGGAATAGAGGGTTAGATAGCATGGAAAGCTCGTTAATATCAAGATCATCCGTCCAAAAGGATGTATGGACGGCCTACAAGCATTCCAAGCATGATTACCGTATGTAGGTTTTGGACAAGCTCCACATCCTTATTTCAAAACACAAGTATAAATTGAGGTTCATTGTCACAAAACCACCTCCAATGACAGTTATGGAATATAAAACCAAATAATGTAACTTCCATGGCAGTTGTGGAGGTTAACTCCGAACATTTCAACCTCCTCAAATATAGGAGAAGTTACTAAACAAGTAACCGCTCACAGTATGTACTATATAAACGCTCATTGGCAACAAAAAAAGGTACGTACGGAAACCATTTCCAAGTAATTTGGAATTCCAGAATTTGAGAGATATACTGACTTTTTCATTGGAGGGTTTTTGATCGATCCTCCCCGGTCACATTTGATTGTGTGTTCATCTATTCAAGTTTCCTAGAATTCTCTTACCATTGAAGCCCGAAGCATTCAGTCTACTGATTTTATTTTGCATCATCAACAATATTTACAGGAAATTTGGCATTTGCCCCTAATTTACAAATTATGCTGTAAAATGTCTTTGTTTTGAAACTATTTAGTAAATTGCCCATGCATTTGAAACTCACGTAAAAAATATAAATAAACAAATAAAGTTAAAATTGGACACAAAACAAATGAAATGACTAAATTGAAAAAAAAAAATTAAAATTAAAGAAACAAAATGAAATAAAATTAGATAATATCATTTGTAATATATATAATTTTTTATTAAAACTTTTTCCAAGTAATTATCAATTTTTTTTTTTGTTAAAATTAAAAATGATTTGAGTAAAAAGAAATAGAAGACATTAAACAGTCTCTAATAATACCATTCTAGCATGGTTAATTCAGACACCACGACAATATGATTGCCATGCGTTTAATGATTACTTGCTACATTTTCAATCTACAACGACTTAGCTTTTTTTTTTTTGAATAAATAATTATATAGTCCAAAATTCATGGTAGGTAATAATAGACCGACCCTGCAAAAATTTATGACATCCTAAGTCTTTGCAAGTCTTCTAATGGTGAAACACGTTTCTGAAGGATGAAAGACTTTGGCAGATCAATGACTTTCAAAAGAGAAGTGATATTATTTTGCAAAGTTACTAATTAAACATTTCTTTAGCTGCTACTTTGGAATACAAATCTTCCCCATCAAATTTTTATTCCACAAATCAAATTTGATGTATGTGCGTCATTCAATTTGTGACAGGAAAGAAAACTGTTCTTTCATGTGAGTTCTCTCTAGTGTTTAGTCTTCACAGGCAATGCTCAGTACTCACACTCTATGCAACCCGACAATATCTTTAATAAGTTTTGTGCCACAAGTCGTGAGGCCTGGCCTCAACTTTTCTCATCTCTCTCATTGACAAGACCACTACTTGTTCTTGTTTTCTCATTGCTTCACTGCCAACATATTCTTTGAAAATGTAAAATAGTTTACTGTAAAGGACTTTATTTCAACACTTTTCACTTTTAATTTTTTATATAAATAATGAAAATTTTATTAGGAAAACGTTAATGGATGATGTAAGTGCATGTTTGGTAGTTAGGCTATAGTAGATAGTATAATGTAATAGTTATTTCTTTGGTTTAATCATTCTTTAGTTTGGTTATATTTTTATTACAAGAAATAGTTTTTCCTTATATATAGCTATTCTTCAAAATGAGGAATAAGTATTCCTCTTTAAAAGCATTGAATTAGCTACTCTTAGTAAGTGCAATGATTTCAAAACTTAATATATTTCCAAATAAACAAACTTTCTATATACATCTAACAATTATAAAAATTATAAATTATAACAAATAACACATATCTCTCTTAAATTTAAAAAATAACAATTTTTATAGAGATATAATTGTATGAGTAAGATATTTCTTAAAATAAATCTTAATTTTTATTCTATTGTTATAACTCACAACTAAACTTATGAATATGTTTAGTTATTACAGTACAATACATTTTATTCTTAGTAATAAATATTACAATTCCTGTCGTAATCCCTATTCAGTGCACCAAAAGTACTGTAAGGGTATTTTTTAATACACTATTTTAGGAAATTTTTTTTTTGAAAAAATAAAGAAAAAAATTAATATTTTAATAGTATTTTTTATTTCCTATAAAAGTGGTATCAAAACTTTTATGAAATGACTTATTATTATTATAATGTGTTGTATGTAAATATAAAAAACAGGGATGTGAGTGAGTTGTCAAATAGTATGGTAAAATAGATAAAGTAGGGTTTTAAAATGCAAAATGGGTATTTTTTTTTTTAGATACTTGGATGCAAATGCTCTGAGTCTTTTATAAATGTGCAAACCCACTAATGTCACTATTGACTACTATATTGATATGATCCCTAACTGTACACGTTGTGTATACTTTGGTGACTCTTTTTCATGATTTTGTAATTTTTGTTCGACTTTCTCTATCTTTGATCCTTGTATGGGATACTAATGAGTAAATTTGGGTGTGTATATATATATATATATATATATATATAAAATTATAAATGAGTTTCTTAAAAAAAAATTTATTTTAGTGAAAAGAAAAGAAATAGAGATCCATATAACACGATTGCCATATGATAACATGATTGCCACATGAACATGATAAATTAATAACATGATTGTTGGGTCAATACAAGGACCCATATAACATGATTCCTACATTTTCAGTTTGCAACTTTGCAAATTGAAACAAACTATTATTACAAAAGACATGGTGAAATGTTTTTCACGATTTTATACTTTTGTACCACACGTTTTCAAGATTGAAGGAATCTAGCAAATCAAAGACTAAAAAAATATTGGTGATATATATATATATATAAATATATTCTCAAACTTTTCTTAGCTGTTACTTTGACAATCTCGGCCTTATTTAATTTTTTTTGTGCGTTCTATTCTATGCAATTTTTTTCCACTAGTCACTAACTCGTGTGATGCACGGAAAAACTATTGACTCAGAAAAAAATCCAACAATGAGCAACCATTTTGTTGGCTTTGTTCCGTGCCAATTTGCTTGTAATTCAGCACTTAGAAACCCTATATTTTAGGTGGGAATCATGTAAGGGTAGTGTGTGTGAGAGTGTGAAGAAATGCTCAAGATTGTGCAGCAGAATAGGGACTCGCGACTGGATCTCACTGGTGTCTCGCTACTGTCAAGCCTCCAGAAGTTGCACATGAGTGAAGCATGTAGAGCAGAACTCGCGACTGGTCTCGCATGTAGCTCGCGACTGGCAAGCCGCCAGAAACTGAACCGTCGTGCTAGCTGGTGCACTACAAGACAAAAATTCGAGTCTGGCAGGTCAGTTAGTTCGCGGCTTGAACTCACGACTCAGTTAAGCCATGAGGCCAAGCTGCCAGACAGCTCTGTTTTGAAAAACTGACTCTTCGCATTCCTCTCTCATCCCAATATATATACCCCTTATACCCACGAAATGTAGAGAGCTTCCAAAGAGAATTTTGAGAAAGAAACCCTAAAGACAAACAAGATTGACTCATCCACAATCTTTACCTTGTGACTCTTCAAATTCCTCTACTCTCACCCTCTCTATTGTAGATCCTTGAGAAGTTTTTTAGCCAAATCCTTTTCTCACCATACCCATATCAGTGAAAAAGCTCTTTGGTGCTTTTGGAAGCAGTTAGGAAGGGACCAATTCATATTGGTTGATGCTATGGGCGATAGCGGGATCCGGGAAGCTAAAGAAGAAAAAGGTTCGGCGTAACCTTGTTGGAGCAAGAAGCTTGGAGGGCTTAGGTACATTGGGTAGATTAGGCTTGGAGGGTCTATTGCTGTCCTTGTATCCTAACTACATTCTTTAGTGGATCATTTGACCGCTTGGAGGGTGGCAGAGAGGTTTTACGCCAAGGACTTCGGTTTCCTCTTCGATAACACATCATGTCTTGTCCTTGTATTTGCATTCTCTCTTCCCATAATCTTTATCATTTAATTTCTGTCATGGATGTGATTTTATTTGGCTGAGATTGTTTATCAATTCTGTTTAAGCTTTAGTTCATCTTCCGCAAGTTTATCATTTGATTTAAAAGCTTGAATTGGTAATTTTTAAATTGGGGGTCTAAACGTTCATAGTGTTTTATACGCTATTTGAACTTTCAATTGGCATCAGAGCGAGTGCACTTGCTGTGGTTTAATTACCTTGGTGCTATCCTTGACCCCTTATTGAGATGGACCGGTCTCAATCTTTGAATGCACCACCATATTTTGATGGTAGCAACTATGCCTCTTGGAAAGTTCGGATGAGGGCATTTTTATGTTCTATTGATGAAAGTGTGTGGGATGCTGTTGATATTGGTTGGGTTAGGCCGGAGGCCGAAAAATCCACTTGGGATAAAGCAACCCTTGCTGCATCTAATGATAACAGTAAAGCTTTGAATGCAATTTTTTGTGGTGTGTCTCCAGATGAGTTTCACAAGATATCTCATGTCTCGATGGCTAAGGAGGCATGGCAAATATTGGAGACCGAGTATGAAGGAACCAAAAAGGTGAAAGACACTAAGTTACAAATGCTGACCACTCGCTTTGAGGAGCTCAAGATGAGTAAGGACGAGTCCTTTGACTCTTTCTATAGCAAGCTGAATGAAGTAGTTATCGGCAAGTCCAACTTGGGTGAAAAAACGGAGGACTCAAAGATTGTAAGGAAGATCCTTCAATCATTGCCAAAGAGCTTCCGTGCAAAAGTTACTGCAATTGAGGAGAGCAAAGACCTAGATGATATCAAGGTTCAAGAATTAGTTAGCTCACTTCAAACTTATGAGCTGTCTTTGCCATCACAAAGGAAAAGCAAATCTCTTGCTCTTGAGACAATTAATGAGAAGATGGAAGTTCATAATTCATCGGATGAAGATGAGGCCGATAAAAATGTAGCATATCTTGTGAAGAATTTCTGAAAATTCTTGAAGTTCAAGAAGAATGGAAAATTTGTAGAGAAAAGAAAATTCCCAAGTTCCAGAAAGGAGAAAAAAGAATTTAAGAGGAAAGATGAGAATGAGTCTCAATCCTCTCAAGGAATCACATGTTTTGAGTGCAATGGACATGGACATTTCAAGAAAGAGTGTCCCAATTATTTAAAAGGGAAAGGAAAAGCGTATGCCATGACCCTAAGTGATTTAGATTCTTCTAACTCAGATACGGATGAAAGTTGTGACAGTGAAGGGAATTATTCTACTTTTATGACCATTGATCATGTTGCATCGTCAGATAACTTGAGTGTGCTTGTAGAAGAGCTTGGTGAACACTCTGAATTAGAGTCAATTGGGATAATAGAGGAATCTGATGATGAAGAAGATAAAGGTACAGTGGGACTGCAAGAGGCCTATAATTCTCTTCTCGAGAAGACAGGTGAGTATGTGAAAGTGGCTAATGCAGCCATTAAAAAAATGAAGAGGCAGAGGAGGACTATAGAAGTCTCCTAGTGTGACATAAGGAGGCCAAGTGTGAGATAGAGAAGCTGAATGGAGAGTTGCCAGAAGCTTATGCAAAGGTGAGGTTCCTTGAGCTTGAGGTGATTCAAGCAAATGCCAAGATAGAAAGAGTCTCCACAAAGAAGCTAGATGATGTATTCTCCTAGCAAAAATACTTCTCAGACAAATCTGGTTTGGGATATATCGGAGAAAGTGGTTCTGCTGTCAAAATCTCCAAGAACATGAAGTTTGTAAAGGCAAATGAGCCTGTGATGGAAACTTCAGCTGTTGAAAAAGTGAAGCCAAAGAAGAAGAAGAATGTGGCTGATTAACGGGTGTTGAATAAGCCCCGTAACTCCCCAGAGTCAGAACTGAAGCTAGAAGGAAATCACTTCCAAGATCACAAAGAAGTCCAAGAACAAATCATTTTTGTCATCATTGTGGTCTTCAAGGGCACACCAGACCAAATTGTCACAAACTGAGAGCATTGATTAATGCAAGTTATCAAAGGTCAAGAGGACCAAGAAATGACAATAGAACTTGGGCTGTTGAGCAATCAAGAAGTCGAGATGGTGATTCTGGAATGAAGGATGTGATGAAGATGATTGGTGCTTTCACCACATGCTTGGAAAGCTTCAATAGAAGGTTTGAAAGTCCTAACTCTCGTACCCAATCCTATAGGGATATCAACCCAAACGCACATGACATGTGGGTGAAAAAGGGTACTCATGCATAAGCATTACAATATGTCCATGCATTAATACTTCCTATGCTTTGTGACTTTGCTTGGTTGTGTGTTTTGTGCTTTTTTTGAGTTTAAAAACTTTTTGTTTGATTGTTTCTGCTTTACATGATTTTTACATTGTCGTTTTTGTTCAATTTTTCTTACTTTTGTGTCAAAAATCCAAAAGCACATAAAAAGTAGAAAATCTAAAATGTTTGATCAACTTTGATAGGTTTTGTCTTAAACTTGTTTTGGCTTGTACCTTTGTGCAAATGGCTTTGTGTATCTAAGAGCATAGCTTGTCTCATATGCACTCATATCATTGTGGGAGATGTCTTGAAATCTATGTGATTATTGTAAATCGATCTTCAACCTTGTCAAAAATTATTAGCCAATGGTTTTGTTGATCCTAAGACATGCATAGACTTGTGTTTATATATCTTCCCACTCTTTATTTTATTGTTTTTGCTTAATGAGCTCCAAAATGTAAATCTCCAAATGAAAAGAGATAATAAGCTGCAAAAACCTGTCGCACATACTAATATTTAACTAGGAAAAAGGGAAAGCGATTTTTATGAAAATGTATGGTGCCCAAAAGCCAAAGGCTTGTTCATTAAATTGAGATATCAAAAATTTATGGCATCTATCTCCAAAATGAGATGTTATGTTTCAAAAAGATCAAATCAAAAGTTGATGAAGCCAAATGAAAAGCTTCAATGTTGTTTTATCAAGTTATTGTGGGAGGTCATATATACATAATTCTGTAATTGAAATGGGTCACATTATCTAGTGCTAATTGTGTATGCCTTGGTTGAATTGATCATTAAAGTTTCACATTAGATTAAGGACTATCTTATTGATGATATCCACACACATCACACTTGTCTATGTTCATTGAATGCCTTATTCATTCGTGTGATTGTACTTGATAAAATGTGTTTCACATGCTCATCTATTTGTTGATCAAGCACAAAAAGATTTTTGAGTGTTTGTAGTTGTTTTTAGAAAGTCTTTTGTTTTTGCAAAATGTCGAAATTTTGAAAATCTACTGTGTCCTGTTTTGGCGACTCAGTCTCGGGTCTGTCCAGTCGCATGCCCCAGTCGCGAGCTCTATACAGATAGTTTTCACGTCTTACTGGCGGGTCAATGCCCAAGTCGCAAAAAAGACTTAGAAAAATTTTTCAAAATCTGGGTTTTCAAGTTTCTCGCGTCTTGATGTGGCGGCTCTGTCGCGAGTGGAGGCTCAGTCGTGAGAATTACACAGAATGTTTCGCAGCTCAGCTCGCGTTTCTCTCGTGACTTGAACTTCCAGTTGCAAAAAACACTTAGAAATTTTTTTTAAAATGTTTGTTTAAGTGTTTTGGCAGCTGGACCTGGCGACTTGCATGCGACTTAGATCAGTCGCGAAAAACGCGTGTTTTGCGTGTATAAAATCAGTTTTTAAAACTTTTCCGTTTTCCCTCGAATATTTGTGACTGTTCATTACCCTGTCCGTGTTCTTCTCTCTCAAACTCACCGTGTTCTTCACAAAAACTTCTTTGTTCTTCATCATTTCTTCATCAATCTTTAAGAAAAGGTATGGGTTTTCATATTTTTATTACCTATTTCATGTTTTTAAGCCTTAGTTTCTTGGATTTAGTGCTGTTAGAACTGTTTGAGTTATTTGGGGTTTCGGTCATGGGTTTGAATCATCTTGTTGGCTTTTGCTTGAATGGGTTTTGTTGGTCCTTATAATATAATGCTTGATATGCTTTTTCTCATGCTTATTTCTCTTTATTGAGTTCTTGTACGGATTTGTCATTAGTTGTGCATATCATACCCACTGTGAAATGTCCTATTGACATGTGCCTGAGTTATTGAGGTTTTTTGTGAGTTGATATGGCTATATGTTGTATTTGGCTAAACAAAATTTGCCTATTGCACATTTACATTTATGTCTAGTTTTGTGTCCTTGGACTGTTTCTGTCATGATTGTGCATAGTGTCTCTTTGAAGCCTGAATTTAATACTAGCGATATATCCATACTATGTTATACTATAGTATGTTATATCTTGCTATGATTCTTACTGAACTATGTGTGGTTAGAATCTCTAGTACAACCTTCTGTTTCTTATTGTACTATTATTTTGCTATTGATGTTTTATTGTTCCATCTATTGTGCTCTATTTTTGTGGATGTTGTTGTCATGATTTTGCAGATGACTCCAACAAAGAAGAAATTTACTGCCAAAAGAAGTGACAGAAGGATGAAGATGGACAATACAAAGTTTAGATCTCCTCAACACTTTGAGAGATACACCTAGTATTACATGAAAGCACCCATCATTCAAGAGAGGTTTGTAAACTTGGTGGATCTGAAGGACACTTTCATTCCAAGCTGTTTTGAGGGAAGAAATTGAGAGAAACTATTGAGTGACCTGCTTGGGGTATGTGAACCTGTAATCAGGGAATTTTATGCTAATTCTGTATTGAGAGAGCATGAGATCAACTGCTAGATAAGAGGAAAGGAATTCACCATAGATGTAGATGACATCGATGAAGTGTTGGGTTTTGACGGCTTAGATGACCATGACTTCACACACTATAAGGATAGGATGTTGTCCTTAGAAACCGTTCAGTCACATATTGGTGGAGTTCAAGAGGGAAGATGTCTCAACACCAATGCTTTTCCAGCAAATATGAGATGCCTCACTGTGATAATGATGTTCAACCAATATCCAGTGAAGAAGCTGAACAATGCTAGAGCCATCTTCCTCATAGAGCTCAAGCAGAAGACCTTCATAGACATCAGTGCTCACATATTCTACAACATTGTTGATGAGACAAGAATAACATCCAGGGCCAAGATGATTTTCCCCAGTCTTCTCATGAGAATTTTTAGACTAAAAGGAGTGGAAATCCCTCAAGATATAGGACTCATGCCTACTCCCTCAGCAATTAACAACCTAACCATCACAAGGATACGAGTGCATCTTCTGGGTGATGAAAAAGAAGGTGATCCAGAAAAAGGTGAAGGAATGGAAACTAAGACAGAAGCTGCAGGTCAACCCTCAAGTTCAAGAGGTTGTAGTAAGAGAACTAGAGCATCAATTTCATCAGACGTACCTCCGAATGCGTTCCAGATGATCCTGGAGAGGATTGATGGGTTTAGAGAGGTCCAGAATGAACACTCTGACAGGCTGGCTGCACTCCAAGACCAGATGACTAGTCTCTCAACAAAGCTTGACAGTTTCACCACACAGAACTGACCCTTTGGCCATTCTGGTCAAAAAGGGGGAGATGGAGATTATTTTTTGTGGGGTATAGCTCTTGAGGGGGAGCACTTGTTGAGAGGGAGCATGCATAAAAACATAGTCTTAGCAGTTTACTTTATATGTTTATGTTCATGTGCCTTTATATTATCATGGTTTTTGCTAAATACATTTGGTCTAAACTATTGGATATGGTTCTTTGTGTTCCTTGTTGGTACTTTAACATATATTGATGTTATTCACTTTGTTATATATTGATGTTATTCAGTTTTCTTTATTTTGTACCTATGCTTTTGTAGCTGTTTATTTTGTACCTTGCTTTTGTAAGCGTATTTGTACCATTTGCTTTTGTGGCGTTTGGTTATCTTTTGTTCCCGTACTTTCTGTTAATATTATGCATTTTCTTAAGTACATCACTCTTGTGTCCTTTGTTGGATTTTTATCCTTAATGCAATTACCTAGTGTTGTTGCATTGGTTGAGTGTTGGACATGCAAATGATACTTTGCATTGTGCTTATTAGCTTGCATGTCCGAATGTTTATTCCATGTGTGAATGAGCATTGTGATCACTATTTATAGTGATTGTTTATTTTTGATCAAGCCTTGCTGTATTGCTTTAATTCGTTTTTGCTTGATCGTATTATGCTTGCTTTATATGCAATACAAGTTTTTCTGCATACAATGATCTTATTATGTGGCTGCTTTTCAGGAGATACTTGTACTTATGATTCAAGAGCTTCATAGATTCTAAAGTTAGGTGTGAGTGAGTTTTGTTCAACTGTTCCCAACTCTTGCGTTAAGTCTAGAGTTTGTTGTAGGGTTTTGTCACGGAATAGTCAAAGGGGGAGATTGTAAGGTTAAATTTTATCAACCATTTTGTTGGCTTTATTCCGTGTCAATTTGCTTGTAATTCAGCACTTAAAAACCCTATATTTTAGGTGGGAATCATGTAAGGGTAGTGTGTGAGAGAGTGTGAAGAAATGCTCAAGATTGTGTAGCAGAATAAGGACTCGTGACTAGATCTCGCTGGTGTCTCGCGACTGTCAAGCCACCAAAAGTTGCACACGAGTGAAGCATGCAGAGCAGAACTCGCGACTGGTCTCGCAGGTAGCTTGCGACTGGCAAGCCGTCAGAAACTGAACCGTCGTGCCAGCTAGTGCACTACAGGATAAAAATTCCAGTCTAGCAGATTAGTTAGTTCGCGGCTTGAACTCGAGACTCAATCAAGCCGCGAGGCCAAGCCGCCAGACAGCTCTGTTTTGAAAAACTGACTCTTCGCATTCTTCTCTCACCCTAGTATATATACCCCTTATACCCACGAAATGTAGAGAGCTTCCAGAGAGAATTTTGAGAGAGAAACCCTAGAGAAAAACAAGATTGACTCATCCATAATCTTTACCTTGTGACTTTTCAAATTCCTCTGCTCTCACCCTTTCCATTGTAGATCCTTGAGAGGTTCTTTAGCCAAATCCTTTTCTCACCATACCCATATAAGTGAGAAGGCTCTTTGGTGCTTTGGGAAGCAGTTAGAAAGGGATCAATTCATATTGGTTGATGCTATGGGCGATAGCGGGATCTGGGAAGCTTAAGAAGAAAAAGGTTCGGCATAACCTCGTTGGAGCAAGAAGCTTGGAGGGCTTAGGTACACTGGGTAGATTAGGCTTGGAGGGTCTATTGCTGTCCTTGTATCCCAACTACATTCTTTAGTGGATCATTTGACCGGTTGGAGGACAGCGGAGAGGTTTTACGCCAAGGGCTTCGGTTTCCTCTTCGATAACACATCGTGTGTTGTCCTTGTGTTTGCATTCTCTCTTCCCTTAATTTTTGTCATTTAATTTCTGGCATAGATGTGATTTTATTTGGCTGAGATTGTTTATTAATTCTGTTTAAGCTTTAGTTCATCTTCTGCACGTTTATCGTTTGATTTAAAAGCTTGAATTAATAATTTGTAAATTAGGGGTCTAAACGTTTATAGTGTTTTATATGCTATTTGAACTTTCACAAATAAATAAATAAAGCTAAAATTGGACACCGATGCAATGACTAAATTATTTTGGAACTTTCACAAATCAATGACTTTAACATAACAGTGATATTATTTTGTCCCTTGCAAATTTTAAGACATAATTAAAGGCAAAGTTACTAGTTAAACATATTTTTAGTTGCTACTTTGGATGACTTTTTTTTTATTTTTCCCTAATATACTTTGGAAGACTCTGTCTTCCCCCACTTATTAGTTATTAAAATATTGCATTACATATGCATCTACAAAAGCCCCATCCATTATATAAGAAATATTAATAGGGTATCTATGATATATGTAAGAAATAGATCATAGAAATAAGGGTTTCTAGGATACTGGTCTACACTGTGAGTTAAGAGTTGGCATTGTTTTTGAACGTTCTCCACAAGCTGCACCATATATCAAATGACCGAGCACTTTGGGTAGGAACATGGACAGGTCTTTTTGACTCTTTTCTATAGCGAATGAGAACTGAGAAATTCAACAATTATGCCAAGAGGATGCCTTATTTCTTATTTGCTGAGTGGGTCCGTGGGTCCTTTACAAAATGTCATCGGTTAATTATTTTTATAAGCTGATGGTCCTAAATAGGCAGTGACAAAACTTTTAAGAATGATATTAGAGAGTTAAAAATATAGCCACTATGGTATCAATATGAGTGAATCTAAATCAAAAGTATATGAGATTATTATACATAGTTTAGTCTAAGTCGAGAGAATTTATTGATGTGGGATTACAGGAACCATATGCCACTAGATAAGAGGTTCATTGATAGATCTATTTGTTAAAAAATAAAAATAATAAAAATAAAATAAAAAAGACAAATGTTGATGACATAAATTATATTATCCTGAGTGTGCAACAAAGAATTCTGAATCTGTAATTTTCAATTAAACGGAGAGACCCACAAGACCATAATTTAAAGTCGGTGAAACTTTAACATTTAAAGTTAGTGGAAGACTGAAACTTAAACAGAATTTCTTGTCTTCCAAACAAGAAACATTTTTTTTTTTTTTAAGTTTTGTTCACATAATGTTGGAGGGCTAAAGCCTAGAGATGATAATGTAGAAAAATGTAAAGCGTCCAATCCAAGTAGGCGAAAATGAGGGATTAGATCGGTGTTGAGGCTGATTATGGTTGTAATGCTCCACCATGATACTCGTATTAGAGGGTCTTCTATTCATTTCCACATATAATGCCAAGAGGATTCAATTTTCTTATTTGCTGGGTCCTCCGAGCTAAGGCATACACTAAAGCATTGTCCTGCTTGATATGTGAGAGAAGGAATGGTTCCGAAGAAAACCAACAACAATCATAGTGCATTTCTTTGACAAGGTGACGGCCTAGGTATGTTTGTCCACCTGCTGAAAGGCATTAATGACAACCTCTAAATCACCCTCAAATGTGGATTATTGATGTAGACCAATCTCATGGACTAATTGAGCAGCAAGAGTCTCTAATTTCGTAGTTTCTATTTGTGTTGGTTGAATGAAGTTTCCTTTTCTATGAAAAAAATAAAATAAAATCTCCGCATTTAAGACTTGATTTCTTGAATCTGATAGTGAACAAAACATCACACCATTTAAAATTTTAAATAGTATGACACTAAATAAACTTGTATAGTTCTAATACTTAATTTGAACTATGAAAGTTGGGTCCCTATTAACTTAATTAGTAAAATTTCTGATAGTTGAATAAGAAATTTGAGGTTCAAGTTCCGCCTACACTAAAAACTGACTGGTGTCTTGGTTTGATAATAAAAAACTATTATTAAGAGCAGACATCATAAATTGAAACTCTCTAAAAAATAATAATAATAATAATAATTTGAACTGTGAAATGGATTCATTTTAATACGTATCCTCAGATTTACATGCCCCTCAATTGACATTGTTGTTCTTTTCCATAGACACAAAACATTTAACTAAGAAAAATTAAATTTTTTGTTATCTATTTGCAAATATTTGGGACTTAAATAATATTCTTAAAGATAAAAAGATATTTTAATTGGTTAGAATTTGGGGCTTCTCCCATTTGAGGCCTTTGGCTAACCTAGATTTGACCCGGACTGGTTTGAATATGAGTTCCCTAGCACCAAATTCCGTTGGATCTTTGCATGGGTCCTCTAGCGCTAGTTGTTTTCCTCCTCTTGGCATCAAGCCTTATTATATTCACAGCAGAGTGGGATTTCTTTTAATAGATTTGGTTTTGGTGTCTTTGGGGTGGGTCAGATTGTGTGTTATTTTTGGAGAGTATAGAAACGTTTGCTGGATTATTATATTAGTTTTCTTGGAGAGCATTCGAATGTTTGCTAGATCATAAGGGTTTTTCTCAACTGAATTCAGATTGGTATTGTTTCTAATTTTTCTCTGCAGACACAATAAGTTTTTTGGAAAAAAAAAAAAAAAAAAATCCCCCCTCTGCCATAAAAATATAATATGAGCATTTCCAAGGTAAAATAGATGAGGAATTTGAATGTAAGCCAAATTAATGACTTGAAGAGTGGAGATAATAGAGTTGCTTTTTTTTTTTTTTTTCACTTATATTTTCTCAATACAATAACATGAGGGATTTTACCCAAGGAAAAGTGCGGAGCAAGCTGTGATGTTGATTTTTGACCATTTCAAAAGATAATAATTCATGTTTTATATGGTAAAGTGAAAGTTAAGAGAATTTGATATGGGATTACAGGATCCAATTGCCACTATACAAGAGGTTTATTGGAAGATCCATTTGTTAAAAGAAAAGTTAAAGAAAAGGGAAGAAGAAGAAGAAACGCACAAACAAACAAATGTTAACGACATATATTATACTAGTCTGAGTGAACAATAAAGAATTCTGAATTCAGTAATTTTTAATTAAATGGTGAGACCCAGAAGACCATAATTTTCAAAGTGTTTGGAATATCCAAATCTGTTATCAAAGTCAGTGAAACGTTTAACATGATTTAAAGTTAGAGGAAGACTGAAACTTTAACAGTATTTTTAGTCTTCCAAACATGAAACATTTTTTTAAGTTTTGTTCACATATTAGTGGAGGTCCGGGAGGACTAGAGCCTTTAGATGATAATATAAAATAAAATAAAAATGTAAAGCTTCCAATCCAAGTAAGCGTAAATAAGGGATGTTAGATTTGCAACAAATACAGTCATTGCTTTTGTCACTAGAGTTTACGTGGAATAAACATCTTAACAATTAATAAGCAACTTAATATTTTGGCACTAGAGTTTCATTTAAACTAAATTATTTAAAACACAAAACTATAATAGATGATCACAAAATAAGTATAATTTTTTTTTTTAATAAATGAACTTTGGGTGTAATAGAATATTAGATTTATTAAAGCTTAGGTAATAGAGTTTTATATGGAATAAACATCTCAACAATTAATAAGCAACTTAATATTTTGGTAATAATTAATATATCTACTTAGCATAAGCAAAAGATAGTTACAGGTGAAGAGATGGACAGTGTTAATCAATTGAATTACAAGGTTCTTGGCATCCAATCCCCATAGTCAAATTCATTAAACAACATCATTTTGGAAAGTGAAAAACATAAATAAATAAGTTAAAATTGGACACAGTACTGATGTAATGACTAATGAATATATATATATATATATATAAGGGAGGGGGGAGCACAGCTGCAGAAGAGACAAGAAGAGAAGCACAGAGTGGAAGCACAGTAATAATATAGTGGAAGCAAGATAAAGTAAATGTCAGCAAAATAATAAAGCAAAGTAGAACCGTCCAAGATGGCAATAGCAGTTAAGATAAACAAAATAATTTAAAGCAATAATAAGGCGGTAGAACCGGCCAAGAAATATAACAAATTAATATAACAAAATAATTATGAGGCGGTAGAACCAGCCAAGCAATATAGTAGAGCAATATAATAAAGCAGTTAGGAGGCGGTAGAACCAGCCAAGCAAAGTAGTAAACAATTAAAGTATAATAAACACAAAGCTGAAAGTAGTTATTACTGAAAATAGATTACAACACTTACAGCAGTAGTAGTCACTGGTTTACAACAACAGTTTAACAATACAAGGCTTGGAGACTAGTTCTAGTTACAAGCTTTGCAAACAGGGTAGCAGTAGGGAAATAGGAATCCTAGAGAGGAAAAGAGTTCTAAGGAGAGTCTGAAGTTCTCTCTTCTAAACCTCAATGGAGTTCTGAGTTCAACTTAAGGGACAGCCCCCCTTAAATAGGCAAAAATTTTCGGAATGGACAGTAACCATGAATAGTGAATAGTGAACAGTGAATAGTGAAAAGTGAACAGTACCGTGAACAGTACTATGAACAGTAAATTTTCACTTTTGTCTCATCTTTCCAGCAGAGTCCGTAGGAGCATTTTTCATCAGCTTGTGCTGACCAAATCTTCAGGAATCCATTGTAAAAAGAGCAGTATTAATTGTGGGAAACATGCAGCATCTTTGGTGGAACCAAGCAGCGCAATTTTCGGGGATATCAGCTTTATCATTTTGGCCGTTATGCAGGCCAAAAAAATAAGGGAATCACGTGGGAAACAGGTCGCTCAATTATCAGGAGAATATCACGTGGGGAACAGGCGGCACATTTGTCGGAAGAATATCACAGCATTTTGGCCATTTGTGCAGGCCAGACAAATAGGGGAATTCGGATCATAACCAATCAAACAAACTATAGTTGCCTTCCATTTCCGAACCATTGGCAACTTCTTAAAAGAGAACAGGGGCTTAAATGACAATGATAGTAACCAAGAACCATTAACCAGAGAACAGGGACTTAAAAAACAATGATAGTAACCAAGAATCATTAGTCGGTATCAGATAATAACCAAGAATCATTAGTCGGTATCAGGCGCATCTGATGGATAACCATCATAAGGATCCCCTGGGGAATCATCATCGCAACCATGCTCATGGTAGGTAGCATACTGGTTGCAGAGTCCGCAATATAAAATTGGTTCATACCTTGGGTTTTCACCTGTAAGGAATTCCCTGGGATCTGTATGTCGAATTCTCCTTAAATTACAGATAGCAGTGTCATAAGGCCGACGACCAAATACAGAAATCCTGTCAGTGCTTCCAATGAAATGGTAATCTTTCCATAGGTCATGAGTGACTTCCAGGATTTGATTATTGAAATAATTTCTCCAACATTCAGCAAGAGCGTAAGGATCTCTGAAGGATAGGCGGGAATCTCCTTCAAACCATTGCCCTTGATGAGTGTACCCATTAATAAGTACAAGGTGCCTAGAAGGCTGAGCATTCATCCAATTATCTTTTTCCCATTTTGGCAGGGTGCTCCAGCATCTGATAGAAACATTAGGACTATTGATCTGTGAAACAGCATTTTGAATAATCTGCGGCAACTGGCTAATCTGGTCATGGCTTGTTAGCTTAAGGAACCTGATAAAGCCATATTCAAACATCTGGGACAACCAATCAGGGTCCCTGTCATCCTCATCTTCTCCATCTTCATAATTGATTAGGAGACCTGGAAAAGGGTGCTTCTTTTCATACACTCTGAGACTGCTCCCAAAGTGCTCTTCCCATTCTAATTGGACAAAAACATTATCACCATCATCTAATTCATCAGGATCAGGAATAGTAGTTGTAACAAGTTTCTTGAAATATTTGTACCATAGGTCAAAAGACCCATACATAGCCTTGCTTTCCAAAATACTATATTGTATTTCAGTTGGCAAGTTGGCAACAGCACTTCTTAATAAAGATTGAGTCTTAAGACTTAATCTAGCATAATCAGTGCCCATCATAGTCTTTTTATCCATCGAATGGATTTCCTCTTTGCCAAAGAGTTGACTAGTGTAGGGTTCATTGGGTTCATTTGTAACATTTGGGTAATCAAGAAGGTGGCTTTTGAGGGCCTCATTTTCTAAAACAAGGTTGGCATAATGGCTAGTATAAACTTCGTTTTGAGCAGTAAGGTTAACAAGATGGATTTCAAGTGCCTGGAGGGTTTTCTTGAAAAGGTTTTTGTGTTTTTGAATAAAGGCAGCTTGAAGGTTGTCAAGAATAAATTTAACAGAGTTTGGTAGTTCACTATAAACTCCGTTGTGAAACTGCAAAGTTCTGGACAAAACTTCTTGTAAAGCAATAACCATATCACCACTGGAATATGTCACCTCTGCCGGGACAAATTCCTGAAGGGATGTTGATCTGCTAGGTTTTACCCTAGAAGATACGCCTTCATGCATTACAAAAGGTTGTCCCGCTGGGAGCCTTTTGTCTTAAGGATAGCCCAGTGCAGGTGCTTTCCCCTTGTTCTTCCTCTATGCCGAAGAAGTCATGAGATTATTCCACTTATTAGTGGATTCTATATTAACACAGGTTTTTCCCTGCCAAGAAAGATCGAGAACATTAGAACAGATGGTAACATCAATTGAACAAATTATGATATCTAATGTAAGAACATTTGTGAACGGTTTAGTAAAATTTATTAGCATTTCTTGAAAGGCAAGAAAGAGCAATTGTTTCTTCATGTATCCTAAAGTGTTAGGAAAACCACAATATTCTGAAAATTGTCAGAATAATGCATTATCTTACCAGAGAGTTGTTCAACAATTGTTTTGCATCTAACTTCTTGCTCAAGGAAGTTGAGATGATTAGTTTTAGCATGAATCAAAATTAAAGCATTACTAGTATCAATTTCAAATTTTGAAGCAAATCTGAACTTTACTTGCTATCCAAAAGGATCAGTAGTAATTCCATCATGTTCAACAAGAAAGGGATACAAAGCACTGATGAAAGGGAGACCAAGTATCACTTTATCAGTCATTTTTTTAACAAGAACAGAAGGAATCTTGAAACAAACATTATCATGACAAACATGAGCACTATTCAATTCATATTTGATCTTCATTTGAGTACCATTAGCAGAAACCAATCTTTCAGTTGACTTTTCAAAATATTTTGAAGGAATTAATTCTTCTTGGATACAGTTCATATCCGCACCAGAATCAATCATAGCAATAACATTGAAATGATAATCATGAGAAACAACAATTTTAACTTTTGTAAACCATTTTGGAGGAAGCAATTTATTAACAAGATTGAGTTGAGAATCAGTGAGAACATCAGCAATACCTTTATCAGAAAGAAGAGCCTGTTGACTGGATTCATCTCCATCTTTGAGCTCATTTTGTTCATTATCAGATTAATGCTTATCAAGATCTTTATCAATTCTTAACAAAAACAATTCTTGTTTAAGATCATTGTTATCACTTTTAATGCTTTTAAATTCATTTTTTAAGTCAATTATTTCTTGTTTAACAACATTGATCTCATGTTGGAGTTCATTAACAGTTAATTCTTTGGATTTCTTTTTGTTAAATCTTTCTAAAGTTTCTTCAAAACTTATTGTTGGTTTCAATTTTTTATCATTTTCATTTCTTGTCAAATTTTTCTTAAACTTATCAAGGTATTCTTTTTGCAACTCAGGATTTTGAATCTGACTTATCAATTTGATTAACAAGCTTTCATTTTTGTCACCTTTGGTGAGAACATTAACAGTTTTAATAACATTGCAACAAGAATCTCTACAACCAAGTTTAACAGTAGGTGAACCAGAGGAATCATCATCAGATTGATAACAAGAATCAGATGAAGAAGAAAAATCGTCTTCCAAAGAATCAGACAAGATGTTTGATTCAAGGATTCAGAATAGTTCTTCTTGATCATTATCATTAATGTTTAACATGTTAAACTTATTTTTCAGTTTACCCGAATTTTGCTTACAGTCTTTATTGAAATGACCAGGTTTTCCACAGTTGAAACATTTACCTTTACCAGATTTCTGTTTATCATATTTTTTAGAAACATTCTTTCTCTTAGCATAAAAATCATTAGGTTTAACAAAGTTTGTTCTGTATCTTTTATATTTTTTATGGTTATAATTTTTGTGACCTTTATCATGTTTTTTCCCTTTGTGCCTGGAAGGAGCAATAGGGGGCAAACCATATTGTTCACAGAAATTACCCATTTCATATTTAGCTTTTCTCTTATTCTTTAACTGGTGTTTTAACAATTTTTCATCATTACACATGTTAATACAAGTCTTTTAATAGTGCTTAAAATATCACCATAAGTTAAACTATCATAATCAATGGAATCATTTTTACCAAATAACTCTTGTTTTACCTTATGAGCAAAGATAGGAGGCAGACCGTCAATAAACTTTTCTTTCCAATAAGGCTTGTAACAATCTTTCCGGAGCATGACTCTGGAAAGGAAAACACCTTCATACCATCTATAATCAGACATAGTAGGACATCTAAAATTGTTTAGATAATCAGAAATTCGAGATAAAACATTGGATGGAGTACCAACAAAATGTTTAAGAATAGTATAGATCAAAGTATTAACACCATCAGGAATACCACGATTTTGGTTTTCATCAAAAATAGGGAAACCTTCATCATTCTTTTTAACAGCAGATTTAATAGAATCCCTGGAATCTTCTGTGAGATACGAATCCCACCATCCACGAAGAGCACCAGAAAAACCAGTAACAAGAAGTTCAACAATTTCAGAGTGATTATAACTATGATTGTTCAAGTAAGCAATTCCAACCATAGACATATGAGCCATTTTATTAATTATTTCTTGTTCAGACAAACCATCAATATTCCATTCGTAAAGTTTATCAGCAGAAACAGAAAACTGAGTTTGAAAAGGTCTTTCTTCAAACTGCATATCAGGAGGAGTAGGTTTTGAATACTAGTTTTTTTGTAAAAGACACAGGAATGGGCTTTCCAACAGATCTTTTAATTTCCGGTAAACCATCATCAAAAATCTTATTAGCTGAAACAGAAGACAATGAATCAGAACCTGTGTTTTCTTCAAAAACAGTTTCTTTTTCATTTCTTGAAATAGTTCGAGCAGCACTTGTGGAAGTTCCTTCAGTTTTCACCTTTAAATCAGAAAGCATTTTGTCAATAATTTCAAGAGTTTTTGCCTGAGAAGTTTTAAAATTCAATTTTTCTCTTTGACTGGGCAAGTCAATCAAAGGTTTCTCAGGTTTTGAAGCAACAGTTTTTTCAACAACTTCCGATTTTGGAAGAACAGTTTTTTCAGCAATTTTTTCTTCAATGCGGTCAAGCTGTTGGCCAATAACATGCAAGGATTCATTAGTAAAATTGTTTTGTTCAATAATACTAGAAACAGGAGTATTAACATCAGCAATTTTGAATGGGGAAGCCTTTACATCAGTCCCTTTACAATTTACGAGAACTATCTCAAGAGGCGAATGGCTAGACCTAACAATAGTTTTATCTTCTTTAACAAAATTTGATTTCTTTATTACGTTCAAATGTTTTTGGGAAACTTCATCTTTTGAAACATAATAGTTTTCAAGGAAATCAAAGAACAAAATATGTTTTTTCAATTGATTCATTTTTTCTTTCCATTTCCTTTTAACATGATCCTTTTCAGACTGAGCAAAAGTATTTTGGTAATATGTTCTTTTATCTCTGTTTTTAGCAGAAATAAATTCATTAAACAAGGAAACCATATCAATTTCAAAACTTTCGTTCAAAGCATTCAAAACTCTTAATTGACTTTGGAAAACAGGATTATCAACAGTTTGAAAATCAGAACCAGATAGAGACACAGATTTGATGTCCTCTTCTTCTTCTTCATTAGCAGTTCTGCTATATGGAAAGGAAGTTTCTGGTTTAGTGGAATAAAAAGCAGTGCTAACTTGGGAGTTACCACTTGAAACTCCTTTTAGCTTCAAATCAGGTTTTTCAAAATTCTTTTTCAAATATTCATTGAGATCAAGATCTCTTCTCGAAGCACTTCTTGAAACACTATCAGATCCAGCAAAGGAATGCCTTCCTTCGTTGATCCTCAAGGGTCTGTCATCATGAAAACTTATTTTAACAGTTCCATCAAGGTATTATTGAATATTATGAAGATTTAATTCATCAAAAACAGGCTTAGCATGAGGAGATTCACGTTCCAACAACCATTCTTTGGGGAGATTGATATCTACCCATTGAATCATTTTTGGGATTTGAATCTTAGCATCAGAAGTTGAACATTGAATTAACATGGTTTTACCAGCATGATCTCTTATATGAACAGAACGAGGATTCAGTTGAGAACCCAAAAGTCTGTAATAAATTCTATAAATAAGAGCAAAAGGCTTACTACCTTCTTCCATGTCATAACCAGATGTCAAAACTTTTAATGTTAAGGCTTTAATAATATTAACATCATCCAAAGCAAGAGTGATATCAGGATAACAGTCAAAATAAACAGGACCATCATACAGAGAAGCAGTGATCATACCAAGAATGCTATCATTAAATCTTTTAAATCTAGCATCTCTTAAACACATCAGAATAGAAGCATTAATACCTTTTCTTGTGAGTGGTTTAACAGCAACTTGAACAAGACCAATATGCAAATAACTGAGTTTTTTAGCAAGAAATTCATTAACATTTTTTCTGGAAAACAAGCAACATTTTTCATGTGTTCTAGAGATAGAAAATGTCTGTTCAACAGTTCTAACTCTATATTCAAAAAAAGCAGTATTTTCAGCCCAACTAAGCTTATAGGTGGACTTAGTGGAAACCCTTGGAATATTCCAGTTTTTGAAATCTGGGATCTCATTTTCTTCAACAGTGTGATCTTCTTCATTTACAATATCAGGAGGACAACCAGTCGTCCTAGAGCTGACAGAGGAGTTGGATCTCCATAACTTATCCATACTATCCTAGGTTTAACACTCAATTATCATGTTTTTCTTAATACCGTTGCATTTCGTAACACATACCCTAAGCAACCCTATACCTCTCATGCCCTACACGCTCTCCTAGCTTAAACGGGCCTTACTGTTCGGTTCTGGGACATCACTTTACGTGTAGGGTGGCGCCAACGACGGTAAGAAGCACAGAGTGGAAGCACAGTATTAATATAGTGGAAGCAAGATAAAGTAAATGTCAGCAAAATAATAAAGCAAAGTAGAACCGTCCAAGATGGCGGTAGCAGTTAAGATAAACAAAATAATTTAAAGCAGTAATATGGCGGTAGAACCGGCCAAGAAATATAACAAATTAATATAACAAAATAATTATGAGGCGGTTGAACCAGCCAAGCAAAGTAGTAAACAGTTAAAGTATAATAAACACAAAACTGAAAGTAGTTAATACTGAAAATAGATTACAACACTTACAGCAGTAGTAGTCACTGGTTTACAACAACAGTTTAACAATACAAGGCTTGGAGACTAGTTCTAGTTACAAGCTTTGCAAACAGGGTAGTAGTACAGTAATAGGAGAATAGTGGGAATCCTAGAGAGGAGAAAGGAGTCCTAAGGAGTTCTCTCTGAAGTTCTCTCTAAAGGGTTCTGAGTCCAACTTAAGGGACAGCCCCCCTTAAATAGGCAAAAATTTTCGGAGTGAACAGTAACCATGAACAGCGAATAGTGAACAGTGAACAGTGAACAATACCATGAACAGTAATTTTTTACTTTTGTCATTTTCGCAACAGAATCCGTAGGAGCATGTGCTGACCAAATTTATCAGTTTGTGCTGAACAAATCTTCAGGAATCCATTGTAGAAAAAGCAATATCAATTGTGGGAGACAGGCAGCACAATTTTTAAGGAAAACATTGTATCAATTTGGCCATTGTGCAGGCTAGACAAATAGGAGAATCACATGGGAAATAGGTAGAATACCTCAGCGGAATCATCAGGGGTATCAGCTTCAACATTTTGGCCGTTGTGCAGGCCAGACAAACAAGAGAATCAAATTCATTCTTCATCATGACCAAACAATTCCTTATTGTAGTGGTAATATGGGTCTTTTGAAATAGATGCTTCAGAGGACCGTTCATCATCTGAACCATCATCACTTACCTTCTCCTTTGAAATCAACTTGAGGAGGGCATATAGAGCATCAGGGTCCTTACGAATTCCATCCAGAGAGGAACCCTTCTTTTTAGGTTTAACAGAGGATTTAGCCGTTGAAACAGATGTAGAAGCATGTACATTGGCCAATTCAGCCTTCTACACTGGGGAATTAATCTTAACACCAGGTAAAGCATTTGGGCATGACAAATCCCTGGTAACATTGTTAACAACAAATTGTGTGTGTGGAAACTTATCCCACCATTTGACAAACCATCGGCGTTTGAGAACATCTCCGTCCTTCTCACATCTCCTTATCAAAGTTAACAAACCATGAATGAGTATTGTTTTCATTCTGGTGAAGCATGAATCTAAGCCAGGCAGTAACGTAATCATGATAGGAGTATGGAACATTGCATTTGGGTAACATCCTTGTGGAGGCAAGGTTGGGACCCCACATTTCTTC
Organism: Lithocarpus polystachyus; assembly: GCA_033629205.1. Lineage (NCBI taxonomy): Eukaryota > Viridiplantae > Streptophyta > Magnoliopsida > Fagales > Fagaceae > Lithocarpus > Lithocarpus polystachyus. Next base: position 86,599,557 of record CM066165.1, on the reverse strand, counting down.
AGAAATAATATGCTTAAGGAAAACACTATGATAAATAATTTTACCAGTAGTATTGATCTTATCCGTGATGCCTTTAATAGTGATTGAATTTTCATGGGTCAAGATATCAGCATAGTAATTCACAGTTTTCTCACTATGTTCAGGAATCCAGTGAAACCTTAGGGGAAAATAGCTGGTAGCAAGTCTGAAGGGGTCAGTAATAGAGGCCCTATTTGACTCAATGGAATACAGGTTTTGGAAATTTTGTTTTTTAACATACTGGGAAGTATAGGAAACTCTAGGGAAAACATTTTTAACAGGTTGGTTAATAGTAGTTAAAGCATAAGGATCATATGATGAGGCCAAAACAGAAGAGTAATTAGGCTTAGGAATGGTACCTAAGGGGGTGAAACGGTTAACAATTTCCAATGGAGAAACAGGTTCCTTTTTAACAATTGCTTTATCAGTGGCAGGGCTCTTGTCTTTCGACTGCCTACTTGCCATTGTGACACTACAGAAATTCACGGGTAAGAAAATCAGGGATTGCATTTTGAGATCCTTTTATATATTCAATATCAAAATCAAAAACACTTAAAATAGCTTGCCATCAGGCAAAAATATGTTTTGAAGCAATATTTTCAACATCTTTTTCAATAACATATTTTGCACTTTTGCAATCAATTCGTAATAAAAACTTTTGGTTTAACAAATCACTTTGAAACTTTGAAATACATAGTACTATAGATAAAATTTCTTTTTTAATAGTACTATAATTTAACTGTGCAGCATTCCAGACTCTAGAGTAGAAACGAACAATTTGTTCAAATGAGTCTGGGGAAACTTTTTGTTTCAGAATGCCTCTATAACCAATGTCAGAGGCATCAGTTTCAACAATTTTGACAGCATTAGGAGTGGAAATACCAAGACAAGGCAATGCCTTAACATGTGACTTGATTTGTTTAACAAGGGAAGTATGAACATCAGACCAAGGTGGAGGATTATTTTGTAATCGATCAAAAAGGGGTTTAAATTGTTTCCTCATGTCCTTGTAGAAATCAGCAACATAATTCAGAGAGCCAAGAAACCTTTGGAGTTGGGTTTTATCAGTGATAACATCAGGGAATTTATCAGCAAACTGAATGGCTCTATCAATAGGACGAATTTGTCCTTCAAAGATGTCATAGCCAAGGAATCGAACTTTTGTCCAAAATAGTTTGATTTTCTTAGCAGAGACAACAAGACCATTTCTTTTAATAGTTTCCTGGAATGAATATAGGTGTTTCCAATGTTCTTCAATAGAATTGGAGTAAACAAGAACATCATCAATGTAAACAATGGTGAAATCACTAAAGGAATTGAAAATATCATTCATAATGTTTTGGAATTCACTAGGAGCATTCTTAAGACCGAAAGGCATAACATTCCACTCGTAGTGACCAAAAGGAGTGGTGAAAGCAATTTTATACCTATCATTCTCACTAATCTGAACCTGCCAGAATCCAGATTTCATGTCAAACTTGGAAAATACTACTGCATTGCTCAATCTATGAACTAAGTCGTTCTTGTTCGAAATAGGGTACCTAATCCATTCTAAGACTTTGTTCAAAGGTTTATAATTGATCACTAGACGAGGAGTTCCTCTCTCAATTTCAACATTTTTTTGCACATAAAAAGCAGCACAAGACCAAGGGGACTTGCTATTTCTGATCAGTTTTTTATCAAGCAAATCTTGGATTTCCTTTTTACAAAACTCAACCATTTCAGCATTCATCTAAATGGGACGAGCTTTAGTAGGAATATTTTTCTCATTAAAATCTTTAATATATGGCAAGTTAACAATGTGTTTCTTCCTATGCCAAAATGCATTGGGAATATCAGAGCAAACATCATCAATCAACATTTTCTGAAAATTAACAATTTTTGATTGTAACAATTTATCAGAAAGCCGTTCAGCAATTTTCTTGTATCTAGCTTCTTGCTTAAGAAAATTGAGATGATTAGTCTTAGCATGAATCAGAGTCAAAGCATTATCAGTATCAATTTCAAATTTTGAAGCAAATTTAAATTTTACTTTCTGTCCAAAAGGATAAGTAGTAATTCCATCATGTTCAACAAGAAAGGGATACAAAGCATTAATGAAAGGGAGACCAAGTATCACTTTATCAGTCATGTTTTTAACGAGAACAGAAGGAATCTTGAAACAAACATTATCATGGCAAACATAAGCATTATTCAATTCATATTTGATCTTCATTTGAGTACCATTAGCAGAAACCAATCTTTCAGTTGACTTTTCAAAATATTTTGAAGGAATTAATCCTTCTTGGATACAGTTCATATCCGCACCAGAATCAATCATAGCAATAACATTGAAATGATAATCATGAGAAACAACAATTTTAACTTTTGTAAACCATTTTGGAGGAAGCAATTCATTAACAAGATTAAGCTGAGAATCAGTGAGAACATCAGCAATACCTTTATCAGAAAGAAGAGCCTATTGACTAGATTCATCTCCATCTTTGAGCTCATTTTGTTCATTATCAGATTGATGCTTATCCAGATCTTTATCAATTTTTAACAAAAGGAGCTCTTGCTTAAGATCATTGTTATCACTTTTAATGCTTTTAAATTCATTTCTTAAATCAATTATTTCTTGTTTAACAACATTGATCTCATGTTGAAGTTCATTAACAGTTAATTCTTTGGATTTCTTTTTGTTAAATCTTTCCAAAGTTTCTTCAAAACTTATTGTTGGTTTCAATTTTTTACCATTTTCATTTCTTGTCAAATTTTTCTTAAACTTATCAAGGTATTCTTTTTGCAACTCAGGATTTCAAACCTAGAAGTTAACTATTGCAGTTTATTAATCTTTACAACTTTTGTACCTTCACACACAGTTTGTAGGATATTTCAAGTAGTGTGTGCTATCTCTACATTAGAAATCCTTTTGAATTCTTCTATCAAAACAGTATTAAACATCGCATTCATTGCCTTACTAATAAAGTTAGTTGCTTCCTTTTAAGTAAGCATCTGACCATTGAGCCACAAGAGTGGCAAGTCTTTCCCAAACAGTTTCCACAGACATCCAAACTCTCTCATCCAGAGATTTTAGGAAGGCTTTCATCCTCACCTTCTAGTAAACATAGTTATTCCCATCAAAGTGGGGAGGGATCACTAGAGAGTGACCTGTTCCATGACAACAGGGGTCAATGATCAACTCTAGGTAAAACTACCTAAACAAGAGCTAACCTACTCTAATACCACTTGTTTGTTTGTTTAGACCCCTTAACACTCAGATGTTTAATCTAATTTATTAACTAAGTACTTAGTTAGGTTTATTATGAGATTTAGGTTAATAAAAAACAATCATATCACTAAGTGTGGAAAAGTAAAGAAGACAAGTGATATGATGACCTAGGAAAACTAATGAAACCGTCCATTTTCAAGGTAAAAAACCTAGGGAAGATTTAACTTAAACTATCCACAAGGCAACAAATTCACTATATAGAATGGAAGTTTTACAATAGATTTTTCCCTAAATCTGAAGATACCTCTTGTAGTACTTACTCACGTGACCATACGCAGCTCAAAATCTACAGACTCTTCTATTTGAATTTGCTGCGCACAAATACTTTTCTTTGTGACTTTGAGATCCCACTCAAAGCTTTAGATCATTAGCAATTGTTGATCTTTTATGCAGCAGTTTACCTCCATCGGTTCTAGTGTATGGATCTTCTTTCTGATAGATGCTTGTTGAGCTAAAGGTTACAAAACCTTACAAATCTCACAGGAGTAATTCACAAGACTTCATGAGACTTTTGAAATGTGATTTAGGATTTTTCTTTTATACCTAGCAGTGTTGGACTCAAACCTTAAACGTTTTGCAGGCTTACGGGCTTGATTTAAAATTTGCAGAAAACGCATCTTGATCAGTCGAGTCGAACCTATCTCTTGATCGGTCGAGCCTTGCAATTTTTAAATTCTTCTTTCTACTACTTGAATGTTCTTGAATCTAGACTTGAATCAACTTGAGCAATGTCTAACACTGTTCTAAGACATGAATATCTTAAACTAGACATGTTTTTGTACTCGGTTTGCCAACTTACATAAAATTAGAACCTAAACATTTATACGTAAATATTTAGAACCTAATAGGATCTATGACACTAAGAAATGGCTTCCTCATCCAGTTAAGCAGCATGTACTCATTGAAAGGTGGTGTTTGTTAAAACATCGTCACTATATGGGAGTATGAGACCGACGGGTCAACCATGTCGTCATCAACATCATAGGCCTCCAACTCACTGCAATCACTCCAAACTCACTACAATCACTCCAACCAATTTCTCTTCTATTAGAGCTAGGCTCCCTGAAGAAACACTTTGGGTCCGAACACAAAAATCCTTGTTCAATGCTAGGTTTTATAGTAAATAGCTACAAAGGGAAGAAAAAAAGGAAGGGGGGGGGGGGAGGAGACCAATTATTGGTTATTCATTTTGTTCAGACTCTTAGGAAAGTGGGTTTGGGTGAAAAAAGGGGAAGAAGACTTGGCTGTTAGGGTTAACAAAAGTTTGAGACAAGGAAGAAACAAAGCAGGTTGTTATAAAAGTTTAAGGCAAAGAACATGATAACAACAAGCTCTAAACAGTCAATTCAAAATGTAGATGGCTGAAGGTGACTATACTTAGAAGGTGTTGTCACAAGAGAAGTTTTTATTTTTTTATTTTTATTAATTGGAACACAATTGATCATTGCACATATGTACTAATTACTTGAAAATTATAGTAAAAAAAAATTCATTTTTTTTTATAGAAATTAATTAGAAGTTAACACTAATTTAGACTTTAGGAAAGAGTGGAACATAATTTGGAAGAATTAGTAACTTCTACTAAAAAAAAGTAGGGTACTTCTTATCAAACTCTAGTTTAGACAATCATGTTTTATATATAAAAATATTGATATTTCATATTTTTTTTGTTTGACTTATGCAGGTCTTGGTACAAGCTTTGGAGCATTATTTCTAATAACCATTACATTAGTTTTATTCAATGCGATAAAGAAGAGAAGTGAAACCAAGCTTAAGAAAATGTTCTTTAAAAATAATGGTGGTTTATTGTTACAACAACAATTATCTTCAAGTGAAAACAATGTTCAAAATATAAAACTATTCAATTTGAAGGAGTTGGAAAAGGCAACAGTTCATTTTAGCGAAAACAGAATAGTTGGTAAGGGTGGTCAAGGTACGGTTTTCAAAGGAATGTTAAGTGATGGAAGAATTATTGCAATTAAAAAGTGTAACACAGTGCAAGAGGGGAATATCGAACAATTCATTAATGAGATTTTTATTCTTTCACAAATTAACCATAGAATTGTGGTTAAGCTAATTGGGTGTTGTTTGGAGACAGAAGTTTCTTTATTGGTTTATGAATTTATTCCAAATGGGACACTCTTCCAATATCTCCATGAAGAAAATGAAGAGTTTCCATTAACTTGGGATATGTCTTTAAGGATCTCCATAGAAATTGCAAGAGCTCTTTTCTACTTACACTCAACAGCTTCCTCACCAATTTATCATAGAGACATAAAGTCCACAAATATACTCTTAGATGAAAAGTACAAAGCAAAAGTAGCAGACTTCGGGACATCAAAGTCAATAGCGATTGACCAAAATCATGTCACCACCCTAGTTCATGGAACATTTGGATACTTGGACCCAGAATACTTTCAAACAAGCCAGTTCACTGAAAAGAGTAATGTGTATAGTTTTGGAGTAGTCCTTGTTGAGCTCTTAACGGGAGAAAATCTTGTTTCTTCAACAAGGTCAGAAGCAGGTACAAGTTTAGCCATATATTTCCTTCATTCAATGGAGAAGAACAATCTATTTGACATTCTTGATGATCGAGTAAAGAAGGAAGGTGATAAGGAAGAGGTCATCATAGTTGCTAACCTTGCAAAAAGATGTTTGCACTTGAATGGAAGGAAACGTCCTACAATGAGGGAGGTTGCAATTGAGTTGCAGGGAATTCGGAAAACTTCTGATGGTCAACAAAATTATGAAGAACTTCAATTTTCTAGAAGTGAGGAAATTGAGCATTCAGATGTTAGTTTTACATCAACAGGATCATTTTTTGAAATCGCTTCAACTTCATCATCCACCGTTCTACCATTGTTACCTTTCAAAACAATATGATTTATAAACTTGTTTGTTTTGTAGTAATTTGGTTTCATTCCATGTTGTCAAGCATCAAGACTTCTCTTAATATATTCAGAACAAAATTTAAGAAATTAGGAAAAGTCATTATCTTCGTAACTTTTTTATTTTCTTAAAATCATTTTAAGCTAGGCTCATGCCAACGGAATAGCTGAAAAGGTCAAGTTTAATAAGATATTAAAGGCTTGAAATCTAAAGTATATATTTCATTAGTCCTCATTTGTAATTTATAATATCTGACTACTTCAAATTAGAGTGATGCTATAAATCCCGTAAATAATTTTGGTGAGTTTTGTAGACAATTTCCAAATATCACGTAATGGTACCATGCATAATGGAAAGCTTTTCCTACTTTTCAAGAGTATTGGAGCAAGTTTGAGCAATTCAGGGAGTATGAGAATTGCATGCATGCGTGGCTCTAACGAACTTGCTCTCTTTGGTTCCATTGGCAACAAAAATTTATTGATTAGGATAGAGTCTTTATAAAAAAAAAAAAAAATTATTATATAATACCACCTTTAATAAATATCAACAACATTATACATATTTACTAATTATGCTTTTATATGTACCAAAAAAAAAAAAATTCAGCAATGACTCGTCCAATTGTGTTTTTAATATTCTTGCTCGTAGTTTCTAGGCTAGACATGTCTCATCAGTCAAAACTGGCTCAATACCCTGTTTGTGAGCCTGTTTTTGAGTATTTCCCTGACTGCTTGGCCTTCCTCGTTGGGTTCTACTACAAACCAACAAAGATATGTTGTCGACACGTAGACAAGCTAAATATATTAGCAAAGCACGGGCTTGGAACTCGGACAATCTGCTTTTGCATTCAGGCTAGTGTTAATGGAACTCAACCTCGCTTGCTTGCCTCACGTATCAATTATCTTCCTGTCATGTGCCACACCCATCTTAGCTTCCCCATTTCTGATAGCATGGACTGCAACAAGTAAATTTATCTCTCTCTCAAGCACTCACACAAATAGGAGGAGAAAAAAAAAGGATAAAAAGAACTAAGACCTCCTCAACTTTTATGTAATTGCAGACTTTAAGTAAGGCTCCCCTGACTTTTTTTTTTTTTTTTTTTCCCCACAGATTTTGTACATACTGAAACTGTGGTAGAATAGTAGATGGAACCTACTTTCCATTTTTCGTCTATTTTAACATTTTTTGCACTAAATCATTTAGGAGGTGTTTGGTACCGTTGTTTAATCAATAGTTTTCAGTGTTTGAACAACATTAAACGTATTTTCATACATTTTTTCACCCATACGTATCTCCACAAAACAACAACAACGTTATTAGAAATCTTTTACTAAACGGGCCTTTAATGTGCAGCAAGTGGACCCCTTCCATCGTTTGATTTATTAATAACTTGGGCGAAAAAAAAAAAAAAGGTGAAATAGATGGATAGTTGAGAGAAGGGATCTATTTACTACAATATCCAGATTTATGAACTAGATTGGGGGAAAAAAAAAAGTTAAAGGAGTCTTACTACAAAATCATAAAAGTTCAACGATTCTTAGCATATTTTACCCAAAAATGAATAATAAAAAGCTAAAATAGTAAAGACAAAGAGAGAAGGTGATCCCAATTGACTAATTGTTCTTCTTGCTTTGATACAGGGTTCATTAAAAAGTTGGACTATGAGGAAGTTGTTCTTAATTGAGTGAGTTTAGTGGAGTATTATATGTACAACAACAATTAATAAAGCCTTAATCCCAATATTTTGGGGTTGGCCATAAATCCTAGTGGATTATTATATGTATTGTTTCATTAAAAAATACTTCATAAATATTAATAGACTGATTACAAATAATTGCAAAAGGAAACTTTTCAATGAGTACAAAAATATACTTATATATGAAATTGTTTTTTCTTAGTGGTTCTTCATATATTATGTGCTTCACTCCATTAAGTTCTTTACAAGTTAAAAATGCCTTGTAGCTCAACTATCATTTCTTAATATTTCAAATGATTGAAAGGTCTAGGGTACAAATTCTTCATTCCTTATTGTAACTATGAATTATATAATAATAATAATAATAATAATAATAATAATAATAATAAGAGCTAGTTCTCTCCAACAAAGTTGTAGTTTTAGTCTCCAAGTCCTCCTAACCATGAAAAATATATCATACAACCCTAGTTAATAATAGTTCTCTAATTCTCATTGGTCAAATCGCGAAGGTAGCCTATACACAGGATTTACACATAAATAATCTCTAGAAGATTCTAATAGCTTCAACAGAAATTCCCGCGCAGATGCTCTGAGTCATAACAAACTGACTCGTGCCATAACTGCTCTCTACACGTGCCATAACTGATTTTCAACCCATTTAACTGTTGCCTTGCTACTGAGATGCAACGCACCGTTTGACAGCATTATGAATTCTCAAGTTTGATAAACGCACCGTTTGAGTAAATAATCACACTTGTTATTAACAGCACATGTTATCTCTTACGGTGCCGTTTTCCTGATACTCTGTTGCTAGTCTTCTACAACAAATAACAGCTTGTTCAATTCTTGGTGCTCCTACTTTGTTTAGACTTACGTCTTTTTTTTCTTCGTATATAATCCTGGTTATCTTTCATTTTGTGATGCAAGACATAAGGTGTAAAGGGCATAATAAGCTGACATTGGTTACAGCACCAGGCAAGCACCAATGTGTGTATCCGAAATGAGATCATATTTTGTCTATCAGGTCAGCAGTTGACATCATCAAAAAGATGCTTCAAAAGTTGAGGGAAGAAAGGTTAGAGGCTCAGGAGTTTGATGCATGGCTTGCTAATAGTCAACATTACAAACTTGAAGTTCATTTTCTAATGAATCTGTCTTGAAGGTTTCTCATAATAATGGTTTATGGAGTGACTGGATTTTGACTGTGTTAAGTTGCAGGCTATCAAGAGATGTTGAAGGAGATGCTGAATCGTCATATACTGATGTTCCTAACATCTGGAACCTTCTAAGTATGCTGAATTTTAAATCAGCTCAATCTAAAAGAAAAAACTCTGTTACATCTTACCTATAGTAGTTTTGTTGGGATTCATGATTCATTTGGGAATGCCTTTTTGGATTTGCATATATAAACCCAGCTCTTAGTACTTTTAGCTGAAGCTTATTAGATGCAGAAGAAAGATATGCCTTATCCACCTATTTCAAATTTTCATGTGATTTATCAAACTAATCATTCTTTTGTTCATTTTTGTTTAAACATCCTTTATGTCCTTTCCATCTTTTCTGTGTGTTTTGTTATTAGTAAGTTAGACATTAAACATTTCTCAAAATAAAATTTAGACATGAAACTAGTGGATTTGAAAATCACGTTATCCTTTCCTTCATTTTTCCATGTTTGTGGTCATGTATCAAAGTTTTTTTTTTTTTTTAGGGGAAAAAAAAATTTCTACATGCTTGTTGTCTTTGCCTATAGCGATTTGTGCTAAGCCTATTTTATGCTCAAAATAAATATTGAATTTGAAAAGAACATTGATGTTCAAGAGTTTTAACAGGTGAATTTCTATAACAAACATAAGTGTATTGATCTTTGCGATAGTTTCTTCATACCTTGGGATTAAAAGATTTATTTCTTTTATTTTATTATTAAAAGATTTACAAAGATAGAGAATATGTAACTTTGATTAATGTTTATTTTCTCATTAAATTTTGTATTTTTTTAATCCCATAAAAATATAACTTTGAAAGCAAAAGGGATTCTATTTTCTCATTTAATTTTGTTGAAGTGTGTTGTTTACTTCGTAAACCTTTCAATTTTAAGAAAGATTATAAAAAAGAAAGCTCCTTCATGGAAAAGAGGAAAAAGAAACGCCTACTTTTTCTAGACAAGATAATAAGAAATCTTCAAAGTGCTCTGGTAAGTGGTAAGGAATTCATAGTCTCTTTTCTCCCTTTGATAAATTAGTAAATGCTAACGAGTATCCTTGAAAAGCCCCATAATAATTTGCTTCAGAACATAAAATGGAGAGGATCTGTTCCATTGGGAGAGCTTAAACATAATTAAAAAAAAAAAGGGGACAAAACAAAATTGGCTATGATGTCTATTGCATCAAAATGATCAGATATGGTTCTATTTGTTCTTTAATTTTTTGTGCTTGAAGCCAAGGAGATTTCGCTCTAATGGAACCTCTTCTCCCAATTCCCACCTAAGTGCAAAAAACATCCATTTTGGGGTGGGTCTTGAGTTTGATTCTTAGTACTGTTGATAGAAAGGGACAATAATTTTATCATAATTTCTTTAGTAATTAAATCAATGTCTGTGCTGTTAGTTTTTTAGTTCCTATTTTTTCCCACTTCTTGGGAGTGATCATTGATTTCGATTGTTGACTTTGTTATAGGTTGCTTTAAAGATCATCTCTAGTGCATGGTCTGGAGTTGAGCCGTTGAGGAAACCACCAAATGCGGTGTTATAGGTGAAAAACTACACAAGACACGCAATATGCTAATCACATTAACTAATATATCAAACCTTAATTGAGATAATACATCTAGAAGGTAAAACTGGTTGTCAATGACACCAATATGTTTACAGAACAAATTATGAAAATAACTAATGGGAAGGAAACTTAAACAATGACATTGAGTTTTAGTCATGGCTTGATAAGATACAGGAGAATTTCGCTACTTCCATGGCTTGTACGATTGTTGTCTAGTGGTCTGTTCTCAAAAACCACAACTACCGCAAGTTTTGGTCTATTCTCAAAGCAATCCTACCATAGGGAACCGTTCACAAAATGCAGACAAAAATTACAAAATAGCATATAACACCAAAGGATACCACAAAATTACCCAAATCAATAACCTCTCATGCTATAAAAGAATATTGCCAATACTATGGCTATGGCCAAGTTCAACTCCATGTATACACACCACACCACTTAGTTGGAACTTGCAAGACAATCCCTAGCTCCTATCTTTACTCAAGTAATTAATTGGAAAGTAGAAAAGAAGAAGAATAAAAGACACAAATCTTAGATACAAGCACCAATCATTTCATACACCGTTAGAAAAGCCACTCGTGCAACATATAATTTTTTACTTTAGCATTTGAGCTACAGTGCATAGTTATAAATGGCTGTGCACTATAGCTGAAGAGCTAAAACATTTACCTATAGTACCACCATTGCAGTATGTTTTTTAGTATTTGAGATGCTAAAAATAGTAATATGACTTTTTAGCACCATCAATGTTAATACTTTAATGGAATAATCATAGTTGTGAATTTCATAGGGATTTATGTTTGGCAGTATAAAGAAAAAGTGAAAAATGGCAATGGTGGCCTTGATTTTATTTGAAGGGGTCAATGATGCTAAGAGAGAAAATGTAAAGGCTGTGTGAGTAGTTAATTTGGTTGAATGAGGGAAAAGAAGAATGCAAAGATCTTCAAAATATATTCCATCTATTCTCTTATTTGAGAATTTAATAAGGATGGATTAATGGAATAAAGAACATGCTTATTCCACAAAAACTAGTCTAGTTCACGTTTAGTTTCTGCTACTTCTTTTCTCAAGCTCTTAATGTATATGTTAAATCTTAAAAGGGTGAATATTGGTATTCACCTCCCAAACACTCGGAAATTTTTTTAGTATTCTGAAAGCATAGTAAAATGGTGCTTCTTTCTTATATATTTATAGTAGATCTCACCATAAATGTGAGAGCAGGAAGCACCAATATAATTATTACTCCAATCATTCATATACTTCAAAGGAATTTAGGTAGTAGCATTAAGAATTCTAACCAATATAATTATTAAAAAAAAAAAAGAGCCAACAATCTTGTAACTCAATTGACACATTTAATTGTTTTTAGTAAAAATATCATGGGTTCAAATCCTCACCCAACTATCAAATCTATAAAGTTGTAATTTACAATTATTTTATGTTGGCTTTAATTCTGTGCCAAATTTGATTTTAAATTTCTTCAATCATATTTCCCTATATTTATGTAGGTTTCTAATTGTAAGGAATGAGTGTGAAGACTCAAGCTTAAAAGGATGAACAAGTGGATTTCGTGAGTGTCTTATGAGAAGCTTACCTGTGAAAGAGCCATGTGTAGAGCACATGACTGGAAGATGAAGAGTCATGTCAGGCTAGAGATTTTCGTGAGTGTCTCACAGGTAAGGCCACCCATGAAGGACTCGTGAAATTCTCTGTTTGGCAAAAAGTGAGACTTTGCTTTACCAAATATTTACTCACTATATATACTCTCATTACCCACAAATTGTAAGGAGTGCTTTCTAGAGAGAAAACCCTAGAAATTACATTTCAGAGTTAGAGATTGTTATACCCACAATCATCTACACATTTTCTTGTAGTTTTCCTTGATTCCTACCTTTCCATCTTTACATCCTTGAAAGGTTGGTAGCCCAAACACTTACCACACTCATTCTGAGTGTAAAGTGAGATTTTGGTGCTATTGAGAAGTATTGGAATGAGCCATTCATTGGTGGATGCAATTAGGCTGAATTGCGAGATCCGAAAAGTTAGAGAAGACAAGGTTCCGAGAAGTCAGTTGATAGCAAAAGCTTGGAGGGCTCAAGTACTTGGGGTAAATTAGGCTTGGAGGGTCTTTTGTTATTCATGTACTCTAACTTTATTCTTTAGTGGATCGATTTCGACTTGGAAGGTCGTGGAGAGGTTTTTCGTCAAGTTCTTTGGTTTCCTCTTCAATAACACGTCTTGGTATTATCTTGTGTTTGCACCTATTCTTAAGCTTTCCTTTTATTGTTGATAATGGATGAATATGGCTTAGGGTAGTGTTATCAGTTGTTTGCACTCATTTACTCTTATTCCGCACTTAGTCTACGTTAGAGTAAAAGCAATCTAGCCGTAATTTTTATTTGAGGGTCCGAACAAGCTCTTGTGTATTTACACAAATCTGAGCATTCAAAATCATTAAAAAATGTATATTAAATAATTAATTCATTAGATTTCCATAATATTGATTAGTTAATCATACTTTTAGAAAAATTAATTTAGTGGCCCATAATATTCCTAAATTGCCTCTTATTTGTAATTATGAGGGAAAGATCCACGTCTTTTCCATTTTTTCTTATATCTCAATAGTGTGATTTTTTTCCTTGATAATTTGGTAGTTAAAATGCAAATTGGGGGCCAATGGGGGCTTGGCTTAGCTGGTAAGGTTCGGATACTTCGTCTAACCCACTTAAGTTCGAGTCTCTCTGCCAGTAGGATTCTATTGGTGGGCATCCATACGGGTTGGCCCAAGGGCTTTAACCTTAGTGTCCTACCTGGGGGCTAGCGTAACCTAGCGATGTAACGATCCAAGGAAAAGCGCTAGCCACATCTGCGCTATACCTCAAAAGGACTAGTCACAATTGAGGCTCCTTGTAGTTGTTAATAAAGCCCAGATCTACCCAGTAAATACCCGATGTGGGACTCATCACACACCCACACACATCACACAATCAATCAATCAAATTGGGGCATCACAATCTCCCCCACTTAAATCCCTAACATCCTCGGTAGAGCCCACTTTGTGAGGTAGTGTCTCCGAGCCCACACGGGGTTACCAGGTCGGCTCTGATACCATATGTAACGACCCAAGGAAAAGCGCTAGCCACATCTGCGCTATACCTCAAAAGGACTAGTCACAATTGAGGCTCCTTGTAGTTGTTAATAAAGCCCAGATCTACCCAGTAAATACCCGATGTGGGACTCATCACACACCCACACACATCACACAATCAATCAATCAAATTGGGGCATCACAAGAATTAATCATAGCAATAACATTGAAATGATAATCATGAGAAACAACAATTTTAACTTTTGTAAACCATTTTGGAGGAAGCAATTTATTAACAAGATTAAGCTGAGAATCAGTGAGAACATCAGCAATACCTTTATCATAAAGAAGAGCCTATTGACCGGATTCATCTCCATCTTTGAGCTCATTTTGTTCATTATCAGATTGATGTTTATCAAGGTTTTTATCAATTTTTAACAAAAGTAATTCTTGTTTAAGATCATTGTTATCATTTTTAATGCTTTTGAATTCATTTTTTAAATCAATTATCTCTTGTTTAACAACATTGATCTCATGTTGGAGTTCATTAACAGTTAATTCTTTGGATTTATTTTTGTTAAATCTTTCCAAAATTTTTTCAAAACTTATTGTTGGTTTCAATTTTTTATCATTTTCATTTCTTGTCAAATTTTTCTTAAACTTATCAAGGTATTCTTTTTGCAACTCAGGATTTTGAATCTAACTTATCAATTTGATTAACAAGCTTTCATTTTCTTCACTTTTGGTGAGAACATTAACAATTTTAATAACATTGCAACATGAATCTCTACAACCAAGTTTAACAGTAGGTGAACCAGAGGAATCATCATCAGATTGATAACAAGAATCAAATGAAAAAGAAAAATCGTCTTCCAAAGAATCAGACGAGACGTTTGATTCAAGGATTCGGAATAGTTCTTCTTGATCATTATCATTAATGTTTAACATGTTAAACTTATTTTTCAGTTTACCCGGTTTTTGTTTACAGTCTTTACTGAAAGGACCAGGTTTTCCACAGTTGAAACATTTACCTTTACCAGATTTCTGTTTATCATATTTTTTAGAAACATTCTTTCTCTTAGCATAAAAATCATTAGGTTTAACAAAGTTTGTTCTGTATCTTTTATATTTTTTATGGTTATAATTTTTGTGACCTTTATCATATTTTTTTCCCTTTGTGCCTGGAAGGAGCAATAAGGGGCAAACCATATTGTTCACAGAAATTACCCATTTCATATTTAGCTTTTCTCTTATTCTTTAACTGGTGTTTTAACAATTTTTCATCATTACACATGTTAATACCAAGTCTTTTAATAGTGCTTAAAATATCACCATAAGTTAAACTATCATAATCAATGGAATCATTTTTACCAATTAACTCTTGTTTTACCTTATGAGAAAAGATAGGAGGCTGACTGTCAATAAACTTTTCTTTCCAATAAGGCTTGTAACAATCTTTCCGGAGCATGATTCTGGAAAGGAAAACGCCTTCATACCATCTGTAATCAGACATAGTAGGACATCTCAAATTGTTTAGATAATTAGAAATTCGAGATGAAACATTGGATGGAGTACCAACAAAATGTTTAAGAATAGTATAGATCAAAGTATTAACACCATCTGGAATACCACGATTTTGGTTTTCATCAAAAATAGGGAAACCTTCATCATTCTTTTTAACAGCAGATTTAATAGAATCCCTGGAATCTTCTGTGAGATACGAATGCCACCATCCACGAAGAGCACCAGAAAAACCAGTAACAAGAAGTTCAACAATTTCAGAGTAATTATAACTATGATTGTTCAAGTAAGCAGTTCCAACCATAGACATATGAGCCATTTTATTAATTATTTCTTGTTCAGACAAACCATCAATATTCCATTCGTAAAGTTTATCAGCAGAAACAGAAAACTGAGTTTGAAAAGGTCTTTCTTCAAACTGCATATCAGGAGGAGTAGGTTTTGAATACCAGTTTTTTGTAAATGACACAGGAATGGGCTTTCCAACAAATCTTTTAATTTCAGTAAACCATCATCAAAAATCTTATTAGCTGAAACAGAAGACAATGAATCAGAATCTGTGTTTTCTGTCAGATCGTTTAGACCCTTTAAACCCAACAGATTAACCTAGAGAATTAGCCAAGTGATTAACTTAGGTAATTTAAATAAATCTAGGTTAATACAAAATAAACAAAAACAATAAAGCAGCGAAAATTAAAGAACACAAAGATCTGATGACCCAGGAAAACCAAACCGGTAAAAAACCTGAGGAAGATTTAACCTAGCTATCCTCAAGGTAAACTGAATTCACTATGAAAGAATTGAAGTTTACACAATAAGACTTAGACCACTAACATCCTATTACTACCCAAGTGTAGGAAACTTACTACCACGACCCCATGATAGCTCCGAGATCCACGGACTCCTTCTTTCTTAAATTCTTCAGCAATCCACAAGCGCACCTGCTTGTATTTCTTGAAGATCTTTGATTCTGCAACTGTTTGATTTACCAAGCTCTTGATATAAATCTTGAGTTTGGAAACCCTAAGTGTATGTGAAGGCAAACACCTCTAGATCTCACAATGAGATTCATAAACACAGCAAAACAGAACTCTAAAAACGTGGCTAGGGTTTTCCCTTATATACTTAGGGCAAAACATATAACCCTATACATTAAATAGACTAGGGCTGAGTTGGAAAATTCTGCAGAAAAATAATCTGCACGACTTTCGATCGATCGAGTCTAATTTTCGATCGATCGAGTCAGACAGAAAGTGCACAATGAATTTTGCATAAAACTCGATTTCAACTTTACATGAAGAGCCATACTTTGAGCAAGTCTAACACACAACTTAAAGAATGTTTTGATCATGGTTTGCCAACATTACAAATTGAAGTTCTAATACATTAGTTCCTAATTCTTAGAACCTAACAAACTCCTCCGTGACAAAACACAGACTTAACAAAAAGCTCAAAGTTTACAAAATGAAACAGCCCATTACAAAATAAAAAGCCACTTAAACAATTCAACCTAACTACTATCTAACAGTTGCAAAGTAGACAGCAGCATGACTGAATCAACCTGTATATTCCTGTAACACTTAACAAACACATAAACGCATGTGTGGAAAAAAATAGGAAATATATAAAAAAACTTCTTGATTTCACATGACACAAAATAAAGACATATATCATGAATAATATCATAAATATAAATCAATAAGTAGAGTAGCATAGTGGAAAAAAAATATAAAGACATATACATAAAAATGTATCTCAACAAAATATCTCCTAACAAGAGCTAAAAAAGAAAATACACAGTGAAGCGCCTAGATACAATCTAATAACTCCACAAGCTCCGCAGTATCACTACTAAGTACAAAACTCCCCCTAAAATGTAAATCTCCACAAAAAAATCTCCTAGATACATATGAACTACACAATATGCACTCCCCCTTTTTGTGACGAATTGCCAAAGGGCACTCACTCATCATCAAAAGGAGGTGGAGGAGAATGACGAGAACTCGCCAAATCAGCTCGCAATGCACGTAGCTCATCAAGGATGTCCACCAAAAGCTAACCATGAGCCGCCTGAACGGTCACGACAGTATCAAGAGTCCGACGAAGGTCAGAGACATCATCAAACGGTGGAGGAACATCAGCAGCAGCAGCAATAGCAGGATCAGAAGACGTCCCAGCTGCAGGAGTATCTGTAGAAGAAGAAGGGGGTGGAGTGACACCGGAAGGCTCTACCCTAGGACGCTTAGAGCTGGCTCGAAGTTAAGCAGCCCTTTGCCTCAAAAAGGTAGCACCTATAGGAGCAATAACATGAACAGGCTCAGATGCAGTTATGAATAAAAACGGGAAAGAATAACGCATGAGCCGTAGAGCTAGACCGATGAACCTCGTTCAAAGAACGAAGGAAAAAATGAGGAAAACTGATAGGAGCATCAGTAACAAGCGCGTACAAAAACACACATCGCTCAAGAGGGATGGTGTGGACATGAGAAATAGGCCACAAAGAATGACATGCTATCCTAAAGAAAAGATAATGAAGCTCGGAAAGCTCAACAGAAGTGATCCGAGGATCAGAACCCCACTGGATAGAAGACCCAGTGATGTATGACAGCACGTCATCAAGAGGTGGAGACTCCTCATAAGGAAAAACGGGATGGTCAACAATGGACACCTCAAGAGCATCAGACACCACCATAGGGGTAATGCGATACTCTACACCTCGTAACCAAACCTTAACTAAGGTGTTGGCATCATAGATGTGGATAGAGAGGTTCGAATAGAACTCTCTAATCAAGGTGGCAGGAGGAGGAAGATGCTCAAACTTGAGCAAAGATAACCAACCCCGACATGCAAAGTTACGTCTCACCTCAGGATCTACCTCATCTAGTATGACCCTACGCTCAGCCCAGATATGACGCCTAAGATTAAGGGTCTCATAGGTCACTTGGTTCGACTCACTAGGGAACCGCTCAGTATCAAAAGAAGATGAGGGGTCAGAAGTCCTTTGGGCTCTAGTTTTCCTAGGCATGGTGCTAAGGAATAAAGAGAGACACAGAAAGAGAGAAACAAAACCAAAAACCAAGGGCAGACTGCAAGTTAGCACAACACAAAATATAAAAATATCAATTCTATATAATGCATGAACAAAATATGCAAATGATGCATGAACTAATGCAGTGACAAGTTCAAATATAATCCAAATTAACAAAATTGACTTGAGCAGGAGTTGTAAATTAACAATACCTAAAATTTGAAAAACCCAATTTTTCAAAACACAATTAATTGATAAATTGATCAACACAATAGTTAAATAACACAATATAATGATCAAATTAATCAATCTAACAAGTCAATTTCATCAATTTCAATTAAATTGAACAAAAACCCCAAAATCCCCAATTTCAAGCCCTAGAAATTTTAAAATTTCACAAAGCACCAAATTAGTCAAATTAAACCACATGTAGTGCTAGGATATGGTGTCCCCACAAAAACCCATGATTCATTTGAAGGAAAAAGAACCAAAATCACTCCCAAAAATACCAAAACCAAAAATGCCGAAAATGCCCCAAAATGTATGCAAATAATGCATGAAACATGAAAATAAAAGCAAAAGAAAGGGTAAAAAAGACTTACCGGTCTTGGGAGAGAGAGATTATGCAAAAAGATTTGAAGAAAACGACAAAATCTCCAAAAATAGCTTTGACCGGTTGGTGAGGAGACAAAAGCGTTTGAAAAAGTTTTGAAAAGGTGAAGAACGCGTGAGAAAAGATTCTTTATAAAACCACTCAGCCCGATTTTCGATCGATCGAAAAACAGATTCGATCGGTCGAAAATCCTTCGATTGATCCAATACCAATCGAAAACCGATCGAAACACACAGAGAGTTTACTGAGATTTTAAAAACATTTTCGATCGATCGAAAAATAGACTCGATCGATCGAAAATCTGAAAAACTGAATTTTTGAAAATTGAATCAAATTATCTCAAAAACTCCTCAAAGCATTAACTTTTATGAAAAGAATGCATGAGTATGAGATGAAATGCTTTCCAAAAACCCATGTTTTTAACCCAGACCTCTCAGATTAAGATTTTCTCATAATCTTCCTCAACCAATCAAGCAAGCAAACATGTTTTGTAACAATTTCCAGAAAAAGTCAAACTTGGTTGGTCAGACCAAAAACACACACAATAACATGTACACAGTTTTAGCAAAGAATAACTTGTGTAGTGTGTGCAACTAGCAGAAGCTTGAGAAACATGTGAGGTGATATGCACATAGTAATCAATCACAATTTCTACAAAATCCATCACATGAATTTGAAAGAGACTATTACTTAATGAGTTACATCATATAACTCTCACATCTCCTAGAATAAAAGCTTGCAATCATGTAAGTTTCTTGATTTGCCTCAACAATAATATTCAATCTTAATTGATTAGAAACTTAATAAAAAGCCGGGATAATGTACACACCAATTTTATTTAACTTGTGATATTATTATAGCCCAATAATGTACATACTAATTTTATTTAGAGGCTACACCTTATGTTCTTTTTGTGCATGTGCTACACTTTCTCGAGCACAAAATCTTACGATATGCACTAAGGTGTTCATGATTGGCTAATACACAGTGGTGAGATGGTTATTTATGCCTTTCTCAATAAGACCGAGCCCAACAATCAAAGACATAAGACTTCAAGATCAAGATTATGTGATCAACAAATATAGCATCTTCCCACACAACATGCACAACAAAACTTTAGCTAGTAAGGTGCAATAGACATAAGTGCATCAAAGCTAAACAAGGTACATAAGCATGTTATGCAAAATTTGATTGACCAACCTTGTCTTCAAATTCAAGAAAAAAAATAGCAAAAACACAATTTGCAGAAATTTTTTTTTTATTATATAAAAGAAACAAACATCCTAGAATGAAATGCATGAATGTAATGCAATGCAAATCCTAGAAACAGAGGTCACCAAAGATAGAGCAATGAAGCACAAGGACCATGTCAGACAGACTCAATTAGATTGAGCCTTTTGCATCCAAAACTTTTTAGATGCAACTCTTGCATTGGAGTTATAATTCATTTTAGAATTTTGACTAACTCCAGGATTGGAATAAAGGTTTAACACCTTTACCAATTCACCAATAAGTACCATAGGATCATGAGCTTGAGGCTCAAGTACTTTAGGTTTATTTGCTCGCTTTGCAGCTTGCAATTTAAAACAATTTGGACGAATGTGTCCAGACTTTCCACAAAAATGACAAACCCATGCAGGCTTATCATGCAACTTGCCCTTAGTAGTAGTAGAAGCTCTAGAATGAGAAGCTTGAAGATCAACCCTAATTTTTCTAGGTGGAGTAACATCTATAGGTTTGACAGGTTCACTCACCAAGGGTTTAACAATCTCACTCTTAGGAGGTTTAGAAGAGGGAACAAATTTTGTGGAAGAAGGTTCAAGCATAGAAATACTTTCCTCAAAACCTAAACCAGTTTTGTCAGAAGGAGACTTTTGAACACTCAGCATGTGATCAAGTTTGGAGCTTGCAAACCTATTAGTTTGTTCTCTAGCAACAGATAATTCAAGTTCCAAACATTTAACTTTATCAAGTAAAAGCATGTTCTCAGTTTTCACATTATTCAAAAGCTCATTTGCATCAAACAATTTCACAAGTAAATTTCTCTTTTCAAGTTCAAGAGATGCAATTTACTTTAAGTCTAAATCAACATTCATGGCATCCTTTGCGGCAACTTTGCAAAGTTTATTATAGGTTTCTTGTAAATCTGCATCTCCAGAGAGTTCCCCATCAGAAGGGTTCTCTTCAATAGATATGCTTACATTAACTACGGTAGTAGCAGTGAAAGTAATGAAGTTTCCATCCTCATCACTGGCAGATTCATTGTCAGAAACTTCATCATCACTAAAGGTTACAGCCATAGCCTTACCCTTAGACCTCAAGTATGTAGGACATTCAGATTTCAAATGACCATACCCTTGATAACCATAACATTGTTGTCCCAAAGAATTATTAGAAGGCTGACCTACTTTCTCCTTAGGTTTTTCAGTATTATTAATCTTAATGGGATCATTCCTCCTATAATTTCTAGGTTCAACAGTGTTCTTGCCTCTTGCCCTTCTATTATTGTTCTTGAGAAAGTTTCTAAAGTTCTTGGCAAGATAGGCAATCTCTGTAGCAGAGAGTTCATCATCAAATCCACCATCCTCAACATCATCAACAGACTTAAAAGCCATTGATTTGGATTTGTTTGTCTTGGGAAGGTTCAACTCATAGGATTGAAGAGATCCTACAATTTCATCAACAGGGATGGAGTCCACATCCTTGCTCTCAGTGATGGCAGTCACTTTGGGTCTAAAATCCTCAGTTAAAGATCTAAGTATCTTCCTAACAATTTTAGGTTGATCATAGATTTCACCCAAATTATAAGCAGAATTAACAATATCATTCAATTTAGCATAGAATTCATCAAAAGATTCATCATCATTCATTCTAATGCTTTCAAATCTAGTAGTTAATTGCTGCAATTTATTTATTTTAACTGCCTTTGTGCCTTCATGCATAGTCTGGAGGATATTCCAAACAGTATGAGCAACCTCAACATTAGAGATTCTCTTAAATTCCTCCATGGAAACAGCATTGAAAATAGCATTCATGGCTTTGCTATTGAAAGCGGCTGCCTCCTTTTGAGAAGTTTGGCACTCTCTCACAGGAGTAGTGGGCTTCTCCCATCCGTACTCAACGGAGTTCCAGACTCTCTCATCAATGGATTTCAGGAATGCTTTCATCCTTACTTTCCAATAAGCATAATTGTTTCCATCAAAGTGAGGTGGAACAACAAGAGAGTGTCTGTGTTCTATGACAACAGGGGTCAAAGATCAGCAAAAAGATCAAAAGATCAAAAACAAAAGCTACCCACTCTGATACCACCTGTCAGATCGTTTAGACCCCTTAAACCCAATAGATTAACCTAGAGAATTAGCCAAGTGATTAACTTAGTTAATTTAAATAAATCTAGGTTAACACAAAATAAACAAAAACAATAAAGCAGCGAAAATTAAAGAACACAAAGATCTGATGACCCAGGAAAACCAAACCGGTAAAAAACCTGGGGAGGATTTAACCTAGCTATCCTCAAGGTAAACTGAATTCACTATGAAAGAATTGAAGTTTACACAATAAGACTTAGACCACTAACATCCTATTGCTACCCAAGTGTAGGAAACTTACTACCACAACCCCATGATAGCTCCGAGATCCACAGAATCCTTCTTTCTTGAATTCTTCAGCAATCCATAAGCGCACCTGCTTGTATTTCTTGAAGATCTTTGATTCTGCAACTGTTTGATTTACCAAGCTCTTGATATAAATCTTGAGTTTGGAAGAACAGTTTGGAAGAACAGTTTTTTCAGCAATTTTTTCTTCAATGCGGTCAAACTGTTGACCAATAACATGCAAGGATTCATTAGTAAAATTTCTTTGTTCAATAATACTAGAAACAGGAGTATTAGCATCAGCACTTTTGAAGGGGGAAGCCTTCACATCAGTCCCTTTACAGTTTACGAGAACTATCTCAAAAGGTGGATGGCTAGACCTAACAACAGTTTTATCTTCTTTAACAAAATTTGATTTCTTTATTACGTTCAAATGATTTTGGGAAACTGTATCTTTTGAAACATAATAATTTTCAAGGAAATCAAAGAACAAAATATGTTTTTTCAATTGATTCATTTTTTCTTTCCATTTTCTTTTGACACGATCTTTTTCAGACTGAGCAAAAGTACTTTGGTAATATTTTCTTTTATCTCTGTTTTTTGCATAAATAAATTCATTAAACAAGGAAACCATATCAATTTCAAAACTTTCGTTCAAAGCATTCAAAAATCTTAATTGACTTTGGAAAACAGGGTTATCAACAGTTTGAAAATCAGAACTAGATGGAGACACAGATCTGGTGTCTTCTTCTTCTTCTTCATTAGCAGAAAAGAACCAGATGGCTCTGATACCAAAAGGGAGGGGGGAAACATTTTGTTGTGCTTTTCTGGCCGGTGATAGTGTTGTTGTGTCTTTGTTACTTGTCCGTGTCTGCCCGAAACTTTGGTACTCCTTTGTTGTGTTCCCTTCTTACCGTCGTTGGCGCCACCCTAGACGTAAAGTGAAGTCCCAGAACCGAACAGTAAGGCCCGTTTAAGCTAGGAGAGCGTGTAGGGCATGAGAGGTATAGGGTTGCTTAGGGTATGTGTTACGAAATGCAACGGTGTTAAGAAAAACATGATAATTAAGTGTTAAACCTAGGATGGTATGGATAAGTTGTGGAGATCCAACTCCTCTGTCAGCTCCAGAACGACTGGTTGTCGTCCTGATATTGTAAATGAAGAAGATCACACTGTTGAAGAAAATGAGATCCCAAATTTTAAAAACTGGAATATTCCAAAGGTTTCCACTAAGTCCATCTATAAGCTTAGTTGGGCTGAAAATACTACTTTCTCTGAATATAGAGTTAGAACTGTTGAACAAACATTTTCTATCT
The DNA here is from genome assembly GCA_033629205.1 of Lithocarpus polystachyus. NCBI lineage: Eukaryota > Viridiplantae > Streptophyta > Magnoliopsida > Fagales > Fagaceae > Lithocarpus > Lithocarpus polystachyus. Next base: position 86,575,750 of record CM066165.1, on the reverse strand, counting down.
CTAGAACTCATGAAAAATGTTGCTTGTTTTCCAGAAAAAATGTTAATGAATTTCTTGCTAAAAAACTCAGTTATTTGCATATTGGTCTTGTTCAAGTTGCTGTTAAACCACTCACAAGAAAAGGTATTAATGCTTCTATTCTGATGTGTTTAAGAGATGCTAGATTTAAAAGATTTAATGATAGCATTCTTGGTATGATCACTGCTTCTCTGTATGATGGTCCTGTTTATTTTGACTGTTATCCTGATATCACTCTTGCTTTGGATGATGTTAATATTGTTAAGGCCTTGACATTAAATGTGTTGACATCTGGTTATGACATGGAACAAGGTAGTAATCCTTTTGCTCTTATTTATAGAATTTATTATAGACTTTTGGGTTCTCAACTGAATCCTTATTCTGTTCATATAAGAGATCCCGCTGGTAAAACCATGTTAATTCAATGTTCAACTTCTGATGCTAAGATTCAAATCCCAAAAATGATTCAATGGATAGATATCAATCTCCCCAAAGAATGGTTGTTGGAACGTGAATCTCCTCCTGCTAAGCCTGTTTTTGATGAATTAAATCTTCCTAATATTCAACAATACCTTGATGGAACTGTTAAAATAAGTTTTCATGATGACAGACCCTTGAGGATCAACGAAGGAAGGCATTCCTTTGCTGGATCTGATAGTGTTTCAAGAAGTGCTTCAAGAAGAGATCTTGATCTCAATGAATATTTGAAAAAGAATTTTGAAAAACCTGATTTGAAGCTAAAAGGAGTTTCAAGTGGTAACTCCCAAGTTAGCACTGCTTTTTATTCCACTAAGACAGATTCTCCCTCTCCATATAGCAGAACTGCTATGGAAGAAGAAGAAGAGGACACCAGATCTTTGTCTCCATCTGGTTCTGATTTTCAAACTGTTGATAACCCTGTTTTCCAAAGTCAATTAAGAGTTTTGAATGCTTTGAACGAAAGCTTTGAAATTGATATGGTTTCTTTGTTTAATGAATTTATTTCTGCAAAAAACAGAGATAAAAGAAAATATTACCAAAATACTTTTGCTCAGTCTGAAAAGGATCGTGTTAAAAGGAAATGGAAAGAAAAAATGAATCACTTGAAAAAACATATTTTGTTCTTTGATTTCCTTGAAAACTATTATGTTTCAAAAGATGAAGTTTCCCAAAAACATTTGAACGTGATCAAGAAATCAAATTTTGTTAAAGAAGATAAAACTGTTGTTAAGTCTAGCCATCCGCCTCTTGAGACAGTTCTCGTAAATTGTAAAGGGACTGATGTAAAGGCTTCTCCTTTCAAAATTGCTGATGCTAATACTCATGTTTCTAGTATTATTGAACAAAACAATTTTACTAATGAATCCTTGCATGTTATTGGTCAACAGCTTGACCACATTGAAGAAAAAATTGCTGAAAAACCTGTTCTTCCAAAATCGGAAGTTGTTGAAAAAATTGTTGTTTCAAAACCTGAGAAACCTTTGATTGATTTGCCCAGCCAAAGAGAAAAATTGAATTTTAAAACTTCTCAGGCAAAAACTCTTGAAATTATTGACAAAATGCTTTCTGATGTAAAGGTGAAAACTGAAGGTACTTCCACAAGTGCTGCTCGAACGATTTCAAGAAATGAAAAAGAAACTGTTTTTGAAGAAAACACAGATTCTGATTCATTGTCTTCTGTTTCAGCTAATAAGATTTTTGATGATGGTTTACCGGAAATTAAAAGATTTGTTGGAAAGCCCATTCCTGTGTCTTTTACAAAAAACTGGTATTCAAAACCTACTCCTCCTGATATCCAGTTTGAAGAAAGATCTTTTCAAACTCAGTTTTCTGTTTCTGCTGATAAACTTTATGAATGGAATATTGATGGTTTGTCTGAACAAGAAATAATTAATAAAATGGCTCATATGTCCATGGTTGGAACTGCTTACTTGAATAATCATAGTTATAATCACTTTGAAATTGTTGAACTTCTTGTTACTGGTTTTTCTGGTGCTCTTCGTGGATGGTGGAATTCGTATCTCATAGAAGAATCCAAAGATTCTATTAAACATGCTGTTAAAAAGAATGATGAAGATTTCCCTATTTTTGATGAAAATCAAAATCGTGGTATTCCTGATGGTGTTAATACTTTGATCTATACTATTCTCAAACACTTTGTTGGTACTCCATCCAATGTTTCATCTCGAATTTCTGATTATCTAAATAATTTAAGATGTTCTACTATGTCTGATTACAGATGGTATGAAGGTGTTTTCCTTTCCAGAGTCATGCTCCGGAAAGATTGTTACAAGCCTTATTGGAAAGAAAAGTTTATTGACGGTCTACCTCCTATCTTTGCTCATAAGGTAAAACAAGAGTTAAATGGTAAAAATGATTCCATTGATTATGATAATTTAACTTATGGTGATATTCTAAGCACTATTAAAAGACTTGGTATTAACACGTGTAATGATGAAAAATTGTTAAAACACCAGTTAAAAAATAAAAGAAAAGCTAAATATGAAATGGGTAATTTCTGTGAACAATATGGTTTGCCCCCTATTGCTCCTTCCAGGCAAAAAGGGAAAAAACATGATAAAGGTCAAAAAAATTATAACCATAAAAAACATAAAAGATACAGAACGAACTTTGTTAGACCTAATGATTTTTATGCTAAGAGAAAGAATGTTTCTAAAAAATATGATAAACAGAAATCTGGTAAAGGTAAATGTTTCAATTGTGGAAAACCTGGTCATTTCAGTAAAGACTGTAAGCAAAAACCGGGTAAGTTAAAAAATAAGTTCAATATGTTAAAAATTGATGATAATGATCAAGAAGAACTATTCTGAATCCTTGAATCAAACGTCTAGTCTGATTCCTTGGAAGACGATTTTTCTTCTTCGTTTGATTCTTGTTACCAATCTGATGATGATTCCTCTGGTTCACCTACTGTTAAACTTGGTTGTAGAGATTCATGTTGCAGTGTTATTAAAACTGTTAATGTTCTCACCAAAAGTGAAGAAAATGAAAGCTTAGAGTGGCAGAACATGAGATCTTTGATAAGTTTTATGCCAAACTAAATGACATAGTAAGCACTACTTTTAATCTAGGTGAAGTTTATGAGGAACCTAAGATAGGTAGAAAAATATTAAGATCCTTATCTGAAGAATTTAGGCCCAAAGTCACTACTATAACTAAGAGCAAGGATGTGGACACTATTCCTATAGATGAACTTGTAAGATCCCTTCATTCTTATGACTTTTACCTACCTAAGGCTAACAAGTCCAAATCTATGGCCTGGAAATCTGTAGATGATGTTGATGGAGATGTGTCTGATGGTGAAATAACATTTATAGAGATTGCTTACCTTGCCAAACATTTTTGAAAATTTTTGAAAATCAATAATAGAAGGGCAAGAAATCTAAATGTTGCTAACCCTAGGAATGTGAAGAAGAATAAACAACCCAAAAATAATTTCTCAGAAAAACCTAAAGATAAGGTTTTTCAATCCTCTAACAATTCTTTAGGCTAACAATGTTTTGGATGTCAAGGGTATGGATATGTAAGGTCTGAATGTCCAACATACTTAAGGTCAATGGGTAAAGCTATGGCTATCACTCTTAGTGATGATGAAGAATCTGGTCACGAGTCTAATAGTGATCAAGAAGGAAATTTTATAGCTTTCACTGCTATTGCTATAGTTGGTGAATCTGAAATTGTTGATGAGAACCCTTCTGATGGAGAACTCTCTGAGAATGTTGACTTGCAAAAGACTTACAACAAGCTATGTAAGATTACAACAAAAGAAGTTATGAATATTTACTTAGGGTTGAAATAGATAGACTCTCTTGAACATGAAAATAAAAATATTTTGGTCAAACTGTTTGATGCTAATGAACTCATTAATGCTGTTAAGATTGAGAACATGTCTTTGATTGAAAAGGTTAAAAGTTTAGAAACTAAATTACTTGTTTCTAGAGAACAAATTGATAGGACTTCTAGTTCTAAACTTGATATCATGCTAAGTGTTCAAAAATCTGCATCTGATAAGACTAGGTTAGGTTATGTTGAGAGTGGTTTGTCTTTTGTGGTGACTCCCACCAAGTTTGTTCTTCCAGTGTCTATGCCTAACCAGGAGTTAGGGTTCATAAGGAAGAAGTCATAGCCACTAGGAGAATAAAAGTATATCTAAGTGAAACCAACCCAAAACGACGTACTCATCCTGTAGGTAAGAAACAACACAAACCTCAGTGGTTTTGTAAATTTTGTGGTGGAGCTGGGCATACTCTCCCAAATGGCTTTAAGTTGCAAGCAAGCAACTGAACCAAAAGTGTCTGTCCCAAAAGCACAAGATCCCATGCCACTTATTCATGAATTGGTAAAAGGCTCTTAACTTCTATGCCAATATTGGAGTTGATCAACTATTCTATGTATCTAGAAACTCCAACTTTAGGTCTGTATCTAAGAAAGTGTGGATGCAAAATACTCATCATAAATGAGTCTGTTTAACACGGCTCTTGTGCTTAATCTCTTGATTCTTTGGACGAAATGTTTTTCTTAGGATTTTATTATTTGCATTTCATTCTAGGGTTGATTAGGATGCTTTTAAGTTTTTTTTTTTTTTAAATCATTTTTTTTTGGTATTGCACACCACTAAATATGTAATTAAGGTTGGCCAATGAAATTTGCATTTCATGACTGTGTACCTTGCTTAGCTTTGATGAGCTAATTTTTGCACTCTGCTAGTTTGTGCTATTCAGTGCTTAATTGTGTGAGTTGTTTATAGTTTTTGAACAAACGATTTTGATTTTGATGTCACATTCTTTTGATAGTAAGAACTATAAAATCTTATGAGAAAGGCACAAATAACCATCTCACCACTATTACTCGTCAATCATGAGCACCTATGTGTAAATTATAAAAGCCGAGCACGGTAAGGTGTAGCCTTTGCACAGCAAGATAAAACAAGGTGTTATCTTAATAAAAAAAAATTTTTGTGAAAGCTTCAAGTGTGTCAGTTCGTTTAGACCCCTTAAACCCAACAGATTAACCTAGTGAATTAGCCAAGTGAATAACTTAGGTAATTTAATTAAATCTAGGTTAACACAAATAAGCAAAAACAACAAAGCAGCGGAAAAATAAATAACACAAAGATATGATGACCCAGGAAACCACACCAGTAAAAACCTGGGGAGGATTTGACCTAGCTATCCTCAAGGTAAACTGAATCCACTATGAAAGAATCGAAGTTTACACAACAAGACTTAGACCACTAACATCTTATTGCTACCCAAGTGTAGGAAACTTACTACCATGACCCCATGATAGCTCCGAGATCCACGGACTCCTTCTTTCTTGAATTCTTCAGCAAATCCACAAGCACACCTGCTTGTATATCTTTGTGCTCTTTTGATTCTGCAACTGTATTGATCTACACAACTCTTGACATGAATCTCAAGTTTGTAAACCCTAAGTGTATGTGAAGGTAAACACCTCTAGATCTCACAATGAGATTCACAAACACAGCATTCAGAACACTAAAAACGTGGCTAGGGTTTTCCCTTATATACTTAGGGCAAAACATAAAACCCTATACATTAAATGGACTAGGGCTGAGTTGGAATTTTCTGCAGAAAAACGATCTGCCCGATTTTCGATCGATCGAGCCTAATTTTCGATCGATCGAGTTATACAGAAAGTGAACAGTAATTCTGCATAAAAACTCGATTCCAACTTTACATTAAGACCCATACTTTGAGCAAGTCTAACACACGACTAAACATTGTTTTGATCATGGTTTGCCAACATACAAATTGAAATTCTAAATATATTAGATCATAATCCTTAGAACCTAACAAACTCCCCATTTGGCAATCCGTGACAAAACACAGACTTAACAAAAAGCTCAAAGTTACAAATTGAAATAGCCCATTACAATAAAAAGCCACTTGACAATTCAACCTAGACTACTATCTAACAGTTGCAAAGTAGACAGCAGCTCGACTGAAAGTAACCTGTATATTCCTGTAACACTTAACAAACACATAAACGCATATGTGGAAAAAAGAAACAAGGAATATATAAAAAAAATAAACTAACTCTCCCCCTAAGTTAGATACATCAAGAAGTTTTTATATTCTCCCCCTAAACAAAACAAATAGTTAGCAAGATTCCCACATTTCATCTATTTCTCCCCCTTTTTGTCACGTATTGACAAATACAACTCAAACAAAGAGTAAATATGAGAGAAAAAAGAGAACCAAGGGAACATAAAACAGATTAGCTCTATAGAAAAAGAGATAACTCCCCCTATAAAGAGCAACAACTCCCCCTATGAACAACAAAGGTTAAAAAAAACTTTTCTCCCCCCTATAAAAAATAGGAAAAACAAAACAAGTTTTGGGAAAAACAGTTTTGGGGAAAATTTAGGAGGTGGGGATAAATAAAAACACACAAACCAAAAAAAAAATGAGTTGAGGATACACATGAAGAAAAATATTCTCTCTTTCAATAAATGCAACTTGACACTACGTGACCCATAAACAGTTGCATGAGTAGAGAAAATATTTGCACATTATTATCCATCATATTTCTGAAGAAAAATATTTTCTGTAGTTCACACATAAAAATAGCATATACTAGAAAAGTACATAACTCAAAAATTAACCAATCAATTTTTAAATCAAGTTGAGTACCCAATTTAGCAAAGTGTATGCATGTTATGTGTGAAAACAATAAGAGATATGACTGCAAAACTTCAAGATGGACACAGAAAAAACAATGCAACTCATGTGAATCCTAACCATAAATGATGCATGAAAAAAAAATTTGGTCAAAAACTCTAAAAAACTGAAAAATTTTCAGTTTCGATCGATCGAGCATCGATCGAATACCAATCGAGTCAGACAGAATCAAACCAAGATTTTTATCGCAATTTCGATCGGTCGAGAGACAGATTCGATCGGTCGAAATTCTGGAAAACTCAAATTTTTGAAAAACAGAGCAATTTTATGCAGAAACTCCTCAAAGCACAATATTTCATGAATGAAATGCATGAGTATGAGACTAAAAGTTTTTCAAAAACACATGAATTCAACCCAGATCTTTCAAAAAACAAGTTTTTCAATCAATATGACCTTAAAACTCAAATTTTGCATCAAAATCAAGAAACATATAATCTTGGATGGCCACAACAAAATCACACACAATAACATGTACAAAGTTTAGCAAAGAGTAACATGTGTAGTGTGTGCAACTAGTAAAAGCTTGAGAGACATGTGAGGTGATATGTGAATAGTAATCAATCACAAAGTCTACAAAATTCATCACATAAATTTGAAAGAGACTATCACCTAAAGAGTTACATCATATAACTCTCACATCTCCTAGAATAAAAGCTTGCAATCATGTAAGTTTCTTGATTTGCCTCATAATTAATATCAATTTAAATTGATTAGAAACTTAATAATAGCCGGGATAATGTACACACCAATTTTATTTGAATTGTGAAATTATTATAGCCCAATAATGTACACACCAATTTTAGCATTTAAACCGAGGCTACACCTTATGTTCTTTTTGTGCATGTGCTACACTTTCTCGAGCACAAAATCTTACGATATGCACTAAGGTGTTCATGATTGGCTAATAAACAGTGGTGAGATGGTTATTTATGCCTTTCTCAAGAAGTTCAAGTCCAACAATCAAAGGCATGTGACTTCAAGATCAAGACAAAGTGATCAAAAACTATAAACATATTCCCACACAACATGCACTACAAAGCTCAAACTAGTAAAGTACAAAAAGTAAGCTCATCTAAGCTAAACAAAGTACATAATCATGTTTATGTAATGATAAATATGGCCAACCTTAATTATAAATCCAAGATATATAATACAAAACACATAAAAATATTTTTGGTTTTAAAAAAATTTTATGACCAAAAACAAAAAGCACACATTATGCTAAATGATTAAAAAAAAATGCAAATGCAATGCATGACAGTGCTTAACTAAGCTATAGAGGGTACACAAACAAGAAATATCAATTTCTTAATTAACCCATGAGTACATGTACAAAATAGTATATACTCAAACAAAATCAAAAAATAGCTTAGGACTTATAGAACACATGCTATTCAAGTTTCTCCACAATGTCAAGCATGTTCTAAATCAAGAGAGATATCATAATTCATGTAATCCTCAAGAAAAAATAAAACAAGACACAAAACAAATATTTTTGTCTTTTTGAAATTTTTCAATGTTTTTGGATTTTTTTTTATAATAAAAAACAACCTAAAAAACAAAACAACCAAAAACAAAAACAAAACATGTCCACAAATAATTGAAAGAATTAAATCAGGGACAAGTCAACAACACTCACCTTAGAGAATCTTTTCCCACCCATATAGCATGAGTCTTCGGCTTTGTAGGTGAAAATTCATGTGAAGCAGAGTGTATTTGAGGAATTACACCAATCTTCTGAGAAAGACTAAAATCCTGCAAATTCCTTTCACAAGCCAACAAGCTCAAATTTTTTAAAAGCATATGAAACAATTTATTTGGACTTATAGCAGGAGAAATATCATCACATGTCCTAGACTGAAACACAGAATGCTTAAATTTCAATTTATGACAATTAGGACGTATGTGACCAGAGACACCACAAAAGTGACAAACAGGAACAAACTTAGGAACATCAGTATTCCTAACAGCAAATCTAGTCTCAGATTTTGGTTTTTGCCTCAACAAAGAACAGTTTGGTCTAATATAACCAACAACACCACAAAGGTGACAGGTAGGCACAAAAACAGATTTATTATGCTCTTTAACAGTAGGTTTAGACTTAGGTTTAGAAACTTCAGTGTTAACATCAGAACTTTTACCTTTGTCTAACCTAGCAAAATAAGCATTTTCTTTATTATTCCTCTTGAAAGGAGGGATATAAACTTTTTCAGCTTTAGGTTTAAGAGAAACAGAAACACTTCTGTTATCAACAGCAGGCTTGGTACTAGTCGAATTTTCAATTTTAGCTTTAGATTCAGCTAACTCTTGTTCCAAGCTTTTCATCTTCTCATCTTGAGAGGAAATTTGATTTCTCAAAAATTCATTCTTTTTATTAAATTCATCTAATCTAACAATCAATTCCTCTTTTTCAAGATTAGCCAATTTTAACTCTTCCTTGAATTTCTTAGCAATTCTCATAGTTTTCAATAATTCTTTACGAAGAGTTTCACAGGCATCAAAAAGATCAACAGAAACAATAGTGTCCTTCTTATTCAAATCATCACAATCAAAAACAGTAAGACACTTCAAATTATCCATGATAACAGGGATCAAGGATCAACTCTTAGATCAAAGGATCTACAACAGAAGAGCTACCCGCTCTGATACCACTTGTCAGTTCGTTTAGACCCCTTAAACCCAACAGATTAACCTAGTGAATTAGCCAAGTGAATAACTTAGGTAATTTAATTAAATCTAGGTTAACACAAATAAGCAAAAACAACAAAGCAGCGGAAAAATAAATAACACAAAGATATGATGACCCAAGAAACCACACTGGTAAAAAACCTGGGGAGGATTTGACCTAGCTATCCTCAAGGTAAACTGAATCCACTATGAAAGAATCGAAGTTTACACAACAAGACTTAGACCACTAACATCTTATTGCTACCCAAGTGTAGGAAACTTACTACCATGACCCCATGATAGCTCCGAGATCCACAGACTCCTTCTTTCTTGAATTCTTCAGCAAATCCACAAGCACACCTGCTTGTATATCTTTGTGCTCTTTTGATTCTACAACTGTATTGATCTACACAACTCTTGACATGAATCTCAAGTTTGTAAACCCTAAGTGTATGTGAAGGTAAACACCTCTAGATCTCACAATGAGATTCACAAACACAGCATTCAGAACACTAAAAACGTGGCTAGGGTTTTCCCTTATATACTTAGGGCAAAACATAAAACCCTATACATTAAATGGACTAGGGCTGAGTTGGAATTTTCTGCAGAAAAACGATCTGCCCGATTTTCGATCGATCGAGCCTAATTTTCGATCGATCGAGTTATACAGAAAGTGAACAGTAATTCTGCATAAAAACTCGACTCCAACTTTACATTAAGACCCATACTTTGAGCAAGTCTAACACACGACTAAACATTGTTTTGATCATGGTTTGCCAACATACAAATTGAAGTTCTAAATACATTAGATCATAATCCTTAGAACCTAACAAAGTGTTTTCTTTCTCATATCAAGTAAGACTCTTTTTCCCTTTCTTTTTATTCAAATTACATACATCCATGCATTAATATGTCATTTTTTTCTAAAATTTTTGAACTAAAATTTTTTGGGGATTTTGATGATTTTGGGTGTTTTGAGTGAAAATGATCAATGGGTTTTTGTCTATGCATGATATATACATGATTCCTTTGCTTTAATTTGAAAATTTTAATGAATTGTGAAAATTTTCGAAATTAGGGTTCATGTGTTCTTGAGAATTTGAGGATTTTTTTTCAATTAGATAAAATTAGGTAAAATTGATCATTGTTGTTAATTGATTGATTGTTTATAACATGTTTTATACTTGTTGTGATGATCAATTGCTCAATTTGTGTGTTTTTGAAAAATTAGGGTTTATGTTCTGCATAAATTGGGGATTTTTAATAAAACTTGATTTTTGGGTCAATTTTTCAAAATTGTGAGAATTTGAACATCTCAATGCATTAGTGCATGCATCATATAGATTTTGAAGATTGCACACACACACACACACACACACATATATATATATATATATATCCTATCTTGTCTCTCTAATGCAGTCTGCCCTTGATTTTTGTGTTTCTGTTCTATTTCCTCCCTCTTTAGATCTTATAAATAGCCCTTAAGAAAGATAAAACCAATGTCAAAACCAAAGCCAAAAGAGTAGCTAAGTCCACTTCTACCTCTGTTGAGGAGTTTGATCAAATTAGGTTTCATCCTCTTCCAAATGCTCAAAAGTTTGAAAATTTGGTCAAGTACAAGTCCATTTGGAGTGAAAGGCAGATTAACCTAGATGAGTTAGATCCATTTGTCAAACAAAATCTAGAGTCTAGGAGTTGGTTACCTTTCTGTTCTGGTTTTGAGTCTTCTCCTGCTGCCTTGATTAGAGAATTCTATTCAAACCTATGTATTCACTCTACTTCATCCAGTGGTTACTTCTTGACTACTTGGATTCGAGGTGAAGAGTTTCAGATCACTTAGAAAATAGTGTCTGCGGCTCTTTTTGTGCCTCTTGTTCAGCGACCTACCTATCCATACACTAAGTCTCTTCCATTAGATTATGTCATGTCTTTCTTTGTGGAAGACCTATCACATGGGGTTTTGAACCTAGACTCCATTCTCATGAGTTAACTAAGTTTAACTATTTAATGTTTAGGATTGCGTGTCATAACATATTTCCTATCTCTCATATGGACACAATTCCTATTGATAGGTGTGTCTTCCTATATGCTCTCATCATTAATGCTTCCATATGTTTTCCCTCCCTTTTCATTCAAATCATTGTTGAAGTCCATAGGAACAATGTCTCTACTTTCTTGTCTTTATTCGTAGGATCTAAGACTTTATAGAGTTAGAGCATTTCGCCTCTTCTAAGTTAGTCCATCTTATAGCACCCATTGGAGCTACTTTCCTAAAGCAGCGCAATGCACAGAAGAAGCCAACTGAACCAAGTGTAGGAACAACAAAAAGACAAAGAGTAGAGCCTTCACATGAGGATGTGCCTATTGATCCTACAGCTGCTGTTGCTGCTGATGATGATGTTGATGTTGATGTTGATGTTACTGCAGATGCTGATGGTCCTTCTACAGCCTCTCCTTCTCTCCTCTTCATGCTTAAGAAAGTACTTAATATGCAGTCATCACAGCATATCATGATGGAGACTTTCATGATGACACAGGTGGCTCATGGATAGCTTTTGGATGATCTTATCTCTGTTGTAGCTTCCTTGAGAGCTGACATTATTGAGTTAAGAGTTCTTTTCCACCACCTCCACCCTTGGATGATTGATGGTTGCTTTTGGCAATACGTAACAAAAAGAGAGAGTAGTTGTACTTAGGGGGAGCAGTTTTTTTTTTTTTTTTTTAGATGTATGTATTTAGTTTGAGTTTAAGTTTTTGAGTTAGTTCATGTTTATGTTTATTTTGTTTAGTTTGTTCTTGTTTCATAAACTTGATGCTTATTGATACATTGATTATTCCCATTGGATATCATATTTTAGTTTGATTTTGTGAAATCAAGTTCAAATTATGATTTATACTGTAGTTTCCATACATGTTTATGGTTTGTTTTCAGTATTTTAGGAATTTACAGGTTAATTCTTTCATGATTTAATTCTTTCATGATGCCGCTGTTTATTGTTGCAACTTGTAGATAGAAGATTATGACTGAATTGAAGTAGGGCAACAACTTGTATTAGGTTAGTTCTTGAATTTGAGCAATTCATGTGTATGTATGTTTTGTCACAGATTGCCAAAGTGGGAGATTTTTAGGTTCTAAATATTTAGGAATAAATGTTTAGGTTCTAATTTTATGTAAGTTGGCAAACTGAGTACAAAAACAGGCTAGTTTAAGATATTCATGTCTTAGGATAGTGTTAGACATTACTCAAGTTGATTTAAGTCAAGATTCAAGAACATTCAAGTTATAGAAAGAAGAATTCAGAAACTGCAAGGCTCGACCGATCAAGAGATAGGTTTGACCCATCGAGATGTGTTTTCTGCAAATTTTAAATCAGGCTCGAAATCCCACAAAACGTTTAGGGTTTGAGTCCAACACTACTAGGTATAAACGGAAAACCCTAAATCACATTTCAGAAGTCTCGTGAAGTCTTGTGAGTTACTCCTGTAAGATCTATGAGGTTTTGTAACCTTCTAACTCAACAAGTATCTACCGGAAAGAAGATCCATATACTAGAACCGGTAGAGATAAGTTGTTGCATACAAGATCAACAATTGTTGATGATCTAAAGCTTTAAGTGGGATCTCAAAGTCACAAACGGGGGTGTTTGTGCACAATAAATTTAGATAGAAGAGTCTGTGAATTTGAAGCTACATGTGGTCACGTGAGTAAGTATTACAAAAGGTAGCTTTAGATTTAGGGAAAAATCAATTGTAAAACTTCCATTCTATATAGTGAATTTGTTGCCTTGTGGATTGTTTTGGCTAAATTTTCCCCAAGTTTCTTACATTGAAACTGGATGGTTTCATTGGTTTTCCTAGGTCATCATATTGCTTGTCTTCTTAACTTTTTTTGCACTTAGTGATATAATTGTTCGTGTTTAACCTAGATCTTATACAGGGCCAGCTCAACAACTTTTGGGGCCTTAGGCAAAAATTTTAAATGGGAAATTTTTATAATTAAATATTAATCAAATAATATATATATTGAATTTTTTTATTTAAAATTTATTTTTATTGCTTTTTAAGAAGAAAAATTACTAATTAAGTTTTTGTATTTTTAAAATTTATTTTTATTTAAGTTTTTCTAACATTTTTTTTTTCAAATGTTAATATAGCTAATCCACTTAATCTTTTTTGTGATACAGTAGACCTTAAAGCTGTGACCAATTTAAAGTTTAAACCTGCACAAATAAAAATTAATTTAGTACATGATTTAATAAATTAGTGTCACTATAATATAAATGAGTTGATGTGATACACATCTAATTATTAATTGGTATAATAATAGATAAAGTGTCAAATTAAAAAAAAAAAAAACAAAAAAAAAAGTGAGAAATCGTTAACTACTCCGCTACTCCACTACTCCTATCATCCTATGGCTAAGTTTTAAAGAAGAAATGTGTCCTATCAATTATCATGGCAGAGGTCCAAAGAGGGGCAGAACAGAAAAGCTATCATAGCTGCAAAAAACTTGTCCCATCCCATCAAACAATTGTGCAATGCAGCTGTGCAGCAATGAAAGTGTGAAACAAACAATATATATATATATATATATATATATATATATATATATAATTCAAGTGAAATAAATAGAAGTCTAGAAGACTATGAGTGTTGACGTCTTGTTCCTCAAAAAAAAAAAAAAAAAAAAGAGAAAAAAAAAAAGAAGACTAAGCGGTTGGTTGGTTTCAAATTTTAATCTTGGCTCGACGAGATGAGCATCGTTCTGGCAAGATTTCTTTTTACTGGTACTTTCTTTTTTTCTTTGGATGAATATTTAACTGGTTGTAACTTGCAATTATTATAAGAGTCTTTCATTTTTCGGAAAGACAAGAGAAAGAGGGGGAGACTGAAGAAGAATACCTGTGATTGATAGACTGGTACGCTGAAACCTGGACTCAACAAAGAGAAATTTCAAGCTAAATTGACTAAGTTTATGGGAAAAAGATCAAGAATCAAGATGAAGATGAAGAAAAGAAAGGTAAGACCGTAAGAATATTGATGGAGAGGCAGAGAGATAGAGAGATGAGAGGTTTTTTTTTTTTTTTCTTTTGTTTTTGAAATTTATAATCAATATTTTAGCATATTTCAAGATAATTACGTTGTATTATTAATGAATTTTTCTGCTATTAATTTTGATTTTAGCATATTTCAAGGATGAGTTAATAAATTTGTCTCCTACCATTTAATTTTGTTAGTTGAAGCTTGACTATTTTTGGTTTTTCCTTTTTAAGCTTTTGCATTTTAGGATACAATGGGGCCTTTTTAATGCATTTTATTGACCAATAAACATGCTTAAATTTTTTTAATTAAGATATATAGATAAATATATTATATATATAATTTTTTTTTTGTACAAGTGGGGGCCTTCTTTTATTTGGAGGTCTTAGGCGATTGCATCAATTGCATCGCCTATTGAGCCGGCCTTGATCTCATAGTAAACCTAAGTAACTACTTGTTAATAAATTAGGTTAAACAATCTGAGAGTTCAAGGGTCTAAACAAACAAATAGATCCTTCTCAAGAAATTTCAGAGTGTGATTTCTATTAGATGCATGCTATTTCTTAGTTTGCCTCATGCAAAGTTTAATTCGATCATGAAGCTTGGCACCAATAAGAAATGGTGAAAGTGTTAGGCAAACAACAATGGTTTTAAGTTTTCCAAGTTGAGCACATCTATGATGTTGAACACATACAATGTGAAGGTTGGCAACAAAGGAAGGGGCCAAAAATTATTTTTTGTGAGGCCAACATGGCAAGCTATACTATTTTGAATTGAAACTCAAAATACTACTAACCAATGATTTCCTATCAGTAAGGGATTGAGAAAGTACTCCTTATGGGAGACAATTTCAAAGGGGTGTGAGCAATGGATCCAGAAACTATATATGAAGAAGATGAGTTTCTTTTGCATAGGCTAAACAACACAGGGCCTGGGCTGTGACTTCCATGAGGGATGAAAGCCTTGGCAAGGGAGTAGTTTGTGTCCTCGTTCAAATTATTACCATTGTGGTAGGGTTAGGTTGAAAGAAAAAAGTAATTAATTAAATATGATCTAATATCGTCCCTAATAGTATATTCTCCAGAAACATATGGAGAAGTGCAATACTCCCAAAAATCCACTAATCAATAATCAAGCGATTACAAGTAAAAGGAATCTTACCAACTACCCTTGGCCTATCCCAAATTACCAACCTACAGTTGAATCTTCACTCCAATACCCAATTAGACTTGATCTTGTAGTGACACTCTTTCTGTTTAATGCATGAATCCTAGTGCGTGACTAACCAATGATGCACGGATCTCAGTACGTGACTAACTCTAGCAACTTGAAGAAGGTTGTTGGCTACAAAGTTCTTCACTTCATGTATAATGAAGATCAGGAAGCTCCTGGGTTACAAAACCCTTTGGCGTAAAAACGCAGTAGCTTCTTTAAGAGAGAATAAGGCACTAGGTCACTGTTTGCATGTGTGACGACCTTTAAAATAATCCTTATATATGTCTAAGGTTGTGAGAAAAGAAACCCAATACATACACATCAGCTTGGGCCGAAAATCAGATCTGGAAATTCTGATTTCGTAAGTCTTGACAGAAACAGCTTGTGTCGAGCTTCAACATTAAATCTCGATAGAAAGGCATCTGTCGAGACTTCTGTCGAGATTTAGTGAACAGCTATTTCTTCACTTGTTTCTTGGTCATCATTATTCATATAAAATTTTTCACATCATTTAAAATCCTTTTTTAGCTAAAATGCAAAACTGACCTTCTAACTTTCTTCAAATTTCATTTCAGTTCTCTAACTTTACTTTCGTTCATTTCAGTCCCCTAAGTTTCAGATTTATTTAATTAAGGTGTTTTTGTTAAGTTTTGTTAAAATTTTTTGAAAAAAAAAAATCTAGAAAATATTTTTCAATCATTAATTGAATTTTTTTAATTTAAAAAATTTGAAGAAAAATTTATAAAATTGAAAAATTAACCACAACATATAATAAAAGTTGATGGAAAAGCTTTAATTGAATAAACTTGAAAGTTAGAGGACTAAAATGAACAAAAGCAAAGTTAGAAGACTAAAATAAAATCTGAAAAAGCTTAGAGGGTCAGTTTTGTATTTTACCTTTTTTTTTTTTAATTTCTTCACAAATATAACTGATTATTCGGTTTTTTTTTTTTTTTTTAAAAAGAGAAAATATCCGATTGTAAACACTTGAATATTCTCAAACTATTTGTAGCTGCCTCCTTTCTTTTTCAAACCTTAATGTTATTTTGTTTTTCTTTCAAGGAGATTGCCTCTATGTCATAATAGCACCACATGAACCTACAAAGAACATCTCATGGGTAGGACGCATCATCAAAGATGCTAAGAAGCCTAAGATGGTTGCAACAGGTTTAGGTGAATGGAGTTATCTTCGCATAAAGCAATAAGCAAACAAACCAGTGTGGCTTTATCTCTAGTCCACTATTTTCTCCAGTGACAAACCCTAAAAGGCTAGAACTACGTTCATAAATAGTTATAGTAATTTGGGGTGTTTTTTTTCTTCTTTTCTTTTTTTCTTAACTCAATGTCTTGCTCTGTTTTTCGTTGAAATTTTTGTGAAGTCATGCAAAGTAAACTCCTTCACTAATAGTCGACTTACTCTCCTATATAAATCTATGTGTGTTGCGGCAAACTCTTCTTTTGTTTTTTGGATGGTGCTGATTTCTCCCTACAACTTCTTTCTCTTCATGACTTTCTGAGGGTTCTACCAAGTTCCAAAGCATCTTAGATGAAGGCGGCTCTTGCGTGGCAAAGAAAGTAGGGAGAAACAAGTCTTAATGTTATGGCTTCACAAAATTTGATATTTTTTAACCAAATTTTACCATGTGTTTCACTTAAAACCCCAAAAACCCTACGTGAACCACACTGCCAGCCACCATATCCATGGGCTTCTCTCATGTAGATCAAGTCAGTGTGAAATATCTAAAACCTGAAACCGATTGATTTCAAACCTATAGCTATCGATTATTTATTCATTTATTTATTGTGTAGTCACATATTCTAGGCTCATAATCTTCTAATATTTTAATTTACATATGAATTTGCAAAACTTAAAAGGATTTGGCAGATCTCAACAGTGCACAAATTTCAATTTTGAATCTTTCGGATCTTCAAAAATTTTGGCCTTTAGAAAGTTTTAACATTTAAATTTTTTGGTTCATTTTTTTACATTATTTGAAACTATCTAGAAGATTTTAATAACAACAATATATACCCATGGATTATTCTTTTGAGGGTAACCCATTTTTCTCTTATATTTCTCTTCATATATATATATATATATATATTTTTTTTTTTTTTTTCTTTCTTTCTTTAATCATCTATGTTTGTGTATCTTTTTTCGTAATTTTATTTTCATACCCCATATGTTTGTGCATGCTCTTTTTTTAATAGTCTGTGTGTAAGTATGTGTCTTGGTAATTGATGCAAAAATTGTAAAGATGCCTTCTTTTTTATGAAGGGTCATGTGTTTTTCATAACTTTAGTGCGTCATATTCTTAAATGATTGCAATGGTTTCCTTTGACAGTTTATTTCGTGTGCTATTTCTTAACTTATATTATAGATTGTACTATATATATTCATCAAACTGTTTAGTTGATTTTGTTTTCGAAATTGTTTTCCAGCGTTGGACATTGCACAATAACATTTTGGTTTCAAAATATTGTTTATGGGTTTTAGATCATATTTAAATACTGTTAAGTTTATTCTTATACACCTATTGTTATATCAATTTCAATTTTTGGTGTTCTAGATTTTCAGATATAGTAGGTTTGGATTAGAATAAATTACAATTTGTTTTAGAATTGTCTTTTTTAAGTTGGACGCATATATATATATATATATATATATAATTTCATAGAAATACTGTTTTACCGTTGTATGTTTTGATTCTAAACATGTGTTTGGAAATGATGTTTATGCATGTATTAGAGTTTTTATGGATTTTAGTTTTGCTAATATTTGGTTTGAATGGAAAAAATGAATCTTTGGGATCAATAGAGACAGTTGGACATTATGTAGTACATGCTAATGGAAAATGGGGATCTATGGGTTATGGCTTATGAAATATAGATTTTAACAAAATATCTCAAATCAAATGATAGTCTAGGATTATGGGGTTTGTGGTTTTATCGATAGGTTGTAACATGTTGCTACAGTAGACACCCATTAAACAATAAGTTTAGGGATATAAAACTTTTTTAAAAATATTAAATTCCAATTTTGCAGATTTTGTTTTGAAGATAGATCAAGATCTACACTCAGTATATTGGGAAACAGATTCAACTTATGTTGTATAAGCTTTTTTATGCATTGTAAATAATAATAAATGTCATTTTTAATATAGTTAAATAAACCAACATTAGATCATATATCATACTCAGTATTTTTTCCGTATATTGCACGGGTCAACAACTAGTTATATCAGATAATGGAACCCGCTTTATAAACAATGTAGTACAAGACTTTACTGATAATTAAGTACTCATCTGTCATGTGAAGTCTATCCCTTACTATCCAAAGGTATGTGGACACATTGTGAGTACAACTCTTGATGCTCAATTTAGTCTTTTAGATTTAAATGAAAGTTGGAAACATGTTTATGTTTTACTAGACACATCACGTCAAATTAAACAAGTTTATATCTTTCTCACAAAACATTATACAATTTAATAATTCATATTTAACAAAATTTATAGCTGGAAAATTCATGAACTGACCATATTTTCCAAAAATTATTTGAACTCGCAAGATTTTAATGCTTTGGTCTTTCTCAATTTAGTTATGTTGTATGATGGCTAAGTCTTGATAAAAATTTGGATTATGTGCAATAATAGATTATTGTACATTTTTTTTTTTAATGAATCCCATGTATCACGGAGTTTATGAGTAGTATTTCATTATATTCAAGCCACAGAAAAACTATGGAACATCTATCATAACAATTTAAAATTATTAAAGATAAGCTTTGGGTTCAATGGTTATTAATCTAAAGTTTACATTCAGTTTTTCTGACCTAAGGCAGCATCTCGTGCAACCCTAGCCACCAGGAGAAAACTGTGCCTACTCCTTGGAATGAGGCGGTTAGTGTGTTGTTTTCATAGATTTTTTGTTGTCCGCAAGTGTGATCGATGGCTCTGTTTGGGTTGTGGGAGAAGTTCTCTTTATCAGAATCAAAAGGATGGAGGTTTATTATGGAGGAAAGTGAAGATGAACGAGATTTTTTCCTGGCCGCAAGATTCTACACAGGACGGGTATTGAACATGGAGGCGATAGCAAAAACTCTAAAGTTACTATGGCGAACAAGAAAAGGTTTTGAAGTTAGAGGCATGGGCAACCATATGGTTTTGTTTATTTTTTAGGAAGAAGGGGATGTGGAGCAGATCATGAAAGGGGAATCGTGGTCTTTTGACAAACAACTTGTGGCATTGAAAAGACTCCAAAAACACATTGACATGAGCAAGCTTTTGTTTGAGACTACTAGTATGTGGGTTCAATTACACAACTTACCTATCAGGATACCGACGAGTATTGCAAAAAGTATTGTATCTGAGTTAGGAACGTTGATTGAAAGTACACATGGGGAAGAGTTGTATGAAGGAAGTAATTTCATAGGTATAAGGGTTGGAGTTGATGTGACAAAGCTGTTGTGTCGAGGGAGAAGGATAACTTTAAGGAGTGGTCAAGAAAGTTGGGTGAGCTTCAAGTATGAGAGATTGCCCTACATCTGCCACTGGTGTGGTAAACTTAAGCACAAGGATAGAGACTGCCCCACTTGGGTGAGGGGTAAGCACACATTGAAGGAAGCTGATCAGTAGTTTGGGTCATGGATAAGGGCTACGACATGAAACCTGGCTCGAAAATCTGTGGTCAAGGTGGTTGGTTTTAAGGAAGATGACAGTGAAAGAATGAGTAGTGAGCAGCCCAACGACTTGGTGGAACGGGAAATTCTAGAAATTGGGGAAGACATGGTACTCTCCTCTAAAACTGATGGTCCAAATCATATTAGGAAGGAGACGTTGCAAAGTGGTTCAGAGGTGGATGAGAATGGTTTAAAGGGAATTCAGAATGAGCAAGGAATAGAGGATGATGGAGAAATCCCGAGGGACTTGACTCTACTCTAGGAGTAATGCAGACTGTGAATGATATATGCAAGGATAGGACGACTTCAAGGCCAGGCTTTCAGGTCCAGTTGTAGGAAATCGATAAGGAGATTGCACGTTTTAATACTAATGAGGGGGGGTCGAAGGAGTTAGGAGAGGGGTTCACTTTTGAGGTTTGGCAACCATCACTGTCTGGGGTTGATATGGGTAACGGAATAACATTTGCAGTAGGTCAGAAAGGGGTGCAAAAAGATGGGAAAGGAAAGCCTAAAACTAGTTATACACGGTCTACCATTTGAAAGCAAACTAAGGGTAAGGGTGATCTCAATTTATGCAATCCAAGAGAAGGCAAGAACTCAGCTCCGTTAAAAAGATATTTTGGAGAAATTTAAGAGGAAAGTGAGGAGTTTGATTGCAGCAAAAAGCAAAGAGGGGTGGATTATGAAGATTTAACGGTGGAGGCTAGGTCCCAGCCCCGCCAACAACAATGAATCTCTTAGCATGGAACTGCCGGGAGATTGGGAACCACTGTGCAATTGATGAGCTTGGGAATATTGTCCAAGCAAAAGATCCCGAGATCGTGTTTTTGTCAGAAACTTGGACCACTTAGGAACGTATTAAAATTAAGTTGAATTTTGATGGGTTGTTCACTGTCACTAATGCAGATAGGGGTGGGGGTTTGGCACTATTGTGGAAAAATAGTAGTTTTGTCTGGGTTGATAGTTTTTCTAGTTATCATATAGATGCTACTATTAATGGTGGCACGGACGACGCATGGAGATTAACAGGATTTTATGGTGAGCAGGATATGAATATTCATAACGAAGGATGGAATGTGTTACGTATGTTGAGTTCAAAGCCAAAGCTTCCGTGGTGTAGTTTTGGGGATTTTAATAAGCTTTTGCAAGTGGAAGATAAAAAGGGGGGGGGGGGGGGGGTGTGCCGCAAGCACATAATCTCATCCAAGCTTTTAGGGATGTCCTTGATCACTGTGGTTTTGTGGACTTAGATTTTTCGGGTCTGGATTTTACCTGGCATGGACGTTGTTGTGGTGAGTTGATATGGGAAAGGTTGGATCAAGGAGTAGCTAACTATGAATGGCTTGCTCGGTTCCCTACAGGAAGGATTCGACACTTGCATTGTTTTACTTCAAACCACTGCCCGATTCTTTTGTCCCTTGATTCGAATAGGGAGCACCAACGTTGGAGATGGAAGCCTTTTCGGTTTAAGGCCATATGGTTAACTAATCCGGAGTGCAATGGAGTTATTTCTAGAGCTTGGGCAGTCAATCATGATGGTACTCCTATGCATGTGGTAACGAAAAATTGAAAAATTGCAAGAAGATGTTAACTGCATGGAACCGTGACCTCTTTGGTAGTGTGCTGAAAAAAATTAAAAATCTCAAGGAGCGATTGTGGAAGGCAAAAGAGGATTCAATCCAACCAGGTGATGTAGACGAGGTGAACCAGCTGAAAAAGGGCTTAACAAACTAAGTGAGCAAGAGGAAAAAATGTGGCAGCAAAGGTCTCGAGTATAGTGGTTACAAATTGGTGATCAAAACACTAAATTTTTCCATGGTGTATCGACTCAACGAAAACGAAGAAATTTTATAAAGGGGCTGCAAGATGAGAATGGAACTTGGCAGGATAATGAGGAGGTGGTTTCAGGAATGTTGATCGAGTATTACGCAAATTTTTTTACATCTTCCAATCCATGTCATTTAGAGTGGATCTTGGAGGGGGTCCAACTAGTGGTGACCGAAGATATGAGGATTGCTTTGGCTAAGCCATTTGTGGTGGAGGAGGTGGAATGTGCAATCAAGGACATGGCCCCTTTAAAGGCCCCGGGACCGGATGGGTTGCCTCCCTTGTTCTATCAGACCTATTGGACTAATGTAGGTATGGATATCTCTCAAGCTGTTCTATCATGCTTAAATTCTAGATCCATCCTGAAATCTATTAATCACACTTTTATCACTTTAATTCTTAAAGTCCAAAATCCAAAAAGGGTTTTTTAGTCTCTGTAATGTGAAATATAAGATTTTTAGTAAGGTTATTGTGAACCATCTCAAACCTTTACCTGAATCTATTGTCTCAGAAACTCAAAGTGCCTTCATTGCTAATAGGTTAATCACGGATAATATTCTAATTGATTTTGAATCTTTGCACCATGTGAAGAATAATTGTTCAGGCAAACAAGGTTTTATGGCTTTTAAGCTGGATATGAGCAAAGCTTATGATAGGGTGAAGTGGTCTTTTCTTGAACAATCCTTCTAAGATTGGGTTTTCATGAAGATTGGGTGGCATTGTTAATGGATTGTATTACGACAATGTCATACTCTATACTAGTTAATGGAAAGCCAAAGGGTTTGTTTCGGCCTTCCAGGGGTTTGAGACAAGGGGACCCCCTATTGCCTTTCTTATTCCTTTTTTGTGCTGAAGGTTTAAATGCATTACTGAGAGAGGCAACTTCGAAATCCATGGTTTTTCTATTTGCAGGAATGGACCAAAACTCACCCATCTCTTTTTTGCAGATGATTATCTATTGTTTTGTAGAGTATCATTGTTAGAGTGTGAAAAGATCCAAGAAATGCTAGGATCTTATGAAGAAGCTTCGGGACAAACGATAAATAAGCATAAAGCTACTATTTTTTAGCAAGAATACTGATGCCCAAACTATGGAGGATGTAAAGTTGTCTCTGAATGTTCTCGCCATTCAGCATTATGAGAAATATTTGGGGCCACCTTCTTTTATTGGTAGAGAGAAAAAAGCTTGCTTTACCCTTATTAAGGAAAGAATTTGGGCAAAAATGCAAGGGTGGAAAGAGAAGCTTCTGTCTCAGGCTGTTAAGGGAATCATGATAAAAACGGAGGTACAATCTATCCCTGCCTATTCAATGAGTGTGTTTAAATTACCTGTTGGTTTATGTAATGATATTGAAGCAATGATTCGAAAGTTTTGGTGGGGCAAGGGGAGTAAAAAAAAAATCCATTGGATTAAGTGGAGCACTCTTTGTTCGTCGAAATCGGTGGGTGAGATGGGTTTAAGAGACATTCAAAACTTCAGTATTGCTCTTCTTGCAAAACAGGTTTGGCGCCTATTGCATCATAAAGATTCTTTACTATACAAGGTCTTTAGTGCAAAATATTTTCCAAATGGTATCATTATGGAGGTTCTAGTTCACCCAAGGAGTTCTTTTGCACGGAGGAGTATTCTACAGGCAAGGGATGTCATTAGTAAAGGTGCTATTTGGAGAGTAGGGGATGGAGAGTCCATTAAAATCAGGGAGCATAGTTGGCTGCCAAACCTGTCTAATAGTAAAGTTGTTTCTCCACGGGTTAATACTGGTGTTCTTTATGTAAAGGACCTATTTTTTGCTGATAGAAGGGTATGGGATCCGGGTCTAGTGGAGAATATTTTTCTGCCATGGGAGGCTGAGATGAAACTGTGGATTCCGATGAGTGAAGGGTATGTGGAAGACCAGTTAATTTGGCCTCCTCCTGATGGGAATTACAGTGTGCAAAGTGCTTTCCGAATGTTGGAGACCAATGCAAGACTTTTAAGTCCATGTTCTTCTTCAATGGATGGGATGAGTAAGGTGTGGAAGCGGATTTGGAAAATTAAGACACCAAATAAAATTCGCCATTTTATTTGGTGAGCTGCTCGTGATTCTCTGCCTACCAAACAGAACCTTAGAGACCGACATGTCCCGGTTGAACTTGCTCTTTGTGTGATAAGTATACAGAATCGTTAATTCATTGTTTGTGGTTGTGCGACCTTGCTCAGGCCATGTGGAAATCTGACAGGAGATTTGCCAGGTACTATTGGAAGCAATATCGAAGTTTTCTAGAGTTATTAGGGGAGGTGATGAGTTCTAGGTCAGGATTTCATGTTGCTCTGTTTTCTACTATTTCCTGGTGTCTGTGGTAGAGGTGTAATCGTTTAAGAGAACACCAACCAACCTGGCTGTTGAAGGAAGTCGAGGATAGAGCAAGAGCTTTAGTGTTGGAATTTTTTGAAGCCCACCAGTCTGATGCAGGTCCGACTGCTTCTGCTGTGCATTGGTCTCGCCCATCGGAGGGATTCTATAAGGTGAGCTTTGATGCCACGATGTTTGAAAGTTCGAGTTGTGCAGGTATTAGGGTGGCGATACAAGACTCAGATGGAAAGATTATTGTTGCTTTGTCCCAGGGAATTCCTCTTCCTTATTCGGTGGAGATGGCAGAGGCTATGGTTGCTCGTAGAGCAGTTGTGTTTGCGCATGAAATGAGTCTTTACAAGGTGGTAGTTGAGGGTGATTGTCTCAGGGTGGTTTCGGCTCTAAAGGCTTCAGCTGGCTGTCACACTTTGTACGGGAATGTGATTGAGGAGACTCACCGATTGGTTTGCCAATTTGTAGTTTTAATCATGTGCAACGACAAGGGAATATGTTAGCTCACACCCTCGCTAGAAGAGTAGTTTCATCTGTAGATTATGATGTATGAGTAGAAGAACTTCCTTCAGATTTGGAAAGTGTATTCCAAACTGATGTTTTTTAATTTATATGATCTTATTTTTCTCAAAAAAAAAAAAAAAAAAAAAGCTTCGAGTTCAAACCTTAATATACTGTAGCTTAGTAATTTTACCTAACTTTTGTCCTTCAAACCTTTATTATTGTGGTAGTGTCAAGTTAAAAAAAAAAAAAAAAATTTACTTAATTAAATATGATCTATTACCATCCCTAATAGAATCCTCTATATATAAGGATCCGATCCTCTTCGCAAAATTCTTTAGAACCAAATGGACAAGTATAATGTCATCCCCCCACCCCCCCCCCCCCCCCCCCCCCCCCCCCCCCCCCCACCCCAAAAAAAAAAAAAAAAAAAAAAAAAAAAACTAAAACTAAATCAGTACCAAAAATAATGAGAAGCAACAATCAATCAAATGCAAATTCCACAGGAATGTATCAACGGAAACATGCGAGGGTGTAATAGAGTAAGTATGCTTACCAACCAAGAGGTTAACTTGTGATTATTGATTGGTAAAACAGAGTAATACTCCAGACCTTCGGTCCTCACGGTACCCCCTGATGCAAGAGCATATAAAATTTCCTGGTACGTTAATGCACGTTTGTCCCGGGAGCTTGCAGTTATCGCTGTTTTCACATTCGTTAATGTCTGTACATGTAAAGCTCATCGCTAAGTAACTTAAAAGAACTATAATTAATATTCAAAAGAAATGAAACATTCAAGGTCATGATTTTTTTTTTTTAAGTAACTTTATTTTTTTTGCTCACAGAAAAGCAGTGAATATCACAAAAAACTCCTGAGTGGACACTCTTTTTCTGATTTACTGGAATTTTTAGACTTATGTACTCTGTCATGAATTTTCATTCCTTCTTTTAACTTCCTGTGTACAGTGGCTGCACCCTTATTCTCTCATTTGAATAAAAGTTTGCATTTACTTATCAAAAAACAAGTTATGACAGTTATCAGACATAACATAGAAAACTTCTTACGTACAGAAATTTAAAGGATCTCTTCATGAGCACTTTTATTGTTGTGTGATGTTGACAATTTCCAGAAGAAACTTACTGTCCAAAATCTTTCTTGGGTTCCAACCTAGTCCATTAGGTACTCATTACAAAGCTTCATGACTATTATATGGTTTTTAGATACATTACTTAGGTTTCCAGAAGGTCCTTGCTATTAAGTAAGTATTTTAATTTATTGAAGACCTAATTCTTAAATTCTTCATCTACATTTTCTCTTTATGCTTCATTACTAGCGCATTTCCACCACCTTTTATTTGAAAGACAGCGTACGAACTTTAAACTACTAAGTTATCCTGCATCAGTAAGACTACACTACCTTACTAAAAGCACATTGACATCATAAATCAACCATGTTCCAGCCACATTTGATAATTTTGATTTGACCAACTTATTA
The DNA here is from genome assembly GCA_033629205.1 of Lithocarpus polystachyus. Classification (NCBI taxonomy): domain Eukaryota; kingdom Viridiplantae; phylum Streptophyta; class Magnoliopsida; order Fagales; family Fagaceae; genus Lithocarpus; species Lithocarpus polystachyus. The sequence goes on along the minus strand of CM066165.1, from coordinate 86,549,256 downwards.
GATATAGCATGGTGTTACTCGCACTTTAACAAAGAAACCAATTTCAAAATGGACTAACTTTGAGACCTGATGCTCTAACTCTAATATGGACGGGCCCCAAAAGCTTAAGAAAGCAAATTTTTAATTTTTTTTTTTTTTTAAATCAATAGAAATCTCACAATCATGCATAACAAATTCAAAACAAGCAGAACCAACCTCCAGTTAAAAAAATTCTCACCAAATGTAAAATTATACTGAAAATACTAGATCACTTTCAAAACTTAAGTCTCTCTAGATTTTTTATAAAGGCATCTAAAGGATCAAAGTAAGAAATATGTAAGAATCATATAATTGGCGATCACTGGAGTAAGCCATATGGGTTTAATTCAATGTTTTACTGTTCAATTTTGGAATTAAGCGTCTTTTGACTTGGTTTTTTGTCTTACATGGCAAACAAAATTGATCACCAACTTGGTTAACAGTGTCAACCGTAGAATAAGAAAAATAACAAGAATGAGGCATATTACAGAGATCTACCTTGCCTCTCCAGTATTCATTATTTACTAGCTTTAAAAGTAAAGTCTATACATAAAGAAGCAGAATTCGGAATTTAACAATATAATTGAAATGAAATGGAAAAGCACTGCAACATAAGAAGTTTAAACGAATTTATACTTTCCACTTATAAATTGCACCCTCTAATTTTACCTGTTTTCAATTCAGTCATTTAAATTTCATATTTTTTTTCTTTATTTTAACTTTTAATTTTAATCTGTTTTCAATTTTGTCATTTCATCTAGTTCCCATTGAAAAACAGCATTTTGATGAACTTAGAAGCGCATATTGAACCAAGAAAAGCAAGAAGACTATTATTGGAAAAGAATTGAAGTTAAATAATTAAAATGAAGAATAAAATTAAATAATTTAATTAAAAATAATTCAAAATTAGAGGATGTAAACTCTCATGAAAATAAGAAATTGAAGTAGCTAGATGGGATAATTAATACCTTGGCAACCATCATGAGGGAGGTATGGGTTCCCATAGTAGCCGTCCAGGCACTTGCATCGGTACCCAGACCTGGTGTTGGAAAGGATACATGCGCTATTACCTCCACATATGTTGCTCGATTTGTTCTGAACATCACCCAATCTAAAACCATCGGCATCTTTTCTTTGTCCTGTAGACTGCAAAGGGAGTCTACGGAGAAATCGAACGAGCCTTTTTTTGCTAATAAACGCATAGCCACAAGGATTGAAACTCTGTACTTTTGTGTGATTATCAATACTCTCGGATTTGATAGTAAAATTTCTAAACCCAATAGGAATATCAAGCTAGCAGCACCCAACACCAGAGCAAGATTTATTTACCGTGTACCTAGTGCTTTCACATGCGGACGCGCAGCCGATTCTGTAATTTTCATTTTGCTGGGAACCAAGAAGGTATGCGTTAGTGTCACAACCAACGACGACAAACTTGATTTGGGTGCTAGAGACGGTTAAATTGACAGGCGTTAGGAACCACCCTACGTTACATGTACTGATATAACAGTCCTTGGCTATGTACATCATGATTTCAAACTGGCCTTGGAGGGAAATATTTGTAACAGTTCAGTTTCCAAGAATTGGTTGAAATTGGCCGAACGATTTGTCACAATTCAGGACAAAATTAGGATCTATGGAACAACCTTCACTTAGGCCAAATGGATATGGAATTTTCACATTTCCACACTTGTCGGGGCAGCCGGGCTGCGCTATTGGAAATATTGCAGCGGCTGCCAGTTCTGATAATATTATCACACCAACCCACCATGCGACTTGCATAAGAATCCCAAGGACCCATATTCCCCAATATCTCTAACGCGACGAGGAGGTCAGATTCTTGTGTTTTCGAATGGAAATTATTTTATAGATGTTGGACCTTTTATAGGCATATGTAAAGCAGCCCGGTCTTCGTCTATTCATAATTGTCAAATCTTGGATCTTAATGTGTTTCGAATAGTTGAATTATTAGAGCTTGAATGAAAAACACATAAAAATGGGAAGAAATACATAAAAAAGTTTGTCACTGAATTAAGCCATAAACAAAAAAAATGGACTTCACATTTCAAACAGTTCAATTAGTAACGCTTAAATGAAAAAACATGATATTGAACTACCTACGTTGATTTCTTAATACATATGACAGTAAAAAAACAGTTACCTCAAAAACAGATTTTATAGGTTACAAATCATGTCATATGTATAAATTAATTAACAAATTGTATCAAAAAAAAATAAATTTTTTTTTCAATGTTTTTATTGTGTATCCTAACACATGCAAACATGGACAGAGATGTTCAAATACATATGAGGACTAAGGAGTAATAAGAATCCCAAGCCTCTCTTATCTTAAACTTGTCCTTTTCAGTTGCTCCGTATTCCTGAGCAATGAGCATGGCTTGAAGTAATGTGAAAAAGAAAAAATTGCCTAGATGACTTTTCCTTATTTGAAGCGTCCTTCACAATGCGCAAACTTTCTAACGTTAATGTCATAAATAGTGTTTGGGAGATATAAGAATTTTCACAATTTTTGTCATAAGAGGATGAGATAAGTTGATGTCACTTTCATATGAACTATGTTTAACATGATTTTTATTAATACAAATTATACATCATAACAATTCTACAAAGAATTTGAAAAAAAAAATTGTTTTCCAAATTCCTAAACTTATTGTTTTAGGTTTGATTTTTCCAAAAAAATTCTAATTAAATTAGGTATTATCTTTTCTACAAATTCTCTAATTGAATCTTTGCTTATTAACATTTATTTAATAAGAGATGAGTTCAAGTTACACCTGGTGTAACTTTATAAGAGTTACATCTTTTTTGGACCATTGATTTGTATTAGATCTAAGGGTGAAAAAAACAACCATAGTCATGTATTTATTATTCCCTAGAAATTAGTAACTAAGTCATTAATTCTTTTTATTAAAAATAGAAAAATAAAAAACAGCATTAACTCTTGCTCTCCATCATCTTCATCTTCTCTCCCTCTCTCACATGGTTTTGTGTTCTATCTTGTGGGCGTCAACTGTGGGCTTGAAGACAAGAAAGACAATAACAATTGAAGTTTTGTTCAGATGTTAAGTTTGCAATTTAAAAAATGATTTTAGATTGTTTAGCTATGTTCCTGTTTTGCTTAAATTCTCATTCCAAATTAAAATTATTCCAAAGTTCATGATTGGTGTCGTTAAGTACTTGGTAAAGGACAAAAAGTCCTTATCTTATGCTAGAATTTTCGTAAAATGATGAAACTTCACTTCAATCCTTATCCGATTCAAGTTAGTCGTGGTTGCAATATTTTAGTTACTTGTGCATGATTTCTTTTGATTAAGGAATAAGAAAATAAACATGGCTCTCAACTTTTTAACAACACACACACACACACATATATATATATTCAGACTCTTAAAGAAGTTTACTTTGATCATTACTATCAAAATGATGAAGCATGCTGTTTTTCCTTTTTTTTTTTTATTAGAGAAAAAGACCACGTGAGAGAGGGAGAGAAGATGAAGATGATGGAAAGCAGAGAGTTAATGCTGTTTTTTATTTTTTTATTTTTAATAAGAAGAATTAATGACTTAGTTACTAATTTCTAGGGAACAATAAATACATGACTATGAGTGCTTTTTTCACCCTTGGATCTAATACAAATCAATGGTCCAAAAAGGTGTAACTCTTGTGAAGTTACACCAGGTGTAACTTGAACCCATCTCATTTAATAAATATCTATTGTGTATAAAATATATTTTGTTGAGTTTTCAAGTAAACATATTGCGGTTTGGATATTGCGTTTCCTGCGTCCATTTTTTTTTTTTTTTTTTTCAGCTGAGCGCCTCTTGCATTGTTCATGGGACATGAACAGTGCATTTAGGCATGTGAACAGTATCCAGCCAATGAACAGTATTTTTTTATTGTTTTTAGTTTTCAGCCAAATTAGTTATATCCAAACGGATTATAATAAAAGTTGGGTCCTAACAGTGGTGATTGCACCAACTAACTATCCTCTCTTTGTAACAAATAGCTACTCTAGTTAATTATTAAAAAAAAATTGGTTTATTTTATTAATTTCTAGGCTAGTTTAATTTATATAAAACTTTAGCACCTTAGTTTCAATAAATTAACTATTATATTTCAACTAAAATTCTGTTTATCTTATATAGATTTTTTTTTTTAAATTTCATAGTTCAATGACTTTCTAAATATAAAGATGACGAAAAAAAGATATTCAAATTGATCATTTCACAACTTTTTTTTTTTTTTTTTATTATTAAAACAGAAAACAAAATTACATAAGAGTATTGTTTACATCAGAAAGCATAGGTGCCCAAAACTGATGGATTGGCATCTTAGTAGCCCGATCAGCTAAATAACAAACATGACTAAGAACTATGTTTGGAACAAAAAGCAGTTTACATAGAAGTCCATTCTGCTGGAGTGACAGGATATCTGAAACCATAGTTTGTTCCTGCCAGTTTGGAGCTCGAACTAAGTTGGAAACTTGGACTAATCTACTGCTATTACATAAGACCAAAATACGCTGATACCCCATATCTCTGGCTTTCAATAATGCATCCATCAAGGCTTCCTGAGCAGCACCCAAGGCAAATTTTGCAGCACAACTAAAAGTACCCAAGAAGATGCAATTTCCCTGAACAGTTCTGGCTTCATACGCATAGGCAGACCTGTTGGTGTGTTTCTTCTTCCTCCCTATCTTGATGAGAACCTGCCAATTTCACGCAATACCTGTCTGGCCAGAATTGAGATGAACTCTCTGTTGGTTAGGTTGTATTGCATTTGAGAAGATATTTTGATACCTGCAAGAAAATTTTTGAGCTGTTAGAATGACTTCAATTGGATTAGGATGTATGCCCTCATGAACCACCCTGTTCCTGTGATTCCACAAAGTCCACAAAGTAGTGAAGATGCTTTGCAAGTACTGCATTGAAACCTCATCCAACCTCTTATGTCTGTTAAGTTCCTAATCCAATTCTGAACAGAGATGTTCCTTTGTTCTGAGGTTTGAATAGCCAATGTGGTACCATGCCACATGGCTCTAGCAAAGGAACAATACAAGAAAAGATGTGATGTGGATTCCTCATCTGAATTGCATAAATGGCAGGTACTGGTGTTTGTAATGCCACTCTCTGCAAGGGTTAGGAAAGTAGGGAGACTGTTATGCATAAGCTTCCAAATAAAATTCCCAATCTTCAAAGGGAGTTTCACCTTCCAAATGAGATACCAAATATTTGCTGGGATGGAGGTAGAATTATGGTGGTTTGAACTAGGTAGAGAGGTATCATCCTAAAGCAACTTATAAGCATTTCTCACCTTGAAAACCCCTGAATTTGAATACTTCCAAAACAATTTATCCGAAACTGAACCAGTTCTTGAGATGGGATTGCTCATGATATCCTCACTGATTGGGTAAGGGTATATGCTCCTAACCAAATTAGGTTTCCAAGTGCCATTGCTGTGGTTAATAAGGTCAGCCACAGTTTTAGTTGGGAGATTAGAATTATCAAGGTTCTGAGAAGGACAAGGATACAAAGCCTAATGAGTTAGGGGAATATCAGAACCATTACCAATCCACCACCTACCCTCTTTGAGCTTGGGGTTTTTCTGATTAACAATGCCTCTCCAAATCCATGAATGATGAGGTTTAGGGGTGCACTCATGGATTGAACTCCTAGTAAAATACTTAGCTTTAAAAGCTCTTGCCATTAAAGAATTGGGATTATGACTTATCCTCCAAAATTGTTTGGCTACCATAGCCTGGTTTATCAAGCTAAACTTCTTAAGCCCCAGACCCCCCATACTCTTAGGCTTACAAATCTCATCCCAATGCAATGGATGCAGTTTTCTTACTCCAGGTTCATGACCCCACCAAAAGGCCCTAGAGATGGAATCTAGCTTGTTGCAAAAGTCTCAGGCACCCTAAAACAAGAGAAAACATTAAGGGGCATAGACTGTAGGAGAGGGTGGTTCGGCCAGCTTGGGACAACAATTTGGCTTTCCACCCTTGCAATTTAGAATGAAGTCTATCTACCAAAAATTGGAAGTCAACTATCCTCTTACCTCTTTAGATGAAATTCATGCCTAAGTATTTGCTAGGGGCCTGCACCAAATTCACCTATAAAGAAGTTGCTAAAGCTTCCTGGTCCTCTCTAGAGATGTTTGGGGAACAAAAAAGGTTAGACTTGGCAAGGTTAACACATTGACCTGATATAGAACAATACCACCTTAAGATTTGCTGAATGTTTGCTAGAGATTTGTTGTCTCTTTTGAAAAATAGCAGTGAAACATCAGCAAACAGCAAATGAGTAAAAGAAACCCCATTTCTACCCAACCTAACCCCCTGAATTTCCCTATTATTCTCAGCTTTGATTAATGCAAGGGACAAAATATTTGCACACATAAGGAAAAGATAAGGGGATAAAGGATCTCCTTGTCTTAATCCTTTAGCAGGTTAAAGGATTGGGTGATGCTGCCATTCACTAACAGAGTATATAATGAACAATGGAGACACATTCCAGAATCCAATTTACCCAATTGGGGTCAACTTCATGGACAACAGGACAGCTTTTAGGAAAACCCAATTTACCCTATTGTAGGCTTTGTTCATATCAATTTTTAAAACACCAAAACCATGTTTCCTGCCCTTTTTCTTCCCCAGCATATCAAGAATTTCATGAGCCAACAAGATATTATCAGTAATGAATCTGCCTCGAATAAAAGCATTTTGGAAAGGGGTGATAAGTTCATCCATCAAAGGTTTCAGTCTATTTACAAGCAACTTGGAAATGATTTTATAAACTACATTGCAAAGACTTATAAGTCTAAAATGGGTAACCTCCTCAGGAAACCTTATCTTAGGAATTAAAGTAATAAAAGTATGGTTGAGAGTTTTGGAAAGATAACCTGAATGGAAGAAGGCATGGATAGTATTAAGGATGTCATTCTTTACGATACTCCAGTTCTCTTGAAAAAAAAAGGCAGGTAGGCCATCTAGACCAGGCGCCTTCTGAGGACCCAATTGAAACAGAGTATTTTCAATGTCTTCATTTGTGATTGGTCTGTTGAGAATAGCAACTTGCTGAGAAGTTAATTGAGGGATAGGTAAGGTACTCAAACTTTCTAAAATGCTGTTAAGACCAATAGTATTAGAATCCTGATAGGAGCTTTTAAAATGATTTGCTAAAATGTTCTCAATATCCACTAGATCCTCAAAATAAGTCCCATCACTCTTTTAAGATGAATAATTCTACTCCTTGCTCTTCTCTGTCCCCCATTATAGTCCAGTCAGATCTGGCTTTTTGTGCCCAAAGCATTTCTTCTCTGTTCAACAAAATTTCGAGTTCCTCCCTAATTGCCCTTTCCTTTCTAACATCATCTATTGAAGATATGTAATTCTGAGCGTCTTGTAATTGAACCATCTTTTGCTGAATATCCGTCTCTACTCTTCCAAAAACCTCCTTATTCCATTGGATAAAATCCTTCCTAACTCTGTTCAACTTGTTCTGAAGTTGGTAAGCTCTGGTGCCATAGGAAAAACTACTCCATGCCTTTTGAATCACCTCCTTACATGCAGGGTGAGAAGTCCACATGCGTTCAAAACGAAAGGGTCTTCTTCGGAAAGGGAATTGAGTTTCAAAATCCAGAACTATTGGTCCATGATCTGATCTTACGATAGGCATATTTCTTAAAGCATAATTCGGGTAGGCATTTACCCAATCCACACTTGCAAAAGCCACGTCAAGTTTTTCCATCACAAAATTTCCTTCCTCTCTGTTATTCATCCAGGTAAATTTCTGACCCTTTGCAACCAGTTCACATAATTCTAAATCATCTCTTAATTGCTGTCAAAGAGAAGCACCAGAAATTTTACCTTGATTAAAGGATAACTTATCATCCATAGTGAGAATCTGGTTGAAATCCCCAATTAACAACCACTTAGAGTGTGCCCTGCATTTTAGCAGTCGAAGAGTATTCCATACTTCCTCCCTTTTGGATTGTTCAGGGTGCCCATATACAAACGTTTTTGGATGCATACACAATACAAAGATCCTGCCTAGACATCCAAGCCAATAAAAGTCCACCACTTAATCCTTCTCTTGGCAATTCCCAACCTTCCTCAAAACCACACTTATCCCAGACTACTTTACCTCTGTCCTCAACTAATCGAGTCTTCATCAAAAACATCACATGCTCTATTCCATCATTGCCATCACCGATTTCTTTCTCTTCGCCCTCAATCCCTCTTGATAAAAAACCACAGAAGAGCCTTTGTCTAATATTCTAGTTAAATTTACCTATTTCTTTCCGAAATCTTTATCTATCCCCAATTAATTGAGACGGAGCAGGAACACTCAGTTCTCTCAACTCATTTCGCTGTGAGGACGATAGAGGGTAAGGGTCTGACTGAGGGTAAGGGACTTCTCAACAGACATTCTGGGTTGCTAATTGTACCCCTGACCCTTCCTTCTTCCAGAGATGGGCCTACAGCTTCACCTGTTACTGGGCCCAAATCATTTTGATTGATCTCATTCGTTTGGCCCAACACCCTGTCCCTCCTATTTGCATTTGATCGATCAGAGTCATAGGTCTGGGCTTGAGACCTTGACAATTGTGGCCCACTACTAGAATCCCCTAGCTCGAAATGGAAGCGTCTTCTGTTAACTCGTTGGACCAAATTCTCAATTAGAGACTCTGCAGATTCAGGTATTTCACCTCTGGCCCAGGTAGAATGTGGCAACATTTCAGGTCGTTGAATATTGAGGCTGTCAAGATTAAACATTGTGGCTGTGATGGATTCACTTTCTGTTTCTGAAGAGGATATAGATGTGTTCCTCAATACCCCATTGGTTAGGAACGGGCCAGCACCCTCCATCCAGGTCCATCTCAGGCCAGAGTTTGTAGGTGGATACCAAGAAGGTCGTGTAGAAAAGTGAGACTCTGATGGAGGCAAGGTGGGATTGAGATGGGGATGATTACTTATTTCAAGTTTGAAAACAATATGCTTCAAAATAACGCAAGATTAAATTGCCAGACATAAAACTGTACAGTTTGGTATTATTCTAAAAAGTTGTTGGTTTCTCACTAAAATTAGTTTTCACTATATATATTACAAAGGGCAAAGTTTGACTACAAAGTTGGTTATAATTTAAGGCTACAATATTACTCAATATTTTTTTTATTAGATGCCAATTTTGACAAATCCACCATTATATTATATTTTCTTCTTATATTCTTCATGCTTACAAAATTTTTAGAAAATCAAAAATTTTTAACTATAATGTTTATAGATCATAAAGTAAATAACATCCAAAATTTTTTAGCAAAATTTTTACAATCAATTTTTTAAATTATATGTTTTTGTAGTTTAGAATTATGCATAAAAATATGTTTATGGATCATAGAGTAAATAACATCTGATTGGCACAAAATTTGACATGTGTATTAAGAGTGCAAAGATCATACAATTCAAAAGTTTGATTTTCAAAATATTTAGCAATGTTAATTTTTCTAAAAGAAGTTGCACCCTTACTTTGTAGCCAAACTTTGTCCTATTACAAATCCAAAATTGCTTTCCTACTAGCCCAAAATTATATACAATTTAACTATGATGAATGTAGATTTAATGCTACTTGATGAGAAGATAAGTAATGAAGTCAAATAATGAAATTCATTTTAGGTCTTCAAATATAATTGAAATTTCATTTTTCATAATCAAGTTTTGTCATTTTGGGGGGGGGGGGGGGGGGGGGTGTTTAAAATTGGTACTAAATTTGTTAGGACAATCTTATTCGTGCATGTATTTGAATAGCTTTTTATTGATCATTTTAGAGACATTATAAGGGAAGGACGAATACATAGAATTAAATAGTTTGGAGTTGTAAAAACCAAGGATACCTATTGGATTGTGACTCACAAGTACATTATTAGATTTTATGCAACAACGTTTACGAAGCTGATACAAAAATTATTGTACCATCTGATGAGTTTAAGTATCTTGCTAGCCAAAAGTTTCAAAATATTTAAAAGGAGTGTTATCATATGAGTTTAAATTATTTTAAAATTTATATTTTATTTTAATAAAAATTTTGGCTTACACTATGTGAATTTATCATTAACATAAAATAAGTTTTTTCCTTTGTCAGATGATTATGTTGTAAAAACATTTTTTTTTTTTTTTGTAATCTATATCTAACACTTAAAAATATTTTATTTAATTTACGTATGATTTTGATTACGTTGTGTATCACATGGATATAATACTAGGATAACTATAATGAAGATTTAAAAAAAAAAAAATTCATTCAAAGAAAATTTTCACATGACAAAAAATTGACATACCAACCCGTATAACATGATAGCTACATGTTCAATCTGCCTTGAATCTACATAACTCGGTAACCATATATATATATATATATATATATATATATGAGATGGGTTCAAGTTACACCTTTTTTAAACCGTCGGATTTAAGTAAATCCAACGGTTAAAAATAAACCCTCATTATTACAAATATTTTTAATAAAATCTCATTAATTGTTCTCATTTATTGCCTGCTAAACCTATATCTAAACCCCAAAAATAAATACACGTCTGACTCTCACTCTCTCTGCGTTAGTCTCTCTCTCCGTTACTCTCTCTACATTAGTCTCTCTCTCTATTTTCTAAACCTGCGACTTCCCACTCGGCAGCAATGGAGACTTGGGCACTACCCACTCATCACCGCACGAGGTGAGTCCACTTTCCCTTTCTTTTTGGCCAGATGAAATTCTAGGATTTTCTTGCCCCATAAAATAAAATGTTCTGCCATAGGTGTTCTTGTTTTTTTAATTATTTGCTTTTCTGTGATTCCCTTTGATAATCATGTTGATCTATTTGATAATTACAGTGAAGTCTTGATAAAATGGTGTATCTTGAGTGATTTTTGTACAGTAGCCTAGGCAAGGCCTTGCGCAATTCGCACCTGTAAAAGAGGCAAAGGAACTCCATTATCATATATCCTGCCTAACCAATAGCTTAAAGGAAAAAAAAAAAAAAAAAATCAGTTTTATCTAAATTCTAATAGGTTCATACTTCCAACAACTTACTTGAGTATTATTAACTAGTAATCATCATTAAAAAAAAAATTATGAAGAGACCATACCCAAATTTTTTAAAATGGGAAAAAAAATTTCATTGGGGCATTTTATCAAAAGGTTGGAGCACAAAAGGAATGAGCCCAAGTTGTGAAATCAATTGGCCATGAATTTCTAATTACCCAGTACAAAAATCACTCAAGATACACCATTTTATCAAGGACTTAACTGTAATTATCAAATAGATCAACATGATTATCAAATGGAATCACAGAAAAGCAAATAATTAAAAAATCAAGAACACCTATGGCAGAACATTTTATTTTATGGGGCAAGAAAATCCTAAGATTTCATCTAGCCAAAAAGAAAGGGATAGTGGACTCACCTCGTGCGGCGATGGGTGGGTAGTGCCCAAGTCTACATTGTTGCCGAGTGGGAAGTCGGAAATGATGACCCAACTTCGGCAGAAAAACAACTTGTTTGGCATTAGGGAAAAAGGACCCACAATCCATCGAAGACAATTGTGAATTTTCTCTCAACAGTGTTAGGCTTGGTTTTTTATTTTTCTTTCTTCTTTTTTTGCCGGCAAACTGTGGAGGAGGAAGTGGAGGAGCAATGGAGGAGGAGATAGAGAGAGAGAAACGCAGGTTTAGAAAATAGAGAGAGAGACTAACGTATAGAGAGTAACGGAGAGAGAGACTAATGTAGAGAGAGTGAGAGTCAGACGTGTATTTTTTTTTTTTTTTTGGGGTTTAGATATAGGTTTAGCAGGCAATAAATGAGAACAATTAATGAGATTTTATTAAAAATATTTGTAATAATGAGGGTTTATTTTTAATCGTTGGATCTACTTAAATCCAACGGTTTAAAAAAGGTGTAACTCTTTAGAGTTACACCAGGTGTAACTTGAACCTATCTCTATATATATATATGAGATAGGTTCAAGTTACATTTGGTGTAACTCTACTAAAGTTACGCCTTTTTTAAACCGTAGATTTCTAAAAAATCTAATGGTTAGAAAATCAATATAATCAATGTCTTGTTTAAAATTAATTACTTTCTATATTAGCTAACCTAATTAATTTGAGAGAATATTATATTATTTTCTTTTTAACTTTCTTTCTCTCTCTTAATCAATTCATCCCTAACCTTATACAAAAGCATATTCTCAACTTTCTTAAGCATGGAGGCAGTTGTGCTGGACTTTCAATTGTTAAACCAAGTCTGCATATTCACTTATCAAAAAAAAAAAAAAAAGTCTGCATATTCAAACAAAACCCTTGTATTATTGCTCTCTTGATTTATCAAAAATTAAAAATACTTTTGCTGGGAATCTTTCTCAACATACCCATTATAGCTTTTGAATGTCACATCTCTAAATCCACTTGAGTGCAAGGACATTGAGGATTTATATTGAACGACATCATCAACTACAAAAAAAAAAAAAATCAAACCTTTATCATTCACAATTACTTAAGGCTACATCACTAATAACTCCAATGCTAGGCTTAAATTACAGAAAATCCTGCAACAATGCAATGGTCAGAACTACAGCTAAGCACCACCAGTGTGACGTCTATGGCATTGCTGATTAACATTCTCCACAAATTTCTAACGACAACCAGGCAGATTGATAATATAAAATTTAGTTAAATCTCATAATATCGGGAAACAAGGATTGTGTTCATAAAAAATAAAAGCCAACTCACCCCAAAGTGTACTTTCTTCTAAACAATTTCTTCGCGCCAATGATTGGGCATGTTTCACAATCAGAGGATAGTTTTTAGGAAGTATTTACAAGAACACGAGTATGTAGAAGCCATTTGGCTTAACCTTGCACGTTTAGACCCTTAAGGCTAATCAAGTTAAAAACTGCTCAAGCATGAATCTTTTGGCAACTAAATTTTGAACCTAGCTTGATCTCAGTTGTACATCAGGCAAGCCTGGACGAAGAATTAATTGGCTGAGTTTAGACAACCATTTCAATCCAGTGCATATTTTCATGCCCAAGAACGTTGAGAATATGCTTTTGCGTAAGGTTAGGGGTGAATTGATTAAGAGAGAGAAAGAAAGTTAAAAAGAAAATAAAATAATATTCTCTTAAATTAATTAGGTTAGCTAATATGGAAAATAATTAATTTTAAAGATGACATTGATTATAGTGATTTTCAAACCATTAGATTTCTTAGAAATCTACGATTTAAAAAAAGTGTAACTTTTGTAATTTTTTTTTTTTTTTTACAAGATAGAATTCTACTCTAGCCTAATCTAAGTGTATATGTGTATGAAACTCTCTCTTGGAGACTTGAATCCTGACACTTTCCCCCCACACCCCACAAGCACTTATACTTGTGAAGTAACCATCGCACCAACAGTATGCGGTGGTGTAACTTTTGTAGAGTTACACCAGATGTAACTTGAGCTCATCTATATATATAAATATATATATATATATATATATATATATACACTAGCCTCTGTGCACGCGCTCACGCACGTGTTCAGAAACTCTTTTATTTTTTGGGTAAAGATTAATAATTTACATTTATTATAATTTGGGATTTCTACTTTTTTCAATCACAAAGAAAAAAAAAAATACGTGGGTTGAATTTTGTAGATTGGAGTTTTAAAACTAACAAAATAGTGATCCTATTTTGTAGGGAGTTAGAGAGTAAAAGTAAGAATTTAAATTAATGTAAAAGTAGGAGTTTATTAGAAGCAGGAAGACATTTTAACGTAGAAGTAGAAATTTATTATTTTAACCCCATTTTTAAGTTTTAGGTAGGGGTATTTTTTACAGTAAAAAAATAATAACTAACTTTCTTTTGCCAATTTACTATTTTAACTCTATTTTTATGTTGTTAGTTAATTAATTTAGGGATATTTTTTACAGGAAAAAAAGCAATAACTAACTTTCTGAATCCTCTTAATATATACAGATATAATGAGACTACAAGATTAATGTTAACGAAACTTATTGCTGAATGTTGTAACTTAAATTCATATTACCTACAATGACATTGTCATAAAGATGACAAACAAGTCGAAAAGGTCTACTCAAAATTAAACTTTGTTGCTATCACGCACCCATCTTTCTCCTTCGTTCCATAATTTCTTATCCCTTTCTCTTTCACTGTAGAATTTCTTAATATCACTAATTTTTTCCCCACATTCTTTGTTGAATCTAAAGCCAACCCCTCATCACCTACACCTTTTTCACCCTTATTTAACTCCACCTCCTTAGACACTAATTTTAAATGCATTTCAAAACATTTGTTAAAGAGTTTAATTTCGAGCTACGAATCCATCAAAGACTCACCAATTTTTTTTATATACTAAAATTGTGTGTATATATGTACATGAGAGAGAGAGAGAGAGAGAGAGAGGGCTGAAGCTCAAGTTGTGAACACATACAAACCCATGCCTTCAGAATCCAAATTTGTCATTGGAGTAAAAGAGAGTAATGGTAGTCTTAACAAAAAAAAAAATATCAAAAGTATTTACTGCGAGAGACCTGTATATTATTTTTTAGGCACAAAGAATTTCTTAGTATTACGCTATTGAATTATTTTATTTGTCGTAGAGTTTTCCGATTTATCCTAAAATTAGGAATATATACTATCACTTAAATTTAATCATGGGCATGGTTTATTATCCAAATAAGAGGGCAAGATAAGCACAAAATAGAGTCATAATATAGATTTGTATTTTTTTTTTAATGAAAACAGATTTGTATTTTGTATCATCATAAAAGAATAAAAATGGTTTTTTTAAAAGTATATTAATATTGGCTATAGTTTTTCTTTCTTATAATAATTAAATGTTATAAGAATTACATATTTTTCCTAAAATAAATAATAATGTTCAAATAACACAAAATTGTAATTCAATTTATTTATAGCACACCAATGTAATTCAATTTATTTATATAACAAATAAGAGGAAGAAAACAATTACAGATAAAATCATATATATATAATTTAGTTTTTTAGATATAAATATAAGTTAGTTATTAATATAAAAAATGGTAAATTATATATAGTTGGTCTCTATCCTTTAGGTTGTTTGTTAATTTGGTCTCTTACTTTTTGGTATTGTGTTAAAATGGTCATTATCATTAAATGTTGGATAAAAAATGCTGACATTGTTAACAGTGATATTAAAATATTATTTTTATGTCAAATAAGTTGCCACTTGGAATTTTTTTGAAAAATATAACCAAAAAAGCTAAAACTTTACGAAAATTAAAATTACAAACATATTTTGGGTTTAAAATTTTAGCAAAAGAAAATATTTTCAGATTTAGTCTTAACATTTTGGAGTTAAAGGAACTCTTAGGTTAGATTTTCTTTGCAGCTTCCTCCTTAAGTCCTTTTCATTTAATATTCCTATCATCTCTGTAGCTAATGGAAGAACCAAAATCAACTATTAGTCACACCTAAAGCCTTCATGAGTTCTCATAAAAAGAAAAATAAATCTGAATGCAATGTCCATTGAAAACTCATCTAACATATAGCCTATCTCTACTTGAACTTTGTTACTAGAGTTAAGCAGTTGTATGAGCCTTCCAAAAAATGCGTACATACATTTAGTAATATTTTAATAGGTTAATTGGGGGAGGGGGGGGGGGGGGGGAGTGGACTTATGGGGAAGACAGAGTTTTCCAAAATAACAGGTAAGAAAAGTTTAATTAGTAGCTTTATCTCTTAAAATTTGTTTGGGAGAAAATAATCGTTACTTTTTTTAAGTCATTGATATGCTAGATACCTTTAATCATGAAAACAAGTGACACCATTATTAGAAGTCTTTAATCTTGTTAACGTCTCACCGAGTCTTTGGTCATTGTTCAAAACTTCCAATGTCTTTTGGTCATTGTTTGAAACTTTCAAAGACTTGGAAAGTCATAATCTTAAAATTCTGGACCATATAACAATTGTTTGATGCAGATTGTATAATTGCAAGATTAAGTGTATGGCAATTATCAAACATGTAGCAATCATGATATTCGGGTCAATTTTAAGTCTTCCATTACTTTTTCGTTAAAGGTGTAATTTGTAATTTAGCCTTCGTTTAATAAGTATTAATGAATAAAAAGGTCAATTAGAGACCTCTTAGTGTAGAATATACATATTTATTAAAATTTGTTCAAGGAAATTTAATCAAACTTGAAAATATGTGTTATGGGAGAATATTATTTAAAACCCGTGCCTAGATTTTTATAGCTCAATTAGTTGACACTTCCTAGTATCTCCATGATTCAAAGCCTTCTCCTTTGTTATAACTATGGAATTATCCAATAGACTTTGAAACATGTGATTCTGTTAGAAGACTTTAATCCTAATTATATTGAATGAGTCTTTGGTTAGTGTTCAAAAATTCAATTTAGACTTGGAAAGTAATGGCATCATGTCCAACTATTAACTAGCATGACTTTTGGACTATATAACTATTTGCTAAAGATTCATGCTAGATTTTTTTCTTTCTTGGAGAGTTATAACCTATGGCGTCTGCTCCTGATGATAACTCTATATCATCAGATCAAGACACCAATCGGTTTTTGGTGTAGACAATGATTAAATCCCAGATCTCTTATTCAACCATCAAAGGTTTTACTAGTTGAGCTAACTAGAACCCACGATTCATGCTAGATTGAACTAGGAGAAATTGTGTTAATTATCTTGGTAAGTTTTACATTAGTGTTTTAATAAGATATCTATGGTGAGCTATACACAATACTTTCTTTGAAGGGAGGAAACTAACACTAATATTTTTTCCTTCTTTCTTTTTTTTTTTTTTTTTAGAAGAGAAACTAACACTAATCTCATTCTTCTTCCAACAGTTTTTTGTAATGAATTAATTTCTAATCGGTTCAACCCAGGGGGAGACCATAACCACGATTATCAACCACAACACCATTCTAATCCCTAGTATTAGTATATTTTATGGGTTGGGCTTTTCTTTAGCTTTTTAGCTCTCATTATCTTAGAAAAGACTCTAACACAGTAAAATGTTTCAAAAAGTCTTTGGTCCATGACATGGAAAATTAAGGTCTTGTGGGTCATTCTATTAACTAGTGTGAATTGTGGTCTGTGGAACTGTTGTCACTTGTCAAAGGCATGGAAAATTTAATCTCTTGTGGGTTACATTATTATTATTTGTTAGGTTCTAAGGAATTAGGAACTAATGTATTAGAACTTCATTTTGTAATGTTGGCAAACCATGATCAAATCGTTTTTAGTCTTGTTTAGACTTGCTCAAAGTATGAGGTTTTTATGTAAAGTTGGAATCGAGTTATTGCAGATATTACTGTGCAATTATGGCTGGCTCGATCGATCGAGAATTAGACTCGATCGATCGAAAGTCGTGCAGATTGTTTTTTTTTTCTGCAGAATTTCCAACTCAGCTCAAGCCCGTTTGACGTGTAGGGTTTTATATTTTGCCCTAAGTATAAAAGGGAAAACCCTAGCCACATTTTTAGAGTTCGGAATGCTGTGTTTGTGAATCTTTTTGTGAGATCTAGAGGTGTTTACCTTCACATACACTTAGGGTTTCCAAACTCAAGATTGACGTCAAGAGCTTGGTGATCGTTCAGTTGCAGAATCAAGAACTTCAAGATATACAAGCAGGAGTGCTTGTGCTTTGCTGAGAATTCAAGGAAAGAAGTAGTCCGGTCTAAGTCGCTATTGTGTAAACTTCAATTCTTTCATAGTGAATTCGGTTTTACCTTGAGGATAGCTAGGTTAAATCCTCCCTAGGTTTTTACCGGTTTGGTTTCCTGGGTTATCATATCGTGTGTTCTTTATTTTCCGCACTTTTGCATGATATGATATATTTGTGTTAACCTAGAATTGCTTAATTTACCTAAGTTAATCACTTGGCTAAATATCTAGGTTAATCTGTTTGAGTTTAAAGGGACTAAACTTCTTACAAGTGGTATTAGAGCGAGTAGCTTTTTGTGTAGATCTTTTGATCTTAAAGCTGATCCCTGATCCCGTTTGTCATAGAACACGGACACTCTCTTGTTATTCCACCTCATTTTGATGTGAATAATTATGCTTATTGGAAAGTAAAGATGAAAGCAACCCTGAAATCTGTTGACGAGAAAGTCTGGAATTCTGTCGAATATGGATGGGAGAAGCCCACTACTCCTATGAGTGAGTGGCAAACTTCTCAAAAAGAGGTAGCCGCTTTTAATAGCAAAGCTATGAATGCTATCTTTAATGCTGTTTCTATGGAGGAATTTAAGAGAATCTCTAATATTGAGATTGCTCATACTGCTTGGAATATCCTCCGGACTGTGCATGAAGGCACAAAAGTAGTTAAAATTAATAAGTTGCATCAATTGACTATTGGATTTGAAAGCATTAGAATGAATGATGATAAATCTTTTGATGAGTTGTATACTAAACTGAATAGCAAAGCTATGATTGCTATCTTTAATGCTGTTTCTATGGAGGAATTTAAGAGAATCTCTAATGTTGAGATTACTCATACTGCTTGGAATATCCCCTAGACTGTGCATGAAGGTACAAAGGCAGTTAAAATTAATAAGTTGCAGTAATTGACTACTAGATTTGAAAGCATTAGAATGAATGATGATGAATCTTTTGATGAGTTCTATGCTAAACTGAATGATATTGTTAATTTTACATATAATTTGGGTGAAATCTATGATCAACCTAAAATTGTTAGGAAGATTCTTAGATCTTTGATTGAGGATTTTAGACCCAAAGTGACTGTCACCACTGAAAGCAAGGATGTGGACTCCATCCCTGTTGATGAACTTGTAGGATCTCTTCAGTCCTATGAGTTGGACCTACTCAAGACTAACAAATCCAAATCAATAGCTCTTAAGTCTGTTGATGATGTTGAGGTTGGTGGATTTGATGATGAGCTCTCTGCTACAGATTTTGCCTATCTTGCTAAGAACTTTAGAAATTTTTTTAGGAACAATAACAGAAGGGCAAGAGGTAAGAACACTGCTGAACCTAGAAATTTTAGGAAGAATGATCCTACTAAGGTTAATAACACTGAAAAACCTAAAGAGAGAATAGGTCAACCCTCTAATAATTCTATGGGACAACAATGTTTTGGATGTCAAGGGTATGGTCATATGAAATCTGAATGTCCTACATACTTGAAGTCTAAGGGTAAGGCTATAGCTGTATCCCTTAGTGATGATAAAGTTTCTGACAATGAATCCGTCAGTGATGAGGATGGAAACTTCATCGCTTTCACTACTACTACTGTAGTTAATGAAAGCATGTCTGTTGAAGAGAACCTTTCTGATGGGGAACTCTCTGAAGATGCAGATTGATAGGAAGCCTATAATAAACTTTGCAAAGTTGTTGCAAAGGATGCTATGAATGTTGATTTGGACTTAAAGAAAGTTGCATCTCTTGAACTTGATAAGAAAAATTTGCTTGTGAAACTGTTTGATGCTAATGAGCTTTTGAATAATGTGAAGACTGAGAACATGCTTTTACTTGATAAAGTTAAAAATTTTTGAACTTGAATTATCTGTTGCTAGAAAACAAACTAATAGGTCTGCAAGCTCCAAACTTGATCACATGTTAAGTATTCAAAAGTCTCCCTCTGACAAAACTAACTTAGGTTTTGTGGAAAGTATCTCTGTGCCTGAATCTCATTCCACAAACTTTATTCCTTCTACTAACCTCCTAAGAGTGAGATTGTCAAACCTTCTATGAGTGAAGTTGTTAAATCTGTAGAAGTTACACCACCTAGGAAGATTAGGGTTGATCTTCAAGAGTCTAATTCTAGACCTTCTAATTCTTCTAAGGGCAGGTTGCATAATAAGCCTGCATGGGTTTGTCACTTTTGTGGAAAGTCTGGGTACATTCGTCTTAACTGTTTCAAGTTGCAAGTTGCTAAGCGAGCAAATAAACCTAAAGTACTTGTGCCTCAAGCGCAAGATCCTATGGTACTTATTGGTGAATTGGTAAAGGCATTAAACTTTTATTCCAATCTTGGAGTTGCTCAAAATTTCTAATGTGAATCATAACTCCAATGCTAGAGTTGCATCTAAAAGGTTTTGGATGCAAAAGGCTCAACCTAATTGAGTCTGTCTGACATGATCCTTGTTCTTCATTGTTCTATCTCTTGTGACCATTTTTTTCTAGGATTTGCATTGCATAACATTCGTGCATTTCATTCTAAGTTGTTTTTTATTTAAAAAAAAAAAAAGGTAACAAGAATGAGTTTGGCAATATGTGTTTTGCAGTATTTTTCTTGAATTTGAAAACAAAGTTGATCAATCTATTTTTACATAACATGTTTATGTACCTTGTTTAGCTTGGATGCGCTTATTTTTCTTGCACTTTACTAGTTTGAACTTTGTAGTGCATGTTGTGTGGGAAGATGTTTATAGTTGTTGATCACATGATCTTGATCTTAAAGTCATATGTCTTTGATTGACGGACTTGAACTTTTTGAGAAAGACATAAATAATCATCCCACCATTGTTTATTAGCCAATCATGAACACCTTAGTGCATATCATAAGATTTTGTGCTTGAGAAAGTATAGCACATGCACAAAAAGAACATAAGGTGTAACCTCGGTTAGAATGCTAAAATTGGTGTGTACATTATTGTGCTATAATGAATTCAAATGAAATAAAATTGGTGTGTACATGATGAGGCAAATCAAGAAACTTACATAATTGCAAGCTTTTATTCTAGGAGATGTGAGAGTTATATGATGTAACTCTTTAGGTGATAGTTTCTTTCAAATTTATGTGATGAATTTTGTAGAAATTGTGATTGATCACTATTCACATATCACCTCACATGTTTCTCAAGCTTTTGCTAGTTACACACACTACACAAGTTATTCTTTGCTAAACTTTGTACATGTTACTGTGTGAGTTTCTGGCCTGACCAATCAAGTTTGAAAATTTCTTAAATTTGATGCAAAACATGTTTGCTTTTGAGATTTTGAGGAGAATTAAGTGAAAATCTTATTTTTTGGGAAACTGAGATAAATACATGTTTTTTTTGAAAAACATTTCATCTCATACTCATGCATTTTATTCATAAAATCTAATGCTTTGAGGAGTTTCAGCACTGAAATTGCTTCATTTTTCAAAAATTTATTTATTTCCAGAATTTCGATCGATCGAATCTGTTTTTCGACCGATCGAAATTGTTTTAAAAAACCTTGGAAAGCTTCTGTGTGTTTCGATTGGTATTCAATTGATACTGGATCAATCGAAGTATTTTCAACCGATCGAATCTTATTTTCGATCGATCGAAAATCGGGCTAAGAGTTTTTTAGAAGGTATTTTTCTTCACGTGTTCATAACTTTTCAAAACTTTTCAAACTCCTTTTTCTCTCTCACTAACCGGTCAAGCCTCTATTTGGAATTTTTTGTCGTTTTCCTCTGGATCTTTTGCAAGGATTCTCTCTCCCAAAGCTGGTATGTCCATTTTACCCTTCCTTTTCTTTTTATTTCCATTTTTTTTCATGCATTAAACTCATGCATTTTTGGGTATTTTCGAACTTCTTTCTTTTTGCAATTTTTGTTTATTTGGTTGTTTCTTTCACAATAAATTGTTGGCTTTTTGTGGGGACACAATATACAAGTGATCTATGGGGCTTAATTTGATTAATTTGATGTTTTATGGAAAATTGAAAATTCTAAGGCTTGAAAAATGCCGAATTTGGGGCTTTTGTTCAAATTGATGCAATTTGATGAAATTGGCTTGTTAGATTGACTTATTTGATCATTATATTGTGTTTTCTAACTTGTGTAATGATCAATTTCTCAATTTGTTGAGTTTTGTGAAATTGGGTTTTTTAAATTTGGGATTTTTTTGATATAAAATTCTTGCTCAAGCCAATTTTGTGAATTTGAATCATATTTGAACTGTGTTTCATTGCATTAGATCATGCATCATTTGGTTATTCTGCTCATGCATCATATAGAATTGTTATTTCTATATTTTTGTTGTTCTAATTTGCAGTCTGCCCTTGGTTTTCTTTTTGTTTGTCCTTTTCTTTCTGTGTCTCTCTTTGTGGTCTTTAGCATCATGCCTAGGAAAACTAGAGCCCATAGGACCTCTTCCTCCTCTCTATCCTTCGATAGTGATAGGTTTCTGAGTGAGAAGCATCAAGAGACTTTTGAGACACTTAACCTTAAGCGTAACATTTGGGGTGAGCGTAAGGTTCTTCTAGATGAGGTTGATGATGAGATGAGGCGTAACTTTGAGCATAGGGGCTGGCTACCCTTGTTAGACATAGATCATCCACCTCCGGCTACTCTGATTAGAGAGTTCTACTCGAACCTCTCTATCCACATCTATGATTCCAACACTTTAGTTAAGAGTTGGATACGAGGTGTAGAGTATCGCATTACCCCTTCGGTAGTGTCTAATGCTCTTGGGGTGCCTGTGGTTTCTTATCTTGTCTTTCCCTATGATGAGTCTTCTCCTCTTGATGACGTGATGTCATACATCACTGGGTCTTCTATCCAGTGGGGTTCTGATCCTCGGATCACGTCTGCTGAGCATTCTGAGCTGCACTATCTATTCTTTAGGATTGCTTGTCATTCCTTGTGGCCTATTTCTCATCTACACACTATCCCTATTGAGCGATGTGTGTTCCTATACGCTCTGGTCACTGATGCTCCTATCAGTTTTCCTCATCTGTTTCTTCATTCTTTGAACGAAGTGCATCGGAGCAGTTATACTGCTCATGCCTTGTTCTTTCTGGTCTTTATTCATTGGATTCTTCTTCATCTAAGTTTAGGTGATTTCCCTGCTTCTGAGCCCGTTCATATCATTACTCCCATAGGTGCCACCTTTCTGAGGCAAAGGGCTACTCAGCTTCGAGCTAGCTCTAAGCATCTTAGGGTAGAGCCTTCCGGTATCACTCCTCCTCCTTCTTCTGCATGTGCTCCTTCAGCAGAGACGTCTGTTAATCCGACTGCTGCTGCTGTTCCTCCACCTTCACCTATGGATGATTCAGACATTCGTCGGATGTTGGACACTGTCATGACTGTTCAGGCGGTTCATGGTCAACTTTTGGTAGATGTGCTTGACGAGATTTGCGCATTGAGAGAAGATTTGGCGAGTCTTCGACGTTTTCCTCCGCCGCTTCCTTTTGATGATGAGTGAGTGCCCTTTGACAATTCGTCACAAAAAGGGGGAGTACATTATGTTGCGGAGACTATTCTTTGTAGTAGAGGAGTTTTTGTCTTAAGGGGAGATTTTGTTTATTTTTTGTGATACCGTAGAGCTGTGGAGCTTTTAGATTGTATCTAGGTGCTTCATTGTGTATTTACATTTTTGGCTCATGATAGGGGGAGATATATTTAAGATACATCTTTTGTATATGTTTCTTGTTTCACTATGCTACATTGCTTATTGATTTATATTTATGATGTTATTCATGATATATATCTTTATTTTGTGTTATGTGAAATCAAGAAGTTCTTTTCTATGTCACTTGTATTTTTCACACATGCGTTTATGTGTTTGTTAAGTGTTACAGGAATATACAGGTTGATTCAGTCGTGCTGCTGTCTACTTTTGTAACTGATAGATAGTAGTTAGGTTGAATTTATTTAGTTGGGCTATGTAGGGAATTAAACCGAAATTCCCAACCTGTGAGAAACAAAAAAAAAATAGAGAAAACACACGCCAAAGAAAAACAATCACACGCACAAGACAATATTTACGTGGTTCGGCAATTTGCCTACGTCCACGGAGTTGCAGGGATTTCACTATTATCAGGGAAAAATACAGAGTGCGGCTACAGTGTTTTTCTCTCTCAAAAATACAACAAGAAAAAAATCTAATCACCCAAAAAAACGGTTTTTATATCCTGCGCACAGAAGTTACAAAACTTTATTCGGGTCACCCAAAAAAACAGTTTTTATATCCATGGACTAAGCCTCAGAAAATCTCCCATTAAAAAACCACGCAACATTATTCGGGCCGAGTCGAGTCGTCAACCAGATCAAATATAAACTAGTCTCCATAAAGCCCAACAGGCTATTGTTTTGTAATGGGCTGTTTATTTTGTAAACTTTGAGCATTTTGTTAAGTTTGTGTTTTGTCACGGATTGCCAAAGGGGGAGTTTGTTAGGTTCTAAGGAATTAGGAACTAATGTATTAGAATTTCATTTTGTAATGTTGGCAAACCATGATCAAAAGTTTTTTAGTCTTATTTAGACTTGCTCAAAGTATGAGGTTTTTATTTAAAGTTGGAATCGAGTTATTGCAGATATTACTGTGCAATTCTGCCTGGCTCGATCAATCGAGAATTAGACTCAATCGATCGAAAGTCGTGCAGATTATTTTTTTTTAGCAGAATTTCTAACTCAGCCCAAACCCGTTTGACGTGTAGGGTTTTATGTTTTGCCCTAAGTATAAAAGGGAAAACCCTAGCCATGTTTTTAGAGTTCGGAATGCTGTGTTTGTGAATCTTTTTGTGAGATCTAGAGGTGTTTACCTTCACATACACTTAGGGTTTTCAAACTCAAGATTGATGTCAAGAGCTTGGTGATCGTTCAGTTGCAGAATCAAGAACTTCAAGATATACAAGTAGGAGTGCTTGTGCTTTGCTGAGAATTCAAGGAAAGAAGTAGTCCGTGGACTCGGAGTTGTCACGTGGTCGTGGTAGTAAGTTTCCTACTCGAGGTAGCATTGAGATGTTAGTGGTCTAAGTCGCTATTGTGTAAATTTCAATTCTTTCATAGTGAATTCGGTTTTACCTTGAGGATAGCTAGGTTAAATCCTCCCTAGGTTTTTACCGGTTTGGTTTCCTGGGTTATCATATCGTGTGTTCTTTATTTTCTGCACTTTTGCATGATATGATATATTTGTGTTAACCTAGAATTGCTTAATTTACCTAAGTTAATTACTTGGCTAAATATCTAGGTTAATCTGTTTGAGTTTAAGGGGTCTAAACTTCTTACAAGTGGTATCAGAGCAGGTAGCTTAGATTTTTAAAACTAAAAACTCCTTATAAACACAAGTATCATAATAATTGATGGTGTCCTAAAAATTATCAACTCCAAGCTCGTCCGTGGGGGTCGTCCAAATAAGATGCTTGACACCTTGACCCAGGAAGCTCATCCATGTCGGGATCGTCCATCCACGAAGACTCTTGGACAGCCTACATTGACTACAGACATCATCACTACATACCGTCCCTGGACGAGGCTTATACACTTAGAACATATGCAAAACCAAGGACATTGCCACGAAACCACCTCCTATGACCGTGTTGCGAAACGTATGGCCTAATAAAATAACCTCCATAGCAGTTATGGAGGTTACTTCCGAACCTTCCGACATCCTCCAATATAGGAGCAGTTACTAAATTGGTAAACTGTTCCTGGCCTGCGTTATATAAGAAGAACAATCGACAAACAAAAAGGGTACGGAATATTTTTCCAAGTATTTGGGACTTCCAAAGTTTAGAGAAGACACTGACTTTGTCATCGGAGGGTTTCTGGCCGGTCCACCTAGGTCGCCTCTGACTGTTTTGTTCATCTCTCCAGGTTTTCAGTTAGATTATCATCGCCGCCATCGAAATCCGAAGCATCCAGCCTACTGATTTTGTCGTGCATCATCAATAATCTCATATACTTTAGATCTAGATTCACTCATATCCTCTTCTAAAAAAAAAAAAAAAAAAAAAAAAAACAGATTCACTCATATTGAAACTTTTTTTTTTTTTTTGAGAAACTCATGTTGATTCCTATAGTGGATATATTTGTCTCTGTCTATCTAGGACCATCAGCTTATAAAAATAATTGACCTATGACATTTACACTAGACTTTTTTTTGGGGGGGGGGGGGAGGGGGGGTTAA
Organism: Lithocarpus polystachyus; assembly: GCA_033629205.1. Lineage (NCBI taxonomy): Eukaryota > Viridiplantae > Streptophyta > Magnoliopsida > Fagales > Fagaceae > Lithocarpus > Lithocarpus polystachyus. The sequence goes on along the minus strand of CM066165.1, from coordinate 86,523,300 downwards.
AAAATTAATGCTAGACATTTAGCACATTGTATAGGACCCACCCAGCCAGCAAATAAGAAATAAGGCATCCTCTTGGCATGATTGTTGAATTGCTCAGTTCTCATTTGATATATGGTGCAGCTTGTGGAGGATGTTCAAAACCTCCTGGTTTCCCACAATTGTATTTTACTAAAATTTAGTTTGGCCTAGAGATACAAGCGCTTCGAAAAACATCCTTAATTCGTTTTGTAAGATTAAAATTTATCAACCATTTTGTTGGCTTTATTCCGTGACAATTTGCTTATAATTTAACACTTAGAAACCCTGTATTTAGGTGGGAATCATGTAAGGGCAGTGTGTGAGAGAGTGTGAAGAAATGTTCAAGATTGTGCAATGAAGTAGGGACTCGCGACTGGATCTCGCGGGTGGCTCGCGACTAGCAAACCGCCAGAAGATGCACACAAGTAAAGCATTCGGAGAAGCTAAACCGTCTGCCAGCTGTTGCACTACACAACAAAATATCAGCTTGGCCATTCAGTTAGCTCGCGGCTTGAACTCGAAACTCAATCAAGTCGCGAGGTCAAGTCGCCAGCTAGCTCTGTTTTGGACAAACTGACTCTTCGTATTCCTTTCTCACCCTAGTATAAATACCCCTTATACCCATGAAATGTATAGAGCTTTTAGAGAGAATTTTGAGAGAGAAACCCTAGAGAAAAACAAGATTGACTCATCCACAATCTTCACATAGAGACTCTTCAAATTCCTCTACTCTCACCCTCTCCATTGTTAGATCCTTGAGAGACACATTACCCAAAACCTTTTCTCACCATACCCATATTTGTGGGAAGACTTTTTGGTGCTTTGGGAAGCAATTAGGAAGGGACCAATTGATATTGGTTGATGCTATGGGCTATAGTGGAATCCGGGAAACTAAAGAAAAAATAGGTTCTGCGTAACCTCGTTGGAGTAGGAGCTTGGAAGGCTTAGGTACACTTGGTAGATTAGGCTTGGAGGGTCTACTACTGTCCATGTATCCCAACTATATTCTTTAGTGGATTTTTGACCGCTTGGAGGGCGGCGGAGAGGTTTTACGCCAAGGGCTTCGGTTTCCTCTTCGATAACACATCGTTGTATTGTCCTTGTGTTTGCATCTCTCTTCCCTTAATCTTTACCATTTAATTTCTGCTGTGGATGTGATTTTATTTGGTTTAGATTGTTTATCAATTCTGATATAAGGTTATGTTCATTTTCCGCACATAATTTGTTTGATATTAAGCTTGAATTGATAATTTGTAATTTGGGTGTCTAAACGTTCATAATATTTTTCACACTATTTGAACTTTCCTGTTTAAGGTATGAATTTGATCTTCTTCTTTTTTTTTTAAGTTGAATTAATAAAAGTTGAATTCCAAGTGCAGTCACACCCATTGAATTTTTTTTTTTTTTTATTAAGTTGGCGCCTCAACCATATGGTTGACAACAAAATTTAATAATATCAGGTATATCCAAATCTTAGTACTTGCAATTTTTTTTAAATAACCAAATTTTAAATCTCTCATTTAAAAATACTAAACTCATTTAGTTATAATATATGTAAATCGTTTAAATAACCACACACACTGACACACATGCACATACATAATATATGTAAATCGTTTAAATAAACTCATTTGTTAATTGAAAATACTGAGATTGAACCCTGAAAATGTGCTCACCAAAAGGTTGGAGATTCCATTATAACAAAGGACATTGGTAATGACTATGAATGAATTTATCATTATACTTTATGCACGATTGACAAGCTAGTTGTCGCTTTAAAGTTAGACATTTCAATCAATTATTGCTAACTTTTTAATAACAAACCATTAATATTTAAGTAATGCTAATGAAATAAAGAATCAAATAAAGAGAGAGACGTTTGTATTTAAAAGAGGTTGGGTGCGTACGGATGTTGAAGATTAGTGGAATTACATTTCATATATAATAACAGGATTTTGTTGATTGATGCCTTAAGGAAATTAGTTTAGTAACTGACGAAATTTAGCTACAAAACTGATTATAATTTTAAAAATTTAACCGTTGAATTTTAGATGCAGTGACACTCATTAGAAAATCTAACCGTTAAATTCCAATTACAGTCATGATCTACAACAATTAATAAAAGTTGAATTCCAAGTGCAGCAACACCCATTGGATTTTTTTTTTTTTTTTTTTTTTTTTTTTTTTTTTTTTGAGAAACACACTCGTTGGAAAATCAAAACGCCATCTCTAATACTATCTTGCTAGACAGTCAACGATTCTATCTAATGCCTTGTAATCTTGCTGCTTGTGTTTTAAATTTTAATAGTCTGTCAGTTCATCAAAAAAATGGGGAAGGTCCAATTTGGTGTTGCATTTTCAATTTCATGTATACAATGGCGGAGCCAACATCATACTCAATTTCCATTTGGTAGGAGAAAAAAGGGGGGGGGGGGGGGGAGGGGGGATTACTTATGACTGACTATTTTCAATATGATTCAATGAAATATATATATATATATATATATTTAAAAAAAGATAAACTAGAATAATAATAAAAAATCATTTCATTTTTTTTTTCCTCTTTCCTTTTGTTATGGAAAAAGTGCAAAATGATTTGGTTTTGCATAGCTGTGAACTTATTTAGTGTTGAGAGTATACAAAAAACAGAGCGTCAGATTCATTTTGATGTTATTTTTCATTGGTTGTGCTAAGGAAATTGGTGAGACTTGAGCATTCCAAAACCAATATTGTTTTAATTTACTTATTGGCATGTGCTTAGAAAAAATCAATTATTTTCTTAAACGATGATTTTTTTTTTAAGTCATGCTATAAATATTACAAATTTTATTATATTACATTTGCAAACTGTATAACCAATCACTAAAAAATAATTTCGATATTCATTATTTGTTGACATTTAACTTGCAAAGACTTGGGAAGCATATTTTTCTGCAAGGTCCGTCTATTATTACTTACCCTAAATGACTATAGAATTGTTTGTTCAGATTGCTGAGTCATTGCAGATTAAACATGTAGCAAGCAATCATTAAGCATGTAGCAATCATATGTTTTGGGTGTCTAAATTAACCATGCTAGATTGAAAGTGTAAAAATTGTATTATTAGGAACTGTTTAATGTTATCTATTTCTTTTTGCTCAAATCATCTTTATTTTTAGCAAAAACAAATGATAATTACATGAAGAAAATTTAAGTAAAAAAATTACATATATTAAAAATTATATCCTCTAATATTATTTCATTTTGTTTCTTTAATTTTAATATTTTTTATTTCATTTTCATTTTTTATTTCAATTTAGTCATTTTATCAGTTCTATATCCAATTTTAACTTTATTTATTTATTTATATTTTTCACTTTCCAAAACAATATTGTTTTAATGGGCTTGACTATGTGGATTGGATGCCAAGAGCCTTGTAGTTTTATTAGTTGACACCTCCTAGTATTTTTATGATATCCAAAGTTCAAATCCCCTCATCCGAGTGACTATATATATATATATATATATATTTTATGCTAAGTAGATATATTAATTTTTAGAATAATATAATTTAAATGAAACTCTATTACCAAAATATTAAGTTGCTTATTGATTGTTAAGATGTTTATTCCCTGTACAACCCTATTACCTAAGCTTTAATAAATTTAATATTCTATTACACCTAAAGTTCATTTATTAAAAATTAAAAAAAAATGAAATCTAATACTTATTTTTTTATCATATCTATATATTATAGTTTTGTGTTTTAATGTAGCAAAACTACATGTTACATGTCTTGCTCAAGCTGAGTGACTCAAGATATATTGCGCGTAAAATTAAAAAGTTTTTGTAATGTGACTAACTAATTATTTAGATTGTTAATTTACTTATGATTCACTAATTATTAAAAGTTTCAATAGAATTAATAAAATGTCTTTTTCCTTTTACATGAAATTTCAATTTATGGCACAAGAATTAGTATACATTAAATTAATTAATAAAATTTGGACACAAAAATTTGCACTTTTTTTATAACGATTGAAATGGTTTAGTATAATTAATATATAATATAAACTATGTCAACAAATACCTATTATAAAATTGATACGGTTGTAATAACAATTTAACAAGATATGAAAATAATTGTGCACCTCGTATTGGTCTTAAGGATATTTGGATTGGTGGAGTAAGGCCAAAGGTACGGTTGACACCATCTGATGGAACGTATGTGGTTTTATTGCTGTCTGGGCTTTGTTTCATTGGACTGTCGGCCCCACCTTTTTTTTTAAGCCAAAAAATTGAGTGACAGAAATATTTCAAACAAGATGTGGTCACATTGTAATGTAGGATATAAATTCCCTGAAGATATAATTTTACATTATACACCTTACTTATATGGTTTTTAGAATCTTGCACCAATTTTGCAGGTTCTCTCCTTAGTGGATTTAGGTAATACTGATTTTGGTACTTTTATTTTCCTCAAACAGGTTATAGTTTAGGGAATCTTTGATTTATGCCTCGGAGATAGATTTGCTTTCTTAAGTCATTATTATATCTTGTGTTATTTAGATTACTGTTGTGCATGTTATTTGTGATAAATGTTCAACCTAAATCTGAATAATTAACTTAAATAAAAACTTGGCTAATAAATTAGATTAAACACCGTGTTTTCAGAGGTCTAAACAAGTGGTATCAAATCTAGGTGAAACCCTAATCGTTTAACGGCTGATGGGCTTTATTTAAATTCTGCAAAATTATGTCTCAATCGGTCAAAACTTCTTCTCAATTGATCAAGCTAGTCAGTTTTCGAATTTTTAACCTGCAGTTTGTATGTTCTTAAATTTTGACTTGCAACACTTTGAGCAATATCTAATATGACTCATAGACACTATGATCTATATCTAGACAAGTTTTTGTACACGTTTTGTCATGACAAATCATTTAGAACCTAATAGCAGGCCTAAGTAATATAGATGCTCCAATTGCCCAACTAATTATGGAATTCCCAATTTCACTAAAAATATTAGTGTCACTTAATTTTCAAAGCACTAGGTGTATATACTAAATTGTTTCTCCTGGAAAAATGAGTTTTGTACTGTTATATTCCCAATAAAAGAAATATTGTCTACAATATAAATTAAAATCTGAAAATAATAAAATAAATTTTAAAGTATAAAACAACAGAATCTAATCTACTAAAGTAATAACTTCAAATTAGCACAATACAATAGTCCAAAAGTGTCAACCTTCTTAATCAAAGACCGAGTCAATACGAGGTCAATGAATTAATATTAACCAACTCACATTAATTACTTTTATAAATAAAAAATCATGGTTTAGGCTTAAGTCAATATCAAAATATATATATATATATATATATATATAAAACTACCTAATTCCTTGTGTGGTAGTAATCTAAAACTCTAGAGCCTCTACTATCTTCTTTTTTTCTTTTTTCTTTTTCCCTCTCCTTCTCTTAACTTTTTAAAACCTAACAAGTGTTCATAAGAGAAGTTGTTGCTCTTCATTTGTTTTCTTGATTCTCTATTTTTCTCTTGATTTTTGTTGCGTATGTTTTCTGTTTACTCCTTGTTTGAGTTGTCTTTGTCAATACGTGACAAAAATGGGGAGATTTAGATGAAATGTGGGAATATGTGGGAATCCTGTTTGTTTTGTTTAGGGAGAGTTGAAATTGTTTTGAAAGGGGGATAAAATAAAATTTTTGATGTATCTAATTTAGGGGGAGAGTTAGTTTGCATATTTATTATTTGCTTTAATTTGTTTATTTTGTTTTACTTATATTTTCTATACATGTGTTTATGTGTTTGTTGAGTGTTTTAGGAATTTATAGGTAAATTCAGTCATGGTTGCTATCTACACTAGCAACTGATAGATAGTGGTTTAGGTTGAATTGTATTTAGGGCTATTCAAATTTGAATGGGCTGTTTTTAACTTTGAGCATTTTATTTTTCTGTAATGTGTTTTGTCACGAACTGCCAAAGGGGGAGATTGTTAGGTTCTAAGACTTTAGGAACTAAATATATTAGAACTTCACTTTGTATATGTTGGCAAACCATAATCAGAACAATGAGTCTAGGTTTAGACTTGCTCAAAATTTGGTTCAAATAAAAGTTGGAATCGAGTAATTGCAGAATTTATTAGACTAAATCTGCAAGACTCGATTGATCGAAAATTAGACTCAATCGATCGAATCTCGTGCAGATTTATTTTTCTGCAGAATTTCCAACTCAGCCCAAACCCATGTGACGTGTAGGGTTTTACGTTTTACTCTAAGTATAAAAGGAAAAACTCTAGCTACGTTTTAGATGTCTTTGATGTGCTGTGTGCTGAATCTTTTGTGAGATCTAGAGGTGTTTACCTTCATACACACTTAGAGTTATCAAGATCAAGATTTATGTCAAGAACTTGGTGATCGCTTCAATTGCTGCATAAAGAACTTAAAGAAGATCTGAAACCTTTGAGTGGAGTCTCAAAGTCACAAGTGAGAGTACTTTATGCTTGCAGTGGTTCAAGGAAAGAAGTAGTCCGTGAACTCGAAGCTATCACGTGATCGTGGTAGTAAGTTTTCTACTTGAGGTAGCAATAGGATGTTAGTAGTCTAAGTCTTATTGTACAAACTTTAATTCTTTCATAGTGGATCTATTTTACCTTAAGGATAGCTATCTTAAATCCTCCCCAGATTTTTTACCGGTTTGGTTTTCTTGGGTTATCATATCATGTGTCATTTATATTCTGCATTATTTACATGATATGATTATCTTGTGTTAACTTAAATCTGAATAATAAATCTAAGTAATCACTTGAAAAAATAACTAAGTTAAACAACTTTGTGTTTTAAGGGGTCTAAAAATGTACAAGTGGCATCAGAGCAGGTTAGCTCTTATGTTTAAATATTTTGATTTAAGAGTTGATCCTTGACCCCTGTTATCATGGATAATTTTAAGTGTCTTACTATTTTTTATTGTGATGATTTGAATAAAAAGGACATTGTTGTTTTTGTTGATCTTATTGATGTCTGTGAAACTCTCCATAAGGAATTATTGAAATCTATGAAATTGCTTAGAAATTCAAGGAAGATTTAAAATTAGCTAATTTTGAAAAAGAAAAATTGGTTGTTAGATTAGATGAATCTAATAAAAAAAAATGAATTTTTGAGAAATCAAATTTTCTCTCAAGATGAGAAGATGAAAAGCTTGGAACAAGAGTTAGTTGAATCTAAAGCTAAAATTGAAAATTTGACTAGTACCAAGCTTGTTGTTGATAACAAAAGTGTTTCTGTTTCTCTTAAGCCTAAAACTAAGAAAGTTTATATCCCTCATTTTAAGAGGAATAATAAAGAAAATGCTTATTTTGCTAGGTTAGACAAAGGTAACAGTTTTAATGTAGACGCTGAAGTTTCTATACCTATGTCTAAACCTACTGTTAGAGAGCATAATAAATCTATTTTTATGCCTACTTGTCACCTTTATGGTGTTGTAGGTCATATTAGACCAAATTGTTTTTTGTTGAGGCAAAAACCAAAATCTGAGACTAGATTTGTTGTTAGGAATACTGATGTTCCTAAATTTATTCCTATTTGTCACTTTTGTGGTGTCTCCGGTCACATTCGTCCTAATTGTCATAAATTAAAGTTAAAAATTTTGTATTTCAATCTAGGATATGTGATGATATTTCTCCTACCATAAGTCCATACAAATTGTTTCATATTCTTTTGAAAAATTTAAGCTTGTTGGCTTGTGAAAGGAATTTACAGGATTTCAGTCTTTCTTAGAAGATTGATATAATCCCTCAAATACACTCTGCTTCACATGGATTTTCACCTACAAAGTCAAAGACTCGTGCTATATGAGTGAGAAAAGATTCTCTAAGATGAGTGTTACTGACTTGTCCTTGATTTAATTCTTTCAATTATTTGTGGACATGTTTTCTTTTAGTTTTTGGATATTTTTATTTTCTTAGGTTGTTTTGATTATTCAAAAATCCAAAAACATTCAAAAATTTTAAAAAAGACAAAAATATTTCATTTTGTGTCTATTTTTTTTTTTTTAGGATGACATGAATTATAATATCTCTCTCTTGATTTAGAACATGCTTGACATTGTGGAGAAACTTGAACAATATGTGTTATATAAGTGCTAATAGGTTAATTAAGAAATTGATATTTCTTGTTTGTGTATCCGCTATAGCTTAGTTAAGCACTATCATGGCCAAAATAAAAAATTAGCTTCCGTTGATGTGACAATAAACTAAAATTTTATTTTAGTCATTAGCCATTTCAGCAATTTTCATCCAAGATATAACAATAAGGGCTAAATTCACATGATACTAAAAAGTTAGGGAATAAATTGAAATATGGTGTAAATGATAGGGGCCAAATATGTAGATTATACATACACACACACACACACACACATGCATGCATATATATATATATATATATATATATATATATATTTTTTTTTTTGAGGTAGTCAAAGAAAAATGAGATTAGTCTCTTATAGCGGCAGTTTTGGATATGCCGTAAAAAAAAAATAAAAAAAAAGGCAACCCAAACCCCTTTTTTTTTTTTGGTAGTGGAAGAAGAATGAGATTAGAGTTAGTTTCCTTCCTTCAATGAAAGTATTGTGTTTGGCTGACCATAGATATCTTATTAAAAATCTAATTTGACACTTACCGAGATAATTAATGCGATGTCTCCTAGTTCAATCTAGCATGACTCTTTAGCAAATAGTTATATTTTCCAAGTCTAATTGGACCATGATGCCATTACTTTCCGAGTATAAATTGAATTTCTAAACACTAACCAAAGACTTATTCAATGTAATTAGGATTAAAGTCTTCTAACAAAACACATTGTTTTGAAGTCTTTTAAATAATTTGATAGTTATAACAAAGGAGGGAGGATTTGCATTATAGAGAAATCAGGAGGTGTCAACTAATTGAGCTTCAAAAATCTTGGCATAAGTTTTGAAGTATATTCCCCTGTAACATAAGTTTTCAAGTTTGAATGAATTTAGAGAATTAATAACTTGATAAGAGTAGTTATATATCACTATACAATTATATAGTTCAAAAGCCACGCTAGTTGATAGTGGGACCATGTGGCCATTACTTTCCAAGTCTAAATTTTTATTATGAACACTAACCAAAGACCCATTGCAACATTATTAGGATTAGAGTCTCCTAATTGTACCACACATTTTGAAGTTTGTTTTTTTAATTCGATAGTTATAATGGAGGATGGAAGATTGGAATCCTTGATGTCTCCATTGATAGTTATATCTAATTAGAATGCACTTTTTTTCAGATAAAGCAACTTAACTGTAAATAAATTTTAATTTAGGTTTGAATAAATTTCCTTAAACAAGTTTTAATTGATAAGTATACTTTACTCTAAAAGGTCTCTAATTGACTTATTCTCTATTAATACTTATTAAACAAAAGCTAAATTACAAATTACACCTTTAACTTAAACTTGTTTTTAATTCGGCTCTTTAAGTTTCACTCTTTTTTATTTCAATCTTTTAACTTTCATTGTTTTCATTGTATTCCTTCCATCCAATCCGTATTGGACGATATTAAGCTAATATAAAGATTGGACAATATTACGGAATGACTAAACTAAAAACATATTTAAGTTAAAGAATGAAAAAGCAAATGATACTTGAATGAATAATTTGAAAATAAGTTAAAGTTGGAGGATGTAATTTGCAGTTTAAACTTTTATATAAAAATAAATTTTTTTAATCATTACATAAGATGTTGATGAGTAGATAACTAGATATGTAGTTATAGTCCATTTTTATTTTTATTTTATTTGAGGAAAAAGTAATGGATGGTGTAAAACTGAACCGAATATTGTGATTGCTACACATTTGTTAATTGCCATGCATTTAAGGTCCGTTTGGTTAGATGTTTTGGAAGTTTAAAAGAACATTTTTTTAAAAACCCAAAACGCTATTTTGCAACCACTACTCCTCACAGCTTTTTTACAAACGCTCATTTTAAACTCAAAAAACTGTTTTTTAACAGTTTATACAAACACACTCTAAATAATCTGCAGTTATGCAATCTGCATCAAACAATTATTATGTTGTCCAAAATTTTAAGATTACGACTTTCCAATTTTTGAAAGTTTCAAACAATGACCAAAAGAATTTGGAAGTTTTGAACAATGACCAAAGATTTGGTGAGATGTTAACAACATTAAAGTCTTCTAATGGTGTCACTCATTTTCATGATTAGAGGCTTCTGGCATATCTATGACATAAAAAGAGTCGCGATTATTTTCTGCCATACAAATTTAAAGATATAAAGCTACTAAGTAAACTTTTCTTACCTGTTATTTTGAAAGACTGTCTTCCCCATAAGTCCACTCCCCCCTATGTATCAATTGCTGCATACAAGGTTATGTGGTAGAAAAAAGAAAGTAAAATGTGTTTAAGGGTCCACCTGAGTACATATGTTAGTAAAATCCAAATGAGATTAGTCTCTTGTAGTGGCAGTTTTGGATACGCCGGAAAAAAAAAAAAAAAAAAAAAAAAAAAAAAAAAAAAAAAAAACAACAACAACTCCGCCTAAACCTAGTTTTTTTTTTTTTTTTTTTTGGTAGTGGAAGAAGAATGAGATTAGTGTTAGTTTCCTCCCTTCAAAGAAAGTATTGTGTTTGGCTCACCATATATATCTTATTAAAACACTAATTTGAAACATACCAAGATAATTAATACAATTTCTCCAAGTTCATTCTAGCTTAAATCTTTAGCAAATTGTTATATAGTCCAAAAGTCATGCTAGCTAGTAGCTAGACCATGATGCCATTACTTTCCAAGTCTAAATAGAACTTCTGCACACTAACCAAAGATTCATTCAATGTAATTAGGATTAAAGTCTTCTAACAAAACCACATGTTTTGAAATATTTTGGATAATTCGATAGTTATGACAAAGGAGGGAGGTTTTGAATCATGGAGATACTAGGAGGTATCAACTAACTGAGCCACAAAAATCTTGGCACAGATTTTGAAGTATATTCCCCCATAACACGGGTTTTCAAGTTTGAATGAATTTAGAAAATCAATGACTTAAAAAGAGTAGTTGTATATCATCAAAAAATTATATAGCTCAAAAGTCACGCTAGTCTATTGTGGGACCATGTGGCCATTACTTTCCAAGTATAAATATATTTTATGGACACTAACCAAAGACTCATAGCAACATTATTAGGATTAAAGCCTTCTCTAATAGTACCACATGTTTTGAAGTATTTTTGGTTTTTTGTTTTTAATTCAATAGTTATAATGAAAAAGGGAAGATTGTGATCCTTGATTTTTCCAATGATAGTTATATCTAATTAGAATACACTATCTTTTCAAAAAAAACAATCTAACAGTAAATAAATTTCAATTTATGTTTGATTAAATTTCCTTGAACAAATTTTAATTAATATGTATATTCTACTCTAAAAAGTCTCTAATTTATAAGTTACACCTCTAACTTTGACTTGTTTTTAATTTGGTTCTTTAAGTTTCACTCTTTGTCATTTCATTCCTCTTACTTTCATTTGTTTTCATTGAATTCATTCCATCCAATCCATATTGGACGATATTAAACTAATAGCAAGATTGGACAATTATGATGGAATGACTAAATTGATAACATATTTAAGTTAAAGATTGAAAAAAAAATATATATGAAACTTAAATGAATAATTTGAAAATAAGTTAAATTTGGAGGGTGTAATTTGGAGTTTAAACTTAAGTAAATATGTTTTATATATTAAAAAAAAAAACTAATTTCATGATCATTGCATGGGATGTGGATGAATAGAAAACTAGATATGTAATTATAGTTTGTTTTTATTTTTATTTTATTTGACGAAAAAGTAATGGATGACGTAAAACTGACCCGGATATCATGATTGCTATACGTTTGATAATTGCCATACACTTAGCTAGCAATTATGCAGTTTGCATGATCAAACAATTATTATACAATCCAAAATTTTAAGATTATAACTTTCCAAGTTTTTGAAAGTTTCAAACAAAGACCAAAAGACTTTAGAAGTTTTGAACAATGACCAAAGACTTGGTGAGATGTTAACAAGATTAAAGTCTTCTAATGGTGTTGCTCGTTTTCATGAGTTAAAGGTATTTGGCATATCAATGACTTAAAAAGAGTTGCGATTATTTTCGCCCACACAAAATTTTAAGAGATAAAGTTACTAATTAAACTTTTCTTACCTGTTATTTTGGAAGACTATGTTTTTCCCATAAGTCTACTCCCCACAATAACTTACTAAAATATAACAAATGTATATATGTATACATATTTAGACAAAGCTAGTCCATATTAAGGAAGAACAATCCAAACAATCATGCATTATATTGTTTAAGTTGCACCAATTATATTCTTGTTACCAGTTTATCATTTTTTTGTAATACACTTTATTACTCTAAACAAAAATGTAGTTCAATATATAGTATTTTTAGAATTTTAGTAATAAGAGAATCAAAGATTAAGAAATAGAAATAACATTAGGTATATAAGAAGAAAAAAAAAAAAACAATTCTACTTAATGAAAATAGGAAAGATGAATGTTGGCTATGCCATTGTATGCATGAAAGACAATACCAAATTGGATCCTCTAGAACCACATTTTTTGAAGTCTTTTGGATAATTTGATAGTTATAACAAAGGAGGGAGAATTTGAATCATGGAGACTCTGAGAGGTGTCAACTCTACAAACATTTTGGCACAAGTTTTGAAGTATATTCCCCCGTAACTTTCCAAAGTTTAAAGTTTTGAAGTACATAGTTCAAAAGTCACGCTAGTCGATAGTGGGACCATTCGGCTATAACTTTCCAAGTTTTTTATTTTATTTTTTATGAACAATAACACAAAGACTCATTACAAAGATATTATAATTAAAGTCTTCTAATATTACCCCCCCCCCCCCCGGTTTTAAAGTTTTTTTTTTAATTTTTTTTTAATTTAATAGTTATAACAGGGGAGTGAAGATTAGAATCCTTGATGTCTCCATTGATAGTTATATCTAATTATAATACAGTATCTTTTCAAATAAAAACAACCTAATAGTAAATAAATTTTAATTTAGGTTCGATTAAATTTCCTTAAACAAATCTATATATATAATAATAGGTGAAGTAGAGAGAAACTCAAATAGTCAAATAGAATTTCAAATTAGAGTTTCAATTTTGTGCCATGTGTCTAGATTTGGATTCTCAATTTTGCCCCACTTGTCATAATCAAAACTCAAAAAAGAAAAAAAAAATCTAATTAGATTATAAATTGGACTTTAATTTTGTGTCATGTATCTTATCTAAATTTTCTAATTTTTGCGCCCAAATAAATGTTGCATTAACATTTAACATGGAAGGCAAGAAAACCACAATGATAATGCTCATTGGCCTAAGCAAGAACATCTCACCTGCACACTTTTATGGGTGAACATCTCACCTGCCCACTACCAGAACCAAGAAGTCTAACGAGAAAGACTATAAAAGTAAAACATCATCTCCTCCTAATGTCATATCATCATCCCATGTCTCCTTCTCTCTCAACCTCTACCAACTAGATCCACACACTACCCTCTCCTTCCCCTTTCAGATTTCTAAGAGCAAGGCCGGATTCAAACACAATATTCAATCCCACTCTTCCTTGTTTCACACTCTCATACATTACCGCTTCATTGGCGCTTCCAAAAAGATTCCAAGTTTATTGTGAAAACTGAATCTACCAAGATGAACATCTTATCATCACAATTGTTAATATTTCCGTGCGTAAGCACGGACTACATGCTAGTTTTAACTAATAGGTATATTCTACTCTAAAAGTTCTCTAATTGACTTTTTATTTATTAATACTTATAAAATGAAGGCTAAATTATAAATTACACCTCTAACTTTGACTTGTTTTTAATTCAATTCTTTAGGTTTCACTCCTTTTCAGTTTAGTCCTTTAACTTTCATTTGTTTCCATTGTATTCCTTCTATCCAATCCACATTGGACAATATTAAGCTAATAGCAAAATCAGACAATATTGATGGAATTACTAAACTAAAAACATATTTAAGTTTAAGATTGAAAAAAAAAAATGAAACTTAAATGACTAATTTGAAAATAAGTTCAAGTTGGAGGATGTAATTTGGAGTAGTTAAACTTAAATAAATATGTTTTACATAAAAATAAAATTTCTTGATCATTACATGGGATGTTGATGAGTAGATAAATAGATATGTAATTATAGTCCATTTTTATTTTTATTTCATTTGAGGAAAAAGTAATCGATGACGTAAAACTGACCTAAATATCATGATTGCTACACGTTGGATAATTGCCATACATTTAATCTTCAATTATGCAATCTACAACAAACAATTATTATATAGTCCAAAATTTTAAAATTATAACTTTCCAAGTTTTTGAAAGTTTCAAACAATGATCAAAAGACTTTCGAGGATTTGAACAATGACCAAAGACTAGGTGACAAAGTTTTCATAATTAAAGGTATCTGGCATATCAATGACTTAAAAAGAGGCACGATTATTTTCTTCCACTTTAAATTTTAAGAGATAAAATTACTAATTAAACTTTTCTTACCTGTTATTTTGGAAGACGTTGTCTTCCCCATAAGTCCACTCCCCCTAGTAACTTCTTAAAATAATATTAGAAATGTATGTATACATATTTAGAAAAAGCTAGTCCATATTATAAAATATCAATCCAAACAATCATGTATTATATTGTTTAAGTTGCACCAATTACATTGTTGTTACCAGTTTATAATTTTTTTGCAATAAACTTTATTACTCTAAACAAAAATGTTGTACAATTTATAGTATCTTTAAAATTTTAGTAATAGGGGAATCAAAGATTAAGAAATAGAAATGACATTAGGCACATAAGAAAAAAAAAATAGTTCTATTTAATGAAAATAGGAAAGATGATTGTTGGCTACGCCATTGTGTGCATGAAATGCAATACCAAATTGGATCCTCTAGATGTTATCACTTTATGTTCAACTTTTATTAAGATTTTTTTTTTCTGAGATTATTAAGAAATTTCTGCTTTTACAGTGATCTTGGATACAATATTCCTAAGGGTGTTTTTTCACAAGTGCTTCCACTCTACTAAAGTAAACTTCCCTTTAAATCAATGGCTTGAGTACTGGCCTTTTTTATTTGTGCATTTGGCATGTGCTTAGATTACATTGATTTAATTAATAATTATGCCAAGAGGATGCCTTTCACTTATTTGCTGGGTCCTTGACAGTGTGCTAAATGTGTAGCATAAATGTCATAATAAGTTAATTATTTCCATAAACCGATGATTCTAAATAGGCAAAGACAAACTTATAATAAAATATAATATATATATATATATATACATAATATATATTAATAAAAATCTATCCACTAGAGGTATCAGAATGAGTAAATTGAATTATAAAGTAGATAGGATTATTATTACACTTTTTTTTTTGGTAAAAATTATTTATTATTATTATACTTGATTATATATAGGGAGTTTTTTATATATACCTAACCCGGATAACCTTATTTTTTGACTTTCCAAGCTAGTTAATAGAGTGGGCCACATAATCCTTTCCTGGTTATGGTCCCTTCCGATATCGTGGCCGCCTATAAATATAGATGCATGTATCTATGACACCTCATTTCAAAACACCCAAAATATATATATATCCTTCTCATTTCTCTCAAAGCCAAAGCAAACATGGTACTCTTCTTTCTCATTTTCTTCCTCTTCCTTTCTCTACCTATTTCATCTCTCTCTTCTTTTTCTTTTAATTCATCTACGCCTCTTTGCCTTTCCGACCAAAGCTCTGCTTTGTTCCATTTCAGAAAATCTTTTTCTGTCAGCGATTCTGATCATTACTGTGATTTGTATTCTCATCCTCCGAAGAATTCGTGGAAAATGGGTACAGATTGTTGTGGGTGGGATGGGGTCACCTGTGATACGATGACAGGTCATGTCATTGGTGTTGACCTCAGTTGCAGTCGCCTTGAAGGTCCCATCCATCCCAATAGCACCCTTTTCTCTCTTCGCCATCTCCAGAGGCTCAACCTTGCTTACAACCATTTCCATGGCTCCACAATTTCATCTAAGTTTGGTGGCTTTGCAAACATGACGCATCTCAACCTCACTTTCTCCTCCTTTGCTGGTAATGTCCCTTCCGAAATCTCCCACTTATCCAAACTGGTTTCACTTGATCTCTCTGGGAATATTGACATGAGAATAGAAACGCCTAATTTGAAAAGGCTTATTCAAAACCTAACCCGTCTAACTGAACTTGTTTTATATCAGATTGATATGTCTTCTGTTTCAACTAATTGTCTCACAAATTTGTCGTCTTCTTTAACATCTCTTCGTCTTAGTGATTGCCAATTGAAAGGGAAATTTCCAGATAATATATTCCACCTTCCAAACCTCCAGATACTCCGTGTAGGTTACAACTACAATCTCACCAGTTCCCTTCCAACGTATAACTGGAGTACTCCTCTCAAGTGCTTATCTCTCTCTAAAACCGAATTCCCAATTGACTTACCTAATTTAATCAGCAATCTCAAGTCCTTAAAAGAATTGTTTGTCAGTGGATGCAATTTCATAGGTTCATCGTATCCAACATATCTTTCAAATCTCACACAAATAACTTATTTGGACCTCTCATATAATAACTTTGGTGGTCAGTGTCCATGGTCCCTTCTAAACAATACAGGACTTACTTTCTTAGATCTCTCATACAACAATTTCATAGGGCAACTTCCGGAAGTTACGACAAACGTGACCCAAATTTTCTCTTCAAATAATTCATCTAATAGTCAACTAGTCAACAAGATTCCTTCCAATCTAGAATATCTCTACTTATCTGGTAACTTATTGAATGGGACAATACCATCTTGGGTGTATACAATACCATCTTTGCGTTACTTACATCTTGGTCATAACCAATTCACTGGGCATATTGGTGAATTCCAGCATAACTCATTAATTTCTCTAAATGTTTCCTTCAATAATTTTAGTGGCAATTTGGAGTCAAAAATATTCTCAAAGCTCAAAAGTCTTCAATCTCTTGATATGTCAAATAATCCTCACCTATCACTACAATCCTTCACATCTGCCACCAATATTTTGTCCAAAATTTACTCATTACAGTTGTCTTCTTCCAACATAACCGAAATTCCACAGTTTTTACGAACTGCAGAATATATAGAATACTTAGACCTTTCCAACAACCATATCAAAGGCAATATTCCATCCTGGGTAATGGAGGTGGGGAAGGATTCATTGTATTACTTTTCAATTTCAAGGAATATTTTAACTGGACACATCCCTTCCTTGATTTGCAATCTCAGTTCCCTCAGATTCCTTGATTTCTCTTATAATCACTTGAATAACATGATTCCTCCATGTTTGGGAAAGTTAAGTGATAATCTCGAAGACTTGACTTTACAAAGTAATAATCTTAATGGCACTGTCCCACCAACATTTGCAAAGGGATGTCAATTGAGAAGTCTGAAACTCAATGGCAACCAATTGGAAGGGGCATTGCCACAATCATTGGTCCATTGTAGAAATTTGGAAGTTCTAGATTTTGGTAACAACAAGCTTAATGGCACCTTTCCTTGTTGGTTGGAAACTCTTTCAGAGTTGCGTGTTCTTATCTTGCGATCAAACAACTTTCATGGTGCCATAGGCAATTCCAAGACCAAATTCCTGTTCCCTAATTTGCGAATCATAGATCTCTCTCACAACGAGTTCCATGGTCTTTTGCCAACAAACTTTTTCATGTATTTAAAAGCCATGATGAATGCGAACAGAGACAAAGGTGAATTGAAATATATGGGTGATAGTTATTATCAAGATTCTGTGACAGTGGTGATGAAAGGGTATTTCATAGATTTGGTGAAAATCCAAAGTCTATTCACAACCATTGATTTCTCCAACAATAATTTCAAAGGAGAAATTCCAAAGGTAATTGGAGAGCTTCGATCATTGAAGGGGCTTAATTTTTCACACAATAATCTTATAGGTTGTTTGCCTAAATCGTTGGGAAATTTAACCAATCTTGAATGGTTAGATCTCTCCTCAAACAAGCTCATAGGTGAAGTTCCTATACAATTGGTAGATCTCACAATGCTAGCATTTTTAAACCTATCAGAAAATTATCTTTTTGGACATATACCCCAAGGTAAACAATTCAATACCTTTATGAATGATTCTTACTATGGGAACCTTGGGTTATGTGGATTTCCAATGACAAAAGCTTGTGGCAATGATGAGGGACAACAACCATCGCCATCATCAACCATTCAAGAAGGTGATTTCGAATTTGAAAATGGGTTTCATTGGAAAGTTGTATTGTTGGGGTATGGTTGTGGATTCATGTTTGGATTGGGTTTGGGTTATCTTGTGTTCTCAAGTGGAAAACCGAAATGGCTAGTGAATATTGCTTATGGAGGAAGACATAACAAGTTACAAAGATCCTAAAAGAATGCTTGTGGACAAACTCATTGAAGAAGAATTTAGTGGATACAAATACATATTGTAGGTATAATTTTATATACTAATATATTTGAAAATATCTATTTCATAATTTTGCTTCCTTAAAACTGTCTTTATATTGGTCAGAAGATTCTTCATTTTTAATTTCCTTTATGCTAGTTTGGAATGGTTGTACTTGTGTTAATGTGAGGCTTATTACTAGTGTTACTGGGCGCATAAGCTTCTAAGCTTCCTTTAAAAAAAAAAAAAAAACCTTTTATGTTTAAGGTATAGCCATACCAGAGAGTATAGAGGCTACTACCATGTAACCACCACATTTTAATGCTTTATTTATGTCAGACTTCATTTAATGACCCTGCTTTATGCTTTAGTGTGAGAAGAAATTTCTCTACTCATTGCAATTCTAACTACATCTTGTGGTTAGGGTATTTTTTTTTTTTTTTTGGTAAATGGACAACTTCACTGCTTAGTTGCAGCTTCAAATAATCGGGTTATATTCTATTACATATTTCAATTGTTATTATTATTACATCCTTGTAATATTACCTTCCTTTTACAGAATAAAAATCTTGTTGGTTGGATTGCATGAAGAGTGATTATTTATTTATTTATTTATTGAAGAGCGGTGTTAATTACCCTAGTGCTACCTAGGATGCTTGAAGGAGTAGACTATTTTCCTCTATATTTTCAATTAGATAAGATTCTAAAGTTACATATTGATTGTGGGGAAAGCTTAGAAACTTAATGAATTGAATATATGTTCCTAGTGATTTTTGCTGTATTGGTTTCCACAAATTGTTACATGCACCTTTACTAGTTGTTTTAGGAACTTTTTGGTTATGGCTTTTCAGGTCTAAAATTTAAAAAAATTCAAAAAAAATGAAATACTTTTCTTCTTCCAAATT
Organism: Lithocarpus polystachyus; assembly: GCA_033629205.1. NCBI lineage: Eukaryota > Viridiplantae > Streptophyta > Magnoliopsida > Fagales > Fagaceae > Lithocarpus > Lithocarpus polystachyus. The sequence goes on along the minus strand of CM066165.1, from coordinate 86,503,835 downwards.
CTGTTAAACTAACAATAAAGAACAGCTCTTAGTAATTCTTTTTGTTGGAGTGCTCTTATGTACAGGCTAGTGGCCCTTTCTATCTCTCTAATAGGATGGAAGGACAGCATTCATTCATAATTTAGATCACTGGCTGACATTCCATGACCAGATGATGATAAAAAATTGTATGTTCTTATTTTTGGTGTCTAATTTCTTGCCATTTATTTTTAGGTACTAATTTGTTGGTCTTAATTTTTTGTGGGATTTTCTTGATCCGGGCTGTGGTGCTTTGGTCCTTTTTGATGACAGCAATTGTTATAAAAACCATTTCAGACCTTGAGGGTTTTCAATAAAATTGATTTCATCAAGGAGGAGCTTGAGAAGGCTTGTCCAAGGGTAGTTTCATGCGCTAATATTGTTTCTATTGCCCCAAGAGATGGCATTATGCTGGTCTGTTCTTGATCCTTAATCTTCCTATTCTCTCTCTCTTTAAAGATATTTTTGTTAATATCCAGAGTCCTTTAGCAACACTTTAAGGTTTAGGATTTGATGATTGTTTGTGGACAACGATTCTTGAATGAAACTTGGGTAAAATGTAAGAAACAGACTTTGAAAGAGTTGGTACCTCTTTACATTTTTTTATGTTGAGAGGAGTCTATAAAGTACATATTAGTTGTGGGGAAAGATTAGAAAGTTAATGAATTGAGAATATGTTCCTAGTGATTTTTGCTGTTTTGGTTTCCACAAATTGTTAGTCACCTTTAATTAGCCAACTATTTGTTTCAAGCACTTTTTGATTATGGTTTTTCAGGTCGAAAACTTCAAAAAATTCAAAAAAAAAAAAAAAAAAAAAAAAGAAGAAGGAAAAGAAAGAAATAAAAGAGAAATACTTTTCTTATTCCAAATTCTGTTAAATTGACAGTAAAGAACAGCTCTTGGGAAGTCTGATGATGTGCTTGGGCCCAAATGCAGTTAGCTGGCCACCCTTTCATTGCCTGTGCAGCAGCTGGATGTTTGATGTGAAACAAAGACAAAAGGTTTGTTCCATATTTGATTTTGCCTTGATTTCTCATTTCTTTTTCTTCTTAGGAATTTAGCTGGAACATGCTTGTAAATTATTGTATTGTATGATAGCCACATAGTATCGTTGGGTCCTAGAGGGGTTTAATTTTTTTGAATTAGTAATAGTGTGAAAAAAAGATTCATATTCTTTGGAAATTATATGGGAACACAAAGGTAACATTTTAAATTTGCATTTTACAATATTTTTCTGTTTTGTAGTAATCAAAAAGAGTAAAACATTCAATTTGTCTCAGTATAAATGTCTTTCTGGGTTTGAAGCTAGGGGACCAACTAGTTGTTTCAAGCACTTTTTAGTTATGGTTTTTCGAGTCTAAAATATAAAAATTCAAAAATAAATAAAATTATATACTTTTCTTATTCGAATTTCTGTCAAACTGACAATCAAGAACAGCTCTATATTGATAACTCTTTTTATTTGAGTTCTTTGATGTAAACTACTATACATGACATCACAGGCTAGACTAGACAGCATTCTTTCATATTTCAACAGACACCAAATCTTAGGCTTCTTCGCCTCTTTGATCAGAAAACTGGGAAGATTGGCTATGAATTCATACAGAAACACCTCTCTGACTTCAAGGGGACAGGGCAGCCAGACCCAACTATAACTCCTGATTTCCTTGCTGAGATGAGAATGAGGTGCCAAGACAGTAATAGGACCACCACTCAGCCTTCTTCTTCATCCATGGCTTCATTGGAAATTAGTGAATCTGTAGTGGGGGGTGTCATATTTGCAGGCATTGTCATCTTCAATATCATCTGGGGCAGGTTTTGGCACTCACTACTATCAGAGCTTTTTAAGGGGGAGAGAACTCCTTTTTGCCAATTAGCAATTGATGGCTAATGAGGAGTCCTCAAGATTGGTAAGGGCTTATGCTTCAAATGGCTGCTTAATCTTTCGAATGGACTTTGCCCAGGTGATGTTGAAGATGTCAGGTCTTAATGTTCTGACTAGATCTCAAGGTCTGGTGCAACAAAACTACTCCATGGCCTTGGTCAGTTTCTAAGTGTCAGTCTGGCCATAATGACCTCTTGAGATCTCTGTTCTTTCATATTAGTTTTTCATATGTTCTATGTTTGATTGTAGATGCAGTGACTTCTAAATTTCTTGTCTGTGCTAATTTTTGAGTCTATATATAAAGGCAATGGCATAGAGTGTAGAGTCTGTAGACATTAGTTGATGCTTTGGTATGTCTGTGTTTTAGTTGGTGTGGCATAGAGTGTAGACATTAGTTGAAGCAGCTCAAAGATACTGCTGGGAAAGGCTGGTATGTCTGTGTCTTAACGAAGAGTTTCTATTTTAGCTTTTCATTATATTTTCTGATGTCTGATTGGTTGCTGAGAAAAGGAAAGAGAGGAAAGCTTTGAATGTTATAAACTATAATGCTTTTGTTTTCAAGTTAATCACTAACTCTCTCCTCAAATAGTCTTAGGTGTAAATGGGTGGAGGAATTTAGTTTTTTTTTTTGGGTCTCAACTAATAAGATTTGTTCTTCTTCTTCTTCTTCTTTTTTTTTTTCCCCCTGCTAACAATGATTACATTCTTTTTTTGGTAAAATGTACATAGGTTTGACTTGCCTGCACAAACCATCACCCTAGAGATTTAGAAAGATCTGCGTTTACTGAAGGTGTGGTGAACTCTATTTTTTTCCATGTAATTTGTTTCCACGGCACTACTTTTCAATTATGCTCAAATGATTCTCTGTAACATTTTAATTGCTTCATTGTTTTTATCCGACAAAAAAAAAAAAAAGTTTCATTTTTGAGAATTTGCTTAGAGTTTCAACTTTCAACTTGTGTGCTTTAGGGAATGTGCAATTAAGCAACTTGAGTCACCGACTCACTATCATGGAGAAATGGAATTAGGGGAATCATTTAAATGCCTTTTTGTAAATTAAGGTTATAGCTTAAAGTATAATTAAATCTTACTCTTCTACTTAAGAGATTGTTTGATTTTAGATAACTAACAAACTGGAAAAATAGAAATGAAGTAAATGGTGGGGGACTTCCTATTGATGCATTTAATATGTTCTATAATATATATGCAGTCATTAGCCTTTGACTGGATCCATGTTTGGCATTCGAAAATTCTTTTCTATGTATGGAATGTAAAATTTTTACATACCAAAAAATAATGTTTGTGTAAAATTTGAGTCTAGATGGGTAAAATACCAAATTGAAACTGAAAGCTGGTTGATTTTCCGCAAGTTGAACTGGAATTGATAATATTTCTGCCAATGACGCTAACAGGGTTGCTGATCTTCTTCATGCCTTGTGTAACTTGTAAGCAGCATCCTTAGGCCTTCTGTAACTTGTGAGCAGCATCCTTTACCCTGCACCATACGAAGATGATTTTCCAGGGATATAAATGATATCTGTTAGTCATATACTGCCAGTTAGTTTTCTTGTAAAATGGCATTGGCATACTCAAGTATAAAAGTTGGGCTGGACTTGAAGTAATTATGATGGTAGTATCCAGGAGTCTTTGATTTGTTGCTTTTTCTTGGATATTTATAGTTTCAATTTCAAAATGTTGATTCAGCATCTCAACTTCACTCAAAAAGTTTTGTTTGCATCATATTGACCTGAATGCACATGATTCTAGTTGTTTACATGAAATTCATATCAAGAAGCCATCAAAACACATCGTAATTTAAGACATGCTTTAAATTATGATGGGCTCTTACTTTAACCAAAGTGAGCGTTCTCTTATCATAGCATGTTCCAAACATAGGACTAGACCTAATTCATCTCAAGATTTTTGGAGTTGAACAAGTCTCACTCAAACAATCTCCCATTTATTTTTGAATTATGCTGGAACCCATTTAGACTTTGTCATTATATATCTATCTAAATAATGGAAAGTTATTCAATACTACTTTAGTAATACTCTCTCCTCTCACATGAATGATGGGGTCTACTATGAATTTAATTCGTGGGACCTATTATGATGTATCAAGAAAAGAAATTTCTATGTACTAAATAATTACAATTAAATACTCATATATAAGAACTTAATGTGAAGCTTCCTTTTATTATTATTATTATTATTATTATTATTATGGGGGGGGGGGGGGGGTGATAAGGTATTGTGAAGCTCGCATATGCATGTACTGGTTATGGGTTTATCAAGATAATAGGACACTTGCTAATCGACTTTGATGGTTCATTTGCTTGCTCGGAGTTTAGATTCTATAACTTAGGTAGGTTATTATTGATCTCTGAATTCTTGCCCGTGTTCATAATTATAGTTGAGAAGTGCCATTGATCTGGAGAGGCACTACAAGAAGGGTGATTCAAAATCCAAAACATTGCCTAGTAAATCCTGATAAGTCTATTTGTAATTTCTACACTAATAATATAGTATGTGATATCTTGGAGCTGTAACTAGGACTGTGTATATTCTCTTTTGGGTGGTATACATTTTGTTATTTAGGCTTGGCTAATTGATACACCATTTGGTCTTTTGGCAAGTACATTTGGGACGGTGATAGGATCAGCATCAGGCTTCTTCACAGGTAGACTAACAAGGAAGGAGAGAAAAAGAACAATTGCAACTGAGTTGTTATCTGATTGTACCCTTGCTGATTACAGGTGAGATATGCAACTCTTTCTTATGTTTGGGTGGAAAACCATATGACCATATCACAACATTATGTGTTAAGTTTAAAGGGTAAAAGGAATGTGGTGTTGTTGTCATTCGTAAAACTTTGTTCTTTTGCCCATATAGAATAGATGGTTAAGATGAATTCAGCTAATTGTTGTCTTAAATGCCATAAGAGCATGCATATCTCAGTTGTAATTTTCAAATGGACTTAAAAAGGAACTTCAGAGTTTAATCAAACATAATTTGTTAAGAAAAGAGCTATGATGTGAAGCATGGTCATCATACATAACAAAAATATAAAAACTTGAGAGAGCATATACTATTATATGGAGCAAGAGGGGGCAGGGGGGCACCAAAAAGATGACCTTGTTGTTTATAATTTGTATTTCTAGAAATTATTTCCAGCAGAAACTTCCATCTTGACTCACCCCCTTATAAGCAAAAGCTAATTTGGAGTCCTCTATTGTGCACCATACACGTTTCCATTGCTACATTTAGCCAAATCGGAATGATTTTGATTATATTTTAGGAAGTTGTTCCTCTGTCCTTGATTATGTGAAGAGCCCAATTATTTTTATGATTATCCGTGTTTGTATTTGATTTAATTCCTTTGGGATAGCCAGAATCTCTCTATGAAATGAAGCTTTAATTTCAGTTTTTAATGTATCTTGCTTTGTTTTCCTTTTCATGTGGAAACCATTTTCAAGAAGTGCAAGGTTCAAGAGATAGAAGAAAAGAATCAACCAGGGGGAAATGAGAAATGGAAGATAAAAGGTCAGCAATCGCAGTAGTGTGCAAAGCAAAAAAGGAATTGAAATATCTTGACCATTTTTTATCATATATTTCAACATTGATAGATCTAATTGGAAAGAGTATAGTATCAAGATCAACCCAAAGAAATATTTGATAAACTATGATACTTTTACCAAGTGACATGAGAAACAAAATATACTGAATTGATCTATAATTCATAGTTATATTCGCACGTGCCGTTTCTCTATGATGTTGGCTCCTTCCCATAGTTTTCATTATAGAGTTGATCATTAATGTTGTAATGTATAAACACATGCGCCAGGAAATAATATTTATTGACGGGAATTTTGGTTATTTATTATTCAGAACAAAGATCTTACTAGTTGATCGCATCAAGAGTAGAGTTAAAGTTCTTTTTATTTCACATTTACTTTCAGAACAAAGCTTGTTACCTTGATGAACTTATAAATTGACTAAGTCACTTAGTGCTTAGTACAAATGGCAACAGGCGAACACAAAAACTTGTAGTCAACTTCACCTAGGAAGCAAAGTAGACCTAAGACTAATCATGCTTATTTGAATTATGGTGTTTTTGGACACACGTTTAAATTATTTCAAATTGTTTGAACGTAGACTAAACACATTTTCCACATTTTGAAGAGTATACATCATAATAACATAGAGCTTATTTTTCCAGGGAGAAACAAAATAGAACATGCATCTATTGCCTTTAAAATTAAGCAACAAATATTTTGTGTCAATAATAGAGGTGTTCGTATGGTAAAAAGAAGCACTGTTTGGAATGCAGTCATTATTTCTTAGATTGAATTTAATTATTATGCGAGCATTTTTTTTTTTTTCTAAATAATTTATTATGAGGGGCTTTTAAAGGGAAACTCATACCAGCTACCGCAAATACTCTAGTTTTTTTTTTTTTTTTTTTTTTTTGAGGGCCAAATACTCTAGTTCAATTAGGCTTTTTTTTTTTTTGACCCCCTCTTTCTCACGAAGGACCCTTGTTTGTTGAAGGACCCTAGGAAGTTTGATGATGTGCTTGAGCCGAGATGCTATTGTTTGCCTTGGATTTTGGGACAGTAGTTATCTGGCCGCCTTTCATTGCGTGTGCAGTAGCTGGATGTTTGATGTGAAACAAAGACAAAAGGTTTGTTGCAATTTTTTTATGTTTTTTTTTGCCTTAATTTCTAATTTCTTTTTCTTCTTAGGAATTTAGCTAGAATATGCTTGTAAACTGTTGTTTTGTATGATAGCCACATAGTATCATTGGGTCTTAGATGGATTTAATTTTTTTGAATTAGTAATAGTGTGAACAAAAGAATCTTATACTTTGGAAATTATATGGGAAGACAAAGGTAACATTTTAAATTTGCAATTTACAATAATATTTCTGTTCTGTAACAATCTGATAGAGTAAAACAATCAATTTGACTGTATAAATATCATTTCTTCTTTTCTGGGTTTGAAGCAAGGGAACCCAAAGTTGATTGGAAAGAATTAGTATCATACAGATTTGCAAGAAATGTTTGTTTGAAGATGTGTTTTGCTTAACTGTTGTCAAATCATGAGTGACTGTCGAATTGTTCTGGAACTTTTTATTTTGATTTTTTGAGTTAAAAGCAGTAAAGCATGAATATTTTAGGCTAAGCACTATCATTTTGTTTTAAACTATTTTATATGCTTTAAGGCATGATCCTTCAGTGGCTTCTGATCTATATATTTGTATATTTTTTCAGGACAATGTGTTTGTTACTGTTGTTACTTCTATTCAATACTGGGCATTATCAGACAAAGCTGTTGATGCTATCTACAAACTCAGCAACACCAGAGCCCAGATCCAAGCCCATGTCTTTGATGGTATGGATGTGTAAATGGACCTTGAAGTTGAAAGTCACTATGTTAGTCTTAATAATGAAATTAAAAGAGTCATGCCTTTACTATTACTTAAGGTCCCATGGGTCTGTATTTGTTAGGAAAATAAATAAATTCTGAGAACTCTAGGCTTTTCTAACTTGATATTGGCTTTTGAAGTTTATGCTGAGAAGTATGGACTTCTTCTGTGGCTTGATGTTGATTTTTTGAAGTTTATGTTAAAACAATTGAAATTTCTATTCTTAGTGAAACAGCTATATAGGATAATTGTTTAATTTTTTTAATGTTCTTTATGATTTGCTTAAAGCATCATGATTAACTATGTATATGATATGCTTTGCAAAAGTGACTATATTAACAATAATGTTCATGTGGAGAGGACCATGGAAGTAATGTATCCAATGTGAGTAATATGAGGACAAATGGTGGGTAGTGACAGAAAAAGAGAAAAAAAAAAAAAAAATCTTATAGTAGCTATGAAATTTTGTGTGAAAAATAATGTCTTTGAGGCTGGGGAAAGTTTTTAGTCACTATCAATGCATATACTTGTTATGTCATAATTTCCATTGGAGAATTTTACCTATTTGTATATTGTTTGGAAAGACTAACAGGCTTATATCCCCATTCTTCTAGTTAATAGAGCAAGTGTTCCTAAGTTGGTGCTGGATTCTGTTTTTGAACAAAAGAATTAGATCGCGAAAGCTGTGGAAGAGGAACACGAAAAGGTATTTCTGTCTGCTAATCTGGTTTAGTATTAGTCAAGTTACAAGGTAAATTTGTTTCTTTTTAAAATCTTTGAATTTTTAATGTTAGCTTGTGACTTTGAGATTGTTTAAATGCTCGTTGTGGACACTAAACCTGATGAAATATGTGAAGAGGGCTGTGAGCAAGATAAATGCCAGTAAGTGTCATTTTGAATTGAGCATTCTTTCTTGACTCTCTCTGTGGGTAAATTTGGCTTCTTTTTCTCCGAATACTAATTAACATGTCATTGACCTGTTATATGTGATGAACAGCTGCAAGAATGAAGGTGGTGGCTAACGACAAGAGGCTAAAGCAGAAAAAAAATCCTGCAAATAAAACATGCCAAGGGAGCTGCTGAATCTAAATATCTGGCTGGGCTTGGTAAGCATGCCAGCGTCAGGCCATTGTAGTTGGGCTGAGGGACAGTGTGCTTTCTTTCTGTGTGAGTTTACTTAGGACTACGTCAAAGGATATCATGGACATGGTTCTGGTGACTCAATATTTCATCACATTGAAAGAAATTGGCACATTGTCAGAGTACAACTCTGTTTTCGTCAAACACAAACTAGGAGCTGTGAAAGACATTGCTTCACAGATTAGAGACGGCGTCGTTCAAGCAAATACCACTCAAAATTAGTGACTTTATCCCAGCATACATGTTGCACGAGTGGCTTGGTATATGAAATAATTGGTGCTAGTATCTAGGATTTGTGACATTTATTCTTCTCCTTGTTTATGTTTTGAATTAATTACTTGAGTGAAGGTAGGAGTTAGGGATTGTCTTGCAAGTTGCAACTAATCTGTGTCGTGTGTATACATGGTGTTGAACTTGGCCATAGTATTGGCTATATTCTTTTATATAGTATGAAATGGTATTGATTTGGGTAATTTTGTAGTATCCTCTGGTGTTACATGCTATTTAGTAACAGCTGTGAATGGTTCCTTTTGGTGGATTTGCTTTGAGAACAGACCAAAACCTTTGGTGGTCTTGGTTTTTGAGAATAGACCAATGGACAACAATCGTACTAGCCATGGAAGTAGAGAAATTCTCCTGTATCTTATCAAGCCATGGTTCAAGCTCAATGTTATTGTTAAAGTTTACTTCCCCATTAGTTATTTTCATAATTTGGTCAGTTAACATATTGGTGCCCAATCTAGAGAATCTAATGACAGCTAGTCTTACCTTCAAGATATATTATCCCAATTAAGGTTTGAAATATTAGTTAATGGGACTAACATATTGCATGTCGTGTGTAGTTTTTCACCTGTATGGCTATAACACCCCATTTGGTGGTTTCCTCAACTTCGGACCATGCGCTAGAGATGATCTTTAAAGCAACCTATAACAAAGTCAACAATCAAAATCAATGATCACTCCCAAGAAGTGGGAAAAAAAGGGAACTAAAAAACTAACAGCACAGACATTGATTTACTTACTAAAGAAATTATGATAAAACTATTGTCCCTTTCTATCAACAGTACTAAGAATCAAACTCAAAACCTACCCCAAATTGGATGTCTTTTGCACAAAAAAATTAAAGACAAATAGAACCATATCTGATCATTTTGATGCAACAGACGTCTTAGCCAATTTTGTTTTGTCCCTTCTTTTTTAATTATGTTTAAGCTCTCCCAATGGAACAAATCCTCTCCATTTTATGTTCTAAAGCAAATTATAATGGGGCTTTTCAAGGATACTCATTAGCATTTACTAACTTATCAAAGGGAGAATAGAGATTATGACCTTCTTACCACTTACTAGAGCACTTTGAAGATTTCTTATTATCTTGTCTATAAAAATTAGGCCTTTCTTTTTCCTCTTTTCAATGAAGGAGCTTTCTTTTTTAAAATCTTTCTTAAAATGAAAGATTTACGAAGTAAACAACACACTTCAACCAAATAAAATAAATAAATAAATATTTTAGTCCCAAGGCATGATGAAACTATTGCAAAGATCAATACACTAATGTTTGTAATAGAAATTCACCTGTTAAAACTCTTGAACATCAATGTTCTTTTCAAATTCAATATTTATTTTGAGCATAAAATAGGTTAAGCTCATTATGAATTTGGTAAGTTGCTGCGCACTTAGCACAATTGCTGTAGGCAAAGACAACAAGCATGTAGACAATTTTTTTTTTTACCCCTCAAAAAAAAAAAAAAAAAAAAAAAACTTTGATACATGACCACAAACATGGAAAAATGAAGGAAATATAACATGATTTTCAAATCCACTAGTTTCATGTCTAAATTTTATTTTGAGAAATGTTTTATGTCTAACTTACTAATAACAAACACACACAAAAGATGGAAAAGACAAAGGATGTTTTACCAAAAATGAACAAAAGAATGATTAGTTTGATTAATCACATGAAAATTTGAAATAGGTGGATAAGGCGTATCTTTCCTCTGCATATAGTAAACTTTAGCTAAAAGAAACTAAGAGCTGGGTTTATATATGCAAATCCAAAAAGGCAATCCCAAACGCGTCATGAATCCCAACAAAACTACTATAGGTCAGATGTAACAGAGTTTTTTCTTTTAGATTGAGCTAATTTGAAATGTGGACATACTTAGAAGGTTCCAGATGTTAGGAACATCAGTATATGACAATTCAACATCTCCTTCAACATCTCCTAATAGCCTGCAACTTAACACAATCAAAATCAAGTCACTCCATAAACCATTATATTATGAAAAACCTTCAAGCTTGTACACACATTGGTGCTTGCCTGGTGCTGTAACCAATGTCAGCTTATTATTTTACTCCTTAACACGAATTTCAGAAATCAATTTACGCAAGAAACCCAATGGAACATAAGTTATAAGAGACAAATGCCCTTCACACTTTATATCTGCCATCACAAAATGAAAGATAACCAAGAATTGAACAAGCTGTTCTACCTTTTACCTCAAAAAAGAATTGAACAAGCTGCTATTTGTTGAAGAAGAAGACCAGCAACAGAGTATCAGGAAAATGACACCGTAAGAGATAACACATGCTGTCAATAACACGTGTGATCACTTGCTCAAACGGTGCGTTTATCAAACTGAGAATTCATAACGCTGTCAAATGGTGCATTGCATCTCCAATACCAAGGCAACGGTGAAATGGATTTAAAATCAATTATGGCACGTGTAGAGAGCAGTTATGGCACGAGTTAGTTTGTTATGACTCAGAGCATCTGCACGGGAATTTCTATTGAAGCTGTTAGAATCTTCTAGAGATTATCTGTGTATAATTCAGTTAGTTGAGCAATTATATCTTTTTAGTTTTCTCTCAAATCTCTCTTTGTTTCTGTGAGTTTGTTCTAGATTATTCAATTATCTGCTTGTGTTTACTTGCAAAAGCCAAGCTTTTCTTCACTATTAAACATAGACCTACAAGTCTAAGAAGTCCTGCAAGAGCCTTGTGGGGGTAAGGGGTCTAATTTTATCGAATAGTATGTTGTTCACAAAAACAATGAAACTCCAAGAACCTTAGGGCTCAATTGCACTACCCAGTTCTAATTTTACTTGATAATACGTTTTTTTTTTTTTTTTTAATTATTCATAATCTACACACACTAGTGATCTTTGGACCCACAGAGTTGTCCACTACCATATAAGCCTTACAAGGGAAACAATGCCTTTTTGAGGTAAACCTTATTGGCGAAACCATAAAGATTATTAAAACAAAAAAAACAAAAAACAGAAAGGGAAAATGCCTGGGGTTAGTGATTTGAAATTTAGGTCAAGACTTAGATACAATACTTAGGTGCTGTTCTTTAGGTTCCCCTCTTAAGATTTTTCCATGTGAATTTTTTTCTTATAGAATGGAAGTGTATTTTTTAGTTAAATAGTCATATAGCTAAATCCTAAGAGGGGAACCTAAGGAACAGCACCTAAGGTACTGTACCTAAGTTTTGTCCTTAAATTTAGACTCTGTTTGTTTCGGGTAAAATATATTCCATATTTTATGATGTTTGGTGCGACTAAAAAAGTCAATCAATGGAAAACATTTTCTATGGTGAACGAAAGGTGGAAAATTGTTTTGCAATTGTAAAAAGAGTTAATGGTTTTCCAAGAAAAGCCTTGGCTTTTTTGAGACAATCTATGTATGTTTAGCAAAAACTCTATTGAAAGCAGAAATCATATTTAATTTCGATTTTATTCTACTTAAAGAATCTTGAAAAGGGTTATGCAGCTCTATTTGGTAAATAAGAGTGATTGAATGGAATGTCAATAGAAAAAGAATATAAGAGATACTATCTGTAAGCTTTCTCTTTCTTCTCTTCTCTTCTCTCTCTCTCTCTCTCTCTCTCTCTCTCTCTCTCTCTCTCTCTCTCTCTCTCTGTGTGTGTTTTGAATCTCACTGGGTTTCCATGTTTTGTTGTGAATCTCTCTCTTTTCTAAGTTTTCTTTGTGTTCTTTTTTTTTTTTTTTTTTTTATTGCATTTAAAAAAAAATTGCTATCAAATCGGCTAGATCTGGGTTTTTCTAAAATATAAGTTATTTGATTTTGGTCCTAGGTCTCAGAACCGAAGTAGACCAAATGGAACGATTAGACCAAAATAGACTAAATTTGATCGAATTGATTGATTAGATCCAAATGGACTTAAGTAATCCGATTACACCCTAATAAAACTAATCCCCAATAATTCTCCAACTGTCGGGCCTTTAGCCGAGTCCACCTTAGTTCAAAATTCTAAAGACTATAACTCTCCAAGTCTTTGCATGTTTCAACCAATTTCCAAAGAATTGGTGAAAACCCACACAAATTTAAATTGAATGAATGAATAATTTATAAGACGTACTCATGTAACATGCAATTTAACTTTAATGGTCATAAATAAATGAATTTTTTTGGCTTTTCAAACCAGTCATTGTTATTGAATTCATATTTTGAAAATTCCAAGTTAGATTACATGTTTTTATAGTTTTATATGTTCTTAACATACATATTAATTTTTATGTCAATTAAATGTATTTACCATTCAATCCATAAACTCAAATTTTATGCATTATTTATATTTTTTTATTTTAAATTATAAAGACTTGAATTTAAAAGATTGATTAATGACATAATTGTTAATCTTTGATTACTGTAAAATTTTACAAGCATGGCGCTTATACGAAAATAAAAGTTAAAACTGACCCGAAAAGGAGAAAACGTGATTGTCAAACGTTCAGTCTAGCATGGTTAATAGAGGGGACCTGGATAAGGATAGCCTGATTGCTACGCCTACACATCCAGATTGCAACTCTACAATCAGCATCAAGCAATTATTATACATACAATCCAAAATTCCAAGACTTCAGCTTTCCAAAGTCTTTGGGAGTTCCAAACAATAATGACCAAAGACTTGTTAAACGTTAACAGTAACTCTACTTATCTAAACCACACGCTCTCAAGGTTCATTGAATCTTTTAGTAAGAATAGTCTTTTTTTGTTTTCTCCCATACAAATTGATGGCAGATATCTTTCATTCAACCACCGTGTGTTTCACCAAGTCTTTTGGTCTCTGCTCAGAACTTCCACAAGACTTGGGAAGTCATAGTTAACCAGTATGGTAAATTGTATCAAATTCGTTCTGTTAGTTTAAACCAATTAGAATTTTTGGATAAAGCAACTAAATTCTAAAAATATTTGAGTAAATAGCTTTCAGAAGAAACATTAGTAGAGCTTTCAGAAAAATATTTGAGTAAATAGAGTTTAATTTTTTATAAAACAAATGCTAATTAAATTGAGTATTTTATTTTTTACAAATTCTTTAATTGACTCTTAATCTTTAACTAATATATATATATATATATATAACCTTTTTTTTTCCATGCACAGGTTACTAACAAGTAGATATGTAATTTTAAAGAAGTTTTCCTTTTTTTTTTTTTTTTGTTGATGGAATAAGTTTTCCTTTTAATCTATTTGAGGAAAAATGTTTAGATTACATAAAACTAACCCGGATAGCATGATAATTACCTACATGTTTAATCTAACTTTTTTTTATTATCAGAGTACGCAACCCAAAATACAGATGATGGTTGTGTTTTTCAAAGTAACGGAAGGCTTATGAAGGGCCAACTTTAATCAACTATTCTGCAAAAGGCTTCTTATAAGTCATGTGATTTAACGATTTTAGGGATGTGGATAGTTGTTGTAGATGTTTGACAAGTTACAAATTAGTGTTATACCCTTACCTAACTATGACTCCCCTTATAAACTGTATGCAATGGTCAGAGTGGATGAAATAAGCAGAGCATACTAGCTGAAATTTTTTGCAAGATTAGTACAGAAACATACACCTTTTGACAAATCAGAAAGATGATCAATTTAATTGCCCTTGATAGCCAAGGGTCAACAATATGTAGTCATACTGGTTCCTCTGATAGAGGCAATATTCTGTGAGCTACTCCAATATATATACGAAAGCACAGTACCAAGCAAATTTGGTACACGAGTATTAAGATCCAACTGGTGTAGTTGCCCATGAATGGAATCAATCACATAGTCGATCCAAATATACAAAATTAAGAGTCCAACCCATAAATATGGTTTATATTTTTTTCCTTAATACAACAGTCATGAATCACAAAATCCTAGGATATTTGAGTTTGCATGTTAAATTTTTTACAGCCTACTCTTGGATAGCCAGCGGTAGCAGAAATGACACTTCAGAAAGCATCAGCGGCACTCCTTACCTTAAAATTTGAAGAAATCTAATTCTCAAGCAACAAATTAATAGATGGATCAAGAAATCCACAAGCAAATCACCTCCAAGGCATAAATCAAAGATTCCCATTCCCTAAACTATAACCTGTTTGAGGAAAACAAAAGTGCTATTACTAGTACTACCTAAATCCACTGAGGAGAGAACCTCTGAAATTGGTCCAAGATTCTCTAAACCATATAAGTTGAATAATGTAAATTTCCTTTTGTAACATAGCATGTTTACCATGACATTATTTATGTACTGCTAAAAGATCCCGCACTACAGGGTAAAGATACTCTCCTAAGATTCTACCAACATAATAAAAAAAATTGAATCCATATATATATATATATATATATATATATATATACACTACAACAATATATTTTTAGTGACGAAAATTAGTGAGGAAATATTTTTCGTCGCTAAAAATACAGCTTTAGTGACGAAATATGAATTTCGTCACTAATAATGGAAAAAAAATATAACATTTAGTGACGAAAAATAATTTTCGTCACTATTGTGATTTGAAAAATGGGCGCCAACAGGGAAAATTTTGGCGCAAACTTATTTAATCTATAGTGACGAAATATTTCGTCACTAAAAGTTGAAATTTTTAGTGACGAAATATTTCGTCACTGTAGGTATTGCTGTGGATAGTATTAGCGACGAAAATCCTTTCGTCACTGAAAGGAAGAAGTAGCGACGAAAAATAATCGTCGCTAAAAATAATCATGGTTTTTCACTTCATTGTTTTAGTGACGAAATCACAACTCGTCACTAAAAGTATGCTATAGCGACGAAAATGAATTTCGTCACTAAAAAACTAAACAAAATCTGGGTTTTTTAGTGACGAAATTCACCTTCGTCGCTAAAAATGTAAAGAACCTGATACCTTTACGACAAAGCAGTAGGCAATAGCGACGAAAATATTGGTCGCTAAAGACGTGACTATAAATACGACTTCCCCCTTTTATTTCATAACTGCCCTTTATTTTGATCAGCTAAGCACGCAGATTCTCCTCCCTCTCGATCTGAGCACGCCGCTGCCTCTTCCCTCATCTCGCCGCCAATCTAAGCACACCACAGCCCTTCCCTCATCTCCCAAACCCAAACCCAAACCCAGCCGACTCTTCGCCTCCCTTTCCCTCCCAAACCCATCCCGTCTCTTCGCCTCCCTTCCCCTCCCAAACCCATCCCGACCGTTTGCCTCCCTTCCCCTCACAAACCCATCACACAAAAAAACGGCAAAAACACAACAAAAACGCGGCGAACTCTCCATCGCTCACTCATAGGTTAGATCTCTCTCTCTCTCTAACTCTGCTTTTTTTTTTTTGGTAGATCGTGATTTTGCTTTTTTTTTTTTTGTTTAGATTGTCTGAGCTTACAGATTGGAGAGTTTGAGGTCGCTGGGATTTACTTTTACCGATGAATGAGGTATTTTTAAAAAAAAAAATTATTTTGATACCTGTTTGGCTGTGGAGAAAACGAAGGAAAATGATGGATAAAATATTGACTTCCGTGGTTTTTTTTTTAATTTTTATTAAAATAAACACCTTTGACTAAGCTAAGGTAAATAGTTTGGGTACAGCTCAAGTTGTTGTTTTTTTAATTTTTTTAATTTTTTAAAAATGTGTGTATGGCCCTTAATGATTTGCTTGTCTGTGTGGTCCTATCAATCCAACTGTGGCAGCAGCTAATCACATCATGAAGATTATAATATTAGATGATTTATCTTCATTAGATTTCTTCATTTAAAAAAAAAAATTGAAGAGAGACTGGAGGCAATACCTGTTGGTACAAGCCATAAAGGAGAGCAGCGGACTCTTGAGAGAACTTAGAGGTGAGACTCTATTTCTTTTCATTTCGGACTCAGGTGATAGAATATGAAAAATGTTTTTTTTAATTATTTAAAATTAAATAATTACTGGGACGTGGGTTGGGGTTTTGTTTTTGTTTTGGTAAGTCATAGCTGTCTGTGACTCTCTGTGTGTCTCTCTCTAAGATTGGATCCCTTCGACACCGGCGACTATGGTCTGGCCCACACTGACACCGGAGACGATATCATCACCGACTCACACACTCACTCCTTCATCTCACTGTCAACTGTAAGTCACTTCTCTCTGTCTGTCTTGATTCTCAATTATTTTTAAAATTTCTGTTTGGTTTTTTGATAAAGGAATAGATGGGTTTATTTATTTAAAGTAGTCAGCGTTTTTTGGGTTTGCAATTGTTTGTGTCAGTTCGTTTAGACCCCTTAAACCCAACAGATTAACCTAGAGAATTAGCCAAGTGATTAACTTAGGTAATTTAATTAAATCTAGGTTAACACAAAATAAACAAAAACAACAAAGCAGCGGAAAAATAAATAACACAAAGATATGATGACCCAGGAAACCACACCGGTAAAAACCTGGAGGATTTAACCTAGCTATCCTCAAGGTAAACTGAATCCACTATGAAAGAATTGAAGTTTACACAATAAGACTTAGACCACTAACATCCTATTGCTACCCAAGTGTAGGAAACTTACTACCACGACCCCATGATAGCTCCGAGATCCACGGACTCCTTCTTTCTTGAATTCTTCAGCAAATCCCCAAGCGCACCTGCTTGTATATCTTTGTGCTCTTTTGATTTTGCAACTGTATTGATTTACGCAACTCTTGACATGAATCTCAAGTTTGTAAATCCTAAGTGTATGTGAAGGTAAACACCTCTAGATCTCACAAAGAGATTCACAAACACAGCATTCAGAACACTAAAAACGTGGCTAGGGTTTTCCCTTATATACTTAGGGCAAAACATAAAACCCTATACATTAAATGGACTTGGGCTGAGTTGGAATTTTCTGCAGAAAAACGATCTGCCCGATTTTCGATCGATCGAGTCTAATTCTCGATCGATCGAGTTTGACAGAAAGTTAATAGTAATTCTGCATAAAAACTCGATTCCAACTTTACATTAAATCCCATACTTTGAGCAAGTCTAACACACGACTAAACATTGTTTTGATCATGGTTTGCCAACATACAAATTGAAGTTCTAAATACATTAGTTCCTAATCCTTAGAACCTAATAAACTCCCCCTTTGGCAATCCGTGACAAAACACAGATTTAACAAAAAGCTCAAAGTTTACACATTGAAATAGCCCATTACAAAATAAATAGCCACTTAGACAATTCAACCTAAACTACTATCTAACAGTTGCAAAGTAGACAGCAGCTTGACTGAAAACAACCTGTATATTCCTGTAACACTTAACAAACACATAAACGCATGTGTGGAAAAAAAAAACAGGAAATATATAAATAAAAACTTCTTGATTTCACATGACACAAAATAAAGACATATATCATGAATAACATCATCAATATAAATCAATAAGCAGAGTAGCATAGTGAAATAAGAAACATATACATAAAAATGTACCTCAACAAAATATCTCCTAAACAAGAGCTAAAAATGAGAATATACAGTGAAGCGCCTAGATACAATCTAATAACTCCACAAGCTCCGCAGTATCACTACCAAGTAAACAAAAACTCCCCCTAAAATGTAAATCTCCACATCAAAATCTCCTAGATACAAATGAACTATGCACTCCCCCTTTTTGTGACGAATTGCCGAAGGGCACTCACTCATCATCAAAAGGAGGCGGAGGAGAATGGCGAGAGCTCGTCAAATCTGCTCGTAACGCACGTAGCTCATCAAGGATGTCCACCAAAAGCTGACCATGAGCCGCCTGAACAGTCACGACAGTATCAAGCGTCCGACAAAGGTCAGAAACCTCATCAAACGGTGGAGGAACATCAGCAGCAGCAGCAGCAAAAGCAGGATCAGAAGATGTCCCAGCTGCATGAGTATCTGTAGAAGAAGAAGGGGGTGGAGTGACACCGGAAGGTTCTACCCTAGGACGCTTAGAGCTAGCTCGAAGTTGAGCAGCCCTTTGCCTCAAAAAGGTAGCACCAATAGGAGCAATAATATGAACAGGTTCAGAAGCAGGATACTCACCAAAACCAAGAAAAAGGAGAATCCTATGAATAAAAACGGGAAAAAACAAAGCATGAGCCGTAGAACTAGACCGATGAACCTCGGTCAAAGAACGAAGGAACAAATGAGGAAAACTGATAGGCGCATCAGGGACAAGAGCATACAAAAACACACATCGCTCAAGAGGGATGGTGTGGACATGCGAAATAGGCCACAAAGAATGACACGCTATCCTGAAGAAAAGATAATGTAGCTCAGAAAGTTCAGCAGAAGTGATCCAAGGATCAGAACCCCACTGGATAGAAGACCCAGTAATGTATGACAGGACGTCATCAAGGGGTGGAGACTCCTCATAAGGAAAAACGGGATGATCAACTATGGGCACCCCAAAAGCATCAGACACTACCCGAGAGGTAATGCGATACTCCAGACCACGTAACCACACCTTTACCAAGGTGTCGTTATCGTAGACATGAATAGAGATGTTCGAATAGAACTCTCTAATCAAAGAAGCAGGAGGAGGATGCTCAAAATCAAGAAGAGGTAACCAACCCCGACGCTCAAAGTTATGTCGCACCTCAGGATCCAACTCATCTAATAAGACCCCACGCTCAGCCCAGATATGACGCCTAAGGTTCAGAGTCTCATAGGTGACTTGGTTTGACTCACTAGGGAACTGCTCAGTGTCAAAAGAAGGAGAAGGATCAGAAATCCTATAGGCTCTAGTTTTCCTAGGCATAGTGCTAAGGAAAAGAGATAGACACAGAAAGAAAAGAGCAAAAACAAATACCAAGGGCAGACTGCAAGTTAGCACAGCATAAAATATAGAAAATATCAATTCTATATGATGCATGAGCATGAACATAAAATGATGCATGTACTAATGCAGTAACATGTTCAATTATGATCCAAATTAACAAAATTTGCTTGAGCATGTAGTTGGTATCAAAAAGACCCAATTTGAAAAATCCAATTTTTCAAAACACAACAAATTGATAAATTGATCAACACAACATTCAATTAACTCAATATAATGATCAAATTAAACAATCCAACAAGCCAATTTCATCAATTTAACTCAAATTGAACAAAACCCCAATTTTATCAATTTCAAGCCCTAGAATTTCAAATTTTCCATAACACACCAAAATAATCAAATTAAACCACATGTAGTGCTTAGGTAAGGTGTCCCCATAAAAACCCATGAAAAATTTGAGAAAGAAACACTCAAAAACATTCCCAAATTTGCCCAAATACAAATTCCGAAAATAACCCATAAAATGCATGAAAAAAAATGCATGAAACTAGGAAATAAATGCAAAGGGAGGGGCATAAAGGACTTACCAGACTTGGGAGAGAGAGATTATGCAAAAAGATTTGAAGGAAACGACAAAGTCTCCAAGAAACAAGGCTTGACCGGTTGGTAGGGAGAAAAAGATTTTGAAAAAGATATGAAAAGTGAAAAGACACGTGAGAAAGAGCCTTTTTAAAAGTCCATCATCCCGATTTTCGATTGATCGAAAATTACATTCGATCGGTCGAAAACACCTTCGATTGATCCAAAACAAGCTTGGACCGATCGAGCCAACCAGAGAGTTTTCTGAGCATTTTAAAACATTTTCGATCGGTCGAAAATCAGTTTCAATCGATCGAAATTCTAGAAAAATCACAGTTTTGAAAAACCAAACATTTTAGATCAAAAACTCCTCAAAGCAGTAGATTTTATAAATAAAATGCATGAGTATGAGATGAGATGTTTTCCAAAAACACATGTATTCAACCTAGATTTCTCAAAGCAAAAAATTTCTTTCAATATACCCAAAAAAAAAAAAAAACAAACAAACAAGCAAACATGTTCTGCATCAATTTCCAGAAATTCTCAAACTTGGTTGGTCAGACCAAAAACACACAAGAACATGTACACAGTTTAGCAAATAATAACTTGTGTAGTGTGTGCAACTAGCATAAGCTTGAGAAACACGTAAGGTGATATGCACATAGAGATTAATCACAAATTCTACAAAATTCATCACATGAATTTGAAAGAGACTATCCCTTAAAGAGTTACATCATATAACTCCCACATCTCCTAGAATAAAAGCTTGCAACCATGTAAGTTTCTTGATTTGCCTCATTATTCAAATTAATTGATTAGAAACTTAATAAAAGCCGAGATAATGTACACACCAGTTTTATTTGAATTTGTGAGATTATTATAGCCCAATAATGTACACACCAGTTTTAATAGAGGCTACACCTTATTTTCTTTTTGTGCATGTGCTACACTTTCTCGAGCACAAAATCTTACGATATGCACTAAGGTGTTCATGATTGGCTAATAAACAGTAGTGAGATGGTTATTTATGCCTTTCTCAATAAGTTCAAGTCCAACAATCAAAGACATAAGACTTCAAAATCAAGATCATGTGATCAACAAATATAGCATCTTCCCACACAACATGCACAACAAACTTTAGCTAGTAAGGTGCAATAGAAATAAGTGCATCAAAGCTAAACAAGGTACATAAACATGTTATGCAAAATTTGATTGACCAACCTTGTCTTCAAATTCAAGAAAAAATAGCAAAAGCACAATTTACAAATTTTTTTTTTCTTTTATTTAATTCAAAAAAAATCCTAGAATGAAATGCATGAATGTAATGCAATGCAAATCCTAGAAACAGAGGTCACAAAAAAATAGAGCAATGAAGCACAAGGACCATGTCAGACAGACTCAATTAGATCGAGCCTTTTGCATCCAAGACTTCTTAGATGCAACTCTTGCATTGGAGTTATGATTCACATTAGAATTCTGAGCAACTCCAGGATTGGTATAAAGGTTTAACACCTTTACCAATTCACCAATAAGTACCATAGGATCATGTGCTTGGGGCACAAGTACTTTAGTTTTATTTGCTCGCTTCGCAGCTTGCAACTTAAAACAATTTGGACGAATGTGTCCAGGTTTTCCACAAAAATGACAAACCCATGCAGGCTTATCATGCAACTTGCCCTTAGTAGAAGTAGACGCTCTAGAATGAGAAGCTTGAAGATCAACCCTAATCTTTTTAGATGGAGTAACATCTATAGGTTTGACAGTTTCACTCACCAAGGGTTTGACAATCTCACTCTTAGTAGGTTCAGAAGAGGGAACAAATTTAGTGGAAGAAGGTTCAAGCACATAAATACTTTCCTCAAAACCTAAACCAGTTTTATCAGAAGGAGACTTTTGAATACTCAGCATGTGATCAAGTTTGGAGCTTGCAGACCTATTAGTTTGTTCTCTAGCAATAGATAAATCAAGTTCCAAACATTTAACTTTTTCAAGTAAAAGCATGTTCTCAGTTTTCACATTATTCAAAAGCTCATTTGCATCAAACACTTTCACAAGTAAATTTTTCTTTTCAAGTTCAAGAGATGCAATTTTCTTTAAGCCTAACTCAACATTCATGGCATCCTTTGCAGCAACTTTGCAAAGTTTATTGCAGGCTTCCTGTAAATCAGCATCCTCAGAGAGTTCCCCATCAGAAGGGTTCTCTTCAACAGACATGCTTTCATTAACTACCGTGGTAGCAGTGAAAGCAATGAAGTTTCCATCCTCATCACTAGCGGATTCATTGTCGGAAACTTCATCATCACTAAGGGTTACAGCCATAGCTTTACCCTTAGACCTCAAGTATGTGGGACATTCAGATTTTAAATGACCATACCCTTGACAACCATAACATTGTTGTCCCAAAGAATTATTAGAAGGTTGACCTACTTTCTCCTTAGGTTTTTCAGTGTTATTGACCTTAGTGGGATCATTCCTCCTAAAATTTTTAGGTTCAACAGTGTTCTTGCCTCTTGCCCTTTTGTTATTGTTCCTAAGAAAGTTTCTAAAGTTCTTGGCAAGATAGGCAATCTCTGTAGCAGAGAGTTCATCATCAAATCCACCATCCTCAACATCATCAACAGACTTAAGAGCCATTGATTTGGATTTGTTAGTCTTAGGGAGGTCTAACTCATAGGACTGAAGAGATCCTACAAGTTCTTCAACAGGGATGGAGTCCACATCCTTGCTCTCAGTGATGGCAGTCACTTTGGGTCTAAAGTCCTTAGTCAAAGATCTAAGAATCTTCCTAACAATTTTAGGTTGATCATAGATTTCACCCAAATTATAAGCAGAATTAACAATATCATTCAATTTAGCATAGAATTCATCAAAAGATTCATCATCATTCATTCTAATGCTTTCAAATCTAGTAGTTAATTGCTGCAATTTGTTTATCTTAACTGCCTTTGTGCCTTCATGCACAGTCTGGAGGATATTCCAAGCAGTATGATCAATCTCAACATTAGAGATTCTCTTAAATTCCTACATGGAAACAGCATTAAAAATAGCATTCATAGCTTTGTTATTAAAAGCGGCTGCCTCCTTTTGAGAAGTTTGCCACTCACTCACAGGAGTAGTGGGCTTCTCCCATCCGTACTCAACGAAATTCCAAACTCTCTCATCAATGGATTTCAGGAATGCGTTCATCCTTACTTTCCAATAAGCATAGTTGTTTCCATCAAAGTGAGGTGGAACAACAAGAGAGTGTCCGTGTTCCATGACAATAGGGGTCAAGGATCAGCTAAAAGATCAAAGGATCAACAACAAAAGCTACCCGCTCTGATACCACTTGTTAGTTTATTTAGACCCCTTAAACCCAACAGATTAACCTAGAGAATTAGCCAAGTGATTAACTTAGGTAATTTAATTAAATCTAGGTTAACACAAAATAAACAAAAACAACAAAGCAGCGGAAAAATAAATAACATAAAGATATGATGACCTAGGAAACCACACCGGTAAAAACCTGGGGAGGATTTAACCTAGCTATCCTCAAGGTAAACTGAATCCACTATGAAAGAATTGAAGTTTACACAATAAGACTTAGACCACTAACATCCTATTGCTACCCAAGTGTAGGAAACTTACTACCACGACCCTATGATAGCTCCGAGATCCACGGACTCCTTCTTTCTTGAATTCTTCAGCAAATCCACAAGCGCACCTGCTTGTATATCTTTGTGCTCTTTTGATTCTGCAACTGTATTGATTTACGCAACTCTTGACATGAATCTCAAGTTTGTAAACCCTAAGTGTATGTGAAGGTAAACACCTCTAGATCTCACAAAGAGATTCACAAACACAGCATTCAGAACACTAAAAACGTGGTTAGGGTTTTCCCTTATATACTTAGGGCAAAACATAAAACCCTATACATTAAATGGACTTGGGCTGAGTTGGAATTTTCTGCAGAAAAACGATCTGCCCGATTTTCGATCGATCGAGTCTAATTCTCGATCGATCGAGTCTGACAGAAAGTTAATAGTAATTCTGCATAAAAACTCGATTCCAACTTTACATTAAATTCCATACTTTGAGCAAGTCTAACACACGACTAAACATTGTTTTGATCATGGTTTGCCAACATACAAATTGAAGTTCTAAATACATTAGTTCCTAATCCTTAGAACCTAACAGTTTGGTTTGATTTAAATATATAAAAATATTTTTTAGGGGTTTGTTTGGAATTGGGATGATGATAAAAATGTTTAATCCTGAATTAATTTGAGATGTCATGAGCCCAACAAGGCATAAGACATCCTAAGCTGTGAGATGTAGAGCATTTTTCCTTACTGATGGTTGGCGTGTTAACCACTTGGGCATGCCATTTTTGGGATTCATGTCCCTTTTTCATCACATTGAGCATCAACAAATGAGTCTAGAATAAAAAATAAATCCTAAAAACGAGTATTATAGAATTTTTCATCTCCAGCTTTTTTTTTTTTTTTTTGTTATCAATTAGGAAAAATAAAAATATAAAACTATTGCAAAACCAGACAAATTTATTATAATTCAATGAAAAGGAAAGTAGATTAAACAAATAAATTTACTATAAAAAAATATCTATTAATTGGATATTTAAAAAAAATATCTAATAGTTTTACTTTGTATACTTATTAATACAATTTTAATCTTTTCCCTTAAAAAAAATCTAATCATTTTCCCTTAAAAAAAATCTAATCATTTTCGAGGAAGGAAAAAAATCTAATTAAAACCCATGGGCTGAGAGTCAGTGTAAATCTTAACTGCTGCAATGTGCAATTGGCTTTCAAGGATTGGGATATGAAAACAAAATACAAATCAACCTCTCCTACCCCACATGGATACTATTTCTTTGGTGTTTCTGCAACTTTCTGGGGTGGAAATCACTCCTAATTTAATACCACCTTTTGATGAGTGCTCCCTGAAATGTTTTCGTTGTATATTTAAATATAAAAATGGAGATAGTTACTACTGAATAAATAACTGAAATTGTGTTGTGAAAACATGATTTCACCATTTTCCAATCAAACTTGAAATTGTGTTCTCACAAATTATGCTTAATGGACTGTGTGCAACAATAAGTGAAGTTATTATATGTATATAATCACCTTCTGTACAAGTCATTCTCTGACTTAATAGATAAGGCGTAGCTGTTCTTCTCAAAGTGTTCACGGCACACCTAATTAACTATTATTTTAAGAAGACAAGTAGGTCACTGACATAATAATGCATATACATGCATTAAATAATGAGTGGTGTGCTAATTCATGCAACTGTAGACACGTGCTTCCATTTGATTTGAAGTACACATGCACGTACGTACTAATATGTACATAGGTAGAATAATTTTTTTAAAATGTATGGATTTCAATTAAATAAAAGGTCATTGTATAAATTATTAACGAGAAATAATGAACATGGATCATACTTTTCGAGTGGCATTCATTGAAGCATCCATGCTCTAGGGTAACATACTACAGAGATAATTAATTTTTCATGTTTTGTTGCATTCTTGAAAATACTTTAAAAAAAAATTCAATTGGTTTCTACAAAAATCACAAAAAATTCTTACATATATATATATATATATATATTATCATTTCAATTGTCTCATTTTTCTTACCAAAGGAAGTCTAATTGAAATTTTGTGTTTCGTAGAGTAGCACTCAATGACTTTGGAGAGAGAGAGAGAGAGAGAGTGATACTAAAGTAGTAGGTAAATTAATTTTTAAAAAATAGAGGGAAAATAATTTACATATGTAGGAGAGTGGCTTAAATCAAAGGGGGTGGGGGTTAAAGCTAGCTCCTAAGTCTTTGCATAAGAAAAAAAGAAAATGAAAAAGAAAAAAAAAAAAAGAAGTGGTATGAAATTCAATTGTAGCATGTTTTTTTTCCCCATTGAGTGGCTACATTAGAAGGACAAGTAACAGGACAAGGGCAATTGCAGAAAAATTGACAAGTCATTAGGACCACAGTTGTTAGAATTAATTATATAAAGTATGGTCCAAAAGATGCACATAACCAAAGAGAAATTTTATTACTTGTTTGGTTGCGTACCTTCCTCCAAAATAAAAAATCATGGTGGTCCATGACAGATTATAAGTGTTTTTGTTTTTGTTAGAAGAGATAATAGGTATCTTCAACAAACAATAATTATTAGTTACACATTTCATGAAATTTAATATATTTACAAGTATCATAAAATTTCAAATCCTTTTGTTTAATGTATAGAACTCTCAACTATGATAGTCCATGAATAGCATATGTACTGTAGAAAAAATTTAATGGTTTTTGGTTGAATGTGATGACAAGGTTAGTGATTAGTGATTGTTTGGGTTGCTGTGGTGGAATAGAAAGAGGCTTAGATCTGTGAAAGTCAAAGACCAAAGTTTAGCCAACAAATTAGACTTGTACGCTTAGCTTAATCATAGTAAGTAAAATCTATTTAAATACCTATAAAACTCTATACTTGTGATGTTTGTGATTGGTTTTGTGGTGGGTTGTTGTATTGGAGTAAGCAGGTGGCTTGCATGGTGTTATAAGGTGGTTTAAATTCATATTGTAAGTGTTTTTAATTTCTTGCAAATAAGAATAGACCTTGTTGATTAGATGTGATGAATAGTACTTTATTCGATTTCAATATTTGTAAACACTTTATACTTGTGATGTTTATGATTGGTTTTGTGGTGTGATGTTGTGTTCGAGCAAGCGGGTGGCTTGCATGGTGTTATAAGGTGGTTTAAATTCATATTGAGAGTGTTTTTAGTTTCTTACAAATGTGAATGAAATTTGTTAATTAGATGTGATGAATTTGATTTCAATACTTGTAAGCATTGTACTTGTGATGTTTGTGATTAGTTTTGTGGTGGGTTTATGTGTTGGAGCAAGCGGGTGGTTTGCATGGTGTTATAAGGTGGTTTAAATTGATATTATAAGTATTTTTAATTTCTTGCAAATGTGAATGAACCTTGTTGATTAGTTGTGATAAATAGTACTTTATTCAATTTCAATACTTGTAAACACTTTATACTTGTGATGTTTGTGATTGATTTTGTGATAGGTTGTTGTGTTGGAGCAAGCGGGAGGCTTGCATGGTGCTATAAAGTACTTTAAATTCATATTGGGAGTAATTGTATTTTATTACACTTGAAAATTTATATTTACTTTCTACAACTTATACACTAGGAGTTGTGATTTTAATTCATTAGTGTGGTTACTCTTAATGCATTGTTAGAACTTTTTCTTATAACATAGTTAATGTTTTTATTTTACGATTTTAATATAGAATTGTTTTTATATTTATGCAGATTTCTTATTGGTGGCTTTTATGAGATTTACTTGTGGCATTACTTGAAGACACATGAGGACATTTTCCGTTCGTTCTAATTATATTATGCTACACTTTTTGTATTATTATAAAATATTTTGAGTTATTGTATGTGTTGCAAACAATTATTGTATGGAAGGAGTTTGAATTGGATACTTGTTTTATTTTTTACTTGTGGAATATATGGATATTTTTTTTTTATAAATGTGGTGTTGAAATAAATGTATTATTCAAATGTGAGGTTTTAATAATATAATAATAGGTTAATATCAAAGCCATGAAAAAAAATAAAAATAGAAAATAAGTTTTAGCGACGAATTTTTTCGTCACAAATATAGCAACAAAAAATTGTTTTAGTGACAAAATATTTCGTCGCTAAATGTAGCAAAGTTTTGTAAGAAATGGTTTTAATGACGAAAATTTTCGTCGCTATATGTGCTTGGATTTTCTTAAAAATAGTTTTAGTGATGAACTTTTTCGTCACTATATGTATCCGAAAATAGTTTTAGTGACGAAATTATTTGTCACTAAATATGATTTATAAACTAAAGTGTTTTTAGTGACGAAATATTTTCGTCGCTAAATGGTGTTTTTAGCAAGGAAAATATTTAGTGACGAAACGTTTTCGTCACTAAAAGTT
Source organism: Lithocarpus polystachyus (assembly GCA_033629205.1). Taxonomy (NCBI): domain Eukaryota; kingdom Viridiplantae; phylum Streptophyta; class Magnoliopsida; order Fagales; family Fagaceae; genus Lithocarpus; species Lithocarpus polystachyus. The sequence goes on along the minus strand of CM066165.1, from coordinate 86,475,769 downwards.
TTTTTTTTTTTTAAATCAAATCGGACTTTTAGTGACGAAATTTTTCGTCACCAAGACTTTTAGTGACGGGGTTTCAGCGACGAAATGAGTTTCGTCACTAAAAGTCCAATTTCATCACTAAAAGTTCTTAGTGACGAAAAACTGGACTTTTAGTGACGAATTTTTTTGTCACTGAAAATACATTTTGTTGTAGTGATATATATATATATATATATATATATGAGTAATTCTACGGTACCCCTCCAGAAAAGGGGGGAGGGGTACGGTACCCACTAGTAGGTAACCTGCTACATCAGGTTACTTTTTTCTCACATTTGGTAGTTCCCTTACTTTTTCTTCACATTTGACAGTTCCATCCTCATATTGTGCAGTTCCAACATCACATGTGACAGTTCTTTTCTCACATTTAGTGGTTCTCTTACTTTTTTTTCTCATATTTGACGGATCTATCCTCACATTGTGCAGTTCCAACATCACATTTGACAGTTCTTTTGTCACATTTGGTAATTCCCTTACTTTTTTCTCACATTTGACGGTTTCATCCTCACATTGTGCAGTTCCAATATCACATGTGACGGTTTTTTTCTCACATTTGGTGGTTCTTTTACTTTTTTCTCACATTTGACGGTTCCATTCTCACATTGTGCAGTCCCAACATCACATGTGACAGTTCTTTTCTCACATTTGGTGGTTCCCTTACTTTTTTTTCTCTCACATTTGACGGTTCCATCTTCACATTGTGCAATTCCATCCTCACATTGTGCAATTCCAACATCACATATGACAGTTCTTTTGTCACATTTGGTGGTTTTCTTACTTTTTTCTCATATTTAACGATTCTATCCTCACATTGTGTAGTTCTAACATCACATGTGATAGTTTTTTCCTCACATTTGGTGGTTCCCTTACTTTTGTTTTTTCTTACATTTGATAGTTTCATCCTCACATTGTACGGTTCCAATATCACATATAACAGTTCTTTTGTCACATTGGATGGTTCCCTTACTTTTTTCTCACATTTGACGGTTTCATCTTCACATTGTACAATTCCAACATCACATGTGATAGTTCTTTTCTCACATTTGATAGTTCCCTTATTTTTTTCTCACATTTGACGGTTTTATCCTCACATTGTGTAGTTCCAACATCACATGTGATAGTTTTTTTATTACATTTGGTGGTTCCCTTATTTTTTTTTTCTCACATTTGACCGTTCCATCCTCACATTGTGCAGTACCAACATTACATATGACAGTTCTTTTGTTACATTGGATGGTTCCCTTACTTTTTTTTCACACTTGACGATTCCATCCTCACATTGTGCAATCCCAACATCATATATGATAGTTCTTTTCTCACATTTGGTGGTTCCCTTACTTTTTTTCTTACATTTGACGGTTTCATCCTCACATTTGATGGTTCACTTACTTTTTTTTTCTCACATTTGACGGTTTCATCCTCACATTGTGCAATTCTAACATCACATATGACTGTTCTTTTGTCATGTTAGATGGTTTCCTTATTTTTTTTTCTCAAACTTGACGGTTCTATCCTCACATTGTGCAGTTCCAACTTCACATGTGACAATTCTTTTATCACATTTGGTGGTTCCCTTACTTCTTTTTTTTTTTTCACATTTGACGGTTCCATCTTCACATTGTGCAGCTTTAATATCACATGTGACAGTTTTTTTGTCACATTTGGTGGTTCCCTTACTTTCTTTCTTTTTCACTTTTAACAGTTTCATCCTCACATTGTACAGTTCCAACATCACATGTGACAGTTCTTTTCTCACATTTGGTGGATCCCTTACTTTTTTTCTTACATTTGACAATTCCATCCTCACATTGTGCCGTTCTAACATCACATGTGACAGTTATTTTTCTCACATTGGTGGTTCCCCTTACTTTTTTTTTTTCCTCACATTTAACAGTTTCATCCTCACATTGTGCAATTCCAACATTACATTTGACAGTTCTTTTGTCACATTGGGTGGTTCCTTTACTTTTTTTTTTCACACTTGATGGTTCCATCCTCACATTGTGCAGTTCCAACATCACATTTGATAGTTCTTTTCTCACATTTGGTGGTTCCCTTATTTTTTTCTCACATTCGATAGTTCCATTATCACATTGTGTAGTTTTAATATCATATTTGACAGTTCTTTTGTGGCATATAATGGTTCCTTTATTTTTTTTTTCTCAAATTTGATGGTTCCATTGTTATATTAAGCAGTACCCACATTACATATGTTCTATTTTTGTCACATGTGACAGTTCTTTCTCACATTTTGTGGTTCCCTTAATTTTTTCTCACATTTGATGGTTCAATTGTCACATTAAGTAGTACCAATATCGTATCTGACTCTATTTTTGTCACATTCAGTGGTACCATATTTTTTTATTCTCAAATTTGACCATTCCATTATTACATTGGGTAGTACTAACATTACTTCTGACTATATTTTTATCACATTCGACGATATCCTATTTTTTTTCCTTACAATTGACAGTTCAATCGTCACAGTAAGCACTACCAATATCACGTCTGACCATAATGTTTCGTTTGGGCTTATCACTAAGGTCACTTTTTTACTTATTAATAACCACATATCACAATAGTAATTTTTTAAAGTTATTAAAAAATTTAGATCTAAAATCAAAAACCAAAAAAAAAAAAAAAATCCCATGAAATTAGCTCAACCACAATAATTACCCTTGTTCACCAAAAAAAAAAAAAAAAAAAAATCAGCTGGAATTTTGGATCAAAAATTAGACTATCTCCAATTCGTCCATAGTGTCATCCAAGACCAGAAATGTTGTCTAGTATGGAGTCACCTAGACGACTGCCAAACACTTAGAAATTTTCATAGTAAATCTAAATCCAAAATCTTATGATTCGAATCACGTTCTACTATTCTAAAGTAGGAGCAAAATTCTTCGGAAGTTCCAGCTCTTGAATTTTGAACTTTTCTTCTTTTTTTCTTATTTTTTTTATGGGTAAGCTATTATTATATACATGCATCTGATAGATCATAAATCAATATCACATTTCATAATACTCCAGAGAAAGTTGGTGATCTAAACTTTTCCCCCAAGTTTTTTATTTTAAAGGGAAGCTTATAATCTTTGGGGTCAAATCCCAAAATGTTATTAAATTTTGATTAGAAGATCTTTCTTTTTATGTTTGGGTTCCATCTATTACAGCCCCTGCTGGGCACTTTAGAGCTGTTTGAAATTTCATTATTTTCTGTGACAAGGAACAGCTGCATTTCAATATGTAGGTTTGGTACTCATCCATTTCAAAGTTCTAACATGACTGTTAGTTTAACTAGCATTTCATGGTGTTTCCACTAGAAACATACATGCTTTAATTCCCTTTTCCCACGATTATCTTGTTCCAGAAACCTTGTGAAGCTTTCTTTGTAATTTACTTATAGTTGCACCTATGCCTTTGAGATTCCAAAACCATGATTATTCTGTATCTCAAGAGTCAAGAAGCAGAGGGATTTTTAAACAAAGGAGTCAAGAAGCCTTTTTTTTTTTCCCTTATAAATTGCCACTCAAAAGGGTATTGAGTTTGTTGAAGATTAGGCACAAGGGGATTTGTTACATCATCTTTTGCAAGTATAAAAAATTAAATATGAACCGATAGCAAGAGGAGAGGTATCTGCCTAAATATTGGCTGCCCCAATCCTTTTTTGCCTCCAATCATTTTGAAAATCTGAATGGCCGGATTGTCAGCCTCTCATCTTTTGTTAAAAAATCGTTTTATGAATCCTGTGTATTCAGCATTCATCACTTGTTATGGTATATGAGGTAATGGAAGGGTGACATATCAATAAGCCCCTGCAAAAAAGGAAAAGAAATGTTTAGCTTCTCTTATTTATGCTCTTAATCAAGAAAACAGAGAATGACCAAAAAAAAAAAAAAAAAATCTTCGAGTGGAGGATTACCAGTAAAAAATGGGTTCATTGACTATCATCTAATGCAAGGGAAGGTCCAACTTTAACTGGTTTTAAACTTTTTAGAACCCGTCGTCCATACTCAAATGCCAAAACAATGAGACCAAAAAGGTATAACAGGAAAATATTCAGTCTTGATAGAACATAAAGCACGATAAAGATATTGCTTCCTCCCTCTGTGTTTATTCTGATTAATGTCACCCTTGGCCCTATCCACCCTGCAGGGGAAAAAAAAAACAACATGTATCAACACATGATTTCAAAATAGAATGTAGAATTTTATACTGCATATGTGATTTGGTTATTATTAGTTTGTTACTAATGATTTAAGTAACAGCAATGTTTTGGTTAGTAGTTAGATTCATCAAAAGTTGTTCAACTAGTCTATTGAGGTTAATTTTATGAGATACAACAACAAAAAGTCATTTTATGAAAATGTTATTTATTAATAGCCCAACATTCAATATCATAAAACATAGCTCGTCTTAGTTCAACTTGGTTACACCCTGAAGCTATGATGGATAAGCTCTTATTATGGTATACTCTGAGCAATAACCTTGGTTAGTAGTTGAGCTAGTTTTATCACAGCATACTGAAATCTAGAATTATAGTTATAGTTAAGAAATTTCAGTGCAGTGAATTTCCTGACATTAGGTTATATTTCTAGATCACTTTATCCACAATATTGATATGCAATGGCTGTAGGGCTAAAACTAGAATGTACTTCTAACTTTCTAAGTGCTATAAGGAATTATTGGGCACTCCTACAACATTATACTTCCTATTTACATGCATATCTGTCCTACTCCTATTTGTGAACTCACATGAAAGGCCCTATTTTATGTAAGTAGGGATTGTGGTGCTCTGATAGTATTGGATAATGACTCCTGAGCTACAGCTAAAGGTCATGATGTCAATCCAATCAAAGGAAGAAAGAGAGGCTTTTGTCTTCAATGTGGAATACTTACTAGACTTTTTCTTTGGCAAATTAGTCCATTCATTAGGATTGATACTCACTTCTGATGCCTTGATTAATTCAAGAATTTCTTGATTGACCTGAAATTTAAGGGAAAAGAAAAGTTTTTAGGTTCTGTTCTCCTTGTAAACTATGGTCCAATCAAGTCACGGTCATAGATTTCAAGAAGCACTAATAATAATAATAATTTTTATTTTTATTAAGCACCGATTATTTAAATCATTTTGTCTTAGATTTTCACCATGCCATAATCCAATGAGCTGCTTTATTGTAATCAAATCAATTATAGATGAAAAATGTACCTCTTCGGTCCTCTCATGGCTCACTAGATGACCTTCATGAAGTTCTATCATTCTAGCAACAGGATGCAGCTTCTCTGCAAGTCTCCTTGCATAATATATTTGAGCAATTATATCATGCCCACACATTCACAAACAAAGTCTTGGGTGGAAATCCTGAATCAATGAAATTAAATGGTAAAATGTTCTAAAATTTATCCTTTCTAAAGCTTTAAAAATTGAGTTTGCAAGATATGCTTATTACTCATTGTACAAAAGAATATTATCTTGATACATATCACAGAACATAACAACTATGGTCAAGTGCAATAAGAAATAGAGTTGAGAAAAGATTTTGTGACCAAGCACTGTTTAATTAATACAGAAAATATGCTTGCACACCTGCCATGAATGACTAAAACAAGAAATCCAGCTGAACGGATCAATTCAATTTCTATTCGTGTCATTTTATGGGTCCAGCAAGCATTAAGTTGACCCTCAAAACCATAGTTAAACTACATTCCAGTTGCTGATATACCTTTTACATATTCCTGCTGCACACAGGTTGTAGGTCAAGTTAGGGACATCTTAATGTAAAGTCTATGAACAATTAATTGAGAATGATTTTCTGTTAATAGAAAATCCAATTCTATGTTTAACCTCAATACTTCTAGGTGATGTTTTCAAAAAATTACAACAAATAGTTAAAGGAGCGCAATTGAGAAGTGATAAGCTTTTAACATTTCTTACTTGATATAAGGTTGCTCTTCTTGTTTTAGGTCCAATACATTCTTCAAGATATTCTTGCAAATTGTAGATAAAGTGAAATTGTACGAGTTAACCACAAAAAGAATGGAAGTGTATTTCTAGTTTAGAATAAGTGAAAATAAACCAATGCAAAAAAAATTGTAAAACGAAAATCAAGATTATCTTCCACTAAATGTTCAAATAAAACAGTTTTTTTCACCAGTTGAACATCCAAATACATAAATAGCAAAACTCTGGAAGAACTGAGAGCATCTTTTACCTTTGAGTAGTGGGTGTCCAAGTCAACAGCTGCCCGTTGCTCAGGAGATTTGGTCCGTAAAAAACGGATTGCAACGGATAAAGTTTTTACATCAAGCTGCAAGAAACAAAATAATTTGAGCATCTTTTTGAGGAATAAGTTACTTGCAAAATTAAGTTACCGAACATAATAAATTTATATCGTTGAGAATTTTACAATAATTTATCTCTACAATAATTTATATAGTTTTCTAATTAAAACATAAGAAAACTATGAACATCAAACAAAGCAAGGGGGATAATGTCCCTAGGTAAGTCTTCAACCCAAACCTAAAGTTCTAGCCCAACCCGAGATTTCTTTGCCAAAACATCGGCAACCTTATTACAATTTCGTTTCACATGGCAGTAGGGATCCAGGCAATTAATGGTGGACTGTCAAGCCCTTTGGTGTAAAGATTAATTTGTCAAATATATAAGAACCGAAACTCAAACAAAACAATAATATCATAAACCCACAAAATTTAGAGAAATAATATAAACTCATATCAGCATTAATCATAAGTAAAGAGAGAACCTGAAGATTGTGGGCGATTCCGCCGATTTAGAATGGCAGAAAAGAAGTGCCACCGACTCGTACAGGAAGAGTTAAAGCGCTGCCGAGTTGGATTGGATATGAGTGCGCCGCCGATTTGAGGATGGATTGGAAGAGACGAAACTAGAGAGCAGCGCCGACGAGTTGGATTGGATGAGAAGAAGCGCCGCCGATTTGAGGTTGTGGGTGTGCGGTTGCGGCTGTCTGGTTCTTGTATGGTTTTAGCTATGATTTGAGGGTTTTGTTTAGAGAGGCAAACTGAGACAGAACAAGCAGAGGTAAGAGAAGCAAACGTGAGAGAGAAAAGTTTGATGAATGTTATAGTTTTTGGTATATATATAAAACTTGTTTAACCGGTAACCAAAACCATTAAAATTACATTAACGGTTAAGATTAAAACAGAACTAAATGAAGGGTTCCAATTTAGGGGGTACCGTACCCCCTTTTTTTTGGGGGGGGGGGGGGGGGGGTTAAGTAGAACGACCCATATATATATATATATATATATATATATTGTAATGTTATTGATACTTAAATGTTAACAAAATGAGTAAGTTTAATTAATTTGAGAGTAATTAATCCTGTGTTTGATGAATTAGGGAGAGAAAGAAGGGTTCTTAAGCATTTTTCAAAGAAAGTATATTACTTTCAAATGATAATGAATATTAAAATTTAGTTGCCTTGATAAAACAGTATATGATTTTACTGGACACACTCCTTGTTATTGTTTAAAATTATCAGTGCAGTGTGTCTCAGCTTAAGGTCCAAGACCTTGTGCCTCTTCTTTGTGAGTTGTTAAAAAAGACTTGAGGCTTTAGACTCAATCTCAAAGGGAATACTAATTCCTCTCACTCTGCCTGTAAATGCTCTAAGACCTATATGTATGCCCACCTTCGTATAGCCTAAGACTCTTACTGTGTGATTCAAGGGCCGATATTCATGTCCTCTTCTTTAATACTTCCTATCTGTTGTCGGACATAATTTTTTGACTCCTCCTACTGGATATCATTTTGTATCATTTATCTCAAGATTTTTTCTGCACTGCTTCTTATTGTCATGCATTGCATTTTAGGTATTCTATTTACTTTTGCACTGTGCATTTTTGTTTTTGTTAAAGTATTGAAAAACAATGAAAAGGTGAAAAGCCCAAAAACATTTTGTATGGTATATGTAGACTTGGTTGGCAATAGAATACTTTAGCATGTAACCGTGTGCAGTGTACCGTTTGTCTTCTTTTCTTTTTCTCTTTGCCTTTTGAGTTGATTATTTGCAGTAATTTTCTATCAACTATTTGTTATGGACACTTAGCGTGTACCATTTGGCTGGAGCAGCCTTTAGTTTAATTTGCAATTTCATTCTAATTTAATTTATCTTCACAAAAGTTTTGCTACAAATATTGAAGGCTAAATATTATTTTCGTCCTTCAACTGTCAACTTAAGTTTGCACTAATTCGTTTTTCTTCCCTAAAGTTTAAAAAGTTTTTTTTTTTTTTTTTTCTTTTTCTAAAGTGGAATTTACAATTTAAGACCCCTATGAAAGTTGTTTAATTAGTGTTTCCTCATAAAATATATCACCCGATCCTCCAAACCGAGCAATGGAGTAACATAATGGCACGTCCATATCTAACAACCCATGGGACTGGCAACAAAATTTTTTTATGATTGAATTACACTTACCAAAAATGAACAACGAATGAGTATTTTATATTTTATTAAGTACAAAATAACCACACACAATAATGAGCCACTAACTCTACATATTTGATCAATAAAAACTTGGGAATGCAGTTTCTTGGAAACTATTTCCACATTAGAAAATTCAATGTAGGAATCAAGAGTTTACCCTACAGGATATGAAGGAATTCTTTTGGAGATAAGGGCCAGGGAAGAATTTGAGATCAAAGGTAAAATTGAAATGGACGGTGAAGACATACCTTTCCACTGCAAAGTGTAGTAAACATCAACTAAAAGAAACAATGTAAGATCATTACTATATTACTTTAAGCTAATAAGGAAAAAAGAATGATGATGCATCACTGGGTTTTTGTTTTGAATACAAACAACCAAGAAGAATAAATATTATTCATTGCCAGAAGCTACTTTTTCTAATCAGTCCCTTCATTAGTAGCATCCAGCACTGCCAGTTCCACTATAGAAGAAATTGATGGCTTAAGGGCCCAAGAAGAAAAAGGATCCCAAATTTTAATTTAATTAAGCTCAAATATTAGCCAATAAATAAAATAATTTTTTTATCAAATGAAAAAAAAGAAAAAAAAATGTTACATTCACAACATTTTTCGCAACAACTTAACCAATAACAACTTAATACCTAAGATTTATTGTGAAAAATATTGTGAAAGTAACACTTTTCAAAAAAAAAAAAAAAAAAACAATACACAAAAATAAAATTCACAACAATATTCACAATAGTTGAGTTGGCAAACGTACTAATATCAATCTACTACATCAATAGGTGTGAAAAGTGTTGTCAAATTTTTTGTGTCTATAGATTTTCTAAAAATAAAAATTCTGCCTAATTCGTGTTAATTAGTAAAAATTTTGCACCTAAAATAAGATAATAGAGTTTAAGTAATATTTAATTTTTTTTGAAGTCATATATAAATATATATATATATATATATATATATATAGGGCCTCAATTTCAATTTTCGCCTTAAACCCCTAAATACATTAAGTCACCCTTGATCTAGGGTATCTAGAAGTTGATATAATGAGCACAACCAATCACCTCTTCTATTGCTTCTTTAGAGTACTTCTTGTGCTTGTAGGCTTCCTCCAATTTTGCAAATGCCAAAATACCATTCTTCAAAACAGAATAGCATTCATCGGTTGGCAGAGGCAAGAGTTCTTGTTCATCATGCAATGCAATACTTTAAAATGATCCTATGTTCATTTTCGAACATACCACAGAACCTAATTCCAATTTGCTTCACTTTGGAGATACAATTCCATCAGCCTAGGAGTTATGGAGAAAAATGAAAACCGTCACTATAACTATTCCAAGCATCATTTTCATGTTCCAATGCAAAAAATTAGAGCTTCTACTATTTTAATTTCATTGATTATGATATTATAACTTTACAAAAATCTGCACTGGATCATGGGGTTAGTTGGCTTGCCTAATAAATTGGTTTATGATCTTGTAATTCATGTTGAGCACCATATGCCTCTTGAATATATATAATCCAAAACTATTATGTTACAATAACAATAAATTTTCTCGTAAGTTAGAACGCACTAACCTCATCAAATTAGCTTAGCTCTTTTTCCCAAGTAAAAATTAGTCAAGATCCTGAAAGTGGCAAGGTATGCATTTGATGTTACATCTAACTTTTCTTTTATATAGGTTATTTGATCAAACATCTAACAAAACCACAAAATGCAAATAATTATGACTTTCAGGCTGCATCCATCTAATAGGTCCAAAATAGAGCACAAAGGAACTTCTGGAAAGCAGCTGATTAATTTGCATCAATTAATAATTTTAGTAAATTGTGATAGGTCAGTAATCAATTAGTGCTTCAAAATTAAATAATTATAATGATACTGAGAATTATTTTCAAGATTTTCTGGAAAGTAAATAATAATTACATGTTATTACTTCTAAGACATAACAATAACATATTACTTCATGTGGAAAGTAGTTGATAAAATCTATTCAGGCAGTAAATTACGTAAACTATATCTAGCACTCGCAAGCATGCTGTTTGCTTTATCGGACTTAGTATAGGGGCTGCAGCTGTTATACATGAGCTTTCCAACCACCATCAAACCCACCCCCCACTGTTCTTTCTATATCTATTGGAATCAACAAACTTGAACAAAATGCTACCCCATTGAAATATATTTACAATATCAATCAAGTATTAGCCAGCCTCCACTTTTCAGTAGAAAAACAAGATCTCATAAGCCAATCATATTTGCTACATGGGGGACAAGACATTGTGAAAGGAATTGATTATTTAAGATGCACGCACAAACAAATATAGTAGCTTTTTTACATAGGCTCTGCGCACCTTCAAAGACATTTTTGCCTAAAAAAAATGTAAACATGAAAATTTCAAATCTAAGAAATCTGCTCCAATTAGTGTGCTAAATGGGAAACTTATGGAATTTGGTGATGGATGGATAAGTGGCTGAGTGCGAGGACAGGGAACCTCCAAAAGAAAATAGATGAGAGGAAAGAGACCAAATGGAACAAGTTGATTCGTATTGCTTGATTACAATTCTCAAAGGAGCAGTGCCTTATATGCAGGCCACTCTTAACTAAATTACAAAACTAACTAATCTCTAACAAGAGTGACTAACTAATCTCAACCAAGAGTAACTGACTATAACTCCCTGACTGCCATCTAACTATTTTCTATTGCAATACATACAGCACATAATAGTACTAATTGAACTACCAATACAATCTAATGCAATACACTCCAACGCCACAATATCACTAAAGTGCCAATTACACAGCAGTTACAGTTACAGTGCACTATGACTCTTTTACTTCCTCCAGTACAGCTCCGGTCCCCTCTGTTGCAGCTAGGCAAGTCAAGGTAGCTCAATCTTTACTTACAGCTGTTTCGACCTCTCTTGCAGAATAGCTAATGGCTCAGGTGAGAGCTGATCATCCACATCAAGAGGGGGTCAGGTAGGTGCAAGTGAATTATGCTTGTACGGCTGCAACCTCAAAAAGAAAAAAAACCATATTGATAATGACGAATGCAGTGGAATACAAGTAAAAGTTTTGTTAAGCTAGCAGCCTAGCATTATGGAGCAGACAAAAGGTGAAATACCTGAGGCACACTGATGCCTACACCATTGTCATTGTGAATGGGTAAATTTCTGAAAATTTGAAAAAAAAGCAGGAATGAGGGTGGGGGCATAGAGATGACATGCGTTTTCTGATAGCAGCTATGAGTTAAAGTGAGAAGATGGTGACCAACATAGAGGAAATAAATGTTTTTGCAGCAGAGATAGCACTTGAGATTGTGAAAGACGCGGGGTTACAAGATACAAGTCTGGAGATGACTCCCTAATATTTGCAAAAGCTTTGAAGTCCAAGGAAGATAATGGCTCAAACGTGGTGCACGTCAAGCTCTTAAAAAGTTTTCAGAGGTGATACATCACACTAGATGAAAGAACAGAGAACATGGCAGCTCACAGATTGGCAAGTCATGTACAACATTTAGAAACTATGAAAGCTTGGTTAGAAGAAATACCAACATTGATAAAAAGACATAAAGCGAATGGAAATCCTTTGTCCTACTCTTAAGTGTTCCACTCTATCCTAATCGGTGAAACACTCAAAATGGGACCCGATATTTTTATTCGATGTTAAATGTATAAAGTGTGAGAGAAAGACTGAAAGTCTGTATATTGATGTGTGTAACAATGTACAATAGAGAGCCTTATATAAGCTAGGTATGTGTGCAGTACAAGTAATAAGAGTAAACTACAAGTACAATATACTGGGCTAAACCCAATGGGCTAATCTAGCCTAAGCTATACACTAACACCCCCCCTCAAACTCGAGGTGGCAAGGAGGAAGCCAACTGGAGTTTGGATATAAGATCTCGAAGACGACCAGGCGGGTGAATCTTGGTGAAGATATCAGCAGGCTGGTCAGCAGAGGAGATGGAGAACAACTTGAGATTGCCTTTCTTAAGATGCTGGCGAGTGATGTGGCAGTCGATCTCAATGTGCTTGGTGCGTTCATGAAAGACATCATTGTGAGCAATGTAGATAGCACTACAATTGTCACAATAGAGAGGAGTGGCAGTGGGCTGTGAAGCATCCATGTCAGCCAAGAGCCAGCGAAGCCAGACAAGCTCGCAAGTGGTGTCGGCAAGAGCACGATACTCAGCCTTAGTACTGGAACGGGAAACCACATCCTGCTTCTTGCTACGCCACGAGACAAGAGAAGTACCCAGCAGGAAACAGAAACCTGTGATAGAGCATCGATCAGTCAGATCACCTGCCCAGTCCGCATCTGAATAAGCATGAAGTTCGAGAGAAGACCGAGAGGAGTAGTGGAGACCATGATAAAGTGTGCCTTTGACATAACGGAGAATTCGAAGAACAGCAGCATAGTGGACAGAACGAGGGGCATCCATGAACTTACTAACCATACCCACGGCATGTGAAATATCTGGACGAATAACAGTGAGATAGATCAGACTACCAACCAACTGTCGATAGCGAGTAGCATCAGATAAAGGTTCACCATCCATGGGTGTGAGCTTGGCATTGTATTCCAAGGGACTGGAAACAGTCTTGTTGTCGGTGATACCAGCTTTAGAGAGAAGATCAGAAGCATATTTTGCTTGGGAAAAATAGTATCCATCTGAGGATGAGGTAACCTCAAGCCCAAGAAAGTAGCTGAGAGTGCCCAGATCTTTCATCTCAAAATGCTGACTAAGGAAGTGCTGAAGAGAGCGAATACCTGCAGAATCATCTCCAGTAATAATCATATCATCAACATAAAGAAGAATAAGAGTGATACCAGCAGAGGATCTTCGGACAAAGAGGGCAGTGTCATGAGGACTCGAAGTGAAACCCTGCTGAGCAACAACGGAGCTAAACTTTTCAAACCAAGCTCGAGGAGCCTGCTTGAGGCCATAAAGAGCACGGCGAAGGCGACAAACTTGACTACCTGAGTGTGGATAGCCAGGGGGCGGTTGCATGTACACTTCTTCTTAGAGGTCTCTATTGAGGAAAGCATTCTTCACATCCATTTGATAAAGAGGCCAACGACGAACAGCAGCCACAGCAATGAGACATCTGAAAGATTTAAGGCGAGCAACATGAGCAAATTTTTCCTCATAGTCAATGCCATACTCCTGAGTAAAGCCCTTGGCAACAAGGCGAGCCTTGTATCGTTCAACAGATCCATCAGCCTTGGTCTTGATCTTGTAAACCCACCTACAACCTACTACAGACTGACTAGGAGGCAAATCAACCAAATCCCAAGTGTGATTTTTATGAAGGGCATCTAGTTTTTCGTTCATAGCTTGCTGCCAAAGAGGGTCAGTATGGGCCTCACGATAGGTGTAAGGTTCATAGAGAGTAGCAAGGGCAAAAGAGCAGTGATAATCAGTGCGATAATGGGGAGGAATGCTTACCCGAGTGGAACGACGCAGTTCAAGACCAACAGGAGACTCAGTAGAGGGTGGTGCCACAAGATCCAAGTCAGGCGGGTCAGAAGCCGGGGACAGAACCGGAGATGAGTCGTCTGGAGAGGCAGCCGATGTCGAAGAATCCTCCACAAGTTCAGGATAGAGAGGGAGGAAAAGATCAGTAAAAATTGGTGACTCTAAGGAAGAGGATGCAGGAAACTGCTGAAGACTCGTGAAAGAACGATGTTCCCAAAACTCAACATGACGGGAGACACGATGGCGACGAGAAATGGGATCATAACAGCGAAACACCTTTTGAGATACACCATAACCAAGGAAACAACAGAGACGAGCACGAGGCTGGAGCTTTGTTCGTTTATGAGGAGGAAGAGAAACAAAGCAAGCACAACCAAAAACTCAAAGAGAGGAGTACTCAGGAGTTTGACCATAGAGAAGTTCGAATGGTGATTTGTTGTGTGTGGTTGGTGAAGGAATACGATTAATGGTGTACACAACAGTGAGTGCTGCCTCACCCTAAAAGCGCTCGGGAAGAGAGGCAGAAATGAGAAGGGTACGGACAACATCAAGAATGTGACGGTGTTTTCGTTCTGCACGACCATTTTGTTGAGAGGTGTAAGGACAAGACCGCTGAGGAAGGGTACCATGACTGTCTAAAAAGGATAGAAAAGATTTATCATTATATTCTTGAGCATTATCTGACCGAAAAACTTTGATAGTGCGATTGAACTGTGTGTTAACCATTTTATGAAATGTTTGGTAAATAGACACAAGTTCAGACCTATGGTGAAGTAGATAAATCCAAGTATAACGAGAGAAATCATCCACAAATATGACAAAATATCTAGATCCCCCCTCAGTGGGAACCGGTGCAGGACCCCAAATATCAGAATGTATAAGATCAAAAGGTGCAGAAGAAAATGAGTCATTATTATTAAAGGGCAATTTTGTTTGTTTGCCAAAATGACAGGAAGTACAATCAAATTTTTGAAACTGAACTGAACCTAAATGACCTTGAGAAGCTAACAACTGGAGACGAGATAAGGATGGATGACCAAGACGAGCATGCCATAGATCAGGTGTGGCAGTGGTAGCAGCTGTAGAAATAACTTGTGAAGGAATCTTCAAGTTATGAACCTCAAACATACGACCAACCTTACGGCCTATCCCAAGCACTTGACCCATCCTGGGATCCTGCACATCCACACCATGATTAGTAAATAGAAGATCTATGCCTAATTCACAAAGTTGACCCACAGAAAGTAAATTGAGAGATAACTTTGGGATATGAAAAGTGTCACTAAGGGATAAACAAGGAGAAGAGATTGTTCCTTTATGACTAACAGGCATAGGAGTTCCATCAGCAGTGTAAATGGTGATAGGGTGTTCTAAGGGTGCCTTATCAGAAAATTGGGATTCATCAGGAGTCATATGATTACAACATGCAGTATCAAAAAACCAAGGTTGTTTACCTGAGGTGACAGAAAGGACAGTGGAAGTTCGGGATAAAACCTGTTGAACTATTGCCTCAATATCAGCCGTAGTAGGTGAGGAAGTCAAAGATGGGACCTGTAGTAATCGATGAATCTGAAGGTCATACAGCAGCTGCTTGAGGAAGAGAAGCTTTATTCTACTCTTGCATAAATTTCTGCAGTTTGCGACAAACTGAGATGTCATGGCCTTTGGCACGGCAAAACTCGCAGCGAGTACCTTTGGAAGACTGAGAGGTGGGACGCCCAGAGTTTATTCATGGAGGAGCAGTGAATGCAGCAATGGGAGGCTGTGGAGATGGTGTAGCCAATACATGATCAGATGATGACATGTGATGAGTAGGCTGACAGTTTTCTTCAGAAATGAGCTCCTTGACTGCAGCATCAAGAGAAGGAGTAGGAGACCGGCTAAGCAGAGAAGCCCTAGTAGGCTCAAAATCCTCACGTAAACCCATCATGAAGTGCATAAATTTGCGACGATCCCGATATTTGACAAAAAGCTCAATGTCCTCGGAACAAACTAGTGGAGGATCTGCAACAGAGAGTTGTTCCCACATAGTAGAAGTCTGAGAATAAAAATCAGAAATAGACTGACCTGGCTCTTGTCTCATTTGATAAAGTTTTGATTCAATGTGGAACTCCAAGCTTGAATCATTAGTGCAATTATAGCGATCAGCCAGAAATTTCCAAGCAGCCTCAGCAGTCTCAAGACGAGGAAGAAGATTATGAATGGAAGGGATAGAGGTACTGATAAATCAAGACAAGATCTTACTTTGAATACTCTCCCATTCCTCTAGGCGTTCTTCATAATCATCCACTGTAACAACAGTCTTGGAGGCATCTTCAGTAGCTGTGGCTTTCGACTGAGGTTTGGTACTGGCTTAGGAATTGAACCAGTCACATATCTCCATAGTTTACGACCCTTGAGAAAGACAGTCATATTCTGAGACCATGCATGATAGGTAGTAGGACCATCTAACGTAATGGTGATAGGACGTATGATATCTCGGTCACTTTGTTGAGCCATAATGAAGAAAATGACCAAAAAGTGAAATTTAGAGACCTCAAATGAAGAAACGGAGCTCAAAATCGGAATCTACGTGAAAAACTGAGCAAGATAGGCCCTGTTGAAAAATTTTGAATTTGGTCAATGTCAAAGTCAAAGATCAACAGTACTGGTCAACGGCAAAAGTCAACGGTTGACGTGTGCTGACGTAGCGGATGACGCGGATGCTGACGTGTGTAGGATGACGTCAGCCTAGGGCTGACGTGGACAGACGCGGGTGTTGTCTGGCGCGTGGAAGCGGGTGAGGCGCATGTAGGAGAATGGCCAACGCATGGTTACGCGTGAGCAATGTTGGTGGCGCGTGGAGCGCGTGTTTGGCAGTCAGGAGCTTCAGGCAGCGCGTGTGGGCGCGTGTGAAGTCTTTTCTGGCTTTTCTTTGTTGGGTTTTGCTCGGGATTGACTGTTCTATCACTCTGTGGCTTTTCTTTGGCAGTTGGCTGAACAGAATGGTGAGATCCGAGAGTTGCAAGGACTGTGGGCGTGACGGCGGTGACTCGCTTCTGACAGTGACTACTGGATGAAGGCAAGGGCAGTGGAAGAACGCCAGAGATGTCCACAGGAACCAGAAAGTCAGAGGAATGGCTCTGATACCATGTTAAATGTATAAAGTGTGAGAGAAAGACTGAAAGTCTGTATATTGATGTGTAACAATGTACAATAGAGAGCCTTATATAGGCTAGGTATGTGTGCAATACAAGCAATAAGAGTAAACTACAAGTACAATATACTGGGCTAAGCCCAATGGGCTAATCTAGCCTAAACTATACACTAACATTTGACAAAAGCATATATGTACATATGTCTATAGTTTAATTATGTTTCAATTATATAGTCAGGCCTCCAAGTAAAATTCATAATCCAACTGCATCTAATATTCCTTTCAGTGAACAACCACCCTTCACAATAAATCATAATTATAAAAGATACGTGCACTTACTAATTATATTATACCACATTCATTATAGAACCACCTTGTTGTCCCACCAATTAGCTAATACCCATGTTCCCAAAGTAAGTTATCATCAACAACTTCATCACAATAATATACTCAAACAAAAATAAATTAAAAATACTGATGTTATCTAAAATGGGTCTTCGAAATTTGTCTTAATTCGAACATAAAATTCGAATCTAAAAAAGTAAGTGAGAAATGGCATACTTGAAAAATGGGAAGGAATTGAAGCAAAAACCTGGAAATGAAGAAGAATGCTTCTTAGGGTATTAGAGGCGAAAACACGTTGCTTCCTCTTGCGTCTTCTCCTTCACATTGTTCAACTTCTTCTTCTTCTTTTTCTCTATGAGAGACAGAGAGAGAATAAGAAAACTGCCAACATGGACGGAACTGAAGAAGTGAAATGGGAACCAAACGAATGGGTCAGGTGAACCGGGTCTAACCCACTGGGTTGAACGGGTTAGAAATTAATTTATTACCCAAAAAAAAAACAAAAACTTTTTTTTTTAGAATGAAGCTGTAATTTGTAAATGTTGTTATGAAACAGAAAGTGGCATCAACTTACTACTTTTTCATCGCCAATACCGTGTAACAGTGGCAAGAAATTGTTATAAATTTTGTGATTCTAGACTTTTGTTTTTTATCAAACAACACAAGGGTACCTGTGAGTTGTGACATGACAAATATTCCTAATAAAGTTGTTTACTGGCTGTGAGTTATAGAATTTCCATCTCGTACTATGTACATTGGGGAAAAAAAAAAAAACACTAAAAGTAGGAAAAATCTCTGCAAAAAGTTTTACATCCCCCGTCAAAAGAAACCCCTGAGGAAGAGTACACAAAGTTCCTCTAAAGATAAGTGAAATAAGTATTAAAGAAATGGTAATTCTCATTTAATTTTTTTTATTGTAATAACTAACTTATATTTATATCTAAAAATAATTAAATGTAAATATGATTTTACGGATAATTTTTTCTTTCCTTTTATTTGTTTTATAAATAAATTGAATTACATTAGTGTGCTATAAATAAATTGAATTACACTTTTGTGTTATTTGAACATTATTATTTACTTTAGGAAAAACATGTAATTCTTATAACATTTAATTAGTATAAGAAAGAAAAACTATGGCCAATATTAATATAGTTTTAAAAAACAAGATTGTTTTAAAAAAAATATTCTTTTACTATGATACAAAATACAGATCTATATTTTGACTCTATTTTGTGCTTATCATGTCCCTTTTTTTGGGTAATAAATTTAAGTGATAGTATCAAAATTCCTAAATTTAGGATAAATCAAAAAGCTCTGACAAATATAGAGATCCCATGAATAAATTATAAAGGAACATTATCACTCTTGACCAATGACATGCTAGTGTATTTACCACCAAAAAAAAGGACATGCTAGTGTGAAACAAATAAAATAAGTGATCAATAGCGTGATATTAAGAAATTCATTGTGTCTAAAAAATAATATATAGGTCTCTCGCAATAAATTAAAAAAAAAAAATTGGTACAATTTTTTTTTTTTTTTTGTTAAGACTATACCGTTACTGTTCTCTTTTACTCCAATGCCAAATTTGGATTATGAAGTCATGGGTTTGTATTTGTTCACAACTTGAGCTTCAATCCTCCTCCTCTCTCTCTCTCTCTCTCTCTCTCTCTCTCATGCATATATATATACACACAATTTTAGAAAAAAAAATTATGAGTATTTGTCTATTTGATGGAGTTGTAGCTCTAAACTAAAGTCTTTAACAAAGGTTCTGAAATGCATTTAAAATAAGCATCTAAGGAGGAGTTAAATGAGGGTGAAAAAGATGTTGGTGATGAGGGGTTGTTGGCTTTAGATTTAACGAAGAATGTCGGGAAAAATTAGTGATATTAAGAAATTCTGCAATGAAAGAGAAAGTGATAAGATATTATGGCGTGATGGAGAAAGATGGGTGATAGCAACGAAGTTTGGACTTGTCCTCTTTGACTTGTTTGTCATCTTTGACAGTCACAACATATCATTTTATGTTATGACAATGTCATTGTTGGTATTATGAATTTTAGTTACAAGCTATATTCAACAATAAGTTTCAACAGTAATCTTATAGTCTCTAATATATATATATATATATATATATTTAGAGAGAGAGAGAGAGAGAGAGAGAGAGAGAGAAGAATGAGATTAGTCTCTTATAGCCGCGGTTTTGGATATGCTGCAAAGACAAAACACTGCCCAAACCTAGTTTTTTTGTAGTGAAAGAAGAATGAGATTAGTGTTAGTTTCCTCTTTTCAAAGAAAGTATTGTGTCTAGCCCACCATAGATATTTTATTAAAATACTAATTTGAAACTTACTAGGATAATTAACACGATTTCTCCTAGTTCAATCTAACATGAATCTTTAGCAAATAGTTATATAGTCCAAAAGTCATGCTAGTTAATAGCTGGACCATGGTGCCATTACTTTCCAAGTCTAAATTGAATTTCTGAACACTAACCAGAGACTGATTTAATGTAATTAGGATTAAAGTCTTTTAATAGAACCACATGCTTTGACGTGTTTTGGATAATTTGATAGTTATAACAAATGAGGGAGGATTTGAATTATAGAGACTCCAAGAGGTGTCAACTTTACACAAATTTTGGCACAAATTTTGAAGTAAATTCTCCCATAAACGGGTTTTCAAGTATGACTGAATTTAGAGAATCAATGACTTAAAAAGAGTAGTTGTTTATCATCAAACAATTATATAGTTCAAAAGTCATGCTAGTCAATGGGGGGACCATGTGGCCATTACTTTCAAAGTTTAAATTTATTTTATGAATGATAACCAAAGACTCATTGCAACAATATTAGGATTAAAGTCTTCTAATAGTTCCACCCATTTTGAAGTTTGTTTTGTTTTTTATTTTTTATTTTTTAAATTTAATAGTTATAACAGAGGAGGGAATATTGGAATCCTTGATTTCTCCATTGATAGTTATATCTAATTAGAATACAATATCTTTTCAAATAAAGTAACCTAATAGTAAATAAATTTTAATTTAGGTTTGATTAAATTTCCTTGAACAAATTTTAATTAATAGGTATATTCTACTCTAAAAGTTCTCTAATTGACTTTTTATTTACTAATACTTATTAAACGAATGCTAAATTACAAATTACACCTCTAACTTTTACTTGTTTTTAATTCAACCTTTAGGTTTTACTCTTTTTCATTTCAGTCCCTTAATTTTCATTTGTTTTCATTGTATTCCTTCCATCCATTCCTCATTGGACAATATTAAGCTAATAGCAAATTTGGGCAATATTGACGGAATTACTAAACTAAAAACATATTTAAGTATAGAACACCTTTCATGGAATTACATGGAAATTCTTGATCTTTATTCTAACATGCTTCAAGGACCACTTCCAGTGCCTTTATTGTATACTTTTTTCTTTTTAGTCTCAAGGAATAATTTAACTGGAGAGATCCCTTCCTTGATTTGCAGTCTCAGTTCCCTCCAATATCTTGATTTGTCATTTTATCACCTGAAAAACATGATTCCTTTTTGTTTGGGAAACTTAAGTGGCCATGTCATAGATTTGGATTTGCAAAGCAACAATCTTCATGGCAGTATCCCTAAAACATTTGCGAAGGGCTGTTGAAAATTCTTAAATTCAATGGCAACCAATTGGAAGGATCATTGCCACCATCATTGGTCCATTGTAGAAAGTTGGAAGTTCTAGATTTTGGTAACAACAAGATTAATATCACCTTCCCTAGTTGGTTGGGAACTCTTCTAGAGTTGCAAGTTCTTATTTTGCGATCAAACAGCTTTCATGGTGCCATAGGAAATCCCAAGACCAAATTCATGCGAATCATAGACCTTTCTCACAATGAGTTCCATGGGATTTTTCCAACTAACTGTTTTCAAATATTTAAAAGCCATGATGAAAGCATGCGGACAAAGGTCAATTGAAATATATGGGTAAAAAGTATTATCAAGATTCTATGACAGTGGTGATGAAAGGGTTTTTTAATTGAAATGATTAAAATCCAATTTCTATTCACAACCATTGATTTCTCCAACAATAATTTCAAAGGAGAAATTCCAAAAGCAATTGGAAAGCTATGATTACTAAAGGGGCTTAATTTTTCACACAGTAATCTTATAGGTCGTATGCCTCCATCGTTGGGAAATTTAACCAATCTTGAATGGTTAGATCTCTCTTCAAACAAGCTCATAGGTGAAATTTCTATTCAATTGGCAAATCTCACATCACCAGAATTTTAAACCTATCAAAAAACTGTCTTTATGGACAGATACCTCAAGGTAAACAGTCCAATACCTTTATGAATGATTCTTATAGTGGGAACTTGGGGTTATGTAGATTTCCAAAGACAAAATCTTGTGGCAATGATGAGGAACAACCACCACCACCATCTTCAATCACTTAAGAAGATGATTTCAAATTTGAAAATGGGTTTCATTGGAAAGTTGTATTGTTGGGGTACGGTTGTGGATTCATTTTTGGATTGAGTTTGGGTTATCTTGTGTTCTCAAGTGGGAAACCAAAATGGCTAGTGAATATTGTTTAAGGAAAAAGACATTACAAGATACGAAGATCCAAGAAGAATGCTCGTGGGCGAACTCAATGAAGAAGAATTTGGTGGATGCAAATTCTAATTCTAGGTATATTCTTATATACTAATAAATTTCATAATTGTTTTTTGGTTCCTTAAAACTGTCTTTATATTGTTAAGAAGATTTTTCTTTTTTAATTTCCTTTATGCCAGTTAGGAATGGTTGTGCTTGTGTTGTTGTGAGGCTTATTACTAGTGTTACTGGGTGCATAAGGTTCTATGCTTCCTTTTTAAAAAAAAACTCATATGTTTAATGTATAGCCATACAGGAGAGTACATAGGCTAATACTATATAACCACCACATTTTAATGCTTCATTTAGGTTAGACTTCATTTAATGACCCTGCTTTATGCTCTAGTGTGAGAAGAAATTTCTCAACTCTATTGCAATTTCTTGCCATTTATTTTAGGTATTAATTTGTTGGCCTTAATGTTTTGTGGGATTTTCTAGATTATGGCCGTGATGCTTCGGTACTTTTGAATAACAACAATCTATATTTATATATATCTAAAAGCTGAAGTATAGTATTTATGTTTACTACACTAGTTTTTGTTAAATCATCTCACCTACCACATCATTAGCTACATCATAATTATTTTTTATTTATTTTTAATCCATAAAGTTTTGACAATATTAAATATATATAAATATATTGGCTTTACAAATTCATGTTAGGAGGTTTTAACTTTACATATTCATGTACTCTAATTTTAATGCTATAACTAAATATTAAAATAATAAGAAATTAAAACAAAATTATTATCTATACATATTCACTTTAAACAGTTTCAACTTTATATATAATTTTGACTTTACATGTTCATCTATTTTAATTTAGATCGATGCTTATAACTGAAAAAATGAAATCAATGAAGAATCATAAAAACAAAATTATCTATAAAAATGTATTTTCAAGTCTTGCTTAACCTTTCATGATTGAAAAGTTGAAATTTGACAACTACTCCATAGGAGGAGTCCAAATCAAGCATGTTATAGATCTCCTACTAGAGGCATGAAATCACATTGTCCTATTATTGACTAATTTATATGTGTTCCTTGATACAAGTATATTTTTTTTATCATTTTTTTACAACACTAAATGCATTTAATGAATGATGTTTGTTGTGGACTTGGTTTAAGGGAAAATCATATTATAATATGTCTTATTTTGTATTTTCTCAAGTTTTAGTTTATTTGAAAAACAACAAGATAATTTGGGAAATATGATGAAGATCCGTTTGAGCTGTTAAGGAATACGGTTTTTCTATAATTTCATTTTACTGTTTGTAAATATTTTGTTTAACAAATTAGCAGCAAATTGTTACGTTGTTGTTATATGATGTTCTTAGATGCTTGAATAATTAGTTTTTCTTCTACAAATATTTTATATTGTTATTCATCTTCCTTACGCTGGTCCATTCTTGATCCTTAATGTTCCTATTCTCTCTCTTTTAATATATTTTTGTTATTATCAGGAGTCTTTTCACCTAGGGGTTTTAGCAACAGTTTATGGTTTAGGATTTTGACGATTGTTTGTGTATAATTATTCTTGAATGAAACTTGGGTAAAATATAAGAAGCAGACTTTAAAAAAGCCCGCACCTCTTTACATTTTTATATATCTGAGAGGTGTCTATCAATAAGATTCTAAAGTACATATTAGCTGTGGGGAAAGCTTAGAAAGTTAATGAATTGATAACGTGTTCCCAGTGAGTTTTGTTGCTTTGGTTTCTAGTTTCCACAAATTGTAAGTCACCTCGGATTAGTCAACTAGTTGTTTCAGACACTTTTTATAAGGGTTTTTCAGGCTTAAAATTTCAACCAAAAAAAAAAAAAATTTTTTTCTTATTCCAAACTCTGTTGAACTGACATTAATAAAGAAGAGCTCTTAGGAAGTTTGATGATGTGCTTGAGCCTGGATGCCACTATTTAATGTGAAACAAGGACAAAAGGTTTGTTGCTTTTTTTTTTTTTTTGCCTCAATTGCTCATTTTTTTTTTCATCTTAGGAATTTAGTTGGAACATGCTTGTATCATTGAGTCCTGGTGGGATTTATTTATTTTTTTCGAATATGTAATAGTGTGAAAAAAAGAATCATATACTTTGGAAATTATATGGGAAGACAAAGGTAATATTTTGAATTTGCATTTTACAATAATTTTTCTGTTTTGTAGCAATCAGAGAGAGTAAAACAATGAATTTGTCTCAGTATAATTGTCATTACTTGGAAACAATTAGCATCATATAGATTTGCAAGAAATTTTTCCTGGAGGTGTGTCTTGCTTAATTGTTGTCAAATCATGAGTGACAGCAGAATTGATCTCGAATTTTTTTTTTTTTTTTGATTTAAAAGTAGTAAAGCAGAATATATATATATATATATATACACACACACTAGTTATAGGCCCATGCGTTGCACGGTTTTAAGAAAAAACTTATTAAATAATTGTATAAATAATTATATATTTTAATAGATTCAATAAAGATAAAAGAAAAAATTATCAAGTGTAAATAATTATCTCACTAAAATAAGGGGTAAGATTTCTTCCTAAAACTAAATTAAATTAATAATTCCAAATTGAATTTTAAATTGATAATTATTGAAAAAAAATGTACTAAATAATTGATAAATCTATAATTAATATAATCTTGATAATATTATAAATTAAAATTAAAGTTGATAATTCAAGAATACGCGTGTAAAAAATCTTGATAATTTGATGTAACATAAAAATCAAATATGAAAATTGTAAAACTTAATCTATTAATTCTAACCATATTTAATCATTAATTCTAAGACCTTAACCCTAAGCATATAAATTAGATCAAAGTTAAGAAAATTAGTTTAAACAAAAGGCAACCAATACACAAAACCTAATCAATTTAATAAAACCAAAATACAAAAACAAAGAAGGAGATTTTAGAAACTTGACAATGTTTTCGAATGTTTTGAATTCATTAATTAAAATCACATGAAGACAAAAAACCAATAATAACACTAAAGAAAATAAACAAAATAATAATAATAATAATAATAATAATAATAATAATAATGCATACCTGCATTGTCATGGGATTTAAGCATTCACATATTGAAATAAGCTTTGTTAGAAGTTTAGACCTCTTAAACCCAAACAGATTAACCTAGATATTTAGCCAAGTGATTAATTTAGGTAAATCAAGCAATTCTAGGTTAACACAAATATATTATATCATGCAAAAGTGCGGAAAATAAATAACACACGATATGATAACCCAGGAAACCAAACCGGTAAAAACCTGGGGAGGATTTAACCTAGCTATCCTCAAGGTAAAACCGAATTCACTATGAAAGAATTGAAGTTTACACAATAGCGACTTAGACTACTAACATCCTATTACTACCTCGAGTAGGAAACTTACTACCACGACCACGTGACAGCTCCGAGTCCACGGACTACTTCTTTCCTTGAATTCTCAGGAAAGCACAAGCACACCTGTTTGTATATCTTGAAGCTCTTAATTCTGTAACTGAAAGATCACCAAGCTCTTGACATCAATTTTGAGTTTGGAAACCCTAAGTGTATGTGAAGGTAAACACCTCTAGATCTCACAAATAAGATTCACACACACAATATTCAAAACACTAAAAACGTGGCTAGGGTTTTCTCTTTTATACTTAGGGCAAAACATAAAACCCTACACGTCAAACGGGCTTGGGATGAGTTGGAAATTCTGTAGAAAAAATAATATGCACGACTTTCGATCGATCGAGTCTAATTCTCAATCGATCGAGCCAGGCAGAATTGCACAGTAACTTTTACAGTAACTCGATTCTAACTTTGCATAAAAACCTCATACTTTGAGCAAGTCTAAACAAGATTAAAAACGTTTTGATCATGGTTTGCCAACATTACAAAATAAAATTCTAATACATTAGTTCCTAATTCCTTAGAACCTAACAAACTCCCCCTTTGGCAATCCGTGACAAAACACAAACTTAACAAAATGCTCAAAGTTTACAAAATAAACAGCCCATTACACAACAATAGCCCAACTAAACAAATTCAACCTAACTACTATCTATCAGTTGCAAAAGTAGACAGCAGCACGACTGAATCAACCTGTATATTCCTGTAACACTTAACAAACACATAAACGCATGTGTGGAAATACAAGTAACATAGAAAAGAAGTTCTTGATTTCACATAACACAAAATAAAGATATATATATATATATATATATCATGAATAACATCATAAATATAAATCAATAAGCAATGTAGCATAGTGAAACAAGAAACATATACAAAAGATGTATCTCAAATATATCTCCCCCTATCATGAGCCAAAAAAGTAAATATACAACAAAGCTCCTAGATACAATCTAAAAGCTCCACAGCTCCACAGAATCACAAAAATAAACAAAAAATCTCTCCCTAAGACAAAAACCCCTTTACAATGTACTCCACAATGTACTTCCCCTTTTTGTGACGAATGCCAAAGGGCACTCACTCATCATCAAAAGGAGGCGGCGGAGGAGAACGTCGAAGACTCGCCAAATCTGCTCTCAGTGCTTGAATCTCGTCAAGCACATCCACCAAAAGCTGACCATGAGCCGCCTGAACAGTCATGACAGTGTCCAAAATCCGACGGATGTCCGAATCATCCGTAGATGAAGGTGGAGGAACAGCAACAGCAACAGCAGCAGTCGGATCAATAGATGTCTCTGCCGAAGGAGCACTTGCAGAAGAAGGAGAAGGAGTGACACCAAAAGGCTCTACCCTAGGACGCTTAGAGCTAACTCAAAGCTGAGCAGCCCTCTGCCTAAGAAAGGTGGCACCTATGGGAGCAACTATATGAACAGGCTCAGAAGCAGGGAAATCACCTAAACCTAAGTGAAGAAGAATCCTATGTATAAAAACATAAAAGAACAAAGCATGAGCAGTAGAACTGCTCCGATGCACTTCGTTCAAAAAACGAAGAAATAGATAAGGAAAACTG
The DNA here is from genome assembly GCA_033629205.1 of Lithocarpus polystachyus. NCBI lineage: Eukaryota > Viridiplantae > Streptophyta > Magnoliopsida > Fagales > Fagaceae > Lithocarpus > Lithocarpus polystachyus. The sequence continues at coordinate 86,448,686 of CM066165.1, read as the reverse complement.
ATAGGAGCATCAGCGACAAAAGCGTATAGGAACACACATCACTAAAGAAGAATAGTGTGGAGATGAGAAATAGGCCACGAGGAATGACAAGCAATCCTAAAGAAAAGATAATGAAGCTCAGAAAGCTCAGGAGACGTGATCCGAGGATCAAAACCCCACTGGATAGAAGATCCAGTGATGTATGACATCACGTCATCAAGAGGAGGAGACTCATTATACGGATAGACAGGATGAGAAACCAATGGTACCCCAAGAGTATCAGACACCACCGAAGGGGTAATGCGATACTCTACACTTCATATCCAACTCTTTACCAAAGTGTTGGAATCATAGATGTGGATAGAGTGGTTCGAGTAGAACTCTCTAATCAGGGTAGCCAGAGGCGGATGATCTATATCTAACAAGGGTAGCCAGCCCCTACGTTCAAAGTTACGCCTCACCTCATTATCAACCTCATCTAAAAAAACACTACGCTTACCCCAAATGGTTCGTCTAAGGTTAAGGGTCTCATAAGTTTCCTGATGCTTCCCACTCAAGAACCTATCACTATCGAAAGATGGTGAAAAGGAAGAAGTCCTATGGGTTCTAGTTTCCTAGGCATGATGCTAAAGACAGGATTGAGAGACACAGAAAGAAAAAAGACAAAAGAAAAACTAAGGGCAGACTGCAAGATTAGCATCAAAATCAACAAAAAAAAAAAAAAAACTAAATGATGCATGAACAAAATATCCAAATGATGCATGATCTAATGCAATGAAACAGTTCAAATATGATCCAAATTCATAAAATTGGCTCGAGCAAGAATTTTCTAACAAAAATCCCCAAATTTGAAAAACTCAATTTCACAAAAACTCAAACAAATTGATAAATTGATCATCACAACAGTTAGAAAACACATTATAATGATCAAATAAGTCAATCTAACAAGCCAATTTCATCAATTTATACCAATTTGAACAAAAGCCCCAAATTTGGTAATTTTCAAACCCTAGAATTTTCAATTCTCCATAAAACATCAAATTAATCAAATTAAACCACTTGTATCATTTGTATATGGTGTCCCCACAAAAACCCAACAATTTATTGTGAAAGATAACAACCAAAACATCAACAATTGCAAAAAGAAAGAAGTCCGAAAATACCCAACAAATGCATAAATTTATGCATGAAAAAATGAAAATAAAAGCAAAAAGAAGGGTAATATAGTCTTACCGGCCCGAGAGGAGTGAATCCTTGCAAAAAGATCAGAGGAAAACGACAAAAAATAGCTTTGGAGTCTTGACCGGTTGGTGAGAGAGAAAAAAGGTTTGAAAAGTTTTTTGAAAAGTGAAGAACACGTGAAGAAAAGTTCTTTTTAAAAACTCTCAGCCCGATTTTTGATCGATTGAAAAATAGGTTCGATCAGTCGAAAATGCTTCAATTGATCCAGAACCAATCGAGCACTGATTGAAACAAACAGAAGCTGACCAAAGAATTTAATCGCAATTTTGATTGGTCGAGAAACAACTTCGATCGATCGAAATTTTGGATAAATCAGATTTTTGAAAGCAAAGCAAATTCAGTGCAAAAACTCCTCAAAGCATTTGATTTTATGACTAAAATGCATGAGTATGATATGAAATGCTTTTCAAAACCACTTGTTTAGATCACAGTTTTCCAAAATTAAGATCTTCACTCAAATCTCCCCAAACTCTCAAACAGAAAATATGTTTTACATCAATTTTCAAGAACTTAACAAACTTGGTTGGTCAGACCAAAAACACACACAACAACATGTACAAAGTTTAGCAAAAAATAACTTGTGTAATGTGTGCAACTAGCAAAAGCTTGAAATACATGTGAGGTGATATACAAATAGTGATCAATCACAATTTCTACAAAATTCATCACATAAATTTGAAAAAGACAATCACTTAAAGAGTTACATCATATAACTCTCACATCTCCTAGAATAAAAGCTTGCAATCATGTAAGTTTATTGATTTGCCTTATAATATATATACCAATTTCAATTTATCAGAAACTTATTAAAAATAGCCGGGATAATGTACACACCAATTTTATATGAATTGTGAGATTATTATAGCCCAATAATGTACACACCAATTTTAACATTTTAACCTAGGCTACACCTTTATGTTCTTTTTGTGCATGTGTTATACTTTCTCTAGCACAAAATCTTACGATATGCACTAAGGTGGTCATGATTGGCCAATAAACAGTGGTGAGATGGTTATTTATGCCTTTCTTAAAAAGTTCAAGTCTGTCAATAAAAAACATATGACTTCAAGATCAAGATCATGTGATCAAAAACCATAAACATCTTCCCACACAAAATGTACTACAAAACTCAAACTAGTAAAGTGTAATAAAATAAGTTCATTTAAGCTAAACAAGGTACATAAACATGTTATGTAAAAATAGATTGACCAACCTTGTTTCCAAATTCAAAGAAAAATACTGCAAAACACATATTGCCAAACCCATTCTTTTTACCTTTTTTTTTTTAATAAAAAACAACCAAGAATGAAATGCATGAATGTTATGCAATGCAAATCCTTAAAAAAAAAAAAATAGCCACAAGAGATAGAAAAATGAAGAACAAGGACCATGAAAGTCAAGAATGACTAGGGACAAAGAATCACACCAATAACTTGACGAAGAGTCTCAAACTTACTTCTATCAAGTGGTTTGTTGAAAATGTCAGCATTCTGACGTTCAGTAGGAATATACTCAAAATCAACAATCTTCCTTTCAACAAGATCCCTAATGAAATGATATCTAATCTCAATGTGCTTAGTTTTGGAATGTTGAACAGGATTCTTAGAGATATCAATAGCACTAGAATTATCACAATAAACAACCATGGTGTCTTGTGATATGCCATAATCACTCAAAAGTTTTTTCATCCAAAGAAGTTGTGAGCAACAACTTCCAGCAGCAATATATTCTACCTCTGCAGTAGATAAAGAAACAGAATTTTTCTTCTTACTCATCCAAGCAACAAGATTGGCTCCTACTTAAAAACACCCACCAGTGGTGCATTTTCTATCATCAGCATTACCAGCCCAATCAGAATTAGAAAATCTAGCAAGAGAGAGATTAGACTCTTTGCTATAAAACAATCCATAATCACAAGTTCCACCAACATATTTGATAATTCTTTTAACAGCATTTAGATGAGAAACCTTAGGATTAGATTGAAATCTAGAGCAAACACCACACTAAAAGCAATATCAGGTCGACTAGCAGATAAATATAAAAGACAACCAATCATGCTTCTGTATAATGTAACATCAACAGACTCACCTGATGGATCATTTGTTAGTTTTACATTAGCAGCCATTGGTGTCCTTGCATGTACAGCCTTGTCGAGTCCAAATCTCTTGACCAAGTTTCGTGCATACTTAGCTTGGTTGATGTAAATTCCATAATCTGTTTGCTTTACCTGCAATCCCAAGAAATAAGTTAGTTCACCAACCATACTCATTTCAAACATAGCCTTCATTTCATCTGCAAAAGATTGAGCAAGAGAATTATTAGTAGCACCAAAAATAATATCATCAACATAAATTTGAGCAACTACAAAATGATTCTTATCCTTTCGTATGAAGAGAGTAGTGTCAGCAAATCCCCTTTTAAAACCATGGTCTGTGAGATATGCAGTTAACCTATCATACCAAGCTCGTGGAGCTTGTTTCAAACCATAGAGGGCTCTCTTCAACTTGTAAACATCATTTGGCCTGTGAGGATCAAAAAAACCTTTTGGCTCTAATACCACTTGTTAGAAGTTCAGACCCCTTAAATCCAAACAAATTAACCTAGATATTTAGCCAAGTGATTAACTTAGGTAAATTAAGCAATTCTAGGTTAACACAAATATTTCATATCATGCAAAAGTGCAGAAAATAAATAACATACGATATGATAACCCAAGAAACTAAACCGGTAAAAACCTGGGGAGGATTTAACCTAGCTATCCTCAAGATAAGACTGAATTCACTATGAAAGAATTGAAGTTTACACAATAGCGACTTAGACCACTAACATCTTATTGCTACCTCGAGTAGAAAACTTACTACCATGACCACGTGACAGCTCCGAGTCCACGGACTACTTCTTTCCTTGAATTCTCAGCAAAGCACAAGCACACTTGCTTGTATATCTTGAAGCTCTTGATTCTACAACTGAAAGATCACCAAGCTTTTGATATCAATCTTGAGTTTGGAAACCCTAAGTGTATGTGAAGGTAAACATCTCTAGATTTCACAAATAAGATTCACACACACAATATTCAGAACACTAAAAACGTGGCTAAGGTTTTCCCTTTTATACTTAGGGAAAAACATAAAACCCTACATGTTAAACGGGCTTGGGCTGAGTTGAAAATTTTGCAGAAAAAATAATCTGCACGACTTTCGATTGACCGAGTCCAATTCTCGATCGATCGAGCCAGGCAGAATTGCACAGTAACTTCTACAGCAATTCGATTCCAACTTTACATAAAACCTCATACTTTGAGCAAGTCTAAACAAGACTAAAAACGTTTTGATTATGGTTTGCCAACATTACAAAATGAAGTTCTAATACATTAGTTCCTAATTCCTTAGAACCTAACAAGCTTCACTCCAAAAAGGATATATAAGGTCATATATATTGGTAGAGTTCCATTTGAAATATAATTCATTTAAATCTTATTGAAGTTAAAGATATCTAATCAATGTATTTGTTTTTATCCCATAAAAATTGGAATTAAAAGAAGGTCATATGAATAGAATGAAAAAAAAAAAAAAAAAAAGAGTCGATTCAACATAACGGAACATATAAAAAATTAAAAATTAAAAAAAGAAAGAAAGAAAGAGAACATTGTTGATAGCTATAAGGAATTTTGATATATATATATATATATATATATATATTTTAAATGTCATCAATGTAGAAATTATCAAATTAATGGAGAAATATACTATTTTTTGGAATAGATAGAGATTATCAAATTATTGGAGATATATACTGTTTCTTAGATGATAAATATTATCTAAATTAAATTTTTGTATGTTAAATATTATCCCTTAATTTAAGAAATATATCCTAACAAATAAAAAAATAATGTTAATCTAATTTTATTTAATAATAAGAATGAATTAGAGTCATGGTAGTATATTATTCATTTTTAGTTCTTTAAAAATCTAAAAATTTAATAAAATTTCTGTAATTTGGTGAAGTCACGTGGCGCCTAAGCCTAACTTTTATTATATGTAACAAAATAATACGATATTTGTTTTTTTTTTTTAAGGATAATGTGTTTGTTACTGTTGTTACTTCTATTCAATACAAGGCCTTGTCAAACAAAGCTGCGAATGCTCTCTACAAACTCAGTGACACCAGAGCATAGATCCAATCCTATGTCTGTTGGAAAAATAGCATGGAGTAAATAAGAAATTGATGTTTTCTATGTTCACTTGAAGATGTTATTATAAGTGGTAAAAATCCTTGAGTCCCACATTGGAAATGATAGAGAATATGAGTTTGGATTGGATATTGGGTTGGGCTTTAGGCATGTGTGGACTAGGCCCACTTATCCAATTAATAATAATTTTTTAATATTTTAATTTTGAGTCAGTAAGTTTGTATACAGCAGTTTTCTCTGAAACAGTGTTTCAGTTTTAAGTTACATATAATTTCATTGTCCCTCATTCATGAAAAATAGCTTTTGAGAAAAACTCTCCTAGTGAGAATATTTTGAGCATTCATTTTGTGTCAAAGAGAGAGAAAGAGACATTCAGTAGTTCACAGAGCACGACCTTGTGTGCTTCGTTTTTGTGTTATAGATCATTTTATCCTAAGAGGCAGACATCCGTGAGTCTCAAAGGACCACAGTGATTGTGCGAGGGGCAAAATTTGCTTTAAGGAGATTGTGTCAAATACAAGACTTGATCAGAATTGTTCATCATTCACGCATTTGGTCTGTGAGTTTTTAATTATTTGCAGATTTCTTCTTATATATATTCAGTATTTGTTTGTTGCTCTTGTCTATCACATCTATTTGTGTTTTTGCTTTATTTAGATTTGTGTATTGTTCCTTTTACTTTATCACAAAAGTAAATTGCTGAAATATATCCAACAATGTCTTTGATGGTATGGATGAGTAACTAGACCTTGAAGTTGAAAGTCGCCATGTTAGTCTTAATAATGAAATTAAAAGAGCCATGTCCTTTACTATTAAATAATGTCCCATGGGTCCGTATTTGTTAGGAAAATAAATAATTTTTGAGAAGTCTGAGCTTTTCTAACTTGATATGGACTTTTGAAGTTTAGGCTGAGAAGTGAGGACATCTTTTCTAGCTTGACATTGATTTTTTTAAAGTTTATGCAAAAACAATTGAAATGTCTATTCTTAGTGAAGCAGCTATATAGGATAATCATTTAATGTTTTAAAGTTCTTTATGATATGCTTAATGCATCGTGATTTACCATGTACATGATATGCTTTCTTGAACTTGGAAAAGTGATTATTTTAACAATAATGTTCATGTGGACGAAACCATGGAGGTAAGGCATCAGATGTGAATATTATGAGGACAAATGGTGCCTAGTGACAGAAAAAGAGAGAAAAAAAAAGTTCTTATAGTAGTTTTGAAATTTTTTGTGTAGGTGGGGAAAAGTTTTTTGTCTCTATTCTTCTAGTTATTAAAGCAAGTATTCCGAAGTTGGTGTTGGATTCTGTTTTTGATCTTGAAAAGGTATTTCTCTGTCTTCCAATCTGGTTTAGTATTAGTCAAGTTACAAGGTAAATCTGTTTCTTTTTAATATCTTTGAATTTTACATGCATAGCCCATGCCAACTTCAGGCCATTGTAGTTGGGCTGAGGGACAGTGTGCTTGCTTTGTCTGTGAATGTACCTGGAACTACGTCAAATGATGTCATGGATATGGCTCTGGTGACTCAATATTTCGACGCAATGAAAGAAATTGGCGCATTGTTAGTGTCTAACTCTATTTTCATCACACGAGGGACAGTGTGCTTGCTTTGTCTGTGAATGTACCTGGAACTACGTCAAATGAGTGACTTCAAGCAAATTAGAGATGGCCTCCTTCAAGAAAATACCGCTCAGAATGAGTGACTTTATACTAGCATATATGTTGCACGAGTGGCTTTTTTAATGGTATATGAAATGATTGGCACAAGTATCTAAGATTTGTGTCTTTTCTTCTTCTAGGTTGCACCGACACGGCATTTTTGCCAAAGTGTCGGTGTCCGACACGTGTCGGACACCGATACCGGTACGACTCGCCGGACTCCGGTGTCCGAGCGGTGTCGTTTTTTTTTTTTTTTTTTTCACTTCTCCGACATGGCGCCGACGCGGCGCCGACACGGGGCTGACGCGGAAGACACGCCAGCTGTTGAAAAAAAAAACAAACAAACAAAGAAAAATTCAAGATTTTGACAGACCGGCGAGCTCCGGGCCGATCGGCGAGCTCCATCTGTCCCTCGCGAGCGCTACATCGGGCTGACCGGCGAGCTCCGTCTGTCCCTCTGTCCTTCCGATCTCTCTCTCTCTCTCTCTCTCTCTCTCTCTCTCTCTCGGCGTGGACAGGTCCTTCCGATTTCTTTTTTTTCCTTCTTCTTTTTCCTTTCTTTCTTTTATCTGCTGACTGCTTCAGCCCCTTTGTTTCATGAACTGTGGCGTGTTATATTTATAACACCCAGCTTTTTTTTTTTTTTTTTTTAATCCCACTTTCTGGGTTATACTTTACTGTGTGTATATATATATATGTATTTTTTTTTTCTTTGCTCAGCCTTGCCTTATAAATTATATCATTTATTATAAATTTAGTGATTTTTGTTTTTGTGTGTCTTGCTGTAATTTTATTTATTTATTAAAGTTAAATATTGTAGGTGATTTTACTAAAGCTTGTTTTTGTGATTTTTGTTTTTGTGTGTTCTGCTTGTTTTTCTTTTATGTATTTAGTTTGTTATTGAATGTAACCTATTTAAACTTTTGGTTTGTACTCTAAACATTTTATGTGTATTATTGTACTACTTTGGGTATTAGTTTACTTATTCGTAGTTCTTATATAATTTAAATTCTAGACATATACATATTTTATGTCTAAAAATATTTAAAAATATGCCTAAATATAAAAATTTAATTAATTATTTAATTGCCGTGTCCATGCCGTGTCGTGTCCTACTTTTTCAAAAATTGCCGTATTCCTGTATCCGTGTCCGTGTCGTGTCCGTGTCCGTGCAACATAGTTCTTCTTCTTCTTTTCTTCTTTACGAATTAATTACTGAGGAATTTCTTATAGAACAGTGAAAAAAAATCTTAAGTGTTGAAGCAAGAACAAATCAAAGATTAGAACTGTTTGTGAAGGAAGAAAGATTGAGAGAGAGAAAGAAAGTGAAAGAAAGAGAGAGAAACTGTTTGATTAAGAAAACTGAATTTCTTGCAGAGATATTCATATAGTGCAATCTGTCTATAACTGAATAAAAAATAAATCCACATTATACGGACCTAATCCGTGAAAATAGGAAAAGAAAAACAAACTAAACTAACTGATCTTTGCACCAAAACCGACTGCATTTCTAGCATACCCAACGACACCGTTTCTGCTTAACTAATACTTTAAGTAACAGCACATACAAAAAGGAGTGTTTTATTAAACAACCTTTAGTGAAACGGTGCGTTTCCTCCATATTTGAAAACCAACAGTAGCTCCCAAATTCAATTCAGTCTTCTGCAACCTTGAGGCCTCTGTTCTGAAATCAACCATTATCATCCTTAAGCTTCTTATCCTTGCTCTTTGTTCTGGAAATGCTACTATCACTAACAATTACTTGAGTGAAGATAGGAGGAGCTAGGGAGTGTCTTGCATTGCAAATAAGTGGTGTGGTGTGTGTACATGGTGTTGAACTTGGCCATTGTATTGGAAATGTTCTTTTATAGTATGATATGTTATTGATTTGGGTATTTTTGCGGTACCCTCAAGTGTTATATGCTACTTTGTAACTGTTCTCTGCAATTTGTAACTGTTATAGGTTACCTTCGCGCTTTGACCAATGAGAATCAGAGAACTATTATTAACTTGGGTTGTATGATATATTTTTCATAGTTAGGAGGACTTGGAGACTAAAACTACAAATTTTGGAGAGAACTAGCTTTTATTATTATTATTATTATTATTATTATTATTATTATTATTATTCATAGTTACAATGAGGAATGAGAAATTTGTAACTTAGACCTTTCAATTATTTGAAATATTAAAAAAATGATAACTGAGAGACAAGGCATTTTTGGCTTGCGCAAAAGCAGATTGTCCGAGGGCCAAGCCCGTGCTTTGCTAATTTATTTAGCTTCTCTACGTGTCGACAACGTATCTTTGTTGGTACGTAGTAGAACCCAACGAGGAAGGCCAAGCAGTCAGGGAAACACTCAAACACATGCTCACAAACAGGGTACTGAGCCAGATTTGACTGATGAGACATGTCTAGCCTAGAAACTACGAGCAAGAATATTAAAAACACAATTGGACGAGTCATTGCTGAAATTTTTTTTCTTTTTTTTTTGTACATATAAAAGCATAATTAGTAAATATGTATAATGTTATCGATATTTATTAAAGGTGGTATTATATAAGAATTTAATAAATTTTGTTGCCAATGGAACCAAAGGATGAGCAAGTTCGTTAGAGCCACGCATGCATGCAATCCTCATGCTCCGTGAATTGCTCAAACTTGCCCCAGTACTAAGAGCTTTTCATGATGCACGGTACCGTTACGTGATATTTGGGAATTGTCTACAAAATTCACCAAAATTATTCTCGGGATTTATAGCATCACTCTAATTTGAAGTAGTCAGGTCTAATAAATTACAAATGAGCTAGGACTAAAGAAATATACTTCAGAATTCAAGCCTTTAATTTCTTATTAAAGTTTGCTCCGTTGGCATGAGCCTAACTTAAAATGATTTTAAGAAAATAAAAAAGATACCAAGACAATGTTTTTTCCTAATATGTTGGGTCCTTCACAATGCATGCACAAAAAAAAAAAAAAAAAAAAAAATTGTCAACTTAATTATTCTAAGTAACAAAGAGAGCTAGCTCAACTAGATGACAGATTTTGATATTTTCAACATAAACATTCAGGATCAAATCTCTCCACCCCAAAATAAAAATGTGTAAAAAAAAATTATTCTTCAAGTAAGGTTTTTCTTCTTTTATTTTCTTACCATAATTTTTCAAGAAAGTTTTATAATACAAAAATTTTCACAATCATTTCATAAAAGATAATAAGTTGTGATTAGAATCACATCATTTTCACATGGACTCTCTAATTGCACCACTTTTATTAATGCAAATATTTAAAAATTACATTTTTACTATTATGAGAAAGATTGTAAAAATAGTTTTCTACCTAACACTAATTCAAAAGATTTAATAGATAACTCTCTCTAACTTTCCGAGTATCAATATGGCTGAATCCAATGCACATAGGATATTATGGCTTTGGTTTCAATGAATAAATGTAAATCTAGGATCAGTAATTGAAGCATTTAGCCTAGAGACTAGATAGCCAGGACCCAGTTCCAGGGGTTGCTTCCTTCGAATTCTTAGAGACTAGAGAGATCCGTTCTCTCCAATTTCTAAGAAGATCCCTTTCGTGTTCTCTGATTCATGCAGGTATAATAAGTTCTAAATTTATTTGCATGTTTGATTTTGTCATTGCCGTGCATATTTTCATAGTTACCATGATTGTTTTCACATCTTTATAATAGCTATGATCGTATGTTCACAATACCATGATTAAATTGCTCACATGATAATTATCCAAATAAGTTTAACAACACTCATGCATTAACATAGATTTAACTCTTGGTCTAAGATTATTACATTGTTTAGATTTCATAGATCTATGTTTTATATGATTTAGTTTTCAGATCAGAAATTTTCTTTGTAAAAAGCATTATACTTTCTATAGCAAAAATTATTTTTGAAACCCTTTTTCAAAATCCACTTAGATTCATATCCAAACCAGATCTGTGTTAGGAATCCGGTGGTTTCTAATAGGAATGGATAGGAATTATAGGGGATGGATGGAAATTGTAGGGAAATTGACTTAATTAGAGGTAGTCACCCTCTATAGAGAGAGAGAGAGAGAGAGAGAGAGAGAGAGAGAGATGCACTAATGCATTAAGAAGTTGGTTTGTTCTTCAACTGATATCTCATCTTGGGTTACAATCATGTATTTATAGGAGACCAACTCTAATCTCATTGGCTTGCATGGCCTCATCCTATTGGTTCTATTATTCCCCACGTGCATTAATAATTCCAACGTGTGCTAAATATGATTAACATGTTTAGAATTGTACCTAACTAACTAACTAACTAAATCTCAATACAATAATTATTATCCATATGCTTATAGCATTCCTGACATTTCCCTCCCCTTGAAAACACCTTGCCCACAAGGTGTTGTTGTGAAATAGCATCTTCGTCAAAGGAGATCTTCCAATGGACCAATACTGTAGTGAAATTTTGATCACCATATTCATGCATTTCTCTTTGACAAACAGTCCCGTGCACATGAAGGTTTCTTCTTTGTAGATCTTCAAACTTTGCTCGAATGCTTGAGCCTTCAATGGTTCTTCAATCTTCAAGGTCTCATTGGTTCTTTGAACCTTGAAATGTTCTTGTATACTCAAGACCTCATTTGATTCTGAAACCATTAAAATTGTTGGCGCTTGTATCTTGGATTCTTGGATCACCGACTCTTGGATTGCCAATTCTTGAATCATAGACTCTTGAATGGAAGCCTCCATTGGTGCATTAAGAATTGGTTCTTGGAAGATCATCATCACCTTCATTGTTGGTTCTTTCAATTGAACTTCGAGGGCAGCGTGTACATTTATATCATCATCCACTTTGACACAAAGATCATCATCTCGGCTTGCAATAACAGCAGTAAATTCTTGGAACTTGATTTTTTCTTCAAGTTTCATTGAATCAAGAGATTGTAACTCCTCTTCCGTTATGTTCTTGAGACCCTCTTGCAATCTTGAGAGCTCTTCCTTCATGGCCATGTTAGATTCAACCAAGGCCTTGACCTTCTCTAAAATGGCATTGTGAGATTTGTACACAGCCTTGAAATTCTTTGAAACTTCATTCACCATTTTCAAGATTTCTTGCCAATCATATTCACATGTATCAAGATCTACAGCTCTAATACCAAATGTTAGGAATCCAGTGGTTCCTAATGGGGATGGATAGGAATTACAGGGGGATGGATGGGAATTGTAGGAAAATTGATTTAATTCGAAGTAGTCACCCTCCATAGAGAGAGAGAGAGAGAGAGAGAGAGATGCACTAATACACTAAGAAGTTGGTTTATTCTTCAACTGATATCTCATCTTAGATTATAATCATGTATCTATAGGAGAATAGCTCCAATCTCATTAGCCCACATGGCCTCATCCTATTGGTTCTATTATTCCTCACGTGCATTAATAATTCCAACATGTGCTAAATGTGATTACTATGGTTGGAATTGTAACTAACTAACTAACTAAACCTCAATACAATAATTATTATCCATATGCTTATAGCATTTTTAATAATTTGAGATTCCTTTAAAAAAACATTATATTTTTCTTATCCAAGCTTGATTTGAAATCCTTTTCAAAATTCATTTATTTTTCTATATCAAAATTCAGATTTGAAATTTTCTTTTAAAAAGGCATTCTAGCTCCATATTAAAAAATATCGGATGTGAAGTTTCTTTTGCAAAAATATTTACATTTACGTACGTAATAAAAATCAGATTTGAATATATTTTCATAAAGATGTCATATATTCATGATTAAAAATCAAAACTGAGATTTCCTTCGCAAAAATGTTTCCAATTTCATAATAAAAACCAGACCTGAATATTTTTCATAAACTCATTGTTTTTCACATAATAAAAATTTGGTCTGAATATTTTTCATCAAAGCATTGTTTTTTTCATGTTATAAAAATTAATCTAAATCTTTCCCATAAAAATGACATTCTTTTTCATAACAAAAATCAAATCTGAATTTATTTTTAATAAAATGATTCTTTTTCTTTGATAAAAAAGCAGATCTAAACTTTCTTATAAATCTCATTTCCTTTTATGAAATTTAAATCTTTTGCATGGAGTAAGAAATAGATCCATAGAGATTTTAGATTTACGAAAACTAACAATTGCATATTACATTTCAAAGTTTACTGTATCATATGTCAATGATTGTGTGGGGTGCATAGATGGTCATTCGTAGCTTAGGAGAGTGGATTTTTCTAGACAGAGTGTGTTAGGTTATAAGGATTAGAAACTAATGTGTTTAGAACTTCAATTTGTAATGTTGGCAAACCATGATCAAAACAATGTTTAGTCTTGTGTTAGACTTGCTCAAAGTGTGGCGTTTGTGTAAAGTTGGAATCGAGTTTACTGCAGATGTTATTGTTAACTTTCTGCCTGACTCGATCGATCGAGAATTAGACTCGATCGATCGAAAATCGAGCAGATCTTTTTTCTGCAGAAAATTCCAACTCAGCCCTAGTCCATTTAATGTATAGGGTTTTATGTTTTGCCCTAAGTATATAAGGGAAAACCCTAGCCACGTTTTTAGAGTTCTGTTTTGCTGTGTTTGTGAATCTCATTGTGAGATCTAGAGGTGTTTGCCTTCACATACACTTAGGGTTTCCAAACTCAAGACTTATGTCAAGAGCTTGGTAAATCAAACAGTTGCAGAATCAAAGATCTTAAAGGAATACAAGTAGGTGCGCTTGTGGATTGCTGAAGAATTCAAGAAAGAAGGAGTCCGTGGATCTCGGAGCTATCATGGGGTCGTGGTAGTAAGTTTCCTACACTTGGGTAGCAATAAGATGTTAGTGGTCTAAGTCTTATTGTGTAAACTTCGATTCTTTCATAGTGGATTCAGTTTACCTTGAGGATAGCTAGGTTAAATCCTCCCCAGGTTTTTACCGGTGTGGTTTCCTGGGTCATCAGATCTTTGTGTTATTTATTTTCCGCTGCTTTATTGTTTTTGTTTATTTTGTGATAACCTAGATTTGTTAAATTACCTAAGTTAATCACTTGGCTAATTCTCTAGGTTAATCTGTTGGGTTTAAGGGGTCTAAAAGAACTGACAAGTGGATGCCTAACAACTTCCCACTTTGTAACCTAGCCCCTAAATCTAGTATTTGTGGTTCAAGATTAATGTTTTATCACTTTATTTGGTAGAATGTAATAGGACCAAAACTTTGTAATTTTTACTTAGATTGTAATTAGGACCAAAGCTATGTAATATCTACCAATTATGATATTCTTGATATAATGAACATTCAATGCAATTCAATCATTCAATTTTATAGTTTTAATTTTTTTTTTCAATTCAAAAAATAAGTAGCTACTCCACAATTAATTAACCCAAAGAGGTTCCAAGTATCATCTTTTGAGAGTTTCCCAGCATGGGTCTCTCACACAATGCAATAGGATAATATTTAACCATCGAAAGGAAAAAAAAAAAAAAAAAAAACCCCAAGTAATAACTCAAAATCCAAAATTAAATTGCATCAACCTAAAGTATAGAACATAAAAATTCTCCAATCTAAAATAGAGATGCAAGAAAAATAAATAAAAATAAATCCACCAAAATGAAAAAAAAAAAAAGTTGAGAAGAGAAAGAGAGAATTCACATTTTGTGTGTGGGAAAAGTATGTATAGAATATGAGAGAGAGAGAGAGAGAGAGAGAGAGAGTAACAAAATCATAGTAATAGGATGAGAATGAGAATAGCCAAAATAAAGGAAGATAAAAAGATAGAGAAAGAGTGATGTTAAGGTAGAGAATAGTGGAGAATTGAAAAGGTAAAAGGGAAGAAGAAATGTTGTAAAAAGTGTAACAATAAGTGGAGAACTTAATAATAAGAAGAATAGTTAGAAATAAGAGAGAGATGGTAGTTTGATTGTTAAATAATAGAGTTTCTAATTCACTTCAAATGATTAAATGTTAAAAAAAAAATATATATATATATATATATGAAAAATTGGAAAGAAAATGGATAATAATATAGCCACTGATGTGGCTCAACTGAAATATAATAACAATAAATGCTACACTTCATCTTTTAGATATACTAGTTGAAAATCTGTGTGATGCATGAGAAATTTTTGCCTAAATGTATGTTAGTCTCGAGTTTTGCATAGAAAGTAAAATTAAATTATATTAATCTCAAACTGAAACAATAAACACGACATGAAGAAAAAAAAAAAAATTGGTGTGCATTTAACTAAAGTTTTTGTAGTCCTCTTTGGTTTCTACCATATGGGATACCGAAAATATTTTTGCAATACATTTCTTCTTTAAAAAAAAAATTGGAGTAATTTTATATCTTCCTTGACCTTACATCTTCATTAGTTTACACAGAAGGGCTAAATTAAGACTTGAAAAGCGAGTAGGAATGTTAGTTTGGTTGGATGGGATCACTGAATTTAGACTACAAAACCATTGTTTGCAAAGAAGTTGAAGAGTGTGTGTGGTCCAAAGGGAAGCTTGTATGGAGAAAGAGAACTTCTAAGCGAGCCAGTGTCTTGGCTTTCAAGTTTCATCTACACGTGGGGTAGGAGAAAGAGAGTTTGTAAGTGGGTAAGAGTCTTGACTTTCGTCTACACATGGGAAATGATCATGTTTGGGTCATAATATGTAAGGAAATAAGTGGGCTTGGGCTTTTCATAAGGTTTGGTTTGATTTGGTTTAATTTCCAACAGCAGCCCATCTTTTAGATAACAGTAAAAATAATTTAACCTGATCTTTTGGGTAAAAGTAAAATAGATAATAAGAAGAGGTTAAAGAGGCTAAATGCAAAATTAGAGCGCCACATGGTAAGACCTTATGCTCTCCCGCATGAGGTCTCTGTTTTTCTATATATATATATATATATATATTCATATTCAAGCCATTGCTACACAAATATTCATCAGAGATTCTTAGATTTTGTTCTGAATATATTAAGAGAAGTCTTGATACTTCACAACATGGAATGAAACCCAATTACTACAAAACAAACAATTTTATAAATCATATTGTTTTGAAAGGTAACAATGGTAGAACAGTGGATGATGAAGTTGAAGCGATTTCAAAAAATGATCCCGTTGATGTAAAACTAACATCCAAATGCTCAATTTTCTCACATCTAAGAAATTGAAGCTCTTCATAATTTTTTGACCAAAAAAAGTTTTTCGAATTCCCAGCAACTCAATTGCAACCTCCCTCATTGTAGGATGTTTCCTTCCATGCAAGTGCAAACATCTTTTTGCAAGGTTAGCAACAATGATTACCTCTTCCTTATCACTTTCCTTCTTTAATCAGTCATCAAGAATATCAAATAGATGGTTCTCCTTCATTGAATGAAGGAAATATGTGGATAAACTTTTATCTACTTCTGACCTTGTTAAAGAAACAAGTTTTTCTCCAGTTAAGAGCTCAACAAGGACTACTCCAAAACTATACACATCACTTTTTTCTATGAACTGGCTTGTTTGGAAGTATTCTGGGTTCAAGTATCCAAAAGTTCCATAAACTAGGGGGTTACATGAGTTTAGTTAACCGCTATTGACTTTGATATCCCAAAATCTGCTACTCTTGCTTTGTACTTTTTATCTAAGAGTATGTTTGTGGATTTTATGTCTCTATGATAAATTGGTGAGGTAGCTGCTGGGTGTAAGTAGAAAAAGAGATTCTACTATTTCTATGGAAATCCTTAAATGCATATTCTAAGTTAATGGAAACTTTTCGTTTTCATCATGGAGATACAGGAAGAGTGTCCCATTTGGAATGAATTCATAAACCAATAAAGGAACTTCTGTCTCCAAACAACACCCAATTAGCTTAACCACATTTCTATGATTAACTTTTCAAAAAATAAAAATCTCATGAATTGTTTGACATTCCCCTCTTGCACTGCTATGCACATATTAATTGCAATAATTCTTCCATCACTTAACATTCCTTTGAAAACTGTACCTTGACCACCCTTATTAACTATTCTATTTTCACTAAAATGGTCTGTTGCCTTTTCCAACTCCTTCAAATTGAATAATTTTATATTTTGAATATTGTTTTCATTTGAAGATAATTGTTGTTGTAACAATAAACCACCATTCTTTTTGAAGAATTTTTTCTTAAGCTTGGTTTCACTTCTCTTCTTTATCACATTGAATAAAACCAATGTAATGGTTATTAGAAATAATGCTCCAAAGCTTGTACCATGACCTGCATAAGTCAAACAAAAAAAAAAAATGAAATATCAATATTTTTTTATATATCAAGACATGATTGTCTAAACTAGAGTCTTGATAAGAAGTACCCTACTTTTTAAGTAGAAGTTACTATTTCTTCCAAAAATTTTGTTCCACTCTTTCCTAAAGTCTAAAGTAGTGTTAACTTCTAATTAATTTCTCTATAAAAAAGGAAAATGAAATGTTTTTACTTTAATTTTCAAATAATGAGTACATATGTGCAATGATCAAATGTGTTCCAATTATCAAAAAAATAAATTAAAAAATAATAATAAAAAAACCTCTCTTGTGACAACACCGCCCGAGTACAGTCACCTTCAGTCATCTACACAAAAAGGATTTTTGTTTTCGGACCCAAGGTGTTTCTTCAGGGAGCCTAGCTCTAATAGAAGAGAAATAGGTTGGAGTGATTGTAGTGAGTTGGAGGCTTGTGATGTTGATGACTACATGGTTGACCCGTTGGTCCCATACTCCCATACAGTATTAATGTATTAACATACACCACCTTTCAATGAGTACATGTTGCTAGACTGGATAAGGAAGCCATTTCTTAGTGTAATAGATTCTTCTCGAGATATTTCATAGTGTGATTTCTATTAGATGCAGGCTATTTCTTAGTTTGCCCCACGCAAAACTTAATTCGATCATGAAGCTTGGCACTAATAAGAGATGGTGAGTACTAGGCAAACAACAAAGATTTTACGTTTTCAAAGTTGAGTACATCAATGATCTTGAACACATACAATGCGAAGGCTGGCAACAAGGGGAGGAGCCAGGAATTATTGTTTGTGGGGCCAACATGGCAAGCTATACTGTTTTGAACTGGAACTTAGAATACTAGCAACCAACGATTGTCTATCCGTAAGGGATAGAGAGAGTACTCCTCATGGGAGACATATATGAAGAAGATGAAACAATTCTTGTAAGGAGTTTCCCCACACTAGTATCTGAAGATGAGTCTCTTCCACGTAGGCTGAACAACTCGGGGCCTGGGCTGTGACTTCCATGAGGATGAAGGCCTACTTAACACAACTGGCAAGGGAGTCCTCCTTGACCCAACAGCCTAATGCCCAGAGACCTAATACTCAGATATTTCAATTAGGCCCAGTGGACTCTTGTTATGATCGGTGGCTTGAATTAAGGTGAACAGTACTTGTGCCCCTGTATTTTAAACTCACGTGAAAAATATAAATAAATAAATAAATAAATAAAGTTAAAATTGGACACAAAACAAATGAAATGACTAAATTGAAAAAAAAAATATTAAAATTAGAGAAACAAAATGAAATAAAATTAGAGAATATCATCTGTAATATATATATATATATATATATATATATTTTAAAAAAATTTCCATGTAATTATCAATTTTGTTTTTGTTAAAAATAAAAATGAATTGAGAAAAAAGCAAAAGAAGACACCAAGACAATATTATTGCCATGCGTTTAATGATTGCTTGCTACATGTTGAATCTACAATGACTTAACAATCTAAATAGTGTCTCAAAAAAAAAAAAAAAAAAAACAATCTAAATAAACAATTATATGGTCCAAAATTCACGGTAGGTAAAAATAGACCGACCCTGCAAAAATTTATGACTTCCTAAGTCTTTGCAAGTCTTCTAATGGTGAAACACGTTTATGAAGTGATAGTGTCTAGAAAAGTACCCTACTCCATACTCGTCCGTAGGGGTCGTCCATAGAAGAAGGGAAAATACCTCGACCCAGTAAACTCGTCCACAGCAGATTCGTCCGTCCAGAAATACCCTTGGACGGGCTGTAGTGACTTCAAATGTGGTCATTATAGACATTCCCTGGATGAAGTTTATACACTTACTCCTGAACGCATTCGCAATGAAGGCATTGCCACGAAACCACCTCCAATGACGGTTATAGAATGTACGGCCTAATAAAGTAACTTCCATAGTAGTTATGGAAGTTACTTCCGAACCTTCCGATATCCTCAAATGTAGGAGAAGTTATCAAATGAATAACTGCTTATGGCATACACTATATAAGAACAACGATCAAATGAAAAAGGTACGAGTATCTTTCCAAGTATTTGGGAATTCAAAAAGTTAGGGAAGACACTGACTTTATCATCGGAGAATTTCTGGCCGGTCCACCCCGGTCACCTCTGACTACTTGTTCATCTCTTCAGGTTTTCAATCAGATTATCATTGTCGCCGTTGAAATCCGAAGCATCCAACCTACTGATTTTGTTGTGCATCATCAGTTGGCGACGTCTGTGGGAAAGAGCGTAAGTTTATACTAACCATTACTTTCCTCCAACAAAAGGCTGTATGGTTCGGACAAGATCAAGGGCTACCAGCTCGGGCCACCAAGAAAGTAGGGATGCCTCTAGCAATCCTAACCGCGATCGACAGTCAGCGCCAGTCGCTCAGCAGCCTGCCATCCAACACATACAATCCTTGGCAGCCGCCATGGCAGAGTTAACCCATCAGAACCAGGAGTTGACTAGGGAGATTCACTCGCGGAGGCATTGTCAAGAGAGGTTCGAGGAAGGGCAAGCCCAGAGTCAAGAGATTAGGGAAAACGCCGACCCCGAAGGCCAATCGAGGGGTACCGTTTCACAAAGGATGCCACACTTGGAGAGGGAAATGGACCAAATACGTAAAGCCATGGATGAAATGAGGGAGAACATGAGGAGGACGAATCCCGTGGAAGACTTGGTTCACCGAACGGATTCCACTTTCTCAGCTTCCATCAACAGCCATCCCCTGCCTGCTAAGTTCAAGATGCCCTCCTTAGACTCATATGACGGGACGCGTGACCCATGCGATCACATTGCGACCTTCAAAACTACGATGCATCTCCAGGGAGTTCCAGACGAGATCATGTGCAGGGCTTTCCCTACCACACTTAAAGGACTGGCACGAGTATGGTTCAGCAAAATACCTCCAAATTCTGTAAGTTCGTTTGAAGAGTTGAGTAAGCTATTTGTCAACAATTTTATTGGCGGACAAAGGCATAAGCGTTCCTCGTCCAGTTTGTTAACTATTGAGCAAGGGGAAAATGAGAGCTTGCGGTCCTTCATTACTCGCTTCAACAGAGAAGCCCTCACTGTGGACGAGATGGACGACAAACTACTGCTGGCAGCCTTCCACAACGGGGTCAATTCTGATTTGTTCATCCATAAGCTCTATGAACAAGAGCCTCAGACCATGGCTGAGCTCGTCCATTCGGCCCAAAATTTCATGAATGCGGAAGATGCGATCATAGCCAAGAAGAGGAAGAGAGCCGAAAGAAGGGAAGGAGACAACCTTCGACACCTGGAGCAGGCCACTCATCTAAAGAAGGCCCGTACTGGGGAGAAAAGGGATCAAGATAACAGGCGGCCAGTTTCGTCTTCAGGAAGAAGTCAGCACTACACGTCTTTGAATGCTCCACTTGACCAAGTACTCATGCAGATCAAGGACGATTTGTCCCTGAAATGGCCAGAAAAAATGAAGGGAGACCCCAACAAGCGCAACAGGAATAAATATTGTCGTTTTCACAGAGACCATGGGCATGACACAGATGAGTGTTTTGATTTGAAGCAGCAGATAGAAAACCTCATCAAGTTGGAAAAACTGAGGAACTTCCTTGGACGAGATCAGAAGGATGAAAAGTTGAAAGGAAAGCTGGAAGATGCGCCCCGACCTCCGCTGGGAGAAATAAGAATGATCATAGGAGGAGTTTCGACAGGACAAACTTCCAGGTCACGGAAGACATACCTAAAGGTAGTGCAGAACGTTTAACTCTCAGGACGACCTATCAGGACGAGGGAAGCTGAGGAACAATCTATCACCGTCACAGACGAGGATGCTGTGAGACTTCACCACCCCCATGACGACGCTATCGTGGTTACCTTGCTTATCGCAGATTATCTTGCTTATCGCAGATTATACGACTAGAAGGGTGCTAGTTGATAACGGCAGCTCGGCGGACATCCTGTATTACCCCGCCTTCTAGCAAATGAACCTCGGACGAGACTTACTCCGCCCAGTGAACTCACCCTTGGTAGGGTTTGGAAGAATGAAGGTACAACTAGTGAGGATAGTTACGCTGCTTGTGGTGGTGGGGACACATCCACAGCAGATAACCAAAGAAATAAATTTCCTCGTAGTGGATTGTTCGTCGTCGTATAATGCTATCATTGGGAGGCCAACCCTGAACAGTTGGAAGGCAGTAACGTCCACTTACCACCTGTCAGTCAAGTTCCCTACAAAACACAGGGTGGGGCAAGTGCAGGGAGATCAACTAGCGGTGAGAGAATGCTACCTAGCTATGCTAACCATGGACGAGGCAGCTCAGACGATGAACATAGAGGAAAGGAGAGTTGTTGCAGAGCCTACCGAAGTACTTGAGGACATTCCTTTGGACGAAAATGACCCCAAAAAATTCACAAGAATAGGAACAAGCATGAGAAATGAAACGAAGCAAGACCTCGTCCACTTCTTACAAAGGAATGCTGATGTGTTTGCGTGGAGTCACGAAGATATGCCAGGAATTGATCCGAATGTCATCACACATTGGTTAAATGTAAGCTCGTCTTACAAGCCCGTCCGATAGAAGAAAAGGGTTTTTGCTCTAGAACGGGATAGGGCTATTAAAGAAGAAGTCCTGAAGTTGAAGACGGCGCAGTTTATTCGGGAAGTCTATTACCCAGAGTGGTTGGCCAACGTAGTGATGGTAAAGAAGGCAAACGGCAAGTGGAGAATGTGTGTAGACTTCACTGATTTGAACAAAACTTGTCCCAAGAACAGCTACCCGTTGCCGCGCATCGATCAGTTGGTGGATTCAACAGCTGGCCATCAGTTGCTAAGCTTCATGGACGCTTTCTCAGGCTACAACCAAATACAGATGGACAAGGCAGACCAGGAAAAGACATCCTTTGTAACTAGCCAGTGGCTGTTTTGTTATAAGGTGATGCCCTTCGGTTTAAAGAACGCAGGGGCGACTTACCAAAGGCTGGTTAATCAGATGTTTCAGCTACAAATAGGACGAAATGTGGAGGTTTATGTAGACGATATGCTAGTGAAAAGTTTGGACGAGAAGAACCACTTGGATGATCTCCAAGAAACTTTCAATACACTCAGGCGGTACAATATGAAGCTAAATCCAAGCAAATGCGCTTTCGGAGTTTCATCAGGAAAGTTCCTTGGATTTATGGTTTCGCATAGAGGGATCGAAGCGAACCCCAACAAAATCCAGGCCATCATTGATAAAAAATCGCCAGGGAATATCAAAGAAGTCCAATCACTCACTGGACAAGTTGCTGCACTCAACAGGTTTGTCTCCAAAGCCACTGACAAGTGTTTACCATTTTTCAGGGTTCTTAAAAAAGCTTTTGAGTGGACGGACGAATGTCAGAAGGCTTTCCAAGACCTCAAGAGCTACCTGGCCACCGCCTCGCTGTTAAGCCCGTCCGTACCTGGTGAAGAACTATACTTGTATCTGGCAGTGTCCTCGCATGCAGTAAGTTCGGCGTTGATCAGAGAAGAAGGAAAGGTACAGAAGTTGGTTTACTATACAAGCCGAGCTCTGAGAGGAGCAGAAGGACGATATCCGATGATGGAAAAATTGGCCTTTGCTTTGATTACGGCCTCAAGGAAGTTGAGACACTATTTTTAGGCACATGTCATCAATGTCTTGACGGACCATCCATTGAAGAAGGCAATGAATAGGTTGGAAGCCGCAGGGCGACTAGTCCAATGGGCCATTGAACTTGGGGAATTCGAAATCAAGTACCTACCAAGAAGCGCAATAAAAGCACAAGTACTAGTAGAATTCATAGCAGAATTTACCCCTAGTGTTGAAAGTTTGGACGAGCGGGGCAGCGTTCAAAGTTGGGTCGTCCATGTGGACGGATCCTCCACATTACATACAGGTGGGATAGGAGTCATTTTGAAATCCCCGGAAGGAGATGAATTGGAATACAATGTCTGCCTGCAATATGCAGCGACCAACAACGAGGTAGAATATGAGGCTCTTCTGAAGGGACTAGAGCTGGCGAAGTCTTTGGGAGCAGAATCATTGCTTGTCCATGGAGATTCTCAGCTGGTCATAGGTCAAGTGAATGGGACATACGAGGCAAAAGAAGAACGCATGAAGAGATATCTTAATAAGGTACGACGCCTTGTGAAAAATTTTAAGGAGGCTTGCTTCATTCAAATACCTAGGGAAGAAAACATGAAAGCAGACGTTTTAGCAAAAGAAGCCTCGGCAAGTGGACAAGTGGACGAGTTCGACGAAATACAATACATGCCAAGCATAGATCTGCCAAAAGTACAGCAGATAGAGGGTGAAGACAATTGGATGACACCAATATTGGCTTACCTAAAAAACGGAAAGCTACCGGAGGAGAAGGACGAGGCCAAGAAACTAAGAATCAGGTCGGCCAGGTATGTCCTCATAAATGATAGGTTGTACAAAAGGGGTTTTTCCCAACCCTATCTAAGATGCTTAGCTCTGGACGAGGCAAACTATGTGTTAAGAGAGGTTCATGAAGGATCCTGTGGAAACCACTCGGGGGTAAGAGCACTAGTGCATAAAGTCGTCCGTGCAGGGTACTATTGGCCAACCATGCAAGCAGACGCAAAAGCTTATGTCAAAATATATGACCAGTGTCAACGATTCAGCAACGTCCCCAAACAACCCGCAGAGTACCTCACTCCTATGATGGCTCCTTGGCCCTTCGCGCAATGGGAGTTAGACATTTTGGGTCCTTTTCCACTAGGAACTAGGCAGATGAAGTTTTTAGTGGTGGGTATTGACTACTTTACTAAATGGATAGAAGTAGAACCACTAGCAAAGATCACACAGCAAAATGTTAAAAATTTCGTCTGGAAGAACATCTTATGCCGGTTTGGGGTACCTAGGGTGCTAATATCGGACAATGGACGACAGTTTGACAATGCACTATTTAGGGACTTTTGTGAACACTTCGGTATTCAGAATCATTATTCCTCCCCCTCCCACCCACAAGCAAATGGCCAAGCAGAAGTAGCAAACTGATCCTTATTGAAAATCATCAAGACTCGGCTTGACAGGGCAAAGGGTACATGGCCAGATGAATTACCAGGCGTTCTTTGGGCCTACCGAACGACAGCGAGAACCCCCACAGGGGAAACTCCTTTCAAACTGGCCTACGGGAGCAGTAGTCATACCCGCGGAGGTGCACATGGCCAGCCATAGAGTGATGAAGTATCAGGATGAAGAAAATGGTGACCAGCTTCGTCTTAACATTGATCTCCTAGACGAGGTACGGACGAACGCAGAACAGAGAACGACAAGGTATAAAAATTTGATGGCCAAACATTACGATACCATGGTCAAGCCCAGGCGTTTCGACATAGGGGACCTCGTCCTAAGGAAGGTTTCCTTGGCCACCAGAAACCCTGCTCACGGAAAGCTGGGACCAAATTGGGAAGGACCTTACAGGGTTATTAACTGTAAAAGGCAAGGATCCTACTATTTGGAAGCTCTGGACGAACGGAAGCTGGAACACCCCTGGAACGTTGAACATTTGAGAAGATACTATCAATAAAACCATGGACGAGCATCAGACGTCATGGATGTCCGAAAGTAGTTTTCTAAAAAACCATGGACGAGCATCAGACGTCATGGATGTCCGAAAGTAGTTTTCTAATATATGCTTACTACTAATGTTTTGAATGTGTACTACTTATGAACTACTTTGTGTTAAGACGTTTGTAATTCCCTAAAGGCACTAGCTCTCAAGCATGTGCCATTCCTATGGACGAATATTTACATTTTCTAAAAAACATATGATGTATTTCTAAGTACATCTGAGTATGTGTGAAAATGTACTGAAGACGAGGAAAATCCTTGAACCTAAGGATGTATCGTCCATGAGCTTTCCTTAGAACAGGATAAAGCAAAAATAAGGCAAGTTCGTCCAAACCAAGAGAAACTGATGCGCCAACGTCTCAACCTAGACATGGACGAGGAAATGCAAGTGTAAAATCCAACAACTAAAAATAGCCTAAAACGTGGACGAGTTAAAAAAGTTAACGTTTTGTAATAGAAAAAACTGACATCTCGTCCATAGGCAAATGCTCGTTCAAAAGATAGGCGAAGAATAATATTAGCCAACAAAGGCACTTTTTATAAAAAATAAGCAAAGATGCATTCATTAGCCACAAAGGGTGGACAACCAACGTCCAAAAACCCTCAACATTGTTTAAAAAACCGTCCTAAAACTGTGGACGGAGAAAGTGTACTTGCATTACACATAAGCATTACATATAAAAGTTTTAAACAATGGCTCAAATAAAAACAAAAAATACAGAGAAAAGTTAAGTCTTCATTGAGGAGGATCAGCACTAGGGTCGTCTTGGGCTGGCTGAGTGGTGGCGTCGTCCTCAATGTTAACGTCCTCAGAGCTCGTCTAGAGAAGGGAGCTTGAAGCAGCACCACCGAGGTTGAGCTTTATAGAGCTGAAGTCAAGATTGGGAAAGTGCTCCATGACGTCCAAAGAATCAGTGTACTCTTTGGACGCCTTGAACTCTGCAGCCGCGTCTCTCTTAGCCTTTTCAAGAAGGGCACTCAACTCGTCATTCTTCTTCTGAAGATGATCAAGACAAGTGTCCTTCTCTATAACATCCGTCTTCAGCTCCTCCACGTGGTTTTGCAGCTCCTTCACCTCGTCCTTGGCCTTAGCCGCCACTTCAGCCCACCTCTTGCTCTCGTCTTTGACTTCCTGAACTCTCCTCTCTAGCAAGATCCTCGTCTTGTCCAACTCCGTCGCTTGTCTGGACGTTGCAATAAACTTGGACATTGCCTGCACAAATTTGATATTTAGACAAGGCATAGTTAAGTATTGATAACACGAAACCATAAATAAGGACGAGATAACAGTTTCACTTACCTTGAAAAGATCATGAACACCAGAGTGCTCAAAATCCTTTAAGGACATGTTGTAGCAAGCTGCCACGTCCTGATCAGACACCACCCTCTCAAACCTCTCCCAGGCTAAGTCCTCGTCTCCAAGAAGGGTCAGAGGGGCCTAGCTAAAGGTCTAGGGTGAGACAGGCGCTTGAGCGACGGACGGGGGATCGAAGAGATCATCAAGATCATGGATGTGGACGGGAGTCTTCAAGACGGCAGGCTCAGACCCTTGGACGACCCCAGTCTTGGACGACCCATTCTTCACCCTTTTCTCTCTACGTCGACTGGGGAGTTTCCCCAAATCCATCCCCCTGGACAAAGTTTTTCTTTTGTCACCAGCTGATGGACGAGGTTGGGATTGAACCCCCTGCCCAGCCACCTCGTCCACCACCTCCTTGCCTTTATTTTGGTTCATTGTAGCCATTCCTACAAAAATGAATGAGGATAATGAATGAATAAAGTAAGGACGAGGATTTAAAAAAAAAAAACACAAAAAAAAAACACTTACGTCTACGGACCGTACGTTCGTGAGCAATGGCTTCAACAGACGGCTCTGGACCCAGACCCCAAGCTGCAAGGCGTCTTAAGCTTACCAGAAAATGAAACGTCCTGTCAGTGTAAAGATGAGCCTTTTGAACTCGTTCAATGTAGAACTTGCTCAAGTGAGGTCGTCTAAAACCTGAGAAAAAGAAAAAAAGTGTTCGACGAGAGCAAACAAGTCAAATATACATAACATCTTAGGACAGACGACCTCATACCTTCAGGACGAAGGTTGCCTAGTTCTCCTGTGTAGGGACCAAGTGGATCCCTATCAACTTCACTTGGCTTCCCAGCCCAGGGGCCAGAGACGAAGAAAAACTCCATCTTCCAGTTCCTGTCTGAGGTAACCAAGGACTTGATCAATCTGCAATCTGCCCCTATAGCTGTGAATCGATGGAAGCCAGGAGATTGATTGATCTCAGAGGGCTTGTAGCAATAAAGGAACTCGTCCACAGTAAGAGGACGATCCCCCCCAAAGACCTCCCTCCATAAGACTTGCATAGAGACAATTAGTCTCCATGCATTGGGATTGAGTTGGCAGATGGCCAAACCTAACCTAGAAAGTAACTCCCTAGCAAAAGTATTGAGAGGCAACCTCAAACCCCCCAAGAGGTAAGCCTCATAAATACCAACTCCAAAGTGGGGTTGGTAACACCATTCCCCATGGACGGGTAACCTAGGGTTTAAGTTGTCAGGGATTTGGCACCAAGCTTTCAGAGACTCTAACCTTTTGTCATCTGTCCTAGACGGGACATTTAAAGCACAACTATAGACGATCTCCTCGTCGTCTTGAGCTGTAGACGAGGGAGCACTGGTGCCAGCCCTCGACCCAGACTCAGTTCTCGTCCTAAACTCCTCTTGGAGAACCTCCAGAGGAACCCCAGGGACCCCAAACGTGTACTCGTCTGAGGTATTCCCACCACTACTACTATCGTTACTACCACTGCTACTGTCACTCGACCCACTAAAGCTACTAGGATCATGAAACTCGTCTATAGCTTTTTCAACACTATTACTAGACGAGGAAAGGACAATTTCAGTCATTTTTGGAAACTTGAAACCTAAAGACAAGAGTAAAGGAGAGTACCTGGCTCTAAATGAAGACTATGGACGCGGGAGATTTCTAGACGAGGTGCTAAGACGAGGAGTGTCAGGAAAGGAAATTTTCAGAAATGAGGGGGGTAGCTCAGGAATTCCACTATTTATAGGCGAAGACTTTAGTACCTGAAACGTCACAACCAACCATGAGCCGACACGTGGCACACCCATCGAAAGATGAGTCGACGTGACTCTCTACTACTAAGATCGTGACACGTGGTGTGTTTGAACGTGGACATAAACACAAGCGTCCAAAGAACAACACCACACAACGTTTTTCTAGACGACCCACGGACAGGGGGCAACTGATAGTGTCTAGAAAAGCACCCTACTCCATACTCGTCCGTAGGGGTCGTCCATAGAAGAAGGGAAAATACCTCGACCCAGTAAACTCATCCACAGCAGATTCGTCCGTCCAGAAATACCCTTGGACGGGCTGTAGTGACTTCAAACGTGGTCATTATAGACATTCCCTGGACGAAGTTTATACACTTACCCCTGAACGCATTCGCAATGAAGGCATTGTCACGAAACCACTTCCAATGACGGTTACAGAATGTACGGCCTAATAAAGTAACTTCCATAGCAGTTATGGAAGTTACTTCCGAACCTTCCGATATCCTCAAATGTAGGAGAAGTTATCAAATGAATAACTGCTTATGGCATACACTATATAAGAACAACGATCAAATGAAAAAGGTACGAGTATCTTTCCAAGTATTTGGGAATTCAAAAAGTTAGGGAAGACACTGACTTTATCATCGGAGGATTTCTGGCCGGTCCACCCCGGTCACCTCTGACTACTTGTTCATCTCTTCAGGTTTTCAATCAGATTATCATTGTCGCCGTTGAAATCCGAAGCATCCAGCCTATTTTGTTGTGCATCATCATGAAGGATGAAAGAATTTGGTAGATCAATGACTTTCAAAAGAGCAGTGACATTATATTGCAAAGTTACTAATTGAACATTTCTTTAGCTGCTACTTTGGAATATAGATGTTCCCCATCAACTTTTCTTTCCACAAATTAAATTTGATGAATGTGCGTCATTCAATTTGTGACAGGAAAGAAAGCTGTTCTTTCGTGTGATTTCTCTCTAGTGTTTAGTCTTCACAGGCAATGCTCAGTATTCACACTCTATGCAACCCAACAATATCTTTAATAAGTTCTGTGCCATGAGTCGTGAGGCCTGGCCTCAACTTTTTTCATCTCTCTCATCGACAAGACCACTACTTGTTCTTGTTTTCTCATTGCTTCACTGCCAACATATTCTTTGAAAATGTAAAATAGTTTACTGTACAAGACTTTATTTCAACACTTTTCACTTTATTTTGGGAACACTTTTCACTTTTATATACACATTTAAAGGTTTTTATTTTTTATATAAATAATGGAAATTTTATTAGGAAAACGTTAATGGATGATGTAAGGGCATGTTTGGTAGCTAGATTGTAATAGGTATTATAATGTAATAGTTATTCTTATGGTTTAATTATTCTTTAGTTTGGTTATATTTTTATTACAAGGAATAGTCATTCCTTATGAATAGCAAAAAATTATTGAATATTTCGGGAGTTCCATAAATGCGTACTCCTCCATTTCATATGAATTGTGGGTCCCACCATAAATTTAATTAGTGGGACCTACAATTATGTGAGAGAAGTGAGTACGCATTTATGATACTCTAGGAGTACCCAATAATTACCCATGCTTCAAAATAAGGAATAACTATTTCTCTTTAAAAGGGTTGTATTAGTTATTCCTTAGTAAATGCAATAATTTCAAAACCTAATATATTTCTAAATAAAAAAACTTTCCACATACATTTAACCATTATAAAATTAAAAACCATAAAAAATAACACATATCTCTCTTAAATTTAAAAAATAACAATTTTTAAGGAGATATAATTGTATGAGTAAGATATTTCTTAAAATAAATCTTGTTTTATTATAATGTTATAACTCACAACCAAATTTATGAATAAGTTTAGTTATTACGTTACAACAAATTTTATACCTATTAATAAAGATTACAATTCCTGTCGTAATTCCCATTCAGTGTACCAAACGTACCCTAAGGATATTTTTTAATGTACTATTTTAGGAACTTTTTTATGGGGAAATAAAGAAAACAATTAATGTTTTGACTACATTTTTTATTTCCTAAAAAAGTGGTATCAAAACTTTTGTAAAATGGCTTATTATTATTTTAATGTGTTGTATGTAAATATAAAAACAGGGATGTGAGTGAGTTTTAAAATGGTATGACAAAATAGATAAAGTAGGGTTTTAAAATGTAAAATGTGTATTTTTTTTTTTTTAGATACGCGGATGTGAATGCTCTGAGTCTTTTATAAATGTGCAAACTCATTGATGTCACTAATGACTACTTGATTGATATGATCTCTAACTGTACACATTGTGTATACTTTGGTGACTCTTTTCATGATTTCATAATTTTTGTTTGACTTTCTCTATCTTTGAGTAAATTTGAGTATATATGTAATTATAAATGATTTTCTTAAAAAAAAATTTTTTTGAGTAAAAAGAAAAGAAATAGAGATCCATATAACACGATTGCCATATGATAACATGATTGCCACATGAACATGATAAATTGATAACATGATTGTTGGGTCAATACAGGGACCCATACAACATGATTCCTGCATTTTCAATTTGCAACTTTGCAAATTTAAAAAATACTATTTTATTACAAAAGGAAGACTATGACACTTAACTTTCCAAGTCTTTACTTCTAGGAAAAAAAAAAGAAAACTTTCCAAGTCTTCGGAATTCCAAACAATTATGTTACAAAAGACATGGTGAAACATTTTTCATAATTTTATACTTCTATACCACACGATTTCAAGATTGAAGGAATCTAGCCGATCAAAGACTAAAAAAAAAGTGGTGATAAATAAATAAATAAATATATATATATTTTCTCAAACTTTTCTTAGCTGTTACTTTGACAATCTCGGCCTTGTTTGATCCGTTTTGTGTGTTCTATTCTATGCAAATTTTTTACAAATAGGCAAAAGGAAGAAAAGAATACTATAACACTTAACTTTCCAAGTCCTTACTTCTAGAAAAAAAAAAAAAAAAAAAAAAACTTTCCAAGTCTTCAGAATTCTAAACAATTATTACAAAAGATATGGTGAAACGTTTTCATGGTTTTATACTTCTATACCACACGTTTTCAAGATTGAAGGAATCTAGCCGATCAAAGACTAAAAAAATAGTGGTGATAAATAAATAAATAAATAAATATATATATATATTCTCAAACTTTTCTTAGCTGTTACTTTGACAATCTCGGCCTTGATCCGTTTTGTGTGTTCTATTCTATGCAAATTTTTTACAAATAGGCAAAAGGAAGAAAAGAAGACTATAACACTTAACTTTCCAAGTCTTTACTTCTAGAAAAAAAAAACTTTCCAAGTCTTCGGAATTCGAAACAATTATTACAAAAGATATGGTGAAACGTTTTCATGGTTATATACTTCTGTACCACACGTTTTCAAGATTGAAGGAATCTAGCAGATCAAAGACTAAAAAAATAGTGGTGATAAATAGATAGATATATATATATATATATATATATTCTCAAATATTTCTTAGATATTACTTTGACAATCTCAGCCTTGTTTGATCCGTTTTGTGTTCTGTTATATGCAAATTTTTTCCATTACAAATAGGCAAATAGATGTGACAGATTTTGCTCGTCCCACCGTTTCTTGCATAAAATGTACATATTTATTTAAGTTATCTAATGTATAATATCTTATTTATTGATTATCTTGCATATTTGTTTTCTTATCCCCTAAACTCTCTCTCTCTCTCTCTCTCTCTCTCTCTCTCTCTCTCTCTCTCTCTCTCTACCATAGTATTATTTAATTTTATGTATACTAGTAGAAATCTTGTGCTATAAATTAAAATTTTATGTAAAAGAAAGAAAACATTTTACTAATACTATTGAAACCGTTTTAATAATTAGTGAGTCATGAGTAAATTAACTATCTTAATTAATAATTAGTTAGTCACATGACAAAACTTTTTAATTTTACATGCAATATATCCTGAGTCACTCGGCTGGAGTAGGACATGTAACATGTAGTTTACTACATTAAAAAAAAAAAAAAACTATAATAGAAGATCAAAAATAAGTATAGTAGAATTTCTATTTTGTAAAAAAAAAAAAGTATTAATTTTTTTTTAATTTTTAATAAATGAACTTTAGGTGTAATAGAATATTAAATTTATTAAAGCTTAGGTAATAGAGTTTTGAGGAATAAACATCTTAAAAATTAATAAGAAACTTGATATTTTGGTAATATAGTTTCATTTAAACTAAATTATTTAAAACACAAAACTATAATAGATTATCGAAAAATAAGTATTAAATTTTATTTTATTTTATCTTTTAATTTTTAATAAGTGAACTTTAGGTGTAATAGAATATTAAATTTATTAAAGCTTAGGTAATAGAGTCTTACATGGAATAAACATCTTAACAATTAATAAGCAACTTAATATTTTGGTAATAATTAATATATCTACTTAGCATAAGCAAAGATAGTCATTCTAGTGAGGGGATTTGAACTTTAGATGTCTTGAAAATACCAAGAGGTAGTCAACCAATTGAATTACGAAACTCTTGAAATCTAATTCCCATTTGTCAAGTCCATTCAAACAACATTGTTTTGAAAAGTGAAAAATACAAATAAATAAATAAATAAATAAAGTTAAAATTGGACACTGATGAAATGACTAAATTGAAAAAAAAAAATGAAAATGAAATAAAAATATATGAAAATTAAAGAAAGAAAATGAAATAAAATTAAAGGATACAATTTGTAATAAATATATAATTTTTTACTAAAAATTTCTTCATGTAATTATCAATTTTGTTTTTGCTTTAGAAATAAAAATGATTTGAGCAAAATGAAATAGATGACATTAAATAGTCCTAATTGATAATACCCTTTCTAGTATGGTTAATTCAGACACCTAGACAATATAATTGCTACGCGTTTAATAATTGCTTCTAACACATTCAATTTGCAATGACTTAGCAATCTGAACAAACAATTCTATAGTCCAAAAATACAACTTTCCAAGTCCTTTCAAATTAAACGTCAACAAATTGTAATGATCAGGCTTGTTGTGAAACACATTTCCAAAGGATGAAAGAATCTGACAAATCAATGACTTTAACAGAACAATGATATTATTTTGTCCCTTGCAAATTTTAAGACATAATTAAAGGCAGGTTACTAATTAAACATTTTTTTAGTTGCTACTTTGGAAGACCTTTTTTTTTTTTTTTTCTAATATAATTTAGAAGACTCTTTGCCTTCCCCCACTTATTAGTTATTAAAATATTGCATTACATATGCATCTACAAAAGCCCCATCCATTATATAAGAAATATTAATAAGGGTATTTATGATAAATGTAAGAAATAGAAATAGAAATAAGGGTATTTATGATATTGGTCTACACTGTGAGTTAAGAGTTGGCATTTTTTTTAACGTTCTCCACAAGCTGCGCCATATATCAAATGACCAAGCACTTTGGGTAGAAACATGGACAGGTCTTTTTGACTCTTTTCTATAGCAAATGAGAACTGAGAAATTAAACAATTATGCCAAGAGGATGCCTTATTTCTTATTTGCTGGGTGGGTGCGTGGGTCCTTTACAAAATGTCATCGGTTAATTATTTTTATAAGCTGATGGTCCTAAATAGACAGTGACAAAGCTTTTAAAAATAATATTAAAAAATTAAAAATATATCCATTATAGGTATCAATATGAGTGAATCTAAATCTAAAGTATTTATTATACATAGTTTAGTCTAAGTTGAGAGAATTTGATGTGGGATTACAGGAACAAGATGCCACTAGATAAGAGGTTCATTGATAGATCCATTTGTTAAAAAAAAAAAAAAATTTGACGACATAAATTATATTATCCTGAGTGCGCAACAAAGAATTCTGAATCTGTAATTTTCAATTAAACGGAGAGACCCACAAGACCATAATTTAAAGTTGGCGAAACTTTAACATTTAAAGTTAGTGGAAGACTGAAACTTTAACAGAATTTCTAGTCTTCCAAACAAGAAACATATATTTTTTTAAGTTTTCTTCACATAATAGTGGAGGGCTAAAGCCTAGAGATGATAATGTAAAAAAATGTAAAGCGTCCAATCCAAGTAGGCGTAAATGAGGGATTAGATCGGTGTTGAGACTGATTATGGTTGTAATGCTCCACCATGATACTCGTATTAGAGGGTCTTCTGCTCATTTCCACATATAATGCCAAGAGGATTCAATTTTCTTATTTGCTGGGTCCTCCGAACTAAGGCATGCACTAAAGCATTGTCCTGCTTAGATATGTGAGAGAAGGAATGGTTCCGAAAAAAACCAACAACAATCATAGTGCATGTTTTTGACAGGGAGACGGCCTAGGTATGCTTGTCCACCTGCTGAAAGGCGTTAATGACAAACTCTAAATCACCCTCAAATGTCGATTATTGATGTAGACCTATCTCATGGACTAATTGAGCAGCAAGAGTCTCTAATTTCGTAGTTTCTATTTGTGTTGGTTGAATGAAGTTTCCTTTTCTATGAAAATAATAAAATAAAATCTCCCCATTTAAGACTTTATTTCTTGAATCTGATAGTATACAAAACATCACACCATTTAAAATTTTAAATAGCATGACACTAAATAAACTTTTTATAGTTCTAATACTTAATTTGAACTATGAAAGGTGGGTTTTTATTAGCTTAATTAGTAAAATTTCTAATAGTTGAATAAGAGATTTGACGTTCAAGTTTTGCCTACACCAAAAATTGACTGGTATCTTAGTCTGATAATAAAGAACAATCATTAAGACATTATAATTTGAAACTCTCTAAAAAATAATAATAATAATTTGAACTATGAAATGGATTCATTTTAATACATATCCTCAGATTACATGCCCCTCAATTGACATTGTTGTTTGTTTCCATAAACACAAAACATTTAACTAAGAAAAATTAAATTTTTTGTTATCTGTTTGCTAATATTTGGGACTTAAATAATATTCTTAAAGATAAAAGATATTTTAATTGGTTAGAATTTGGGGCTTCTTCCATTTGAGGCCTTTGGCTAACCTAGATTTGATCCGGACTGGTTTGAATATGAGTTCCCTAGCACCAAATTGCGTTGGATCTTTGCATGGGTCCTCTAGAGCTAGTTGTTTTCCCCCTCTTGGCATCAAGCCTTATTATCTTCACAGCAGAGTGGGATTTCTCTTATAGATTTGGTTTCGGTGTCTTTGGGTGGGTCAGATTGTATGTTCTTTTTGGAGAGTATAGAAATGTTTGCCGGATTATTATATTAGTTTTCTTGGAGAGCATTCGAATGTTTGCTAGATCATAAGGGTTTTTCTCAACTGAATTCAGATTGGTATTGTTTCTAATTTTTCTCTGCTGACACAATAAGTTTTTTGGAAAAAAAAATAAAAATCCCCTCACTGCCATAAAAATATAATATGAGCATTTCCAAGGTAAAATAGATGAGTAATTTGAATGTAAGACAAATTAATGACTTGAAGAGTGGAGATAATAGAGTTGCTTTTTTTTTTTTTTTTTTTTTTCCACTTATATTTTCTCAATTCAATAACATGAGGAATTTTACCCAAGGGAAAGTGCGGAGCAAGCTGTGATGTTGATTTTTGATCATTTCAAAAGATATTAATTCATGTTTTATACGGTAAAGTGAAAGTTGAGAGAATTTGATATGGAATTACAGGATCCAAATGCCACTATGCAAGAGGTTTATTGGAAGATCCATTTGTTAAAAGAAAAGTTGAAGAAGAAGAAGAAGAAGAAGAAGAAGAAGAAGAAGAAGAAATGCACAAACAAACAAACGTTGACGACATATATTATACTAGTCTGAGTGAACAATAAAGAATTCTAAATTTAGTAATATATATATATATATATATATAATAATAGGTGAAGCAGAGAGAAAGTCAAATAGAATTTCAAATTAGAGTTTCAATTTTGTGCCATATATCTAGATTTAGATTCTCAATTTTGCGCTATTTGTCCTAACTAAAACTCAAAAAAAAAAAAAAAAATCTAATTAGATTATAAATTGGACTCTAATTTTGTGTCACGTATCTTATCTAAATTTTTTTAATTTTTGTGCCCAAATAAATGATGGATTAACATTTAACACGGAAGCCAAGAAAACCACAATGATAATGCTCATTGGCCTAAGCAAGAACATCTCACTTGCACACTTTTATGGGTGAACTCATCATGTATCTTATCTAAATTTTCTAATTTTTGTACCCAAATAAATGATGCATTAACATTTAACACAGAAACCAAAAAAACCACAATGATAATGCTCATTGGACTAAGCAAGAACATCTCACTTGCTCACTTTTATGGGTGAATTCAATAGAGTTTGGAGCTCTTCTAATCTCACTACTAGAACCAAGGAGTCCAACGAGAAAGATTATAAAAGTAAAATATCATCTTCTCCTAATACTATATCGTCATCCCATGTCTCCTCCTTCTTTCTTAACATCTACCAACTAGATCTACACACTACCCTCTCCTCCTCCTTTCGAATTTCTAAGAGTAGGGCCGGGTTTAAATACAATATTCAATCTCACTCTTCCTTACTTCACACTCTCATACATTATCGCTTCATTGGCGCCTCTAAGAAGATTTCAAGCTCAATGATTAGTTCTTGTTTTTAATTTTGTGCTATGTGTCCAATTTCTAATTGAAGTTTAATTTTGTGTTATTTGTCCAATTTGTTTTTTAAATGTTGGTATTAAGTTACCTCCATTTATAATGCTCAATGTGAAAACTGAATCTACCAAGATGAACATCTTATCATCATAATTATTAATATTTTCGTGCGTAAGCACGGACTACATACTAGTTTTTAATTAAATGGTGAGACCCATAAGACCATAATTTTCAAAGTCTTTGGAATATCCAAATCTGTTATCAAAGTCAGTGAAACGTTTAACATGATTTAAAGTTAGAGGAAGACTGAAACTTTAATAGTATTTTTAGTCTTCCAAACATGAAACATTTTTTTTTTAAGTTTTGTTCACATATTAGTGGAGGTCCTGGAGGACTAGAGCCTTTAGATGATAATGTCAAAAAAAAAAAAAAAAAAAAAAAATGTAAAGCGTCCAATCCAAGTAAGCATAAATAAGGGATGTTAAATTTGCAACAAACACTGACATTGCTTTTGTCACTAGAGTTTACGTGGAATAAACATCTTAACAATTAATAAGTAACTTAATATTTTGGCACTAGAGTTTCATTTAAACTAAATTATTTAAAACACAAAACTATAATAAATGATCACAAAATAAGTATAATTCTTTTTAATTAATGAACTTTGGGTGTAATAGAATATTAGATTTATTAAAGCTTAGGTAATAGAGTTTTAGATGGAATAAACATCTCAACAATTAATAAGCAACTTAATATTTTGGTAATAATTAATATATCTACTTAGCATAAGCAAAAGATAGTTGCGGGTGAAGAGACGGACAGTGTCAATCAATTGAATTACAAGACTCTTAGCGTCTAATCCCCATAGTCAAATTCATTAAAACAACATTATTTTGGAAAGTGAAAAACATAAATAAATAAGTTAAAACTGGACACAGTACTGATGTAATGATTAATGAAAAAAAAAAAATATATATATATATATATATATTAAAGAAACAAAATGAAATAAAACTAGAGGATATAATTTTTTATTAAAAAATTTTCATGTAATTGTAAATTTTGTTTTTGTTAAAAATAAAAATAAATTGAGCAAAAAGAAATAGGTGACATTAAATAGTCCCTGAGAATCCCATTTCTACACATTCTATCTAGCGAGAATCCCATTTCTACACGTTCTATCTAGCGTGGTTAATTTAGACACCCAAGCAATATGATTGGTACGTGTTTAATGATTGCTTGCAACATATTCAATTTGCAACAACTCAGCAATCTGAAAAAACAATTTTATAGTTCAAAATTTAGGGTAGGTAATAATAAACTGACCCTGCAGAAAAAATATGACTTCCCAAGTCTTTGCATGTTAAACGTCAACAAATTATAATCCAAAATCAGGCTTGTTAAAGTCTTGTAATGTTGAACACATTTCCAAAGGATGAAAAAATCTAGCAGATCAATGACTTAAAACAGCAATGACATTATTTTGTCCCATAAAAATTTTAAAAGATAAAGGCAAAGTTGCTAATTAAACATTTCTTTAGCTGCTACTTTGGAAGACTTTTTGTTTTTATTGCTAATATACTTTGGAAGACTCTTTGCTGCCTTCCCCCACTTAGTTATTAAAATATTATAGGCATGTATCATATCATATACTATATATAATAGCAGAAGCTGAGAGAAAGTTGGTTCCTACATTTAAGGAGGTGTTGACAAATAGGATAATTGCCTATTTAAAACTCAAACACGTGTACAGTTTTTTATTAAAAATATCGTACGGTGCACCGATTTGGAAGAGTCTTATAAAAACCCAACCCGCTTATTAAAAAAAAAAAAACATAAAAACCTAAAACAGACATACGCTCCAGAAAGAAAAGGAGAACCGACGAAGAGAACGATAGAAAAGAACTTTCGTCTGCATAGATGGTGGAGAGGAAAATCTAAGAAGAAAGTTAGGATTTGCCACCATCAAACCACCGTAGCCTCCACAAGTATGGTCTCTGTCTTTTTGTACTGAAGGTCAGCGTACTCCCTTCATCTTCAAATTCTGTTTTTGTAGTTTGAAAGATTGAAACTCCTCACCATTGCTTTTCCTATTCGAATTAGAATTTTAAATCTTCAAAATTTCTAAGTTTTTGAATTCAAAACCAGTAGTTCCCCTTACTTAATTTTCTAGGGTTCTTCTTTTACCCCTTTTTTTTAAAAAAAAAATTAGATGGGTTGATTCTCTTTCTTTGGATGCTTTGGTTCTAAATTATCCCTTTATATCGGTTTTGGTGGTAACATTAGGGATTTTGTCCTTGATTTACTGTGGTTAAAAGTAAAAAATTCACCTTGGATTATTTAAAATCAGAATGTATTAGGTGAATAACTTAATTTTTAATATGCAATTTGTTTGAAAAAATTACTGATCGGTCTTTTGTTTTATTCTAGAATTCTTAATCCATGTGAAAGGTTGTTTCATACGCATCTCAAAACTCTTTTTTATTTTTTATTTTTTGGTTGTTGAATGGGTTTAGATTTAATTCAATTTTGTTTTGGGTTTTCTATCAAAATGTTTGTTTCCTCAATTTTAGATATTTGTTTCTGTTTTGTTTTGTGTAAGATTGAAATCATTGGGTATTTCTGTTTCTAACATTTACTTTCCTTCTTCAATCTTATTTTAGGCTTTTCTTGCCGGAACAGCGCGCACCAGATAGAGTTTGTAAGGCATATAGAGATAAGCGAATACCGTAACGGGTAAAGTTATTGTTTTTTTCTTTTCTTTTTTTTCTTTTCATTTTCAAATTTGGGGATTGAATATGATTTAGGTTTGAATTTCTTGGTTGGACTAGTTTAGATTTAGTTATAGTTAGTTTTGGTTTTGACTCAGATAGTTTATGCCTTACATTTATTTTCCATTCTTAATTTCTGATCTTACATAGTTTATGCCTTATAATTCTTTCTATACCATTCACTACTGTTTATATAATTATATTCCATCTTCTTAATAAATCTTCCCTTTCTATTCTGTCTTTTCTCCAATCACAGAATACTGATTTTCTATGCCAGATAAAGCCATTGGGTTTTCTGCAAAAGGAATTACTCAATCAAGGTTAAAGGTTTGGCTACCTGTTACCCGAATCTCCCATTTATTTTTTCAATTTCTTAAGTTCTGTTTTGTCAATTATTGTATTGGTTAGATTTTATTTTATTTATTTTTTGGCCAAATTTTTTTAGATTTGTACTTTTTTCGTTTGCCCTTGAAATTTGAATTGATTTATGTTTTGTTGATTATTGTATTTTGGTTAGATTTGGTTTTTATTTGGCAGTTTTTTTGTTAGATTTTTTTCCCTGCCTCTGAATTTTGAATTCATTTAATTCTAGCATTAAAAACGCTTCAAAATTATGCACATTTCAGGTCCAAGAATTAATTCAGTTTTTACTGTTTCTAGATTTCCATTTTTTGCCACCTTTGAAACAAAATCTTTCCAGATCAGGATCCATACCAGTAGGTTTATTGTTAGTCACTTTAAACTCGATGCTTTATGAAAGTTCACACTTTTGAAACTTTTGATTAGATAACTAAATGAATATGAATGTTGCTTAAAGAAAACAGACACATTGTTTACATTAAACTTTAGGTAAATGGTATAGCTTTCCATACGAAAAATTCATATGTGTAATTGTTTAAGTTGTTAGTGTCATCCCTTGAATCCTCTGTATAATTGATACCTGCCTTTGTAATTAATGTTTAGGATATAACAGCCCTACAACACGTTGGTAACAAAGGCATTCTTTCTGTTTGGTGGAAAGTGAAGCCCTTTTCGCATTTGTAGTATTGTGTTGTGGTTATAGGTTTAATATTCAATTGTTGAAGTCTTAAAATAACATTTTGTAGCTGAAGATGCTATTACTTTACAATTTGATTAAGAATTCAGTAATGAAAACAATTACCACCGGTTATTGACGGTATTACAAAACTTGAGTAGACTTTGCCCTTCCTGTTTTTAGCAAAAATCCTGCCTCTTAGTCTTCAATTATATCAAAATTATCTATGTTATGAGTCAATTTCTGTTTTTACTTTGTTTCTTGCGGAAAATAAAAATAGGAATTTCTTATATTAATTTGATTAATATATTTATCTTCATCAATATTCTTAATGTGACTCACTTATCAAAGACAAAAAAAAAAAAAAATTAAGGCTTTTTAAAACAAAATAAATTCATGCCCGGTCATCATTTGCTTATGAACTCTAATTTTAGTGTAAGTGTGAGGAAGAATGAAGGGTATTATTCATTTGATGGAGAATATCTATTTGGACTCATTAGAGAAATTTGTCATTTGTAAATTTCACAAATTAGTTTAGTTGCTGTAAATTTTTTTTTTTCATCTTTGCTAATTTCCTCATTTTGTGTTATATGTTTTCATTCTTAGGTTTTCTAACTTTGCCTAATAGAACCACAGAATTATAAGATTTGGGGAGAAATAAAAAGAAGTAGCTTCTTCTTCTTTTGGAATTTCTTGAGTTTGAGGTATTTCGATCTGGCACAGGAGCATACTAGAGCAAGATGACAAGTCAAGATGGTGCTGAACAACCTTGAGAAAACATGTAAGAACCTACAACTTATTAATATTTTATGTAAAATCAATTTTTGACAGGTTTAAAAATCTGCACCTATTACAAAGAATAAAATTTTTATTTGGTGTAACATCAGTATTTCTCATGAACACTATTTTCCAATTAGATACCTACTTGAGTCTTTTTTTGTTCTTGATTTAGTTTTGATTGATTGGATGAGGTTTGATCCTTTAGTAATTTCAGATTTTGTTTGTTCATTTCTTCAGTGCATTTTAATCAATGGTTATTTCTGCGTGCAAAAGAATCATCTTCTATAAGTAGACCAATTGTATTTTTGACGTTATATAGCTATTTGTTATTTTTTTGGAACCTGTTTTGTGGTGGTTGAATGTTGGAGTTGGCTAACTGAATCTTATTTACTAATATAACGTCAAAGGTGCCTTTCTTCCGCATTTTATTAATTTGGTCTTTGCATTATATGGGAAGCATGTCTTTATATAATAGAAGCTAGATTATTTAGGAAACCAGTGCTTTCTTAGCATCCTAATTTTTCACAATGTCTGTCAATGTCACATTAAAATTATAAGTGCTGCAACATTGCTTTTGTTTTTCCCTTGATGACCAGAAGTGAAGTGTAAATCCACTGTGTAAAAAAGAGGAAAAATTAGAAGAACTAACCTGGGATTTTGCTTTCAGTGATTTAAAGTGGGTGTGTAGTGTGATCCTTAATAGCCAAGTACTCTTTGTAAGCCTTTTGTTATTTCGGCTATTGAATTATTAACATTTTATTGTAGGTTTAGACAAATGGCTATCTACTTAAGTTGGTTTCAGAGTTTAAGAAAACAATGATCTTATATAAGGTGATTTTTTCTCTATTTATTATTGTTATTGGATTTGTATATGGGTGTTGAGACATTTGTTGGTTGCAATGATATGACCATTTTGGGGCTTTGGCTGGTGTTTCAGTTCGCTAAGAAATTATATACGTTGTGCATCCTATTCATTTGAAAAAATGTTTTGGAAATCAGTTACATCAATATTGACTAACTGCATGAATTCAACATTTTTTGTAACAAAAAATTTGTTTATTGCTTTTTTGTAACTATGGGGCATTTGCATCTCATAAATAGCTAAAAGAGTGGTTAAACTTTACATATGTTGCAGCCTGTAAATAGCAATGAAGCATAAATTTTAGTTTCTGCCTATTAAAGGAACTTTCATTCATATTTCCCACACACCCCCTCAAACTTCCAAGCCTTGGCTTCACATTTTCATCATTTTTGTTTCTCTGTTACTCTTTTCTTTTTTCTTTTTTCAATCTTATAAAATTTGGGGAATTTAAAACGTCACTGTTTGTCAGATTGGAGACAATGGGGTTTTTCCATGACCTCATTTTAGTGGGCAAGAAAATGAGTACAAGCTACGTTTAATGCTTACCATAAAAATGATTTTTTTTTTCTTAAGCTCATAGTGCAACTTACAATAGTATAAATGCCCAAATAAATTCTCTAACTGACATTGGCTGAATTCTCTTTTAGACTGTAGATTGATACTGAATTCTCCTTTGTAGTACATCACTACCACAAATGATTACTATTTTTTTTTATTAATTTTTTTAATGGGGGTAGGTAGACGCCTTACAATTGGTAAATAGCTGAACATACGTATACATTAGCCTTATCAATTTTAGTATCTTCTATTTGGGTTTTTACCAAGTTTTTCTTTTTTTGACTCTTTGATATTCCATGGAAATTCGGCAACACCTTATTAAAAGATAAGGAAAATATGACTTTAATCTAATAGATACTTTCCTATGTTTTTTTTTTTATTGGACTTTGTTTTATAAGCAAAATTTTGATTTAGAAATTTTATTAGACATGTTTAAAAGAAAAAGAAATGATAAGAGCTATCTAACACTCATTCATGTGATCTATATTTTAGATGGTAGAACTTGTTAGTTCGTTTAGACCCCTTAAACACAACAGATTAACCCAGAGAATTAGCCAAGTGATTAACTTAGGTAATTTAAGCAGAACTAGGTTAACACAAATATATTAAAAACAATAAAGCAATGGAAAATAAAGAACACAAAGATCTGATGACCCAGGAAAACCAAACCGGTAAAAAACTTGGGGAGGATTTAACCTAGCTATCCTCAAGGTAAACTGAATTCACTATGAAAGAATTGAAGTTTACACAATAAGACTTAGACCACTAACATCCTATTGCTACCCAAGTGTAGGAAACTTACTACCACGACCCCATGATAGCTTCGAGATCCACGGACTCCTTCTTTCCTGAATTCTTCAGCAATTCACAAGCGCACCTGCTTGTATTTCTTTAAAGCTCTTTGATTCTGCAACTGTATGATTTACCAAGCTCTTGACATGAATCTTGAGTTTGGAAATCCTAAGTGTATGTGAAGGTAAACACCTCTAGATCTCACAATGAGATTCACAAACATAGCAAAACAGAACTCTAAAAACGTGGCTAGGGTTTTCCCTTATATACTTAGGGCAAAACATAAAACCCTATACATTAAATGGGCTAGGGCTGAGTTGGAAAATTCTGCAGAAAAATAATCTGCACGACTTTCGATCGATCGAGTCAGGCAGAAAGTGCACAGTAACTTCTGCAGTAAACTCGATTCCAACTTTACATAAAATGCCATACTTTGAGCAAGTCTAACACACAACTTAAAGAATGTTTTGATCATGGTTTGCCAACATTACAAATTGAAGTTCTAATACATTAGTTCCTAATTCTTAGAACCTAACAGAACTAATTTCGCATTTGCATGTGATCTTCATTTGTAATCAATTTAACATTAACATTTTGTTTTGAATCTTCTGATATGTCCAGGTATGCAAAAAGATCCTCAATGGCTTGGTTGTGTACAACATTAGACCCATAAAGACTTTTAAGAGAGAAAGAATGAAGTCCATAAACAAAGGGTTAAACTATTTGACTTCGGTTTATTTTAGGATTTTAAATGTTATTTTGAGCTATGAATATAAATTTTTATGATGTTATGAAGAAAGGTATTTGTTTTTCTTCTGCTGTAAGTTTAATTTTTTCCTGGTTATTCAAATTGTGTTAATATATATTACTATGATGAAGGATTATTTACTTTTGATGATGTTATATAAAAAAAGAAAAGTACGTTGATAATGCTATAAACAAACAACCAACACAATTATAAAAATCCTGTGCATTTGCACGGGTTATAAGCTAGTATTTTCTAATGACCAAGCACTTTAGGTAGAAACACGGACAGGCCTTTTGTCTCTTTTCTATAGCAAATGAGAACTGAGCAATTCAACAATTATGCCTTATGATGAATAAAAATTATTAAACTTAAAAATTGTTACAAATACTTTTTTTTTTCCTTTACTTTGTTTTCGTACAACGATCATGGAAGTTTTTGAAAATGAAAATGGATCATGTGTGACATTTGTTTGTTTGTTTTTTTAATTGAGTTTATAATG
The DNA here is from genome assembly GCA_033629205.1 of Lithocarpus polystachyus. NCBI lineage: Eukaryota > Viridiplantae > Streptophyta > Magnoliopsida > Fagales > Fagaceae > Lithocarpus > Lithocarpus polystachyus. The sequence continues at coordinate 86,404,000 of CM066165.1, read as the reverse complement.
TAGGGTTTAGCTTTGATGGATTTTTTTCCACATTGACCTTTGTTGACCATGTAAATCTTAAAATTATATGTATTTTTTTAAGTTTTGCATATTTGTTCTTACAAATGTTGACAACCTTGGTAGACTTTTATTTTTTAATTTTCATGTGTGCAAGTATTAATTATTATCTAGGTGTTCTTCCATTTGCCTTAATCTGATCGAAGTGGCAAAAATTATAGTTGCAATTTTTTTTAAAAAAATATAGTTGAAAATGCTCATGACTTTTTTCCCTTTAAGAAATCAGATTTCTTCGATGATGGCAAATGCTAGAAAACTAAGTACATTCTGTAAGAAGTTTAGACCCCTTAAACCCAAACAGATTAACCTAGATATTTAGCCAAGTGATTAACTTAGGTAAATTAAGCAATTCTAGGTTAACACAAATATATCATATCATGCAAAGTGCGGAAAATAAAAAACACACGATATGATAACCCAAGAAAACCAAACCGGTAAAAAACCTAGGGAAGATTTAACCTAGTTATCCTCATGGTAAAACCGAATTCACTATGAAAGAATTGAAGTTTACACAATAGCAACTTAGACCACTAACATCCTATTGCTACCTCAAGTAGGAAACTTACTACCACGACCACGTGACAGCTCCGAGTCCACGGACTACTTCTTTCCTTGAATTCTCAGCAAAGCACAAGCACTCCTGCTTGTATATCTTGAAGTTTTTGATTCTGCAACTGACTGATCACCAAGCTTTTGACATCAATCTTAACTTTGGAAACCCTAAGTGTATGTGAAGGTAAACACCTCTAGATCTAACAATTAGATTCACAAACACAGCATTTAGAACTCTAAAAACGTGGCTAGGGTTTTCCCTTTTATACTTAGGGCAAAACATAAAACCCTACAGGTCAAACGGGCTTGGGCTGAGTTGGAAATTCTGCAGAAAAAACAATCTGCACGACTTTCGACCGATTGAGTCTAATTCTCGATCGATTGAGCCTGGCAGAATTGCACAGTAACTTTTGCAATAACTCGATTCCAACTTTACACAAAAACCTTATACTTTGAGCAAGTCTAAACAAGACTAAAAACGTTTTGATCATGGTTTGCCAACATTACAAAATGAAATTTTAATACATTAGTTCCTAATTCCTTAGAACCTAACACATTCCATTTGGGGATTCTAAATATTGTGGAAGTTAAGAAGAGGTTAAATTATTGTGGGTTCTTATGAATAGACTCTAACTAGTCCATTCAGTTTGTATACGTCTTTTTTTTATTAATACAAATCCTAATTTTTATCTTAAAAAAAAAATTTATTGTTGGTTCGGTTTCGTTTGTATTTTTATGCAGTAAATTAAGAATGAATATTGTTTTTGGATTTCAAGTGGGTTTCATTTTTGATAGCAATAAGTTATGGAGTGTGTGATTGAATATATATAGAATTGAAGTTTTATTGGAGATGGAAAATGTTTTGTTGTGGCATAAAGTCAACTTATAATGGTGATTTTTTTTTTTAATGTTATGTGATGCTTGCAGATATGATTGCTTTAGCGGCATCAAGGGCATAGTGTCAAGAATCATTCTAATAAGAATGATGATATAGCCCTAATAAGAATGATATAACCATGGCATGGATGAGAAGTTCGGCTATAATTGTGGGTAAATTAGGCATCATTTGCATAATGCCCCTCATCATTTTGTGCTGTTATTCACCTTTTGGGTTACTTTGTATCATTTCAAGTTTCTTTGTTTCCGCTTATCAAAAAAAGTTTCTATGTTTCTCTTTGGATTATGTATTCACATAGTCAATTTAGATCTATTGTTTTAGTTGTTGTATTGAGTGATACTTAATGCATTTACACATTGCATTGACTTAATGTACAAATTTTAGTTCAGGTTAACATAAAACTGTTTTCAAAAGAATACTTTAAGGTGGCTTTACGCGAATTGATAGCTAATCTCTATTAAAAGTTTTTTAAAATTTACTTTTAAGTCACTTTATTAATCCTCTTATAAGAAAAATAGTAGTCCTTAATTGATTGGGTTTTGGGATTTGTTGTAGATGAGACGCTTGGACTTTGGAGTTGTACCTCTAAATCTTGATCCATTTTTTTGGTAAATACTCCCTCCTCAATTTGTTTGTCCTATTTGAAAAGTCAAACTTTTTAAGGGAACATCATTTATTGTTCTTTTCTGCTTTATAAAAATGTAGAAGTTTACAAATTACGCTTAATAAATTTATTAGCTTTAAAAAAAAAAAGGGAGTTATTCTTAATGAGGCAACAAAAAAGATGCCCCAATTAGATTTATTTTTTAAATATTTGTTAGTTTTCTTTTCAAATAGTTTTGAAAATAAAGTATGGATATAATAGGAATATTAGTAAATTAATGGCTTTCATTTTTAGAAACAGGACAATATTTTAGGACATCCTAAAATAGAATAAAGGACAAACAAACTGGGACGGAGGGAGTGTAAATCTTGATCTTTTAAACCTAACATTATTTATCGATAAAAGATCTCCACATTATTCACTTCTACATTGTTTACAATGAGAAAAACAAATCCAAGCATTGATATATTTTGGTGTATCCTACAGAAAAATCTAGAGCTCAAAGCTTATTGCATGCGCTTTAAATGTGCTCTAACGATCTTTTGATTTTTACGCATTTGTCCAATTATATTATGCATTTGTGAAAACTATAAAGCATTTGCTTTAAATAAAAAAAATAAAAAACAAAAAACAAAGAAAAGCCTTTGAGGAATAAATGTAATTAGCCTCTGGCCACATATTCAGAGGCTCTTCTACTTTTTTGGGTAAATGTTAATAATTTACATTTATTATAATTTAGGACCACTATATTTTCCAATTACAAAAAAACCTAGGGGTGTGATGAGTATTTTGCATTTATAAGTGAAATAATTTTTTCATCACACTCCTAGGTTTTTTTGTGATTGAAAAATATAGTAATCTCAAATTATAATGGATGCAGATTATTAACATTTACAAAAAAAAAAAAAAAAAAAAATTGTAGAGCCTCTAAGCGTGCGCGTGATGCGTGCTCAGAGGTTAGTATTGCATAAGTTGCACCAATTACATTCTTGTCACCAATTTATCATTTTTTTGCAATACACTTTATTACTCTAAAAAAAAAATATAGTACAACTTATAGTATTAAAATTTTAGTAATAAGGGAATCAAAGAATTAAGAAATAGAAATTAAAAAGAAAAAAAAGAAAAAAAAAAAAAACAGTGCTACTTAATGAAAATAGGAAAGATGATTGTTGTCTACGCCATTGTATGCATGAAATACAATACCAAATTGGATCCTTTAGACGTTATCAATTTATGTTCAACTTTTATTAAGAATTTTTTGCTTTTTCTGAGATTATTAAGAAATTTTCTGCTTTTACAATGATCTTGGATACAGTATTCCTAAGGGTGTTTTTTTCGTAAGTGCTTCCACACTGCTAAAGTAAACTTCCCTTTAAACCAATGGCTTGAGAACTGGCCTTTGTTATTTGTGCATTTGGCATGTGCCTAGATTACATTGACAATGTGCTAAATGTGTAGCATAAATGTCATAATAAGTTAATTATTTCCATAAACCGATGATTCTAAATAGGCAAAGACAAACTTATAATAAAAGATAAAATATATATATATATATATTAATAAAAATCTATCCACTAGAGGTATCAGAATGAGTAAACTGAATTATAAAGTAGATAGGATTATTATTATACTTGATTATATATAGGGAGTTTTTTATATATACCTAACCCGGATAACCTTATTTTTTGACTTTCCAAGCTAGTTTTTTATAAATATAGATGCATGTATCTATGACACCTCAATTCCAAAACACCCAAAATATATATATCCTTCTCATTTCTCTCAAAGCCAAAGCAAACATGGTACTCTTCTTTCTCATTTTCTTCCTCTTCCTTTCTCTACCTAATTCATCTCTCTCTTCTTTTTCTTTTAATTCATCTACGCCTCTTTGCCTCTCAGACCAAAGCTCTGCTTTGCTCCATTTCAGAAACTCTTTTTCTTTCCGTCTTTCTAATGATATGTGTGATTATGATTCTTATAATCCTCCGAAGAATTCGGGGAAAATGGGTACAGATTGTTGTGGGTGGGATGGGGTCACCTGTGATACGATGACAGGTCATGTCATTGCTGTCGACCTCAGTTGCAGTGGGCTTCATGGTCCCATCTATCCCAACACCACCCTTTTCTCTCTTCGCCATCTCCAGAGGCTCAACCTTGCTTACAACCATTTCCATGGCTCCACAATTTCATCTAAGTTTGGTGGCTTTGCAAACATGATGCATCTCAAACTCGCTGGCTCCTCCGTTCCTAGCTCCTTCTTTGCTGGTAATGTCCCTCCCGAAATCTCCCACTTATCCAAACTTGTTTCACCTGATGTCTCTGGGAATGTTGACATGAGAATAGAAACGCCTAATTTGAAAAGGCTTATTCAAAACCTAACCCATCTAACTGAACTTGTTTTATATGGGATTGATATGTCTTCTGTTTCAACTAATTGTCTCACGAATTTGTCGTCTTCTTTAACATCTCTTCGCCTTAATCAGTGCCAATTGAAAGGGAAATTTCCAGATAATATATTCCACCTTCCAAACCTCCAGATACTCACAACTACAATCTCACCGGTTCCCTTCCAACGTATAACTGGAGTACTCCTCTCAAGTCCTTGGTTCTCTTTGCAACTAGATTCCTAATTAACTTACCTAATTTAATCAGCAACCTCAAGTCCTTAAAACAATTGTAGAATATATAGAATACTTAGACCTTTCCAACGACCATATCAAAGGCAATATTCCATCGTGGGTTATGGAGGTGGGGAAGGATTCATTGTATTACTTTTCAGTCTCAAGGAATAATTTAACTGGACACATCCCTTCCTTGATTTACGATCTCAGTTTCCTCAGATTCCTTGATTTTTCTTATAATCACTTGAATAACATGATTCCTCCATGTTTGGGAAAGTTAAGTGATTATCTCAAAGACTTGAATTTACAAAGTAACAATCTTAATGTCACTATCCCAACAACATTTGCAAAGGGATGTCAATTGAGAAGTCTGAAACTCAATGGCAACCAATTGGAAGGGGCATTGCCACAATCATTGGTCCATTGTAGAAATTTGGAACTTCTGGATTTTGGTAACAACAAGATTAATGGCACCTTTCCTTGTTAGTTGGAAACTCTTTCAAAGTTGCGCGTTCTTATCTTGCGATCAAACAACTTTCATGGTGCCATAGGCAATTCCAAGTCCAAATTCCTGTTCCCTAATTTGCGAATCATAGATCTCTCTCACAACGAGTTCCATGGACTTTTGCCAACAAAATTTTTCATGAATTTAAAAGCCATGATGAATGTGAATGCAAACAAAGGTGAATTCAAATATATGGGTGATAGTTATTATCAAGATTCTGTGATAGTGGTGATGAAAGGATATTTCATAGATTTGGTGAAAATCCAAAGTTTATTCATAACCATTGATTTCTCCAACAATAATTTCAACGGAGAAATTCCAAAGGTAATTGGAGAGCTTCGATCATTGAAGGGGCTTAATTTTTCACACAATAATCTTATAGGTTGTATGCCTCAATTGTTGGGAAATTTAACCAATCTTGAATGGTTAGATCTCTCCTCAAACAAGCTCACAGGTGAAATTCCTATACAATTGGTAGATCTCACAATGCTAGCATTTTTAAACCTATCAGAAAATTATCTTTTAGGACATATACCCCAAGGTAAACAATTCAATACCTTTACGAATGATTCTTACTATGGGAACCTTGGGTTATGTGGATTTCCAATAACAAAAGTTTGTGGCAATGATGAGGGACAACAACCATCGCCATCATCAACCATTCAAGAAGATGATTTCGAATTTGAAAATGGGTTTCATTGGAAAGTTGTATTGTGGGGGTATGGCTATGGATTCATATTTGGATTGGGTTTGGGTTATCTTGTGTTCTCAAGTGGAAAACTGAAATGGCTAGTGAATATTATTTATGGAGGAAGGCATAACAAGTTACGAAGATCCTAAAAGAATACTCGTGGACGAACTCATTAAAGAAGAATTTAGTGGATACAAATACTGATTCTAGGTATATTTTTATATACTAATATATTCGAAAATATCTATTTCATAATTTTTTGCTTCCTTAAAACTGTCTTTATATTGGTAAGAAGATTCTTCATTTTTAATTTCCTTTGTGCTAGTTTGGAATGGTTGTACTTGTGTTAATGTGAGGCTTATTACTAGTGTTACTGAGTGCATAAGCTTCTATGCTTCCTTTAAAATAAAATTAAAAAAAAAAAACCTTTTATGTTTAAGGTATAGTCATACCAGAGAGTATATAGGCTACTACTATGTAACCACCACATTTTAATACTTTATTTATGTCAGACTTCATTTAATGACCCTGCTTTATGCTCTAGTGTGAGAAGAAATTTCTCTGCTCCATTGCAATTCTAAATACATCTTGTGGTCAGGGTTTTTTTTTTTTTTAAAGGGGCAACTTCACAGCTTAGTTGCAGCTTCAAATAATCGGGTTATATTCTATTACATATTTCAATTATTATTGTTATTACATCCTTGTAATATTACCTTCCTTTTACAGATTAAAGATCTTGTTGGTTGGATTGAATGAAGAGTGGTTATTTATTTATTTATTGAAAAGCGGTGTTAATTACCCTAGTGCTACCTAGGATGCTTGGAGGAGTAGACTAATTTCCTCTATATTTTCAATTAGATAAGATTCTAAATTTACATATTGATTGTGGGGAAAGCTTAGAAACTTAATGAATTGAATATATGTTCCTACTGATTTTATCTGTATTGGTTTCCACAAATTGTTACATACACCTTAACTAGTTGTTTCAAGTACTTTTTTGTTATGGTTTTTCAGGTCTAAAATTTCAAAAGAAAAATCTTATTCCAAATTCTGTTAAACTAACAATAAAGAACAACTCTTAGTAATTCTTTTTGTTGGAGTGCTCTTATGTAGAGGCTGCTGGCCCTTTCTATCTCTCTAACATGATGGAGGGAAAGCAATCATTCATAATTTAGATCACTGGCTGACAATCCATGGCCAGATGATGATAAAAAATTATATGTTCTTATTTTTGGTGTCTAATTTCTTGCCATTTATTTTTAGGTACTAATTTGTTGGTCTTAATTTTTTGTGGGATTTTCTTGATCAGGGTTGTGGTGCTTCAGTCCATTTTGATGACAACAATTGTAATAAAAACCATTTCAGACCTTGAGGGTTTTGAATAAGATTGATTTCATCAAGGAGTAGCTTGAAAAGGCTTGTCCAGGGGTAGTTTCATGCGTTGATATTGTTTCTATTGCCACAAGAGATTGGCATTATCCTGGTCTGTTCCTGATCCTTGATCTTCCTATTCTCTCATTCTTTAAAGATATTTTTATTATTATCCAGAGTCTTATAGCAACACTTTAAGGTTTAGGATTTGATTTTGTGGACAATGATTCTTGAATGAAACTTGGGTAAAATGTGAGAAACAGACTTTAAAAGAGTTTGTACCTCTTTACATTTTTTTTATGTCGAAAGGAGTCTATAAAGAACATATTAGTTGTGGGGAAAGATTAGAAAGTTAATGAATTGAGAATGTGTTCCTAGTGAATTTTTCTGTTTTGGTTTCCACAAATTGTTAGTCACCTTTAATTAGCCAACTATTTGTTTCAGGCACTTTTTTATTATGGTTTTTCAGGTTGAAAACTTTAAAAAATTAAAAAAAAAAGGAAAAGAAGAAGAAAAAGAAAGAAAGAAAAGAGAAATACTTTTCTTATTCCAAATTCTGTTAAAACTGACAGTAAAGAATAGCTCTTGGGAAGTCTGATGATGTGCTTGGGCCCAAATGTAGTTAGCTGGCCACCTTTCATTGCGTGTGTAGCAGCTGGATGTTTGATGTGAAATAAAGATAAAAGTTTTGTTGCATATTTGTTTTTACCTTGATTTCTCATTTCTTTTTCTTCTTAAGAATTAAGATAGAACATGCTTGTAAACTATTGTGTTGTATGATAGCCACATAGTATCATTGGGTCCTAGAGGGATTTAATTTTTTTGAATTAGTAATAGTGTGAAAAAAAGATTCATATACTTTGGAAATTATATGGGAACATAAAGGTAACATTTTAAATTTGCATTTTACAATATTTTTCTGTTTTGTAGCAATCAGAGAGAGTAAAACATTCAATTTGTCTCAGTATAAATGTCTTTCTGGGTTTGAAGCAAGGGAACCTAAAACTAACCAACTAGTTGTTTCAGGCACTTTTTAGTTATGGTTTTTCGAGTCTAAAATGTCAAAAATTCAAAAATAAATAAAATTAAATACTTTTCTTATTCTAATTTCTGTCAAACTGACAATCAAGAACAGCTCTATATTGATAACTCATTTTATTGGAGTTCTTTGATGTAAACTACTACACATGACATCATAGGCTAGACAGCATTCTTTCATATTTCAACAGACACCTAATCTTAGGCTTCTTGGCCTCTTTGATCATCTAAGGGTGCACAGAAACTGGGAAGATTGGCTATGAATTCATACAGAAACACCTCTCTGACTTCAAGGGGACAGGGTAGCCAGACCCAACTATAACAATTGATTTCCTTGCTGAGATGAGAATGAGGTGCCAAGACAGTAATAGGACCACCACTCAGCCTTCTTCTTCATCCATGGCTTCATTGGAAATTAGTGAATCTGCAGTGGGGGGTGTCACATTTGCAGGCATTCTCATCTTCAATATCATCTGGGGTAGGTTTTGGCACTCACTACCATCAGAGCTTTTTAAGGGGGAGAGAACTCCTTTTTGCCAATCAGCAATTGATGGCTAATGAGGAGTCCTCAAGATTGGTAAGGGCTTATGCTTCAAATGGCTGATTAATCTTTCGAATGGACTTTGCTCAAGTGATGTTGAAGATGCCAGGTCTTAATGTTTTGACTAGATCTCAAGGTCTGGTCCGATGAAACTACTCCTTGGCCTTGGTCAGTTTCTAAGTGTCAGTCTGGCCATAATGACCTCTTGAGATCTCTGTTATTTCATATTAGTTTTTCATATATTCTATGTTTTATTGTAGATGCTGTGACTTCTAAATTTCTTGTTTGTGTTTTAGTTGGTATGGCATAGTGTGTAGACATTAGTTGAAGCAGCTCAAAGATACTGCTGGGAAAGGCTAGTATGTCTGTGTCTTAATGAGGAGTTTCTATTTTAGCTTTTCATTATATTTTCTTATGTCTGATTGGTTGCTGAGAAAAGGAAAGAAAGGAAAGCTTTGAATTTTTTAAACTTTAATGCTTTTGTTTTCAAGTTAATCACTAACGCTCTCCTCAAATAGTCTTAGATGTAAATGGGTGGAGGAATTTAGTTTTTTTTGGGTCTCAACTAATAAGATTTTTTTTTTCTTCCTACTAACAATGATTACATTCTTTTTTTGGTAAAATGTACATAGGTTTGACTTGCCTGCACAAACCATCACCCTAGAGATTCAGAAAGATTTGTGTTTATTGAAGGTGTGGTGAACTCTATTTTTTTCCATGTAATTTGTTTCCACGGCACTACTTTTCAATTATGCTCAAATGATTCTCTGTAACATTTTAATTGCTTCATTATTTTTATCCAAAAAAAAAAAAATTGTTTCATTTTTGAGAATTTGCTTAGTGTTTCAACTTTCAACTTGTGTGCTATAGGGAATGTGCAATTAAGCAACTTGAGTCACTGACTCACTGTCATGCAGAAATGGAATTAGGGAAATTATTTAAATGCCTCTTTGTAAATTAAGGTTATAACTTAAAGTATAATTAAATCTTCTACTTAAGAGATTGTTTGACTTTAGATAAATAACAAATTGGAAAAATAGAAATGAAATAGATGGTAGGGGACTTCCTATTGATGCATCTAATATGTTCTATAATATATATGCAGTCATTAGCCTTTGACTGGATCCATGTTTGGCATTCGAAAATTCTTTTCTATGTATGGAATGTAAAATTTTTACTTACCAAAAAATAATGTTTGTGTAAAATTTGAGTCTAGATGGGTAAAATACCAAATTGAAACTGAAAGCTGGTTGATTTTCCACAAGTTGAACTGGAATTGATAATATTTCTGCCAATGACGCTGACAGGGTTGCTGATCTTCTTCATGCCTTGTGTAACTTGTAAGCAGCATCCTTAGGCCTTCTGTAACTTGTAAGCAGCATCCTTTACCCTGCACCATACGAAGATGATTTTCCAGGGATATAAATGATATCTGTTAGTCATATACTGCAAGTTAGTTTTCTTGTAAAATGGCATTGGCATACTCAAGTGTAAAAGTTGGGCTGGACTTGAAGTAATTATGATGGTAGTATCCTGGAATCTTTGATTTGTTACTTTTTCTGGGATATTTATAGTTTCAATTTCAAAATGTTGATTAAGCATCTCAACTTCACTGAAAAAGTTTTGTTTGCATCATATTGACCTGAATGCACATGATTCTAGTTGTTTACATGAAATTCATATCATGAAACCATCAAAACACATCGTAATTTAAGACATGCTTTAAATTATGATGGGCTCTTACTTTGACCAAAGTGAGCGTTCTCTTATCATAACATGTTCCAAATATAGGACTAGACCTAATTCATCTCAGGATTTTTGGAGTTGAACAAGTCTCACTCAAACAATCTCCCATTTATTTTTGAATTGTGCTGGAACTTATTTAGACTTTGTCATTATATATCTATCTAAATGATGGAAAGTTATTCGATACTACTTTAGTAATACTCTCTTCTCTCACATGATAATGGGGCCTACTATGAATTTAATTCGTGGGACCTATTATGATGTATCAAGAAAATAAATTTCTATATACTAAATAATTACAATTAAAAACTCATATATAAGAACTTAATGTGAAGCTTCCTTTTTATTTATTTATTTATTTATTTATTATTATTATTATTATTATTATTATTATTATTATGGGGGGGAGGGGGTGATAAGGTATTGTGAAGCTTGCATATGCATGTACTGGTTATGGGTTTATCAAGATAATAGGACACTTGCTAATTGACTTTGATGGTTCATTTGCTTGCTCGGAGTTTAGATTCTATAACTTAGGTAGGTTATTATTGATCTCTGAATTCTTGCTCGTGTTCATAATTACAGTTAAGAATTCCCAAATTTGAAGAGGCACTACAAGAAGGGTGATTCAAAATCCAAAACATTGCCAAGTATTTCCTGGTAAGTCTATTTGTAATTTCTAGACTAATAGTATAGTATGTGATAACTTGGAGCTGTAACTAGGACTTTGTATATTCTCTTTTGGGTGGTATAAATGGCTTGGCTAATTCATACACCATTTGGTATTTTGGCAATTAGATTGGGACGGTGATAGGGTCAGCATCAAGCTTCTTCATAGGTAGACTAACAAGGAAGGAGAGAAAAAGAACAATTGCAACTGAGTTGTTATCTGATTGTACCCTTGCTGATTACAGGTGAGATATGCAACTCTTTCTTGTGTTTGGGTGGAAAACCATATGACCATATCACAACATTATGTGTTGAGTTTAAAGGGTAAAAGGAATGTGGTGTTGTCGTCATTCGTAAAATTTTGTTCTTTTGCCTATATAGAATAGATGGTTAAGATGAATTCAGCTAATTGTTGTCTAAAATGCCGTAAGAGCATGCATATCTCAGTTGTAATTTTCAAATGGACTTAAAAAGGAACTTTAGAGTTTAATCAAACATAATTTGTTAAGAAAAGAGCTATGATGTGAAGCATGGTCATCATACATAACAAAAATATAAAAACTTGAGAGAGCATATACTATTATATGGGGCAAGAGGGGGTAGGGGGGCACCAGAAAGATGACCTTGTTGTTTGTGGTTTGTATTTCTAGAAATTATTTCTAGCAGAAACTTCCATCTTGACTCACCCCTTTATAAGCAAAAGCTAATTTGGAGTCCTCTATTGTGCACCATACACATTTCCATTGCTACATTTAACCGAATCAGAATGATTTTGATTATATTTTAGGAAGTTGTTCCTCTGTCCTTGATTATGTGAAGAGCCCAATTATTTTTATGATTATCCGTGTTTGTATTTGATTTAATTCCTTTGGGATAGCCAGTTTTTAATGTATTTTTCTTTGTTTTCCTTTTCATGTGGAAGCCATTTTCAGGAAGCGCAAGGTTCGAGAGACAGAAGAAAAGAATCAACCAAGATGAAATGGGAAATGGAAGATAAAAGGTCAGCAGTCGTAGAAGCATGCAAAGCAAAAAAGGCATTGAAATATCTTCACCATTTTTTATCATATATTTTGACATTTATAGATCTAATTGGAAAGAGTATAGTATCAAGATCAACCCAAAGAAATATTTGATAAACTATGATACTTTTACCAAGTGACATGAGAAACAGAATCCACTGAACTGATCTATAATTCATAGCTATATTCACACGTGCCGTTTCTCTATGATGTTGGCTCCTTCCCATAGTTTCCATTATAGAGTTGATCATTATTGTTGTAATGTATAAACGCATGCGCCAGGAAATAATATTTATTGATGGGAATTTTGGTTATTTATTAATCAGAACAAAGATCTTACTGGTTGATCGCTTCAAGAGTAGAGTTAAAGTTCTTTTTATTTCACATTTATTTTCAGAACAAAGCTTGTTACCCCGATGAACTTATAAATTGACTAAGTCGCTGAGCGCTTAGTACAAATAGCCACTGGCCAACACAAAAACTTGTAGCCAACTTCACCTAGGAAGCAAAGTAGACCTAAGACTAATCATGCTTATTTGAATTATGGTGTTTTTGGACTCACTCGTTTCATTTATTTCAAATTATTTGAACGTAGACTAAACACATTTACCACAATTGAAGAGTATACATCATAATAACATAGAGCTTATTTTTTCGGGGAGAAACAAAATAGAACATGCATCTATTGCCTTTAAAATTAAGCGACAAATATTTTGTGTCAATAATAGAGGTGTTCGTATGGTAAAAAGAAGCACTGTTTGGAATGCAGTCATTATTTCTTAGATTGAATTTAATTATTATGCGAGGATTTTTTTTTCTAAATAATTTATTATGAGGGGCTTTTAAAGGGAAACTCATACCAGCTACTGCAAATACTCTAGTTTTTTTTTTTTTTTTTTTGAGGGCCAAATTCTCTAGTTCAATTAGGCTTTTTTTTTTTTTGACCCCCTCTTTCTTACGAAGGATCCTTGTTTGTTGAAGGAACCTGGGAAGTTTGATGATGTGCTTGAGCCCGGATGCCATTGTTTGCCTTGGATTTTGGGACAGCAGTTATCTGGCCGCCTTTCATTACGTGTGCAGCAGTTGGATGTTTGATGTGAAACAAAGACAAAAGGTTTGTTGCAATTTTTTTTTTTTTTTTGCCTTAATTTCTCATTTCTTTTTCTTCTTAGGAATTTAGCTAGAATATGCTTGTAAATTGTTGTTTTGTATGATAGCCACATAGTATCATTGGGTCTTAGATGGATTTAATTTTTTTGAATTAGTAATAGTGTGTAAAAAAGAATCTTATACTTTGGAAATTATATGGGAAGACAAAGGTAACATTTTAAATTTGCAATTTACAATAATATTTCTGTTCTGTAGAAATCAGATAGAGTAAAACAATCAATTTGACTGTATAAATATCATTTCTTCTTTTCTAGGTTTGAAGCAAGGAAACCCAAAACTGATTGGAAAGAATTAGTATCATACAGATTTGCAAGAAATGTTTGTCTGAAGATGTGTTTTGCTTAACTGTTGTCAAATCATGAGTGACTGCCGAATTGTTCTAGAAGTTTTTATTTTGATTTTTTGAGTTAAAAGCAGTAAAGCACGAATATTTAGGCTAAGCACTATCATTTTGTTTTAAACTATTTTATATTTCTAAAGGCTCCTTCAGTGGCTTCTGATCTATATATTTATATATTTTTTCAGGACAATGTGTTTGTTATTGTTGTTACTTCTATTCAATACTGGGCATTGTCAGACAAAGCTGCTGATGCTTTCTACAAACTCAGCAACACCAGAGCACAGATCCAATCCCATGTCTTTGATGGTATGGATGTGTAAATGGACCTTGAAGTTGAAAGTCACTATGTTAGTCTTAATAATGAAATTAAAAGAGTCATGCCTTTACTATTACTTAAGGTCCCATGGGTTCGTATTTGTTAGGAAAATAAATAAATTCTGAGAACTCTAGGCTTTTCTAACTTGATATTGGCTTTTGAAGTTTATGCTGAGAAGTATGGACTTCTTCTCTAGATTGATGTTGATTTTTTTAAGTTTATGTTAAAACAATTGAAATTTCTATTCTTAGTGAAACAGCTATATAGGATAATTGTTTAATTTTTTTAATGTTCTTTATGATTTGCTTAAAGCATCATGATTAACTATGTATATGATATGCTTTGCAAAAGTGACTATATTAACAATAATGTTCATGTGGAGAGGACCATGGAGGTAATGTATCCAATGTGAATAATTTGAGGACAAATGGTGGGTAGTGACAGAAAAAGAGGGGAAAAAAAAAATTCTTATAGTAGTTATGAAATTTTGTGCTCAAAATAATGTCTTTGAGGTTGGGGAAAGTTTTTAGTTACTATCAATGCATATACTTGTTATGTCATAATTTCCATTGGAGACAATTTTACCTATTTGTATATCGTTTGGAGAGACTAACAGGCTTATATCCCCATTCTTCTAGTTAATAGAGCAAGTGTTCCTAAGTTGGTGCTGGATTCTGTTTTTGAACAAAAGAATTAGATCGCGGAAGCTGTGGAAGAGGAACACGAAAAGGTATTTCTATCTGCTAATTTGGTTTAGTATTAATCAAGTGGCAATGTAAATCTTTTTCTTTTTAATATCTTTGAATTTTTAATGTCAACTTGTGACTTTGAGATTGTTCAAATGCTTGTTGTGGATACTGAACCTGATGAATATGTGAAGAGGGTTGTGAGCAAGATAAATGCCAGTAAGTGTCATTTTGAATTGAACATTCTTTCTTGACTCTCTCTCTGTGGGTAAATTTGGCTTCTCTTTCCCCGAATACTAATTAACCTGTCATTGACCTTTTACATGTGATGAACAGCTGCAAGAATGAAGGTGGTGGCTAACGACAAGAGGCTGAAGCAGAAAAAAATCCTGCAAATAAAACATGCCAAGGGAGCTGCTGAATCTAAATATCTAGCTAGGCTTGGTAAGCATGCCAGCGTCAGGCCATTGTAGTTGGGCTGAGAGACAGTGTGCTTTCTTTCTGGTTCTAGTGACTCAATATTTCGTCACATTGAAAGAAATTGGCACATTGTCAGAGTACAACTCTGTTTTCATCACACACAAACCAGGAGCTGTGAAAGACATTGCTTCACAGATTAGAGATGACCTCGTTCAAGCAAATACCACTCAAAATTAGTGACTTTATCCCAGCATACATGTTGCACGAGTGGCTTTTCTAATGGTATATGAAATAATTGGTGCTAGTATCTAGGATTTGTGACATTTATTCTTCTCCTTGTTTACGTTCTGAATTAATTACTTGAGTAAAGGTAGGAGTTGGGGATTGTCTTGCAAGTTGCAACTAAGCGGTGTCGTGTGTGTACATGGTGTTGAACTTGGCCATAGTATTGGCTATAATCTTTTTTATAGTATGAAATGGTATTGATTTGGGTAATTTTGCGGTATCCTCTGGTGTTACATGCTATTTAGTAACAGTTGTGAATGGTTCCCTTTGGTGGGTTTGCTTTGAGAACAGACCAAAACCTTTGGTGGTCTTGGTTTTTGAGAATAGACCAATGGACAACAATCGTACTAGCCATGGAAGTAGAGAAATTCTCCTATATCTTATCAAGCCATGGTTCAAGCTCAATGTTATTGTTAAAGTGTACTTCCCCATTAGTTATTTTCATAATTTGGTCAGTTAACATATTGGTGCCCAATCTAAAGAATCTAATGACAACCAGTCTTACCTTCAAGATATATTATCCCAATTAAGGTTTGAAATATTAGTTAATGGGACTAGCATATTGCATGTCGTGTGTAGTTTTTCACCTATATGGCTATAACACCCCATTGGTGATTTCCTCAGCTCCAGACCATGCACTAGAGATGATCTTTAAAGCAACCTATAACAAAGTCAACAATCAAAATCAATGATCACTCCCAAGAAGTGGGAAAAAAAGGGAACTAAAAAACTAACAGCACAGACATTGATTTACTTACTAAAGAAATTATGATAAAACTATTGTCCCTTTCTATCAACAGTACTAAGAATCAAACTCAAAACACACCCCAAAATGGATGTCTTTTGCACTTAGGTGGGAATTGGGAGAAGAGGTTCCATTTGAGCCAAATCTCCTTGGCTTCAAGCACAAAAAAATTAAAGAACAAATAGAACCATATCTGATCATTTTGATGCAACAGACGTCCTAGCCAATTTTGTTTTGTCCCTTCTTTTTTAATTATGTTTAAGCTCTCCCAATGGAACAGATCCTTTCCATTTTATGTTTTGAAGCAAATTATTATGGGGCTTTTCTAGGAAACTCATTAGCATTTACTAACTTATCAAAGGGAGAAAAGAGATTATGACCTCCTTATCACTTACCAGAGCACTTTGAAGATTTTTTATTATCTTATTTAGAAATATTAGGCCTTTCTTTTTCCTCTTTTCAATGAAGGAGCTTTCTTTTTTAAAATCTTTCTTAAAATGAAAGGTTTACGAAGTAAATAACATACTTCAACCAAATAAAATAAATAAATAAACATTTTAGTCCCAAGGTATGATGAAACTATTGCAAAGATCAATACACTAATGTTTGTAATAGAAATTCACCTGTTAAAACTCTTGAACATCAATGTTCTTTTCAAGTTCAATATTTATTTTGAGCATAAAATAGGTTAAGCTCATTATGAATTTGGTAACTTGCTGCGCACTTAGCACAATCGCTGTAGGCAAAGACAACAAGCATGTAGAAAAGTTTTTTTTTTTTTCCCCATAAAAAAAAAAAAAAAAAAAAAAAAAAAAAAAAAAAAACTTTGATACATGACCACAAACATGGAAAAATGAAGGAAAGAGAACATTTTCAAATCCACTAGTTTCATGTCTAAATTTTATTTTGAGAAATGTTTAATGTCTAACTTACTAATAACAAAACACACACAAAAGATGGAAAAGACATTGTTAGGTTCTAAAAGTTTAGAACAATTGGCAAATCGTGAGCACACAAGAACATGTAAGCTGCAGAAAGAAGATTTCAGAATCTGCCTGGTTCGATCGATCGAAAAACAGGCTCGATCGATCGAGAATCGTATCTGCAGAATTTTAAGTTGGCCCAAACAGCAGTTCTAGCCCATTAAGGATTAGGGTTTCAGACCTACTTCTCCCACTATATAAAGGAAACCCTAAGCACGTTTTTTATAAGGCTTTTTAGAGAGAGAAGAGTGTGCCTCTTTGTTATTTAGGGTTTTGTTCCTAAAACCTCTCTTATTACTTCTACCGGTGTTGTTCCTTGAAGAATCTCAAGATCCGGTATTGCTGAAGTTGCTGCCTTCTCTAGTCATCAAAGGTGCTGATGATCTAAACCTTCAAGGGTGGTCTTGGAGTCACAAACAGGAGAGTTTGTGTTGCTAAACCTTTGAGTGGGATCTCAAAGTCACAAACGGTGGTGTTTGTGTTTTGCAAAGATTAAGGAAAGAAGGAGTCCGTGGATCTCGGAGCTATCATAGGGTCATGGTAGTAAGTTTCCTACACTCGGGTAGCAATAGGATGTTAGTGGTCTAAGTCACTATTATGTAAACTTCAATTCTTTCTAGTGGATTTGCTATTTTACCTTGAGGATAGCTAGGTTAAATCCTCCCCAGGTTTTTTACCGGTTTGGTTTTCCTGGGTCATCATATCGTTGTGTTATTTATTTTTCCGCTGCTTTACTTGATATGATTGTTATTGTTTTAACCTAGATCTGAATAATAAACCTAAGTATTCACTTGGTTAATTAATTAGGTTAAACAATTTAGTTTACAGGGGTCTAAATGAACTGACAGACATAAAGGATGTTTTACCAAAAATGAACAAAAGAATGATTAGTTTGATTAATCACATGAAAATTTGAAATAGGTGGATAAGGCGTATCTTTCCTCTGCATATAGTAAACTTTAGCTAAAAGAAACTAAGAGCTGGGTTTATATATGCAAATCCAAATAGGCATTCCCAAACGCCATGAATCCCAACAAAACTACTATAGGTTAGGAACATCAGTATATGACAATTCAGCATCTCCTTCAACATCTCCTGATAGCCTGCAACTTAGCACAATCAAAATCAAGTCACTCCATAAACCATTATATTATGAAAAACCTTCAAGTTTGTACACACATTGGTGCTTGCCTGGTGCTGTAACCAATGTCAGCTTATTATTGTACTCCTTAACACGAATTTTAGAAATCAATTTACGCAAGAAACCCAATGGAACATCAGTTATAAGAGACAAATGCCCTTCACACTTTATGTCTGCCATCACAAAATGAAAGATAACCAAGAATTGAACAAGCTGTTCTACCTTTTACCTCAAAAAAGAATTGAACATGGCTGCTGTTTGTTGAAGAAGAAGACCAGTAACAGAGTATCAGGAAAACGACACCGTAAGAGACAACACGTGCGGTCAATAACACGTGTAATCACTTACTCAAACGGTGCGTTTATCAAACTGAGAATTCATAACGCTGTCAAACGGTGCGTTGCATCTCCAGTAGCAAGGCGACGGTTAAATGGATTGAAAATCAATTATGGCACGTGTAGAGAGCAGTTATGACACGAGTCAGTTTGTTATGACTCAGAGCATCTGCGCGGGAATTTCTGTTGAAGCTGTTAGAATCTTCAAGAGATTATTTATGTGTAAATCCTGTGTATATATAGATGAATGATGTATAATTCAGTTAGTTGAGCAATTATAGCTGTTGGAAAACATTTTCTGTGGTGAACGAAAAATTAATGCCAAATTGGTGGAAAAACGTTTTACACTTGTAAAAAGAGTAAAATGTTTTCCAAGAAAAGCCTTGGCTTCTTTGAGACAATCTATGTATGTTCAGCAGAAACTCTATTGAAAGCAGAAATCATATTTAATTTTGATTTTATTTTACTTAGAAAATCTTGGAAAGGGTTATGCAGCTCTATTTGGTAAATGAGAGTAATTCTGTGATTGAATGGGACAGGACATAAGGGAGTTACAAAAAAGGAATTTCAGAGCTACTATCTGTAACCTTGTTCCGGCTGCTACAGTTTACTGATATGTAGTTGCTGCACTCTATTTGTTTTAGGCCGCAAGCATATCAATAATATTTAGTTCTGTTTTGCTTTCTGCTGTATGTTGTTGTGTACTGTTTTCTTAGGTGCTTTAGCGGCCTGTTTGATGCAGCTTGTGTGGTTTGTTCTTGGTTAATGAAGTTATTGCACGTTCGTCTACAAAATCAAAATGAATTAATATACTAGAAGACCAAACAACTACTACAACAACAACAACAACAACAACAAAAAAGTGAGCTTCTTAACCAAATATTCACGCCATCATTGCCTCCTACACTATTAGCTGGATCGAATATGGCATTTACTAACTTAGATCTAGGTGCATTATGAGTTTGGTGCAAAGGGTTCGGACACTTGGGTGCAATCTGAGCAAATAAAATGTAAATTCGGTTGCACTTCATTCTCCCCTCTCTCTCTTTCTTCTCTTTTCTTTCTCTCTATCTCTTTTGAATCTTGCTGGGTTTCCATTTTATGTTGTGAATCTCTCTTTTCTTTGTGTTTTATTTTTTTTATTTTTTATTTTTTTGTGGTTATCAAACCTGCTAGATCTGGGTTTTTGTAAAAAAAATGTTATTTGATTTTGGTCCAAAAATCCTAAGACCAAAGTAGATTGAATGGACTGAAGTGGACCGAATGGATTGATTAGACTGAAATGGAGCAAAATATGCTAAACTAGTCGCTAACCCGTGCTATGCACTGAAACCTACTTATTTGTGAGATAGATTAAAATAATTTTATATAAAATTTAATAAACTACACCATTGTATGATTTGCTCTTGTATGACTTCAATTTGAGTTACAATTTGATGAAGAAGCCATTGCTTGAACGTGCAATGACTTACAAAAAATTTGTCAACAGTTTCAAATACTGCAAAAAAATAACTCAAAAATTCAGACATTAAAACTTCTAAAAGACCAAAAAATATTAAAGAATAAGATGATTCACAGCTTAAAAATTATTGAAACTAAACAATATATATATATATATATATATAACTAAACAATAGAGAAATATAAGAGAAAGATGGGTTACATTCGAAAGAATGATTTCAATTATTGCAAGATTTTTTTATCTTGTAATAAATGGCTAAAGAGAGTTTGGTGGTTCATGTACAAAAATCACTTTTTAGAAAATACATGAAAAACCATCAAATATATTTTTTTTTTAACAAAGTAGAGGAAAAGAAAATAACATAAGAAGAGCTCATACCTCTACTCAATTTAAAAATATATATATATATATATATTTATATATTTGGGGCTTGCTTTGCTTTTATAGTGTTTATCATTAACCTCGCAAATTTGGAGATAAATTATCAATGCTTGAGTTTGAGTTTAATTAGTTGGACTTGTTAGAGAGATAGAGTTTCACTCCTTGTTAAGTTTGGATTAAAAAAAAAAAATTGTTTTAAAAAAATGATAATGATGAGTTTGAGTTTAAGTTGGACTTGTTAGAAAGATAAAATTTCACTCCTTGTTAAGTTTGGATTAAATAAAAATAATTTTTATTTAAAAAATGATGATTTTATTTAAATATTGTGCTGACATGAAAAATTGTTAGAGCTTCAGAGGTTTCGGATATATATTAGACCGAATGGATTGAAGTAGTCTAATTACACCCTAATGTAACTAATCCTAGTAATTCTCCAATTGTCGGGCCTTCTGCCAAGTCCACCTTAATCCAAAATTCTATAAAGACTATAACTCACCAAGTCTTTGAATGTATCAAACAATTACCAAAGATTTGGCGAAAACCCACACAGATTGAATGAATGAATAATTTAGAGGATGTACTCAAATAACATGTAATTTAACTTTAAATAATATGGTCATAAATGAATTTTTGTTGGCCTTTCAGACCGATCATTGTTATTGAATTCATATTTTGAAAAATTTTACCGTTAAATTACATGTTTTATAGTTTTATATGTTCTTAATATACATACTAATTTTCATTTCAGTTAGATGTTATATACCATTCAATACATAAAATCAAATTTTATGCATTTTTTTTATATATAATTATTTTATGATTATTTTAAATTACAAAGACTTGAATTTAAAAAATTGATTAATGACATGATTGTTAATCTTTGATTACTTTGAAATTTTACGAGCATGGAGACTATATGAAGATAGTGTAATTCAATGGTGAATTTTTCAAAATTTACATCTAATTAAAAAATAGCATGCGGTGTAATCCATATATATATATATATATATATATATTTGTAGAAAAAGAAACTAGTGATATTAAAGTTAAAACTGACCTAAAAACGGGACAAAATTGGCCTATACCCTTTTTAAAAAAACAATCCAGCATTTTGCCCCCTTTTCCAAACTAATTAGGAAAATGCCCTCTTGTGAAACTCGATTTTCTCAAAATCGAGTTAAGTCTTATAGTGGCGTTTTTAAGGAGCCTATAGTGACGTTTTCAAGACCTATAGTGGCGTTTTGTAACTCGATCTCCATGAACTCATGTTATAGGTAAAAAAAAAAAAAAAAATTTGCCTATAACTCAAGTTCATGAAAATCGAGTTTCAAAAACGTCACTATAGGTCCTGAAAACGTCACTATAGGCTCCTTAAAACACCGCTATAGAGCTCCAGAAATTTTTTTTTTTTCAAACTCGATTTTTAGAAAATCGAGTTACAAAAGAGGGGCATTTCTCTAATTAGTTTGAGAAATGGAGCAAAATGCTACTTTTTTTGCACAAAAAGGGCATTTGCCCATTTTGTCCCCTAAAAACGTAATTGTCAAACGTTCAGTCTAGCATAATTAATAGAGAGACCCGAATAAGGATAGCTATATTGCTACACCTACGCATCCAGATTGCAACTCTGGAATCAGAGTAAAATAATTATTATACATACATTCAGCAAAAAAAAAAAAAAAATTATTATTATACATACAGTCCAAAATTCCAAGACTTCAGCTTTCCAAAGTCTTTGAAAGTTCCAAAAAATCTAGACAATGACCAAAGACTCGCAAAATGTTTTCAAGGTTCATTGAATCTTTTAGTAATTGAGAATAGTGGTATTTTGTTTTGTTCCATTCAAATTGATGGCAGATATCTTTCATTCAAACGCTGTGTTTTTCACCAAGTCTTTTGGTCTTTGCTCGGAACTTCCACAAGACTTGGGAAATTATAGTCGTGTCTATTAACCAATGTGCATTTTCAAGGTTGATGAATGATTGAGTCGAAAGCAACGAACAAGAAGCTGAAAAGAGAAATAAGAGAGTTTGGGAAGCGAAGAGAAATAGAAACTAAGAAGCAAGAGACATTTAGATATAGACTAGAGAATCAATGAAAATTTATATGCACGATTTAAAATTTATGGTAAAAGACTTAGGTGTTGTTTGGTTTGAGAGTTTTCATCATCCAACGCTCAGTTTTCATCATCCAATATCCAAATTTAGTGAGCTCCACAATAAAATGCATTATTTGGCTTAGTTTTCTATTTTGGTTCTCATCATCCAATCACTCAAAAAATTGGATGTGAGTTACCAAACTGAAAACAGTTTTAAGTTGTTTTCAGTTTTGATAACTGATACTCAGTGGCAAGCTTGTAAATAAGGTGTGAACGTGGGCCCTGGCGCCAGTTGAATGTCCCCTCTTCTTCTTCTTCTTCTTCTTCTTCTTCTTCTTCTTCTTCTATTTTTCTTTTCTTTTCTTTCCTTTCCTTTTCACGTTCTGGTTTTGGTTCTTTCTTGTTCTTTTCTTTCTTGTTCTTTTCTCTTTTTTTTTCTTTCTTTTCTTTTCTTTTCACATTGCTTTTTGGGTTTGGTTTCTGGGCTTGGGTTTTTTTTTTTTTTTTTTTTTCTTCTTCTTCTTTCCTTTTCTTTTTTTTCTGGGTTTGGTTTTTCTATTTTTCTTCTTTTCTTTTCTTTTCACGTTGATTTCTGGGCTTGGGTTTTTTTTTTTTTTTTCCTTTTTTTCTTTCCTTTTCACTGGGTTTCCATTCCTTTTTTTTTCATTCTTCTTTTCTTTTCTTTGCACTTTCTGGGTTTGGTTTTTCTTCTTTTCTTCTTTTCTTTTGTATTTTTCTTCTTTTCTTTTCTTTTCACGTTGACTTCTGGGCTTGGTTTTTTTTTCCTTCTTTTCTTTCCTTTTCACTGGGTTTCCATTCCTTTTTTTTTTTCTTCTCGAGTTCGTCGAGGTTGTAGCACAAACGAAGAGAAAAACAGGGGAAAATGCAGAGAAAAACAAAGGGGAGAGGCAGGGGAAAAAGAAAAAGAAAAAGAAAAAAAGTCAACTTACAGTGGGTCAGTGTGTGGGTCCCACAAACAGTTAAAAATCTTGAGTGATGATAAGTGAGTGATGGTGCCAAACGGAATGAGGTGTAGAGAGTTGGGAATTTTAAGTGATGAGTAATGAGTGATGAGTGATGAGTGACGAAAATTGAGTGATGAGAGATGAGTGACCATTTTTTTAAACTAAACAAGGCCTTAACTTCCACACTTTTCACTTTATATACGTGCTTTAAAGTTTTTGTTTTTTAAATAAACAATGAAAATTTTATTAGGAAAAGGTTAATGGATGCTCTAAGGAATTTTTTAGTATACTATTTTAGGAAAGTTTTTATGGGAAAAAAAAAACAATTAATTTTTTGACAATATTTTCTATATCCCATAAGAGTAATATCAAAAATTTCGTGAAATGGTTTACTATTGTTATTCGATGGAGTAAATTATATTATTTAAATATGTTGTATCTAAAAATATAAAAATTGGGATGTGGATGAGTTGTAAAATAACATAATAAAATAGATAAAGTAGATTTTTCAAGTGTAAAATGTGTATTTTTTTAGATACTCGAATGTGAATGCTATGAATCTTTTATAAATGTGCAAACTCACTCATGTTACTAATGACCACTTGATTGATATGGTCTCTAGCTGTACACATCGTGTATACTTTGGTGACTCTTATTTCATGATTTCATAATTTATTTGACTTTCTCTATCCTTGAACCTTGTATGGGAAACTAATGAGTAAATTTGAGTATATATGTAATTACAAATGAGTTTCTTAAAAAAAGAATTAACTGAGTAAATAGAAAAGAAATAGAGATTCGTATAACATGATTGCTACATGATAACATAATTGCCACATGAACATGATAAATTGTTAACGTGATTGTTGGGTCAATACAGGGACTCAAATAACATAATTGCTACATCTTCAGCTTGCAACTTTGCAATTTGAAACAAACCATTTCATACTCCAAATTTCACGATATAATAGAAGGAAGGAAGACTATAACACTTAAATTTCAAAGTATTTTCTTCTATAAAACAAAAAAACATTACAAGTCTTTGGAATTCTAAACAATTATTACAAAAGACATGGTGAAACGTTTTTCTCGATTTATACTTCCGAACCACATGTTTTCAAGATTGAAGGAACCTGACAAATCAAAGTCTCAAAAAACAGTAGTGATATATATATAATCTTTTTTCTCCCATACTTATTTTTTAAGAGATAAAGCCAATAATTAAACTTTTCTTAGCTATTACTTTGACAATCTCGGTCTTGTCTGATCCATTTTATGTGTTCTATTCCATGCAAACTTTTCCCATTACATATAGCCAAATGAATGGGACAGATTTTGCTCACCCCACCATATCTTGCATAAAATGTACATATTCATTTAAATGATTTAATGTATAATATCCTATTTATTGAATATCTTGCATATTTTTTATTATCCCCTAAATACTCTCTCTCTCTCTCTCTCTCTCTCTCTCTCTCTCTCTCTCATGGTATTATTTAATTTAAAGTATACTAGTAGAATTCTTGTGCCATAAATTAAAGTTTTATGTAAAAGAAAAAAAAAATCACTAACACTATTGAAACCGTTTTAATAATTAGTGAGTCATGAGTACATTAACTTTCTTAATAAGTAGTTAGTCACATTTCAAAAACTCTTTAATTTTATGTGCAATATATCTTGAGTCACTCGGCTTGAGCAAGACATGTAACATGTAGTTTTACTACATTAAAACACAAAACTTTAATAGATATGAACAAAAAAATAAGTATTAAATTTCATTTTTTAATTTTTAATAAATAAACTTTTTTTTAATAAATGAACTGTAGGTGTAATAGAATATTAAATTTATTAAAGCTTAGGTAATAGAATTTTACATGGAATAAACATCTTAACAATTAATAAGCAACTTAATATTTTGGCATCCAATCCCCATAGTCAAACCCATTAAAACAACATTGCTTTGGAAAGTGAAAAATATAAATAAATAAATAAATAAAGTTAAAATTGGACAGAGAACTAATGAAATGACTAAATTGAAAAAAAAATGAAAATGAAATTAAAAAATATTAAAATTAAAGAAACAAAATGAAATAATATTAGAGGATATAACTTGTGTAAGGGGACAATTTGAATTCTTAGTCCACAAATGGGATGGGCTTAGGCCCAAAAAGCCCAAAACAAAGAATTTGTAGAGAGTTGGTTAGAAAACTGGGATTTAGTGAATCAGACAACAATCAAGTCACATTCATGCTACAAGAAGATGTAGATATATTAGTTTAACTTAACAAAAATTGTCCTCGGCACAATCCGAGGAGACCAGTTCTTATATATATTTTTTTTTCAGAATGATTACAAGTTTTTCTCTTTATTATTACCGTCCCCCTCTCTCAATGCTCGCTTCTTCTTTTATACTCTTTTTTCTTTTCATCTTCACCCTTATATATCTTTTTTTCAAAATGATTACAAGTTTTTCTCTTTATTATTACCGTCCCCCTCTCTCAAAGCTCGCTTCTTCTTTTATACTCTTTTTTCTTTTCATCTTCACCCTTCACGTGCAGGTCAAATGGTTGGCATTGATACTTGTCCTATCAGCACCTTCCTGAAGTCTTTGGATAGCAGCTCTAAGGCTAATTTGTTCAAACATCCTTTCCTCATTAATACGGCCAGAGAGTTAGTTGCAGAACATTCAATGTGGTGGTAGCAGCTTTCTTTAAGATATTTTCTCAGCTCCCACCTATCCTGTATGCTCAAAAGGTACACCCTTACTAATAGAACCTTTAGATATATCATCACTAACGAAACATATACTTTTGACCTTCGTTTTGCTTAGCCAAGAATATAGTCCTCCTCGGACCACCTTCCTCAGTCTACACAGTTGCCATTTACTTGTAAAGCTCATAGAACTGTGTTTTCTACGTCACTAACTCGTCCTCGGACAGTTGGGTCTTCTTGGACAAGCCCAAGGCCCAATATAGGTATTTGAGCTTCAGGCCCTACAATTTGTATATATATAATTTTTTATTTAAATTTTCTTCATGTAATTATCATTTTTTTTTTGGCTAAAAATAAAAATTATTTGAGCAAAAACAAATAGATGACATTAAACAGTCCTTGATAATACAATTTCTACACTTTCAATCTAGCATGGTTAATCCAGACACCCAGACAATATGATTGCTACGCGTTTAATGATTGCTTGCTACACGTTTAATCTGCAATGACTCAGCAATCTGAACAAACAATTCTTATTAGTCTCCTATCAAAAAAAATTCTATTGTCCAAGTCTTTGCAAGTTAAACGTAAACAAATAATGAACATCAAAATTATTTTTTAGTGATTGGTTATACAATTTGTAAATGTATTGTAATAAAATTTATAATATTTCTAGCATGACTTTAAAAAAAAAATCATTGTTAAATAAAATAACTGATTTTTACTAAGCACATGCCAATAATAAGTAAATTAAAACAATCCTGGTTTTGGAATACACAAATCTCACCAATTTCATTTGCAGAATGGATGAAAAATAACATCAAAATTGAACTTGACGCTCTGTTTTTTGTGTACTCTCAACAAAATATAAGTTCATAGCTATACAAAACCAAATCATTTTGCATTTTTTCCATAACAAAGGGAAAAAGGAAAAAGAAACAATGAAATGATTTTTTTTTCCTTTTTCAAGTGTATTTCATTGAATCATATTGAAAATAGTCAGTCATAGGTAATCCCCCCTCCCCTTTTTTTTTCTACCAAAAAGAAATTGATTATGATGTTGGCTCTGCCATTGTATACATGGAATTGAAAATGCAACACCAAATTGGACCTTCCCCATTTTTTTGATGAACTAAAAGACTATTAAAATTTAAAACACAAACAGCAAGATTACAAGGCATTAGACAGAATTATTAACTTGACTGTCCAGCAAGATAGTATCAGAGATGGTGTTTTGATTCTCCAATGGGTGTGTTTCTCAAAAAAAAAAAAAAAAAATTCTCCAATGGGTGTCACTGCACTTGGAATTCAACTTTTATTAATTGTTGTAGGTCATGACTCATGATCAAATTCATACCTTAAAGGAATTAAGGATGTTTTCCGAAGAGCTTATATTTCAGCCAATGGATCAGCTACAGAATTGCAACCCCTTCTAGGCCAAACTAAATTTTAGTAAAATACAAATGTGGGAAACCAGGAGGTTTTGACTCTTTTCTATAGCAAATGAGAACTGAGCAATTCAACAATTATGCCAAGAGGATGCCTTATTTCTTATTTGCTGGGTGGGTAGGTCCTTTACATTGTGCTAAATGTCTAGCATAAATGTCTTATTATTTTTATAAGCTGATGGTAATAAAAAAAAATTAAAAATATATCCACTAAAGGTATCAATATGAGTGAATCTAGACCTGAAGTATATGAGATTATTATGATACTTGTTTATAAGGATTCTTTAATTTTTATAATCTGAGCCGGATAATCTGATTTTTTTTCACTTTCAAAACTATTTCTTACAAAAAAAAAAGGAAAAAAAAAAAAAAAAGAGTAGCCCATCCAGTCAAAAAAAAAAAGTAATCCACAAGAGATTAATTTTCCACGTCTTTGACAAGTGGCAACATTTCCATTGATCACAATTTGCGCTATAGTTAACAGAGTGACCCACAAGACCTTAATTTTCTCATTTTGAGGAGACACAAGACCTTAATTTTCCATCTCATTGGCCAAAGACTTTTACAGGATTAAAGTCTTTTAAGAGTAATGAGAAGGCAAATAAAATTAAAGTGCCCAACTCATAAAATACGCTGACATTAGGGATTAGAATTGTGTTGTGGATGATAATCTTGGTTATGGTCTCCTGCTAGGTTGAACCAGTTAGAAATTAATTTATTACGAGAAAAATACACACACATATACATTAGCTTTATCACACGCGTTTTGCGCGTATGATAAGGCCTTTTTATATTTTTTGTCAAGTGTCATAATTTTTGTTTTTTTTAATAAAAATTTTGGATAGTTTGTTTTAAAGACATGGATTAGTAGGAAATTGTCCTATTTTATAGGCATTTTAAGTGAACTTAAAGATATATTTTTACTAGGTTGTCCTCAAGTTTTTTCCCTGTTACACCTAAGGTTTAGAGGTACTGACCACATAAAAGTCCAGTCCAAAGAAGAGAATCGTGATAATAGCTTAATTTTGCATATTTATATCATTATTAGAAAGCATTACCATACTTATTTTGAGTTAATTCATGCATTTTATAGTTGGTTTTGAAATAATGCTAAATAATCAATTTTGTGCTTAATTGAATTTTAATACGTGAATTTGTCTTTTGTAGAATAATGAAATTAAATAAGTGGATTTATGCAAAGAAGAAAGCTAATGGACTTTACTTTTACAAGGGCTATGACAAAGTCAGAGAAGGTCAACCTAATTAAATTCAAGTTCAATTGGAGTAAAGAATCAAAGGAAATTTGTACCAAATCCAAATCCAATTAGGATTAGGATTCCAGCCTGCGCACCAGTTAGTATTTGAAGAATAACTTTTGGCTTCGATATCCAATCGAGATGATTCAAGTTAAGATCAAAAGATAACTTAAAGGGATACAACGTTTTAGTTTACCAAAAGTCCGAATTCAAGCCTTAAAACCTTGGATTTTCTCTAAACGGGAATTCAACTTGTAATAGGATTCCTTTACCTATTTAAAGGCTCTTTAGGGCAAAATTCAGGAGAGAGCTGCCATAGAACTTAATTTAGGTTTTCTTCAAGTTTCTATACAGTTTTTAGAGTTTTATTTGTGCTATGGTTTGCTAGAAGCCTTGTTAAGGCAAGGGGTGAAACCCAACCATTTATTGATATATTCTTAACAATTATTTATTGGTTCTAATGCTTATGTTTTTATGTTTTTGATTGTTTTACTCATCTAGAAAAATTTTTAGTTTTATATAATTCTTTGATTTATCATAGACTCCGAGCACATTAAATGCTTAGTATTCTCTGTGAACTAATTCACAAGTTTTGTTTTGCCTAAAATCAATTAATTTCATAAAACTACCTTAGACAATTAATATTTGAGTTCTTATTGTTATATCATTTGACTAATATCATCCGTCATATAAATTTTAGTTGAGTTATAAAATAAATATTGTTAAGACTACCAATAGATGTATTGTGTGTGGATCCCTAAACCTTAGTGCCTTAATATATTGTTATTTTCTCTCAATTTAAATTACCTTTACTAAACCATCAAAAATATCTTCAATTAAACTTTATTATTTTAGTTTTATTCTCTTGTGGTTTGCTAAACAATTCATTTTTCCCTGTGGATTCGACCTCGGACTTACCAAGTTATTACTTTGCGACAATCCTGCACTTAGGAGCATTATTTAAGTCACAGCAAGTTTTTGGCACCATTGTTGGAAATTAGACGATTAGAGAAGCGTTCCACTTCGTTTGGAGAGGTTTTCGGCATTAAAAATTTCTTTACATATTTGGTAATATCTTTCCAACTCTTTTCTTTTTAAGTAGTTTAGTTTTCCTTTAGAATTTTTCTTTTATTTTTACTTCTTTTTATTGTTAAAGGTATTTTTTTTCTTTTCTTTTCTTTTTCTTTTTCTTTCTTTCTTTACTATTGCATGCGTGTTTGGTGTCGTGATAGTGATAATCGCTTGGTTAGAATTGAGTCTAATAATTTGTTTGGCAATTTATCTGATTCTTTCACACATTCTCACACACTTGATATCATGGCAGACTTAGAGAGTAATCATGGTGATGAGAATAATTTAAATAATGATAACTTCCATGCTCACCAACCCGTTAGAACTCTCAGGGATTATTTGCAACCTACTAGGAGTAGTGCACCATCATGCATCATTTTTCTAACTAATGCAAATAATTTAAATTTTAAGCCATGTATGATTTCATTACTTCCTAAATTTCATGGCTTAGATTCTGAAAATCCTTACCTACACTTTAAGGAATTTGAGGAGGTATGTTCTATCTTCCATGACCAATCATGTAATGAAGAGGCCATTAGGTTGAAGTTGTTCCCTTTTTCTCTTAAAGACAAGGCAAAAACTTGGCTTAATTCTTTGAGACCTAGGTCAATTGGTACTTGGCAAGAAATACAAACTGAGTTTTTAAAGAAATTTTTTCCAATTCGTATGACTAAGCACTTAAAAGACAAATAATGAATTTTTCACAAAAAGATAATGAGACATTTTATCAATGTTGGGAAAGATTTAAAGATTTGCTTAATGCTTGTCCACATCATGGCTATGAAACTTGGGGTATAATTAGTTTTTTCTATAAAAGTTTTACTCCAAAGATGCGCCAATTTGTAGAGATGATGTGCAATGGAGAGTTTTTGAATAAAGATCCTGATGAGGCTTTTGATTATTTTGATCTCTTAGCTGAGAATGCCCAATCTTGGGATAACACTGATACCTCAGATAGTTCTAGAGCATCCACCAACCCCTCTAGG
The DNA here is from genome assembly GCA_033629205.1 of Lithocarpus polystachyus. Taxonomy (NCBI): domain Eukaryota; kingdom Viridiplantae; phylum Streptophyta; class Magnoliopsida; order Fagales; family Fagaceae; genus Lithocarpus; species Lithocarpus polystachyus. Next base: position 86,372,885 of record CM066165.1, on the reverse strand, counting down.
GGTGGTAAGTAACAACTTAGGGAAGATGATGACCTTAGTGCTAGGGTGGCTAGTCTAACTAGGAAGCTTGAAGCCATGGAATTAAGGAAGGTCAATGGAATCAATACTATGCCTAAATTGATGAAGTTTGTAGAATTTGTGAGACCATGGAACACCCTACTAATGAATGCCCTACAATTCCAGCTTTTAAAGAGGTGTTGCATGATCAAGAAAATATTATGAACATGGTGAAAAAATCATACCCTTCCCCCTATTCTGTGACATACAATTTAGGGTGGAGGAATCACCCAAATTTTAGTTGGAAGAGTGATAATGTGGTTGCACCTCCAACACATGGTTCTTCAAATTTTGTTCCCTATAATCCCCCACCCCCCAAAGTAGAGTCTTAAGGACACTTTGCAACAATTCATGCAAACTCAATCCACCATTAATAATCAGAACTCAAAAGCCATAAATGACATTAGGAGCACTCTTACTAAATTGACCGCATCCATGAGCACAATAGAAAAGGGTAAGCTTCCATCTCAACCACAACCAAACCCTCAAGGTCAATTTTGTGTTGATGATTGTAGACTTGTAGTTCCTCTAAAAATGAAGTGAGTCAAGTTAAATCTATTACTACTCTTTGTAGTGGAAAAATCATTGAAAAAGATATTCCTAAAAGCAAAACACATGATGAATCTTATAAAATAAAGAGTAGTGATGAAGTCCTTGAACTTAAATCTACTGAAATTGAAAGGTGTCATATCCCTGCTCCCTTTCCCCAAAGGTTTATTCCACCTCAAAAAGTGAATCAAAATTTTGAAATCCTTGAAATGCTTAAGCAAGTTAAAGTGAACATTCCTCTTTTGGATGCCATAAAGCAAATTCAATCATATGCTAAATTTTTTAAAGATTTGTGTATTGTTAAGCGTAAGCTTAATGTACATAAGAAGGTATTTTGGACTGAACAAGTTAGTGCAATCATTCAAAATAATAGACCTCTTAAGTTCAAAGATCCAGGTTGTCCTACTATTTCATGTGTGATTGGTAATTCAAAAATACAAAAACTTTTGCTTGATCTTGGGGCAAGTGTGAATCTTTTACCGTATTCAGTATATGAGCAATTAGGTCTAGGCGAGTTACAACCCACTTCCATAATTTTACAACTTGCCAATCGATCTGTGATTGTTCCAAAGGGTGTTGTTGAGTATTTTTTGGTTCAAGTGGACAAATTTTATTTTCCTGTTGACTTTATTATTTTGGGCATGCATCCTATTCTAATGCTAATTCTCAAATATCTGTGATTTTAGGATGCCAATTTCTTGCAACTTCTAATGCATTGATATATTGTAAAAGTGGAGTCTTAAAATTATCTTTTGGGAATATGACCCTTGAGCTTAATATTTTTAATAATTGTAAGCAACCTAAGGATGAAGAGGATGTGCATGAAGTTGACTTAATTGAAACACTTGTTCAAGAACAATTCAACAAAACATGTTTTTCAGATCCATAAGAAGCTTGTCTAGTCAATTCATGTGATTTTAATTTTAATGAGAATTCCGAAATTGCATACATTCACTGTCTTTCGGAATCTGCACAAGAAATGGAAGCGAGCAATTGGAAATTGAAATATGAGGAGTTGCCACCTCATGAGATAAAGTTGTTGCCATCTAGTTAGAAATTACCGAAATTAGAGTTGAAGCCCCTGCCCGTTGAGCTCAAGTATGCTTTTCTAGGAACTGATGAGACTTTTCCTATGGTAATATCTTCTAAACTTGACTCTTTGCAAGAAAGTAAGTTATTAAATGTTTTGAGAAAACATAAGAGTGCCATAGGATGGAACATAGCTGACATTAAAGGAATTAGCCCATTGGTTTGTACTCACAAGATTTATTTAGAGGACAATGCTAAAACATCTAGGGAGATGCAACATAGGTTGAACCCTACAATGAAAGAGATAGTTAGGACTGAAGTACTTAAATTGTTAGATGTGGGTATCATATACCCCATCGCAGATAGTAAATGGGTAAGTCCTACTCAAGTGGTGCCTAAGAAATCTAGAATAATTGTGGTAAAAAATGAGAATAATGAGTTAATTCCAACTCGTGTCACCACAAGTTGGCACATGTGTATTGATTATAGAAAATTGAATGCAATCACTAGGAAATAGAGGTGTGTTCAGTTCGGTTCGATCGGTTTTTTTAGTTTTGGCCAACTGAAACCGAAATTTTCGGTTTGTGAAATTCTCAACCAAAACTGACCGAAATAATCGAAAATCAATCGGTTTTAGTGGTATTTCGGTTTCGGCCTGTTTCGGTCGGTTTTTGTTTAAGCACATGGGGCTATCAATTTTTCCAAAACTCGAAGTCAACATCACAGTCACAGAAAGAAAATAACAACTCAACATCACATTGGTTTATCAATTTTTCAATAAGAAAAAAACAATTCAACATCACAGTCACAGATTCACAAAAAATAGCATTGATTCAGTATTAAACAAAATACAAAATACAAAAAAGAGAGAGAGTTATCAAGAAATTAAAAAGAGAGAAGGTCACCGTGAGAATGAAAAGATCAAGCCACGTGGGGAGGATGGCGTGGGGAGGCCATGTGTAAAGGCCGACATATGGAGGCGGCAGCAAAGGCAGATTTGTGTGGAGTGGAGGCTGTGAGAGTGAGAGTGAATACATGTGGGCTGTGGGGTATGTGGAGTAGCTGCGGAGGCTGACGTGTGGAGTAACCGTGGAGGCCGAAGTATGGAGACCGATGGCAGATGTTGACTGATGGAGGCGTGAGGGAGATGGAGGCGTGATGGAAGTGTGAGGGTCTGAGGGAGATAGAGGCGATGGAGGCGTGAGGGAGATGGAAGCGATGAAGGCGGGATGGAGATGGAGGCGTGAGGATCTGAGCTCTGAGGGAGATGGAGGCGATGGCAGCGTGAGGGAGATGGAGGCGTGAGGGACGTCTGAGGGAGATGGAGGCGTGAGAGTGAAAGTGGGGTAGGTAGGGTAAGGGTAGGGTTTTTATTTTCTTTATTTTCAATTAGTTTCAGTTTTTTGACTGAAATGGATGGTAGAATTAGTTTATGTTTAACTTAATTAGTTTAATTTTAGTTAGTTAATCTAACTTATCTAATGGGCAATGGGCTTCTTTCAAAAAAATAAAATAAAATGGGTAGTGGGCTTAAGTAATTTTGGCAAGGCAGCCCAGTTACAAACATTATATTTTATATTTAATATAAAATATAATATAATAATATATTTCGGTTCGGTTTGGTCGGTTCAGTTCATTCAAATCTACCACCGAAAACCGAACCGAAATTTTCAGTTTTTTTATAATAAAACCAAAACCGAACCGAACCGAAACTGAACCGGAATTTTTGCAACGGTTCGGTCAGTTTGAAACCGTTTTTTCGGTTCCTCGGTTTTTTGCACACCCCTACTAGGAAAGATCACTTCCCTTTACCTTTCTTGAATCAAGTTTTAGAGAAAGTAGCTGGTCATGAGTACTATTGCTTTTTAGATGGGTATTCTGGGTACTATTATATTGAAATTGCACTTGAAGATCAAGAGAAAACCACAATTACTTGTCCTTTTGGTACTTTTTCATTTAGGAGGATGCCATTTGGTTTATGTAATGCACCTGCCTTTTTTCAAAGATGCATGCTAAGTATTTTTAGTGACATGGTAGAGCATTATTTAGAGGTTTTCATGGATGATTTTTCTGTGTTTGGTGACACTTTTGATGAATGCCTTTCTAATTTGCAAAAAGCCTTAACTAGGTGTGAAGAAAAGAATTTACTATTAAATTGGGAAAAGTGTCATTTCATGGTCACAAAAGGGATTGTATTAGGCCACATTGTTTCTTCGAAAGGCATAGAGGTGGATAAAGCAAAAATTGAGTTAACTACTAATTTGCCTACACCTAAGACTGCTAAAGATGTGAGATCATTCGTAGGACCTACTGGATTTTATAAGATGTTCATAAAAGACTTTAGTTTCATATCTAGACCTATGTGTAACCTCCTAACAAATGACACTCCCTTTGAATGGACCCAAGCTTGCCAAAAAGCTTTTGATAAGCTGAAAGGCATGCTTACCACTACACCTATCACGCAACCACCAAATTAGACTTTATCTTTTGAAATTATGTGTGATGCAAGCGATTATGCGATTGGAGCTATTTTAGGGCAAAGAAAGGATAAAAAAATCTCATTTAATTTATTATGCAAGTAAGACTTTGAATGAAGCTCAAATGAATTTTTCTACAACTGAAAAAGAGTTACTTGATGTGGTATTTGCCTTAGATAAATTATGTTCATATATTCTTAGCTCTTTTGTTGTTGTTTTCACTGACCATGCAGCTTTAAAATATCTTCTTTCAAAGAAGGATGCAAAGCCAAGGTTGATTAGATGGATTCTTCTACGATAAGAATTTAATATCACCATCAAAGATAAAAAGGGAGTAGAAAATGTTGTGGCAGACCATTTGTCACGCCTCACTTTTAATGAATCCACAGATACATTGCCCATTAAGGATTCATTCCATGATGAACAATTGTTTTCCATCTCTACTTTGCCTTGGTATGCTGATATTATCAATTTTCTTGTCACAGGCCAAACACCATCTCACTGGAGTGCCCAAGATAAGAAATGCTTAATGGTTGAGGTACGCATTTTTTTCTATGATGATCCTTATTTATTTAAGTATTCTCCAAATCAAATCATTAGGAGATGTGTCCCAAATAATGAAATATTTAGTGTCATCTCCTTTTGTCATAATGAAGCTTGCAGAGGCCATTTTTCTTCAAGGAAAGCCATTGCAAAGATTTTGCAACGTGGTTTTTATTGGCCTAATATGTTTAAAGGCACTCATCATTTTTGCAAATTTTGTGAGTCTTGTCAAAAGTTGGAGGAATAATTCATAGAAATATGATGCCTTTAAACCCAATTTTAGTTGTTGAAATTTTTGATTGTTGGGGCATAGATTTCAAGGGTCCATTCCCTCCTTCTTTTGGATATCTTTACATTCTAGTGGCTGTAGATTATGTTTCAAAATGGGTTGAGGCTATTCCTTGCAAAAATAATGATCACAAAATTGTTTCAAAATTCTTAAAGGAAAATTTTTTGTCAAGGTTTGGCATCCCTAGGGCAATTATTAGTGATAGGGGCTTGCACTTTTGCAACCGACCTTTTGAGGCATTAATGAAAAAATATTGCATAACACACAAGGTTGCCACCCCATATCACCCACAAACAAGTGGACAAGTTGAGCTTGCCAATAAGGATTGGTCTTTGTGGTTGAATGATGCATTTTGGGCGTACCGCACTGCCTATAAAAATATTCTTGGTATATCTCTCTATAGACTTGTTTATGGTAAAACTTGTCACTTGCCTGTGGAATTGGAACATAAATAATATTGGGCAATAAAGATGTTTAACTTTAACTTAGACAAGGCTAGTTCATTGAGAAAATTGCAATTGAATGAGTTGGAAGAAATTTGGTGTGATGCATATGAGAATTCTACGATTTCTAAGGAAAGAATGAAGGTTTTTCACGACAAAAAAATTTTGAGGAAATATTTTGAACCATCTCAAAAAGTTCTTTTCTATAATTCTAGGTTACATTTGTTCCTCGGAAAATTGAGATCTAGATGGACTGGACTTTTCATTGTTAAAAATGTTTCCCCAATGGTGCCATAAAAATTGAAAATCCTAAGAATAGTAACATGTTTTAGGTCTTTTGTAGGTGTTAGAGTTTTTTTTTTTTTTTTTTGGTTCATTTATATTCATCTCTTCAAGGTACTTTCCGTAATCTCTACTCTTTCTTGTTTTTCCTTGTTAACATTAAGGACAATGTAAGTTTTAGGTTGGGGGGAGGAACTTGAGATGCTTTGCATTGGGTTTTATTTTATGTTAAAAAAAATTTGGGTCATTTTTGGTGATTTTTTTTTTAGTCCAATTTTCAAAAAAAAAAAAAAATTGTTGCTTTAGCAAGAGTTTTAAATCTAAGTTCTTGATGCTACTTCTATCTAAAGAATTCCACTGTTTTTTCATACTCAACTAGCATGCGCATGCACTTTAGCCACACGATAATGTTTCTTGGTTAAGAGTTAGAGATGACTTTGAAAATCTTGAAAATAAAATGTAGAGACTATAATTCAAGTGAGTTCTTGAGCCATTCATTTTTTTAGAGGGTTATTTTCTTTTGACCTCATTTTTCATTTGGAAGCACATAACTTTGTTGTTGCTTAGTCTCATTGTTCTTTGATTTGGTCGAATGCTAAGAATTCATCAATTTTATGCCACACATTAATATGTTAAAGTCATGGATTTTGAATAACTATCCTAATCCTTAAGAGAAGATTTTAGGCGATCTTTGTTAATTTTGAGCCTTTATTATTTTCTTTCTTGATACATTACTGCTAGTCACCCATTTGAGCCTATTATTTTAGCCATTCTTTCTCAAAACCTTTCTTAAAGTGTTCCAAGAATGAATGCAATCAAATTGTCTTATTGTGGTAAATTTGTGGTGAAATAGTTGGAAGAAAAGGAGGACTCACTCAAAAAAAAAAAAGTCATAAACAGAAAAGCAAAAATGTTGAAAAAAAAAAAGAATGTGAAAGAAGAAGAAATAGAGAATGAATTTGTTGATGAAACTTTGAAGAAAAAAGAAAGAAAATGAAAGTGTAATATTCAAGAAACTTGAGAGGATAAATAAAATGTTAAATACTCAAAAGAAGTTGTCTCTCTAATTATTCTTGGGAACACTTTTTATTTTTACCTACCCTTTGTTCTAAATTCCTCCTCTTCTTTACCCTACATTACATCCCAATGAAAGTCCTATTTGATCTTAAGGAAGGTATGGTTTGGATCTTGATATGACTGATCAATGTTTGTGGTGTAATATTCTTAGTGTTTGGCATCCTTTCATGAGACCATAAATGTCCTTTATTTTGCTTCACTGTTCTTCATCTTATTTATATGTGAGATATTAGTCTTTATTTTACATTATTTTGCTCACATATGTTTGAGAGTGTTACATCATTTTCAGAGTGATTTTATTTGTTGAGTGTTAACAACTATGAGATTTAAGTTGAAGCATAACTTTGGATAGAAATTCAGGACATGTTTTATCTTAAGACTAAGGTTGTGTTTGTGTTGGCTAAGCTATTCACACACTGTGTATTGATGGCATGTAGAATATCTTTGGTGGTTGTTAGTGTTTTGACCTTTGATTAACTATTTCTACTAAAGTAATAATTTTTTGTTATTTTGTGTCTTTGTCTTGAGTCGCTTAAATTGCTAGGGACTAGCAATGAGCTGATTGGGGAGTATGATAATAGATTAATTTTGTATATTTGTATCATTATTAGAAAGCATTATCATATTTATTTTAAGTTAATTCACTACAACAAATCTGACTTTTTTCAAGGGTCAAAACCCTTAAAAAAAAGTATTAAAAAACCTTGAAAAAATTTATTTTAAAAGTCCAGTTGACCCTTGATAACTTTCGAAACATATACTGTCGAAAAAGAAACTTTGAAGGCCTTCGTGACCATCAAAACAAGTGCTCTAATCTTATTTTGAGGGTCAAGAGACCCTTAAATAACCTTTTACCAAGGTTTAAAAGATTTATATTTACAACCCTTGATAAATAAGGTTATTTAAGGGGTCTTTTGACCCTCAAAATAAGATTTTATTTTATTTAAAAAAAAAACCACAATCATGTACAATATATATATATATATATATATCTATATATATCTATACACACACACACACACACACACACACACAAATTCACAATTTTTGAGATGATATGCTATGATATTGATGTATAGCAAAAGTGTATATTGCTACAATTACACTTTCTTTGATCTCTAAACTCAAACCGACAAATTAACAGATTAGGGGCCACGTACAAACCGCCATATGTCAATTATTGTTTAAGAGAAAAGATATCAATAACCACACTTTGTACAAAGACCAAATTTGTCCAAGAGTTAAAAGTTTTGATATATTTTATTCTTCATCATCATCTCCAAAGCAAGAAGTTATCAGCTAGTACAGTTGAACATTTCAGCCATTATGGGCGCCCTCAAGTTTCTGAAAAGGAGAGAATGATACCAAAAGTTTGTTAATTTCCTAGCAAATATATCTACATAACTTTCCACAATATCAAATTCAAGATACCCACAATTTCAAAAAAAAAAAACAAAAATGGCACATAATAGTAATTGAATAACGCAATCATTATTTCTAATGTTACCTAAGCTAATGCACAAATTACTGTCAGAATAAAAGATACTTAACATTTCAATTTTTATATAACAGAGCAACCATTAAAAGAATACCTCTGTCAGAAGTTTGTTAAATTGTCCTTCAACAATCTTCATTATTTGCTCATAACATTTATTCTTATTAATATTATAGCCTTTTTTTTAACCTTCAATTTCTGCTGTGTTAGATTTTTTGAAGAACAAAACTATAACAGTTTGTGATATAATGCATTATGTGTGTGCACCTTAAAAAATAAGGTTGTGATATACAGTTTAAGAAAGCTTCTATGATAGATTATACACAATATAAATATAAGCAACTATGACTTGAAATCACAATCAAACTTCAAGGTGAAAGAAAGTAACTGAAATAGAAAATTAATTCAAAATATTTACTTGGCAGTTCCATGAGGATTTGCAATTCAACAAGTCATTCCAAATTTATCCAATAGTACTGAAACAGTGACTAGCTTGAGTTAATCTTCATACCTTAGTGATCACTACTAGATTGGGCTGATTGCGAGGTGACATAACTCAACATTTGCATCATCATATTGTCATAATGTGCTCTTTGTTTAAAGGGTCTCACATAAAGGATTCTGCCTTCTCCTGGTACTTCTCAAAGACTGGTGCATAGCCAACAACTTTCCCTTCCATTAAGAACTACAAGGAAATAGACAAACCAATTAATCATGCACTTGTTAAATAGTTGAGGTGTTTGATTGAAAAATTGTCACACAATGAAGTCCATATTGACATGTGATTTCCAAAATGTAACATATTACTGAAAATGCAAATTAAGTAGCATAGTTCAGTTCATGAATTATTACCTTGACCACAAGTGTCTAAACCCCAACATACTTGACATCCCAACTGAACTCACCCATGCTTCATCCAGTTCCACCAAGAGAGTCACCATTTTCTATTCATGCATTTTATAGTTGGTTTTGGAATAATGCTTGATGATGTGTGACAAAATTAGTAGGCTGGATGCTTTGGATTTCGATGGCGAAAAGATAATTTGAAAAAAACCTGAAGAGATGAACAAACTTTTCATTGGCGATAGTTGTTTATATAATGCATGCTGTGAGCAGTTATTTACTTGGTAACTTCTCCTATATTAGAGGAGGTCGAAAGGTTCGGAGTTAACTTTCATAACTGCTATGGAAGTTATATTATTTGGTCATACGTTCCGTAACTATCATTGGAGGTGGTTTCGTGGCAATGTCTTTGATTATTTGGTCATACGTTCCGTAACTACCAATAGATGTGTTATGTGTGGATCCCTAAACCTAAGTGTCGTAATATATTATTATTTTCTCTCAATTTAAATTACCTTTACTAAACCATCAAAAATCTCTTCGATTAAACTTTATTATTCTAGTTTTATTCTCTTGTGATTTGCTAATCAATTCCTTTTTCCTGTGGATTTGACCTTGGACTTATCGAGTTATTACTTCGCAACAATCTAGCACATTGGAGCATTATTTAAGTCGCAGCAAATCCTCTTATAGATATTATAGATATAAAGAATCAATGAACTAAAACTTGAACCCACAAAGTTCCTCTATAGCTGATATAAGGTAAGTGAGATAAGTATAACAAAAATGATAACTCCTGTTTTATTTTTATATTAACTAGTCGCTAACTCGTGCGATGCAAGGGATAGATATTGCAAAATTAATTATATAGTATAAATTATATATTTATTTAAAAATAATAATAATAATAATAATAATAATAATAATAATAATAATAATAATAATAATAATAATAATGTTGCCAAGTCCACTATTTTTTTTTTAACGACAATTTATCCTAGAGCTAAGAAGTTCATTTGTTCATTTTCTTTTTGATAAGTAAACAATTTATCCTAGAGCAAAGAAGCTCATTTGTTCTTTTTCTTTTTGATAAGTAAAGAAGCTCATTTGTTCATGACAAAGGAAGATAAAAAAAAAAAAAAAAAAAAAAAAAAAAAAAAAAAAAAACCCACTATATAAGATAAACAAAGGCCCAAAACATAATTGTCAAATTATCAGTAAGACATTAAAACAAACCCAGTTCACAAGTCGATGAAATGTAACATAATATCTATATACCTGAAACTTAAGCTCTGATACTAAACCTTTTGAGCATTCTGACATGTTTATATCTCTTTGAATTGGGAAAGTTGATGATCTAACCATGTACAAAGGTTTTTCAATGACTTATAAAACTTTTAAGTCCATGAAGAAGTAACAACAAAACAATTATGCACGTATAGCTATATTACAAGCTGTCAACAATTTTCAGGACCCTGCAACTTCGAAATGAAAACTTAAATCATATTTCCAAAACTTAAAAAAGTGGAAAGAATCTAAACTAAAAGCTATAAAACGAAATTGGTATATATATATTCTGCCTAGATCTATGGTTTCTCAGTGACAGATAATCAATGTATCTATATAAAGCTATATAATCAATATTGCTATAGGCAAACAAAAAATTTATTGGTAGACATATAATCAACATCTCTTTAGAGAAGCAACACTATCTAGCGTAAAGAAAATCAATAATTTTTGCCAACAAATTCAAAGTAAAATCTTCCAAGGCAGCATTGATATTTTGCCCACATATATATTCAACATGTTCTACACATTCTCTGAGAAATTTAAACAAACACAAAGACAGCAATACTAATGAACCAAGACAAACTTCAAACCCACATTCCTTTCTGGTTGATCACATTTTTGTATAGTTAATTACTTTTCATTTCATTATGAAATGAAAAGTAATTAACTATACAAAGAAAATTTATCTTGAAATTATTTTGTGTCCGTATTTATTTTTTTCATGGGGGAGCAAAGGCAAGTGACAATGAAGGGTTGGGGGAAACGATGAAAAGAAGGAGAGGGAGTTGCGTTTCAATGAGAGAGTTGAAGGAAGGAGATGGGAGCTGAGTCTGCGTTTGAAGGAGAAAGACTGAGTTTGATTCTACACATTCTCTGAGAAATTTAAACAAACACAAAGACAGCAATACTAATGAACCAAGACAAACTTCAAACCCACATTACTTTCTGGTTGATCACATACAAATACTTTCATAAAGAAATAAAAAGTAATTAACTATACAAAGAAAACTGATCTTGAAAGGAGATTTGTGACTGATCTTGAAGGGAGATTTGTGTCCGTATTTGTGTTTTTCATGGGGGAGCAAAGGCAAGTGACAGTGAAGGGTTGGGGGAAACGATGAAAAGAAGGAGAGGGAGTTACTGATCTTGAAGGAGATTTGTGACTGATCTTGAAAGGAGATTTGTGTCCGTATTTGTGTTTTTCATGGGGGAGCAAAGGCAAGTGACGGTGAAGGGTTGGGGGAAACGATGAAAAGAAGGAGAGGGAGTTGCGTTTCAATGAGAGAGTTGAAGGAAGGAGATGGGAGCTGAGTCTGCGTTTGAAGGAGATAACTGAGTTTGATCTAGCTGAGTTTGCGCTTGAAAAAAAAGACCATCGTGAAAGGGAAAGGCAAAGCATCGGGAGGCAAAGCATTGTGAAAAGGTCAAAGGGCTGAGTATCGGGTTAGTACGTTTTTTTTTTTTTTTTTTTTTTTTTTTAATATTGTGCTGTGGAAAATTGTAGGAGCTTCAAAGGTTTGGATTTTATATATATATATATATAGATAACTAACTTACTTATAGATATACCATATATGTATATTTAGGTTTCACGGAAGAAGAAATGCAAATCTTTGTAACTTCTCCCTGACCCAACCCAGCAAAGGTCCATCAGAGATCTTAATTAAATACTATTTCTAAGTTGTGACAATCTAAAATTATAAATAGTGGGACACTTTGTTGATATTTAAAAAAAAATTATTAAGTCACCTTATTATCTATCTATTGATCTATAATATTTATAAGAATATTATCCTCTTTCATCTGATTTTTTTTTTTCAAGTTTAGAAATAGCCTTACTAGTAAATAATGAATTTTCCTACAAATGTTTTAGGATTAAGATCAATAACGTCACATTATTTCCCAAAAAATGTCATTTATTAAACTGAACTTTTATGTTATTCAAAAAATACCCTCATAAATAAACAGTGACTTTTCTTAGAAATAGGGACAGCAATGTCAAATAACAAATTTAAAGCACTATGTCATAGTTGTCAGTATTATATCATATGTAAAAAGTTTTGTATCGTATCGGTGTATCGTAAGTGCTCATAAATCGTACGATACAGTGTGCATATTATATGAATTATATCATATCGTACAATATATAGACAAATGATTTAAAAATAGATTTTTTGTTGAAATTTGTACTTTTATTTGAATCTAACAAGTTGTTAGACTTGTTTTTAATACAAAATTATTAGTTTACTTAATTTAATCTACTAAAATAACATATTCATAAATTCCTTTTCCGCTTTCTCCTACAATTAGACTTCACATTACACACTTACCTTTTACTTTAATATTTAAAAATCTATTTTAATTTTTTTTTATCGTTATTGTTATAAGTTCAAGAAACTAGAATGCCAAAAAAAAATTATAAAAAAACTATTAAAATAAAAATAATAAGAAGAGATAGTAAATGTTAATGACGAATGACAGTGAAGAAAATTTTAATGAAGAAATAAATTTGCAAAATTATAAACATGATGATAGCGTTGACTTAGATGGAGTTGATTAGGCAATTAGATGAATATAATGAAAATAAATTATAATTTTTGGGTCAACTATTATATATTATCACTTTTGAATTTAAGTAATTTGAATGTGTATGTTATGAACACATGCTAGTTTGATTTATTTAGTTAGTTTGTTAAATATTATTACATAAGTGATGAATAAATTAGTCATTAGTTGAATATATTCAAAATTTATAATTTTTTTTATAGGTATATATATTCAAAATTTATAATGAATATACCCTTTATATATGGATATTTATAATTTTTTTATAAATTTTATTGAGTATTTGTGTATCTTACGATACACGATACGATACAATACACGAAATGAAAAAATTAAAAATCGATTCACAATATGATTCACATTCTGACAACTATGCACTATGTTTTGAATTAAAAAAGAAATCCTTAAATTTAGGTTTTTCTTTTTCCTTCACATTCATCTTTTTTTCCCCCTAAAATTCAGCCATTTTTTATCCAAATTTTTTTTTAAAATGGAGAAATCCTAAAATTTAAGCTTCTTCCCCTCACGTTTAGGATTTTTATTATTTATAAACTCAGGTTCATCTTATTTTTTCCAAAAATTAGTCATCATTTTATTCCTTTTTATCCAAATAAAACACCTTCACTTAAAAAAAAAAAAAACAAAAAACACCTTTTACTTATTTATTTTTCCTTCAAGTTGATCATTTCATCCAAATGTTTTTAAAAAAAAAAAAATTCGAGAACTCCAAAAATTTAGGCTTTCCTCATGTTCAGGGTTTTTTTTTTTTTTTTTTTTTTTATAAACTCAAGTTCATCTTATTTTTCCAACAAATTAGCATTTATTTTATTCATTTTTCATCAAAATAAAACACCTCCACTTTTTTACAAACTATTAATGCAGTGAGTGGTAATTAGTAAATGAAAAAGTGATATTAATAGTGGGTCTAAATAAAAACCAATAAAAAACTGGCCACATCAATAATTTAAAAATGTTGTAAAATAGTGTGTGGTTATAATATTACTCATAAAAGAATTTCTCTTATTTTCAACGTGAAATTAAATATTTTACTAACTCTTTATCTTTTATATTAATTCTCGTATCATTATATTTATGTTGTCATATTTATTCATTTTAATTAGATAATATTAAAATACTACAACAAATACTATGCTTCGACTTTTGAATATATATAAATATGGATTTGTGGAAAGCAAATTATACTTTCCAATAGAAACGTTGTAATGAGGTAAAAGTCACAGTCGTTGACAGAAATATATTTATGTTCTTTGCTTTCAAACATGAAGCACCATAACTAAGTATCAATATGAGCAGATCCAAGATGGAATAGATGATGAATTTGAATGTCTAACAGATCAACAAATTGAAGAGTGGAGATAATAGCTTGTTTGTTTGTTTTTGTTTTTTTTTTTTTTTACGCAAAAATTACGCGACGGAACCTGAGATATGAGATTACAAGTCATCACCAAATGCCACTAGGCAAGAGGTTCGTTCATTGGAAGATCTATTTGTTTAAAAAAAATAAAAATAAAAAAAGAAAGAAGAAAAAGAAAAATCAAACATGTGTTGAGTCGGCTGATCAAGCGTGCATCAAACAATTCTGTAATCTTCAATTCACAATGCTTAACGAGGGGACCCACATGACCATAATTTTCATATGTCTTTGGAAAATCCATTTCCGTAACCAAAGTCAGTGAAACTTTAACAGAATTTGTTCGGCACTTCCACTGTTCCACATATTAGTGGAGGATTAGAGTGTTGGATATATTTTAGCAATTTAGTTTTGTGATAAAGTAAAAGGAACAATACACAAATCTAAATAAAGCAAAAACACAAATAGATATGATAGACAAGAACAATAAACAAATACTGAATATATATAAGAAGAAATCTGTAAATAATTAAAAGCTCACAGACCAAATGTGTGAATGATGAACAATTCAGATCAAGTCTTGTGTTTGACACAATCTCTTTAAAGCAGATTTCACCCTTCACACAATCACTGTAGTGCTTTGAGACTCACGGACGTCTGCCTCCTAGGATAAAATGATCTACAGCATGAAAACGAAGCACACAAGGTCGTGCTCTGCAAACTACTCAATGTCTCTTTCTCTCTCTTTGACACAAAATAAATGCTCAAAATATTCTCACAAGGAGAGTTTTTCTCAAAAAGTTCTTTTTTTTTTCATGAATGAGGGACAATGAAATTATACGTAACTTAAAACTGAAACACTGTTTCAGAGATAACTGCTGTATGCAGACTTACTGACTCAAAATTAAAATAATAAAATATTATTATTAATTGGATAAGTGGGCCTGGTCCACACATGCCTAAAGCCCAACCCAATACTTAACCCAAACTCATATTCTCTATCTTTTCCAATGTGGGACTCAAGGATTTTCACCACTTATAATAACATCTTCAAATGAATATAGAAAACATCAATTTCTTATTCACTCCATCTTATTTTTCCAACAATCTCCCACATGAATAGAAATTGATAAAGCATAATACAAATGATGATGCAGACACAGAGAGAGTAAAAGAAAAGTTACTGTATCGGAAGAAGTAGCTTGTGGCTTTGAACTTTCCTTTGTAAAAGACTATCGGATATACTAGCTAACCAGTGAACATGATGTCTTGAACTGTTCAGCCGTTTATGTATACCAAGACAATAGAATTCACACAGTTCATTTTCGGACATTTTTCGATTCTTATAATTGTGTTCATTTCGGCCCTGAACATATCCTAGTAAATTCATAAAGTAATCTAGAGAATTCAGCCTTGAAACTCTCATGGAAGCGGCCCACTTCACACTCATATACGTGATTCTTATTAAGAGTATCCTACTATACCCCACTCGGAATTCCATGATATAAGAATCATTAAAAGCAAAGCTTACCCTAAACATCGCTTACAGGCATCACTATTTCATCATAGGAATGGGAGAGAGATGTTATCTCCATAGTGATCAAAACTAGTCTACACAATTTTGTTGTCCCTTTGAAAACCTAGATCTTGGGATCTCCAGTCAACTAGGTGGGGTTACTATCATGGAAACTTTAGGTCATAGGCTTTAACCCCATTCCCCTCGATGAGCAGTTTACTTGCTCTCTACTTAAACCTTTCGTTAACGGATCCGCTACATTCTCTTTCGACTTTATGAAGTCAATGGAAATAATTCCATTAGAGAGCAACTGCCCCACGGTATTATGTCTTCAATGTATATGTCGAGACTTACTTACCGTTATACATATGACTCTGTGCCCTACCAATAGCTGATTTGCTATCACAATGTATACAAATAGGAGGCACGGGTTTTATCCACATTAGCATATCCTCTAGGAAATGACAAAGCCACTTTGCTTCTTCTCCTGCTTTGTCCAATACGATAAATTCTGATTCCATTGTGGATCTAGCAATGCATGTCTGTTTAGAAGACTTCCAAGATACTGCTGCACCACCAAGTGTAAAGACATATCCACTTGTGAATTTGGTATCATTTGTGTCGGATATCTAATTAGCATCACTATACCCTTCTAGTACAGCTGGATACCAAGTATAGTGCAACCCATAGTTTAGGGTGTATTTCAAATACCTCAAAACCCTAACTAATGTCTTCCAGTGGTTTTTCCCTAGATTACTTGTATATCTACTCAACTTGTTGACAGCATATGCTATGTCCGGTCTAGTGTAGTTCATTATATACATAAGACTGCCTATTATTCTCGAATACTCTAATTGAGATATGCCTTGCCTTTTATTCTTAGTTAGATGTAGATTTACATCTATAGGTGTTCTCACTGGACTGTCATCATATTTCTTGAATTTCTCAATAACTTTCTTAACATAATGTGATTGAGATAAGACAAGTCCATCAGATTTTCTAGAAATTTTCATTCCTAGTATCACATCTGCAACACCTAAATCTTTCATGTCGAACTCACTAGTTAACATTCTCTTGGTAGCTTTAATGATAACATTATTGCTACCTATAATGAGCATATCATCAACATAGAGACACATAATGACATAGCCATTTGCAGTATCTTTAATATACACACATTTGTCACACTCATTGATTCTAAACCCATTTGACATCATTGCATTATCAAATTTCTCATGCCATTGCTTTGGAGTTTGCTTTAATCCATAAAGAGATTTAACAAGCCTGCACACTTTCTTTTCTTGACCAGGAACAGTGAACCTCTCTGGTTGTTCCATATAAATCTCCTCATCTAATTCACCATTCAAGAATGCTGTTTTTACATCCATTTGATGTATCTCTAGGTTATGCAACGCTGCAATAGCCACCGACATCCTAATGGACGTTATTCTTGTAATAGGTGAATATGTGTCAAAATAATCCACACCTTCCTTTTGTTTGTAACCCTTTACAACAAGTCTTGCCTTCTACTTGTCAATAGATCCATCAGCCTTTAATTTCCTCTTGAATATCCATTTATATCCTAGAGGTTTACAACTTGGTGGAAGATCCACTAGTTCCAATGTGTGATTTTGTAAGATGGATTCAATCTCACTATTGACAGCTTCTTTCTAGAAAGGCGTCTCAAGTGTAGAGATAGCTTCTTTGAAGCTTTGAGGTTCATCTTCTAACATATAAGTTAGAAAATCTGGACCAAACGATGTTGACGTTTTAGCCCTCTTACTACGTCTAGGCTCAACCTCATTCCTCTCTTCCATCAACTCTTGATCATGAGAGGTACTAGACGTAGACTCAAAGTTTCTCTTAAGAGAACTTGATACTTGTGTGGATTTGTAAGGAAATATTTCTTCAAAGAATGACGCATTCCTGGATTCAATAATAGTATTGAGATGCAAGTTAGGAATATCAGACTTATAAATTAGAAACCGATATGCAGTACTGTTATGAGCATAACCGATGAAAACACAATCAACAATTTTTGGTCCTATCTTTGTCCTTTTAGGAATAGGAACCACCACTTTTGCCAAACACCCCCACACCTTTAAGAATTTTTAGGAAGGTGCTCTACCTTTCCATAAATCATAGGATGTTTTATTGGTTTTCTTTTTAGGCAATTTATTAAGGATATAATTGGCAGAAAGAATAGCCCCCCACAAGTTCTGTGGTAAACCGGAACTTATCAACATCGCATTCATCATTTCTTTCAAGGTTTTATTTTTCCTTTCAACAACTCCATTTTGCTGAGGTGAATAAGGTGCAGTGGTTTGATGAACAATGCCATGCTGTAAATAGAACTCACCAAAAGGTGATTAATATTCCCCACCTCTATCACTCCTTAGAACCTTAATATTTTTGTTAAGTTGATTCTCAACCTCATTCTTATATTGCATGAATGCCTCAATTGCCTCATCCTTGCTCCTTAGCAAGTACACATAACAGTATCTAGTGCAATCATCTATGAAAGTGATGAAATATTTCTTACCACCTCTAGTCTGTATAGATTTCATGTCACATACATCACTATGTATTAAATCTAGAGGTTCAGTGCTTCTTTCAACTGACATAAAAGATGCTCTAGCCATCTTAGCTTCCACACAAGTTTCACATTTATGATCAAAATCAATTTTAAATTTACGCAATAAATTTAAATTAATTAGTCTATGTAAAGTATGATAATTAACATGACCCAATCTACCATGCCATATATTAGATGACTTAAGAATGTAAATAGAAGATGCACCCTTATTATTATCGATAACAATCATTACATTCATCTTAAACAAGCCATTGCTCAAATATCCTTTGCCCACATACATTCCACTCTTAAAGAGTGAAAATTTATTAGACTAAAAAACCAACTTGAAACCATTTTTGCTCAACAATGAGCCAGATACAAGATTCTTTTGAATGTCTGGCACATGCAGTACATCTTTCAAAGTAAGAAACCTGCCCGTAGTCATTTTGAGCACAACCTTTCCAATTCCTTCAATCTTAGAGGTTGAGGAATTTCCCATGAAAATTTTCCCTCCATTACCTATAGGATTATATGTAGAAAACATTTTTTTTTTCTGAACATACATGGCGAGTAGCCCCAGTGTCCACCCACCATTCCCTGGTATTTCCTCCTACCAAGTTCACTTCAAAAATCACAGCAGAAAGGTTCATGTTGGTTTGAGCCACAACTGGATTCACAACAATTTTGTTTGACATCTGATGGGATAGTTAAAGCCACCATCTCTTTATCGTCTATAGGGGTCGTCCATGAGACAAAGGTGAAAGATTCAAGCGTGCGTCTATAAACTAAGGTGTCGTCCATAGACGAAGTATATGGACGACACTGAGGCGTCCATAGACGAAGCATATGGACGACAATATGACAGATTTTGGAGTGATTCTGCTTACATGTCTTTGGAATCCGAACCAGAGCAAGGAACAAATCCATACATGTCGCAACAAATTCCTCACAAGTGCTTAACTTCCCTCAGCAGTTGCAACTTTTATAGCCGTTGAGGAAGTTATGTCTGAGCCCAATGACTCCCACAAATCTTGGGACAGTTATAAAGTGAATAACCGCTCTAAGGTTCCCTATATAAAGATCGGCTTGCATGAAATCAAGGTAAGTTTTTCCTAAGATAACTACCCCAAGTCAGAACATAATCTTTGAGAAAGAAACTAACTTAACCATTGGAGGGGCTTTGGCCAGTCAACCCCGATCGCCTTTGATTGTGTGTTCTTCCTTACAAGTCTTCACAATAACTGTTAGCCATCGAAGCTGGAGCATTCAGCCTACTGATTTATTCCACTATCAGTTGGCGCCGTCTGTGGGAAGGCTCAATTCGTTACTTGTTGTCTTCCTTCGACAAAAGGCTGCATGGTTCGGACAAAATCAAGGGCCACTAGCCCAGGCCACCAAGAAAGTAGGAATGCTTCTAGCGTTCCCCACCATGATTGCCAGTCAGTGCCCATCGCACAGCCGCCTTCCATCCAACACATACAGTCTATGGCAGCCGCCATGGCGGAGTTAACCCGACAGAACCAAGAATTGACTAGAGAGATTGGAAGAGGGAGGCAGCACTTTGAAAGACACATGGAAGGACAAGCCCAGAGTTAGGAAGTTAGAGTGAATACCGAACCCGAGAATCAGTCGCGAGGAACCGCTTCACGGAGGGTGCCGCACTTGGAGAAAGAGATGGATCAAATGAAGAAGGCGATGGACGAAATGAAGGAGAACATGAGAAGGGCGAATCCCGTAGATGATCTAGTTCATCATATGAACTCTCCTTTTGTAACTTCCATCAACAGTCACCCTCTGCCTGCCAAGTTCAAAATTCCTTCCTTAGATTCATACAATGGGACGCGCAATCCGTGCGATCACATCGCGACCTTCAAGACTACGATGCATCTTCAGGAAGTCCCAGATGAGATTATGTGTAGGGCCTTCCCTACAACCCTCAAAGGACCAGCACAAGTGTGGTTCAGTAAAATACCCCCGAATACGATGAGTTCTTTTGAAGAGTTGAGTAAGTTGTTTGTCAATAATTTCATTAGAAGGCAAAGACACAAACATTCCTCGTCCAGCCTCTTAACCATAGAACAAGGAGAGAATGAAAGCTTGCGGTCTTTCATCACTCACTTCAACAGAGAAGCCTTGACTGTGGACGAGATGGATGACAAACTACTATTGGTAGCCTTCCATAACGGGGTTAATTCAGACTTATTCATCCACAGGCTTTATGAGCAAAAGCCACAAACAATGGCTGAACTCATCCATATTGCTCAAAACTTTATGAATGCAGAAGACGCAATCATAGCTAAGAAGAGGAAGAGAGCTAAGAAAACAGAAGCAAACCCCATGCGTCACTCTGAACAGGGCCTCCGCCCAAAGAAGGGACAAACGGAAGAAAGGAAGGATCAAGACAGCAAGAAGACGGTTTCGTCTTCAAGAAGGAATCAGCACTACACGCCCCTAAATACCCCACTTGATCAGGTACTCATGCAAATCAAGGATAATCCTTCCTTGAAGTGGCCGGAGAAGATGAAGGGAGACCCCAACAAACGCAACAAGAGCAAATATTGTCGCTTCCATAGGGATCATGGCCACGACACGGATGAATGTTATGACTTGAAGCAGCAGATAGAAAATATTAGACAAGGAAAGCTGAGGCATCTCATTGGAAGGGACCACAAAGATGAGAAGTTGAAGGGAAAGATGGAAGAGTCATCACGACCCCACTTGGAGAAATAAGGGTTATCATAGGGGGCACTTCAGCGGGAAATTCATCCAAGTCAAAAAAGGCGTATCTCAAAGCGGTGCAAAACGTCTAGCTTTCTGGACGATCCCTAAGGACGAGAGATACAGATGAGCCAGCTATTTCTTTCATGGACGAAGAGGCTGAAGGAATCCATCACCCTCATGACGATGCAATCGTCATTACTTTACTCATAGCTGAGTACACTACCAGGAGGGTGTTGGTAGATAACGGAAGTTCAGCAGATATATTATATTACCCCGCCTTCCAACAAATGAGGCTGGGACGGGAGCGACTTCGTCCGGTACATTCGCCATTGGTAGGATTTGGAGGAATGAAGGTACAACCTGTGGGCACCATCGCTCTACCTGTAGTAGTGGGATCATACCCACGACAAATATCCAAGAAAGTGAATTTTCTCGTGGTGGATTGTTCATCTTCCTATAATGCCATCATTGGAAGACCAGCTCTAAACAGTTGGAAAGCAGTAACATCTACCTACCACCTGTCAGTCAAATTCCCAACAGAGCATAGGATAGGACAAGTAAAGGGAGATCAATTAGCAGCAAGGGAATGTTACTTAGCTTTGTTGGCTATGGACGAGCACATGCAGACGATGAGCATTGAGGAGAGCAGGGTTGTCGCAGAGCCCACCGAAGTGCTTCAAGACGTCCCTTTAGATGAAGGAGATCCTGAGAAGTTTACTAGAATTGGAACAAGTATGGAAGAGAAGACAAAGAAAGACCTCATTCAATTCCTCAAGAAGAGTATTGACGTTTTTGCATGGAGTCATCACGATATGCCTGGAATTGATCCAAGTGTAATTACTCACCGTTTGAATGTAAACCCCTCCTCCAAGACTATTCGTCAGAAGAAAAGAGTATTCGCCCCCGAACGAGATAGTGCTATCAAGGAAGAGGTCCAAAAGCTAACCACAGTAGGGTTTATCCGGGAAGTCTATTATCCGGATTGGTTGGCAAATGTGGTGATGGTGAAGAAGGCAAATGGCAAGTGGAGGATGTGCGTAGACTTCACTGACTTGAACAAGGCTTGCCCTAAAGATAGTTATCCTTTGCCACGCATTGATCAATTGGTAGATTCCACTGCTGGTCATCTGTTGCTAAGCTTCATGGACGCCTTCTCAAGATATAATTAGATAAAAATGGACGAGGTAGATTAAGAGAAAACCTCATTTGTTACCAGTCAAGGTCTGTTCTGTTATAATGTGATGCCCTTTGGTTTGAAGAATGCAGGGGCAACTTATCAAAGGTTGGTTAATCATATGTTCCGTCCACAGATAGGACAGAATGTGGAGGTGTACGTCGACGACATGCTTGTAAAGAGCTTAGACGAGGGAAGACACTTGGACGATCTTTAAGAAACCTTCGAAACGCTCAGAAGATATAAAATGAAGCTGAATCCAAGCAAATGTGCCTTCGGAGTATCGTCAGGAAAGTTTTTAGGGTTCATGGTTTCACAGAGGGGAATTAAAGCAAATCCAGATAAGATCCAAGCTATACTGAACATGGAACCACCAAAAAATATTAAGGAAGTCCAGTCCCTCACAAGACAAGTTGCAGCCTTGAATAGGTTTGTATCAAAATTCACTGACAAGTGTTTACCCTTCTTCAAGGTCCTCAGGAAGGTGTTCAAATGGACGGACGAATGTCAACAAGCCTTCCAAGATCTTAAACACTATCTAACAATGGCTCCACTGCTAAGTCCGTCCGTGTTGGGAGAAGAACTGTATTTGTACTTGGCGGTGTCCCCACATGCCGTGAGTTCAGCTTTAATCAAAGAAGAAAGGAAAGTACAAAAACCTGTGTATTACACAAGTCGAGCACTTAGAGGAGCGGAAGGACGTTACCCGCTAATGGAGAAATTGGCTTTTGCTCTAATAACAGCTTCCAGAAAAATGAGACATTATTTCCAAGCTCATGTCATCAACGTCATGACAGACCATCCACTCAAAAAGGCGATGAATAGACTAGAAGCCGCAGGACGACTGATCCAGTAGGCTGTTGAACTCAGTGAATTCGACATCAGGTACAAACCATGAAGTGCGATAAAGGCTCAAGCCTTGGCAGATTTCATCGCAGAATTCACACCAAGTTATGAGGATAAAGGCGGAATGGAAGAGAGTAAAAAGTGGATCGTCCATGTAGACGGATTGTCCACACTGCATGCAGGGGGAATAGGAGTCATCTTGCAATCACTAGAAGGAGATAAGTTGAAACACAAGGTTTGTTTACAGTACCAAACAACTAACAATGAAATCGAGTATGAGGCCCTTCTTAAAGGACTAGAATTGGCTAAATCTGTGGAAGCAAAATCGATACTCGTCATGGGAGACTCTCAGTTAGTAATAGGCCAAATGAATGGGACATATGAAGCCAAGGAAGATCGAATGAAGAAATACCTAAATAAGGTGATACACCTAGTGAAGAAGTTCAAGGAAGCTGATTTCGTTCAAATCCCAAGGGAAGAGAACGTTGAAGCAGATACTTTGGCAAAGGAAGCCTCAGCGAATGAAGTAATAGGCGAAGTTGATGAAGTGCAATATATGCCAAGAATAGACCTTCCAGAAATATTGCAAGTAGAAGGGGAGGAAATGCATTTAAAAAAGCATTTGATGGAGTTGTAGCTTTAAACTAAAGTCTTTAACAAAGGTTCTGAAATGCATTTAAAATAAGCATCTAAGGAGGAGTTAAATGAGGGTGAAAAAGATGTTGGTGATGAGGGGTTGTTGGCTTTAGATTTAACGAAGAATGTGGGGAAAAAATTAGTGATATTAATAAATTCTGCAATGAAAGAGAAAGTGATAAGAAATTATGGCGTGATGGAGAAAGATGGGTGATAGCAACGAAGTTTGGACTTGTCCTCTTCTACTTGTTTGTCATCTTTGACAGTCACAACATATCATTTCATGTTATGACAATGTCATTGTTGGTATTATGAATTTTAGTTACAAGCTATATTCAACAATAAGTTTCAACAGTAATCTTATAGTCTCTAATATATATATATATATATAGAGAGAGAGAGAGAGAGAGAGAGAGAGAGAGAGAGAGAGAGAGAGAGAGAGAGAGAAGAATGAGATTAGTCTCTTATAGCAGCGATTTTGGATATGCTGCAAAGACAAAACACTGCCCAAACCTAGTTTTTTTTGTAGTGAAAGAAGAATGAGATTAGTGTTAGTTTCCTCTATTCAAAGAAAGTATTGTGTCTAGCCCACCATAGATATCTTATTAAAATACTAATTTGAAACTTACTAGGATAATTAACACGATTTCTCCTAGTTCAATCTAGCATGAATCTTTAGCAAATAGTAGTATAGTCCAAAAGTCATGCTAGTTAATAGCTGGACCATGATGCCATTACTTTCCAAGTCTAAATTGAATTTCTGAACACTAACCAAAGACTCATTTAATGTAATTAGGATTAAAGTCTTTTAATAGAACCACATGCTTTGAAGTCTTTTGGATAATTTGATAGTTATAACAAATGAGGGAGGATTTGAATTATAAAGACTCCAAGAGGTGTCAACTCTACACAAATTTTGGCACAAATTTTGAAGTAAATTCTCCCATAAACAGGTTTTCAAGTATGACTGAATTTAGAGTATCAATGACTTAAAAAGAGTAGTTGTTTATCATCAAAACAATTATATAGTTCAAAAGTCATGCTAGTCGATGGGGGGACCATGTGGCCATTACTTTCAAAGTTTAAATTTATTTTATGAATAATAACCAAAGACTCATTGCAACAATATTAGGATTAAAGTCTTCTAATAGTTCCACCCATTTTGAATTTTGTTTTTTTTTTTAATAGTTATAACAGAGGAGGGAATATTGGAATCCTTGATTTCTCCATTGATAGTTATATCAAATTAGAATACAATATCTTTTCAAATAAAGTAACCTAATAGTAAATAAATTTTAATTTAGGTTTGATTAAATTTCCTTGAACAAATTTTAATTAATAGGTATATTCTACTCTAAAAGTTCTCTAATTGACTTTTTATTTACTAATACTTATTAAATGAATGCTAAATTACAAATTACACCTCTAACTTTTACTTGTTTTTAATTCAATCTTTAGGTTTTACTCTTTTTCATTTCAGTCCCTTAATTTTCATTTGTTTTTATTGTATTCCTTCCATCCATTCCACATTGGACAATATTAAGCTAATAGCAAATTTGGACAATATTGATGGAATTACTAAACTAAAATCATATTTAAGTATAGAACACCTTTCATGGAATTACATGGAAATTCTTGATCTTCATTCTAACATGCTTCAAGGACCACTTCCAGTACCTTTATTGTATACTTCTTTCTTTTCAGTCTCAAGGAATAATTTAACTGGAGAGATCCCTTCCTTGATTTGCAGTCTCAGTTCCCTCCAATATCTTGATTTGTCATTTAATCACCTGAATAACATGATTCCTCTTTGTTTGGGAAACTTAAGTGGCCATCTCATAGATTTGGATTTGCAAAGCAACAATCTTCATGGCACTATCCCTAAAACATTTGCTAAGGGCTGTTACTTGAAAATTCTTAAATTCAATGGCAACCAATTGGAAGGATCATTGCCACAATCATTGGTCCATTGTAGAAAGTTGGAAGTTCTAGATTTTGGTAACAACAAGATCAATATCACCTTCCCTAGTTGGCTGGGAACTCTTCTAGAGTTGCAAGTTCTTATCTTGCAATCAAACATCTTTCATGGTGCCATAGGAAATCCCAAGACCAAATTCATGCTTATCATAGACCTCTCTCACAATGAGTTCCATGGGATTTTTCCAACCAACATTTTTCAAATATTTAAAAGCCATGATGAAAGCATGCAGACAAAGGTCAATTGAAATATATGGGTAAAAAGTATTATCAAGATTCTATGACAGTGGTGATGAAAGTGTTTTTTTATTGAAATGCTGAAAATCCAATTTCTATTCACAACCATTGATTTCTCCAACAATAATTTCAAAAGAGAAATTCCAAAAGCAATTGGAAAGCTTTGATCACTAAAGGGGCTTAATTTTTCACACAGTAATCTTATAGGTCGTATGCCTCCATCGTTGGGAAATTTAACCAATCTCGAATGGTTAGATCTCTCTTCAAACAAGCTCATAGGTGAAATTTCTATTCAATTGGCAGATCTCACATCACCAGAATTTTAAACCTATCAAAAAACTGTCTTTATGGACAGATACCTCAAGGTAAACAGTTCAATACCTTTATGAATGATTCTTATAGTGGGAACTTGGGGTTATGTAGATTTCCAATGAAAAGTCTTGTGGCAATGATGAGGAACAACCACCACCACCATCTTCAATCACTCAAGAAGATGATTTCAAATTTGAAAATGGGTTTGATTGGAAAGTTGTATTGTTGGGGTATGGTTGTGGATTCATTTTTGGATTGGGTTTGGGTTATCTTGTGTTCTCAAGTGGGAAACCAAAATGGCTAGTGAATATTGTTTAAGGAAAAAGACATTACAAGATACGAAGATCCAAGAAGAATGCTCGAGGGCGAACTCAATGAAGAAGAACTTGGTGGATGCAAATTCTAATTCTAGGTATATTCTTATATACTAATAAATTTCATAATTGTTTTTTGGTTCCTTAAAACTGTCTTTATATTGTTATTCTTTTTTAATTTCCTTTATGCCAGTTAGGAATGGTTGTGCTTGTGTTGTTGTGAGGCTTATTACTAGTGTTACTGGGTGCATAAGGTTCTATGCTTCCTTTAAAAAAAAAAAAATCATATGTTTAATGTATAGCCATACAGGTGAGTACATAGGCTAATACTATATAACCACCACATTTTAATGCTTTATTTAGGTTAGACTTCATTTAATGACCGTGCTTTATGCTCTAGTGTGAGAAGAAATTTCTCAACTCTATTGCAATTTCTTGCCATTTATTTTAGGTATTAATTTGTTGGCCTTAATGTTTTGTGGGATTTTCTTGATTGTGGCTGTGATGCTTCGGTACTTTTGAATAACAAAATCTATATTTATATATATCTAAAAGTTAAAGCATAGTATTTATGTTTATTACACTAGTTCCTGTTAAATCATCTCACCTACCACATCATTAGCTACATCATAATTATTTTTTGTTTATTTTTAATCTATAAATTTTTGACAATATTAAATATATAAATATATTGACTTTACAAATTCATGTTAGGAGGTTTTAACTTTACATATTCATGTACTCTAATTTTAATGCTATAACTAAATATTAAAATAATAAGAAATTAAAACAAAAATATTATCTATACATATTCACTTTAAACAGTTTTAACTTTATATATAATTTTGACTTTACATGTTCATTTATTTTAATTTAGATCGATGCTTATAACTAAAAAAATGAAATCAATGAAGAATCATAAAAACAAAATTATCTATAAAAATGTATTTCCCAGTCTTGCTTAACCTTTCATGATTGAAAAGTTGAAATCTGACAACTTCTCCATAGGAGGAGTCCAAATCAAGCATGTTATAGATCTCCTACTAGAGGCCTGAAATCACATTGTCCTATTATTGACTAATTTATATGTGTTCCTTGATACAGGTATATTTTTTTTATCATTTTTTTTACAACACTAAATGCATTTAATGAATGATGTTTGTTGTGGACTTGATTTGAGGGAAAATCATATTATAATATGTCCTATTTTGTATTTTCTCAAGTTTTAGTTTATTTGAAAACAACAAGATAATTTGGGAAATATGATGAAGAAACGTTTGAGCTGTTAAAGAATACGGTTTTTCTATAATTTCATTTCACTGTTTGTAAATATTTTATTTAACAAATTAGCAACAAATTGTTACATTGTTGTTATATGATGTTCTTAGATGCTTGAATAATTAGTTTTTCTTCTACAAATATTTTATATTGTTATTCATCTTCCTTACGCTGGTCCATTCTTGATCCTTAATGTTCCTATTCTCTCTTTTAAGATATTTTTGTTATTATCAGGAGTCTTTTCACCTAGGGGTTTTAGCAACAGTTTATGGTTTAGGATTTTGACGATTGTCTGTGTATAATTATTCTTGAATGAAACTTGGGTAAAATATAAGAAGCAGACTTTAAAAAAGCCCGTACCTCTTTACATTTTTATATATTTGAGAGGCGTCTATCAATAAGATTCTAAAGTACATATTAGCTGTGGGGAAAGCTTAGAAAGTTAATGAATTGATAACGTGTTCCCAGTGAGTTTTGCTACTTTGGTTTCCAGTTTCCACAAATTGTAAGTCACCTCGGATTAGTCAACTAGTTGTTTCAAGCACTTTTTATAAGGGTTTTTCAGGCTTAAAATTTCAACCCCAAAAAAAAAAAAATCTTTTCTGATTCCAAACTCTGTTGAACTAACATTAATAAAGAAGAGCTAATGGGAAGTTTGATGATGTGCTTGAGCTCGGATGACAAAAGGTTTGTTGCTTTTTTTTTTTTTTTTTTTTTGCCTTCGTTTCTCATTTCTTTTTCATCTTTGGAATTTAGCTGGAACATGCTTGTATCATTGAGTCCTGGTGGGATTTAATTTTTTTTTTCGAATATGTAATAGTGTGAAAAAAAAGAATCATATACTTTGGAAATTATATGGGAAGACAAAGGTAATATTTTGAATTTGCATTTCAATAATTTTTCTGTTTTGTAGCAATCAGAGAGAGTAAAAAAATGAATTTGTCTCATTATAATTGTCATTACTTGGAAATAATTAGCATCATACAAATTTGCAAGAAATTTTGCCTGGAGGTGTGTCTTGCTTAATTGTTGTCAAATCATGAGTGACAGCAGAATTGATCCGGAATTTTTTTTTTTAGTTAAAAGTAGTAAAGCATAATATAAATATATATATATATATATTTTTTAATAGATTCAATAAAGATAAAAGAAAAAATTATCAAGTGTAAGTAATTATCTTATTAAATAAGGGGTAAGATTTCTTCCCAAAACTAAATTAAATTGATAATTCCAAATTGAATTTTAAATTGATAATTATTTAAAAAAATGTACTAAAAAATTGATAAATCTATAATTACTATAATCTTGATAATATTATAAATTAAAATTAAAGTTGATAATTCAAGAATACACGTGTAGAAAATCTTGATAATTTGATGTAACATAAAAATCAAATATGAAAATTTTAAAAATTAATCTATTAATTCTAACCATTTAATCATTAATTCTAAGCCCTTAACCCTAAGCATATAAATTAGATCAAAGTTAAGAAAATTAGTCTAAACAAAAGGCAACCAATACACAAAACCTAATCAATTTAATAAAAACAAAATACAAAAACAAAGAATGAGCTTTTAGAAACTTGACAATGTTTTCGAATGTTTTGAATTCATTAATTAGAATCACATGAAGACAAAAAACCAATAATAACACTAAAGAAAATAAACAAAATGAAAATAATAATAATAATAATAATAATAATAATAATAATAATAATAATAATAATAATAATAATTGTGGGGCTACAAGATTTGAGTTCTGAGCCCAATGAGGTGCAAGAGCCCAAATCTAAGAACCCCAAACAATAAATTTATAGAGAAATGGGTTGGAGGGCCTGGCTAACGTGAGTCGGATAACGGGCCAATGCTATTAGGGCAACAGAGGGACAAAACTGTTAACGTTTCTTTAAGATAAATGTCCTCGGCCACGTCCGAGGAGTTTTTCTCTTTCTCTATTCACCTTTAAGACTTTATACAAAAGAAAAATCCCTCCCTCTCTTCTCCAGGGGTCGCTTACATTATATACCCTCTATTCGGGTGATCCTAAGCCTTCACTTGTTGGCCATCCAAGGTGCCACTTGAGTAGTTGTCCCATCAGCCACCATATCCAGCCCTCTGTGAGTTGTAGTAGCCTAGACAACGCTGTTTAGGGGTCTCCTCCACATAAATGCGGCCAGAAAAGTAGCTGATGTGCATTAAATGCAGGGGTCATAGCTCTCTCCTAGGCATTCCCTAGTTTCCGCTTCTGACCGTGCTTCAGGCGTGCGTGTTCACTGCTGGACTTTTCATGGTACTTACTTGGGCCAATTGAGCCCATACATGGCCCGTGCCTCAGCTGTCCGAGGAGGTGTGTCTCCTCGAATAGGCCCAAGGCCTAATGATAGATTTGGGCCCTGGCCCCCACAACAACAATAATAATAATAATAATAATAATAATAATAATAATAATAATAATAATAATAATAATAATAATAATAATAATAATAATAATAATAATAAAGAATGCATACCTGCATTGTCATGGGATTTAAGCATTCACATATTGAAATAAGCTTCACTCCAAAAATGATATATAAGGTCATATATATTGGTAGAGTTCCATTTGAAATATAATTCATTTAAATCTTATTGAAGCCTAAGATATCTAATCAATGTATTTGTTTTTATCCCATACAAATTGGAATTAAAAGAAGGTCATATGAATAGAATGAAAAAGAAAAAGAAAAAAAAAAAGAGTTGATTCAACATAATGGAACATATAAAAAATTAAAAAAAAAAAAAAGAGAACGTTGTTGATAGCTATAAGGAATTTTGATATATATATATATATATATATGTATATATATATATTAAATGTCATCAACGTAGAAATTATCAAATTAATGGAGAAATATACTATTTTTTGGAATAGATAGAGATTATCAAATTATTGGAGATATATACTATTTCTTTGATGATAAATATTATCTAAATTTAATTTTTGTATGTTAAATATTATCCCTTAATTTAAGAAATATATCCTAACAAATAAAAAAATAATATTAATCTAGTTTTATTTAATAATAAGAATGAATTAGAGTCCTAGTAGTATATTATTCATTTTTAGTTCTTTAAAAATCTAAAAATTTAATAAAATTTCTGTAATTTGGTGAAGCCACGTGGCGCTACCACGGCGTCTAAGCCTAACTTTTATTATTGTAATAAAATAATATGATATTTGTTTTTTTTTTTTAAGGATAATGTGTTTGTTACTGTTGTTACTTCTATTCAATACAGGGCTTAGTCAGACAAAGCTGCGGATGCTTTCTACAAACTCAGCGACACCAGAGCACAAATCCAATCCTATGTCTGTTGGAAAAATAGCATGGAGTGAATAAGAAATTGATGTTTTCTATGTTCACTTGAAAATGTTATTATAAGTGGTAAAAATCCTTGAGTCCCACATTGGAAATGATAGAGAATATGAGTTTGGATTGGATATTGGGTTAGGCTTTAGGCATGTGTGGACTAGGCCCACTTATCCAATTAATAATAATTTTTTAATATTTTAATTTTGAGTCAGTAAGTCTGTATACAGCAGTTATCTCTGAAACAGTGTTTCAGTTTTAAGTAATGTATAATTTCATTGTCCCTCATTCATGAAAAATAACTTTTGAGAAAAACTCTCCCAGTGAGAATATTTCGAGCATTCATTTTGTGTCAAAGAGAGAAAAAGAGACATTGAGTAGTTCACAAAGCACGTCCTTGTGTGTTTTGTTTTCATGCTGTAGATCATTTTATCCTAGGAGGCAGATGTCCGTGAGTCTCAAAGCACCACAGTGATTGTGCGAGGGGCGAAATTTGCTTTAAGGAGATTGTGTCAAACACAAGACTTGATCTGAATTATTTATCATTCACGCATTTGGTTGGTGAGTTTTTAATTATTTGCAAATTTCTTCTTATATATTCAGTATTTGTTTGTTGCTCTTGTCTATCACATCTATTTGTGTTTTTGCTTTATTTAGATTTGTGTATTGTTCCTTTTACTTTATTACAAAAGTAAATTGCTGAAATATATCCAACAATGTCTTTGATGGTATGGATGTGTAACTGGACCTTGAAGTTGAAAGTCACCATGTTAGTCTTAATAATGAAATTAAAAGAGTCATGTCCTTTACTATTAAATAATGTCCCATGGGTCCGTATTTGTTAGGAAAATAAATAATTTTTGAGAAGTCTGAGCTTTTCTAACTTGATATGGACTTTTGAAGTTTAGGCTGAGAAGTGAGGACTTCTTTTCTAGCTTGATGTTGATTTTTTAAAAGTTTATGCAAAAACAATTGAAATGTCTATTCTTAGTGAAGCAGCTATATAGGATAATCGTTTAATGTTTTAAAGTTCTTTATGATATGCTTAATGCATCGTGATTTACCATGTACATGATATGCTTTCTTGGACTTGGAAAAGTGATTATTTTAACAATAATGTTCATGTGGACAGAACCATGGAGGTAAGGCTTCGGATGTGAATATTATGAGGACAAATGGTGCCTAGTGACAGAAAAAGAGAGAAAAA
Source organism: Lithocarpus polystachyus (assembly GCA_033629205.1). Lineage (NCBI taxonomy): Eukaryota > Viridiplantae > Streptophyta > Magnoliopsida > Fagales > Fagaceae > Lithocarpus > Lithocarpus polystachyus. The sequence goes on along the minus strand of CM066165.1, from coordinate 86,340,435 downwards.
AAAAAGTTCTTATAGTAGTTTTGAAATTTTCTGTGTAGGTTGTGGAAAGTTTTTTGTCTCTATTCTTCTAGTTATTAAAGCAAGTATTCCGAAGTTGGTGTTGGATTCTGTTTTTGAACTTGAAAAGGTATTTCTCTGTCTTCCAATCTGTTTTAGTATTAGTCAAGTTACAAGGTAAATCTGTTTCTTTTTAATATCTTTGAATTTTACATGCATAGCCCATGCCAGCTTCAGGCCATTGTAGTTGGGCTAAGGGACAGTGTGCTTGCTTTGTCTGTGAATGTACCTGGAACTACATCAAAGGATGTTATGGACATGGCTCTGGTGACTCAATATTTTGACGCAATGAAAGAAATTGGCGCATTGTCAGTGTCTAACTCTATTTTCATCACACACGGACCAGGCGCTGTGAAAGATTGCTTCACAAATTAGAGATGGCTTCCTTCAAGCAAATACCGCTCAAAATGAGTGACTTTATCCCAGCATATATGTTGCACGAGTGGCTTTTTTAATGGTATATGAAATGATTGGCACAAGTATCTAAGATTTGTATCTTTTCTTCTTCTTCTTTTCTTCTTTACGAATTAATTACTGAGAAATTTCTTATAGAACAGTGAAAAACAATCTTAGTGTTGAAGCAAGAACAAATCAAAGATTAGAACTATTTGTGAAGGAAGAAAGATTGAGAGAGAGAAAGAAAGTGAAAGAAAGAGAGAGAAACTGTTTGATAAAGAAAATTGAATTTCTTGCAGAGATATTCATATAGTGCAATCTGTCTATAACTGAATAAAAAATAAATCCACATTATATGAATCTAATCCGTGAAAATAGGAAAAGAAAAACAAACTAAACTAACTGATCTTTGCACCAAAACCAACTGCATTTCTAGCATACCCAATGACACCGTTTCTGCTTAACTAATACTTTAAGTAACAGCACATACAAAAAGGAGCGTTTTATTAAACAAGCTTTAGTGAAACGGTGCGTTTCCTCCATATTTTAAAACCAACGATAACTCCCAAATTCATTCAGTCTTCTTCAACCTTGAGGCCTCTATTCTGAAATCAACCATTATCATCCTTAAGCTTCTTATCCTTGCTCTTTGTTCTGGAAATGCTACTATCACTAACAATTACTTGAGTGAAGATAGGAGGAGCTAGGGAGTGTCTTGCATTGCAAATAAGTGGTGTGGTGTGGTGTGTGTACATGGTGTTGAACTTGGCCATTGTATTGGTAATGTTCTTTTATAGTATGAAATGTTATTGATTTGGGTATTTTTGCGGTACCCTCAAGTGTTATATGCTACTTTGTAACTGTTGTCTGCATTTTGTAACTGTTATAGGTTACCTTCGCGCTTTGACCAATGAGAATCAGAGAACTATTATTAACTTGGGTTGTATGATATATTTTTCATAGTTAGGAGGACTTGGAGACTAAAACTACAAATTTTGGAGAGAACTAGCTTTTATTATTATTATTATTATTATTATTATTATTATTATTATTATTATTATTATTATTATTATTATTATTGATGATGCACAACAAAATTAGTAGACTAGATGCTTCGGATTTCGATGGCGACAAGATGATCTGATTAAAAACCTGAAGAGATGAACAAAATATCAGAGGTGACCGGGGTGGACCGGCCAGAAACCCTCCGATGGAAAAGTCAATGTCTCTCCTAACTTTTTAGAATTCCCAAATACTTGGAAAATATTTCCGTACCTTTTCATTTGGTGATCGTTGTTCTTATATAGTGCATGCTATGGGCAATTATTTATTTGATAACTTCTCCTACATTGGAGGATGTCGGAGGGTTCGGAAGTAACTTCCATAACTGCTATGGAAGTTACTTTATTAGGCCGTAAGTTCCGTAACTGTCATTGGATGTGGTTTCGTGGCAATGCCTTTAATTGCAAATTCGTTCTGGAATAAGTGTATAAACCTCGTCCAGGGTGCGAGTGTGGTATGTCTGAATCCCTTACAGGTCGTCCAAGGGTCTTCCAGGATGGACGACTCTGACATGGACGAGCTTCCTGGGCCAAGGCGTCTTTCCCTCTTCTTTGGACGACACCTACGGACGAGCCATGGAGTTGGATGATTTTCAGGACATTATCAGTTGCCCCCTATCCGTGGGTCGTCTAGGAAAATGTGGCATGATGTTGATCTCTGGACGCGTGTGTTTATATCCACGTTTAAACTCTCCACGTGTCACGGTCTCAGTAGTGAAGATTCACGTCGACTCATTTTTCGAGGAGGGTGCCACGTGTCAGCTCATGGTTGGTTGTGTCGTTTCAGGTACTAAAATCTTCGCCTATAAATAGTGGAATACCTGAGCTACCCCCCTCATTTCTGAAAGTTTTCTTCCCTGACACTCCTCGTCTTAGCGCCTCGTCTAGAAGTTTCCCGCGTCCATAGTCATCACTTAGATTAGGTATTTTCCTCACTCTTGTCCTTAGGTTTTAAGTTCCCAAAAAATGACTGAGGTCGTCCTTTCCTCGTCTAGTAATAGTGTTGAAAAAGCCATAGACGAGTTTCATGAGCCTAGTAGTTTTAGTGGGTCGAGTGATAGTAGTAGTGGTAGCAACAGTAGTAGTAGTGGGAATACCTCAGACGAGTACACGTCTGGGGTCCCTAGGGTTCCTCTAGAGGTTCTCCAAGAAGAGTTTAGGGTGAGAACTGAGTCTCGGTCGAGGACAGGCACTAGTGCTCCCTCGTCCACAGCTCAGGACGATGAGGAGATCGTCTATAGTTGTGCTTTGGATATTCCGTCTAAGACAGATAACAAAAGGTTAGAGTCTCTCAAGGTTTGGTATCAAATCCCTGATAGTTTAAACCCTAGGTTACCCGTTCGTGGGGAATGGTGTTGCCAACCCCATTTTGGAGTTGGTATTTATGAGGCTTACCTCTTGGGGGGTTTGAGGTTGCCTCTCAATGCCTTTGCTAGGGAGTTGCTTACTAGGTTAGGCTTGGCCATCTGCCAGCTTAATCCCAATGTATGGAGACTAATTGTCTCTGTGCAAGTCTTATGGAGGGAGGTTTTTGGGGGGGATCATCCTCTTACTGTGGACAAGTTCCTCTACTGCTATAAAGCCTCCGAGATCAATTAATCCCTTGGCTTCCATCAATTCACAGCTAGGGGGGGAGACTACAGATTGATCAAGTCCTTGGTTACCTCAAAGAGGAACTGGAAGACGGAGTTTTTCTTTGTCTCTGACCCCTGGGCTGGGAAACCAATTGAAGTTGATAGGGATCCTTTTGGTCCCTACACAGGAGAATTAGGGAACCTTCGTCCTGAAGGTATGAGGTTGTCCGTCCTGAAATGTTTAGATATTTGATTTGATTGTTCTCGTCTAACGCTCTTTGTTCTTCCTCTTTTTTACAGGTGTTAGACGACCTCAACTGAGCAAGTTCTATATTGAACGAGTTCAAAGGGCTCATCTCTACACTGACAGGACGTTCCATTTTCTGGTGAGCTTAAGACGTTTAGCAGCTTGGGGTCAGGGTCCTGAGCCATCTGCTGAAGCCATTGCTCACGAGCGTACTGTCCGTAGATGTAAGTGTGTTTTTTTTTTTTTTTTGAGGATAACTAATTGCATTTTTTATTTTTATTTATCATCATCGTCCATTTTTTATAAGAATGGCTACCATGAATCAAAACAAAGGCAAGGAGGTGGTGGACGAGGTAGTTGGGCAGGGGGTTCAATCCCAACCTCGTCCATCAGTTGGTGACAAAAGAAAGACTTTGTCCAAGGGGATTGATTTAGGGAAACTCCCAAGTCGACGCAGAGAGAAAAGCGCCAAGCATGGGCCGTCCAAGCCTGGGGTCGTCCAGCTTGGCTCTGTGCCTCCTGTCCAGCAGACTCTCGTCCATGTCCATGACATTGATGACGAGCTCTTCGATCCTCCGTCCATGCACATGCCGTCCACAGCCCAAGTGCCTGTCTCACCCCAGCCCTCTAGTTAAGTCCCTCTGAACCTTCTTGGAGATGAGGACTTAGCCTGGGAGAGGTTCGAAAGGGTGGTGACTGATCAGGACGTGGTGGCTTGCTATAACATGTCCTTAAAGGATTTTGAGCACTCTGGTGTTCATGACCTTTTCAAGGTAAACATAATTTTTATCTCGTCCTTATTTTTGTCTCGTCTTACTAATACTTAATTGTGCCTTGTCTAAAAACCAAATTTTACGTAGGCAATGTCCAAGTTCATTGTTGCGTCCAGGTAAGCAACAGAACTGGACAAGACGAGGATCCTGCTGGAGAGGAGAGTATAGGAGGTTAAGGACGAGAGCAAAAGATGGGCTGAAGTGGCGGGCAAGGCCAAGGACCAAGTGAAGGAGTTGCAGGACCATGTGGAGGAGCTGAAAACTGATGTCATAGAGAAGGATACTCGTCTTGATCATCTCCAAAAAAGGAATGACGAGCTGAGTGCTCTTCTTGAAAAGGCTAAGGGAGACGCGGTTGCAGAGTTCAAGGCGTCCAAAGAGTACACTGGTTCTTTGGACACAAACTGTGCAGCTGGGTTTGAAGACTTTAGGATGGACGCCGTGGAGAGGTTCCCTAACCTTGACTTTAGTTCTATCAAGCTCAACCTTGGTGGTGCTGCTTCAAGCTCTCTTCTTCAGACGAGCTCAGAAGATGTTAACATCGAGGACGATGCCACCACTCAGCACGCTCAGGACGACCCTAGCACAGGCCCTCCCCAATGAAGACAGCTTTTGCACTTCTTCTTTTTTTTTTAATTTTTTTTTTTTTGCTTGGTCCGTTGTTTTGGACCATTGGATGTAATTCAAGTACAATTAATTCGTCCATAGTTTTTAGGACGATTTCTTAAACAATGTTTCAACTTTATAAGGGTTTTTGGACGTAGGTTGTCCTCCCTTTTGGGTTATTGAATGCATGTTTGCTTTATTTTTCATTTGCTCATTATATGGACGAGCTTCGTTCGTATTCCAATAATCTTTAATTTTTGACTCATCCTTCATAGGGACTTATGGTATGGACGAGCCTTGTTCGTATTGTGAATTTAGAATGGGTCGTCCACGAATGGTGCCATTATTAACTGACATTATTATTTGTCTATTTTTTGAACGAGTATTTGCCTATGGACAAGTTGTTAGTTTGTTTGTTTTTTTTTTTTTTTTTTAAACAAACTTTTTTGACTCGTCCAAATTTTGGGCTGTTTTAGTTGATGCCCATTGGATTTTATACGTGCATTTCCTCGTCCATGGCTGGGTTGAGACGTTGGTGCATCAGCTCGTCTCTTGGTTTGGACGAACATGCCTTATTTTTGCTTTATCCTGATTTAAGGAAAGCTTATGGACGATACATGCATCAGCTCGTCTCTTGGTTTGGACAAACTTGCCTTTTGCTTTATCCTGATTTAAGGAAAGCTTACGGACGATACATCCTTGCGTCCAAGGATTTTGTTCGTCTTTAGTTTATTTTCATACATATACTCAGATATACTTAAAAATACATCACATATATGCTGAAGAAATCCACTGTAAATATTTGTCCACAGGAATGGCACATGCTTGAGAGCTAGTGCCTTTAGAGAATTACAAACGTCTTAACACGAATTAGTTCATAAGGGATACATATAGTAAAACATTAGTAGTAGGCAAAATACTAAAAAATACAATTACTTCAACAAGTCCTGTGGTGATGCTCGTCCATGGTTGCTTTTTTTTTTTTTTTTTTTATTGATAGTATCTTCTCAAATGTTCAACATTCCAAGAGTGTTCAAGCTTCCGTCCATCCAGGGCTTCCAAATAGTAGGATCCTTGCCTTTTGCAGTTGATAACCCTATAAGGTCCTTTCCAATTCGGTCCCAATTTTCCATGAGCAGGGTTCTTGGTGGCCAAAGAAACCTTTTTTAGGACGAGGTCCCCGATGCCAAAGCGCCTGGGTTTGACCATAGCATCATAGTGTTTGGCCATTAAGTTTTTATACCTTGTCGTTCTCTGCTCCACGTTCATTCCTACCTCGTCTATGAGATCAAGGTTAAGATGAAGCTGGTCCCCATTGTCCTCGTCCTGATACTTCATCACTTTATGGCTGGCCATGTGCACCTCCGCAGGTATGACTGCTTCGCTCCCATAAGCCAGTTTGAAAGGAGTTTCCCCCGTGGCGGTCCTCGCTGTTGTTTTGTAAGCCCAAAGAATGCCTGGTAGTTCATCTGGCCATACGCCCTTTGCCCCGTCAAGCCAAGTCTTGATGATTTTCAGCAAGGATCAGTTTGCTACTTCTGCTTGGCCATTTGCTTGTGGGTGGGAGGGGGAGGAATAGTGATTCTGAATTCCGAAGTGTTCGCAAAAGTCTCTAAATAGGACGTTGTCAAACTGCCGTCCATTGTCTGATACTAACACCCTGGGTACCCCAAACCAGCATAAAATGTTTTTCTAGACGAAATTTTTAACATTTTGCTGTGTGATCTTTGCTAGTGGTTCTGCTTCTACCCACTTAGTAAAGTAGTCAATACCCACCACTAAAAACTTCATCTGTCTGGTTCCCAGTAGAAAATAACCTAAAATGTCTAATCCCCATTGCGCGAAGGGCCAAGGGGCCATCATAAGAGTGAGGTATTCTGCGGGTTGCTTGGGGGCATTGCTGAATTGTTGACACTGGTCACATACTTTGACATAAGCTCTTGCGTTTGCTTGAATGGTTGGCCAATAGTACCCTGCACGGATGACTTTATGCACTAGTGCTCTTGCCCCCGAGTGATTTCCACAGAATCCTTCATGAACTTCTCTTAATACATAGTTTGCCTCGTCCGGAGCTAAGCATCTCAGGTAGGGTTGGGAAAAACCCCTTTTGTACAACACATCATTTATGAGGACATACCTGGCCGACTTGATTCTTAGTTTCTTGGCCTCGTCCTTCTCCTCCGGTAGCCTTCCATCTTTTAGGTAAGCCAATATCGGTGTCATCCAATTGTCTTCACCTTCTATCTGCTGTATTTCTGGTAGATCTATGCGTGGCATGTATTGTACTTCGTTAAACTCGTCCACTTGTCCACTTGCCGAGGCTTCTTTTGCTAAAGCGTCTGCTTTCATGTTTTCTTCCCTAGGTATCTGAATGAAACTAGCCTCCTTAAACTTTTTCACAAGGCGTCGTACCTTATTAAGATATCTCTTCATGCGTTCTTCTTTTGTCTCGTATGTTCCATTCACTTGACCTATGATCAGCTGAGAATCTCCATGGACGAGTAATGATTCTGCTCCTAAAGACTTTGCCAGCTCTAGCCCTTTCAGAAGAGCCTCATATTCTACTTCGTTGTTGGTTGCTGCATACTGCAGGCGGACGTTGTATTCCAATTCATCTCCTTCTGGGGATTTCAAAATGACTCCTACCCCACCTGTATGTAATGTGGAGGATCCATCCACATGGACAACCCATCTTCGAGCGCTGCCTGGCTCGTCCAAACCTTCAATGCTTGGAGTAAATTCCACAATAAAATCTGCTAATACCTGTGCTTTTATCGCACTCCTTGGCAGGTACCTGATATCAAATTCCCCAAGTTCAATAGCCCATTGGACTAGTCGCCCTGCCGCCTCCAACCTGTTCATTGCCTTTTTTAACGGATGATTTGTCAAGACATTAATGACATGTGCTTGAAAATAGTGTCTCAATTTCCTCGAGGCCATAATCAAAGCAAAGGCTAATTTTTCCATCATTGGATACCGACCTTCCGCTCCTCTCAGAGCTCGGCTCATATAGTATACTGGCTTCTGCACTTTTCTTTCTTCCCTGATCAACGCCGAGCTTACTGCATGTGGGGACATCGCCAAATACAAAAACAATTGTTCACCAGGTATAGACGGGCTTAACAGCGGAGCCGTTGTCAGGTAGTTCTTGAGGTCTTGAAAAGCCTTTTGACACTCGTCCGTCCACTCGAAAGCTTTTTTAAGTACCTTGAAAAACGGCAAACACTTGTCAGTTGCTTTAGAGACAAATCTGTTGAGGGCGGCAACTTTTCCAGTGAGTGATTGGACTTCCTTGATATTTCCTGGCGGTTTCATGTCAACGATCGCCTGAATTTTATCAGGGTTTGCTTCAATCCCTCTATGTGAAACCATGAATCCAAGGAATTTTCCTAAAGAAACGCCAAAAACGTACTTGCTAGGATTTAACTTCATATTGTACTGCCTGAGTGTGTCGAAAGTTTCTTGGAGATCGTCCAAGTGGTTCTTCTCGTCCAAACTCTTCACTAGCATGTCGTCTACATAAACCTCCACATTTCGTCCTATTTGTAGATGAAACATCTGATTAACCAGCCTTTGATAAGTCGCCCCTACGATCTTTAAACCGAAGGGCATCACCTTATAACAAAACAACCCCTGGCTCTTTATGAAGGACGCCTTTTCCTAGTCTGCCTCGTCCATCCTTATTTGGTTATAGGCCGAGAAAGCGTCTATGAAGCTTAACAACTAATGGCTAGCCGTCGAATCCACCAACTGATCGATGCGTGGCAAGGGGTAGCTGTCCTTGGGGCAAGCTTTATTCAAATCAATGAAGTCCACGCACATTCTCCACTTGCTGTTTGCCTTCCTAACCATCACTACATTGGCCAGCCACTTTGGGTAATAGACTTCCTGAATAAACTGCGCCGTCTTCAACTTCAGGACTTCTTCTTTAATAGCCTTATCCCATTCTGGAGCAAAAACCCTTTTCTTCTGTCAGACGGGCTTGTAAGACAGGCATACATTCAACCGATGTGTGATGACACTCGGATCAATTCCCGGCATGTCTTCATGACTCCATGCAAACACGTCAACACTCCTCTGTAAGAAGTGGATGAGGTCTTGCTTTGTTTCATTTCTCATGCTTGTTCCTATTCTTGTAAACTTTTTGGGATCACTTTCGTCCAAAAGAATGTCTTCAAGTACTTCGGTAGGCTCTGCAACAACTCTTTTTTCCTCTATGTTCATCGTCTGTGTTCCCTCGTCCATGGCCAGCATGGCTAGGTAGCATTCTCTTACTGCCAGCTGATCTCCTTGCACTTGCCCCACTCCATACTCTGTAGAGAACTTAACCGATAGGTGATAGGTAGAGGTTACTGCCTTCCAACTGTTCAGGGTAGGTCTTCTTATGATGGTATTGTACGATGACGAACAATCCACCACAAGGAAATTTACTTCTTTGGTTATCCGTTGTGGATATGCCCCCGCCACCACAGGCAACGTAACTATCCTCAAAGGTTGTACCTTCATTCCCCCAAACCCTACCAAAGGTGAGCTCACTGGACGAAGTAGGTCTCGTCCAAGATTCATTTGCTGGAGAGCGGGGTAGTATAGGATGTCCGCCGAACTGCCATTGTCAACTAACACCCTTCTAGTCGTATAATCTGCAATAAGCAGAGTAATAACAATAGCGTCGTCATGGGGGTGGTGAACTCTTTCAGCGTCCTCGTCTGTGAAGGTAATAGCCTGTTCTTTAGTTTTCCTCGTCCTGACCGATCGTCCTGAGAGTTGGACGTTCTGCACTACCTTTAGGTATGTCTTCCGGGACCTAGAAGTTTGTCCTGTCGAGCTTCCTCCTATGATCACTCTTATTTCTCCCAGCGGGGGCCGCAGCGCCTCTTCCAGCTTCCCTTTCAATTTTTCATCCTTCTGATCTCGTCCAAGGAAGTTTCTTAGTTTTCCCTGCCTGATGAGGTTTTCTATCTGCTGCTTCAAATCGAAACACTCATCCGTGTCATGCCCATGGTCTCTGTGAAAACGGCAATATTTATTCCTATTGCGCTTGTTGGGGCCTCCCTTCATCTTTTCTGGCCATTTCAAGGACGGATCGTCCTTGATCTGCATGAGCACTTGGTCAAGTGGAACATTCAGAGACGTGTAGTGCTGACCTCTTCCTGAAGATGAAACTGGCCTTCTATTATCTTGATCCCTTTTCTCCCCAATGCGGGCCTTTTTTGGAAGAGGAGCCTGTTCCTGGTGACGGGGGATGTCTCCTTCCCTTCTTTCGGCTCTCTTCCTCTTATTGGCTATGATCGCATCTTCCGCATTCATAAAATTTTGGGCCGAATGGACGAGTTCAGCCATGGTCTGAGACTCTTGCTCATAGAGCTTATGAATGAACAGGTCAGAATTAACCCCGTTATGGAAGGCCACCAGCATCAGTTTATCATCCATCTCGTCCACAGTAAGGGCTTCTCTGTTGAAACGAGTAATAAAGGACCGCAAGCTCTCATTTTCCCCCTGCTCTATGTTTAACAAACTGGACGAGGAACCCTTATGCCTTTGTCCTCCAATGAAATTGTTGACGAACAATTTACTCAGTTCTTCAAACGAACTTACTGAGTTTGGAGGTATCTTGCTGAACCATACTCGTGCCGGTCCTTTAAGTGTAGTTGGAAAAGCCTTACACATGATCTCGTCCGGAACTCCCTGGAGGTAAATTGTAGTTTTGAAGGTTGCGATATGATCACAAGGGTCACGTGTCCCATCGTACGAGTCCAAGGAAGGCATTTTAAACTTGGCGGGCAGGGGATGACCATTGATAGAAGCCGTAAAAGGGGAGTCCGTTCGGTGAACCAAGTCTTCCACGAGATTGGTCCTCCTCATGTTCTCCTTCATCTCGTCCATGGCTTTACGCATCTGGTCCATTTCCCTTTCCAAGTGCGGCATCCTTCGTGAAACGGTACCCCTCGACTGGCCTTCGGGCTCGGCATTCTCCCTACCCTCTTGACTCTGGGCTTGTCCTTCTTCGTACCTTTCTTGATGCTGCCTTCATACTTGCATCTCCCTAGTTAACTCTTGATTCTGTCTAGTTAACTCTGCCATGGTGGCTGCCATGGACTGCATATGTTGGAAGGCAGGCTGTTGAGCGACTAGCGCTGACTGTCGATCACGGTGGGGATTGCTGGAGGCATCCCTACTTTCCTGGTGGCCTGGGCTGGTAGCCCTTGATCTTGTCCGAACCATACAGCCTTTTGTCGGCGGAAAGTAATTGTTAAGTACAGACTTACGTTTCCCATAGACGGCGCCAACTGATGATGCATAACAAAATCAGTAGACTAGATGCTTCGGATTTCGATGGCACAACATGATCTGATTAAAAACCTGAAGAGATGAATAAAATATCAGAGGAGACCAGGGTGGACCGGCTAGAAACCCTCCGATGGAAAAGTCAGTGTCTCTCCTAACTTTTTAGAATTCCCAAATACTTGGAAAATATTTCCATACCTTTTCATTTGGTGATCGTTGTTCTTATATAGTGCATGCCATGGGCAGTTATTTATTTGATAACTTCTCCTACATTGGAGGATGTCGAAGGGTTCGGAAGTAACTTCCATAACTGCTATGGAAGTTACTTTATTAGGCCGTAAGTTCCGTAACCGTCATTGGAGGTGGTTTCGTGACAATGCCTTTGATTGCGAATTTGTTCTTGGAATAAGTGTATAAACCTCGTCCAGGGTGCGAGTGTGGTATGTTTGAATCCCTTGCAGGTCATCCAAGGGTCTTCCAGGATGGATGACTCTGACATGGACGAGCTTCCTGGGCCAAGGCGTCTTTCCCTCTTCTTTGGACGACACCTACGGACGAGACATGGAGTTGGATGATTTTCAGGACACTATCAATTATTATTATTATTATTATTATTATTATTATTATTATTATTATTATTATTATTATTATTATTATTATTATTCGTAGTTACAATGAGGAATGAGAAATTTGTACCTTAGACCTTTCAATTATTTGAAATATTAAAAAAATGATAACTAAGCGACAAGGCATTTTTGGCTTGTAAAGAACTTAATGGAGTGAATAAGCACATAATATATGAAGAACCACTAAGAAAAAAAAAAGTTCATATATAAATATATTTTTGTACTCATCGAAAAGTATCCTTATTGTAATTATTTGTAATCAGTCTACTAATATTTATGAAGAATTTTTAATGAAACAGTACATATAATAATCCACTAAATTATTGGGATTAAGGCTTTATTAATTGTTGTTGTACGTATAATACTCTACTAAAGTCACTCAATTAAGAACAGTTTCCTCATAGTCCAACCTTTTATGAACCCTGCACCAAAGCAAGAAAAACAATTAGGGTGTGTGTGGATATTGTTTATTGTTGAAAATTGAAAACTGAAAACTGAAAACACTATAGCAAAATAATTTTTAAATGTGTAAATAATACAGTGAGACCCATTTTTGAAGTTGTTTTTAATGAAAAAGGTACTTGCGAGTTCCGTGAATAGTACACGGAATTCACCCTAATTGTTTTTCTTGCACCAAAGCAAGAAAAACAATTAGGGTGTGTGTGGATATTGTTTATTGTTGAAAATTGAAAATTGAAAACTGAAAACTGAAAACACTGTAGCAAAATAATTTTCAAATTTGTAAATAATACTGTGAGATCCATTTTTGAAGTTGTTTTTAATGAAAAAGGTACTTGCGAGTCCCATAAATAGTACACGGAATCCACCATATTTCAGTCAAACGCAGACGGATAGGATAAAAAACGCAACCCAAACAGATTTTTAGTCAATTGGGATCAACTTTTCTCCGTCTTTACTATTTTAGCTTTTTATTATTCATTTTTGGGTAAAATACGCTAAGAATTGTTGAACTTTTATGAATTTGTAGTAAAACTCCTTTAGCTTTTCTTTTTTCCCCAATTTAGTTCATATACTGTAGTAAATATATTCCTTCTCTCCACTCTCTATCTATTTCAACTTGTTCTGTTTTTTTTTTTTTTTTTTTTTTTTTTTTTTTGTCGAATTATTAAAAACCCAAACGATGGAAGGGGTCCATTTGCTGCACATTAGCTGATTCAGTGCAAAAAATGTTAAAATAGACGGAAATGGACAGAAGGGGTCCATCTACTATTCTACTACAGTTTCAGTATGTACTAAATTTGTGAAAAATAAAAAGTCAAGGGGGACTTAACTTAAAGTCTGCAATTACATAAAAGTTTAGGCGGCCTTAGTTCACTTTATCCATGTTTTTTCTCCACCTATTTGTACTTGTGTGAGTGCTTGAGAGAGAGAGAGAGAGAGAGAGAGAGAGAGATTTACTATTTTACTTGTTGCAGTCCATGCTATCAGAAATGGGGAAGCTAAGATGGGTGTGGCACATGATAGGAAGAGAATTGATACGTGAGGCAAGCAAGGGAGGTTGTGTTCCCTTTACACTAGCCTGAATGCAAAAGCAGATTGTCCGAGGCCCAAGCCCGTGCTTTGCTAATTTATTTAGCTTCTCTACGTGTCGACAACATATCTTTCTTGGTACGTAGTAGAACCCAACGAGGAAGGCCAAGCAGTCAGGGAAATACTCAAACACATGCTCACAAACAGGGTACTGAGCCAGATTTGACTGATGAGACATGTCAAGCCTAGAAACTACGAGCAAGAATATTAAAAACACAATTGGACGAGTCATTGCTGATTTTTTATTTCTTTTTCTTTTTGTACATATAAAAGGATAATTAGTAAATATGTATAATGTTATCGATATTTATTAAAGGTGGTATTATATAAGAGTTTAATAAATTTTGTTGCCAATGGAACCAAAGGATGAGCGAGTTCGTTAGAGCCACGCATGCATGCAATTCTCATGCTCCCTGAATTGTTCAAACTTGCCCCAGTACTCTTGAAAAGTTGGAGGGTTACGTAAGTAACAATCAATATACAGTATGAAAAGCTTTTCATTATGCACGGTACCGTTACGTGATATTTGGGAATTGTCTACAAAATTCACCAAAATTATTCTCGGGATTTATAGTATCACTCTAATTTGAAGTAGTCAGATCTAATAAATTACAAATGAGCTAGGACTAGAGAAATATACTTCAGAATTCAAGCCTTTAATTTCTTATTAAAGTTTGCTCCGTTGGCATGAGCCTAACTTAAAATGATTTTAAGAAAATAAAACAGTTACCAAGACAATGTTTTTTCCTAATATGTTGGGTCCTTCACAATGCATGCACCCAAAAAAAAAAAAAATTGTCAACTTAATTATTCTAAGTAACAAAGATAGCTAGCTCAACTGGATGACAGATTTTGATATTTTCAACATAAACATTCAGGATCAAATCTCTCCACCCCAAAATAAAAATGTGTCAAAAAAAAAAATTATTCTTCAAGTAAGGTTTTTCTTCTTTTATTTTCTTACCATATTTTTTCAAGAAAGGTTTATGATACAAAAATTTTCACAATCATTTCATAAAAGATAATAAGTTGTGATTAGAATCACATCATTTTCACATGGACCCTCTAATTGCACCACTTTTATTAATGCAAATATTTAAAAATTACATTTTTACTATTATGAGAAAGACTGTAAAAAAAGTTGTCTACCTAACACTAATTCAGAAGATTTAATAGATAACTCTCTCTAACTTTCGGAGTATCAATATGGGTGAATCCAATGCACATAGGATATTATGGCTTTGGTTTCAATGAATAAATGTAAATCTACGATCAGTAATTGAAGCATTTAGCCTACAGACTAGATAGCCAGGACCCAGTTCCAGGGGTTGCTTCCTTCGAATTCTTAGAGACTAGACAGATCCGTTCTCTCCAATTTCTAAGAAGATCCCTTTCGTCTTCTCTGATTCATGCATGTATAATAAGTACTAAATTTATTTGCATGTTTGTTTTTGTCATTGCCATGCATATTTTCATAGTTACCATGATTGTTTTCACATCTTTATAATAGCTATGATCGTATGTTCACAATACCATGATTAAATTGCTCACATGATAATTATCGAAATAAGTTTAACAACACTCATGCATTAACATAGATTTAACTCTTGATCTAAGATTATTACATTGTTTAGATTTCATAGATCTATGTTTTATATGATTTAGTTTTCAGATCAGAAATTTTCTTTGTAAAAAGCATTATACTTTCTATAGCAAAAATTATTTTTGAAACCCTTTTTCAAAATCCTCTTAGATTCATATCCAAACCAGATCTGTGTTAGGAATCCGGTGGTTCCTAATAGGGATGGATAGGAATTATAGGAGGATGGATGAGAATTGTAGGGAAATGGACTTAATTAGAGGTAGTCACCCTCTATAGAGAGAGAGAGAGAGAGAGAGAGAGAGAGATGCACTAATGCATTAAGAAGTTGGTTTGTTCTTTAACTGATATCTCATCTTGGATTACAATCATGTATTTATAGGAGACTAGCTCTAATCTCATTGGCTTGCATGGCCTCATCCTATTGGTTCTATTATTCCCCACGTGCATTAATAATTCCAACGTGTGCTAAATGTGATTAACATACTTGGAATTGTACCCAACTAACTAACTAAATCTCAATACAACAATTATTATCCATATACTTATAGCATTCCTAATAATCTGAGATTCCTTTAAAAAAACATTATATTTTTCTTATCCAAGCTTGATCTGAAATCCTTTTCAAAATTCATTTATTTTTCTATATCAAAAATCAGATTTGAAATTTTCTTTTTAAAAGGCATTCTAGCTTCATATTAAAAAAAAATTGGATGTGAAGTTTCATTTGCAAAAATATTTACATTTACGTATGTAATAAAATCAGATTTGAATATATTTTCATAAAGATGTGTTAGGTTCTAAGAATTAGGAACTAATGTATTAGAACTTCAATATGTAATGTTGGCAAACCATGATCAAAACAATCTTTAGTCTTGTTTTAGACTTGCTCAAAGTATGTGCTTATTTTGTAAAGTTGGAATCGAGTTACTGCAGAATTCACTGTGCAGATCTGTCAGGCTCGAACGATCGAGAATTAGACTCGCTCGATAGAAAGTCGTGCAGATCGTTTTTCTGCAGAATTTTCCAACTCAACCCAAGCCCGTTTTGACGTATAGGGTTTTATGTTTTGCCCTAAGTATATAAGGGAAAACCCTAGCCACGTTTTTAGAGTTCTGAATGCTGTTTTTTTTAATCTAATTATTAGATCTAGAGGTGTTTACCTTCACATACACTTAGGGTTTCCAAACTTGAGATTAATGTCAAGAGCTTGGTAATCATCCAGTTGCAGAATCAAAAGCTTCAAGATATACAAGCTGGTGTGCTTGTACTTTGATGAGAATTCAAGGAAAGAAGTAGTCCGTGGTCTCAGAGCTGTCACGTGGTTGTGATAGTAAGTTTCCTACATGAGGTAGCAATAGGATGCTAGTGGTCTAAGTCTCTATGATGTAACTCTTTAAGTAATAGTCTCTTTCAAATTCATGTGATGAATTTTGTAGAAAATGTGATTGATCACTATGTGCACATCACCTCACATGTTTCTCAAGCTTTTGCTAGTTGCACATAACTGTGTACATGTTATTGTGTGTGTTTTTGGTTTGACCAACCAAGTTTGAAAATTTCTTGAAATTGATGCAGAACATATTTGCTGTTTGAGTTCTTGAGGGAAATTAAAAGAAAATCTTGTTTTAGGGTGTTAGGTTCTAAAAGCATAGAACAATTGGCAAATCGTGAGCACACAAGAACATACAAGCTGCAGAAAGAAGATTTCAGAATCTGTCTGGTTCGATCGATCGAAAAACAGGCTCGATCGATCGAAAGTCGTATATGCAGAATTTTAATTAAGCCCAAACAGCAGTTCTAGCCCATTAAGGATTAGGGTTTCAGATCTACTTCTCCCACTATATAAAGGAAACCCTAAGCACGTTTTTTACAAGGCTTTTTAGAGAGAAAAGAGTGTGTCTCTTTTGTGTTTAGGGTTTTGTTCCTAAAACCTCTCTTATTACTTCTACCGGTGTTGTTCCTTGAAGAATCTCAAGATCCGGTATTGCTGAAGTTGCTGCCTTCTCTAGTCATCAAAGGAGCTGATGATCTAAACCTTCAAGGGTGGTCTTGGAGTCACAAACAGGAGAGTTTGTGTTGCTAAACCTTTGAGTGGGATCTCAAAGTCACAAACGGTGGTGTTTGTGTTTTGCAAAGATTAAAGAAAGCAGGAGTCCGTGGATCTCGGAGCTGTCACGTGGTCGTGGTAGTAAGTTTCCTACACTTGGGTAGCAATAGGATGTTAGTGGTCTAAGTCGCTATTGTGTAAACTTCAATTCTTTCTAGTGGATTTGCTATTTTACCTTGAGGATAGCTAGGTTAAATCCTCCCCAGGTTTTTTACCGGTTTGGTTTTCCTGGGTCATCATATCGTTGTGTTCTTTATTTTTTCGCTGCTTTACTTGATATGATTATTATTGTTTTAACCTAGATCTGAATAATAAACCTAAGTATTCACTTGGTTAATTAATTAGGTTAAACAATCTAGTTTACAGGGGTCTAAACGAACTGACATAGGGGATCTGGAAAAAATACATGTGTTTTTGAAAAACATTTCATCTCATACTCATGCATTTTATTCATAATATTTGATGTTTTTGTTGAGTCTTGCACTGAAATTAGTTCGTTTTTCAAAAATTAGCTTTTTCCAGAATTTCGATCGATTGAATCTGTTTTTCGACCGATCGAAATTATTTCAAAAACCCTGGAATAGTTTCTGTGTGTTTCGATCGATACTCGATTGGTTTTGGATCAGTCGAAGGATTTTTGACCGATCGAATCTAATTTTCGATCGATCGAAAATCGGGATGAGAGTTTTTAAAAACGATTTTCTTTCACGTGTTATTCACTTTTCTAAAACTATTCAAATTCCTTTTTCACTCTCAACAACCGGTCAAAGCATCCAAGGCTATTCTTTGTCGTTTTCCTCCGTTCTTTTTGCATAGATTCTCTCTCCCAAAGCCGGTAAGACCTTTTTACCCCTCTTTTTGCTTTTATTTTCATTTTTCATGCATTATTTCATGCATTTTTTGGGTATTTTTGGCATTTATAGATTTGGGATTTTTGGTATTGATTTTGGTTGTTTTTCTTTCAAATAAATCATGGGTTTTTGTGGGGACACCATATGCAAGTATTACAAGTGGTTTAATTTGGTTAATTTGGTGTTTTAAGAAAAATTTGAAAATCTAGGGCTTGAAATTGCCGAATTTGGGATTTTTGTTCAATTTGATATAAATTGATGAAATTGGCTTATTAGATTGATTAATTTGATTATTATATTGTGTTTCCTATCTGTTGTGATGATCAATTTCTCAATTTATTGAGTTTTGTGAAATTGGGTTTTTCTAAATTGGGAATTTTTGATATAAATTTCATGCTCAAGCCAATTTTGTGAATTTGGATCATATTTGAACTTTGTCACTGCATTAGTTCATGCATCATTTGATTATCTTGCTCATGCATCATATAGATTATTATTTCTATATTTTTTTTGTTGTGTTAACTTGCAGTCTGCCCTTGGTTTTTCTGTTTTTGTCCTTTTCTATCTGTGTCTCTCAATTCTGTCCTTAGCATCATGCCTAAGAAAACCAGAGCACATAGGACTTCTGTCTCTTCCCCGTCCTTTGATAGTGATAGGTTCTTGAGTGAGAAGAATCAGGAGACTTATGAGACTCTTAACCTTAGGCATAATATCTGGGGTGAGCGTAGGGTCATTCTAGATGAGGTAGATGATGCGGTAAGGCGTAATTTTGAGCGTCGGGGCTGGCTACCTTTACTTGATATAGATCATCCGCCTCCGGCTACCTTGATTAGAGAGTTCTACTCGAACCTCTCTATCCACATCTATGATTCCAACACTCTAGTTAAGAGTTGGATAAGAGATGTTGAGTATCGCATTACCCCTTCGGTAGTGTCTGATGCTCTTGGGGTGCCTGTGGTTTCTCATCCAGTCTATCCTTTTGATGAGTCTTCGCCGCTTGATGACGTGATGTCTTACATCACTGGGTCTTCTATCCAGTGGGGTTCTGATCTTCGGATCACCTCTGCTGAGCTTTCTGAGCTTCATTACCTTTTCTTTAGGATTGCTTGTCATTCCTTGTGGCCCATTTCTCATCTCCACACCATCCCTCTTGAGCGATGTGTGTTTTTGTATGCTCTTGTTACAGATGCTCCTATCAGTTTTTCCCCATTTGTTTCTTCATTCCTTGAACGAAGTTCATAGGAGTAGTTCTACGGCTCATGCTTTATTCTATCCTGTCTTTATTCATAGGATTCTTCTTCATCTAGGTTTAGGTGATTTTCCTGCTTCTGAGCCCATTCACATTATTGCTTCTATAGGTGCTACCTTTTTGAGGCAAATGGCTGAACAACTTCGAGCTAGCTCTAAACGTCCTAGGGTAGAGTCTTCCGATGTCACTCCACCTCCTTCTTCTTCTACAGATGCTCCTGCGGCTGAGACGTCTGCTGATCCTGCTGCTGCTGCTGCTGCTGATGTTCCTCCACCTTCTCCTTCGGATGTTTCAGACATTCGTCGGACTTTAGACACTGTCATGACCGTTCAGGCGGCTCATGGTCCGCTTCTGGTGGACGTACTTGACGAGCTTTGTGCTTTGAGAGCAGATTTGGCGAGTTTTCGACGTTCTCCTCCGCCGCTTCCTTTTGATGATGAGTGAGTGCCCTTTAACAATTCGTCACAAAAAGGAGGAGTACATTGTGTTTTGTAGGGGAGTTTTTTGTCTTAGGGGGAGTTTTTGTATCTTTTTGTGATACTGAGGAGCTTGTGGAGCTGTTAGATTGTATCTAGGTGCTTCACTGTGTATTTACATTTTTTGGCTCATAGTAAGGGAGATATATTTGAGATACATTTTTATGTATATGTTTCTTGTTTCACTATGCTACATTGCTTATTGATTTATATTTATGATGTTATTCATGATATATGTCTTTATTTTGTGTTATGTGAAATCAAGAAGTTCTTTTCTATATTACTTGTATTTTCCACAGATGCGTTTATGTGTTTGTTAAGTGTTACAAGAATATACAGGTTGATTTAGTCGTGCTGCTGTCTACTTTTGCAATTGATAGATAGTAGTTAGGTTAAATTTGTTTAGTAGGGCTTTTGTTTTGTAATGGGCTGTTTATTTTGTAAACTTTGAGCTTTTTGTTAAGTCTGTGTTTTGTTACGGATTGCCAAAGGGGGAGTTTGTTACGTTCTAAGAATTAGGAACTAATATATTAGAACTTCAATTTGTAATGTTGGCAAACCATGATCAAAACAATCTTTAGTCTTGTTTTAGACTTGCTCAAAGTATGTGCTTATTTTGTAAAGTTGGAATCAAGTTACTGCAGAATTCACTGTGCAGATCTGTCAGGCTCGATTGATCGAGAATTAGACTCGATCGATCGAAAGTCATGCAGATCGTTTTTTTGCAGAATTTTCTGACTCAGTCCAAGCCCGTTTTGACGTGTAGGGTTTTATATTTTGCCCTAAGTATATAAGGGAAAAACCTAGCCACGTTTTTAGAGTTCTGAATGCTGTGTTTGTGAATCTAATTGTTAGATCTAGAGGTGTTTACCTTCACATACACTTAGGGTTTCCAAACTTGAGATTAATGTCAAGAGCTTGGTAATCATCCAGTTGTAGAATCAAAAGTTTCAAGATATACAAGCTGGTGTGCTTGTACTTTGCTGAGAATTCAAGGAAAGAAGTAGTCCGTGGTCTCAGAGCTATCACGTGGTCGTGGTAATAAGTTTCCTACACGAGGTAGCAATAGGATGTTAGTGGTCTAAGTCTCTATTGTGTAAACTTCAATTCTTTCATAGTGAATTCGGTTTTACCTTGAGGATAACTAGGTTAAATCCTCTCTAGGTTTTTACCGGTTTGGTTTCCTGGATTATCATATCGTGTGTTATTTGTTTTCCGCACCTTTGCATGATATGATTTTTATTGCTTTAACCTAGATCTGAATAATAAACCTAAGTATTCACTTGGTTAATTAATTTGGTTAAACAATCTGTTTGGGTTTAAGGGGTCTAAACAACTTAACAAGATGTCATATATTCATGATCAAAAATCAAAACTGAGATTTCCTTCGCAAAAATGTTTCCAATTTCATAATAAAAACCAGACCTGAATATTTTTCATAAACTCATTGTTTTTCACATAATAAAATTTTGGTCTGAATATTTTTCATCAAAGCTTTGTTTTTTTCATGTTATAAAAATTAACCTAAATCTTTCCCATAAAAATGACATTCTTTTTCATAACAAAAATTAGATCTGAATTTATTTTCAATAACATGATTCTTTTTCTTTGATAAAAAAGCAGATCTAAGCTTTCTTATATATCTCATTTCCTTTTATGAAATTTAAATTTTTTGCATGGAGTAAGAAATAGATCCATAGAGATTTTAGATTTACGAAAACTAACAATAGTATATTACATTTCAAAGTTTACTGTATCATATTTCAATGATTGTGTGGGTGTATAGATGGTCATTCGTAGCCTAGGAGAGTGGATTTTTCTAGACAGAGTGGATACCAAACAATTTCCCACTTTGTAACCTAGCCCCTAAATCTAGTATTTTTGGTTCAAGATTAGTGTTTTATCACTTTCTTTGGTAGAATGTAATAGGACCAAAACTTTGTAATTTTTACTTAGATTGTAATTAGGACCAAAGCTATGTAATATCTACCAATTGTGATATTCTTGATATAATGAACATTCAATGCAATTCAATCATTCAATTTTATAGTTTTAGTTTTAGTTTTTTTTTTTTAATTCAAAAAATAAGTAGCTACTCCACAATTAATTAACCCAAAGAGGTTCCAAGTATCATCTTTTGAGAGTTTCCCAGCATGGGTCTCTCACACAATGCAATAGGATAATATTTAACCATCGAAAGGAAAAAAAAAAAACCCAAATAATAACTCAAAATCCAAAATTAAATTGCATCAACCTAAAGTATAGAACATAAAAATTCACCAATCTAAAATAGAGATGCAAGAAAAATAAATAAAAATAAATCCACCAAAAATGAAAAAATAAAAAGTTGAGAAGAGAAAGAGAGAATTCACATTTTGTGTGTGGGAAAAGTATGTATAGAATATGAGAGAGAGAGAGAGAGAGAGAGAGAGAGAGTAACAAAATCATAGTAATAGGATGAGAATGAGAAAAGCCAAAATAAAGGAAGATAAAAAGATAGAGAAAGAGTGATATTAAGGTAGAGAATAGTGGAGAATTGAAAAGGTAAAAGGGAAGAAGAAATGTTGTAAAAAGTGTAACAATAAGTGGAGAACTTAATAATAAGAAGAATAGTTAGAAATAAGAGAGAGATGGTAGTTTGATTGTTAAATAATAGAGTTTCTAATTCACCTTAAATGATTAAATGTTAAAAAATATATATGAAAAATTGGAAAGAAAATGGATAATAATATAGCCACTGATGTGGCTCAACTGAAATATAATAACAATAAATGCTATACTTCATCTTTTAGATATACTAGTTGGAAATCTGTGTGATGCATGAGAAATTTTTGCCTAAAAGTATGTTGGTCTTAAGTTTTGCATAGAAAGTAAAATTAAATTATATTAATCTCAAACTGAAACAATAAACACGACATGAAGAATTAAAAAAAAAAAAAAAAAATTGGTGTGCATTTAACTAAAGTTTCTGTAGTCCTCTCTGGTTTCTACCATATGGGATACCGAAAATATTTTTGCAATACATTTCTTCTTTTAAAAAAAAGATTAGAGTAATTTTATATCTTCCTTGACCTTACATCTTCATTAGTTTACACAGAAGGGCTAAATTAAGACTTGAAAAATGAGTAGGAATGTTAGTTTGGTTGGATTGGATCACTGAATTTAGACCACAAAACCATTGTTTGCAAAGAAGTTGAAAAGTGTGTGTAGTCCAAAGGGAAGCTTGTATGGAGAAAAAGAGCTTCTAAGTGAGCCAGTGTCTTGGCTTTCAAGTCTCATCTACACGTGGGGTAGGAGAAAGAGAGTTTGTAAGTGGGTTAGAGTGTTGACTCTCATCTACACATGGGAAATGATCATGTTTGGGTCATAATATGTAAGGAAATAAGTGGGCTTGGGCTTTTCATAAGGTTTGGTTTGATTTGGTATAATTTCCAACAGCAGCCCATCTTTTAGATAACAGTAAAAATAATTTAACCTGATCTTTTGGGTAAAAGTAAAACAGATAATAAGAAGAGGTTAAAGAGGCTAAATGCAAAATTAGAGCGCCACATGGCAAGACCTTATGCTCTCCCGCATGAGGTCTCTGTTTATATATATATATATATATATTCAAACCATTGCTACACAAATATTCATCAGAGATTCTTAGATTTTTTTCTGAATATATTAAGAGAAGTCTTGATACTTCACAACATGGAATGAAACCAAATTACTGCAAAACAAACAATTTTATAAATCATATTGTTTGAAAGGTAACAATGGTAGAACGGTGGATGATGAAGTTGAAGCGATTTTAAAAAATGATCCCGTTGATGTAAAACTAACATCCAAATGCTCAATTTTCTCACATCTAAGAAATTGAAGTTCTTCATAATTTTTTGACCAACAGAAGTTTTTCGAATTCCCAGCAACTCAATTGCAACCTCCCTCATTGTAGGATGTTTCCTTCCATGCAAGTGCAAACATCTTTTTGCAAGGTTAGCAACAATGATGACCTCTTCCTTATCACTTTCCTTCTTTAATCAGTCATCAAGAATATCAAATAGATGGTTCTCCTTCATTGAATGAAGGAAATATGTGGATAAACTTTTATCTACTTCTGACCTTGTTGAAGAAACAAGTTTTTCTACAGTTAAGAGCTCAACAAGGACTACTCCAAAACTACACACATCACTCTTTTCTATGAACTGGCTTGTTTGGAAGTATTCTGGGTCCAAGTATCCAAAAGTTCCATAAACTAGGGGGTTATATGAGTTTAGTCAACCGCTATTGACTTTGATATTCCAAAATATGCTACTTTTGCTTTGTACTTTTTATCTAAGAGTATGTTTGTGGACTTTATGTCTCTATGATAAATTGGTGAGGTAGCTGCTGAGTGTAAGTAGAAAAAGAGATGCTGCAATTTCTATGGAAATCCTTAAATGCATATTCCAAGTTAATGAAAACTTTTTGTTTTCATCATGGAGATACAGGAAGAGTGTCCCATTCGGAATGAATTCATAAACCAATAAAGGAACTTCTGTCTCCAAACAACACCCAATTAGCTTAACCACATTTCTATGGTTAACTTTTGAAAAAATAAAAATCTCATGAATTGTTTGACATTCCCCTCTTGCACTATTATGCACTTGTTAATTGCAATAATTCTTCCATCACTTAACATTCCTTTGAAAATTGTACCTTGACCACCCTTACTAACTATTCTATTTTCACTAAAATGGTCTGTTGCCTTTCCCAACTCCTTCAAATTGAATAATTTTATATTTTGAATATTGTTTTTATTTGAAGATAATTGTTGTTGTAACAATAAACCACCATTCTTTTTGAAGAATTTTTTCTTAAGCTTGGTTTCACTTCTCTTCTTTATCACATTGAATAAAACCAATGTAATGGTTATTAGAAATAATGCTCCAAAGCTTGTAACAAGGCCTGCATAAGTCAAACAAAATATATATATATATATATATATAAAATATCAATATTTTTTTATATATCAAAACACGATTGTCTAAACTAGAGTCTTGATAAGAAGTACCCCACCTTTTTTAAGTAGAAGTTACTAATTCTTCCAAAAATTTTGTTCCACTCTTTCCTAAAGTCTAAATTAGTGTTAACTTCTAATTAATTTCTCTATAAAAAAGGAAAATGAAATGTTTTTACTTTAATTTTCAAATAATGAGTACATATGTGCAATGATCAAATGTGTTCCAATTATCAAAAAAATAAATTAAAAAATAATAATAAAAAAACCTCTCTTGTGACAACACCGCCCGAGTACAGCCACCTTCAGTCATCTACACAAAAAGCATTTTTGTTTTCGGACCCAAGGTGTTTCTTCAGGGAGCCTAGCTCTAATAGAAGAGAAACAGGTTGGAGTGATTGTAGTGAGTTGGAGGCCTGTGATGTTGATGACTACATGGTTGACCCGTTGGTCCCATACTCCCATACAGTGTTGATGTATTAACATACACCACCTTTCAATGAGTACATGTTGCTAAACTGGATAAGGAAGCCATTTCTTAGTGTAATAGATCCTTCTCAAGATATTTCATAGTGTGATTTCTATTAGATGCAGGCTATTTCTTAGTTTGGCCCACGCAAAACTTAATTTGATCATGAAGCTTGGCACCAACAAGAGATGGTGAGTGCTAGGCAAACAACAAAGATTTTACGTTTTCAAAGTTGAGCACATCTATGATCTTGAACACATACAATGCGAAGGCTGGCAACAAGGGGAGGAGCCAGGAATTATTGTTTGCGGGGCCAACATGGCAAGCTATACTGTTTTGAACTGGAACTTAGAATACTAGCAACCAACGATTGTCAATCCGTAAGGGATAGAGAGACTGAGAGAGTACTCATGGGAGACATATATGAAGAAGATGAAACAATTCCTGTAAGGAGTTTCCCCACACCAGTCTCTGAAGATGAGTCTCTTTTGCATAGGCTGAACAACTCGAGGCCTGGGCTGTGACTTCCATGAGGATGAAGGCCTACTTAACACAACTGGCAAGGGAGTAGTTTGTGTCCTCCTTGAGCCAACAGGCTAATGCCCAGAGACCTAATACTCAGATATTTGAATTAGGCCCAGTGGACTCTTGTTATGATCGGTGGCCTGAATTAAGGTGAACAGTACTTGTGCCTTGGTAGGGGAAGTCTTGTGTCTTTTATGAAGCTAGTATTAAATCCTAACTTGTAAGTCTCACATTATTGGGCATTTGCTACATAATTCACATTATGTAGCAAATGCCTTTGTGTTGAAACTATTTAGCAAAATGTGCTCCTGTATTTTAAACTCGCGTGAAAAATATAAATAAATAAATAAAGTTAAAATTGGACACAAAACAAATGAAATGACTAAATTGAAAAAAAATATATATTAAAATTAGAGAAACAAAATGAAATAAAATTAGAGAATATCATGTGTATAATATATATATATATATATATATATATATTTATTTTAAAAAAATTTCCATGTAATTATCAATTTTGTTTTTGTTAAAAATAAAAATGAATTGAGAAAAAAGAAATAGAAGACATTAAATAGTCTCTGATAATACCAATTCCAGCATGGTTAATTCAGACACCAAGACAATATTATTGCCACGCGTTTAATGATTGCTTGCTACATGTTCAATCTACAACAACTTAACAATCTGAATAAACAATTATATAGTCCAAAATTTAGGGTAGGTAATAATAGACCGACCCTGCAAAAATTTATGACTTCCTAAGTCTTTGCAAGTCTTCTAATGGTGAAACACGTTTATGAAGGATGAAAGAATTTGGCAGATCAATGACTTTCAAAAGAGCAGTGATATTATTTTGCAAAGTTACTGATTAAACATTTCTTTAGCTGCTACTTTGGAATACGGATGTTCCCCATCAACTTTTCTTTCCACAAATTAAATTTGATGAATGTGCGTCATTCAATTTGTGACAGGAAAGAAAGCTGTTCTTTTGTGTGATTTCTCTCTAGTGTTTAGTCTTCAAAAGCAATGCTCAGTACTCACACTCTATGCAACCCAGCAATATCTTTAATAAGTTCTGTGCCATGAGTCCTGAGGCTTGGCCTCAACTTTTTTCATCTCTCTCTTTGACAAGACCACTACTTGTTCTTGTTTTCTCATTGCTTCACTGCCAACATATTCTTTGAAAATGTAAAATAGTTTACTGTAAAAGACTTTATTTCAACACTTTTCACTTTTTTTTGGGAACAATTTTCGCTTTTATATACACATTTAAAGGTTTTTATTTTTTATATAAATAATGGAAATTTTATTAGGAAAACGTTAATGGATGATGTAAGGGCATGTTTGGTAGCTAGACTGTAATAGGTATAATAATGTAATAGTTATTCCTATGGTTTGATTATTTTTTAGTTTGGTTATGTTTTTATTACGAGGAATAATCATTCCTTATGAATAGAAAAAAATTATTAAATATTTCGGGAGTACCATAAATGCGTACTCCTCCCTTTTATATGAATTGTGGGTCCCACCATAAATTTAATTAGTGGGACCTACAGTTATGTGAGAGGAGTGAGTACGCATTTATGATACTCCAGGAGTATCCAATAATTACCCATGTTTCAAAATGAGAAATAACTATTTCTCTTTAAAATAGTTGTATTAGTTATTCCTTTGTAAGTGTGATAATTTCAAAACCTAATATATTTCTAAATAAACAAACTTTCCATATATATCTAACCATTATAAAAATAAAAACCATAAAAAAATAACACATATTTCTCTTAAATTTTAAAAATAACAATTTTTAATGAGATATAATTGTATGAGTAAGATATTTCTTAAAATAAATCTTGTTTTATTATAATGTTATAACTCACAACCAAATTTATGAATAAGTTTAGTTATTACATTACAACAAATTTTATACCTATTAATAAAGATTACAATTCCTGTCGTAATCCCCATTCAGTGTATCAAACGTACCTTAAGGGTATTTTTTAATGCACTATTTTAGGAATTTTTTTATGGGGAAATAAAGAAAACAATTAATGTTTTGACTGCATTTTTTATTTCCTATAAAAGTGGTATCAAAACTTTTGTAAAATGGCTTATTATTATTTTAATGTATTGTATGTAAATATAAAAACAAGGATGTGAGTGAGTTTTAAAATGGTATGGTAAAATAGATAAAGTAGGGTTTTAAAATGTAAAATGTGTAATTTTTTTTTAGATACTCGGATGTGAATGCTCTGAGTCTTTTATAAATGTGCAAACTCATTGATGTCACTAATGACTACTTGATTGATATGATCTCTAACTGTACACGTTTTGTATACTTTGGTGACTCTTTTTCATGATTTCATAATTTTTGTTCAACTTTCTCTATCTTTGATCCTTGTATGGGATACTAATGAGTAAATTTGAGTATATATGTAATTATAAATGATTTTCATAAAAAAAAATTATTTGAGTAAAAAGAAAAGAAATACAGATCCATATAACACGATTGCCATATGATAACATGATTGCCACATGAACATGATAAATTGATAACATAATTGTTGGGTCAATACAGGGACCCATATAACATGATTCCTGCATTTTCAGTTTGCAACTTTGCAAATTTAAAAAATACTATTTTATTACAAAAGGAAGACTATAACACTTGACTTTCCAAGTCTTTACTTCTAGGAAAAAAAAAACTTTCCAAGTCTTCGGAATTCCAAACAATTATAACAAAAGACATGGTGAAACATTTTTCATGATTTTATACTTCTATACCACACGTTTTCAAGATTGAAGGAATCTAGCCGATCAAAGACTAAAAATAAAAGTGGTGATAAATAAATAAATATATATATATATATATATTCTCAAACTTTTCTTAGTTGTTACTTTGACAATCTCGGCCTTGTTTGATCCGTTTTGTGTGTTCTATTCTATGCAAATTTTTTACAAATAGGCAAAAGAAAGAAAAGAAGACTATAACACTTAACTTTCCAAGTCTTTACTTCTAGGAAAAAAAAAAAAAACTTTCCAAGTCTTCGGAATTCCAAACAATTATAACAAAAGACATGGTGAAACATTTTTCATGATTTTATACCACACGTTTTCAAGATTGAAGGAATCTAGCCGATCAAAGACTAAAAAGAAAGTGGTGATAAATAAATAAATATATATATATATATATATTCTCAAACTTTTCTTAGCTGTTACTTTGACAATCTCGGCCTTGTTTGATCCGTTTTGTGTGTTCTATTCTATGCAAATTTTTTACAAATAGGCAAAAGGAAGAAAAGAAGACTATAACACTTAACTTTCCAAGTCTTTACTTCTAGAAAAAAAAAAAAAAAAAAAAAAAAAAAAAAAAAAAAAAAAAAAAAAACTTTCCAAGTCTTTGGAATTCCAAACAATTATTACAAAAGACATGGTGAAACGTTTTCCATGGTTTTATACTTCTGTACCACACGTTTTCAAGATTGAAGGAATCTAGCAAATCGAAGACTAAAAAAATAGTGGTGATAAATAGATAAATATATATATATATATATATATATATATTCTCAAACATTTCTTAGCTATTACTTTGACAATCTCAGCCTTGTTTGATCCATTTTGTGTGTTCTATTATATGCAAAAATTTTCCATTACAAATAGGCAAATGGATGTGACAGATTTTGCTCATCCCACCATATCTAGCTGATCAAAGACTAAAAAAGAAGTGGTGATAAATAAATATATATATATATATATTCTCAAACTTTTCTTAGCCGTTACTTTGACAATCTCAGCCTTGTTTGATCCGTTTTGTGTGTTCTATTCAATGCAAATTTTTTACAAATAGGCAAAAGGAAGAAAGGAAGACTATAACACATAACTTTCCAAGTCTTTACTTCTAGGGAAAAAAATTCCAAGTCTTCGGAATTCCAAACAATTATTACAAAAGACATGGTGAAACGTTTTTCATGATTTTACACTTTTGTACCACACGTTTTCAAGATTGAAGGAATTTAGCCGATCAAAGACTAAAAAGAAAGTGGTGATAAATAAATATATATATATATATATATATATTCTCAAACTTTTCTTAGCTGTTACTTTGACAATCTCGGCCTTGTTTGATCAGTTTTGTGTGTTCTATTCTATGCAAATTTTTTACAAATAGACAAAAGGAAGAAAAGAAGACTATAACATTTAACTTTCCAAGTCTTTACTTCTAGAAAAAAAAAAAAAAAAAAAAAAAACTTTCCAAGTCTTCGGAATTCCAAGCAATTATTACAAAAGACATGGTGAAACGTTTTTCATGGTTTTATACTTCTGTACCACACGTTTTCAAGATTGAAGGAATCTAGCAAATCAAAGACTAAAAAAATAGTGGTGATAAATAGATAAATATATATATATATATATATATATATATATATTCTCAAACATTTCTTAGCTATTACTTTGACAATCTCAGCCTTGTTTGATCCGTTTTCTGTGTTCTATTATATGCAAAAATTTTCCATTACAAATAGGCAAATGGATGTGACAGATTTTGCTCATCCCACCATATCTAGCTGATCAAAGACTAAAAAAGAAGTGGTGATAAATAAATAAATAAATATATATATATATATATATATTCTCAAACTTTTCTTAGCTGTTACTTTGACAATCTCGGCCTTGTTTGATCCGTTTTTTGTGTTCTATTCTACGCAATTTTTTTACAAATAGGCAAAAGGAAGAAAGGAAGACTATAACACATAACTTTCCAAGTCTTTACTTCTAAGGAAAAAAATTCCAAGTCTTCGGAATTCCAAACAATTATTACAAAAGACATGGTGAAACGTTTTCCATGATTTTATACTTTTGTACCACACGTTTTCAAGATTGAAGAAATCTAGCAGATCAAAGACTAAAAAAATAGTGGTGATAAATATATATATATATATATATATTCTCAAACATTTCTTAGCTATTACTTTGACAATCTCGGCCTTGTTTGATTCGTTTTGTGTTCTATTATATGCAAATTTTTTCCATTATAAATAGGCAAATGGATGTGACAGATTTTGCTCGTCCCACTGTTTCTTGCATAAAATGTACATATTTATTTAAGTTATCTAATGTATAATATCCTATTTATTGATTATCTTGCATATTTGTTTTCTTATCCCCTAAACACTCCCTCTTGTTAGGTTCTAAGAGCTTAGAACAATTGACAAATCGTGAGCACACAAGAACATACAAGCTGCATAAAGAAGAATTCAGAATCTGCCTGGTTCGACCGATCGAAAAACAGGCTCGATCGATCGAGAATCGTATCTGCAAAATTTTAAGTTGGCCCAAACAGCAGTTCTAACCCATTAAGGATTAGGGTTTCAGATTTACTTCTCCCACTATATAAAGGAAACCCTAAGCACATTTTTTTTAAGGCTTTTTAGAGAGTAAAGAGTGTGCCTCTTTTTTATTTAGGGTTTTGTTCCTAAAATCTCTCTTATTACTTCTACCGGTGTTGTTCCTTGAAGAATCTCAAGATCCAGTATTGCTGAAGTTGCTGCCTTCTCTAGTCATCAAAGGAGCTGATGATCTAAACCTTCAAGGGTGGTCTTGGAGTCACAAACAGGAGAGTTTGTGTTGCTAAACCTTTGAGTGGGATCTCAAAGTCACAAGCGTGGGTGTTTGTGTTTTGCAAAGATTAAAGAAAGAAGGAGTCCGTAGATCTCGGAGCTATCATGGGGTCGTGGTAGTAAGTTTCCTACACTGGGTAGCAATAGGATGTTAGTGGTCTAAGTCGCTATTGTGTAAACTTCAATTCTTTCTAGTGGATTTGCTATTTTACCTTGAGGATAGCTAAGTTAAATCCTCCCCAGGTTTTTTTACCGATTTGGTTTTCCTGGGTCATCATATTTTTGTGTTATTTATTTTTCCGCTGCTTTACTTGATATGATTGTTATTGTTTTAACCTAGATCTGAATAATAAACCTAAGTATTCACTTGGTTAATTAATTAGGTTAAACAATCTAGTTTGCAGGGGTCTAAACGAACTGACAAGTGGTATCAGAGCGGGTAGCTCTTTTGTTGTAGATCCTTTGATCTAAGAGTTGATCCTTGATCCCTGTTATTATGGATAATTTTAAGTGTCCTACTGTTTTTGATTGTGATGATGTGAATAAAAAGGACACTATTGTTTCTATTGATCTTTTTGATGCCTGTGAAACTCTTCGTAAGGAATTATTGAAAACTATGAGAATTGCTAAGAAATTCAAGGAAGAGTTAAAATTGGCTAATCTTGAAAAAGAGGAATTGATTGTTAGATTAGATGAATCTAATAAAAAGAATGAATTTTTGAGAAATCAAATTTCCTCTCAAGATGAGAAGATGAAAAGCTTGGAACAAGAGTTAGCTGAATCTAAAGCTAAAATTGAAAATTTGACTGATACCAAGCCTGCTGTTGATAACAGAAGTGTTTCTGTTTCTCTTAAGCCTAAAACTGAAAAAGTTTATGTCCTTCCTTTCAAGAGGAATAATAAAGAAAAGGCTTATTTTGCTAAGTTAGACAAAGGTAAAAATTCTGATGTTGACGCTGAAGTTTCTAAACCTATGTCTAAACCTATTGCTAGTGTGCAAAAGAAATCTGTTTTTGTGCCTACTTGTCACCTTTGTGGTGTTGTTGGTCATATTAGACCAAATTGTTCTTTGTTGAGGCAAAAACCAAAATCTGAGACTAGATTTGCTGTTAGGAATACTAATGTTCTTAAATTTGTTCCTGTTTTTCACTTTTGTGGTGTCTCTGGTCACATTCGTCCTAATTGTCATAAATTGAAATTTAAGCATTCTGTATTTCAATCTAGGACATGTGATGATACTTCTCCTGCCATAAGTCCATACAAATTGTTTCATATTCTTTTGAAAAATTTAAGCTTGTTGGCTTGTGAAAGGAATTTGCAGGATTTCAGTCTTTCTCAGAAGATTGGTGT
The DNA here is from genome assembly GCA_033629205.1 of Lithocarpus polystachyus. Lineage (NCBI taxonomy): Eukaryota > Viridiplantae > Streptophyta > Magnoliopsida > Fagales > Fagaceae > Lithocarpus > Lithocarpus polystachyus. The sequence goes on along the minus strand of CM066165.1, from coordinate 86,308,033 downwards.
AATCCCTCAAATACACTCTGCTTCACATGGATTTTCACCTACAAAGCCGAAGACTCGTGCTATATGGGTGAGAAAAGACTCTCTAAGGTGAGTGTTGTTGACTTGTCCCTGATTTAATTCTTTCAATTATTTGTGGACATATTTTGTTTCTGTTTTTGGTTGTTTTGTTTTTTTTAGGTTGTTTTTATTTAAAAAAAAAATCCAAAAACATTGAAAATTTTCAAAAAGACAAAAATATTTTATTTTGTGTCCTGATTTATTTTTCTTGAGGATTACATGAATTATGATATCTCTCTTGATTTAGAACATGCTTGACATTGTGGAGAAACTTGAATAGCATGTGTTCTATCAGTCCTAAGCTATTTTTTTATTTTGTGTGAGTATGTACTAGTTTGTACATGTACTCAAGGGTTAATTAAGAAATTGATATTTCTTGTTTGTGTACCCTCTATAGCTTGGTTAAGTACTATCATGCATTGCATTTGCATTTTTGTTCATTTAGCATAATGTGTGCTTTTTGTTTTTGGTCATAAAATTTTTTTTAAACCAAAAATATTTTTATGTGTTTTGTATTATATATCTTGGATTTATAATTAAGGTTGGCCATATTATCTTTACATAACATGTTTATGTACTTTGTTTAGCTTAAGATGAGCTTATTTTATTGCACTTTACTAGTTTAAGCTTTGTAGTGAATGTTGTGTAGGAAGATGTTTATAGTTTTTGATCACTTTGTCTTGATCTTGAAGTCACATGCCTTTGTCTGTCGGACTTGAACTTAATGAGAAAGGCATAAATAACCATCTCACCACTGTTTACTAGCCAATCATGAACACCTTAGTGCATATCGTAAGATTTTGTGCTCGAGAAAGTGTAGCACATGCACAAAAAGAACATAAGGTGTAGCCTCGGTTTAAATGCTAAAATTGGTGTGTACATTATTGGGCTCTAATGAAATCAAATTAATAAAAATTGGTGTGTACATTATGAGGCAAATTAAGAAACTTACATGATTGCAAGCTTTTATTCTAGGAGATGTGAGAGTTATATGATGTAACTCTTTAGGTGATAGTCTCTTTCAAATTTATGTGATAAATTTTGTAGACTTTGTGATTGATTACTATTCACATATCACCTCACATGTCTCTCAAGCTTTTGCTAGTTGCACACACTACACAAAGTTACTCTTTGCTAAACTTTGTACATGTTATTGTGTGTGATTTTGTTGTGGCCATCCAAAATTATGTGTTCCTTGATTTTAATGCAAAATTTGCTTTAATGGTTGAGTTTTGAGGACACATTGGTTGAAAAACTTGTTTTTGAAAGATCTGGGTTGAATTCAAGTGTTTTTGAAAAACTTTTAGTCTCATACTCATGCATTTCATTCATGAAATATTGTGCTTTGAGGTGTTACTGCATTAAATTGCTCTGTTTTTCAAAAATTTATTTTTTCCAGATTTTCGATCGATCGAATCTGTCTCTCGACCGATCGAAATTGCGATAAAAATTTTGGTTTCAATCTGTCTGACTCGATTGGTATTCGATCGATGCTCGATCGATCGAAACTGAAAAATTTTCAGTTTTTAGAGTTTTTGACCAAATTTTTTCTTGCATCATTTATGGTTAGGACTCACATGAGTTGCATTGTTCTTGTATCCATCTTGCAGTTTTGCAGTCATATCTCTCATTGTTTTCACACATGCATACACTTTGCTAAATTGGGTACTCAACTTGATTTAAAAATTGATTGATTAATTTTTGAGTTATGTACTTTTCTAGTATATGCTATTTTTATGTGTGAACTACAGAAAATATTTTTCTTAAGAGATATGATGGATAATCAATGTGCAAATATTTTCTCTACTCATGCAACTGTTTATGGGTCACATAGTGTCAAGTTTGCATTTATTGAAAAAGAGAATATTTTTCTTCATGTGTATCCTCAACTCTTTTTTTTTTTTGGGTTTGTGTGTTTTTTTATTTATCCCCACCTCCTAAATTTTTCCCCAAAACTGTTTTTCCCAAAACTTGTTTTGTTTTTCCTATTTTTATAGGGGGAGAAAAGTTTTTTTTTAACCTTTGTTGTTTATAGGGGGAGTTGTTGCTCTTCATAGGAGGAGTTCTCTCTATTTTTTTATAGAGCTGAACTGTTTTTTTTTGTTCCCTTTATTCTCTTTTTTCTCTCATGTTTACTGTCACTTTATTCTTTATTTGAGTTGTATTTGTCAATACGTGACAAAAAGGGGGAGAAATAGATGAAATGTAGGAATCCTGTTTGTTTTGTTTATGTGGGAATCCTGTTTGTTTTGTTTAGGGGGAGAATATAAAAACTTTTTGATGTATATAACTTAGGGGGAGAGTTTGAATTTATTTGTGTTTTTATATTTCTGTTCATATTATTATTTATATGTCTTTCTTTCCACACATGCGTTGATGTGTTTGTTGAGTGTTTCAGGAAAGACAGGTGCATTCTGATCAAGACCTTCTACCTCTTCTTGGCAACTTCTAGGTTATGAGTCTTAGATTGGGATTTGTGATGTAATTGGGCATTTTATTGTATTGGGTTGTTCTTGTATTTTAACATTTCATTTTGTATGAAAGTTTTGTCACGAATTGCCAAAGGGGGAGATTGTTAGGTTCTAAGAGCTTAGAACAATTGGCAAATCGTGAGCACACAAGAACATACAAGCTGCATAAAGAAGAATTCAGAATCTGCTTGGTTCGACCGATCGAAAAACAGGCTCGATCGATCGAGAATCGTATCTGCAGAATTTTAAGTTGGCCCAAACAGCAGTTCTAGCCCATTAAGGATTAGGGTTTCAGATTTACTTCTCCCACTATATAAAGGAAACCCTAAGCACGTTTTTTATAAGGCTTTTTAGAGAGTAAAGAGTGTGCCTCTTTTTTATTTAGGGTTTTGTTCCTAAAACCTCTCTTATTACTTCTACCGGTGTTGTTCCTTGAAGAATCTCAAGATCCGGTATTGCTGAAGTTGCTGCCTTCTCTAGTCATCAAAGGAGCTGATGATCTAAACCTTCAAGGGTGGTCTTGGAGTCACAAACAGGAGAGTTTGTGTTGCTAAACCTTTGAGTGAGATCTCAAAGTCACAAGCGTGGGTGTTTGTGTTTTGCAAAGATTAAAGAAAGAAGGAGTCCGTGGATCTCGGAGTTATCATGGGGTCGTGGTAGTAAGTTTCCTACACTGGGTAACAATAGGATGTTAGTGGTCTAAGTCGCTATTGTGTAAACTTCAATTCTTTCTAGTGGATTTGCTATTTTACCTTGAGAATAGCTAGGTTAAATCCTCCCCAGGTTTTTTTACCGGTTTGGTTTTCCTGGGTCATCATATTTTTGTGTTATTTATTTTTCCGCTGCTTTACTTGATATGATTGTTATTTTTTTAACCTAGATCTGAATAATAAACCTAAATATTCACTTGGTTAATTAATTAGGTTAAACAATCTAGTTTACAGGGGTCTAAACGAACTGACACCTCTCTCTCTCTCTCTCTCTCTCTCTCTCTCTCTCTCTCTCTCTCTCTCTCTCTCTCTCTCTCTCTCTCTCTCTCTCTCTCTCTACCATAGTATTATTTAATTTTATGTATACTAGTAGAAATCTTGTGCTATAAATTAAAATTTTATGTAAAAGAAAGAAAACATTTTACTAATACTATTGAAACCGCTTTAATAATTAGTGAGTCATGAGTAGATTAACTATCTTAATTAATAATTAGTTAGTCATATGACAAAACTTTTTAATTTTACGTGCAATATATCTTGAGTCACTCAGCTGGAGCAGGACATGTAACATGTAGTTTACTGCATTAAAAAAAAAAAAAAACTATAATAGAAGATCAAAAATAAGTGTAGTAGAATTTCTATTTTGTAAAAAAGAAGAAGTATTAATTTGTTTTTAATTTTTAATAAATGAAATTTAGGTATAATAGAATATTAAATTTATTAAAGCTTAGGTAATAGAGTTTTGAGGAATAAACATCTTAAAAATTAATAAGAAACTTGATATTTTGGTATTATTTAAAACACAAAACTATAATAGATTATCGAAAAATAAGTATTAAATTTTATTTTATTTTATCTTTTAATTTTTAATAAATGAACTTTAGGTGCAATAGAATATTAAATTTATTAAAGCTTAGGTAATAGAGTTTTACATGGAATAAACATCTTAACAATTAATAAGCAGCTTAATATTTTGGTAATAATTAATATATCTACTTAGCATAAGCAAAGATAGTCATTCTGGTGAGGAGATTTGAACTTTGGATGTCTTGAAAATACCAAGAGGTAGTCAACTAATTAAATTACAAGACTCTTGAAATCTAATCCCCATTTGTCAAGTTCATTAAAACAACATTGTTTTGAAAGTGAAAAATACAAATAAATAAATAAATAAAGTTAAAATTGGACACTAATGAAATGACTATATTGAAAAAAAAATGAAAATGAAATAAAAATATATGAAAATTAAAGAAAGAAAATGAAATAAAATTAAAGGATACAATTTGTAATATATATAATTTTTTATTAAAAATTTCTTCATGTAATTATCAATTTTATTTTTGTTTTAAAAATAAAAATGATTTGAGCAAAATGAAATAGATGACATTAAATAGTCCTTGATAATACCATTTCTAGTATGGTTAATTCAGACACCTAGACAATATAATTGCTACGCATTTAATAATTGCTTCTAACACATTCAATCTGCAATGACTCAGCAATCTGAACAAATAATTCTATAGTCCAAAAATACAACTTTCCAAGTCCTTTCAAATTAAACGTCAACAAATTGTAATGAGGCTTGTTGTGAAACACGTTTCCAAAGGATAAAAGAATCTGACAAATCAATGACTTTAATAGAACAGTGATATTATTTTGTCCCTTGCAAATTTTAAGACATAATTAAAGGCAAGTTACTAATTAAACACTTTTTTAGTTGCTACTTTGGAAGACTTTTTTTTTTTTTTTTTCTAATATAATTTAGAAGACTCTTTGCCTTCCCCCACTTATTAGGTATTAAAATATTGCATTACATATGCATCTACAAAAGCCCCATCCATTATATAAGAAATATTAATAAGGGTATCTATGATATATGTAAGAAATAGAAATAGAAATAAGGGTATCTATGATATTGGTCTACACTGTGAGTTAAGAGTTGGCATTGTTTTTTAACGTTCTCCACAAGCTGCACCATATATCAAATGACCAAGCACTTTGGGTAGAAACATGGACAGGTCTTTTTGACTCTTTTCTATAGCAAATGAGAACTGAGAAATTCAACAATTATGCCAAGAGGATGCCTTATTTCTTATTTGCTGGGTGGGTGCGTGGGTCCTTTACAAAATGTCATCGGTTAATTATTTTTATAAGCTGATGGTCCTAAATAGACAGTGACAAAACTTTTAAAAATAATATTAAAAAATTAAAAATATATCCATTATAGGTATCAATATGAGTGAATCTAAATCTAAAGTATTTATTATACATAGTTTAGTCTAAGTTGAGAGAATTTGATGTGGGATTACAGGAGCAAGATGCCACTAGATAAGAGGTTCATTGATAGATCCATTTGTTAAAAAAAAAAAAAAATTGACGACATAAATTATATTATCTTGAGTGTGCAACAAAGAATTCTGAATCTGTAATTTTCAATTAAACGGAAAGACCCACAAGTGGGTTTCATTTTTGATAGCAATAAGTTATGGAGTGTGTGATTGAATATATATAGAATCGAAGTTTTATTGAAGATGGCAAATGTTCTGTTGTGGCATAAAGTCAACTTATAATGGTGAATATTTTTATTTTTTATTTATGTTATGTGATGCTTGCAGATATGATTGCTTTAGCGGCATCAAGGGCATAGTGTCAAGAATCATCTAATAAGAATGATGAGATAGCCCTAATAAGAATGATATAACCAGGGCATGGATGAGAAGTTCGGCTATAATTGTGGGGAAATTAGGCATCATTTGCATAATGCCCGTCATCTTTTTGTGTTGTTATTCACCTTTTGGGTTACTTTATATCATTTCAAGTTTCTTTGTTTCCGCTTATCAAAAAAAGTTTCTATGTTTCTCTTTGGATTATGTATTCACATAGTCAATTTAGATCTATTGTTTTAGTTGTTGTATTGAGTGATACTTAATGCATTCACACATTGCATTGACTTAATGTACAAATTTTAGTTCAAGTTAACATAAAACTGTTTTCAAAAGAATACTTTAAGGTGGCTTTATGCGAATCTATAGCTAATCTTTATTAAAAGTTTTTAAAAATTTACTTTTAAGTCACTCTATTAATCCTCTTATAAGAAAAATAGTAGTCCTTAATTGATTGGGTTTTGGGATTTGTTGTAGATGAGATGCTTGGACTTTGGAGTTGTACCTCTAAATCTTGATCTATTTTTTTGGTAAATACTCCCTCAATCTCAATTTGTTTGTCCTATTTAAAAAAGTCAAACTTTTTAAGAGAATATCATTTATTGTTCTTTTCTGTTTTATAAAAAGGTATAAGTTTACAAATTACCCTTAATAAATTTATTAGCTTTTTTTTTAAAAAAAAAGAAAAGAGTTATTCTTAATGAGGCAACGAAAAAGATGCCCCAATTAGATTGATTTTTTAAATATTTGTTAGTTTTCTTTTCAAATAGTTTTGAAAATAAAGTAGGGATATAATAGGAATATTAGTAAATTAATGGCTTTCATTTTTAGAAACAGGACAATATTTTGGAACATCCTAAAATAGAATAAAGGACAAACAAACTGGGATGGAGGGAGTATAAATCTTGATCTTTTAAACCTAACATTATTTATCAATAAAAGATCTCCACATTATTCACTTCTACATTGTTTACAATGAGAAAAACAAATCCAAGCATTGATATATTTTGGTGTATCCTACAGAAAAATCTAGAGCTCAAAGCTTATTGCATGCGCTTTGAATGTGCTCTAAGGATCTTTTGATTTTTACGCATTTGTCCAATTATATTATGCATTTGTGAAAACTATAAAGCATTTGCTTTAAAAAAAAACAGAAAAAAAAAAAACAAAGAAAAGCCTTTGAGGAATAAATGTAATTAGCCTCTGACCACGTATTCAGAGGCTCTTCTACTTTTTTGGGTAAATGTTAATAATTTACATTTATTATAATTTAAAATCACTATATTTTCCAATTACAAAAAAACTTAGGGGTGTGATGAGTATTTTGCATTTATAAGTGAAATAATTTTTTCATCACACTCCTAGATTTTTTTGTGATTGAAAAATATAGTAATCCCAAATTATAATGAATGCAAATTATTAACATTTACCAAAAAAAAAAAAAAAAATGTAGAGCCTCTAAGCATGCGCATGAGTGCGTGCTCAGAGGTTAGTATTGCGTAAGTTGCACCATTTACATTCTTGTCACCAATTTATCATTTTTTTGCAATACACTTTATTACTCTAAAATATATATATATATATATATAGTACAAATTATAGTATTAAAATTTTAGTAATAAGGGAATCAAAGATTAAGAAATAGAAATTAAAAAGAAAAAAAAAAACAGTGCTACTTAATGAAAATAGGAAAGATGATTGTTGGCTACGCCATTGTATGCATGAAATACAATACCAAATTGGATCCTTTAGACGTTATCAATTTATGTTCAACTTTTATTAAGAATTTTTTACTTTTTCTGAGATTATTAAGAAATTTTCTGCTTTTACAATGATCTTGGATACAATATTCCTAAGGGTGTTTTTTTCGTAAGTGCTTCCACTCTACTAATGGCTTGTTTGGAAGTTTAGAGAGAGAGGAGAGTAGACGGAAGGAGAGTAGTGGGGAGAAGAATAAAGGAGAATGATTCTCCTCTACATTGTTTGGATGTTTTTAAAATTAGGAAGGGGGAATGTGGTAATTAGCTCTTTAGAAAGAGTAATTTTGTTAATTTAGAAAGGGTAAAGTAAGGAATTCATTTGGCCAATAACTTATCTACTCTACTCTCCCTCCAAATCTCTCAAATTTGGAGGAATTAAAAATGAGGGGTTAGAGGTAGTTGAAACCCCTCCAAACCCCTCCAAATCTCTCCCCCTCATTCTTTAAAAAACTTCCAAACAAGATAATTGAATTACTCTCCCTCCCTTTACTCTACTCCCCCTCCTTTTTCTAACTCTCAAACAGGCTATAAAGTAAACTTCCCTTTAAACCAATGGCTTGAGTACTGTCCCTTGTTATTTGTGCATTTGGCATGTGCCAAGATTCATTGATTTAATTAATAATTATGCCAAGAGGACGCCCTTTCACTTATTTGCTGGGTCCTTGACAATGTGCTAAATGTGTAGCATAAATGTCATAATAAGTTAATTATTTTCATAAACCGATGATTCTAAATAGGCAAAGACAAACTTATAATAAAAGATAAAAAATGTATATATACATAATATATATTAATAAAAATCTATCCACTAGAGGTATCGGAATAAGTAAACTGAATTATAAAGTAGATAGGGTTATTATTATACTTGATTATATATAGGGAGTTTTTTTATATATACTTAACCCGGATAACCTTATTTTTTGACTTTCTAAGCTAGTTAATAGAGTGAGCCACATAATCCTTTCCTGGTTATGGTCCCTTCTGATAATCGTGGCCGCCTATAAATATAGATGCATGTATCTATGCCACCTCAATTCCAAAACACCCAAAATATATATATTCTACTCATTTCTCTCAAAGCCAAAGCAAACATGGTACTCTTCTTTCTCATTATCTTCCTCTTCCTTTCTCTACCTAATTCATCTCTCTCTTCTTTCTCTTTTAATTCATCTACGCCTCTTTGCCTTTCCGACCAAAGCTCTGCTTTGCTCCATTTCAGAAACTCTTTTTCTGTCCGTCTTTCTGGTTCATCTAATTTGTTTTGTGATTTATATTCTTATCCTCCGAAGAATTCGTGGAAAATGGGTACAGATTGTTGTGGGTGGGATGGGGTCACCTGTGATACGATGACAGGTCATGTCATTGCTGTCGACCTCAGTTGCAGTCGCCTTTATGGTCCCATCCATCCCAATGCCACCCTTTTCTCTCTTCGCCATCTCCAGAGGCTCAACCTTGCTTACAACCATTTCCATGGCTCCACAATTTCATCTAAGTTTGGTGGCTTTGCAAACATGACGCATCTCAACCTCGCTAGCTCCCCCGCTGTTGGCTCCTCCTTTGTTAGCTACCCCGTTGCTGGCTCCTCCTTTGCTGGTAATTTCCCATCCGAAATCTCCCACTTATCCAAACTGGTTTCACTTGATCTCTCTGGGAATATTGACATGAGAATAGAAACGCCTAATTTGAAAAGGCTTATTCAAAACCTAACCCATCTAACTGAACTTGTTTTATTTGAGATTGATATGTCTTCTGTTTCAACTAATTGTCTCACGAATTTGTCATCTTCTTTAACATCTCTTCGTCTTAATTATTGCCAATTGAAAGGGAAATTTCCAGATAATATATTCCACCTTCCAAACCTCCAGATACTTCGTATAGGCCACAACTACAATCTCACCGGTTCCCTTCCAACGTATAACTGGAGTACTACTCTCAAGTTCTTAATTCTCTCTGAAACTGGATTCCTAATTAACTTACCTAATTTAATCCTCAACCTCAAGTCCTTAAAACAATTGTTTGTCGGTGGATGCAATTTCATAGGTTCATCGTATTTAACATTTCTTTCAAATCTCACACAAATAACTTATTTGGACCTTTCATATAATAACTTTGGTGGTCAGTGTCCATGGTCCCTCCTAAACAAAACAGGACTTACTTTCTTAGATCTCTCATACAACAATTTCATAGGGCAACTTCCGGAAGTTACGACAAACTTGACCCAAATTTTCTCTTCAAATAATTCATCTAATAGTCAACTAGTCAACAAGATTCCTTCCAATCTAGAATATCTCTTCTTATCTGGTAACTTATTCGATGGGACAATACCATCTTGGGTGTATACAATACCATCTTTGCGTTACTTACATCTTGATCATAACCAATTCACTGGGCATATTGGTGAATTCCAGCATAACTCATTGGTTTATCTAAATGTTTCCTTCAATAATTTTAGTGGCAATTTGGAGTCAAAAATATTCTCAAAGCTCAAAAGTCTTCAATCTCTTGATATGTCAAATAATCCTCACCTATCACTACACTCCTTCACATCTGCCACCAATATTTTGTCCAAAATTTACTCATTACAATTGTCTTCTTCCAACATAACCGAAATTCCACAGTTTTTACGAACTGCAGAAAATATAGAGTACTTAGACCTTTCCAACAACCATATCAAAGGCAATATTCCATCCTGGGTAATGGAGGTGGGGAAGGATTCATTGTATTACTTTTCAATCTCAAGGAATAATTTAACTGGACACATCCCTTCCTTGATTTGCAATCTCAGTTCCCTTAGATTCCTTGATTTCTCTTATAATCACTTGAATAACATGATTCCTCCATGTTTGGGAAAGTTAAGTGATAATCTCGAAGACTTGAGTTTACAAAGTAACAATCTTAATGGCACTGTCCCACCAACTTTTGCAAAGGGATGTCAATTGAGAAGTCTGAAACTCAATGGCAACCAATTGGAAGGGGCATTGCCACAATCATTGGTCCATTGTAGAAATTTGGAAGTTCTAGATTTTGGTAACAACAAGCTTAATGGCACCTTTCCTTGTTGGTTGGAAACTCTTTCAGAGTTGCGCGTTCTTATCTTGCGATCAAACAACTTTCATGGTGCCATAGGCAATTCCAAGACCAAATTCCTGTTCCCTAATTTGCGAATCATAGATCTCTCTCACAACGAGTTCCATGGTCTTTTGCCAACAAACTTTTTCATGTATTTAAAAGCCATGATGAATGCGAACGTAGACAAAGGTGAATTGAAATATATGGGTGATAGTTATTATCAAGATTCTGTGACAGTGGTGATGAAAGGGTATTTCATAGATTTGGTGAAAATCCAAAGTCTATTCACAACCATTGATTTCTCCAACAATAATTTCAAAGGAGAAATTCCAAAGGTAATTGGAGAGCTTCGATCATTGAAGGGGCTTAATTTTTCACACAATAATCTTATAGGTTGTATGCCTCAATCGTTGGGAAATTTAACCAATCTTGAATGGTTAGATCTCTCCTCAAACAAGCTCATAGGTGAAATTCCTATACAATTGGTAGATCTCACAATGCTAGCATTTTTAAACCTATCAGAAAATTATCTTTTTGGACATATACCCCAAGGTAAACAATTCAATACCTTTACGAATGATTCTTACTATGGGAACCTTGGGTTATGTGGATTTCCAATGACAAAAGCTTGTGGCAATGATGAGGGACAACAACCATCACCATCATCAACCATTCAAGAAGATGATTTCGAATTTGAAAATGGGTTTCATTGGAAAGTTGTATTGTTGGGGTATGGTTGTGGATTCATGTTTGGATTGGGTTTGGGTTATCTTGTGTTCTCAAGTGGAAAACCGAAATGGCTAGTGAATATTGCTTATGGAGGAAGACATAACAAGTTACGAAGATCCTAAAAGAATGCTCGTGGACAAACTCATTGAAGAAGAATTTAGTGGATACAAATACAGATTCTAGGTATATTTTTATATACTAATATACTTGAAAATATCTATTTCATAATTTTTTGCTTCCTTAAAACTGTCTCTATATTGGTAAGAAGATTCTTCATTTTTAATTTCCTTTATGCTAGTTTGGAATGGTTGTATTTGTGTTAATGTGAGGCTTTTTACTAGTGTTACTGGGCGCATAAGCTTCTATGCTTCCTTTAAAAAAAAAAAAAACCTTTTATGTTTAAGGTATAGCCATACCAGAGAGTATATAGGCTACTACTATGTAACCACCACATTTTAATGCTTTATTTATGTCAGACTTCATTTAATGACCCTGCTTTATGCTCTAGTGTGAGAAGAAATTTCTCTACTCCATTGCAATTCTAACTACATCTTGTGGTCGGTATTTTTTTTTTTTTTAAATGGGCAACTTCACTGCTTAGTTGCAGCTTCAAATAATTGGGTTGTATTCTATTACATATTTCAATTGTTATTATTATTACATCCTTGTAATATTACCTTCCTTTTACAGAATAAAGATCTTGTTGGTTGGATTGCATGAAGAGTGGTTTTTTATTTATTTATTTATTGAAGAGCGGTGTTAATTACCCTAGTGCTACCTAGGATGCTTGAAGGAGTAGACTAATTTCCTTTATATTTTCAATTAGATAAGATTCTAAAGTTACATATTGATTGTGGGGAAAGCTTAGAAACTTAATGAATTGAATATATGTTCCTAGTGATTTTTGCTGTATTGGTTTCCACAAATTGTTACATATTACTAGTTGTTTCAGGAACTTTTTGGTTATGGTTTTTCAGGTCTAAAATTTCAAAAAATTCAAAAAAAATGAAATACGTTTCTTCTTCCAAATTCTGTTAAAATAACAATAAAGAACAGCTCTTAGTAATTCTTTTTGTTGGAGTGCTCTTATGTACAGGCTAGTGGCCCTTTCTATCTCTCTAATAGGATGGAGGGACAGCATTCATTCATAATTTAGATCACTGGCTGACATTCCATGACTAGATGATGATAAAAAAAATTGTATGTTCTTATTTTTGGTGTCTAATTTCTTGCCATTTATTTTTAGTTATTAATTTGTTGGTCTTAATTTTTTGTGGGATTTTCTAGATTAGGGCTGTGGTGCTTCGGTCCTTTTTGATGACAGCAATTGTTATAAAAACCATTTCAGACCTTGAGGGTTTTCAATAAAATTGATTTCATCGAGGAGGAGCTTGAAAAGGCTTGTCCAAGGGTAGTTTCATGCGCTAATATTGTTTCTATTGCCACAAGAGATGGCATTATGCTGGTCTGTTCTTGATCCTTAATCTTCCTATTCTCTCTCTCTCTAAAGGTATTTTTGTTAATATCTAGAGTCCTTTAGCAATACTTTAAGGTTTAGGATTTGATGATTGTTTGTGGACAACGATTCTTGAATGAAACTTGGGTAAAATGTAAGAAACAGACTTTAAAAGAGTTGGTACCTCTTTACATTTTTTTATGTTGAGAAGAGTCTATAAAGTACATATTACTTGTGGGGAAAGATTAGAAAGTTAATGAATTGAGAATATGTTCCCAGTGATTTTTGCTGTTTTGGTTTCCACAAATTGTTAGTCACCTTTAATTAGCCAACTATTTGTTTCAAGCACTTTTTGATTATGGTTTTTTAGGTCGAAAACTTCAAAAAATTCAAAAAAAAAAAAAAAAGAAAAAAAGGAAAAGAAGAAGAAAAAGAAAGAAATAAAAGAGAAATACTTTTCTTATTCCAAATTTTGTTAAACTGACAGTAAAGAACAGCTCTTGGGAAGTCTGATGATGTGCTTGGGCCCAAATGCAGTTTGCTGGCTACCTTTCATTGCCTGTGCAGCAGCTGGATGTTTGATGTGAAACAAAGACAAAAGGTTTGTTCCATATTTGATTTTGCCTTGATTTCTCATTTCTTTTTCTTCTTAGGAATTTAGCTGGAACATGCTTGTAAATTATTGTTTTGTATGATATCCACATTGTATCGTTGGGTCCTAGAGGGATTTAATTTTTTTGAATTAGTAATAGTGTGAAAAAAAGATTCATATACTTTGGAAATTATATGGGAACACAAAGGTAACATTTTAAATTTGCATTTTACAATATTATTCTGTTTTGTAGCAATCAGAGAGAGTAAAACATTCAATTTGTCTCAGTATAAATGTCTTTATGGGTTTGAAGCAAGGGAACCTAAAACTGACCAACTAGTTGTTTCAGGCACTTTTTAGTTATGGTTTTTCAAGTCTAAAATGTCAAAAATTTAAAAATAAATAAAATTTAATACTTTTCTTATTCTAATTTCTGTCAAACTGACAATCAAGAACAGCTCTATATTGATAACTCTTTTTATTGGAGTTCTTTGATGTAAACTACTATACATGACATCACAGGCTAGACAGCATTCTTTCATATTTCAACAAACACCTAATCTTAGGCTTCTTGGCCTCTTTGATCATCTAAGGGTGCACAGAAAACTGGGAAGATTGGCTATGAATTCATACAGAAACACTTCTCTGACTTCAAGGGGACAGGGCAGCCAGACCCAACTATAACTCCTGATTTCCTTGCTGAGATTAGAATGAGGTGCCAAGACAGTAATAGGACCACCACTCAGCCTTCTTCATCCATGGCTTCATTGGAAATTAGTGAATCTGCAGTGGGGGGTGTCATATTTGCAGGCATTGTCATCTTCAATATCATCTGGGGCAGGTTTTGGCACTCACTACTATCAGAGCTTTTTAAGGGGGAGAGAACTCCTTTTTGCCAATCAGCAATTGATGGCTAATGAGGAGTCCTCAAGATTGGTAAGGGCTTATGCTTCAAATGGCTGATTAATCTTTCGAATGGACTTTGCTCAGGTGATGTTGAAGATGTCAGGTCTTAATGTTCTGACTAGATCTCAAGGTCTGGTCCGATGAAACTACTCCTTGGCCTTGGTCAGTTTCTAAGTGTCAGTCTGGCCATAATGACCTCTTGAGATCTCTGTTCTTTCATATTAGTTTTTCATATGTTCTATGTTTGATTGTGGATGCTGTGACTTCTAAATTTCTTGTTTGTGCTAATTTTTGAGTCTATACATAAAGGCAGTGGCATAGAGTGTAGAGTCTGTAGACATTAGTTGATGCTTTTGGTTGGTATGTCTGTGTTTTAGTTGGTATGGCATAGAGTGTAGACATTAGTTGAAGCAGCTCAAAGATACTGCTGGGAAAGGCTGGTATGTCTGTGTCTTAACGAAGAGTTTCTATTTTAGCTTTTCATTATATTTTCTTATGTCTGATTGGTTGCTGAGAAAAGGAAAGAGAGGAAAGCTTTGAATTTTATAAACTTTAATGCTTTTGTATTCAAGTTAATCACTAACTCTCTCCTCAAATAGTCTTAGGTGTAAATGGGTGGAGGAATTTAGTTTTTTGGAGTCTCAACTAATAAGATTTTTTTTTTCCCTGCTAACAATTATTACATTCTATTTTTGGTAAAATGTACGTAGGTTTGACTTGCCTGCACAAACCATCACCCTAGAGATTCAGAAAGATCTGCGTTTACTGAAGGTGTGATGAACTCTATATTTTTCCATGTAATTTGTTTCCACGGCACTACTTTTCAATTATGCTCAAATGATTCTCTGTAACATTTTAATTGCTTCATTGTTTTTATCCCCCAAAAAAAAAAATGTTTCATTTTTGAGAATTTGCTCAGTGTTTCAACTTTCAACTTGTGTGCTTTAGGGAATGTGCAATTAAGCAACTTGAGTCACTGACTCACTGTCATGCAGAAATGGAATTAGGGAAATTATTTAAATGCCTCTTTGTAAATTAAGGTTATAGCTTAAAGTATAATTAAATCTTACTCTTCTACTTAAGAGATTGTTTGACCTTAGATAACTAACAAACTGGAAAAATAGAAATGAAGTAGATGGTAGGGGACTTCCTATTGATGCATTTAATATGTTCTATAATATATATGCAGTCATTAGCCTTTGACTAGATCCATGTTTGGCATTTGAAAACTCTTTTCTATTTATGGAATGTAAAATTTTTACTTACCAAAAAATAATGTGTGTGTAAAATTTGAGTCTAGATGGGTAAAATACCAAATTGAAACTGAAAGCTGGTTGATTTCCACAAGTTGAACTGGAATTGATAATATTTCTGCCAATGATGCTGACAGGGTTGCTGATCTTCTTCATGCCTTGTGTAACTTGTAAGCAGCATCCTTTACCCTGCACCATACGAAGATGATTTTCCAGGGATATAAATGATATCTGTTAGTCATATACTGCCAGTTAGTTTTCTTGTAAAATGGCATTGGCATACTCGAGTATAAAAGTTGGGCTGGACTTGAAGTAATTATGATGGTAGTATCCTAGAATCTTTGATTTGTTGCTTTTTCTGGGATATTTATAGTTTCGATTTCAAAATGTTGATTCAGCATCTCAACTTCACTCAAAAAGTTTTGTTTGCATCATTTTGACCTGAATGCACATGATTCTAGTTGTTTACATGAAATTCATATCAAGAAGCCATCAAAACACATTGTAATTTAAGACATGCATTAAATTATGAGGGGCTCTTACTTTGACCAAAGTGAGCGTTCTCTTATCATAACATGTTCCAGATATAGGACTAGATCTAATTCATCTCAGGATTTTTGGAGTTGAACAAGTCTCACTCAAACAATCTCCCATTTATTTTTGAATTGTGCTGGAACTCATTTAGACTTTGTCATTATATATCTATCTAAATGGTGGAAAGTTATTCGATACTACTTTAGTAATACTCTCTCCTCTCACATGAATGATAGGGCCTACTGTGAATTTAATTCGTGGGACTTATTATGATGTATAAAGAAAATAAATTTCTATGTACTAAATAAGTACAATCAAATACTCATATATATAAACTTAATGTGAAACTTCCTTTTTTTATTTTTTTTATTTTTTATTATGGGGGGGAGGGGGTGATAAGGTATTGTGAAGCTTGCATATGCATGCATGGTTATGGGTTTATCAAGATAATAGGACACTTGCTAATCGACTTTGATGGTTCATTTGCTTGCTTGGAGTTTAGATTCTATAACTTAGGTAGGTTATTATTGATCTTTGAATTCTTGCCTGTGTTCATAATTACAGTTGAGAAGTGCCATTGATCTGAAGAGGCACTACAAGAAGGGTGATTCAAAATCCAAAACATTGCCAAGTATTTCCTGGTAAATCTATTTGTAATTTCTAGACTAATAGTATAGTATGTGATATCTTGGAGCTGTAACTAGGACTGTATATTCTCTTTTGGGTGGTATACATTTTGTTATTTAGGCTTGGCTAATTCATACACCATTTGGTCTTTTGGCAATTAGATTGGGACGGTGATAGGGTCAGCATTAGGCTTCTTCACAGGTAGACTAACAAGGAAGGAGAGAAATAGAACAATTGCAACTGAGTTGTTATCTGATTGTACCCTTGCTGATTACAGGTGAGATATGCAACTCTTTCTTGTGTTTGGGTGGAAAACCATATGACCATATCACAACATTATGTGTTGAGTTTAAAGGGTAAAAGGAATGTGGTGTTGTTGTCATTCGTAAAACTTTGTTCTTTTGCCTATATAGAATAGATGGTTAAGATGAATTCAGCTAATTGTTGTCTTAAATGCCATAAGAGCATGCATATCTCAGTTGTAATTTTCAAATGGACTTAAAAAGGAACTTCAAAGTTTAATCAAACACAATTTGTTAAGAAAAGAGCTATGATGTGAAGCATGGTCATCATACATAACAAAAATATAAAAACTTGAGGGAGCATATCCTATTATATGGGGCAAGAGGGGGCAGGGGGGCACCAGAAAGATGACCTTGTTGTTTATGATTTGTATTTCTAGAAATTATTTCCAGCAGAAACTTCCATCTTGACTCACCCTCTTATAAGCAAAAGCTAATTTGGAGTCCTCTATTGTGCACCATACACATTTCCATTGCTACATTTAACCAAATCGGAATGATTTTGATTATATTTTAGGAAGTTGTTCCTCTGTCATTGATTATGTGAAAAGCCCAATTATTTTTATGATTATCTGTGTTTGTATTTGATTTAATTCCTTTGGGATAGCTAGAATCTCTCTATGAAATGAAGCTATAATTTCAGTTTTTAATGTATCTTACTTTGTTTTCCTTTTCATGTGGAAACCATTTTCAGAAAGCGCAAGGTTCAAGAGATAGAAGAAAAGAATCAACCAGGGGGAAATGAGAAATGGAAGATAAAAGGTCAGAAGTCGCAGAAGCCTGCAAAGCAAAAAAGGCATTGAAATATCTTCACCATTTTTTATCATATATTTCGACATTTATAGATCTAATTGGAAAGAGTATAGTATCAAGATCAACCCAAAGAAATATTTGATAAACTATGATACTTTTACCAAGTGACATGAGAAACATAATCCACTAAACTGATCTATAATTCATAGCTATATTCGCACGTGCCGTTTCTCTATGATGTTGGCTCCTTCCCATAGTTTTCATTATAGAGTTGATCATTATTGTTGTAATGTATAAACGCATGCACTAGGAAATAATATTTATTGATGGGAATTTTGGTTATTTATTAATCAAAACAAAGATCTTACTGGTTGATTGCTTCAAGAGTAGAGTTAAAGTTCTTTTTATTTCACATTTACTTTCAGAACAAAACTTGTTACCCTGATGAACTTATAAATTGACTAAGTCGCTGAGCGCTTAGTACAAATAGCAACAGGCCAACACAAAAACTTGTAGCCAACTTCACCTAGGAAGCAAAGTAGACCTAAGACTAATCATGCTTATTTGAATTATGGTGTTTTTGGACACACTCGTTTCAATTATTTCAAATTATTTGAACGTAGACTAAACACATTTTCCACATTTTGAAGAGTATACATCATAATAACATAGAGCTTATTTTTCTAGCGAGAAACAAAATAGAACATGCATCTATTGCCTTTAAAATTAAGTGACAAATATTTTGTGTCAACAATAGAGGTGTTCGTATGGTAAAAAGAAGCACTGTTTGGAATGCAATCATTATTTCTTAGATTGAATTTAATTATTATGCGAGGATTTTCTTTTCTAAATAATTTATTATGAGGGGCTTTTAAAGGGAAACTCATACCAGCTACTGCAAATACTTAGTTTTTTTTTTTTTTTTTTAAGGGCCAAATACTCTAGTTCAATTAGGCTTTTTTTTTTTTACCCCCTCTTTCTTACGAAGGACCCTTGTTTGTTGAAGGACCCTGGGAAGTTTGATGATGTGCTTGAGCCCGGATGCCATTGTTTGCCTCGGATTTTGGGACAGCAGTTCTGGCCGCCTTTCATTGCGTGTGCAGCAGCTGGATGTTTGATGTGAAACAAAGACAAAAGGTTTGTTGCAATTTTTTTTTTTTTTTTGGCCTTAATTTTTCATTTCTTTTTCTTCTTAAGAATTTAGCTGGAATATGCTTGTAAACAGTTGTTTTGTATGATAGCCACATAGTATCATTGGGTCTTAGATGGATTTAATTTTTTTGAATTAGTAATAGTGTGAAAAAAAGAATATTATACTTTGGAAATTATATGAAGTCAAAGGTAACATTTTAAATTTGCAATTTACAATAATATTTCTGTTCTGTAGCTATCAAATTGAGTAAAACAATCAATTTGACTGTATAAATATCATTTCTTCTTTTCTGGGTTTGAAGCAAGGGAACCCAAAACTGATTGGAAAGAATTAGTATCATATAGATTTGCAAGAAATGTTTGTCTGAAGATGTGTTTTGCTTAACTGTTGTCAAATCATGAGTGACTGCCGAATTGTTCTGGAACTTTTTATTTTGATTTTTTGAGTTAAAAGCAGTAAAGCACTAATATTTTAGGCTAAGCACTATCATTTTGTTTTAAACTATTTTATATGCTTAAAGGCATGATCCTTCAGTGACTTCTGATCTATATATTTATATATTTTTTCAGGACAATGTGTTTGTTACTGTTGTTACTTCTATTCAATACTGGGCATTGTCAGACAAAGCTGCTGATGCTTTCTACAAACTCAGCAACACCAGAGCACAGATCCAATCCCATGTCTTTGATGGTATGGATGTGTAAATGGACCTTGAAATTGAAAGTCACTATGTTAGTCTTAATAATGAAATTAAAAGAGTCATGCCTTTACTATTACTTAAGGTCCCATGGGTCCGTGTTTGTTAGGAAAATAAATAAATTCTGAGAACTCTAGGCTTTTCTAACTTGATATTGGCTTTTGAAGTTTATGCTGAGAAGTACGGACTTCTTCTCTAGCTTGATGTTGATTTTTTGAAGTTTATGTTAAAACAATTGAAATTTCTATTCTTATTGAAACAACTATATAGGATAATTGTTTAATTTTTTTAATGTTCTTTATGATTTGGTTAAAGCATCATGATTAACTATGTATATGATATGCTTTGCAAAAGTGACTATATTAACAATAATGTTCATGTGGAGAGGACCATGGAGGTAATGTATCCAATGTGAATAATATGAGGACAAATGGTGGGTAGTGACAGAAAAAGAGAAAAAAAAAATTCTTATAGTAGTTATGAAATTTTGTGTGCAAAATAATGTCTTTGAGGTTGTGGAAAGTTTTTAGTCACTATCAATGCATATACTTGTTATGTCATAATTTCCATTGGAGACAATTTTACCTATTTGTATATCGTTTGGAGAGACTAACAGGCTTATATCCCCATTCTTCTAGTTAATAGAACAAGTGTTCCTAAGTTGGTGCTGGATTTTGTTTTTGAACAAAAGAATTAGATCTCGAAAGTTGTGGAAGAGGAACACGAGAAGGTATTTCTGTCTGCTAATCTGGTTTAGTATTAGTCAAGTTACAAGGTAAATCTGTTTCTTTTTAATATCTTTGAATTTTTAATGTCAGCTTGTGACTTTGAGATCGTTTAAATGCTCGTTGTGGACACTGAACCTGATGAATATGTGAAGAGGGCTGTGAGCAAGATAAATGCCAGTAAGTGTCATTTTGAATTGAACATTCTTTCTTGACTCTCTCTATGGGTAAATTTGGCTTCTTTTTCCCCAAATACTAATTAACCTGTCATTGACCTTTTACATGTGATGAACAGTTGCAAGAATGAAGGTGGTGGCTAACAACAAGAGGCTGAAGCAGAAAAAAATCCTGCAAATAAAACATGCCAAGGGAGCTGCTGAATCTAAATATTTGGCTGGGCTTGGTAAGCATGCCAGCATCAGGCCATTGTAGTTGGGCTGAGGGACAGTGTGCTTTCTTTCTGTGTGAGTTTACTTGGGACTACATCAAAGGATATCATGGACATGGTTTTGGTGACTCAATATTTCGTCACATTGAAGAAATTGGCACATTGTCAGAGTACAACTCTGTTTTCGTCACACACAAACCAGGAGCTTGTGAAAGACATTGCTTCACAGATTACAAATGGCCTCGTTCAAGCAAATACCACTCAAAATTAGTGATTTTATCCCAGCATACATGTTGCACGAGTGGCTTTTCTAATGGTATATGAAATAATTGGTGCTAGTATCTAGGATTTGTGACATTTATTCTTCTCCTTGTTTACGTTCTGAATTAATTACTTGAGTGAAGGTAGGAGTTAGGGGTTGTCTTGCAAGTTGCAACTAAGCGGTGTCGTGTGTATACATGGTGTTGAACTTGGCCATAATATTGGCTATATTCTTTTTATAGTATGAAATGGTATTGATTTGGGTAATTATGCGGTATTCTCTGGTGTTACATGCTATTTAGCAACAGCTTTGAATGGTTCCCTTTGGTGGGTTTGCTTTGAGAACAGACCAAAACCTTTGGTGGTCTTGGTTTTTGAGAATAGACCAATGGACAACAATCGTACTAGCCATGGAAGTAGAGAAATTCTCCTGTATCTTATCAAGCCATGGTTCAAGCTCAATGTTATTGTTAAAGTTTACTTCCCCATTAGTTATTTTCATAATTTGGTCAGTTAACAAATTGGTGCCCAATCTAGAGAATCTAATGACAACCAGTCTTACCTTCAAGATATATTATCCCAATTAAGGTTTGAAATATTAGTTAATGGGACTAGCATATTGCATGTCGTGTGTAGTTTTTCACCTATATGGCTATAACACCCCATTTGGTGGTTTCCTCAACTCCAGACCATGCGCTAGAGATGATCTTTAAAGCAACCTATAACAAAGTCAACAATCAAAATCAATGATCACTCCCAAGAAGTGGGAAAAAAAGGGAACTAAAAAACTAACAGCACGGACATTGATTTCTTACTAAAGAAATTATGATAAAACTATTGTCCCTTTCTATCAACAGTACTAAGAATCAAACTCAAAACCCACCCCAAAATGGATGTCTTTTGCACTTAGGTGGGAATTGGGAGAAGAGGTTCCATTTGAGCCAAATCTCCTTGGCTTCAAGCACAAAAAAATTAAAGAACAAATAGAACCATATCTGATCATTTTGATGCAACAGACGTCCTAGCTAATTTTGTTTTGTCCCTTCTTTTTTATTATGTTTAAGCTCTCCCAATGGAACAGATCCTCTCCATTTTATGTTTTGAAGCAAATTATTATAGGGCTTTTCAAGGACACTTATTAGCATTTACTAACTTATCAAAGGGAGAAAATAGATTATGACCTCCTTACCACTTACCAGAGCACTTTGAAGATTTCTTATTATCTTGTCTAGAAAAATTAGGCCTTTCTTTTTCCACTTTTCAATGAAGGAGCTTTCTTTTTTTAAAATCTTTCTTAAAATGAAAGGTTTACGAAGTAAACAACACACTTCAGCCAAATAAAATAAATAAATATTTTAGTCCCAAGGTATGATGAAGCTATTGCAAAGATCAATACACTTATGTTTGTAATAGAAATTCACCTATTAAAACTCTTGAACATCAATGTTCTTTTCAAATTCAATATTTATTTTGAGCATCAAATAGGCTAAGCTCATTATGAATTTGGTAAGTTGCTGCGCACTTAGCACAATCGCTGTAGGCAAAGACAACAAGCATGTAGAAAAGTTTTTTTTTTTTCCCTTAAAAAAAAAAAAAAACTTTGATACCTGACCACAAACATGGAAAAATGAAGGAAAGATAACATTTTCAAATCCACTAGTTTCATGTCTAAATTTTATTTTGAGAAATGTTTAATGTCTAACTTACTAATAACAAAACACACACAAAAGATGGAAAAGACAAAGGATGTTTTACCAAAAATGAACAAAAGAATGACTAGTTTGATTAATCACATGAAAATTTGAAATAGGTGGATAAGGCGTATCTTTCCTCTGCATATAGTAAACTTTAGCTAAAAGAAACTAAGAGCTGGGTTTATATATGCAAATCCAAATAGGCATTCCCAAACGCCATGAATCCCAACAAAACTACTATGGTTAGGAACATCAGTATATGACAATTCAGCATCTCCTTCAACATCTTCAATTATGGCACGTGTAGAGAGCAGTTATGACACGAGTCAGTTTGTTACATCTGCGCGGGAATTTCTGTTGAAGCTGTTAGAATCTTCTAGAGATTATTTATGTGTAAATCCTGTGTATATATAGATGAATGATGTATAATTCAGTCAGTTGAGCAATTATAGCTGTTGGAAAACATTTTCTGTGGTGAACGAAAAATTAATGCCAAATTGGTGGAAAAACGTTTTACACTTGTAAAAAGAGTAAAATGTTTTCCAAGAAAAGCCTTGGCTTCTTTGAGACAATCTATGTATGTTCGGCAGAAACTCTATTGAAAGCAGAAATCATATTTAATTTTGATTTTATTGTACTTAGAAAATCTTGGAAAGGGTTATGCAGCTCTATTTGGTAAATGAGAGTAATTCTGTGATTGAATGGGATAGGACATAAGGGAGTTACAGAAAAGGAATTTCAGAGCTACTATCTGTAACCTTGTTCCGGCTGCTACAGTTTACTGATATGTAGTTGCTGCACTCTATTTGTTTCAGGCCGCAAGCATATCAATAATATTTAGTTCTGTTTTGCTTTCTGCTGTATGTTGTTATGTACTGTTTTCTTAGGTGCTTTAGCGGCCTGTTTGATGCAGCTTGTGTGGTTTGTTCTTGGTTAATGAAGTTATTGCTCGTTCGTCTACAAAATCAAAATGAATTAATATATTAGAAGACCAAACAACTACTACAACAACAACAACAACAAAAAAGTGAGCTTCTTAACCAAATATTCACGCCATCATTGCTTCCTACACTATTAGCTGGATCGAATATGGCATTTACTAACTTAGATCTAGGTGCATTATGAGTTTGGTGCAAAGGGTTCGGACACTTGGGTGTAATCTGAGCAAATAAAATGTAAATTCGGTTGCACTTCATTCTCCCCTCTCTCTCTTTCTTCTCTTTTCTTTCTCTCTATCTCTTTTGAATCTTGCTGGGTTTCCATTTTATGTTGTGAATCTCTCTTTTCTGTGTTTTATTTTATTATTTTATTATTTTATTTTTGTGGTTATCAAACCTGCTAGATCTGGGTTTTTGTAAAAAAAAAAATGTTATTTGATTTTGGTCCAAAAATCCTAAGACCAAAGTAGATTGAATGGACTGAAGTGGACCGAATGGATTGATTAGACTGAAATGGACCAAAATATACTAAACTAGTCGCTAATTTGTGAGAACCTACTTATTTGTGAGATAGATTAAAATAATTTTATATAAAATTTAATAAACTACATCATTGCATGATTTGCTCTTGTATGACTTCAATTTGAGTTACAATTTGATGAAGAAGTCATTGCTTGAACGTGCAATGACTTACAAAAAATTTGTCAACAGTTTCAAATACTGCAAAAAAATAACTCAAAAATTCAGATATTAAAACTTCTGAAAGACCAAAAAATATTAAAGAATAAGATGATTCACTGCTTAAAAATTATTGAAACTAAACAATATATATATATATATATATATATAACTAAACAATAGAGAAATATAAGAGAAAGATGGGTTACATTCGAAAGAATAATTTCAATTATTGCAAGCTTTTTTATCTTGTAATAAATGGCTAAAGAGAGTTTGGTGGTTCATGTACAAAAATCACTTTTTAAAAAATACATGAAAAACCATAAAATATATATATTTTTTAAACGAAGTAGAGGAAAAGAAAATAACATAAGAAGAGCTCGTACCTCTACTCAGTTTAAAAATATATATACATATATATATATATATATATATATTGGGGCTTTCTATGCTTTTTTAGTGTTTATGATTAACCTCGCAAATTTGGAGATAAATTATCAATGCTTGAGTTTGAGTTTAATTAGTTGAACTTGTTAGAGAGATAGAGTTTCACTCCTTGTTAAGTTTGGATTAAACAAAAATAATTTTGTTTTAAAAAAATGATAATGATGAGTTTGAGTTTAAGTTAGACTTGTTAGAAAGATAAAGTTTCACTCCTTGTTAAGTTTGGATTAAACAAAAATAATTTTTATTTAAAAAATAATGATTTTATTTAAATATTGTGTTGACATGAAAAATTGTTAAAACTTCAGAGGTTTCGGATATATATATATATATATATATATATATATATATATATTAGACCGAATGGACTAAAGTAGTCTAATTACACCCTAATGTAACTAATCCTAGTAATTCTCCAATTGTCAGGCCTTCTGCCAAGTCCACCTTAATCCAAAATTCTATAAAGACTATAACTCTCCAAGTCTTTGAATGTATCGAACAATTACCAAAGATTTGGTGAAAACCCACACAAATTGAATGAATGAATAATTTAGAGGATGTACTCAAATAACATGTAATTTAACTTTAAATAATATGGTCATAAATGAATTTTTGTTGGCCTTTCAGACCGATCATCGTTATTGAATTCATATTTTGAAAAATTTTACCATTAGATTACATGTTTTATAGTTTTATATGTTCTTAATATACATACTAATTTTCATTTCAGTTAGATGTTATATACCATTCAATCCATAAAATCAAATTTTATGCATTTTTTTATATATATAATTATTTTATGATTATTTTAAATTACAAAGACTTGAATTTAAAAAATTGATTAATGACATGATTGTTAATCTTTGATTATTTTGAAATTTTACGAGCATGGAGACTATATGAAAATAGTGTAATTCAATGGTGAATTTATCAAAATTTACATCTAATTAAAAAATAGCATGCGGTGTAATCCATATATATATATATATATATTTGAAGAAAAAGAAACTGGTGATATTAAAGTTAAAACTGATCTAAAAGCGGGACAAAATTGGCCTATACCCTTTTTAAAAAAACAATCCAGCATTTTGCTTCCTTTTCCAAACTAATTAGGGAAATGTCCCTCTTTTGAAACTTGATTTTCTCAAAATCGAGTTAAGTCTTATAATGGCGTTTTTAAGGAGCTTATAGTGACGTTTTCAGGACTTATAGTGGCGTTTTGTAACTCGATCTCCATGAACTCGAGTTATAGGTAAAAAAAATAAAAAAATTTTCCTATAACTCGAGTTCATGAAAATCGAGTTTCAAAACGCCACTATAGGTCCTGAAAACGTCACTATAGGCTCCTTAAAACGCCATTATAGGGCTCCAGAAAATTTTTTTTTTCAAACTTTATTTTTAGAAAATCGAGTTATAAAAGAGGGACATTTCCTTAATTAGTTTAGAAAAGGGAGCAAAATGTCACTTTTTTTGCACGAAAAGGGCATTTGCCCATTTTGCCCCCTAAAAACGTGATTGTCAAACGTTCAGTCTAGCATAATTAATAGAGAGACCCAAATAAGGATAGCTATATTGCTACACCTACGCATCCAGATTGCAACTCTGCAATCAGAGTAAAATAATTATTATACATACATTCAGCCAAAAAAAAATTATTATTATACATACAGTCCAAAATTCCAAGACTTCAGCTTTCCAAAGTCTTTGAAAGTTCCAAAAAATCTAGACAATGGCCAAAGACTCGCAAAATGTTTTCAAGGTTCATTGGATCTTTTAGTAATTGAGAATAGTGGTATTTTGTTTTGTTCCATTCAAATTGATGGCAGATATCTTTCATTCAAACACTGTGTTTTTCACCAAGTCTTTTGGTCTTTGCTCGGAACTTCCACAAGACCATTGTTTTGAAACCCGGACCGGACTAGGCGGTCCGACTGAGAAAACCGGGAATCGGAGCAAATTTCAGTTTTTTAAACCTTAAGAACTGGGCACTAGAGTGAATTCCGTGAACCGCCTGAACCTAGGTTGGACCACACGGTTCATGCAGAACCGGTGGCATGAACCGTGCGGTCCAACCCCAGTTCAAGCAACCTGTTAAATTCAAAAAATTCAGAAAATGCAGTTGGAAGGACTAGAACCCCGGTCAGTCAGAAATTTGGCTGAAGCCTAACCACTCAGCCAAGCTTGTAGTTGGTGCTCAACAATAACAAAAAAAATACTTGAAGTAAACTTAATGCAATTTTTTTTTTTTTTATAAAAACAACTTAACACAATTCTATTCTACTTAATTAAATTATCCATCTCTTATAAGGAATATAAAAAAATTATAATTAAAATCCTTCAAAGATATTCAACTTTACTTCAGAAATTAATCATAAATTTTAATGTTTTCATGGTTATTATTTTATTTTATTAACTTTCTTATTTAATTATTAAATACATGCTTGAAAATCATTAAATTTCCCTCACATATATCGATATGTTAGTCAATTTTGCTAGTTTTATAAATTTAATATTTATATTTAGGCTTTAATTAATTATTAAATTAATTATGACATCATCACGGTTCGACCCCGGTTCAACCTCGGTTGAACCTCAAAAACCTTGAACCTCTCCCTTTTACGGTTCAATAAACGGTCCGGGTTTGAAAACCTTGCACAAGACTTGGGAAGTTATAGTCTTGTCTATTAACCAATGTGCATTTTCAAGGTTGATGAATGATTGAGTCGAAAGCAACGAACAAGAAGCTGAAAAGAGAAATAAGAGAGTTTGGGAAGCGAAGAGAAATGGAAACTAAGAAGCAAGAGACATTTAGATATAGAATAGAGAATCAATGAAAATTTATATGCACGATTTAAAATTTACTGTAAAAGACTTAACTTCCACACTTTTCACTTTATATACGTGCTTTAAAGTTTTTATTTTTTAAATAAACAATGAAAATTTTATTAGGAAAAGGTTAGTGGATGCTCTAAGGAATTTTTTAGTACACTATTTTAGGAAAGTTTTTATAGGAAAAAAAAACAATTAATTTTTTGACAATATTTTCTATATCCCATAAGAGTAATATCAAAAATTTCGTGAAATGGTTTACTATTGTTATTTGATGGAGTAAATTATATTATTTAAATATGTTGTATCTAAAAATATAAAAATTGGGATGTGGATGAGTTGTAAAATAACATAATAAAATAGATAAAGTAGATTTTTCAAGTGTAAAATGTGTATTTTTTTAGATACTCGAATGTGAATGCTATGAATCTTTTATAAATGTGCAAACTCACTCATGTCACTAATGACCAATTGATTGATATGGTCTCTAGTTGTACACATTGTGTATACTTTGGTGACTCTTATTTCATGATTTCATAATTTGTATGACTTTCTCTATACTTGAACCTTGTATGGGAAACTGTTAGGTTCTAAAAGTTTAGAACAATTGGCAAATCGTGAGCACACAAGAACATACAAGCTGCAGAAAGAAGATTTCAGAATCTGCCTGGTTCGATCGATCGAAAAACAGGCTCGACCGATCGAGAATCGTATCTGCAGAATTTTAAGTTGGCCCAAACAGCAGTTCTAGCCCATTAAGGATTAGGGTTTCAGATCTACTTCTCCCACTATATAAAGGAAACCCTAAGCACGTTTTTTAGAAGGCTTTTTAGAGAGAGAAGGGTGTGTCTCTTTTGTATTTAGGGTTTTGTTTCTAAAACCTCTCTTATAACTTCTACCGGTGTTGTTCCTTGAAGAATCTCAAGATCCGGTATTGCTGAAGTTGCTGCCTTCTCTAGTCATCAAAGGTGCTGATGATCTAAACCTTCAAGGGTGGTCTTAGAGTCACAAACAGGAGAGTTTGTGTTGCTAAACCTTTGAGTGGAGTCTCAAAGTCACAAGCGTGAGTGTTTGTGTTTTGCAAAGATTAAAGAAAGAAGGAGTTCGTGGATCTCGGAGCTATCATGGGGTCGTGGTAGTAAGTTTCCTACACTTGGGTAGCAATAGATGTTAGTGGTCTAAGTCGCTATTGTGTAAACTTCAATTCTTTCTAGTGGATTTGCTATTTTACCTTGAGGATAGCTAGGTTAAATCCTCCCCAGGTTTTTTACCGGTTTGGTTTTCCTGGGTCATCATATCTTTGTATTCTTTATTTTTCCGCTGCTTTACTTGATATGATTGTTATTGTTTTAACCTAGATCTGAATAATAAACCTAAGTATTCACTTGGTTAATTAATTAGGTTAAACAATTTAAGTTTACAGGGGTCTAAACGAACTGACAAGTGGTATCAGAGCAGGTAGCTCTTTTGTTTTAGATCTTTTGATCTAAGAGTTGATCCTTGATCCCTGTTATCATGGATAATTTTAAGTGTCTTACTGTTTTTGATTGTGATGATTTGAATAAGAAGGACACTGTTATTCTTATTCGATCGATCGAGGGTGTTTTTCGACCGATCGAAATTGCGATAAAAATTTTGGTTTGATTCTGTCTGACTCGATTGGTATTCAATCGATGCTCGATCGATCGAAACTGAAAAATTTTCAGTTTTTAGAGTTTTTGACCAAATTTTTTCTTGCATCATTTATGTTTAGGATTCACATGAATTGCATTGTTTTTGTATCCTTCTTGTAGTTTTGCAATCATATCTCTCATTGTTTTCACACATAACATGCATACACTTTGCTAAATTGGGTACTCAACTTGAATTAAAAATTGATTGATTAATTTTTGAGTCCTTTGTACATTTTAGTATATGCTATTTTTCTTGATGTGTGAACTGCAGAAAATATTTTTCTTAAGAGACATGATGGATAAATAATGTGCAAATATTTTCTCTACTCATGCAACTGTTTATGAGTCACATAGTGTCAAGTTTGCATTTATTGAAAGAGAGAATATTTTTGTTCATGTGTATCCTCAACTTTATTTTTTTGGGTTTGTGTGTTTTTTACTTATCCCCACCTCCTAAATTTTCCCCAAAACTGTTTTTCCCAAAACTTGTTTTGTTTTTCCTATTTTTATAGGGGGAGAAAAGTTTTTTTTAAACCTTTGTTGTTCATAGGGGGGGTTAGTGCTCTTTATAGGGGGAGTTATCTCTTTTCTCTATAGAGCTAATCTGTTTTCTATTCCCTTGGTTTTTTTTTTTTTCTCTCATGTTTACTCTTTATTTGAGTTGTCTTTGTCAATACATGACAAAAAGGGGGAGAAATAGATGAAATGTGGGCATCCTGATTGTCTTGTTTAGGGGGAGAAAATTGTTTTTGAAAAGGGGAGAATATAAAAACTTTTTGATTATCTAACTTAGGGGGAGAGTTAGAATACTTAGGGGGAGAGTTAGAATTTATTTTTGTTTTTATATTCTGTTTCATATTATTGTTTATATGTCTTTCTTTCCACACATGCGGTGATGTGTTTGTTGAGTGTTTCAGGAAAGACAGGTGCATTCTGATCAAGACCTTCTACCTCTTCTTGGTAACTTCTAGGTTATGAGTCTTAGATTGGGATTTGTGATGTAATTGGGCATTTTATTGTATTGGGTTGTTCTTGTATTTTAACATTTCATTTTGTATGAAAGTTTTGTCACGAATTACCAAAGGGGGAGATTGTTAGGTTCTAAAAGTTTAGAACAATTGGCAAATCGTGAGCACACAAGAACATACAAGCTGCAGAAAGAAGATTTCATAATCTGCCTGGTTCGATCGATCGAAAAACAGGCTCGACCGATCGAGAATCGTATCTGCAGAATTTTAAGTTGGCCCAAACAGCAGTTCTAGCCCATTAAGGATTAGGGTTTCAGATCTACTTCTCCCACTATATAAAGGAAACCCTAAGCACGTTTTTTAGAAGGCTTTTTAGAGAGAGAAGGGTGTGTCTCTTTTGAATTTAGGGTTTTGTTCCTAAAACCTCTCTTATAACTTCTACCGGTGTTGTTCCTTGAAGAATCTCAAGATCCGGTATTGCTGAAGTTGCTGCCTTCTCTAGTCATCAAAGGTGCTGATGATCTAAACCTTCAAGGGTGGTCTTGGGGTCACAAACAGGAGAGTTTGTGTTGCTAAACCTTTGAGTGGAGTCTCAAAGTCACAAGCGTGAGTGTTTGTGTTTTGCAAAGATTAAAGAAAGAAGGAGTCCGTGGATCTCGGAGCTATCATGGGGTCGTGGTAGTAAGTTTCCTACACTTGGGTAGCAATATGATGTTAGTGGTCTAAGTCGCTATTGTGTAAACTTCAATTCTTTCTAGTGGATTTGCTATTTTACCTTGAGGATAGTTAGGTTAAATCCTCCCTAGGTTTTTTACCAGTCTGGTTTTCCTGGGTCATCATATCTTTGTGTTCTTTATTTTTCCGCTGCTTTACTTGATATGATTGTTATTGTTTTAACCTAGATCTGAATAATAAACCTATGTATTCACTTGGTTAATTAATTAGGTTAAACAATTTAAGTTTACAGGGGTCTAAACAAACTGACAGAAACTAATGAGTAAATTTGAGTATATATGTAATTACAAATGAGTTTCTTAAAAAAAAATAACTGAGTAAATAGAAAAGAAATAGAGATTCGTATAACATGATTGCTACGTGATAACATGATTGCCACATGAACATGATAAATTGTTAACGTGATTGTTGGGTCAATACAGGGACCCAAATAACATAATTGCTACATCTTCAACTTGCAACTTTGCAATTTGAAACAAACCATTTCATAGTCCAAATTTCACGATATAATAGAAGGAAGGAAGACTATAACACTTAAATTTCAAAGTATTTTCTTCTATAATAAAAAAAAAAAAAAACAAAACAAAAAAACATTACAAGTCTTTGGAATTCTAAACAATTATTACAAAAGACATGGTGAAACATTTTCACGATTTATACTTCCAAACCACATGTTTTCAAGATTGAAGGAACCTGGCAAATCAAAGTCTCAAAAAACAGTAGTGATATATATATATATATATATATAATCTTTTTTCTCCCATACTAATTTTTTAAGAGATAAAGCCAATAATTAAACTTTTCTTAGCTATTACTTTGACAATCTCGGTCTTGTCTGATCCATTTTATGTGTTCTATTCCATGCAAACTTTGCCCATTACATATAGCCAAATGGATGGGACAGATTTTGCTCACCCCACCATATCTTGCATAAAATGTACATATTCATTTAAATGGTTTAATGTATAATATCCTATTTATTGAATATCTTGCATATTTTTTATTATCCCCTAAATACTCTCTCTCTCTCTCTCTCTCTCTCTCTCTCTCTCTCTCTCTCTCTCTCTCTCTCTCTCTCTCTCTCTCTCTCTCTCTCTCAATGTATTATTTAATTTAAAGTATACTAGAAGAATTCTTGTGCCATAAATTAAAGTTTTATGTAAAAGAAAAAAAAATCACTAATACTATTGAAACCGTTTTAATAATTAGTGAGTCATGAGTACATTAACTTTCTTAATAAGTAGTTAGTCACATTTCAAAAACTCTTTAATTTTATGTGCAATATATCTTAAGTCACTCGGCTTGAACAAGACATGTAACATGTAGTTTTACTACATTAAAACACAAAACTTTAATAGATATGAACAAAAAAATAAGTATTAAATTTCATTTTTTAATTTTTAATAAATAATTTTTTTTTTAATAAATGAACTGTAGGTGTAATAGAATATTAAATTTATTAAAGCTTAGGTAATAGAATTTTACATGGAATAAACATCTTAACAATTAATAAGCAACTTAATATTTTGGCATCCAATCCCCATAGTTAAACCCATTAAAACAACATTGCTTTGGAAAGTGAAAAATATAAATAAATAAATAAATAAAGTTAAAATTGGACAAAGAACTGATGAAATGACTAAATTGAAAAAAAAAATGAAAATGAAATCAAAAAATATTAAAATTAAAGAAACAAAATGAAATAATATTAGAGGATATAACTTGTGTAAGGGGACAATTTGAATTCTTAGCCCACAAATGGAATGGACTTAGGCCCAAAAAGCCCAAAACAAAGAATTTGTAGAGAGTTGGTTAGAAAACTAGGATTTAGTGAATTAGAAAACAATCAAGTCACATACATGCCACAAGAAGATGTAGATATATTAGTTTAACTTAACGAAAATTGTCCTCGGCATAATCTGAGGAGACCAGTTCTTATATATCTTTTTTTAAGAATGATTACAAGTTTTTCTCTTTATTATTACCGTCCCCCTCTCTCAATGCTCACATCTTCTTTTATACTCTTTTTTCTTTTCATCTTCACCCTCCACGTGCAGGTCAAATGGTTGGCATTGATACTTGTCCCATCAGCACCTTTCTGAAGTCTTTGGATAGCAGCTGTAAGGCTAATTTGTTCAAACATCTTTTCCTCATTAATACGGTCAGAGAGTTAGTTGCAGAACATTCAATGTGGTGGTAGCAGCTTTCTTTAAGATATTTTCTCAGCTCCCACCTATCCTGTATGCTCAAAAGGTACACCCTTACTAATAGAACCATTAGATATATCATAACTAACGAAACATATACTTTTGACCTTCGTTTTGCTTAGCCGAGAATATAGTCCTCCTCGGACCACCTTCCTTAACCTACACAGTTGCCATTTACTTGTAAAGCTCATAGAACTGTGTTTTCTACGTCACTAACTCGTCCTCGGACAGTTGGGTCTTCTTGGACAAGCCCAAGGTCCAATATAGGTATTTGGGCTTCTGGCCCTACAATTTGTATATATATAATTTTTTACTTAAATTTTCTTAATGTAATTATCATTTTTTTTGGCTAAAAATAAAAATTATTTGAGCAAAAACAAATAGATGACATTAAACAGTTCTTGATAATACAATTTCTACACTTTCAATCTAGCATGGTTAATCCAGACACCCAGACAATATGATTGCTACGCGTTTAATGATTGCTTGCTACACCCTTACTAATAGAACCATTAGATATATCATCACTAACGAAACATATACTTTTGACCTTCGTTTTGCTTAGCCGAGAATATAGTCCTCCTCGGACCACCTTCATTAACCTACACAGTTGCCATTTACTTGTAAAGCTCATAGAACTGTGTTTTCTACATCACTAACTCGTCCTCGGACAGTTGGGTCTTCTTTGACAAGCCCAAGGTCCAATATAGGTATTTGGGCTTCTGGCCCTACAATTTGTATATATATAATTTTTTACTTAAATTTTCTTCATGTAATCATCATTTTTTTTTTTTGGCTAAAAATAAAAATTATTTGAGCAAAAACAAATAGATGACATTAAACAGTCCTTGATAATACAATTTCTACACTTTCAATCTAGCATGGTTAATCCAGACACCTAGACAATATGATTGCTACGCGTTTAATGATTGCTTACTACACGTTTAATCTGCAATGACTCAGCAATCTGAACAAACAATTCTATAGTCTCCTATCAAAAAAAAAAAAAAAAATCTATTGTCCAAAATTCAAGGTAAGTAATAATAGACAGACTGTAGAAAAACATGCTTCCCAAGTCTTTGCAAGTTAAACGTAAACAAATAATGAACATCGAAATTATTTTTTAGTGATTGGTTATACAGTTTGTAAATGTATTGTAATAAAATTTATAATATTTCTAGCATGATTTAAAAAAAAAATCATTGTTAAATAAAATAACTGATTTTTACTAAGCACATGCCAATAATAAGTAAATTAAAACAATCTTGGTTTTGGAATACCCAAATCTCACCAATTTCATTAGCAGAATGGATGAAAAATAACATCAGCAGAATGGATGAAAAATAACATCAAAATTGAACTTGACGCTCTGTTTTTTGTGTACTCTCAACACAATATAAGTTCACAGCTATACAAAACCAAATCATTTTGCATTTTTTCCATAACAAAGGGAAAAAGGAAAAAGAAACAATGAAATGATTTTTTTTTCCTTTTTTAAGTGTATTTCATTGAATCATATTGAAAATAGTCAGTCATAGGTAATCCCCCCTCCCCTTTTTTTTTTCTACCAAAAAGAAATTGCTTATGATGTTGGCTCTGCCATTGTATACATGGAATTGAAAATGCAACACCAAATTGGACCTTCCCCATTTTTTTGATGAACTGAAAGACTATTAAAATTTAAAACACAAACAGCAAGATTACAAGGCATTAGACAGAATTATTAACTTGACTGTCCAGCAAGATAGTATCAGAGATGGTGTTTGGATTCTCCAATGGGTGTGTTTCTCAAAAAAAAAAAAAAAAAAAGATTCTCCAATGGGTGTCACTGCACTTGGAATTCAACTTTTATTAATTGTTGTAGGTCATGACTCATGATCAAATTCATACCTTAAAGGAATTAAGGATGTTTTCCGAAGAGCTTATATTTCAGCCAATGGATCAGCTACAGAATTGCAACCCCTTCTAGGCCAAACTAAATTTTAGTAAAATACAAATGTGGGAAACCAGGAGGTTTTGACTCTTTTCTATAGCAAATGAGAACTGAGCAATTCAACAATTATGCCAAGAGGATGCCTTATTTCTTATTTGCTGGGTGGGTAGGTCCTCTACAATGTGCTAAATGTCTAGCATAAATGTCTTATTATTTTTATAAGCTGATGGTAATAAAAAAAAATTAAAAATATCTCCACTAAAGGTATCAATATGAGTGAATC
Source organism: Lithocarpus polystachyus (assembly GCA_033629205.1). Lineage (NCBI taxonomy): Eukaryota > Viridiplantae > Streptophyta > Magnoliopsida > Fagales > Fagaceae > Lithocarpus > Lithocarpus polystachyus. The sequence goes on along the minus strand of CM066165.1, from coordinate 86,272,545 downwards.
TAGATCTGAAGTATATGAGATTATTATGATACTTGTTTATTAGGATTCTTTAATTTTTATAATCTGAGCCAGATAATCTGATTTTTTTCACTTTCAAAACTAGTTCTTACAGAAAAAAGAAAAAAAGAAAAAAGAGTAGCCCATCCAGTCAAAAAAAAAAAAAAAAAAAAAAAAAAAGTAATCCACGAGATTAATTTTCCACGTCTTTGACAAGTGGCAACATTTCCATTGATCACAATTCACGCTATAGTTAATAGAGTGACCCACAAGACCTTAATTTTCTCATTTTGAGGAGACACAAGACCTTAATTTTCCATCTCATTGGCCAAAGACTTTTACAGGATTAAAGTCTTTTAAGAGTAATGAGAAGGCAAATAAAATTAAAGTGCCCAACTCATAAAATACGCTGACATTAGGGATTAGAATTGTGTTGTGGCTGATAATCTTGGTTATGGTCTCCAGCTGGGTTGAACCAGTTAGAAATTAATTTATTACGAGAAAAATACACACACATATACATTAGCTTTATCACACGCGTTTTGCGCATACGATAAGGCCTTTTTATATTTTTTTGTCTAGTGTCATAATTTTTTTTTTTAACAAAAATTTTGGATAGTTTGTTTTAAAGACATGGATTAGTAGGAAATTGTCCTATTTTATAGGCATTTTAAGTGAACTTAAAGATATATTTTTACTAGGCTGTCCTCAAGTTTTTTCCCTGTTAAATCTAAGGTTTAGAGGTACTGACCACATAAAAGTCCAGTCTAAAGAAGAGAATCGTGATAATAGCTTAATTTTGCATATTTATATCATTATTAGAAAGCATTACCATACTTATTTTGAGTTAATTTATGCATTTTATAGTTGATTTTGAAATAATGCTAAATAATCAATTTTGTGCTTGATTGAATTTTAATACGTGAATTTGTCTTTTGTAGAATAATGAAATTAAATAAGTGGATTTATACAAAGAAGAAAGCTAATGGACTTTACTTTTACAAGGGCCATGATAAAGTCAAAGAAGGTCAACCTAATTAAATTCAAGTTCAATTGGAGTAAGGAATCAAAGGAAATTTGTATCAAATCCAAGTCCAATTCGGAATAGGATTCCAACCTGTGCACCAGTTAGTATTTGAAGCATAACTTTTGGCTCCGATATCCAATCGAGATGATTCAAGTTAAGATGAAAAGATAACTTAAAGGGATACAACGTTTTAGTTTACCAAAAGTTCGAATTTAAGCCTAAAAACCTGAGATTTTCTCTAAACGGGAATTCAACTTGTAATAGGATTCCTTTACCTATTTAAAGGCTCTTTAGGGCAAAATTCAGGACAGAGCTGCCATAGAACTTAATTTAGGTTTTTTTAAAGTTTCTTTACAATTTTTAGAGTTTTATTTGTGCTATGGTTTGCTAGAAGCCTTGTTAAGGCAAGGGGTGAAACCCAACCATTTATTGATATATTCTTAACAATTATTTATTGGTTCTAATGCTTATGTTTTTATGTTTTTGATTGTTTTACTCATCTAGAAAAATTTTTAGTTTTATATAATTCTTTGATTTATCATAGACTCCGAGCACATTAAATGCTTAGTATTCTCTGCGAACTAATTCACTAGTTTTGTTTTGCCTAAAATCAATTAATTTCATAAAACTACCTTAGACAATTAATTCTTGAGTTCTTATTGTTATATCATTCGACTAATATCATCCTTCATATAAATTTTAGTTGAGTTATAAAATAAATATTGTTAAGACTACCAATAGATGTATTGTGTGTGGATCCCTAAACCTTAGTGCTTTAATATATTGTTATTTTCTCTCAATTTAAATTACCTTTACTAACCATCAAAAATATCTTCAATTAAACTTTATTATTTTAGTTTTATTCTCTTGTGGTTTGCTAATCAATTCCTTTTTCCCTATGGATTCGACCTCGGACTTACCAAGTTATTACTTTGCGACAATCCTGCACTTAGGAGCATTATTTAAGTCACAGCAAGTTTTTGGCGCCATTGTTGGGAATTAGATGATTAGAGAAGCGTTCCACTTCGTTTGAAGAGGTTTTCGGCATTAAAAATTTCTTCACATATTTGGTAATATCTTTCCAACTCTTTTCTTTTTAAGTAGTTTAGTTTTCCTTTAGAGTTTTTCTTTTATTTTTACTTCTTTTTATTGTAAAAGGTATTTGTTTTCTTTTCTTTTCTTTTTCTTTCTTTCTTTACTATTGCATGCGTGTTTGGTGTCATGATAGTGATAATCGCTTGGTTAGAATTGAGTCTAATAATTTGTTTGGCAATTTATCTGATTCTTTCACACATTCTCACACACTTGATATCATGGCAGACTTAGAGAGTAATCATGGTGATGAGAATAATTTAAATAATGATAACTTCCATGCTCACTAACCCCTTAGAACTCTCAGGGATTATTTGCAACCTACTAGGAGTAGTGCACCATCATGCAACATTTTTCCAACTAATGCAAATAATTTAAATTTTAAGCCATGTATGATTTCATTACTTCCTAAATTTCATGGCTTAGATTCTGAAAATCCTTACCTACACTTTAAGGAATTTGAGGAGGTATGTTCTACCTTCCATGACCAATCATGTAATGAAGAGGCCATTAGGTTGAAGTTGTTCCCTTTTTCTCTTAAAGACAAGGCAAAAACTTGGCTTAATTCTTTGAGACCTAGGTCAATTGGTACTTGGTAAGAGATGCAAACTGAGTTTTTAAAGAAATTTTGTCCAATTCATAGGACTAATGCGCTTAAAAGACAAATGATGAATTTTTCACAAAAAGATAATGAGACATTTTATCAATGTTGGAAAAGATTTAAAGATTTGCTTAATGCTTGTCCACATTATGGCTATGAAACTTGGCGTATAATTAGTTTTTTCTATAAAAGTTTTACTCCAAAGATGCGCCAATTTGTAGAGATGATGTGCAATGGAGAGTTTTTGAATAAAGATCTTTTGATCTCTTAGTTGAGAATGCCCAATCTTGGGATAACACTGATACCTCAGATAGTTCTAGAGCATCCACCAACCCCTCTGGGGGTGGTAAGTAACAACTTAAGATGATGACCTTAGTGCTAGGGTGGCTAGTCTAACTAGGAAGCTTGAAGCCATGGAATTAAGGAAGGTCAATGGAATCAATACTATGTCTAAATTGATGAAGTTTGTAGAATTTGTGAGACCATGGAACACCCTACTAATGAATGCCCTACAATTCCAGCTTTTAAAGAGGTGTTGCATGATCAAGAAAATGTTATGAACATGGTGAAAAAATCTTACCCTTCCCCCTATTCCGAGACATACAATTTAGGGTGGAGGAATCACCCAAATTTTAGTTGGAGGAATGATAATGTGGTTGCACCTCCTACACATGGTTCTTCAAATTTTGTTCCCTATAATCCCCCACCCCCCAAAGAAGAGTCTTAGGCTGTGTTTGTTTTGGCTTCAAACAATTTTCGGAAAGGCTTTTACACCCATGTGTGTGTTTGGGTGGAACTGAAATTTTGGTCAAACGGAATCCTATTTCCACGTTGACTGTAAATTGGGGCGTTTTTGGTGTAAAATGATTTCATGTTTCATTTTACCTTCAACTCATTTCCGGAAAATAGGCCCAGACGCGCACAGAGAGAGAGAGAGAGAGAGAGAGAGAGAGAGAGAGAGAAAGAGCAAGAAGAGAGAGTAAGCCGGAGAGCCCAGCCCAAGCCGGAGAGCCATCGCCGGTGAAGCCCAGCTCTGGTCCCCGACCCACGGCCCGCCGGTCTGATCTCGCCGTCTCAAAACCATCGCCGATCTGATCGCGCGGCTTCAAACCCATCGCCGATCAGATCGCGCGGCCTCGAAGCCATCGCCGATCAGATCGCGCGGCCTCGAAGCCATCGCCGATCTGATCACGCGGCCTCGAAGCCATCGCCGATCTGATCGTGCTCGCTCCCGTCCGCGCGATCTGATCTCTTCTCTCCGTTTTCCTTCTTCTCTCGTGACCGGATTTGATGAAATTTTTTTTTGGGATTTGATTCTGTTGTGATTATTTGAGAAATAATATTATAGATTTGTTTGGAAGCTGAGAAAACGTGAGAAAATGTGAGCAACAAGAAAAAAAATGTGTTTTTTATGATATTTTCAAGAATACAACCAAACACTAAAAAGTATTTTCCAAAATATTTTGTAAGATGCCACCAAACACCTGAAAATATTTTCTTTTCAGAAAAGTATTTTCCCCTGCATCTATTTTACACTTGGAAAGCATTTTACATTGAACCAAACGGACCCTTAAGGACACTTTGCAACAATTCATGCAAACTCAATCCACCATTAATAATTAGAACTCAAAAGCCATAAATGACATTAGGAGCACTCTTACTAAATTGACCGCATCCATGAGCACAATAGAAAAGGGTAAGTTTCCATCTCAACCACAACCAAACCCCCAAGGTCAATTTTGTGTTGATGATTGTAGACTTGTAGTTCCTCTAAAAATAAAGTGAGTCAAGTTAAATCTATAACTACTCTTCGTAGTGGAAAAATCATTGAAAAAGATATTCCTAAAAGCAAAACACATGATGAATCTTATAAAATAAAGAGTAGTGATGAAGTCCTTGAGCTTAAATCTACATAAATTGAAAGGTGTCATATCCCTGCTCCTTTTCCCCAAAGGTTTATTCCACCTCAAAAAGTGAATCAAAATTTTGAAATCCTTGAAATGCTTAAGCAACTTAAAGTGAACATTCCTCTTTTGGATGCCATAAAGCAAATTCAATCATATGCTAAATTTTTGAAAGATTTGTGTACTGTTAAGCGTAAGCTTAATGTAAGAAGGTATTTTTGACTGAACAAGTTAGTGCAATCATTCAAAATAATAGACCTCCTAAGTTCAAAGATCCAGGTTGTCTTACTATTTCATGTGTGTTTGGTGATTCAAAAATAGAGAAACTTTTGCTTGATCTTGGGGCAAGTGTGAATCTTTTACCATATTCAGTATATGAGCAATTAGGTCTAGGCGAGTTAAAACCCACTTCCATAATTTTACAACTTGCCAATCAATCTGTGATTGTTCCAAAGGGTGTTGTTGAGTATTTTTTGGTTCAAGTGGACAAATTTTATTTTCCTATTGATTTTATTATTTTGGACATGCATCTTGTTTCTAATGCTAATTCTCAAATATCTGTGATTTTAGGATGCCAATTTCTTGCAACTTCTAATGCATTGATATATTGTAAAAGTGGAGTCTTAGAATTATCTTTTGGGAATATGACCCTTGAGCTTAATATTTTTAATACTTGTAAGCAACCTAAGGATGAAGAGGATGTGCATGAAGTTGACTTAATTGAAACACTTGTTCAAGAACAATTCAACAAAACATGTTTTTCAGATCCATAAGAAGCTTGTCTAGTCAATTCATGTGATTTTAATTTTAATGAGAATTTCGAAATTGCATACATTCACTGTCTTTTGGAATCTGCACGAGAAATGGAAGCGAGCAATTGGAAATTGAAATATAGGGAGTTGCCACCTCATGAGATAAAGTTGTTGCCATTTAGTGAGAAATTACTGAAATTGGAGTTGAAGCCCCTGCCCGTTGAGCTCAAGTATGCTTTTCTAGGAACCGATGAGACTTTTCCTATGTTAATATCTTCTAAACTTGACTCTTTGCAAGAAGGTAAGTTATTAAATGTTTTGAGAAAACATAAGAGTGCCATAGGATGGAACATAGCTGACATTAAAGGAATTAGCCCATTGGTTTGTACTCACAAGATTTATTTAGAGGACATTGCTAAACCATCTAGGGAGATGCAACATAGGTTGAACCCTACAATGAAAGAGATAGTTAGGACTGAAGTACTTAAATTGTTAGATGTGGGTATCATATACCCTATTGCAGATAGTAAATGGGTAAGTCCTACTCAAGTGGTGCCTAAGAAATCTGGAATAACTGTGGTAAAAAATGAGAATAATGAGTTAATTCCAACTTGTGTCACCACAAGTTGGCGCATGTGTATTGATTATAGAAAATTGAATGCACTCACTAGGAAAGATCACTTCCCTTTACCTTTCTTGAATCAAGTTTTAGAGAAAGTAGTTGGTCATGAGTACTATTGCTTTTTAGGTGGGTATTCTGGGTACTATTATATTGAAATTGCACTTGAAGATCAAGAGAAAACCACAATTACTTGTCCTTTTGGTACTTTTGCATTTAGGAGGATGCCATTTGGTTTATGTAATGCACCTGCCTTTTTTCAAAGATGCATGCTAAGTATTTTTAGTGACATGGTAGAGCATTATTTAGAGGTTTTTATGGATGATTTTTCTGTGTTTGGTGACACTTTTGATGAATGCCTTTCTAATTTGCAAAAATTCTTAACTAGGTGTGAAGAAAAAAATTTACTATTAAATTGGGAAAAGTGTCATTTCATGGTCACAAAAGGGATTGTATTAGGCCACATTGTTTCTTCGAAAGGCATAGAGGTGGATAAAGCAAAAATTGAGTTGACTGCTAATTTGCCTACACCTAAGACTGTTAAAGATGTGAGATCATTCATAGGACCTGCTGGATTTTATAAGATGTTCATAAAAGACTTTAGTTTCATATCTAGACCTATGTGTAACCTCCTAACAAATGACACTCCCTTTAAATGGACCCAAGCTTGCCAAAAAGCTTTGGATAAGCTAAAAGGCATGCTTACCACTACACCTATCACGCAACCACCAAATTAGACTTTATCTTTTGAAATTATGTGTGATGCAAGCGATTATGCGATTGGAGCTGTTTTAGGGCAAAGAAAGGATAAAAAAAAATCTCATTTAATTTATTATGCAAGTAAGACTTTGAATGAAGCTCAAATGAATTATTCTACAATTCAAAAAGAGTTACTTGCTGTGGTATTTGCCTTAGATAAATTATGTTCATATATTCTTGGCTCTTTTGTTGTTGTTTTCACTGACCATGCAGCTTTAAAATATCTTCTTTCAAAGAAGGATGCAAAGCCAAGGTTGATTAGATGGATTCTTCTACTACAAGAATTTAATATCACCATCAAAGATAAAAAGGGAGTAGAAAATGTTGTGGCAGACCATCTGTCACGCCTCACTTTTAATGAATCCATGGATACATTGCCCATTAAGGATTCATTCCATGATGAACAATTGTTTTCCATCTCTACTTTGCCTTGGTATGCTAATATTATCAATTTTCTTGTCACAGGCCAAACAACATCTCACTGGAGTGCCCAAGATAAGAAATGCTTCATGGTTGAGGTACGCAATTTTTTCTATGATGATCCTTATTTATTTAAGTATTCTCCAAATCAAATCATTAGGAGATGTGTCCCAAATAATGAAATATTTAGTGTCATCTCCTTTTGTCATAATGAAGCTTGTAGAGGCCATTTTTCTTCAAGGAAAGCTGTTGCAAAGATTTTGCAACGTGGTTTTTATTGGCCTAATATGTTTAAAGGCACTCATCATTTTTGCAAATTTTGTGAGTCTTGTCAAAAGTTGGAGGAATAACTCATAGAAATATGATGCCTTTAAACCCAATTTTAGTTGTTGAAATTTTTGATTGTTGGGCATAGATTTCAAGGGTCCATTCCCTCCTTCTTTTGGATATCTTTACATTCTAGTGGCTGTAGATTATGTTTCAAAATGGGTTGAGGCTATTCCTTGCAAAAATAATGATCACAAAATTGTTTCGAAATTCTTAAAGAAAATGTTTTGTCAAGGTTTGGCATCCCTAGGGCAATTATTAGTGATGGGAGCTTGCACTTTTGCAACCGACCTTTTGAGGCATTAATGAGAAAATATTGCATAACACACAACGTTGCCACCCCATATCACCCAGAAACAAGTGGACAAGTTGAGTTTGCCAATAGGGATTGGTCTTTGTGGTTGAATGATGCATTTTGGGCGTACCGCACTGCCTATAAAAATATTCTTGGTATATCTCTCTATAGACTTGTTTATGGTAAAACTTGTCACTTGCCTATGGAATTGGAACATAAATAATATTGGGCAATAAAGATTTTTAACTTTAACTTAGACAAGGCTAGTTCATTGAGAAAATTGCAATTGAATGAGTTGGAACAAATTTGGTGTGATGCATATGAGAATTCTAGGATTTCTAAGGAAAGAATGAAGGTTTTTCACGACAAAAAATTTTTGAGGAAATATTTTGAACCATCTCAAAAAGTTGTTTTGTATAATTCTAGGTTACATTTGTTCCCCGAAAATTGAGATCTAGATGGACTGGACTTTTCATTGTTAAAAATGTTTCCCCAATGGTGCCATAAAAATTGAAAATACTAAGAATAGTAACATGTTTAAGGTGAATGGACAACCTTTTAAGCCATTTCTTGAGAATTTTTCACAAGAGGAGGAATCCATTAATTTGGAGGATGCCATTTATCAAGACTTGATAAGCATTTAGCATTAGTGTTTGTGTCGTACTTTAGATTTTTTTTTTTTTTTTTTTTTGGTTCATTTATATTCATCTCTTCAAGGTACTTTCCGTAATCTCTACTCTTTCTTGTTTTTCCTTCTTAACATTAAGGACAATGTAAGTTTTAGGTTGGGGGGAGGAACTTGAGATGCTTTGCATTGGGTTTTATTTTATGTTAAAAAAATTTTGGGTCATTTTTGGTGATTTTTGTTTTTTTAGTCCAATTTTCAAAAAGAAAAAAAAAAAAGTGTTGCTTTAGCAAGAGTTTTAAATCGAAGTTCTTGATGCTACTTCTATCTAAAGAATTCCACTGTTTTTTCATACTCAACTAGTATGCGCATGCACTTTAGCCACACGAACATGTTTCTTGGTTAAGAGTTAGAGATGACTTTGAAAATCTTGAAAATAAAATGTAGAGACTATAATTCAAGTGAGTTCTTGAGCCATTCATTTTTTTAGAGGGTTATTTTCTTTTGACCTCATTTTTCATTTGGAAGCACATAACTTTGTTGTTGCTTAGTCTCATTGTTCTTTGATTTGGTCGAATGCTAAGAATTCATCAATTTTATGCCACACATTAATATGTTAAAGTCATGGATTTTGAAGAACTATCCTAATCCTTAAGAGAAGATTTTAGGCCATCTTTGTTAATTTTGAGCCTTTATTATTTTCTTTCTTGATACATTACTGCTAGTCACCCATTTGAGCCTATTATTTTAGCCATTCTTTCTCAAAACCTTTCTTAAAGTGTTCCAAGAATGAATGGAATCAAATTGTCTTATTGCGGTAAATTTGTGGTGAAATAGTTGGAAGAAAAGGAGGACTCACTCAAAAAAAAAAAAAAGTCATAAACAGAAAAGGAAAAATGTTGAAAAAAAAAGAATGTGAAAGAAGAAGAAATAGAGAATGAATTTGTTGATGAAACTTTGAAGAAAAAAGAATGAAAATGAAAGTGTAATATTCAAGAAAATTGAGAGGATAAATAAAATGTTATACAAGGTTTTGAAACTCGGACCGTTCAATGAACCGTAAAAATGAGAGGTTCAAGGTTTTTGAGGTTGGACCGAGGTCGAACTGGGGTCGAACCGTGATGACGTCATAATTAATTTAATAATAAAATAAAATAAAAAAATATATTAAATTGATATAAATATAAGAAATAACTAAAATAATTAAATTAAATATAAAAATCTATCTTTCAAATGTATTTTTTTTATATCATAACTTTTACAAGACAAATAAGAAATATCAAATACTAAGCAAAGGTAGATATAGTATTTATTTATATGTTGATTAGTTAAACTTGTGATGGCAATAATGATATACAAATTATAAGGACACTAATATTATATGTGATAAGGACACTTATATTATACGTGAGAGGAACGAATCTATCTCCAATCAGGTATTATCCGCTTTGGGATGCGCAAGGTCGACCCTTGGTCCCACCCACACGCATTTGCTCAATCCCACATTAGGGAGAGACGCCTCCCACCCTTGCCTTATAAGCATTGGGGATAGATTCGTTCCTCCCACATTATATTAAGTAAAATAAAAATTTTAAATTATTTAATAGTTTTAAATTAAAATAATTATATACTCAATTATATCTATTACTTTTAAAATAAAGTAATTTTAAAATCATACAATTTTATATATTTTTTGGCACTTTTGTGAATTTAAATGTCTATCATTTACATATAGACTCATTAATTTTTTTTATTAGTTACTCTCTATCACATCATAATTATAGTAAAAAAGTTATGAAATAAATTGTGGTATTAGATTTTTTTTTCTTTAAAAAGAAATTGTAAATATTAATTGAAACTTGAAAGTACTTTTAAGAGTTAAGATATTTGTCTTAAAATATTTGTCAAATCACGTTGGGCAAGGTGAAAAAAAGGATGGCTGAAACTTGTCTACCTTTCCAATGTAATCACGAGGTGTTGGAGGGGCTTTGGAAACACAAATAAACAAAGAATACAAAAACTAAAAGAGAGAGTGGAGACGGATAAATGAAACGAGAAGGGGGAAAAAGAAGAAAGAACAAGAACAAGAAGAAGGAGAAACAACAGCAAAAGATTTGGCGTGACCGGAAACAGAAGCAGAATATTTGGCTTGACCGGCGACTTTCGTGGGCAACCTGCTGCTTCAAGTACATGGTGCAGCCCCTGCTTAGTCGTCTTCTTCTTCTTCCCTGTTTATTATTATTTTTTTCCTACCAATCCTTTGGTGCCAGATCTGAAAAAGTCCAGTGTAAGTGTATGCTAGTGTTAGCTGAAAAAAAGACCGTGAGAACCGTTTACGGTTCTAAGAACCGTGCGGTTCGACCGCGGTTCACACGGTTTCATGCTTTTTTTTTCATAAAGAGGTTCTTAAGGCTAAAATAATCGAAATGAGTAGAGGTTCACAGTTAACCCAATCCGACCGTACCGTCTGGTCCGGGTTTCAAAACCATGATGTTATATACTCAAAAGAAGTTGTCTTTCTAATTATTCTTGGGAACAGTTTTTATTTTTACCTACCCTTTGTTCTAAATTCCTCCTCTTCTTTACCCTACATTACATCCCAATGAAAGTCCTATTTGATCTTAAGGAAGGTATGGTTTGGATTTTGATATGACTGATCAATGTCCTTTATTTTGCTTCACCGTTCTTCATCTTATTTATATGTGAGATATTAGTCTTTATTCTACATTATTCTACTCGCCTATTTTTGAGAGTGTTACACCATTTTCAAAGTGATTTTATTTGTTGAGTGTTAACAACTATGAGATTTGAGTTGAAGCATAACTTTGGATAGAAATTCAAGACATGTTTTATCTTAAGACTAAGGTTGTGTTTGTGTTGGCTAAGCTATTCACACACTGAGTATTGATGGCATGTAGAATATCTTTGGTGGTTGTTAGTGTTTTGACCTTTGATTAACTATTTCTACTAAAGTAATAATTTTTTGTTATTTTGTGTCTTTGTCTTGAGTCGCTTAAATTGCTAGGGACTAGCAATGAGCTGATTGGGGAGTATGATAATAGATTAATTTTGTATATTTATATCATTATTAGAAAGCATTATCATATTTATTTTGAGTTAATTCATGCATTTTATAGTTTGTTTTGGAATAATACTAAATAATCAATTTTCATGATATTGATTATGCCAAGTTTCTCGTTACATTGCTATTACGTATATAATTTTGAAAATCACTATTGGATGTTACATATACAATATCAATTCACAATTATTGTCTGTGAAATTCTACTAAATATAACACAAAATAAAATAATAAATTGGTTAAATAGTATCTCCTAAATTAAATGGAAATAAATGCATTGGCATTCAGCTCAATTACAATTTGTTACTTTTAATATCTTCGCATATAAAATATTTGAATAGAAACAATATAAAATATATGTTCATTAGTTCAGAGAACATTACAAAAAAAATGTGAACAATTTAATTTGTATGGAAAGCTAACAAAAGCAAAATCCAATTTTGATTTTAATTGAATTTTCTCTAAACTTTAGTTTAAAAAAGCCAAAAATAAAAAATAGAATTATATATGAAAGTTCAAATAGCGTATAAAACACTATGAACATTTAGACCCTCAATTTACAAATTACCAATTCAAGCTCAATATCAAACAAATTATGTGCGGAAAATGAACATAAGCTTATAACAGAATTAATAAACAATTTAAATCAAATAAAATCACATCCACAGCAGAAATTAAATGGCAAAGATAGAGGAAAGAGAGATGCAAATACAAGGACAACACAACGATGTGTTATTGAAGAGGAAACCGAAGAGGAAACCGAAGCTCTCGGCGTAAAACCTCTTCATCGCCCTCCAAGCGGTCAAAAATCCACTAAAGAATGTAGTTAGGATACATGGACAACAGTAGACCCTCCAAGCCTAATCTACCCAGTGTACCTAAGCCCTCCAAGCTCCTACTCCAACGAGGTTACGCCGAACCTATTTCTTCTTTAGCTTCCTAGATTCTGCTATAGCTCATAGTATCAACCAATATCAATTGGTCCCTTCCTAACTGCTTCCCAAAGCACCAAAAAGCCTTCTCATAGATATGGGTATGGTGAGAAAAGGTTTTGGGTAATGTACCTCTTAAGAATTTAACAATGGAGAGGGTGAAAGTAGAGGAATTTGAAGAGTCACTATGTAAAGATTGTGGATGAGTCAGTCTTATTTTTCTCTAGGGTTTTTCTCTCAAAATTCTCTCTGGAAGCTCTCTACATTTCATGGTTATAAGAGGTATTTATACTAGGGTGAGAAAGGAATGCGAAGAGTCAGTTTTTTCAAAACAGAGCTAGCTGACGACTTGATCTCGCGACTTGACTGAGTTGCGAGTTCAAGCCGCGAGCTAACTGAATGGCCAGGTTGGATATTTTGTCGTGTAATGCAATAGCTGGCAGACGGTTCAACTTCTCTGCATGCTTCACTCGTGTACATTTTCTGGCAGCTTGCTAGTCGCGAGCTACCCGCAAGATCCAGTCGCGAGTCCTTGCTTCACTGCACAATCTTGAGCATTTATTCACACACTTTCACACACTACCCTTACATGATTCTCACCTAAATACAGGGTTTCAAAGTGCTAAAATACAAGCAAATTGGCACGGAATAAAGCCAACAAAATTGTTGATAAATTTCAACCTTACAATATATATAAATATATATATATATATATATATTACCTAGTTAGTAATGAGCCGTACATAGTCATGATATATTACATAAGTGACTTATAAACTTGAAATGTTTTTAGTTATACAAAAAAAAAACTCATATATATAAAATCATTAAAAATTATATTTTTTATGGTTTATTTATATTGAACTCCTCGTTTTCTATACTAAATTAACTCATTTGACACAAAATTTAAAAAACTTAGATTAGATGGGACATGTTACGCAAAATTAAACTATAATTGTAATCCAATTTTTACACTGAATTAACTCACTTGGCACAAAAATTAAAAAAAAAAACTTAAATTAGATACGACACATAACACAAAACTAGCATGTAATCCGTACTTATGCACGGAAATATTAACAATTGTGATGATAAGATGTTTATTTTGGAAAATTCAGTTCCACATTGAGCTTGGAATCTTCTTGAAGGTGCCAATAAAGCGGTAATGTATGAGAGTATGAAGTAAGGAAGAGTGGGATTGAACATTGTATTTGAACCCGGCCTTATTCTTAGAAATCCGAAAGGAGGAGGAGAGGGTAGTGTGTGGATCTAGTTGGCAGAGATTGAGAGAAAAGGAGGAGACATGGGATGACGATATGACATTAGGAGAAGATGATGTTTTACTTTTATAGTCTTTTTCGTTGGACTCTTTGGTTCTGGTAGTGGGCAGGTGAGATGTTCACCCATAAAAGTATGCAGGTGAGATGTTCTTGCTTAGGCCAATGAGCATTATCATTGTGGTTTTCTTGGCTTCCATGTTAAATGTTAATGCATCATTTATTTGGGCACAAAAATTAGAAAATTTAGATAAGATACATGACACAAAATTGGAGTCCAATTTATAATCTAATTAGATTTTTTTTTTTGGAGTTTTGGTTAGGACAAATAACGCAAAATTGAGAATCCAAATCTAGACACATGACACAAAATTGAAACTCTAATTTAAAATTCTATTTGAGTTTTTCTCTGCTTCACCTATTATTATATATATAGATTAGACTCTAATTAAATTCTAATTTAAAATCTAATTGAATTTTCTCTTAACTTTACGTCTATATATATGTAGAGAGAGAGAGAGAGAGAGAGAGAGCCAAAATACCTTAATTTTCTTTTTTCTAAGGAGACACAAGCCCCTAATTTTCCATGTCATTGGCCAAAGACATTTTGAAACATTTTACCAGGTTAAAGTCTTTAAAGATAATGAGAACTCATAAGGTAATGAAAATGGTAAAAGCACCCAAACTCATAAAATACACTAACACTTGGGAGTAGGGATTAAAATTGTCTACATGTCCTATAAAATAAAATAATAGAATTGTCTACATGTGCCTGTTAATCTTCTTCTTCTTCTTTTCTTTTTTTTTTCTTTTTTTTTTTTTTTTTTTTGGAGAATGATGTGCCTGTTAATCCTAGTTATGGTCCCTTCTGATAATCATGGCCACCTATAAATATAGATACATTTATCTGTAAGAGCATTTGTAGCTGTGGAGCTAAATAGCTATATTGCTATTTTAACTCTACTGATATAACAAAAATGACCCACAGCAGTGGAGTCATCTCTATAATTTTTAACTAAAGTGCTACAATGCACATCTTTCTTTAGATGTGCACTGTAGCGGACATCTAAAACTAAAAAGTAATTTTTTATTCCGTTCCAAATAAAATATCCTTTCTTCCTTTAATTTTTTCTCCTTTCTTTTATTCTTCCCATCCGCCTCACACTCTCTCAGACAACACTCCAAAGCTCTCATCTCTCATCTCACTCCAAAGCTCCAAAGCTCTTATCTCTCACATCTCTTCTCACAACGCAATCCTCAAGCTCTCAAGTCGTCCCACTTCTCTTCCACTGCCGACCCGTCCCACCAGCAGTCCCAGCCGCCGATTAGCCCAGCCGTCCCACGTCTCTTCCACCGATCAGCCCCCACTTCTCCTCCGCCGATCAGCCCCAGCCGTCCACTTCTCTTCTGCCGGCCCACCATATTTCGCTGTATCACAACCACCAAACCCCTCAAGTAAGTACCTCACTCTCTTTGCCTAACTCTCTAAAAAAAATCTCTCTTTTCTGTTCTGCTAAAACAACAAGAGTAGAGAAACTGAGTTTTGTCTGTGTGTGTGTGTGTGTTCGATTATTCTTTTGAATGTGTTCATCATATGCTAGAGATCAAGGACTTGCATTTAATGTTAGAGATCGTGAAAGTTGAGGCTTAGGTTTTTTATTATATTTCTGGGCAGTAGGTTTTAATTTTCCAGAAACTGAGTCATAACATCAAAGAATGGGTATAACAGAATGTGGGATTTTTGATTTGGGTATAACTTCAAATAATGGGTATAACAGAATGTGGGATTTTTGATTTGGGTATAAGATCAAAGAATGTGTTCAATGATTTCTTTTTCTTGTTCTTGTATTGGAATGTATTGGGAATTTTCTGTTTGCAGGAATTTGGTGTGTGGCTTTCTTGTAATAGAAGTTCTTGTCCTAGTTTTATGTTTTGTTGCACAAAACCATAAACTGAAGCACACAAAAAGGATTTGTTGTGGTCATTTTAATGAGATTAAGCTGTATGTTAAATTCAGTATTTGTGCATAATCATGTACTATTGTTATAATTCTAAGTATTTTAAGTTTTGATATAAATGTTAGTTTGGGACTTTTTTGTGCGCAGGGAAGTTTATATTTTTTTTTTTCCTAATTTTATGGAGTCACGTAGAGACACAGAGTTACGTAAAGACCTAACATATATCTCGGGTATCATGAATGGGGATATAGAAATTGACTCACAATTTTTAGGAATGTCCCAAAATACTCCGGTGTCAGTTTCTGATTCTCCACCTCTACCTCCACCTCAAGTTGAAAATGCCTCTTAAACGAGGCTCTAACTTTAGTGTAGAGGAAGATAAACTCCTAGTGTCAACATGGCTCAATACTAGTGTTGATGCCATAAACAGTAGTGAACAAACACAAAATACATTTCGTCAAAAAGTTTGGGAATTCTTCACGCAGTACAATACATCCGGTACCACACGTACTATTATCTCCTTGCTAAGTCGTTGGGGAGTGATTAGTGAAAAAACAAATAAGTTTGCCGGGTGTATGGCTCATGTTAATGCACAACATCAAAGTGGTGTAACCGAAGAGAATAAGGTGTAAATTATATTACAATAGTGTTAACATGTCCATTCACCAATAGTTTGAAGATATTAATCATGTTATATTTCTTTTAATTTTTTTAGACTACCAGTGCGAAGGCTTTGTTTTTAGAGAAGCACAAGAAACCTTTTCTTCTTGACCATTGTTGGCTCATGTTAAAAGACCAACCAAAGTTTGCCAATCCTAACAATGCTAGATCAAGATCATTGATGCCTCCAACTCCAGAGTCAATATCTATTAGCGAGGGGGATTGTGAGTCCGGATTTGGTGACACTTCTAATTTTGAGAGACCTATTGGTAGAAAGGCCGAAAAGGCGGACCTCATTGAACATTTATGGCAATTGCAAGGTGAATCGTAGGAACTTTCTTTTTTGTATGTTGAGAAGCATGAGTCATAAAAAATTGTGCGAGTGTGTGAGTTTTAGTGTAATTTGGTTTGAGTTATGTATGTGAGTAATTTATGGACTACATTGTTCCTGCTATAATATGTGTTCTATTTTATATGTTTTCTTATAAAGTTCATCCATTTCATAGTTTACATTGAGACGATAATAGGCTATCATGATGATTGAGAAATTGTTTTAGTAAAAAAAAAATGTATAAGTATAATTTGGAGTTAAAAAAATCACTTGTTACCACTAGACGATTATTTGCTATCATGTGGCGGTGGCGATGGGAGCGACGATGGCAATAGAAGAGTCGGTGGCGGCAGCAGTGGCGGTGGCGGCGACGGCGGCAGTGGCATTGGCAGCGGTGGCAGTGACGGCAGCTGTAGTAGCGGTGGCGGTTGCAAGTGGTTGTGATTGTTATTTATTGTAATGGAGATATTATTTTATTGTAGTGGATATATTATTTTATTGTGATATTTATATTATTTTATTGTGTTGAAAGCTAAAATAGATCTCCTGCTATAGCATGTGTGTCGGTAGAATAGATAAAGTAACTTTTGGTAGAATTAAAAAGCTAAATTTTTAGCTCCTCACATCTCAATTCCGAAACACCCAATATACATTTATATCCTTCTTCCTTCTTCCTTCTTCCTTCATCTCTCTCTTCTTTTTCTTTTAATTCATCTACGCCTCTTTGCCTTTCCGACCAAAGCTCTGCTTTGCTCCATTTCAGAAACTCTTTTTCTGTCGGTCGTTCTAGTTATAGTTGTGATTATTATTCTTATCCGAAGAAGAAATCGTGGAAAATGGGTACAGATTGTTGTGGATGGGATGGGGTCACCTGTGATCAGATTACTGGTCATGTCATTGGTCTCGACCTTAGTTGCAGTCTGCTTCAAGGTCCCATCGATCCCAATAGCACCCTTTTCTCTCTTTACAACGATTTCTATGACTCCACAATTTCATCTAAGTTTGGTGGCTTTGCAAACATGACGCATCGCAACCTCACTGACTCCTCCTTTGCTGGTAATTTCCCATCTGAAATCTCCCACTTATCCAAACTGGCTTCACTTGATCTCTCTTTTAATTATGACATGAGAATAGAAACGCCTATTTTGAAAAGACTTGCTCAAAACCTAACCCATCTAACTGAACTTGTTTTGGATGTTGTTAACATGTCTTCTGTTCCACCTAATTCTTTCATGAATTTGTCTTCTTCTTTAACATCTCTTAGTCTTAGTAATTGTGGATTGAAAGGGAGATTCCTAGGTAATATATTCCACCTCCCAAACCTCCAGCTGCTCCATGTAAGTTCCAACTACAATGTCACCGGTTCCCTTCCAACGTATAATTGGAGTACTCCTCTTAAGTCCTTGGATCTCTCTGAAACTGGATTCCCAATTGACTTACATAATTTAATCAGCAATCTCAAGTCCTTAAAAGAATTGTACCTCAGAGGATGCGATTTCATAGGTTCATTATATTCAGCACTTCTTCCTTACCACAGTCAAATCATTTCTTTGGATCTCTCTAATAAAAACTTGGGAGGTCAGATTCCATGGTCCCTCCCAAACTTTGAAGGACTCACTGTCTTAGATCTCTCAGGCAACAATTTCATAGGTCAACTTCCAGATTTTTCTTCAAATTGGACAGAAGTTTCTTCTTCAAACAATTCTTTCAATAGTCAGTTAGTTACTCAAATTCCTTCCAATTTGGTATATCTCATAACTTATTGAACGGCACTATACCATCTTGGTTGTATGACATTCCATCTTTACATACATTATTACTAGACAATAACCATTTCACTGGACAGATTGATGAATTCCAGCATAATTCTTTAAATTATCTTGATTTGAGTAATAACAACCTACATGGCCACCTTCCAATCTCAATTGCTAAACTTGTGAGCCTTTCCATTCTAAATATTTCCTTCAATAATATTAGTGGTCATCTAGAGTCAAGCATGCTCTCAAAGCTCAAAAGTCTTCAAAGAATTGATCTATCACATAATCCTCTGTTATCGTTCACCACCTGTAGCATCGTAGACTATAGTTTGCCCCAACTTCAAATTTTATATTTGTCATATTGCAACATAAGCGACTTTCCAGAATTTATAAAATCAATGGAAAGGTTACAAGAGTTAGATCTTTCCAATAACCAAATAGAAGGCAATATTCCGATGTGGCTGTTGGAGGTGGGGAAGGATTCTTTGTATTCCTTGAATCTTTCGTACAACTCCTTGACAAGTATTAGACACCTTCATTGGAAGAATTTGCTAGTTCTTGATCTTAGTCACAATTATCTTCACGGACCACTTCCAATACCTCCGTTGGGCACTACTTTCTTTTCAGTCTCAAGGAATAATTTAATTGGAAAAATACCTTCCTTGATTTGTAATATGGCTTTCCTCAATGTCCTTGATTTGTCTCATAATCACTTGAATAACATGGTTCCTCTCTGTTTGGGAAACTTTAGTAATTCTCTCACAGTCTTAGATTTGAGAAGTAACAAACTTAATGGCACCATTCCAGCAACTTTTACTAAGGGAAATTCCTTGAGAAGTCTTAACCTCAATGACAATCAATTGGTAGGGTCATTGCCAAGATCATTGATCAATTGCCAAGGGTTGGAAGTTCTAGATCTTGGTAACAACAAGATAAGTGGCACCTTCCCTCATTGGTTGGAAAGTCTTCTTGAGTTAAGGGTTCTTGTTTTGCGATCAAACAAATTTCATGGTGCCATAGCCAATCCCAAAACCAAATTCTCTTTCCCTAATTTGCAAATCATAGACCTCTCTCACAATGATTTCCATGGTCTTTTGCCAACAAAATATTTCAATCATTTCAAAGCCATGATGAGCATGAATGCAAATAATGGTAAATTGAAATATATGGGTGAAAGCTATTATCACGATTCTGTGATGGTCACCGTGAAAGGATTTTATATTGAAATGGTGAAAATCCAAAATCTCTTTACAACCATTGATTTCTCAAACAATAGTTTCAAAGGAGAGATTCCAAATTCAATTGGAATGCTTAAGTCACTCAAGGGGCTTAACTTTTCGCACAATAACCTTAGAGGTCATATGCCTCTGTCATTGGGAAATTTGATCAATCTTGAATGGTTAGATCTCTCCTCAAACATGCTCACAGGAAAAATTCCAGGACAGTTAGCAAGATATTACATCACTTGAAGTTTTAAATCTATCAGAAAATTGTCTTATGGGGATGATACCATGAGGTAATCAGTTTAATACATTTGAAAATGTTTCTTACCTTGGAAACTTGGGGTTATGTGGATTTCCATTAACAAGAACTTGTGACAATCTTGATGGACAGCAACCATTGCCATCATTAACCTTTCATGATGATGATTTCGAGTTTGGAAATTGGTTTCATTGGAAAGTTGTATTGTTGGGATATGGATGTGGATTCATGTTTGGATTGGGTTTGGGTTATCTTGTGTTATCAAGTGAAAAACCAAAATAGCTTGTTAATATTGTTTATGGTGAACGACGTAACATGCTTCAAAGATCCAAAAAGAATGCTCGTTGAAGAAAAATTTGGTGGATGCATATACTGATTTAAGGTATCCTCTTATATACTAATATGTTTAAAGATACTCTATTTCATAATTTTTGTTTCTTAAAAATCTTTCTTTCAATTGTTAAGATGATTGTTCATTTCTTTTTTCCTTATGCTAGTTAGGAATGGTTGTACTTGTGTGAATGATGAGGCTTATTACTCGTGTTAATGGCTGCATAAGCTTCTATGTTTAAGGTACAGCTATACAAGGAGAAAAAAGACTTATATTATGTGACCGCCACATTTTAATTCTTTATTTAGGTGAAACTTCATTTAACGACCCTACTTTATGCTTTAGTGTGAGAATAAATGTCTCTACTTTGTTGCAATTCTAAACTACTCCTTCGTCAAAGAATTTTTTTAAGGTGCAACTTCACTGCTCATTCGCAATGTCAAATAATCAGGTTATATAATAATAATAATAATAATGATAATAATAATAATAATAACAATATGTTGTTGTTGTTGTACATGCTTGTATTTAAACCTTTATTCTACAGATTAAAGATCTTGTTAGTTGGATGGTTTGAAGTGTGATGGTTTTTCTTTTTTCTTTTTTTCTCTTTTTGCTTGGTGTTAATCATCCTTGTATTTAATAATTTTCGTAGAGTTCTATTATTAGTGTGGGATTATCTACATTTTGTAGATTTTTGTTTTCTGATATGGGTTTTTTATTTGTTTTATGTTTCTTGATATATGACCAGGATGTGTTTTTTGATTTTGAATTTTGTGGGCTTTGTGAATTTCTGTATTGCTATTCTTGTGAGTAGTGTGATTCTTAGTAGGTGTATCAAGTTTTGTCTTAAAAGATCAAACAAGACAGTAAGTTGTATGTTCTGATTTTTGAGAGTATCTATTTGTTATTCCAGTTTAATCTCAGTGTTGTGATTTTTTTTCCATCTATTTGTAGGTATTATCTTGTTGGTCTTAATGGTGTGTGGGATTTTGCTGATCAGGGCTATGATGCCTTCTTGGATGACAGCAATGGTGATAAAAACCATTCCACCGTTATTTTTCAAATGTTCTCTGACTTGTAGGTATTATCCTGAATTATCATATGTTCTCACTTTTTAAGATATTTTTTGTTAATAGTGCAGTTCAGTTCACCTAAGGGTTTTAGCAACAGTGTAAGGTTTAGGATTTAACGATTGTTTGTGGATAAAGATGCCTAAATGAAACTTGGGGAAAATGTGAGAAACAGACTTTAAAAGAGTTGGTATCTCTTTACATTTTTATATGTTGAAGAGTCTATCAATAAGATTCTAAAGTACATATTGATCATGTGGAAGACTTAGAAAATTAATGAATTGAGAATATGTTTCCAGTGATTTTTGCTGTTTTGGTTTCCACAAATCGTTACAGTCACCTTTACTTCACCAACTTTTTGTTTCAGGCAATTTTTGGTTATGGTTTTTCAAATCTAAAATGTCAAAAAATTCAAAATCAAATAAAGAAAATGAAATACTTTTCTTATTCCAATTTCTATTAAAATGAAAATAAAGAACATCTCTATATTGATAACTCTTTTCTTGGAGTTCTTTGATGTAAACTACTATACTTGACATCATAAGCTAGACAACATTCTTTAATATTTCAACAGACACCTAATCTTAGGCATCTTGGCCTCTTTGATTTCAGCATTCCTTGCCATTTGTGCAGCTTGTCATTCTTTGAATGATCTTATTTCCTTCTCTTTCTTCTCTCCCAAATCAACAAAAAAGGAAATCTATTGAAAGGTACCAAGGGACAGTGGCAACACTGGCCGAGATTCCATGACTGAATGATAACATAACACAAACATTTCACCTTTTTGCCCATAAAGGTTTTGATGAAAGAGAAACGGTTATTCTTCTAGGTACTTACTAGCTCTCTGCCTTTGTTTCATTTACCCCCCTTGTCAAATGGAGTGTGACAAGGGAAGATTGACTGAAGGTGCTCACAACATTGGGAAGATTGACTATGAATCCATACAGAAACACCTCTCTGACTTCAAGGGGACCAGGCAACCTAACCCAACTATAGCTTCTAATCCTCGCTAAGATGAAAATGAGGTGCTAAGACAGTAATAGGACCACCACTCATCCTTCTTCTTTCATCCACGGCATCATTGGAAATGAGTGAGTCTACAGTGGGGACGTAGAGACCCAAAAAGGGGGTCTTGCAATCCATCGAATCCCACATTGCCTAGGGAAGCACATGAGAATGTGCTTATAAGGAGTGACCTCCTTTTAATGTGTAGGGTCAGTTTCTAAGTGACAGTCTTGACCGTAATGACCTCATGAGATCTTTATTCTTTCATATTAATTTCTCTAATGTTCTATGTTTACATGTAGATGTTGTGACTTCTACATTTCTTGCCTGTGCTAATTTGAGTCTATATTTAAAGGCAATGGCATCATTGGTCATGGTCACAATGATGAAGTATCTAGTTAAAACTGCATGTAAATATGTTTTGGTTGTTGAGTTCATTAGAAATATAGAATTCTAATGTTTTGAATGTCATCAAAAGTTCAGTAATATGGGGGAGCTCATAATGTATGCTGCAATAATAATATCCAAATTAATTTCAATTGGGTGTTTGTGTTACTAATGAGTTTTGGCTGATTATTCATCATTTGAAGGAGACATTAGTTGAATCATTTTGAGTTTGAACTTCAGAACTAGGAAAGTCTACATTTCTGAATTCAAAAGTTGCTCATAGGAATAGCTTTTAATCAGATGCCATTATGTTTTATTGTCATCAATTTTATTCAATTACACTTTTCATGCCTGCAGCGGTATGCTTTTTGCTATGCACATTTAAAGACAATGCCGTAGTTGGGGATCCATTCACCTGAATCTAACCCATCATCAAAAGGTTACACTTCTTCTGTGGCACTGTCATGCTACAACTTGAATTTACATTTTCCTGCACCTTATTTCATTTAATGAATCTTGCATCAATTTAAAAGGTCCTCCTTAATGGCTTTAGGTGGTACTGATTATAGTTATGTTTTCCTCAAATAGGTTATAGTTCAGGGAATAGGCATTTTTAATTTATGCCTAGGAGGAGATTTTTCTTATTATGGATGTCTTCATTCATCTCTTCGTCTGTTACTTGAGAATCTAATTTCTTCAAATTTGAAGGCTAGGAGTGCTGCTGATGCCATCAAAAGTGTCATTTCTGCTACCTCTGATTATCTGAGAGAGCTTGTTTGATGCAAACTCAAATTTCCAAAAATTTTGAGATGCATTACTGTTGTCAAAAAACCAATTTTAGAGGTTGGGACTAAGTTTTGGATTTGCAGACTATGTGATTGATTCCATTTATCAGTAGCTCACAGAATATTTTCCCTATTGTAGGAACTGGTATGACTACATATCCTTGACTCTAATAGCTATTTAGCGTAATTAAATTGCTTATCTTTTCTATGTGTCATGGAGAAGGTTTGTTCCTGGAAACCTTTTCAGTTAGTAGCTTTGCTTAGAGATTTTATCATTATCTTTTCTTTTAAATGTAATTGAATTTTTGCTCTATTATTTCTTACAGTTTTGATTTGTGCTGAAATAGTGACTTGTGTCTTTTAGCAATGCATAAACTGCATTTGTGTCCATAATTTATCTCCTCCCCAGATACGTAGTTCTCATTTCTTATGTTTGTTCTCTGTGTTCTTATATTAAGTAAATATCCTGATTTGGAAGCTCCCTTTAAATGATCATTATTTTTCTCACTCCAGATATTGAAATAAGTTATGCTTAGGCGCTGGTACTCTCTGTCCATAGTTAATTAAAAGTTCAAAACAGCTGCGTCTTTGGGTGTTTGTACATATACCTCAGTAGACCAGTTAAGCTTTGGTCACTGAAACAAATGAAAACAATTGAATACCTTGAATTTTGAAACTTATAAAATATATAACATTAAAAAAATTTCAAAGGATCATATAAGATCATACTTAAACATACCGAAGGCTCATAAAAATCTCTTACATAATTAAATAATCTAAAATTTTATAAAATCTCATACATATATATACACGTATATATATTTTTTCTTTTTTGAAAAAACATCTCATACTTAATTAGACTAACTAAGAAAGTTCATAAAATCTCCTAAAAGTGGCCTTTTTTCTTAAAAAAAGAATTATAAGGAAGCCACAAAATCAGTTTTGTTAAGGAAAGCATACTGCACCCAAAATGTCAGAATCTTGACTGACATGGAATGGAGGGTTTAATACACTAGTAGTGTTTATGGACTGGAATGGAATTTAAAACATTGTCTACAATCCATTCCTCTTTCTCTCCCTCATTACCTATATATATCTTCTTCTTCCTTTGTGCCTCCATTATATCTTTTTTTCCCAATTGATTCTTCCCTGTCCACATTATGCCAGTTTCTCTGTGTCCCTCTTTTTATTTGTTATAGAGAACAATGAAGGAGAAAAGATAAACAAACAAATTTGATTTTCCTTTTTCCTGTTTTTAGCCTAGGAAATCAAGAGACTCAACTTGTTGCAGTCAATTAATTACAATTTACAATACAGTTAGTTGAGTTGATTTTTTTTTTCTATGGTTTCCAAATCCTCTACCTCCACATCTTAGCAGCCAAGCTCAACATAGCTATTTTGTGCTTTTGTCTGTTTTATTTTATATATATATATATATATATATATATAATGTGATCTATTTTGGAATTCTCTGATGTAAACTATTATACTTGACATCACAGGTTGGTGGCCCTTTCTATCCAGTGTTAACAGGCCAGAGGGACAACACTCATTCATATTTCAATGAAGGACTGACTGAGATTCCATGACCGGGTGATAATATAACACAGACACTTCACCTTTTTGCAACAGTCAGTCTTCTAGGTACTTACTTGGTAGGCGTTCCCTCATTTTATAAACTTGTTTTATACAGTTGAAAAAGGTTTGAAATGTTCTTTGGTTTGCATCATTTTCTTGATCATCTAAAGATGCACAAAATATTGGGAAGATTGGCTGTGAGTTCATACAGAAACACCTCTCTGACTTCAAGGGGACAGGGCAGCCACCATAGCTTCTGATTTCCTCACTGAGATCAGAATAAGGTGCCAAGACAGTAATAGGACCACCACTCAGCCTTCTTCTTAACCCATGGAATCATTGGAAATGAGTGAGTCTGCATGAATTCACAGCCAATCATTACAGGAGAGGGGACTCCTTTTTGCTGATCAGCAGTTTCTGGCTAATGAGAAGACCACAAGACTTGTAAGGGCTTATGCTTCAGATGACGGATCAACCTTCCTAATGAACTTTGCTTAGGCAATGATGAAGATGTCAGGGCTTAATGTTCTGACTGGATATCCAGGTTAGGTCCAATGGAACTGCTCCTTGCCTATGGTCAATTCCTAAGTGGCAGTCTTGACCAGAACTCTTGACATCTTTATTTTTACATATAAGCTTCTCTTTAAGTTCAATGATTAATTGTAGATGCAGTGACTTCTACATTTCTTTCATGTACTAATTTGAGTCTATATATAATGGCAACGGCAAAATGTAGAAATATGTTATGGCTGTTGAGTTTAGAAATATAGAATTCCAATGTTTGCAATGTTACCAAAAGCTAACAAATATCTGGGGAGCTCATAATCTATGCTGCAACCCTAAATTAAATTTTTTTGTCATTGGAAGGAGATGTCAGTTAATTCTTTTTTGAGTTTGAATTTCAGAACTAGGAAAGTCTACAATTCTGCGTCATGAAACAAAGAAATAGATTTGTCTATAATTTTATTTGTTGCTTCAATCACCAAGTAGAATTTAAAAGTAGCTCATAGACATAGCTTTTAATCAGATTCCGTTATGTTTTATTGTCATCAGTTAGTATTCAATTACACTTATCATGCCTCCAGATGGTTTTGGTTTGCATTTAGTTATGCACATCCGAAGTCATAAGTGGCTCAATCCATGTGTTGAGACACTTTCATTACAAATTTCCTACAAGCCCAATATGCAAGTAGTGAAGTTCTTCTGTATCTTCTTGAGGCATGATTAAAGCTCAATGTCATTGTTACAACTTCCTTGCCCATCAGTTAATTTCATAATTTGGACAAAATATTGATGCAATTGGTGGTCTGATCCAGAGAATCCATTGACAACTAGTCTTACCTTCTACATGTGCTATCTAAATTTAGTTTTGATATATTAGTTATTCTGGCCAGCATTATTATATTCATATGTTCCTTTGTGCTTCACGCATAACACCCCTCCTCCAACGTCAGATTACTCCCAAGTCCACACAATCCAATTGGAATCTTAGAGCATTCACATTAGCATCTACACAGTTTTAGTGAAATTAACCCCAAAAAAATTATACTTTTACTATTTTAACAAGCATACACCTACATTAGCCTAAATATTTTATTTCTCTAGGCTATTAAAATATTTTTTCCCCCTCTCTTCCTCATCCTGCTTCACAGCCTATAACAGTTGTGTGACTTGTGTCCCATCCAACAATGTGTTGGAATGTTTGCTAGATTGTATGGATTTTTCTCGATAGATTTCTTTATTGAAACACAATTGGACAAAATATAACAATAAAATAAATAATTTAACTCCAGAGTCTGATGAATCAACTACAAAGATCAGTATTGTCCCATATAATAGAAACCCACTTATTGAAACTTCTAATCACTGCGTTATTATCAATCATCATATATTTTGAGCAAAGCATGTTACTCTAGGAATTACGAAAGGATACACAAGAACATAGAAGAATGAAGGAAAGGATACACATGAACATGGCAGTTAAAATACAGGGGTTCAAAGTGTAACTTAAAATAAAAGAAATGAAAAGAAAAGACAGGAAGGTTTCCAAAAATGAACGATGAATTGAGTATTTTCTTGCATACATATAACTATACTGAGTAATAAGTCCAACAATGCCACTACAAGCTATTTCCATTTCAATAGCAATAAACAACTCGAAACTACTTCCAAGGCCACAGCAATCCTTCTATTCCTTGACAAATCAGCGATCATGTGAAGCACAAACTGGATTTACAGATTACTTGTGCAGCGGCACTCAAGTGGAAACGGATCTGGTTCTATAGGGAAGTTGTAAGTTTTTTCTTATTTTGGATTGGTCTTTCTTTGAAAGGGAACATCATTGGAAGGTTTCGGATGTCGCGCCCATCAGTATCAAACCATCCTGAGAAGATTTCCTCAATACAGATTTGTACCACATGCTTATGACTACATCTCCTTAAACATCTCCTGATAGCCTACAACATAACATAGTCTTAGAAGAACGGTAGAATAAAATGGAACTAGTAAAATGTTAGATCAACAAATTTCATGCTCACAACTAAAAATGAAAAATTATTTGAAGAATAGAGGAAATGAAAAAAGAAATGTCCAATTTATTATTCAAATTCAACTTGGTAAAATACCCACAACCATGTTACTTTAAGCTAATTAGGAAAAAAGAATGACCATACATCACTGGGTTTTTGTTTTGAATACAAACAATGAAGAAAGGGTATATTTTTTTCACTGCCAGGAGCAAAGAATACTCATCTGTCCCTTCATCAACAGCATACAATGTATCTTGAAGTTGAAACAGTGAGCACAACCAAATCACCTCTTCTATTGTTTCTTTAGTTTCCTTCTTGTGATTATAGGCTTCCTCCATTGTTGCCAATTGCACAAGCACAATGCCATTCTTCTAAACAAAAAAGCATTCGTCATAGTTTTGCAGAGGCAAGTGGACTCATCTATCATGCAATGCAATAATTACAAATGATCCTATGTACATTTTCCAACATGCCACGGAAGTTGATTCCAGTTTTCTTCACTTTGGAGATATAATTCCATCAACCAATGAATTATGGAGAAAATGAAACCATCGCCATAACTGTGTAGAGAATCACGTTCATGTTCAAATGCAACACAGCAGGCCTTCTACCATTTTAATTTCATTGATTATGATTTTATTCATTTATAAAATTCTAAATTGGATCATGGGATTAGGTTCGCTTGCCCAACCATTATAGTATGATCTTATAATTCATGTTGATTACTCTTTTCATGAGACCCATATGCTTCTTGAATATTTGACATCCAAAAATATTACCTTACAACAACACTAGGTTTTTTTTATAATTAACACACTCAGCTCACCTAACTTTTCCTCAGTAAATTAGGCAAGGATCCTAAAAAGGGCAAGGTATGCATTGTTACATCTAACTTTGCTCAAAAATATAACAAAACCACAAGATGCTAACAAGTATGAATTTCAGACTGTCCCCATCTTTTAGGTCCAAAAGACAGTATCAAGGAAATTTTGAAAAGCAGCTGATTAATGTACATCAATTAATAATTTTAGCATATAAAGATAAGTCAATAATATAATTCAATGTTTTTACTTAGAAAATAAAATAATAATTATCATAATAGTGAAAATATTTACAAGAGTTCCTAGAACATAAATAACAATTATACAAATATTATAATTTACATGTTATTACTTCTTCCAAAAAAAAAAAAAACATATTGCTTCAAATGGGCAATAGTTGATAAAAACTACTGAAGCGGTAAATTATCTCAGCCATATCTAGCACTAACATATCTCCCAAAAAAAGTAATAAATTAAAAATGTATATAGCACAACCAAGCCTGCTGCTGGCTTTATTGGATTGGGTATGGGGTAGCAATTGTTATGCAGGAACCAAAATTGGTTCCAACTTTTCTTCTATATCATTTGGAATCATTAAACCTGAACAAAATGCTCTCCCATTGCTATATATTCCCAATATCAACAAAATATTAGCCAGCCTTCATTTTTCAGCAGAATACCAACATCTCATAAGCCAATCATTTTTAACTATATAGAGATTGTCCTTCCAAAACTAAGAAGGAATAAAAATTTTACAAATGGGGAGACAAGCCGCTGTAAAGG
Source organism: Lithocarpus polystachyus (assembly GCA_033629205.1). Lineage (NCBI taxonomy): Eukaryota > Viridiplantae > Streptophyta > Magnoliopsida > Fagales > Fagaceae > Lithocarpus > Lithocarpus polystachyus. Next base: position 86,243,357 of record CM066165.1, on the reverse strand, counting down.
CATTGATAATTTAAGATTCACACACATGAACATATATATATATATATATATATATATATGTATATATATAACTCTAAAACAAATTTGTCTTCTTGTACTGGTAAGTTACTCATACACTCAGTGGAGCATTACCACAGCCTCACCTTCCATCCTAGTATTATGTGAAAAGGAAGTACTAGGAATGGGAAGCAGATACATCAGTGTTAGGGCAAAGCTTGGCATGATAAACACCATACAAATTAGAGAGAAAAAGGTCACGCAGACAGGGGGGAGGGGAGTTATAATACAAAATATCAGAAGCTTGTTGGGATCCTAATCTGGCGAGGCCATCTACATAGCGGTTGGTTTCCTGGTAGCAGTGCTACACTTAAACTTGGGGAACTTGAGAATTAGGAGCCTGCAGTCAGCCACAATAGTAGAATATACAGCTTTAGAATCTCCAGAATTGTTCATCAAATCTGCAACAGCTAGAGAATCCAACTCAATTTCTAAAGCATTAATCCACAAATTAATACACATGATAATTGATAAGAGCATCCCTTAAAGCCCAGAGTTCAGCAAGAAAACTGGTTGTGTTTCCTATGTGTCTAGAGAAAGCTTGGATCCATGAACCCGAGTCATTGCGGAGGATCCCCCCTCCACTTGCCCCACCTGCCACCTGCCACCTGCCACACCTTGTTTCGTATGTGTCTCTCCCACTGTAAATATTTCTCAATTCGAAGCTTACTAGCTGGCATGTTCTGACCACAGTAGGCAAACTCTGCGGCTCTTTGCAAAATTTCCTTGTGGATATTCTGGTTAGGTGTGAAGTTTTTGAAAACCACTCTATTCTTGTGTTGCCATAAGATCCACACTCCAAAGGCAAACAGAGTACTCCAAGGAATTTGAAGATATCCAGTTCTTTTATCCGATTTGCAATTTTCTTCCAACCAAGGAATTTGAAGATATCCAGTTCTTTTATCCGATTTGCAATTTTCTTCCAACCAGCTATGGATATCCAGAGAGAAGAATTCGGAGCTGAGATTCCCCATTCCAAGATTCTGCCAGCAATTTGAGGCAAATCCACAATCCCTAAGCAAGTGGAGGATAAGTCCAAAGTTTATTAAAAAGAGTTGAGAGAGTGGCACAAAGGATGTGAACATTCCCAAATCAAAGATTAAAAATCACAAAGAGAGGAAAACTAAAAAATCAACTTAGACATCTAATGGATGCAACTCTGAGCCTGCATCTAGCTGTACAAGGATCTCAAAATTTTCTCTGTGATTACAAAGGTAGGATGTTCCACCACATCAATGTCCCTCATATTTTGCTCATAACACAGAATCCACATGACAGAAAGAGATGTGGCTGACTACACCTTGGATATTATGTGTTGCTAAAAGCATCCCTGTCAACACTCTAATAGATGAAGCACTGATTTTTAACCAAAATTGTAGATTGGAGGCAAATCAAAGTTGCATGGGGGCTTGGATTTCTGAAACCTCTAAGCTTTTAACCTTGCTCTTTTAGCAAAACAACGGTGGTGTCTTATGCACAACACCTGATCCTTCTCTATAAAGTGTTCAAGGCAAAATACTTCCCCTCATGCTCATTCTTGGAAGCAAGACCAAGACGTAACACATCCTTTGGATGGATAGGCAATCTTGAAGCAAAAGAAGTTATACATTTGGGGACAAAGTGGAGAGTTGGAATGAGCTCCCAACGAGTAAGTGTGGGTGGAAGAACTAATTGATAAAGAAAGGAAAAGACACCGTTGAGTACCAAAGTATTTTAAATTGGAAATTCCTCAGGTATATTAATGGTAAGGAGTGCATATAACCTGGCCCTAGAGTGTAAAAATTAGGAGCATGAGGGAGAGAGTTCCAACAGCAATGGCTCAAAGATGCAATGGAAGAAAGTTTGGCAAATGAAGCTGCCAAATAAAATCAGGTTCTTTACATGGTGTGCCAACCCACCAATGAAACAGTAAACTATGCAATGTGGGAATGTTAGCTTGCAAAAGAGGTATGGAGGATCAACCCCTTTCACTCTAAAACTGCTGGAAGCCCTAAGAAAATGGACTTTACCAAGACAGTTTGGGCAACGGTGGAACAACAACGAGAGGAAGGTCAAAATTTATTTTTAACATTCTCATGGACACTATGGAATCATAAATATTAGATAAGATGCAATGGGAAAAAGAAAAACAACTACATTGATATTTGATATGGGCAATGCAGTGGACTACAAGTAAGAATTTTGTCAAGTTACCATTATGGAACAGACCAGAGTCAATACACGAGGCATGCTGATACCTCCTCTACTGAGGGTGTACAAATTCAATGTAAAGCAGGAATGGGGCTGGGGGTTAGAGATGATAAGTGCTTTGTGATAGCAGGCATGAGCGGAAGTGAGAATTATCATGGCCGCGATGGAGGAAATGAAAGCTTTTGTAGTAGAGGTAGCACTTGACATTGCAAAAGACGTGGGGTTACAAGATAAAAATTTGGAGACGATTCCCTAACAGTTGTGAAAGCTTGGAAGTCCAAGTAGAATAACGGTGAGGCATTTGATAAATGGTGCACATCATGCTCTTAAAAACGAAATTCAAAGGTGGAACATCACACATGATGAAAGAACAAAATCCTACAGATTGGCACACCATACACACACAACATTTAGAAACTATGAAAGTTTTGTTAGAAGAAATAGAAACAGTAAGCATGAATCAAAATCCTTTGTCCCACTCAAAGTGTTTGACTTTATCAATTGCAATAAGCCATATGCCTATTTTTTTTTTTTTTAGTTTAAACTTTGGTTATTTTTATATGTGTGTGTGACAAGCTGTGATTCATGAAGCATAAAGTGGAACACTCAAAATGGGACAATAGATTTTTATTTGTCAAAGCATATATGTTCAAAATTTCTTTAATTGGTAATTACACACGCACCGAGTGGATTTTGAACATTACATAGATATACAAATGTGTATAATTTAATAACTTTAATTATGTTTCAATACTAAAACAGGCTCCATGGCTGAACCAAAAATTCATTGTTCAACCCCTGCTCAACAGCAGCCAACATTACAGGCTTATTTTTTTAGAAAATCAAAATGAGTTATTTATTTATTTGGCCACAACCCTTCAAAATAAACCATACATATATACACCATATTCACTTATGGAAAATCCAGGTAAACAAAACAGTTAATATAATAGTAGCCCAGTTTGTTCTCATCAACTAAAAAAATTTAAAAATTTTGATGTACTCTAAAATGGGTCTTGAGAATTTTTCTTAATCCAAATCTAAAGAATGCAGAATATAAGTATGTAAGTGAGAAATGGCATACTTGAAAATTGCGAAGGAATGAAGAAGAATTCTTCTTAAGGCTTTAGCTGTGAAAATATGTTGCTTCTTCGTGCGTTTTCTCCTTTACTTTCAGCAACTTTGAGCACGCGGGTTATTCTAACTTGCTTAAATATATATCTCAAGAAAAATATATTTAAGTTACTAACTAACTTAAATATACATATATATATATATCTCAAGAAAAATAAAGTAAATATTAATTATCAATATTTGTGTCCTGCCTTTTATTTATTTATTTATTACTAACTAACTTAAGTATATATATATCAAGAAAGATAAAGTAAATATGAATTGTAAGGTTGAATTTTATCAACCATTGTGTTGGCTTTATTTCGTGCCAATTTGCTTGTATTTTCAGCATTTAGAAACCCTGTATTTAGGTGGGAATCATGTAAGAGTAGTGTGTGAGAGAGTGTGAAGATTTGCTCAAGACTGTGCTGCAAAACAGAAACTCGCGACTGAACCTCGCTGGTGTCTCGCGATTGGCAAGCCGCCAGATGTTGCACACGAGAGAAGCGTGCAGAGAATAACTCATGACTGGATCTCACGTGTGGCTCGCGACTGAAAGTTGCTAGAATATGAATCGTCATGCTAGCTGTCGCACTACAGGACAAAAATTCCAGTATGGCCTTTCAGTTTGTTCGCGGCTTGAACTCACGACTCAGTCAAGCCGCGAGGTCAAGCAGCCAGCCTACTCTGTTGTGAAAAATCTGTCTCTTCGCATTCCAAACACCCACTAGTATATATACCCCTTATATCTACGAAATGTAGAGAGCTTCCAGAGAGAATTTTGAGAGAGAAACTCTAGAGAAAAACAAGATTGATTCATCCACAATCTTTGCCTTGTGACTCTTCAAATTCCTCTACTCTCTCCCTCTCCATCGTAAATCCTTGAGAGGTACTTTAGCCAAAACCTTTTCTCACCATACCCATAACTGTGAGAAGGCTCTTTGGTGTTTTGGGAAGCAGTTAGGAAGGAGCCAATTCATATTGGTAGATGTTATGGACTAGTAGCGGGATCCGGGAAGCTAAAGAAGAAATAGGTTCGGCGTAACCTCATTGGAGCAAGAAGTTTGGAGGACTTAGGTACCTGGGTAGATTAGGCTTGGAGGGTCTATTGCTGTCCTTGTATCCCAACTACGTTCTTTAGTGGATCATTTGACCGCTTGGAGGGCGGCGGAGAGGTTTTTCGTCGAGATCTTCGATTTCCTCTTCGATAACACGTCTTGTGTTGTCCTTGTGTTTACAAATCTCTTCCCTTTATCTTTGTCATTTAATTTCTGTTATGGATGTGATTTTATTTTACTTAGATTGTTTATTAATTCTGTTTTAAGTTTTAGTTCATCTTCCACACGTTTATCGTTTGATATAAAGCTTGAATTGATAATTTGTATTTTGGGGGTCTAAACGTTCATAGTGTCTTACACGCTATTTGAACTTTCATAAATAATCAATATTTTTGTCCTGCCTCTTATTTGTTATATAAATAAATTGAATTAATTTATTGTCCTTGAATATTGCTTTAAATTTGTAATTATTTTTGGTTTGGGTTTCCTCGACGGAGAATGAAAGAGTTGTTTTTGGAGTGGAAGATAAGGATTATCCTTGACATAAAAGGAAAAATAATTGGGTATTCTTTATCCATTAAACTAGTCGCTAATCCGTGCGATGCACGAGATAGTTATATAAAATTGAGTTAAAAATGAAGGTAAATAAATAATTTAGTTCAAAATAAAGGTTCAACTAAAAAATTGGTTAAAAATACAAATAGTTTTTATTTCTTTAAAATTGGTTAAAAAAATTTGCATAAATGTAAAATGTATCATGTATAAGATTCAAAGCTGAAATTATTAAAGCATAATGAAAATATTTGATCACACAACAGAGAAATATAAGAGAAAGAATCTGAATATTCTGAGCCTAAAATAAACAAAACATATATATGTCTATGTGATTACACAACAAAGAAATATAGAGAAAGATGAGTTACCTTTAAAAGAATAATTTGTGAAAATTATCAAATAAATTTAAATTGATTGAGAATGGTTTAGAATAATAATTATACCATTATGTTATAATTGATAAGATGTTTATGGTTATTGTAAATCAAATAGAAGAATCCCAGGAAGAATTGAAATCAAATAGAAGAATCCTAGGAAACCAAAAATCCAATAAAAATTGCATAACCAAAAAAAGGGAAAAAGAAAATCCAAACCAATGTAAAGTGAAGATGAGAAAAACACTATATATCAACTAAAACAAACCCAGAATTAAAACCAAATAGAAGAATCCCTAGAAACCAAAAATCCAATAAAAACTGTATACCAAAAAAAAGGGAAAAAGAAAATCTAATAACAAAAATTTCATGATTCTTCTTTGCCATAGATTTGACAACAAAGGAAGAAGAAGAAAATGTGGAAATCTTCAAAGAAGAAGAAAAAAAAAAAAAAAAAAACTTAAATCCGGAGCAACCCACAACCGCAAACCAACAAAATTCCATGAAAACAAAAACAAAAAAACTTAAATCCAGAGCAACCCACAGCCACAAACTAACAAAATTCCATAAACAATTGAAGCTGAGAGAGAGAGAGAGAGAGAGAGAGAGAGAGAGAGAGAGAGAGCAATATATAGAAATTAAGGAGAGTGAAAAACATGTTTTAATTACCTCAAAATAATTTGCCGACATAGAATATGATAGGTTGGATTGAGTGATGATGGAGAGGCAAAGAGAAATCGATGCAGTGGTAGTGATCCATGGTGGCGGCGGCGGCGGCAGCGGGAGGATATGGGTTTTGGGGTGCCAGCGTATATTAGAAAACAGAGAGGTTTGGGGTTTAGCACTTTGACTTTGATGTGAAGGCTGAATAGGGAGTTGTGTAGTTGTATTAGGGTTCTAAATTGATAATAAAAAGTTAAATAGAATTTTTTTTTAAAAAAAGAAAGAAAGAAATGTGACGTGAATGTAGAATCCTTGCATATAGAAGAAGTTTTATACTTTGGGGTTCTAAATTGATAAATTCTAATATAATAAAATGTTAAAAAGAATTTTAATAAAAAAAAAGGATGACGTGGAAAATTGTGGAGTTAGCAGAGGCTTCGGTTATATATATATATATATATATAGATAATAAAAGAAAATCTTTATATATAGGCATTGTTGAAAGAGTAATGGTACAAAAACAAATTAATTTATAATATTTTTACAAACTGTTGTTGTGACCAACTTCTTGCTAATTCTTATCTGAGCCCCAAAGGCGGAACTATGTATATAGGTGGGGGGCCATCCCCCAAAAATTTTGAAATTTCCTTTAATATATATAAATAATGATTTTAATTTTTTCAAAATTTAGCCTACAAAAATAAAAGTTGGCCTCCCCAAATATTTGAATTAGTCCAATGATGCTCTTAAAAAAAATAATTGGTCTAATAATTATAGAGACATAACTTTATTATTCTCAATTTTATTTTTTATTGTAAAATATGCTTTTGTATTTGTTAAATATTTGATAAAGTTTGGCATCAAACATGTTTAAATATATCTTTTTCAACCCGTTATATAGTGATTAACAAGTTATTGACTCATTAAAAAAATATTGTCATTAAAACTACATATGAAATGTCTCATTAATTGTCATATAATAGGTTAGGGTAAGATAATTTCAAATATATTTATTCCTCTAAGTTTTGGATCATTCATGTTTCTGAAAATTTCATTAGTTCAATTGAAAGATTTTTTACTTACTTCAGTGTAAAATTTGATAATTTGTATTGAAAATGAAAATTTTAAAGATTTCACTATGAAAATGGTAAAAATGAATTTATTTTATGAAAGATTACCATCAAATATAATTTTGATAGAAAATATTAAGCTCTTTTTTTTTTTTTGTTAGGTGTGAGTATATATATATAACTTATCAAATTAAAAATTGTGTGTATATATGTGAGCGTATAATAAAAAAAGTGTGTGTGTGTGTGTGTGTGTGTGTGTGTGTGTGTGTAGTTGTCTTGATAAATATATTAGTATCGCAACTTAGCAGCCCCCCCCCCCCCCCCAAACAAAAATTTATGGCTCCGCCCCTGCTGAGTCCACTAATAACATCATTTTTTTCATTTACCATTAACCACATGTCACATTAGTAGTTTGTAATTTTTTTTGTAAAAAAATATGTATCTCTAGCATTTTCCTTATTGAAAAGGGTTTGGTGGTTTTTGCCAACGGTTCCTCCCACATGGGAAGAGTATGAATTAGGTTCTTCGAATAATAGTTGGTCAATTATTTGGGATTGAAAGATTACCCGTTGTTATGCATTGAGAATTTGTTGTTTTGTGGGCGTGAGAGAGTTATTGGGTGTACTAGGGCTTTAGGATTGTGAGTTTGTGTTTATGAGAGGTTTTGTTTATGTTGGTGAGGCTTTGTGAGTACTTTCGTGTGAGTTGTGGGTATTAATTAATGTCATTCTAATCATATCATTGGTAGTGAATATTTTAATTAGCATTGCTTGTGAATGTAGGAATCACAATAATTGATATTAGAGATTTTGTTATTGAACAATATGTGTGCTATTGAAAAATGTTTAATTTATGAAAAAAATGTAATTAATATAAGATTTTTTTTGAGAAAGTAATTAATATAAGATTTAGTTATTATAAGAAAGAAGAATTGTAACAATGTTATATACTCTTAAAATATAAGGTTGTTTAAAAAAAAAAAAAAAAAACTCTCTTTTATTATGATACATTTCATATCATTCATAGCGGATATTTTGGTTGGTGTTCCTTGTAGACGTATGCATGAAATTGACCAACCACATTAAATATTGTTCTCTTGGGAATGTTTTATTTTTCTTGTTCAAGTGAATGCACTTTCACTAACCCCAAATCACAGTAATCTATATCTATATCTAAATCTTAATATATATAATAAGAAAAGTGCTGCGTTCACAACATTTTCACAACAAATCATAAGTGGTTAGTTGTTGTTTGTTTTAATTTGAATCTACTACTGAAATTACTTTTCTACCCCACCAATAACAACTTGCCACATAGAATTTGTTGTGAAAATATTATGAAAATGTTATAGACTTAACATTTCTTATATATAATAATATAAAAGCGAAATGTCAAGCTTTTCGTTTACTAATTCACGTAACTATACAAATTTATCTTGTGATTACTTTTAAAAACACCGAAAACACGTGCCTTTTCGTTTTGTGGATTAAGGCTTTGTTTGGTGTGATGGAAGAGGAAGGAAAAAGAAGAAGAAGAAATGAATGACTTTCCTTTGTTGGGTTAGAAAAGAAAACAAAAAGAAGGAAGAATGGGAGGGAAAAAGGCTTTTGTAGATTCCATTATTTTTTTCCCTTAAAATTACCCTTATACCCTCAAAAGGTCTTGTCTATTTTTGTGAAATGACATTTATACCTCACATCTTTCCTTTTGGTTTCTCTTTATATCAAACACACTAGAGGAAATACTTTCTTTCCCACCACTCTTTTTTCTTTTCCTTACCTTTTCTTTTCTCTTCTCTTCCTTTCTCTTCCCTTCCACTGAACTAAACAGTCTAAAGGCATCTCTAGCAGTTTTTCTAAATTTTTGTACTATTTGGAGAGTGAACAGATGTATTTACCTTTTACTTACTTACTTTTTTAAATACATATTCCAATAAACTCTCTATCATTTCTCTATTCCATTTAAATATTATTTTTTCTTTCTTTCTTTAATTTTCATTTATTCTTTTTTTATTATTTAATATCCCAACTATTATATTTTTCTAATTCCCAATAACTATATTTTTAAATCCCCCAGTGGTAACATTTTAAAATTTTTCAACAATCATACTTTCCAATGGTTTTTTTTAATGATCATATTTTTCATGCTTGCATTATTTTTCATTTGTCAAATCTATATTAGTCTTGAAATTTATGAAATCTATGTAATTTGGAATGAATTTATGCATTAAATTTTTCACAGCTTATTTTTTTAGATTATTATTATTATTGTTGTTATTTAATAATTAAATAACTTATGATTAATTAATTATCTCTTTCTATTTTTTCTCAAAAAAGAAAAAGAAAAAGAAAAAGAAAAAGAAACCTATCTAATATTAAATACCATATCACACGATTACATACCAAAAAAAAAAAAAAAAAAACCAAGGGATTAACTCAATTTTATTTCAACCTACTAATATTAAAGACCACACATTTTCACACCCAATTGATTACTCAACTTCAACCGTTCTTTTTATTAAAAAAAAAAAAAATTTGAAACACGTTATTCTATTTATTTCACAGTTACACATTTATCACATCATAGAAACACAGAAGAGAGAGAGAGAGGGAGAAAGAACATAGCACAGAGAGAGAGAGAGGGAGAAGGCCGGTGGAGATCAAGTGTTGTCGAAAGGACAAAGCCAGCAGAGATCGGCGTTCACCTCCGCACCGCCGCTATTCCTCTTCCCCACCGCCAGACTGGGTCAAATCGACTTAACTTTTTTTGTTTTCTTTTCTTATTTTCTGGTTCTGATTCAACTTTGCTGTTATAATAAGAAATAGATTTTGTTTTGTGTTTTGATTATGTTAGACGTTTGAGTCTATGAGGGAGAAAGAATTGTTTTTTATTGAGTTGTTTGATTTTTTAAAGGAGAAAATTTCATTTGGAGTTGCTACAATGCTCTCCAAGTCAAGAGAGCTACTGTAGCAACTCCAAAAAAAATTTGGAAAAATTTGAGGGCCTATACCACCGACCAGTTTTCCTTCGAAAACATTATTGGTAATTTTTTAATTTTGTTTTTATAATTATCCCGTTAAATATGATTTAGGGTTATGTTTGGGAGTGTTTTTCTTTTGAACAATCAGCATAGTCTGATGGGTTTGGAGCCTGTGGTGGGTTTTGTCAATTTTAATCAAAACTCTGTCTCCTAACTGTATCCTGTGGTGGGTTTTTCTTTTTTCTTTTTTTTATTATTTATTTTTAATGTTAAGATAGTTTTAAATTTGTGGTTGAAATTTGGTTTTTATTTATTAATTTTATCTTGGGTCTCATACTATTTTTCTCATTGTTCAATCAAAATGCAGAATTTCAATTTCAGGGTCATCAAGGCTGTTGGCCAATATTCTGTACTAAAGGGTCTATCTGTTGGGAACTTAATTGCTAGATGGGATGAAATGGTAAGTGTTTTTTTTTTTTTTTTTTTTTTTTTTTTTTTTTTTTTTCTGAATCATTATCTTTTTGGGTTGCTTTGAATTTCCTTTGGGGCATTCAGAGGAATTTCCTTTGGGGGGGTTCTAATGAAGTTTTCAGATATCCGCTTATTGCTTGGGATAAGGTTGTTTGGCCAGTGGAGGTAGGGGGTTTGGGGGTTCGGAAGATTGGGCTTTTTAACCAAGCTCTACTTGGGAAGTGGCTTTGGCGGTTTGGGAAGGAAGCTACCCATTTATGGTGTCAAGTAATAGCCAACAAATATGGAGAGGGTAGTGGAGGTTGGTGCACTAGAGTTGTGAGAGGGACTCATGGTTGTGGGTTATGGAAGAATATTAGGAAAGGTGCAGACAATTTTTTTAGTCATGTGGTGTATGCAGTGTGAGAAGGCAATCGTATTCGATTTTGGCATGACCCTTGGAGTGGTCCTATTCCTTTGAAAGAATTATACCCGGAATTTTTTGCCTGTGCTGTGAATTAGGAAGCTCTGATTTCTGACATGGTTATTTTTGCACCAGACGGGGGAGGTAGGAGTTGGAACTTCCTTTTCTGTCGCAATTTTAATGAATGGGAGTTGAGGAGATTTTATTCTTTCTATGAGCATGTCTCTACTAGGATACCTAGTGGGGAGGGTAAGGATATCTTGATTTGGCAGTTGAATCGTAGTGGTTTTTTTGATGTGCGATCCATTTATATTGCTTTATAGAAAGCCCCTTTTGTTTCTTTCCCTTGGCAGAGCATTTGGTGTGTAAAGGTACCTAAAAAGATATCTTTCTTTTTATGGATTGCTGCTAGGGGTGGGATTCTTACAACAGATAACCTTGTTAAGAAGAACTTGCCCCTTGTTAATTAGTGTTGTCTATGTAGGTGTGATGTGGAAACTGTGGATCACCTTTTGCTTCATTGTAAGTTTGCATCTGCTTTGTGGAGTGAGGTCCTTATTATGTTTGGGGTTCAGTGGGTGATGCCGGATACTATTGTTTCTCTTCTTTTTGCTTGGAGGAATTGGTTGGGAACTTACTCTTCAAAGGTTTGGAATATGGTACCAGCATGCCTTATGTGGTTAGTATGGAAGGAACGCAATGCCCGAACTTTTGAGGACATTGAGAGACCTATAGATATGTTGAAGAACTTGCTTGCTAGGACTTTGTTTGAGTGGTCTCGTATTTGGGGTCTTACGCATTGTAGTTCCTTGTCTGATTTCCTTATCACTATTAGATTTTCCTTATGATTTGATTATATTTGTTTCAAGGGCAGTGATTTTACAATCATAAACACATTGTTCTTTTTCATCAATAAAACTCTTATTATCTATTAAAAAAAATTCCTATTAAATTTGAGGTGAGATCTTTTCACTCAACCTTTTTTTCTCCCTTATGTTGTGATAAATTTGAGTAGCTATACTATGGTTGTAAAAAATTAATTTTTAAAGGAGATTATTAATTTGGTTGTAGCATAAAATTTTCTTATAATATTTAAACCTAAAATTACATGTTCTTTTGGTGTTGCATGATATATGTTCGATGAAATTCCTTTTAAATTTGATATATGATCATAAATCTGAGTAGTTATACTATGACTATTTAAAAACAATATTTTATGGAAATGATTAATTTGGTTATAAATATGGAGATTAATCCAAATACTCAAAAGAAAACCAATTCTAAACAAGATAGAAGAAGAAGAAGACTAAGCCAAAACTACTCTACTCTCCTCTATTCCCCCTTCCTTCCCCTTCCATCCAAACTTAAGAAAGAAAATCTCAACCATAAATTCAATACTACCTTAACTTAATAAAATAAAATGTGAGAGAGAGAGAGAGAGAGAGAGAGAGAGAGAGAGAGAGAGACAACGCTAATTTACAAGTTATTCTGGTTATATTCTTGTAAAAAAATACGGTTGGGACATGTAGTTTTGATTGAATTATTGAAATACGAAAGAGAGAGCAATGCCCCTATAATTGAAATGATCAAATTTTGGTGATACTTGCACAATTAGTCTTCAATATGAACGAACTGATTGACATGTTCTTGATGACTTAAATTAGTATATAATTTCATAATTATAGTCTATAGAGCATGATTCTTCCTTTAACATATGACATAATTAATTTATTTTGTGATTGTAGACAACTTAACTACTTGTATGACTCCATGAACGTACTAATATGTCATTTTCTTTGACATACAACAAATTTTGTGTGCGTGTATTGTTTATAGGTTTAATTTCTTTCTTGCTTTCTTTGCACTTCCTACTCATGTTAAATTTTTTTTCCTTGCTTGTTTGTGTCTAATTTTGTTTATTGTTGACTTCTTCAAAGAGAAGTATTTACCAAGAAAATAAAGAAAAAAAAAAAGAGAAAGGGAGAATGAGGCTATGGGTCATAAGCTGCAGCCACATCCATTAGAATTTGAAGTTGATTTATGCTTAAATGTTTTTTAGAACAAATAGCACTAAGTTATGTTTAAATTATTTGCAGGGACTTCCACTCTAGCCAATTTTGGGGATGTTTGGAGCAGATAGATTTGATGCTATTTTTCTTCCAAGCTAGATGAGTGATCAATAATAATAGGTAGGCTTTTATTTCTTTAATTTTTATTTTTTAATTTATTGTTGTGACTTGATGAGATTGTTCTGCCCCTTTGTAAATAATTAGCCATTTGCTCTAACCTCTGAATTTGGAATGATGTCTGGGGCTATATAATGTTTGTTGGAGCATCATAGCCAACTGTAGTGGCTGATTTAGATAGGTTTTCCAATATGAAAAAGTAGAATATTGGTGAGTTTTAATTAATTTCAATTTATTTATAATGTATAAATTTTGTGCTTCACATTCTCGAGCTTATGAAGTATTGGGTAGTGCTTATGAACTATTAGTTAAGTGTTAGCTAATAGCTAGAAATTTGCTAAGTAACTCACACTTGGACTATATTGTTTAGTTTAGTGTTAAAATCAACTTAACCATTAAACTTTGCGTTAAGGGTTCTAAATCTTGTGCTAGGGTGTAAATGGCTGGAGGAATTTAGTTTTTTTTTTTTTTTTTGGGTCTTAACTAACAAGATTTGTTCATATATAATTTTTATAATTTTTTTTCCTGCTAACAATAATTACATTTTTTTTTGGGTAAAATGTACATAGGTTTGACTTGCCTGCACAAACCATCACCCTAGAAATTGAGAAAGATCTGCATTTACTGAAGGTGTGGTGAACTCTATTTTTGTCTATGTAATTTGTTTATGTGGCACAACTTTTCAATTGTACTCAAATTATTCTTTATGTAACATTTTAATTGCTTCAAATTTGTTTCATTTTTGTGAATTTTCTTATTATTTCAATTTTCAAACTTATGTGGTTAGGGAATATGCCATTATGCAACTTGGGTCATGGTCATGCTACAATGGAACCAGGGAAATATTTAAATGCCTGTCTCTTTGTAATTAAAATTATAGCTTAAAGTTTAATTAGATCAAACGCTTATACTTAAGAGATCGTTCGGATTTAGATAATTCACAAAGTAGAAAATTAGAAATGAAGTAGAAGGTAGGGTATTTCCTATTAATGCATTTGATATGTTCTATAATGTATGTGTAGTCATTAGCCTTTGGTTGGATCCATGTTGAGCAGTCGAAAATTATTTCCTGTGTATGGAATGTAAAAAGTTTTTACTTACCAAAAAATAATGTTTGCGTATAATTTGACTCTAAAGTTTTTGACGAACCGAATGGTTAATGTTTAATCGGTGGTCCGTACTTTTCACCCATTGTGGAGATCGGAAAAGGATGTTCAGCTCAAAGATATGGGTGAAAACAAGCTGTTTATTATCTTCGACGATGAATGTGATCTGGACAGAGTTATAAAACATGAACTTGTGATCGGAAAAGGATGTTCAGCTCAAAAATTCGTTAGTCCAAATCTTCAAAAAAGGAAAGGATTAAGCCTCATCATTCTGTTACGGATTTTCAGGAAACCGCTGGAGTAAATGAAGCAATAATGAAGTCAATAAACAGCAGTAAAGACAAAGAATTAAAGCTGGCCCAACCTTTTCTCACTGGTAATGGGCCTCATTCGGACATCAAGCCCACTGTCAAGCTCGAGAATCCCCTTGATCCAAAGCTTCTCAAATCCACTTGGGTTAGGAGAGCCCGTAACACAAAAGAGAGCCCTAGTGAAACTATTATGATAGAAGCTGAAAACAGAATAGAGCCAACGCAGACTGAAGACCTCCGAACCTCGAAGCGACAAGCAGTGTGCAACGATGAAGCTCTTGATCTTACCCCAACGATGGTGGCTGGTGATCAACTCCGCCGATCACCATGAATTGCATAAGTTGGAACTGCTTAAGCATTACTTAAGCATTTATGCCTCAAAATGGATCTTCCATGGCTTTGTTTAGGAGATTTTAATGAAATCGTCAAGGCAGAAGAAAAAATGACAGACTTCAGATCAGCACTGGACTTCTGCGGTTTGCGTGATTTGGAGTATGTTGGTTCTCCCTTTACATGGTGTAATAATCAATTTGATGGTGTGGTAACTTGGCTCAGGTTGGACAGGGAGTAGCTACAACGGCTTGGACACAATTATTTCCCTCAGTCAGAGTTCATCACATTGCAGGTTCTCTGTCGGATCATTGTCCCTTGTGGGTTTGTTCAGATGATGAAAATGTCAGATTTTACAAAAAGGGGAGACCTTTCTGTTTTAAGGCAGTTTAAATGAAAGACGAGCGATGCGAAGGTGTGATTAAAAATGCTTGGGATGGGACTTCATTAGGCAATCCGATGGAAAGTCTAGTGAGGAAAGTAGATTCTTGCCGATCCTCTTTTCAAACTTGAGCGTCGCTTGTTTCACCAAAAGAAGAAATTACTTGCTCAAGCGGAAGCACTGTCCATGGCTGGAATGAATCATGATCATGTCCGAATTCTTCGAGGTGAGGTCTATGACTTGATGGTTAAAGAAGACTGTTTATGGCACCAGAGGTCGAGGGTGGATTGGCTTAAGGCAGGGGATTTGAACACCAGCTATTTTCACAGCCGTGCAAACCAGAGAAATAGAAAAAAAATTACATCTCCAAGCTGGTCTTAGAAGATGGTACAACCATTGAGGAAGAACAAGGAATCAGTGAGGCCTTTGTGGGATATTTCTGCAATTTGTTTCAATCTGTACCCACTTCCAGCTTCAATCCATTTCTCCAAGGAATTGAGCCGAAAGTCACAGATCAAATGAATGCAGAATTAACCCGGCCTTTCTCTGCTCTTGAGGTGGAATAAGCCTTGAAACAAATGAAGCCTTTGACAGTTCCAGGACCGGACGGTATGCCTTCACTTTTCTTTAAATCATATTGGAGTATTGTTGGGAATGATGTAATTGAAGCAGCTTTATCTGTTTTGAATACTGGTGTTATGCCTTCCAATATAAATCATACTTTTATCTCCTTTATACCTAAAGTAAAATCTCCAACCAACCCTAAAGACTTCCGCCCCATTAGTCTTTGCAGTGTCATATATAAAATTATCTCCAAAACTATTGCAAATCGCCTCAAAAAAATCATTCCCAAACTTGTGCCTGAAACTCAAAGTGTCTTCATTTCGGAACGCCTTATTTCCGATAACATCCTCATTGCCTTTGAAACCTTACATCACTTTAAAAATAAAACAAATGGCAAGACAGGAGTAATGGCTTTGAAACTAGACATGAGCAGAGCATATGAAAGGTTTGAGTGGAACTTTCTAGAAAAAATCATGGACCATTTGGGTTTTGATAACAAATGGATTTCTCTTATATGTTCTTGCATTTGAACTGTATCTTTTTCCATTTTGGTGAATGGAGAACCTCACGGTTTGATCCACCTCCGCCAAGGAGACCCTTTATGCCCTTACTTATTTCTATTATGTGCAGAAGGTCTCCATGCCTTAATCAAGTAAACAAAAAACAATGGGAAATTGTGTGGAGTGTCCTTATGCAGAGTGGGGCCGAAGGTTTCTCATTTGTTCTTCGCCAACGATAGTTTGTTATTTTGTCAAGCAAATGACAACAACTGCCAAACGGTGTTGGACATTCTTGCCACGTATGAACCAGCTTTGGGGCAACAGATAAATTGGGGTAAAACTCAATTGATCTTTAGCACAAACACAGAGCAGCACATCCGCAACAGAATTTCAGATTTGCTTGGGGTCTCGGTGGCTTCCCAATACGAAAAATATTTGGGTTTCCCATCCTTTGTTGGGCGAGCTAAAGAGCAAAGTTTTAGCTACATTAGGGAGAGAGTTTGGAGTAAAATCAAGGGGTGGAAAGAAAAACTTTTGTCCCAAGTCAGTCGTGAAGTCGTCATCAAATCAGTCCTACAAGCAATGCCAACATTCACCATGGGGTGTTTCAAACTCCCCAAGAGCCTTTGTAAAGACATTGAATCTTTGATTCGTAAGTTTTGGTGGGGATACAGGGGGGAGGTTAGGAAAATCCACTGGGTAGCATGGAACAAACTCTGCTTATTGAAATCTCAAGGGGTTTGGGGTTTAGAGACATTGAAAATTTCAACCTTGCCTTATTGGGTAAACAGGTTTGGCACTTCATAACACTGACTCCCTGCTATATAAAGTGTTCAAAGAAATTTTTTTTCCCAATTGCTCTATCTTAGACAGTGATGTGAAACTTTCTGGGTCCTATGCCTGGCAAAGCATCCTTATAAGGCGAGGGAAGTGGTCAAAAGAGGTTCAATTTGGCGTATTGGAGATGGAAGGCAGGTTCGCATCCATGGTGATAAGTGGCTGCCTGATAAGTTTTCAAGCAGAGTCATATCTCTAGAGAAAAATTTGACCAACAATGCTCTGGTCTGTGCAATCATTAATGAAGATGGCCCTTGCTGGGATAAAGGACGAGTGCCATCCGAATTCTTCCCCCATGGGGCCCGAGCCATTCTTGGGATTCCTCTCAGCTCACGTCAAGTCCCTGACACAGTCATCTGGGCAGGTACAAAATCTGGCAAGTATACGACAAAGAGTGCTTATAAATTGCTTTCTGGAACTCCTGCTGCTAGACCATCAAACCCATTAGCTCACAGCAGCATCTGGAAGCAAATTTGGGAATCGGAAGTTCCAGATAAAATTAAACATTTTATTTGGCCAGCATGCTGCGAATCCCTCACTACAAAGAAAAATCTGTTTACCAAGAAAGTAACTCGAAATGCTACCTGTGATCTTTGTCATGATGGTGTTGAGGATGTTATTCACACACTGTGGGGCTGCCAAGTGCTTAAAGAAGTTTGGTAGGAGGAACCATGCCTCAAGAATCAGCTTGTTGTGCAGTTTGTGGACTTTCGAGACTTATGGATTGAGATTGCAAACAACGAACACTTCTTAGCGGAGTGGTTTGCTTATGTAGCATGGAGTATATGGCACAATTGAAATCCTACTAGATTGAAGACTACCTGCATTCCATATAATAAGATTTATGGAGACATGCTTGATCGTTTCAAGGAGTACCAATCTGCTCAAGACCCAACAAAGTTAGCGAATCCAGATTCAATGGTTCAGATGTCAAACTCAGCCCCTATCCACTGGAAGCGACCTCGAAGTAATTATGATGGTAGTATCTCGGAATCTTTGATTTGTTGCTCTATCTAGGATGTTTATAGTTTCAATTTCAAAAAGATGATTCAGAAACTCAACTTCACTCAAAAAGTTTTGTTTGCATTATATTGACCTAAATGCGTATGATTCTATTTTCTTACATGAAATTAACATCAAGAATCGATCAATCATATCTTAATTTAATACGTGCTTTTAAATTATGACGTGCTCTTACTTTGACCAAAGTGAGCGTTCTCTTATGATAACATATTCCAAATATAAGATTAGACTTAATTCATCTTGGGATTTCTTTGGAGTTGAATAAGTTTGACTCAAACAATCTCCCATTTACTTTTGAATTATGCACAAACTCATTGAGATTTTAAGTCATTTAATATTTATCTAAATAATGGAAAGTTATTCAATACTCCTTCAGCAATGCTCTCTCTTCTCACATGAATGATAAGGCCTACCATGAATTTAATTAGTGAGACTTATTGATGTATAAGGGGAAGAAACATGGCTCCTGGTATACTGAATAATTACAATTAAATAATCATATATAATAACTCACTGTGAAGCTTCGTTTTTTTTTTTTTTTTTTTTTTTTTTTTTTTGGATTTTAAGGTTGGGGGGATAAGTTTTTGTGAAGCTTGGATATTCATGTAGTGGTTTATGGTTTTATCAAGTTAATAGAACACTTTTTCATTAACTTTGATGGTTCATTCGCTTGCTAGGAGTTTAGATTCTGTAACTTAGGCAGATTATTATATTCTAAATTCTTTTAAAAGAAAGTTCCATCTTGATTTCTGAATTTCTTCCTGTGCTCATGATTGCAGTTGAGAAGTGCCATTGATCTGGAGAGGCACTACAAGAAGGGTGATTCAAAATCCAAAACTTTGCCCATGTATTTACAGGTAAGTCTATTTGTAATTTCTAGAGTAATAGTATAGTATGTGATATCTTGGAGCTGTAAGGGGGACTCTTGTTTATTCTCCTTTGGGTGGTATACATTTTTTTTATTATTTAGTTTTTGGCTAATTCATACACCTTTTGGTCTTTTGACAATTAGATTGGGAAAGTGATAGAGTCAGCACCAGACTTCTTCACAGGTAAACTAACAAAGAAGGAGAGAAAGGGAACAATTGCATCTGAGCCTTCTGATCACTTGCTGACTACAGGTGAGATATGCTACTACATCGAAAACCATATGAATCATATCATGACATGATGTGTTGAGTTCAAAGGGTAAAAGGAATGTGGTGTTGCCATTCGTAAAATATGTTCTTTTGCCTTTATAGAATGGTTGATTAAGATGAATTCAACTAAGGGAGATCTAATATTCTATATGAGCTTGCTTATCTTAGTGTAATAAAAACTTGAGAGAGCATATAGCATTAGATGGAGAGGGAGGAGGGGGGGATGTTGAGAAGCACCAGAATGTTGACGTAGTTATTTTTGCTTTGTATTTCTGGAAATTATTTCCTACAAAAACTTCCATCTTCACCCACCCCCTCATAACCAAAATTTGGAGTCCTCTATTGTGCAGCTTAACATTTCCATTGCTACAGTGAATGATTTGATAAACTGTGATACTCTTACCAAGTGACATGAGAAACAAAATGCACTGAGCTGAATTATAATTCATAGCTATACTCGCATGTGCTGTTTCACTTTGATGTTTGCTCCTTCCCATTCTTTTCACTGTAGAATTGATCATGATTGTTGTGATGATAAATGCATGCTCCAGGAAATTATAATTATTGAATGAATAAAGCAAACTTACAGACAAAATCCTGCACGTATGAGAAGAAAATAATTATAAAGTTTTATTGAATGAAACAGTATGCTTTGAGGTATAGAAGGGACAGATGATAGAAGAGCTTAACGAAAGACAAAAAGTTTAGGGGAGAAATCTTTTTGAAATGTTCCGTACATAATGGATCTGTCTGGACTCTGGACGGATCCTAAGAAGCCTTTCAAACAGATTCAGTATGCCAAGAACATTCAAGTCCTGCATCAAACTCCTGAGTCACTGTACCATAGATATCAAACTAGTAACAGAGCATAATAAAACCCATTAGATTCTATCAAGGTTCTCAAAAAGAGTTGAGAAGATAAAACCATATACAAGCAAACAAACCAAATCTCCACTTCACTTGCTCACCAGGCAGTCAAAATCGTTTAAAAAGACTAAGAAGATACACCAGGTTAGGCATAATACTGAAGAAATTAAAATACATCACAGAACGAAAGGCATATATAAACCCCAAATTTGTAATAGATTTCTCTATTTGCACTATCCTTACTTTTAAAAGGAAGTAAATTACTTTCAAATGATAATGAATATTAAAATTTAATTGCCTTAATAAAACAGTATAAAATTTTATGTTGAATGGCATGGAAATATCAAACCAACTGATCCAATTACTAAAATGACAATTCTTCTAACGTTTTCTTTCATACATCGAGGTGCATGTACCTCTTCCAGATTATTTTATCCTATTAATCTTCCTCTATTTTAATCTCTATGTAAGAAGAAAGAAGTTCTATCCCAATGTGTCCCATATGGATTCATTCATCTACATATGGGGATTGTAGTTGCAGAGGAATGTTTCTTAGAGTACTGAAACAGCTACAATTGAGTTTTAGCTGATTCTTCTTGCGTCTTTTGCTTATATTTCTTCAACGTATTCTTCTTCATCCATGAACTTGCCTTTAATTCTATCGGTTTTGTCCATTTGGAGGTAGGAATGAGAGGGAAATGGAATAACATAGACAGTGAACATAGAAGTAGAAATTGGGAAACTGAATCGACTGGATTAACTAGGCCAATCCCAGTGGGTTGAGCAAGTCAAATTTTTTTTTTTTTTTTCCCTTTTGTGTAATACCTGTGGTTTTAAAAACGGGACTGGACTGACTGGTCTGACTTGTTTAACTGGGAACCGACCTTCAATCTGGTCCGGTTATGGCAAAAAACCACAAATAGCTTAAAAACCAAGAAACAGTGAAAACTGGCCAATTCAACCTGAGAATCGAAAATCAGCTTGGCAGAACTGGTTACTGACCGGTTGAGATTTTTTGTGCTTTTCCTAGCCTAAAGTACATCATTTCGGCTAAAAACTAACCCTAAACACCTTATTCACTCTCACTCTCACTCACGCCTCTCACCTCAAGTCTCACATCTCTGTCTCTCACGCCTCTTGCCCCTTTGTCTTGCTCTCACTCTCACCTCACTCAAGCTCACAAGTCACGGCCTCTCATCTGATCTGCTTCTCATCATCATGGGTCACACCTCTCTCCGTCTCAGTATCGCCGTCTCTGTTTTTTTTCTTCTTTGTTCTCAGTCTCACCATCTTAGTATCAGTCTCGCCCACCATCTGTGCTATGCTTCATCAGGTATTTGGATTATTTTTATTTTTCCTTTGCTTTTGATTGTAACTTGTTGATTCTCTTTCTTTCATTTGTCTCACCACTATTCACCTCAGCATCAATCTGTGATTTGGTTCTCTCGGCTTCTTTTTTTTTTTTTTTTTTTTTTTTTTTTTTTTTTTTTTTTTTTTTTTTCATTTCTCTCAGCTTCATCTCAAGTTCTTCGTTCATGTTCTTTGCCTTCAAATTTCCAATCACTTCAGTGACTTTATTGGTAACTTCTCTTGTTAACTTAATTATTCAATGTGCTCTGCTTCATCAGGTATTTGGATTATTTTTCTTTTTCCTTTGCTTTTGATTGTAACTTGTTGATTCTCTTTCTTTCATTTGTCTCACCACTATTCACCTCAGCATCAATCTGTGATTTGGTTATCTCGGCTTCTTTTTTTTTTTTTTTTTTCATTTCTCTTAGCTTCATCTCAGGTTCATCATTCATGTTCTTTGCTTTCAAATTTCCAATCACTTCAGTGACTTTATTGGTAACTTCTCTTGTTAACTTAATTATTCAATTTATTCTTTCAATTATTAGTTTAGCATAGCATTTTAGTTTATTTGTGATTTTGTGTATGTTGAGGATTATGTTGTGGATTTGATTTTCAGAGCTTTGTTGTTTGTGAAATATTTATAGAGTAGCATTATTGTTTGTGAAATATTTACAGAGTAGCATTATTGTTTGGATGTAATGAACTTATTTGCTATTTGCTATTTAGATGTAAATGTAATGACTAATGAACTTATTTATTTGGTTTTGTTGAATGTTTATTATGTTAAGGATGATTGTTTTGTAATGTTATTATGTTAAATTCTTTAAAAAAAATGTTATATACTTGTATTTTTTTTATAGGAAACATATTTATTACTGTTGGTTGGTTAGTTTTAGTATATTAAAAAATTATTAATTATTTATATAATTTAAATAATTAATAATTAAATTATTTATGACGTAACCGATTCGACCATTGGGTCCGACCAGAAAACCAATAATTAGCTCTTCGACCGGTTCTTTCACCATACCGGTTTTTAAAAGCATGGTAATACCTTAAAACTATTTAATGACATCAAATTAATTATTTTCCATATGTCATTGCTATCTAGTTTTTTTTTTTTTTTTTTTTTTTTTTTTTTTTTTTTTTTTTAATGAATAGAATTTCATTTTATGACGTTCACTCTATGATAATTGTCTTTATTATTAGGCTAAGATACCAATTAATTTTTTGTATAAGCGGGTTCAAATTTCAGATTTCTAATTCAACGACAAAATCATAAGTACAAAGATGGGAATTGAATCCCACTGTTGAGACAAAAGTCTTATAGCATAACCGGTACTATCTTGTGGTGTTTTTTTACAGAATTATACATGGTTTAATTTTCTCATTTCCCATTATAACTACCAATTATCATGAAAAAAAAAAAATCACTCTTTAGTTATAAGACAAAAATGAAAAGATGTAGATCTTTCCCTCTAGATAACACATAAGAGCCAATTTAATAATATTATGGGTCACAAAATTAATTTTTTTAAAAGTATGATTGACAAACCAATGAATATCCAATGAATTAATTATTTGGTATACATTTTTATAATGATTTGATAGTTAGGAGAAGCTTTGAACCCTAAATATTTTTATTAATAACAACCAAACGTGTCAATTGAGTTGCAGGATTATTGGTTTTTTTTTTTTTATATATATAAAAAAAAACACATAATTATATTGGTTAGAATTACTAATTTTACTATCCGAACTCCAAAGCCAAAACATCAGTGTACATAATCACCATCGCGGCTATGAAACGCTTATAAGCCACTGTGAGTTAATCATCTAAATCTACGATTAGTCCATTAGAGAACCATTTGCAAGCATATTAAATAGTAGCTTTCTTTCTTTTCTTCTTCTTCTTTTTATTATTACTATTTTTTTAGAAAAAATTTAGAAAAGAAGGTAGCTATCAATGTGTATAATATTATCCTTTTAATTAATTTCAAAATAACTTTATTTATCTTATTAGATGCTTCATTTATTTAATTAGTTAATTGAAGTTTGAATGATGGAAGAGCAATATGAAAAAGAAAATCCAATTATACTAGAAATTCTAAATTATTTTTTTTTAAACAACAGTAAAAATTAGAATTAAATTGAAAAGAGTAATGTTACACATAAAAACTATTTTACAACATTTTTACAAATTATTGATGTGAATAATTCTTATTGATTCTCATCAGCGCTTATCATTAACAAAACTGTTTTTACTTAATTACTTACCATATTGGTAATTTGTCAAAAATAATGTAAAATAGTTTGTAACTGCTAATTGAAAAATCTAAAAAGTGGGACCTATTGGGCAAATTAGCAGTCCACTAGTTGAACCATAGTGTTGATTTATACTCTCTAACTGCTAATTGAACGGCACTGGAGCTCCAAATTTCTTTGTTTTGGATATGATTTGCTCTTTCTTTCTTTTTTATTAATTTTTGTGGGAGATAAAAATGAGATTATACTACCAATTGCACAACTTTTGAGCACTAAAAATAAGGAAAACGCATCTCTCAAGTCTCAACATAGTATTCAAATTAAAAGTGCTCTTGATTGCTTAGGTTACCAGCCCCCACCCATAGCCACAAAATTCACTTTTTTTTTTTTTTTTTTTTTTTCCATATTTTCATAACCCTTTTACGGCGTATACAAACTACTTTATGTCTGTATATATAGGAATCATTCATAGACACCAACCCAAGTAGTCTTAGGATTTATTACATCCATCAACACCATCATTAGTGCAAAGATTAGTGATACTTTCCTCTCTTCCAAGAAAGTATTAGGCTAAATTACAAAGTACACTCAAATTTTGCATTCTTCTCAACTTAGTGATTTTTTTCACTTTTTTTTGTGTTTTAATTTTTTTTTATTTGAGTCCTTTAATTTTCATTCATTTTCAATTTAGCTCTCCCATTGGATCCACCTCATAGAATTCACTAAAACAACATCATTTTATAAAGTGAAAAATCTAAAACTTATGGTGAGATTGGACAAAATTGACAGAATGACTAAATTAATACTTGATTACAGTTGAAAGACTAAAATGAGGGGAAATGAAATTTAAATGTCTTATTTGAAAATATATTAAAGTTGTGTATTTTGTAGTTTACACTTGAATAAATATGTATAAAAAAAAACATTTATTGAATTTTCTTGATTATTTCAAAGGATCATTGCACGTAGCTCTGAACTTATAAATTAGTCTCTCTCTTTCTTTTTTTTTTTTTTCTAATTTATTTTGAGGAAATATAAATAGATGACATAAAACGGACCTTTTTTTTTTTGTTGAGAATGACATAAAACGGACCTAAGTACATGATTTCTACATATTCGTTTTGTCTTGGTTTAACAAAGGGACGTAGATAACATTATTGTTACATGTTCATTGACCACACATTTAGTTTGCAATTCTACCATTTGCATCATAAAAGCTTATATAGTCCAAATTCTTAGACTACAAGTTTCCAAGTCTTTGGAAGTTTTGAACAATGACAAGACTTGGTGAAAACGATTGACGTTTGCTGAACGAAAGATATGTAAAAAATTATAGGATGTCTTAACCAATTAAAAAAAAAATATATATATATATATATATATATATTTGTTTATATTTAGAGAGAGAGAGAGAGAGAGAGAGAGAGAGAGAGAGAGAGAGAGTTTAATTGTAAATTTAATCTTAAATAATATCATTATAAATAAATAATTTTGTTGAACTCTTGATCATTGTAAGCATACCAATTTTTTTTTTAATAATAAAATATTTGAGGAAAGAGAAACAAATGACATAAAAGTAAAACTGACTCAAAAACTTGATTGCTACACGTTCAATCTAGCATGAATAATAGAGGGACCCGGATAACATAATATCTACACATTATCTCCGCAACTCCGCAATCAGTATCAAACAATTCTTATACAATCCAAAACTCCAAGACTATAACTTTCCAAAGTCTTTGCGAGTTTCAAACAATGACTAAAAACTTGTGAAGTATTAACTAGAAATCTAACCTATACCACACGTTCAATCTAGCATGAATAATAGAGGGACCCGGATAACATAATATCTACACATTATCTCCGCAACTCCGCAATCAGTATCAAACAATTCTTATACAATCCAAAACTCCAAGACTATAACTTGTGAAGTATTAACTAGAAATCTAACCTATACCACACGTTCAATCTAGCATGAATAATAGAGGGACCATAACATAATATCTACACATTATCCCCACAACTTTGCAATCACTATCAAACAATTCTTATACAGTCCAAAATTCCAAGACTATAACTTTCCAAAGTCTTTGTAAGTTCCAAACAATGACCAAAAACTTGTGTAGTATTAATTAGGAAATCTAACCTATACCACACGTTCAATCTAGCATGAATAATAAAGGGGCCTAGATAACATAATATCTACACATTATGCCCTTAACTACGCAATTAGTATCAAACAATTCTTATATGGTCCAAAATTCCAGGACTACAACTTTTTAAAGTCTTTGCGAGTTCAAAACAATGACCAAAAACTTGTGAAGCATTAACTGGAAATCTAACCTATACCACATGTTTTCAATGGCTTTTAGTAAGAATAATTGTATTTTATATTCTTCCACACAAATTGATGACGCATATCTTTCATTATGCCTTATAGTAAGAATAGTTGTATCGTGCTTTTCTTCCTCCCGGAGCTTCAGCTTCCAAGTACCGTTTGTAATTAAATGTATTATGTAAAAATGAATTTTCTTGATCATTTTTTTAATTAATTTGAGCAAAAAGAAAGGGATGACATAAAACTTATTTGAATAACATGATTGCTACATGTTTAATCGGTTGCCACACATTTTGTCTATAACTTTGCAAGTTGCATCAAACAATTCTAAATAATCCAAAATTTCAGGACTATAAGCGATTAAAGAAAAAAATTTCGAGACTTCAGTGTCTTTCGAAGTTAATAAACAATAGATATAGCTGATCCGAATGACCTAATTTTTTTCATTGTCAGAGCTATTTTTTATTTTATTTTATTTTTTTTAATAAGAAGCTACTTTTTATAAATCAATGAATCTATATCGAATAATTTTAGTCCAAAAACTCTACAATGTACGCTAGTGACCCACAACCAAGGAAGTCAATACCGTACTGGAGGCTGTATCGGTTTGGCCACCGGTACGATATATTTCGGGTACCGGTCAATACCGGTGTACCGTTTCGAGTTTACCGCTATTTTATATATTTAATATATATATATATACACACACACACATACAAAATCTCTATTCTAGAGCATATATTTATATTTATATTTATATGTTTAGTAGTTAAAGTTCACATAATAATAATTTATTATGAGCACTTAAATTTAAATTTATAAGCATATAATATTTCACTTATTGTTTATCTCTAGCTCACCTATTAATTAATAAAAATAAAAAAACTAGTGAGTGACAATAGTTAAAAATTTGAAATAAAAGATGTCATTGAAATTTCAAACTTTTTTTTTTTTTTACGTCAAAAAGGTAGAATCATTTCATTAAAGAAAAAGTAATATAAGTATAATATGGTCCATGGGCTTTACTAGACTAATCAACTAGCCTGAGCCATGGACAAGACATCAAACAATAAAATACAGCTCAAAATTCTAGCTAGTAGGCCTGAGCTCGTAGATAATACATGAACTAATAAAATACAACTTTTTTTTTTTTTTGATGGGCAATAAAATGCAACTTAAAATTCTAGCTAATAGGTCCTTTGATTTGCTACCAGTTGATACTCATCAACTCAAACACCAATGTCTAAACGTGTAGTGTCAGTACACACAAATAAGACTACAAGAACCACACAAAACAAAAGGACCAAGGGGGTGCAGCTATAGTCTAAGCAACAGATACGAAGAAGAGAAAAAAGAAAAAAAAGAAGGGAAGTGAACAGAGGAAGCTGAAGGAGGAAGATGAAGGAAAAACCAGCTAAATCTTAACGACAACCAACAAAGTGGTGCTGAGCCTGAAGGCAACGTGAGCCATTTGGTACTTTTATGTTTTGTTTAGTGTTTTGTGTTTTTTTTTTTTAAGAAGCTTTTTGTACCGACCAGTTTTTACTTTCCACCCGAAATGACCGATATTTGCCGGTATGGCCGGTACGCAATCAGTACGGCCGGTATTTTTTCCGGTACAAAACAAAGGAGGTATTTGTACCAGTTTACTGGCCGGTACGGTATATACCGGCCGTACCAGCTAGTACGGTACAGAATTCACTTCCTTGTGCACAACCACAAGACCTTAATTTCAGCCCACAAGACCATAGATATTATTAATTTACGGGTTAAAGATATATAATTGTAATAGAGTGACCTACAAAACCTTTAATTTTTCAAGTCATTGGCCCAACCCAAAATATAAAGCTAACACTGTATAAATAAATATATATATATATATATATATATATATATATATATATATAAAGCTAACACGACACGATGGATTAATAATCACGGCCTATAAATATTAATGTATCAATGCCATCTCAATTCCCATATCTTCCTAAATATATTTAAATTCTGATTTCTGAAATCCAGAGCAAATATGGAGCGTGTATTTGTATTACGACCAAGTCACCTACTTTTACTCATTTGCTTCCTCTTGCTTTCTCAACCTAATAATTGTTCCTCTTTTTCTTTTAATTCATCAACGCCTCTTTGCCATTCACACCAATCCTCTGCTTTGCTCCATTTCAGAAACTCTAGTCGGTTATTCTAGTTATCATTGTGACGGTGACGAATATTCTTCTTATTATCCTCCGAAGAATTCATGGAAAATGGGTACAGATTGTTGTGGGTGGGATGGGGTCCCCTGTGATACGATGACAGGTCATGTCATTGGTTTCGACCTCAGCTGCAAGTCGCCTTGAAGGTCCCACCCATTACAATAGCACCCTTTTCTTCTCTCTTCGCCATCCCCAGAGGCTCAACCTTGCTTACAACATTATCTATGGCTCAATTTCATCTAAGTTTGGTGGCTTTGCAAACATGACGTATCTCAACCTCACTGACTCCTTTCCTGGTCATTTCCCATCCGAAATCTCCCACTTATTCAAACTGGTTTCACTTGATCTCTCTTTGAATTTTTTCATGAGAATAGAAACGCCTAGTTTGAAAAGGCTTATTCAAAACCTAACCCATCTAATTGAACTTGTTTTGGATTATGTTGACATGTCTTCTGTTTCACCTAATTCTTTCATGAATTTGTCTTCCTCTTTGACATCTCTTAGTCTTTCTGATTGTGGATTGAAAGGGAGATTCCCAGATAATATATTCCACCTTACAACTACAATCTCACACGTATTACTGGGGTACTCCTCTCAAGTCCTTGTGTCTCTCTAAAACCGAATTCCCAATGGACTTACTTATTTAATCAGCAATCTCAAGTCCTTAAAAGAATTGTTTGTCGGTGGATGCAATTTCATAGGTTCATCGTATCCAACATTTCTTTCAAATCTCACACAAATCACTTCTTTGGACCTCTCATATTATGACTTTGGTGGTCAGTTTCCATGGTCCCTCCTAAACTTTGAAGTTCTTACTTACTTAGATCTATCATACAACAATTTCATAAGGCAACTTCCGGAAGTTACGACAAACTTGACCCGGATTTTCTCTTCAAAAAGTTCTTCTAATAGACAACTAGTCAACAAGATTCCTTCCAATCTAAAATATCTCTACTTATCTGGCAACTTTTTGAATGGGACAATACCATCTTGGGTGTTTACAATACCATCTTTACATGAATTATCTCTACGCAATAACCGATTCACTGGACAGAATGATGAATTCCAGCATAATTCTTTAAATTATCTTGATTTGAGTAATAACAACGTACATGGCCACCTTCCAATCTCTATTGCTAAACTTGTGAGCCTTTACCATCTAAATATTTCCTTCAATAATATTAGTGGTCCTCTATAGTCAAGCACGTTCTCAAAGCTCAAAACTCTCGGAACAATTGATCTTTCACATAATCCTCTGTTATCGTTCAGCACCTATAGCATTGTAGACTATACTTGACCCAAACTTTGGGATTTGCAATTGTCATCTTGCAACATAAGTGACTTTCCAGATTTTATAAAATCCATGGAAAGTTTACAATATTTAGACCTTTCCAATAACAAAATCAAAGGCAATATTCCGATGTGGCTTTTAGAGGTGGGGAAGGTTTCTTTGTATTCCTTGAATCTTTCATACAACTCCTTGACAAGCATAAGACACCTTCCTTGGGAGAATTTGCAAATTCTTGATCTTAGTCAGAATTTTCTTCAAGGACCACTTCCATTACCTATGTCGGACACTTATTTCTTTTCAGTCTCAAGAAATACTTTAATCGGAAACATACCTTCCTCGATTTGTAATATCACTTCCCTCAATGTCCTTGATTTGTCTCATAATCACTTGAGTAACATGGTTCCTCCGTGTTTGGGAAACTTTAGTCATTCTCTCACAGTCTTAGATTTGAGAAGTAACAAACTTAATGGCACCATTCAAACAACTTTTGCAAAGGGAAACTACTTGAGAAGTCTTAACCTCAATGACAATCAATTGGAAGGGTCATTGCCAAGATCGTTGATCAATTGCTGAAGGTTGGAATTTCTAGATCTTGGTAACAACAAGATAAGTGGAACCTTCCCTAATTGGTTGGAAAGTCTTTCAGAGTTACAGGTTCTTGTTTTGCAATCAAACAAATTTCATGGTGCCATAGCCAATCCCAAAACCAAATTATCTTTCCCTAATTTGCGAATCATAGACCTCTCTCACAATGATTTCCACGGTCTTTTGCCAACAAAATATTTCAATCATTTCAAAGCCATGATGAGCATGAATGCAAATAATAGAAAATTGAAATATATGTGTGGAAGCTATTATCACGATTCTGTCACGGTCACCATGAAAGGATTCAATATTGAAATGGTGAAAATCCAAAATCTCTTTACAACCATTGATTGCTCAAAAAATAGATTCAGGGGGGAGATTCCACAGTCAATTGAAAAGCCAAAGTTACCAAAGGGGCTTAACTTTTCGCACAATAGCCTTATAGGTCAAATGCCTCCATCACTAGGAAATTTGAGCAATCTTGAATGGTTAGATCCCTCCTCAAACATTCTTACTGGGAACATTCCAAGACAATTAGTAGTTATTACATCGCTTGAAGTTTTAAATCTATCAGAAAGTCGCCTTGTAGGGCCAATACCTATAGGTAATCAATTCAATACATTTGCAAATGTTTCTTACTTTGGAAACTTGGGGTTATGTGGGTTTCCATTAACAAAAACTTGTGACAATGTTGAGGGACAACAATCATCACCATCATTAACCATTCAAGACAATGATTTTAAGTTTGTAAATTGGCTTCATTGGAAAGTTGTATTGTTGGGGTACGGATGTGGATTCATGTTTGGATTAGGTTTGGGTTATCTTGTGTTATCAAGTGAAAAACCAAAATGGCTTGTTAATATTGTTTATGGTGAACGACGTAACATTGTTCAAAGATCCAAAAATAATGCTCGTGGAAGAACTCGTTGAGGAAAAATTTGGTGGATGCAAGTTCTGATTTAAGGTATATTCTTATATACTAATATATTTGAAAATACTCTATCTTATAATTTTGGTTTCTTAAAAATGTCTCTTTAAATTGCTAAGACGATGGTTCATTTTTTTTTTTCTTAGGAATGGTTGTACTTGTGTGAATGATGAGGCGTATTACTCGTGTTACTAGCTAAATAAGCTTCTATGTTTAAGGTATAGCTATACAAAAGAGTAAATAGGCTTCTACTACGTAACTGCCACATTTTAAAGCTTTGTTTAGGTCAAACTTCATTTAATGACCCCGTTTTATGCACTAGTGTGAGAATAAATTTTTTCTACTCCGTTGCAGTTCTAAACTACTCCCTTGGTCAAGGAATTTTTTTTTTATATATTTTTTTTAAAGGGCAACATCACTGCCTAGTTGCACTGTCAAATAATCAAGTTTTAATATAATATTGCAAATATTATCATTATTACACCCATGTATTTGTACCTTTGTTGTACAGATTAAAGATATTGTTGGTTGGATGGCCTGAAGCAGGGGCGTAGCCAGGATTTTTAACTTGGGGGGGCCGAATTACATGCTTGTACATTAGTCATAACTCATATATTTATGTGTATGTATGTGTGAGATAGATAGAGTTAAAAGAAATAAAGAAATGAAGCTTAAAGATTAAGGCTGCCACCACAAAAAAAAAAAAAAATCTCTAGTTTAAGCAAAACTATAAACTTTTAGCGACTTTCACATTTGAACATGACAAACATAGTGCACTCTTGTTTACTTAAAAAAAAAATTGCATCTGAACAACTGTGTATTTATTTATTTATTTATTTTTGGTTTGAGTAAACGTGTGTTTTGTTGGGTAAAGTCTACTTGAGAAATTAAAATATTGTAATTGTAAATGTAATCATATTTCAAAATGAATATAAAGAAATTAACATTATATGATGCTTAAGACCCACTACAAAATAAACACATATAACAATTGCTCCAGTTAATTGCTGAACCAAAGGCTAATGACTGAAAGGTAACTCATACTTTTACTTTGTTTTAGTCATTTTATATGCCATAATTTGCTAGACAACCCCACTTAGTTAATTATTTTCATTACTTCCATATACATTCTTTAATCCTAATAGTTTCATGCTCTAGATACATCCAATCGTCAACTAATAAAATTGAGACATACTTATGGTATCAAATATTTTTTATCACTTGTGCTAGTGTGTCATTCTATATAGTTTTGAGAGATAATTGCCTTGGTCCTTTGATTGATCATACAACCACAACATATTTCAAAGGAGAAACCACTAAAACTAACATTAGACTAGGTATGTGAAATTTTTTGGAGGGGCCAATTGATAATTTTGCAGGGGCTAGCTTGTTTTTATACAGTATTCTATAGGGGTTTCAAAAGCTTTGGGGGGGCCATGGCCCCCCCAAGCTTATGTGTGCCTCCGCCCCTGGCCTGAAGTGTGGTGGTTTTTTTCTTTTTTCTATTTTTCCTTGAAGAGTGGTATTAATTACCCTAGTACTACCTAAGATGCTTTGAGGACTAGACTAGTTTCCTCTATATTTTGAATTAGATGCCTTTTTATTTCAATCATGTTCTTAGAGTTCCATTATTAGGCTGGGATTATCAATATTTTGTGCATTTTTGTTTTCTTATATGGGTGTTTTATTTGTTTTATGTTGCTTGATATATGGCCTAGGAAGTGACTTTTGATTTTGAATTTTGTGGGTTTTGTGAATTTCTATATTGCTATTTTTGTGAGTAGTGTGATTCTTAGTATGCGTATCAAGTTTTGTATTAAAAGATCAAACAAGACAACAAATTGAATGTTTTGATTTTTGGGAATATTGATTCATTATTTCAACTTAATCTTGGTGTTGTGATTTCTTTCCATCTATTTGTAGGTATTATCTTGTTGGTCTTAATGGTGTGGGGATATTTTTTTCTTTTTTATCAGGGCTGTAATGCTTCGGTCCTCCTGGATGACAGCAACAGTGATAAAAACCATTCCACCGAGAGGCAGGCCATACCCATTCTGACCTTGCGTTGTTTTGATAAAATTGATTCCATCAAGGAGGAGCTTGAAAAGGCTTATCCAGGGGTAGTTTCATGTGCTGATATTGTTTCTATTTCCACTAGAGATGGCATTATACTGGTATGTTCTTAATCCTGAATTTTCATATGTTCTCTCTTTTTAAGATATTTTTTGCTAATAGTACGGGTCAGTTCACCTAAGGGTTTTAGCAATAGTTTAAGTTTTAGGATCTGATGATTGTTTGTGGATAAAGATGCATAAACGAAAGTTGGCGAAACTGTAAGAAACAGACTTTAAAAGAGTTGGTATCTCTTTACATTTTTATATGTTGAGGAGTCTATCAATAAGATTCTAAAGTACATATTGATTATGTGGAAAACTTAGAAAATTAATGAATTGAGAGTATGTTTCTAGTGATTTTTGCTGTTTTGGTTTCCACAAATTGTTACAGTCACCTTTACTCACCAACTAGTTGTTTCAGGCACTTTTTGGTTATGGTTTTTCAAGTCTAAAATGTCAAAAAGTTCAAAAATAAGTAAAATGAAATATTTTTATTATTCCAATTTTTGTTAAACTAACAATAAAGAACAGCTCTATATTAATAACTCTTATTATTGGAGTTCTCTAATGTAAACTACTATACTTGACATCACAGGCTTGACAGCATTCTTTCATATATCAACAAACACCTAATCTTAGGTGTCTTGGCCTCTTTGATTTCAGCATTCCTTGCCATTTGTGCAGCTTGTCGTTCTTTGAATGATCTTCTTTCTTTCTCTTTCTTCTCTCCCAAATCAACAAAAAAGGAAATCTATTGAATGGTGCCAAGGGGTAGTAACAACACTGACCGAGATTCCACGACCAGATGATAACATAACACAAACACTTCACCTTTTTGCCCCAACAATAGCTTCTTATTTTCTCACTGAGATGAGAATGAGGTTCCAAGACAGTAATGGGACCACCACTCTGCCTTCTTTTTCATCCACGCATCATTGGAAATAAGTGAGTTTGCAGTGGGGATGTAGAGACCCAAAAAGGGGGTCTTGCAATCCATGAAATCCCACGTCGCCTAGGGAAGCACAAGGAGATGTGCTATAAGGAGTGACCTCCCTTTAATGTGTAGAGACCTTTTTCCCACTGCTGTGTGCTTTGGGGGGAGAACAAAACCATGAGCCGTATGGACCCCAAAGTAGACAATATCTACACAATGGGGGTGGGGTTGTTACAGGGGATGTCACTTTGCTCGGGCAAGGATGAAGATGTCAGGGCTTAATGTTCTTACTGGATCTCAGGGTCAAGCCCGACGGAACCGCTCCTTGCTTTTGGTTAGTTTCTAAGTGACAGTCTTGACCATAATGACCTCATGAGATCTTTATTCTTTCATATTAATTTCTGTAATGTTCTATGTTTGATTGTAGATGCTGTGACTTCAAATTTTCTTGCCTGTGCTAATTTTAGTCTATATATAAAGGCAATGGCATCATTGGTCATGGTCACGATGATGAGGTAGATAGTTAAAACTGCATGTAAATATGTTTTGGTTGTTGAGTTCATTAGAAATATAGAATTATAATGTCTTGAATGTTATCATAAGTTCAATAATATGGGGGAGCGCATAATGATTGCTGCCATAATACTATTCAAATTAATTTCAATTGGGTGTTTGTGTTACTAATGAGTTTTGGTTGACAAGTCATCATCGGAAGGACACATTAGTTGATTCATTTTGAGTTTGAACTTCAGAACTAGGAAAGTCTTCAATTTTGCATCTTGAAACAAAGAAAGTGAATTGTCTTTAATTTTCTTTATTGCTTTGATCAGCAAGTAGAATTCAAAAGTTGCTCATAGGAGTAGCTTTTTTAATTAGATGCCATTATGTTTTATTGTCATCAATTTGTACTCAATTACACTTTTCATGCCTGCAGAAGGTTTTGGTATGCTTTTTGTTATGCACATTTAAAGACAATGCTATAGTTGTGGATCCATTCACTCGAATCTAACCCATCATCTTCAATCGATAAGTTAAACTTCTTCTCTGACACTGCTATGCTGCAACTTGAATTTACATTTTTCCTTCACCTTATTTCATTTAGTAAATCTTGCATCAATTTAGCAGGTTCTCCTTAATGGCTTTAGGTGGTACTGATTATAGTTATGTTTTCCTCAAATTGGTTATTGTTATGCCTAGGAGGAGATTTTTCTTGTTATGAATGTCATCATTCATCTCTTCATCTGTTACTTGAGAATCTAATTTCCTCAATTTTGAAGGTTAGGAGTGCTGCTGATGCCATCAAAAGTGTTATTTCTGCAACCTCTGATTTTCTGAGAGAGAGATTGTTTGATACAAACTCAAACTTCCAAAAATTTTAAGATTCATGAATGTTGTCAAAAAACCAATTTTAGAGACTGGGACTTAGTTTTGGATATGCAGACTATGTGCTTGTTTCCAATTATCAGTAGCTCACAAAATTTTTTCCCTATCATAGGAACTGGTATGACTACATATCCTTGACTCTGGTAGCCATTTAGCAAAATTAAGTTGCTTATCTTTTTTATGTGTCATGAAGTTGGTTTGTTCCTAGAAAACTTATCAGTTAGTAACTCTGCTTAGAGATTTTATCATTTTCTTGTCTTTTAAGTAAAACTAGTCGCAGACTCGCGCATTGTGCGTGATAATTTTTTAGATAAAATACTATTTTAGTCCCTAGACTTTATAAAGAGTCTTTTTTTTTTATAAATAGTTTTATCATATTTTTCATAATTTTAACTATAACATTTTTTACCATTATCATATATTTATTGGTTGATGATTTGTATAAAATAGACATTAAATGAGAGGTAGAACTATTCAATAATTTTTTTTAAGTCATGGTGTATGAAGATTATAATTTTATATATATATATATATATATATAATTTCCCTAGTTAGAGTTTGATTATTTTTAAGTTTAAATTTTGTACTATTATATTTAATTGTTGATTTTATTGCACTATAAAGTTTTTAATGTCCTCTATATAGCCATCTTTATTTTATTTCTTACTCTTTTTTACCACCTTTTTATATTCCAAATAACAGTTATTAATTAACGTTTGATTTTTTTTTTCTTCCTTCATTTATTCTTTATTACTTTGTATGTTCTCTTGCTAGATGAAAATTTTATGGTTATTAATAAGAGATAGATATCATGGGTGGCTTAAATAGTTATAGATGTAGTTACGTTAGTGGTATTTCAAAGGTTTTTATTTTTTTGTGTGGGGAATGTGGCTGAATTTAAATGTTAAATAAAATTATATGAGAAAAAAATAAAAATAAATACATAACAATAAACACTAACTTATCCAAATAATTCTATGTAATATAATAATAATACATTCTTATATACTATTTTTAATTATTTATAATGCAATATGATAATATTTAACAATCAAAGTCATAAAAAATAAAATAAAATAAAAAACTTAAAAGACAAAACTAAATTCCATCAACCAAAATAGAGTTCTAAAGAATACAAAACTTTATTAAGCTAAAATAGAGATGCAAGAAAAATTAAAAAAAAAAAATCCACCAAAAAATTGAGGGAGAAAGAGTGGGAAATAACCACTTTTTTTGTGAGAGAAAATTATGTAAAGAATGGAAGAATAAATAACAAATTTATACTAAGAGGGTGATAATAAAAAGGAACAAAATAAAGGAAGATAAAAGGAAAGAGGAACAGTGATATCAAGATAGAATGTTTGGAGAGATGAAAAGGTAAAGAGAATGAAAATGTTGGAGAAAGTGTAAATGTTAAAAAAAATGAGTACAATTTGATGAGCACAATAAAAAATTACATTTTTTATTTTTTTAAAACAAAACGAGAAAGAAAATATAATAATTTAATGATAAGGAGGATGTGGTTGAATTTCAATATTGAGTAAAATAGAAGAGAAGAAAAAAATAAGAAAAATTAAAAGATATAACAATAAGCACTAAATTATTCAAATTATGGTATATAATGGAATACTATTTTAATTTTATATACTATCTTTAATTTTTTATAATGTAATCGGATAAAATTTAACAATCAAAGAGAAAAATTATAATAATAATAATAATAACTTAAAACGCAAAACTAAATTGTATCAACCTAAATTAGAGTTCTTAAAAACATAAAAATTTATCAACTTAAAGCAGAGATGCAATAAAAAAAATAAAAATCCATCAAAACATTGAGAGAGAGAGAGAGAGAGAGAGAGAGAGAGAGAGAGAGAGAAAGAGAGAGAGAGAGAGAGACCTTTTTGTGAGAGAAAACTATGGAAATAATGGAAAAGAGTGACAAATTTATAGTAACAGGGAAGAGAAAAGAAGAGGCAAATAAAGAAAGACGAAGGGAAAGATGAATAGCAATATTAAAGTAGAGGGTAGTGGGGAGATGAAAAGGTAAGAGAAGAAGAAAAGTTGAAAAAAGTGTAAATATTTAACAAATAAGTGAATGTAAAAAAATTATAGGAAAATTGGAAATAAAAAAGAAACATATATAAATGTTAAAATTGACAAAGATGAATATGTAAAATCAATAATTTATTTATATTTTTTTTGTAAAAAAATAGGATTAAATAATAAATAATAATTATGTGGTGAATGACGTGGCGATGATATGGTGCAACAAAAGCTCAGCAGCAATAAATGCCACGCTTCAGCTTTTAGTAATATATAGATAGATTATGGTATATAATGGAATATTATTTTAATTTTATATACTATCTTTAATTTTTTATAATGTAATCGGATAAAATTTAACAATCAAAGAGAAAAATTATAATAATAATAATAACTTAAAACACAAAACTAAATCGTATCAACCTAAATTAGAGTTCTTAAAAACACAAAAATTTATCAACCTAAAGCGGAGATGCAATAAAAAAAAGTAAAAATCCATCAAAACATTGAGAGAGAGAGCGAGAGAGAGAGAGAGAGAGAGAGAGACCTTTTTGTGAGAGAAAACTATGCAAATAATGAAAAATAGTGACAAATTTATAGTAACAGGGAATGAAAAAGAAGAGGCAAATAAAGAAAGATGAAGGGAAAGATTAATAGCAATATTAAAGTAGAGGGTAGTGGAGAGATGAAAAGGTAAGGGAAGAAGAAAAATTGAAAAAAGTGTAAATATTTAACAAATAAGTGAATGTAAAAAAATTATAGGAAAATTGGAAATAAAAAAGAAATATATATAAATGTTAAAACTGACAAAGATGAATATGTAAAGTCAATAATTTATTTATATTTTTTTTTGTAAAAAAATAGGATTAAATAATAAATAATAATTATGTAGCGAATGACGTGGCGATGATATGGTGCAACAAAAGCTCAGCAACAATAAATGCCACGCTTCAGCTTTTAGTAATATATAGATTTGAAGTTTTTCTCTATTAATTCTTACAGCTTTGATTTGTTCTAAAATTGTGACTTCTGTCTTTTAGCAATGCCTATACTGCGTTTGTGTCCATAATTTATCTTCTCCCTGGACACGTAGTTTTCATCTCTTATGTTTGTTCTTTGTGTTCTTATATTAAGTAAATATCCTGATTTGGCAGTTTCCTTTCAATGATCATTTATTTTCTCACTCCAGATATTGAACTAATTTATGCTTAGGTGCTGGTAGTCTGTCCATAGTAAATCAAAAGTTCAAAACAGCTGCATCTTTGAGTGTTTGTAAATATACCTCAATGGACCACTTAAGTTTTGGTCACTAAAACAAATGAAAATAATTGAATAGCTATAAGTTTGAATCTTATAAAAGATATAACATTAAAAAAAAAAAATACGAAGGATCATAAAATATCATATATAATTAAGCATACCAAAGGCTAATAAAAATCTCTTACATAATTAAATAAACTAAAATCTCATATATTTATAGATACACATGTATATATTCTTTTTTCTTTTTTGAAAAAAAAAATATCATGCATAGTTAAACTAATAAAAAAGTTCATAAAATCTCCTAAAAGTGGGATTTTATTTTTAAAAAGATTTATAAGGAAGCCACAAAATCGATTTTGGTAAGGAATGCACATTCCACCTTAAATGTCAAAATTTTGACCGAGACAGAATAAAGGATTTAATAAATCAGTTTATGGACCGGAGTGCAATATATTGACTGGTACGGAATGGAATTAAAACATTGTCTACAATCCATTCCTCTCTCTTTCTCTCCTCATTACTTATTTTTATCTTTTCTTCTTTTACACTTCCATTATATCTTTTGTTATAGATTGATTCTTCCCTGTCCACATTATGCCAATTTCTTTTTATCCCTCTTTTTATTGTTATAGAGAAAATGAAGGAGAAAAGTTAAACATACAAATTTGATTTTCCTATTTTTAGCCTAGGAAATCAAGAGACTCAACTTATGGCAGTCAACAATTACAATACACTTGGTTGAGTTGATTTTTTTTTTCCTTTATTTTTTCTATGGTTTCCAAATCCTTTACCTCCACTTCTTAGCAGCCAAGCTAAGCATAGCTATTTTGTGCTTTTGTCTGTTTTCTTTTATATATATATATATATATATATATATTATTTATTTTGCAATATCTAACTGCTCTTGTTATTGAATTCTCTGATGTAAACTATTATACTTGCCATCACAGGCTGGTGGCCCTTTCTATCCAGTGTCAATAGGTCGGAGGGACAACACTCACTCATATTTCAATGAAGGACTGGTTGATATTCCACGACTGGGTTATAATATAACACAGACACTACACCTTTTTACCCTTTAAAGGTTTTGATGAAGAACAACACTCACTTTTATAGGTACTTACTAGCTAGGCCTTCACTCATTTTACAAACTTGTTTTATGCAGTTGAAAAAGGTTTGAAATGTTCATTGGTTTGCATCAATTTCTTGATCATCTGAAGGTGCACACAACATTGGGAAGATTGGGTTGTGAGTTCATACAGAAACTCCTCTTTGATTACAAGGGGACAGGGCAGCCTGACTAAAATAAGAATAAGGTGCCAAGGTAGTAATAGGACCGCCACTCAGCCTTTTTCTTAAACCATGGAATCATTGGAAATGAGTGAGTCTGCATGAATTTACAGCCAATCATTAAAGGGGAGAGGACTTCTATTTGCTGATTAGCAGTTTCTGGCTATTGAGAAGACCGCAAGACTTGTAAGGGCTTATGCTTTAGATAATGGGTCAATCTTCTGTATGGACTTTGCTTGGGCAATGATGAAGATGTCAGGGCTTAATGTTCTGGCTGGATATCTAGGTCAGGTCCGATGGAACTGCTCCTTGCCTATGGTCAGTTCCTAAGTGACAGTCTTAACCATAGTGGACTCTTGACATCTTTATTTTTCATATAAGCTTCTCTTTAAGTTCAATGTTTGATTGTAGATGCAGTGACTTCTACATTTCTTGCATATACTAATTTGTGTCTATATATAATGGCAATGGCATAAAGTAGAAATATATTATGTCTATTGAGCAAGGAAGTCAATACTGTACCGGAGGTTGTACCAGTTTAACCAGCGGTATGATATATTTCGGGTACTGGTCAATACCGGTGTACCATTTCGGATTTACTGCTATATATATTATTTATATATTTATTAGTCAAATTTTATATAATTTATTAACAAAACTTAATAATTTTTTAAAATGTATGAAGATCTAATTACTACTACTAATTAGTTTGCTACATCTTATTAATGTTTCCATCCTTTTAATAAAATGATAATATAATAATAATAAAAGTACCAATCCGTATGATGTCAAAAAGACACAATTTGAAAAGTTAACTTCAGTTTTTACTTTTAGCCCATTTAAATGTCATTCAGTCACATTTATTAGACTATCAGAGGCGGACAAAACAAGAAAAGTATACAAAGAAGAGTGAACATTTATGCTGGGACAAGGTGAAGAAGAAGCGTCTTTTATGCTGGGAAAAAGGTGAAGAAAAAGCGTCTTTTATGCTGTGAAAAAGGTGAAGAAGAAGCAGTGGCAGCAGCAACTGGCAGTGGGTGATCAGTGTCGGGTTAGTAACTAGAGGATGACAGTGCGGTGAAAAAGGTGAAGAAAAAGCGTCTTTTATGCTGGGAAAATGGTGAAGAAGAAGCGTCTTTTATGCTGGGAAAAAGGTGAAGAAGAAGCGATGGCAACAGCAACTGGCAGTGGGTGATCGGTGCCGGGTTAGTGATTGGTGGCAACATAATTTTTCATTTCAGTCCGGTATTCATTTACTGGCCGATACGGCCGGAATTTGCCGGTATGGTCGGTACAAGGCCGGTACGGCCGGTAAAATTTTCGGTACGAAATTAAAGGTTGACTGTACCGGCTCACTGGCCGGTACGGTACGGAATTCACTTTACTGCTATTGAGTTCTTTAGAGATATAGAATTCCGATGTTTGGAATGTCACCAAAAGCTAACTAATATTTGGGGAGCTCATAATGTATTAATTTTAATTGGGGCCTTGGAGCATTCACCTTAGACTCTACACAATTTTAGCTAAACTAACTCCAAAAACACTACTTTTACTATTTTAACAAGCATACACCTATATCAACCTCAATATTTATTTTTTTACTCTTATGAAAATATTATTTTTTCCTCTCTTCCCCATCTATTTCACAGCCACATGTAACACCACCACACACTCACACCACCTAGCATCCCCCTACCATTGAAAACCCAAGCCTTTGAATACTGAATTCATTG
Organism: Lithocarpus polystachyus; assembly: GCA_033629205.1. NCBI lineage: Eukaryota > Viridiplantae > Streptophyta > Magnoliopsida > Fagales > Fagaceae > Lithocarpus > Lithocarpus polystachyus. The sequence goes on along the minus strand of CM066165.1, from coordinate 86,201,448 downwards.
TCAAACTCACCTACCAAATCTATAAAATTAGTAAACCTCCACAACAAAATCAACGAATTTTCAATCAAAATCAATAAATTATGATGAACAGAGCATCGTCTATCTGCCAACAAAATCAGTAAAGCGTGATGGCAATGACGAAGGACGGAGATTTGTTCAAGGAGGAACTTGATCGGCCATGGAGTTTTTATTCAAAGGAAGAGAGAGAGAGAGCTTGGTCTAGTGGAGGGAGAGAGTGTCAGTGAGGAAGAGAGGTGAATTTAAAATTGGCCGAAACACTGTTCATTTGTTAGCTATTTTGGGAAAATTGTAGAAGCGCTCGAAGGGACTTTAGCTATTTTTTTGGACTAAATTAGATTTACAAATTGTTTTTGCCATGGAAATGTATGTGGAAATGGATGTGGTTCTATAGGGAAGTTGTAACAGAGTTCTTTGAAAAGGAACATCCTTGGAAGGTTTCGGATGTCATTCCTTTCAAATCGAACCGGCATGAAAAGATTTCCTCACTACAGATTTGTACCACATGCTTATGACTCTGTACACATCTCCTGATAGCGTACAACATAGTTAAAATCTTAAAATGCCTTAATCGTATATGAATCATTTGGAACTAGTGAAATGATTAGATCAGAAAATTTCACGCTCAAATCTAAAAAAGAAAAATCATTTGAAGACTAGACAAAATAAAAAATAAATGTCCAATTTATTTTTCAAATTCTACTTGATAATTACCATGAATACCAAATATGTTACTTTAAGCTAATAAGTGAGGAAAAAGGAGTGATCATGCACCACCAAGTTTTTGTTTTGAATACAAATAACGAAGAAGGGCAATATTTTATTCACTGCCAAAAGCAATGTGTTCTCACGAGTCCCTTTATCAACATCATCCAGGGTATCTTGAGGTTGATATATAGTGAGCACAACCAAATCACCTCTTCTGTTGCCGCTTTAGTTTACTTATTGTGATTATAGGCTTCCTCCTCTCTTGCCAATTGCATAAGGCCATTCTTCAAAAACAAAACAGCATTCATAATAGGTTCGCAGAGGCAAGAGTACTCATCCACAATGCAATGTGATACTTAAAACAAGATACTATGTACATTTTCCAACAAACCACAAAACTTGAGTCAGTTTACTTCACTTTGGAAATATAATTCCATCAACCATGAGTTATGGACTCTTGTTGAGAATTATGTTCATGTTCTAATGCAAAATAGTGGAACTTCTACCATTTTAATTTCAACGATTATGATTTTATTCATTTATAAAAATCTGTATTGGATAATGGGTTAGGTTTGCTTGCCTACCAATTGGTTTATGATCTTGTTATTCATGTTGATAACTCCTTCTATGAGCCCTAAATGCCTCTTGAATTTATGAAATCAAAAATATTATGTTAGAACAACACTAAGTTTTCTGCTAATTTACAGTAGCACTAAACTCACCTTTGTTTTTTTTTTTCCCAAGTAAATTTGATAGGGATCTTGAAAGGGAAAGGTATGCATTTGTTACATCTAACTTCTACTTTTATATACGTTACTAGTTTATATAGGTTACTAGAATAACCTATGCTTACACACAGAAACATTGAATTGTAGTGAAAAACATTTTTTGATTGCTATTATTAATGTTAATATTTTTATATTAGGCATGTCTATATTGTATTGTGAAGATTAACAGATACAACCACTAATGAGACGTAATCTCACATTTGCAGTATTAGATTTTGAAAAATGATCCTTGGTCATTGAAGATTATGGTGGAAACAAAAAAAATATTAAACTTAAAATACTGGGAAAAAAAATTGCTTTCTTCAAAAAATTTCTTCTAATCTCATAACATCTATAATATTAGTATGCAATGAATGAATTATGTAATGAATGAATTATTGTTCTCAATCCTAACATCTATAATTTGCTAGCTTGAGTCTAGAACTTTACTATCTCATTAATTGCCGAATATCCATATTAATATGTAATGAATGAATTAGTGTCAACAATCCAATGGAAAACAATATTAATTAATTTTTCCTACAATCTCTCTTTTAAGTTTTATTTTGCCCCTTTGTTTGGAGGGGGAGGGGAGGAGATGTAATTTAAATAATAAAAAAATGTCTCGATCTTTTTATTTGACAAAAATTCTGAAAAAAAAAAAAATACACAAACAAAGGTGTGCTTTTTACACTTTAATGCTTTCCCATCTATCAAACTACCCTATGATCTACTATTCCTAAGCTTTAATGTTCTTTAATTTTTCACACAAAGTTGAGATAATAATTTTAATGATAATCGTGATACTCACAATATGTGAATGATATTATAACTCATCAAAACTAATTACTAAATATGGATCTGTACAAACTTTAACAGAAGTTGCTTATTCAAACAACCAATTCATTATATCTAGTTTTGTCATTTTTTTTCTCTCTCTGTTCTCTCTATTGGGTGACCAGAGTGTAGAACCTCTATTATCTTCCTTGGAATAATATTCTTCTACCTCTAATAACACTGTTATTAGTAGGTTTTGTGGGTTGTATTTTTCGGGGGTGTGGACACACTTCTTTCTTTTCCTTCCATCTCTATTTTCTACTGCCATTCTTTTCTTTCATTGACAATGGATGCCGTTCTTCATGTTGGAAGAAACTCTCCCTAACTGACGTTGAGGGAGCAAAAGTCAGTCTCAGGAAATCAAAAAACCAGAGTGCCAAAGAATATGTCCTAGCAGCAAAATTTTTGACCTAGAGAGCTCTCAATGTGGAAGTTATTGGCAGAATGTTTAAACCACTTTGGAGGTCAAGGAATGACTTTAAGATTCCAGAAGCTGATGATCACATACTATTCGAGAAGCTCTCAATGGATCTTTGACAAGCATCTAGTTCTCTTCCAGCGATATGATTTCACCATCCCAACGAGAAAACTGAGGTTTACTTCAACAAAGTTCTGGGTTCAACTACATGGACTACCACTGAGCATGCTTGATGCAGAAACTGCTGTTGAAATAGGTGAAACAATGAGTCCTGTATCACAAGCAAAGCACGATAAGGAAATGGTGGGGGGTACTTTCCTACGTGTTAAAGTAGAAGTGGATGTCACAAAACCACTCTGTAGAGGTCAGAAAGTTGCTCTCAATGAGGATACTGAAATTTGGGTCTCCTTCAAGTACGAAAAACTCCCGAATTTCTGCTACTAGTGTGGTATGGCCTCTCACGCTGATAGAGAGTGCGATGTTTGGCTCAGTAGCAAAGGAAGTCTCAGTCTGGATCGACAGGATTATGGAAATTGGCTTTGAGCTTCCCCTTTCAATCCGAAGAAAACTAAAATCACCACTGTTTCCGGAGTGGGCGATGGCTTTGGTCCCAAAGCTAACACAAACCATCAACCTCTTTCCGATGAAAGTCCGGCTACCAATCACGGTGGTGGGGTGAATATTGTTTCGGGGCAGATGATTAATCCAAGCTGTACAAACTCAGGGGGGGAGTTACTACAAACCACGCGGCCTGAATTAAATGCATTAAATGAGGAGAGGAATTCCACAAAAAAAACTGCCAACGGCCCATAATTATCACACGGACCACGACATGCAATTAATTGGTGATGATTCGGATATTACCAGCACTAAATTTGGAGGTAACGCATCTGATGTAACCAGCCAAAATTTGAGGAGTCCTACACATGTAGAATTAAATAGCGTGATAAGTGGAGGTATTACTCAATCCGTTCCACCAAATCAAACGGAATTAAAGGGAGATTACTCAGAGCTCATTAATGCTAATCGAAACTCAGCATTTAGTGACCCTAATGTGCCGAGAAGGTGGAAATGAATTGAGCGTGAGACACACGCACCAGATATTTGCCCTAATTCACAAGAAAATACAACAAACAAACAAAACAGAGATGAAGGAGACATGGACCAGCTAGCCTGAGTTACCTAGCAAAAAATTGCAAGTTTCAATGGCAGAAAGTCAACATATCACAATGGTGGAGGCTGCGAGGCAGCCCCTCCAAGATCAATGAGTATTATTGTGTGGAACTGTCGTGGGCTTGGGAACCTACGTACAAGGAAGGAGCTCAAGGTAGTGACTTGGGAAAAAGATCCCTCCGTCATGTTTTTAGCCGAAATGTGGGCGGATGAAGCAAGGCTAAAAGAAATAAAACGCAATATCAATTTTGAAAATCTCTTCTTTGTTGACAGGAATAATAGAGGTGGAGGCTTGGCCATGTACTGGAGAAATTCAATCGACGTTAATGTGGAATCATTCTCAAAAAACCACATTGATGCGATCGTGAACAAGGGCAAGGAGGATGCATGGAGATTCACAGGATTCTATGGAGAGCCAATGTCACATAAACGCTTTGAATCATGGGATATGCTTCGACAACTGTACAACCAGTTCCATTTACCTTGGCTTTGTGCCGGGGATTTTCAATGAAATAGTTAGTAGCACTGAGAAATAGGGGGGGGGGGGGGGGGAGCAACAGAAGTCACAGCCAAATGCAGTTATTCAGAGATGTTATAGATGAGTGCGGGTTTATTGACTTGGGCTATGTTGGATTACGATTCACTTGGCAAAAGCACTTTGCAGATGGTCATTCCATTTGGGAAAGACTTGATCGTGGATTGGCAAATAATGAATGGCTCTTGAAGTTTGCTGGCACAAAAATCCATCACCTCTCCTCAAATAATTCAAACCACTGCCCCCTATGGATCATTCATGATGGTCTTGAAGTGCCACAAGTCACAAAACCTTTCAGATTCGAAGAAATGTGGCTAGCTTATCGAGGCTGTACAGAAGTTGTTGAAGCTGTTTGGGCATCCCCAGAAGAGGCTGAACTTGCTGTCAAAGTGGTTAAAAAAATTTAAAAAAAAAAATGAGGGAAGGAATTACGTGCATGGAACCAAACCCATTTTGGGAATGTGAGAAGTGAACTAAAAAAGAAAAAAAAAATAGTTCGTTGAAGCCGAAAAGGAAGCCATGAGGTCAAGTTTAAATTTCAAGATTTGGGAACTCAAAAAGGAGATATGTGATCTAGAAGATAAGGAGAACAGAATGTGGTTCCAAAGAAAAAAAGTTTTATGGGCAGCAAATGGAGATAAAAATTCTAAATTTTTCCATTGTCGAGCCACTCAAAGGATGAGGAAAAATTCAATCTTAAAAATTAGGAACGAGGATGGAGGTTGGAGTTCTAATAGTGAGGCCGTAGCAAAGACCTTAACAACCTACTTTCAAGCTTTATTCACCTCTACAAACCTGCCTCTTTGTGAAGCTGCCACCGATTTTATCAATAGGGTGGTAACAGATGAAATGAACAATCAACTCTCCTTGGAGTTCCAAAATTGGGAAGTTCAGCAAGCCATTAAGCAGATGGCACCCCTCAAAGCACCAAGCCCAGATGGTATGCCCCCATTATTTTATCAACACTATTGGGATCTAACTGGTGAGGATGTTTCACAATCTGTCCTTACTTTTCTGAATTCAGCTTCTTTACCTGAACATCTTAATCATACATTCATTACTCTCATTCCAAAGAAAAAAAAATCCGAAGCATTCTTCTTAATTTAGGCCTATTAGTCTATGTAAAGTATTGTATAAGATTTGTTCAAAATTCTTAGCAAATAGGCTTAAGAGAATATTACCAAAAATTATCACTGAACATCAAAGTGCTTTCACAAAAAGCCATCTCATATCTGATAATATTTTAATAGCTTTTGAGTCTTTACACAGCATGCAGAAACACAATGGGAAGGATGGTTTCATGGCAATCAAGCTTGACATGAGCAAAGCCTATGATAGGGTGGAATGGCCTTATCTTGAAGCTGTAATGAGAAAAATGGGGTTCAACGACAAATGGATCAAACTTCTCATGCTTTGTGTCACCACGGTCTCCTATTCCATCCTTGTCAATGGAGAACCAAAAGGCTTAATCCAACCATCTAGAGGCATCAGATAAGGTGATCCTATCTCTCCATTCTTGTTCTTGTTGTGCACAGAACGATTGCATGGCCTAATCAGTAAAGCAGCTGCCTAAGATGATATTAGGGGCAAATCATTATGTAGAAATAGCCCTCAGTTGACTCACCTCCTATTTGCAGACGATAGCCTGTTGTTTTGCACATCAACAAGCCAAGAATGTCAAAAGATTCTAGAGATTCTAGATACCCATGAAAAATGCTCGGGTCAAAAAATAAATAAAGGCAAAACCACCATCTTTTTTAGCAGATCAACTTCTGAAGATATGAGGGAGCACATCAAGCTTGCTTTGGGTGTTCCAAAAATAAAGCAATATGAGAAATACCTTGGTCTTCTATCATTAGTTGGAAGAAGCAAGAAAGCCAGCTTCAATTACATTAAAGAAAGAGTATGGAGAAAAATCCAAGGGTGGAAAGAGAAGCTCTTGTCACAAGCAAGAAGAGAAGTCCTAATTAAATCAGTAGTCCAAGCTATCCCTACATACAGGATGAGTTGTTTTAAGCTTCCTTTGGGATTATGTTCATAAATTGATAGTCTCATAAGGAAATTTTGGTGGGGACAAAAAGGAGATAGGAGGAAGATTCATTGGGTGAAATGGGATACTTTATGCTGTCCAAAATCTGATGGTGGTATGGGTTTCAAGGATTTAGCCCTTTTTAATGATGCACTTCTCGCCAAGCAAGCTTGGAGACTCTTGTACCATAAGAATTCCCTCTTCTACCGAGTGTTCAAATCCAAATTCTGCCCGGATTGTTCAATTATGGAAGCTATGGATTCAGCCTTGCCTCATATGCTTGGCATAGTATCCTAAAGGGTCGAGATGTCCTGTTGAAAGGAGCAAAATGGAGAGTGGGCTGTGGGAAATCCATTAGTGTGTGGCTAGATGCTTGGCTGCCACCCCTTGATCATCCATGAATCCTATCACCACAGGTTAAAGACTTTGAAGATTTGAAGGTGTTTGATCTCATAGACCCAGAATCTAAAAGCTGGGATGACAATCTGCTACATGGTCTATTTAACCCCAAGGAGGTTTGATAAAGAGCATTCCATTATGCATCACCTCAGTTGAAGACAAGCTTGTGTGGCCCTTCATTGCTTCGAGTGAGTACACGGTAAGTCTGGTTACAACTTCCTAGCAAAGGAAAACTTGAATACTCAGGCTTCAGGACAATTGGTCCAAGATAGTGGGATTTGGAAGCTAGTTTGGGGTCTTCGGATCCCAAATAAAGTAAAAAATTTCATTGGGAGATCATGTAGAGACGCTATACCCGTGAAGAAGAATCTAAAGAAGAGACAAATCCTCCAAGACGATAGCTGCAATCATTGTCGTCAGGTGCCTGAAACGGTTCTCCATGCAGTATGGGAATGCCTGACCCTTTCACCGATCTGGGATTCCATTCAGGAATTCTCTTTTCACAAGAACCGTTCCTTCCGTGACACAAAAGAGCTGCTACTCTTTGCCAACAAAGAGCAAAAAATCTGGAGTTAATGGTGATAATAATGTGGACTATCTGGTCCCATAGAAATCAGATTAGAATGCAGCAAAATGTTTACCCCATAACCTAAGTCATCCCAAATGCTCGACAAGCCCTCTCTGTTTTCCATCGTGCAAACAGAGTCCAACAACTTCAAGCCACGGTATCTAGCACAAACTGGGTTACTTGGATCCCACCACTAGCAAACTTACTTAAGATCAACTTTGATGGGGCACTTTTCAAAGATATTAACAAAGCCGGTTTGGGTGTTGTTATTCGTAATGATCATGGACAGGTACTTGCATCCTTATTGGAATAGATCCAGATGCCATTTTCCTCCAACCTGGTAGAAGCACTAGCAGCGGCACGAGCCATCTCATTTGCTATTGAACTTAGCTTCTCCAACTACATATTGGAAGGTGACTCCGAAGTGGTGATAAAAGCTCTCAAAAGTAACGATGACTCCCTATCTTCTTTTGGCCACATTCTTCCTTCAACCAAAACCTTAACTGATGTCTCCCATACTCATAGAATTGGTAATGCTGTTGCTCATAACCTAGCAAAACATGCAAAACATGTCATAGGTTTTAAGGTGTGGATGGAGGATGTTCCTCCACATCTCCATTTTGTATTGTTCGCCGACTATGGCTGATTTTAATGATATTCACAATTTTCATTCTCAAAAAAAAAAAAAAAAAAAAAAAAAGAATCTATACAAACTTTAAGAGTATTATAATATTACGTTCTATCACAAACAAATAAGGCAAGCACATCTCCTGTGGGATTAGTTGACCTCTTGTTTTTCCAGCATATTATCATCTAAATAGCTCCAAAAAATCTGTATTTTATAACCTGCATTTAAATCTAAACTATTATATTAAAATTTTTATGAACAAAAAAGAAGTAAACACCTTAAGGTGCATTTTCTCAAAAAAAAAAAATCCTTAAGGTGCAAAGTTTTAATTACTTTCAAGTAAATGTACTGAATATCTAAAACAAACTCTAGTACAAACATTTAAACAAAACTTTGATACTGCAATAATTCCTAGTGCAAAAGTTCAAAGAAAAAGGGAAAGAAATTCTACTATTAACTTTTAATAGTCCAAATTTTAGTGACAAAGCTAATGACCCTCATATCATGTGATTAAGGTTAATAGAATATTATCTTCAAAAAGAATCTAATTAAATATTTATCATGAAAAGATTATGCCCAACAGTGTAATGCTATTTTAGAGGTAAAATTGTTTGTTGAAATGGTTAATTACGTCTACTAGGGCAGTCCATGGGTCGGGCTGGGTTGGTTTTGGGCCCAACCCAGACTCGACCTGCCGGCGTCAAATGGAGGGCAAAGGAACCCGGAGCTGACCGCCGGAAAAATTGATCGATTCGGTTTCGAGTGAGGGTGAGCATCAGTCGGTTCGGTTGGTTGCTAGAGTAAAAAACATCATCGAAATCTAAAAGAAAAAAAAAAAGTCTCCGGAATCTGAAAAATATCACCGGAATCTAGAAAATCATGCCAGAATCTGAAAAATCTAGTCGAAATTTGCATTTTTTTTTGTTGGAATATGAAATTTTCACTAAAAATTGCTAGAATTGGCCGGATCTGGCTAAATCCCACTGGATCTGGCTTGATCTAGTCGAGATCTCGCTAGATTTGGTCGAGATCTTGCCGGATCTGGCTTGATTTTGTAGGATTTGGCCAAATTTTTTATACAACTCCGGTCGGATTCAGGTTGCTCAGGTTTTGGAGAAGCAAACCTGCCACTCAACCTGCCGGTGTCGATTCTTGAGAACAAAAACCCGCCGCCGACTGACTGGACCTTCGATTCAGGCCGAAATCGGGTTGGTTGGGTTTTCGGGCTCCGGTCGGCTCTGGACAGCCCTAACGTCTACCAAGAAGCCAAATACCTATTGCTTACAAAATAAACTCTAATTTTTTTTATAGCATTTATGAAGTAAATCATCATATTTTGTAATGATGTTCATCATATGTGGTTCAAAACACCCAAAGATACCCACCCAAAGAAGATTAGTTGCAAATTAAAGGCTTTCATGTTGGGCTTGAGAAGTTTTTTAAGCCGTGAGTTTATAAACAAAATATAGTCTAATTTTCAATAGATGTTGAGTAAGCATTGCATTCTTCTCTCCCTTCAATTTCCAATGATAAGTTGTGTTTTTTTCCAAATTAAAAATGTCAACCTTGTGACACCAACACTTATGCGAACCAAGCTCATCCAAGTAAAGAAATTTCAAATTGTTAGCTCCATATTGGATCCAAACTCAATGGATAGAGTTAGGACAAGTGGACTTAATGCCAAAAGTGAACTCTAGGACTAATATGAACTACCTATGCAGACTAATATAAACCACCAATGCTAATGAACGAACTAGTAACTTAAGTAAATTAATCAGTAGGAAGTCTGAATTTGAAGCACAAATCTAGCAATAATAACTTCAAAACTAACCCAAAAACTCAATCCATAATGTAGTAGATAACAATTGCTAATATGATAACGGGAACCAATCTATACATGCAAATATTAACAAATATACAAGAGATTAGAAATATAGTAATATACCTAACACCTGCATCACCAACACAACCAATTGCCATACCGACAGCGAGCCTTCCAAAATCACAAGCAAGACCAAAAGATATATGTGCATAAACATCAAAAATGTACTTTTACTTGGCCTTTGGGTTAAATCATGTACAAATGATAATAGTAATAGTAAGATTGTAAATAGTAAATAAGAACACTCCAGCCATAACTCGAACAGTGACTTTCATCTCCAACTCAAGCCTCATCACACCCATCAATGCCATTCCCAACCAAAGATTAAAAAACTAAATTAAAAATTTTGAAATAATAAGAAGCTACTTATTTTTATTTCTCCCCAAATCTTATAATTTTGTGTTACAGCCTAAGAATGAGAATTTATAACACAAAATGAGGAAATTAGTAGAGAACAAAAAAAAAAAAAAAAAAAAAAAAAACAGCAGCTAAACTAATTTATGAAATTTACATATGAAAATTTTCTCTAATAAGCCCAAATAGAAATTCTCCATATGAATAAAATCCTTCGTTCTTCCGCGCACCAACACCAAAATTAGATTTGAGAAGCAATTGATGACAAAAAATTCGGTTCAAGGATTTCTTCGAATACTTTGAGAGGAATTGAAAAACCCAAAGGAAAAAATTGACTTGAAAGCAAAAAATTGATGATGGAAATCCGAGACCGAGTGAAGAGAAAGGTACCTATGAGGAGATCGCTATCAGAAACTTGCATACAACCTGTTTGTTATTCTCTTTGCTTTACTTCGTCTCAATTTGTTCCTCCATCTTTACTTTCTCTTAGTGATTGATTTTGATTGGACTTTGGGGTAGAGTCTTTGGATCTTGGAGTTCTAGAAACTGAGGTTTTTTTAGGGATTATGGAAGCAAAGATGTGGGTTATGAACATAGAGGACATTGATGATTTTTTTTTTTTTTTTTTTGTGGGAAATTAGAGGTTCATTGATTTTGGACTCTTTGATTTTAGCAGTCTATTAATTCAACTAATCAAATAGATATATAGATTTGATCAAACACCTGTCAAAAACACAAGATGCTAACAAATATGAATTACAAATTGCCTCCATCTTTAGGCCCCAAAGACAGCACAGAGGAACTTCTATAGAGTAGCTGATTAATATGCATAAGTTAATAATTGCAGTATATAGGGGAAGCAGCTATTATGCTTGAACCAACAATAGATCCAATTGTGCTTATATATCTTTTGACATCATTAACCTTGAAAAAAATGCTCCCCCATTGCTATATATTAGCAATATCTATAAAATATAAGTCAGACTTGATTTTTCAACTGAATACCAAGATCTCATAAGCCAATCATTTTGGCTACATAGAGATGGTGCTTCCAATACTATGGAGGAATAAAAAATTTACACATAGGGGTACAAGACTTGGAACATGGTTGTCAAAATCGCGATCTAGATCGTAGGATCGCACGATTTTATGATCCCACCTCACCAAAATGTTTAGGATCGCACTAGGATTGTAAAAATGGTAGGATCGTACGTAAGATTGTGTAGGATTGTATAGGATCGTAGGATCGTATGGGATCCTACCGATCCTACCAAAAACAAAAAAAAAAAAATTGTTTTTTTTTTAATGAGATAAATTTTTTGTTTTGATGAAGCTTTAAGGGTTTTTATTTTTTCATGTTGTGATGGTTTGATTTTTTATTTTATTTTTATAAAATTATGTTAACCTAAGCAAATTTTTTCTAGTTTCTAGTTCACTTGTAATCAAAATGAATGGATGCTTCATCTTTTTTAAATGAAGAATTTGATATTAGCTTTGTTGCCTTTTAAGCTATAATGTTGTTAAATTTATTTGATCAATATACTAATTTGTGTTCTAATATTACTAAAATATTTATATATATATATATATATATAATTTTATCAGTTATGCTTATATTTGTATATTGATTGATTAATTTTTTTTGAGTATGTCCTTTAATTGTTGCTGAGTGGCATAACTTGAATAGTTGAGTATGCAATTGTATCTTAATGTCTTTTGTAGCTCTAGTATACAAATATATAATGTCTACATAGATGATGAAATAAATGATGATGATTAGAAATTTAGGACGGTGGTTATAAGAACCTTAAAATGAGAATAATTAAATGTTCACTTCACCTTAATATTCATCTTGCTTTTGGATTTCATATTGTAGTTAGTTAGTTTCCATTTGCTGACTTATTTTAGATTTCAAACTTGTAACTTAAAACTTGGAAAATATTTTCCATATGTTTTGTTAATTATTTTGGTATTTGGTTGCTAATTAAACATTTATTAAACTTTTTAGATACATTAAGTCAAAACTTAGATATATTTGTTTTGTTAGTATAGAGAAACTTGGAAAATGGGTTAGATGGATCAGATTGGGTAAGAAACTAGTTGTCCTAAATGCTATGTAAAACCTACAATCCTTATCTAAACTTTTAAGGATCGAGTCAATTATGGTTTGTATTTATTTTAGTGCTTTTTTTTTTTTTTTAATTTGTATTGAAATGAATCCAAAGACAATACTATCAAAGTTTCTTTTTTAATAATAATAATAATAATAATAATAATAATAATAATAATAATAATTATTATTATAATTATAATTATAATTATTATTATAATTATTATTATTATTATTATTATTATTATTATTATTATTATTATTATTTTGGCATAGCGATGTATGACATGCAAATTACATCATATGATATAAATTTTAGTTTTTTATGAATAAATTTATAATTTACGTGATTATTCAACATACAAAGTCATTATTAATGTATTTTTTTCTTTAAATCTGAAAATATCTAAGATCTTATAATTCACGATCCAATCCTACGATCTACGATCCCACCTACCTTCAACGATCCTACGTAGGATCCCAATTTTGACAACCATGCCATGGGAAATGTTTGGATAATTTAATATGCACAAACAGTGGAGCATTAACCCACAACCTCTGTTTCCATCGAAGCTTCCATCCAAGTATGATGCGAAGAGGAAGTGCCAGTTAAGTTATTTTCAACTAAGAACCTAAGAGTTTTTTTGGTTAGTTGGATTTTAGGGGATAAAATAGGGGGAGAGAAAAGTAAAGAGAAAATGATTTTTTGGAGTGTTTGGTTGGAGTAAGTTTAGGAGAGAAAATTGATGGGGCCCAAATGTTTTTTCTCCGGGCCGACCAAAATGTTTTCTCCAAAAAAATTTAGATAAATTTGCTCAACCATTCTCTCTCTCTCTCTCTCTCTCTCTCTCTCTCTCTCTTGTTTATTTTTTGTTTACCCCCATTGTTATATATAAAAATGTGATAAAAAAGAGAGAGAAAATATGTTTAATGTTATAATTTTTATAAAATTTTATTTTACTAATTTTAACTAATAAATAAATAGTATTTTATTACAAAAAACTACTTCCTATATATAATGAAATAAGCACATAAAGGTAAATTTATATAAAATACTTTTTCTTTCTTCTCACTTTTCGCTCTAATCAAACAAAAAAAAAAAAAAAAATTCATCCCTTCAACCAAATACAAATGAGGGAAAATTTAATCTTTTCTATCTTCTTACTTTTTCATCTTTTCACCGTTTTCTATCATCTTACTTTTCTATCTCTCCAACCAAACGAACCCTAAGTGATGAAATGTACACAAATAAAAGAACTTCTTTTTTTGATAATTTGATAGTTACAAATATGAGAGAGGTGAGATTTGAACTTTAGTTTTCCTAACGAAGGAAGGTTGAATATGCCACCAAGTTACAACAACCATAGCAAATAAAGACACAAATATCGAAAATAATTTATCTTTCTTTAGCAAAAATATTATAATAACAAACAAGGCTTAATCCTAAAAACTTGGATCCCTTCAAAAGATTAGACATGGTATGCTGCTGGTATTTTTTTTTTTTTTTTCCCATTTTATTGTATCTAAAGAAATGTTTTAAAGACATGGTACATATCACTATGGCTAGACCTTTTTGTACAGGTCACAAAACCAATACAAACAACCTCATTATTCCGTCACAGTCAAAAGTACCAAACTATATCAATCGATTTCGTAGTATTTTGGTCATTCTTGATGAATTTTACATTTTGTTTAGTGTTAAAAAAAAAAAAAAAACAAAAGCAAAACAAAACAAAAATGAGGCTTTGTAAGGGAGGACACTGTCACCTTGAAGGTGTCATCCCATCAGTGAAGTCTTCCCAAATTCACCTGAGATTAATGGCCTGTTTGGAAGTTTAAAGAAGGAGGGGGAGTAGAGTAGAGGGAGGGAAAGTAATTTAATTACCTTGTTTAGAGAGATTTAGAGAGAGAGTAGAGTAGAGTAAATGAATTTCTCAATTTATCCTTTCTAAATTAATAAAATTACAAACCAATTATATAAAATAAATTCACGTTATTATTCACGTTATTTTCTCTTCAATCTCAAATTTCTCTCAACTCTCTCAGCCTTGAAGACTCCTCTGCCTCTCTCTCACATGATTTCTTCCACACTTCACGCTGTCTCTCTCTCTCACAACTTCTTCACAATCAATCGTCTCTCATGCCTGGGTTTTCTTTCAAAGGTAAACTCTATTTTTCTTTTGTTTCATGGGTTTCTTTTGAGTTGGATCAAATAACTATGTTCTTAAAATTGTGATTTTATGGGGCAATAACATGTTATTTATGGGTGGGTTTCGGATCTGATTGCTTTTTTTTTTTTTCTTAAATTTTAAAGTTTCAAAGTATTGCTCATAAAGTGTTTGATAAAGAGCTTGAGTGAGTCTAGATTGTGAACTTGCATAAATTTGTATATTGTCACTATATATGGATCTGTGTTTCTTGTTTAGTTTTATTGGGTAATTTTTTGTTTTTTGTGAATGGGTTTCTGATTTGGCTCCTCCTAAGCCCCAACCAAAATGGTACTCTCTAAGCTTTGTGATGTTCAAGTTTGAACTAGAAAATGGATTTGATTTATGTTTTTGGCATTTGGGTTTTGAGAAAATTGTTAGCTTTTAGCTTGTAATCGTGTTTGCTTTCATTTTTCCTTCTTGTTTGGTTGCTGAGAAAATAATAAAGGAGAATTTTTTTTGTTTATTTGTTGTTTATATGATGTTATTATGCTTACCCATATGCTAGTTTAGCTTGAATCTAATGATTTTTTCCTGTTTGGATATTATTATATCATTTTTTTTTTTTTGAAAATATTTGATTTGAAATCAGCTTAAGCAAACCAATTGAAACAGATGGTTTAAGTAGTTTAGAGGCTATAAATCTATTAAAGATTTTTTGGGTTGTTTATATTTTGTTGGAATTTTTAATTGCTGAAGTAATATTAAAAGAAAATAGATCAATCTTGTTTGAACAATAGTATTATAGATGATTGTCTTCTTTTTACCCAGAAGATAATGGTTTAAGGTTTATATGTTTAGATGTGCTATGATAGTGTGTCTTGGAGTATAGGGTGGTTCTGTTTGTAATGGTATGGAGATCCTATAATTTTGGCCATGATATGTTGGGTGGTAACTAAAGTTGTGATTCTAATTGGGTTGATATGAATAGGTTTAACCAATTTTTTAGGATGTGTACATTTTTCATCTGAAAATGTCGATGCAACTTAAGAGTGGTAGTACTTGTGCATTGCTTTATGGGTCTACTTTGTAGTTTGATATCCTAGGCTGTTGTTTTATTGTCCTATTTTTGTGAAAGCATGTGTTGCAATGGCTGATATTTTACACTGGTCTAAAAGGAAAATTTTATCATGAAAACATGCATTAATGTACAAGAAGATGGACTGCTCTAATTGATTCCTTTTGATTTTCTGTATGCAGGGTGTTGTTGATCGGGTTTGTCTTGGTCTCATTCCAACAAGTGAGGGTAGCTGGGTCACTGCTGTAAGGGCATTAAGGTTAGAGAAGGAAATTTAATTTTTGGGAGGAGCTTGGCACATCTTCCCATTCCTGAGCAAGACGTGTTTCATCTCCTCGATGAGATAGGAATTGATTCTAGATTGTGAATGACGGCTTATCTCTATCTTATTAAGAATCCAGATATGTTGAGAGCTTTTATTGGCTATCTAGTGGAGGAGCGCAAAGAGCTATTGTTCACAATGATGTCTGATCCTTAAATTTCTCTAACAGTTAGACAAGTAAATGTCCCAAGACAATTTCAGCTTCTGAAAACCTTTTCAATTGATCATTGAATTGTAAACTCTTGGGATTAATTTTTCTTTGGCACCAGCTTGTGTTTATTTTTAGTTTTGCTTTTTTAAACAAGTCTGTTAGCAATTACAGATATGGTCATAGCTCATTGTAACACTATCCTTTTTTCAATGGCTTGAAAACTTTGTCTGCTTACATTTATTTTTATATTTTTCACTTCTTAGTTGTCTGGCATGATACAATGTGGAGCTGACTTCTTAGGTCTTGTGTTATGTTCCTGGTTGTTCAATACTGTTTACTGGTATGGGTGCCTTAGTAGGGGCAGTGGTGGTGGGATCCATGAAAGCTGTGTGACAGAATCTTTCATTTTTGTGATATGATCATATGAGGCCTTTGATTCAAAAATTGGTTGTACTGCCAATGCTATTGTAGCCTGTGGGTCATACTATGCTCCTCCCATGTGGCTTTGTTGAAATCGAACTTTACATGAAATTGAACTTTACAATGGTCTCAGACATTTTTGTTAGTGGCGGCGCCACGTTTAGGCCAGGGTGTTCCCAAGAACACCCTAACCTAAAAAATAAATAAATAAATAAAAACTTATATATAATAATTAAAAAAATTATTTTTTTACCCTTAAAAAAAAATTAGGAACACCCTCAACCAAAATTAGGAACACCCTCAAAAAGAAAAAGAACAAGCCCACTAGGAAAAAAAGCCCAACATCAATCCTAAACAATGTATAACAACCCAATCTAAAGAAAAAAAAAAACAAGGTAAAGCAAACCCAACATGGTAGCAAACCCACGGATTCTTAAAAAAAATAATTATAATAAAATAAAAAACAAAAACCCAATATACGCCTAACCTAAAGAAACCAAAGCATGGGTTTCTCTTATATAAGAACCTCAGGTCCTCAGCAAAAGTGACTTAGTAACACTGCAACAGCCACACCCAGAGCAGTCAACGGTGAGATCGGAGATTCCCTTGCCTAGATCAGAGATTGACGACGGTGAGATCGACATAAGAACCTCAGGCAACATCAAGGTATTTCAGTTTTCTCTCTTTTTCTTTATCTCATCTCTGCTCTGAGCCTCTAACTGAGAGCGGCGTTCTCATCTCTACCTTGTGACTATTTTTTTTATAAAGCAGTGTATTGACTTAGACTTAGAGAGAGATTGGAAATGAAACGTAAAGGTGATATTGAGATTTGGGAGTGATGAGATGAGACTCAGACTCTCTTTTAGACTTACTGAATATTTTTTTGTCTTTTGAAATCTCTCTTTTTCTTTGCCCTGACTTAGACTTAGGCTTTCCTCTAGTTCTCTTTTGGCTAAATTGGCTTTTTGTGTAAGTGTATATATGTAAATATGTAATTGTGTGTTTGTGTTGACTGTTGGTTGGCTATTATCTCTTGACTCTTGAGTGGGGGATGGAAGTGGGGCTGTGGCATTGGATTGAGGTAGTGGTCTTGGTCCACTTAAAAGTAACACCCAGAAGAACACATTATTAAAAGGCAAATAAAAAAATAAAAAATAAACTATGAGTGGGTGGAGTCAGGTGGATGATGTAGTGTATTTGTATTCTTTACATTGTGCAAAGCCAACTAAACAGCGAGGTGTGTGATAGATTGCTAGTGGTTAGTAAAGAAAAATAATTAAATAATTAAACAAAAATAATTAATAATTTTATTAATGTTTCAAATGAATTTATAATTTATTGTTTATTCTTTTGTTAGTTATTATTGACAAATATTTGATAAAGAAATCATGTACCTAAGATTAATTTTTTTGTGTAAAATTCATCTTCATTTTCTAAGCGGATTTGTGTTAACTTTTATTTAGAAAATCTTTGTTCAGATATGAATTTGCGTGTTTTTTGGTTGTTGTTGGCGTCAGTACATGAATTTCTTTTTTTTATTAGATTGTGTAATTTATCATTCTTAAGGACCACCCTGAAAAAAATTCTTGGAGCCGCTACTGATCTTTGTTATGTGATATAGAATGAAGAAAAGAAATATGAAGGTATGGTCAATGATGATTAATACGTATCAGATTTATTTATATAGAATTCCAAGGGACAAACTTGTGTTCGTGCACCCCACTATTCCATTTCCTCATGTTGTGGAGGTCTTATAAGACTAGTTGTTTATGCTTTTTTTTCTCAAATAATGTTCAGTGATAATGAAGTTTAGACTATAAAAGTATTTCAGGTTAATATAGACAATTTCATCATCTAAAACAATTTCATCCCTGTGCACATTGAAAACTTTTTTGTATTTCTCAAGCTAAACAAAAGTGGAAGAATGAAAGTGAAAGAACAGAAGGAAGAAAGCTAGAGAATTCTGAGTAAAACTCGTATATTAGCCCCTGGTTTAATCTTGTTTGTAAATGATTAGGCTCTCTTTTTTGGCCTAGTCTGGACTTGCCTTAGTTGCTAGACCACTTGAATCTTGATATTTTTTATTGAAAGTTTTAGACCATGTTCTATTAAAAAAAAAAAAGCTTTATTAATTAGATGGACAAGGCTTTCACAATGCCTCTCTATGTTTGGCAAATTCCAGTATTTCATGTCATGATTCAAAGTGGCATTAGTTCCTAAACGGATAGTTAGAGTCACTCTCCCTAACTTTTTTGTTTTTTTGGGTCTCAATTCTTCTCCGAATCCTCAAAAAATTAAATTCATGTACTAAGCAAAATAAAAAAATATTAAAAATAATAATAATAAATGAAAAAAACAAACATTTTTTTCTTATTTTAATTATTATCAATTAAAAATGGTTTTTTTTTAGTATAATAAAAACGCAGAAAAAATATTTAATCATAGACCAATGTTGATTATTTAATTTACATCAGAAAAAAAAATTATCAAAAAAAAATATTGCATGCTATAGTTATAATTATTTAATCTAACAAATTAATCATAGATCAATGTTGCAAGTCCATTTTCAAATAGGGGTAAATTTTTCTATTTAAATCATTTCCTCTCATTTCCCTCCTAATTTTTAAAACATCCAAACAAGAGAAAATGCTAATTACTTCATTCCCCCTAACTAATTTTAAAAACATCTAAACAAAGTGGAAGATAATCATTCTCCTTTACTCTCCTTCCCACTACTCTCCTCCCCTCTACTCCCCTCTACTCGTCTCCCTCTCTAAACTTCCAAATAGGCCATAAAGCTGCCAAGGTGTGATTCGCGAGGGGCCTCAACTTTTCTCATTGCTCTCATCAACAAGACTGCTACTTTTTTTTGTTTTCTCATTGCTTCATTGCCAGCATGTTCTTTGAAAATGGAAAGTAGTAAAAGACTTCAACACTTCTCACTTTATGTACACACTTCAAAGTTTTTTTAGAAATAAGCAATGGAAATTTTATTTAAATCATGAAAAATGTCACCGAAGTATACAAGAAGTATACAACTAGAGGATCATAGCAATCAAGTAGTCATTAGTGACATTTGTGGGTTTGCACATTTATAAAAGACTTTAGTGTCAGTTTGGTTAGGGCTTATAAGCTTAGCTTTTAGCTTTTATGTACAATTTTTTAAAATTTCAAATTTTTTATTTTTTTATTACTTATTTTTAAAAGTACAAGTATATTTTAGAACACTTTCAACAAAAAAAATTAAATATATGAGTTCAACAAAAAAAATTAAATATATGAGTTGAGAAATAAGGTGCTTCCCAAATTCAGTGTGAACTCAATTCAAATTGTACTGGACGAACTTTTTTTTTTCCTCTTTTGAGAAGATGTATTGGACGAACTTAGTGGTGCATGTCATTGACTCACTGGGCTTTCAGTCCTTCGGTTTTTTTAGGGACGAGATCATGATAAACATTGTAGAGCAAACTAATTTTTATTTTGCTGGTCTTAAGCTGAATTCATCAGACTCTCTTGATCTGTTTGATTTTCCCTCTTGGGCCTTATATGGGCTTGCGTCGACTTGTCTTTTACTACTTTCCTTGAGTGGATTCTTGGATCATTTTTTAGCAGTAGTCCTTTTATGGGCTTCTGCCTAGAATTTATGATTGTGGCCCTTTTGTTGACTTTTAATTGAAGCCTTGGGCCTTCCCTTATTAATAGGGTCCGACTGTTTTATGCTTCTCCTTTGGTGGGCTTATGACAGCCTGTGAAAAATTGTGTTAGAAGTTAGAACAATGTAAATTGTGTTAGAAGTTAGAACAATGTATAAATCAAGGACAAATCAAGAATGTTATCACTAGCCAATTACAAGTTAGTATGAAACAAATTAAATAATTCCATGGCAAAATAAGAATTTCGTAATGTCTATAAAAAATGAAAATAAAACTACGCTTTCTCGTCATAAAAAGACTAATACATTTTTTTCCTGGTCAAAAAAAAAAAAAAAAAACATAGACATTCTTTTTGTTTAGTATAGCATCACTTATTTTCTTATATTAGGATAAAGAAGACAACTCAATTAACAATTTGGGATTTCATGGATAAATTAAGGGAAAATTAGGTACATTATCATTCAGCCAACAACAGCCTAGTATGAAACAAATTCAATAACTCAATAACAAAATAAGAATTTCTTCATGCCTAACAAAAACAAATTGTTCACGTTTCTAGCAATACAAAGATTGGTAGTTTTTTTTTTTTTTTGGGAGGGGGAGGGGGGGTGGTTAAAGAATACCGATACATTTCTCTTTACCCCATGGCATATTTGGATTTTGACATATTACATTGGGTAAATTACTATTTTGGTCCTTAAACTTTACCAAAATTTTATTTTTCGTTCGTCACTTTAAAAGGTTTCTCAATAGTTTAGATTTTAGAGACAAAAACAAGGATGAAAATAAAAAATTTTCAATAGTTTAGGGATGAAAAATAAATATCTTTTTTATGGTTTAAGAATAGAAATAAATCAATTTTAATAGTTTAAAGTTGAAAGACGAAAGATGAACTTGTCAACAGTTTAAAGGCAGAAAACAAATTTCTATAAATTTAAAATGTGATAAATATAATAATAAAATGAGGCGTGAAAACTCACTAATAAAATGTGATAAATATAATAATAAAGTATGATAAATATAATAACAAAGAGAAAATAAATATGTTTATTTTTTTAATTTTTATAAAATGTTATTTTATAAATTTTAACTAATAAATAAATAACTTCTTATATGTAATAAAATATATAATAAAATAAAGATATAAAAGTAAATTTATATAAAATAAATTTTTTTTATATTCGAGCTTTGTATGATGATATCTAAAAAAACAATCAATTATGTTAAATATACATTTACTCTAAAGATAGAATAATTTGAATCTACACATCAAAATAACTTGAATTTATTATTAAAATAAAATAGCTTCAATTTAATCTTGGAGTCCAATTAATTCCTTTTAATTATGTTGTAAAATACATAAAGACAAAAGTTTTCATAAAAATATATTTATTTTTTCATAATGCTAATATGATTATTTATAATCTTTTTAATATTATAAGGTGTGAAAACTCATCTTAAAATTATTTATGTGTTTAGATAAATTTTTAATAAATATTACAAGTTATTTTTTTATTAAATTATATAATTATTAATTAAATTATTTATCACATCACCACAAAACCAATACCTATTTCCTTTTTGGATCTTTCACCATTTCAATTTTTTTTTTTTTTTTGAAAGTCACCGTTTCAGTTTTTAAAACTATGGTTTTGGGCACAATCCTATTTCAGATATCAAAACGATTAAAATCTCAAACCTCTTCTTTCTATATTTCTATCGTTCAACTCTTCAAGAACAATCCTCTCAAAAAAAAAAAAAAAAAAAAAAAAAAAAAAAAAAAAAACAACAACAACAACAACAACAACTCTTCAAGA
The DNA here is from genome assembly GCA_033629205.1 of Lithocarpus polystachyus. Lineage (NCBI taxonomy): Eukaryota > Viridiplantae > Streptophyta > Magnoliopsida > Fagales > Fagaceae > Lithocarpus > Lithocarpus polystachyus. The sequence continues at coordinate 86,179,434 of CM066165.1, read as the reverse complement.
ACAAAGAAGCACACCCAGCAGTCCAACACCCCACCACCCATGCTGCCATATGCCACCATACTCCACCATACTCCACCAAAATAACTACAAATAATAATAATTTCTCATAAGCTAGTCAAACAATTCATAGATTCAATTTTAATGTGTTTGAGCTTAGTGAGAGAGTATAATTAAGTATGTGTGTGTATGTTTAGTAGTTAGTTTGTTTCTCCAAAAAAAAAAAAAAATTAAAGTTCCAAGATTCCAGTAAAAAAGATACAACAATGTAACCCTAGCTTGACAGTCAACATCTAAGCGGAGTAGAATTGACATTTGAGCACTTTGTATAAGTGATTTTTAAATGAAAAAATTTGGGTTTTTTTTTTTTATGGGAACAAAAATTTTCAGTTTGTTTTTTTATTTGGGGTTTCTAATTACAAAAAAACGATATTTCTCAGCCCATTCACATAGTCCTCGATGGGAATTACAACACACTATGTTCATATGCAATCAAAGAAGTAAAATTTACTAAAATAAAATGAAAAATAAAAAAGTAGATAATAAACTTAATAAAATGTTACAATTGCAACCAATTATAAACTTCTAAGGTATTAGAAAATTTTTTGAATTAATTATTTAATAAAATTACTATGATATGAACTACCTCACATCTATGCAAGAAAATTTTAGGCCCAAATAATATATATATATATATATATATATATGAACTTATTCCCACCTTGCATACTTACAAGACAAAAAAATAAAACCATACCTCCTATCGGGGATCCATATTAGTAATAGACAAGTCGTTCACCGTATAAACTTCAGGTTCTTCGTTAGGAATATTTGCCACAATTGATTTCCTTCCAATAGAAAAACCTGGTTTTTTAGGTAAAGGTAATTGTGAACTTTCATTTGTCAACATAGACATCATATCTGACATGGTAGGGCGATCAATCGCACCATCTTCCACACATAACAGACTAACGTGAATGCATCTTAGTACTTGATATACAAGGCATAACTCCCTTATTGTTGGATCAACTAACTCTAGCCCTTTACCTTCTTGCCATAAATCCCATGCCTAAAAAATGGAATAATTATTTAAAATTTTGGAAACACAAGACTATAAAAATATATATGATCCAAAGTTATATATACATTACGTACATATCCTACTAGATTGAGTGCATGCTCATCATCATAGAAGCTGTTGTTTTTTCTACCGCTCACGATTTCAAGCATTAAAACTCCAAAGCTATAAACGTCTGATTTTATAGAGAATAGCATATTCAGGGGATGTATAACCGCTACAAGAAAACACAAGATGAACATTTTTATTTGAAAAAAGAATTGATGAACTTAAAAGAGTAGTAATCTTTAGCATTATTTACTTTTTTCTAAAAGAATAGCATGTAGTTAACTTACTATGTCCCAACAATTCTATTAGTATTTGCTTCCACCTCATTTTGCTTGAAAATTCTTGCTATGCCAAAATCAGAAATCTTTGGATTCATACTTTGATCAAGAAGTATGTTACTGGCTTTTAGATCTCTATGAATTACTTTCAACCTTGAATATCTATGCAGATAGATCAATCCTTAAGCAATTCCTTCAATTATGTTGAAACGTTTCTCCCAATCTAGTAGCTTGCTTTGATTTGAATCTGGTCAATATAAAAGTTAAATCTGATCAATAATATACTTGATATAAAATAATACTAATAACACTATAAGAAAAAAGACTTAATACAACAAAATAAATCGTTGCAATAACAACTAATATCATTCTAATAGGTGTTATTGCAATGATAAAAAAGTCGATGCAAGCCGTTGTAATAAGCTCTGAGGCAATAGGTTTATGGAACACTAAATTTTCGTTGCAATAAGTTCCACATATTGCAATGATTTATTTAGAAAATCTGGTTGCAATAAGTGTTATTGCAATGACAAAAAAGTCAATGCAAGCCGTTGTAATAAACTCTGAGGCAATAGGTTGAAAAAATCTCATTGCAATAGGTTGATTTTTTTATCAAAATTTTTTTTAAAATAAATAAATCATTTTCTTAAATAATAATTTTTTCATTAACCTGTTTTGCAATTCAAAAACCATATCTAGGAACTATACTAACAATATAGTTCGATATGAAATAAAAGATTACCTATTGCAACAATATATCTCAATGTATAATAAGAGTTACCTATTACAACAACACATTTTAATGTAACATAATAATTATTGCTATAATCTCATATTGATGTAATAAATTTAAGTTACTATTACAATAAAAAATAACCTAAAGATGCAATAGTATATATATTACCTCCATTATTTTTTTTATTGCAATAATACTTGTTGTATTATGTCTTTTTTCTTGTAGTGTAAGGGCATAAATTTTATGAAGATAACTAATGAAGCCCTAAGATGAATAAAATTTAATGTTTTCCAACCCAAATAGGAAGTAGTCCAAGCTCTTGTTGAGCATGTATTCATAGACTAGCATCCTTTCTTCTCCAAAAATGCAACAGCCCAAAAGCTTAACAAGATTCATGTGTTGGAGTTTAGATATGAGTATCAACTCATTCTTGAACTCAATTATGCCTTGCCCTGAATTTCTTGATAGTCGCTTTATGGCTATTTGTTGACTTGTTAGCAATGTTCCCTATTGTGATGATCAAACAAGGTTTAGTCACTGTTGGAAATAAGTTAATTTATACATCTCTACTCAGAAAGATTTTGGGGCTTACCATGTAGACAGGTCCAAAACCTCCCTCTCCAAGCTTGTTTTCTAATGAGAAGTTGTTAGTGGCAACCTTGATACATTCATAACTAAATATAGTTATATTAGATCCATTCTTTCCATCATTTGGAAACTCATTCACATCATCAAATCTATTTGAAATCACTGAATTACACAATTCTTTTTCTTCTGTGGTTTCGTTATGTCCTGTATAAATTTACTTAAAATCAAAACTTCCATTTGAAGATAGCAAATAATAATGAAAAAGGTGAAATGAATTATCTAACAAATTCAATTTATATGTGAATTATTTACCTTGATGCACAACTTTTCTCTTTCCTAGTACACAGCAGTAGCACATTATACAGGAAAAAGTTACAAAAGCAATGGCAATTACAATACCAATCCATATCCACTTGCTTTTTCCTACAGGTCATAAACAGTTGTGGTTAGTAATCATTTCAAAAATTTTCTCTCTATATGATCAAAAGAAAAAAAAAAAACAAATTTCTCTCTAAAAAAAATTGTATATTATTGCATATCGACAGTGTTCAAATAGAATAGTTAAGTTTAAGTAGGAGTCGCTTACAATTAACTTGTTTGATACAGTTTGGAGAATTTGTATTGTTCATATAGGACAAAAAACTAGTAAACATACCACTCTGCGAAGGCTTTGACGTTATATTATTGGGATTTGCTGAATTTGAAGGCTCTGGCGTTAAGATATAGAGATGTTCTGAACTTGACGAATCGTCAGCAAGGAAGGTCAAAATATTTGTCGAAAATTTGCACCCTGTTGCATTTTCATATAGATAATAATAAGCCACACAGCTACAATTGTTCAAGCAACTAACTTTGCAGTCACTAATGGCAAGTTTTGTGTCTAGAGTACTATCATAGCGGGGATGAAGATCATATCTTATACCAGTGAAACGACCACTTCTAAGATCAATTTTGTCACCATTATGCCTACATTCTGACTGACCCCACCTTTGACATCCTCCTTCAGTGTTATATCCGTTACAATTATCTGCTCCGGCTGTCAATACGTCTCCATTTATGGAACTTTCCGTTAATTGCCCTATAGGATTAAGCACCCACGCCTGTGGCAAACTTTGATTTCTATTCATGAGAGAGAATGATTCTCCATCCCCATTTGAAATAACTTTTAAAACATACATAGATGTTAGATGTGGTGCAATATTCTCAAATTCGTTGTCTCTCAAGACTCCACTTTTCCAGTGAACCACCCCTCGATGCTTAATCACCAATTCAAGTCCCTTGGGGTCCCATTCAAGAGTGAAAGCCCCTGGATTTGGGATGTCCTAAGTTAACCATGATGTGAGTGACCAGTTTTGACTAGTTTTGTGGTTGACGCCTAATTTCATTCCGGGAATAAGCACGTCCTCTAGATGATCAAAACTTTGCCATAACACCCGTTTTGTAGATCCGTTGGAGTACACTTCATTGAAGACAAAATTTCCGGAATCCAATAAAGTAGCGACAGTCTTATTAGTAGCGAAAGAGCGGCATAGTGTAATAGGAATCCCACCTTGGCGCCTAATTCTCAAGGCTCCATCCTTGTTTTCCAAAATAAACTCGGCGGAGCGATCAGCACTAGGAATGCCTTGACTTGAATACCATATAAGACCAAGTGTATCATAGGATAAATCTAGATTTACACCTAAATAGGTGTGGTTAGCCAACACTGGGAAATCCATCCTGAACCTCCCATTTGGAGAATGTAGCCGAGGCCTAGTAAAGGAGCTAATCATTCCGCCTGGTTTGATGTATTGGGCATGAGAAGTCCGAAAGGATGAGCAAAAGAGCAAGAACAGAAATTTGCGAAGGATTAAGTGGGTAGCCATGATTGACCACTGAATTCCTCCAGTTGCAGAAATGGAAATGAAAATAGAAAAGTAATGCTAGTTTCAAATTTAATTTGCGAGATTCTACGATAGAAGAGTTGCTAGATCATTGAGGTGTACTCCTATAAATAAATACCAATAGGAAGAAAAAGATACATGCATGTGTATCTTCGCCTTCAATAATAATAGACTAAAGGATGTAAAAAAATCACTTCTCATTAATTGGTGTAACGAAAGTAACATAGAAAAAGCATATAGAGATATGCCACATTTTTGCCTACAATGTACACTTTATAATGTACTATTCATGTAAACTAGTAAGTAGTTATTGTCCAAAATAAAAATAGTAATCTATACTAGCCTCTGAGCACGCGCTCACGCGCGTGCTCAGAGGCTCTTCTATTTTTTGGGTAAGAGCTAACATAAAGCATTTATTATAATTTTGGATTATTACATTTTCCAATCACAAAAAAATCTAGGGGTGTGATGAGTGTTCTACATTTTGGATGAAATAATTTATTCATCATACCCCTATATTTTTTTTGTGATTGGAAAATGTAATAATCCAAAATTATAATAAATGCTTTATGTTAACTCTTACCCAAAAAATAGAAGAGCCTCTGAGCACGCGCGTGAGCGCGTGCTCAGAGGCTAGTTTTAATTTTAATTTTTTTTATACATGGATAAAGCAATTTAAAAACCATTAGGAGAGTGATCCTGTTTTGTAGGCAATGTTTTAATGGTAGTTAAAGATGTATTTTTACCAAATTTTACCCCTACTTACACCTAAGGTGAGGGGTATTTTAGAATTAAAAAAAATTCGGTTCAAACAGGAGAAACCCCTTAAATAATAGTATAGACAAAATAGAAAAGCACAATGTACATTGACATACCTATAGAATTGAACTTTTGTTTTTGTAAGTAAAATTTTTTTCCTTTTTTGGATTCTAAATTTAGAAAAAATGATGATTAACAATACCACAATCAAACAAACCATCATAAGTAACCGTTTAGAGTAATAATTTATTCAATATATATATTGCTTGAGATAGTGAACGTTGAGGTTGATGAATTCGTTTTTCTAATTCTCACTGCAAAACACAAATAGAAATATAATCAAGAAGGATCAAATAAGTTCAGATCTAAGATCTAATGCTGAACATATATAAAAGATCCGAATAAGAATGAGAAATTACAAAATACGAACAGAGACAACAAAATCGGAATCAAACAGATAGTTTGAATTTATAGTGAAAATAAAGAGGAAGTGCCTGATTTGGAGGGAACATTAGAGCCTTACACCTTGGTCCAGGCTCCTCTTCATAATTTGTGAGGGTTTTCTAGCAATGGGGGAAGGGAGAAAAAGAACATAAAACTGAGAGGATCTGAGGAAGAAACAAATACAAATTATGATGAAGAAAAGTTTGAAAACTAACGTGAGTGTGATCCTATTTTGTAGGTAGTGTTTTACGTGGAAGTTAAAAAAAAGTATTTGAGTTCCACATTTCTCACATATCATTGAATTGCATAGAACTTGACTTTGGTGAAATTAATTTCTACTTTGAACTTGATTTTGAGAAAATCAAGTTCCGAAAGATGCTACATAACAAAATAAGTTGCAATAGAAACTTTTTAACAAAACAATTTGCATAAACCATAAATGAATGATACGGAGTATCTAAAATCAAATAAATGTCAATTTAAATATCTTAAAAACTAAGTTTATCAAAATGTATGACTATAAAACAACACAAATCAACCAACAATAACTTCGAATTTCAATACTTACTCGGACGTGGTTATAGAATAAGTCCCACCCTTTCTATGTAATAGTGGTTAATCTATGAATGAAACTTTGTGCATGGGACTTGTTTACCTGGCATTCAATGAGAGTGCCAGATTGAACCAAAAAAAAAAAAAAAAAAAACAAAAACAAAAACAAAAACAAAAAAAGATATAATAGAAAAAGAAAATGAATTCACAAAAAAAAATAATACAGGTATCAAAATAGAAGTTAAAAACATGGCATTCCTATTCCTCCCCCAACTCCTTAAGTCAAATTTTAATGAATCAAACATTCAATAAAGCCAAAATTTAAAAAACCCAACTTACAGAAAGAAGCGAAGGTGAAAGAAAGTTAGAAAATCATTTGTCACTATTTTAAAAAACTCAATTGTCGCTATTTTAAAAGTGTTTTTTTTTCCCCTCTGTAACTACTGCCCAAACGAAAAGACAACGTTTTGGTGTTTTTAATTGTGAATAAATCAATACATCAAGTCATTTTGGGTAGCCCACAGTGTAAAGATTAATTTAGTAGAACTAAAAAGAAAAAAAAAACATCTTTATTTGCAGTTGCTGGGTTACTCTGTTTTTTCGTTACAGTAGTGATTTTGCTGGGTTACTCTGTTTTTTCTCCACAACCTTTGCTAGGTTTCTTCTCGCAGAGGGAAACGAACCTGAAAGACATAACCGAAAAAAAAAAAAAATGGGACATGGAGTGAAGAACGAACCTGTTGGAGATGGAACCTGACGATCCTCTTCTCGTTGGCTTTGAAGACAAACAAAAAAAATTGGCTTTGAAGGCAAACAGAGAAAAGAGAGAAGCAAATTAGACCTGAAAGACAAAAACAGAGAGAAGCAAAACGAACCTGAAAGACAAAACAGAAAAAAAATATATATATATATATATATCGGACATGGACGAACCTGTTGGAGATGGAACCTGACAAACCTCTTCTCGTTGGCTTTGAAGACAAACAAAAAAAATTGGCTTTGAAGGCAAACAGAAAAAAGAGAGAAGCAAATCAGACTTGAAAGACGAAAACAGAGAGAAGGAAAATGAACCTGAAAGACGAAAACAGAGAAATAGAATTTATGTTGGTGTTTTTAATTGTGAATAAATCAATACATCAAGTCATTTTGGGTAGCCCACAGTGTAAAGATTAATTTAGTAGAACTAAAAAGAAAAAAAAAAAAACATCTTTATTTGCAGTTGCTGGGTTACTCTGTTTTTTCGTTACCGTAGTGATTTTGCTGGGTTACTCTGTTTTTTCTCCACAACCTTTGCTAGGTTTCTTCTCGCAGAGGGAAACGAACCTGAAAGACATAACCGAAAAAAAAAATAAAAATGGGACATGGAGTGAAGAACGAACCTGTTGGAGATGGAACCTGACAAACCTCTTCTCGTTGGCTTTGAAGACAAACAAAAAAAATTGGCTTTGAAGGCAAACAGAAAAAAGAGAGAAGCAAATCAGACTTGAAAGACGAAAACAGAGAGAAGGAAAACGAACTTGAAAGACGAAAACAGAGAAATAGAACCTGATTTTGTTGTTTGTACTGAAATCTGAAGCAAAGAGGTGGGTGAAAGGGGTTTGAAAACACAGAATTGAGAGAATTGGAGAACTGAAGAAAAAGCAATTTGAGTTTGAAAATTAACGTAACTGTACTGGGAGTCAGGTCCTATTTTCTAGATAGTGTTTTACGTGGGAGTTAAAGAAACAATTTTACCAAGTTTTACCCCTACTTAAAGGTAAGCTGTAGGGGTATTTTGGAACAAAAAAAAAATCCGGTCCAAACAGGTGCAGCCGCTTAAATAATAGTACAAATAATAACTAATAGCCGAAACGTTTGATTTTTTGTTGATCGTGCATCATTGCGCCACGTGGCTACATAAATGAATGCCACGTCTACAGTTAAAAACATCATCGGTTGTGTCTTTTCGGGATCTTAACTTACGGTTTAGTTCTGTTTTGTTTCAAAACACCTTTTAAGTTTTAACTATAAATAACACAAAAAGCTCCCAAACAGATTCACACAGTTCTACAAAAAAAAAACACAGAACAGCGAAACGCCAAGACAGAGATAGCAATTTGATTTTGAGGATCCTTCACCATTCTCTTTGATTTTCGGGTTGTGGCCTACTTCCTCTCAAAAAGTAATCTCCTCTGCCCATAAACACCGCCGCTGATGGGTTTATACTCTTTCTCTGATAAAAAAACTTCCTCCACCTATAAACAACACCTCCGATGGGTTCCCATTCTTTCTCTGATTTTTTTTTTTAAACAAATCTAAAAGGTAAATTAGATTTGTTATACGTTTTCAAATTTTACAATTTTAGTTGGCTTTGGTTCTAGATTTAAATTCAGAAATTAGGGCTTAGAAAATAGGATTCTGATGTGACTTATTAAATGTTTTCGTTAATTTTTTTTTTTTAATTCGTCTCTTTGGATTTAAATCTTTCAGTTTCTTTGCAATGATGAAGGGGAATTTTTCGCAATGTAGAGGCTCTAATTTCATCACAGCAAAGGTATTAATTTCTTTTTCTAATATTCTCTTCGATTATGGTTTGTTGTCAATTTAGGAATTTTAGTTTGTACCCCTTTTCCTCTCTATTTATTGATATGAGGGGAAACCCCTAGAAGATGAAATCCTATCTGAGTATTAATGGTTAGTGATCTTTTAAACTTAATCATGTCACTTTAATTTTTAAGTTTTGTTTTCCCTCTTATCTGTTCTGTTATTCATAAGGGGGAGTGAAATTGAGGAATTCTGATGGTTTGATCTACTTTTGGTTTTTTGGGTTGCTATGGTTGAATGGTTGGCCTTTGGTTCAACGCCTTTAAAAAGGGTTTTTTAGCAAATTTTTAATTGTGTAGTTTCGGTATTTGATGTCCTCCACCATAAGAATTCTCAGTTTATGCTCTATTTGTATTAATATGAGACCTTTATTATTATTATTATTATTATTATTATTATTATTATTATTTTTTGGATTTAATTAAAGTTTCTAGGTTATCTCAAGCTTTGGTTTCATGTTTAGTCTCTATTTATTTTGTATTTTAGTTTGATCCGAATCTTCTTTAAGAGTAGCATCTAGATTTTTGAGGGGTTTTGTTTGATTCTTTGTTTGGTTGCAAACCCTAGCTTCTTTTCCAATGTCCTTCTTCAGTAACCCACAGATTATTTTCTACTTTCTGTTATGCACAGCAAAAGACCAAATCTATATAGTTTAGAAGCTGTTTGCAAATTCCAGCAACAGCAAAGTGAAAAGGTAGAGCTGTGTTTTTACTTCTTCTATATCTATTTTTGAAGCATATTTCCTAAGACTTCACTGTCATCCAAGATGATATATTGATTGTTAAATCTAATAGGCAAATTGTGGGTTGTTTTTCATTGCTATGTTGCCTTTGAAAGGTGGGGGGATTTGCTTTGCAAGAACCAGATTTCACAATTAACTTAATGGTAAGAACTGATTATCGCACTAATAATGAGTACTACTTTGAAATTTGAGGGTGCTTAGACCTGGGAAAGGACTAAGAAGATTACTTATTGATAAAAATAAATAAATAAAGGACTAACAGGGTTGAAGGGGTGAGTGATACATGATTACATGTCATATCACTGAAGATATGGCCCTAGGTAGTACATTGGAGAATTTAAAATCCATTGCATAATATTTTTCTGCACTTGAATGTCCAAGCAATTTGATCAGTTGGATATGAATTTAAAATCCATTGTGCCATTTAGAATACTTAATATTTACATTTTCAGTTTTAATTGTTATTTATATATCGGTATATATTATATCTTGATGTTGTTTAGTCATTTTATCTTCAATCATAATTGCAAATTGTTCATGAAACCCTTAATTTGAATAAAGGAATTGTTCATAATTTACAGAAAGAGACAACTACAAGTTTACAACCTAAAAGGAAGTTAGAGGATTTGTAATATAAATGCACAGATCCAGAAGATAGTTGGAGAGGATTGGATAATCTACCAATGGCATGCTTTCATGCATTTAATGGAGCTTTGGATCAAATGTTATGGTCTATCTCAACACTATGTAATGATGCAAGAGTTATTAGTAGAAGTTGTGTGTTCTGTTCTATTTCAATTTTTATTTTATTTTATTTTTTTTTTGTGTTATTTTAAGGATTCTTTTTCCAACAGAACCAAAGCTGTTAATCTTACTATTGAGTATTGTTATTGTATGTTTGTTCCCTGTTTCTTTCTTTCTTTGTTTTTTACCCTATTATTGTTAATTTCCCCCCCTCTTCCCTTTTTCTAATAGAACCAAGTTGTTAATCTTAAGGTTTTTGTCCTGGTTCGTTTCAATTGTGATATGTAGGTTTTGATTAGTTGGGCTATAGCTGTTGTTTTGCATATAGTTTCTGAAGCTGTGTTTGTACATATATAGTATTTTGTAATTAATGGTTGATTTTGGATTTGTGTTTGTACTCAATTTTGTTAATAATATTACTGATTATTTCAGGAAAAATATGTATTTGTTTTAGTTGGTTACTTAGGTGTTCCAAGTTTGAATGAGTTTTGAGAAGGACAATGATGTGCAAACACAAAAGGTAATGTGGGAAAGACGACATGAACTTACGCAACTAAGAATGTATATGCTAGGTACATGAAACTTTCCCTTTTAATTTCAATTGGGTTTTTTTTTTTTTTTTTTGGTGCTCCTTATTTTGAATTATGTCAGGGTGATGATTTAATTAAAAATTGGTGACAATATTACTACAAGGCTGAACAGAGTCCTCTAATTTTGTTAATAATATTACTGACGTTGGCTCCAAAGCTCTAATTAGGTAGGATTTCTATGGCTTCACTATTTATGCGTTGTCATAGTTGCTAGGTTGAAAGAATCCAATGTGTTATATGCATATTTTGTTATTTCCAGTACTTACATGCTAATTGATAGTCCTGTCTCTTATTCCTTCCCACAAAAAACTAATAAATAAAACAACATTTATTTTTTCTATCTAACTAATAAAACTTTGAGCTATTTCTTTCAATATAAATATAAATATATATATATATATATATATATATATAATTATGCATTTTTGCTTACTACTCCAACTCAAAAATAATGATTTTTTTTTTCCCTAAAACTCATCCAAAGTCTATTCCCGTGCATCGCACAGGTTAGCGACTAGTGTTAAAAAATTATAAACATTTTTGAAATACTTGCCCGCAATGTACATATACTTTATATAATTTTATTTATCTCAACTAATAAGTTTCCTTTTACTTGAGTGTCCACTTTGACTATTCTGTAGTCATATAATTACAATGAATAATCCTTGGGTGGGCCCAAAGATGTTAGTCATGACTTCTAAATTCAGGACCTATAAATCTTATAAATTTTATTTTTATTTTTATTTTTATTTAATTCTCTCTCGAGAAAGTTATTTTTATAAGTTTTAAAGCTTGTCATACGAAGACTGCACCAATTGCTTCAAATTAGTTTGAAGAAATTTTCTCTAAAATGTCATTACTCATTTAAAAAGTCATTTAAATAAAAATACACAATTTTTTTTTTTAATTATACATAATGGGTTGGAGGAAGTTTCCTCCAATGGTTTGGAAGCAAACTTTTTCACATGAGCCTTATCAAAACTACGAAGAACATGAATCTAGCTTCAAGAATTCAGCCTAATTTGGGGCATCACACGACTCAGTATTCCTTTTCACCCAACCATTTCAAAACTTGAAACAGTGAAAAGAGATCGGTGACAACATAAAAGTAAACCCTCTGTGGAAAAATTTCCCCCCTCATAATTTCTTGTGACCAGGCTTTTGGGTACAATTTCGTGATTGACGCCAAAGACAGTCAATTCAGATCTAGAGTGACTGTTTGGATAGAAACGCACTTGTGTTTGTGCTTCTGTGGCATTTTTTTTTTTTTTTTGTGAGGATGTGAATATTGTTTTTGGGATACGAATTTCAGCAAATATTTTTTTTAAATTAAATTTTATGATATTATCTATATATTTAAAAATTATTTTACTACGATATTTTTAATTTTTAATTTTTAACCATAACCAGTATCTTTTTCACTTGGAATTATGAACAAGTTAACGGACAGAACTCGTTCGTGAAAAAGTATTAGAAAATTCCAAGATATGAATGAGGGCCCAATCTTCTATAAACATACTAGTTTTCCTAGCATGGGTCCAGTATTTCCAGCCTGCAGTAAAATTTCTTTCATAATGAGCTCAAGCAAATCGGCTAAATAGCTGTGGTTACAAAAGCAATGGCAATTACAATACCAATCCATATCCACTTGCTTTTTCCTACAGGTCATAAATAGCAGTAATCATTTGAGAAATTCTCTCTAAAGAAAATTGTATATTATTGCATATCGATGGTGTTCAAATAGGATAAGAATAATGCTAGTGGTACAAATTATTTTACAAAATATTTTACAAACTGCTGATGTAGTGAGTGATTATTGGTAAATAAAAAAAATGATATTAATAGTAGACCTAAATGAAAACAAATGCTGACCACATCAACATTTTGTAAAAATATTGTAAAATAGTTTGTGGTTATAGCATTTCATGGGATAATTTGATACTTTCATGTTTGAAATGGAATTGTTAAGTTTGAGTAGGAGCCTCTTACAATAATTTAACTTGTTTGGAGAATTTGTGTTGTTATTCATGGGACAAAAGATTAGTAAACATACCACTCTGAGAAGCCTTTGAAGTTATATTATAGGGATGCGCTGAATATGAAGGCTTTGGCGTTATGATATAGAGATGTTCTGATCCTGGAGAATCGTATGAAAGTAAGGATGAAATATTTGTCCAAAATTGGCACCCTGTTGCATTGTTATGTAGATAATAAAAAGCCACACAGCTACAGTTGTTCTAGCAACTAACTTGACAATCACTGAGGGCAAGATTTGTGTCTGGAGTAGTATAATAATAGTCTTCTTCACTAGTGACAAAACCATTGTTAAAATCAACCGTGCCACCATTATGCCTACACTTTGGCTGATTCCACCTTTGACACCCTCCATCAATGTTATATCCATAACATTTATCTGCTCCAGCTATCAATACGAATCCATTTATGGAATTTTCCACTAATTGCCCCATAGGAGTAAGCACCCACGTATGTGGCAGACTTTGATTTTTATACATGAGAGAGAATGATTCTTCATCCCCATTTGAAACAACGTTGAAATTATACATAGATGTTAGATGTGGTGAAATATTTTCAAATTGGTTGTCTCTCAAGACTCCACTTTTCCAGTGAACCACCCTTCGATGCTTAATGACCAATTGGAGCTCCTTGGGGTCCCATTCAAGAGTGAAAGCCCTTGCATTTCGGATGTCCGAAGTTAAACATGATGTGAGTGACCAATTTTGACCAGTTTTGTGGTTGACCCCTGATGAGCCCATAAAAACCATTAAGGTCGTTCATCTTAATGGGCAATCATTGCGTCATTAGTAGGCCATCAAAGATAAACGAATAACCGCCCAACACATTCAATAACGACCATCAAAAGTCTTAAACTCTCTTATCAAGACAAAGAGCGCTACAATTAGGGTAATAATCACCCTTATTTATGTCCAACACCTAAGTCACCTATAAAAGAGACAATCTATTTATTTGCTAAGGTTTGTCAAAAATACTACAAAAATACTATTTGTATAGGAAATATATGGACTGATACTAACTCAAGCATCGGAGGCTCTCCCACCGGGCACAACCCGGTAGTCTCTTCGATCTATCTCTCCTTTATCTTGCAGGCCCTATAAGATCGTCTAGTGCTTCAAATTGAACAAGTGACCCAACTGACGATTTTGGCATCATCAACCCCTAATTTCATTCCTTGTATAAGCACGTGTGCCAGATGATCAAAACTTTGCCATAACACCCGCTTTGTAGATCCATTGGAGTACACTTCATTGAAGACGAAATTGCCAGAATTCAATAAAGTAGCGACAGTCTTATTGGTAGCGAAAGAGCATAGCTTAATAGGAATCCCACCTAATTGCCGCCTAATTCTTAATGCTCCATCCTTGTTTTCCAAAATAACCTCGTCGGAGTCGTTAACAATAGGAATGCCTGGAATTGCATACCATATATCTTCAAACGGATCATTGGATAAAACTAGAAGTACTTTCAAATATGTGTAGTTAGCCACCGATATGAAACCCAACCTGAACCTCCCGTTTGGAGAATGTAGCTGAGGCCCAGTAAAGGAGCTAATCATACCGCCTGGTTTGATGTATTGGGCATGAGAAGTCCAAAAGGATGAGAAGAAGAGCAAGAACAGAAATTTGAGAAGGGTTAAGTGGGTAGCCATGATTGACCACTGAATTCCTCCAGTTGCAGAAATGGAAATGAAAATAGAAAAGTAATGCTAGTTTCAAATTTAATTTGCGAGATTCTACGAGAGAAGAGTTGCTAGATCATTGAGATGTACTCCTATAAATAAACACCAATAGGATGAAAAAGATACATGTGTGTGTATCTAGACATGGCAAAATGGATCAGAATTTTCTTACCCGACCCGACCCGACCCGACCCGAAAAATACTCGACCAGAACCCGATTTTTTTGACTTGAAGCAAAAACGGGTTGACCCGTGACCCGACCCATGTTTTTGTGGATCAACCTGACCTAACCCGTGCCCCAACCTATACTCGAACCATTTTTTAAAAACTTTTTTTTTGGTAAAAAAAAAATTAAAATTAAGATAATGTTGGTTTAATTGTTTATTGTGAGTTTTAAGGAAACAATTGATACATTACATAACTGCATGCAAATTAATTGAAAGATAAATGGTTGAGTACTCTATAATGAGCAATGATTTTTAGATATTCAATTGCAAAGTACATACCAAGATAATCCAGTTACAGTAGAGTTAAAAATATAGATTTGAAATTGTATACATATATGAGAAACATTCACAAGTGTGAAAATAGTGAAGTTAAAGTATCAAATTACTATAAATTTATGAATGCTTAGACCTATTTTTTAACAATCTATGTCCAAAATAAGCGGCTTTTCAAAATAAATTATGATATTTCCTAGAATGTGTGTTGCTTAACAATGATATGATATTCATAAAAGAGACCATGTATAAGTAAGTAAGCAATCAAACTTTAATGTACATCTCAAATTGAAATAGAATTGCAATGCCAATCACAATTGATAATAAATTATAAAATTAATTTTCAAGATTGTAAATTTCTTATATGTTTTTATTCTTTATCAAATGAATTATCCAATAAGTCATTTGTAATTTTGTTTTATATTTTGTAATGTTGATATTGTGTAGAAATAAAATTTGTGTATTTGTTTTACTCATCTTTGTGTTATTTTGTTTTAGATAACAATGTTAGGATTTGTATAATTTTAAAATTATTGAATAAGTATTAATAAGTTTAACTGAGTTTATTCTTGATATAAGTGGTGAATTCAAAATAATATATTTTACATCAAGTAATTTATTGCATAACTTTTCAAATGGCAAATATATGTTGTTTTCTTGATAAAAATTAAAAAAAAAAATTAATGTGAAAAAAAAGGGTCAACCTAACCCAACTTGACTCGCAACTCGATTGATCTAAACCCATTTTTAACCCGCTTAAAATGACCCGTGACTCGGTTAACCCGCAATCCGATTGACCAGACCCGAACCCGACCCGACCCGTCCATTTTTCCATGTCTATAATAATAAACAAAATCAAGAAAGTGACCGAGGGTCCCATATATGCAACCAATAAAATTAACACAACAATAAATATATATTTTTATATATATATATATATATATATATATATAGATATATATCAAGCAGTTACAATTACTAACCACTTGATAGCCTGCAATCAATGTTTAAACTGGAGTGCGGTAAAAGAGTAAAAAATTTTGTGGTCAGTTTGATTCATTTGTAAAGCGCATATCATGCTTATTGCCATACTCATAAACAAGCCTAAGCTTAGCTTGTTTTTTTTCATTGAGTTCTATTGTTTCTGAACTTATTAATTAATATATTTTTAAGGGCTCGTTTTGTTTGTTAAACAATATTAAAACTCAAGTTTAGTTTGCTTAAAAATAAAAAAACATAAACAAGTTTTTTATTGCATCAAGTACAAGCTGGTTATAAGTGACTTAATTTATTTATAGCCTTATCTTAACTTATGCCCTTAAAACATTGGTTATTAGCAAAAACCCATTAGATTATATTTTTATGCTAGGGATTGAAATCGCATCTTTATAACTAGGATTTTACAAAGAGAAAACATTAGGTCCGGAGGCGCCACCCAATCAGACCATGCCACGTCAGCCAAAAAAAAAAAAAAAAAAAACTCCCAGCAATTACCCTCTCCAGACAGCCAAACCTCTCACGCCAGAAAACAGAAAACATAGGTGGCGTAAAAAATCGCACTATTGTTGAAACCGTTTTCTCACCATTTAGTTTCCCACACAGACACAGTGAACTGAGTCCCAAAACCTCTCTCTCTCTATGAAGAGCTCGCACACTTCTCGCTCTCAAACCCACCTTTCTCTCTAACAAAAAAAACTAAACCAAACAAACACAAACACAAACAAAAAACAACAACAACGTTTTCATTCTAAGCTTTTATTTTTTTTATTTTTTTTTGTTCCTTAAACAATGGAGAGAAAGCAAGGCTTCTTCTCGGCACTAAAAGAAGAAGTAGTACGAGGACTCTCACCGTCCCGGTCACGTGCCAACAGCCCGGCTCGAACCGGGTCATCCACGATAATGTCTGGTTTACTCCGGCGAAAGAAGAGCCACCACGCGGCCCAACATGAGGCGGCGTTGATAGCGAGATCCGATAGCCTGAGGCCGTTGGGGGAAACACTGAAGCCGCTGAGAAAAATATAATTTGATTTCCGGCTTTGAGAACGATTTTGGAGTTTTTTTTGAGAATGATCCAGAAGCAGAGGTTGGCGTGAGAGCTGGTTTTCTTTCTTCCTTCTGCTCCGGCGATCAGGCCCCGGCGATCAGAGAAATGGCGTGAGAGCTTGGGGGCTTTTCTGTTTTCTGGGGTGAGAACGATTTTGGGGTATTTTTGTTTTCTGGCGTGAGAGGTTTGGCTGTCTGGAGAGGGTAATTGCTGGGAGTTATTTTTTTTTTTTTGGCTGACGTGGCGTGATCTGATTGGGTGGCGTAAAACACTGGTTTTACGCCACCTCCGGACCTAATGTTTTCTCTTTTACAAAATATGTCAATTTAAATTAACCTTCATTTAACTGGCATTGGATCTGAGTCTAATCTGTCAAGGCTGCTAAATCAACATGTGGCTTTAAACTCAAGGAATTCCATCTAATGATATCTCCGGCGTTGAAGGGGAAAGGTTTGAGTAATAGTACGAAAATTATAACCACGATAAAAAATAAAAAATTGAAAGTTACAAAATTTGCATCGGCAATGAAGCGACACCCACCGTATTCTGTACTTTAAAGAAGTAGATTTCTTGCACGCGGCAATTTTTTAGCGAAGAAAATAATCCTGTCCGAAACAACGAGGCATGTGGCAGATATATAATTGCATGCGCTTAAAGTTAATCTTAAATTCTTAATGGAATGTTACAGACGTGTCCATTCGGAATCTTCAGATATATAATACTGTCTCTCGAGATGAGTTTTGTAAGCAAAAGTTACAACTCATAAGTCATAACAATTATTTTCTCATCCACTTGATAGCGTGCAGATGAGGGAGTGGATCATAAAAAAAAAAAGATGACGAGGGAGTGATAAGAAAAGTTGGTAAAAGAAAAGGCCAATACTTGTTGGGAAAAGTGAAGTTCAAACAGTTACAGTTTATTTGATAGTAGGTGCGGTGAGGTGAGGTGAGGTGAGAAGAGTAAATTTAGTGTGTGTTTAGATATTGCTTATTTTGTTGAAAATTAAAAATTAAAAATTAAAAACAAAAAAAAAATAATAATTTCTGGTTACTGTTAACTTTTTAAATTACTATTTATTTGTTTATTTGCACGGTTCATGTCACATGAACAATGCAAGAGGCGCTGAGCTGAAAAAAAATAGAAAAAAAAAGAGGCAAAAACGCAAACACAATAGACGTGAAACATGATCCAAATGGAGCATTAATGAAATTTGTTTGGATGTTTTTTAAAAAAGAAGGGAAAGCTATGGGTGGGCATGGCGGGTAACCGTTCTCTTTTAATTTCCTTAAATAGGTGGAATATGGAAAGAGAAAAGAGGTTTGTATTTTGTCCATATGGTTTCAGTTTATACCTATAGGCTATTTCTTTTAAACAGTAAATAAATAAAAATATCGATTTATAATATACTGTTCGGCTCTCATCTCCTTTTACTTAATCTTTAATACATTTAACCAAAGAGAAATGATATCCATTTGCCTTTTTCTTATTTAATTTAAAACATTCAAATAAGGGAAAAGGATAACCAATCCCCTCCCCTTTCCTTCTTCTTCTCTCATTCCCTTCCTTACTATCTAGTATCTACTCTCCTCTTCTTTCAAATGCACCCTTAACGAAAGGAGGAGGTATTATGGTCCCTATAATTGTAAATAAAGTTTGATACAAAAGTCTTTATTGAGTTTTTTTTTTTTTTTTTTTGAAATGTTGGAAAGGCCAGATGTATCTAATAGAAATTTGAATGCATGTACTACCAAGAGAATTTAATCAATTTTCTAATTCTAAATTTAATTTAATTTTGAGAATAAGATTCCTACGAGTCTTATAACTCAATTGGTTGGCACCTCCTAGCGTGTCCATGACTTCTAGGGTTCAAATCCTCCATCTCCATCACAACTATCAAATTATAACATAAAGAAAAAAAAATTAGATATAATTCCTTAGATACAATACATTAGGTTCTTAAATTAAATTCAAACACCTTATTTTTCACATAAAGCACAAATAGTATTATCTTCCCATGACAAATAAAATCAATACCACCATGTGTTTAAATATAATTAAGAAACTTAATGTACTTCACTTATAGAATCGTATTTAAGTTTTACCCTAATTTTAAAAACTCCTATAAAGAAGCTAGCATATGATCACTTTGTGGTCCATTAGTGTGGATATCATGAAGAAGAAGATTTCACTTTTTTTTTTGGTCACACTCTTAGGTTATGTTTGGTAACAGTTTTTTATTTCTATTTTCAAAAACTTGTTTTTGAGAATATAAAGAAAAAACAAGGTTATGTTTGGTAACAGTTTATGTTTGGTAATAGTTTTTGTTTTCTATTTTCAAAAACTTGTTTTTGAGAATATAAAGAAAAAACAATTTTCTTGTATTTTTGAAATCAAAAACATGTTTGGTTAGTTGAAATTAAAAAAATAGTTTTTTTAAAAAAAAAAAACTAAAATATGTTGTTATTAGGATTTGAGCTTTAATACTAACTCATTAAATGAGACAAATTCATTATATTAAATGCATATTTTCATTAACTTTTGAAAATTAGTAACTGAAAACAGCATTTTGCATACACATGAAAATTAGAAACTCATTAAATGAGATTTTTTTTTTTTGTATTTTAAATTTTTAACTGACCATTTCTTAAATAAGCATGTTTGATTATTTATTCTACATTTAATTTTATTAGAATGTTATTTCTTCATTCATTTTTTTATTATGATAAGTATTGTAGCAAAATATTATTTTGGTTAATGGGATGCTAATTCAATGTGGGTATTTTTGGGGGTTCATTGGGCAAAGTTTGGCTAAAATGCTATTTTACATTAACTAATGTGAATGCTCTTAAGTGTTATAGCCTTCAAATTTTTTTTTTTTTTAAAGTGATATAGCCTACTATCTTTAATTAAAAGAATCAAGACTTAAATTTCGCTCATAATTATTGTAATTATTGAATTATCTATAAAAATATCCTTTATTGCAATTTCTTTTCGCTAAAGAGGGATTTATGGGGATTATCAAACTCCATACTCTAGGAGAGAAAAAACTCCATCTTTTATTAAAAATTATTGGCTACCTTAAAATTTCTAAATTGGGTTTCAAGTAATTGCCATTGATAATAGCATCATTTGTGATGTTTGATGTTTATGGTTCTAACTCCACATTCCCCTCCCTCACTATATACTTATTAGAAAAAGTATAAATTCATTAAAATTAAAATAATTGCATTTTAAATTCATTTACATTGCTACAAATATTGCATATGGAGTACTTATGGACTTCAATTTAAAAAAAAAAAAAAAAACTAATAAGATTATACTAAAATGTATCCACGATGTTCGTTATTTCTTTGAAGATCTATGGATTTGATATAAGAAAAGTGTGTAAACTCTGGGATCCAAATCCTTTTTTTTTTTTGAAGAGATTATTGGTCATACAATAATACTTATCAATAGTGATTTTGTGTAAAAGTAATATTACATTAATAACAATCAATTATCTCAACAAATTATGAAATTTAATTTGTTGTTTATAGATAGCATTTTTAAACACTTATTTATAATGAAATACTTGGAACAAAAAATATTTGCGAAGGATGCAATCAACATTAATTAATTCGTGATGCAAGCATCGGAGTTGTAGCTGACGGATTAATTATGAATTGATTGGTCTGGAGGGCCCTCTCTGATTTTTGGTTATTATCTCTAATTCTCTATACAATATAAACTATTTATTTCTTGGTAGTTTCCAACCTACAGCAACGATTAAGCCTTTGCAATTTTTTGAACTAATTAAATCCAGTAATAGGTTTCATCCTTATAATATTGATAGTGAGAAGAAAAAGAATAATCAGAATATGTATCTGATCTAACTTGTATGTACGCACAAAAAAAAAAGAAAAAAAAAAGAAAAAAAAAAAAGATCGCACAAGTTGACAACCCCATAATTGGGTTCTCGGAGAAAGATGCTTGACGTCTCCACCACTCACACGATGATGCACTCATTGTTAGCATACGGGTAGGAGATTACAACACTCATCGGGTCCTGGTTGATAATGGAAGCTCTGCTGATATCCTCTATTACTCGGCGTTCCAGCAGATGAGGGTTGAGAGAGAACGGCTCGTACCGACCAATGCACTGCTAGTCAGATTCAGAGGAATAAGGGTATACCCCCTCGGGGCGATTACATTGCTAGTAACAGTTGGTGACTACCCTCAACAAATTACTAAGGATATTACATTCCTAGTTGTCGACTGCTTGTCTGCTTACAACACGATAATGGGCCGTTCTACCCTCAATTTGTGGAAGGTCGTAACTTCGACCTATCACCTGATAATCAAGTTCCCCACCGAGTATGGAGTAGGAGAGGTACGGGGAGACCAAATGGCAGTGCGCAAGTGTTACACAGCGATGTTAGAAATGGACGACCATTTGCAAACTTCGAGCATAGAAGAGCAGCGGACTGTTGCGGAGCCCGTTGAGGGGTTGGAGGAGATACTTTTAGATGACTCCAAACCTGAGTGAATGACTAGGATTGGCACCCTCGCCAGTCCGCCAGTCCGTCAAGCACTCACGACATTCCTAAGAGGGAACCAAGATGTCTTTGCCTGGAGCCACGAAGACATGCCCGGGATCAACCCTTCAATCATGGTTAACATGTTGAATGTATCACCCTCTTTTCCCCCTATCCGTCAGAAGAAGCGAGTATTTGCCCAAGAACGAGACAGGGCTATAGCGGAAGAAGTCCGCAAATTACAAGAAGTAGAATTCATCAGGGAGGTATACTACCTCGACTGGCTGGCCAATGTAATGATGGTCAAGAAAGTCAACGAAAAATGAAGAATGTGTATAGACTTCACGGACTTAAATAAAGCATGCCCCAAAGATAGCTACGCACTCCCACAGATCAACGTCCTGCTAGACTCAACAGCAAGACAATAGTTGTTGAGCTTCATGTATGCATTTTCTGGTTACAACCAAATCAAGCTGGACGAGGCTAATCAGGAGAAGACTTCGTTTGTCACCAGCTAAAGCCTTTTCTGCTACAAAGCGATGTCACTCGGTCTCAAGAATGCGGGCGCAACATATTAGAGGCTAATGAACAAAATGTTTGCACATCAGTTTGGGAGAAATGTCTAAGTCTACGTGGAAGACATGCTAGTAAAGAGTCGACGGGAAGACGACCATTTGGACGACCTCCGGGAGACTTTCAATACCCTCCGCTCTTACAACATGAAGCTCAATCCCAGCAAGTGTGCATTTGGGGTAATGGATGGAAAATTCATAGGGTTCATGGTGTCTTAGAGAGGCATTGAAGTTAACCCAGATAAGATCCGGACCATAATGGAGATGGCGCCACCAAGGAACGTCAAAGAAGTGCAAAGCCTCAATGGCAAGGTAGCGGCACTGAATAGGTTGTGTCAAGGGTAATGGACAAATGCCTTCCTTTCTTTTGCACGTTGAAGAAGTCCTTCGAATGGACAGCCGATTGTCAACAAGCATTCGGGGACTTGAAGGCATACCTTTCCTCCCCACCATTGCTGAGTCTTTCCAAGCTCGGGGAAGAATTGTTTCTCTACCTGGCCGTTTCCCCAACTTCCGTTAGCGTGGCCTTGGTTAGGGAAGAAGATAGGGTACAAAAGCCCGTATATTACACTAGTAAGCTCTCCAAGGTGTAGAGGAAAGGTACCCCCGATGGAGAAGTTGGCCTTTGCCTTGGTGACCATAGCCTGCAAGTTCAAACCATACTTCCAAGCTCACACGGTGATTGTTCTGATAGACAAGCCTCTGCAGAGAGCAATGAGTAATCCTGAAGCCGCTGGACGAATGACACTATGGGCAATTGAGTTGAGTGAATTCGACGTACAATACCGCCCACGCATTGCTTTAAAGGGACAGGTGGTCGCTGACTTCATTGCGGAGTTCACCAATATGGTAGGACATGGGGCAGAAGAGCATCCTTAGTGGAGTATCCACATGGACGGATTGTCCAATTAGCAGCTTGGCGGAGTAGGTGTCGTGCTCCACTCTCTAGAAGGGGAAGAAATTGAATGCATGATTCGTCTCGACTTCCCTACGACCAACAATGAGGCAGAGTACAAAGCTCTGATGGTAGGACTAGATCTCGCTAGAGCAGCAGGGGCCACAAGTATGGTTGTTCATTGCGACTCCCAGGTGGTGACAAGCCAGGTGAATGGTGATTACGAATACAAGTGTGAGAGGATGAAGAAGTACCTAGAGCAAGTAAGGAAACAGGTGGATGACCTTCAGGCCAAGTTTGTTCAAATCCTAACGAGAGAGAACGAGTAAGCCGACCGTCTTGCCAAGGCCACATTAGCGGAACACATGATCATCTCCAGTAAGGTATTTTCCTTTGTTTAACTTTCACCATTAATAGATGATGTTGATATGCAGGAGATAGGTTCCGAAAGAGACTGGACCATACCATTAGTCTCCTACTTGAAAGACGACACATTACTAAAAGGTAAGGAGACCGCAAGGAAGCTGAAGGTTTAGACGGCATGATTCGTCCTGATAAAGGGTGTCCTATACAAAAGAGGCTTCTCCCGATCGTACCTGCGATGCCTAAGCCCCGAGGAAGCCGATTATGCTATGAGGGAAGTTCATGAAGGGATCTACGGGAACCATTTAGGGTCAAGGTCATTAGTACACAAGCTGATTCGGGCCGGATACTATTGGCTTACCATATAGAAGGATGTCCAAGCCTATGTCAAAGCTTGCGAAAAGTGTCAGAGGTTTAGCAAAGTCATCAGATAACCAATGGAAGAGCTCTCCCCGATGACGGCCCCAAGACCTTTTGCTCAGTAGGGGTTGGACATCATGGAACCATTCCTGATAGCGATGAGACAGCTGAAGGTCCTTCTGGTCAGTATAGATTACTTTACCAAATAGGTTAAAGTTGAAGCCCTGGCCACCATCATAGAGAAGAACGTGCGAAATTTTGCCTAGAGGAACATTATCTGTAGGTACGGGATCTCTAAAGTCTTGGTCTCAGATAATGGAAAGCAGTTCGACAACGACTCGTTTAGAGATTTTTGTTCACAGCTAGGAATCAAGAATCACTACTTTTCACCTGCCCACCCTCAAGCCAACGGACAAGTCGAGGTCACGAACCGATCCTTGCTCAAAATAATCAAGACTCGGCTTGAGGGAGCAAAGGGTATATGACAGGAAGAGTTACCAAGCGTACTATGGGCATACAGGACGACAATTAGAACCCCTACAGGAGAGACACCGCTTCAATTAGCATACGGGAGCGAAGTTGTTTTCCCAACTGAGGTCAGACTTACAAGCTATATAGTGGAGAACCATGATGAGAGTAGGAATGACAAAGCCATGTGCCTACAGCTTGACTTAGTGGACGAGGTCAGAGCAATGGCCGAACAAAGATTAACATGGTACCAAAACCTCATGGCCAAGCACTACAACTCCACAGTCAAACCCAGAGACTTCTAAGTTGGGGACCTCGTCTTGAGGAAGGTAACGAGCACTACGAGAGATCCTTCCCAGGGAAAGCTTGGTCCTAACTAGGAAGGACCCTACAGAATCACTTCATGGCAAAGGAAAGACACCTACCACCTGGAGACGCTGGACGAACAGAAGTTACACCACCTAGGGAACGCTGAGCATCTCAAGAAATACTACCAGTAAATGATGGCATGAAGAACGCCACTCCTCATTTCTAGTTTATTTATTTTAGTTAATTTTTACTATCGATAGTACTTTTTAAGCCCAAATGGCAGTTTTTTTTTTTTCAAGAATGATTGAAAATAAGAGAGAAGCTACAATTTAAACTCCATGACTCGTCAATTAAAGCAGACGAAGTCATGGAGTAGGGGGCAGTTGATAAGGGTATTCTCAAAAGGAAGTAAACGCTTTTACATACAAGGCAGTTGATGGCTCCAATGAGCTCGTTGGCATCACGCACGTAGATGGAGGTACAAAAGCAATGATATCGTAGGCCAACGACCTTACCTCAATACCTGACGACTTCTGTACGAGAATACGGGGAACTTCAAGACGGATCCAAAGGCAGACGAGAAGAGAGGACCGACGGGAATGAAGAAGCATATGATGGGTCCAGCGTGGCCTTACTTGACCCCCACGGATATCTATACAAGGAAATATCTTGCACTCTACAATTAACCCTAATCAAGAGAGACACCGTAAAGAAAGGATCCCACAAGATACGTGTATTAATGAGGATCTTCCCTACAAGGAAAGACCTTCCCCGCCAAGAAACAAATGCTAGCTCTACGCTACTATAAAAACCCCAAAACCCTCACAAACTAAGGTATGCATAATTTACCCTAACTTTAGCATTCTAGAGTTGTGAAAATTCTTTAACTTAACATTCGTAGGGTATTTGGCTTGTATCACACCAGTACTCTCTGCAAGGTCTTCTTTGTTTTTATTTCGCAGGTTCTGTCTAGATCACGTGAGGACTGTGTGGCTCAACGATCCTACGTAGGATCCTAATTTTGACAACCATGCCATGGGAAATGTTTGGTTAATTTAATATAAACAAACAGTGGAGCATTAACCCACAACCTCAGTTTCCATTGAAGCTTCCATCCAAGTATGATGCGAAGAGGAAGTGCTAGTTAAGTTATTTTCAACTAAGAACCTAAGAGTTTTTTTGGTTAGGTGGACTTTAGGGGATAAAATAGGGGGAGAGAAAAGTAAAGAGAAAATGATTTTTTGGAGTGTTTGGTTGGAGTAAGTTTAGGAGAGAAAATTGATAGGGCCCAAATGTTTTTTCTCCGGGCCGACCAAAATGTTTTCTCCAAAAAAACTTAGATAAATTTGCTCAACCATTCTCTCTCTCTCTCTCTCTCTCTCTCTCTCTCTCTCTCTCTCTCTCTCTCTCTCTCTCTCTCTCTCTCTCTCTCTCTCTCTCTCTCGTTTATTTTTTGTTTACCCCCATTGTTATATATAAAAATGTGATAAAAAAGAGAGAGTAAATAAGTTTAATGTTATAATTTTTATAAAATTTTATTTTACTAATTTTAACTAATAAATAAATAATATTTTATTACAAAAAAACTACTTCATATATATAATGAAATAAGCACATAAAGGTAAATTTATATAAAATACTTTTTCTTTCTTCTCACTTTTCGCTCTAATCAAACAAAAAAAAAAAAATTTCATCCCTTCAACCAAATACAAATGAGGGAAAATTTAATCTTTTCTATCTTCTTACTTCTTCATCTTTTCACCGTTTTCTTTCATCTTACTTTTCTATCTCTCCAACCAAACGAACCCAAGTGATGAAATGTACACAAATAAAAGAACTTCTTTTTTTGATAATTTGATAGTTACAAATATGAGAGAGGTGAGATTTGAACTTTAGTTTTCCTAATAAAGGAGGGTTGAATATGCCACCAAGTTACAACAACCATAGCAAATAAAGACACAAATATTGAAAATAATTTATCTTTCTTTAGCAAAAATATTATAATAACAAACAAGGCTTAATCCTAAAAACTTGGATCCCTTCAAAAGATTAGACATGGTATGCTGCTTGTATTTTTTTTTTTTTTTTCCCATTTTATTGTATCTAAAGAAATGTTTTAAAGACATGGTACATATCACTATGGCTAGACTTTTTTGTACAGGTCACAGAACCAATACAAACAACCTCATTATTCCGTCACAGTCAAAAGTACCAGACTATATCAATTGATTTCATAGTATTTTGGTCATTCTTGATGAATTTTACATTTTTTTTAGTGTTAAAAAAAAAACTAAAGCAAAACAAAAAAAAAAATGAGGCTTTGTAAGGGAGGACACTATCACCTTGAAGGTGTCATCCCATCAGTGAAGTCTTCCCAAATTCACCTGAGATTAATGGCCTGTTTGCAAGTTTAAAGAAGGAGGGGGAGTAGAGTAGAGGGAGGGAAAGTAATTCAATTATCTTGTTTAGAGAGATTTAGAGGGAGAGTAGAGTAGAGTAGATGAATTTCTCAATTTATCCTTTCTAAATTAACAAAATTACAAACCAATTATATAAAATAAATTCACATTATTATTCACGTTATTTTCTCTTCAATCCCAAATTTCTCTCAACTCTCTCAGCCTTGAAAACTCCTCTGCCTCTCTCTCACATGATTTCTTCCACACTTCACGCTGTCTCTCTCTCTCACAACTTCTTCACAATCAATCGTCTCTCATGCTTGGGTTTTTCTTTCAGAGGTAAACTCTATTTTTCTTTTGTTTCATGGGTTTCTTTTGAGTTGGATAAAATAACTATGTTCTTAAAATTGTGATTTTATGGGGTAATAACATGTTATTTGTGGGTGGGTTTCGGATCTGATTGCTTTTTTTTTTTTTTTTCTTAAATTTTAAAGTTTCAAAGTATTGCTCATAAAGTGTTTGATAAAGTGCTTGAGTGAGTCTAGATTGTGAACTTGCATAAATTTGTATATTGTCGCTATATATGGATTTGTGTTTCTTGTTTAGTTTTATTGGGTAATTTTTTGTTTTTTGTGAATGGGTTTCTGATTTGGCTCCTCCTAAGCCCCAACCAAAATGGTACTCTCTCAGCTTTGTGATGTTCAAGTTTGAACTAGAAAATGGATCTGATTTATGTTTTTGGCATTTGGGTTTTGAGAAAACTGTTAGCTTTTAGCTTGTAATCGTGTTTGCTTTCATTTTTCCTTCTTGTTTGGTTGCTGAGAAAATCATAAAGGAGATTTTTTGTTTGTTTGTTTGTTGTTTATATGATGTTATTATGCTTACCCATATGCTGGTTTAGCTTGAATCTAATGATTTTTTCCTGTTTGGATATTATTATATCGTTTTTTTTTTTTTTTGAAAATATTTGATTTGAAATCAGCTTAAGCAAACCAATTGAAATAGATGGTTTAAGTAGCTTAGAGGCTTTAAATCTATTAAAGATTTTTTGGGTTGTTTATATTTTGTTGGAATTTTTAATTGCTGAAGTAATATTAAAAGAAAATAGATCAATCTTGTTTGAACAATAGTATTATAGATGATTGTCTTCTTTTTACCCAGAAGATAATGGTTTAAGGTTTATATGTTTAGATGTGCTATGATAGTGTGTATTGGAGTATAGGGTGGTTCTGTTTGTAATGGTATGGAGATCCTATAATTTTGGTCATGCTATGTTGGGTGGTAACTAAAGTTGTGATTCCAATTGGGTTGATATGAATAGGTTTAACCGATTTTTTAAGATGTGTACATTTTTCGTCTGAAAATGTCGATGCAACTTAAGAGTGGTAGTACTTGTGCACTGCTTTATGGGTCTACTTTGTAGTTTGATATCCTAGGCTGTTGTTTTATTGTCCTATTTTTGTGAAAGCATGTGTTGCAATGGCTGATATTTTACACTAGTCCAAAAGGAAAAAATTATCATGAAAACATGCATTAATGTACAAGAAGATGGACAACTCTGATTGATTCCTTTTGATTTTCTGTATGCAGGGTGTTGTTGATCGGGTTTGTCTTGGTCTCATTCCAACAAGTGAGGGTAGCTGGGTCACTGCTGTAAGGGCATTAAGGTTAGAGAAGGAAATTTAATTTTTGAGAGGAGCTTGACACATCTTCCCATTCCTGAGCAAGACGTGTTTCATCTCCTCGATGAGATAGGAATTGATTCTAGATTGTGAATGAGGGCTTATCTCTATCTTATTAAGAATCCAGATATGTTGAGAGCTTTTATTGGCTATCTAGTGGAGGAGCGCAAAGAGCTATTGTTCACAATGATGTCTGATCCTTAAATTTCTCTAACAGTTAGACAAGTAAATGTCCCAAGACAATTTCAGCTTCTGAAAACCTTTTCAATTGATCATTGAACTATAAAACTCTTGGGATTAATTTTTCTTTGGCACAAGCTTGTGTTTATTTTTAGTTTTGCTTTCTGAAACAAGTTTGTTAGCAATTACAGATACGGTCATAGCTCATTGTAACACTATCCTTTTTTCAATGGCTTGAAAACTTTATCTGCTTACATTTATTTTTATACTTTTCACTTCTTAGTTGTCTGGCATGATACAATGTGGAGCTGACTTCTTAGGTCTTGTGTTATGTCCTTGGTTGTTCAATACTGTTTACTGGTATGGGTGCCTTAGTAGGGGCAATGGTGGTGGGATCAATGAAAGCTGTGTGACAGAATCTTTCATTTTTGTGATATGATCATATGAGGCCTTTGATTCAAAAATTGGTTGTACTGCCAATGCTATTGTAGCCTGTGGGTCATACTATGCTCCTTCCATGTGGCTTTGTTGAAATTGAACTTTACATGAAATTGAACTTTACAATGGTCTCAGACATCTTTGTTAGTGGCGGCGCCACGTTTAGGCCAGGGTGTTCCCAAGAACACCCTAACCTATAAAATAAATAAATAAATAAAATCTTATATATAATAATTAAAAAAAATTATTTTTTTACCCTTAAAAAAAATTAGGAACACCCTCAACCAAAATTAGGAACACCCTCAAAAAGAAAAAGAAATTATTTGTTCTACCTTCAAGAAAAAAAAATTATAATAGAACAAGGCCACTAGGAAAAAAAGCCCAACATCAATCCTAAACAATGTATTACAACCCAATCTAAAGAAAAAAAACAAGGTAAAGCAAACCCAACATGGTAGCAAACCCACGGATTCTCAAAAAAAAAAATAAAAAAATAAAAAAACAAAAACCCAATATACGCCTAACCTAAAGAAACCAAAGCATGGGTTTCTCTTATATAAGAACCTCAAGTCCTTTGCAAAAGTGATTTAGTAACACTGCAACAGCCACACCCAAAGCAGTCAACGGTGAGATCGAAGATTCCCTTGCCTAGATCGGAGATTGGCGACGGTGAGATCGACATAAGAACCTCAGGCAACATCAAGGTATTTCAGTTTTCTCTCTTTTTCTTTATCTCATCTCTGCTCTGAGCCTCTAACTGAGAGCGGCGTTCTCATCTCTACCTTGTGACTATTTTTTTGATAATGCAGTGTATTGACTTAGACTTAGAGAGAGATTGGGAAATGAAACGTAAAGGTGATATTGAGATTTGGGAGTGATGAGATGAGACTCAGACTCTCTTTTAGACTTACTGAATATTTTTTTGTCTTTTGAAATCTCTCTTTTTCTTTGCCCTGACTTAGACTTAGGCTTTCCTCTAGTTCTCTTTTGGCTAAATTGGCTTTTTGTGTAAGTGTATATATGTAAATATGTATTTGTGTGTTTGTGTTGACTGTTGGTTGGCTATTATCTCTTGACTCTTGAGTGGGGGATGGAGGTGGGGCTGTGGCATTGGATTGAGGTAGTGGTCTTGGTCCACTTAAAAGTAACACCCAGAACAACACATTATTAAAAGACAAATAAAAAAATAAAAAATAAACATTGAGTGGGTTGAGTTAGGTGGATGATGTAGTGTATTTGTATTCTTTACATTGTGCAAAGCCAACTAAACAGTGAAGTGTGTGATAGATTGCTAGTGGTTAGTAAAGAAAAATAATAAAATAATTAAACAAAAATAATAAATAATTTTATTAATATTTCAAATGAATTTATAATTTATTGTTTATTCTTTTGTTAGTTATTATTGACAAATATTTGATAAAGAAATCATGTACCTAAGATTAATTTTTTTGTGTAAAATTCATCTTCATCTTCTAAGCGGATTTGTGTTAACTTTAACTTAGAAAATCTTTATTCAGATATGAATTTGCGTGTTTTTTGGTTGTTGTTGGCTTTAGTATATGAATTTCTTTTTTTTATTAGATTGTGTAATTTATCATTCTTAAGGAACACCCTGAAAAAAATTCTTGGAGCCGCTACTGATCTTTGTTATGTGATATAGAATGAAGAAAAGAAATATGAAGGTATGGTCAATGATGATTAATATGTATCAGATTTATTTATATAGAATTCCAAGGTACAAACTTGTGTTCGTGCACCCCACTATTCCATTTCCTCATGTTGTGGAGGTCTTATAAGACTAGTTGTTTATGCTTTTTTTTTTCTCAAATAATGTTCAGTGATAATGAAGTTTAGACTATAAAAGTATTTCAGGTTAATATAGACAATTTCATTATCTAAAACAATTTTATCCCTGTGCACATTGAAAACTTTTTTGTATTTCTCAAGCTAAACTAAAGTGGAAGAATGAAAGTGAAAGAACAGAAGGAAGAAAGCTAGAGAATTCTGAGTAAAACTTGTATATTAGCCCCTGGTTTAATCTTGTTTGTAAATGATTAGGCTCTCTTTTTTGGCCTGGTCTGGACTTGCCTTAGTTGCTGGACCAATTGAATCTTGATATTTTTTATTGAAAGTTTTAGACCATGTTCTATTAAAAAAAAAAAAAGCTTTATTAATTAGATGGACAAGGCTTTCAGAATAGGCTCTATGTTTGGCAAATTCCAGTATTTCATGTCATGATTCAAAGTGGCATTAGTTCCTAAATGGATAGTTAGAGTCACTCTCCCTAACTTTTTTGTTTTTTTGGGTCTCAATTCTTCTCCGAAACCTCAAAAAATTAAATTCACGTACTAAGCAAAATAAAAAAATATTAAAAATAATAATAATAAATGAAAAAAAACACTCAAAATTCAATATATTGTTGATTTTTTCAGAAAACAAACAATCAAACATTTTTTTTCTTATTTTAATTATTATCAATTAAAAATGGTATTTTTTTAGTATAATAAAAACGCGGAAAAAATATTTAATCATAGACCAATGTTGATTATTTAATTCACATCAGAAAAAAAAAATTATCAAAAAAAATATTGCATGCTATAGTTATAATTATTTAATCTAACAAATTAATCTTAGACCAATGTTGCAAGTCCATTTTCAAATAGGGGTAAATTTTTCTATTTAAATCATTTCCTCTCATTTCCCTCCTAATTTTTAAAACATCTAAACAAGAGGAAATGCTAATTACTTCATTCCCCCTAACTAATTTTAAAAACATCTAAACAAGGTGGAAGATAATCATTCTCCTTTACTCTCCTTCTCACTACTCTCCTCCCCTCTACTCCCCTCTACTCATCTCCCTCTCTAAACTTCCAAGTAGGCCATAAAGCTGCCAAGGTGTGATTCGCGAGGGGCCTCAACTTTTCTCATTGCTCTCATCAACAAGACTGCTACTTTTTTTTGTTTTCTCGTTGCTTCATTGCCAGCATGTTCTTTGAAAATGGAAAATAGTAAAAGACTTCAACACTTCTCAATTTATGTACACACTTCAAAGTTTTTTTAGAAATAAGCAATGGAAATTTTATTTAAATCATGAAAAATGTCACCTAAGTATACAAGAAGTATACAACTGGAGGATCATAGCAATCAAGTAGTCATTAGTGACATTTGTGGGTTTGCACATTTATAAAAGACTTTAGTGTCTGTTTGGTTAGGGCTTATAAGCTTAGCTTTTAACTTTTATGTACAATTTTTTAAAATCTCTAATTTTTTATTTTTTTTATTACTTTTTTTTAAAAGTACAAGTATATTTTAGAACACTTTCAACAAAAAAATTAAATATATGAGTTGAGAAATAAGGTGCTTCATCTGCAACTCCCAAATTCAGTGTGAACTCAATTCAAATTGTACTGGACGAACTTTTTTTTTTCCTCTTTTGAGAAGATGTATTGGACGAACTTAGTGGTGCATGTCATTGACTCATTGGGCTTTCAGTCCTTCGGTTTTTTTAGGGATGAGATCATGACAAACATTGTAGAGCAAACTAATTTTTACTTTGCTGGTCTTAAGCTGAATTCATCATACTCTCTTGATCTGTTTGATTTTCCTTCTTGGGCCTCATATGGGCTTGCGTCGACTTGTCTGCGGATGTTAGTACATTTCCTTGAGTGGATTCTTGGATCATTTTTTAGCAGTAGTCCTTTTATCGGCTTCTGCCTAGAATTTATGATTGTGGCCCTTTGACTTTTAACTGAAGCCTTGGGCCTTCCCTCATTAATAGGGTCCGAATGTTTTAGGCTTCTCCTTGGGTGGGCTTATGACAGCCTGTGAAAAATTGTGTTAGAAGTTTGAACAATGTAAATTGTGTTAGAAGTTAGAACAATGTATAAATCAAGGACAAATCAAGAATGTTATCACTAGCCAATTACAAGTTAGTATGAAACAAATTAAATAATTCCATGGCAAAATAAGAATTTCATAATGTCTATAAAAAATGAAAATAAAATTACGGTTTCTCGTCATAAAAAGACTAATACATTTTTTTCCTGGTCAAAAAAAAAAAAAAAAAACATAGACATTCTTTTTGTTTAGAATAGCATCACTTATTTACTTATATTAGGATAAAGAAGACAACTCAATTAACAATTTGGGATTTCATGGATAAATTAAGGGAAAATTAGGTACATTATCATTCAGCCAACAACAGCCTAGTATGAAACAAATTCAATAACTCAATAACAAAATAAGAATTTCTTCATGCCTAACAAAAACAAATTGTTCACGTTTCTAGCAATACAAAGATTGGTAGTTTTTTTTTTTTTTTGGGAGGGGGAGGGGGGGTGGTTAAAGAATACCGATACATTTCTCTTTACCCCATGGCATATTTGGATTTTGACATGTTACATTGGGTAAATTACTATTTTGGTCCTTAAACTTTACCAAAATTTTATTTTTCGTTCGTCACTTTAAAAAGTTTCTCAATAGTTTAGATTTTAGAGACAAAAACAAGGATGAAAATAAAAATTTTTCAATAGTTTAGGGATGAAAAATAAATATCTTTTTTATGGTTTAAGAATAGAAATAAATCAATTTTAATAGTTTAAAGTTGAAAGACGAAAGATGAACTTGTCAACAGTTTAAAGGCAGAAAACAAATTTCTATAAATTTAAAATGTGATAAATATAATAATAAAATGAGGCGTGAAAACTCACTAATAAAATGTGATAAATATAATAATAAAATATGATAAATATAATAACAAAGAGAAAATAAATATGTTTATTTTTTTAATTTTTATAAAATGTTATTTTATAAATTTTAACTAATAAATAAATAACTTCTTATATGTAATAAAATATATAATAAAATAAAGATATAAAAGTAAATTTATATAAAATAATTTTTTTTTATATTCGATCTTTGTATGATGATATCTAAAAAACCAATCAATTATGTTAAATATATATTTACTCTAAAGATAGAATAATTTGAATCTACACATCAAAATAACTTGAATTTATTATTAAAATAAAATAGCTTCAATTTAATCTTGGAGTCCAATTAATTCCTTTTAATTATGTTGTAAAATATATAAAGACAAAAGTTTTCATAAAAATATATTTATTTTTTCATAATGCTAATATGATTATTTATAATCTTTTTAATATTATAAGGTGTGAAAACTCATCTTAAAATTATTTATGTGTTTAGATAAATTTTTAATAAATATTACAAGTTATTTTTTTATTAAATTATATAATTATTAATTAAATTATTTATCACATCACCACAAAACCAATACCTATTTCCTTTTTGAATCTTTCACCATTTCATTTTTTTTTTTTTTGAAAGTCACCGTTTCAGTTTTTAAAACTATGGTTTCGGGCACAATCCTATTTCAGATATATAAAAAAAAAAAAAAAAAACTCAAACATCTTCTTTCTATATTTCTATCGTTCAACTCTTCAAGAACAATCCTCTCAAAAAAAAAAAAAAAAAAAAAAAAAAAAAAAAAAAAAACTCTTCAAGAACAAAGAAGCACACCCAGCAGTCCAACACCCCACCACCCATGCTGCCATATGCCACCATACTCCACCAAAATAACTACAAATAATAATAATTTCTCATAAGCTAGTCAAACAATTCATAGATTCAATTTTAATGTGTTTGAGCTTAGTGAGAGAGTATAATTAAGTATGTGTGTGTATGTTTAGCAGTTAATTTGTTTCTCCAAAAAAAAAAAAAAAATTAAAGTTCCAAGATTCCAGTAAAAAAGATACAACAATGTAACCCTAGTTTGACAGTCAACATCTAAGCGGAGTAGAATTGACATTTGAGCACTTTGTATAAGTGATTTTTAAATGAAAAAATTTGGGTTTTTTTTTTATGGGAACAAAAATTTTCAGTTTTTTTTTTTTTTTTTTTTTGGGGTTTCTAATGACAACAAAATGATATTTCTCAGCCCATTCACATAGTCCTTGATGGGAATTACAACACACTATGTTCATATGCAATCAAAGAAGTAAAATTTACAAAAATAAAATGAAAAAAAAAAGTAGATAATAAACTTAATAAAATGTTACAATTGCAACCAATTATAAACTTCTAAGGTATTAGAAATTTTTTTGAATTAATTATTTAATAAAATTACTATGATATGAACTACCTCACATCTATGCAAGAAAATTTTAGGCCCAAATAATATATATATATATATATATATATATATATATATATGAACTTATTCCCACCTTGCATACTTACAAGACAAAAAAATAAAATCATACCTCCTATCGGGGATCCATATTAGTAATGGACAAGTCGTTCACCGTATAAACTTCAGGTTCTTCGTTAGGAATATTTGCCACAATTGATTTCCTTCCAATAGAAAAAGCCGGTTTTTTAGGTAAAGGTAATTGTGAACTTTCATTTGCAACATAGACATCATATCTGACATGGTAGGGCGATCAATTACACCATCTTCCACGCATAACAGACTAACGTGAATGCATCTTAGTACTTGATATACAAGGCACGACTCCCTTGTTGTTGGATCAACTAACTCTAGCCCTTTACCTTCTTGCCATAAATCCCATGCCTAAAAAATGGAATAATTATTTAAAATTTTGGAAACACAAAACTATAAAAATATATATGATCCAAAGTTATATATACATTACGTACATATCCTACTAGATTGAGTGCATGCTCATCATCATAGAAGCTGTTGTTTTTTCTACCGCTCACGATTTCAAGCATTAAAACTCCAAAGCTATAAACGTCTGATTTTATAGAGAACACACCCTCCATAGCATATTCAGGGGACAT
Organism: Lithocarpus polystachyus; assembly: GCA_033629205.1. Taxonomy (NCBI): domain Eukaryota; kingdom Viridiplantae; phylum Streptophyta; class Magnoliopsida; order Fagales; family Fagaceae; genus Lithocarpus; species Lithocarpus polystachyus. The sequence goes on along the minus strand of CM066165.1, from coordinate 86,143,148 downwards.
ATAACCGCTACAAGAAAACACAAGATGAACATTTTTATTTGAAAAAAGAATTGATGAACTTAAAAGAGTAGTAATCTTTAGCATTATTTACTTTTTTCTAGAAGAATAGCATGTAGTTAACTTACAATGTCCCAACAATTCTATTAGTATTTGCTTCCACTTCATTTTGCTTGAAAATTCTTGCCATGCCAAAATCAGAAATCTTTGGATTCATACTTTGATCAAGAAGTATGTTACTGGCTTTTAGATCTCTATGAATTACTTTCAACCTTGAATATTTATGGAGATAGATCAATCCTTGAACAATTCCTTCAATTATGTTGAAACGTTTCTTCCAATCTAGTAGCTTGCTTTGATTTGAATCTGGTCAATATAAAAGTTAAATCTGATCAATAATATACATGATATAAGAAATTTGACAGCTTTATGCACAAAATTAGGTTCAAGAGATGTGAAGCTGATCATTGTTGCTATGTTAAGTTCTTTGACAATTCTTATATCATTTTACTGTTGTATGTGGATGATATGCTCATTGCAGGGTCTAGCATTGAGGAGATGTGTGTTCTGAAGAAGAAATTGTCAAAACAGTTTGCAATGAAGGATTTGGGAGCTGCAAAGCAAATCCTTGGTATGAGAATCATTAGAGACAAGGCTAATAGTACATTGAAGCTTTCACAGTCAGAGTTTGTGAAGAGAGTTCTCAACAGGTTCAACATGAATGAAGCTAAACCAGTGAGCACATCCTTGGGTAGTCATTTCAAACTAAGTAAGGAACAATCAGTGAAGACAGAAGAAGAAAGAGACCATATGAGCAAGGTACCTTATGCCTCAACTATTGGCAGCTTGATGTATGCTATGGTGTGTACAAGGCCAGATATTGCACATGCAGTGGGAGTTGTGAGCAGATTCATGAGTAGTCCTGGAAAGCAGCATTGGGAGGCAATTAAGTGGATTCTGAGATATCAGAGGGGTTCATCAGATACATGTCTTTGCTACACAGGTTCAAGCTTGAAACTGCAGGGTTATGTAGATGCTGATTTTGCTGGTGATATTGATAGTAGAAAAAGTACTACTGCGTTTGTATTTACTTTGGGTGGTACAGCTATATCATGGGCTTCAAATTTACAAAAGATTGTTACTTTGTCTACTACAGAAGCTGAGTATGTTGCAGCAACAGAAGCTGGAAAGGAGATGATTTGGTTACATGGTTTCTTAGATGAATTGGGTAAGAAGCAGAAGATAGGCATTCTACACAGTGACAGTTAGAATGCAATTTTTCTTGCTAAAAATTCGGCTTTTCATTCAAAGTCGAAGCATATACAGACGAAATACCACTTTATCCGTTACCTTGTTGAAGATAAGCTGGTAATACTTGAGAAGATTTGTGGATCTAAGAACCTGGCTGACATGTTGACTAAGGATGTCACTATTGAGAAGCTGAAACTGTGTGCAGCTTAAGTTGGCCTTCTAGCTTGACGACAGGAGGATGAGTTGCAGGGATGAGGGATTGGCTTTTGGAAGACAGCGGCTGATGTTGGTGATTGAACTAGTCTCCAAGTGGGAGATTTGTTGGGCTTTGTGGAGACTAGTTTATATTTGATCTAGTTGATGACCTGACCCGATTCGAATAATATTGCGTGTTTTTAATGGGAGATTTTCTGAGGCTTAGTCCATGGAGCGGAGGCTTGGGCTGATAGGCCCAAGCCGGTGTGCTCGTTTTGTAGCTCCTGTGCGCAGGATATAAAAACCATTTTTTTTTGTCTTGTTGTAGTTTTTGAGAGAGCAAAAACACTGTAGCCGCACTCTGTATTTTTCCCTGATAATAGTAAAATCCCTGCAACTCCATGGACGTAGGCAAATTGCCAAACCACGTAAATATTGTCTTGTGCGTGTGATTGTTTTTTTTTTTTTTTCTTTGCGCTTGTGTTTTCTCTTTTTTTTTTTTTTTTTTTTTTTTTTTTTTTTTTTTTTTTTTTTTTTTTCTCACAGGTTAGGAATTTCGGGTTAAATTCCCTACAGCATGGACATGTTGTACTGCTTATGCATGAGTACCAATGGTTTTGTTGATCTTAAAACATGCATAGACTTGTGTCTATATATATTCCCACTCTTTATTTTATTGTTTTTGCTTAATGAGCTCAACAAATGTAAATCTCCAAATGAAAAGAGATAATGAGCTGCAAAAGCCTGTCGCACATACTAGTATTTGACTAGGAAAAAGGAAAAGCGACTCAAAATAATTGTATGATGCCCAAAAAGCCAAAAGCTTACTCATCAAATTGAAATATCAAAAATTTCAAGCATCGATCTCAAAATGAGATATATTGATTCAAAATGATCAAATGTTATGATGTACATGGAGCCAAATGAAAAGCTTCTTAATAATGTTATCAAGTTTTATGGGAGGTCATATATGTATATTTCTATAATTGAGATAGGTCACTTTTCCTCGTGCTAATTGTGTATTCCTTGGTTGAATTGATCATTGAAGCTTCACATTGGGCTAAAGATTATCTCATTTTTGGTACCCACACACATCACACATGTCTATGTTCAATGAATGTCTTATTCATTTATATGATTGTACTTGTTAAAATGTGTTTCACATGCTCAATTTTTGTTGGTCAATCACAAAAAGATTTTTGAGTGTTTTAGTTGTTTTTGGAAAGTATTTTGTTTTTAACAAAAATTGTCAAAATTTTCAAAAAAAAAAAAAAAAAACTATGTTGCCCTGTTTTGGCGACTTGGTCCAGGTTTGTCCTGTCGCATGCCCCAATCGCGAGTTTATGCAGTAGGTTTTCACGACTCACTGGTGAGTCAATGTCCTAGTCACGAAAAATACTTGAAAATTTTTCAAAATATGGGTTTTTAGGTTTCTCGTGACTTGATGTGGCGACTTGTTCGCGAATGGAGGTCCAGTCGTGAGAGTCATATTGAAAGTTTCGCGACTCCCTCGCAATTGGAACTTACAGGCGCAAAAAACACTTAGAAATTTTTTTTCAAATTTTTGTTTTAAGTGTTCTGGCGACTTGAACGCGACTTGACTCAGTCACGAAAAACGCCTGTTTTGCGCTTTAAGGACAGTTTTTCCCTCGAACTTTTCTGACTGTTCATTGTCATGTTCGCTCTTCTCTCTCTCAAACCACCGTGTTTTTCTAAAAAACCTCCATTTTTCTTCAACATCTCTACTTCAATCTTTAAGAAAAGGTATGGGTTTTCTTATTCTCTTAAAATACTTCATGATTATGTCCTTATTTTCTTGGATTTTTAAGTTGGCATTTGGTTTTTGATCTATATGATGATTCGGCCATGGGTTTGGTTATTTTGTTGGGTTTGATTGATTCGGCCAGAGAGAATTTTAAGAGAGAAACCCTAGAGAAAAACAAGATTGACTCATCCATAATCTTTACATAGTGACTCTTCAAATTCCTTTGCTCTCATCCTCTCCATTGTTACATCCTTGAGAGGTTCTTTAGCCAAATCATTTTCTCACCATATTCATATCTGTGAGAAGGCTTTTTGGTGCTTTGGGAAGCAGTTAGGAAGGGACCAATTGATATTGGTTGATACTTATATATATATATATATATATTTTTTTTTTTTTTTGGTATAGAACTTGCACAAATGAAATTGGATGAGCTTGTGGAAGATGTTATGAATTTGGACATCAACAAAGAATCTATGGATGATAATCGTAGTCATAGTTAAGATTAGTCTACTATTTGTTCTAATTCTTTCAATATTGATACTTAGCATTTGGCAAGTTCCAAGGATATTATATTTTTATTGAACTATGTTATTTCATTTTTATTAAACTATGTTATTTTGAATTTGGATTGAAGTGTATACACTTCTTTTAGAGTGTAAAGAACTTATTTCTAGATGAATGTTATATTTTTGTTGAACTATATTATTTTGAACATGGGTTGAAGACTTGAAGTGTATGCACTACTTTTGGGATATAAAAAAAATTATTTCTAAATTGATATTATATTTAATATTATGTAAGTTGAAATGGGTTGTGTTATATTCGTGTCAACCCAACACGACTCGTTTATTAAACGTGTCAAATGGGTTGGGTCAGGTTAGGGTTGAAGGATCATGACATTCTTGTCAACCCAACACGACTCATTTATTAAACCTCAACCCACCTTATTAACAGGTCAGGTTAAGATTGAAGGATCATGACACGATTATTAAATAGGTCGGGTTAGGGTTGAGCCATTTAGTCGAATACCCCTATCTTAACACGACACGAACCCAACACGCGAACCCGACATGCTAACCCGAATTGAAACCCCTAATAAAAATTATATATATAAAAAAATATATTGTTTTTTTTTTTGCTAAAAACAAAGCTTCATCGCACGTGCGTGAAGTGCGTGTGATGAGACTAGTTTTACTTTAAAGTTTTTACAAACTTAGTGTAAGTCTATATATATTGTAATAGCCACGTTCGAAAATTTGCCAGGTTAGCAACTTAGCATGTGAGTCCTTAATTATTTTTTTCTTTAGTTAAAAACATTTCCAAACATTTTGTTTATTGCCTGTGACCACCCAAGCTTTCTCTTCATCTTCCTCTTTTGCCAATGGGTGTCGCTGCCTCTATCACTACCGTTTTTGCCGCCGTTAGCCATACTTCCCTCTAATCCAAATGGCTCATCGCCACTGCATCAACCAGCACAAACACCTCTTTGTCGATTGCCAATCTCCATGAATCTCCACCAGTGGCTAATCTCCAAAGATCTCTATGTTTCTTTGCTTCTAAGCTTTGTTTCCAATGGATCTATAACTATAATTAACACGAAAAGGTTTAAATCCATTTCATTAGAAATATTTTTTCCATTTTTATTTACCCCTCCTCCAACCAACATTTGTGGGTATCACCGACTGCCTTTTATTGCACAGATCTAAGTTTGGGTGCAAGATTGCCTTTTATTGCACAAATCTATGTTGGGTTTCCTGCACTGCTGCACCCAATCTTAGTCTATTCCCATTAACAATAAAGGATTTATGATTAATGAATTTGAATGAGAGAGAGAGTTAGTTTTTTAAGACTTTGTTTGCTCAAAGGTGGATCTCTTCAACTTATTACTCACTTCACAAGATTTTTGTTGGCTTTGAGGTGCTCCGGTGATTCGATTGGAGAATTGAAAGTGGCGAAGGAGAAAGGGAGGGGTGGAAGCAAATCATTTTTTTTCCCATTATAATAAACTAGCATGTAGTCCGTGCTTACACATGGAAACATTAACAATTATGATGATAAGATATTTATCTTGGTAGATTCAGTTTCCACATTGAGTTTGGAATCTTCTTGGAGGCGCCAATAAAGCGGTAATGTATAAGAGTGTGAAGCAAAAAAGTGTGGGATTGAATATTGTGTTTGAACCTGGCCTTGCTCTTAGAAATTCGAAAGGAGGAGGAGATGGTAGTATGTGGATCTAGTTGGTAGAGGTTGAGAGAGAAGGAGGAGACATGAGATGACGATATAGCATTAAGAGGAGATGATGTTTTACTTTTATAGTTTTTCTCGTTAGACTCCTTGGTTCTGGTAGTAGGCAAGTGAGATGTTCAGCCATAAAAGTGTGTAGGTGGCTTTCTTGGCTTCCGTGTTAAATGTCAATGCATCAGTTATTTGAGTACAAAAATTAGAAAATTTAAATAAGATACATAACATAAATTTGGAGTCCAATTTATAATCTAATTAGATTTTTTTTTGAGTTTTGGTTAGAATAAGTGGCGCAAAATTAAGAATCCAAATCTAAACACATGGCACAAAATTGAAACTATAATTTGAAATTCTATTTGAATTTCTTTCTGTTTCACCTATAATTATATATATAGATTATAATCAATTAAAAGATTATGCAGCAACCTTATAATAATTAAATAGTTGATGTGGTATTTGACACTTAAGTTGTCACTATTTCATTAGCTACATAAACAATAATACTAACAGTAGTTAAAAAAAAAAAAAAAAAACTAATAATGCTCAATTTTGAAACTTAAGGAACCAGTAATGTCCACTTAAAACTTGAGGGACTAATTGCACTCATAAGGTAAACTTTAGGGACTAATAGTGTAGTTTCACCAAAATATAAAGTATTAAAGAGTAGTACTTAATTACTTATCATTATGTTAGGAGAAAAAAAGTTAAAAAAGAAAAGATTTTTTTTTAATTATTTATTATTATTTCCCAAAAAAGTTGTACAAATAAAAATGAAAAAAAAAAAAATGGACATCACTTATGGACATCAATATCTATAGAAAGTAGTATTATTATTAGGGACAAAAACAATATTTTAGGAAAAAGTTCTTAAAAAAAAGAAAAAGAGAATGATAAAAAAGGAGGAAAAATGGACACAAGAAAGTACACATTACAATACGACATTATTAAAGCTACACTATCAAGCTAAGATCATCTCCCATCATCTAAGTCAAATATTACATGGTCTCTCACGCTATCGTACACATTAGTACTTTTATTACTAGCATTATATTTGTAAGAATCTGATGTCTCCCCAAGTAAGAATTTTGTTTCTTCTGAGTTGGAATCATCATTGACCCATGAATGCATCTCCATCTTTCTTAAACCCTCCAATTCGGTTGCTACTTCCTTCATAGTAGGCCGATCTTCCCCTTTCAATCGTGAGCACCTCTTTGCAAGATTTGCCACTTCCTTTAATTGCTTGGCCTTTCCTTCTTTCGCTATATGTTTTTCAAGAATTTCAAACAATCTATTATCCTGTAAAAAAGATAGAAAACGTATAGCTAGACTTCTCTCCTCCTCTGGCTTATCAAATGAAAGAGCCTTTTCTCCCGTTAATAACTCTAAGAGGACCACTCCAAAGCTATAAACATCACTTTTCTCTGTCAATTGACTTGTTTGCATGAATTCAGGATCCAAGTATCCCAAAGTTCCTTGCATCATTGTAGCTAATTGTGTTTGGTCTAGTGGAACTAATCTTGAAGCTCCAAAATCTGATACTTTTGCTGTGTGAGTACTATCCAACAATATGTTTGAAGACTTCACATCTCTATGGATTATTGGTGGAGAAGCTGCAAAGTGCAAATATGATAATGCTTCTGCAGTTTCTGTAGCTATCCTAAGACGAATTTCCCATGATACAGTGGATGCCTTGTTTTTGTGATGAATGTACTCAAAAAGAGTACCATTGGGTATGAATTCATAGACTAGTAGAGGAACTTGTGTCTCCAAACAACAACCTAATAGTTTAACTACATTCCTATGGTTAATTTGGGAAAGTACAACTACCTCATTAATGAATTGCACAATTTGGCTTTCATCAACTGTTTTGGACTTCTTGATGGCCACAATCCTATTATCTGGCAAAAGTCCCTTATAAACTGTACCAAACCCTCCTCGGCCAATAATTAAAGTTTCATCGTAATTGTTGGTAGCCTTTTTCAATTCTTCTGTAGTGAAGATTTTGGCTGTTGCAGTTGAATTTTCTGGTTTGGAGAGTTTTTGTTGTAAAATTAAACCCCCATTTTGTTCAAAGAACCTTTGTCTAAGCTTGATTAACTTTCTTTGCTTAACCATCAAGTACAGCCAAGAGCTACAGACAAGCATAACTATGAAGCTTATGCCAACACCTAAACTTGAAAGAAATAGAATATTAGTATTTTTTGCTTATATATCGAGTACAACTTCGAGCAACTGAGAATCAAAATGATGAAGCTTATGAGATCAAGTACATTTGAAAGAAATAAAACATTATTAATGGACTCTATAATCTATACCATTCTTAGAGGCCCCATGGGCAGATAGATTACAATTTTGCAACGAGTCATTATTTACTGACTATTTCGCATTAGTTAATCTGGCATAGTTTTTCCCTTTAAAAAAAAAATTCATTAATTAGTTAGTTTAACTTGGATAATTATTTTCATAAAAAAGGATACTTATTCTTGAAAATAAAAATAAAAAAAGGGTAAAGTACATAATCTAAACGTTAACATTCAACGTTGAACGATTGGGCTCAATATTTGATCCTCCAATGTTGCCACTCACCAAAGTGAAAACGACAACGTTTGGAAGATAATTTTAGCCAGAAGTGTACAAACGTCACAACTCGGTGAGAATTCCAAGAAAGAAGGTACCAAAGGTGGTAACAAAAAATCTATGACAATAGTCTTTGCTGTACTATTTTCCACAACTATTCTGTGTAACTTATTATAAGTGACGGAGAAAAAGTAATAGGTATATGCAAAAGTGAAAAACAGCTAATCATAGTTCACTACATAGGATAGTTGTGGGAAATGATGTAGTCCTAAAATAACCGGAAGTGGTAGATGTCATGGACTCAGGCCAAGGCGGAAATGTTCAAGAGCATGTGGTAAATGCCATGAATAAATGCATGGCCAACACCTTGTTTGGATTTTGCAAAACTGAGTTAACAAAACAGAGTTTTGTTAACTCATAACCCAATGGGGCCCACAGCCAAAACATTGTTTGGATGATTTTTGGGTGTGCTCACTCAATTAACAAAACTGAGTTTTTAGAGAGTTGAGTTACCAATTTTGGAAACTGTTGGAGCTTTTTTTGAGTTTGTTAACTCAGTGGCAATTTTCGTAATATTTCACATGCTATTGGGTCCCACAGCAGTGTGTTGTTACATCATTGCAGGTTGAGAAGCTCCAACGGTTATAATTTCTCGTAACTTTCCCAACTACCCAAAGCTACTTTCCCTCACTACACTTCATCTCACTACTTACCCTTTTCCTTCTCCCAAACCCACAGCACACTTCAACCACTGAACAAGCTCCAAAAAATGCCGTGGAAGTAGCCATGGAAGATTAATTTAGTTACTTAGCAAAGTCATCCATCCAAGATTTATTTTATCAGATCAACATGTGGAATCCAATCAAACCAAAAAAGGTAAGGTTCTAAAGGTCAAGTTATAATTAGTCCAGGGTCAAAACAGTTTTTTGTTTGATTTTTATTTAATCTGTAATTTTCAATTCTGTATTGAAAAGAACAACTGTAAGTCGACAATTCCAGTTAATTAAAGTTATCTTGTCTCTCCTAATGAAGCTCATTCAATTTCTTAATATCATCTGATTTTTTTCTAATCCTACAGTGACATGCAATTTCTTAATACCATCTGATTTCTTAATATCATCTGATTTCAAAAATTAAAAAGAATAAAATAAGTTTAACAAATTAAACCCATAATTTACTTACTCGAATACACAAGTGTTGAGATCTAAATCACACTCGTACACAAAATGCTCTGAGAGAGAGAGAGAGAGAGAGAGAGAGAGAGAGAGAGAGAGAGAGAGAGAGAGAGAGAGAGAGAGAGAGAGAGTTCTCAGTGTGTGATGGTGGCTGTCTGGGCTAAGTTTCAAGGGTAGAGGCGTTGTGGCGGACAGAGCTATAGCCCCCTCTTTTAGGTGTAGCGGCACTTGGGTTCAAGGATGAGGAAGGAGGACGATGCGTTGGGGAGAGAATGGCAGCGGCATATGTGGGCAAGGATGGAGGAGTTGAATAATCGGTGGTCTTTTGGCTTTGGGTGTTGAGAGGTGCAGACAACAGAGAAGCCGATTAGATTTTTTGTGGGAAGGGTGTGAAGAGTAGAGAGGTATTACACACAGGTATTTACTTGGCTGTTGTAGAGCATAGCACTGCTTTGCTCTGCTATGTGGGACCCAGATAGTGACATAAAGTTAGGATTTCAATTTGTGTTAACTATGAGAACATTGTTGCCAAACAAGCATTCTAAAAAGAGATTGTTTTGGGTTTTATTGAGTTAGAGTTATGAGATATTGGGATATGAGTTATTGACAAGCTAAACAGGGCCTAAGAGACTCATCATCGGATTTGGATTTGATGTAATAGCAGTAGTTATTACACCATGCTAAATTGCAAATACCTAATTGTTTGAATTTAATTAATTGAGAAACCTAATGTTTTGTACTTATTGTACCGTATCTATGTTTTATTGCTTAAAATATTTTAAACCCTTATAAGAGGATTGTTCCGCTTCACAACATTCTCTGATACCAAAAGAGAAGTTTGTACCCCAAAAAAAAAACAAAACAAAAAAACAAAAACAAAAACAAGACAAAATCTGTGCCAAAAAAGAAGGAGAAGCTTAACTGCCAATCTAGTGCAAATTCCTGAAGCATAGCAATCCAAACGTGCGAGGGCACAATACAGTAGGTATACTTACCAACCAAAAGTTTAACTTGTAGTGATGATTGATTGGCAACACAGACTCCTACACTTTGGTCCAAATGATACCCCTTGATACAAACACACGTAAATTTTCCTGGTTTGTTAATACACTCTTGTCCCAGGTGGTTGCAATTATTGGGGTTTTCACATTCGTCAATGTCTGTAGATGTAAAAGTCCATCGTTAAGTAACTTGAAAGCACTATAATTAATCAAAAGCAATGGCATATTCAAGATCATGAGTTTTTTTCTTAAACAAAAAGTAAAATTATTCTTTTATGCTATGTTTGGAAGTTTGGAGAGAGAGGAGAGTAGAGGAGAAGAGAGTAGAAGGAAGTGGTTATCCTTCACTCTTGTCCCAGGTGGTTGCAATTATTGGGGTTTTCACATTCGTCAATGTCTGCAGATGTAAAAATCCATCGCTAAGTAACTTGAAAGCACTATAATTAATCAAAAGCAATGGCATATCCAAGATCATGATTTTTTTTCTTAAACAAAAAGTAAAATTATTCTTTTATGCTATGTTTGGAAGTTTGGAGGGAGAGGAGAGTAGATGAGAAGAGAGTCTGAGGGAATGGTTATTATCTACTTTGTTTGGATGTTTCTAAAATTAAGTAAGGGGGAGAGAAATAATTAGTCTTTTCATAATTTGTAATTTTGTTAATATGGTAAGAATAAGTTTGGTAATTCATTTGGTCAAGCATTTATATACTTTACCTTCCCTCCAAATCTCTCCAATTTAAGAGAATTAAAAATTAGGGGTTAGAAGTAATTAGAATCCCTCTAAACTTTTCCAAATCCCTCCCCCTCCTCCCTTAAAAAATATCTAAACAAGGTAATTTAATTTTCTCTCTCTCTATCTCTTTACTCTACTCCCCTCTACTCTCCATTCATCCAAACAAGCTATTAGCACATTGAAAAGCAGTGACATTATTGAAATGAAATGGAAAACTATTGCACATAATAAGTTTAAAAGAGTTCCTATTTTTGTGTTTTATGATTTATAAGTTATACGCTCTAACTCTTGACCTACTTTCAATTGAGGTCATTAAATTTACAAAAAAAAAAAAAAAACATTTCAACCACTGCACAATAATCTATTTTTAATTTAATCATTTTGTCAAATTCTATCCTTGGTTTTAAAAAGCAATATGGTCAAAGAACCATTTTTGATCTTGATTTTCAGTTGAACCAGCCTATTTGGTCTGATTTTTTAAAACTATGGCTCTATCCAATCATGTCAATGGTTTTAATATTTTTCAAGTTTCAAGTTTCAAAGTACCGAAAAAAAAAAACAAAACAAAATTATTATAACTTTTACCTTATTATCTGCATATATTAAAATGATTCAGAAAGTTAGTTATTGATTTTTTCTTGTCAAAAATACCCTTAAATTAATTAACCAACAACTTAAAACTGGGATTAAAATAGTAAATTGGCAAAAAAAGTTAGTTTTTGCTTTTTTTTTTTATTGTCAAAAATACCCCTACCTAAAACTTAAAAATGGGGTTAAAATAGTAAATTGACAAAAATAATAAATTCTTACTTTTACATTGAAATATCTTCATGCTTCTAATAAACTCCTACTTTTATGATAATTTAAATTCCTACTTTTACTCCCTTTCAAAAAAAAAAAAAAAAATTCTTACTTCTACTCTCTAACTTCCTATAAAATAGGATCACTTATTTGTTAGTTTTAAAACTCCTCCAGTCTACAAAACTCACCTCACGTATTTTTTTTATTGAAAAAAAGTAGAAATCCCAAATTATAGTAAATGTTAATTTTTAATTTTTAATAATTATTATCTATAATTATTATTTTGAAAAATTAATTTAGATAGGGGATGGTAGATAGTAGATACATAAGTTAATACCTTGGCAACCATTAGGGAGGTAAGGGTTCCCATCGTAACCGTCCTTGCACTTGCAACGATACCCAGAACTATCTTCAGAATTTTGACATGAGCTATTATCTCCACATATGTAATTCGATTTGTTCTCTACATCATTACATGTCTCATTACCGATGGCCCAATCAAGAACCATTGGCATCATTTGTTGGTCCCGTAGACTGCGAAGGGAATCAATGGAGAAATTGAACGTGTCTTGTTTGCTGATAAACGCATACCCACAAGGATTGAAATTCTCTACTATTGTGTGATTGTGAGAACTATGGGATTTCATAGTAACGTTTTTCAAGCCTTTGGGAATATCTACCTCACAACACCCAACACCAGTGCAAGACCCAATGACCATGAACCTAGTGCTTTCACACATGGACCTGCAGCCGGTGGTGAATCTTTCATTTTGCTGGTAACCGTTAAGGTTTGCAAAAGTGTCGCAACCAACGACCACAAACTTGTTTTGGGTGCTAGAGACGGTGAAATTGAGGGGCGACTTGAGCGACGGATGTTTCGAGGCAACCATCTTACCCTTTTTATAACAATCATAGGCTATATTCATCAGGGTGTCAATCTGGCCATGGAGGGAAATGTTTCTAACAATTACGTGTTTAGGGATGAATGGTTTGGCGGAATTGGTACAATTGACGAAAAAATTATGATCTAGGTAACAACCTTTTCTTAGGCCAAATGGATATGGAATTTTCATATCTCCACACCTGTCAGAGCAGTTTGGACGCGCTATAGGGTAAGTAAATCCTACAGCTGCGACTGCAAATTCAGATAAAATCACACCAACGCAAGTGAATCGTATAAGAGTCTCAAGGAAACCCATATCCCCCAAAATTTCCCAAGGAGAGGAGGTAGGATTATTGTGTTTGTACATGGAAAATTTTGCATTGATGTTGGACTTTGTTGGACTTTTATAGCCATATGGAAAGCAGCCCGGTCAAGTCTGACGTTTGCTCAATTATATATATATATATATATATATATATATATATATTTGTGAGGGGGAAGTAAAAAATCTGAGTTTGACTCTCACCTACTATGCTTCATCGGCTTCAAACTTCGCAATGAAGGGATATGTTTTATTTTTCTCTTTTTAACGCTATCTTTGGGTTCATCTTAAATGATTTTTGGCCAGTTTAGTATGAGAAAGTATACTATATTTTGGTAATACCAACTCAGTATCTGTTTTGGTATTTCTTATCCAATAAATGAGTGACATCTGTTTTAAAAAACCACATCAGACTATTCTAATAAATGATAATGATACTGAAAACTATCGGGAAAATAAATTAATCATTTATTGGAGTAGTTTGATGTGGTTTTTTGAAATAAATGTCACTCATTTATTGGGTAAGAAATACCAAAATAGATGTTGAGTTGGTATTACCGAAACATGGTATACTTTCTCGTTTGGTACATGATCTTAAACACATGTTTTCAATTTTTAAACAACATTACAGGTATTTCTACACACTTTTCACCCACAAGTATTTCTAAAAAAATGAAAATTGTTGTTTAAACACACATACTAAATGGGCTCAAAATATGATCTCATTGGTGCTTGCCTGGTGCTATAACGAATGTCAGCTTATTATTGTACTCCTTGACATGAATTTCATAAATCAATTTACGCAAGAAACCCAATGGAACATAAGTTATTAGAGACAAATGCCCTTCACACCTTATGTGTAGCATCACAAAATGAAAGATAACCCGGATTATGTACAAAGAAAAAAAGACATAAGTCTAAACAAAGTAAGTGCACCAAGAATTGAACAAGATGCTATTAAATGTAGACCTACAAGTCTAAGAAGTCCTGCAAGAGCCTTGTAGGGGTAGGGGGTCTAATTTTATCTAATAGTATGTCCAAGAGCCTTATGACTCAATCGCACTGCCCAGTTCTAATTTTATCTAATAGTATGTTGAAATATGTTTTTTTTTTTAAATATATATATTATTCATAAGGTACATATACCAGTGATCTTTGGACCCACAGAGTTCTCCACCACCATATAAACCTTACAAGGGAAATGCTGCCTTTTTCAGGTAAACCTTATCGGTTGTACTTCATTCTCCCCCTCCTCTCTCTCTCTCTCTCTCTCTCTCTCTCTCTCTCTCTCTCTCTCTATTTTGAATCTTGCTAGGTTTCCATGTTTTGTTGTGAATCTCTCTCTTTTCTAAGTTTTCTTTGTGTTTTTTTTTTTATAGGATTTAAAAAAAAAAACTTGTTATCAAATTAGCTAGATCTAGGTTTTTGTAAAATATATGTTATTTGATTTCGGTCCTAGTTCTTAGGACCAAAGAAGACAGAATGGGACGATTAGACCAAAATAAACTAAATTGGATCGAATTGATTGATTAGATCCAAATGTACTTAAGTAGTCCAATTACACTTTAATATAACTAATCCCTAATAATTCTCCAATTGTTGGGCCTTCAGTCGAGTCCACCTTTGTCCAAAATTCTAAAGTTTAAATAATATGGTCATAAATAAATGAATTTTTTGTTGGCCTTTCAGACCAATCATTGTTATTGAATTCATATTTTGAAAATTCCATTGTTAGATTACATGTTTTACAATTTCATATATTCTTAACTAAAAACTCACTTAATGCATAAAACATTTATGAATGTTTAGACCCCCAAAAACAAATTTTCCAATACAAGATCATATTCAAATAATATATGTGCAGAATATGAAATATAAGCAATACCCAATTTAACAAACTACTCTAAGCCATTAATTAATCATAATCAGCAAAAATTAAAAATTAGAAGTAATGGATAACACTGGCATGTGTTATCGAAGAGAAAATCGAAGAACTTGGCGAAAAAACTCTCCGCCACCCTCCAAGCGGTAAATGATCTATTAGAAAACCAGTTGTAATACATGAATAGCAATAGAACCTCCAAGCCTAATCTACCCAATGCACCTAAGCCCTCCAAGCTGCTTGCTCCAACAAGGTTATGCCGAACCGTGTCTTCTCTAGCTTTCTGGATCTCGCAATTAGTTCATTGCATCAACCATATTAATTGGTTCTCCCTTGAACTGCTTCCCAAACACTAAGAACCTTCTCACTACCCTGAATTTGGTGAGGTAAGGATTTGGTTTATAATCCTCTTATAGGTATGACAATGGAGAGAGTGAGAGTAAAGGAATTTGGAGAATCAACTGTATAAGATTGTGGATGAATTAATTTTGTTTTTCTCTAGGATTTCTCTCTCAAATTTCTCTTTGAAAGCTCTCTACATTTTGCGGGTATAAGGGTATTTATAATAGAGTATGAGATGGAATGTGACAAGTCATTTTTCAGCAAAACAGGGTGCCCTAGTGAGTCACTTCGCAACTAGGACAAGTCGCGAGTTGTAGTTGCCAATTATCAGACTAGAACAGACTGTACTATATGTTTTTAGACCCTTAAAACACAACTTGTTTAACCTAATATTAAGCCAAGTTGATTAACAAGTTCATTAACAAGATCTAGGTTAAACACATTTAAATCATATCATGTGACCAATGCGAAAAGTAAATAACACAACAATATGATATCCTAGGAAAACCAAACCAGTAAAAAACCTAGGAAGGATTTAACCTAGATATCCTCAAGGTAAAACAAATCCACTATGAAAAAATTAAAGTTTGTATAATAGCGACTTAGACCACTAACATCTTATTGCTACCTCAAGTAGAAAACTTACTATCACGACCACGTGACAACTCCGAGTCCACGGAATACTTCTTTCTTTGATCCACAGCAACCACAAGTACTCCCATTTGTGTTTTCTTTAAGCTCTTGAAACAGTAACTGAAGAGATCACCAAGTTCTCGACATCAATCTTGATCTTGATAACCCTAAGTTTGTATGAAGGCAAACACCTCTAGATCTCACAAAAGATTCACACACACAGCATATCAACAACTTCTAAAATGTTGCTAGGGTTTCTTCTTTTATACTTAAAGCAAAACATAAAACCCTACACGTCATATGAGCTTGGGTTGAGTTGGAAATTTTGCAAAAAAAACAATATGCACGAGCTTTGATCGATCGATCGAGCCCTGCAGATTTACACCAATAAATCCTGCAGTACACTCGATTCCAACTTTATAAATAAACACACTTTGAGCAGCCTAAATCTAAACTCTAAGTTTTGATCATGGTTTGCCAACATTACACATTGAAGTTCTAATACATTTAGATCCTAAAGTCTTAGAACCTAATATGTACTTTTTTTCCTGTAGTAATCCAGTTAACCTGACTCTTCATCTTCCTGCATGTTTCACACGTGTGCTTCATTTTGGCGAGTCACCACTCGCGAGTCAGTTGCGAGTCAACTTCTTGTTGCACACTCTTGATCAAATCTTCACACTCTCTCACACACAACCCTTACATTATTCCCACCTAAATACAGGGTTTCTAAATGTTGAATTACAAGAAAATTTGACACGGAATAAAGCCAACACATAGTTGAATAAATTCAACTTTACATTAACATATACACTAATTTTTCTGTCAATTAAATGTTATTTACCATTCAATCCATAAATTCAAATTTTATGCATTATTTATATTTTTTATAATCATTTATGATTATTTTAAATTACAAAGACTTGAATTTAAAAAATTGATTAATGACATGACTGTTAATCTTTGACAAGTCTTTTGGTCTTTGCTAGGAGCTTTCACAATACTTGGGAAGTTATAGTCTTGTTTACTAACGGTGTGTGTTTTCTAGGTTGATGAATAATTGAGCCAAATGCAATGAACAAGAAATTAACTGAGGGTAAAATAGTTCTGGGCTATGAAAAGAGAACTAAGAGAGTCTGGGAAATGAAGAGATTTAGATTATAAAAAAAATTGAGAATCAATCAATCTGAGTTTCATTGAATTAATTCATCTCGGTACAAACATATTATTTATATATAAGAGCTAGGCTTAACTGCTCAACTAGCCGTTGTTACCTTTTCATAAGAAACTATTAACAGCCCTAGCAACCATAACTAACTTAACATCTTTCATAATAGAAACAATAAAGTAAAAAATAAAAAGTGTAGTTAACATGTATTATATAAAAATATATCTTTTACAATTTTCTTGATCATTGCATTGGTTACTAATGAGTAGATACCTAATTATCAATCAAAATATTTAAAATTGAATTTGGTTTATCTCCAATATTTTTTTAACTAGACAAGTCGTTTAGTTTTAATGAGTGAGGCTTAGGTCCAGTGCATGTAGTGCATTGGACTTGTTAAGATGGTGACATATGTTTAAAAGTAGACACATGTTATAATCTCAATGGATCTAGTGCAACAGGATACTGAACCCAAACCTCACCCGTTTTAAATATACAATGGTAAATGGTAGTGGGTTTTAATCTTCACATTTTATTTAGTTAATAGGTGATGTGGCAGTCTCTCATTAAAACAAAATGAGATTCCAGTTAAAAAAGTATTGGAGGTAAGCCAAACCCTTTAAAATTTATTTGATGAAAAATAAATGAATGACATAAAACTTTCTAGAGAACATGGTTGTTACACATTCAATCTGGCTTAATTAATAAAGGGGCCTAAATAACATGATTGCTACACGTTTAATGTTTGCCACACATTCAGTTTTTAACTCAGCAATTTGCATTAAAGAAAATTCTTAATTATATAATCCAAAATTCTAAGGCCATAACTTTCCCAGTCTTTGGATGTTCCGAATAATGACCAAAAACTTGGTGAAATGTTAATAGGATTAGAATCTTCTAATTGTGTCACACATTTTGGAGGTTGCCAATTCTAGCATGTCAATGTTACTTTCTCCCAACCAAATTTTAAGAGATGAAGCAACTAATTAAACTTTTCTTATCTAATAGTAAAAAATCTTCTTAAACCCGACCCCCTCTTCTTGTTTCTTTTTCTTTTTTTCAGATACAATAGAAATTCGACTTCTAGATCGATACAAATTTTAATGAGATAAAGATATTAATTAAAATTTTTAGCTGATAATTTTGACAACTTATTTGCCTTCTCCTAAGACTGTTTCCCCCCAATTAACTACTAACATATTACATACGTTTAATATTACATATATATGTGTGTGTGTGTGTGTGTGTGTGTGTGTGTGTGTGTGTGTGTGTGTTCTTAACATGCGTACTAATTTTTATGTTATTTAGATGTTTTTTATCATTTAATCCATAAATCAACTTTTATACATTATTTTAAACTATAAAGACTTAAATTTAAATAACTGATTAATGATATGACTATTAACTTTTTATTACTTTCAAAACCCATATATATATATATATATATATATATCACTGTGCGGTACTTGGTAAAATTAAAATAACGTGAGTCCAACTTAATAAAAAAATTGTATAGAGAAATTGTATAAAGCTAACCCTAAAGCCTATAAAACTGACAAAATACTGACATAATGTTGGGTAGCTGACAAAAATTCTGACTTAAAGGGTGTGTTAACAATCACTCCCTTAACAAAACCGATATATATACATAGACCAGAAAACACTACACGCGTTCAATCTAGCATGATTAAAAGAGGGACCCAGATAAGGATAGCCTGATTGCTACGCGCCTACGCCTATCGCATCCTGATTGCAACTCTGCAATCAGCATCAAGCAATTGTCATACAGTCCAAAATTCCAAGACTACAGCTTTCCAGTCTTTGGGAAGTCTTTGGGAGTTTCAAACAATGACCAAAGACTTGTGAAACGTTAACAGTAAGTCTACTAATCCAAACCACACGTTTTCAACAAGGTTCATTGAATCCTTTAGTAAGAATAGTCTACAAATTTATGAGAATAGTCTACAAATTGATGGCAGATGTCTTTTGGTCTTTGCTCGGAACTTCCACAAGACTTGGGAAGTTATAGTCTTTGTCTATTAACCAGTGTGCATTTTCAACAAACAAGAAACTGAGGGTTAAAGAGTTTTAGGTTATGAAAAGAGAAATTAAATAAGGGAGTTTGGGAAGCGAAGAGAAAAGGAAACTATAAGAAGCAAAAGACATTTAGGTAATAGAAAAATAGAGAATCAATTGAATTAATACATCCGAGTACAAATATATTATTTATGGAGCAAAACTTAAGTACAGTACCTTATGTACAGTACCTTAGGTTCCCTACTTAAAATTCTGACTCCTGTCAAATTTAACAAACCAATTAAACAGCATTAAAACTAAAATATTTCTTCTTTTTTTTTACTTCTTCCTTCTTCCTTATTTTTCCTGTACCTGCAAACGCTTCTCTTCCAAACCCATGACCCCTCTCTTCCAAACCAACCATGACCCTTCTCTTCCAAACCCAAAACCCATATTTCCTTCTTCCTTCTTTTTCTTCTACCTGCAAACGGCTTCATTGCCAAACCCAAAACCTTTCTCTTCCAAACCCTTTTCTTCCAAACCCAAAACCTGAAAAAAGAAGAAGAAGAAGAAGAATATCTCATATTTCTCTCTCTCGGTGATTCTTTCTTTTCTGATCTATGATGCTTTCTTCTTTTCTGATCTATGATTCTTTCTTTTCTGATCTATGATTCTTTCTCTCTCCCTCTCTCTCTCTCTCTCTCTCTGTCGATGTGTGTATGTATGTGTATCTGTGATCCTATCTTCTTTTCTGATCTGTGATTCTGTCTTTTTTTTTTGATCTATGATTCTTCCTCTCTCTCTCGGTGGAGATTTGAAGCCATGGCCCGTGGGTTCTCTTCTCACAGTACAGGGAAAAATGGAAGAAGGAAAAAAGCGTGGGTTCTCTTCTCACAGTATAGGGAAAAATGGAAGAAGGAAAAAAGAAAAAAAATTTAAACTATGGGCTAACTGCGTTTGTTTGTGATGTTAAATTGGACAGGTGTCAAAATTTTAAGTAGAGAATCTAAGGTACTGTACATAAGGTACTGTACCTAAATTTTATACTTATTTATGTATAAGAGCTAGGCTTAACTGCTCTACTAGCCATTGTTACCTTTTTCATATAAAAAAACCATTAAGTAACTTCCCTAACAACTGTAACTAATTCAACAAATTCCATAACAGAATTGTCAGTGCAAGAATCGTTTAGCTATTATATGTACAACCACAAGTCATTTATCACTAGTATTTAAAAAAAGACTTAAACAAATTCAGTGTCAAAGCCAAGATTTTAGTTCACGATGCAAGATTAAAATAAAAGTAGGATAAATTAAAGTAATTCCAAAAATGTTAATTAATATAAATTAAAATTAATTAATAAATTAAACAAAAACTCGGTCAACGACTCAACATACAAGACCGCTATTTGTTCTTGTTTTCTTTGCTCAACAAACACTGCTCTTGAAAATGTAAAATAGTAAACTGTAAAAGACTTCACTTCCACATTTTTTCACTTTATATACACGCTTTAAAGTTTTTATTTTTTCAATAAGTAATGAAAATTTATTAGGAAAAGGTTAATGAATGCTTTAAGGGATTTTTTTAGTGCACTATTTTAGGAAAGTTGTAATGGAAAAATAAAGAAAACAATCAATTTTTTGACAATATATATTTTCAATTTCCCATCAGAGTAGTAAAAAAAATTTCATGAAATGGTTTATTATTGTTATTTGATGGAGTCAATTATATTATTTTAATATGTTGTATGTAAATATATAAAAACTAGAATGTGGGTGAGTTATAAAAAGGTATGATAAAATAGATAAAGTAGATTTTTCAAGTGTAAATTGTGTTTTTTTTTTTAGATACTCGAATGTGAATGCTATGAATCTTTTATAAATGTGCAAACCCACTCATGTCATTAATGGCTATTTGATTGATATGGTCTCTATCTATACACGTTGTGTATACTTTGGTGACTCTTATTTCATGAATTCATAATTTGTTCGACTTTCTCTATCCATTGATTATTGTATGGGATACTAATGAGTAAATTTGAGTATACATGTAATTATAAATGAGTTTTTATTATTTTTGAAAAATTAACAATAAGTCTTTTTTTTTTTTTTTGTGGAGAGAATTTCAACTTATAACATCTGCTCCTGATGATAGCTTTTCATCATCAAACCAAGACATCAATAGATTTTTGGCGCAAGCAGGGATTGAACCCTAAGTCTCTTATTTAATCATCAAAGACTTTACCAGTTGAACTAGCTGGAACTCACATTTTAGGTCTTTAAATACATTGAATTTTCTTTTTCCTTAATTAAGTTATGTCTTTTTTTTTTTTTTTCTAAAATTTGTTAGGATAACATATTCATGCAAGGATTTAAAAAGTTTTTATTGGTCATTTTAGAGATATTATAAGATAAGGATAAGTATATAAAATTACGTATTTTGGAGTTGTAAACACCAAGAATACCTACAGGATTGTGAATTACAAGTAAATCATTAAATTTTGAGAGATGCTACGTCAACAATATTTTCACAATAAATCATAGGTGGTTAGTTGTTATTGGTTCTAATTTGAACCTATCACTGAAATTACTTTTCTGCCCCACCAAAAACAACTTGTAACAACAACATTTGTAAAGGTGATACAAATGGATAATCAACTTGTCATACCGTTGGAGATGAAAAATAAAATATATTGTACCATTTGATGAGTTGAAGTATCTTGCTAACAAAAAGTTTAAAAATATTTAAAAGGAGTTTTATTCTTTGCTTTAAATTTTTTTTTTTTTTTAAAACAGCCCCTCTAGGGGGCATTTTATTTGATGGCTAAATAATAAGATACAAAAACCTTATAAATGTAAGGAGGAACGGACTCCATCCATACTAGAACAGAAAAAGAAAATCTTGCTCTCTTGGCAAGTGCATATGCCAAAGTGTTGCTTTGCTGAAGTGTATGAGAGAGAATAATTATAGAGAGGACTATGTGAATTTGTCATTGATATATATATATATATATATGTTCGTTTTTCATGTGATTATGCATTAAACCCTGAGTAATAAACCTTGCCCATGATTAAACTTAAGTGATAGTATCAATATTCCTAAAATTAGGATAAATCAGAAAACTCTATGACAAAAATAGGGATCCCGTGGATAAATTATAAAAGAACGTTAGCACTCTTGACCAATATTGACATGCTAGTGTATTTACTATTTACCAAAAAAGGACATGCTTGTGTGAAACAAATAAAATAAGTCAATAGTGTAATATTAAGAAATTCATTGTGCCTAAAAAATAATATACAGGTCTCTCATTGTAAGAAAATTTGGTACATTCTTTTTTGTTAAGACTACTGTGGGGGCCAGAGCCCAAATTCAGTGCTGGACCTTGGGCCCGTCTGAGGAGAAAGGCCTCCTTGGACAACCTAGGCACGGGCCATATCCAGATCCCATGAGCCCAAATGAGTCCCAACAAGGGTCCAGCAGCAAATACGCATACCTAGAGCACGGCAACCAGCGAAGTTGGGAGGTGACTAAAGAAAAGCTGCCACCCTCGCATTTAATGCACTGCAGCCACTTTTCTGCCGCATTTATGTGGAGAAGACCCCTGAACAGTGTTGCCTTGGCCACTACAACTTGCAGGGAGCTAAGTAGGGTGGCTGATGGGACAAGTACTCAAGTGGTAGTTTGGATGGCCAACAAGTGGAGGCCCAGGATCATCTAGGGAGGGGATATATAATGTAAGGGACCCCTAAGTGAAGGGGGATCCGGAAGAAGTCTAGAAGGTGAACTAGAGAAAGAACCAATCTCCTCGAACTCTTCCGAGGACACTTCTTACAAGAAATTCCTATAACTTTCCTTCTTATATTGACATAACAGTATTGGTTATTATCCAACTCACTGCAGCCCAGCCTTTCAACCCATTCCTCTACAAATTCATTGTTCGGGTTACTTGGGCTTGAGCTCATCAATTGCGTTGGGCCTAAAACTCAAACCCAGTTCCCCGCAACTACCATTACTTTTCTCTTTTACTCCAATGACAAATTTGGATTCTAATGGCATGGGTTTGTATGTGTTCACAACTTGAGCTTCAGCTAGCCCTCCTCTCTCTCTCTCTCTCTCTCTCTCTCTCTCTCTCTTATGCACATATATACACACAATTTTAGTAAAAAAAAATTGGTGAGTATTTGATGGAGTTGTAGCTTGAAACTAAAATGTTTAACACCACTGTTAGTTTCATTTAAAACCTTCTCCTAAGTATTTGAGGTACGAGGATGTAATTTGGAGTTTAAACTTAAATGGATATGTTTTATAAAAATAAAAAAATTTCTAATCACTACATAGGATGTGGATGAGTACATAACTAGATATGTAATTATAGTCTATTTTTATTTTTATTTTATTTAAGGAAAAAGTAATGAATGATGTAAAATTGACCCAGATATCATGATTGCTACACGTTTGAAAATTACCATACACTTAGTCTGCAATTATGCAATCTGCATCAAACAATTATTATATAGTTCAAAATTTAAAGATTATAACTTTCCAAGTCTTTGAAGTTTCAAACAATGACCAAAAGACTTTTAGAGTTTTGAACAATGACCAAAGACTTAGTGAGACGTTAACAAGATTAAAGACTTCTAATGATGTCACTCGTTTTCCTGATTAAAGTTATCTAGCATATCAATGACTTAAAAAGAGTCGTGATTATTTTCTCCCACACAAATTTTAGGAGATAAAGCTACTAATTAAACTTTTGTTAACTGCTTATTTGGAAGACTTTGTTTTCCCCATAAGCCCACTCCCCTCTCCCCCCCCCCCTCGCCAAATTCACTTATTAAAATATTACAAAATGTATGTACACATATTTTGGAAGGCTCATACAGGCATACAGCTGCTTAACTCTAGTAACAAAGTTCAAGTAGAGATAGGCATAGTTGTTAGTATCGTACGATACACGATACGTATCGTGTGAAAAAGTTTCATATGGTATCGGCGTATCGTAAGTGTTCATGAATTGTACGATACAGTGTTCATATCGTATGAATCGTATCATATCGTATCGTATTGTAAAATCGTACGTATCGTACGATACATAGAAAAATGCTTTAAAATGAGATATTTTGTTAAAATTTGTACTTTTATTTGAATCTAACAAATTGTTAGACTTGATTTTAGCAAAAATTTATTAGTTTACTTAATTTAGCCTACTAAAGTAACATATTCATAAGTTTTTTCCCCTCTCTACTACAATTGGACTACACAATACACACTTACCTTTCACTTTAATTTTTAAAAATTTATCTTAAATTTATTTTATTTTTATCGTTATTTTTATAAGTCCAAGAAACTAGAATGCCAAAAAAAATTTATAAAAAGGAAAATTTTAATGAAGAAATAAATTTGCAAAATTATAAATATGATGATAGAGTTGACTTAGATGGGGTTGATAAGGCAATTTGATGTATATGATAAAAATAAATTATTATTTTTGGGTCATTTGTAATATATTATCACTTTTGAATTTAAGTAATTTGAATGTATATGTTATAAACACATGCTAGTTTGATTTATTTAGTTAGCTTATTAAATATTATTACATAAGTGATGAATAAATTAGTCATTAGTTGAATACATTCAAAATTTATAATGAATATACCCTTTATATATGTATATTTATAATTTTTTATAAATTTTATTAAGTGTTTGTGTATCTTACGATACACGATACGAAAAAATTAAAAATCGATTCATGATACAATTCACGTTTTGACAACTATGGAGATAGGCTATATGTTAGATGAGTTTTCAATGGGCGTTGCATTCAGATTTATCTTTCTTTTATTCTGAGAACTCATGAAAGCTTTAGGGGTGACTAATAGTTGATTTTGGTTCTTCCATTAGCTACGGAGATGATAGGCAAATTAAATGAAAAGAACTTAAGGAGGAAGCTGCAAAGAAAATCTAATCAAAGAGTTCCTTAGCTCCAAAATGCTAAAATTAAATCTGAAGAGTTTTTTCTTTTGCTGAAATTTTAAACCCTAAATATGTTTGTGTTTTAATTCTCGTAAAGTTATAGGTTTTTTGGTTATATTTTTCAAAAAATTCCATGTGGCAACTTATTTGACATAAAAATAATATTTTAATATTATCTTTAAATAAAATAACTGATATATACTAAGCACATGTCAATAAGTAAATTAAAACAATACTAGTTTTGGCCATACATAAGTCTCACCAATTTCCTTAGCACAATGGATGAAAAATAACATAAAAATTGAATTTGACGCTCTGTTTTGTATACTCTCAACACAATATAAGTTCACAACTATGCAAAACCAAATCATTTTGCATTTTTTCCATAGCAAAAGGAAAGAGGAAAAAGAAAACAGGGAAATTATTATTTTTTATTCTAGTTTATCTTCTTCTTTTTTTAAATTCTTTTTTAGGTGTATTTCATTGAATCATATTGAAAATAGTCAGTCATAAGTAATCCCCCCTCCCCTTTTTTTCTACGAAAAAGAAATTGAGTATGATGTTGGCTCCGCCATTGTATACATGAAATTGAAAATGCAACACCAAATTGGACCTTCCAGATTTTTTTTGATGAACAGAAAGACTATTAAAATTTAAAATACAAATAGCAAGATTACAAGGCATTAGACAGAATCGTTATCTTGACTGTCCAGCAAGATAGTATCAGAGATGGTGTTTTGATCCTCCAATGGGCGTGTTTCACCAAAAAAAAAAAAAAAAAAAAAGATTCTTCAATGGGTGTTTTCCGAAATGCTTATATTTCAGCCAATTTATACCTCAAATCCATACCTTAAGAGGATGCCTTATTTCTTATTTGCTGGGCGGGTCCCTTACAATGTGCTAAATGTCTAGCATTTTTTACCCCAAAAAAAAAAAATGTCTAGCGTAAATGTCATAGATTAATTATTTTTATAAGCTGATGGTCCTAAATAGACAGTGACAAATATATCCACTATGGGTACCAATATGAGTGAATCTAGATCTAAAGTATATGGGATTATTATGATACTTGTTTATAAGGAGTTTTTAGTTTTTAAAATCTAAGCTGGATAATCTGATTTTTTTCACTTTCAAAACTAGTTCTTATAAATAAATAAATAAATAAAAATAGAGTAACCCATCTAGTCAAAAAAAAAATTAATAATAATAATAATAATACTGTAACCCACAAGAGATTAAATATTCCATGCATTTGACAAGTGACAACAGTTTCACAGACCACAATTCATGCTAGTTAATAGAGTGACCCACAAGACCTTAATTTTGTCTTTTTGAGGAGACACAAGACCTTAATTTTCCATGTCATGTGCCAAAGACTTTTTGAAACATTTTACTGGCTTAAAATATTTTCTAAAAGATAATGAAAGCTGAGAAGGTAAAGAAAAACCCAACCCATAAAATACGCTAACACTAGGGATTAGAATTTAATTGTGGCTGATAATTGTGGTTTTGGACCTTATGGTCTCTCACTGGGTGCTTGTAGGCTGAAAAGTGAAAACCTTTAAAGCTTAGGTTACATTTAACAAGTGACAACAATTCCAAAAACCACAATTCACACTAGTTAATAGAGTGACCCACAAGGCCTTAATTTTGTCTTTTTGAGGAGACACAAGACCTTAACTTTCCATGTCATGGGCCAAAGACTTTTTGAAACATTTTACTGGCTTAAAGTCTTTTCTAAAAGATAGTGAAAGCTGAGAAGGTAAAGAAAAACCCAACCCATAAAATATGCTAACACTAGGGATTAGAATTTAATTGTGGCTGATAATCGTGGTTTTGAACCTTATAGTCTCTCACTGGGTGCCTGTAGGCTGAAAACCTTTAAAGCTTAGGTTACATTTGACAAGTGACAACAGTTCCAAAGACCACAATTCACGCTAGTTAATGGAGTCACCCACAAGGCCTTAATTTTGTCTTTTTGAGGAGACACAAGACCTTAACTTTCCATGTCATGGGCTAAAGACTTTTTGAAACATTTTACTGGCTTAAAGTCTTTTCTAAAAGATAATGAAAGCTGAGAAGGTAAAGAAAAACCCAACCCATAAAATACACTAACACTAGGGATTAGAATTTAATTGTGGCTGAAAATCGTGGTTTTGGACCTTATGGTCTCCTGCTGGGTGCTTGTAGGCTGAAAACCTTTAAAGCTTAGGGGATTTTTTTTCAAAATAACCATAAAAGCCCAACAATATAGTTAGTAAGCAAATGTTTCAAACAAATTCGGTTTTTAACAATTCGAGTCCTGAGGACTTGATTTTGGGGTCGGAAATCGAGTGCTACGAACTCGGTTTTCCCATTACGCGCTAAGCTGAATCGAGTGCAATGCACTCGATTTCTGTTCATAAAAATCGAGTCCATTGCACGCGACTTCTGTGAATAGAAACCGAGTGCGCTGCACTCAATTTCCTTGTCCTCCCAACTCACGTGCGAGATGATGTTCCACTGGGTTTTTGTTAATGGAAATCAAGTTCAAAGAACTCGATTTCCATTCATTAAAATCGAGCACAATGAACTTGGTTTTTTGTTCTGGAAATCGAGACCTTAGTACTCGGTTTCTGTTCAAAGTAGACTGAGCTGGTTTTAGCCAACACACTTAAATCACTCATTTCTCTCATACCCACTCAAACAACTCAAAAACACAAGCTCAGACCGGTACTCACACTTCATCACTCTGAGTCCCTCACACAGTCCTCACAAATTCAAACTGATCTCCATCTTCAAACCTCGCGCTACTCCGAATCCTTACACATCTTCATCACCAACTCAAACAACTCAAAACACACGCTCAACAACACAAGCTCAGACACCCTCACACTCTCACTCAAAAAACCGATCTCTTCAGACCTCGCGCCACGCCATCTTCAGACCTCGCGCCAACTGTGAGGACCTCATCACTCTTCAAACCCTCGCTCTCCTGAACCTCGCGCCGCGCCACTTAACCTCAATCTGAAGGTACCCCCTTGTCAATCTGCTTGGGAGATCAACATAATTTTTTTTTTTTTACATGTTTCTGTTAATTAGATTGTTTGTTGAATATGTTTATTTGGGTATTATTGGATTCTCTGTTTCAATTTTTTTTTATTTTTTGGTTTACAGGGTTACAAACTGATGTCTTTGTTGCTAAGAAGGAAGGTTCTCTGGTTTTTTTTTTTTTTTTTTTTTTAATTTGATTGATTCGGGAATATTGACTATTTTGGAAGATTTGAATCTTTGTGAACATTTTTGATTGTTGAATGACAAAAAAGAATATCTTTTTGAACGCTGGACTTAGTGTACTTTGGTGGAAACTGATGTGTAAATACTATGAAATAGACAGAGAGAGAGCTACATGAACAAATGGGAACCACATTTTGGGTCCAGACATGTTGCTTTTTTTTTTCTTTTTTCTTTTTTTTTTGTCTAATCCTACATCATCTACCATTGCCAAAGCCAATATATACCAAACAAGATGAACACCATAGACCACAACTCAAAAACAACAGGACAATGTAATAAAACTGTAAAAGATGATCTACTGACTCTCTATTACTTTTTCACATATAACACCAATCCATAATCAACATCGTCCTCTTACGTAAATTATCAATAGTCAAAATAGTTCTCAAAGCTGCAGTCCAAATGAACCTACTGTGATTTAGTTGACAAATTGTGGAGACCATGTACTTAAATCACTGGGAAATTACTAGGAACATAAAGAATTTGATTATCTTAGTTGCCTGGAGCATGCATGAAACATTCATAATACATCAATTGAGGGTTATTTCTTGTATTTTAGATTTGGTGTTGTTATTCTAGCAATGCTGTCTAAGTAGAACTTGGCCTTTGCTTGGTACTTGCAACTACATTGGCTGCATTGAGAATCAAAGGGTGTTGACAGATACTTGTGCTCAAGTGTCCTGATAACACTATACGGGGTGAACACATGCCAAAGGGGCCCTGTTAGTTTTGGTCATTAAGAGTTAACTTGGAGTTTGCATGGTTAGAGACCTTGCTTATGGCATAAGGAATATCTTGAATACGAATCTTGGACTTGCATTGATAGTCTTACATGGTGTCACAGATAGTACTTCTATTCAAAATTTCATAGTGTCAATTTATATGTAAATATTTTTCAATTGTAATTCTTTAGGCTACTTCATTTTTTTTTTTTTTCATGAAGTAGTCTCTTTGCAATAAAGTTATTCTTATGTGTGTATATATATATATATATATATATATATATGCTAGTATTTTGGGTCCAAGGTATTTGCTTATTTTTGTAGTTACTACCTCTATATTTCTATGTATTTTAAATATGGTCTGATACTCTCTTGGCAACTCAACACAGTAAAATTTTAAGCTTCGTTAGTAGTGCTATAACAATCAATCATCCAAAGTGATTTGTTTTGATCGAGGTCAACTCCCAGTACTCCTAG
The DNA here is from genome assembly GCA_033629205.1 of Lithocarpus polystachyus. Classification (NCBI taxonomy): domain Eukaryota; kingdom Viridiplantae; phylum Streptophyta; class Magnoliopsida; order Fagales; family Fagaceae; genus Lithocarpus; species Lithocarpus polystachyus. The sequence continues at coordinate 86,113,715 of CM066165.1, read as the reverse complement.
TGCTGATAATTTCCGAAAAACATCAAGATGATTAACCGCACCTTGGATTCACACATATATCTATGGCAAGCAAATATTGCTGGCTTTGCATGCAATCTGCCAGTTACAAAATTGGGAGTGGTACCTACATTGTCTAAGAACATTCTAAATTTAATTCTGACTTCTGTTTTTACTCCCTTTCCTAGTTTGTGGAGACTGATAACTGATTCCCACATAATGTTTTTTTCTGTTCAATAAACTGGATCATTTAGTAACAATTCATGAACATGGAATATTATCAGTGACTCAAATAGCATTAACTTTGGAATTTGGATGGCCTTTGGAGAGAAGTATTTTCAGTGCACTTATCTTCAATAAATGAGAGTCTTTTTCCCCCCTAAACAGAACAAGATTACTTAGTTCATGGAGATTTTTGAAGTTTGTTTCTTAAGAATGCAAAAGTTTTCCTAACATGCACTAGGAAAAAAGAAAAGAACATGGAAACGATTCAAATATTATAATCACTTGTGTTGGAGGGCTTTGTAATATATAATATCAAGTGAGCTTTGAATTTTAATTTCATTATTGTTGTGTTCCTATGATGTTTACCTTTGCTGAAATTCTTTTTTAAATCTTGTGTTCAATAGCTTTCCCGTACATCGCACATGTTAGCGACTAGTTAAATTATATGGTGGAATGTTTAATGAAAGACTAGAGAACATTATTTTGTGTTGTTCAACAACCTAGATGTTGTGTTCCTTGGTCTTTGCATTATTTGGTTTATTCATTTTATTTTTTATTATGTTTAATGCAGTATGGCTGCCGTTGCTGCTGAGATCCCTGATGAGTTCGGTCCTGGTCCCATGGAAGGTTTGGTGTTAAGGTTCATAAAAGAACATCGATCATGCGCTGTTTGGGAAGGCAAGGTAAAATTAAAATCGACCACCTTTGAGTACTCTCTTCTTATCCTTTTACACTATGTTTTTTTTTTTTTTTTTTTCCATTTCTAAAATTCTAAGTTTCTCTTCTAGTCCCACCGCTTTATTTTTGTTTTTTGGGATCAATAGCTATAATCATATATACAAAGGTTATGGCATATTGCTCATCACCATGGTTCTATCATGTGCAGGATCCGGGGGAATTGACATGCCGTGGTCGTAATGACGAGTTCCGAAAACGACCCCCGATAGTGGATGATCGCGTCCTTGACATTGTCAAGAGAGTTGGATTAAAGGGGCTGCATAGGACCCCATCTAGAGAGATTGATCATAACCTGATCACGGCTTTCATTGAGAGATGGCAGCCTGAAACCCACACCTTCCACCTGCCACATGGTGAGACAACGATCACATTACAAGATGTGGAGGTTCTTTTGGGGATTCCAATCGATGGTGAGGCAATGGTTGGAACAATTGACTTGACATGGGCTGCTGAATGTCGGGATATGCTTGGAATTACTACTAATAATGTGGTGCTTAAAGGACAAAGGATCCAAATTAAGAGGCTACTTCAAAAAGTTGACCAAGGGTTGCCCGATGGTGCAGCAGAGGTGGTTGTGCATCAGTATGCACGGTGTTATATTCTAGCACTCTTGGGAGACACGATTTTCGCCGATAAGTCTGGTGATAAGTTGCATACGATGTGGTTGCAAATGTTGAGGGATCTAAACAATCCACCTCGGTACAGTTGGGGGAGCGCTTGCCTTGCATGGTTGTACAGAGAGTTATGCAGGGCAATCGACAGAGGTGCCAGTCAAATTGGTGGGGCCTTGCTACTGGTTCAATATTGGGCATGGATTAGATTCCCTTTTTTGTGCCCAAGGATGAACCTCCCACCAGATGATGCATATGGCCCACCATTTGCACCTTCTCCATTATCCATTAAGTAAGTCTCTTCCTTGACCGATTCTCTCTATTGGAAATAGATCCATAATTTTAAACTACATGACACATTGTTAGACATAGAAAATATATTTTTAACCTTGATATTCTTCAAATTTTGAAAATTAATAGGAGTTTTATTTATTTTTATATATTGTTTTACAACCACTGAGGTCATATATTATGATTGATGTATAATACCAGTGATATTAATTTCTAGCTCCACCGCTAATCATATGTTTAGATAATCATTTGTTGGTATAAACTCAGTGGTATTTAATGTTAAATTTACGATTGCCCATCATTTATTGTTGTTGATTACTTCAAATTCTCAATTCCAAGTATTGACTCCCTCTTTCTTCATTGTAGGACCGTGTGGGTCGCGAGCACGAAAAATAGCCCCTCGAAAATTTGTCTGGTCCGGTACCGTCAACTACTAGATTCTATTCATCCAAACCAGGTACCCAAATTGTTTTCTTCTATTGTTTACGACTATTGTATACTATTATATATATATATATATATATAATAGCTATAGTCGAAAATAATGGAACATTGCATAATGTGCTGCCCTTTTATTTGGCTATTTCAGGTAGTGTGGCAACCGTATGAAGCTGAATTAGGCCACCTACCTGCGTTCTGTGTCGCAGGAAGGGACGTGTGGACGGCAAGAGCGCCGCTTGTATGTTTCTGGTTAGTAGAGAAACATAAACCGGAACGTGTTGTTCGTCAGTTTGGGATGGTACAAGAAATCCCCCCAAATGTTGATACTGACGATGCCCTTCATGCCATAGACCTGAGGGGGAAGATCAATGTGAATTGGAGGGACAAGCATGTTGGCCATATCCAAGTATGGAATACTCGAGCACAATCCATATGTCATGGGGCACGACTAGAGGGTGATATGTCGCCTGCTCATCCATACTTCGGTTGGTACGGTAGGGTGACTTGGAGATTCGTTGACCACACTGCCACTGCAGTTCTTATTATGGTAATTGCTTCGACCTTTCTTTTCAAATTTTGTTGCGTACCACCATATTTTGTGTTAGATGCACTAATTGTATTTGTTTAATTGCAGGTTGCCAGTCACAAGCAGATGTTGACGCGTTATGCAGTAGGCAGTCCTGAGTACAATCAGATTACAACTGTACTTAAGGTAGTAGATCGCCTTCACCGTATGACTGCCCAACTTCCCTTGGAAGATGCCGATGGGGCAAATCCAGAAGCGGCAGAAGATACTGGACGACCAAGCACGAGCTCAACTCCTACTAGCCATAGCCATGGTCAGCGTGCTGCACTCCATCAGGTTGTCAGTAGGCCGGATTGCCCTCCACCCCCACATGCATCTCTTGCCCCAGAGTTCCCTCCACCTCCGCATGCATCTTATGCCCCAGAGTTCCCTCCACCTCCACATGCATCTCCTTCCCTAGAGATCCCTTCACGTACTGCTCATCCAGTTCCTCACCTAGAGATCCCTCTACCCACTACTCATGCATCTTCTCACCCCGAGATCCCTTCACCCACCCCCCGTACATTTTCTGACCCCGCGCATCTTTCACTTACTCCACCGTCCTTTGATCTCGGCATTGATTTCACCCCGACCCCTCCTGTCATGCACACTCAGTCCCCCTTGTACACCATTGGTCATATAAACCATGTACCACCCCATAACGACTCCATGTCATTCATGCCCACTCCTGGACTGCATACAAATCCCATGATTACTGGTCTCACTCACATATCATCTGCTACACCATCCTCCCCCGCAATTGTAGGATCTTCAGTCGTTGGGAGTCAAGCAAAACAGCCAGATGTGCATGTCGAGCATGAGCAGGTAGTAGGGTTACCCTTGCCCCCACAAGGTCGACCTAAACGCACAAGAAAACCACCTTCTTGTGGGACAGGTGGTCACAAAGCAGGACACAATGCTGACCCAACGGTATGACAAGTAATTTAATGTAATGAATAATTTCGCAGCTCCTGTTACTTTCGTATTACAATTCATTCAATCCATTCTTTGGTTCTAACTTCATCTTTGCAGCAACGCGAGGAGCCTGGCCAAGGAGATGCAATACCCCTTCCCCCACGTACCAGACACAAGACAGCATAAGCGTCAAATGCATTAGGGTAAGCACCCCATTTGAATTTTTAAACCATGGTCTTAGCGAAGGGAACATTTATTCACATACCATGGCAAGTATCAACAAATAAACTATCACTTGTCCCAAAAATAACTACTCCGATCTCTCTGTGATTGATGGTTGTATCATTAGTTACAGAAACTTATATACACTTTGTTGCAGAAAGTTTCTAGTGTGTGCATTCCAATTGATAACTCAATTTTATTGTGTTATAATGACTTTGAGGTTGCATTTTTGATATATTCAAAGAGTAAATGTTCAGATTTTTATTGTATAACCTGTATCACCCAAATATTACACTTCTGTTAGTTTCTCATTTGTAAAAGCATCTTGAGCATTTCCTCCCTCAATTCTATGTTCTACCTGCAGGTTTTCAAAGTGTGGTAAACACTGTGCATGAAGCCCCATCTGTAGCTGTGGAGGAGCCTGTGGGAGAGCCACTGAAGAAAACTTACGCTTCTATTGTATGTACCTGTTCTGTTACTCTGGAGTGTGTGTGTGGTGGATGGTGGGGGGTGGTTTACACCTGTGTCACTCTGTTTTCATTTTCAAATGTACTGCTGCATTGTTGTTTTGCCATTATGTCTCAGGATGTGTTTGTTTCCTGCAAGTGCCTTTGGATTTGCTACTTTTCCTTTACTGGAGGTTTATGCGAGTTTGGTTTGCACATGTTTGTATGTTCTTCATATACCTGACATGATCAAAAGACATTTTGTTCATTAATCAATTGGGGAAAAAATATTGGATTCATTAGTAAAAAGCATCTATGTCAGAGAGAATCTGGGGTTGGAGAAGATATATGCAAATTTAAAATAAATAAAAAGAAGCAATGGGACCAGATTTCCGTTGATTCAGATTTGTGCATGGGAGGAGTGGAACCTTTATTGATATGTATTTTGTTTGTTTGTGTGTGTGTGTGTGTGTGTGCATATTTGTGTATACCTTTACTAAAACCAGATCCATCTCATTCCTTGAAATTTGGAATTTATTAGTTTCTGTTGGTTTAATCAACTTATATATTACGTGTTGTGTTTTTAATGGTTTGAACTTGCTAACTGCGAGTTTCTAGAGGGCAGCTTGCATCATCAGCAGCCGGCCAGCCATCTTTAAATAGAAGTTTCCCAACTGTTTCAGAGTGGAATCATACACCACAGCCTGCTGCTCAGCAGTCAAACTCTGCATTGTCATATGTACCTGAATATGCGGCAGAGGCAATGGAGGAGGGTCTGACAATGGAAGAAGGTCTAGTTATTGATACATGTTTTTAAAATTTATCATTCATGTTTTGATGACATTATAGCATTAACTTTATTGCTGGTCTTGGGCTGTCTGTACTCTGTAGTGTTTGTCCTTCCCCTGTTATTGCAGTCTACAATGTATCATTTAATTAGCTCAATCGGCATCTCCTAGTGTTTCCAATAGAGACATCTAGTGTTCAACTCCCATCACCCCCAACTATTGATTTATCAAAAAAAATATTTGTTAAGTAATATTTAGTTGGAGATATGGGCTGGGTCCTCCTGTTGAAATAATAATTTACTTATAAAAAAAGTTATATATGTGTTAGTTGGGGACCATGTGATTGGTTCAAATTCCAATAGTAGTTGTGTGATGTGCCAATATTTCACGTGAAATTTTGTGGATTCCATTTATGAGAGTACACTTGTATTTGAATTTCAGACTTGGAAGGTTATCTCATGTAACTAAGTTGATATGTTTGAGCATTTTCATTTTTGAAGCATTAAGTTGATTCTTCATCTTCCTTCCAGATGAACCAAAATCTGTTTATGTGAGAAACTTGCCTCCTACGATTACTGAAGAAGAAATTGAGCAGGAATTCAAGGACTTTGGCAAAATTATACCTGATGGTGTCTTTATTAGGTTACGCAAGGTGGGATTTTCTTTCTTGATAGTGACTTCGTTGTATGTGACCTTGTGAGCAGCTAAAATAGCAATTGATTTATACATGAAGTTGGAGTTTGCTATGCCTTTGTTGAGTTCTAAGACCTTATTGGTGTTCAAAATGCACTCAAGGTTTGTATTTCTCTCTCTATTTTTTTTTTATTCTTTAAATATATTTGAAAAAGTCTTCAAGGTATTGTAGTGAATATCCTAAGTATTTGGTAATATTATATTGATAGTTTGTGTTACAACTTGAATATAACATGGATGCGTATCAGGTATCTTATCTATTGAAGCTTACTAAAAACTAAATAAACTATGTTTTTAATACTTACAGAATTTGTTATTACTATTATTTCCTTGCAATGTAAATAGAACAGTAAATTGGGATTTTGTTCCCTGAAAGTTGTAATATTTTATTCCATTTTTTCTTTTTATTTTATGGTGCCTGAAAGAACCAGCCTGTCTTATGTGTTGTAATTCTTTTTTTTTTTTTATCTTCAATAATCTACTGAAATTTTGCAATGATTTATATTTTAAAAATTTTGCAATGAATTATATTTTAAATGTCAATTCTATAAAATACTGTTAGCTGGGCCTAAATTTGTTTATCTTTGTAGGCATCTCCGATACAGTTGGGTGGAAGGCAAGTCTACATTGAGGAAAGGAGACCTAACAGCAGTGGCATTTCTCGAGGTGGAAGTATGTGCCTGTATCCTGGGTGCAGCCAAGAGTTTTGGGTGTTCCACAGATCAAATCCTTGCGTGACCATCTGGACAACTGGTTGGATAAAGTGCACACTGCCTTGTTATCCGTTGAGGCTGAAGCACCTGATCTTGTTGCATCATGATTCGTGTTATTTATTTGCTTTTTGCCCATTGTAACGATTCCTTAACAAAAAAAAAAGGGATAAAATTGCGAAGGCGACAAAAAGAGATATTCAGACTAAGTGTAAGTTGCTTGGGCAGTAGGCCCAGCTTTGTATGCTTCCTTTCTTATTGCCGGTTTCATCATGTTCCTGGAAGGAGCATTCTCTTGTACTTCACTTCGGAGTCATTGGTACTATAGTGGCATGCCTAGAGACATGGTGCATCAAAATGAAAAACGGCTGTTTCAATACTTTAGAGTGATTATTAAACTAGTTATTTATTATTTTCTTGGATACAATTACATGTGATCTCTTTCTGCTTATTAAGTGCATTTCCTTTAGTGGTTATCATTTAATTTGTTTAACACGTATTGCAATATCTGAATAAGCTTACTTTTGTAGTTTCACTTATATTTCAGAAACAATATCTTCTCCCTCTTGCCTCATCCTTTATGTGATTCGATCATGTGTGCATATTTTTATACTAATGTTCAGCTGAAAATATTTACTGAGAAGTATTTTATATTTTAGGGTTTAGTTGTGTTCTTGGTGCTTATGTGACTTGGAATGAATAAAAAAACTATGTAAAGAAAAAACAAATAAAACACAGTTGGTGATGTGATTCTTTAGGTATCGTTCCTTAGGTTCTCATTTTAATTATTGTCAAGTGTTTAAAATAAACATCTCAGCAAATGAATGATAAAATTATTAACGGTTTTTTTTTTTTTTTCCTCAATGGTGAAAGCCATGCCTTATTTCTCCATTGTTTCTCTGACTGGCTTCAATTTTCCTTGTTTTCCTTCATTTTCTTCAGAACCAACCAAAATTTCAAACGCCATAAATTGAAAGACAAAGATCACATGACTGAGTCTGTGGATTGATGTTGCTAGTTTAGTCGCAAAGTGAAGAGATATTATAAGAGAAACCTGAGAATATAGGGGCTTGATGCCAAGATTTACAGATAATAAAGGAAAAAAGAAAAAAAAAAACAAGAGAACTTGAGTTCAGTGAACTCGAGTTCTATGATTAGTACCTGAGTTCACAGAACTCGAGTTTTCAGGCAGAGAGTCCAGGAAAAACAGAGCTGGACTCGAGAACTAGGAACTCGAGTACTGTCTACAGTACTCGATGACAACAGACTCGAGTTTTACGCAATTTTTTTTTTTTCAATCCTACAGAAATACCAAACACTGTACACCAATCCTGAAATGATCTAGCACTGTACGCCAAAACTCAAAACCAAATCACTTACGTAACACTTTTAAGCTCATTCAAACTTTCAAACAAAACTAAAAACCATCACATTTTTGTATAGTATTCACAACACCATTATAGGTTCAACCTAACAATTTTGCAATTCTTGATAATCATATAAGAAATATACTTTTAAAACTTCCAAATTCTAGTATAATTTTCCTTGTTTTCCTTCATTTTCTTCAGAACCAACCAAAATTTCAAACGCCATAAATTGAAAGACAAAGATCACATGACTGAGTCTGTGGATTGATGTTGCTAGTTTAGTCGCAAAGTGAAGAGATATTATAAGAGAAACCTGAGAATATAGGGGCTTGATGCCAAGATTTACAGATAATAAAGGAAAAAAGAAAAAAAAAAACAAGAGAACTTGAGTTCAGTGAACTCGAGTTCTATGATTAGTACCTGAGTTCACAGAACTCGAGTTTTCAGGCAGAGAGTCCAGGAAAAACAGAGCTGGACTCGAGAACTAGGAACTCGAGTACTGTCTACAGTACTCGATGACAACAGACTCGAGTTTTACGCAATTTTTTTTTTTTCAATCCTACAGAAATACCAAACACTGTACACCAATCCTGAAATGATCTAGCACTGTACGCCAAAACTCAAAACCAAATCACTTACGTAACACTTTTAAGCTCATTCAAACTTTCAAACAAAACTAAAAACCATCACATTTTTGTATAGTATTCACAACACCATTATAGGTTCAACCTAACAATTTTGCAATTCTTGATAATCATATAAGAAATATACTTTTAAAACTTCCAAATTCTAGTATAATTTTCATTCTGCTCATTTAAAAGCATTCTCATCAGCTCTTCTATCTCAAATTCCATTTTCACACATAAAATCCTACTTTTTCTATTTTAACGCACCACTTTACAATATCCCATGCATCAGATATTCAATTTTTTCCTTCAACACATTAAAATAATATATCCAACAAATTAAAATAATCTAAAAAAACTTTTACAAATATATATATATATATATATATACACAAAATGCTCCACCCCCCACACCCACAGATCAACCGCCACAACCCACAACCACCGACCACCCCTACAAAATCAACCACAAGTTGACATATTATGATTAAGTATAAAATTAAGCATCTATTCTGAAGATAAATCACAACCCAATACCAAGAGCTAGAGGGGGAAAAGAATGGAAATAAGTAACAACTAATTGAAAGACCATATTAAACATTCATAATATCATAATCTAGAAACAAGTACATTGGATATAGAATACTTCGATTACAAGTGCATTTAGTGATAAACAAAATAATAATTGTGCTGATGGTGGTAAGTTCGAATACACCATAACGAGAATCACAATTTACATCTACAATGCCATACCAACATGTTCCAGTATCTGCATGCCTGACAAAAATTGAAATATTGTCGTTAGATGGCAAAAGCCAAAACGAAGGTACTAATCTATGCAGCTTGGCTAATTGATACAATCATGGCATTTTATATCAAAGCATCACTTACCTAGTTTGGATCAGTACTGCTTGTCGAAGCTCCACGGGAAAGCGGACATCGTCTACGGTTATGCCCATGTTGATGACACAGTCCACAGCTCTGCTTTTGTTGAATTTCCCTCAAGTCAGAATTAGGCCTCCGGCTTCCCGGTTCTCGCCGGACCCCAACCATCTCATTCCGTATCCTAGACTTCACAGGTCGACCTTTGCCCCGCAACAAGGCTGGGTCAGGCACCCACTTTGGACCGTCCACATCCCTCCACAATGACTCTGACTTTGGCACCAAAAATTGATGTGAGTAGGTGCGAATGGCGTTCTCCAAACTATAACATGGGTCAATATATGTAGTCGCATCTTGCCCCAACATCTGAAGAACTGTAATTGCATGTGAACAAGGGATCTTTCAATTTTGTCACTTTCCACAACTACATGTTCTGGCCTTTATGTTTATTGCATGACTATGGTGTCCCCCTCCAGAGCTATAGTTGTTGTATGCGGTCTCCACTTGATATGTACCAAGGAAATTATTAAACGCCCTTACAGAGTGTGTTATTGATTTTCTCAGATTCGCATCATAGATGTTTAACACATATGTACTCCACACCTTGCCCTCCGAGAGATCATGAGTAATTTCTTTGTGGTGATCATGGAAATACGTGACAAGTTTTCTCCAAGTGAATTCAACCATCGCAGCAATGGGTAGGCCACAAGCACCTTTGAGTACTCCATTAAAGCACTCCGAGACATTGGTTGTCATAGCCCCATAATGGTATCCACCATCATGTAGTTGGGTCCACATCTCTAGATCCTCTTTCATTAGATATGTGTATGGCATGATGGATGAGTCGGGTTCACTTTCCTGCCGCCGAGTTCTCAGTTTCTTCCTAAGGGCCTCGATCTCAGCTTCCTTGATAGGTTGCATGTACAACTCAAATTTAGCTTCTTGAGTAGCATACCCTGCTTTCAAGGCCAATGACTTTAAAGTGGCGTCTTGAAAATGCGTGTTGAAGTTGCTAGCAATGTGTCGAAGGCAATATCTATGAATTAATCGTACTCGTCCATCATCTTCTATACGCCAATTCGCAATTCCGTTTTGAATACCCTTATGTCGGTCAGAAATTACACAAATGTCCTTATCTACTATCACATATTCCAATGAATTCCTGAGGCATGTTAAAAACCAGCTCCAACTAGGCCCTGATTCTTTGTCCACAACAGCAAAGGCGAGAGGCAAAACCTTGTTGTTGGCATCGGTGGCCATTGCAATCAACAACACCCCTCGATATTTACCATACAAATGGGTCCCATCAATACTGATCACTGGCTTACAATGTTTGAATCCTTCAATGCACAGAGCGAAAGCCCAAAATACATAGCGCAATATTGTGTCACCAGACACCTCACTGCGAATGGTGTGATACCAAAACCGAGTGCCAATTTCTTGATCCGAGTATGCCAACAATAACTTTCTCAACCTTTGGTAAGACTCTTCCTAATCTCCGAATATCTTTGCAATAGCCTTTTGTTTCGCATCCCATATCTTGTAGTAAGAAAGCTTATGTTCATAATACTACGCTGTAATGAAATCTCTGGGGTGAGAAATTGTTGCTGTGTGATTTTTTTGCAACAATGGAACAAATTATACTGTAAGAAAATTACAATCCATCATTCTACCATCAAGGGCCATGCCAAGGGACATACAACTGTGAGGATCCTTATAAGATGTGACCATCCATAGTCCAAGTTCTGGCTTCAGGACTGCCCCAACGTACCACTGGCATGACTCATCCATGCATTTCACAAACAATCTACTTTTGGTCGACCTATCAGTGATAAAGTTTTTGTTACCCTTTGCGGCATAAATTATTAATGCACGTTTCACCGCCTCTTTGTTCGCAAAAATCAACCCTTTTGCAAAATTCATGTCCGCATTCCAAGAAGAAGCAAATGCTTGTTGAACAACTTCAGGATCGACCATATTTTCCCAAGTATTTGCATAAAATGATGAGGCAGGAGGTTCATAAACGGGGGGTGTATTTGTAACATGCTGAACTGTAATAGCAGCGTCCGCATGATCTTCATCACATTCAGCCATATCATCAACATGAGGATTGGGAGTAATTTCATGGTCATCAACACCCCTGTCAAAGTCGTCTCGCTCAATCCTCTCTTCATACTCATCTCTATCGTCAAGATCTTCCCCAAAACAGTCTTCGTCTTCAACAACTAGAAGTGTAGAGGATTCACCTCGATGTGTACAAAATTGATCTTCATATCTATTGCTAGGTTTACTCTCAATTGTTGTTGGTGTCTCTTGAAAAGGGGGTGTATAGCCTCCCAATGTAATGTTATTGTGATTATCTAGGACTGCTACTTGTAGAGATGTAGTTGTTTGTATAATTTCCTCTATGCTGACTTCCGCACGTGGCTCTAAAGTGACATACAACTCAATATTTGCTACTTGTGCCCATTTCTGCATCATGCTAAACATGATCTTCACATGTTTGTCTTATTTTATCGCCATATATCTATAATTAATGCATTGATTGAAGACTTCATGTGGACAACGGAAAGTAATATGTATGTCATGCAAAGCAGGGTTCACTTGTAGCTCTTCCATAATTTTTATTTTCAATTCATTCAGGGTCTTTAGCTTACGGTGTATCATCATATAGTAGCACTGGATACCCAAACCTTGAAATGGGACTCCAACATAAGGGTCGGCATTGCTAAGGGGTCCACCGTAGTATATATTTATATAGATCATTGTCAACCTATATAGATAATCAAGTGCAATTGTATTAGTGACAAATTTATAATTCTCAATCAACATCAATCACAAAACTTTACGTATGAAAAGCCAACAATACTAACCTTAACCAAATTTGCATGTACAAAAATAGTTAATACCAATTTCATATTCTTTTAAAATTCCAAATCATTCTAGGGGCATGACTTTCAAAACCCATTCAAATTGATGTATGTGAACAAAAATATTATACCAACCAGTTATCTATTGAAACCTCTGTTACAAATCGTAAACAAATATATTTTGAAATAATTTATGCTAAAAAAACTACAAATACTATCTTCATTATTAAACTCATAATTCATTTCATACCCATGATAAAAAACTTAAAAGTACTAAATATTCCTAACAATTGATCACAATATTTATTAATTTTTTAGCTTTAAAACCTAGCATATTATTAATCACAATATTTACACTAACAAACAAAAAAAATAACAAATATTCTCATATGTTGTAATAACAAAATTAATCACAATATTAATTTTTTAAAAAAACTTAGCAAATAATTTAATCACAATATTTACACTAACAAAAAAAAAACATATATTCCCAATATGTTGTAATAACATCAATCACAATATTTAGTACTAAATATTCCCAATAATTAATCATAATATTAATTTTAAAAAATGGCAAATAACCACAATATACTAATCACAATATGTTAACAAATAAATTAATCACATTATACTAACAAATAAACTAATCACAATATGTTAAAAAGTAAATTAATCACTACTAACAAATAAATTAATCACTACTAAAAAAAAAAAAAAAACAAAAAACTTCCTAATATGTTCTAAACTTTTCCTTAATAAAAACCTAGCAAATAATTACAATATTGTAAAAACATTACCAATAATCACAATATTTACACTAACAAAAAAAAAATTCCCAATATGTTGTAATAACATTAATCACAATATTTAGTACTAAATATTTCCAATAATTAACCATAATATTAATTTTAAAAAATGGAAAATAATCACAATATACTAACAAATATACTAATCACAACATGCTAACAAATAAGTTAATCACATTATACTAACAAAATAAAAAAATAAAAATTCGTAATATTCAAATTTTTTCTTTAAAAAAAAAACTTAGCAAATAATAACAATATTGTAAAAATATTACCTTTAAATGAGTGTTGTTAAGGAGATTGTTGTGTGGGATGAGTGTTGTGTGAGAAGGTGGGAAAGTTGTGAGTGAGTGAGTGTGTTTGTGAGCTGAAAAGAAATGAGAGCTGAAGAGTTCTGTGAGAGCTTAAGAGTTCTGTGAGAGCTTAAGAGATGTGAGAGCCAAAGAGAAGCTGTGAGAGTAAAAAGAGAAGGCATGTGAGACGGACAAGGGGGAAAAGAGGTCCCAGGTGGGACCCATGCAAGAAAATCGAGTTCACTGAACTCGATTTCCATTGATTCAGTCATTGTATTATCACATCCATCACGTCAGAGCAGCACAACGTCAGAGAGCACGTGAGCTGGGAGGGCAAGGAAATCGAGTCCAGCGCACTCGGTTTCTGTTCACAAAAGTCGCGTGCAATGGACTCGATTTCCATTCACCGAAACCGAGTGCACTGCACTCGATTTCTCTAGTCCACGTGGACAACTTGTCCAGCTCAGCTTAGCGCGTAATGGGAAAACCGAGTTCGTTGCACTCGATTTTCGACCCCAAAATCGAGTCCTCTGGACTCAAATTGTTAGAAACCAAATTTGTTTGAAACGTTTGCTTACTAACTATATTGTTAGGCTTTTATGGTTATTTTGGAAAAAAGACCAAGCTTAGGTTACATACCCATAGCCCCAAAATTCACTGTCTATTTTTTTTCAATTTTTCATCACCCTTTCACAGTGTACACAAACCACTTTAAGGGTGCGTTTGGATACCATTTATTTTGCTAAAAACTGAAAACAATAAAAAAAATATTTTCTGGATTACTGTTCACACCAAAAACACTGTTCATTTTCCTAAGGTGCTGGTTTAAAAAAAAAAAAAAAAGGAAGCAGAAACGCAAGAAATGCGAGACGTGGACGTGATCCAAACGATACCTAAGTCTATATATATAGGAATCATTCATAGACACCAAACCAAGTAGTTTTAGGATTTATTACATCCATCAACGCCATCATTAGTGTGAAGATTAGTGATACTTTCCTCTCTTCTAAGAAAGTATAGGGCTTGACAACTTTTTGCAGTTTTAATTTGAACAAATTATAATTCATGGTTTTTTTTTTAAGATAATGCAACAATACACAAAACATAGTGTATATAGTTTGGATTAACTTAGGTTTGATTTTCTCTAAATAAATTTTAATTAAATTAGGTTTATCCTTCTCTATAAATTATCTAATTGATTTATTGAATAAAACTCATTAAATATAGGCTAAATTACAAATTTTACTCAAATTTTGCATTGTTCTCAACTTGGTGTTTTTTTTCACAGTTTTTTTTTAATTTTTTTTATTTGAGTCCTTTAATTTTCATTCATTTTCAATTTAGCTCTTCCATTTGATCCACTTCATAGGATTCACTAAAACAACATCGTTATATAAAGTGAAAAATCTAAAACTTATGATGAGATTGGACAAAATTGCTAGAATGACTAAATTGATAATAGATTTCAGTTGAAAGACTAAAATAGGGGGAAATGAAATTTAAATGTCAAATTTGAAAACATATTAAAGTTATGTATTTTGTAGTTTAAACTTGAATAAATATGTATAAAAACAAATTTTATTGATTTTTATTTATTATTACAAAGGATCATTGCACATAGATCTAAATTTATAAATTAGTCTTTCTTTTTTTTCTAATCTATTTTGAGAAAAAATAAATAGATGACATAAAATGGACCTAGACTACATGATTTCTACATATTCATTTTGGCTTGGTTTAACAAAGGGACCCAAATAACATTATTGTTACATGTTCAATGTCCACTCGTTTAGTTTGCAATTTGCCATTTGCATCATAAGAATTTATATAGTCCAAAATTCTAAGGTTACAACTTTTCTAGTCTTTGGAAGTTTTGAACAATGACTTGACTTGGTGAAAGAACAAAAGATAAGTTATAATTTATAGGATGCCTTAACCAATCATATATGTATATATATATATATAGAGAGAGAGAGAGAGAGAGAGAGAGAGAGAGAGAGAGAGAATTTAATTGTAAATTTAATCTTAAATAATTTTGTTATAAATAAATAATTTTGTTGAACTTTCTCGATCATTGTAAGCATACCAATTTTTTTTAATAATAAAATATTTGAGGAAAGAGAAACAAATGAAATAAAAGTAAAACTGGGCCAAAAACTTGATTACTACACTCTCAATCTAGCATGAATAATAGAGGGACCCAAATAACATAATATCTATGCATTATCTCCGCAACTCCGCAATCAATATCAAACAATTCTTATATAGTCCAAAATTCCATGACTACAACTTTCCAAGGTCTTTGCTATTGGGAAATTTAGACCCCGATTGATAGAATTAACAAGTTTTAAACCTAAGTTGATAATTAGATTTATTATGAATAAAATTTGTTAAAACAAACAAACATCAATATC
The DNA here is from genome assembly GCA_033629205.1 of Lithocarpus polystachyus. Taxonomy (NCBI): domain Eukaryota; kingdom Viridiplantae; phylum Streptophyta; class Magnoliopsida; order Fagales; family Fagaceae; genus Lithocarpus; species Lithocarpus polystachyus. Next base: position 86,097,815 of record CM066165.1, on the reverse strand, counting down.
ATGTCAAAATCATGCAGCGAAAAAAGTAAATAAGACAAGATATGATGACCCAAGAAAACCAATGAAACGAACTAGTTTCACAGTAAAAAACCTGGGGAAAAACCTTCCCGAAAAGTAATTCACTATAGTAAAGAGAAGTTCGAGATCTAGTACAAAACCTTTATCCCTAGACTCTACAATCCCCGTAGATGAACTTACAGTAGAAACTTTCTACCACTTCTAAACTCTTCAATATATGAACGCCACCCTTTTGATACACGAATCCCAGTACGTGACTAACCAATTGCACGGATCCCAATACGTGACTTAGTCTCCAACTTGAAGAAGATGTTGGCTGCAAAGTTCTTCACTTCATCAATAATGAAGATCAAGAAGTACTTGATTACAAAACCTTAAGACGCAAAAGACGCAGTAGTTTCTTTCAGAGAGAATAAGGCACTCAGTATCCTTTTTCCATATGATCTACTTTAATTCTCTTGTGTGACAGCCTCTAAAATAAGCCTTATATATGTCTAAGGTTATGAGAAAAGAAACCCTACACAAATACATAAGCATGGGCCGAAAATCAAATCTGAAAAACTAATTTTCGTAGATCTCGATAGATTCTCTATCTGTCTAGAATCTGTCGAGCTTCATTAATTAAATCTCGATAGATAGTTATCTGTCAAGCAGCTGTCGAGCTATCTGTCCGCAGCTATCAAGCTATTTGTCCAGCTTTGGTGAACAGCTTTTCTTCACTTGTTTCTTGGTCCAATCTTCATAGCTTTAATACTAAACTTGAACAACATATTTCTTATAGTATTAAACACATCTTAGATCTACCAAATTACAAGTAAAATGTGTTTTATCAAAGAATTAGCCAATTACATAAAATAATGACATATGTTCCTAACAAGTGAAACACATATGTCCTAACAATCTCCCCCTTTAGCAATCCATGACAAAACCACAAGAAACAAATGAACATATGAGAGAAGTCATAAATTACTCAACTCATATTCACTTGTTGAATACAATAAAATCTATCCTAACACAAACTCTTGAAAAACTTTGCAAGAAAAGAGTCTACGGTATGGAAAACTTTGACAACCTGTATTTTTGAAACACTTATACAAAACTCATCAAGGCATCTTAGTGTGAAACAGAAATAATAGATTACGAAAACATGTGTATAAAGAAAGAAAAGAAACAACACATATAGAGGTAGGTGAAAAAACATACATCAACATATAAAGGAAATAAGTACAATGTATGTCAAAATGATCACAAGACCAATGTTCAAGAAAAAGAAGCTAAAAGAAGCTCCTACGACAACAAGGAGGTAACCACTCCCCCTAACAAGATGAAACACATCTCCCCCTTACAAAGGCATGTATTTCTCCCCCTAACATGTAGAATCTTAAAAAGAAACCACATATTCTCCACAATTTCTCCCCCTTTTTGTCATGATTGACAAAGGGTACCAGAAGCTAGAAAGCTTCACCTGAGAAACATAAAGATGATCAAGGGTGGTACAAAGAATCCATATAAATAAATGTATGAATGTAATGAAACAAAATGCTATGGATGACAAGATAAAAGAAAGATGCAAGACATGTGAAAAACAATGCATGCAAGAGAATCTCGATGGATGGAGAGGTGTCGAGATGCTATCGAGCCAACCTCGATGGATCAAGAAGGTGTCAAGGATCTATTGAGGGACAGAAATTTTCTCGATCGATCGACCTAGCTATCGAGAAGTGTCAAGATTGTGATAAAAAGCAACTGAAGAGCTCGATAGATAAGCTAGGTGTCGAGCAACTGTCGAGCTATCTGTCTAGCTTTAGTGAACAGCTTTTCTTCACTTATTTCTTGGTCCAATCTTCATAGCTTTAATACTAGACTTGAACAACATGTTTCTTGAAGTATTAAACACATCCCAGATCTACCAAATTACAAGTAAAGTGCGTTTTGTCAAAAAATTAGCCAATTATATAAAATAATGACATATGTTCCTAACAAGTGAAACACATATGTCCTAACATTTGCGAGTTCCAAACAATGAAAACTTGAGAAGCATTAACTGGAAATCTAACCTATACCACGTGTTTTCAATGGCTTTTCGTAAAAATAATTGTATTTTATTTTCTTCCACACAAATTGATGACAAATATCTTTCATTATGCATTATAGTAAGAATAGTTGTATTTTGTTTTCTAGCGTACAAATTGACAGATATTTTTCATTAAACTAGCGTGCATTTCATCTAGTCTTTGTCTAACCATCATGAGCTCGTCTAATTCAACATCCCCTCTCAAACGCATATTCTAGCCGTCATATTCTAGCTTAGCTACAAAATGGTACCGTATAGTTAATGTAAACGGTAATGTTTTGGTTCAATGAGGATTCATTTATGTTGAGGATTCATTCAACATCCCCTCTCAAACAAACGGGGAAAAGGAGATTCTAAAGGCTATGTTTCTAACGGTCATATTCCAGCTCAGCTACAAAATGGTACCGTATAGTTAATGTTCATCAAAAAAAGTTGAGTGACGTCGTTTGATAAGTCTTTTAACCTTATTTTGATCTTGTTTGTCTACCTCCCAAAGCTTCAGCTTTCAAGCACCATTTGTAATTAAACGTATTATGTTAAAATGAATTTTCTTGATTATTACACGGGAAAAATGAGTATATCTAATCATATATTATTATTTTTAATTAATTTAAGCAAAAAGAAAGGGATGATATAAAACTTATTCAGATAAAATGATTGCTACATGTTTAATCGGTTGCCACATGTTTTGTCTATAACTTTGCAAGTTGCATCAAACAATTCTAATATAGTCAAAAATTTCAAGACTATAGTGATCAAAGAAAAAAATTCCAAGGCTTGAATTTTCAAAGTCTTTCGAAGTTCCAAAGAATGATCAAAGACTTGTTAAAACACTATCAGGATTTATGTTTTCTAATGGTATTTCCCTAAATAAATAAATAAATAAAACTTTCGATGGTATCACATGTTTTCAAAGTTGAAGGAATCTGGCGTATTAATCACTTAAAAAATGAATGATATAATTTTCTTTCAAAAAAACTTTTAAGAGATAAAGCAACTAATTAAACCTTTCTTAGTTTTTACCCCTAAAGCCAACTCCCCCCAATTAGTTGTTATTAAAATATTACATATGGATATGGATGTATACATATTTAGAAAAATGTTGTCCATTATATAACAAATAGTAATAACTTAGGGGTATTTATGAAAGAAAATTATTTGCACTCTGACCAAAATTATCAAAATATGGTTAAAAAGATTAAAACAATACTAATTTATAACAAGAAATATGAGTTTTACATAATGAAAAAAAAAAAAAAGAAAAAGATTTTGAGCACTGTAGAGGTCCCCTCCTTGCTTTCTTCCCCACATTAGAGATGTACAGAGTAGGCAATGAGCATACGCCTCATGGTTTGATGCATTGAACAATTTTGTTACAGTCTAAAAAAGATTATATGCTGATCAAGGGCTTTATAAGTGAATTGGCATCTCTCCATGTATAATGTGCTTAGTAGCATGTTATAATTTTCTCTAGAATATATATATATATATATATATATATATAAAAGATGAAGTACTAAGTATAAAGTATAAAGGGAAACAAAACATATTTATCAATATAAAAGTGACAACAATTAAATTTTTGTCAATAGCTGATCTTGATTCGACTTACTAAAAAGGCTTTAGAAATGTTTCATTGACCAAGGATGAGAATGGAACTAGAATACACAAGAATTTTATTGGCATATATATAATTTCCTTAGCAAAAGGAATGGAAAATATCTTCAAAATTGAATCTGACATTTTGTTTTTAGAATACACTCAAAAGAATGTAGGTTTACAACTATAATAAATCAGAAAGTCATGAAATTTTTTTCCATAACAAAAGGAAAAAAAGAAAAAAAGAAATGTTCATCTATTATTATTCTATTTTAGTTTTTATTAATCTAGGAATCTGCATCAAAGAATTCTGCCATATAGTCCAAAGTATATGCTAGTTCCTTCCATCCAATTCTTCCTTAAGTTCACTAAAATAATGTCATTTTGGAATAATAATAAAAAATTAAACTAGTGGCGAGATTGGATGCTATTGGGATGACTAAATTGAAAACATATTTAAAGTTAAAGACTGAAATGAAAGTGTAAGGACACGAACTTATGAACCAATCTGAACAGGACAGGACGGCCCAAGTAGTCCTTAAACAATAAATTTATAGAGAGTGAGATGCGAAAGTTGGGCTAGATTGATTTAAACATCCAATGCCACAGATTGAAACTCTTTCGAGAGAATGAATAAAAAGCCTAAGTATTAACCAACTCTCCTTTACAAAGATCCGAGGAGGCAAATTCTACTGTTCACCCTTCCTTCTTTTTCCTGTTTTTCTCCTTCTTTCGCCCCCTTCTTAGAATGGGACTCCTTCACGTTATATAGCTCCCTCTAGACCATCTCCACCTTACACTTGTCATCCATCTGATTCTTCACTTATGTGCATGTCCCATCGAGTCCCCCTTCTTACCTGTTATGAATCACGGTGGCCAAGGTTGCACTGTTCATAGGTCTTCTCCACATAAATGCGGCCAGAGGAGTTGGTGCAGCACAATTAATGCAGTGGTGGCAGCCTTACCTCAAGTATTTTTAGGGATTCCCACCCTTCCAGAGCCGGAGTCGCTCCTCGAACCGCCTCCCCTACTTCGGACGTAACAAACCGCAGTCTGAGGCCGTGAATGTTCATTTCCTCCTCCTCGGATCACACACATCCTCGGACATGATCGGGGCTCAGTGCATCGCTATGGGCCTCCAACCCTTCGAGACCCATCACATGATCTTGGGGTCCTCAACCTCTTTATGGCCCAATACGTGATCTCAAGTTCCTGTCCCCACAGAAAGAAAGAAAAAAAATTAAATGATTGATTTGAAAAAAAGTCTAAGTTTGAGGATGTAATTTGGAGCTTAAACTTGAATAAATATGTATTATATAAAAATATTTTTTCTTGATATTTCTTGATCATTACATGGGATACCAGAGAGTAGATAACCAGATATGTAATTATAGTCAATTTCATTTTTATTTTTATTTTTCAATTTATTTGAGCAAAAAGTAATGGATGACATAAAATTGATCATGATAACATGATTGCTACAAGTTTGATTATTGTCACATGTTCAATTTGTAATTCTATAATTTACATCAAACAATTTTTATATAGTCCAAAATTTCAAGACTATAACTTTCCAAACTTTCCAAGTCTTTGAAAGTTTCAACAATGACCAAAGACTTGATGAGATGTTAATAGGATTAAAGTCTTCTAATGGTGTTACTCGTTTTCATGGTTGAAGGGATTTGGTATATTAATGACTTAAAAAAAGTAGTGATTGTTTTTTCCAAACATACAAATTTTAAGAGATAAAGCTACTAATTAACGTTTCTTAAATGTTAATTTGGAAGATTCCCATATCCCACCACCTCCACAACAAAAAACATGTATTTATAAATAATTAGAAATGAGAAGTGAGTAATGATTAGAATTCCAAAACACTCTGATCTTGAGTTCTTGACTTCCTTTCTTTTTTTACTTTTTCTTTTGGCATGTGCCTAAATTACAATGATTTAATTAATTAAATATAATTTTGCCAATGATTTAATTATATTTAATTAATTAATTAAATATAATTTTGCCAATGATTTAATATAATTTGGCATGCGCCTAAATTACAATGATTTAATTAATTAAATATAATTTTGCCAAGAGGAGGTCTTTGTCTTTTTTGCTGTTAGGTCCTTGACAATGTGCTAAATGTCTAGCATTATTGTCATAAGTTAATTATTTCCATAAACTAATGGTCTTTAAAGAGGCAGAGACAAAACTTAAAAGTATGAGTGAATTGAAATTTATAGTTGATATAATAATAATAATAATTATTATTATTATTATTATTATTATTAAACAGTATAGAGTCTTCTAAAATAAATAAATAAACAGTAGGTAGATATAATTATTATTTTTATAACAATTCTATAATCCAGTGTACTGTACGCCAGTTAATAGAGTGACCTACAACCACAAGACCTTAATTTTAGCCCACAATACTTTAAAGATATATGTAATAGAGTGACTCACAAGGCCTTTAATTTTCCAAGTCATTGGCCCAACCCATAAAATAAGCTAACATGACACGATGAGCTAATTGTCTTGTTCCTGGTAATCGTAGTTATGGTCCATTGAGAATATCACATCCCCCGTCTATAAATATATGTATCTAAGCAACCTCCAAGACAGGGTTTTTTTTTTTTTTTTTTTTTTTTTTTTTTTTTTTTTTTTTTTTTTTTAAGTGTTAGAGATGTCAAGTGTCATTCATCTCTTCCTTGGAATCATTCTTCATCCTTACTAATTTTCTATTGTAATTGGCACTATAATATAATAGGTATTCTTATAGTTTAGTTATTTTTTAGTTTGATTATATTTTTAATATAAGAAATTGTCATTCTTTATGAATAGCTATTCTTCAAAATAAGGAATAATTATTCTTATTTAGAAAGGTTATGTCATTTTTTATGAATAGCTATTCTTCAAAATAAAGAATAATTATTCCTCTTTAGAAATATTGTATTAACTATTCCTTAGTAAGTGCAATAATTTCAAAACTAATATATTTCCAAATAAACAAACTTTTCATATACATCTAACAATTATAAAAATAAAAAATCATAAAAAATAACATATATTTCTCTTAAATTTAAAAAAAAAAAACAACAACAATTTTTAAGGAGATATAATTGTATAAATAAAATATTTCCTAAAATAAATCTTAAGTTTTATTCTAATGTTATAACTCACAGCCAAACTTATGAATATGTTTAATTATTACATTACAACACTTTTTATTCCTAGTAATAAAGATTACAATTCATGTCGCAATCCCCATTTAGTGTACCAAACATTTGCTTCCTCTTTCTTTTTCTCTCTTCTTTTCCATTTAATTCATCAATGCCTTCATGCCATTCCCACCAAAGCTCTACTTTACTACAATTCAAACACTCATTTTCTATCAATAAACTTGCTATTAGTGATAATTATTGTTATCCAAAGATGAGTTCGTGGAAAATGGGTTCAGATTGTTGTGGGTGGGATGGGGTCACCTGTGATCAAATTACTAGTCATGTCATTGGTGTCGGCCTTAACTTGCAATTTGCTTCAAGGTCCCATCCATCCCAATAGCACCCTTTTCTCTCTTCACCATCTATAGAGGCTTAATCTTGCTTACAATGATTTCAATTACTCCGCAATTTCATCTGAGTTTGGTGGATTTGCGAACATGACACATCTCAACCTCACTGGATCCTTCTTTGTTGGTAAACTCCCATCCGAAATCTCCCTCTTATCCAAAATGGTTTCACTTGATCTCTCTGGAAATTTAGACATGAGTTTAGAAACGCCTAGTTTGAAAAGGTCTATTCAAAACCTAACCCATCTAACTAAACTTGTTTTTGATGTTGTTAACATGTCTTCAGTTTCACCTAACCTTTCATGAATTTGTCTTCCTCTTTGACATCTCTTAGTCTTTATTATTGTGGATTAAAAGGGATATTCCCAGATAATATATTCCACCTTCCAAACCTCCAACTACTTGAAGTAGGTTACAACTTCAATCTCACCGATTCCCTTCCAACGTACAACTAGAGTACTCCTCTCAAGTCCTTGGATCTCTCTAGAACTAAATTCCCAATTGACTTACCTAATTTAATCAGCAATCTCAAGTCCTTAAAACAATTGTACCTCAGAGAATGCAATTTCATGGGTCCATCATCTCCAACACTTCTTCCTAGCCACAGACAAATCACTTCTTTGGTTCTCTCTGATAATAACTTGGGCGATTAGATTATGTGGTCCCTCATAAAATTTGAAGGACTCACTGTCTTAGATCTCTCAGGAACAATTTCATAGGTCAACTTCTAGATTTTTCTTCAATCTAGACACAAGTTTCTTCTACAAACAGTTCTTCCAACAATCAATTAGTTAGTCAAATTCCTTCTAATTTGGTATCTCTCTCTTTATCTCATAACTTATTAAACGGCACTATCCCATCTTGTATGACTTACCATCTTTAGATACATTATTACTAGACAATAACCATTTCACTAGACAGATTGATGAATTCCAGCATGATTCTTTACATTCTCTTGATTTGAGTAATAATAACCTACATGGCCACCTTCCAATGTCAATTGCTAAACTTGTGAGCCTTTCCCATCTAGATATTTCCTACAATAATATTAGTGGTCATCTAGAGTCAAGCATGTTCTCAAAGCTCAAAACTCTCCAAAAAGTTGATCTTTCATATAATCCTCTATTGTCATTCAGCACCTATAGTATTGCAGACTATACATTGCCCTAACTTTGGGATTTATATTTGTCATCTTGTAGCATAAGTGTCTTTCCGAATTTTAAAAAATCCATGGAAAATTTAGATGTCTTAGACCTTTCCAATAACAAAATCAAAGGCAATATTCCGATGTGATTGTAAAAGGTGGGGAAGGATTCTTTGTATTCCTTGAATCTTTCGTACCACTCCTTAACAAGTATTTGGCACCTTCCTTGGAAGAATTTGCAAGTTCTTGATCTTAGTTACAATTTTCTTCAAGGACCACTTCCAATACCTCCATTGGGCACTTATTTCTTTTCAGTCTCAAGAAATAATTTAAGTGGAAACATACCTTCCTTGATTTGTAATATCACTTCCCTTGACGTCCTTGTTTTGTCTCATAATCACTTGAGTAACATGATTCCTTTGTGTTTAGGAAACTTTAGTGATTCTCTCACAATCTTAGATTTGAGAAGTAACAAACTTAATGGCACCATTCCAACAACTTTTACAAAGGGAAATTACTTGAGAAGTCTTAACCTCAATGACAATCAATTGAAAGGGTCATTGCCAAGATTGTTGATCAATTGCAGCTAGTTGGAAGTTCTAGATCTTGGTAACAACAATATAAATGGCACATTTCCTCATTGGTTGGAAACACTTCCAGAGTTACGGGCTCTTGTTTTGTGATCAAACAAATTTCATGGTGCCATAGCTAATACCACAACCAAATTCTCTTCCCGAATTTACAAATTGTAGACCTCTCTCTCACAATGATTTCCATAGTCTTTTGTGTACGTTTTTAGATCCCTATAAACTAGATTGTTTAACCTAATTAATTAACCAAGTGAATACTTAGGTTTATTATTCAGATCTAGGTTAAAACAAAACAATCATATCATGCAAAGCAGCGAAAAATATAAAGAATATAACGATATGATGACCCAGGATAACCAAATTGGTAAAAAACTTGGGGAGGATTTAACCTAGCTATCCTCAAGGTAAAAAGCAAATCCACTATAGATAATCAAAGTTTACAATAAGTCTTAGACCATTAACATCTTATTGCTACCACATGTAGAACTTACTGACACGACCACGTGCAAGCTCCGAATCCACGGACTCCTTCTCTATTAGACCTTTGCAACACAAGCACCCACACTTGTGACTTTGAAACTCCACTCAAAGGTTTTGGATCTCCTTAGACATTGATCTTGTATGCAGCAACTTCAAGGAATAACACCAGTAGAAGAATTTAGAGAGCTTTTGGGTATAAAACCCTAGATCTACAAAAGAGGCACAAGATGCACTCTAATCTCTCTAAAAAACTCTAAAAACCCTCCCTAGGGTCAGCTTATAATGTCCTTTAAATACTGGAAAAAACTACTTGCGATTTGGGCTTTAAACAATCAAGTTATGGGCTTTTTACGTTTGCTGATATGCAACTTTCGATCGATCGAGTATCAATCGAGTACCAATCGAACGACTTTTGATCGATCAAGTTCCAATCGAGTTCCATTCGAACAAAACATATTGTAACTCTTTTTTTTCATCCCGACTTGAGTTTTTTTTGTCTTGGACTTCAATGTAGACCATTCTAAACCAATGAGACTTAGTTTTTGTCATGGTTTGCCAACATTACAAACTCAAAACCTAACAATCTCCCACTTTGGCAATCCGTGACAAAACACACATACAACATAATGCCCATATACAATAAAATGCTCAAATACATCACAAATCTCAATCTAAGACTCCTAACCTGGAGGTTGCAAGAAGAGGCAAAAGGTCTTGATTAGAATGTACATGTCTTTCCTGAAAACACTCCAAAAAACACATCATCACATGTGTGGAAAGAAAGACATATAAATAATAATACGAAACACAATATAAAAACAAAAATAAATTCTAACTCTCCCCCTAAGTTAGATACGTCAAAAAGTTTTTATTTTCTCCCTTCCAATAACAGTTTCAACTCCCCCTAAACAAAACAAACAGGATTCCCACATTTCATCTATTTCTCCCCCTTTTTGTCATGTATTGACAAAGACAACTCAAATAAAGAGTAAACAGAAAACATACGCAACAAAAGTCAAGAGAAAAATAGAGAATCAATGAAAATGAAACAAATAAATCCAGCTCTATAGAGAATAGAGGCAACTCCCGCTATGAAGAGCAACAACTCCTATGAAGAACAAAGGTTAAAAACAAGCTTCTCCCCCTATAAAAATAGAGAGAGAGAGAGAGAGAGAGAGAGAGAGAGAGAGAGAGAGAGAGAGAGAGAGAGAGAGAGAGAGAGAGAGAGAGAGAGAGAGAAACCAACAACAACAACAACACAAGTTTTGAGAAAACAGTTTTGGGAAAAATTTAGGATGTGGGGAAAAGTAAAAACACACAAACCTAACTTTTAAAAAAAAAATGAGGATTCACTTGAAGAAAAATATTCTCTCTTTCAATATATGTAAGCTTGACACTATGTGACCCATAAATAGATGGTCTTTTGAACTCAAATCAAGTAAAGAAAATATTTGCACATTATTATCCATCATATCTTTTTACAAAAATATTTTCTACAGTTCACACATAAAAATAGCTTTAAATCAAGTTGAGTACCCAATTTAGCAAAGTGAATGCATGTAATGTGTGAAAAAAATGAAAGATATGACTGCAAAAATGCAAGATGGATAAAGAAAAAAAAATGCAATGCATGTGAATCCTAAATGAAAAAAATTTGATCAAAAACTTAGAAACTGAAAATTTTTCAATTTCAATTGGTCGAGCATCAATCGAATACCAATCGAGTCAAGCAGAAGCTAGACTTGAAAAATTTGGAAATTTTCGATTGATCGAAAATCACACTTGATCGATCAAAATTCTAGAAAACTAAATTTTTTGAAAACTTACAGAAGATTATGTAGAAACTACTCAAACCAAGGAATTTCATGAATGAAATGCATGAGAATGAGTTTAAATGTTTTTCAAAACATGAGTTTTCAACTCAGAACTTCAAGACAAGGTTTTTAATCATCAAAAACACAATTTTTGCTATCCCTTAAAAATATTTTGCATCAAACACCATAGAAAACATAATCTTGAATGGCCAAACTAGATTCACACACAATTCTATGTACAAAGCTTAGCAAAGAATAACTTATGAAGTGTGTGCAACTAGTAAAAGCATGAGATACATGTGTGGTGATTTGTAAATAGTAATCAAGCACAATTTTTACATTATTCATCACATGAGTTTGAAAGTAACTATCATCTAAAGAGTTACATCATATAACTCTCACATTTCCTATAAAACAAGCTTGCAATCTTTTCTTTCTTTCTTTTTTTTTTTTAATTTTAGCCTTATAATGTACGCACCATTTTTATTTCTTTATATAATTTTTATTTTAGCCACATAATGTACACACTATTTTTATTATTAATTTTTTTTTATTCCAAGGCTATACCTTATTTTCTTTTTGTGCATGTGCTACACTTTCTTCAGCACAAAATCTTACGATATGCACTAAAATATTCATGATTGGCTAGTAAATAGTGGTGAGATAGTTATTTTTGCCTTTTCTTAGGATTTTTTTAGTCTTTACAATAAAAAACATGTGACTTCAAAATCAAGATCATGTGATCAAAAACTATAATCAACTCCCATACAACATGTACTACATAGCTAAAAATAGCAAAGTGCAGAAAAAATAAGCTCATCCAAGCTAAACAAGGTACACAGGCATGTTATGCAAAGATAATATGACCAACCTTAACTACATATTCATGATGTGTAATACATAAGAAATAAAAAACTTTTTGGTTTCAAAAAAAAAATTATGACCAAAACTAAAAGCACACATTATGCTAAATGATTAAAAATGCAAATACAATGCATGACAGTGCTTAACTAACCTATAGAGGGTACATAAACAAAAAATATCAATTTCTTAATTAACCCTTGAGTACTTGTACAAACTAGTACATACTCACACAAAATCAAAAATAGTTTAACACTTATATAACACATACTATTCAAGTTTCTCCACAACGTCAAACATATTCTAAATCAAGAGAGAAATATTACAACTCATGTAATCCTCAAAACAAATAAAACAAGACACAAAATAAAATATTTTTGTCTTCTTGAAAAAATTTCAGTGTTTTTGGATTTTTGAATAATCAAAATAGCCTAAGAAAATAAAACAACCAAAAACTAAAAGTAAACATGTCCACAAATAACTGAAAAAATTAAATCAAGGACAAGTAAGAAACACTCACCTTAAAGAATCTTTTCTCACTCATATAGCACAAGTCTTCGACTTTGTAGGTGAAAATCCATGAGAAGCAGATTGTATTTGAGGGATTACACCAATCTTCTGAGTAGGGCTGTCCACAGGTTGGGCCGGGTCAGGTTTATGCCCAACCCGGACTCAACCCGACCTTATTGAGTGGGGAATATTTTGACCCACAACTGACCCGAATAACGTTTCAGATTAGTTTTCGGGTGAGAATCGGTCGGTTTCGAGTTTTCTGATATCGCCGAAATTTGGCCGGATTTCGTCAGATCTAGCCGAATCTAACGAGATTTGGTCGATAACTCGCTAGATCTATGGAAATATGGCTGAGATTTGGCCGAGTTAGAGTTAGGCTTACCGGAGTTTGGTTGAGTTTGAGTAAATCTAGGCTAGCTTCACTCGATTTAAGCATATCTAAGTGAGGATTTTGAGTAGATCTGAGTAAATGAAGGCCAAACGTGGCCGGATCGGAGCTGAGAAGCGCCAGATCGTCGCCGGTTTCAGCCTTCTTTGAGGTTTTGTCGGGTGGGTTGGGTAGCTCGGGTTTTTGAGGACGAAAACCACCACTCTATCCGCCAGAGTCGGGTTTCGAAGGTTGGGACCTGTCACCGACCCGTCGGAGGCGTCAATCCTGTCGTGACGGGTCGGTTCCGGCGGGTTCTCGGTTTGCCTGGACAGCCCTACTTCTGAGAGAGACTAAAATCCCGTAAATTCCTTTCACAAGCCTCAAAAAGATCAACTAAAACAATAGTGTCCTTTTTATTCAAATCATCACAATCAAAAATAGTAAAACGCTTAAAATTATCCATGATAATAAGAACCAAGGATCAACTCTAGGTATAATAACCTAAATCAAGAGCTAACCCGCTCTGATACCACTTGTACGTTTTTAGAATCCTGTAAATTAGATTGTTTAACCTAATTAATTAATCAAGTAAATACTTGGGTTAATTATTCAGATCTAGGTTAAAACAATCATATTATGCAAAGCAGCGAAAAATATAAAGAACATAACGATATGATGACCTAGGAAAACCAAACCGGTAAAAAACCTGGGAAGGATTTAACCTAGCTATCCTCAGGGTAAAAAGCTAATCCACTATAGAGAATTGAAGTTTACAATAAGACTTAGACCACTAACATCCTATTGCTACGACATGTAGAACTTACTAACACAACCACGTGCAAGCTCCGCATCCACGAACTCCTTCTCTATTAGGCCTTTGCAACACAAGCACCCACACTTGTGATTTTGAAACTCCACTCAAAAGTTTTGCATCTCTTTAGACGTTGATCTTGTATACAGCAACTTCTATAACACCGATTCTTGAGATTCTTCAAGGAATAACACTAGTAGAAGACTTTAGAGAGCTTTTGGGTACAAAACCCTAGATCTACAAAAAAGGCACCAGATGCACTCTAATCTCTCTAAAAAACTCTGAAAACCCTTTCTAGGGTTAGCTTATAATGTCATTTAAATATTGGAAAAAATGGCTTGCGATTTAGGCTTCAAACAGTCAAGTTATGGGCTTTTTACATTTGCTGATTTTTTGCTGATATGCGACTTTCGATCGATCGAGTACCAATCTAACGACTTTCTATCAATCGAGTACCAATCGAATGAAACAGATTGTAACTCTTTTTTTTTTTCATCCCCAACTTGAGTTTTTTTGTCTTGGACTTCAATGTAGACCATTCTAAACCAATGAGACTTAGTTTTTGTCATGGTTTGCCAACATTACAAACTCAAAACCTAACATTTTGCCATCAAAGTTTTTCAATCATTTCAAGGCCATGATGAGCATGAATGCAAATAACAGTAAATTGAAATATATAGGTGAAAGTTATTATCATGATTCTATGATGTCACCATGAAAGGATTTTATATTGAAATGGTAAGAATCAAAAATCTCTTTACAACCATTGATTTCTCAAACAATAGTTTCAAGCAGGAGATTCCAAAGTCAATTGGAAAGCTTAACTCACTCAAGGGGCTTAACTTTTCACACAATAACCTTTATAGGTCATATGCCTCTATCATTGGGAAATTTGAGAAATCTTGAATGGTTAGGTCTCTCCTCAAACATGCTCACAAGAGAAATTCCAGGATAGTTAGCAGATATTACATCACTTGAAGTTTTAGATCTATCAGAAAATCATCTTGTGGGGATGAAACCGCGAGGTAATCAGTTCAATACATTTGAAAATGTTTCTTATCTTGGAAACTTGGGGTTATGTGGATTTCCACTAACAAGAACTTGTGACAATGTTGACAGACAACAGCCATCACCATTATTAACATTTCATGATGATGATTTTGAGTTTGGAAATTGGTTTCATTGGAAAGCTGTACTGTTGGGATATGGATGTGGATTCATGTTTAGATTGGATTCAGGTTATCTTATGTTATCAAGTAAAAAACCAAAATGGCTTGTCAATATTGTTTGTGGCAAATGACGTAACATGCTTCAAAAATCCAAAAAGAATGCTCGTTGACGAAAATTTGGTGGTACATCTAATAATTTTAGCACATAAAGATAAGTAAATAATATAATTCAATGTTTTTACTTAGAAAATAAATAATAATTATCATGAAAATACTTGCAAGAGTTCCTAGAACGTAAATAATAGTTAGACAAATATCATAATATTTTACATGTTATTACTTCTACCAAAAAAAAAACCATATTGATTCAAATGGGCAATACTTGATAAAAACTACTAAAGCGGTAAATTATCTTAGCCATATCTAGCACTAACATATCTCCCCAAAAAATAATAAATTATATATATATATAGCACAACCAAGCTTGCTGCTGGCTGTATTGGATTGGATATTGGGTAGCAACTATTATGCAGGAACCAAAAATGGATCCAACTCTTCTTCTATATCATTTGGAATCATTAAACTTGAAGAAAATGCTCTCCCACTGCTATATATTCCCAATATCAACAAAATATTAGCCAGCCTTCATTTTTCAGCAGAATACCAACATCTCATAAGCCAATTATTTTCAACTACATAGAGATAGTCCTTGCAAAACTACAAAGGAATAAAAATTTTACAAATGGGGAGACAAGCTGGTGTAAAGGCATTGATAATTTAAGATTCACACACACGAACATATATATATAACTCTAAAACAAATTTGTCTTCTTGTACTGGTAAGTTACTCGTACACTCAGTGGAGCATTACCACAGCCTCACCTTCCATCCTAGTATTATGTGAAAAGAAAGTACTAGTTGAGTTCTATTTCAACTGAGAATCTAAATGATGGAAAGTACTCAAATTAAGAACCCTAGTTTTCCTAATAAAGGAGAGCAAGTTATGTCACCGAGCTACAAGACTCTTGGCAAATAAAGAAAATGAGAACCAATATAATTCATCTTCCTATCGCATAAATATTACAATAACTACCAATCGCTAGTCCCAAGATTTGCGGTCGGCTATGGATCCTTAACAAATTAGCCATATTCAACCACATGTATTTCTTTTTGCAATTCGATTCAATTCGAAGAAATGTTTTCAAAAACATACCGACCATGTCAGTATGGCCTGAACTTTTAGTACCAGCCACAAGAACGGTAGAAACAACCCCACTATTCTGTCCTAGTCAAATTACAGGACTATATCAATTGGTTCCAGAAATTCAGTATTAATATTCGGTCCAAAATGTTAAAAAAAAACAAGACTTGAGCTTTGTAAGGGAGAAGGACACTGCTGTCGAGAAGGTGTCAAGCCACCAATGAAGTCTTGCCAGATCCACCCAACATTAAGTTGTCAAGGCATGAGGAGCCTCAACTTTTCTCATATCTCTGTTCAACAAGACTGCTGCTTGTTCTTTGTTTTCTGCGCAACAAACAATGCTTCACTGCCAGCATATTCTATGAAAATGTAAAACAAAAAAAGATTTGGCTTCAAAACTTTTCACTTTATGTACACACTTTGATTTCTTTTTTCTTTTCTTTTTGCCTTGGTTTGTAAATCACTTATAAAAAAATTGTTTTATTTCATCTTGGCCATCAATAGTATTTTCCTTTTAGGCCCCAGTATTTATTAAGCTCCTAAAGAATATATCATATAAGAATCATATTCTAAAAGAAATGGAGTGTACAAAGTCTACGACATACTGCACATCACTTGTGGGACACAAAGTTCCCCTAAAATTAGGCTATATACGAATTACATTCTAAAATAAATGGCGTCTACAAAATCCACAACATACTGCATATCTCTAGTGCCAAGAATATGAGAAAATCCAACTAATAATCTCAAAAA
This sequence comes from Lithocarpus polystachyus, assembly GCA_033629205.1. Lineage (NCBI taxonomy): Eukaryota > Viridiplantae > Streptophyta > Magnoliopsida > Fagales > Fagaceae > Lithocarpus > Lithocarpus polystachyus. The sequence continues at coordinate 86,080,853 of CM066165.1, read as the reverse complement.
CACATATTCAACACCAATCAAGATCTCCACCCCATTGAATAATGTGTTTATTTCCCTCATATAACGCACAATAAGCATAAGGGGATTGTATTTCGAGTAAAAGATTCTCTATGATTCCAAACCAGTTCCTCTCCCACCCAAACAATAAATCTACTGTCACTTAGACATTACCTAATGGATCCCAGGTATTTTTTTGATGAGTCCAAAGTTTGTTTTGGTTAATACAAAAATTCATTCAACTAGGAATAGGAAGCAGATACATCAGTGTTAAGGCAGAGCCTGAAATGATAAACGCCATACAAATCAGAGAGAAAAAGGTCACACAGACAAGGGGAGGGGAGTTATGATACAAAATATCAGAAGCTTTTTGGGATCCTAATCTGGTGAGGCCATTTGCACAGCGGTTGGTTTCCTGGTAGCAGTGCGACACTTTAACTTGGGGAACTTGGGAAATTAGGAGCCTGTAGTCAGCCACAATAGCAGAATATACATCTTTAGAATTTCTAGAATTGTCCATCAAATCTGCAACAGCTAGAGCATCCAACTCAATTTCTAAAGCATTAATCTGCAAATTAATACACATGATAATTGATAAGACCATCCCTCAAAACCTAGAGTTCAGCCAGAAAACTAGTTGTGTTTCCTATTTGTCCAGAGAAAGCTTGGATCCATGAACCAAGTCATTGTGGAGGATCCCCCCTCCACTTGCCACACCCGGGTTACCCAAGAAAGATCCATCAGTATTAAGTTTAAACCAACCCCTATATGGTCTCTCCCACTGTAAATATTTCTCAACTCGAAGCTTACTAGCTGCCATGTTCTGAGCACAGTAGGCAAACTCTGCGGCTCTTTGCACAATTTCCTTATGGATATTTTGGTTAGGTGTGAAGTTTTTGAAAACCACTCTATTCATGTGTTGCCATAAGATCCACACTCCAAAGGCAAACAGAGTACTCCTAGGAATTTGAAGATATCTAGTTCTTTTATCCAATTTGTAATTTTCTTCCAACCAGCTATGGATATCTAGAGAGAAGAATTCAGAGCTGAGATTCCCCATTCCAAGATTCTGCCAGCAATTTAAGGCAAATCCACAATCCCTAAGCAAGTGGAGGATGAGTCCAAAGTTTATTAAAAAGAGAGTAAAGAGAGTGGGACAAAGGATGTGAACATTCCAAAATCAAAGAAAAAAAATCACAAAGAGAGGAAAACTAAAAAATCAACTTAGACATCTAATAGATGCAACTCTAAGCTTGCATCTAGTTGTACAAGGATCTCAATATTTGTTCTGTGATTACAAAGGTAGGATGTTCCACCACATCAATGTCCCTCATATTTTGTTCATAACACAGAATCCACATGACAAAAAGAGGCGTGGCTGACTACACCTTGGATATTATGTGTTGCTAAAAGCATCCCGGTCAACACTCTAGTTGATGAAGCACTGATTTTTCACCAAAATTGTAGATTGGAGGCAAATCAAAGTTGCATGGGCGCATGGACTTCTGAAACCTCTAAGCTTTTAACCTTGCTCTTTTAGCAAAACAATGGTGGTGTCTTATGCACAACACCTGATCCTTATCTATAAAGTGTTCAAGGCAAAATACTTCCCCTCATTCTCATTCTTGGAAGCAAGACCAAGACATAACACATCCTTTAGATGAATAAGCAATCTTGAAGCAAAAGAAGTTATACATTTGGGGACAAAGTGGAGAGTTGGAATGAACTCCCAAAGAGTAAGTGTGGGTGGAAAAACTAATTGATAAAGAAAGGAAAAGACACCGTTGAGTTCCAAAGTATTTTAAATTGGAAATTCCACAGGTATATTAATGGTAAGGAGTGCATATAACCTGGCCCTAGAGTATAAAAATTAGGAGCATGAAGGAAAGAGTTCCAACAGCAATGGCTTAAAGACGCAATGGAAGAAAGATTGGCAAATGAAGCTGCCAAATAAAATCAGATTCTTTGCATGGTGTGCCGACCCACCAATGAAACAGTAAACTATGCAACGTGGGCCCTTTCACTTTAAAACTGCTAGAAGCCCTAAGAAAATGGACTTTACCAAGACAGTTTGGGCAACGATGGAACAACAAGGAGAGGATGGTCAAAAATTATTTTTAACATTCTCATGGACACTATGGAATCGTAAATATTAGATAAGTTGCAATGGGAAAAAGAAAAACAACTGCATTGATATTTGATATAGGCAATGCAGTGGAATTCAAGTAAGAATTTTGTCAAGTTACCATTATGGAACAAACCAGAGTTGATACACAAGGCATGCTGATACCTTGTCTATTGAGGGTGTACAAATTCAATGTAAAGCAGGAATGGGGCTGGGGGTTAGAGATGATAAGTGCTTTTGTGATAGCAGGCATGAGCAGAAGTGAGAATTATCATGGCTGCGATGGAAGAAATGAAAGCTTTTGTAGTAGAGGCAGCACTTGACATTGCAAAAGACATGGGGTTACAAGATAAAAATTTGGAGACGATTCCCTAACAGTTGCGAAAGCTTTGAAGTCCAAGTAGAATAATGGTAAGGCATTTGATAAATGGTGCACATCATGCTCTTAAAAAGAAATTCAAAGGTGGAACATCACACATGATGAAAGAACGAAAAAAACATGGAAGCACACAGATTGGCACACCATACACACACAACATGTAGAAACTATGAAATTTTTGTTAGAAGAAATGGAAACAGTAAGCATGAATAAAAATCCTTTGTCCCACTCAAAGTGTTCGACTTTATACTCTATTAATTGCAATAGGCCATATGCCTTCTTTTTTTTCTTTTTTCTTTTTTTCATTTTAAACTTAAAATATTTATACATGTGTTTGTGTGACAAGCTCTGATTCGTAAAGCATAAAGTGAAACACTGAAAATCGGACAGGAGATTTTTATTTGACAAAGCATATATGTTCAAATTTTCTTTAATTGGTAATTACACATGCACCAAGTGGGTTTTGAATATTGCATAGATATACAAATGTGTATAGTTTAATAATTTTAATTATGTTTCAATACTACAAACAGTCCCCCATGGCTGAACCAAAAACTCATTGTTCAACCCTTGCTCAACAGTAGCCAACATTACAAGCAGCCACCAACAAGTTTGGCCACAACCCTTCACAATAAACCATACATAATCATCAAAATGAGTTTTTTTTTTTTTTTTTTTGAAAAAATCCAAGTAAACAAAACAGTTAATATAATAGTAGCCCAACTTGTTCTCATCAACTAAAAAAATTTAAAATTTTTGATGTACTCTAAAATGGGTCTTGAGAATTCTTCTTAATCCAAATCTAAAGAATGCAGAATATAAGTGAGAAATGGCATACTTGAAAATTGCGAAGGAATGAAGAAGAATGCTTCTTAAGGCTTTAGCTGTGAAACTACGCTGCTTCTTCGTGTGTTTTCTCCTTTACTTTCATCAACTTCTTCTTTGAACACGCGGGTTATTCTATCGATTTCGTTTACTTGGAGGCTCTAATGAGGGATAGAAGATGAAGAAACCGCGAACTTGAGAGAAGAATATGGGAACCAAAAAAGAACAGGTCGGAATAATCGGTTCTAACCCGGTGGGTTGAACTGGTTGGAAATTAATTTATTATTATGAGAAAGATAAACCGAAGCTTTTAAATTTATTTTTTTAAATCCAATAAACTAAAACTTGAATCCCACTATCTATGAGATTTATGTATAACAAATATGATAATTCCCCCCTTTTTTATTACTAACTAACTTAAATATATATCTCAAGAAAAATAAAGTAAATATGAATTATCAACATTTGTGTCCTACCTCTTTTTTTTTTTTTTTTTATTACTAACTAACTTAAATATATATCTCAAGAAAAATAAAGTAAATATGAATTATCAATATTTTTGTCATGCCCCTTATATTAAGAAGAAAAATAAGAAGAAAAGTGCTGAGAGTGTTGAGGCACGTGAGGTTCACATGGAAGAGGTTAGTAAAGATAAGATGCAGTAGAGATCAGTTGATAAGGAGCAGCCAGATGCAGACACGTGTACATTGAGCATTAACTAATTCCGCATTTGCAGCCACTGACTCCTTAATTCACGGATCAATTAGTTTTAGAAATTTCTTTTTCTGTTTTTTTTTTTTTTGCTTTCATACTTGCTTGTACATATAAAAGGCAAACTTACTTTGGAAATTTTGATTCATTCTCATTCAATGAAATAATAATCTTCTATTTACCTTTCCTTCCAAAGAGAAACAAAGAGAGAGAGAGAGAGAGAGAGAGAGAGAGAGAGAGGTAAGGAGAGTGTTTTTCATTGAATGTGCTACTGTTTTTCATGGTATCAGAGCTGTAACAATGGCTTCCGCTGATCAAGCTTCTTCGACTCTTGTTCCAGATCCAGTGGATTCTTCGAATTCTAATGAATTGAATCCCAATCCATATTGCTTGAAGAGTGGTGATAATCCTGGTTCTATTCTAGTCACTGAGCTTTTGATTGGACGTGTCAATTATCCATCCTAGTCACGAGCAATGGTTATTGCTCTCACTGCCAAGAACAAAATTGAGTTCATCAATGGTGTTATCAGCAAACCAGTAGCCAATTCTCCACTGTACAAAGCTTGGACTCTTGCGAACACAATGGTTCTTTCTTGGATATACAACTCTGTGAACAAGAACATCAAATCTAGTGTGATGTACAATGAGACCGCTAGGCAAGTCTGGTTGGATCTGAAGCACAGATTTGCTCAAGGCAATGCTGCCAGGATCTACTCATTGCAGAAGGCAATTTCTCACATTTCTCGGAACAATCTCTTGGTGAGTGATTACTTCACTAACTTCAAGACACTTTCTGATGAATTGATGAATTGTGATCCTTTGCCTGAATGTTCTTGTGGAGCAATGAGGATCTTGACTGAAAAATTTGAGAAAGATTGTGTGATGAAGTTTTTAATGGGATTGAATGAGAACTATGCTGCAATTCGAACTCAAGTCCTTATGGTTGATCCAATGCCTAATCTGAATAAGGTGTATTCAATGGTTCTTCATGAGGAAATGCAAAAGTACATTAGTACATCCTCCTCCTCTGAGATTGAAGCAGCTGCTTTGTATTCTAATGTAAGTGCTAAGCCTAATTCAGGGAATAGGTATGGGAATCGAAAGGAAAGGCCAATTTGCAGTCATTGTGGCATTCAAGGGCACATTATTGACAAATGTTACAAGTTACATGGTTATTAGCCTGGATATAAGCCAAAAGGAAAATCATCTTCAGCAAATCAGGTTTCCAATTTCATTGCAAATGATCAATTGGTCAAGTCAAATTCTGGTTCCATGTCCACCACTGGTTCACTGGAGCATCAGGTCATGAAGTGCCCTATCACTCAAGAACAATGCCAGCAGCTAATGGCTTTCTTGAACAGTCAGTCTTTGGATGGATCTCAGGTTGGAAGTTTCATCAGGCAGCCAATGTGGTAGCAACAGGTCTTCACTCTCAGGCCATGGTACAGCACCCTCTAATGCCAAATTTCACAGGTAAGGTTATAACTTCTTCTTGTGCTTCCACCTTAGACCTTTCACATTCCATTTTTTCCTCCCAGAAAGTTAATAGACTAGCTTTTTCTGCTAATACTTGGATATTGGAGCTAGTGATCATTTTGTTCATTCTGTCACTATTTTATCTACCATAACTTCCACTATAGAAGCTTATGTTCAATTACCTAATGGAGAGACTGCATTAGTAAGTCACATTGGGACTGTCATTATCTCAGAACATTTAATCCTTGAAAATGTCTTGGTTGTTCCTTCTTTTCATTTCAATCTCATTTCTGTTAGTCAATTGGTCAAGTCCTTGACTTGTTGTTTCATCTTTCTTGGTGATATGTGTTTTATCCAGGACCTTCTTCACTGGAAGATGATTGGTCTGGGTAAAGAACATCAAGGACTTTACTTTCTTCAAGACACTACAACACAGTGCTCTTCTCAGATTACTCCTTTTTTACCTTCCATTGCATCAGCTGTTCGAATTGATCTTTGGCACATCAGATTGGGTCATCCTTCTAATCAAAAATTGTACATATTGAATAAAACTGTGCCTATTGTTTCTTATAATAACAATGAACCTTGTGTGGTCTGCCCATTGGCAAAACAAAAGAAATTACCTTTTCCTACTAGTCAGCATGTTGTGGATTGTGCTTTTGCTTTAATACATATTGACATTTGGGGTCCTTTTTCCATTCCTACAGTTGATGGTTATAGATTCTTCTTAACAACAGTTGATGATTACACTAGATGTACTTGGCTTTATCTTTTAAGGTTCAAATCTGAATGTCAATCAATTTTAAGAAGTTTTTGATCTATGGTTGAAACACAATTTGACCTCAAAGTGAAGATCATTAGATCAGACAATGCAGCTGAATTTGTGATGAAATCTTTTTATCAAGAAAAAGGAATTATTCATCAGTTGAGCTGTGTTCAAACTCCACAACAAAATTCTGTTGTTGAGAGGAAGCATCAACACCTCTTAAATGTAGCAAGAGCATTGAGGTTTCAGTCCAATCTGCCTTTACATTTTTGGGGTGATTGTGTGTTGACAGCAGCTTATCTGATTAATAGGTTACCTTCTTCTCCTTTGAATCACAAAACCCCTTATGAAATGCTTTTCGAAAAACCACCTTCCTATACTCACTTAAAGGTTTTTGGTTGTTTGTGTTTTGCTTCTACTCTTTCTCATAATAGGCACAAATTTGCTCCTAGAGCTAAGAAATGTGTTTTCTTAGGATATCCATTTGGCATTAAAGGATATAAAGTTCTGGATATTGACACCAATACCTCCTTTATTTCAAGGGATGTTATTTTTCATGAAACAATTTTTCCCTTTGCCTCTGCTTCTGTTCAGGCAGATTCAGATTTCCTTGTTTTTCCTAAACCTGTTTTGGATTGTGAATCTGATCCTATATTTGATACTACTGAGCATTTTGAGTTTAATGACTCTCCTCCAATTCAAGATTCTGCTCCTATTGTTCATACTAAGACTGATACACCTATTACATCTCCTACTATTGCCTCTAATCCTAATCAACTTCATGATTCTTTTGTTTCTGATATATCTTCTTCTAGTACACAATCAGCCCCTGTCTCTAATGATGTCACAGCTCAGCCATCTATTCCTACTGACATCATAGCCCCACCTCTTAGAAGGTCTACTAGATCTCACAGACCCCCTTATATATCTACAAGACTATTCATGTAAGTTAGCTGCTCTTGTTCCCACTGCTGGCCAGCCTTATGACATTAGGTGTCATCTCACCTATGCCAAACTTTCAACCAAGTACAAGTCCTTTGCTTTAGCAATTTCCAATCCTAACTCTAAACCTACCTTCTATCATGAAGCTGTGAAATTTTCTCATTGGAGGGCTACCATGCAGGCAGAAATTGAAGCTCTTGAAGCTAATAATACTTGGTCTGTTGTGCCTCTTCCACCTGGTAAGGTTGCTATTGGTTCAAAATGGGTTTACAAAGTGAAATATCACTTTGATGTCACCATTGAAAGATACAAGGCCAGGTTAGTGGCCAAAGGATATACATAGAAGGCAGGCATTGACTATAATGAGACATTCTCTCCTGTGGTTAAGTTCATTACTGTGAGGTTGGTTCTTACTTTAGCTACTGTGAAACAATGGCACATCCTTCAGCTTGATGTCAACAATGCATTTCTGCATGGTGACTTGCTTGAAAATGTTTATATGTCCCTTCCATTGGGGTTTCACAGCAAGAAGAGACGGAAGGTAAAGGGGAGTTTGTTCAGGGTGCTCAAGGTCCTTTAGTTTGCAAACTAAACAAATCCTTGTATGGTTTGAAGCAGGCTTCCAGGCAATGATTTGCCAAACTTTCTAATGCTATCTTAGAATTGGGTTTTGTTCAATCTAAAGCTGACTATTCACTTTTTACCTTTACTAAAGGTTCTGTTTTTGTAGCATTGCTGGTATATGTGGATGACATACTCTTGACTGGAAATGATGAGTCCTATATTACTCATTTGAAAGGCATGCTAGACACTAGGTTCAAGCTCAAGGACCTAGGACCTGTCCAATATTTCTTGGGGATAGAAGTAGCTAGAAGCAAGACTGGAATAGCTCTAAACCAAAGGAAGTATGCATTAGAGATTCTGCAAGACACTAGTTTAGCTGGTTCTAAGCCTTTCAATACACCCATGGAGCAAAATATTAAGCTGTCTAAAACCAGTGGAGTTCTATTAAAGGATCCTACACAATTTAGAAGACTTATTGGAAGACTTATTGGAAGACTAATGTACCTTACCATGACTAGACCAGACATAACATATGCAGTACACTTGCTTAGCCAATACCTCAGTAAACCAAGAGAGCCACACTTGAAGGCAACCTTTAGGATTGTTCAGTATATCAAAGGATCACCAGGGCAAGGTCTCTTTCTTTCTAGCAATACAGAATTGCACTTAAAGGCATTCTGTGATGCGGACTGGGCCGGATGTCCAGACACTCGTAGGTCTATAACAGGCTATTGTGTCTATCTAGGGGAGTCCTTAATCTCCTGGAGGTCAAAGAAGCAAGGTACTGTTTCAAGAAGTTCAGCAGAAGCTGAATATAGGGCCATGGCTTCAACTACTTGTGAGATTGTGTGGCTGAAGCAGCTATTGAAGGACCTTCATATAGAGCACAAAAGGCCAGCACTATTGTATTGTGATAATCAAGCAGCTCTTCACATAGCTGCCAATCCCGTATTCCATGAGCGCAGCAAACACATTGAAATAGATTGTCATTTGGTTAGGGAAAAGATACAGAGAGGCATCATCAAAACTTTTCATATTGCAGGGGTTAATCAAAATGCAGATATATTTACTAAACCCCTGGGATTTCCAGTTTTTTCAAAGTTGGTAGCAAAGTTAGGAATGATAGATATCTACAAACCTACTGCAGAATCAATAGAGGTTCAAGGTAGCCAATCAACCACAGCAACAGTGGCTACCTTGAGGGGGAGTATTAAGAAGAAAAATAAGAAGAAAAGTGCTGAGAGTGTTGAGGCATGTGAGGTTCACATGGAAGAGGTTAGTAAAGATAAGATGCAGCAGAGATCAGTTGATAAGGAGCAGCCAGATGCAGACACGTGTACATTGAGCATTAACTAATTCTGCATTTGCAGCCACTGACTCCTTAATTCACGGATCAATTAGTTTTAGAAATTTCTTTTTCTGTTTTTGTTTTTCCTTTCATACTTGCTTGTACATATAAAAGGCGAACTTACTTTGTAAATTCTGATTCATTCTCATTCAATGAAATAATAATCTTCTATTTACCTTTCCTTCCAAAGAGAAATAGAGAGAGAGAGAGAGAGAGAGAGGTAAGGAGAGTGTTTTTCATTGAATGTGCTACTGTTTTTCAACATTTGTGTCCTACCTCTTTTTTTTTTTTTTTTTTTTTGTTTATTACTAACTAACTTAAATATATATCTCAAGAAAAATAAAGTAAATATGAATTATCAATATTTTTGTCATGCCCCTTATTTGTTATATAAATAAATTGAATTAATTTATTGTCCTTGAATATTGCTTTAAATTCGTAATTACTTTTGGTTTGGGTTTGCTTGACGTAGAAGGAAGATTTGTTTTTGGAGTGGAAGATAAGGATTATCGTTGACATAAAAGGAAAAATGATATTTAGTTGAAAAAATAATTGGGTATCCTTTATCCATTAAATAATAAAAGAAAATCCTTATATATAGGCATTGTTGAAAGAGTAATGGTACAGAGATAAATTATTTTATAAATTTTTTACAAACTGTTGTTATGGCCAACTTCTTGTTAGTTCTTATCTGAGCCCTAATGGCGGAACTATATATACAGATGGGAGACCATCCCCCAAAATTTTGAAATTTCCTTTAATATATGTTGTAGGGGAGAAATATCCCCGCAAGCTATTTGTCCTCTTTGGGGAGCCAAGCCCGCAAGGTAGTGGGGCGCATCTTTAGGCAATGTGTGACAAGCTCCCACTCCTTTAGAACAAAACCTTACAAGCTTAGCTCCCCAAAGAGGACAAATAGCTTGCGGGAGATATTCCTCCCCTACATATGTAAATAATTGTTTTAATGTTTTCAAAATTTAGCCCGCAAAAATAAAAGTTGGCCCCTCCAAATATTTGAATTAGTCCAATGATGCTCTTAAAAAAAATAATTGATCTAATAGTTATAGAGACATAACTTTATTATTCTCAATTTTATTTTTTATTGTAAAATATGCTCTTACATTTGTTAAATATTTGATAAAGTTTGGCACCAAACATGTTTAAATCTATTTTTTTTAACCCGTTATATGGTGATTAACAAGTTATTAGCTCATTAAAAAAAATTGTCATTAAAACTACACATGAAATGTCTCTTAGTTATCACATAATAGGTTAAGGCAAGATAACTTCAAATATGTTTGGAGATTAACTTATTCCTCCAAGTTTTGAATTATTCATGTTTCCGAAAATTTCATTAGCTCAATTGAAAGATTATTTACTTACTTTAGGGTAAAATTTGATAATTTGTATTGAAAATGAAAATTTTAAAGATTTCACTAGGAAAATGGTAAAAATGAATTTATTTTATGAAAGATTACCATCAAACATAATTTTGATAGAAAATATTAAGCTCTTTTTTTTTGTTGGGTGTGTGTATATATATAATTTATCAAATTAAAAAGTGTGTGTATATATGTTGATGATGGTCTGAAAATCAGTAGACTGAATACTTCGGGCTTTGACGATCTTGGGGGCCTAAGACAAAAACACAGGATCAAAGACGATCGGTGTGACCAGCCAACAATCCTCCGATGATAGAGTTAGTTTGTCTCCTTAAGACTTGGGACTCTAATTTTTTTCGAATTGTACATAAAAAACACCCTTACCTTTTCTTGTCAAAAATGAGTGTTTATATAGTGTCCCGGAGGCAGTTATTTGTCTTGTAACTTCCCCTAAGTTTATGGAGATCAGAAATTTTTACACTTGATTCTTGTAACCGTTGAAGCAGTTATGATATTTTCCATAACTACTATTGTGGGGGCTTATGACAATGCACAAGACTTTTCTCCATGCGCGTCAAATCCTAGGCTTTCTTGGACAAGACTTACGTTGAGAGTCATCCATACATGGACGACTCTTTCTTGGGCTGAGGATTTCTTGAGTATGAGAGGGCTAGTGAATTTGGGGTTTAGCCACGTTTTCGTTTGGAGGAGGAACATCCAAGGATGAGCTTGGACTCTATGGACGGCTAGAGGAGGAACGTCCAAGGATGAGCTTGAACTCTATGGACGGTTGGACTTTGATGAGTTATACTTGACCACATCAGTTGCCCCTTTGTCCTTGTGATGTTCATCTTAAGGTGTCCTCAACTTCTTCCTTTCCTCCTTTTTTTTTTTTTTTTGACGCTTGGTCCAATCTGGTATGCTTTAACCACAGTTCTTTTTGTTTTTTTGAGGCAGATGCCACGTGGCACATCATGGTTGCTCACGTCGCTTCGAAAGTTGAACCCTGTTGCCTTTAAATAGTGGAATTCCTCCCCCTCTTATTTCAAAAGATTTTCTTCTTTGATCTTTGTCATCTAGAGCCTCGTCTAGAACTCTCTCCGCGTCTATAGTCTTCTTCCGTCTAGAGCCAGGTATTTTTTCCTTTTTCGTCTTTAGGTTTCCCTTAAGTTTTCAAAGATATTGTCAACTGTTATATCCTCATCTAGCAATAGTACAAAAAAAGCTATAGACCAATAGCATGATACCAGTAGCTATAGCAGCTCTGACAATAGCATTAGTGATAATGGTAGTGGTAGTGAGGGAAGTAGTACGGACGCGGGTTACATTTCTAGCGTCCCTGGGGTCCCCTTAGAAGTCCTTCAAAAACAACTTAGAAAAGCTTCTAGGTCCCAGGCTAGTACCTCATCCAGTGTCCCTCCGTCTAGTCCTTTGGACGAGGAGGAGATTGTTTACAGCTGTGCTGTTGTTATTTCTTCCAAAACAAACGAACAAAGGCTTAGCAACCTTAAGCTATGGACTTGATGATCTTAACCCTAGGTTGCCTATACGTGGGGAATGGTGTTGTAACCCCCATTTTAAGTAGGGGTTTATGAAGCTTATTTCCTAGGAGGTCTTAGGTTACCCTTGAATGCTTTTACCAGAGAGTTGTTTGTTAAATTAGGTTTAGGTATTTGTCAGTTTAACCCTAACACATGGAGATTGATTGTTTCCATGCAAATTTTGTGGAGGGAGGTATTTGGAGGGGATCGTCCTCTTACGGTGGACGAGTTCCTCTTTTCTTACAAACCTCAGAAATAAATCAGTCCCTTGGCTTTTACCAGTTCATAGCCAGGGGTTCTAATTGTAGATTGATCAAGTCTCTGGCCTCGTCTGATAGAAACTAGAAGACGAAATTTTTTTTCGTCTCTAGTTTCTAGGCCTGAAACCCTGTGGACGTTGGTAGGGACACCTTTGCCCCTTACACTAGGGAATTAGGTAACCTTCATCCTGAAGGTATGCCCCTTCTCCTCTTCTTTTTGTTATGTTATTTTTATTAACTATGTCTAACCTCTATTCACTTGTTGCCTTACAGCCATTGGATAACCTTCGTTGAGTAAGTTCTACCGTGACCGTGTCCATAGGGCTCGATTGCACGTCGAGAGGGATTTCCATTCCTTGGTTACCCTTAGGCGCTTAGCTAAGTGAGGGCTTGGTCCAGAACCGTCCAACAAAGCCATCGTGCACAAGGTTACCGTTCGTAGACGTAAGTTTAGACTTAACACATTATATATGTTATATTTCCCTGATTTAGTTTTAATTTGCATTTCATTACTTTATAGGAATGACAACCATGAAAAAGAACAGGGGAAAGGAACCTATGGACGAGGGGAGCCGTCCTGAGATCCAATCCCAAGCTCGTCCTTCCACAAGGGATAAGAGAAAATCAGTGTCAAAAAATCTTGACTTGGGAAACCTACCTAGTCGTCAAGGCAAGAAACCTAAGCATGGGTCGTCTTAGATTACCAAGCCTACTCCTGTTCCATCCCAAACCCCCGCCAGATACTTGATATAGATGCGTCTTCAACTAATATTACCCCGTCCAAAACTCCTTCGTCCAAGTCAGTTGCGCCTGCCTCATCCTAGCCTTCTCAAAGGATTTCCATAAATCTTATTAAGAGTGAAGACCTAGCTTGGGGACGTTTTAAGAAGGCTGTGTCTGACGAGGATATAGCTGCATGCTATGACATGTCCTTAAAGGACTTTGAACACTCTGGGGTTCACGATCTTTTTAAGGTATGTAATTTCATCTTTGTGTCGTCTTGAACTACTTTATGCTTTTTCTTGTTTAACGTTTGTTTTATCCTCACCTATTTGTAGGCAATGTCAAAATTCATTGCGGCGTCTAGACAGGCCACTGAATTGGACAAGACAAGGATCTTGTTGGAGACCAGGGTTCAGGAGGTGAAGGATGAGTGCAAGAAATGGGCTGAGGTGGTAACGAAGGCTAAGGACGAGGCAAAGGAGCTGCAAAACCATATTGAGGAGTTGAAGACTGACATCATAGAGAAGGATACTCGTCTTGATCACCTCCACAAGAGGAACGACGAGTTGAGTACTCTTTTCGAAAAAGCCAAGAGGGACGCAGTTGCAGAGTTTAAGGCGTCCAAACAATATACTGATTTGCTGGACGCCAACTATGCAGCTGGACGCCTTAAACTCTGCAGTTGGGTTTGAAGATTTCAAAATGGACACCATGGAGAACTTCCTTGGGCTTGATTTCAGTTCTTTCAAACTCAATCTTGGTGGTGCTACTTCAAGCTCTCTCCTTCAGACGAGCTCAGAAGATGTCAATGTTGAAGACGACGCTACCACTCAGCCGAACCAAGACAACCCTAATGTTCCACCCCAGTGAAGAAAACTTTTACATTTTTATTTACCTTTGTATTTCTTCTTTTTATTTTAGTCCTTTTTGACCATCAGATGTAACTCAAGTACAATTGGCTCGTCCAAAGTTTTAGGATGACCTTATGAACAAGTCGCCTTGTTAATTTCTATTTTTTGTGGGTTTTTTGGACATTGGTTGTCCCCCCTTTTAATTAACTAATGGATGCTTGTTTCCTTTATTTTTTTTCTTTTATTCATTTAAGTGTTGCATGGACAAACTCATTTTGTATTTCATATAGTAAGCTGGGTTTGAAGATTTCAGAATGGACGCCATGGAGAACTTCCCTGGGCTTGATTTCAATTCTATCAAACTCAATCTTGGTGGTGCTACTTCAAGCTCTCTCCTCCAGACGAGCTCAGAAGATGTCAATGTTGAAGACGACGCTACCACTTAGCCGAACCAAGACGACCCTAATGTTCCTCCCCAGTGAAGACAGCTTTTACATTTTTATTAACCTTTGTATTTCTTCTTTCTATTTTGGTCCTTTTTGACCATCAGATGTAACTCAAGTACAATTGGCTCATCCAAAGTTTTAGGATGACCTTACGAACAAGTCGTCTTGTTAATTTCTATTTTTTGTGGGTTTTTTGGACAGACAACCCTAATGTTTCTCCCCAGTGAAGACAGTTTTTACATTTTTATTTACCTTTGTATTTCTTCTTTCTATTTTGGTCCTTTGTGACCATCAGATGTAACTCAAGTACAATTGGCTCATCCAAAGTTTTAGGACGACCTTACGAACAAGTCACCTTGTTAATTTCTATTTTTTGTGGGTTTTTTGGACATTGGTTGTCCCCTCCCCCCCCCCCCCCTCCCTTTTAATTAACTAATGGATACTTGTTTCCTTTATTTTTTCTTTTATTCATTTAAGTGTTGCATGGACGAACTCATTTTGTATTTCATATAGTAATCTTAACCTTGACTCGTCTATGATTAGAATTTGCTCATGTTATTCACTTGAATTTATAATACAACTCGTCCATGAATGTCATTTTTGTTATCTCATGGACTTAACTCAGCATTTCTCCTCGTCCATTAAGTGGACGACTCTTTGCTCGTCCTTAGGTAGGTTGCTAGCCTTGTTTTTCTTTTTCTTTTTTTCTTTTTTTAAGATTCAATTTTCACTCGTCCAAAGATTGGACTGTTTTAGTTGAATTCTTGTCCTATGGACTTTATATACGCGTTTCCTCGTCCATGGCTGGGTTAACCCATTTTTAAGGCTTTTATTCGTCTCTTGTTTGAACGAATATGCCTTGTTTGTGCTTTATCCTTATTTCAAGGAAAGTTTAGACGTTATATCCCTTCGTCCAGAGATTTGGATCTATCTTTAGACTTCAGCCTTTCTTATGGATGAAGTTATGGAGAAGATTCTTACATCACATGTATTTGAAAGTCCAAACCATTCACATAATATATAAACATCGTCCACAAGTATGGCACATGCTTTAGGAGCTAGTGCCTTATTCATACAAACATCTAAGTTCATGACGTTGTCCACAGTTAATTTAAAACTAATACCCTCTTGAGGAATTAAAACAACATATTATGCTAACAATACATGCAACTGAAATGATCTTGGCGTCGTCTAAGGTGAAAGGCCTCGTCCAAAACAGTGTTCGTCTAGGCTACTACTGATAATACCTTCGTAGGTGTTCAAAATTCCAAGGATGTTCCAATTTTCTCTCATCCAGGGCTTCTAAGTAGTATGACCCCTATCTTTTGCAATTGATAATCCTGTAAGGTCCTTCCTAATTGGGTCCCAATTTCCCATGCGTTGGGTTCCTAGTTGCCAGAGAGATCCTTTTCAGGACAAGATCTCCTACATTAAAATGTCTAGGCTTCACCATGGCATCATATTGTCTGGACATGAGGTTTTTATACCTCGCTGTCCTTTGCTCCGCATCCGTCCTTTCCTCATCTATAAGATCAAGATTAAGGCGCAGCTAATCTTCATTATCCTTTCCTTGATGCTTCATCACTTTGTGATTGGCCATGTGAATTTTCGCTGGTATCACTGCTTCACTTCCATAGGCTAGTTTGAAAGGAGTCTCCCCCGTAGGGGTTCTTGCAGTCGTTCTGTACGCCCACAGGGCACCAGGTAGCTTGTCCGGCCATACCCCCACAGGGCACCAGGTAGCTTGTTCAAGTGAATGCGCTTCCACTAACCCCAAATTACAGTAATTTATATCTGTATCTAAATCTAAATCAATATAATAAGAGAGGTGCTATGTCCACAATATTTTCACAACAAATTGTAGGTGGTTAGTTGTTATTTGTTCTAATTTGAACCTATCACTGAAATTACTTTTCTACCCCACCAATAACAACTTGCCGCATAGAATTTGTTGTGAAAATATTATTAAAATATTGTGGATTTAACATTTCTCATATATAATAATATAAAAGCGAAATGTCAAGCTTTTCGTTTACTAATTCACGTAACTATACAAATTTATCTTGTGATTACTTTTAAAAACAACGAAAACACGTGTCTTTTTGTTCTGTGGATTAGGCTTTGTTTGGTTTGATGAAAGAGGAAGGAAAAGAAGAAGAAGAAGAAATGAATGACTTTTCTTTGTTTGGTTAGAAAAGAAAACAAAAAGAAGGAAGAATGGGAGGGAAAAAGGATTTTGTAGATTCCATTATTTTTCCCTTAAAATTACCCTTATACCGTCAAAAGGTCTTGTCTATTTTTGTGAAATGACATTTATACCTCATATCTTTCCTTTCTGTTTCTCTTCGTATCCAAACACACTACAGGAAATACTTTCTCTCCCCCACTCTTTTTTCTTTTCCTTACTTTTCTTTTCTCTTCTCTTCCTTTCCCTTCCCTTCCACTGAACCAAACAATCTAAGAGCATCTTCGGCAGCTTCTCTAAATTTTTATATTGTTTGGAGAGTAAACAGTTGCATTTACCTTTTACCTACTTACTTTTTTAAATACAAATTCCAACAAACTCTTTATTATTTCTCTATCCCATTTAAATATTATTTTTTCATTCTCTTTTTAATTTTCACTTATTCTTTTTTTAATATTTCTTTATGCATTCCCAACTATTATATTTTTCTAATTGCCAATGACTATATTTTTAAATCCCCCAATGGTAATTGTATGGGGAGTATTTGAACTCTTGGCCCACAAAGTGTATGGACGCAAGCCCAAAAAGCCCAAATAATGAAATTGTAGAGAAGTGGGTTGGAAAACTAGATTGTAGTGAAATCCGTGATGGGCTAGCGGGTTTAGTCAACAAAGAAAGATGACAAATGTTTTATATCAGAAAATGTCCTCGGCCAAATCTGAGGAGACTTGTTCTTTTGTTTTGCCCTTTCAGTTCTGTTACAAGACTTTTCTTTCTCTTTTTCTCACCCCCCTTTTCTTCAAGGGTCTCTTGCATTATATACTCCCTTCTTGATAATCTTGAGCCTCCACTTGTTGGCCATCTAAGTTACCACTTGAGTTCCTGTCTCATCATTCACCCTTCCTGACTCCCTGTAAGTTGTGGTTGCCAATGCAGTACTGTTCAGGGGTCTTCTTCTCATAAATGTGGCTAGAAAAGTAGCTGTAGTGCATTAAATGTGGTGGTAATAACTTTCCTTTAGATACCTCCTAGTTTCCACTTGTTAGTGCGCTCGAGATGTACATACCTGTCGCCGGAGCTTTTTAGAAGCTCGTCTTGGTTCGTAAGATCTGAATTTGGTTCGTGTTTAACCTGTCCGAGGAGGCATTGCTCCTCGGACAGGCCTAAGGCCCAATACCAGATCTGGGCTTACCCCTACAGTAACAATTTAAAATTTTTCAACAATCATATTTTCCAATGGTTTTTTTTTTTTTTTTTAATGATCATATTTTTCATGCTTGCATGGCTTTTCATTTATCAAATCTATATTAGTCTTGAAATTTATCAAATCTATGTAATTTGGAATGGATTTATGCATTAAATTTTTTACAACTTATTTTTTTAAACTATTATTATTATTGTTGTTGTTGTTGTTGTTGTTTAATAATTAAATAACTTACAATTAATTAATTAATTATCTCTTTCTATTTTTTCTCAAAAAAAGAAACCTATCTAATATTAAATACCATATCACACGATTACATACCAAAAAAAAAAAAAAAAAAACCTCCAAAATTTTAAAGACCACACATTTTCACACCCAATTGATTACTTAACTTCAACTGTTCTTTTTATCAAAAAAGAAAAAAAAAAAAAAAAAATTGAGACATGTTATTCTATTTACTTCACAGTTACACATTTATCACATCAGAGAAAATAGAAGAGAGAGAGGGTGAAAGAACGTAGCACAGAGATAGAGGGAGAAGGCTGGTGGAGATCAAGTGTTACCAGAAGGACAAAGCCAGTGGAGATCGAGGTTCACCAAGTAGCAGCGCCTTGTCTGCCTCCCCACAGTCAGACTGGGTCAGATCGGCTTAACTTTTTTTTTTTTTTTTTTCTTATTTTCTTATTCTGATTCAACTTTGCTGTTATAATAAGAAATCGATTTTGTTTTGTGTTTTTTGTTTTGATTATGTGAGACGTTTGAGTCTATGAGGGAGAAAGAATTGTTTTTTTATTGAGTTGTTTGATTTTTTAAAGGTGAAAAATTCATTGGGAGTTGCTACAGTGCTCTCCAAGTCAAGAGAGCTACTGTAGCAACTCAAAAAAAAAAAAAAAAAATTGGAAAAATTTGAGGGCCTATACCACAGTTAGACTAGTTTTCCTCCGAAAACATTACCGGTAATTTTTTAATTTTTTTTATAAATTTTCCCGTTAAATGTGATTTAGGGTTATGTTTGGGAGTGTTTTTCTTTTGAACGATCAGCATAGTCTGATGGGTTTGGAGCCTGTGGTGGGTTTTGTCAATTTCAATCAAAACTCCCGTCTCTTAACTGTATCTTGTGGTGGGTTTTTGGATTTTTTTTTAAAAAATAACTATATAAGCCAAACAATTTTGTTAGTTAGCAAAGTTTCCAACCTATTTAGGAAACTAGCAACTCGAGTCTTTTAGACTTGATTTCTTATAGCAAATTGAGTTTAAGATACTCGATTTCCGTGTGCTGGCAAAGTTGAGGTGGACTAAAAGATCTACGTGAAACTCAAGTTTTTAAGACTCGATTTCTTGTTCACCATCTTCTTCCTTCGTCGTTGTTTTTTTTTTTTTTTTTTTTGTTTTTTTTTTTTTTTTCCATTTGCCGTCCCACTCCCTTCTTCCAAGAGCCCAAAATCAAAATCAAAATCGCAATCATTTCCTTCAATTTCCTTTACCCATCAAAAACAATAGAATTAATGAATATTGAAGAAAAAATAAATAAAAACAAAACCTTGAGATCAATGCCCACAACAACCCCACCAGTTTTAAGATGACCTAAACTCTGGCAAGCTGCCTACAAAAACAAAATAATAGGTAGACTAGAACACCATGAAAACTAAAAAAGCCATAAAAGAAAGACACCCTTTAAACCCCATCAAAAAAATTTAGTTTTTGAAAAGGAAAAACTAGAAGCCAAGCACCAGGGGCACAACCGAGGTTGAGAACTGAGAAACCAGGTATTATCAGCTTGTATTGCTTTTGCATCTACAAAAGTTGTTCTTTCCCAAACAGAGAAAGATATCAGATGGGTGTGTGAGTGTGTGGATTAGTAAAAAGGAAAAGAAAATTTTAAAAGAGAGATAGAGAGAGAGATAGTAGGACGGCAAATAGAGGGGGGAAAAAAAAAGAACGTTGGAAGAAGATAGTGAACAGGAATTCGAGTCTTAAAGACTTGAGTTTTACATGAATCTTTTAATCCACCTCGAGTAAATAATAAATATTGATTTGATAGGTAAAAGGTTTTTCTTGAACACTTATATCAAGTTCTAAATGAGTTTGATTATTAAGCTAAGGGGATTCTTTGATTTGTAATGTTGGGATGGTCTCGTTAAGGCTCGAATCGACCTCATTTGAGCGTCCCGTGGAGATGTGGAGAAATTATATGGTCCACATGGTGGACAAGTGACATGGTCCACCATTTCATTAAAAGACTCACACCTGTTTAAAATTGCTGAGTTGGAAATTTTTTTAGAACACTAACTCAGCAATTTTAAACAAGTGGGAGTTTTTTAGTGGAATGGTAGGCAGATAACGTGGTCTACCAAAGGACTATATAATTTCTCAGAGATGTGCTCGGCAATGGCATGTCATTTATGTTGATCATTTGAGATAAGATAGGGCTTGGAAGTTTTTTTTTTTTTTTTTTTTTTTTTTTTTTTTTTGAGAGGAATAGGGCTCGGAAGTTGGAACAAAAATATGGTTTCAATTCCAGCAGCTTTCGGGCCAGGTACTAACCAAAGGATTTTTTCCAGGCCCATTGGGCTTGGGCTCTATAAGAGTCCCCTTCTGAGTCCGCATCGGGTTATCCCCATTATAGAGAGTTTAAGAAAACCCATTTGGATCCACTCCAAAACTTCAAACGCACTTCAAAAATAACAGCGACTCTGACTAGGGTTGCTCTTCTCTCTGAATTTTTACTGCAATGAAGCTCGCAGGACTGAAATCCGTCGAGAACTCCCAGGAGGAGTCGGTATAGGCGGCCACGTGGGTCCCAGCCACGGAGACCAGACCCGCTTTGTTGATGACCGGGTCACTGGACGAGACCGTTAAGCTATGGGGCTCCGACGAGCTGGTCCTGGAGCGAACCAACACCGGGCACAGCCTGGGAGTGGCCAGCGTGGCGGCTCACCCCTCGGGACTCATCGGCGCGTCGGCCTCACTCGACAGCTTCGTGCGTGTCTTCGACGTCGATACCAACGCCACCGTCGCCACTCTGGTTATTTTACCATTTTAACCTTTCGTTTTTTTTTTTAATTTTTTAATTTTTTTTAAATTTATTTTTAATGTTAAGATAGTTTTAAATTTGTGGTTGAAATTTGGTTTTTATTTATTTATTTATTTTTATCTTAGGTCTCATACTATTGTTCTCATTGTTCAATCAAAATGCAGAATTTCAGTTTCAGGGTCATCAAAGTTGTTGGCCTTTATTCTGTACTCATGGGTCTATCTGTTGGGAACTTAATTGCTAGATGCGATGAAATGGTAAGTGCTTTTTCTGAATCATCATCTTTTTGGGTTGCTTTGAATTAACTTATTCTATAGGTGTTCTTTTGGTGTTGCATGACATATGTTTGATGAAATTCCTATTAAATTTGACATGAGATCTTTTCACTCAACCTTTTTTCCCCCCTTACGTTGTGATGAATCTGAGTAGCTATACTATGGTTGTAAAAAATTAATTTTTTAATGGAAATTATTAATTTGGTTATAACAGAAAATTTCCTGATAATATTTATTTAAATCTAAAATTACATGTTCTTTTGGTGTTGCATGATATATGTTCGATGAAATTCCTTTTAAATTTGATATATGATCATAAATCTTATACTGTGGCTGTTTAAAATCAAAATTTTATGGAAATGAATAATTTGGTTATAAATATGGAGATTAACCCAAATACTCAAAAGAAAACCAATTCTAAATAGAATAGAAGAAGAAGACTCCTCCTTACCCCTCTATCCAAACTTAAGAAAGAAAATCTCAACCACAAATGAAAAACTACCTTAACTTAATAAAATAAAATAAAAGAGAAAGAGAGAGTGAGAGAGTGAGAGAGAAACAACGGTAATTTATGAGTTATTCTGGTTATATTCTTGCAAAAAAATACGGTTAGGAGATGTAGTCTTCAATATGAACGAACTGATTGACATATTCTTGATGACTTAAATTAGTATATAATTTCATAATTTTTTTTTTGATAAGTAATAAGAATATATTAAAAGAAGAGGGGAGTCACCTGAGTATACAGGAAGTATACGTCAAGGACAAAAACAAATCACGTGCATAAAGTACAAAAGTACATGAAACCATGGACTGAATAAAAAAAGAAAAGAAAAGCCAAACACTGTAACCCAATCCATAAGAGTCTTACGGAAGAAGAGTTTAAGATCTGAAACCGATCTCTCTAATTCCTCAAAATGCCGGTTATTCCTCTCCCTTCAAATGCACCACATCAAACAATGGGGCATAGCCATCCAAATAGCAGAATTCCGATGCCTCCCAAACTTACCTTGCCAACAAGCCAACATCTTCACCACTGTTTTCGGCATAACCCAATGAATGCCAAACAAAGTAAACACCATTGACCATAAGTCAAAAGCAATAGAGCAATGGATGAGGAGGTGATCAATTGATTCCCCATTTCTTTTACACATACAACACCAATCCAAAATCGAAATCTGCCGTTTCCTAAGATTATCAATAGTCAAAATATTCCCCTAAGTTGCAGTCCACACAAAAAAACAACTCTAGCGGGGACCTTAGGCTTCCAAACAGTCTTCCAAGGGAAGGATAGATCAAAACTTTTTGTCAGCACCTGGTAATAAGATCGAACAGCAAAACCTTTTCCCATATCAGGTTTCAAACACATCTTATCGTCCCCAACTCCTTTCAAAGAAGCTCCATAAATTCTAGACATTAAACTGTAGAATGAATCCAAATCCCAATCTTCTCTATATCTTCTAAAAGTTAGATCCCAAAAAAGAACCCCATTTGGGAACTTCATCAACTCAGCCACCGAGGCCTCCTTATTTCGACTTAAAGAAAAAAGTCTTGGTAGAGCACACACAAAGAAGTGTCCCCATACCAAATATAAATTTAACAATAAACCCGGCCCCAACCTCAAATTGGATGTGACAAACAAAAGAAGGCCAACCACAACTAATAGACTTCCACAAACTAACACCATGAGGGCTAATAACGGGAAGAGAGCACCAACCTCCCCCATTAACAACCATATTTTGCCCCTATCACTCTCCTCCACAAGGCCTGTTGCTCATTCCCAAATTTCCATAACCACTTCCCAAACAAGGCTTTATTAAAACTTCTCAAGATTCTAATAGCTAAACCTCCAGAATGAAGAGGAGTGCAAATCGTGGCCCATTTCACTAGGTGAGTTTTTTTACCATCCCCCATACCACTCCAGAGAAAATTCCGTTGAAGTTGCTCAATACGGTTTGCAACCGCCACCGGGATAGGAAGAAGAGAGAGAAAATAAGTTGGAAGATTGGACAAAGTACTCTTAATAAGAGTAACTTTACCTCCTTTAGAGAGATACAATCATTTCTAACTTGCTAACCTCCTCTCCACCTTCTCAATAATTGGATTCCAAATAGATCTATCTCTGACATTAGCACCCAATGGAAGGCCTAGATACTTCATTGGAAAGGAGCCTTGCTTGCACCCTAGCACATCCACCAAATCTACTATATTTGGAACCACACCCATAGGGACCAATTCAGACTTATCCATATTAATTTTCAGCCTAGAAACTACTTCAAACCAAAACAGCACCAATTGGAGAAATAGAATCTGACCAAGATTAGCATCACATAAGACCAAGGTATCATCAGCGAATAGAAGATGGGTCACCTGCAAAGAGTTACTTTTAGGACCCACCCTAAAACCAAACATGAGCCCATCCCTCACTGCCTTATCCAACATTTTACTGAAAGCATTCATAATAATGACAAACAATAAAAGGGACAATGGATCACCTTGTCTTATACATCTAGAGCTTTCAAAGAAACAACACGGAGTTCCATTAATGAGAATGGATAATTTAATAGTAGAGATACAAAAGAAAACCCATGTTCTCCATTTTTCATGAAAACCACAATGGTCCGACATATAAATTAGAAAGTCCCAATTCACATGATCATAAGCCTTCTCTAAAGCTCTTGTATTGTTTCTCATTTTCTGTCATCAAGAACCTGTCAAAGATCTTTTTGTGAAATTATGGGTCGTGTTCGTAGCTTTTTTATTGAATCTAAACTTTTTCAACTGGTGGTAGAGGAAGGGGGACGGTATTTTTCTTTAAGGATTTATGAGCGGTGTAGGTACTTCATGAAGTCGGTCTTCATGGGCAAGAATGCGGCACTATGGTTGATGAAGAGTATAGAACAGACTGTTGTTGGGGTCAGCTCAAAGTATTTCTATACGTTTAGGGAAGGTGATTTAGCCTACACCCTCCAACGGAGCTCCAATTCTTTTGGCTTATTCCTACTGTTGACTGAATTTAAAGTTGGCGGGTATAGGAGGTCCATTATTATACCAGTAGGCAGAGCAAAGAATGGATGGAGGGTTTTTGGGTTGGAGTTAAGGAAGGTGCTGGAACCCGAAAACTATGTGAATGGTGGGACTGGGCAACTGAAATTTGTGGCTTAGCTTCATAAGGATAGATCAGGGATTCAACCTTTTAAATCTTTTGCAGACACTGTGCGGGGGTATCAGGAGCAGGCAAGGGGCAGAACTCAGCCTTCTAGGTTAAGTGCCCATGATAAAGGGAAATGGTTGTTAGGAGATAATAAGGGGGAGAAGCTAAACCTGTTGAGCGAAACGGTGGTGAGCCTACCAGCTCCGGCGACTCTAGGAGGTACAAAAGTGGGTTCTCGGTGCAGTACTGAGGACCTTCATCCTGGAAAGATATATCGGGAAGGAAATAATAGAAGATCTCTGTTGATTTTCAAATCAAATTGGACTGATAATGTTTATGGCAAAAAACGTGAACTGAGGAAGTCAGACTGGTCAGGAAAAAGCTTGTTTGTAGAAGTGAATGGGGAAGGAAAAAGGAGTGTGGCATGGAGAAAAGGTGGTCTGAAGAGTTCTATTTGGGTTTCTAAGGGTCAGAGGGATCACGTGGAGGGTTCTTCTAGTGTTTCATGGGTTCCCAAACATGTGGTGGGCTTAGACCAAGTGGGCCTTTCTTTGATCCCCTTTTCAGAGCCCACTGACCCATCTGGGATAGAATTGGGTGTAAGCTCATCAGTGGGTGCTCTAAGACTTTCTAATAAGGAACAAATTAGGATGGTGGGTTTTGAGAATGTATACTCAGTGCCCACAGGCTCAATGAGGACAAAAGTGGTTGAGAGCTCCTCACTGGCTGACCCGAGAACACCAAGACCAGAAGCCCACGCGTCGGTGATGGTGGCAGTCTCCAATGCTTCCCATGAAGCTCCGGTGAGTCAGTATAAGGAGTTGGGTCTTCAAGGTGAGCCATCGAGGGTGGTCGATGTCCCAGTTGCTGGTGCTTTTCACGCAGGGAAGTCATCGTAGCCAGAGACTCAGGCCGATGCAGTTCAAACCCAAATATCGGCACTGGCGACATGCTTTGATGGCTATATCTCCGATGGGTTTTGCTCAGGGGACATCTCGAAGCTGCTGGACGAACCCAAGGCAGACCTTACCCACTCCTTGAATCCCGATGGTGATCACACGAAGTCACCAATGGAGGTTGCGTGTCCTGTTCTTAATGGGTCTCGCACCTGTGAGCCTTTAAACACACTGGGTAGGGCTGAATCATGTGGACTTTTGCCGTTCAATTTTGGACTGAGTCTGTCGAGAGCTGGGAGTGTGGGGTTTGGTGCACAGGATGGAGAAAAAGGAGAAACAGGTGATTGGGTTGATTGTGTCCAAGGGCTAGATACCTCCCATCACACTAGGCAGTTATCATTGTTGGCAAATCAAAGTTATTCTGAGTTGGGTGTATCGATTGAGATTGAAGCAGTTAATGCAAATATGGATTTTGGGTGATGTGGGTAGCCTCTCCCCTCTGATGTCTATCAATCCTATGGGGTTGGTTGTGTCGATAGAGTTGCATAATACTACAGAGGTGGGGTCTGTTAGTCCGCTGAATATTTCTAATTGGGTGAAACATAGAATCCCTGGTTTTAGTAAAATGATGGGGCTTTCTTTGGGTCGACATGAGGGGATGTGCATTATGCTTTTACAAAGGCTTGAGAGGGAGATGGAGGCTGCCAATCTGTTACACAGAAAAGATGCAACTCACCGGAAAGCTGTGTCCAAGGACAAAGGGAAGAGGAAGTTGAGGAATTTGATTTCCTCGGTTAATTATGACGGTAGATAGTCTTCTTTGACTGCAATATTGAGGTTGGAGTAGGGAGTTAACAGTTTTTATAAAGTTGAAAATGGTGTCATGGAATGTTTAAGGACTGAATGATTCACAGAAACGTTTAGTGATCAGAAATTTATTTCGAGAGTGGAATTGTGATGTAGTTTGCCTTCAAGAAACTAAGCTTGCTGGTATGGATAGACAGTTGGTTTGCAGCCTGTGGTCTTGTCCTTATGTTGACTGGGTGGCTTTGGATGCGAATCAGACAGCTGGTGGGATTTTGATGATGTGGGATAGAAGGGCTTTAGAAAAGTTGGAGGTAATGGTGCGTTACTTTTCTGTTTCGGTTCGGTGGCAGGGGGTGGGGGATGGTTTCATTTGGGCTTGTTTTGGGGTTTATGGTCCAAATGATAATAATTTAAGGGGGCAGATGTGGGATGAGCTGATTGGGATTCAGCAACTTTGGGATGTTCCATGGTGTTATATTGGGGACTTTAATGTTGTTCGTTTCCCAAGTGAACGGTTGGGGGGATCGCGTCTTACTCCGGCTATGGAGAAGTTTTCTGAGTTCATTGAGGAGCTTAATTTGATAGATTTGCCGTTGGAAGGAGGAAGTTATACGTGGTCTAGTGGTTCGGATCAGCCTTCGTTGTCTAGGATAGATAGGGCTCTGGTTTCTTACGACTAGGAGGACCACTATCCGGATGTGATTCAGCGGGTCTTATCGCGTCCTCTTTCAGATCATTTTCCAATTTTAGTAGAGGCAGGGAGGATATCGAGGGGAAAGAGTCCTTTTAGGTTTGAGAACATGTGGTTAAAGATAGAAGGGTTCACAGATAGGGTTCCTTCGTGGCGGAATCAATACTCTTTCTCAGGTACTCCCAGTTTTGTGCTTGCTAAGAAGTTGAAGGCTTTGAAAGGAGACATTATTCAGTGGAACCGTAGTGAGTTCGGAGATGTAGGTCGTCAGAAGAAAGAGTTGTTGGCGGCCTTGAAATTATTGGATGATAAGGAGGTGGATTTTGGCCTTTCTGAAGTGGAGATAGATGAGAGGGCTGCGATGAGACTTCAAATTCAGAACCTTCTTTCTTTGGAAGAAGTTTTGTGGAGACAAAAATCGAGGATGATTTGCATCAAGGAAGGAGACAAGAATACCAAATTCTTCCATAAGGTGGCTAACTCCTGACGAAGGTATAATCATATTAGTATGCTGGAGGTGGATGGGGCTATTTATGAGGATGAATCAGAGATGGTGGTCCAAAGAGTACAGTTTTATAAAAATTTATACAAGGAGATAGAAGAGTGGAGGCCTTTTGTGGAAGGTTTGGAGTTTGATCAAATTGAAGGGCTGGAGAGGGATTGGCTTGAAAGGAGGTTTGAAAAGGAAGAGATTCTTCGTGTTGTTAAAGATTTCGAAGGAGATAAAGCTCCAGGTCCTGATGGTTTTTCTATGGCCTTCTTTCACCATTGTTGGGGAGTTGTGGAAAGAGATGTTTTAACTGTGTTTGAAGAGTTTTACCAACACAACAAGTTTGAAAAATCTCTTAATGCAACTTTCATAGCCCTAATCCCTAAGAAGAATGGTGCTTCCAATATCCGAGATTTTAGACCTATTAGTTTGGTGGGGAGTGTATACAAGATATTGGCTAAGGTTTTGGCGAATCGCTTGAAAGAGGTTTTGGATCAGTTGATATCTGAGTCTCAGAATAGCTTTATGGGTGGTAGACAGATACTTGATTCAGTCCTTATTGCTAATGAGTATGTGGATAGTAGGGTGCAGAGTAAGATTCCAGGGTTTCTTTGTAAGTTGGACATTGAGAAAGCTTATGATCATGTGAATTGGAAGGCTCTTCTAGATTTGCTAAAGAAATGACATTTGGGGCGAGGTGGTGTAGGTGGATCCATACATGCATATCCACTGTCCAGTTCTCTGTTTTGATCAATGGGTCCCTAGCTGATTTTTTTGAGAGTTCGAGGGGATTGAGACAAGGGGACCCTCTATCTCCAATGTTGTTTCTGGTTATGATGGAGGTTTTAGTAAGATGATGAAAAGAGTTGAATGCTGGTCTGCTTCGAGGTTTCAGGGCAGATGGCCAAATGGGCGAAGGGGTTTGTGTTTCGCATCTTTTGCTTGCGGATGATACGATTTTATTTTGTGATGCAGATGAGGAGCAGATTCTACATGTTCGGCTACTCCTTTGTTTTCAGGCTGTGTCAGGAGTAAAGGTTAATACTTTGAAGAGTGAGATGGTTCCCATTGGGGAGGTTCTTAATATCCATGTCTTGGTAGAAATCTTGGGTTGCCGGATTGGGTCTTTGCCTATGACCTATCTTGGTATGCCTCTAGGGGCGTCCCACAAGTCCCCTACAATTTGGAATCCTATATTAGAGAAAATTGAGTGTAAGTTGGCTGGTTGAAAAAGGTTGTATTTGTCAAAAGGTGGAAGATTAACATTGCTTAAGAGTACACTATCTAGTCTTCCGACTTACTTTTTATCGCTTTTTACTATTCCTACGCATGTTGCCAACAAAATTGAGAGGTTGCAAAGGGATTTCTTATGGGGGGACTCCAAGACACATCTGGTGGGCTGGGATAAGTTGTGTGCACCTTTGGAATATGGGGGGTTAGGAGTAAGGAAATTAACTATGTTTAATAAAGCCTTACTAGGAAAATGGTTATGGCGGTTTGGGGTTGAGGAGACAAGGTTTTGGAGAACGGTAGTAGCTCTAAAGTTTGGGGAAGAATGGGGGGTTTGGACTTGCAAGCTAGATAGAGGGGTACATGGGTGTGATGTGTGGAGAAGCATCCGTTTAGGATGGGAAGTTTTTAGTAAAAATATTCGGTTTGAGGTAGGAGTGGGGGATAGAGTGAAGCTTTGGACAGATCAATGGTGTGGGGATTCTTCTCTTCAACTGACCTTTCCGGTTGTGTATGGGATTGCCTCCAATAAAGAGGCATCAGTGGCCTCTTCTCTAGAACGGTTGGGGTTAGAGGAACGGAGAAGCTGGGATGTTCGTTTCATTCGGAGACCAAATGATTGGGAAATGGGTGATGTGGATGCATTTCTTCGTACCATGGGCTTTAATTTACCTCCATTTGAGAATGGAGATCGCGTGCGATGGAAGTTGACGAAGAATGGAGAGTTTGATGTCCGATCGTTTTATAATAAGTTAAGAGGTCCTATGCCCATTTTATTTCCTTGGAAAAGTGTTTGGAAGGTTAAGGCCCCTCATCGTGTTTCTTTCTTTGTGTGGACTGCTGTATGGAATAAAATCCTTACAGGTGACAACTTGAGGGTAGAGGGAGGGACTTCGTTGATTGGTGCATTATGTGCCGTTGTAATGGGGAAGCAGTTGATCATTTGCTACTGCACTGTGGTAAGGCTTACCGGTTGTGGAGTTTGGTGTTTAGATCTTTTGGGATTTCTTGGGTTTTGCCAAGATCAGTTGCGGATACTCTCTTTGGTTGGTGGAATTGGTTTGGGAAGCTTTCGTCTAGCATTCGGAATTTAGCTCCGCTTTGCTTAATGTGGTGTTTGTGGAGGGAGCGAAATTAGAGGACTTTTGAGGGCTTGGAAAGTTCTGATGATCAGTTATTGGCTTCTTTCAGTGGTTATCTTTTTGATTGGTCTAGGGCTTGGGGACTCACCTCTAGTGATTCTCTCCCTATGTTCCTTAGCTCCCTTTTTTGTACTTAGTATCTTTTCTTTTTGTTTTTTATCTTCTTTCCTTGTACTTGTTTCTGCCTTATGTTTTTTCTGCATAAGGTAGTTTTCTTGAATGAATTTCTTTATTACTTATCAAAAAAAAAAAAAAAAAAAAGCCTTCTCTACATCCCACTTACACAACACCCCAGGAACTCCTGATTTCAGCCTACTATCCAAGCATTCATTGGCAATAAGAACAAAATCTAAAATTTGTCTTCCTTTGACAAAAGCATTTTGAGATTCGTGAACAATATCCCCAAGCACCATTTTCAACCTGTTATCTAAAACTTTTGCAATAATTTTGCACGCCCCTCCAATTAGACTAATAGGCCGAAAATCTCTTACCTCCACAAAATCAGATTTTTTAGGAATTAAAGAGATGAAAGTAGCATTCAAGCTTTTCTCAAATTGAGCATTATCAAAAAATACTAAAAGACCTCCATCAGATCAGTTTTGATAATGGCCCAACAAGATTGAAAAAAACGCCATAGGGAATCCATCAAGACCAGGAGCTTTATCACCATCAAAATCCATGACCACTCCAAAAATCTCAGCTTCCTCAAAGGGTCTTTCCAACCAGTCAGCCTTATCCTTAGAAATTTCCAAAAAATTCAGCACATCCGGATGAGGACGAATGTGCTTATCTTCTGAGTAAAGACTTTTATAGAACCGAACAAGACCCTCTTCAATAACTACCTGATCTGATGTCAACACTCCACTAATATTTAAACTGCCAATCCTGTTACTCCTATTAGAATTAGCCATCTGGTGAAAGAATTTCATATTGCTGTCCCCCTCCCTTAACCATAGCACCCTCAATTTTTGTCTCCAACTAATCTCCTCCAACAAAGCAATCCTCTCAATCTCGAAGCGAATTCTCTCTTTATCGCGCTTCTCATCATCAGAAAGAGACACCCTCTCCTCTTTAGAATCTAGGGCATTCAGATCATTCCATAGATTAATCCTCTTAATAGTGACATTGCCGAACTCGAACTCATTCCACTTTTTTAAATCTCCCTTTAAACCTTTCAATTTCATGGCAAACCTGTAACTTGGAGTTCCAAAACAATGATATGAGTCCCACCAATTTTTCACCTTCTCCACAAAATCATCCACTTGGAGCCACATGTTCTCAAAATGACAAGGCCTACGACCCTTACGAATATCCCCGCCGTCCAAAGAAATGGGGAAGTGGTCTATTAGAACTCTACCCAACCTATTTTGATGAATATTTGGATAATGTTCCTCCCATTCTGAAGAAAAGAGGAAGCGATCTATCCTAGAGCCAACCCAAGAGTTTGACCAAGTGAAACTACCACCCTCCAAAGGGATATCCATTAACCCATTAAGAGAGATTAAATCAGAAAAATCATACATACCCTGAGTGAAGTTCTCGGCCCCCAAGTGTTCGGAAGGAAATCGAATTGCATTGAAATCACCACCCACACACCAGGTAAATTCCACCAACAATATAGACCCGTTTACTCCTCCCACATCAGCCTCTTCTCCCTATCAACATTAGGACCATACACACTAGTGAAATCCCATTCAAAATTATCTCCCACATTCTTAAATCTACAAGACACCGAAAAATCACCCACAGCTTCCTCCAACTTCTCCACCACCCTCCTATCCCACATGGCCAAAATCCCACCTGATGCGCCTATTGAGCTCAAGTATACGCAATCAACATGATGACAACCCCAAATACTTTTAATAAATCCCCTAGTGATAAGCTCCATCTTAGTCTCCTACAAGCAAATGACATCAGCTCTCCAAATTCTAATAAGGTTCCTAATTTGGAGTCTTTTATCCTCTCATCCAGCCCCTTCACATTCCAAGAGATTATCTTCAAATTCATTAGGACACAATCAGGGCCCTTTCCCTATTGGAAATTCTTGCTTTACCAAAAGCAGAATCATAATTAACAGAGCTCACCAATCTCCTCAACTCCCTTAAACCCTTACCTCCACCCTTTGTTTTTTTACTCGAAGCATTTGCAGCAGCCCTTTGTCTAATTTTCTCCTCAACAGCCAAGAGGAAATTAGATGCAAGTTCTTCCAAACCTTCAACTGGAGTCTCCAAAAAAGAGCCAAACTCCTGAAACTTTTTTAGAAACCATGGTGACAGACTAGAATGAGTTCTAGACTGACCATCTTCCAACCAGCCAGATACAATATCGACTTCTTGGGTCTCAATAGACTTCGATATAGCTAACGGAGTCACATTTAAGGGTTCTGGTAAATCCAAACCTCGTCGATCAAATTCAACCATCTCACGACCTTTTGACCAACTCTCCGAATCTACCTCCTCCACCACCACGCCATCCCACTCGGATTGAACCTCTGAAGGCCTCGAAGAATTTCCTGAAATATCCATGGCATTAAGCTCGTCCAAAACAGAGCCCTTAAAAAAGCTTGAAGGTTGTCTCTCGATCTCCATTGGCACCACCACCCTTTTCCCATCACCAAGTTCTAAAACCCACTTGTTTGAGAAGCCCCTTAATTGATTCGAGTCCACAACATTATCAAGTAAGAGATGCTTGATCTGTTGCTGAACTAGCGCAATATCGACAACAAAATTAGACTCTGAAACCACCATATCGGTGCAAGTTGAGATATGTGGAGTGGATACTAAATCAGCATGTGGGTTCTCAGTTTTCTCAAAAATACGGACCTCGTTGACCAGAACTGATTCCGAGAGAGGGGTAGGAGCTGGATTAAGCACTTGTGATTCCAGAAAAACAGAACTAACCTTTGGGTTTTGGATTGCAGACTTAGATTTGCCAATATCGGAGCATGCAACATCATCGGCATCGAAAGAAGTCACCGCCAAGTTCACCGGCACCACCTCAGCAGGGATATGAGACTTGGGGTCAGCTTGGGAAAGAGAAGAGACACATGGCACATATGGAAGCACTACTGAAGGACTTCTCATATGATTGTGTTTTAAAGAAGAGGCTGGCTGCTGGGCTTTGGGCTTTTGAAAAGATCTAATATGGCCCATGACGCTGCCACGAGGCTTCCAAGCAGGTTTAAGGATGGGCCTGTTCACTCTAGCAGGGCTGGCTCTTTAGAAAGAGCTAGCTGGTCACTGGGCTTTAGGCCCACTTCCTTGACCTCTGAAAAAATAACACCCCACTTCCCTTTAGACCCACGTTCCACCTCCAAGGTCAACTTCCCTTTAATACCATTGGTAACGATGCCATTTATAACTGACGTGACTTCTGCCCCAAACCCAGCTGTTTCTTTTCCAAGAAGATCAATGCTGAGATCACAAAGATTACCACTGGAATTTGGGATTTTCAAAATTTGAAATTCCGAAAATATCTCCTTCCCTTTAACCTCAACACCATTGTTCCTCTGCCACCCCTCTGGCACCACCACAGCAAGATGCTTGTGTTCACCGTTTCTGATTCCAATGATTCCAAAGTTTTTCTGCTGCCCCTCCTGTACCACCACAGCAGGATGCTTGGGTTCACCGTTTCTAATCTTGGAATGTCCCTGCCGGAGAAGAGAATCTTCTAAAGTCTTCCTTAGGTGAAGACCAAAACCGCCCCACCCTCTCCCCAATTTTCCTTCCGGTATCACTATGGACCCTCTACGTCGTCCATGAATGAGTTTAGAAATAAGCAAAAAATTTCCACGAGCATTGGACCCCAACTGAATAATAAAATCTTATTTCCTTCCCTAAACGTTCTAGAGAATTGCACAGGTGATTGCTTAGACGCCAACTCTTCCATGTTAAACAATAGCCTCTTGGCACTCTCCTTCCCCAAAGTGACAAAGCATGAAGAATCTCGACCTTTTTCAAGAATACGTAATGAATAAAAAGTACCACCTTCTTCGACAGAAAATTCAAAAGTTTTGGACTCAACAAAGAAAATCGTGGACCCTCCCATACTTCTCTCTGTTTTAGCCTTCACAAAACAGAGCAACCTAAAACTCTACTCTGCTTCTGTTATAAGTATGGATTTTGAACTTCCGAAAAGAAAAGATTTTCCATCTAAAGTCATATGGGACACCCCAACGATTATCTATGATGGATCCATTAACAATAGAATCCCTGATTCAATCATTCATTGTTTTTCATGGAAAAATAAGATATTAGGAGCCCTTCACTTCAGGACATTTAGGTTCGAGTTTTGAAAAATGAAGAGATTTAGAGAGAGTTACCAGAAGTGGGAGACACTAGTCTATAGAGCATGATTCTTCCTTTACATATGACATAATTAATTTATTCTGTGATTGTAGACAACTTAACTACTTGTATGACTCCATGAACTGACTAATACGTCATTTACTTTGATATACAGCATTTTTTGTGTGCGTGTATTGTTTATAGGTTTAATTTCTTGCTTTCTTTGCACTTCCTACTCATGTTTAAAAAAAAAAAAATTCCTTGCTTGCTGTGTCTAATTTTGCTTATTGTTGACTTCTTCAAAGAGCAGTATTTACCAAGAAAATAGAGAATAAAAGAGAAAGGGAGAATGAGGCTGTGGGTCATAAGCTTCAGCCACATCCATTAGAATTTGAAGTTGATTTGTGCTTAAATGTTTTTTAGAACAAATAGCACTAAGTTATGTTTGAATTATTTGCAGGGACTTCCACTCTATCCAATTTTGGAAATGTTTGGAGCAGACAGATTTTATGCTATTGTTCTTCCAGGCTAGATGAGTGATCAATAATAATAGGTAGGCTTTTTTATTTCTTTAATTTTTATTTTTTAATTTATTGTTGTGACTTGATGAGATTGTTCTGCCCCTTTGTAAATAATTAGCCATTTACTCTAAGCTCTGAATTTGGAATGATGTCTGGGGCTATATAATGGTTGTTGGAGCATCAAAGCCAACTGTAGTGGCTGATGTAGATAGGTTTTCCAATATGAAAAACTAGAATATTGATGAGTTTTAATTAATTTCAATTTATTTATAGTGTATAAATTTTGTGCTTCACATTCTTGAGCTTATAAAGTGTTGGGTAGTGCATATGAACTATTAGTTAAGTGTTAGCTAATAGCTAGAATTTTGCTAAGTAACTCACACTTGGATCATATTGTTTAGTTTAGTGTTAAAATCAAATAAGCCATAAAACTTTGTGTTAAGGGTTCTAAATATTGTGCTAGGGTGTATTTAGCATATTTCAGCTTCAACTTAATCACTAAATCTCTCCTCAAATAGTTTTAGGTGTAAATAGCTGGAGGAATTTAGTTTTTTTTTTTTTTTTTTTGGTGGCTCTCAACTAACAAGATTTGTTCTTTTATAATTTTTTTTCCTGCTATCAATAATTACATTTTTTTTTTTTGTTGGTAAAATGTACGTAGGTTTGACTTGCCTGCACAAACCATCACTCCAGAGATTGAGAAAGATTTGCATTTATTGAAGGTGTGGTGAACTCTATTTTTGTCTATGCAATTTGTTTATGTGGCACTACTTTTCAATTATACTCAAATTATTCTCTATGTAACATTTTAATTGCGTCAAATTTGCTTCATTTTTGTGAATTTTCTTATTATTTCAATTTTCAAATTTATGTAGTTAGGGAATATGCCATTATGCAACGTGGGTCACGGTTATGCAACAATGGAACTAGGAAAATATTTAAATGCCTATCTCTTTGTAATTAAAATTATAGCTTAAAATTTAATTAGATCTTATGCTTCTACTTAAGAGATTGTCCGGATTTAAATAATTCTCAATCTAGAAAATTAGAAATGAAGTAGAAGGTAGGATATTTCCTATTAATGCATTTGATATGTTCAATAATGTATGTGTAGTCATTAGCCTTTAGTTGGATCCATGTTGAGCATTCGAAAATTATTTCTTGTGTATGGAATGTAAAAAGTTTCTACTTACCAAAAAATAATGTGTGTATAATTTGACTCTAAATGGGTAAAATAAAAAACTGAAACTGAAAGTTGGTTGATTTTCCACGAACTGGAATTGATATACAACAGTATGGCACTAGTAGTTGTTTTTCTACCAATGACTTTGACTAGGTTGCTGATTCATGCCTTTCTGTAACTTTTAAGCAACATTCTTGGTGAGAGGGGTTTACCCTACACCCTAAAAAGATGATTTTCCTGGGATATAAGTGATATCTTTCAGTCATCATATACTGCCAACTACATTTCTTGTAAAATGGCATTGGCATAGTCAACTGTAAAACTTGGGCTGGACTTGAAGTAATTATGATGGTAGTATCTTGGAATCTTTGATTTGTTGCTCTATCTAGGATGTTTATAGTTTCAATTTCAAAAAGATGATTCAGAAACTCAACTTCAATCAAAAAGTTTTGTTTGCATTATATTGAACTGAATGCACATGATTCTATTTTCTTACATGAAATTCACATCAAGAACCGATCAAACATATCATAGTTTAAGATGTGCTTTTAAATTATGATGTGCTCTATACTTTGACCAAAGTGAGCGTTACCTTATGATAACATGTTCCAGATCTAAGATTAGACTTCATTCATCTAAGGATTTCTTTGGAGTTGAATAAGTTTGACTTAAACAATCTTCCCATTTACTTTTGAATTATGCTGGAACTCATTTAGATATTAAGTCATTTTGTATTTATTTGAATAATGGAAAGTTAGTCAATACTCCTTGAGCAATACTCTCTCCTCTCACATGAATGACAAGACCTACCATGAATTTAATTAGTGAGACTTATTGTTATGTGAGGGGAAGAAACATGGCTCCTGGTGTCCTGAATAATTACAATTAAATAATCATATATAATTACTTATTGTGAAGCATCTTTTTTTTTTTTTTTTTTTTTTTTGGATTAGGATTTTGAGGGTTGGGGGGGATAAGTTGTTGTGAAGCTTGGATATGCATGTAGTGGTTTATGGCTTTATCAAGTTAATAGGACACTTTTTATTGACTTTGATGGTTCATTTGCTTGCTAGGAGTTTAGATTTTGTAACTTAATTATATTCTAAATTCTTTTAAAAGAAAGTTCCATCTTGATTTCTGAATTTCCTCCCGTGTTCATGATTACAGTTGAGAAGTGCCATTGATCTGTAGAGGCACTACAAGAAGGGTGATTCAAAATCCAAAACTTTGCCCATGTATTTCCTGGTAACTCTATTTGTAATTTCTAGAATAATAGTA
The DNA here is from genome assembly GCA_033629205.1 of Lithocarpus polystachyus. NCBI lineage: Eukaryota > Viridiplantae > Streptophyta > Magnoliopsida > Fagales > Fagaceae > Lithocarpus > Lithocarpus polystachyus. The sequence goes on along the minus strand of CM066165.1, from coordinate 86,044,141 downwards.
TAGTATATGATATCTTGGAGCTGTAAGTGGGACTCTTGTTATTCTGCTTTGGGTGGTATACATTTTGTTATTTAGGCTTGGCTAATTCATACACCTTTTGGCCTTTTGACAATTAGATCGGGACGGTGATAGAGTCAGCATCAGACTTCTTCATAGGTAGACTAACAAAGAAGGAAAGAAAGGGAATAATTGCATCCAAGGTGTTATCTGATCTCTCCCTTGCTGACTACAGGTTAGATATGCAACTCTATTGAATACCATATGACCATATCATGACATGATGTGTTGAGTTCAAAGGGTAAAAGGAATGTGCAACTCTATCGAATACCATATGACCATATCATGACATGATGTGTTGAGTTCAAAGGGTAAAAGGAATGTGGTGTTGCCATTCGTAAAAATATGTTATTTTGCCTATATATAATAGTTGATTAAGATGAATTCAGCAAAGGGAGATCTAAATTCTATATGAGCTTGCTTATCTTAGTTGTAATCTTCAAATGGACTTAAAAAAATATTTAGACAGACATAATTTGTGAAGAAAATGTGAAGCATGGTCACCATATATAACACAGTAATAAAAACTGAGAGGGCATAAATAATTTTGGATTAAGTTGGATGGACTTGTTAGAGAGATAGAGTTTCACTCCTTAATAAATTTGGATTAAACAAATAATTTTGTTTAAAAAAAATGATGAGTTTGAGTTTAAGTTGGACTTGTTAGAGAAATAGAATTTCACTCCTTGTTAAGTTTGGACTAAACAAAATTATTTTATTTAAATAAAATGATAATTTCATTTAAATACTGTGCTGACGTGGAAAATTGTGAGAGTTTCAGAGGTTTTGGTTTTTTATGTATGTATTAGTTTTGTAGCGTGACTTGTAGCATAGAGAAGACAGCCCACGACAACTTGTAGCTTACCAAAAAAAATAAAAAAATCTAATATTACTAATTGTTGTTGAATATTACTATTTCAATTTTAGTCAAAAAAAAAAAAAAAAAAAACTTCAAATTGCATTAATGTTACTAATTGTTGTTAAAAATTACCAATTATTGTTGAATATTAGTAACGTATTTAATATCAGTTACTAATATTAGTAGCTAATGATACAAATTTCTGTTTTTAATATTACTAATTGTTGTTGAATATTAGTAACATATCTAACCCTAGTTACTGATATTAGTAACTAATGTTACTAATTGTTAGAGTATGATAGTCATAGTACACAACCCACGTGTTGGGGTTTATATCCTAAAATTCAATTTATTGGCATGTCATGAATAATTAAATAGTTTAATTATATTAGACTATCTATAAATGAACTAATGGAACATTATCTTAGTCCATGAAATGGATAGTATGTGATTTATAGGAAAAGCCACAGAAGATATAAATCATAAGTTCTTTGTAAACTCAAAATTTTAATTCGTAGTCGATGATGAACTGGACCGCTTTAAGATTTGTTATTCTCCTAAAGACTGTCAAATGAATAATAAATTTCATGACTTCTATTTACATCAACTCTAAATCCTGAGAGAATAATGAACCTGATCATGAGGTGTAGGTTGCTTTAAAATATTAGGAGTGAGATCTATAAGTTATGATCAAAACCTCAGTATGTTAGGCAGCCGCATTTAGTGTTGATGGAACTATATTCTCAAGATGGATTTCATAATCTCTTAACAGAGATATAAAATATTCCCTTGAGATAAGTTTAATGGGTTTGGTTATTCAAAGTGTTGGGCTCAACAACTTTAGTCTAGAGTTACTAAAGTATATATTTATGGAATTGGATTTCATAAATATATGATGAATAACATAAAGGATTAAACTGGGTACTCAAGGATTAAGATGTAATCTTCAAAGTGGCAGTCTATATTCATGACTTTGTATTACTATGAATATTTTAATGAAGGGGTTGCATGTATAATAAAGTCTTAGGATATAATTCATTAATAAGGTCTAGATTGCAATTATATTCATATGGTGGTATTGAATATAATTAATGGCAACTTTGGACTTGTCAAGAGTTGACAAAAAAGCCCAAGGCCCATTGAAGCTAGAGTTTTGTTCCCTTTTGGTCTTACTCCAAACCACGTACTAGAACCTAATTGAAATGGCTCAAAGGCTATCCCAATTAGATAATCAGTTATATATAAGGAAAGAAACATACAGAATTTCATAAACCTTTTGATAAAGGATTTCATTAAGATCATATAAAGAATGAAATGGTTTGTATGTGTGTGTTTGACCCACTCTTATTCTCATTAGAAACTAATTGAGAGATCACACGCATTAAGTGAAATTGGAGTGAAGATTAAAAGTATTCCCAAGTACTTCTAATCTTTTGTTTTGAATTTCATTGCACTAAGGTACGCTTTCTTGTTCTTAAATTCTAGAACTTACAGAGTACATGTTATCAATTGCGAATGAAGTAGGTCTGTTAATTTTTTGCTGCGTATATTTTGTATGTGATACAAACATGTAATTTTTCTACACGTGAGTGGGTGGCTCAGCAGGTTAAAATGTAAACAAGACAAGACAACACATATAGCATTAACATGAATGAATTGATGAGGTTTACTGTGCATATGTTAATCATGTAGGATCCTTTTGGGTTTTTATTTATTTATTTTAATTTTTTAGGGGACTCTTGGGTTATTTTGAATTAGAGTTTAATTATTCCAAACCCATGCAGCCCTAAGCCTAGTTTAAACCTAGTAACTACTAAATTATCAACAACGAAAAATTCCAAACATGCGCAAAGTATCATTTGAATAATTTTCCTACATAGAATTCAAATAAATCTCTTGTCAAATCATTTTCATATTATGAATAATTCACTTGCTTCTGATCCTGACCTTTTCTATCAATCTGTAATGAAATCCAACTCATAGCCAATGATCAATCAAGCTCATTCATTCCAGTCATTCAAGCAAAGCACCTTCCTATTTTAGAAAGCATGAAAAAAAAATGAAATATTTTGTTTTAAGAAAGAATATTTAAAAGAGGGAATTAACAAATGTTTCTCATTGCTTTTTTCATTGCCTATACATGAATACATGCACATCATCAATTCATTCATGTAATAACAGTAGGAAAATGAAATTCATGCAAATTTAATAATTATCATTCATGCATAGATTGAGAGGTCTTCTTTCACGAAATTTTCACGATTTCAGTTTTCCACAAATAATCAAGTCTTCAGTCTTAGTCAAAAAAAGAAAAAAGTCTTAGTCTTCAAATTGCATTGATGTTAAATATTACTGATTGGTTTAATATTAGTAACTGATATTACGAATTGTCAGAGTCATTGGATAGGTGGCTCAGTAATCACAAATCATCGGTCTCAATCAAAAGTAAAAAAATTTATCAGGCAAGTGATGAGAAAATTTTGTCAATTCTCTCTCTTTTAATTATTCTTTCTTAAAAAAGAATGTTTCATTTTGTCATGCTTTCTAAAATAGGAAGGAGCGTCTTAGTTTGATTGATTTTTGATGATTTGACGATTTTATTTGAAATTTGTGTAGCCTCCATAATGCATCACATCATAGAGTTAAGAGTGTGAGAGAGGGCGTGCTGTCTCCCATGTGAGTTGTCTTCTCTAAGCTACAAGTTGTGGGTTGTCTTCTCTGATCTGCTGAGCCACCCACCCACGTGAATTGTGTACTATGACTATCATACTTTGATAATTAGTAACGTCAGTTACTAATATTAGTAACTAATGTTAGATATGTTACTAATATTCAACGACCATTAGTAATATTCAACAGCAATTAGTAACATTAGTTACTAATATTAGTAATTGATGTTAGATACATTACTAATATGTAACAACAATTTGTAATTTTCAATAACAATTAGAAACATTAGTGCAATTTGAAGATTAAAACTTTTTTTTTTTTTTGACTCAGACTGATGACTTGTGATTGCTGAGCCACCCACCCAATGACTCTGACAATTAGTAACATCAATTACTAATATTAGACCAATTAGTAATTTGGTAATATTCAATAACAATTACTAACATCAGTGCAATTTGAATAAGTCTGAATCCCATATGGCCCATGCCCATGTTACTATGTAGAATAATTGAAGGCAAATGTGTCAAAGTCTTGTACTATGGTTTTGATTTGATAGGTAACACTAATCTCTTGGCTCATGCTACACTGTGTCTGTATGACCTTGAAGACTTCAAGTCTTTGACCAGGCTTCTCACCTAATAAAAGTTGAGAGATTTAAGGACCATTTAGCTAAAGAGTAGGGCCTCTAGCACATGTAACAATGATAGACACATTATTCAACACATTCAGAGATCATGCAAATTGTTGAAACATCATTAAGAGCATATCCAAATAAGCAATATTAAGAAAAGAGCTCATTAAAAAAAGAGATCCTGCAAATTTTAAAAGAGCAATTAAATTTTAAGTTAAATGAATATGGATTTTTCTTTTTTAAATGAGCATTTTTCGTAGTTTGCTTACGTTACTTGGAGATGCTCTTTTTATTTTTATTTTTATTTTTTGCTGAATTAATTGGATATGCTCTTAATGATGTTTCACTAATTTGCATGATCTCTCAATGTGTTGAATAATGTGTTTGTCATTGTTACATGTGCTAGTGGCCCTACTCTTTAGCTAAATGGTCTTGAAATCTCTCAACTTTTATTAGGTGAGAAGCCTTGTCAAAGACTTGAAGTAAATTTCGGTTTTATATTTCCTAATAGACTTGAAATCTCTCAATGTGTTGAATAATGCGTTGAAGGAGCTTTGCGTGATTAATGTGTTGAAGTAATTTGGGTTTTATATTTCCTAGTAGACTTAAAATCTCTTAATGTGTTGAATAACGTGTTGAAGGAGCTTTGCGTGAATAATTTGTTGAAGTAAATTCGGTTTTATATTTCCTAATAGACTTGAAATACCTCAATGTGTTGAATAGGGTGTGGCTTCTGTCTAGTGTCTTGTGACATTGGACCCGTTGCAATTATGACACCTGTCCATTTTCGGACACGTTTCATGTTCGCAGCGGGTCCAATGCACTGAAGGAACTGGACAAAAGCCACGTCCTGTTGAATAACGTGTTGAAGGAGCTTTGCATGAATAATTTGTTGAAGTAATTTCGGTTTTATATTTTCTAGTAGTCTTCAAGGTCATACAGACATAGTGTGGCATGGGCCAAGAGATTAGTGTTACCTATCAAATCAAACCATTGTACAAGAATTTGGCACATTTGCCTTCAATTATTCTACATAGTAACATGGGCATGGGCCATATGGGATTCAGACTTATTCAATAGTAAAGTTGCAGTGGCTCTTACACGCTCAGACACTCTTAACTCTATCCCACTCTCACTACTCGTGTGAACTCACTCCATTTCTAGGACAATTTTTTGTCTTTAATAATGATCCTTTTGGTTTTTATTTTATTTTATTTTATGGGACTTTTGGGTTATTTTGAATTAGAGTTTAATTATTCCAAACCCATGTAGCCCTAAGCCTAGTAACTACTAAATTATCAACAACGAAAATTTCCAAACATGCGCAAAGTATCATTTGAATAATTTTCCTACATAGATTTCAAATAAATCTCTTGTCAAATCATTTTCATATTATGAATAATTCACTTGCTTCTGATCCCGATCTTTTCCATCAACCTGTAATGAAATCCAACTTATAGCCAATAATAAATCAAGCCCATTCCAGTCATTCAAGCAAAGCACCTTCCTATTTTAGAAAGCATTAAAAAAAATGAAACATTCTGTTTTATTTTAAATATTCTCTTTTACAAAAGAATATTTAAAAGAGAGAGAATTAACAAATGTTTCTCATCGCTTTTTTCATTGCCTATACATGAATACATGCACATCATCAATTCATTCATGTGATAACAGTATGAAAATGAAATTCATGCAAATTTAATAATTATCATTCAGGCATAGATTGAGAGGTCTTCTTCCAGGAAATTTACACGGTTTTAGTTTCCCACAAATAATCACAAGTCTTCAGTCTTAAGTCAAAAAAAGAAAAAGTTGTAGTCTTCAAATTGCACTGATGTTACTAATTGTTGTTGAATATTACTAAATTACTAATTGGTTTAATATTAGTAACTGATGTTACTAATTGTTAGAGTCATTGGATGGGTGGCTCAGCAATCACAAGTCATCGATCTCAGTAAAAAAAAAAAGAAGTTTTAATTTTCAAATTGTACTGATGTTTCTAATTGTTGTTGAAAATTACTAATTGTTGTTGCATATTAGTAACGTATCTAACATCAGTTACTAATTTTAGTAACCGATGTTATTAATTGCTGTTGAATGTTACTAATGGTCGTTGAATATTAGTAACATATTTAACATTAGTTACTAATATTAGTTACTGACGTTACTAATTGTCAGTGTGATAGTCATAATACACAACTCACGTGGATGGGTGGTTCAGTAGGTCAGAGAAGACAACCCACGACAACTTGTAACTAAGAGAAGACAACTCACGTGGGAGACAGCACGCCCTCTCTCACACTCTTAACTCTATGATGTGATGTATTGTGGAGGCTACACAAATTTCAAATAAAGTCGTGAAATCATGAAAAATCAATCAAACTAAGACGCTCCTTCCTATTTTAGAAAGCATGACAAAATGAAACATTCCTTTTTAAGAAAGAATAATTAAAAGAGAGAGAATTGACAAAATTTTCTCGTCACTTGCCTGATAAATTCTTTTACTTTTGATTGAGACCGATGACTTGTTCGTTCGTTCATTTTTTTTTTTTCGCTTCTCCAACACGGCGCCGACGTGGCACCGACACGGGGCTGACGCAGAAGACACGCCAGCTGTGGAAAAAAAAAAAAAACAAACAAAAATTCAAGATTTTGACCGATGGAAAAATCCTTAACGTGGCTAATAAAATTGAAAAGTTGCAGAGGGATTTTCTTTGGGGTGTCAGCAAGATTCATCTGGTAGGGTGGGATAAAGTTTGTACGCCTATAGCCAATGACGGGTTGGGTATAAGGAAACTTACTACTTTCAATAAGGCTTTATTGGGAAAATGGTTGTGGCGATTTGGGAAGGAAGAGGATTGGTTATGGAGGAGGGTGGTAGCTTCAAAATAAGGGGAAGAATGGGGGGGATGGACTTCTAAGCTGGGTAGGGGAATTCATGGATGTGGGTTGTGGAGAAGTATTCGTATGGGGTGGGAGGATTTTAGCAATCATTGTCAGTTGGTTGCTGGGTTGGGGAATAGAGTGAGGTTTTGGCAGGATGGGTGGTACGGGGATCTTTCGTTTCAATTGGCTTTTCCAAGGTTGTATGGTATCGCCGCTGACAAGGAGGTGACTGTTGAAGCGTCTTTACCAAGGCGAGGGGTGGAGGAGAGAAGAAGTTGGGATGTTCGTTTTATTAAACATTTTAATAATTGGGAGATGGAGGAAGGGTTGTAGTTCTTTCGTGTTTTGGGAGCCAAGACTCCACCTATGATTGTTGGAGACCGAATGAGATGGAAGTTGAAGTCTAATGGATTTTTTGACACCCGGTCGTATTATAACAAATTAAGGGCTGCCCCCTCAACTATTTTTCCATGGAAAGCCATTTGGAAATCTAAGGCCCCCAGGCGAGTTTCTTTTTTTGTCTGGTGTGTTGCTTGGAATAAGATTCTTACGGGTGATAACTTGAGATTGAGGAGACTGGACTTTGTGGATTGGTGCATTATGTGCTGCCATTGTGGGGAGACGGTGAACCACTTTTTCATTGTGAGTGGGCTTACTGGCTATGGAGCTTTGTCTTTATAACTTTTGGCATGTGTTGGGTTATTCCTAAGTCGATTACAGATTTGCTTTTTGGCTGGTGGAATTGGCTGGGGAAGCACTCGTCTCAAGTTTGGAACTTGGTCCCGCTGTGCATCCTATGGTGTATTTGGATGGAACGGAACTGGAGGACTTTTGAGGATTTAGACAGCTCTGGGGATCAGTTGCTTGCCTCTTTCAGTGGAACTCTTTTTGATTGGTCTCGGGCTTGGGGACTCACGCCTAGTGAATCCCTCCCTTCTTTTCTCTGCTCCCTCTCTCTTTTGTAGCTTCTCTGTTGTTTTGTTTTCTCGTGTTTTTCCTATATTTTCTTGTACCTTTTGGGTTTGCTCTATGGCTTTTGCATAGAGCAGTCCTTCATATTTATTCATATATATCATTCTTACTTATCAAAAAAAAAAAAAAAAAAAAAATCCTTAACGCTGATTTTGTGATATACCCTTGAGTGAGAAGGGAGAAGTGAGAAACCTACATAGCCCAACCGTTGATTTCCCTCTGCCGTTGCCCTCTGTCCCTCGCGAGCGCTACATCGGGCCGATTGGCGAGCTTCCTCTGTCCCTCTGTCCCTTCCGATCTCTCTCTCTCTTTCACTCGTAATGGACAGGTCCTTCACGATTTCTTTTTTTTTTTTTTCTTTTTTCTTTCTTTCTTTTATCTGCTGACTGCTTTGGCCCCTTGGTTTGGTGTACTGTGGCGTGTTATATTTATACCACCCAGCTCTTTTTTTTTTTTTTTTTTAATCCCACTTATTGTGTTATACTTTATTGTATATATATATGTTTTTTTTTTTTTTTTCTGTTTCTTTACTCAGCCTTGCCTTATAAATTATATCATTTATTATGAATTTTGTGATTTTTGTTTTTGTGTGTCCTGCTATAGTTTTATTTATTTATTAAAGTTAAATATTGTAGGTGATTTTACTAAAGCTTGTTTTTGTGATTTTTGTTTTTGTGTGTTTTGCTTGTTTTCCTTTTATGTTTTTAGTTTGATGTTGAATGTAACCTATTTAAACTTTTGGTTTGTACTCTAAACGTTTTATGTGTATTATTGTATTACTTTGGGTATTAGTTTACTTATTTGTAGTTTTTACATAATTTAAATTTTAGACATATACATATTTTATGTCTAAAAATATTAAAAAATATGACTAAATATAAAATTTAATTAATTATTTAATTGTCGTGTCCACGCCGTGTCGTGTCTTACTTTTTCAAAAATTGCCGTATCCCCGTATCCATGTCCGTGTCCTTGCATCATAGATTCTATGCTTCCCCTTTTGCATCCACTCTAGCATATACAATATGGTATAACACATCGCATTACTAATATATTTAGCACTTACTAGCTCTCTGCCTTTCTTTCATCCCCCCCCCCCCCCCCCCCGGGGCGTTTTATGGAGTTGAAAAAGGTTTAGAAAGTTATTTGGATTGTATCAGTTTCTTGATCATCTGAAGATGCACACAAACTGGGAAGACTGGCTGAGTTCATATTGAAACGCCCCTCTGGCTTCAAGGGAACAAGGAGGCCAAACCCAACTATAGCTCCTGATTTCCTCACTGAGATGAGAATAAGGTGCCAAGACAGTAATAGGACCACCACTCAACCTTCTTCTTCGTCCATGGCTTCATTCGAGATAAGTAAGTCTGCAGTGGGGATGTCATATATGCAGGTATTGTCATCTTTGATATCATCTGGGGGCACGTTTTGAAACTCACTACTATCAGAGCTTTTTATGGGGGAGAGGACTCCTTTTTGCCGATCAGCATTTGATGGCTAATGAGAAGTCCGTGAGACTGGTAAGGCTTATGCTTCAGATGCCAGATCAACCTTTTGAATGGACTTTGCTTGGCCAATGATGAAGATATCAGGACTTAGAGTTCTTACTAGATCTCAAGGTCAGGTCTGAGGGAACTGCTCCTTGCTCTTGGTCAGTTTCTTAGTGACAGTCTTGACCATATTGAACTCTTGAGATCTTTATTCTTTCATATTAATTTCTCTTATGTTCTATGATTGTAGACGCTGTGACTTCTACATTTATTGCCTGTGCTAATTTGAGTCTATATATAAAAGCAATGACATCATTGGTCATGGTCACAATGATGAAATAGCTAGTTAAAACTGCATGCAAATATGTTTTGGTTGTTGAGTTCATCAGAAATTTAAAATTTTAATGTTTTAAATGTTATCAAAAAGTTCAGTAATATTGGGGGAGCTCATAATGTATGCTGTGATAATAATATCCAAATTAATTCCAATTAAGTGTTTGAGGTCTAACGAGTTTTGGCAGATTATTCATCATCTGAAGGAGACGTTAGTTGATTCATTTTGAGTTTGAACCTCAGAACTAGGAAACTCTACAATTTTGTGTCTTAAAACAAAGAAATTGATTTGTCTATAATTTTCCTTATGGCTTTTATCACCAAGTAGAATTCAAAAGTTGCTCGTAGGAATAGCTTTTAATCAGATGCCATTATGTTTTATTGTTATCAATTAGTATTCAATTACACTTTTCATGCCTTCTGATGGTTTTTTTTTTTTTTTTAGGAAACAATAATATGCTTATTAGAACACACAAACACGAACGAAATTACTACAAAGGTTAGGCCATTTTGTAGTTGTACTTTGATTATATAATGTATTATAAGCCTACCGATGGTTTTGGTATGCTATTTGTTAGCACATTTAACAATGCTTTAGTTGGGATCCATTCACCCAAATCTAACCCATAATCTTCAATCTACAGGTTACACTTCTTCTGTGACTGCTATGCTACAACTTGAATTTACATTTTCCTTCCCCTTATTTCTTTTAGTGAATCTTGCTTCAATTTATCAGGTTCTCTTTAATGGCTTTAGGTGGTACTAATTATAGTTATGTTTCGTGAAATTGGTTATAGTTCAAGGAATAGGCATCTTTAGTTTATGCCTTGGAGAAGATTTTTCTTGTTATGGATGTCTTCATTTATCTCTTCATCTGTTACTTGAGAATCTAATTTCTTCAAATTTGAAGGTTAGAAGTGCTGCCAATGCTGTCAAAAGTGTCAATTCTGCTAGCTCTGGCTGTCTGCGAGAGAGATTGTATGATGCAAACTCAAATTTCCAAATATTTTGAGATGCATGACTATTGTCAAAAAACCAATTTTAGAGGTTGGAACTTAGTTTTGGATATGCAGACTATGTGATTGATTTCATTTATCAGTAGCTCACAGAATATTTTCCCTATCGTAGGAACTAGTATGACTACATATCCTTGACTCTGGTAGCTATTTAGCGAAATTAAATTGCTTATCTTTTTTATGTGTCTTGAAGATGGTTTGTTCCTCGAAAACTTTTCAGTTAGTAGCTTTGCTTAGAGATTTTATCACAATCTTGTCTTTTAAATGCAATTTGAAGTTTTTTTCTATTAATTCTTACAGTTTTGATTTGTTCTGAAATAGTGACTTCTGTCTTTTAGCAATGCCTAAACTGCGTTTGTGTCCATAATTTATCTTCTCCCCAGATACGTAGTTTTCATTTTTTATATTTGTTCTGTGTCCTTATATTAAGTAAATCTCCTCATTTGGCAGTTCCCTTTCAATGATTATTTATTTTTCTCACTCCAGATATTGAACTAAGTTATGCTTAGGCACTGGTACTCTGTCCATGGTTAATTAAAAGTTCAAAACAGCTGCGTCTTTGAGTGTTTGTACATATACCTCAATAGACCCCTTAACCTTTGGTCACTGAAACAAATGAAAATAATTGAATATGTTGAAGTTTGAAACTTATAAAAGATATAAAATATAATATAAAAAATACAAAGGATCTTAAATTATCATAATTAAACAAATCAAAGGCTCATAAAAATCTCTTACATAATTAAATATACTAAAATTTCATAAGATCTCATACATATATTACACGCATATATATTTTTTCTCTTTTTTGAAAAAACATCTCGTCCATAATTAACAAATTTGATTTTTCTTTTTCCAGTTTTTAGCCTTGGAAATCAAGAGACTCAACTTATTGCAGTTAACTAATTAAAATACACTTGATTGACTTGATTTTTTTTTTTTTTTACCTTTATTTTTTCTATGGTTTCCAAATCCTTTACCTCCACTTCTTAGCGTCCAAGCTGAGCATAGCTATTTTGTGATTTTATCTGTTTTCGCTTATGTATATTATTTATTTTGCAATATCTAGTAGCTCTTTTTATTGGAATTCTCTGATGTAAACTATTATACCTGACATCACAGGCTGGTAGCCCTTTCTATCCAGTGTTAACAGGCCGGAGGGACAGCACTCATTCATATTTCAATGAAGGACTGGCTGAGATTCCATGACTGGGTGATAGTATAACACGGACACTTCACCTTTTTGCCCTTAGAGGTTTCGATGAAAGAACAACAGATAGTCTTCTAGGTCTTTTCTCCTTTTACAAACTAGTTTTATGCAGTTGAGAAGGGTTCGAAATGTTCTTTGGTTTGCATCAGTTTTTTATCATCTGAAGGTACACACAACATTGGGAAGATTGGCTCGCCTCTCTGACTTCAAGGGGACAGGGCAGCCTAACCGTAGCTTCTGATTTCCTCACTGAGATGAGAATATGGTGCCAAGACAATAATAGGACTACCACTCAACCTTCTTTTTTAACCCATGGAATCATTGGAAATGAGTGAGTCTGCATGGATTCACAGCCAATCATTAAAGGGGAGAGGAATCCTTTCTGCTGATCAGCAATTTCTGGCTAATGAGAAGACCGCAAGACTGGTAAGGGCTTATGCTTCAGATGACGGATCAACCTGGATATGTAATTATAGCCCATTTTTATTTTTATTTTATTTGAGGAAAAAGTAATGAATGACATAAAACTGACCTGGATATCATGATTGCTACACGTTTAATAATTTCCATAAATTTAGTCTACAATTATGCAATCTGAATCAAACAATTATTATATAGTCCAAAATTTTAAGATTATAACCTTCCAAGTTTTTGAAAGTTTCAAACAATAACCAAAAGATTTTGGAAGTTTTGAACAACGACCAAAGACTCGGTGAGACGTTAACAAGATTAAAGACTTCTAATAGTGTCACTCGTTTTCATGATTAAAGATATCTGGCATATCAATGACTTAAAAAGAGCCTTGATTATTTTCTCCCACGCAAAATTTTAAGAGATAAAGTAACTTATTAAAATATTAAAAATGTATGTATCCGTATATAGTAAAAGCTAGTCCATATTATTGAAGATCAATCCAAACAATCATGCATTATATTGTTTAAGTTGCACCAATCACATTCTTGTTATCCGTTTATTATTGTTTTGCAATACACTTTATTACTTTAAAACAAATGTAGTACAATTTATAATATGGTTGAATTTTAGTAAATAGGGAATCAAAGATTAAGAAATAGAAATAACATTAGGTATATAAGAAAAAGAAAAAGAAAAACAGTGTTACTTAATGAAAATGGGAAAGATGATTGTTGGCTACGCCATTGTATGCATGAAATACAATACCAAACTAGACCCTCTAGACGTTATCACTATGTGTTCAACTTTTATTAAGAATTTTTTTTTTGTTTTTGCTGAGATTATTAAGAAATTTTCTGCTTTTACAATGATCCTAGATACAATACTCCTTTTTCTCAAAAAAAAAAAAAAAAAAAAAGTTATAATATTCCTAAGGGTGTTTTTCATAAGTGCTTCCACTCTACTAGAGTAAACTTCCCTTTAAACCAATGGCTTGAGTACTGGCCTTTTTTATTTGTGCATTTGGCATGTGCCTGAATTACAATGATTTAATTAATAATTATGCCAAGAGGATGCCTTTTTCTTATTTGTTGTGCCCTTGACATCGTGCTAAATGTGTAGCATAAATGTCATAATAATAAGTTAATTATTTCCATAAACTTTTTTGTAGAAGAATTATTTCCATAAACTGATGGTCTCAAATAAGTTAATTATTTCCATAAATAGGCGAAAGCAAAACTTAAAATAAAAAGAATATATATATCCACTACAGGTATCTAAATGAGTGAATTAAAATCTAAAGTAGAAGAAGAAGAAAGAAAAAAAGAAAAGAGAAATACTTTTCTAATTCCAAATTCTGTTAAACTGACAGTAAAGAATAGCTCTTGGAAAGTTTGATGATGTGAAACAAAGACAAAAGGTTTGTTGCATATTTGTTTTTGCCTTGATTTCTCATTTCTTTTTCTTCTTAGGAATTTAACTAGAACATGCTTGTTATCTATTGTACTGTATGATAGCCACATAGTATCATTGGGTCTTAGAGGGATTTAATTTTTTTGAATTAGTAATAGTGTGAAAAAAAGATTCATATACTTTGGACATTATATGGGAAGACAAAGGTAACATTTTAAATTTGCATTTTACAATAATTTTTGTGTTTTGTTGCAACCAGAGAGAGTAAAACAATCAGTTTGTCTCAGTATAAATGTCTTTACTTCTTTTCTTGGTTTGAAGCAAGGGAACCCAAAATTGATTGGACAGAAATAGTATCATGCAAATTGCAAGAAATATTTGTTTGAAGATGTGTTTTTCTTAATTGTTGTCAAGTCATGAGTAGCTGCAGAATTGATCTAGAACTTTTTATTTTTATTTTTTTTTCAGTTAAAAGCAGTAAAGCATGAATATATTAGGCTAAGCACTTTCCTTTTGTTTTAAACTATTTTGTATGCTTAAAAGCATGATCCTTCGGCCTCTTCTAATATATATATATATATATATATATATATATATATATAATTACATTATAATGTGTTTGTTACTGTTGTTACTTCTATTCAATACTGGGCCTTGTCAGACAAATCTGCTAATGCTTTTTACAAACTCAGCAACACCAGAGCACAGATCCTATCAATGTCTTTGATGGTATGGGTGTGTAACTGGACCTTACAGTTGAAAGTCACCATGTTTGTCATTATAATGAAATTTAAGAGTCAAGTCCTTTTTTATTAAATAATGTCACATGAGTCCATATTTGTTAGGAAAATAAATAAATTTTGAGAAGTCTGGGCTTTCCTAACTTGATATTGACTTTTTGAAGTTTATGTTGAGAAGTGAGGACTTATTTTCTAGGTGGACATTGATTTTTTGAAGTCTATGCAAAAGCAATTGAAATGTCTATTCTTAGTGAAATTGCTATATAGGATAATTGTTTAATGCTTTAATGTTCTTTATGATTTGCTTAAAGCATCATGAATAACTATGTACATGACATGCTTTCTTGGACTTGGAAAAGTGATTATTTTAACAATAATGTTCATGTGGAGAGGACCCTAGAGGTAATGTATCTAATGTGAATATTATGAAGACAAATGGTGCATGGTGACAGAAAAGAGAAAAAAAAAAGTTCTTATAGTAGTTATGAAATTTTCTGTGTAGAATATCTTTGAGGTTGGGGCAAGTTTTTTGTCACTATCAATGCATATACTTGTTATGTCAAAATTTCCATTGGAGAGACAATGTTACCTATGTACGGGTTCTTGTCTTGCGATCAAACAAGTTTCAT
The DNA here is from genome assembly GCA_033629205.1 of Lithocarpus polystachyus. Classification (NCBI taxonomy): domain Eukaryota; kingdom Viridiplantae; phylum Streptophyta; class Magnoliopsida; order Fagales; family Fagaceae; genus Lithocarpus; species Lithocarpus polystachyus. The sequence goes on along the minus strand of CM066165.1, from coordinate 86,028,824 downwards.
GGTGCCATAGCCAATCCCAAAACCAAATTCTCTTTCCCTAATTTGCGAATCATAGACCTCTCTCACAATGAATTCCATGGTCTTTTGCCAACAAAATATTTCAATAATTTCAAAGCCATGATGAGCATGAATGCAAATAATGGTAAATTGAAATATAGGGGTGAAAGCCATTATCACAATTCTGTGATGGTCACCATGAAAGGATTTTATATTGAAATGGTGAAAATCCAAAATCTCTTTACAACCATTGATTGCCCAAACAATAGTTTTAGGGGGGAGATTCCACAGTCAATTGGAAAGCTTAAGTCTCTCAAGGGGCTTAACTTCTTGTACAATAATCTTATAGTTCACATGCCTCCATCATTGCCTCCATCATTGGGAAATTTGAGCAATCTTGAATGGTTAAATCTCTCCTCAAACATGCTCATAGGGAACATTCCAAGACAGTTAATAGATATTACTTCACTTGAAGTTTTAAATCTATTGGAAAATCATTTTGTGGGGCCAATACCTGTAGGTAATCAATTCAATACATTTGCAAATGTTTCTTACTTTGGAAACTTGGGGTTGGGGTTATGTGGATTTCCATTAACAAGAATTTGTGACAATGTTGAGGGACAACAACCATGCCATCATTAACCATTCAAGACAATGATTTCAATTTTGGAATTTGGTTTCATTGGAAAGTTGTATTGTCGGGGTACGGATGAGGGTTCATGTTTAGATTGACTATAGGATACCTTGTATTCTCAAGTAAACATCAAAAATGGCTGGTAAATGTGGTTGGCAAAGAACAACACAAAATACGAAGATCCAAAAAGAATGTTTAGAAAGGAACTAGTCCAAGAAGAGTTTGGTGGAAACAAATAGTGATTTAAGGTATATTCTTTAGGACTTAAACACTAATATATTAGAAAATACTCTATTTCATAATATTGTTTCCTTTAAAAAATTTCTTTTTATATTGTCAAACAGATTGTTCATTTTTAATTTACTTTCCATTGGCCAAGAATGTTTGTACTTGTGTTAATGATGAAAAACCTTTGCTTACAGGTGGATAAGCTTTAATGCTAGCAATAGCTATACAACAAAGTAAACTCGCTCACTATTGCAGAACTGCACGTTTTGGTCTAGCCCTGGTTTATGCAATAGTGTAAGAACACATTTCTCTACCCCACTACTTTGTCATGGTTGAACATTTTAAATGGGGTGGCTCTATTGTTTGCATGAAGTAGTAAATACTTTGGGCATATTGTAAGTTTACAATATTGTCATTTGTATTTGTATTGTTGTTGTTGCTGTGATCCTTATGATTATTTGTTAAACAATGTGCAATAAAGAATATACGAGATAGTGTTTGTTGGATTCATCAAATATCTGGAGTTAACATTCCTAAAGTTATTTTAGATGCTTTTGATAGTAGTCTAGTTAATAGCCCCAATGTTGTCTAACAATATCATTTTGTTTTTGGCTAGTTTATAGTCCTAGAATTTTACTTTTGTACTTACATACTGGTTTAAAATGAAATTCTATTATTCATCCGCAAAAAATTTATAATAGTAAACATGGTATTTTCAGCAGTAAATTTTCCAGAAATATTAACTTCAGACAAAAGTTAGAAATTAATATCCAAAGCCTTATGGAAGTAGTTATCTGCTCTAGTGTATCACCTGGTTCTCCTCTTGTATAGTTTTTAAAAACTTACGTTTATAGGTACAACTGTACGTTTTGCACATTTTCAACAATCAGCAAATAAGCGAAAAGTTAATCCATACACAATTAATAGTAGAGCAATATAATCTAGGTATTTCCAAATCTCCAACAAGCCATTTGACCGGTAACCAAATTTCGTATGACTAGATACACTTTCGAAACAGTTCAGAATATGCACATATTGCTTTACAGATGGTTTGACACTATCTCTCATGTCAAGAGGAAAGGTGCTCATATGGTCAAAACACATACTTTTTACCTCCATCATTACATGGGTGGAGGGATCATCCGTACTACAAATGTGGCATATAGAATTGGAAAACCTTACCTAAAGTGGGCGCGTTACTTATTTCTTGGACTAAATCAAATTACTATAAGGGGCTCTTCGAGGACAACTCATTCCACCTATGTTAATTATTGACTAACTTCAAAAGGTGTACAAAACATGACCTAACTGGATTACTTTCAGGATTTTTCATTACCCTTATAGTTCATGTAGGTCAATTTTCTTTTGGTTTTTCATTTCTTGAAGGAGATTTCTTGATTGAAATGCAATTTGAAGAATAAATAATTTAATTCCAAAGTCCAATAAATCTACTATAGAAACAAATACAGTCTCATATGCGTTCTTTTAGAAATCCCCTCATCGAAACTTTTAATCACTGAGGTTGTTTTCAAATCATCCTTTATTTTGAACAAAACATGTTATATTAGGAAATTATGAATTCCCCAAGTTGTTGAGCACTTGGCACATATAGCAATAGGTTAGCACAAAAGTTTTTAGCTAACTTAGCTATAGATGAATTTGCACATGGAGGAATGAATGAAAGGATACGCATGAACACCGATAACATGCTGGTTAAATTTAGAGTCTACTTTTTTTGTCCCATCTAATTAAGATGTTCTGTTGCATGTAGTTATTTGGTCTTCTAGTATATTATTGAATTCGATTTTGTTGAAGAGAAAACTGTTGCATTGTTAACTTTACTTCCAAATTAGTTTAATATCAGTTATATGGGAAGGCAGCCGGAATTGGTTGCCTGCCAGGTCTAATAGCTAACCATTCAAAGCATATTGTATGAGATGAATTTGGGAGGAGCGGATTCAGTTTATTAGCTGACATCTAGATCAGGTAAGTTGATACATGCAAATATTTTGAGAGAGAAAGGAAACGATTTAGAGAAGGATGAAATAGAATTATATTTGCTTTGTGGCAACCCAAGTCTCCAATTTGATAAATTCGGCTGGGGGTTTTTGATAACATGATCAGATATTATTTCAATTAAAACACATGTTGTGTAAGAGGTGGACTCCCTTGAAAAAGTCCATTTTATCAAATTTGGAGGTATTGGTTTCCTCGAAGTAACCAAAATTTCATTTCTTCCTTCAAAATTTTTTTATCCCCTCTTCAAATATCTTGTACGTATTATTTTGTTGGCAAAACTAATAATGATGGACACTTCTATTCTGATAACTCTTTCAAATAACATTTTGATATTGATTCGTGATTCTATTTTTAATAATTTTCTTTTTATGATTTACAATCCATTCCTCTCTCTCTCTCTCATGACTTGTGTGTGTGTGTGTGTGTGTATTGTGCTTCCCTATATATCTTTTGTCCCCAGTTGATTCTTCTCTGTCCACATTATACCAGTTTCTTTGAAGGTGAAAAGATAAACAAACAAAGTTGATGTTCTTGGTTGATTCTTCAACTTCTTGCAGCCAAGTAATTACATCACACATGGTTTAGTTGAATCTTTTCTCCTTTATTGGGGGACCAAACCCTTCACCTCCACTTCTCAGCAGCCAAGCTGAGGATAGCTATTTTATGCTTCTCTCTGTTTTCTCTTTATTTATTTATTTTGCAATATTTAGCTGTTCTTTCTTTTTATTGGAGTTCTCTGATGTAAACTGTTTTACTTGACATCGCAGGCTCGTGGCCCTTTCTATCCAGCGTTAACAGGCTGAAGGGACAACATTTATTCATACTTCAACAAAGCACTGGCCGAGATTCCATGACTGGATGATAATATTATACAGACACTTCCCCTTTTTGGCCTTAAGAGGTTTTGATGAAAGAGAAATAGTCTATCTTTTAGGTACTTACTAGTTCTCTGCCTTTTCTCATTTTATGCCCTTGTTTAATGGAATTGAAAAAGGTTTAAAATGTTGCTTTGGTTTGCATCGGTTTCTTGATCATCTGAAGTTGCACTCAAAATTGGGAAGATTGGCTATGAGTTCATACAGAAACACCTCTATGACTTCAAGGGGATAGGACAGCCTGACCCAACCAGAGCTTCTGATTTCCTCACTGACATGAGAATGAGGTGCCAAGACAGTAATAGGACCGCCACTCTGCCTTCTTAACCCATGAAATCATTGGAAATGAGTGAATCTGCATGACTTCAAAGCCAATCATTAAAAACGGGAGAGGACTCCTTTTTGCTGATCAGTAGTAGCTAGCTAATGAGAAGACTGCAAGACTGGTAAGGGCTTATGCTTCAGATGACGGATCAACCGCAAGACTGGACTTTGCTTGGGCAATGATGATGATGTCAGGGCTTAATGTTTTGGCTGGATCTCAAGGTCAGATCCGACAGAACTGCTCCTTGCCTTTGGTCAGTTCGTAAGTGATAGTCTTGATCATAATGGACTCTTGACATCGTTATTTTTTTCATATGAACTTCTCTTTAAGTTCAATGTTTGATTGTAGATGCAGTGACTTCTAAACTTCTTGCCTGTGCTAATTTGAGTGTATATATAGAGGCACTGGCATAGAATAGACATTAGACACAATGATGAAATATGTTGTGGTTGTCAAGTTCCTTTAGAAATATAGAATTACAATGTTTGGAATGTTACCAAAAAGCTAACTAAAATTTGGGGAGATCATAATCTATGCTGCAACATCCAAATTAATTTTAATTGGGTGTTAGTATTTCTAACAAGTTTTGGCTGATTATTTGTCATCGGAAGGAGATGTCAGTTAATTCTTTTTTAAGTTTGAATTTCAGAACTACGAAAGTCTACAATTCTGTGTCATGATACAAAGAAATAGATTTGTCTATAATTTTGTTTATTGCTTTAATCACCAAGTAGAATTTAAAGGTGGCTCATAGGCATAGCTTTTAATCAGATTCCATTATGTTTTATTGTCATCAGTTAGAAATCAATTACACTTACCATACCTGCAGAAGGTTTTAGTATGCTTTTAGTTATGCACATCCGAAATCATGAGTGGCTCAATCCATGTGTTGATACGCACTTTTGCGAGGCATGACTCATGCTCAATGTCATAGTTACAGCTTCCTTGCCCATCAGTTAGTTTCATAATTTGGACAAAATATTGATGCCATTTGTGGTCCAATCCAGAGAATCCATTGACAATTAGTCTTTCCTTCTACATGTGCTATCTCAATTTAGGTTTGATATATTAGTTAATCTGGCTAGCATTATTATATGTTCCTTTGTGCTTCAAGCATAACACCCATCCTCCAACGTCAGTTCACTCCAAACCATGCGCTAGAGTTGTTCTCTGAAAATCGGTTTATAACAAGGTCCACAATCCAATTGAAGCCTTAGAGCATTCACCTTGGCATCTACACAGTTTTAGCGAAATTAACCCAAAAAATTATACTCTTACTATTTTAACAAGACTACACCTACATTAGCCTAAATATTTTATTTCTCTAGGCTATTTAAAATTTTTTTTTCTCTCTTCCTCATCCTGCTTCTCAGTCTAGATCAGTTGTGTGACTTGTGTGTGTACCATCCACCAATGGGCAGTGACAGTCAGGAGCGTAGGAATTTTGCTAGATCGTATGGACTTTTCTTGATAGATTTCTTTATTGAAACACAATTGGACAAAACATAAAAATCGAATAAATAATTTAACTTCAACGTTTGATGAATCAACTACAAAGATCAGTACTGTCCCATATTATAAAAGACCCACATATTAAAACTATTAATCGCTAAAGTTATTTTCAATTCATCATTTATTTTGAGCAAAGCATGTTAATCTAGGAAATTACGAAAGGATACACACGAACATGGAGGAATGAAGGAAAGGATACACATGAACATGGCTGTCAAAATCCATGCTCACAACTAAAAATGAAAAATTATTTGTAAAATAGAGGAAATGAAAAAAGAAATGTCCAATTAATTATTCAAATTAAACTTGGTAAAATACCCATTACTATGTTACTTTAAGCTAATAAGGAAAAAAGAATGACCATACACCTCTGGGTTTTTGTTTGAATATATACTATGAAAAAGGGCTATATTTTATTCACTGTCAGGAGTAAAGAAAACCCATCTGTCCCTTCATCGACAGCATCCAGGGTATCTTAAACAGTGAGCACAACCAAATCACTTCTTCTATTGTTTCTTTAGTTTCCTTCTTGTGCTTTTAGTCTTCCTCCACTGTTGCCAATTGCACAATGCCATTCTCCAAAACAAAACAAAAAAGCATTCATCATAGGTTGGCAGAGGCAAGAGGACTCATCAATTATGCAATGCAATACTTAAACATGATCCTACGTACATTTTCCAACATACCATGGAAGTTGATTCCAGTTTTCTTCATTTGGAGATATAATTCCATCAACCAATGAATTATTGAGAAAATGAAAACCATCGCCATAACTATATAGAGAATCATGTTCATGTTCAAATGCACAGTAGAGCTTCTACCATTTTAATTTCGCTTGCCTAATCATTATAATAATGATCTTGTAATTCATATTGATTACTCTTTCTATGAGATCCATATGCTTCTTGAATATTTGACATCCAAAAATATTACCTTACAACAACACTAGATTTTTTGATAATTAACAACAGCACTAAGAACTAAGCTCACCTAACTTTTTCCTAGGTAAATTAGGCAAAGATCCTGAAAAGGGCAATGTTTGCATTTGTTACATCTAACTTTGCTTTTATATAGGTTATTTGATCAAACATCAAAAAAAAAAAAAATCACAACATACTAACAAGTATGAATTTCAGACTGTCCCCATCTTATAGGTCCAAAAGACAATATCAAGGAAATTTTGAAAAGCAGAAAAGCAACTGATTAATGTGCATCAATTAATAATTTTAGCATATAAAGATAAGTCAATACTTCACTAAGATAATTCAATGTTTGTACTTAGAAAATAAATAATAATTATCATGATAGTGAAAATATTTACAAGAGTTCCTAGAACATAAATAACAATTATACAAATATAATAATATTTAGATGTTATTACTTCTACAGCAAAACAAAACCATGTTACTTGAAATGGGCAATAGTTGATAAAATCTCTTGAAGTAGTAAATTACCTCAACCATATCTAGCACTACCATATCTCCCAATAAAATATAGCACAACCAAACCTGCTGCTCGCTTTATCAGATTGGGTATGGGGGCAGAAATTGTTATGCATGAACTGGTAATGGATCCAACTTTTCTTCTATATCTTTCGGAATCATTAAACTTGAACAAAATGCTCTCCCATTGCTATATATTCCCCATACCAAGAAAATATTAGCCAGACTTCATTTTTCAATAGAATACCATCATCTCATAAGCCAATCATTTATAACTACATAGAGATAGTCCTACCAAAACTAAGAAGGAATAAATGTCACACATGGGGAGACAAGCCAGTGTAAAGGCATTGATAATTTAAGATGCACACGCGCAAACATATAAATATATACATAAAACTCAAACAAATTTGTTTTCTTGTAGTGTTAAGTTACTCACACATTCAGTGGAGCATTACCACAACCTCACCTTCCATCCTAGTATTATGTGAAAAGGAAGTGCTAGTTGAGTTTTATTTCAACTGAGAATCTAAGTGATGGAAAGTACACAAATTAAGAACTCTAGTTTTCCTAATAAATGAGAGCAAGCTATGTCCCCCAGCTACAAGACTATTGACAAATAAAGGAAATGAGAACCAAAATAATTAAACTTTTTATCACAGAAATATTACAATAACAACCAATCGTTAGTCCCAAGATTTGCTCTCGACTATGGAGCCTCAACAAATTAGTCAAATTTAGCAACATGTATTTCTTTTCGCCATTCGATTCTATTCAAAGAAATGTTTTCAAAAACATACTGTACATGTCAGTATGACCTGACTTTTTGTACCAGTCACAAGAATAGTACAAAAAACCCCCTACAATTCTGTCCCAGTCAATATATGTACAGGACTGTATCGAATGGTTCTAGAAATTCAGTATTATGTTGGCCATTCCGGCCGAATTATATATTTGGTTCAAAATGTTAAACAAAAAAACATAAACAAAACAAAACAATACTCTAGCTTTGTAAGGGAGGAGGACACCGCTGTCGAGAAGGTGTCAAGCCATCAATGAAGTCTTGTCAGACCACCCATCAACAAGACTGCAACTTGTTCTTGGTTTTCTGCGCAACAAGCAATACTTCACTGCCAGCATATTCTATGAAAATGTAAAACAGTAAAAGACTTGCTTCAAAACTTTTCACTTTATGTACGCACTTTTGATTTCTTTTTCTCTTTTCTTTATGCCTTGGTCTGTAAATCATTTATAAAAAAAAAAAAAAAAATTGTTTTATTTCGTTTTGGCCATCAATAGTATTTTCATTTTAGACCCTAGTATTTATTAAGCTCCTCTAAAGAATGTAACATATAAGAATCACATTCTCAAAGAAATGGAGTGCACAAAGTCTACGACATACTGCACATCACTTGTGGGATACAAAATTCCCCTAAAAATTAGGTTGTATAAGAATTACATTCTAAAATAAATGGAGTCTACAAAGTCCACAACATAGTGCATATCGCTAGTGCCAAGAATACGAGACCATCCAACTAATAATCTCAAAAATACATATTCAACTTACCAATCACGATCTCCACTCCATTGAATAATGTTTTTATTTCCCTCCCTCCATATACCGCACAATATGCCGAGTAAAAAATTTTCTATGTTTCCAACCAGTTCCTCTCCACTCACTTAGACATTACCCAATGGATCCCAAATATTTTTTTTGATGAGTCCAAAGTTTATTAAGAAGAGGAGAGAGAGTGGCACAAAGGATGCGAACATTCCCAAATCAAATACAAATCACAAAGAGTTGAAAACTAAGAAATCAACTTGGACATCAAATTGATGCAACTCTAAACCTGCATCTAGTTGTACAAAGATCTCAAAATGTGCTCTTTGATTAAAATTTAGGATGTTCCACCCCAACAAAGAACCTCATGTTTAGTTCATAACACAGAATCCACACCTTGGATATTATGTGTTGCTGAAAGCATCCCTGCCAACACTCTAATAGATGAAGCACTGATTTTTTACCAAACTTGTAGACAGGAGGCAATAGGTTGTATGGGGCATGGATTTTTGAAACCTCTAAGCTTTTAACCTTGCCCTTTTTTTTTTTTTTTTTTTTTTTTTTTTTTTTTTTTTTTTATGAATTAGCCTTGCTCTTTCAGAGAAACAAGGATGGTGTCTTATGAAAAACATAATACATAAAAAAAATTTCATCAAAATTGTAGACTGAAAGCAAATCAAATTTGCATGGGGGCATGGATTTCCAAAACCTCTAAGCTTTTTACCTTGCTCTTTCAGCAAAACAAGGGTGGTGTCTTATGCACAACACCTGATCCTTCTCTATAAAGTGTTCAAGGAAAAATACTTCCTCACATGCTCATTCTTGGAAGCAAGACCAAGACATAACACATCCTTTGGATGGATAAGCAATCTTGAATTGAAAGAAGTTATACATTTGGGGACAAAGTGGAGAGATGGACGAATGAGCTCCCAACGAGTATGTGTGGGTGAAAGAACTAATTGATAAAGAAGGGAAAAAACAGAATAAAGATATAATCCATGGAAGCTGAAAATAATAAGAGCACCGTGAGTTCCAAGCTGCCTTAGGACAAAGTAATTTGAATTGGAAATTCTACAGGTAGATTAATGGTAAGGAGTGCATGTAACCTAGCCCTAGAGCGTAAAAATTAGGAGAATGAAGGAGAGAGTTCCAATAGCAATGGCTCAAAGATGCCATGGAAGAAAGTTTGGCAAATGAAGCTGCCAAATAAAATCAGATTCTATGCATGGTGTGCCAACCGACCAAAGGAAATTTGGAAAGGAGAAATCTTACAAGAGAAAAGATTGAAGTATGCAAGAAGTCCAATGAAACAATAAACTATGCGTTGTGGGATTGTTAACTTGCAAAACAGGTATGGAGGATCAACCCGTTTCACTCTAAAACTGTTGGAAGCCCTAAGAAAATGGACTTTACCAAGACAGTTTGGGCAATAGTGGAATAACAAGGAGAGGATGGTCAAAAATTATTTTTAACATTCTCATGGACACTATGGAATCATAAATATTGGATAAGATGCAGTGGGAAAAAGAAAAACAACTGCATTGATATTTGATAATAGGCAATGCAGTGAAATACAAGTAAGAATTTTGTCAAGTTACCATTATGGAACTGACCAGAGTTGATACACGAGGCATGTTGATACCTCCTCTATTGAGGGTGTACAAATTCAATGTAAAGCGGGAATGGGGCTGGGGGTTAGAGATGATAAGTGCTTTGTGATAGCAGGTATGAGCAGAAGTGAGAATTATCATGGCCGCGATGGAGGAAATGAAAGCTTTTGTAGCAGAGGTAGCACTTGCTCGATTCCCTAACAGTTGCGAAAGCTTTGAAGTCCAAGGAGAATAACTGTGGGGCATTTGATAAATGGTGCACATCATGCTCTTAAAAAGAAATTCAAAGGTGGAACATATCACACATGATGAAAGAACAAAAACATGGAAGCACATAGGTTGGCACACCATACACACACAACATTTAGAAACTATGAAAGCTTTGTTCGAAGAAATAGAAACAGTAAGCATGAATAAAAATCCTTTGTCCCACTCAAAGTGTTCGACTTTATACTCTATCAATTGCAATAAGCCAAATATCTTTCTTTTTTTTTTTTTTTCTTTTTTTTTTCTTTTTTTTTTTTAAATTTTAAACTTTGGTTATTTATACATGTGTATATGTGACAAGTTGTGATTCTCGAAGCATAAAGTGGAACACTGAAAATCGGACGGGAGATTTTTATTTAACAAGTGGGTTTTGAATGTTGCATAGATATACAAATGTGTATAGTTTAATAATTTTAATTATGTTTCAATAATACAAACAGGCCCCCATGGCTGAACCAAAAAGTCACTGTTCAACCTTGCTCAACAACAGCCAACATTACAGGCAGCCACCAACAAGTTTGGCCACAACCCTTCACAATAAACCATACATAATCATCAAAATGAGTTTTTTTTTTTTTTTTTAGAAAATCAAAATGAGCGAAGTCAATTATTCAAAAAACTCCACCCCATACACCATATTCACTTATGGAAAATCAAAGTAAACAAAACAGTTAATATAATAGTAGCCCAGCTTGTTCTCATCAACTAAAAATATTTAAAAATTTTGATGTACTCTAAAATGGGTCTTGATAATTTTTCTTAATCCAAATCTAAAGAATGCAAAATATAAGTATGTAAGTGAGAAATGGCATACTTGAAAATTGCGAAGGAATGAAGAAGAATGCTTCTTAAAGCTTTAGCTGTGAAAATACGCTGCTTCTTCTTGCGTTTTCTCCTTTACATTCAGCAACTTCTTCTTTGAACACGCGGGTTATTCTATCCTTTCGTTTACTTGGAGGCTCTGACGAGGGACAGAAGATGAAAAAACCGTGAACTTGAGAGAAGAATATGGGAACCAAAAAAGAACGGGTCGAAATAATCGGTTCTAACCCGGTGGGTTGAACTGGTGGAAATTAATTTATTATTACGAGAAAGATAAACCAAAGCTTTTGAATTTATTTTTTTAAATCCAATAAGCTAAAACTTAGATCCCACTATCTATGAGATTTATGTACAACAGATATGATAATTCCCCTGTTTTTTTTATTACTAACTAACTTAAATATATATCTCAAGAACAATAAAGTAAATATGAATTATCAATATTTTTGTGTCCTGCCTCTTTCTTTTTTCTTTTTTCTTCTTGTTTATTACTAACTAATTTAAATATATATCTCAAGAAAAATAAATTAAATATGAATTATCAATATCTGTGTCTTGCCTCTTATTTGTTATACAAATAAATTGAATTAATTTATTGTCCTTGAATAATGCTTTAAATCCGTAATTACTTTTGGTTTGGTTTTCCTTGACATAGAAGGAAAGATTTGTTTTTGGAGTGGAAGATAAAGATTATCCTTGACATAAAAGGAAAAATGATTTTTAGTTGAAAACTAATTGGGTATATATTCTTTATCCATTAAATAATAAAAGAAAATCCGTATATATAGGCATTGTTGAAAGAGTAATAGTACATAGACAAGTTATTTTATAACATTTTTACATATTGTTGTTGTGAACAATTCTTATCTGAGCCCATAGGGTGGAACTATATATAGAGGTGGGGGGCCATCCTCAAAAATTTTGAAATTTCCTTTAATATATATAAATAATTATTTTAATGTTTTCAAAATTTATCTTACGAAAATAAAAGTTGGCCCCCCAAATATTTGAATTAGTCCAATGATACTCTTAAAAAAAAAAATTGATCTAATAGTTATAGAGACATAACTTTATTATTCTCAATTTTATTTTTTATTGTAAAAATGCTCTTATATTTGTTAAATATTTGATAAAGTTTGGCACCAAACATGTTTAAATCTATATTTTTCAACCTGTTATATGGTGATTAACAAGTTATTGACTCATTAAAAAAAATTGTCTTTTTAGTTATCACATAATAGGTTAGAGCAAGATAACTTCAAATATGTTTTGAGATTAACTTAATCCTCCAAGTTTTGAATTATTCATGTTTCTGAAAATTTCATTAGTTCAATTGAAAGATTTTTTTTATTTACTTTAGTGTAAAATTTGATAATTTGTATTAAATATGAAAATTTTAAATATTTCACTATGAAAATGGTAAAAAATGAATTTATTTTATGAAAGATTACCATCAAACATAATTTTGATAGAAAATATTAAGCTTTTTTTTTTTTGGTTGGGTGTGAGTATATATATAACTTATCAAATTAAAAAGTGTGTGTATAACAAAAAAGTTGTGTGTGTGTGTGTGTGTGTGCGTGTGTGTGTGTGTGTGAAGTTGTCTTGATTAATATATTAGTTTCGCAACTTAGCCCCCCCAAACAAAAATTTATGGCTTCGCCCCTGTTGGGCCCACCACTAACATCATTTTTTTTTTCCATTTACCAATAACCACATATTACATTAGTAGTTTGTAAATTTTTTTTGTAAAAAAGTATGTATCTCTAGCATTTTCCTTGAAGAAATTTGGTGGTTTTTGCCAATGGTTCCTCCCACATGGAAAAAGGAGAAAATTCCTATAAGAATATGAATTAGGTTTCTTTGAATAATAGTTGGTCAATTATTTGGGATTGAAAGATTACCCGTTGTTATGTATTGAGAATTTGTTGTTTTGTGGGTGTGAGAGAGTTATTGGGTGTACTATGGCTTTAGGATTGTGAGTTTGTGTTTGTGAGAGGTTTTGTTTATGTTGGTGAGGCTTTGTAAGTACTTTTGTGTGAGTTGTGAGTATTAATTAATGGTGTTCTAATTCATATCATTGATAGTGAATATTTTAATTAGTGTTGCCTGTGAATGTAGGTATCACAATAATTGATATTAGAGATTTTGTTGTTGAACAATATGTGTGCTATTTGAAAATTATATAATTATGAAAAAAAAATGTAATTAATATAAGATTTTTTTTTGAGAAAATAATTAATATAAGATTTAGTTATTATAAGAAAGAAGAATTGTAACTAATGTTATATACTCTTAAAATATAAGGTTGTTTTTTTTAAAAAAAAACTATCTTTTATTATGATACATTCCATATCATTCATAGCGGATATTTTGGTTGGTGTTCCTCATGGATGTATGTGTGAAATCGACCAACCACATTAAATATTGTTGTCTCTTGGGAATGTTTTATTTTTCTTGTTTAAGTGAATGCGCTTCCACTAACCCCAAATTACAGCAATCTATGTCTATATCTAAATCTAAATATATATGATAAGAGAGATGCTATATTCACAACATTTTCACAACAAATCATAAGTGGTTAGTTGTTATTTGTTCTAATTTGAACCAACTACTGAAATTACTTTTTTACCCCACCAATAACAACTTGCCACATAGAATTTGTTGTAAAAATATTATGAAAATATTGTGCACTTAACATTTCTCATATATAATAATATAAAAGTGAAATGTCCCTCATTTCGTTTACTAATTCATGGAATTATACAAATTTATCTTGTAATTACTTTTGAAAACACCAAAAACACGTGCCTTTTCATTTTGTTGATTAATTGGCTTTGTTTGGTTTGATGGAAAAGGAAGGAAAAATGAAGAAGAAAGGAATGTCTATCCTTTGCTTAATGGGAGGGAAAAAAGGCTTTTGTAGAATCCATTATTTTTTTCTTTAAAATTACCCTTATACCCTCAAAAGGTCTTGTTTATATTTGTGAGATGACATTCCCCTACTCTTTTTTCTTTTTCTTACCTTTTCTTTTCTCTTCTCTTCCTTTCCCTTCCCTTCCACTGGACCAAACAATCTTCTCTAAATTTTTATACTGTTTGGAGAGTGAACAATTGCATTTACCTTTTACCTACATATTTTTTCAAATATACATTCCAACAAACTCTCTATCATTCTCTATCCTATTTAAATATTATTTTTTCATTCTTTCTTTAATTTTCATTCATTCTTTTTTTAATATTTCTTTATGCATTCCCAACTATTATATTTTTCTAATCCCCAATAACTATATTGTTAAATCCCCCAATGGTAACTGTAAGGACACAAATCTACGGATGGGCCTACAAGCAGAAGAAATTGAAGCCCATGTCGTATACAGTATCCTTGGAATGAATTTGTTGAGAGAGTGGGCCGAAGAAAACTTGATTGAGAGCGTATGGGTTGATGGCCCAAGTATAATTATGACCAGACTAACGTTAATGAAATATTGAGATGATACAGGGTTCTTCTCGGCTTAGTCCGAGGAGTGAGTTTAGGCAACTGCCTTGAATACTTGTATCTTTCTCTTGCTTGTTCTTCTCTTCAATGACTTCCCTCTTTCTTCTGATTGTTCGATGCATTTTCTCTCTGTTTCCTGCTCTATTTATAGGACAATTTGCCTCATGTGCCAGTTAGGTGAGCCTCCATTGATACTTGTCCCATCAACCTTCACTTGAAGTCTCCATATGGCAGCTGTAAAGGGTGAGAGTCACTGTTCAGATGTCTTTTCCCCATTAATGTGGCCAGGATGTTAGCTGTAGGGTTATAAATGCGGTGGCAGCAGCCTTTCACATAATATCTCCTTGCTGCCACCTGCCCTCTTTGCCCACATGAACCTAAAGGTTCTCCAGAAATGAAAGGATCAATGCTGGGACATTTATCTGGATTGTTCATTTGATCATCTAACCAGGCAGTGCTCCTCGGACCACCCCTTTCTTCCTTCACACAAGTTTTATTATAGGGAGGAGCTAAACCAGGTACAGTCCTCGTGACTTATTGTCCTCGGACGGCCAGTCCCCTCGGACAGGCCCACGGCCCACTATCTGGAATTGTGTCTTTTACCCTTACAGTAACATTTTAAAATTTTTCAAGTTTTCAACGATCATACTTTCCAATGGTTTTTTTTAATGATCATATTTTTCATTTATCAAATCTATATTAGTATTGAAATTTATCAAATCTATGTAATTTGGAATGAATTTATGCATTAAATTTTTCACAAATTATTATTTTTAGATAATTATTATTGTTATTTAATAATTAAATAACTTTTAATTAATTAATTATCTCTTTCTATTTTTTCTCAAAAAAAGAAACCTATCTAATATTAAATACCATATCACACGATTACATACCAAAAAAAAAAAAAAAAAACAAGGGATTAACTCAATTTTATTTCAACCTACTAATTTTAAAGACCACAAATTTTCACACCCAATTGATTACTCAACTTCAACGGTTCTTTTTAGAGAAGTGTTACGTCTACAATATTTTTACAATATTTTCATAATAAATCACAAGTAGTTAGTTGTTATTGGTTCATATTTAAATTCAACACTGAGATTACTTTTTTAACTCAACAATAACAATCAGTAATAACCTGTCACTTAGAATTTGTTATAAAAATATTGTGGATATATCATTTCTCTTCTTTTTATCAAAAAAAAAAAAAAAATTGAGACACGTTATTCTATTTACTTCACAGTTTACACATTTATCACATCAGAGAAAATAGAAGATAGAGACAGAGAAAGAACGTAGCAGAGAGAGAGAGGGAGAAGGCCGGTGGAGATCAAGTGTCGCCGGAAGGACAAAGCCGGTGGAGATTGGTGTTCACCAAGCAGCAGCGCCTTGTCTGCCTCCCCATTGCCAGACTGGGTCAGAGCGGCTTATTTATTTTATTTTATTTTATTTTTCTTATTTTCTAGTTCTAATTCAACTTTGCTGTTATAATAAGAAATATATTTTGTTTTGTGTTTTGTTTTGATTATGTGAGATGTTTGAGTCTATGAGGGAGAAAGAATTGTTTTTTATTGAGTTGTTTGATTTTTTAAAGGAGAAAAATTCATTTGGAGTTGCTACAGTGCTTTCCAAGTCAAGAGAGCTATTGTAGCAACTCCAAAAAAAAATTGGAAAAATCTAAGGGGCCTATACCACCGTCAGACCAGTTTTCCTCCAAAAACATCACCGATAATTTTTTAATTTTGTTTCATAAATTTCCCTTTAAATATGATTTAGGGTTATGTTTGAGAGTGTTTTTCTTTTTGATAAGGATAAATTGTCCAAGGTAAAGCTGAAGGTCCCATACGAGCTGAAGGACCTATATAAGCTGAGGACCCTCTGAGGAAGGAAAGCAAGGTGGACGGTCCTTCTCAAGCCGACGAGTGCGCCATGCGTTACTCGGGTACGAGGTAGGAATAAGACAAAGGATGCCGACGGGAAGAGGAAGTGACAGGATGACGCTGAAGGGAAAGACATAACTTGCCATACACACTTACGCAAGCAGATACCTTATCCGGCATGTTTATTCAGAAAGAGGTATCTTGCACTCCACGCAAAATCCATAAAGAATGGTTCTGGTAAGGGAAAAGGTTTCTTAAGGAGCACGCAATAGAGAGTGGCTCCAATAGGGAGATACCTTCTCAAACACGCCACAAATGTCAACTCTACACTACTATAAATACCCCTAAGCCCTCAAGAACGGAGGTACACATAACTTCCCCCAACTCTGGCACTCTAGGGTTGCGAGCATTCACTAACTTAACCTTCGGAGGGTCCTTGGCCGGTACCACACCGGTACCACTCTTAAGGTCTTCAGCTTTTGTAAAGTGTAGGTTGTTCATCGAAGGCATGTGGGGACCGTGTGACTTACTGACGATTTTTGGCATCATCACTTTTGAATGATCAGCATAGTCTGATGGGTTTGTAGCATTTGGTGGGTTTTGTTAATTTCAATCAAAACTGTGTCTCCTAACTATATCCTGTGGTGGCTTTTTTTTTTTAAGTTATTACTAATGCTAAGATTGTTTTAAATTTGTGGTTGAAATTTGGTTTTTATTTATTTATTTTTATCTTGGGTCTCAATACTATTTTTCTCATTATTCAATCAAAATGCAGAATATCAGTTTCAGGGTCATCAAAGCTGTTGGCCAATATTCTGTACTCATGGGTCCATCTGTTGGGACTTAATTGCTAGATGGGATGAAATGGTAAGTGCTTTTTCTAAATCATCATCTTTTTGGGTTGCTTTGAGTAAACTTATTCTATAGGTGTTCTTTTGGTGTTGCATGACATATGCTTGATGAAATTTCTATTAAATTTGATGTGAGATCTTTTCACTCAACCTTTTTCCCCCTTATGTTGTGATAAATCTGAGTAGCTATACTATGATTGTAAAAAATTAATTTTTTAATGGAAATTATTAACTTGGTTATAACAGAAAATTTTCTGATAATATTTATTTAAATCTAAAATTACATGTTCTTTTGGTGTTGCAGGATATATTTTCAATGAAGTTCCTTCTAAAATTGATATATGATCATAAATCTAAGTAGTTATACTATTGCTTTTTAAAATAAAAAATTTATGGAAATGAATAATTTGGTTATAAATATGGAGATTAACCCAAATACTCAAAAGAAAACCAATTCTAAATAGGATAGAAGAAAAAGACTAAGCCAAAACTACTCTACTCTCCTTTATTCCCCCTTCCTTCCCCCTCCATCCAAACTTAAGAAAAAAATCTCAACCACAAATGAAAAACTACCTTAACTTAATGAAGAGAGAGAGAGAGAGAGAGAGAGAGAGAGAGAGAGAGAGAGAGAGAGAGAGAGAAAAACAACAGTAATTTGCGAGTTATTCTGGTTATATTCTTGAAATACGAAAGAGAGAGCAATGCCCCCATAATTGAAATTATCAAATTCTGGTGATACTTACACAATTAGTCTTTAATATGAACGAACTGATTGACATATTCTTGATGACTTAAATTAGTATATAATTTCATAATTATAGTCTATAAAGCATGATTCTTCCTTTAACATATTACATAATTAATTTATTCTGTGATTGTAGACAACTTAACTACATGTATGACTCCATGAACTGACTAATATGTCATTTTCTTTGATATACAACAAATTTTGTGTGCATGTATTGTTTATAGGTTTAATTTCTTTCTTGCTTTCTTTGCACTTCCTACTCATGTTTTAAAATTTTTTTTTTCCATGCTTGCTGTGTCTAATTTTGCTTATTGTTGACTTCTTCAAAGTGCAGTATTTACCAAGAAAATAAAGAAAAAAAGAGAAAGGGAGAATGAGGCTGTGGGTCATAAGCTTTAGCCACATCCATTAGAATTTGAAGTTGATTTATGCTTAAATGTTTTTTAGAACAAATAGCACTAAGTTATGTTTGAATTATTTGCAGGGACTTCCAATCTATCCAATTTTGGGGATGTTTGGAGCATACAGATTTGATGCTATTCTTCTTCCAAGCTAGATGAGTGATCAACAATAACAGGTAGGATTTTTATTTCTTTAATTTTTATTTTTTAATTTATTGTTGTGACTTGGTGAGATTGTTCTGTCCCTTTGTAAATAATTAGCTCTAACCTCTGAATTTGGAATGATGTTTGGGGCTATATAATGGTTGTTGGAGCATCAAAGCCAACTGTAGTGGCTGAGGTAGATAGGTTTTCCAGTATGAAAAAGTAGAATGTTAGTGAGTTTTAATTAATTTCAATTTATTTATAATGCATAAATTTTGTGCTTCACATTCTTGAGCTTAAGAAGTGTTGGGTAGTGCTTATGAACTATTAGTTAAGTGTTAGCTAATAGCTAGAAATTTGCTAAGTAACTCACACTTGGACTATATTGTTTAGTTTAGTGTTAAAATCAACTTAGCCATAAAACTTTGTGTTAAGGGTTCTAAATATTGTGCTAGGGTGTATTTATCATATTTTAGTTTCAACTTAATCACTAAATCTCTCTTCAAACAGTCATAGGTGTAAATGGCAAGAGGAATTTAGTTTTTTTTTTTTTTTTTTTTTTTTTTTTTTTTTATTTGGGGGTCTCAACCAACAAGATTTTTTCATTTATAATTTTTTTTCCTGCTATCAATAATTACATTTTTTTTTGGGTAAAATGTCCATAGGTTTGACTTGCCTACACAAACCAACACCCCAAAGGTTGAGAAAGATCTGCATTTACTGAAGGTGTGATGAACTCTATTTTTGTCTATGTAATTTGTTTGTGGCACTACTTTTCAATTATACTCAAATTATTCTCTATGTAACATTTTAATTGCTTCAAATTTGTTTCATTTTTATGAATTTTCTTATTATTTCAATTTTCAAACTTATGTGGTTAGGGAATATGCCATTATGCAACTTGGGTCACAGTCATGCAGCAATGGAACTAGGGAAATATTTTAATGCCTGTCTCTTTGTAATTAAAATTATAACTTAAAGTTTAATTAGATCTTACGCTTCTACTTAAGAGATTGTTCGGATTTAGACAATTCACAATCTAGAAAATTAGAACAATCTAGAAAATTAGAAATGAAGTAGAAGGTAGGGTATTTCCTATTAATGCATTTAATATGTTCAATAATGTATGTATAGTCATTAGCCTTTGGTTGGATCCATGTTGAGCATTCGAAAATTATTTCCTGTGTATGGAATGTAAAAAGTTTTTACTTACCAAAAAATAATGTTTGTGTATAATTTGACTATAAATGGGTAAAATAACAAACTGAAACTGAAAGCTGGTTGATTTTCCACAAACTGGAATTGATATACGACAATATGGCACTAGTAGTTGTTTTTCTACCAATGTCTTTGATTGGGTTGCTGATTCATGCCTTTTTGCAACTTTTAAGCAACATTCTTGGTGAGAGGGGTTTACCCTACACCCTAAAAAATATGATTTTATAGGGATATAAGTGATTTCTTGTAAAATGGCATCGGCATAGTCAAGTGTAAAACTTGGGCTGGACTTGAAGTAATTATGATGGTAGTATCTTGGAATCTTTGATTTGTTGCTCTATCTAGGATGTTTATAGTTTCAATTTCAAAAAGATGATTCGAAAACTCAACTTCACTCAACAAGTTTTGTTTGCATTATATTGACCTGAATGCACATGATTCTATTTTCTTACATGAAATTCACATCAAGAATCGATTGAACATATCATAATTTAAGATGTGCTTTTAAATTATGACGTGCTCTTTCTTGGACCAAAGTGAGCATTATGTTATGATAACATGTTCCAGATATAAGATTAGACTTAATTCATCTCAGGATTTCTTTGGAGTTGAATAAGTTTGACTCAAAAAATCTCCCATTTACTTTTGAATTATGTTGGAACTCATTTAGATTTAAAGTCATTTTATGTCTATCTAAATAATGGAAATTTATACAATACTCCTTGAGCAATGCTCTCTCCTCTCACATGAATGACAAGACCTACCATGAATTTAATTAGTGAAACTTATTGTTATGTGAGGGGAATCAACATGGCTCCTGGTGTACTGAATAATTACAACTAAATATTCATATATAATAACTTATTGTGAAGCTTCTTTTTTCTTTTTTCTTTTTTTTTTTGGATTTAGATTTTTAGGGTTGGGGGGGATAAGTTGTTGTGAAGCTTGGATATGCATGTAGTGGTTTATGGCTTTATCTAGTTAATAGGACACTTTTTATTAACTTTGATGGTTCATTTGCTTGCTAGGAGTTTATTTTGTAACTTAATTATTTTCTAAATTCTTTTAAAAGAAAGTTCCATCTTGATTTCTGAATTTCTTCCTATGTTCATGATTATAGTTGAGAAGTGCCATTGATCTGTAGAGGCACTACAAGAAGGGTGATTCAAAATCCAAAACTTTACCCATGTATTTCCAGGTAAGTCTCTTTGTAATTTCTAGAATAATAGTATAGTATGTGATATCTTGGAGCTGTAAGTGGGACTCTTGTTTATTCTCCTTTGGGTGGTATACATTTTGTTATTTAGGCTTGGCTAATTCATACACCTTTTGGTCTTTTGACAATTAGATTGGGACGGTGATAGAATCTACATCAGACTTCTTCACAGGTAGACTAACAAAGAAGGAGAGAAAGGGAACAATTGCATTTGAGGTGCTATTTGATCTCTCCCTTCCTGACTACAAGTGTGATATGCAACCTATGAAGCACGGGTGCGTTTCGGGACTCGGGTGCGGATGCGGGTGCGGGACTCGGGTGCGGGTGCGGGTGCGGGACTCGGCAATTTTTGAAAAAGGTGGGTGCGGGTGCGGCGAGACTCGGCGATTAAAAAATTATTAAAAATATTTTTATTTATATTTTTAATATATTGCTAAGCATATTTTTTCACATTATATAAACATATACCAAATTTAAGAGCAATACTAGATAATATATTAAAAATATAAATAAATGTATGAATTGAGAGGGTAGTGTAAGGTGTGAGAGAGAATGCTTGAGTGAGAGGGCTGAATTTCGGCCTAAATCGGCCGTTTCGGCGGTTCATCGTGAAACTGCCGAAACGGCCCGAGTCGGTGCGATTCAGCCCAGTTCCGGGCGAATCGGCTTGACTCTCAGTCGCGTCGGGGCAAGTCGGCGCGAAAAAAAAAAAAAAAAACCACGTGGCAGACGCGGCCCGACGCGGCATCGACGCGCGGGCAGCGGCGTCCCCTACACGTCGCCGCGTCGCACCACGTCCGATACAGGTGTGGCGCCTCCGGCGCCGCGTCCGTGCATTCCAGTATGCAACTCTATCGAAACCATATGACCATATCATGATATGATGTGTTGAGTTTAAAGGGTAAAAGGAATGTGGTGTTGCCATTCGTAAAAATATGTTATTTTGCCTATATATAATGGTTGATTAAGATGAATTCAGCAAAGGGAGATCTAAATTCTATATGAGCTTGCTTATCTTAGTTGTAATCTTCAAATGGACTTGAAAAAAATCTTTACAGACATACTTTGTGAAGAAAATGTGAAGCATGGTCATCATATATAACACAGTAATAAAAACTTGAAAAGGGGGGGGGGGGTGAGGAGCACCACAAAGCTGACCTTGTTATTTTTGCTTTGTATTTCTGGAAATTATTTCCCGCAAAAACTTCCATCTTCACTCACCCCCTCATAATTAAAATTTGGAGTCCTCTATTGTGCAGCTTTACATTTCCATTGCTACAATGAATGATCTGATAAACTGTGATACTTTTACCAAGTGACATGAGAAACAGAATCCACTCAACTGATTTATGATTCATAGCTATATTCATATGTGCTGTTTCTCTTTGATGTTTGCTCCTTCACATAGTTTTCTTATAGAATTGATTGTGATTGTTGTGATGATAAATGCATGCTTTAGGAAGTAATAGTTATTGAATGAGTAAAGTAAACTTACAGACAAAAGGCTGCACGTATGAGAAGAAAATAAATTACTAATAGCTATTAAATGAAACAGTATGCTTTGAGGTATAGAAGGGAAAGATGATTGAAGAGCTTAACGAAAGACAAAAGAGTTTAGGGGAGAAAACTTTTTGAAATTTTCCGTTCCTAATGGATCTGTCTGGGTGGATCCTGAGAAGCCTTTCAGACAAATTCATTATGCCAAGAACATTCAAGTCCTGCATCAAACTCCTGAGTCATTGTACCACAGCTAGTAACAAAGCATAGTGAAACCCATTAGATTCTATCAAGATTTTCAAAAAGAGTTGAGAAGATAAAACCATTACAAAAACAAACCAAATCTCCACTTCACTTGCTCACCAAGCAGTCAAAATCGTTTAAAAAGACTAAGAAGATACACCAGGTTATGCAGAATACTGAAGAAATTAAAATACATCACAGAACGAAAGGCATGTATAAACCCCAAAATTGTATTAGATTTCTCTATCTGCACTATCCTTATTTTTCAAAGGAAGTAAATTACTTTCAAATGATAATGAATATTAAAATTTAGTTGCCTTGATTAAACGGTATATAATTTTCTGTTGAAGGGCATGGAATAATCAGACCAACTGATCCAATTACTAAAATGATAATTCTTCAAATGTTTTATTTCATACATAGAGGCGCATGCACCTTCTTCCCGATTATTTTATCCTATTAATCTTCCTCTATTTTAATCTGTGTACAGTAAGAAGAAGAAAAAAGTTCTATCCCAATGTGTCCCATATGGATTCATTCATCTACATATGGGGATTGCAGTTGCAGAGGAATGTTTCTTAGAGTACTGAAACAGCTACAGTTGGGTTTTAGCTGATTCTTTTTTGTCTTCTGCTTATATTTCTTCAACTTATTCTTCTTCATCTGTGAACTTGCCTTTAATTCTATCGGTTTTGTCCATTCGGAGGCAGGAATGAGAGGGAAATGGAATAACATAGACAATGAACATAGAGAAATTGGGAAACTAAACCGACTGGATTAACTAGGCCAATCCTGGAGAGTTGAGCGAGTCAGAAGTTTTTTTCCCTTTTGTATAATACCTTAAAATTATTTAATGACATCAAATTAATTATTTTCCATATGTAATTGCTATCTAGTTTTTTTTTTTTTAAATGAATAGAATTTCAATTTATGACGTCCACTCTATGATAATTGCTCTTATCATTAGGTTAAGATACCAATCAATTTTTAGTGTAAACGAGTTCAAATTTTAAATCTCTAATTCAATGACAAAATCATAAGTACAAAGACGGGAATTGAATCCCATTGTTGAGACAAAAGTCTTGTAGCATAACTAGTACTATCTTGTGGTGTTTTTTTACAGAATTATACATGGTTCAAATTCCTCATTTCCCATTATAACTACCAAATTATCACACACAAAAAAAAAAAAAAAATCATACTCTTTAGTTATAAAACAAAAATGAAAAGATGTGGATCTTTCCCTCAAGATAACTCATAAGAGCCAATTTAACAATATTATGGGTCATAAAATTAATTTTTTAAAAGTATGATTAACAACCAATGGATATCCAATGAATTAATTATTTGGTATACATTTTTATTATGATTTAATAGTTAGGAGAAGCTTTGAACCTAAAATATTTTTACTGATAACAACTAAATGTGTCAATTGAGTTGTAAGATTACTAGCTTTTTTAAAAAAAGATAATAATTATATTGGTTAGAATTACTAATTTTACTATCTGAACTCCAAAGCCAAAACATTTGTGTACATAATCACCTTCACAACTATGAAACGCCTATAACCCACTGTGAGTTAATCATCTAAATCTACTATTAGTCCATTAGGGAGCAATTTGCATGCACATTGAATGGTAGCTTTCTTTCTTTTCTTCTTCTTTTTCTTATTTTCTATTATTACTATTTTTTTTTTTAAAATTCGAAAGGAAGGCAGCTATCAATGTGTATAATATTATCCTTTTAATTAATTTCAAAATAACGTTATTTATCTTATTAGATGATACATTTATTTAATTAGTTAATTGAAGTTTGAATGATGGGAGAGCAATATGAAAAAGAAAATCCAATTATACTAGAAATTCTAAATTATTTTAAAAAAAACAGTAAAAATTAGAATTAAATTGAAAAGAGTAATGTTACATATAAAAACTATTTTACAAAACTTTTACAAATTGTTGATGTGGCTAACACTTATTGATTCTCATCAATACCTAACATTAACATAATTATTTTTACTTAGTCACTTACCATATTAGTAGTTTGTAAAAAATAATGTAAAATAGTTTGTAACTTTAGCATTTTTCAATTGAAAAATTCAAAAAGTGGGACCTATCGGGCAGATTAGCACTCCACTGGTTGAACCAGAGTGTTGATTCATATGCTCTAACTGCTAATTGAACGGCACTAGAGCTCCAAATTTCTGTGTGTTTGGATATGATTTTCTCTTTCTTTTTTTGTTAATTAATTTTTGTGGGAGATAAAAATGAGATTATACAACCAATTGCACAACTTTTGAGGACAAAAAATAAGGAAAACGAATCTCTTAAGTCTCAACTTAGTATTTAAATTAAAAGTGCACTGGATTATCGTTGGTTGTAGGCTAAAAACCTCTATAGCTTAGGTTACCAACCCATGGCCACAAAATTCACTTTCTTTTTTTCCATATTTTCATCACTCTTTCATAGCGTACACAAACCACTTTATGTCTGTATATATAGGAATCGTTCTTAGACACCAACCTAAGTAGTTTTAGGATTTATTGCATCCATCAACGCCAGCATTAGTGCGAAGATTAGTGATACTTTCCTCGCTTCTAAGAAAGTATTAGGCTAAATTATAAATTACACCCAAATTTTTCATTCCTCTCAACTCAGTGATTTTTTTTTTTTCACTTTTTTTTTGTTTTTATTTTTTTTATTTGAGTCCTTTAATTTTCATTCATTTTTAATTTAGCTCTCCCAGTGGATCCACATCATAGAATTCACTAAAACAACATCGTTTTATAAAGTGAAAAATTTAAAACTTATGGTGAGATTGGACAAAATTGACAGAATGACTAAATTAATACTAGATTACAGTTGAAAGACTAAAATGGGGGGAAATGAAATTTAAATGTCTAATTTGAAAATATATTAAAGTTATGTATTTTGTAGTTTAAACTTGAATAAATATGTACAATTTTTTTTCTTGATTATTGCAAAGGATCATTGCATGTAGATCTAAACTTATAAATTAGTCTCACTTTTTTCTAATTTATTTTGAGGAAAAATAAATAGATGACATAAAACGGACCTTTTTTTTTTTTTTTTTTTTTGAGGATGACATAAAACGGACCTAGGCTACATGATTTCTACATATTCATTCTAGCTTGCTTTAACAAAGGGTCCTAGATAACATTATTGTTACATGTTCAATGACCACATGTTTAGTTTGCAATTCTGCCATTTGTATCATAAAAATTTTATATAGTCCAAAATTCTAAGACTACAACTTTCCAAGTCTTCGGAAGTTTTGGACAATGACAAGACTTGGTGAAAACGATTGATGCTTGTTGAACGAAAGATATGTTAAAAATTATAGGATGTCTTAACCAATTAAAAAAGTTATATATTTATATATATATATATATATAGAGAGAGAGAGAGAGAGAGAGAGAGAGAGAGAGAGAGAGAGAGAGAGTTTAATTGTGAATTTAATTGTAAATTTAATCTTAAATAATATCATTATAAATAAATAATTTTTGTTGAACTCTCAATCATTGTAAGCATACCAATTTTTTTTAATAATAAAATATTTAAGTAAAGAGAAACAAATGACATAAAAGTAAAACTGACCTAAAAACTTGATTGCTACACATTCAATCTAGCATGAATAATAGAGGGACCCGGATAACATAATATCTACACATTATCTCCACAACTCCGCAATCAGTATCAAACAATTCTTATACAATCCAAAATTCCAAGACTATAATTTTCCATAGTCTTTGCGAGTTTCAAACAATGACCGAAAACTTGTGAAGTATTAACTGGAACCTATACCACACGTTCAATCTAGCATGAATAATAGAGGGACCTAGATAACATAATATCTACACATTATCTCCACAACTCCGCAATCAGTATCAAACAATTCCTATATAGTCCAAAATTCCAAGACTATAACTTTCCAAAGTCTTCGCGAGTTCCAAACAATAACCAAAAACTTGTGAAGTATTAACTAGGAAATCTAACCTATACCGCACATTCAATCTAGCATGAATAATAGAGGGACTTGGATAACATAATATCTACACATTATGCTCGTAACTATGTGTGTGTGCCCAATGTATGGCTGTTGGGCCTAACCTCCATTTGGACGTACAATCTATTTATTTAGTGGGAGTGGCATTGGAACAGGTTCCCACTTTCAAAAGCATGCTCGACAGAGATGTTCTTCAAAGGTACAACCGGACAGCCAAGTAAATGACATTTCTGAGCAACAACCTCACAACCTTGGGGTTTGCTAAAGGTATTCGAGTTAGAATGGTTCCACTTCAGCCCTTATGCACGATAAGGGCCCTAAGGTGTTCGGATCAAGGTTAAAGATTCCAGGTGGAGATAAGAGGTGGGCTGGGCAGCCAAGCTTAGGTCCCCAAGCCCAATAGGCATAGGGCCTAGGTGTCCATACACTATGCAATCAGTATCGAACAATTCTTATATTGTCCAGAATTCCATGACTACAACTTTCTAAAGTCTTTGCAAGTTCCAAACAATGACTAAAAACTTGTGAAGCATTAATTGGAAATCTAACCTATACCACATGTTTTCAATGGCTTTTAGTAAGAATAATTTTATTTTATTTTCTTCCACACAAATTGATGACATATGTACGGGCACCTGGCCCAAGGCCTATTAGGCCTGGGGACCTAGGCTTGGCTGCCCAGCCCACCTCTTGTCTCCACCTCAGATTTTTAACCTTGATTCGGACATCTTAGGGCCCTTATCGTGCATAAGGGTTGAAGTGGAACCACTCTAACTCGAATACCTCTAGCAAACCCCAAGGTTGTGAGGTTGTTGCTCGGAAACGTCGTTTACTTGGCTGTCCGGTTGTTCCTTTGAAGAACATCTCTGCCGAGCATGCTTCTGAAAGTGGGAACCAGTTCCAATGCCACTCCCACCTTCCCGACTAAGCACCCACTTCGAGACGATGAAATTGGACCCCCATTCGCACTAGTAAAGGAAAGTAATCATGGCTCTCCCACTATCCTAGCCTATAAATAGGAGAAGAGGAAGAAGAAAAAGGGGTTGGTGAAAGGGTGTAGAGAGGAGGAACTTTGCGAGAGAGAGAGAGAGAGAGCAGGAACCTTGAGAGAATTGAAGTGTATTTGGGTCTACCAGGTATAGAATCACCCATGGTAGGAAACCCAAAGCCCATTAAATAAATAGATTGTGCGTCCAAGTAGAGATTAGGCCCAAGAGCCATACATTGGGCACGCATAATTGGCGCCGTCTGTGGGAATCTCCTACAAAGCTGTGGTTCTACCAAGGCGTGAATGGAAAATGTCTAGAGGTCAGTCAGGGAGTTACGCTGAAAGTGGTTCTGGAAGGTCTTCTCGGGAATCCACCTGGCGGGAAAGAAGGCAAAAGAGACGCGAAGACAGGGAGCACGAGGAAGAGCAATCTGGCCTTAGCAAAAGGTCGTTTCAAACGTACCGAACGATGTCCGACGCCTCAAGGCACAATCACTTTAACAGGAGGTGTGGCAAGCTCGAACAAAGGGACGAGGAACTTAAGTGTCTTCATAGAATGGTGAGGGATTTAGAGTTGCAAGCAAGAGGTAGGCGTCGAGGAAGGGACCAAGATGACCAAGGAGACAGATCGGCTAGTGTGGAGGATTGCCGCGGAATGGGGTCCTGTCTTTCTGGATCTCGTCGGCATAGGGATTGATCATAGGAATATGCAGACTGGGATTCAATCTTCCAGGAGGAGAGACAACCCCGGAACACGGCCATGGATGCTATGAGCTGCACATTACGCTAAGCTGCCCGATCACCGTTTTTGAGGGATATCGAAGGAGCACCTATGCTGGGAAAATTTACACAGCCTCCATTTAATTCTTATAATGGAAAGACGGACCCGGTGGAGCACGTGAGCCATTATATTCAAATGATGTCCTTGCACACTTACAATGATGCGCTGATGTGTAAAGTTTTTCCCTCGAACCTTGGCTCCACTACTCTGAGATGGTTCAATGGACTAAGGAAAGGCTCGATTCATAATTTTTCTGAGTTAATTCAAGAATTTGGTGTCCGGTTCATGACCTGTAGTTGACTTTTGCAACTTGTTGACGCGTTGCTCTCGATGAAAAGGGGGGCTGGGGAAACCCTACACAGTTATGCTAGCCGGTACTGGGAACTGTACAACGAGATTAATGGAGGTAATGAAAAGATTGCGGCAAGTACTTTTCATATGGGGCTGCCCGAGGACTTCGAACTATGGGACTTGTTGACGAGGAGGCCACTTGAGGATATGAGGTAGTTGATGAGGTGTATCAAAGAATATAAACAATTTGAAGATGATCGGTTGTAAAGCAAAGGCAAGGCCCCGATCATAAATCATCCTCGGCATATCAGTCTGCAGCCCAGACCCTGGAAGGATTTAAGGATTCAAGAGCTGGGGCCACAAATGGTGGAAGTGAATGTAGCCTTCAAGGAACCGATGCACAGGATTATGGATCAAATCAAGAATGAGCCGTACTTCCACTAATTGAACAAGATGGGAGGCGACCCTTCGAGGAGAAATCGGAACCTGTACTGTACTTATCATAGGGATGAGGGGCACACAACCGAGCAGTGTAAGGTGTTACAAGATCATTTGGAGCAGTTAGTTAAGGTGGGGTATTTGAAAGAATTTGTGGTGAACCCTAGGAATTAGGAAGTCGGGCAGGATTCTCTACCCTGCAAGAATCCACTCCCACCCCCTTTGTGTGTGATAGAAGTCATCCACGCTGCCCCAAGAGGCTCTCATATGTCCAAGAAGAAAGGAATGCTAGCTAGGGTATCAGGGGAAGGAAGCATGGGTGAGTGGCCCTCGAAGAAGTTGAAGTACATGCTGGAGCCTATCACCTTTAATGACAAAGATCTGGAGGGCACGATTCAACTGCATGATGATGCCCTGGTGGTCGCAGCCCGAAAAATGATTTCATTATAAAGAGAGTGTTGACAGATCAAGGGAGCGATGCCGAGGTGATGTACCCCGACCTGTTTAAAAGGCTTGGCCTGAAGAACGAAGATCTCTCCAAGTACGATATACCTCTAATGGGGTTTGACGGCCGTATAGTGATCCCAGAAGGGCAAATCTCGCTTCTCGTGAACATGGAAGGTAAGGATGTGGTGGTAACGTTCATAGTGGTAACTTCTTTTTCTCCGTACACCGCGATCCTGGGGAGGCCATGGATTCATACCATGGGGGCTATACCGTCTATCCTACATGTAAAGGTCAAATTCCCCATTAAGCATAACATTGCCGTAGTAAGGGGAAATCAGCAAGCAGCCAAGGAAACAAGCAGAAGGAGTTAGCCAAGGAAACGAGCAGAAGGAGTCAGCCGAAGGGACCTCCTTATAGCAATTACAGGGGCACTAGGAGGAGGTGGGGACCAGCTATGCCACGGACCTGATAAGAGTGAAAATATTGTTGGATGATGACAGGAGTTTTCTAATTAGAACAAGTATGAAAGACGAAGATAAGGTAGAAATGATGTTGTTTCTTGTACGAAACGTTAACGTGTTCGCTTGGAGCCTGTATAAGGTACCAGGTGTTAACCCCTTGTTCATAGTCCACAAGCTCAAAGTGGATCCCTTGTTCCCGCCCAAGAAGCAAAAACTGCGGAGATCGGCTAGGGAGCACGTTGATGCTGTCAAACAAGAGGTCAAGAGGTTGAAGGATGCTAGGGCTATAAAGGAGATCTTTTTCTTGGAATGGCTCGCAAACACCATGGTAGTAAAAAAGAAGAACGAGAAATTGAGGGTTTACGTTGATTTTACAGAACTAAACCAAGCGTGTCCAAAGGATTTGTTTCCGATGCCTAAGATTGATCAGTTAGTGGATGTCACCTATGGGCACCCACGGATGAGTTTTCTGGATGCCTTTCAGGGTTATCATCAGATTGCCCTAGCTGCTGAGGAGCAGGAAAAGACAATGTTTATAACCCTTGATGCTAACTATCACTATATCGTGATGCCCTTTGGGTTAAAGAACGCCGGGGCCACATATCAACGGATGATGACAAGAATGTTCAGGGATAAGATTGGGCGTATAGTTGAGGTGTACATTAATGACATGGTCGTGATAAGCAAACAAGAAATGCAACACATTGATGATCTCAAAGGGGTGTTTGAAGTACTTCGACAGCACCCGCTGCGTCTCAATGTCGATAAGTGTATTTTTAGAGTGGGGGTTGGCAAGTTCCTGGGATACTTGATCACTAACCGAGGGATAGAAGTCGACCTCGACCAGATTGAAGCAGTGAAGTGCCTTAAGCCGCCGAGCAATCCAAAGGAAGTACAAGTACTAACCGACATGTTGGCCGCTCTTAATTGATTCATTTAAAAGTTTGCCGACCACTTCCGACTATTTTATCAACTCCTAAAGAAGTGGAAAGGGTTCCAATAGAGTGAGAAGTGTGAGAGGGATTTTGGGTAGCTAAAGGAATATTTGGTGTAGGCACCGATGTTGACAGTCCCGAAACCTGGGAAAGATTTGTTCATGTATCTCTTAGTATCTGAGCATGCCGTAAGTGCCGTGCTTATGACAGATCAGGGAGTACAACAGCCAGTATACTACATCAGTAAAACCCTGGTGGATGCCGAGACAAGATATTTGCCCTTGGAAAAGCTGGTACTAGCGTTGGTACTTGCCACACAAAAATTACCTCATCACTTTCATGCTTACACCGTTTATGTGTTGACCGAGTACCCTCTGCAGTCGCTATTGAAAAGATCTGATTTCATGGGAAGAATAGCTAAATGGGGGACTCGGCTGGGTTCTTTTGATATTAGGTATAGACCAAGGAGCTCGGTGAAGGGTCAAGTCATAGCTGATTTTGTTGCAGAGTTCTCCCCTAGAGAGCGGAAGGATATGATCTGCCCAATAGAAGTAATCATATGGAAGGTATTTATGGACGTTGCTTCCAGCGCATTAGGAGCTGGGGTAGGAATCGTAGTCATCACCCTAGAAGGGATAAAATTGGAACACTCCTTCAGGCTGGGCTTTAAGGCCTCTAACAACGAAGCCAAGTATGAGGCATTACTAGCTGGATTGAGAGTCGTATCCGACCTGGGTGCTAAGGAGGTAGAGGTCTATTCAGATTCTCAGTTGGTTGTCAATCAGGTACAGGGAAGCTTTGAGGCCAAAGACCCCCGAATGATGGAGTACTTACGGTTGGTGAAGCAAACCATGGATCGTTTTCTGAGCATCAGAATAGTTCAGGTGACAAGGGGGCAGAACCAGCACGCTGATTCTTTGGCCACATTAACATATTCATCAACCGAGGGAATTCCTCAACTGATAAAAGTAGAACTGGTAATGGAACCAAGTATCAGTGCAGGAGTTGGTGTCTCACTGGTAGCAATGATTGAGCCGTGTTGGATGGATCCAATAATCAACTTCTTAGCCAAGGATTGTATGCCAGCTGATGAAAAGGAAGTAGAGAAACTACGTCGGACAGCTTCTTGGTATTGGCTGTCTGCTGAGCGTAAGCTGTATCGGAGATCTTTTGGTGGACCATACTTGCAGTGCTTGCACCCCAGCAAGGTTGTGGAGCTCCTTGCCAAGCTACATGACGGAATGTGTGGAAGTCACGTAGGGGGACGTTCGTTAACTCACCGGGTAATGACCCAAGGATTCTGGTGGCCGCAAATGCAAAAGGATGCTAAGGAGTACGCACAGAAGTGTGAGCAATGTCAGAGACACGCCTCCATGATCCACCAAATGGCAGGGAGCTTGAATCCCATCAATAGCCCCTGGCCCTTTGCGCAGTGGGGGCTAGATATCATTAGCTCATTTCCCCGAGCGACAGGAAACCGAAGATTTGTCCTAGTAGCCGTGGACTATTTCACCAAATGGGCAGAGGCGGAGGCGTTGCAAACATCCGGGACATGGATGTTAAGAAGTTTGTATGGAGGAATATATTGACGAGATTTGGGCTACTGGAGTCCTTAATGTCAAATAACTGGCTACAATTTGACAGCAAAGCTTTCCGCAAGTTTTGTGGTAGCTTTGGCATCACGAATTAGTATTCCACCCCAGCATATCTATAGTGTAACGGCCAAGCTGAAGCCACCAACAACGTCATTGTGAACAGGTTGAAAAGGAGGTTAGAAGGCGCTAAGGGCAGGTAGGCAGAGGAGTTGCCCAGTGTCTTATGGGCATATCGAACTACCCTAGAAGGTCCATGGGAGAAACCCCGTTCTTTCTAACCTATGGAGCGGAGGCTGTCATACCAGCGAAAGTAAACCTATGCAGTGCCCGGGTCTTAGGATTTGGTCCCGCCGAGAATTCAGAGTTGATGCTGAGACAGTTGAACATGTTGGAAGAACGCCGAGAGTCAGTGACTATTTAGATGGTAGAATATCGGCAAAATCTTTCCTGGAGATACAACAGGGTTGTGAGGAAATGGGAATTTAGAGCAGGAGATCTGGTACTTCGGAAGGTGGTGGGAAATATGCAAGACATCAACGCCGGGAAGGTAGCACCAACCTGGGAAGGGCCATATAGAGTTACCACCATTGCAGGCATAGGGGCATATTATTTGGAAGATTTGAATGAAAGTCCTCTTCCCCAGCCATGGAACGCACACAACCTAAATAAATTCTACCATTGATTGTCATTGCACGAGGGGTACATGTTGAGTGTAGCATTATGTGTGTGTCATTAATGAAAAGTGATGTTTATCCTTGCAAGTGTTTTAGTACTTATAATTCTATCATTTCTAACTCGATAACTCTAGCCAACAAAGACAATGCGACTTGTCTAAGGACAGAAACCTGCTTCTCGGTTCGATCTCAATCACCGGGCAAGTGGAATCCTAACTTCAGTACGGGGATAGAAACCTACTTCTTGGTTCGATCTCAATCACCAAGCAAGTGGAATTCTAATTTCATCTGACAGAAACCTGCTTCTCGGTTCGATCTTAATCACTGGGCAGGTGCAATCTTAATTTCATCTAAGGACAGAAACCTGCTTCTCGGTTCGATCTCAATCAATGGGCAGATGGAATCCTAATTTCATTATAAAGGACAAAGGCCTCAATTCATTCTCGTTCCCCTTTTCCGCTAAAGCCCAGGCCTTCTCTGCTGCTTATGCCCTCTTCTCAGCAGCCTCGACAGCCTTTTTCTGGTCCTTTGCCTTAGCCTCCACCACATCCTTGAGGGCCTTTTCATGTTCGATGTCCTCAGCATTCTCCCTCAACCTCTCGGCCATGAAATGTGTTAATTGCGGGGCCTAATTACGCAAAAGCCATAACTGTAAGTGGGAAAGGGAATTTGAACAACTTAAAATAAATGGAGGAAAAATAATAAGATATATTACCGCTATTGTGTGCCATTGTAAGCGCTTGGCTAATGACTCGTCATTCACATCTGAGAAGAAATGGACGTCCTCAGGCAGCAGTAATCCATGGACCAGACTTCGGGCCACACGCCCCATGCCCCCTTCCCCCTGAGCCCACACCCTAACACCAGTAGTCACCAGCAATGGCTTACCGCCAAGTGTATAGGTAGGCTGCCAGCTCGGCACCTGCCGTGAAGAGGAAGTAACATGGGACCCGACCTATGAAACTGGCGGGGCATTACCACATTGATCTCTGATAATAATCCAACTAGAGGCTCGAGGAGGGGTCCTCGATGGTGTGTCCCCTACACTAGCGACGGGTTGCTCAGTTGTGCTTTGCCCCTTCCGGGTATGACTGGGGGGTGGAAGAGGGGGATACGGATCTCGGCCCTGGGATTCTTGCTGTCGGGCTGCTGTTCGGGCACCCGACACAAACCGGTCTACTATCAATGTGCATCTGGTTACCATCTATTCTTCGTTGGAATTGGGTTTGGTTTTTGAGGATTGTACAAATTCGGCTGTCGTCGGCTCGGCAACTTGTTCTGGGGCCTTGGGCTCCTCAATAGGAACGTGTACTCTATGGCTTCGAGATACGACCTCGGCAGATTCGTCCCTTACCGGGGCAAGATCTGTAGCGGTGATGTATCTAGGGCCAAGGTCTTAAGCTTCACCGACTGTCAGGGAAGGCGGCAGAAAGTTAGCGTGACGGACGTCAATGTACGACAACAACAGACTGTCCACCAATAAAGCTGGCCCAAAAGGCTGCTAGGTGGTGTACATAGGGTTGCAGGTGAGAATCAAATAAGAAGCCCGAAGCTATCCATCTATATGCACGAATATCTCAGACCGTAGTACGAAGTTCGGGTCCCTAACGTGAACAACTCTAAGATTTGGTCTAAACCTTTTGCTGTTTGCATCAAAACCACATAAGAACTGGTTAGTACCTACTCAGGTAAAACGACCAAGGATGAAAAATTAAATAAAGTACAGATGCTCGGTATCGACTAATATCGCATGGCGATAGAGGACAGGGGAGCTCATCGGCGAGCCAATTGCCACTCACCCGAACAAACTCTCCTGCCAAATTTCTGTTGGAATCAGGCAGGCATGATATAAGCCGGACCTTTATGTCTCTAGTTTTCAAAAAATAGTCGGACCTAATGTTCCCGCACAGGCTATACATAAAGTTGATATCGTGATGATTTAATTGCAACTCGTATATTTGGTTCAGTCTACTTACACAACTCACTATTCGATAAAAATTGGGGGGTAATTGGTCGGGGCAAAAACCATAAAACTTAAGGGTACCTATGATCAAAGGGTCCACGGGGAACCAAATCCCACCCTCAAGGATAGACATCAAAGGAAAAAACGCTATGTTGGGGTTGGAGCGTCTATGGAGAGCGATGTTGCCTTCATGACAGTAGGTGATATCAATGTCTCTAGGAACGCCAAAGGCCGCTCTAAAATTGGCCAAGGCTGCCTCAGACACAAGGAGATGAGAATATCCCATTCCTAAATTCTAGAATGAAGAGAAATTGAAAGAAAAAGGAGGAGTAGAGATAACTTACTTTGGGCTCTAAAGAAGTAGTCTGGAATGGAAAGTTTTTTACACAGAAGGAAATGCTCGGCAGAGAGGAAACCAAAGGAAAGAGGATGCAAAGAGTGAAATGGACAAACTGTGGGAACTATTTATAGGGTTGACGGAATTTAATGGAAGAGGCGAGAAAAACCCTTCTGGATCCTAGCTGTAACTGTCACACACGTGAGCTCGGGCTACGAACCGTCAGATTGTGATGACGATTAGATATTACAGGCTGGCGAAGCGCTGCTTTTGAGAAAGCATTAATAGTTGTCTCGTCCGTTTAGTAGCAGACAGTTGAGTTTCCCGAAGAATTACCAGCACCGCACGTATCATCCTTGATTCGCTCTAGGTGCCGGGCGCTAATCAAGGGGGGGCTATTGTACGGGCACCTGAGCCCTAGGCCTATTGGATCTAGGGACCTAGGCTTTGCTACCCAGCCCACCTCTTATCTCCACCTTGGATCTTTAACCTTAATCTGGATACCTTAAAGCCCTATCGTGCATAAGGGCTGAAGTGGAACCACTCCAACTTGAATACCTCTAGCAAACCCCATGGTTGTGAGGTTGCTGCTTGGAAACGTCATCTACTCGGCTACCCGGTTGTACCTTTGAAGAACATCTCTGCCAAGCATGCTTTTGAAAGTGGGAACCAATTCCAATGCCACTCCCACCTTCCCGACTGAGCACCCATTTCGAGATGATGGAATTAGACCCCTATTCGCACTAGTAAGGGAAAGTAATCATGGCTCTCCCACTATCCTAGCCTATAAATAGGAGAAGAGGAAGAAGAAAAGGGGGGTAGTGAAAGGGGGGAGAGAGGAGGAACTCTGCAAGAGAGAGAGAGAGAGAGAGAATCAAAGTGTATTTGGGTCTGCCAGGTATAAAATCACCCACGGTAGGAAACCCAAAGCCACTAAATAAATAGATTGTGCGTTCAAGTAGAGGTTAGGCCCGACAGCCATACATTGGGCACGCACAGCATATATCTTTCATTATGCCTTATAGTAAGAATAGTAATATTTTATTTTCTGGCACACAAATTGTTGACAGATATTTTTCATTCAACCTGCATGAATTTCACCTAGTCTTTGGGATTTTTGTCTATTAACCAGCATGAGCTTTCATGGTTGAATGAATTTGTGGGACATCAAAAGAGTAGTGCTTTTTTTTTCTCCAATACACACATTCATGAAAGATTGAGTCGAAAGCAACGAACAAGAAACTAAAGCTAAACAACAATATATAAAATTTGACACATTTATTTGAGAAGTTGCATTAGTATTTCATTTCATTATCTATTTAAAAAAAAAAGAATAACTATAAGGCTATGTAGTACATGTATAATTTTTTTTCTTGACTATATTAAGAGAGTTTTAAATATTTTAAATAAAAATAATTAAGTCTGAATATATATATATATATATATATATATTAGTCTTATTTAAAGGATGGAAGAGGATTAGGATGACCCCAGAACACAAAGTAGTGTGACTTGTAGCTCGTCTAATTCAACATCCCCTCTCAAACGAAGGGTTTGAATTTGATAGAAGAATAGAAAAAAGAGATTCTAACGGCTATGTTTCTGACGGTCATATTTCAGCTCAGCTCCAAAACAGTACCGTATAGTTAATGTAAACGATAATGTTTTGGTTCAATGAGGATTCATTTAAGGAGAGGGATGTCGTTTTGATAAGTCTGTTAACTAAAGCTGGATGACATCATTTTTATCGCGCTTGTCTTCCCCCCAGAGCTTCAACTTCCAAGTACCGTTTGTAATTAAATATATGATGTAAAAATGAATTTTCTTGGTTATTACACGGGAAAAATGAGCATTTCTAATCATAAATCATTTTTTTTAATTAATTTGAGCAAAAAGAAGGGGATGAGATAAAACTTATTCAGATAACATGATTACTACATGTTTAATCGGTTGCCACATGTTTTTCCTACAACTTTGCAAGTTGCATCAAGCAATTGTAATATAGTCCAAAATTTCAAGACTATAGCGATCAAAGTAAAAAATTCTGAGACTTGAATTTTCGAAGTCTTTCAAAGTTCCAAAGAATGATCAAAGATTTGTTAAAACGCTAACAAGATTTAAGTTTTCTAATGATATTACCCTAAAAAAGAAAAAAGACTTCTAATAGTGTCACATGTTTTCAAAATTGAAGGAATCTAGTGTATCAATGACTTAAAAATGCATGATATCATTTTCTTTCATAAAAATTTTAAGATATAATGCAACTAATTAAAATTTTCTTAGTTGTTACCCTTCAGCCAACTCCCCACAATTAGTTGTTATTAAAATATTACATATAGAAGTATACATATTTTGAAAAAGGCTGTCCATTATATATCAAATGGTAATAACTTAAGGGTATTATGAAAGAAAATTATTTGCACTCTAAACAAAATTATCAAAAGATGGTTAAAAAGATTAAAACAATACTAATTTATCTCTTCATATTATTTATCAAACAACAAGAAATATGAGTTTTACATAATGAAAAAAAAAAAAAAAAACCAAAAAAACAAAAACAAAAGACTTTGAGCATTGTAGAGTCCCCTCCTTGCTTTCTTCCCCACATCAGAGATGCACATAGTAGGTAATGAGCATATGCCCCATGGTTTGATGCGTTGAACAATTTTGTTACAGTCTAAAAAAGATTATAAGTTGACTAAGGGTTTTGTAGTTGAATTAACATCTCCCCATGTACAAAATGCATAGCAGTATGTTGTAATTATCTATATATGTATGTGTGTGTGTGTATAAAAGATAGAGTACTAAGGGTGCATTTGGTTCAATGTAAATCAAATTCCGAGTGTAAAATGAATGCAAGGGAAAGTGAATTCCCGTAAGGAAAATGAAATCTAGGTGTTTAATTTTGCAATGGAAAATAGTCTAAAAAATGATTTTCAGTGTTTGGTAACATTCTGAAAATGCTATTTTCTACAAATTTTACACATTTTCTCAACCATTTTTTCAACTCCCAAACAAATTTTATAACAAAAAATTTCAAAATATACACTTAACACAACCAAAAATCAAAAT
Organism: Lithocarpus polystachyus; assembly: GCA_033629205.1. Classification (NCBI taxonomy): domain Eukaryota; kingdom Viridiplantae; phylum Streptophyta; class Magnoliopsida; order Fagales; family Fagaceae; genus Lithocarpus; species Lithocarpus polystachyus. The sequence continues at coordinate 85,989,824 of CM066165.1, read as the reverse complement.
AAAAATATTTTTTATTCACAAACTCGGTGAAAGGAGGAAGAAACAGTGAGAGACTGAGGGAAAGAGAGATCGGAAAAGAGAGGATCGGAGTGGATGGAGGAGGCGGCGGCCAGATCGGGTGGGTTTGGGGGTGGAGTGGAGTGGGTTGGTGGTCGGTGGTGGCCAGATCAGCGATCGGTGGTGGCGGCCAGATCGGCCAGTGTGTTGGAGAGCCTGTTGGAGCACGGCAGAGGGGCTTGCAGGCACGACGGTGAGATCGTGGGTCGGGGACTGGGATGTGGTGAAATCGTGGTGGGTTTAGCTGGGTTCATTGGAGATGGGTTTGAGCAATACGATGAGGCTGATGTGGCGCGATCAGATCGGCGATGGGTTTGAGTGGCACAATCAGACTGGGGAGGCCGTGGGTCGAGGACTGGATCTGGGCTTCATCGGTGATAGCTCTCTCCGGCAATAGCTCTTGGGCTTGGTGTGAGTGATGAGAGTGAGTGAGGAGAGAAATTTCTGAGGAGAGTGGAAATGGTTTGAAGGTAAAATGAAAGTGTAAAATGATTTACGAGTGAGAGGGGCTATTTTACAGTCAATGGGGAAAATGAATTCCGTTTGACCCTATTTTTCGTGTGTACCAAACAGGCAGAAGGGTGAAAAACAATTTCCTGAAATCCTTTTCAGGTGAAACAAACAAAACCTAAGTATAAAGGGAAACACAATATTTTTATCTATATAAATGTCATCCTATTTGAAAGTAGCTCTTGTGATTTAGCATGAAGCAAAATAAAAGTGACAACAGTTAAATTTTAGTCAATAGTTGATCTAGATTCAACTTCCTAAAAGGCTTTAGAACTATGTCATTGACAAGGGATGAGAATGCAACTGGAATACACAAGAATTTTTTTGGCATATATATAATTTCCTTAGCAAAAAGGAATGGAAAATATCTTCAAAATTGAATTTGATGTTTAGTTTTTTGGATACTCTCAAAAGAATGTAAATTTACAGCTATAATAAATCAGACAGTTATGAAATTTTTCCATAACAAAAGGAAAGAAGGAAAAAGAAAAGAAAAGAAATAGTCATCTATCATTATTCTATTTTATCTTTTATTTTAAAGTATTTTTAATTGAATCAAATTGTGAATAGTCAGTCATTAATTAAATCCCCCTACTTTTTCTCCCAAAAAGAAATCGAGTTTGATGTTGGCTCCACCACCATATGCATGAATTGAAATTTTATAACACAAAATTAGAACCTAGTAATGATATCACAACAAGTCACATACTCCGTAATACACACACGTTACATATTCTACCATGTCAACTGAAATTCTACTTTTAAACAATGATTTAAGTTAAATTGTAAAATAATGATTTTAAAACACGATTTATATATATATATATATATATAACTTAACTTTTATTAATTAGAGCACTCCCATGTTGGTCATGAGCGTATTAAATCATAGTACAATAAAAATGTGGGAAACCAGGAGGCCAAGAACATCCTTCAAGAGCTGCGCCATTTGTAAGCAATGATTAGGAATTTCAAAACCATAATCATTATGAATGGGAACTGCGCAATGATTAGAAATTCCCAATCCCTCTAAGATATTGATTGGTCTTTTTTACTTTTGTATTTGGCATATGCCTAAATTAAAATAATTTAGTTAAACAATTATGCCAGGATAATGCCTTTTTCTTATTTTACAGTGTCCTTGACAACAGTCATCAGTTCATTATAGCTAGAGAGACAAAACATAAATAATAATAATAATAATATATTCACCACAGGTATCAATATGAGCTAATATAAATGTAAAGTCGATAGGATTATATATTATGATACTTGTTTCTAAGTAGTTTTTATAAATCTCACCCTGATATTCTGACTTTCAAAGTTAGTTTTTTAGTTTTTTCAAAAGAAAAAAAAGTTTTTATTAATCAATGAATCTGCATCAAAGAATTCTGCTATATATAGTCCACAGTGTACGCTAGTAAACAGAATGACCCTTAAATTCTGTATATATAGTCCAGAGTATACACTAGTTCCTTCCATCCAATTCATCCTTAAGTTCACTAAAATAATATCATTTAGGAATATGAAAAACATTAAAGTAATGGCAAGATTGAACGCTGGAATTACTAACTTGAAAACATATTTGAAGTTAAAGACTGAAATGAAAGAAAAAAAAAAGAAACTTAAATGATTGATTTGAAAATAATTTTAGGTATGACGATGTAATTTGGAGTTTAAACTTGAATAATTATGTGTTATATAAAATTATTTTTTTTCTTGAATTTTCCTGATCATTGCATGGCATACTAAAGAGTAGATAACTAGATATTTAATTATAGTCAATTTTAATTTTTAATTTATTTGAGGAAAAAGTAATTGATGATGTAAAACTGGTTATGATATCATGATTGCTACAAGTTTGATTATTGTCACACGTTTATTTTTATTTTATTTTATTTTTTTGTTGAATGGTTTGTAATTATGTAATCTACATCAAACAATTTTTATATAGTCCAAAAATTCAAGACTATAGCTTTCCAAGTCTTTGGAAATTTCAAACAATAACCAAAGACTTGGTGAGATGTTAACAAGATTAAAGTCTTCTAATGGTGTTACTTGTTTTCATGGTTGAAGGGATCTAGTATATCGATGACCTAAAAAACATGTGATTATTTTCTCCAAACATACAAGTTTTAAGAGATAAAGTTACTAATTAAACGTTTCTTAAATATTACTTTGGAAGATTCCTAAATCCCACCACCCCCACTCCAGCCCCCACCAAAAAAAAAAAAAAAAATGTATGTATAAATAATTAGAAATGAGCAATAATTAGAAATTCCAAAACCTTGTGATCAGGGGCGGAACTACCCTTGGACAAGGGGGAGCAATGACCCCCCCCTAAATTTTTTTTAAAAATATATTATTACATATGTGTGTATTAATTTTAGCAATTTTGTTCTATAAAATTATATTTTATTTCTCTTTAACAACATCATTGATTCTTTTAAGAGTAATGCTAGACTCACAAACTTTTTTATAACATTTTTACCAACCGTTTTAGTAGCAAATTCTTATTGATTGGCATATGAGCATACCATTCACATCATTTTTTTACTTACTAATAACCACTTATTACATAAGTAAGTTATAAAAAAAAAACTTGCAGCTTTAGCATTTTCCTCATTTTAGTGACCATAAAAAAAATTTATAGATCTAAAATTTAAAACAAAATATACAAGCCCCCCTCCCCCCCCCAAAAAAAGCTAAAAAAAAATTATCAGTAAAACTAAAAACAAAATTAAGCTCAATTAATTAATTTTATCCAAAATAAATAACCTTGTCCTTTAAAAAATTCTAAGAAAAAATAATTTTGTTCTTACCTACAAAAAAAAAAAAAAAAAAAATCTCAGCAATTAAGTAGCATAATTAGAGGTTGAAATCACTGTACACAGCTAACAGTAAAACCGCCCCCCCTAACTCAAAGTTCTGGCTTCGTCCCAGCCTGTGATCTTGAGTTCTTGATTGCCTCTTTTTTACTTGTGCTTTTGGCATGTGCCTAAATTACAATGATTTAATTAAGGAAAAAGTTTAGCAACAGAATTAGTTGTAGCCTTAGGTTACAAACTTACTTAATATCTTTTTATTGGAGGTGAATTTTGGCAAATCCACCATTGGATTACATCTCCTTCTTATATCTTTCATGCTTGCAAAATTTCAAGAAAATTAAAGATCAATAGCTATATTATCTATAAATTTTTTAAATTTTAAGTTTTTATAATTTAAAATTATGTATAAAATATAGCTTATAAATCATATAGTAAATAATATCTTATTGACACAAAATTTAAAATATGTATTAAGAGCGTAAAGAACATACAATTTAACGGTTAGATTTTCAAAATATGTTGTAATATTTATTTTATTGAGTGAGTTTGTAACCTTAAGCTATAGCCATTTTTGTAGCTAAACTTTGTCCTTTAATTAATCTATATTATCTATAAGATGATTCATTTGTTTGAACTGGACTTTTATTTAATTCAAAAATACTCTCATTAATGAAGGTAACTTCTCTTAGAAATTTGGTTTTAAATGTTAAACAACAAATTTCATTTTAAATTAAAAAAGAAAACTCCTAAAATTCAATATTTTTTCCCCACACGTTCATCTTTTTATTCCCTAAAATTTAGCCCTTTTATACCTTTCTTCTTTCAAATAAAAGTAAAACATTCCCAATTTAATAAAAAAAAAAAAAAAAAACTAAGAGAACTCCTAAATTTACCATTTTTTCCCCTCACATTCATCTTATTTTTCTCCTACCCAAACTTTTCTCTATATTACTATACCACTTTTAAACAAACATTCAAAAAAGAAATTATAGTTACTGCTTATCTCTAAAATTTATCTTTTTTATTTTTTTTTTGAGAACTAAAAATATATATTTTCAAATATTAATAAATGCGAATTATTAACTTTTATTAAAAAATAAAAGAGCCCTCGAGATGCGCTTGCTTAGTGTCTAGTTAAATATAATTTTGTCAACAGGATGCCTTTGTCTTATTTGCTGCTGGGGTCCTTGACATTGTGCTAAATGTCTAGCGTTATTGTCATAAGCTAATTATTTCTATAAACTGATGGTCTTAATACAAAATAGGCAGAGACAAAACTTGAAAGTATGAGCGAATTGAAATCTAAAGTTGATAAAATTATTATTAATTTTTTTTAATAAACAGCAGATAGTCTTATAAATAAATAAAAATAAACAGTAGATAGGATTATTATTATGATAAACAATAGATATAGCTAACCAGCCAACAGGGGCTTGGCTAAGCGGTCAAGGATTCAGCTTGTGGCCTAGACAGCTGAGGTTCGAATCCCGCTGACCGCAGGAGTCCGTTGGTGGGCATCCTTGGTGAGGGGTGTACTCGCAAATGCGGGGTGACTCTCACACAGGCCGAAAACCTGGTGCCCTGTCCGGGGGCTAGCGTAACCTAGCGAATCCCTCTTTCTCTTAACCCAAAAAAAAAAAAAAAAATAGATATAATGACCTGATATATTTTCACTTTCAGAGTTACTTTTTAGAGTGACCCACAGGCACAAGACCGTAATTTTGTCCACAAGACCATAGATATTATTAATTAACGGGTTAAAGATATATATATATATATATATATATATACATATGTAATAGAATGTGACCCACAAGATATATATATATATATATATATTAATTTATATTCTGATTTCTGAAATCCAGAGCAAATATGGAGCGTGTATTCTTCGTGAATCCCTCTTTCTCTTAACCAAAAAAAAAAAAAAAAAAAGATATAATGACCTGATATATTTTCACTTTCAGAGTTACTTTTTAGAGTGACCCACAGGCACAAGACCGTAATTTTGTCCACAAGACCATAGATATTATTAATTAACGGGTTAAAGATATATATATATATATATATATATATATATATATACATATGTAATAGAATGTGACCCACAAGATATATATATATATATATATATTAATTTATATTCTGATTTCTGAAATCCAGAGCAAATATGGAGCGTGTATTCTTCGTATTACGGCCAAGTCAGCTACTATTACTCATTAGCTTCCTCTTGCTTTCTCAACCTATTTGTTCCTCTGCTCTCTCTTGTTTTTCCTCATTAATTCATCAACGCCTCTTTGCCATTCCGACCAAAGCTCTGCTTTGCTCCATTTCAGAATCTCTTTTTCTGCTTATGGTAGATCTCTTTTAAGAATTTGTGGAAAATGGGTACAGATTGTTGTGGGTGGGATGGGGTCACCTGTGATACGATGACAGGTCATGTCATTGCTGTCGACCTCACTTGCAGTCGCCTTTATGGTCCCATCCATCCCAATACCACCCTTTTCTCTCTTCGCCATCTCCAGCGACTCAACAATTTCATCTAAGTTTGGTGGCTTTGCGAACATGACGCATCTCAACCTCACTGACTCCTCCTTCGCTGGTGAAGTCCCATCCGAAATCTCCCACTTATCCAAACTGGTTTCACTTGATTTCTCCAACAATAATTTCAAAGGGGAAATTCCAAAGTCACTTGGAAAGCTTAAGTCACTCAAGGGGCTTAATTTTTCACACAATAATCTTATGGGTAATATGCCTCCATCATTGGGATTTGAGAAATTTAATTAATCTCGAATGGTTAGATCTCTTCTCAAACATGCTCACAGGAGAAACTCCTACACAGTTGAAGTTTTAATCAGTTCAACACGTTTGCAAATGATTCTTAAACCGAAATGGCTTGTTAATGTTGTTTATATAGAACGGCATAACATGGTTTGAAGATCAAAAAGAATGCTCCTAGAAAAATGGTTGAAGAAGAATTTTGTGGATGCAAGTACTAATTTCAGGTATATTCGTATATACTAATCTATTTGAAAATACTCTATTTCATAATTTTGGTTTCATAAAAAAAAATTATTTAAACTGTTAAGACAATTGTTCATTTCTAATTTCCTTTATGCTAGTCAGGAAAGGCTGAGCTTGTGTGAATATTAAATAATGAGGCTTATTACTATTAAATAATGAGACTTCATTTAATGACCCTGCTTTATGCTCTAGTGTGAGAAGAAATTTCTCTACTCCATTGCAATTCTAAACCATTCCTTGGTCTATGATTTTTTTAAAGGGGAATCTTCACTATTATTTCATTCTTGTAATATTACCTTCGTTTTACAGATAAAAGATCTTTTTGGTTTGAAGAGTGGGATTTTTTTTTATTCCAACTTAAAGAGATGTGGTAAATATTCTAGTGCTACCCAAGATGCTTTAAGCTGTAGACTGATTTCCTCTATATTTTCAATTAGATGCTTATTTCAATCATTTTTATCTTGCTTGATTTATAGCCCATGAAGTGACTTCTAAGTCTGAATTCTTGTGAGTAGTGTGACTCTTAGTATAAGTATCAATTTTTGTATTAAAAGATTAAATAAGACAGCAATTTGTATGTTATGATTTCTTGCCGTTTATTTGTAGGTATCAATTTGTTGTTCTTAATGTTGTGTGGGATTTTCTTGATCAGGGTTGTGATGCTTCAGTCCTCTTGGTTGACAGAAATGGTGATAAAAACTTCCATCGAGAGGCAGGTCATACCCAATCAGACCTTGAGGGGTTTTGATAAAATTGATTCCATCAAGGAGGAGCTTGAAAAGGCTTGTCCAGGTGTAGTTTCATGTGCTGATATTGTTTCTATTGCCACTAGAGATGGCATTATGCTGGTCTGTTCTTGATCCTAAATTTTCATATGTTCTCTTTTTAAAGATATTTTTTGCTGATAGTACAGGTCAGTTCACCTAAGGGTTTTAGTAACAGTTTAAGGTTTAGGATTTGATGATTGTTTGTGGATAAAGATGCTTAAATGGAGCTTGGGAAAAATGTAAGAAGCAAATTTTAAAAGAGTTGGTATCTCTTTACATTTTCATATGTTGTGAGGAGCCTATCAATAAGATTCTGAAGTACATATTGGTTATGTGGAAAATTTAGAAATTGAATGAATTGAGAATATGTTCCTAGTGAATTTTTCTGTTTTGGTTTCCACAAATTGTTATAGTCACCTTTACTTCACAAACTAATTGTTCCAAGCACTTTTGGTTATGTTTTTCTAGTCTAAAATGTCAAAAAATTAAAATAAATAAAATGAAATACTTTTCTTGTTCCAATTTCTGTTAATCTGAAAATCAAGAACAACTCTACATTTATAACTCTTTTTATTGGTGTTCTCTGATGTAAACTATTATACTTGACATCACAGGTTAGAGTTGGACAGCATTCATTCATATTTCAACAGACACCTAATCTTAGGCACCTTGGCCTCTTTGATTTCAGCATTCCTTGCCACCTTTGCAGCTTGATCTTCTTCAAATGATCTTATTTCTTTCTCTTTTTCTTCTCCCAAATCAACAAAAAAGGAAATCTACTGAAAGGTACCCAGGGGCAGTGACAAAACTGGCCCAAGATTCCACAACTGGATGATAACAAAATACAGACACTTCACCTTTTTGCCCATAGAGGTTTTGATGAAAGAGAAATAGTCAGTCTTCTAGGTACTTACTAGCTCTCTGCTTTTCTTTCTTTTCCCCCCTTGTCTTATGGAGTTGAAAAGGTTTAAAAAGTTATTTGGTTTGTATTGGTTTCTTGATCATCTGAAGGTGAACACAACATTGGGAAGATTGACTGGAATTCATACAGAAACGCCTCCCTGACTTCAAGGGGACCAGGCGGCCTGACCCAACTATATCTCCTAATTTCCGCACTGAGATGAAAATGAGTTGCCAAGACGGTAATAGGACCACCACCCAGCCTTCTTCTTTATCCATGGCAACATTGGAAATGACTGAGTCTGCAGTGGGGATGTCATAATTTCAGGCATTGTTATCTTCGATATCATCTGGGGCAGGTTTTGACACTCACTACTATCAGAGCTTGTAAAAGGGGAGAGGACTCCTTTTTGCCCATCAGCAAATGATGGCTAATGAAAAGGCCGTGAGACTGCTAAGGGCTTATGCTTCAGATGACAGATCAACCTTTCGAATAGACTTTGCTTGGGCAAGGATGAAGATGTCAGGGCTTAATGTTCTTACTGGATCTCAAGGTCAGGTTCGATGGAACTGCTCCTTGCTTTTGGTCAGTTTCTAAGTGACAGTCTTGGCCTTAAAGAACTCTTTAGATCTTTACTCTTTCATATTAATCTCCCTTATGTTCTATATTTGATTGTAGATCCCTACTTTTACATTTATTGCCTGTGCTAATTTGAGTCTATATATAAAGCCAATGGCATCATTGGTCATGGTTACGATGATGAAATAGCTAGTTAAAACTGCATATAAATATTTTTTGGTTGTTGAGTTCATTTGAAATATAGACTTCTAATGTTTTGACTGTTATCAAAAGTTCAGTAATATTGGCGGAGCTCATAATGTATGCTGCAATGATAATAGCCAAATTAATATCAATTGGGTGTTCGTGTTTCTAACAAGTTTTGGCTGATTATTCATCATCTAAAGGAGATGTTAGTTGATTCATTTTGAGTTTGAACTTCAGAACTAGGAAAGTCTACAATTCTATGTCTTGAAACAAAGAAATTGATTTGTCTATAATTTTCTTTATTGCTTTGATCACCAAGTAGAATTTAAAAGTTTCTCATAGGATTAGCTTATAATTAGATGCCATTATGTTTTATTGTCATCAATTAGTATTCAATTACACTTTTCGTGGCTGCAGAAGGTTTTCGAATGCTGTTATGCACGTTTAACAATGCTAAGGTTGGGATCCATTCACTCAACAGGTTACACTTCTTGTATGACACTGCTATGCTACAACTTGAATTTTCATTTTCTTTCACCTTATTTCATTTAGTGAATCTTCCATCAATCTAGCAGGTTCTCCTTAATAGCTTTAGGCGGTACTGATTATAGTTATGTTTTCCTCAAATTGGTTATAGTTCATGGAATATGCATTTTAATTTATGCCTAGGAGGAGATTTTTCTTGTTATGGATGTCTTCATTCATCTCTTCGTCTGTTACCTGAGAATCTAATTTCTTCAAATTTGAAGGTTATGAGTGCTGCTGATGCCGTCAAAAGTGTCATTTCTGTTACCTCTGGTTGTCTGGGAGAGAGCTTGTTTGATGCAAACTCAAATTTCCAAAAATTTTGAGATGCACGACTGTGGCAGAAAATCAATTTTAGAGGTTGAGACTTAGTTTTGGATATGCGGACTATGTGATTGATTCCATTTATCAGTATCTCACAGCATATTTTCCCAATAGTAGGAACTGGAATGACTACATATCCTTGACTTTGATAGCTATTTACCGAAATTAAGTTCCTTATCTTTCCTATGTGTCATGAAGATGGTTTGTTCCTGGAAACCTTTTCAGTTAGTATCTTTGCTTAGAGATTTTATCATTATCTTGTGTTTTAAGTAGAGTTTTTAAAGTTAGTTTACTTCTTGTGCTTATAGGCTTCCTCCTCTCTTGCCAATTGCATAAGGCCATTCTTTAAAAACAAAACAGCATTCATTATGTTAAACATCAAGCACCGCCTCTCTCTTTCTCTAGAAATTTCTAGAATTTCTCATGCAATCTCTCTTTGGAATTCTCTAAGAGCTTCCTTGCATAAGTTAATCTCAACCACTAAGTTACAAGATGTCTAGAAGATTGGAGAAAGGAATTAATTTAATGCCAATAAAAAGGAGGAAGCTAGAAGCTTCAAGTCGGTTTCTTAACCGACATACATCTAGTAAAAATAGATGTAATGATGGCCACGAGAGAAGAGTGAAGTGAGTTGATGTGAAGTGAAGTGTTAGGTGAAGCAGTGTGAAGTCAGGTGCAGTGTGAAATGAAGTCTAAAAGAGAGCTATAGTGTCAGTAGGTGTGCATGGGTATTTGGTGAGTGAGTGTATTTAAGGTTAGTGTGTGTGAATGTAAAGTGCCGTGTGTGCATTGGTGTAATAATAGTGCTCGTAAAGTGTTGTAATTTAAAGAGTCCAGTTTTAAATAAAAAGCTCTTTGTTCAGTCTTTTGTTCAACACATTATAGGTTCACAGAGGCAAGAGTACTCATCGATAGTGCAATGTGATACTTAAAACAAGATATTATGTACATTTTCCAACATACCACAAAACTTGAGTCAGTTTACTTCACTTTGGAGATATAATGTCATCAACCAATGAGTTATGGAGAAAAATGAAACCATCACCATAACTTTTGCAGAGAATCATGTTCATGTTCTAATGCAAAAAGTGTAACTTCTACAGTTATACAGTTATACCATTTTAATTTCAACGATAATGATCTTATTCATTTATAAAAATCTGCATTGGATCATTGTTAGGTTTGCTTGCCTACCAATTGGTATATGATCTTATTATTCATGTTGATAACTCTTTTTTATGAGCCCTAAATGCCTCTTGAATTTATGAAATCAAAACATATTATGTTAGAACAAAACCATAAGATGCTAAACAAATACTCCTATGAATTTTCAGACTCCCTTCATCTTATAGGCCCCAAAGATAGCACAAAGGAACTTTTGAAGAGTAGCTGATTAATATGCATCAGTTAATAATTGCAGTATACAGGGGTAGTAGCTATTAAGCTTGAACCAAAAATATCCGATTGCTCTTATATATATTTTGGAATCATTAAACTTGAACAAAATGCTCTCCCATTGCTATATATTCGCAATATCTATAAAATATTAGTCAGCCTTGATTTTTCAGCTAAATACCAAGATCTCATAAGCTAATCATTTTGGCTACATAGAGAAAGTGTTTCCAATATTAAGAAGAAATATAATTTTAAACATGCAGTTACAAGACCATGAAAAGGCATGGATAATTCAATATGCACACAAAGTGGAGCATTAACCCACAACCTTAGCTTCCATCCAAGTATGATGTGAAGAGGAAGTGCCAATTGAGTTATTTTCAACTAAGAACCTGAGAGTTTGTTTAGTTTGGTGGATTTTAGGAGGTATGAAAAGGGTTGGGGAGAGAAAATAATTTTTTTGGAATGTTTAGTTGGAGTGATTTTAGGAGAAAAAATTGGAGGGGCCAAGTATTTTCTCTCCGGACCCACTAAAACATTCTCTCCAATTTAGAGAAAAAACCCAGGTGATTTGCTTTGCCATCCTTGTTCTTTTTGTCCCCTCAATTGCAATGTTGAAGTCGTTGAACAAACGTCTCTCTTTCTTGTTTTGTTCCTTTTTTTAGTCATTTCTTTCTTTGTTGGTTTGTTCATCTCTCTCAACTATTTCCTTGTTTATTTTCTAGTTGACGTTGTGAGTTGTTTACTGATTTTTCCCCGTGTTTTTCTCTTCTTATTATGCTTGTTCAGTATCAATCTGAGTGCTATTTTTTCCCCATTGTTTTATAATAATAAAATGTGATAAATATAATAACAAAGAGAAAAAAAAATATGTTTAACGTTTTAATTTTTATAAAATGTTATTTTATTAATTTTAACTAATAAATAAATAACTGCTTATATGTAATTAAATATATAATGAGATAAAGATATAAAAGAAAATTTATATAAAATACTTATATATTTACTCTAAAGATAGAATTATTTGAATCTAAACATTAAGCTTGAATTTATTATTAAAATAAAATAGCTTCAATTTAATCTTGGAGTTCAATTAAATCTTTTTTATTACGTTGTAAAACATATTAAGACAAAAATTGTCATAAAAATAATTTTTTTCCTTAATTTTAATATGATTATTTATAATATTTATAATATTATAAGGTGTGAAAACTCACTTAAAATTATTTATGACTTTTGGATAAATTTTTAATAGATATTAATGATTTATTTTATTTTATTTTATTTTATTTTTTAAATTATACAATTATTAATTAAATTATTTATGACATTATCAATTCATCCGGTCTGACCGAAAAAAACCAATAACCATGATTTCACGCACAATCCTATTTCAGATATCAAAACAAATAAAAATATCAAACCCAACAGTCCAGCACCCCATCACCCATGCCGCCTTATGCCACCATACGCCACTGTATGCCACCACAAGCCGCAAAATTTACTGCCGTTACTGTCGTCCTACTCTTATATATGGTTTGATTGGGGTTTGAGGGTATGGGTTTGAAGGATTTTCTGTGGCAATGAGTTGGTGACTTGGCAGTTCATTGTGTGCCCGCAAAGATGGAGATAGGGATGGTGACATTAGGGTTTGATGATATCCAAGACTTATGGTTTATTTAACATGATTTGTAAGATTTTTCAGTTGGGTCACTTTTGAATTGCTCTATTTTAGAGGAAATTCAGGTGGGTTTATTGTATTTTTGTTGTGCTTTGGGGGTTTCATGAAATGGGTTTTGTAAATTTCATTATTGGTACATAAAATTGGTGTTCAAACTTCAAAGTTCCTTCTTCTTCTCCTTTTTTTTTTTTTTTTTTTTTTTTTGGGTGGAGTTCTTGAGGTTTCATTCCAACTTTTGAGATTGTTGTGGGCTGGAAATCGATTGGGTACTATTTTCAAATTTAATTTAATGTTTTTCAGATTTGGTGTAGAAAAATGGAGAGCAGATTGGGCGGTGGTGACGGCAGTGACTCTGGGGATGTGTGTGTGGCGGGTTGCTGGATTGTGTTTCCTGTGAGGAAGAGATGAGATTTTATTTTGACTTGAATGGTAGAAATTAGAAAGGGAGGAGTTGGGATTTTGTTCTGTGAAATGGGGTTTGTTTGGAGAAAGTTGCGACTCTTTTCTTAATAATGGAATTTAATAGAGTCTAGGTCCTTTACTATTGAAAAATGTCCCACGGGTGTGCATTTGTTAGGAAAATAAATAAATTCTGAGAAGTCTGGACTTTTCTAACTTGATATTGACTTTTTGAAGTTTATGCTGACAATTGTGGATTTCCTTTTCTATAGCTTGATGTTGATTTTTTGAAGTTTATGCTAAAATAATTGAAATGTCTATATAGTATAATATTGTACATGATATGCTTTCTTGGATATGGAAAAGTGATTATTTTAACAATAATGTTCATGTAAAGAGGACCAATAAGGTAATGTATCTGATGTGAATATTATGAGGACAAATAAAGGAAAAAAAAATTCTTTTAGTATTGTTATGAAATTTCCTTTGTAGAATGTCTTTGAGGTTGGGGAAATTTTTACACACTATCAATGCATAGACTTGTTATGTCATAATTTCCATTGGAGACAATTTTACCTATTTGTATATCGTTTGGAGAAATTAAAAGGTTTATGTCTCTATTCTTTTAGTTACTAGAGCAAGTGTTCTGAAATTGGAGTTGGTTTCTGTTTTTTAACAAAAGAATGAGATTGCGAAAGCTGTGGAAGAGGAACTTGAAAAGGTATATTTCTTTGTCTGCTAATTTGGTTTAGTATTAGTCAAGTTACAAGTTAAATCTGATTCTTTTTAATATCTTTGAATTTTACATGCATAGGCCATGTCAGCTTATGGATTTGAGATTGTTCAAACGCTCATTGTGGAAACTGAGCCTAATGAACATGTGAAGAGGGCTATGAGTGAGATAAATGCCGGTGAGTGTTCATTTTGAATTGAACATTTTTTCTCCTCTCTCTGTGAGTAAGTTTGGCTTCTTTTTTCCTGAATACTAATTAGCCTGTCATTGACCTTTTACGTGTAATGAACAGCTGATTCTAAATATCTGGGCTGAGGGATAGTGTGCTTGCTTTCTCTATGAATGTACCTGGGACTACGTCAAAGGATTTCACGGACATGGTTCTGATGACTCAATATTTTGTCACAATGAAAGAAATTGGCGCGTTGTCAGAGTCCAACTCTGTTTTCATCACACATGGACTAGGTACTGTGAAAGACATTGCTTCACAAATTAGAGACGGCCTCCTTCAAGTAAATACCACTCAGAATTAGTGACTTTATCCCAAAACTTTTGGTAGCTTTCGTGAAACCCTCAAACACGCACTTGAATCACTCTCGCTATAATAGACCTTTGTTTCTTCAAAAGCAATGGAAGCAAGGAAGAGATTTTTGACATCTAAGGATCTGGCAAAGGAAGCAAGGTAGAGGTTTTTTATTTTTATTTTTTATTTTTTATTTTTTTTATGCAAACACTAACTTTCATTATTCTTATTCAGATCTGGTAATTATGGTCTAGTGAATACAATTACAACAATATTTTCAATCGGTATAATCACATGGCAATGAATCAATTGGGCTAAAATCACATTCATGTGCTGCACTCAAAACTTTCAGATTTAAAAAACTTGTTTTAATATGGATTTTTGCACTGCACTCAAAACTTTCAGATTTAAAAGACTTGTTTTAATATGTTTTTTTGCATATTATATACATTTTATTTATCAACTTCCCATTTTATTTGTTAATATTTGAGTTACATTATGATTTGTCTTTTTAGATATGGATTCAAATACACTTGATTCTCAAGGTCGTTCTAAATGAAAGTGGACTCCCATTGAAGATTTGAAACTAGTGGAGGCTTTGGTAGAGTATCACCATGAAAGGGAAGGTAACCCTAAGAATAAGTTTAAACCTAGATATTTGAAAGTCTTAGAAGAAAGGATTTCTACCATATTTCTACCATATTACCTAATGTTAGATTAAGAGCAAAACCAAATATTGAATAAGAGGACTTTGAAAAGATTGAGTATTTTACCATTATTCAAGTAAGTTTGTCATTTGCAAGTCAAATTTTAGTGCGGACTTGATTGAAGACCCACAAGATTTTTTGAAAGACAAATTGATTACTGATGTAGCTACTTCTTAATTTTAATATTGTTTATATAGAATGGCACAACATGGTTTGAAGATCCAAAAAGAATGCTCCTGGAAAAATGGTTGAAGAAGAATCTTGTGGATGCACGTACTAATTTCACGAATATTCTTATATACTAATCTATTTGAAAATACTCTATTTCATAATATTGGTTTCATAAAAAAAATATTTATTTAAACTGTTAAAAAAATTGTTCATTTCTAATTTCCTTTATGCTAGTCAGGAAAGGCTGAGCTTGTGTGAATATTAAATAATGAGGCTTATTACTGTTTCTGGCTGCATAAGGTTCTTTGTTTAAGTTATAGCTATACAAAAGAGTAAATTAGCTTCCACTATGTAACTGCAACATTTTAAATTCTTTATTTAGGTCAGACTTTATTTAATGACCCTGCTTTATGCTCTAGTGTGAGAAGAAATTTCTCTACTCCATTGCAATTCTAAACCACTCCTTGGTCTATGATTTTTTTTAAAGGGGAATCTTCACTGTTATTTCATTCTTGTAATATTACCTTCGTTTTACAGATTAAAGATCTTTTTGGATTGAAGAGTGGGATTTTTTTTCCCAACTCGAGGAGAGGTGGTAAATATTCTAGTGCTACCCAAGGTGCTCTAAGCTGTAGACTGATTTCCTCTAAATTTTCAATTAGATGCTTATTTCAATCATTTTTATCTTGCTTGATTTATAGCCCATGAAGTGACTTCTAATTCTAAATTCTTGTGAGTAGTGTGATTCTTAGTATACGTATCAATTTTTGTATTAAAAGATTAAATAAGACAGCAATTTGTATGTTATGATTTCTTGCCATTTATTTGGAGGTATTAATTTGTTGGTCTTAATGTTGTGTGGGATTTTCTTGATCAGGGTTGTGATGCTTCGGTCCTCTTGGTTGACAGAAATGGTGATAAAAGCTTCCATCGAGAGGCAGGTCATACCCAATCAGACCTTGAGGGGTTTTGATAAAATTGACTCCATCAAGGAGGAGCTTGAAAAGGCTTGTCCAGGGTTAGTTTCATGTGCTGATATTGTTTCTATTGCCACTAGAGATGGCATTATGCTGGTCTGTTCTTGATCCTAAATTTTCATATGTTCTCTCTTTTTAAAGATATTTTTTGCTAATAGTACAGGTCAGTTCACCTAAGGGTTTTAGTTACAGTTTAAGGTTTAGGATTTGATGATTGTTTGTGGATAAAGATGCTTAAATGAAGCTTGGGAAAAATGTAAGAAACAAATTTTAAAAGAGTTGGTATCTCTTTACATTTTTATATGTTGAGGAGCCTATCAATAAGATTCTGAAGTACATATTGGTCATGTGGAAAATTTAGAAATTGAATGAATTGAGAATATGTTCCTAGTGAATTTTGCTGTTTTGGTTTTTACAAATTGTTAGTCACCTTTACTTCACCAACTAATTGTTTCAAGCACTTTTTGGTTATGTTTTTCTAGTCTAAAATGTCAAAAAATTAAAATAAATGAAATGAAATACTTTTCCTGTTCCAATTTCTGTTAATCTGAAAATAAAGAACAACTCTACATTGATAACTCTTTTTATTGGTGTTCTCTGATGTAAACTATTATACTTGACATCACAGGTTGGACAGCATTCATTCATATTTCAACAGACACCTAATCTTAGGCGCCTTGGCCTCTTTGATTTCAGCATTCCTTGCCACGTTTGCAGCTTCATCTTCTTCAAATGATCTTATTTCTTTCTCTTTCTCTTCTCCCAAATCAACAAAAAAAAAAAAAAAAAAGGAAATCTACTGAAAGGTACTAGGGGCAGTGACAACACTGGCCCAAGATTCCACGACTGGATGATAACATAATATAGACACTTCACCTTTTTGCCCATAGAGGTTTTGATGAAAGAGAAATAGTTAGTCTTCTAGGTACTTACTAGCTCTCTACCTTTCTTTCTTTTTCCCCCTTGTCTTATCGAGTTGAAAAGGCTTAAAAACTTATTTGGTTTGTATTGGTTTCTTGATCATCTGAAGGTGAACACAACATTGGGAAGATTGACTCTGAATTCATACAGAAACGCCTCTCTGACTTCAAGGGGACCAGGCAGCCAGACCCAACTATATCTCTTGATTTTGTCACTGAGATGAAAATGAGTTGCCAAGACAATAATAGGACCACCACCCAGCCTTCTTTATCCATGGCAACATTGGAAATGACTGAGTCTGCAGTGGGGATGTTATAATTTCAGGCATTGTTATCTTCAATATCATTCGGGGCAGGTTTTGACACTCACTACTATCAGAGCTTGTAAAAGGGGAGAGGACTCCTTTTTGCCCATCAGCAATTGATGGCTAATGAGAAGGCCGTGAGATCTTGACATTAAAGAACTCTTGAGATCTTTACTCTTTCATATTAATTTCCCATATGTTCTATGTTTGATTGTAGATCCCTACTTTTACATTTATTGCCTATGAAGCACGGGTCCGTTTCGGGACTTGGGTGCGGGTGCGGGTACGGGTGCGGGACTCGGCAATTTTTTAAAAAGGTGGGTGGGGGTGCGGTGGGACTCAGTGATTAAAAAATTATTAAAAATATTTTTATTTATATTTTTAATATTTTGCTAAGCATACTTTTTCACATTATATAAAAAAAATACCAAGAGTGTTCGGTGTTGTAGAGAGAGCAAGAGTGTTTTTCTTCTTAAAACTTGAATCAGAGAGCTGAAGTGAGTATTTGAGGTTTTAGGGTTTGTATATAAGTTCATATGGTGCGTTTCGCACCTTTTTTTTTTTTTTTTTTTTTTTGAATTTCGGCCTGAATAAGCCGTTTCGGCCGGAATCGGCCATTTTGGCCAATACGGCCCGAATCGGCGCAAATCCGGCCAGTTCCGGGCAAATCGGCCAGAATTGCAACCGCGCCGGCGTGAGTCGGTGAAAAAAAAAAAATCAACCATGTGGCAGACGCGGCACAGATGCGCGAGTAGCGGCATCGCTTACGTCGCGGTTACAATGATGAAATAGCTAGTTAAAACTGCATATAAATATTTTTTGGTTGTTGAGATCATTTGAAATATAGAATTCTAATGTTTTGAATGTTATCAAAAGTTCAGTAATACTAACGAAGCGCATAATGTATGCTGTGATGATAATAGCCAAATTAATTTCAATTGGGTGTTTGAGTTTCTAACAAATTTTGGCTGATTATTCATCATCTAAAGGAGATGTTAGTTGATTCATTTTGAGTTTGAACTTCAAAACTAGGAAAGTCTACAATTCAATGTCTTGAAACAAAGAAATTGATTTGTCTATAATTTTCTTTATTGCTTTGATCACCAAGTAGAATTTAAAAGTTTCTCATAGGAATAGCTTTTAATTAGATGCCATTATGTTTTATTGTCATCAATTAGTATTCAAATACACTTTTCGTGGCTGCAGAAGGTTTTAGAATGCTGTTATGCACGTTTAACAATGCTATGGTTGGGATCCATTCACCTGAATCTAACCCATAATTTTCACTCAACAGGTTACACTTCTTGTATGACACTGCTATGCTACAACTTGAATTTACATTTTCCTTCACCCTATTTCATTTAGTGAATCTACCATCAATCTAGTAGGTTCTCCTTAATGGCTTTAGGTGGTACTGATTATAGTTATGTTTTCCTCAAATTGGTTATAGTTCATGGAATAAGCATTTTTAATTTATGCCTAGGATGAGATATTTCTTGTTATGACTGTGTTCATTTATCTTTTCGTCTGTTACCTGAGAATCTAATTTCTTCAACTTTGAAGGTTATGAGTGCTGCGAATGCCGTCAATATTGTCATTTCTGTTACCTCTGGTTGTCTGAGAGAGAGCTTGTTTCAAGCAAACTCAGATTTCCAAAAATTTTGAGATGCACGACTGTTGGCAGAAAACCAATTTTAGAGGTTGAGACTTAGTTTTGGATATGCGGACTATGTGATTGATTCCATTTATCAGTATCTCACAGAAAATTTTCCCTATCGTAGGAACTGGTATGACTACATATCCTTGACTTTGATGGCTATCTACCGAAATTAAGGTGCTTATCTTTTTCCTATGTGTCATGAAGATGGTTTGTTCCTGGAAACCTTTTCAGTTAGTATCTTTGCTTAGAGATTTTATCATTATCTTGTGTTTTAACTAGAGTTTTAAAGTTCGTTTACTTCTTGTGCTTATAGGCTTCCTCCTCTCTTGCCAATTGCATAAGGCCATTCTTTAAAAACAAAACAGCATTCATCATGTCAAACATCAAGCACCGCCTCTCTCTTTCTCTAGAAATTTCTAGAATTTCTCATGCAATCTTTTTCTCCGGAATTCTCTAAGAGCATCCTTGCATAAGTTAATCTCAGTCACTAATTTACAAGATGTCTAGAAGATTGGAGAAAGGCATTAATTTAATGCCAATAAAAAGGAAGAAGCTAGAAGCTTCAAGACAGTTTCTTAACCGACATACATCTAGTATAAATAGATGTAATGATGGCCATGAGAGAAGAATGAAGTGAGGTGATGTGAAGTGTTAGATGATGTGAAGTGTGTGAGGTGAAGTAGTGTGAAGTCAGGTGCAGTGTGAAGTGAAGTCAAAAAGAGAGCTATAGTGTCAGTAGGTGTGCATGTGTATCTGGTGAGTCAGTGTATTTAAGGTTAGTGTGGGTGAATGTAAAAGTGTCGTGTGTGCATTGGTGTAATAATAGTGCTTGTTAAGTGTTGTAATTTAAAAATTACAGTTTTAAATAAAAAGCTCTTTGGAGATATAATGCCATCAACCAATGAGTTATGGAGAAAAATGAAACCATCACCATAACTTTTGCAGAGAATCATGTTCATGTTCTAATGCAAAAAGTGGAACTTCTACAGTTATACCATTTTAATTTCAATGATAATGATTTTATTCATTTATAAAAATCTGCATTGGATCATTGGTTAGGTTTGCTTGCCTACCAATTGGTATATGATCTTGTTATTCATGTTGATAACTCTTTCTATGAGACCTAAATACCTCTTGAATTTATGATATCAAAAATATTATGTTAGAACAGAACCATAAGATGCTAAACAAATATGAATTTTCAGACTCCCTCCATCTTATAGGCCCCAAAGAAAGCACAAATGAACTTTTGAAGAGTAGTTGATTAATATGCATTAGTTAATAATTGTAGTATATAGGGGTAGCAGCTATTATGCTTGAACCAAAAATATCCAATTGCTCTTATATATATTTTGGAATCATTAAACTTGAACAAAATGCTCTCCCATTGCTATATATTCGCAATATATATAAAATATTAGTCGGCCTTGATTTTTTAGCTAAATACCAAGATCTCATAAGCTAATCATTTTGGCTACATAGAGAAAGTGCTTCCAATATTGAGGAATATGATTTTAAACATGCAGTTACAAGACTATTGAAAGGCATGGATAATTCAATATGCACGCAAAGTGGAGCATTAACCCACAACCTTAGCTTCCATCCAAGTATGATGTGAGGAGGAAGTGCCAATTGAGTTATTTTCAACTAAGAACCTGAGAGTTTGTTTGGTTTGGTGGATTTTAGGAGGGATGAAAAGGGCCAGAGAGAGAAAAGTGGAGAGAAAATACTTTTTTTGGAATGTTTAGTTGGAGTGATTTTAGGAGGAAAAATTGGTGGGGTCAAGTATTTTCTCTTCGAGCCTGCTAGAACATTTTCTCCCCAATTTAGAGAAAAAATCCCAGGTGATTTGCTTAGCTATCCTAGTTCTTTTTGTCCCCTCAATTGCAATGTTGAAGTCGTTGAACAGACATCTCTCTTTCTTGTTTTTTTCCTTTTTATAGTCATTTCCTTTTTTGTTGGTTTGTTCATCTCTCTCAACTATTTCCTTCTTTATTTTCTAGTTGACATTGTAAGTTGTTTAGGGATTTTTCCCCTTGTTTTTCTCTTCTTATTATGCTTGTTCAGTATCAATCTTAGTGCTATTTTTTCCCATTGTTTTATAATAATAGAATATGATAAATATAATAACAAAGTGAAAAAAAATATGTTTAATGTTTTAATTTTTATAAAATGTCATTTTATTAATTTTAACTAATAAATAAATAACTTCTTATATGTAATTAAATATATAATGAGATATATAAAAGTAAATTATGTAAAATACTTATATATTTACTCTAAAGATGGAACAATTTGAATCTAAACACTAATCTTGAATTTATTATTAAAATTAAAATAATATTGCTTCAATTTAATCTTGGAGTCCAATTAATTTTTTTTATTATGTTGTAAAACATATAAAGACAAAAGTTTTCATAAAAATAATTTTTTTATAATTTTAATATAATTATTTATAATCTTTTTAATATTATAAGGTGGGAAAACTCACTTAAAATTATTTATGAGTCTTGAATAAATTATTAATAAATATTATGATTTATTTTTTTGTTTTAATTTTTAAATTATATAATTATTAATTAAATTATTTACGAAATCATCGATTCATTCGGTCTAACCAAAAAAACCAATAACCATGTTTTTCATGCACAATCCTACACACAAAAAAAAAAAAAAAAAAAAAAAAACTCAAACCTCTTCTTTCTATATTTCTACTGTTCAAGTCTTCAAGAACAAATTTATCACAAAAAAAAAAAAAAAAAATCTTCAAGAACAAAGAAAAAGCACACCCAACAGTCCAACACCCCACCACCCATGCCGCCATATGCCATCATACGCCACCGTATGCCCTCGCAAGCCGCAAAAGTTACTGCCGTTGCCGTCGTCCTATATATGGTTTGATTGGGGTTTGAGGGTATGGGTTTGAAGGATTTTCTGTGGCAATGAGTTGGTGACTTGGTGGTTCATTGTGTGCGCGCAAAGATGGAGATAGGGATGGTGACTTTAGGGTTTGATGATATCCAAGACTTATGGTTTGTTTAACATGATTTGCAACATTTTTTAGTTGGGTCACTTTTAAATTGCTCTATTTTAGAGGATATTCAGGTGGGTTTATTGTATTTTTGTTGTACTTTGGGGATTTCATGAAATGGGTTTTGTAAATTTCATTACTGGTATATAAAATTGGTGTTCAAACTTCAAAGTTCCTTCTTCTTCTTCTTTTTTTTTTTTTTTTTTTTGGGTGGAGTTCTTGAGGTTTCATTCCAACTTTTGAGATTGTTGTGGGCTGGAAATCGATTGGGTACTATTTACAAATTTAATTTAATGTTTTACAGATTTGTTGTAGAGAAATGGAGAGAAGATTGGGTGGTGGTGACGGTAGCAACTCTGGCGATGTGTGTGTGGCGGGTTGCTGGATTGTGTTTCCTGTGACTGTGAGGAAGAGATGAGATTTTATTTTGACTTGAATGGTAGAAATTAGAAAGGGAGGAGATGGGATTTTTTTCTGTGAAATGGGGTTTGTTTGTAGCAAGTTGCGACTCTTTTCTCAATAATGGAATTTAAAAGAGTCAAGTCCCTTACTATTGAAAAATGTCCCACGGGTATGCATTTGTTAGGAAAATAAATAAATTCTGAGAAGTCTGGGCTTTTCTAACTTGATATTGACTTTTTGAATTTTATGCTGAGAATTGTGGACTTTCTTTTCTATAGCTTGACGTTGATTTTTTGAAGTTTATGCTAAAACAATTGAAATGTCTATATAAAATAATCGTGTACATGATATGCTTTATTGGATATGGAAAAGTGATTATTTTAACAATAATGTTCATGTAAAGAGGACCAATACTATAATGTATTTGATGTGAATATTATGAGGACAAATGGAGAAAAAAAAAATTCTTATAGTATTGTTATGAAATTTGCTGTGTAGAATGTTTTTGGGGTTGGGGAAATTTTTACACACAATCAATGCATAGACTTGTTATGTCATAATTTCCATTGGAGACAATTTTACCTATTTGTATATCGTTTGGAGAAATTAAAAGGTTTTTGTCTCTATTCTTTTAGTTACTAGAGCAAGTGTTTAGAAATTGGAGTTGGTTTCTGTTTTTTAACAAAAGAATGAGATTGCGAAAGCTATGGAAGAGGAACTTGAAAAGGTATATTTCTTTGTCTGCTAATTTGGTTTAGTATTAGTCAAGTTACAAGGTAAATCTGATTCTTTTAATATCTTTGAATTTTACATGCATAGCAGCACAGGCCATGTCAGCTTGGATTTGAGATTGTTCAAATGCTCATTGTGGACACTGAACCTGATAAACATGTGAAAAGGGCTATGAGTGAGATTGTTCAGATGCTGGTAAGTGTTAATTTTCAATTGCACATTTTTTCTTCTCTCTCTCTGAGTAAGTTTGGCTTCTTTTTTCCTGAATACTAATTAACCTATCATTGACCTTTTACATGTAATGAATAGCTGAATCTAATTATCTAGTTGGGCTTGTAGTTGGGCTAAGGGACAATGTGCTTGCTTTCTCTATGAATGTACCTGGGACTACGTCAAAGGATTTCATGGACATCGTTCTAGTGACTCAATATTTCTTCACTATTAAAGAAATTGGTGCTTTGTCAGAGTCCAACTCTGTTTTCATCACACATGGACCAGGTACCATGAAAGACATTGCTTCACAAATTAGAGATAAGCAAATAGCCAAATACCACTCAGAATTAGTGACTTTATCCCAGCATAATATTGCATGAGTGGCTTTTCTAATGGTATATGAAATGATTGGTGCTAGTATCTGTTTTTTTTTTTTTTTTTTTGATAAGTAACGTAAGAAATTTTATTTAAAAAAAACCAACCAAGTACACCAGAAGTGTACTACAATGGCACAAATCAACAACCCAGATTACAACGATTCATAGGATCGGGGAGAGAGACAAGAATAGGAAGGCAAAACTAAACTCCACTCAAGGAGAGTATGGAAAAAGAAAAACTTAATGTCAAGAATAGATCATTCACAATTCTCAAAGCATCTAGCATTCCGCTCCCGCCATAAGCACCAAAACAAACAATGCGGCACAAACCTCCATAAACCTATATTTTGATGTCTACCAAACTTCCCCTGCCAAGAAGCCAATACCTCACTAACTGTTTACGGCATAACCCAATGTATACCAAACAAACAAAAAACCATAGACCACAACTCATATGCTATTGGACAATAAAGAAGAAGATGATCCATCGATTCCCCACACCTTTTGCACATAAAGCACCACTGTAACACTGCAATATGCTTCTTCCAAAGATTATTTGTAGTTAAGATCTTACCTAAGGCGGCAGTCCAAGAAAAGAACACTACTCTAGGAGGAACCTTGGATTGCCACACCATTTTCCAAGGAAAATCAATGACAAAAGAAGGAGATAAAGAGTGATAAAAGCCTCGAACCTTAAAACCTCTCCTCATTGCTGGCTTCCAGCAAAGTTTGTCATCACCAACACCCCGCACATTCATGGAATAAAGCACAACCCAAAAACGATCAAATGATTCTGATTCCTAATCTTGTGGTGGACTATAGAACCGAAAGTCCCATTGAAGCCTCCCATTAGAGAAACACATCGCCTCTGACACAAAAAACTCCCTTGCTCGACTAATACTATACAATTCTAGAAATGCTTCCTTAAGGGAACAATCCGCACACCATACATCCTCCCAAAACTTTATCCTAGTACCATCACCCACATCAAACTGAAGAAATTTAGAAAAGTCTAGCCAGCCACTTCTAATAGATTTCCACACACTAACACCATAGGTTCCTAACACTGATTTGGTACACCAACCACCCCCTTCATCCCCATATTTAGCCTCAATAACCTTCCTCCAAAGGGCATCTCTCTCCGTTCCATATCTCCACAACGACTTGCCTAACAGAGCAGAATTAAATCTTCTTAGCCGTCGAATCCCTAAACCACCCTTCTGCACCGGTATACAAACCTTAGCCCATTCCACCAGAGGAACCTTAGGAGCATCAATACCACTCCAAAGAAAGTCTCTCTGCAATTTCTCCATAAGATTTGCCACCTTTACTGGAATAGAAAGGAGAGAAAGGAAATAAGTAGGTAAATTGGACAGAGTACTTTTAATAAGAGTTACTTTGCCCCCTTTAGATAAATACAACCTCTTCCACCCAGCTAGACGCCACTCCATCTTCTCCAACACAGGATTCCAAATTGTCTCCTCTTTATGGGAAGTACCCAACGGAAGGCCCAAATATTTCAAAGGAAGTGAAGATTGCTGACAACCCAAAATCTCCACTAATTCATCCATATTAGGCACATTACCAATTGGTACCAATTCTGACTTTAGTAAGTTAATTTTTAACCCTGATACCACCTCAAATCTTGCTAGAATTCCACACAAAGCAGCTAAATGATGTGAGTCAGCATCGCAAAAAATAAGTGTATCATTTGCAAATAAGAGATGGGACACCGTTTTTGGTGCTAGTATCTAAGATTGGTGCATTTTATTATTCTTCTTTTCTACTTTCCCAAATTAATTACTTGAATGACGATTGGAGCTAGGGATTGTCTTGCAAGTTGTAACTAAGGGCACATTTAATGGGCTGTAATAGATACTATAATGTAATAACTATTCTTATGGTTTAGCTATATGGTTGTTTGGTTATGATTTTATTATAGAAAATAATCATTCCTTATGAATGGCTAATCCTTAAAATAAGGAATAGTCATTCCTTATTAAAAGCTATGAATCCCTATCCCTTCACTTATCGTGATACACACTATTAAAAAAATTCCCAAAAAATCTCTTGTTATCCGCATCTCCAAAATTTTTATCTCCCTCCCGCTTCTTCAAAATTTTTTATGTCTCTCTCTTCTCAAAAATTTTAATCTCCTGCAACTAGAGATCTTCTATTTCTACAACTACTGGAATTGCCTCTCTCTTCTCAAGAAATTTTTTTTATTCCCCCACTAGAGCTCTGCAATTCCATAGGTATTGCTCCTCTCTCTCTCTCCCCCCAAAAGCTTGATGGCTAATACTTTGAATTGACCCATGGCAAAACACAATTGGGTATAAGGCTTACGAATCGGTAACTTCCGCGAAACACTCAAACACGCACTTGAATCACTCTTGCTATACGCTTAATAGACCTCTGTTTCTTCAAAAGCAAAGCAAGCAAGGTAGAGATTTTTGACTTCTAAGGATCTGGCAAAGGAAGCAAGGTAGAAGTTTTTTTTTTTTTTTTTTTGTTTCTTTTTATGCAAACACTAACTTTCATTATTCTTATTCGGATCTGGTAATTATGGTCTAGTAAATACAATTACAACAATATTTTCAATTGGTATCATCACATGGCAATAAATCAATTGGGCTAAAATCACATTCATGCGCTACACTCAAAACTTTTAGAATTTAAAAACTTTTTTTATGCGCTGCTTTTTTGCATATTATTTACATTTTATTTATCAACTTCCCATTTTATTTGTTAATATTTTAGCTACATTATGATTTGTCTTTTTAGATATGGATATAAATACGCTTGATTCTCAAGGTCGTTCTAATTGGCTTGGGAAGCATAGTTCTAATGTTTGGAATTTGGTTTCGGGCTTTTTCTTGTGGACCATTTGGACCGAACGGAATCGGCGGTCTTTTGAGGACAAGGGGAAAACTATGGTTCAATTATTAGAGCTTTGCCAACGGACCCTCTTTGATTGGTCTCGTTGTTGGGGTTTCTCAGATTGTTCTACTCGTATGGATTTTCTTTCGTCAATTAGAATAGATTAGGGGCTTCTTCAGTCTTTTTGTTCCTTTGTCCTTCGTTCACTACCGTGAACTCCTTGTATTTTTCTTGCTTTTCTTTCATTTATAATATTCTCTTCTTACTTATCAAAAAAAAAAAAAAAAAAAAAAAACTGGTGGAGGCTTTGGTAGAATATCACCATGAAAGGGAAGGTTACCTTAAGAATAAGTTTAAGCCTGGATATTTGAAAGTCTTAGAAGAAAGGATTTCTACCATATTACCTAATGCTAGATTAAGAGCAAAACCAAATATTGAATTAGAGGACTTTGAAAAGATTGAGTATTTTATCATTGTTCAAGTAAGATTGTCATTTGTAGGTCAAATTTTACAAGTGCGGGACACTTGATTGAAGACCCACAAGATTTTTTGAAAGACAAATTGATTACTGATGTAGCTACTTCTTAATTTTAATCTAATGAAATAAAAAGCAATTTTTTTTTAAAAAAAAAAGAGAGATTGGGTTTGTTGGAGGTCCTCTATTCGAGATTGGGTTTGTTTAACCAATCCTTATCAAAAGTGTATTTGTAAATTTAGAATAAGGGTATTTTAGACAATTTGACTTAAAATGCTTTTATTCCATTGTTTTCAAGGTTCTATTCTTGTGTTGTCATCAAACAAATGAATAGTAATAAGTATTACATTACAACATCTATTACTTGTAATACCTATTCTCATTCCTATATAATTACTATTACAGTCTACCAAACATGCTTTAAGTGATGTAGTGTGTATACACGGTGTTGAACTTGGCCATAGTATTGGAAATATTCTTTTATAGTATGAGATGGTATTGATTTGGGTACTTTTGGGGGCATCCTTAGTCTAGTGTGATATGCTATTTTGTATACATGGTGTTGAACTTGGCAGTTGGCAATTGGCACTTTATCTACTAACTTAGTAAAAGGAGGAAAGAGATTATTACCTTCTTAGTTGGAGAAATTATTAGGTCCATCGGGAGAACTGCTGATGTAGTCCTCCTTGACTTCTTAACTAATAAAATGCTATTATTTTATGCAAATGTAAGATCACTTAGTAATTATTTAAATTTTTTTTTTATTCTTTGTGCTAATTATGAATTTTACTCACACATTTGCATAGATAGCATCGTCTCATTGGTTGGGAGGACCGCATCAGTATTCCTCTCGGTGAACTTAATAATTTCTCCCTTACCAGAGCACTTTGAAGATTTTTCATAATCTTGTCTAGAAAAATTAGTTATTTATTTTTCCTTTTTTCATGAAGGAGCTTTTTTTCTTAAAATGAAAGGTTTACAAAGTAGACAACACACTTCAACCAAAAAAACGAATTTAATACCAAGATATGATGAAACTATTGCAAAGATCAATGTTTATTTCTTATATTTCTTGTAAGAAATATAAGAAATTCACTTGTTAAAACTCTTAAATATCAATGTTTGTTTCAATACAACATTTATTTTGAGCACAAAATAGGTTACACTGTTTGTGACTTCGGTAAGTTGATATGCACTTAGCACAATTGCAGTAGGCCAAGACAATAAGGTTGTAGCTAAGTTTGCTACATGACCACTAACATGGAAAAATGAAGGAAAGGATAACATGATTTTCAAAATCCGTTGGTTTCATGTCTTAACTTTTTTTTTTTTTTTTGGAGAAATGTTTAATGTCCAACTTACTCATAACAAAACACACACAAAAGATGGAAAAGACATAAAGGATGTTTTACCAAAAATGAACAAAAGAATAATTAGTTTGATTAATCACATGAAAATTTGTAATAGGTGGTTAAGGCACATCTTTCCTCTGCTTAGAATAGTAAACTTCAGCTAAAAGAAACTAAGAGCTGGGTTAATATATACAAATTCAAAAAGGCATTCCCAAATGCATCATGAATCCCAACAAAACTACTATAGGTAAGATGTAACAGAGTTCTTTCTTTTAGATTGAGCTGATTTGAAATGTGGATATACTTAGAAGGTTCCAGATGTCAGGAACATTAGTATGACAATTAAGCTTCTTCCATCTCCTGATAGCCTACAACTTAACACGGTCAAAATCAAGTCACTCCATAAACCATTATTAAAGGAAACCTTCAAGGCATATTCATTAGAAAATGAACTTCAAATCTATAATGTTGACCATTTGCAAGCCATGCATCAAGCTCCTGAGCCTCTTCCTACTTTTTACCTAAACTTTTAAAGCATTCTTTTGATGATGTTGACTGCTGATTTGCTTTAGCTTATTTGAGTTTTTAGCTTCTTTTTAGTACTATACATGAGTCTCATTGTACTATTAAACTAGCTTTTAACTTTTCTTTTTCTAAACTTTCAGCAAAAAGTTTTTAATTTCAATTAAATAAGCTGTTCTCAAATGGAATCTGAATATGATCTCATTTTAGATACACATGTTAGTGCTTGCCTGGTGTTGTAACCAATGTCAACTTATTATTGTACTCCTTAACATGAATTTCAGAAATCAATTTACGCAAGAAACCCAATGGAACATAAGTTATTAGAGACAAATGCCCTTCACACCTTATGTCTAGCATCACAAAATGAAAGATAACCCGGATTATATACAAAGAAAAAAAGACATGTCTAAACAAAGTAAGAGCACCAAGAATTGAACAAGACGCTATTAAACATATACCTACAAGTCTAAGAAGTCCTGCAAGAGCTTTGTGGGGGTAGGGGGTCTTATTTTATCTAATAGTATGTTGTTCACAAAAACAATGAAAGTCCAAGAGCCTTATGGCTCAATTGCACTACCCAGTTCTAATTTTATCTGATAGTTTGTTGTAATATGTTTTTTAAAAGAAAAAAAAAATTATTCATAAGTTACACACACCAATGATCTTTGGACCCACAAAATTCTCCATCACCATATAAGCCTTACAAGGGAAAGGGTGCCTTTTTGAGGTAAACCTTATCGGTTGTACTCTCTCTCTCTCTCTCTCTCTCTCTCTCTCTCTTTGTTTTGTTTCTTGCTAGGTTTCCATGTTTTGTTGTGAATCTCTCTTTTCTAAGTTTTCTTTGTGTGTTTTATTTTTTTTTTTTGATAGGATTTAAAAAAATTGTTATCAAATCAGCTAGATCTGGGTTTTTGTAAAATATATGTTATTTGATATTGGTCCTAGGTCTTAGGACCGAAGTAGACCGAATGGGACAATTAGATCAAAATAGACTAAATTGGATCGAATTGACTAATTAGATCCAAATGGACTTAAGTTGTCCGATTACACTTTAATGTAACTAATCCCCAATAATTCTCCAACTGTCGGGCCTTCAGTCACGTCCACCTTAGTCCAAAATTCTAAAGACTATAACTCTCCAAGTCTTTGCATGTTTCGAACAATTACCAAAGATTTGGTGAAAACCCACGCATATTAAAATTTAGAGGATTTACTCATGTAACATGTAATTTTAACTTTAAATAATGTGGTACTAAATAAATGAATTTTTTCATTCGCCTTTCAGACCAATCATTGTTATTTAATTCATATTTTGAAAATTCTACTATTAGATTACATATTTTACAGTTTTATATGTTCTTAACATATATACTAATTTTCCTGTTAATTTAATTGGATGCGAATTTTTCAAAATTCATATCCAATTAAAAAATATTGTGCGGTGTAATCCATAAATATATATATATATATATATATATTTGAAGAAAAAGAAACAAATGATATAAAAGTTAAAATTGACCCGAAAACGTGATAGTGACACGTTCAGTCTTGCATGGTTAATAGAGGGACCCGAATAAGAATAGCCTAATTGCTACACCTACGCGTCCAGATTGCAACTCTGCAATCAGCATCAAGCAATTATTATACAGTCCAAAATTCCAAGACTTCAGCTTTCCATAGTCTTTGTGAGTTCCAAGCAATGACCAAAGACTTGTGAAACGTTTACAGCAAGTCTACTAATCTAAACCACACATTTTCAAGGGTCATTGAATCTTTTAGTAATAATAGTTGTCTTTGGTTTTCAAGTCTTTTGGTCTTTGCTATGAGCTTCCACAAGACTTGAGAAGTTATAGTCTTGTTTATTAACGGTTTGTGTTTTCTAGGTTGATGAATAATTTAGCCAAACGCAAAGAACAAAAAATTAACTGAGGGTAAAATAGTTCTGAGTTATGAAAAGAGAACTAGGAGAGTTTGGGAAATGAAGAGAAAAGGAAACTAAGTAGGAAGAGAGATTTAGATTAAAAAAAAAAAAAATATATATATATATATATATATATACACATTGAGAATCAATCAATCTGGGTTTCATTGAATTAATTCATCTCTGTACAAACAAATTATTTATATACAAGAGCTATGCTTAATTGCTGAACTAGCCATTGTTACCTTTTCATAAGAAACTATTAACAGCCTTAACAACCATAACTGTACTTAACATTTTCCATAACAGAAACAATAAAATAAAAATTGTAGTTAACATGTATTATATAAAAATATATCTTTTAGAATTTTCTTGATCATTGCACTGGGTGCTAATGAGTAGATATCTAATTATCAATCAAAATTTTTAAAATTTATATGAGGAAAAAGAAATGGATGACATAAAACTTTCTAGAAGACATGGGTGTTACACATTCAATCTGGCTTAATTAATAAAGGGACTTGAATAATATGATTGCTACACGTTTCATGTTTGCCACACATTCAGTTTGCAACTCTGCAACTTGCATCAAAGAATATCCTTAATTATGTAATCCAAAATTCCAAGACTATAACTTTCCAAGTCTTTGGATGTTCCGAATAATGACCAAAAACAGGGTGAAATGTTAATTGGATTAAAGTCTTCTAATTGTGTAACACATTATGAAGGTTGAAGGAATTTGCCAATTCTGGCAGGTCAATGACTAATTGTAGTGCTATTATTTTCTCCCACTCAAATTTTAAGAAATGAAGCAACTAATTAAACTTTTTTTTAGCTGATAATAAAAAATCCCCTTAAGCCTGGTCCCCCCTTTTTTATTTATTTAAGATACAATAGAAATTCAACTTCTAGATCAATACAAATTTTAAGAGGTAAAGCTATTAATTAAAGTTTTTAGCTGATAATTTTGAAAACTTATTTTCTTTCTAATAAGTGCGGTCTCCCCCCCCCCCCCCCCCCACCCCTTAACTACTAAAATATTAGAGCATTCTCATCAAGAGTTTTAAAAATTTTAGCATTTAGCACCTAAAAAACCAACTTTATAGTTCTTTTGAGAGAGAGTAGAGAGTGAGATAAGAGGGGAGAGAAAGAAAGAGAATAAAAAAAAAATAAAAATGAGTAGCAACTTGCTACTGCAGGGTGTTAGTAATAACATCTTACTGTAGCAAGGTGCTAAAAAATTTAAAATTTAGCACCATTGATGTAGGGGCTTTTTTAGTGGTTTTGTTGCTAAAAATAGTTTTTAGCATTTATCCCACCTTTAATGAGAATGTTCTTATATACGTTTAATTATTTAAGAAGGAAAATTATGCTCGGTGAGTTGGCATGAGCTAGAGCCGTACGGACTCTCAATAAACTGAAAAAACAATAGTGACAAGTACTTAAATTAGTAAAAATGATGAATAATAATCTCAAAAAGAGGTAAGTTACTTTACAGCCATATTAAACCAAACCGTTATGCATTTTTTTCATAACAAAAAAGAAAAAGAGAGAGAGAGAGAGAGAGAGAGAGAGAGAGACAATAAAAATGTTCATCGATTATTATTCTACTTTATCTTTCTTTTTCTTTTTTTAATTTAATTTTATTGAATCTAATTGTAACCAAGTGTAATGTTGGCTCCGCCACTGCACGCATGAAATTGGAAATGCCACTCCAAATTGGACCCTCCTGATGATGCTATCACTTTATGTTCAACTTTTATTGTTTGAAGCATTCCCAAGTTGTAGGTAATGGGCACCTCTATTCCTGATGACAGGTATCTTTCATTCAACCAGCATGGTTAATAGACTATAACTCTATTCAATCACGTCCACCTTAGTCCGAAATTCTAAAGACTATAACTCTCCAAGTCTTTGCATGTTTCGAACAATTACCAAAGATTTGGTGAAAACCCACGCAAACTAAAATTTAGAGGATTTACTCATCATGTAACATGTAATTTTAACTTTAAATAATATGGTCATAAATAAATGAATTTTTTCATTGGCCTTTCAGACCAGTCGTTGTTATTTAATTCATATTTTGAAAATTCTACTACTATATTACATATTTTACAATTTTATATGTTCTTAACATATATACTAATTTTCCTGTCAATTTAATTAGATGCGAATTTTTTAAAATTCACATCTAATTAAAAAATATTGTGCCGTGTAGTCTATATATATATATATATATATATTTGAAGAAAAAGAAACAAATGATATAAAAGTTAAAATTGACCCGAAAACATGATAGTCACACGTTCAGTCTTGCATGGTTAATAGAGGGACCCGAATAAGAGTAGCCTAATTGCTACACCTACGCGTCCAGATTGCAACTCTGCAATCAGCATCAAGCAATTATTATACAGTCCAAAATTCCAAGACTTCAGCTTTCCATAGTCTTTGTGAGTTCCAAGCATTGGCCAAAGACTTGTGAAACGTTTACAGCAAGTCTACTAATCTAAACCACACATTTTCAAGGGTCATTGAATCTTTTAGTAAGAATAATCGTCTTTCGTTTTCAAGTCTTTTGGTCTTTGCTATGAGCTTCCACAAGACTTGAGAAGTTATAGTCTTGTTTATTAACGGTTTGTGTTTTCAAGGTTGATGAATAATTGAGCCGAACGCAATGAACAACAAATTAACTGAGGGTAAAATAGTTCTGAGTTATGAAAAGAGAACTAGGAGAATTTGGGAAATGAAGAGAAAAGGAAACTAAGTAGGAAGAGAGATTTAGATTAAAATATAATATAATATATATATATATATATATATGAGAATCAGTCAATCTGGGTTTCATTGAATTAATTCATCTCTGTACAAACATATTATTTAGGCGAAAATACTATTTTCGTCCTTACATTTTCACCTCATTTCTATTTTGGTCCCTACTTTTTAATTTTACTACATTTAGTCCCTAAAATAAAAAACGCTTTCTATTTTAGTCCCTACCGTCATCTCACTAACAGAATTTGTCTACTTGGCAAACGGATTGTACAGTTGGCAACCTAAATGCTGATGTGGCATTAACAGAATTTAGGCCACGTGGACATTAATTTAATATTATTTATTTTTACTGTTTGTCACGTCAGCTTTCTCTGTTTCTAATGTAACGGCAGGGACCAAAACGAGAAGCGTTTTTCAAAATAAGGACTAAAAGCGGTAAAAATAAAATGTAGGGACTAAAATGAGAATCGCCTGAAAATGTAGGGACTAAAAAGTGATTTTCGCCTATTATTTATATATAAGAGCTATGCTTAATTTCTCAACTAGCCATTGTTACCTTTTCGTAAGAAACTATTACAAGCCTTAACAACCATAACTAACTTAACATCTTCCATAACAGAAACAATAAAATAAAAATTGTAGTTAACATGTATTATATAAAAATATATCTTTTAGAATTTTCTTGATCATTGCACTGGGTGCTAATGAGTAGATATCTAATTATCAATCAAAATTTTTAAAATTTATATGAGGAAATAGAAATGGATGACATAAAACTTTCTAGAGGACATGGGTGTTACGCATTCAATCTGGCTTAATTAATAAAGGGACTTGAATAACATGATTGCTACACGTTTCATGTTTGCCACACATTCAGTTTGCAACTCTGCAATTTGCATCAAAGAATATCCTTAATTATATAATCCAAAATTCCAAAACTATAACTTTCCAAGTCTTTGGATGTTCCGAATAATGACCAAAAACTTGGTGAAATGTTAATTGAATTAAAGTCTTCTAATTGTGTCACACATTTGGAAGGTTGAAGGAATTTGCCAATTCTGGCAGGTCAATGACTAATTGTAGTGCTATTATTTTCTCCCAATCAAATTTTAAGAAGCAACTAATTAAACTTTTTTTTAGCTGATAATAAAAAATCCCCTTAAGCCCGGCCCCCCTTTTTTAGTTATTTATTTATTTAAGATACAATAGAAATTCAACTTCTAGATCAATACAAATTTTAAGAGGTAAAGCTATTAATTAAAGTTTTTAGCTGATAATTTTGAAAACTTATTTTCTTTCTCATAAGCGCAGTCCCCCCCCCCCCCCCCCTCCCCCTTAACTACTAAAATATTACAAGATTCTCATCAAGAGTTTTATAAATTTTAGCATTTAGCACTTAAAAAACCAACTTTATAGTTCTTTTGAGAGAGAGCAGAGAGTGAGATAGGAGGGGAGAGAGAGAAAGGGAATAAAAAAAAATTGAGTAGCAACTTGCTACTGTAGGGTGTTAGTAATAACATCTTACTGTAGCAAGGTGCTAAAAAATTTAAAATTTAGCACCATTGATGTAGGGGCTTTTTTAGTGGTTTTGTTGCTAAAAATAGTTTTTAGCATTTATCCCACCTTTAATGAGAATGTTCTTATATACGTTTAATTATTTAGGAAGGAAAATTATGCTTGGTGAGTTGGCATGAGCTAGAGCCGTACAAACTCTCAATAAAATGAGAAAACAATAGTGACACGTACTTAAATTAGTAAAAATGATGAATGATAATCTCAAAAAGAGGTAAGTTACTTTACAGCCATATTAAACCAAACCGTTATGCATTTTTTTCATAACAATAAAGAGAGAGAGAGAGAGAGAGAGAGAGAGAGAGAGAGAGACAATAAAAATGTTCATCGATTATTATTCTACTTTATCTTTCTTTTTCTTTTTTTAATTTTATTTTATTGAATCTAATTGTAACCAAGTGTAATGTTGGCTCCGCCACTGCACACATGAAATTGGAAATGCTACTCCAAATTGGACCCTCCTGATGATGCTATCACTTTATGTTCAACTCTTATTGTTTGAAGCATTCCCAAGTTGTAGGTAATGGGCACCTCTATTCCTGATGACAGGTATCTTTCATTCAACCAGCATGGTTAATAGAGGGACCCGGATAAGGATAGCCTGATTGCTACGCCTACGCGTCCAGATTGCAACTCTGCAGTCAGCATCAAGCAATTATTATACATACAGTCCAAAATTCCAAGACTACAGCTTTTCAAACTCTTTGGGAGTTCCCTTATAAAAAACAAAAAGTCTTCGGGAGTTCAAAACAATAATGACCAAAGACTTGTGAACTATAATCAGTACTACCTAAATCCACTAAGGATAACCCGCAAAATTGGTACAAGATTCTAAAAACTTCCTGCTGTAGCATAATAATGTCACAGAAGAAGTGTAACATAAAAATTTTCATGTTCACCACGAGATTATTTATGTACTGGAAGATCCCGCACTACAGGGGAAAGATACTCTCCTAGGATTCTACCAACATAATAAAAAAAGGGACTCCATAAATTTTTTTGTAATGTTACTGATATTTAAATGTTAACAAAATGAGTAAGTTTAATTGATTTGAGATTAATTAATCCTGTGTTTGATGAATTAGGGAGACAAAGAAGGGTTCTTAAGCATTATTCAAAGGAAGTAAATTACTTTCAAATGATAATGAATATTAAAATTTAGTTGCCTTGATAAAACAGTATATTATTTTCTGTTTAATGGCATGAAAAAATCAGACTAAAATGACAATTTTTCTAACGTTTTCTCTCATACAATTTAATTTACAGCTTATTAAAATTTAGTTGCACTTTCTTCCCCATTATTTTATCCTATTAATCTTCCACTATTTTAATACCCCAATGTGTCCCATTCCCATATGGGTTCATTCATCTACATATGGGGATTGCAGTTGCAAAGGAATGTTTCTTAGAGTACGTACTGAAACAGCTACAGTTTGGTTTTAGCCGATTCTTCTTGCGTCTTCTGCTTTTATTTCTTCAACTTATTCTTCTTCATCTGTGAACTTGCACGTAAGTAATTCTATTGGTTATGTCCATTTTCAGAAATAACAAAGACAGTGAACATAGAAGTAGAAATTGGGAAACCAAACGGACTGGATTAAGCAGGTCAAGCCTAGTGGGTTGAACGAGTTAGAAGGTTTTTTTTTTTTTTTTAATTTTTTTTTTATATTTGTGTAATACCTTCTTCTTTTGAGGGAACCATTTGTGTAATACCTGAAAATTAATAAACGACATCAAATTCGTTGTTTCCTTAATTATGTAATTGCAACCTAGAGTTTTTTTTTTTTTTTTTGATAAAAGGAATAAAAAGGTTTCACCTCATAATAATTGCTCTAATCATCACACTACCACATCAATGAATTTTTTGTGTAAACAAGTTCAAATTTCAGATCTCTTATTTAATGATTAAAAAACTTTTACTAGTTGAGTTAACAATAACTAATAAAAATAAAAAGAAAGCAGCTTGAAAAACAAGTGAGATGTACTGTGGGACATTTTCTATCAGAGTAGTTTTAGGACCACAAAATTTTCTATAACTTTTTTGTCTCAATTTTGATGTGATTAACGTTGAGTGGTTAATCATTACTTACATATGAATTCACTATTTTTTCATCACCAAACATACTTTATCACGTAACAGTTGTAGCAAGAAGTTGTCACAAATTTTGTGGTCCTCGATAGGCTTTTTCTTTCTATCAACACAAGGGAACTTGTGAGTTGTGACATGAAGAATATACTTATTAAAGTTGTGAGTTGCAGAACTTTCATCCCTATGTACATGAAAAAAAATCTAACACTATGAAAAGATCCAAAAAGCTTTACATCCCCAATTTAAAGGCCAAAAGAGGCCCCTAAGAAAGAGTCCACAAAGTTTCTCTAAAGATGAGTGAGATAACTATTATAGAAATGGTAATTCCCGTATTTTTTTTTAGTAATAACTAACTTATATTTATATCTAAAAGACTAAACTAAATGTAAATATGATTTTATCGATAATTTTTTCCTTCCTCTTATTTGCTATATAAATAAGTTGAATTACATTAGAGTGCTATAAATAAATTGAATTACATTAGTATGTTATTTGAACATTTTTTTTAAGGAAAAACATGCAATTCATATAACATTTAATTATTATAAGAAAATCGCACACCCTTGGTGCGGTGGTCACTTCACAAGTATAAGTATTTGTGGGATGTGGGGTGTAGGGGGTAAGGGTCAGGGTTCAAGTTTCCAGGAGAGAGCTTCACACACATATATACTTAGATTAAGCTAGATTAGAAATTCTATCTTGTATAAAAAAAAATTATTATAAGAAAGAAAAACTATAGCCAATATTAATATACTTAAAAAAAAAACAAATTTTATTCTTTTTTTTTTTTAGAATCAACAAATTTATCCTTTTAGTATGATACAAAATACAAAATTATTTTTTGACTCTATTTTTTTCTTATTTTGCCCCTTTTTTGGGTAATAAACCTTGCCCATGATTAAATTTAAGTGATAGTATCAATATTCCTAAATTTAGGATAAATCAGAAAAAACTATGATAAAAATAGGGATCCCATGGATAAATTATAAAGGAACGTTAGCACTCTTGACCACTATTGACATGCTAGTGTATTTACTTTTTACCCAAAAAAAAAAAAAGGACATGCTTGTGTGAAACAAATAAAATAAGTCAATAGCGTAATATTAAGAAATTCATTGTGCCTAAAAAATAATATACAAGTCTTTTGCAGGAAAAATATTTGGTACATTTTTTTTTTTGTTAACACTGCCATTGCTTTGGACAAAGTTTAGCTACAAAATTAGTTGCAGCTTAAGATTACAACCTTATTTAATATTTTTCTAGAAAATTAAAGATCAATAATTATGTCATCAGTAAATTATTTAAATTACAAGTTTTTGTAGTTTAAAATTATGCATAAACTATAAGCTTATAAATCGTATAGTAAATAATATCAAATTGACACAAAATTTGATATATGTATTAAGAACATAAAGAACATGTAATTCAACGGTTAGATTTTCAAAATATGCAGTAATGTGAATTATATTAAGTAAGGTTGTAGTCTTAGGTTACAACCAATTTTGTAGCTAAAATTTGTCCCATTACTTTTCTCTTTTACTCCAATGACAAATTTGGATTCTGAAGGCATGGTTTTTGTCAGTTCGTTTAGACCCCTGTAAACTAGATTGTTTAACCTAATTAATTAACCAAGTGAATACTTAGGTTTATTATTCAGATCTAGGTTAAAACAATAACAATCATATCAAGTAAAGCAGCGGAAAAATAAAGAACACAACGATATGATGACCCAGGAAAACCAAATCGGTAAAAAACCTGGGGAGGATTTAACCTAGCTATCCTCAAGGTAAAATAGCAAATCCACTAGAAAGAATTGAAGTTTACACAATAGCGATTTAGACCACTAACATCCTATTGCTACCCAAGTGTAGGAAACTTACTACCATGACCCCATGAAAGCTCCGAGATCCACGGACTCCTTCTTTCTTTAATCTTTGCAAAACACAAACACCACCGTTTGTGACTTTGAGATCCCACTCAAAGGTTTAGCAACACAAACTCTCCTGTTTGTGACTCCAAGACCACCCTTGAAGGTTTAGATCATCAGCTCCTTTGATGACTAGAGAAGGCAGCAACTTCAGCAATACCGGATCTTGAGATTTTTCAAAGGACAACACCGGTAGGAGTAATAAGAGAGGTTTTAGGAACAAAACCCTAAATACAAAAGAGGCACACTCTTTTCTCTCTAAAAAGCCTTATAAAAAACGTGCTTAGGGTTTCCTTTATATAGTGGGAGAAGTAGATTTGAAACCCTAATCCTTAATGGGCTAGAACTGCTGTTTGGGCCAACTTAAAATTCTGCAGATACGATTCTCGATCGATCGAGCCTGTTTTTCGATCGATCGAACCAGGCAGATTCTTAATTCTTCTTTCTGCAGCTTACATGTTCTTGTGTGCTCACGATTTGCCAATTGTTCTAAACTTTTAGAACCTAACAGTTTTGTACATTGTATGTGTTCACAACTTGAGCTTCAGCCCTCCTCTTTCTCTCTCCCATGCACATATATACACACAATTTTAGTAAAAAAAATTTGGTGAGTATTTGATGGAGTTGTAGTTTGAAACTAAAGTTTTTAACAAAGGTTCTGAAATGCATTTAAAATTAGCGTCTAAGGAGGTGGAGTTAAACGAGGGTGAAAAAGATGTTGGTGATGAGGGGTTGTTGGCTTTAGATTCAAAAGAAGAATGTGGGGAAATTATGGAATGAAGGAGAAAGATGGGTGATAGCAACAAAGTTTAATTTGGACTGGACCTCTTCAACTTGTTTGTCATTTTTATGACAGTCATTGTTGGTATTATGAATTTCAATTACAAGCTACATTCAGCAATAAGTTTCAACAGTAATCTTGTAGTCTTATATATATATATATATATATATATATATATGGGTTCAAATTACATTTAGTATAACTTCACAAAAATTATACATTTTTATAACTATAGATCTTTCAGAAGATCTAAGCGTGAAAAACACACAAAAGCCATATCATTAATATTCTGTCTAAAAATTAATGAGTAACTTGCCCCCACATTAATTTCCCTAAATTCAACTCTTCTCTCTCTAAAAGCTAAACCTAAACAACTTCTCCCTCTAAACTCACCTTCTTCTCTACAACCACACACTCTCCACGGGTCAGGTCACTGTATAAGGAGAAGCCATGAATAAGAGACGAAAATCACAAACATAGACAAGTTAATTATTTGCTATCGACTGGTACTTACTTTTTTTTAAGATACAGCTGGTTCATTGGTTCTGGTGGTTGAGACACAGAGTGCCCAGGAGATTTTGTCTATTCAAAACTCTATATTTCCAACATTGGAAAAATGGGATTTTTTTAAATTTTATTTTTGGCCTTAAAAAATTAAATTTAAAATTCATACAAATAAAAGAAGACAAATAAATATGGTTAGCCTGAGCCATACCGATACATTCGTTCCTTTCTTCTCTTTTATAATGTTGGAATATTTGCGATTCATATTGATCAACATGTACAAGGGAAAGGGAAGAATAGATTTGAAAAAATGAAAATTATTACTCTCGTTTTGTAGTGTTATTATTTGTCTCAAAATAAAAGAACCAAATTATTTCTTTTATTTTACTCTCCCACCACAACCCCCACCCCCCCCCCCCCCCCCCCAAAAAAAAAAAAAACCCCCCTCTTCTACAAGGGAAATTGAAACCCGATTTTAGGAATTGCAGGTTCATCAAATACAAAACTTGGACTTTAACTGCAAATAAAATTCTATCAGCTGTCAGCAAGGCGGATGAGTGTCTGGAGCTGTGGAAAAGAAGTTGAGTTTAGAGAGAGAAGCTAATCTGGTTTAGTCTTTAGAGGGAGAAGCATTGAATTTAGGGGAATAATTAAATGTGGGGGCAAGTAACTCATTAATTTTTAGACATAATATTAATGACATGGCATTTGTGTATTTTTCACCCTTAGATTTTACGAAGATCTATGTTTATAAAAAGGTATAATTCTTATGAAGTTACACCAAGTGTAACTTGAACTTATCTCATACATACATACATACATACATATATATATATATATATACTCCCTCTGTCCCACGTTTTTTGTTCTGTTTGAAAGTCAAATTTCTTAAGGAAACATCATTTATTGTCTTGTCTATCTTTTAAAAATGTATAAGTTTTCAAAACTACTCTTAAAAAAATTTATCAAAAAATTGAATTAGTAAATTAATAGGGGTATAATAGGAATATTAGTAAATTAATAACTTTTATTTTTAGAAACAGGACAATATTTTGGGACATCTTAAAATGGAATAGAGGACAAAAAAAGTGGGATAGAGAGAGTATTATAATGGCGGTTTTGGATACGCCGCAAAAAAAAAAAAAAAAAAAAAAAAAAAAAAAAAAAAAAAAAAAAAAAAAAAAACCAAACCAAACAAACAAACAAACAAGCAAAACAACACAAAGTAGCCTAAATCTTTTTTTTTTTTTTTTTTTTTTTGGTAGAGGAAGAAGAATGAGATTAGTCCTTCCTTTAAAGAAAGTATTGTGTCTGGCTCACCATAGATATCTTATTAAAACACAAACTTACCAAGATAATTAATGTGATTTCTCCTAATTTCACTCTAGCATGAATCTTTAGCAAATAGTTATATAGTCCAAAAGTCATGCTAGTTAATAATGGACCACGATGCCATCACTTTCCAAGTCTAAATTGAATTTCTGAAAAGTAACTAAAGACTCATTCAATGTAATTAGGATTAAAGTCTTCTAATAGAATCACATGTTCTGAAGTCTTTTGGATAATTTGATAGTTATAACAAAGGAGGAAGGTTTTGAATCATAGAGACACCAGGACGTGTT
Source organism: Lithocarpus polystachyus (assembly GCA_033629205.1). NCBI lineage: Eukaryota > Viridiplantae > Streptophyta > Magnoliopsida > Fagales > Fagaceae > Lithocarpus > Lithocarpus polystachyus. The sequence goes on along the minus strand of CM066165.1, from coordinate 85,947,477 downwards.
AGCTAATTGAGCTTCAAAAATCTTGCCACAGGTTTTGAAGTATATTCCCCCGTAACACAAGTTTCAAGTTTAAATGAATTTAGGTAATTCATGACTTGAAAAGAGAAGTTGTATATCATTATACAATTATATAGTTCAAAAGTCAGGCTAGTTGATAGTGGGACCATGAGGCCATTACTTTCCAAGTCTAAATTTATTTGATGAACACTAACCAAAGACCCATTGCAACATTATTAGGATTAAAGTCTTCTAATAGTTCCACATGTTTTGAAGTTTGTTTGTCTTTTTAATTTGATAGTTATAATGAAGGATAGAAGATTGGAGTCCTTGATGTCCCCATTGATAGTTATATCTAATTAGAATACACTATCTTTTCAAATAAAGCAACTTAATAGTAAATAAATTTTAATTTAGGATTGATAAAATTTCCTTAAACAAATTTTAATTAATAGGTATATTCTACTCTAAAAGGTCTCTAATGGACTTTTTATCTATTAATACTTATTAAATGAAGGCTAAATTACAAATTACACCCCTAACTTTGACTTGTATTTAATTTGGTTCTTTAAGTTTCACTCTTTTTCATTTCATTCATTTAACTTTCATTTGTTTTCATTGTATTCCTTTCATCCAATTTATATTGGACGATATTAAACTAATAACAAGATTGGAGAATATTGGCAGAATGACTAAATTGATAACACATATAAGTTAAAGAACGAAATATATATATATATATATATATATGAAACTTAAATGACTAATTTTAAAATATGTTAAAGTTGAAGATGTAATTTGGAGTTTAAACTTAAATAATTATGTTTTATATAATAATAATAAAAAAAAATTTCTTGATCATTAAACGAGATGCGGATGAGTAGATAACTATATATGTAATTACAGTCCATTTATATTTTTATTTTATTTGAGGAAAGAGTATTGGATCACGTAAAACTGACTCGAATATATCATGATTGCTATACATTTGATAATTCTCATACACTTAGTCTGCAATTATACAATTTGCGTCAAACAATTATTATTGTTAGGTTCTAAAAGCTTAGAACAATTGGCAAATCGTGAGCACACAAGAACATACAAGCTGCAGAAAGAAGATTTCAGAATCTTCCTGGTTCGATCGATCGAAAAAAAGGCTCGACCGATCGAAAGTCGTATCTGCAAAATTTTAAGTTGGTCCAAACAGCAGTTCTAGCCCATAAAGGATTAGGGTTTCAGATCTACTTCTCCCACTATATAAAGGAAACCCTAAGCACGTTTTTTTATAAGGCTTTTTAGAGATAGAAGAGTGTGCCTCTTTTGTATTTAGGGTTTTGTTCCTAAAGCCTCTCTTATTACTTCTACCGGGGTTGTTCCTTGAAGAATCTCAAGATCCGGTATTACTGAAGTTGCTGCCTTCTCTAGTCATCAAAGATGCTGATGATCTAAACCTTCAAGGGTGGTCTTAGAGTCACAAATAGGAGAGTTTGTGTTGCTAAACCTTTGAGTGGAATCTCAAAGTCACAAACGGTGGTGTTTGTGTTTTGCAAAGGTCAAAGAAAGAAGGAGTCCGTGAATCTCGGAGCTATCATGGGGTCGTGATAGTAAGTTTCCTACACTTGGGTAGCAATAGGATGTTAGTGGTCTAAGTCGCTATTGTGTAAACTTCAATTCTTTCTAGTAGATTTGCTATTTTACCTTGAGGATAGCTAGGTTAAATCCTCCCCAGGTTTTTTACCGGTTTGGTTTTCTTGGGTCATCATATCATTATGTTCTTTATTTTTCCGCTGCTTTACTTGGTATGATTGATATTGTTTTAACCTAGATCTGAATAATAAACCTAAGTATTCACTTGGTTAATTAATTAGGTTAAACAATCTAGTTTACAGGGGTCTAAACGAACTGACAATTATATAGTCCAAAATTTTAAGATTATAACCTTCCTACTTTTTAAAAGTTTCAAACAATAACCGACAGACTTTTGAAGTTTTGAACAACGACCAAAGACTTGGTGAAACGTTATCAAGATTAAAGACTTATAATGGTGTCACTCGTTTTCATGATTAAAGGTATCTGACATATCAATAACTTAAAAGAACCTCAATTATTTTCTCCTACACAAATTTAAAGAGATAAAGCTACTAATTAAACTTTTCTTACCTATTATTTTGGAAGACTCTGTCTTCCCCATAAGTCCACTCCCCCCAGTAACTTATTAAAATATTACAAATGTAAGTATACATATTTTGGAAGGCTCATATATAGCCGCTTAACTCTTGTAACAAAGTTCAAGTAGAGATAGGCTATATGTTAGATGAGTTTCAATGGACGTTGCATTCAGATTTATTTATCTTTTATTTTGAGAACTCATGAAGGCTTTAGGTGTGATTAATAGTTGATTTTGGGTCTTCCATTAGCTATGGAGACGATAGGCTAATCAAATGAAAAGAACTTAAGGAGAAAGCTGCAAAGAAAATCTAACCAAAGAGTTCCTTTAACTCCAAAGATGTTCAGATTAAATTTGAAGAATTTTTCTTTTGCTAAAATTTTAAGCCCTAATATGTTTGTGATTTTAATTTTCATAATGTTTTAGCTTTATTGGTAATATTTTTCAAAAATTTCCATGTGGCAACTATGTCAGCATTTTTCATCTAACACTTAACGACAAGGACCATTTTGACACAATGCCAAAAGGTTAGGGACCAAATTGATACATTTAAAATATCAATGACCAATTTAACAAACAACATAAAGGATAGAGGCCAACTATTATATAGTATACCCTTTTTTATATTAATAACTAACTTATATTTATATCTAAAAAACTAAGTTAAATGTAAATATGATTTTATCTATAATTTTTTTCTTCCTCTTATTTGTTATATAAATAAATTGAATTAAATTAGTTTGCTATAAATAAATTGAATTACTTTTGTGTGTTATTAGAAGATTATTATTTATTTTAGGAAAAACATGTAATTCTTATAACATTAATTATTATAAGAAAGAAAAACTATAGCCAATATTAATATATATACTTTTAAAAATAAGATTGTTTAAAAAATTTTAATTCTCTTATAATGATACAAAATACGAATCTATATTTTGACTCTATTTTGTGCTTATCTTACCCCCCCCCCCTTTTTTTTTGGATAATAAACCTTGTCCATGATTAAATTTAAGTGATAGTATCAATATTCCTAATTTTAGGATAAATCAAAAACTCTATGACTAAAATAGGGATCCAATGGATAAATTATAAAGGAACGTTAGCACTTGACCAATCAATGCTAGTGTATTTACCAAAAAATTAAAACGGATGCTCAAGTTTGAAGCAAATAAAATAAGTCAATAGTGTGATTTTAAGTAATTCATTGTGCCTAAAAAATAATATATCCTCACAGTAAAAACTTTTGGTACATTTTTGTTGTTGTTAAGACTACCATTACTTTTCTCTTTTACTCCAATGGCATATTTGGATTCTGAAGGCATAGGTTTGTATATGTTCACAAATTGAGCTTCAGCCCTCCTTCTCTCTCTCTCACACATATATACACACAATTTTAGTAAAAAAAAAATTGGTGATTATTTGATGGAGTTGTAACTCGAAACTAAAGTCTTTAACAAAGGTTCTAACGTGAATTTAAAATTAGCATCTAAGGAGGTGGAGTTAAATGAGGGTGAAAAAGATGTTAGTGATGAGGGGTTGTTGGTGTTGGATTCAACGAAGAATGTGGGGAAAAAATTAGTGATATTAAGAAATTCTGCAATGAAAGAGAAAGTGATAAGAAATTATGGCATGATGGAGAAAGGGGTGATAGCAATGAAGTTAACTGGCCTGTTCCTCTTCGACTTGTTTGACGTTTTTGACAATCACAACATATCATTTCATGTTATGACAATGTCATTGTTGGTATTATGAATTTCAGTTACAAGCTAGCTACAATCAACAATAAGTTTCAATAGTGTATATATATATATATATATATAGAGAGAGAGAGAGAGAGAGAGAGAGAGAGAGAGAGAGAGAGAGAGAGAGAGAGAGAGAAGAATGAGATTAGTGTTTGTTTCCTCCCTTCAAAGAGAGTATTGTGTCTAGCTCTAGCCCACCATAGATATCTTATTAAAATACTAATTTGAAACTTACTAGGATAATTAACACGATTTTTCCTAGTTCAATCTAGCATGAATCTTTGGCAAACAATTATATAGTCCAAAAGTCATGCTAGTTAATAGCTAGACCATGATGCCATTACTTTCCAAGTCTAAATTGAATTTCTAAACACCAAACAAAGACTCATTTAATGTAATTAGGATTAAAGTCTTTTAACAGAACCACATCTTTTGAAGTATTTTGGATAATTTGATAGTTATAACAAAGTATTTTGGAATCCCTTATGTCTCCATTGATAGTTATATCTAATTAGAATACAGTATCTTTTCAAATAAAGCAACCTAACAATAAATAAATTTTTATTTAGGTTTGATTAAATTTCCATGAACAAATTTTAATTAAAAAGTATATTCTACTCTAAGAGTTCTCTAATTGACTTTTTATTTATTAATACTTATTAAATGAAGGCTAAATTACAAATGACACCTCTAACTTTAATACTTATTGATACTTATTAATTCAATTCTTTAGGTTTCACTTTTTTTCATTTCAGTCCCTTAACTTTCATTTGTTTTCATTGTATTCCTTCCATCCAATCCACATTGGACAATATTAAGCTAATCGCAAAATTGGACAACGGAATCACTAAACTAAAAACATATTTAAGTTAAAGATTGAAAAAAAAAAAGAAACTTAAATGACTAAATTGAAAATAAGTTCAAGTTGGAGGATGTAATTTGGAGTTTAAACTTATATAAATTTTATTGATCATTACATGGGATATTGATGAGTAGTTAACTAGATATGTAATTATAGCCCATTTTTATTTTTATTTTATTTGAGGAAAAAGTAATGAATGACATAAAACTAACCTAGATATCATGTTTGCTACACGTTTGATAATTACCATACATTTAGTGTGCAATTATGCAATCTGCATCAAACCATTATTATATAGTCCAAAATTTTAAGATTATAACCTTCCAAGTTTTTGAAAGTTTCAAACAATAACCAGAAGACTTTGGAAGTTTTGAACAATGACCAAAGACTCGGTGAGATGTTAACAAGATTAAAGACTTCTAATGGTGTCACTCGTTTTCTTGATTAAAGGTATCTGGCATATCAATGACTTAAAAAGAGCCTCGATTATTTTCTCCCACACAAAATTTTAAGAGATAAAGTTACAAATTAAACTTTTCTTACCTGTTATTTTGGAAGACTTTTTCTTCCCCATAAGTCCACTCCCCCCACGTAACTTATTAAAATATTAGAAATGTATGTATACATATTTAGAAAAAGCTACTCCATATTATGGAAGACCAATCCAAACAATCATGCATTATATTGTTTAAGTTGCACCAATCACATTCTTGTTATCCATTTATTATTGTTTTGCAATACACTTTATTACTCTAAAAATATGTAGTACAATTTATAATGTGGTTGAAATTTTAGTAAATAGGGAATCAAAGATTAAGAAATAGAAATAACATTAGGTATATAAGAAAAAGGGAAAAAAAAAAAAACAATGCTACTTAATGAAAATAGGAAAGATGATTGTTGGCTACGCCATTGTATGCATGAAATGCAATACCAAATTGGACCCTCTAGACGTTATCACTTTGTGTTCAACTTTTATTAAGAATTTTTTTTGGTTTTTGCTAAGTTTATTAAGAAATTTGCCGCTTTTACAATGATCTTAGATACAATATTCCTTTTTCTCAAAAAAAGAAAAAAAAGAAAAAGAAAAAGAAGAAGATATAATATTCCTAAGGGTGTTTTTCATAAGTGCTTCCACTCTACTAGAGTAAACTTCCCTTTAAACCAATGGCTTGAGTACTGGCCTTTTTTATTTGTGCATTTGGCATGTGCCTAAATTACAATGATTTAATTAATAATTATGCCAAGAGGAGGCCTTTTTCTTATTTTTTGTGTCCTTGACATTGTACTAAATGTGTAGCATAAATGTCATAATAATAAGTTAATTATTTCCATAAACTGATGGTCCTAAATAAGTTAATTATTTCCATAAATAGGCAAAGGCAAAACTTAAAATAAAAAGAATATATACATACATACATATACATATCCACTAGAGGTATCTAAATGAGTGAATTAAAATCTAAAGTAGGTAGGATTGTTATTATTTTTGAAAAACAGTAGATAATTTTATTATGATACTTTTTTATAAGGGTTTTTTTTAATTTTTTTTTGTATATATTTGACCCGGATAATTTGATTTTTGACTTTCAAAGCTAGTTTATATAAATCAATGAATCTGTATCAATTTCTACCCAAGAAAAAAAGAAAAAGAAAAAGAATCTGCATCAAAGAATTCTAGTCTACATAGTGAACCACAAGACCTTTAATTTTCCAAGTCATTGGCTCAACCCATAAAATAAGATAGAATGGTCTACATGTGCCTGATAATCCTTGTTATGGTCCCTCTTTTGATAATCATGGCCGGATATAAATCTAATCAAATCTCTAATTCGACAACAAAATTAGAAGTACAAAGGCGGATATTGGATCCTATTGTTGAGCCAAAAGTCTTGTTGCAAAACTAGTATCTTGTGGTGTTTTTTACGAAACTATGCATGGTTCAAATTCCCCACTTCCCATTGTAACCACCAAATTATCATGAAAAAAAAAATCATACTCTTGAGTTATCAGACAGAAATGAAAAGATGTGAATCTTTCCTTCACGATAACACATAAGAGCCAATTTAACAATATTATGGGTCACAAAATTAATTTTTCTAAAAGTATGATTAACAAACCTATATTAAGGATATCCGATGAATTAATTATTTGGTATACATTTTTATAATGACTTGATAGTTGCGAGAAGCTTTGAATCCCAAATATCTCTTTTGATAATAACCAAATGTGTCAATTGAGTTGCAAGATTGCTGGCTTTAAAAAAAAAAAAAACATAACTATATTGGTTAAAATTACTAATGTTACTATCCGAACTCCTAAGCCAAAACATCAGTGTACATAATTACCATCACGGGCTATGAAACGCCTATAAGCTCCTGTGAGTTAATCATCTAAATCTATGATTAGTCCATTGGGGAACCATTTGCAAGCACATTGAATCGTAGCTATCAATGTGTATAATATTATCAAATAAGGTAGCTATCAATGTGTATAATATTATCCTTTTAATTAATTTCAAAATAACTTTATTCATCTTATTAGATGCTACATTTATTTAATTAGTTATTTAAAGTTTGAATGATGGAAGAACATACTGAAAAAGAAAATCCAAATATGCTAGAAATTCAAAATTATTTTTTACTAATTTATCTCTTTATAGTATTTATCAAATAACAGAAATATGAGTTTTACATAATGAAAAAAAAAATACAAAATACAAAATATTTTGAGCACTGTAGAGGTCCCCTCCTCGCTTTCTTCCCCACATTAGAGATGCACATAGTAGGCAATGAGCATATGCCTCATGGTTTGATGCGTGGAACAATTTTGTTACGGTCTAAAAGAGATTATAAGCTGACCCAGGGCTTATAGCTGAATTGACATCTCTCCATGTACAAAGTACTTAGCAACATGTTGTAATTATTTCTAAAATATATATAAAAGATGGAATACTAAGTATAAAGGGAAACAGAACATATTTATCAATATAAAAGCTATCCTATTTGAAAGTAGCTCTTGTGATTTAGCATGAAGCAAAATAACAGTGACAACAATTAAATTTTTGTCAATAGCTAATCTAGATTTGACTTACTGAAAAGGCTTCAGAAATGTGTCATTGACAAGGGGTGAGAATGCAACTAGAATACACAAGAATTTTATTGGCATATATATAAATTCCTTAGCAAAAGGAATGGAAAATATCTTCAAAATTGAATCTGACGTTCTGTTTTTTGGATACTCTCAAAAGAATGTAAGTTTATTGCTATAAGAAATCAAACAGTTATGAAATTTTGCCTGAACAAAAGGAAAGAAAGAAAGAAAAAAGAAAAGAAAAGAAATGTTCATCTATGATTATTCTATTTTATCTTTTATTTTAAAGTATTTTTAATAGAATCAAATTCTAAATAGTCCATCATTAATTGAACCCCCCTACTTTTTCTCCCAAAAAGAAACTTTACCACGGTATGCATGAATTGTTTTACTACACAAAATTAGAACCGAGTAATAATATCACAACACGTCACATACTCCGTAGTACACACTCACCTTATACATTCTACCACATGAATTGAAACTCTACTTTAAAAAAATAATTTCAATTAAATTGTAAAATAATGATTTTAAAACATGATTTCATAATTAAAACTGAAATTATGAGCTGTTTAGAAAAAAATTTCAGAAGAGAAACAAAGTGTACAGAATGTACAATATAGAATGTGTAATAAGATTTTTGGATTGGACCCTTTTTTGATGTTATTCCTTTATATATATTAAACTTTTATTAAACGGAGCATTCCCATGTTGGTGATGAGCTAGCGTTTTTCATAGCACAATAAAAAAGTGGAAAAACCAGGAGGTCAAGAACATCCTTCATCAGCTGCACCATATATAAGCAATGATTAGGAATTTCAAAACCCTAATCATTATGACTGAAAACTGAGCAATTAGAAATTCCCAAAACCTCTAAGATCTTGATTGGTCTTTTTTACTTGTGAAGTTGGCATGTGCCTAAATTAAAATAATTTAGGCACAAAATACTAGTTAAACAATTATGCCAAGATGATGCCTTGTTCTAGCAACTGAAAACCTAGTTAACATAATTCCCTAATGTAATATCATTCTTGCACATAAGATCTTCAATCTTGTTGAAATAAACAGGCAGAGAAATACAAGAATTGTTCTGAAGAGAATCTTTGTATATTATTTTTGTATTCTTAGCTCTCCTCAAATGTCTGGCCTTTAGTGAGGAATTTATAGGTAAGATAGAACATGGCAGTCCTCTAGGGTTTTTTGTTGGCTTGATATTCCAGCAGATAATACACATATGAGACTGTAGAAATAACTTCTTTCAAGTAGATGAAGGTGCTGCATATTCCCGTTGCCCAAGCTATCTTGTTGGTGATAAATCAAACCCTCAAAAGGTTCTATGCAATGATTAATGGACAAACGTATCTACACATGTTGGCTTCAAATTAAGAATAGGTGGCCTAAAAAATCCTTAGAAAGATTTTGCAACCTATAACTTCGAAACTTGTATTTTCCAATCATTCCCTTTGCCCTCGATCTGTATCTCCTTAGCAGATGGTTAGTGAAGGACATAATTTGAAATATAATTTTTGTTATTTATTAATTTATTTATATTATTATGAAGTTTTTGAAAATTTTGATTTAGCATTATTATTTCTTTGATTTTAGGTGTATTTAATCATTTTCTATTATGGTTCCATTATGATAGGTATAAATTATGATATCTTTTAGAAAATATTTTCTTGTTGATCAAGTTATATAGAGCCTTTAAATTGGGCTCCAAGCCTATAAACAAAAATGAAGTATTTAGTTTAGTAAATTTTCTTATTTTTGTTTCTCTAATTTTTAGTGGGTATTTTAGTAGCTCTTATTCTAGATTCAAAAAACTCTTGTTGATTAAAGGCTATTTTTTCTTGAAGCAAATGTGATTTGGTTCTTGCTATTTTCCATCCCGTCAGCTAGCCCTTTGTTGTAATTTGCTGAAGGAAAAAAAAAAAAAAAATGCAATAATGTGCACTTTATTTTCTCCCAAAAGAAAAATGTGGTTAACTTGTTCTGATCAAATTTCGGAAAAAAGTTATTTTGGATATATTTTTGAAAAATAATAATATAAAAAATTTTTAAAAACAATATAAACAAAATGGTATAATCTAAACCATAACATGGAGAACAATTGTAACAAGAAAATGGCTAAGAAATAAACTGTATATTAGTAATAAATTAGCGTTTAATGACTTTAATAAGAAAATACATATATGATATCGATGTCAATCTTAGTGTTAATGTGACATAGATAGAACAACAAACTCCCCCCCCCCCCCCCCCAAAAAAAAAAAAAAAAAAACCTTGGCAATGTCTTTTCATTTTTATGGGATGTTCCACCCTATGAGAATCTGGTATTTAAAACTTTTTTAGAAAATTCAAGATGATGAAGCCACAAATGCTTATTCAAATTTTTATCAGTTGTACTTATTAACTTCTCCTAGATGCAAACTTTGAGTCAAGCCTATAGTAATAACATGTGTTGTTTTAGCAAATATACTACTCACATATGAGGAATTGAACAATATGTCAAAGAAATTGATTTTTTCACAAGAAATGTTAAAAAAAAGAAAAAGATATATGATATCTATGACTAAGAAAATTGCATATTAATATGTGGCGTAGTTGAAAGCTGAAGATTTATTTATTATTTTTATTCTAATTTTTTAAATCAAGATAAATACCAATTTCATTAAGCACAAACAACACTAACATCCTTCCTCCACATATCCTGAATAGATTTAGGCAGGGAGTTCATATTACAACAATTACAGGGAAATGTGTAATTGACAATTCTCTACTCATTGCCATAACAGAAGTGGTTAAGCTAGATAACAAAGGATAATTATCCTCTGTATAACTATATCATCTGCCCTAACAGAAGTGAACAAGCACTCCACTGAAAAGAATGTTTTGAGTCTTTTTTAGGACTTAGGAATAATTGCCCTAAGGCCATTTCATCCAAAAGAAAATGGTTGGTTTTTTGGCAAAGGCAATGGCATGCTATCATTTCTTAACATAGATAGCACATTTGACATTGTGGGCCGATCATCAGTATTATTCAGTATACATAGGAGACCGATATGGATCCATCTCAACACCTTAAAAGTCATCAGTTCATTATTTCCATAAAGTTATGATCGTCCTAAATAGCCAGAATGACAAAACATAAATAATAATAATAATAATAATAATAATATATTCACTACAGGTATCAATATGAGCTAATATAAATGTAAAGTAGATAGGATTATTATGATACTTGTTTATTGGGAGTTTTTATAAATCTCACCCTAATTTTCTGACTTTTAAAGTTTTTTTTTTTTTTTTTAAGTTAGTTTTTATTAATCAATTAATCTGCATCAAAGAATTCTGCTATATAGTCCACAGTATATGCTAGTTCCTTCCATCCAATTCATACTTAAGTTCACTAAAATAATGTCATTTTGGAATATGAAAAAAAGAAAAAAAAAAACTAATGGCAAGATTGGACGCTATTGTAAAAACTAAATTGAAAATATATTTAAAGTTAAAGAATGAAATGAAAGAAAGAAAAAAAACTTAAATGATTGATTTGAAAAAAAGTTTAAGTTGGAGGATGTGATTTGGAGCTTAAACTTGAATAAATATGTGTTATATAAAAATATTTTTTCTTGAATTTTCTTGATTATTGCATGGGATACTAAAGAGTAGATAACTAGACATATAATTATAGACAATTTAAATTTTTAATTTTTAATTTATTTGAGGAAAAGTAATGGATTACATAAAATTGATCATGATAACATGATTGCTACAAGTTTGATTATTGTCACACATTCAATTTGTTATTCTGTAATTTACATCAAACAATTTTTATTTAGTCCAAAATTTCAAGACTATAGCTTTCCAAGTCTTTGGAAGTTTCAAACAATGACCGAAGATTTGGTGAGACGTTAACAAGATTAAATTCTTCTAATGGTGTTACTCATTTTCATGGTTGAAGAAATCTGGTCTATCAATGATTTAAAACAAGTTGTGATTATTTTCTCCAAACATACAAATTTTAAGAGATAGAGTTATTAATTAAACGTTTCTTAAATATTACTTTGGAAGATTCCTAAATCCCACCACCCCCACAACAAAAAACATGTATGTATAAATAATAATAAATGAGAACTAAGCAATGCTTAGAAATTCCAAAACCCTCTGATCTTGAGTTCTTGATTGCCTTTTGTTTAGTTGTGCTTTTGGCGTGTGCCTAAGTTACAATGATTTAATTAATTAAATATAATTATGCCAATAGGATGTCTTTGTCTTATTTGCTGCTGGGTCCTTGGCAATGTGCTAAATATCTAGCACTATTGTCATAAGTTAATTATTTCCATAAACTGATGGTCCTAAATACTAAATAGGCAAAGAAAACTTAAAAAGTATGAGCGAATTGAAATCTAAAGTTGATAAAATTATTATTATTATTAAACAGTAGCTATTATGATAAACAGTATATATAGCTAACCCGAATAACCTGATTTTTTTCATTGTCAGAGCTACTTAAGACTTGTCCAAATAAAGTGGGTAATGGGCGGGTTCATGGATATGGATAAAAATTGCCACCCCTACTTGCTGTGTCTAATTTTGCTTATTGTTGACTTCTTCAAAGAGCAATATTTACCAAGAAAATAAAGAAAAAAAGAGAAAGGGAGAATGAGGCTGTGGGTCATAAGCTTCAGCCACATCCATTAGAATTTGAAGTTGATTTATGCTTAAATGTTTTTAATTTAGAACAAATAGCACTAAGTTATGTTTGAATTATTTGCACGGACTTCCACTCTATCCAATTTTGGGGATGTTTGGAGCAAACAGATTTGATACAATTCTTCTTCCAGGCTAGATGAGTGATCAATAAAAATAGGTAGGCTTTTTATTTCTTTAATTTTTATTTTTTAATTTATTGTTGTGACTTGATGAGATTGTTCTGCCCCTTTGTAAATAATTTGGCCATTTGCTCTAACCTCTGAATTTGGAATGATGTCTGGGGCTATATAATGGTTGTTGGAGCATCAAAGCTAACTGTGGTTGCTGGTGTAGATAGGTTTTCCAGTATGAAAAAGTAGAATATTGGTGAGTTTTAATTAATTTTAATTTATTTATAATGTACATATTTTGTGCTTCACATTCTCGAGCTTATGAAGTGTTGGGTAGTGCTTATGAACTATTAGTTAAGTGTTAGCTAATAGCCAGAAATTTGCTAACTAACTCACACTTGGACTATATTGTTTAGTTTAGTGTTAAAATCAACTTAGCCATAAAACTTTGTGTTAAGGGTTCTAAATATTGTGCTAGGGTGTATTTAGCATATTTCAGTTTCAATATAATCACTAAATCTCTCCTCAAATAGTCTTAGGTATAAATAACTGGAGGAATTTAGTTTTCTTTTTTGGGTCTCAACTAACAAGATTTGTTCATTTATAATTTTTGTAATTTTTTTTCTTGCTATCAATAATTACATTGTTTTTTTGTTGGTAAAATGTCCATAGGTTTGACTTGCCTGCACAAACCATCGCCCCAGAGATTGAGAAAGATTTGCATCTACTGAAGGTGTGGTGAACTCTATTTTTGTCTATGTAATTTGTTTATGTGGCACTACTTTTCAATTTTACTCAAATTATTCTCTATGTAACATTTTAATTGCTTCAAATTTGTTTCATTTTCTTATTATTTCAATTTTCAAACTTATGTGGTTAAGGAAAATGCCATTATGCAACTTGGGTCACAGTCATGCAGCAATGGAACTAGGGAAATATTTAAATGTCTGTCTCTTTGTAATTAAAAATATAGCTTAAAGTTTAATTAGATCTTACTCTTCTACTTAAGAGATTGTTCGGATTTAGATAATTCACAACCTAGAAAATTAGAAATGAAATAGAATGTTGGGTATTTCCTATTAATGCATTTGATATGTTCAATAATGTATGTGTAGTCAATAGCTTTGGTTGGATCTGTGTTGAGCTTTCGAAATTATTTCCTGTGTATGGAATGTAAAAAGTTTTAACTTACCAAAAATTAATGTTTGTGTATAATGTTAGGTTCTAAAGATTAGGAACTAATGTATTTAGAACTTCAATTTGTATGTTGGCAAACCATGATCAAAACAATGTTTAGTCGTGTGTTAGACTTGCTCAAAGTATGGGTTTAATTGTAAAGTTGGAATTGAGTTTTTATGCAGAAGTACTGTTCACTTTCTGTATGACTTGATCGATCGAAAATTAGACTCGATCGATCGAAAATCGTGCAGAACGTTTTTCTGCATAAAATTCCAACTCAGCCCAAGCCCGTTTTAATGTATAGGGTTTTATGTTTTTCCTAAGTATAAAAGGGAAAACCCTAGCCACGTTTTTAGAGTTCTGTTTTGCTGTGTTTGTGAATCTCATTGTGAGATCTAGAGGTGTTTACCTTCACATACACTTAGGGTTTACAAACTTGAGATTTATGTCAAGAGTTGTGTAGATCGTTACAGTTGCAGAATCAAGAGAACACAAAGATATACAAGCAGGTGCGCTTGTGGATTTGTTGAAGAATTCCGGAAAGAAGGAGTCCGTGGATCTCGGAGCTATCATGGGGTCATGGTAGTAAGTTTCCTACACTCGGGTAGCAATAAGATGTTAGTGGTCTAAGTCTATTGTGTAAACTTCGATTCTTTCATAGTGGATTCAGTTTACCTTGAGGATAGCTAGGTCAAATCCTCCCCAGGTTTTTACCGGTGTGGTTTCCTGGGTCATCAGATCTTTGTGTTGTTTATTTTCCGCTGCTTTGTTATTTTTGTTTAATTGTGTTAACCTAGTTTTAATTAAATTACCTAAGTTAATAACTTGGCTAATTCTCTAGGTTAATCTGTTAGGTTTAAGGGGTCTAAACGAACTGACAAGTGGTATCAGAGCGGGTAGCTTTTTGTTTGATCCTTTGATCTTTGAGCTGATCCTTGACCCCTGTTGTCATGGAACACGGACACTCTCTTGTTGTTCCACCTCACTTTGATGGAAACAACTATGCCTATTGGAAAGTAAGGATGAAAGCATTCCTGAAATCCATTGATGAGAGAGTTTGGAATTCCGTTGAATACGGATGGGAGAAGCCCACTACTCCTGTGAGTGAGTGGCAAACTTCTCAAAAGGAGGCAGCCGCTTTTAATAGCAAAGCCATGAATGCTATTTTTAATGCTGTTTCCATGGAGGAATTTAAGAGAATCTCTAATGTTGAGGTTGCTCATACTGCTTGGAATATCCTCCAAACTGTGCATGAAGGCACAAAGGCAGTTAAAATTAACAAGTTGCAGCAATTAACTTCTAGATTTGAAAGCATTAGAATGAATGATGATGAATCTTTTGATGAATTCTATGCTAAATTGAATGATATTGTTAATTCTGCTTATAATTTGGGTGAAATCTATGATCAACCTAAAATTGTTAGGAAGATTCTTAGATCTTTGACTGAAGATTTTAGACCCAAAGTGACTGCTATCACTGAGAGTAAGGATGTGGACTCCATCCCTGTGGATGAGCTTGTAGGATCTCTTCAGTCCTATGAGTTAGACCTCCCCAAGACTAACAAATCCAAATCAATGGCTCTTAAGTCTGTTGATGATGTTGATGATGGTGGATTTGATGATGATCTCTCTGCTACAGAGATTGCCTATCTTGCCAAGAACTTTAGAAACTTTCTGAGGAATAGTAATAGAAGGGCAAGAGGCAAGAACACTGTTGAACCTAAAAATTTTAGGAAGAATGAACCCACTAAGGTTAATAACTTTGAGAAACCTAAGGAGAAAGTAGGTCAATCTTCTAATAATTCTTTGGGACAACAATGTTATGGTTGTCAAGGGTATGGTCATTTAAAGTCTGAATGTCCTACTTATTTGAGGTCTAAGGGTAAGGCTATGGCTGTAACCCTTAGTGATGACGAAGTTTTCGACAATGAATCTGCCAGTGATGAGGATGGAAACTTCATTGCTTTCACTGCTACCACTGTAGTCAATGAAAGCATATCTGTTGAAGAGAACCCTTCTGATGGGGAACTCTCTGAGGATGCAGATTTACAGGAAGCCTACAATAAACTTTGCAAAGTTGCTGCAAAGGATGCCATGAATGTTGAGTTAGGCTTAAAGAAAATTGCATCTCTTGAACTTGAAAAGAAAAATTTACTTGTTAAATTGTTTGATGCAAATGAGCTTTTGAATAATGTGAAAACTGAGAACATGCTCTTACTTGATAAAGTTAAATGTTTGGAACTTGATTTATCTGTTGCTAAAGAACAAACTAATAGGTCTGCAAGCTCCAAACTTGATCACATGTTGAGTATTCAAAAGTCTCCTTCTGATAAAACTGGTTTAGGTTATGAGGAGAGTATTTCTGTGCTTAAACCGTCTTCCACTAAATTTGTTCCTTCTTCTGAACCTCCTAAGAGTGAGATTGTTAAACCCTCGGTGAGTGAACCTGTCAAATCTGTTAATGTTCCTCCACCTAGAAAGATTAGGGTTGATCTTCATGCTTCTCATTCTAGAGCTTCTACTTCAACTAAGGGCAAATTGCATGATAAGCCTGCATGGGTTTGTCATTTTTGTGGAAAACCTGGACACATTCGTCCAAATTGTTTTAAGTTGCAAGCTGCGAAGCGAGCAAATAAAACTAGAGTACCTGTGCCTCAAGCACGTGATCCTGTGGTACTGATTGGTGAATTGGTAAAGGCGTTAAACCTTTATTCCAATCATGGAGTTGCTCAGAATTCTAATGTGAATCATGACTCCAATGCTAGAGTTGCATCTAAGAAGTCTTGGATGCAAAAGGCTCAATCTAATTGAGTCTATCTGACATGGTCCTTGTGCTTTATTGCTCTATCTTTTGTGACCTCTATTTCTAGGATTTGCACTGCATTACATTCATGCATTTCATTCTAGGATGTTTGTTTTTTTTTAATAAATAAAAAAAAAAATTTTTTTGCAAATTGTGTTTTGCTATTTTTTTCCTTGAATTTGAAGACAAGGTTGGTCAATCAATGTTGCATAACATGTTTATGTACCTTGTTTAGCTTTGATGTACTTATTTATTGCACTTTACTAGCTAAAGTCTTGTTGTGCATGTTGTGTGGGAAGATGCTATATTTGTTAATCACATGATCTTGATTTTGAAGTCGTATGTCTTTGATTGTCGGACTTGAATTTATTGAGAAATGCATAAATAACCATCTCACCACTGTTTATTAGCCAATCATGACCACCTTAGTGCATATCATAAGATTTTGTGCTCGAGAAAGTGTAGCACATGCACAAAAAGAACATAAGGTGTTGCCTCAATTAAAATTTGGTGTGTACATTATTGGGCTATAATAATCTCACAAATTCAAATAAAATTGGTGTGTACATTATCCCGGCTTTTATTAATTTTCTAATCAATTAAATTGAATAATGAGGCAAATCAAGAAACTTACATGATTGCAAGCTTTTATTCTAGGAGATGTGGGAGTTATAGGATGTAACTCTTTAAGTAATAGTCTCTTTCAAATTCATGTGATGGATTTTGTAGAAATTGTGATTGATCTCTATATGCATATCACCGCACATGTTTCTCAAACTTATGCTAGTTGCACACACTACACAAGTTAATCTTTGCTAAAACTGTGTACATGTTATTGTGTGTTTTTTTGGTCTGACCAACCAAGTTTGAGAATTTGTGGAATTTAATGCAAAACATATTTGCTTGTTTGTTTCTTTTGGGTATATTGAGAGAAATTTTTGATTTGAGAAATCTGGGTTGTATACATGTGTTTTTGAAAAGCATATCATCTCATACTCATGCATTTGATTTTTAAAATCTGCTGCTTTGAGGAGTTTTTGATCTAAAATGTTTGGTTTTTCAAAAATCTGATTTTTCCAGAATTTCGATCGATCGAAATTGATTTTCGACCGATAGAAAATGTTTTAAATTGCTCACAAATCTCTCTGGTTGGTTCGATCGATCCAAGCTGTTTTTGGATCAATCGAATAAGTTTTCGACCGATCGAATGTAATATTCGATCGATCGAAAATCGTGCCGGCTGTTTTAAAATAAAGGAGTTTTTCAAATGTCTATTCACTTGTTCAAAACTTTTCAAACCTCCTTTTTTGTCTCCTACCAACCGGTCAAAGAGTTTTTGAGAGATTTTGTCGTTTTCCTCCGAATCTTTTGCACATTCTCTCTCTCCCTCAGCTAGTAAGTCCCTTATACCCTTCCTTTTGCATTTATTTTCTATTTTCATGCATTTTTTTCATGCATATTTGGGTAATTTTGGCATTTAGGAATTTTCTATTTTTGGGATTGTTTTTGAGTGTTTCTTTATAAAATTTTTTATGGGTTTTTGTGGGGACACCTTACCTAAGCATATCATGTGATTTAATTTCGTTTATTTGGTGTTTTGAGGGAAATTTGAAATTCTAGGGCTTGAAATTGAGTAAATTGGGGGTTTTGTTCAATTTGGTTGAAATTGATGAACTTGGCTTGTTAGATTGCTTAATTTGATCATTATATTGTGTTAATTAACTATTGTGTTGATCAATTTATCAATCTGTTGTGTTTTGAAAACTAGGGTTTTTCAAATTGGGTATTTTTGATGAATATCGAATGCTCAAGCCAATTTTGTTAATTTGGATCAAAATTGAACATGTCACTGCATTAGTACATGCATCATTTTATGTTCATGCTCATGCATCATATAGACTTGATATTTTCTATATTTTTTTGCTGTGCTAACTTGCAGTCTGCCCTTGGTTTTGGTTTTTGCTCTTTTCTTTCTGTGTCTGTCTCTTTTCCTTAGCACTATGCCTAGGAAAACTAGAGCCCATAGGACTTCTGATCCTTCTCCTTCCTTTGACACTGAGAGGTTCCCTAGTGAGTCAAACCAAGTCACTTATGAGACTTTGAACCTTAGGCGTCAGATTTGGGCTGAGCGTAGGGTTATCTTAGATGAGTTAGATCCTGAGGTTCGTCGCAACTTTGAGCGTCGGGGTTGGTTACCTTTGCTCGAGTATGAGCATTCTCCTCCTCCTGCCACCTTGATTAGAGAATTCTATTCGAATCTCTCTATTCATGTTTATGATAACGACACCTTGGTTAAGGTGTGGTTACGTGGTGTGGAGTATCGCATTACTCCTTCGGTAGTGTCTGATGCTCTTGGGGTGCCCATTGTGGACCATCCTATCTTTCCTTATGAGGAGTCTCCTCCCCTTGATGACGTCCTGTCATACATCACTGGGTCTTCTATCCAGTGGGGTTCTGATCCTCGGATCACTTCTGCTGAGCTGTCTGAGCTGCACTATCTTTTCTTTAGGATAGCATGTCATTCATTGTGGCCTATTTCGCATGTCCACACCATTCCTCTTGAGAGGTGTGTCTTTTTGTATGCTTTGGTCACTGATGCTCCTATCAGTTTTCCGCATCTGTTCCTTCGTTCTTTGAACGAGGTTCATCGGTCTAGTTCTACGGCTCATGCTTTGTTTTTTCCTGTTTTTATTCATCGGATTCTCCTTTTTCTTGGTTTTGGTGAGTATCCTGCTTCCGAGCCTGTT
Organism: Lithocarpus polystachyus; assembly: GCA_033629205.1. NCBI lineage: Eukaryota > Viridiplantae > Streptophyta > Magnoliopsida > Fagales > Fagaceae > Lithocarpus > Lithocarpus polystachyus. The sequence goes on along the minus strand of CM066165.1, from coordinate 85,928,059 downwards.
CATGTTATCGCTCCTATTGGTGCTACCTTTTTGAGGCAAAGGGCTGCTCAACTTCGAGCTAGCTCTAAGCGTCCTAGGGTAGAGCCTTCTGGTGTCACTCCACCCCCTTCTTTTTCTACAGATACTCATGCAGCTGGGACTTCTTCTGATCCTGCTGTTGCTGCTGCTGCTGCTGATGTTCCTCCACCGTTTGATGAGGTTTCTGACCTTCGTCGGACTCTTGATACTGTCGTGACCGTTCAGGCGGCTCATGGTCAGCTTTTAGTGGACATCCTTGATGAGCTACGTGCGTTGCGAGTGGATTTGGCGAGCTCTCGTCGATCTCCTCCTCCACCTTTTGATGATGAGTGAGTGCCCTTTGGCAATTCGTCACAAAAAGGGGGAGTACATAGTTCATTGTATCTAGGAGATTTTTGTTGTGGAGATTTACATGAGATTTACATTTTAGGGGGAGTTTTTTGTTTACTTGGTAGTGATACTGCGGAGCTTGTGGAGTTATTAGATTGTATCTAGATGCTTCACTGTGTATTCTCATTTTTAGCTCTTGTTTAGGAGATTTATTTTGTTGAGATACATTTGTATGTATTTGTTTCTTATTTCACTATGCTACTACTCTGCTTATTGATTTGTATTGATGATGTTATTCATGATATATGTCTTTATTTTGTGTCATGTGAAATTAAGAAATTTTTATTTATGTATTTCCTGTTTTTTTTCCACACATGCGTTTATGTGTTTGTTAAGTGTTACAGGAATATACAGGTTGCTTTCAGTCGAGCTGCTGTCTACTTTGCAACTGTTAGATAGTAGTTTAGGTTGAATTGTTGAGTGGCTATTGTATTGTAATCGGCTATTTCAATTTGTAACTTTGAGCTTTTTGTTAAGTCTGTGTTTTGTCACGGATTGCCAAAGGGGGAGTTTGTTAGGTTCTAAAGATTAGGAACTAATGTATTTAGAACTTCAATTTGTATGTTGGCAAACCATGATCAAAACAATGTTTAGTCGTGTGTTAGACTTGCTCAAAGTATGGGTTTAATTGTAAAGTTGGAATCGAGTTTTTATGCAGAAGTACTGTTCACTTTCTGTATGACTCGATCGATCGAAAATTAGACTCGATCGATCGAAAATCGTGCAGAACGTTTTTCTGCGGAAAATTCCAACTCAGCCCAAGCCCGTTTTAATGTATAGGGTTTTATGTTTGCCCTAAGTATAAAAGGGAAAACCCTAGCCACGTTTTTAGAGTTCTGTTTTGCTGTGTTTGTGAATCTCATTGTGAGATCTAGAGGTGTTTACCTTCACATACACTTAGGGTTTACAAACTTGAGATTTATGTCAAGAGTTGTGTAGATCGTTACAGTTGCAGAATCAAGAGAACACAAAGATATACAAGCAGGTGCGCTTGTGGATTTGTTGAAGAATTCCGGAAAGAAGGAGTCCGTGGATCTCGGAGCTATCATGGGGTCATGGTAGTAAGTTTCCTACACTCGGGTAGCAATAAGATGTTAGTGGTCTAAGTCTATTGTGTAAACTTCGATTCTTTCATAGTGGATTCAGTTTACCTTGAGGATAGCTAGGTCAAATCCTCCCCAGGTTTTTACCGGTGTGGTTTCCAGGGTCATCAGATCTTTGTGTTGTTTTTTTTCCGCTGCTTTGTTATTTTTGTTTAATTGTGTTAACCTAATTTTAATTAAATTACCTAAGTTAATAACTTGGCTAATTCTCTAGGTTAATCTGTTGGGTTTAAGGGGTCTAAACGAACTGACATATAATTTGACTCTAAATGGGTAGAATAACAAACTGAAACTGAAAGCTGGTTGATTTTCTACGAATTGGAATTGATATACGTCAGTATGGCACTAGTAGTTGTTTTTCTACCAATGACTTTGACTGGGTTGCTGATTCATGCCTTTCTATAACTTTCAAGCAACATTCTTGGTGAGAGGGGTTTACCCTACACCCTAAAAAGATGATTTTCCAAGGATATAAGTGATCTTTTAGTCATATTTTGCCAACTACGTTTCTTGTAAAATGGCATCGGCATAGTCAAGTGTAAAACTTGGGCTGGACTTGAAGTAATTATGATGGTAGTATCTTGAAATCTTTGATTTGTTGCTCTATCTAGGATGTTTATAGTTTCAATTTCAAAAAAATGATTCAAAAACTCAACTTCACTCAAAAAGTTGTGTTTGCATTACATTGTCCTGAATGCACATGATTCTATTTTCTCACATGAAATTCACATCAAGAATCGATCGAACATATTATAATTTAAGATGTGCTTTTAAATTATGATGTGCTCTTACTTTGACCAAAGTGAGCGTTATCTTATGATAACATGTTCCAGATATAAGATTAGACTTAATTCATCTTAGGATTTCTTTGGAGTTGAATAAGTTTGACTCAAACAATCTCCCATTTACTTTTGAATTATGTTGGAACTCATTTAGATTTTAAGTCATTTTATATCTATCTAAATAGAGGAAAATTATACAATATTCCTTGAGCAATGCTCTCTCCTCTCACATGAATGACAAGACCTACCATGAATTTAATTAGTGAGACTTATTGTTATATGAGGGGAAGAAATGTGGCTCCTGGTGTACTAAATAATTACAATTAAATAATCATATATAATAACTTATTGTGAAGCTTCGTTTTTTTTCTTTTTTTTTTTTTTTGGATTTGGATTTTGAGGGTTAGGGGGGATAAGTTATTGTGAATCTTGGATATGCGTGTAGTGGTTTATGGCTTTTTCTAGTTAATAGGACACTTTTTATTGACTTTGATGGTTCATTTGCTTGCTAGGAGTTTAGATTCTGTAACTTAATTATATTCTAAATTCTTTTAAAGAAAGTTCCATCTTGGTTTCTGAATTTCTTCGTGTTCATGATTACAGTTGAGAAGTGCCATTGATCTGTAGAGGCACTACAAGAATGGTGATTCAAAATCCAAAACTTTGCCCATGTATTTCCAGAAAAGTCTATTTGTGATTTCTAGAACAATAGTATAGTATGTGATATCTTGGAGCTGTAAGTGGGACTCTTGTTTATTCTCCTTTGGGTGGTATACATTTTGTTATTTAGGCTTGGTTAATTCATACACCTTTTGGTCTTTTGACAATTAGATCAGGACGGTGATAGAGTAAGCATCAGACTTCTTCACAGGCAAACTAACAAAAATGGAGATAAAGGGAACAGTTGCATCTGAGGTGTTATCTGATCTCTCCCTTGCTGACTACAAGTGAGATATGCAACTCTATCGAAAACCATATGACCATATCATGACATGATGTGTTGAGTTCAAAGGGTAAAAGAAATGTGGTGTTGCCATTCGTAAAAAGATGTTATTTTGCCTATATATAATGGTTGATTAAGATGAATTCAGCAAAGGGAGATCTAAATTCTATATGAGCTTGCTTATCTTGGTTGTAATCTTCAAATGGACTTACAAAAAAAATTCAGACAGACATAATTTGTGAAGAAAATGTGAAGCATGGTCATCATATGTAACACAATAATAAAAAAAAAAAACTTGATAGAGCACATAACATTAGATTTTTTGGGGCAGAAGGGGGGGGGGGGGGGAGGGTGAGGAGCACCAGAAAGCTGACCTTGTTATTTTTGCTTTGTATTTCTGGAAATTATTTCCCTCAGAAACTTCCATCTTCACTCACCCCCTCATAATCAAAATTTGGAGTCCTCTATTGTGCAGCTTAACATTTCCATTGCTACAGTGAATGATCTGATAAACTATGACACTCTTACCAAGTGACATGAGAGAGAATCCTCTCAGCTGATTTATGATTCATAGCTATATTCACGTGCTGTTTCTCTTTGATGTTTGCTCCTTCCTATAGTTTTCTTATAGAATTGATTGTGATTGTTGTGATGATAAAAGCATGCTCCAAGAAATAATAGTTATTGAATGAGTAAAGTAAACTTACAGACAAAAGGCTGCACGTACGAGAAGAAAATAAATTATTAAGTTTTATTGAATGAAACCATATGCTTTGAGGTATAGAAGTGAAAGATGATAGAAGAGCTTAGCGAAAGACAAAAAAGTTTAGGGGAGAAAACTTTTTGAAATGTTCTATACCTAATGGATTTGTCTGGACGGATCCAGCCTTTCAGACAGATTCATTATGCCAAGAACATTCAAGTCCTGCATCAAACTCCTGAGTCACTGTACCTCAGTTATCAAACTACTAACAGAGCATAATGAAACCCATTAGATTCTATCAAGATTTTCAAAAAGTGTTGAGAAGATAAAACCATATACAAGAAAACAAACCAAATCTCCACTTCACTTGCTCTCCTAGCAGTCAAAATCATTTAAAAAGACTAATAAGAAGATACACCAGGTTAGGTATAATACTGAAGAAATTAAAATACATCACAGAACGAAAGGCATATATAAACCACAAATTTGCATTAGATTTCTCTATCTGCACTATCCTTATTTTTCAAAGGAAGTAAATTACTTTCAAATGATAATGAATATTAAAATTTAGTTGCCTTGATAAAACAGTATATAATTTTCTGTTGAATGGCATGGAAAAATCAGAGCAACTGATCCAATTACTAAAATGACAATTCTTCTAATGTGTCTTTCATATATAGAGGCGCATGCACCTTCTTCCAGATTATTTTATCCTATTAATCTTCCTCTATTTTAATCTCTATGTATAGTAAGAAGAAGAAAAAAGTTATATCCCAATGTGTCCCATATGGATTCATTCATCTAGATTTGGGGATTGCAGTTGCAGAGGAATGTTTCTTAGAGTACTGAAACAGCTACAGTTGGGTTTTAGCTGATTCTTCTTGCATCTTCAGCTTATATCTCTTCAACTTAATATTCTTCATCCGTGAACTTGCCTTTAATTCTATTGGTTTTGTCCATTTAGAGGTAGGAATGAGAGGGAAATGGAATAACGTAGACAGTGAACGTAGAAGTAGAAATTGGGAAACTAAACCGACTAGATTAACTAGGCTAATCCCGGTGGGTTGAGCGAGTCACAAGTTTTTTTTTTCTCTTTTGTGTAATACCATTATTTAATGACATCAAATTAATTATTTTCCATATGTAATTTGCTATCTAGTTTTTTTTTTTTTTAATGAATAGAATTTCAATTTATGACATCTACTTTATAATAATTGATCTTATCGTTAGGTTAATACATCAATCAATTTTTAGTATAAGCGGGTTCAAATTTCAGATCTCTAATTCAATGACAAAAGTATGAGTACAATGATGGGAATTGAATCCCATTGTTGAGACAAAAGTCTTGTAGCATAACTGGTACTATCTTGTGGTGTTTTTTTTACAGAATTATACATGGTTCAAATAACTCATTTCCCATTATAACTACCAAATTATCACACACAAAAAAAAAAAAAAGAAAAAAAAAAAAAGAAATCATACTCTTTAGTTATGAGACAAAAATGAAAAGATGTGGACCTTTCCCTCAAGATAACATATAAGAGCCAATTTTACAATATTATGGGTCATAAAATTAATTTTTCTAAAAGTATGATTAACAAACCAATGGATATCCAATGAATTAATTTTTTGGTATACATTTTTATAATGACTTGATAGTTAGGGGAAGCTTTGAACCCTAAATATCTTTATTGGTAACAACCAAATGTGTCAATTGAGTTGCAAGATTACTGGCTTTAAAAAAAAAAAAAACATAATTATATTGGTTAGAATTACTAATTTTACAATCCGAACTCCGAAGCCAAAACATCAGTGTACATAATCACCATCACTGCTATGAAACGCTTATAAGTCACACTGAGTTAATCATCTAAATCTATGATTAGTCCATTAGGGAACCATTTGCAAGCACATTGAATGGTAGCTTTCTTTCTTTTCTTCTTCTTCTTCTTCTTTTTTATTATTACTATTTTTTTTTTTTGAAAAAAATTAGAAAAGAAGGCAGCTATCAATGTGTATCCTATTAATTAATTTCAAAATAACTTTATTTATCTTATTAGATGCTACATTTATTTAATTAGTTAATTGAAGTTTGAATGATGGAAGAACAATACGAAAAAGAAAATCCAATTATACTAGAAATTATAAATTACTTTTAAAAGAACAGTAAAAATTAGAATTAAATTGAAAAGAGTAATGTTACACATAAAAACTATTTTACAATATTTTTACAAATTGTTGATGTGACTAATTCTTATTGATTCTCATCAGCACCTAACATTAACATAATTGTTTCTACTTAATCACTTACCATATTAGCAGTTTGTAAAAAATAATGTAAAATAGTTTGTAACTTTAGCATTTTTCAATTGAAAAATCCAAAAAGTGGGACCTATTGGGCAAATTAGCACTCCACTAGTTGAATCAAATTGTTGATTCATATGCTCTAACTGCTAATTGAACGGCATTGGAGCTCCAAATTTCTGCGTTTTGGATATGATTTTCTCTTTCTTTTTTTTATTTATTAATTTTTGTGGGAGATAAAAATGAGATTATACTACCTATTGCACAACTTTTGAGCACTAAAAATAAGGAAAACGCATCTCTCAAGTCTCAACTTAGTATTCAAATTAAAAGTGCTCTAGATTATCGTTGGCTGTAGGCTAAAAAACCTCTAAAGCTTAGGTTACCAACCCATAGCCACAAAATTCACTTTCTTTTTTTTCCATATTTTCATCACCCTTTCACAGCAGACACAAATCACTTTATGTCTGTATATATAGGAATCATTCATAGACACCAACCCAAGTAGTTTTAGGATTTATTACATCCATTAACACCATCATTAGTGCGAAGATTAGTGATACGTTCCTCTCTTCTAAGAAAGTATTAGGCTAAATTACAAATTACACTCAAATTTTGCATTCTTCTCATCTCAGTGATTTTTTTCACTTTTTTTTGTTTTAATTTTTTTTTTATTTGAGTCCTTTAATTTTCATTCATTTTCAATTTGGCTCTCCCATTGGATCCACCTCAAAGAATTCACTAAAACAACATCATTTTGTAAAGTGAAAAATCTAAAACTTATAGTGAGATTGGACAAAATTGACAGAATGACTAAATTAATACTAGATTACAGTTGAAAGACTAAAATGGGGGGAGATGAAATTTAAATGTCTAATTTGTAAATATAATAAAGTTATGTATTTTGTAGTTTAAACTTGAATAAATATTTATAAAAAAAATCTTTTATTGATTTTTCTTGATTATTGCAAAGGATCATTGCACTTAGATTTGAACTTATAAATTAGTCTCACTTTTTTCTAATTTATTTTGAGGAAAAATAAATAGATGACATAAAACGGACCCCTTTTTTTATTTTTTTTTTGAGGATGACATAAAATGGACCTAGACTACATGATTTCTACATATTCATTCTGGCTTGGTTTAACAAAGGGACCTAGATAACATTATTGTTACATGTTCAATGACTACACGTTTAGTTTGCTATTCTACGATTTGCATCATAAAAATTTTATATAGTCCAAAATTCTAAGACTACAACTTTCCAAGTCTTCGGAAGTTTTGAACAATGACAAGACTTGGTGAAAACGATTGACGCTTGTTGAATGAAAGATATGTTAAAAATTATAGGATGACTTAACCAATTAAAATATATTTATTTTTTATATTTAGAGAGAGAGAGAGAGAGAGAATTTAATTGTAAATTTAATCTTAAATAATATTATTATAAATAAATAATTTTTGTTGAACTCTCGATCATTGTAAGCATACCAATTTTTTTTTAATAATAAAATATTTGAGGAAAGAGAAACATATGACATAAAAGTAAAACTGACCCAAAAACTTGATTGCTACATGTTCAATCTAGCATGAGTAATAGAGGGACCCATATAACATAATATCTACACATTATCTCCACAACTCCGCAATTAGTATCAAACAATTCTTATACAATCCAAAATTCCAAGACTATAACTTTCCAAAGTCTTTACGAGTTTCAAACAATGACCAAAAACTTGTGAAGTATTAACTGGAAATCTAACCTATACCACACGTTCAATCTAGCATGAATAATGCAGGGACGATAACATAATATCTACACATTATCTCCACAACTCCGCAATCAGTATTAAACAATTCTTATATAGTCCAAAATTCTGAGACTATAACTTTCTAAAGTCTTTGCGAGTTCCAAACAATGACCAAAAACTTGTGAAGTATTAACTAGGAAATCTAACCTATACCACACGTTCAATCTAGCATGAATAATAGAGAGAACTGGATACATAATATCTACACATTATGCCTGTAACTATGCAATCAGCATCAAACAATTCTTATACAGTCCAAAATTCCACGATTACAACTTTCCAAAGTCTTTGCGAGTTCCAAACAATGACCAAAAACTTGTGAAGCATTAACTGGTAATCTAACCTATACCACATGTTTTCAATGGCTTTTAGTAAGAATAATTGGGCCAAAGTGGGTATTTGTCCATTTCGCCAAAACTTTCCAGCAAAATGCCCATGTTCTGAAACTATTTAGCAAAATGCCTCTGTTTTAAATTTAATTTTCTAAAAATCGAGTTTCAATGCAAAACTCAATTTTTAGAAAATCGAGTTATGTGAAATCAAACTTACTAAAAAAAAAAAAAAAAATACATGGAACTCAAGTATATCAATGACTTAAAAAAAAAAGCTGTGATTATTTTCTCCAAACATACAAATTATTAGAGATAAAGCTACTAATTAAACATATCTTAAATATTATTTTGGAAGAGTCCTAAATCCCATCACCCCCACAACAAAAATGTATGTATAAATAATAAGAAATGAGAACTGAGCAATGCTTAGAAATTCCAAAAGCCTCTGATCTTGAGTTCTTGACTGCCTTTTTTTAGTTGTGCTTTTGGCGTGTGCCTAAGTTACAATGATTTAATTAATTAAATATAATTATGCCAATAGGATGTCTTTGTCTTATTTGCTGCTGGTTCCTTGACAATGTGCTAAATATCTAGCACTATTGTGATAAGTTAATTATTTCCATAAACTGATGGTCCTAGATACTAAATAGGCAGAGAAAACTTAAAAAATATGAACGAATTAAAATCTAAAGTTGATAAAATTATTATTATTATTATTATTATTATTATTATTATTATTTTTAATAAACAGTAGCTATTATGATAAACAGTAGATATAGCTTTTTTTTTTTTGAGAAGAGCAGTAGATATAGCTAACCCGAATAACCTGATTTTTTTCATTGTCAGAGCTACTTTTTATTTATTATTATTATTTTTAATAAGAAGCTACTTTTTATAAATCAATGAATACATCGAATAATTCTGTAGTCCAAAAACTCTACACTGTACGCTAGTGACCCACAACCGCAAGACCTTAATTTTAGCCCACAAGACCATAGATATTATTAATTAACCGGTTAAAAATATATATATGTAATAGAGTGACCCACAAGACCTTTTAATTTTCCAAGTCATTGGCCCAACCCACAAGATATTATTAATAATCGCGGCCTATAAATATAAATGTATCTATGCCATCTCAATTCCCATATCTTCCTAAAAACACAATTCTGATTTCTGAAATCCAGAGCAAATATGGAGCGTGTATTTGTATTACGCCCAAGTCACCTACTCTTAGTCTTACTCATTTGCTTCCTCTTGCTTTCTCAACCTAATAGTTGTTCCTCTTCTCTCTCTTTTAATTCATCAACGCCTCTTTGCCATTCCCACCAATCCTCTGCTTTGCTCCATTTCAGAAACTCTCTTTCTGGAGGTCCTCTTTGTATTTCTTATCCTGCGAAGAATTCGTGGAAAATGGGTACAGATTGTTGTGGGTGGGATGGGGTCACCTGTGATACGATGACAGGTCATGTCATTGCTATCGACCTCAGTTGCAGTGGCCTTCAAGGTCCCATCCATCCCAATACCACCCTTTTCTCTCTTCGCCATCTCCAGAGGCTCAACCTTGCTTTCAACTATATCAATGGCTCAATTTCATCTAAGTTTGGTGGCTTTGCAACGTATAACTGGAGTACTCCTCTCAAGTCCTTGTCTCTCTCTGAAACCGAATTTCCAATCGACTTTCCTAATTTAATCAGCAATCTCAAGTCCTTAAAACAATTGTACCTCAGAGGATGCAATTTTATAGATTCATCATCTCCAACACTTCTTCCTTACCACAGACAAATCACTTCTTTGGATCTCTCTTATAATAACTTGGGTGGTCAGATTCCGTGGTCCCTCCTAAACTTTGAAGGACTCACTGACTTAGATCTCTCAGGCAACAATTTCATAGGTCAACTTCCAGATCTTTCTACAAACCGGACACAAGATTCTTCTTTAAACAGTTCTTCCAAGAGTCCGTTAGTTAGTCAAATTCCTTCCAATTTGGTATATATCTTTTTATCTCATAACTTATTGAACGGCACTATACCATCTTGGTTGTATGACATACCATCTTTAAATGAATTGTTTCTAGACAATAACCAATTCACTGGGCAGATTGAAGAATTCCAGCATAATTCTTTAAATAATCTTGATTTGAGTAATAACAACCTACATGGCCACCTTCCAATCTCAATTGCTAAACTTGTGAGCCTTTCCTATCTAAATATTTCCTTCAATAATATTAGTGATTCTCTAGAGTCAAGCATGTTCTCAAAGCTCAAAACTCTCCAAATAATTGATCTTTTACATAATCCTCTGTTATCATTCAGCAACTATAGCATTGTAGACTATACTTTGCCCAAACTTTCTGATTTGCGTTTGTCATCTTGCAACATAAGTGACTTTCCGGATTTTATAAAATCCATGGAAATTTTAGAAGAGTTAGACCTTTCCAATAACCAAATCAAAGGCAATATTCCGATGTGGTTGTTGGAGGCGGGGAAGGACTCTTTGTCTTCCTTGAATCTTTCGTACAACTCCTTGACAAGTATTAGACACCTTCCTTGGAAGAATTTGAAAATTCTTGATCTTAGTTCCAATTTGCTTCAAGGACCCCTTCCAGTACCTCCATTGGGCACTTATTTCTTTTCAGTCTCAAGGAATACTTTAATCGGAAACATACCTTCCTTGATTTGTAATATCACTTCCCTCGATGTCATTGATTTGTCTCATAATCACTTGAGTAACGTGATTCCTCTGTGTTTGGTAAACTCTAGTAATTTCCACACAGTTTTGAATTTGAGAAATAATAAACTTAATGGCATGATTCCAAAAACTTTTGCGAAGGGAAATTACTTGAGAAGTCTTAACCTCAATGATAATCAATTGGAAGGGTCATTGCCTAGATCGTTGATCAATTGCAAATGGTTGGAAATCCTAGATCTTGGTAACAACAAGATAAATGACACCTTCCCTCATTGGTTGGAAACTCTTCCAAAGTTACAAGTTCTTGTCTTGCGATCAAACAACTTTCATGGCGCCATAGGCAATCCCAAGACCAAATTCCCATTCCTTAATTTGCGAATCATAGACCTCTCTCATAATGAGTTTCATGGTCCTTTGCCAACAAATTATTTCAATCATTTCAAAACCTTGATGAGCATCGATGCAAATAAAGGTAAATTGAAATATATGGGTGATGACTACTATCATGATTCTATGATGGTCACCATAAAAGGATTTTATATTGAAATGGTGAAAATCCAAACTCTCTTCACAACCATTGATTTCTCCAACAATAATTTCAAAGGGGAAATTCCAAAGTCACTTGGAAAGCTTAAGTCACTGAAGGGGCTTAATTTTTCACACAATAATCTTATGGGTCATTTGCCTCCATCATTGGGAAATTTAACCAATCTCGAATGGTTAGATCTCTCCTCAAACATGCTCACAGGAGAAATTCCAGGACAGTTAGCAGGTATTACATATCTTGAAGTTTTAAATCTATCAGAAAATCGTCTTGTGGGGATGATACCACGAGGTAATCAGTTTGATACGTTTGAAAATGTTTCTTACCTTGGAAACTTGGGGTTATGTGGATTGCCATTAACAAGAACTTGTGACAATGTTGATGGACAACAACCATCGCCATCATTAACTTTTCATGATGAAGACTTCAAGTTTGGAAATTGGTTTCATTGGAAAGTTGTATTGTTGGGATATGGATGTGGATTCATGTTTGGATTAGGTTTGGGTTATCTTGTGTTATCAAGTGAAAAACCAAAATGGCTTGTTAATATTGTTTATGGTGAACAACGTAACATGCTTCAAAGATCCAAAAAGAATGCTCGATGAAGAAAAATTTGGTGGATGCAAGTTCTGATTTAAGGTATATTCGTATATACTAATATATTTGAAAATACTCTATTTTATAATTTTGGTTTCTAAAAAATGTCTCTTTAAATTGCTAAGACGATAGTTCATTTTTATTTTCCATGATGCTAGCTAGGAATGGTTGTACTTGTGTGAATGATGAGGTTTATTACTCGTGTTACTAGCTGAATAAGCTTCTATGTTTAAGGTATAGCTATACAAAAGAGTAAATAGGCCTCTACTATGTAACTGCCACACTTTAAAGCTTTATTTAGGTCAAACTTCATTTAGTCACCTTGTTTTATGCTCTAGTGTGAGAATAAATTTCTCTACTCCATTGCAATTCTAAACTACTCCCTTGGTCAAGGAATTTTTTTTTTACATTTTTTTTAAAGGGGAAACATTACTGCTTAGTTGCAATGTCAAATAATTAGGTTATATTCTATTATTATTATTATTATTATTATTATTATTATTATTATTATTATTATTATTATTATTATTATTATTATTATTATTATTATTATTACATCCATGTATTTGTACCTTCGTTTTACAGATTAAAGACCTTGATGTTTGGATGGCTTGAAGTGTGGTGGTTTTTTCTTTTTTCTGTTTTTTCTTGAAGGGTGGTATTAATTAGCCTAGTACTATCTAAGATGCTTTGAGGACTAGACTAGTTTCCTCTATATTTTGAATTAGATGCCTTTTATTTCAATAATGTTCATAGAGTTCCATTATAATTAGGCTGGGATTATCAGCATGTTGTGGCCTTTTGTTTTCTGATATGGGTGTTTTATTTGTTTAATTTCACTTGATATATGGCCCAGGAAGTGACTTTTGATTTTGAATTTTGTGGGATTTGTTAATTTCTATATTGCTAATTTTGTGAGTAGTGTAATTCTTAGTATGCATACCAAGTTTTGTGAAGATCAAACAAGATCGAAAATTGTATGATCTGATTTTTGGGAGTATTGATTTGTTATTCCAATTTAATCTTGGTGTTGTGATTTCTTTCCATCTATTTGTAGGTATGATCTTGTTGGTCTTAATGGTATGTGGGATTTATTTATTTATTTATTTATTTTATCAGGGTTGTGATGCTTTGGTCCTCCTAGATGACAGCAATGCTGATAAAAACCATTCCACTGAGAGGCAGGCCATACCCATTCTGTCCTTGAGGGGTTTTGCTAAATTGATTCCAGCAAGGAGGAGCTTGAAAAGGCTTATCCAGGGGTTGTTTCATGTGCTGATATTGTTTCTATTGCCACTAGAGATGGCATTATGCTGGTCTGTTCTTGATCCTGAATTTTCATATGTTCTCTCTCTTTTAAGATATTTTTTGTTAATAGTACGAGTCATTTCACCTAAGGGTTTTAGCAACAGTTTAGGGTTTAGGATTTGATGATTGTTTGTGGATAAAGATGCCTAATGAAACTTGGGAAAATGTAAGAAATGGACTTTAAAAGAGTTGGTATCTCTTTACATTTTTATATGTTGAGTTTATCAATAAGATTCTAAAGTACATATTGATTTTGTGGAAAACTTAGAAAGTTAATGAGTTGAGAATATGTTTCTTGTGATTTTTGCTGTCTTGGTTTCCCCAAATTGTTACAGTCACCTTTACTTTGCCAACTAGTTGTTTCAGGCACTTTTTGGTTATGGTTTTTCAAGTCTAAAATATCAAAAATTTAAAAATAAATAAATAAAATTAAATACTTTTCTTATTTCAATTTCTGTTAAACTGACAATAAAGAACAGCTCTATATTTATAAGTTATAACTCTTTTTATTGGAGTTCTCTGATGTAAACTACTATACTTGACATCACACCAAATCTTAGGCAGTCTTGGCCTCTTTGATTTCAGCATTCCTTGCCATTTGTGCAGCTTGACGTTCTTTGAATGATCTTATTTCTTTCTCTTTCTTTTCTCCCAAACCAACAAAAAAGGAAATCTACATAAAGGTACCCAGGGCTAGTGACAACACTGGCCAAGATTCCACACTGGATGATAACAGAACACAAACACTTCACCATTTTTCTCATTGAGGTTTTGATGAAAGAGAAACAGTCAGTCTTCTAGGTACATACTAACTCTCTGCCTTTCTTTCATTCCCCCCCTGTTTTATGGAGTTGAAAAAGGTTTAGAAAGTTATTTGGCTTGTATCAGTTTCTTGATCATCCGAAGATGTACACAAATTGGGAAGATTGGCTAGGTTCATATTGAAACGCCCCTCTGACTTCAAGGGAACAGGGAGGCCAAACCCAACTATAGCTCCTGATTTCGTCACTGAGATGAGAATGAGGTGCCAAGACAATAATAGGACCACCACTCAACCTTCTTCTTTGTCCATGGCTTCATTCGAAATAAGTGAGTCTGCAGTGGGGATGTCATATATGCAGGTATTGTCATCTTCAATATCATCTGGGGCAGGTTTTGAAACTCACTACTATCAGAGCTTTTTATGGGGGAGAGGACTCCTTTTTGCCGATCAGCAATTGATGGCTAATGAGAAGTCTGTGAGACTGGTAAGGCTTATGCTTCAGATGCCAGATCAACCTTTTGAATGGACTTTGCTTGGCCAATGATGAAAATGTCAGGACTTAGAGTTCTTACTGGATCTCAAGGTCAAGTTTGACGGAACTGCTCCTTGCTCTTGGTCAGTTTCTTAGTGACTGTCTTGACCATATTGAACTCTTGAGATCTTTATTCTCTCATATTAATTTCTCTTATGTTCTATGTTTGATTGTAGACGCTGTGACTTCTACATTTATTGCCTGTGCTAATTTGAGTCTATATATAAAGGCAATGACATCATTGGTCATGGTCACAATGATGAAATAGCTAGTTGAAACTGCATGCAAATATGTTTTGGTTGTTGAGTTCATCAGAAATTTAGAATTTTAATGTTTCGAATGTTTTCCAAAGTTCAGTAGTATTGGGGGAGCTCTTAATGTATGCTGTGATAATAATATCCAAATTAATTCCAATTCAGTGTTTGAGGTCTAACGCGTTTTGGCAGATTATTCATCATCTGAAGGAGATGTTTGTTGATTCATTTTGAGTTTGAACTTCAGAACTAGGAAACTCTACAATTCTGTGTCTCAAAACAAAGAAATTGATTTGTCTATAATTTTCTTTATTGCTTTTATCACCAAGTAGAATTCAAAATTTGCTCATAGGAATAGCTTTTAATCAGCTGCCATTATGTTTTATTGTTATCAATTAGTATTCAATTACACTTTTCATGCCTTTTGATGGTTTTTTTTTTTTTTTTTTTTTTTGAGGAAACAATAACATACTTATTAGAAAACACAAACACGAAACTACTACAAAGGATAGGCTATTTTGTAGTTGTACTCTGGTTATATAATGTATTATAAGCCTATTGATGGTTTTGGTATGCTATTTGTTAGCTCATTTAACAATGCTAGAGTTGGGATCCATTCACCCAAATCTAATCCATCATCTTCAATCGACAGGTTACACTTCTTCTGTGACTGCTCTGCTACAACTAGAATTTACATTTGCCTTCCCCTTATTTCTTTTAGTGAATCTTCAATTTATCAAGTTCTCCTTAATGGCTTTAGGTGGTACTGATTATAGTTATGTTTCGTCAAATTGGTTATAGTTCAAGGAATAGGCATCTTTAGTGTATGCCGAGGAGAAGATTTTTCTTGTTATGGATGTCTTCATTTATCTCTTCATCTGTTACTTGAGAATCTAATTTCTTCAAATTTGAAGGTTAGAAGTGCTGCTAATGCCATCAAAAGTGTCATTTCTGCTACCTCTGGTTGTCTAAGAGAGAGATTGTATGATGCAAACTCAAATTTCCAAATATTTTGAGATAAATGTCTTTTGTCAAAAAACCAATTTTAGAGGTTGGAACTTAGTTTTGGATTTGATTCCATTTATCAATAGCTCACAGAATATTTTCCCTATAGTAGGAACTGGTATGACTACATATCCTTGACTTTGGTAGCTATTTAGCGAAATTAAATTGCTTATCTTTTTTATGTGTCTAGAAGATGGTTTGTTCCTCGAAAACTTTTCAGTTAGTAGTTCTTCTTTTAGATTTTATCACAATCTTGTCTTTTAAATGCAATTTGAAGTTTTTCTCTATTAATTCTTACAGTTTTGATTTGTTCTGAAATAGCGACTTCTGTCTTTTAGCAATGCCTAAACTGCGTTTGTGTCCATAATTTATCTTCTCCCCAGATACGTAGTTTTCATTTTTTATATTTGTTCTTTGTGTCCTTATATTAAGTAAATCTCCTCATTTGGTAGTTCCCTTTCAATGATCATTTATTTTTCTCACTCCAGATATTGAACTAAGTTATGCTTAGGCGCTGGTACTCTGTTCATAGTTAATTAAAAGTTCAAAACAGCTGCGTCTTTGAGTGTTTGTACATTTACCTCAATAGACCACTTAACCTTTGGTCACTGAAACAAATGAAAATAATTGAATATGTTGAAGTTTGAAACTTACAAAAGATATAAAATAAAATATAAAAAATACAAAGGATCATAAATTATCATTCTTAATTAAACAAATCAAAGGCTCATAAAAATCTCTTTCGTAATTAAATATACTAAAATTTCATAAGATCTCATACATATATTACATGCGTATATTTTTTTTCGCTTTTTTGAAAAAACATCTCATACATAATTAACAAATTTGATTTTTCTTCTTCCAGTTTTTAGCCTTGGAAATCAAGAGACTCAATTATTGCAGTCAACTAATTACAATACACTTGGTTGAGTTGATTTTTTTTTTTCCTTTATTTTTTCTATGGTTTCCAAATCCTTTACCTCCACTTCTTAGCAGCCAAGCTGAGCATAGCTATTTTCTGCTTTTATCTGTTTTCTCTTATGTATATTATTTATTTTGCAATATCTAGTTGCTCTTTTTATTGGAATTCTCTGATGTAAACTATTATACTTGACATCACAGGCTGGTGGCCCTTTCTATCTAGTGTTAACATGCCAGAGTGATAGCACTCATTCATATTTCAATGAAGGACTGGCTGATAGTATAACACAGACACTTCACCTTTTTGCCCTTAGAGGTTTCAATGTAAGAACAGTCAGTCTTCTAGTCTTTTCTCCTTTTACGAACTAGTTTTATGCAGTTGAAAAGGGTTTGAAATGTTCTTTGGTTTGCATCAGTTTTTGATCATTTGAAGGTACACACAACATTGGGAAGATTGGCTCGCCTCTCTGACTTCAAGGGGACAGGGCAGCCTGACCCAACCTTAGCTTCTGATATCCTCATTGAGATGAGAATATGGTGCCAAGACAATAATAGGACCACCACTCAACCTTCTTCTTAACCCAAGGAATCATTGGAAATGAGTGAGTCTGCATGGATTCACAGCCAATCATTAAAGGGGAGAGGATTCCTTTTGGCTGATCAGCAATTTCTGGCTAATGAGAAGACCGCAAGACTGGTAAGGGCTTATGCTTCAGATGACAGATCAACCTGGATATGAATTATAGCCCATTTTTATTTTTATTTTATTTGAGGAAAAAGTAATGAATGACATAAAACTGACCTGGATATCATGATTGCTACACGCTTAATAATTGCCATACATTTAGTCTACAATTATGCAATCTGAATCAAACAATTATTATATAGTCCAATATTTTAAGATTATAACCTTCCAAGTTTTTGAAAGTTTCAAACAAAAACCAAAAGACTTTGGAAGTTTTGAACAACGACCAAAGACTCGGTGAGACGTCCCCCCCCCCCCCCCCCACCCCGCGAAAGTAACTTATTAAAATATTAGAAATGTATGCATACGTATTTAGAAAAAGCTACTCCATATTATGGAAGATCAATCCAAACAATCATGCATTATATTGTTTAAGTTGCACCAGTCACATTCTTCTTATCCATTTATTATTGTTTTGCAATACACTTTATTTCTCTAAAAAAATGTAGTACAATTTATAATATGGTTGAAATTTTAGTAAATAGGGAATCAAAGATTAAGAAATAGAAATAACATTAGGTATATAAGAAAAAAAAAAAAAAAAAACAGTGCTACTTAATGAAAATAGGAAAGATGATTGTTGGCTACACCATTGTATGCATGAAATACAATACCAAACTGGACCCTCTAGACGTTATCACTTTGTGTTCAACTTTTATTAAGAAATTTTTTTTTAAATTTTTTGCTGAGATTATTAAGAAATTTTCCGCTTTTACAATGATCTTAGATACAATACTCCTTTTTCTCAAAAAATAAAAAGAAAGATATAATATTCCTAAGGGTGTTTTTCATAAGTGCTTCCACTCTACTAGAGTAAACTTCCCTTTAAACCAATGGCTTGAGTACTGGCCTTTTTTATTTGTGCATTTGGCATGTGCCTAAATTACAATGATTTAATTAATAATTATGCCAAGAGGATGCCTTTTCCTTATTTGTTGTGTCCTTGACATTGTGCTAAATGTGTAGCATAAATGTCATAATGATAAGTTAATTATTTCCATAAACTTTTTTTAGAAGAATTATTTCCATTAACCGATGGTCCTAAATAAGTTAATTATTTCCATAAATAGGCGAAGGCAAAACTTAAAATAAAAAGAATATATATATCCACTACAGGTATCTAAATGAGTGAATTAAAATCTAAAGTAGAAAAAGAAGAACAAAAGAAAGAAAAGAGAAATACTTTTCTAATTCCAAATTCTGTTAAACTGACAGTAAAGAACAGCTCTTGGAAAGTTTGATGATGTGAAACAAAGACAAAAGGTTTGTTGCATATTTATTTTTGCCTTGATTTCTCATTTCTTTTTCTTCTTAGGAATATAACTGGAACATGCTTGTAATCTATTGTATTGTATGATAGCCACATAGTATCATTGGGTCCTAGAGGGATTTAATTTTTTTGAATTAGTAATAGTGTGAAAAAAAGATTCATATACTTTGGACATTATATGGGAAGACAAAAGTAACATTTTAAATTTGCATTTTACAATAATTTTTCTGTTTTGTTGGAATCAGAGAGAGTAAAACAATCAATTTGTCTCAGTATAAATGTCTTTACTTTTTATCTTGGTTTGAAGCAAGGGAACCCAAAACTGATTGGACAGAATTAGTATCATACAGATTGTAAGTAATGTTTGTTTGAAGATGTGTTTTTCTTAATTGCTGTCAAGTCATGAGTGACTGCAGAACTGATCTAGAACTTTTTATTATTATTATTTTTTTCAGTTAAAAGCAGTAAAGCACGAATATATTAGGCTAAGCACTATCCTTTTGTTTTAAACTATTTAGTATGCTTAAAAGCATGGTCTTTCGGCCTCTTCTGATCTATATATATATATATATATATAAATTTCATGATAATGTGTTTGTTACTGTTGTTACTTCTATTCAATACCAGGCCTTGTCAGACAAATCTGCTAATGCTTTTTACAAACTCAGCCACACCAGAGCACAAATCCTATCAATGTCCTTGATGGTACGGGTGTGTAACTGGACCTTGAAGTTGAAAGTCACCATGTTTGTCATTATAATGAAATTTAAGAGTCAAGTCCTTTTTTATTAAATAATGTCACATGGATCCATATTTGTTAGGAAAATAAATAAATTCTGAGAAGTCTGGGCTTTCCTAACTTGATATTGACTTTTTGAAGTTTATGCTGAGAAGTGAGGACTTCTTTTCTAGCTGGACATTGATTTTTTGAAGTTTATGCAAAATAAATTGAAATGTCTATTCTTAGTGAAACTGCAATATAGGATAATCGTTTAATGTTTTAATGTTCTTTATGATTTGCTTAAAGCATCATGATTAACTATGTGCATGACATGCTTTCTTGGACTTGGAAAAGTGATTGTTTTAACAATAATGTTCATGTGGAGAGGACCATGGAGGTAATGTATCTGATGTGAATATTATGAGGACCAATGGTGCATAGTGACAGAAAAAGAGAAAAAAAGGTTCTTATAGTAGTTATGAAATTTGCTGTGTAGAATATCTTTGAGGTTGGGGCAAGTTTTTCGTCACTATTAATGCATATACTTGTTATGTCATAATTTCCATTGGAGACAATGTTACCTATCTATATATCGTTTGGAGAGACTAATAGGCTTATGTCTCTATTCTTCTAGTTATTAGTGCAAGTGTTCTGAAGTTGGTGTTGGATTCTGTTCTCGAACAAAAGAATGAGATTGTGAAAGCCGTGGAAGAGGAACTCAAAAAGGTAGTTCTCTGTCTGCTAATTTGGTTTAGTATTAGTCAAGTTACCAGGTAAATTTGTTTCTTTATAATATCTTTGAATTTCACATGCATAGGCCATGTCAGATTATGGATTTGAGATTGTTCAAACGCTCATTGTGGACACTGAACCTGATGAACATGTGAAGAAGGCTATGAGCGAGATAAATGCCTGTAAGTGTTCATTTTGAATTGAACATTCTTTCTCATTTCTCTCATCTTCTCTCTCTCTCTCTCTCTCTCTCTCTCTGTGTAAAAGTTCCTTCCTTGATTTGTAATATGACTTCCCTTAATGTCCTTGATTTGTCTCATAATCACTCGAGTAACATGGTTCCTCTCTGTTTGGGAAACTTTAGTGATTCTCTCAGAGTCTTAGATTTGAGAAGTAACAAAATTAATGGCACCATTCCAGCAACTTTTACAGAGGGAAATTACTTGAGAAGTCTTAACCTCAATGATAATCAATTGGTGGTCATTGCCAAGATTGTTGATCAATTGCCGAAGGTTGGAAGTTCTAGATCTTGGTAACAACAAGATAAGTGGTGGTAACAACAAGATAAGTGGCACCTTCCCTCATTGGTTGGAGAGTCTTCTAGAGTTACGGGTTCTTGTTTTGCGATCAAACAAGTTTCATGGTGCCATAGCCAATCCCAAAACCAAATTCTCTTTCCCTAATTTGCGAATCATAGACCTCTCTCACAATGAATTCCATGGTCTTTTGCCAACAAAATATTTTAATCATTTCAAAGCCATGATGAGCATGAATGCAAATAATGGTAAATTGAAATATATGGGTGAAGCTATTATCACGATTCTGTGATGGTCACCATGAAAGGATTTTATATTGAAATGGTGAAAATCCAAAATCTCTTTACAACCATTGATTTCTCAAACAATAGTTTCAAGGGAGAGATTCCAAAGTCAATTGGAATGCTTAAGTCACTCAAGGGGCTTAACTTTTCACACAATAACCTTATAGGTCACATGCCTCCATCATTGGGAAATTTGACCAATCTTGAATTGTTAAATATCTCCACAAACATGCTCACAAGGAACATTCCAAGACAGTTAGCAGATATTGCTTCACTTGAAGTTTTAAATCTATCGGAAAATCGTCTTGTGGGGCCAATACCTGTAGGTAATCGGTTCAATACATTTGCAAATGTTTCTTACTTTGGAAACTTGGGGTTGGGGTTATGTGGGTTTCCATTAACAAGAATTTGTGACAATGTTGAGGGACAACAACCATGCCATCATTAACCATTCAAGACGATGATTTCAAGTTTGGAAATTGGTTTTCATTGGAAAGTTATATTGTTGGGGTAGGGATGAGGGTTCATGTTCGGATTGACTATAGGATACCTTGTATTCTCAGGTAAACATCCAAAATGGCTGGTAAATGTGATTGGCAAAGAACAACACAAAGTACGAAGATCCAAGAAGAGTTTGGTGGAAACAAATAGTGATTTAAGGTATTCTTTAGGACTTCAACACTAATATATTAGAAAATACTCTATTTCATAATATTGTTTCCTTTAAAAATTTTCTTTTTATATTGTCAAACAGATTGTTCTTTTTTAATTTACTTTCCATTGGCCAAGAATGTTTGTACTTGTGTTAATGATGAAAAACCTTTGCTTACAGGTGGATAAGCTTTAATGCTAGCAATAGCTATACAACAAAGTAAACTCGCTCACTATTGCAGAACTGCACGTTTTGGTCTAGCCCTGGTTTATGCTATAGTGTAAGAACACATTTCTCTACCCCACTACTTTGTCATGGTTGAACATTTTAAATGGGGTGGCTCTACTGTTTGCATGAAGTAGTAAATACTTTGGGCATATTGTAAGTATACAATATTGTCATTTGTATTTGTATTGTTGTTGTTGCTGTGATCCTTATGATTATTAGTTAAACAATGTGCAATAAAGAATATATGAGATAGTGTCTGTTGGATTCATCGAATATCTGGAGTTAACATTCCTAAAGTTATTTTAGATGCTTTTAATAGTAGTCTAGTTAATAGCCCCAATGTTTTCTAACAATATCATTTTGTTTTCGGCTAGTTAATAGCCCTAGAATTTTACTTTTGTACTTTCATACTGGTTTAAAATGAAATTCTATTATTCATCCACAAAAAATTTATAAAAGTAGACATGGTATTTTCAGCAGTAAATTTTTCAGAAATATTAATTTCAGACAAAAGTTAGAAATTTATATCCAAGGCCTTATTGAAGTAGTTATCTGCTCGTGTATCACCTGGTTCTCCTCTTGTATAGTTTTTAAAAACTTACATTTATAGGTACAACTGTATGTTTTGCACATTTTTCAAACACAATTAATAGTAGAGCAATATAATCTAGGTATTTCCAAATCTCCAACAAGCCAATGGACCGTTAACCAAATTTGGTATGACTAGATACACTTTTGAAACAGTTCAGAATATGCACCCATTGCTTTACAGATGGTGTGACACTAATCTCTCATGTCAAGGGGAAAGGTGCTCATATGGTCAAAACACATACTGTTTACCTCCATCATTACATGGGTGGAGGGGGCATCCGTACTACAAATGTGGCATATTGAATTGGAAAACCTTACCAAAAGTGGGCACGTTACTTATTTCTTGGACTAAATCAAATTACTATAAGGGGCTCTTCTAGGACAACTCATACCACCTATGTTAATTATTGACTAACTTCAAAAGGCGTACAAAACATGACCTAACTGGATTACTTTCAGGATTTTTCATTACCCTTATAGTTCATGTAGGTCAATTTTCTTTTGGTTTTTCTTTTCTTGAAGGAGATTTCTTGATTGAAATGCAATTTGACAAATAAATAATTTAATTCCAAAGTCTGATAAATCTACTATAGAAATAAATACTGTCTCATATGCGTTCTTTTAGAAATCCCCTCATTGAAACTTTTAATCACTGAGGTTTTTTTCAAATCATCCTTTATTTTGAACGAAACATGTTATATTAGGAAATTATGAATTCCCCAAGTTGTTGAGCACTTGGCACAAATAGCAATAGGTTAGCACAAAAGTTTTTAGCTAACTTAGCTATACATGAATTTGCACATGGAGGAATGAATGAAAGGATATGCATGAACACCGATAACATTCTGGTTAAATTTAGAGTCTACTTTTTTTGTCCCATCTAATTAAGATGCTCTGTTGCATGTAGTTATTTGGTCTTCTAGTATATTATTGAATTCAATTTTGTTGAAGAGAGAACTATTGCATTGTTAACTTTACTTCCAAATTAGTTTAATATCGGTTATATGGGAAGGCAGCTGGAATTGGTTGCCTGCCAGGTCTAATAGCTTACTAACCATTCAAAGCAAATTGTATGAGATGAATTTGGGAGGAGTGGATTCAGTTTATTAGCTGACATCTAGATCAGGTAAGTTGATACATGCAAATATTTTGAGAGAGAAAGTAAACGATTTAGAGAAGGATGAAATAGAATTATATTTGCTCTGTGGCAACCCAAGTCTCCAATTTGATAAATTCAGCTGGGGGTTTTTGAAAACATGATAAGATATTATTTCAATTAAAACACATGTTGTGTAAGAGGTGGACTCCCTTGAAAAAGTCCATTTTTTCAAATTTGGAGGTATTGGTTTCCTCGAAGTAACCAAAATTTCATTTCTTCCTTCTTCAAAATTTTTTTATCCCCTCTTCAAATATCTTGTACGTATTATTTTGTTGGCAAAATTAATAATGATGGACACTTCTATTTTGATAACTCTTTCACATAACATTTTGATATTGATTCATGATTCTATTGTTAATAATTTTCTTTTTATGATTTACAATCCATTCCTCTCTCCCTCTCTCTCTCTCTCTCTCTCTCTCTCTCATGACTTGTGTGTGTGTGTGTGTGTGTGTGTGTGTGTGTGTGTGTATTGTGCTTCCCTCTATATCTTTTGTCCCCGGTTGATTCTTCTCTGTCCACATTATACCAGTTTCTTTGAAGGTGAAAAGATAAACAAACAAATTTGATGTTCTCAGTTGATTCTTCAACTTCTTGCAGCCAAGTAATTACATTACACTTGGTTTAGTTGAATCTTTTCTCCTTTATTGGGGGACCAAACCCTTCACCTCCACTTCTCAGCAGCCAAGCTGGGGATAGCTATTTTATGCTTCTCTCTGTTTTCTCTTTATTTATTTATTTTGCAATATTTAGCTGTTCTTTCTTTTTATTGGAGTTCTCTGATGTAAACTGTTTTCCTTGACATTGCAGGCTCGTGGCCCTTTCTATCCAGTGTTAACAGGATGAAGGGACAACATTTATTCATACTTCAACAAAGCACTGGCCGAGATTCCATGACTGGATGATAATATTATACAGACACTTCCTTTTTTTGGCCTTAAGAGGTTTTGATGAAAGAGAAATAGTCTATCTTTTAGGTAATTACTAGTTCTCTGCCTTTTCTCATTTTATGCCCTTGTTTTATGGAATTGAAAAAGGTTTAAAATGTTGCTTTGGTTTGCATCGGTTTCTTCATCATCTGAAGTTGCACTCAAAATTCGGAAGATTGGCTATGAGTTCATACAGAAACACCTCTATGGCTTCAAGGGGATAGGACAGCCTGACCCAACCAGAGCTTCTAATTTCCTCATTGACATGAGAATGAGGTAAGGGCTTAATGTTTTGGCTTGACATGAGGTAATAGGACCACCACTCAGCCTTCTTCTTAACTCATGGAATCATTGGAAATGAGTGAATCTGCATGACTTCACAGCCAATCATTAAAAAGGGTAGGACTCCTTTTTGCTGATCAGTAGTAGCTAGCTAATGAGAAGACCGCAAGACTGGTAAGGGCTTATGCTTCAGATGACGGATCAACCGCAAGACTGGACTTTGCTTGGGCAATGATGAAGATGTCAGGGCTTAATGTTTTGGCTGGGTCTCAAGGTCAGATCTGACAGAACTGCTCCTTGCCTTTAGTCAGTTCCTAAGTGATAGTCTTGACCGTAATGGACTCTTGACATTGTTATATGAACTTCTCTTTAAGTTCAATGTTTGATTGTAGATGCAGTGACTTCTAAACTTCTTGCCTGTGCTAATTTGAGTGTATATATAGAGGCAATGGCATAGAATAGACATTAGACACAATGATGAAATATGTTGTGGTTGTTGAGTTCTTTAGAAATATAGAATTACAATGTTTGGAATGTTACCAAAAGCTAACTAATATTTGGGGAGATCATAATCTATGCTGCAACATCCAAATTAATTTTAATTGGGTGTTAGTACTTCTAACAAGTTTTGGGTGATTATTCGTCATTGGAAGGAGATGTCAGTTAATTCTTTTTTGAGTTTGAACTTCAGAAGTCTACAATTCTGCGTCATGATACAAAGAAATAGATTTGTCTATAATTTAATTTATTGCTTTAATTACCAAGTAGAATTTAAAAGTGGCTCATAGGCATAGCTTTTAATCAGATTCCATTATGTTTTATTGTCATCAGTTAGTAACCAATTACACTTATCATGCCTGCAAAAGGTTTTGGTATGCTTTTAGTTAGGCACATCCGAAGTCATGAGTGGCTCAATCCATGTGTTGATACCTACTTTCGCTACAAATTTCCTGCAAGCCCAATATGCAAGTAGTGAAGTTCTTCTTTATCTTCTCGAGGCATGACTCAAGCTCAATGTCATAGTTACAGCTTCCTTGCCCATCAGTTAGTTTCATAATTTGGACAAAATATTGATGCCATTGGTGGTCTGATCCAGAGAATCCATTGACAACTAGTCTTTCCTTCTACATGTGCTATCTCAATTTAGGTTTGATATATTAGTTAATCTGGCTAGCATTATTATATGTTCCTTTGTGCTTCACGCATAACACCCCTCCTCCAACGTCAGTTCACTCCAAACCATGCGCTAGAGTTGTTCTCTAAAAATCGGTTTATAACAAGGTCCACAATCCAATTGAAGCCTTAGAGCATTCACCTTGGCATCTACACAGTTTTAGCGAAATTGACCCAAAAAATTATACTTTTACTATTTTAACAAGAATACACTTACATTAGCCTAAATATTTTATTTTTCTAGGCTATTTAAATTTTTTTTTTTTTTTCTCTTCCTCATCCTGCTTCTCAGTCTAGATCAGTTGTGTGACTTGTGTGTGTCCCATCCACCAATGGGCAGTGACAGTCAGGAGCGTAGGAATGTTTGCTAGATCGTATGGACTTTTCTTGATATATTTCTTTATTGAAACACAATTGGACAAAACATAAAAATCGAATAAATAATTTAACTCTAAGGTCTGATGAATCAACTACAAAGATCAGTACTGTCCCATATTATAAAAAACCCACATATTGAAACTTTTAATCGCTGAAGTTATTTTCAATTCATCATTTATTTTGAGCAAAGCATGTTAATCTAGGAAATTACGAAAGGATAAACATGAACATGGAGGAATGAAGGAAAGGACACACATGAACATGGCTGTCAAAATCCATGCTCATAACTAAAAATGAAAAATTATTTGAAAAATAGAGGAAATGAAAAAAGAAATGTCCAATTAATTATTCAAATTAAACTTGGTAAAATACCCATTACTATGTTACTTTAAGCTAATAAGGAAAAAAGAATGACCATACACCTCTGGGTTTTTGTTTGAATATATACAATGAAGAAGGGTTATATTTTATTCACTGCCAGGAGCAAAGAAAACCCATTTGTCCCTTCATCAACAGCATCCAAGGTATCTTAAACAGTGAGCACAACCAAATCACTTCTTCTATCGTTTCTTTAGTTTCCTTCTTGTGCTTTTAATCTTCCTCCACTGTTGCCAATTGCACAATGCCATTCTCCAAAACAAAACAAAAAAGCATTCATCATAGGTTGGCAGAGGCAAGAGGACTCATCAATTATGCAATGCAATACTTAAACATGATCCTACGTACATTTTCCAACATACCATGGAAGTTAATTACAGTTTTCTTCATTTGGAGATATAATTCCATCAACCAATGAATTATGGAGAAAATGAAAACCATCGCCATAACTATGTAGAGAATCATGTTCATGTTCAAATGCAACACAGTAGAGCTTCTACCATTTTAATTTTGCTTACCTAATCATTATAATAACGATCTTGTAATTCATGTTGATAACTCTTTCTATGAGATCCATATGCTTCTTGAATATTTGACATCCAAAAATATTACCTTACAACAACACTAGATTTTTTGATAATTAACAACAGCACTAAGTACTAAGCTCACCTAACTTTTTCCTAGGTAAATTAGGCAAAGATCCTGAAAAGGGCAATGAATGCATTTGTTACATCTAACTTTGCTTTTATATCGGTTATTTGATCAAACATCAAAAAAAAATCACAACATACTAACAAGTATGAATTTCAGACTATCCCCATCTTATAGGTCCAAAAGACAGTATCAAGGAAATTTTGAAAAGCAGCTAATTAATGTGCATCAATTAATAATTTTAGCATATAAAGACAAGTCAATACTTCAGTAAGATAATTCAATGTTTGTACTTAGAAAATAAATAATAATTATCATGATAGTGAAAATATTTACAAGAGTTCCTATAACATAAATAACAATTATACAAATATAATAATATTTAGACGTTATTACTTCTACAGCAAAACAAAACCATGTTACCTGAAATGGGCAATAGTCGATAAAATCTCTTGAAGCAGTAAATTACCTCAACCATATCTAGCACTACCATATCTCCCAATAAAATATAGCACAACCAAACCTGCTGCTCGCTTTATCGGATTGGGTATGGGGGCAGAAATTGTTATGCATGAACTGGCAATGGATCCAACTTTTCTTCTATATCTTTCGGAATCATTAAACTTGAACAAAATGCTCTCCCATTGCTATATATTCCCAATACCAACAAAATATTAGCCAGCCTTCATTTTTCAGCAGAATACCATCATCTCATAAGCCAATCATTTAAAACTATATAGAGATAGTCCTACCAAAACTAAGAAGGAATAAATGTCACACATTGGGAGACAAGCCAGTGTAAAGGCATTGATAATTTAAGATGCACACGCGCAAACATATAAATATATTCATAAAACTCAAACAAATTTGTTTTCTTTTACTGTTAAGTTACTCACACATTCAGTGGAGCATGACCACAACCTCACCTTCCATCCTAGTATTATGTGCAAAGGAAGTGCTAGTTGAGTTTTATTTCAATTGAGAATCTAAGTGATGGAAAGTACACAAATTAAGAACCCTAGTTTTCCTAATAAATGAGAGTAAGCTATGTCCCCAAGCTACAAGACTATTGACAAATAAAGGAAATGAGAACCAAAATAATTAAACTTTTTATCGCAGAAATATTACAATAACAACCAATCGTTAGTCCCAAGATTTGCTCTCGGCCATGGATCCTCAACAAATTAGTCAAATTCAGCCACATGTATTTCTTTTCGCCATTCGATTCAAGTCAAAGAAATGTTTTCAAAAACATACTGTACATGTCAGTATGACCTGACTTTTTGTACCAGTCACAAGAACAGTACAAAAAACCCCCCCACAATTCTGTCCCAGTCAATTTATGTACAGGACTGTATCGAATGGTTCTAGAAATTCAGTATTATGTTGGCCATTCCGGCCAAATTATATAGTTGGTTCAAAATGTTAAACAAAAAAACATAAACAAAACAAAACAATACTCGAGCTTTGTAAGGGAGGAGGACACCGCTGTCGAGAAGGTGTCAAGCCATCAATGAAGTCTTGTCAGATCCACCCATCAAAAAGACTGCAACTTGTTCTTGGTTTTCTGCGCAACAAGCAATGCTTCACTGCCAGCATATTCAATGAAAATGTAAAACAGTAAAAGACTTGCTTCAAAACTTTTCACTTTATGTACACACTTTTGATTTCTTTTTCTCTTTTCTTTATGCCTTGGTCTGTAAATCATTTATCAAAAAAAAAAAAAAAAAGTTGTTTTATTTCGCTTTGGCCATCAATAGTATTTTGATTTTAGACCCTAGTATTTATTAAGCTCCTCTAAAGAATGTAACATATAAGAATCACATTCTAAAGAAATGGAGTGCACAAAGTCTACAACATACTGCACATCACTTGTGGGATACAAAATTCCCCTAAAAATTAGGTTATATAAGAATTACATTCTAAAATAAATGGAGTCTACAAAGTCCACAACATAGTGCATATTGCTAGTGCCAAGAATATGAGACCATCCAACTAATAATCTCAAAAACACATATTCAACTTACCAATCAAGATCTCCACTCCATTGAATAATGTGTTTATTTCCCTCCCTCCATATACCGCAAAATGTGCCGAGTAAAAAATTTTCTATGTTTCCAACCAGTTCCTCTCCACTCACTTAGACATTACCCAATGGATCCCAAATATTTTTTTGATGAGTCCAAAGTTTATTAAAAAGAGGAGAGAGAGTGGCACAAAGGATGTGAACATTCCCAAATCAAAGAATACAAATCACAAAGAGAGGAAAACTAAGAAATCAACTTGGACATCAAATTGATGCAACTCTAAACCTGCATCTAGTTGTACAAAGATCTCAAAATGTGCTCTTTGATTAAAAGGTAGGATGTTCCACCCCATCAAAGAACCTCATGTTTAGTTCATAACACAGAATCCACATGACGGAAAGAGGTGTGGCTGACCACACCTTGGATATTATGTGTTGCTAAAAAGATCCCTGCCAACACTCTAATAGATGAAGCACTGATTTTTTACCAAAATTGTAGACTGGAGGCAATAAGTTGTATGGGGGCATGGATTTCTGAAACCTCTAAGCTTTTAACCTTGCCCTTTTTTTTTATGAATTAACCTTGCTCTTTCAGAGAAACAAGGATGGTGTCTTATGAAAAACATAATACATAAAAAAAATTACATCAAAATTGTAGACTGAAAGCAAATCAAAGTTGCATGGGGGCATGGATTTCCAAAACCTCTGAGCTTTTTACCTTGCTCTTTCAGCAAAACAAGGGTGGTGTCTTACGCACAACACCTGATCCTTCTCTATAAAGTGTTCAAGGAAAAATACTTCCTCACATGCTCATTCTTGGAAGCAAGACCAAACATAAAACATCCTTTGGATGGAGAAGCAATCTTGAAGTGAAAGAAGTTATACATTTGGGGACAAAGTGGAGAGATGGATGAATGAGCTCCCAACGAGTATGTGTGGGTGAAGGAACTAATTGATAAAGAAAGGAAAAGACAGAATACAGATATAATCCATGGAAGCCGAAAATAATAAGATGAGCACCGTGAGCTCCAAGCTGCCTTAGGACAAAGTAATTTGAATTGGAAATTCCACAGGTAGATTAATGGTAAGGAGTGCATATAACCTGGCCCTAGAGCGTAAAAATTAGGAGAATGAAGGAGAGAGTTCCAATAGCAATGGCTCAAGGATGCTATGGAAGAAAGTTTGGCAAATGAAGCTGCCAAATAAAATCAGATTCTATGCATGGTGTGCCAACCCACCAAAGGAAATTTGGAAAGGAGAAATCTTACAAGAGAAAAGATTGAAGTATGCAAGAAGTCCAATGAAACAGTAAACTATGCATAGTGGGAATGTTAACTTGCAAACGAGGTATGGAGGATCAACCCCTTTCACTCTAAAACTGCTGGAAGCCCTAAGAAAATGGACTTTACCAAGACAGTTTGGGCAATAGTGGAATAACAAGGAGAGGATGGTCAAAAATTATTTTTAACATTCTCATGGACACTATGGAATCATAAATATTGGATAAGATGCAGTGGGAAAAAGAAAAACAACTGCATTGATATTTGATAATAGGCAATGCAGTGAAATACAAGTAAGAATTTTGTCAAGTTACCATTATGGAACTGACCAGAGTTGATACACGAGGCATGTTGATACCTCCTCTACTGAGGGTGTACAAATTCAATGTAAAGAGGGAATGGGGCTGGGGGTTAGAGATGATAAGTGCTTTGTGACAGCAGGTATGAGCAGAAGTGAGAATTATCATGGCCGCGATGGAAGAAATGAAAGCTTTTGTAGCAGAGGTAGCACTTGACATTGCAAAAGACGTGGGGTTACAAGATAAAAATCTGGAGACGATTCCCTAACAGTTGCGAAAGCTTTGATGTCCAAGGAGAATAACGGTGGGGCATTTGATAAATGGTGCACAGCATGCTCTTAAAAAGAAATTCAAAGGTGGAACATATCACACATGATGAAAGAACAAAAACATGGAAGCACACAGGTTGGCACACCATACACACACAACATTTAGAAACTATGAAAGATTTGTTAGAAGAAATAGAAACAGTAAGCATGAATAAAAATCCTTTGTCCCACTCAAAGTGTTCGACTTTATACTCTTATCAATTGCAATAAGCCATATGTCTTTCTTTTCTTTTTTTTTTTTTAAATTTTAAACTTTGGTTATTTATACATGTGTATATGTGCCAAGATGTGATTCTCGAAGCATAAAGTGGAACACTGAAAATCGGACAGGAGATTTTTATTTGACAAGTGGGTTTTGAACGTTGCATAGATATACAAATGTGTATAGTTTAATAATTTTAATTATGCTTCAATAATACAAGCAGGCCCCCATGGCTGAACCAAAAAGTCACTGTTCAACCCTTGCTCAACAACAGCCAACATTACAGGCAGCCACCAACAAGTTTGGCCACAACCCTTCACAATAAACCATACATAATCATCAAAATGAGTTTTTTTTTTTTTTTTTAGAAAATCAAAATGAGCGAAGTCAATTATTCAAAAAACTCCACCCCATACACCATATTCACTTATGGAAAATCAAAGTAAACAAAACAGTTAATATAATAGTAGCCCAGGTTGTTCTCATCAACTAAAAAATATTTAAAAATTTTGATGTACTCTAAAATGGGTCTTGATAATTTTTCTTAATCCAAATCTAAAGAATGCAAAATATAAGTATGTAAGTGAGAAATGGCATACTTGAAAATTGCGAAGGAATGAAGAAGAATGCTTCTTAAAGCTTTAGCTGTGAAAATACGCTGCTTCTTCTTGCGTTTTCTCCTTTACATTCAGCAACTTCTTCTTTGAACACGCGGGTTATTCTATCGATTTCGTTTACTTGGAGGCTCTGACGAGGGACAGAAGATGAAAAAACCGTGAACTTGAGAGAAGGATATGGGAACCAAAAAAGAACGGGTCGAAATAATCGGTTCTAACCCGGTGGGTTGAACTGGTGGAAATTAATTTATTATTACGAGAAAGATAAACCAAAGCTTTTGAATTTATTTTTTTAAATCCAATAAGCTAAAACTTAGATCCCACTATCTATGAGATTTATGTACAACAGATATGATAATTCCCCTGTTTTTTTTATTACTAACTAACTTAAATATATATCTCAAGAACAATAAAGTAAATATGAATTATCAATATTTTTGTGTCCTGCCTCTTTCTTTTTTCTTTTTTGTTTTTGTTTATTACTAACTAATTTAAATATATATCTCAAGAAAAATAAAGTAAATATGAATTATCAATATCTGTGTCTTGCCTCTTATTTGTTATACAAATAAATTGAATTAATTTATTGTCCTTGAATATTGCTTTAAATTCGTAATTACTTTTGGTTTGGTTTTCCTTGACATAGAAGGAAAGATTTGTTTTTGGAGTGGAAGATAAAGATTATCCTTGACATAAAAGGAAAAATGATTTTTAGTTGAAAACTAATTGGGTATATATTCTTTTTCCATTAAATAATAAAAGAAAATCCTTATATATAGGCATTGTTGAAAGAGTAATAGTACATAGACAAGTTATTTTATAACATTTTTACATATTGTTGTTGTGAACAACTTCCTGTTAGTTCTTATCTGAGCCCATAGGGCAGAACTATATATATAGGTGGGGGGCCATCCTCAAAAATTTTGAAATTTCCTTTAATATATATAAATAATTATTTTAATGTTTTCAAAATTTATCTTACAAAAATAAAAGTTGGCCCCCCAAATATTTGAATTAGTCCAATGATGCTCTTAAAAAAAATAATTGATCTAATAGTTATAGAGACATAACTTTATTATTCTCAATTTTATTTTTTATTGTAAAAATGCTCTTATATTTGTTAAATATTTGATAAAGTTTGGCACCAAACATGTTTAAATCTATATTTTTCAACCCATTATATGGTGATTAACAAGTTATTGACTCATCAAAAAAAATTGTCATTAAAACTACACATGAAATGTCTTTTTAGTTATCACATAATAGGTTAGAGCAAAATAACTTCAAATATGTTTTGAGATTAACTTAATCCTCCAAGTTTTGAATTATTCATGTTTCTGAAAATTTCATTAGTTCAATTGAAAGATTTTTTTTTTTTTTTTTTACTTTAGTGTAAAATTTGATAATTTGTATTGAATATGAAAATTTTAAATATTTCACTATGAAAATGGTAAAAAATGAATTTATTTTATGAAAGATTACCATCAAACATAATTTTGATAGAAAATATTAAGTTTTTTTTTTTTTTGGGTGTGAGTATATATATAACTTATCATATTAAAAAGTGTGTGTGTATATGTGAGCGTATAACAAAAAAAGTGTGTGTGTGTGTGTGTGTGTGTGTGTGTGTGTGTGTGTGTGTGTGTGTGTGTGTGTGAGGTTGTCTTGATTAATATATTAGTTTCGCAACTTAGCCCCCCCAAACAAAAATTTATGGCTTCGCCCCTGTTGGGCCCACCACTAACATCATTTTTTTTTTTCCATTTACCAATAACCACATATTACATTAGTAGTTTGTAAATTTTTTTTGTAAAAAAGTATGTATCTCTAGCATTTTCCTTGTAGAAATTTGGTGGTTTTTGCCAATGGTTCCTCCCACATGGAAAAAGGAGAAAGTTCCTATAAGAATATGAATTAGGTTTCTTTGAATAATAGTTGGTCAATTATTTGGGATTGAAAGATTACCCGTTGTTATGTATTGAGAATTTGTTGTTTTGTGGGTGTGAGAGAGTTATTGGGTGTACTATGGCTTTAGAATTGTGAGTTTGTGTTTGTGAGAGGTTTTGTTTATGTTGGTAAGGCTTTGTAAGTACTTTCGTGTGAGTTGTGAGTATTAATTAATGGTGTTCTAATTCATATCATTGATAGTGAATATTTTAATTAGTGTTGCCTATGAATGTAGGTATCACAATAATTGATATTAGAGATTTTGTTGTTGAACTATATGTGTGCTATTTGAAAATTATATAATTATGAAAAAAAAAATGTAATTAATATAAGATTTTTTTTTTTGAGAAAATAATTAATATAAGATTTAGTTTTTATAAGAAAGAAGAATTGTAACTAATGTTATATACTCTTAAAATATAAGGTTGTTTAAAAAAAAAAAAAAAACTATCTTTTATTATGATACATTCCATATCATTCATAGTGGATATTTTGGTTGGTGTTCCTCATGGATGTATGTGTGAAATCGACCAACCACATTAAATATTGTTGTCTCTTGGGAATGTTTTATTTTTCTTGTTTAAGTGAATGCCCTTCAACTAACCCCAAATTACAGCAATCTATATCTATATCTAAATCTAAATCAATATGATAAGAGAGATGCTATATTCACAACATTTTCACAACAAATCATAAGTGATTAGTTGTTATTTGTTCTAATTTGAACCTACTACTGAAATTACTTTTTTACCCCACCAATAACAACTTGCCACATAGAATTTGTTGTAAAAATATTATGAAAATATTGTGGACTTAACATTTCTCATATATAATAATATAAAAGCGAAATGTCCCTCGTTTCGTTTACTAATTCATGGAATTATACAAATTTATCTTGTAATTACTTTTAAAAACACCAAAAACACGTGCCTTTTCATTTTGTGGATTAATTGGCTTTGTTTGGTTAGATGGAAAAGGAAGGAAAGAAGAAGAAGAAAGGAATGTCTATCCTTTGCTTAATGGGAGGGAAAAAAGGCTTTTGTAGAATCCATTATTTTTTTTCTTTAAAATTACCCTTATACCCTCAAAAGGTCTTGTTTTTATTTGTGAGATGACATTCCCCCACTCTTTTTTCTTTTTCTTACCTTTTCTTTTCTCTTCTCTTCCTTTCCCTTCCCTTCCACTGGACTAAACAATCTTCTCTAAATTTTTATACTGTTTGGAGAGTGAACAATTGCGTTTACCTTTTACCTACATACTTTTTCAAATATACATTCCAACAAACTCTCTATCATTCTCTATCCTATTTAAATATTATTTTTTCATTCTTTCTTTAATTTTCATTCATTCTTTTTTTAGTATTTCGTTATGCATTACCAACTATTATATTTTTCTAATTCCCAATAACTATATTTTTAAATCCCCCAATGGTAACTGTAAGGACACAAATCTACGGATGGGCCTACAAGCAGAAGAAATTGAAGTCCATGTTGTATACAGTATCCTTGAAATGAATTTGTTGAGAGAGTGGGCTGAAGAAAACTTGATTGAGAGCGTATGGGTTGATGGCCCAAGTATAATTATGACCAGACTAACGATAATGAAATATTGAGATGATACAGGGTTCTTCTCGGCTTAGTCCGAGGAGTGAGTTTAGGTAACTGCCTTGAGTACTTGTATCTTTCTCTTGCTTGTTCTCCTCTTCAATGACTTCCCTGTTTCTTTTGATTGTTCGATGCCTTTTCTCTCTGTTTCTTGCTCTATTTATAGGCCAATTTGCCTCACGTGCCAGTTAGGTGAGCCTCCATTGATACTTGTCCCATCAACCTTCACTTGAAGTCTCCATATGGCAGCTGTAAACGGTGAGGGTCACTGTTCAGATGTCTTTTTCCCATTAATGTGGCCAGGATGTTAGCTGCAGGGTTATAAATGCGGTGGCAGCAGCCTTTCACATAATATCTCCTTGTTGCCACCTGCCCTCTTTGCCCACATGAACCTAAAGGTTCTCTAGAAATGACAGGATCAATGCTGGGACATTAATCTGGATTGTCCCTTTGATCATCCGACTAGGCAGTGCTCCTCGGACCACCCCTTTCTTCCTTCACACAAGTTTTATTATAGGGAGGAGCTAAACCAGGTACAGTCCTCGTGACTTATTGTCCTCGGATGGCCAGTCCCCTCGGATAGGCCCATGGCCCACTATCTGGAATTGGGCCTTTTACCCCTACAATAACATTTTAAAATTTTTCAAGTTTTCAACGATCATACTTTCCAATGGTTTTTTTTTAATGATCATATTTTTCATTTATCAAATCTATATTAGTCTTGAAATTTATCAAATCTATGTAATTTGGAATGAATTTATGCATTAAATTTTTCACAAATTATTTTTTTAGATAATTATTATTATTGTTATTTAATAATTAAGTAACTTTTAATTAATTAATTATCTCTTTCTATTTTTTCTCAAAAAAAGAAACCTATCTAATATTAAATACCATATCACACGATTACATACCAAAAAAAAAAAAAAAAAAGCCAAGGGATTAACTCAATTTTATTTCAACCTACTAATTTTAAAGACCACAAATTTTCACACCCAATTGATTACTCAACTTCAACGGTTCTTTTTAGAGAAGTGTTACGTCTACAATATTTTTACAATATTTTCATAATAAATCACAAGTAGTTAGTTGTTATTGGTTCAAATTTAAATTTAACACTGAGATTACTTTTTTAACTCAATAATAACAACCGGTTATAACCTGTCACTTAGAATATGTTATAAAAATATTGTGAATATATCATTTCTCTTCTTTTTATCAAAAAAAAAATTGAGACACGTTATTCTATTTACTTCACAGTTTACACATTTATCACATAAGAGAAAATAGAAGATAGAGACAAAGAAAGAACGTAGCAGAGAGAGAGAGGGAGAAGGCTGGTGGAGATCAAGTGTCGCCGGAAGGACAAAGCCGGTGGAGATTGGTGTTCACCAAGCAGCAGCGCCTTGTCCGCCTCCCCTCTGCTAGACTGGGTCAGACCGGCTTATTTTTTTATTTTATTTTATTTTATTTTATTTTTCTTATTTTCTAGTTCTAATTCAACTTTGCTATTATAATAAGAAATAGATTTTGTTTTGTGTTTTGTTTTGATTATGTGAGATGTTTGAGTTTATGAGGGAGAAAGAATTGTTTTTTATTGAGTTGTTTGATTTTTTAAAGGAGAAAAATTCATTTGGAGTTGCTACAGTGCTCTCCAAGTCAAGAGAGCTATTGTAGCAACTCAAAAAAAAAAAAAATTGGAAAAATCTGAGGGGCCTATACCACCGTCAGACCAGTTTTCCTCCGAAAACATCACCGGTAATTTTTTAATTTTGTTTCATAAATTTTCCCTTTAAATATGATTTAGGGTTATGTTTGAGAGTGTTTTTCTTTTTGATAAGGATAAATTGTCCAAGGTAAAGCTGAAGGTCCCATACGAGCTGAAGGACCTGTATAAGCTGACGACCCTCTGAGGAGGGAAAGCAAGGCGAACGGTCCTTCTTCAAGCCAACGAGTGCGCCATGCGTTACTCGGGTACGGGGTAGGAATAAGACAAAGGATGCCGACGGGAAGAGGAAGTGACAGAATGAAGCTGAAGGGAAAGACATAACTTGCCGTACACACTTACACAAGCAAATACCTTATCCGGCACGTTTATTCAAAAAGAGGTATCTTGCACTCCATGCAAAATCCATAAAGAATGGTTCTAGTAAGGGAAAAGGTTTCGTAAGGAGCACGCAATAGAGAGTGGCTCCAGTAAGGAGATACCTTCTCAAACACGCCACGAATGTCAACTCTACACTACTATAAATACCCCTAAGCCCTCAAGAACGGAGGTACACATAACTTCCCCCAACTCTGGCACTCTAGGGTTGCGAGCATTCACTAACTTAACCTTCGTATGGTCCTTGGCCGGTAGCACACCGGTACCACTCTTAAGGTCTTCAGCTTTTGTAAAGTGTAGGTTCTTCATCGAAGGCATGTGGGGACCGTGTGACTTACTGACGATTTTTGGCATCATCACTTTTGAACGATCAGCATAGTCTGATGGGTTTATAGCCTGTGCTGGGTTTTGTCAATTTCAATCAAAACTGTGTCTCCTAACTGTATCCTGTGGTGGCCTTTTTTTTTAAGTTATTTTTAATGCTAAGATTGTTTTAAATTTGTGGTTGAAATTTGGTTTTTATTTATTTATTTTTATCTTGGGTCTCAATACTATTTTTCTCATTATTCAATAAAAATGCAGAATTTAAGTTTCAGGGTCATCAAAGCTGTTGGCCAATATTCTGTACTCATGGGTCCATCTGTTGGGACTTAATTGCTAGATGGGGTGAAATGGTAAGTGCTTTTTCTAAATCATCATCTTTTTGAGTTGTTTTGAGTTAACTTATTCTATAGGTGTTCTTTTGGTGTTGCATGACATATGCTTGATGAAATTTCTATTAAATTTGATGTGAGATCTTTTCACTCAACCTTTTTCCCCCTTATGTTGTGATAAATCTGAGTAGCTATACTATGATTGTAAAAAATTAATTTTTTAATGGAAATTATTAACTTGGTTATAACAGAAAATTTTCTGATAATATTTATTTAAATCTAAAATTACATGTTCTTTTGGTGTTGCATGATATATTTTCAATGAAGTTCCTTCTAAAATTGATATATGATCATAAATCTAAGTAGTTATACTATTGCTTTTTAAAATAAAAAATTTATGGAAATGAATAATTTGGTTATAAATATGGAGATTAACCCAAATACTCAAAAGAAAACCAATTCTAAATAGAATAGAAGAAGAAGACTAAGCCAAAACTACTCTACTCTCCTCTATTCCCCCTTCCTTGCCCCTCCATCCAAACTTAAGAAAGAAAATCTCAACCACAAATGAAAAACTACCTTAACTTAATGATAAGAGAGAGAGAGAGAGAGAGAGAGAGAGAGAGAGAGAGAGAGAGAGAGAAACAACAGTAATTTGCGAGTTATTCTGGTTATATTCTTGAAATACGAAAGAGAGAGCAATGCCCCCATAATTGAAATTATCAAATTCTGGTGATACTTACACAGTTAGTCTTTAATATGAACGAACTGATTGACATATTCTTGATGACTTAAATTAGTATATAATTTCATAATTATAGTCTATAAAGCATGATTCTTCCTTTAACATATTACATAATTAATTTATTCTGTGATTGTAGACAACTTAACTACATGTATGACTCCATGAACTGACTAATATGTCATTTTCTTTGATATACAACAAATTTTGTGTGCGTGTATTTTTTATAGGTTTAATTTCTTTCTTGCTTTCTTTGCACTTCCTACTCATGTTTTAATTTTTTTTTTCCATGCTTGCTGTGTCTAATTTTGCTTATTGTTGACTTCTTCAAAGTGCAGTATTTACCAAGAAAATAAAGAAAAAAAGAGAAAGGGAGAATGAGGCTGTGGGTCATAAGCTTCAGCCACATTCATTAGAATTTGAAGTTAGTTTATGCTTAAATGTTTTTTAGAACAAATAGCACTAAGTTATGTTTAAATTATTTGCAGGGACTTCCACTCTATCCAATTTTGGGGATGTTTGGAGCATACAGATTTGATGCTATTCTTCTTCCAAGCTAGATGAGTGATCTATAATAATAGGTAGGATTTTTATTTCTTTAATTTTTATTTTTTAATTTATTATTGTGACTTGGTGAGATTGTTCTGTCCCTTTGTAAATAATTAGCTCTAACCTCTGAATTTGGAAGGATGTCTGGGGCTATATAATGGTTGTTGGAGCATCAAAGCCAACTGTAGTGGCTGATGTAGATAGGTTTTCCAGTATGAAAAAGTAGAATGTTAGTGAGTTTTAATTAATTTCAATTTATTTATAAAGCATAAATTTTGTGCTTCACATTCTCGAGCTTATGAAGTGTTGGGTAGTGCTTATGAACTATTAGTTAAGTGTTAGCTAATAGCTAGAAATTCGCTAAGTAACTCACACTTGGACTATATTGTTTAGTTTAGTGTTAAAATCAACTTAGCCATAAAACTTTGTGTTAAGGGTTCTAAATATTGCACTAGGGTGTATTTAGCATATTTTAGTTTCAACTTAATCACTAAATCTCTCCTCAAACAGTCATAGGTGTAAATGGCAAGAGGAATTTAGTTTTTTCTTCTTCTTTTTTTTTTTTTTTTTTTTTTTCGGGTCTCAACCAACAAGATTTTTTCATTTATAATTTTTTTTCCTGCTATCAATAATTACATTTTTTTTTGGTAAAATGTACATAGGTTTGACTTGCCTGCACAAACCAACACCCCAGAGGTTGAGAAAGATCTGCATTTACTGAAGGTGTGATGAACTCTATTTTTGTCTATGTAATTTGTTTGTGGCACTACTTTTCAATTATACTCAAATTATTCTCTATGTAACATTTTAATTGCTTCAAATTTGTTTCATTTTTGTGAATTTTCTTATTATTTAAATTTTCAAACTTATGTGGTTAGGGAATATGCCATTATGCAACTTGGGTCACGGTCATGCAGCAATGGAACTAGGGAAATATTTAAATGTCTGTCTCTTTGTAATTAAAATTATAGCTTAAAGTTTAATTAGATCTTACGCTTCTACTTAAGAGATTGTTCAGATTTAGACAATTCACAATCTAGAAAATTAGAAATGAAGTAGAAGGTAGGGTATTTCCTATTAATGCATTTAATATGTTCAATAATGTATGTATAGTCATTAGCCTTTGGTTGGATCCATGTTGAGCATTCGAAAATTATTTCCTGTGTATGGAATGTAAAAAGTTTTTACTTACCAAAAAATAATGTTTGTGTATAATTTGACTATAAATGGGTAAAATAACAAACTGAAACTGAAAGCTGGTTGATTTTCCACAAACTGGAATTGATATACGACAATATGGCACTAGTAGTTGTTTTTCTACCAATGTCTTTGACTGGGTTGCTGATTCATGCCTTTTTGTAATTTTTAAGCAACATTCTTGGTGAGAGGGGTTTACCCTACACCCTAAAAAATATGATTTTATAGGGATATAAGTGATTTCTTGTAAAATGGCATCGGCATAGTCAAGTGTAAAACTTGGGCTGGACTTGAAGTAATTATGATGGTAGTATCTTGGAATCTTTGATTTGTTGCTCTATCTAGGATGTTTATAGTTTCAATTTCAAAAAGATGATTCGAAAACTCAACTTCACTCAACAAGTTTTGTTTGCATTATATTGACCTGAATGCACATGATTCTATTTTCTTACATGAAATTCACATCAAGAATCGATTGAACATATCATAATTTAAGATGTGCTTTTAAATTATGACGTGCTCTTACTTGGACCAAAGTGAGCGTTATCTTATGATAACATGTTCCAGATATAAGATTAGACTTAATTCATCTCAGGATTTCTTTGGAGTTGAATAAGTTTGACTCAAACAATCTCCCAGTTACTTTTGAATTATGTTGGAACTCATTTAGATTTAAAGTCATTTTATATCTATCTAAATAATGGAAAGTTATACAATACTCCTTGAGCAATGCTCTCTCCTCTCACATGAATGACAAAACCTACCATGAATTTAATTAGTGAAACTTATTGTTATGTGAGGGGAATCAACATGGCTCCTGGTGTACTGAATAATTACAACTAAATATTCATATATAATAACTTATTGTGAAGCTTTTTTTTTTTTTTTTTTGGATTTGGATTTTTAGGGTTGGGGCGGATAAGTTGTTGTGAAGCTTGGATATGCATGTAGTGGTTTATGGCTTTATCTAGTTAATAGGACACTTTTTATTAACTTTGATGGTTCATTTGCTTGCTAGGAGTTTATTTTGTAACTTAATTATTTTCTAAATTCTTTTAAAAGAAAGTTCCATCCTGATTTCTGAATTTCTTCCTATGTTCATGATTACAGTTGAGAAGTGCCATTGATCTGTAGAGGCACTACAAGAAGGGTGATTCAAAATCCAAAACTTTACCCATATATTTCCAGGTAAGTCTCTTTGTAATCTAGAATAATAGTATAGTATGTGATATCTTGGAGCTGTAAGTGGGACTCTTGTTTATTCTCCTTTAGGTGGTATACATTTTGTTATTTAGGCTTGGCTAATTCATACACCTTTTGGTCTTTTGACAATTAGATTGGGACGGTGATAGAATCTGCATTAGACTTCTTCACAAGTAGACTAACAAAGAAGGAGAGAAAGGGAACAATTGCATCTGAGGTGTTATTTGATCTCTCCCTTGCTGACTACAGGTGTGATATGCAACTCTATCGAAACCATATGACCATATCATGATATGATGTGTTGAGTTTAAAGGGTAAAAGGAATGTGGTGTTGCCATTCGTAAAAATATGTTATTTTGCCTATATATAATGGTTGATTAAGATGAATTCAGCAAAGGGAGATCTAAATTCTATAT
Organism: Lithocarpus polystachyus; assembly: GCA_033629205.1. Classification (NCBI taxonomy): domain Eukaryota; kingdom Viridiplantae; phylum Streptophyta; class Magnoliopsida; order Fagales; family Fagaceae; genus Lithocarpus; species Lithocarpus polystachyus. The sequence goes on along the minus strand of CM066165.1, from coordinate 85,885,181 downwards.
GAGCTTGCTTATCTTAGTTGTAATCTTCAAATGGACTTTAAAAAAAATCCAGACAGACATACTTTCTGAAGAAAATGTGAAGCATGGTCATCATATATAACACAGTAATAAAAACTTGAAAAGGGGGGGGGGGGGGCGGTGAGGAGCACCAAAAAGCTGACCTTGTTATTTTTGCTTTGTATTTCTAGAAATTATTTCCCGCAGAAACTTCCATCTTCACTCACCCCCTCATAATTAAAATTTGGATACTCTTACCAAGTGACATGAGAAACAGAATCCACTCAGCTGATTTATGATTCATAGCTATATTCACATGTGCTGTTTCTCTTTGATGTTTGCTCCTTCCCATAGTTTTCTTATAGAATTGGTCATGATTGTTGTGATGATAAATGCATGCTTCAGGAAATAATAGTTATTGAATGAGTAAAGTAAACTTACAGACAAAAGGCTGCACATATGAGAAGAAAATAAATTACTAATAGTTATTGAATGAAACAGTATGCTTTGAGGTATAGAAGGGAAAGATGATTGAAGAGCTTAACGAAAGACATAAGAGTTTAGGGGAGAAAACTTTGTGAAATGTTCCGTTCCTAATGGATCTGTCTGGGTGGATCCTGAGAAGCCTTTCAGACAGATTCATTATGCCAAGAACATTCAAGTCCTGCATCAAACTCCTGAGTCACTGTACCACAGATAGTAACAGAGCATAGTGAAACCCATTAGATTCTATCAAGATTTTCAAAAAGAGTTGAGAAGATAAAACCATTACAAAAACAAACCAAATCTCCACTTCACTTGCTCACCAAGCAGTCAAAATCGTTTAAAAAGACTAAGAAGATACACCAGGTTATGCATAATATTGAAGAAATTAAAATACATCACAGAACGAAAGGCATGTATAAACCCCAAAATTGTATTAGATTTCTCTATCTGCACTATCCTTATTTTTCAAAGGAAGTAAATTACTTTCAAATGATAATGAATATTAAAATTTAGTTGCCTTGATTAAACGGTATATAATTTTCTGTTGAAGGGCATGGAATAATCAGACCAACTGATCCAATTACTAAAATGATAATTCTTCAAATGTTTTATTTCATACATAGAGGCGCATGCACCTTCTTCCTGATTATTTTATCCTATTAATCTTCCTCTATTTTAATCTGTGTATAGTAAGAAGAAGAAAAAAGTTCTATCCCAATGTGTTCCATATGGATTCATTCATCTACATATGGAAATTGCAGTTGCAGAGGAATGTTTCTTAGAGTACTAAAACAGCTATAGTTGGGTTTTAGCTGATTCTTTTTTGTCTTCTGCTTATATTTCTTCAACTTATTCTTCTTCATCTGTGAACTTGCCTTTAATTCTATCGGTTTTTTCCATTCGGAGGCAGGAATGAGAGGGAAATGGAATAACATAGACAATGAACGTAGAGAAATTGGGAAACTAAACCGACTGGATTAACTAGGCCAATCCTGGAGAGTTGAGCGAGTCAGAAGTTTTTTTCCCTTTTGTATAATACCTTAAATTTATTTAACGACATCAAATTAATTATTTTCCATATGTAATTGCTATCTAGTTTTTTTTTTTTTAAATGAATAGAATTTCAATTTATGACGTGCACTCTATGATAATTGCTCTTATCATTAGGTTAAGACACCAATTAATTTTTAGTATAAACGAGTTCAAATTTTAAATCTCTAATTCAATGACAAAATCATAAGTACAAAGTCAGGAATTAAATCCCACTGTTGAGACAAAAGTCTTGTAGCATAACTTGTACTATCTTGTGGTTTTTTTTTTATAGAATTATACATGGTTCAAATTCCTCATTTCCCATTATAACTACCAAATTATCACCCAAAAAAAAAAAAAAATCATACTCTTTAGTTATAAAACAAAAATGAAAAGATGTGGATCTTTCCCTCAAGATAACTCATAAGAGCCAATTTAACAATATTATGGGTCACAAAATTAATTTTTTAAAAGTATGATTAACAACCAATGGATATCCAATGAATTAATTATTTGGTATACATTTTTATTATGATTTAATAGTTAGGAGAAGCTTTGAACCCTAAAATATTTTTACTGATAACAACTAAATGTGTTAATTGAGTTGCAAGATTACTAGCTTTTTTTAAAAAAAAAGATAATAATTATATTGGTTAGAATTACTAATTTTACTATCTGAACTCCAAAGCCAAAACATTTGTGTACATAATCACCTTCACAACTATGAAACGCCTATAACCCACTGTGAGTTAATCATCTAAATCTACTATTAGTCCATTAGGGAGCAATTTGCATGCACATTGAATGGTAGCTTTCTTTCTTTTCTTCTTCTTTTTCTTATTTTTTATTACTACTATTTTTTTAAAAAAAAAAATCGAAAGGAAGGCAGCTATCAATGTGTATAATATTATGCTTTTAATTAATTTCAAAATAACGTTATTTATCTTATTAGATGATACATTTATTTAATTAGTTAATTGAAGTTTGAATGATGGGAGAGCAATATGAAAAAGAAAATCCAATTATACTAGAAATTCTAAATTATTTTTTAAAAAACAGTAAAAATTAGAATTAAATTGAAAAGAGTAATGTTACATATAAAAACTATTTTACAATACTTTTACAAATTGTTGATGTGGCTAACACTTATTGATTCTCATCAATACCTAACATTAACATAATTATTTTTACTTAGTCGCTTACCATATTAGTAGTTTGTAAAAAATAATGTAAAATAGTTTGTAACTTTAGCATTTTTCAATTGAAAAATTCAAAAAGTGGGACCTATCGGGCAGATTAGCACCCCACTAGTTGAACCAGAGTGTTGATTCATATGCTCTAACTGCTAATTGAACGGCACTAGAGCTCCAAATTTCTGTGTGTTTGGATATGATTTTCTCTTTCTTTTTTTTTTTAATTAATTTTTGTGGGAGATAAAAATGAGATTATACAACCAATTGCACAACTTTTGAGGACAAAAAAAAATAAGGAAAATGAATCTCTTAAGTCTCAACTTAGTATTTAAATTAAAAGTGCTCTGGATTATCGTTGGTTGTAGGCTAAAAACCTCTATAGCTTAGGTTACCAACCCATGGCCGCAAAATTCACTTTCTTTTTTTCCATATTTTCATCACTCTTTCACAGCGTACACAAACCACTTTATGTCTGTATATATAGGAATCATTCTTAGACACCAACCTAAGTAGTTTTAGGATTTATTGCATCCATCAACGCCATCATTAGTGCGAAGATTAGTGATACTTTCCTCTCTTCTAAGAAAGTATTAGGCTAAATTACAAATTACACTCAAATTTTGCATTCCTCTCAACTCAGTGATTTTTTTTCACTTTTTTTTTGTTTTTATTTTTTTTATTTGAGTCCTTTAATTTTCATTCATTTTTAATTTAGCTCTCCCATTGGATCCACATCATAGAATTCACTAAAACAACATCGTTTTATAAAGTGAAAAATTTAAAACTTATGGTGAGATTGGACAAAATTGACAGAATGACTAAATTAATACTAGATTACAGTTGAAAGACTAAAATGGGGAGAAATGAAATTTAAATGTCTAATTTGAAAACATATTAAAGTTATGTATTTTGTAGTTTAAACTTGAATAAATATGTACAATTTTTTTTCTTGATTATTGCAAAGGATCATTGCATGTAGATCTAACCTTATAAATTAGTCTCACTTTTTTCTAATTTATTTTGAGGAAAAATAAATAGATGACATAAAACAGACCTTTTTTTTTTTTTTTTTGAGGATGACATAAAACGGACCTAGGCTACATGATTTCTACATATTCATTCTAGCTTGCTTTAACAAAGGGACCTAGATAACATTATTGTTACATGTTCAATGACCACATGTTTAGTTTGCAATTCTGCCATCTGCATCATAAAAATTTTATATAGTCCAAAATTCTAAGACTACAACTTTCCAAGTCTTCGGAAGTTTTGAACAATGACAAGACTTGGTGAAAACGATTGATGCTTGTTGAACGAAAGATATGTTAAAAATTATAGGATGTCTTAACGAATTAAAAAAAAAATATATTTATATATATATATATATAGAGAGAGAGAGAGAGAGAGAGAGAGAGAGAGAGAGAGAGAGAGAGAGAATTTAATTGTGAATTTAATCTTAAATAATATCATTATAAATAAATAATTTTTGTTGAACTCTCAATCATTGTAAGCATACCAATTTTTTTTAATAATAAAATATTTGAGTAAAGAGAAACAAATGACATAAAAGTAAAACTGACCCAAAAACTTGATTGCTACACATTCAATCTGGCATGAATAATAGAGGGACCCGGATAACATAATATCTACACATTATCTCCACAACTCCGCAATCAGTATCAAACAATTCTTATACAATCCAAAATTCCAAGACTATGATTTTCCATAGTCTTTGCGAGTTTCAAACAATGACCGAAAACTTGTGAAGTATTAACTGGAAATCTAACCTATACCACACGTTCAATCTAGCATGAATAATAGAGGGACCTAGATAACATAATATCTACACATTATCTCCACAACTCCGCAATCAGTATCAAACAATTCCTATATAGTCCAAAATTCCAAGACTATAACTTTCCAAAGTCTTCGCGAGTTCCAAACAATAACCAAAAACTTGTGAAGTATTAACTAGGAAATCTAACCTATACCGCACATTCAATCTAGCATGAATAATAGAGGGACTTGGATAACATAATATCTACACATTATGCTCGTAACTATGTGTGCGTGCCCAATGTATGGCTATTGGGCCTAACCTCTATTTGGACGTACAATCTATTTATTTAGTGGGAGTGGCATTGGAACTGGTTCCCACTTTCAAAAGCATGCTTGACAGAGATGTTCTTCAAAGGTACAACCGGACAGCCAAGTAAATGACATTTCTGAGCAACAACCTCACAACCTTGGGGTTTGCTAAAGGTATTCGAGTTAGAATGGTTCCACTTCAACCCTTATGCACGATAAGGGCCCTAAGGTGTTCGGATTAAGGTTAAAAATCCGAGGTGGAGATAAGAGGTGGGCTGGGCAGCCAAGCTTAGGTCCCCAAGCCCAATAGGCATAGGGCCCAGGTGTCCGTACACTATGCAATCAGAATCAAACAATTCTTATATTGTCCAGAATTCCACGACTACAACTTTCTAAAGTCTTTGCATGTTCCAAACAATGACTAAAAACTTGTGAAGCATTAATTGGAAATCTAACCTATACCACATGTTTTCAATGGCTTTTAGTAAGAATAATTTTATTTTATTTTCTTCCACACAAATTGATGACATATGTACGGGCACCTAGCCCAAGGCCTATTGGGCCTGGGGACCTAGGCTTGGCTGCCCAGCCCACCTCTTGTCTCCACCTCAGATTTTTAACCTTGATTCGGACATCTTAGGGCCCTTATCGTGCATAAGGGTTGAAGTGGAACCACTCTAACTCGAATACCTCTAGCAAACCCCAAGGTTGTGAGGTTGTTGTGAGGAAACGTCGTTTACTTGGCTGTTCAGTTGTACCTTTGAAGAACATCTCTGCCGAGCATGCTTCTGAAAGTGGGAACCAGTTCCAATACCACTCCCACCTTCCCGACTAAGCACCCACTTCGAGACGATGGAATTGGACCCCCATTCACACTAGTAAGGGAAAGTAATCATGGCTCTCCCACTATCCTAGCCTATAAATAGAAGTAGAGGGAGAAGAAAAAGGGGGTGGTGAAAGGGGGGTAGAGAGGAGGAACTTTGCGAGCGAGAGAGAGAGAGAGAGAGCAGGAACCTTGAGAGAATTGAAGTGTATTTGGGTCTGCCAGGTATAGAATCACCCACGATAGGAAACCCAAAGCCCACTAAATAAATAGATTGTGCGTCCAAGTAGAGATTAGGCCCAACAGCCATACATTGGGCACGCATAATTGGGGCCGTCTGTGGGAATCTCCTACAAAGCTGTGGTTCTACCAAGGTGTGAATGGAAAATGTCTAGAGGTCAGTTAGGGAGTTACGTTGAAAGTGGCTCTGGAAGGTCTTCTCGAGAATCCACCTGGTGGGAAAGAAGGCAAAAGAGACGCGAAGATAGGGAGCACGAGGAAAAGCAATCCGGCCTTAGCGAAAGGTCGTTTCAAACAAACCGAACGATGTCCGACTCCTCAAGGCATAATCACTTCAACAGGAGGTGTGGCAAGCTCAACCAAAGGGACGAGGAACTTAAGTGTCTTCGTAGAATGGTGAGGGATTTGGAGTTGCAAGCAAGAGGTAGGCGTTGAAGAAGGGACCAAGATGACCAAGGAGACAATCGGCTAGTGTGGAGGATTGCCGCGGAATGGGGTCCTGTCATTCTGGATCTCGTCGGCATAGGAATTGATCACAGGAATATGCAGACTGGGATTCAATCTTCCAGGAGGAGAGACGACCCCAGAATGCGGCCATGGATGCTATGAGCTGCGCATTACGCCAAGCTGCCCGATCACCGTTTTTTAGGGATATCGAAGGAGCACCTATGCTGGGAAAATTTACACAGCCTCCATTTAATTCTTATAATGGAAAGACGGACCCGGTGGAGCACGTGAGCCATTATATTCAAATGATGTCCTTGCACATTCACAACGATGAGCTGATGTGTAAAGTTTTTCCCTCGAACCTTGGCTCCACTACTCTGAGATGGTTCAATGGACTAAGGAAAGGCTCGATTCATAATTTTTCTAAGTTAATTCAAGAATTTGGTGTCCGGTTCATGACCTGTAGCTGACTTTTGCAACTCGTTGACGCGTTGCTCTCAATGAAAAGGGGGGCTGGGGAAACCTTACGCAGTTATGCTAGCCGGTACTGGGAACTGTACAACGAGATTGACGAAGGTAATGAAAAGATTGCGGCAAGTACTTTTCATATGGGGCTGCCCGAAGACTTCGACCTATAGGACTCGTTGACAAGGAGGCCACTCGAGGATATGAGGCGGTTGATGAGGCGTATCGTAGAATATAAACAATTTGAAGATGATCGGTTGTAGAGCAAAGGCAAGGCCCCGATCATAAATCATCCTCGGCATATCAGTTTGCAGCCCAGACCTTGGAAGGATTTAAGGATTCAAGAGCCAGGGCCACAAATGGGGGAAGTGAATGTAGCCTTCAAGGAATCGATGCATAGGATTATGGATCAAATCAAGAATGAGCCGTACTTCCACTAGTCGAATAAGATGGGAGGCGACCTTTCGAGGAGAAATCAGAACCTGTACTGTACTTATCATAGGGATAAGGGGCACACAATCGAGCAGTGTAGGGTGTTACAAGATCATTTGGAGCAGTTAGTCAAAGTGGGGTATTTGAAAGAATTTATGGTGAACCCTAGGAATTAGGAAGTCGGGCAGGGTTCTCTACCCCGCTAGAATCCACTCCCACCCCCTTTGTGTGTGATAGAAGTCATCCACGCTGCCCCAAGAGGCTCTCATGTGTCCAAGAAGAAAGGAATGCTAGCTGTGGTATCGGGGGAAGGAAGCATGGGTGAGCGGCCCTTGAAGAAGTTGAAGTACACGCTGGAGCCTATCACCTTTAATGACAAAGATCTGGAGGGCACGATTCAACCGCATGATGATGCCCTGGTGGTCGCAGCCCGAATAAATGGTTTCATTATAAAGAGAGTGTTGATAGATCAAGGGAGCGGTGCCGAGGTGATGTACCCCGACCTGTTCAAAAGGCTTGGCCTGAAGAACGAAGATCTCTCCAAGTACGATATACCTCTAATAGGGTTTGACGGCCGTATAGTGATCCCAGAAGGGCAAATCTTGCTTCTCGTGAACATGGAAGGTAAGGATGTGGTGGTAACTTCTTTTTCTCCGTACACCGCAATCTTGGGGAGGCCATGGATTCATACCATGGGAGTTGTACCGTCTACCCTACATGTAAAGGTCGAATTCCCCATTAAGCATAACATTGCCATAGTAAGGGGAAATCAGCAAGCAGCCAAGGAAACGAGCAGAAGGAGTTAGCCAAGGAAACGAGCAGAAGAAGTCGGCCGAAGGGACCTCCTTATAGCAATTACAGGGGCACCAGGAGGAGGTGGGGACCAGCTATGCCGCGGACCTGATAAGAGTGAAAATATTGTTGGATGACGACAGGAGTTTTCTAATTAGAACAAGTATGAAAGACGAAGAGAAGGTAGAAATGCTGTTGTTTCTTGTACGGAACGTAAACGTGTTCGCTTGGAGCCCGTATGAGGTACCCGGTGTTGACCCCTTGTTCATAGTCCACAAGCTCAAAGTGGATCCCTTGTTCCCGCCCAAGAAGCAAAAACTGCAGAGATCGGCTAGGGAGCACGTTGATGCTGTCAAGCAAGAGGTCAAGAGGTTGAAGGATGCTGGGGCTATAAAGGAGATCTTTTTCCCGAAATGGCTTGCAAACACCATGGTAGTAAAAAAGAAGAACGAGAAATTGAGGGTTTACGTTGATTTTACAGACCTAAACCAAGCGTGTCCAAAGGATTTGTTTCCGATGCCTAAGATTGATCAGTTAGTGGATGTCACCTATGGGCACCCACGGATGAGTTTTCTGGATGCCTTTCAGGGTTATTATCAGATTGCCGTAGCTGTTGAGGAGCAGGAAAAGACAATGTTTATAACCCCTGATGCTAACTATCACTATATCGTGATGCCCTTTGGGTTAAAGAATGCCGGGGCCACATATCAACGGATGATGACAAGAATGTTCAGGGATAAGATTGGGCGTATAGTTGAGGTGTACATTAATGACATGGTCGTGATAAGCAAATAGGAAATGCAACACATTGATGATCTCAAAGGGGTGTTCGAAGTACTTCGACAGCACCGGCTGCGTCTTAATGCCGATAAGTGTATTTTCAGAGTGGGGGTTGGCAAGTTCCTGGGATACTTGATCACTAACCGAGGGATAGAAGTCGACCCTGACCAGATTGAAGCAGTGAAGTGCCTTAAGCCGCCGAGCAATCCAAAGGATGTACAAGTACTAACCGACATGTTGGCCGCTCTTAATTGATTCATTTCCAAGTTTGCCGACCGCTTCCGACCATTTTATCAACTCCTAAAGAAGTGGAAAGGGTTCCAATAGAGTGAGGAGTGTGAGAGGGATTTTGGGGAGCTGAAGGAATATTTGGTGTAGGCACCGATGTTGACAGCCCCGAAACCTGGGGAAGATTTGTTCATGTATCTCTTAGTATCTAAGCATGCCGTAAGTGCCGTGCTTATGACAGATCAGGGAGTACAACAGCCAGTATACTACAACAGTAAAACCCTGGTGGATGCCGAGACAAGATATTTGCCCTTGGAAAAGCTGGTGCTAGCGTTGGTACTTGCCACACAAAAATTACCTCATTACTTTCATGCTTACACCGTTTATGTGTTGACCGAGTATCCTCTGCAGTTGCTATTGAAAAGATCTGATTTCACGGGAAGAAGAGCTAAATGGGGGACTCAGCTGGGTTCTTTTGATATTAGGTATAGACCAAGGAGCTCGGTGAAGGGTCAAGTCATAGCTGATTTTGTTACAGAGTTCTCTAGAGAGCGGAAGGATATGATCTGCCCAATAGAAGTAATCATATGGAAGGTATTTATGGACTTTGCTTCCAGCGCATTAGGAGCTGGGGCAGGAATCATAGTCATCACCCTAGAAGGGATAAAATTGGAACACTCCTTCAGGCTGGGCTTTAAGGCCTCTAACAACGAAGCCGAGTATGAGGCATTACTGGCTAGATTGAGAGTCGTATCCGACCTGGGTGCTAAGGAGGTAGAGGTCTATTCAGATTCTCAGTTGGTTGTCAATCAGGTACAGGGAAGTTTTGAGGCCAAAGACCCTCGAATGATGGAGTACTTATGGTTGGTGAAGCAAACCATGGATTGTTTTCTGAGCATCAGAATAGTTCAGGTGATAAGGGGGCACAACTAGCACGCTGATTCTTTGGCCACAATAGCATATTCATCAACCGAGGGAATTCCTCAACTTATAAAAGTAGAACTGGTAACAGAACCAAGTATCAGTGCAGGAGTAGGTGTCTCACTGGTAGCAACGATTGAGCCGTGTTGGATGGATCCAATAATCAACTTCTCAGCCAAGGATTGTATGCCAGCTGATGAAAAGGAAGCGGAGAAATTACACCGGACAGCTTCTTGGTATTGGCTGTCTGCTAAGCGTAAGCTGTATCAGAGATCTTTTGGTGGACCATACCTGTAGTGCTTGCATCCCAGCAAGGTTGTGGAGCTCCTAGCCAAGCTACATGACGGAATGTGTGGAAGTCACGTAGGGGGACGTTCGTTAGCTCACCGGGCAATGACCCAAGGATTCTGGTGGCCGCAAATGCAAAAGGATGCTAAGGAGTACGCACAGAAGTGTGAGCAATGTTAGAGACATGCCCCCATGATCCACCAGACGGCAGGGAGCTTGAATCCCATCAATAGCCCCTAGGCCTTTGCGCAGTGGGGGCTAGATATCATTAGCTCATTCCCCCGAGCGACAGGAAACCGAAGATTTGTCCTAGTAGCCGTGGACTATTTCACCAAATGGGCAGAGGCAGAGGCGTTGCAAACATCCGAGACATGGATGTTAAGAAGTTTGTATGGAGGAATATATTGACGAGATTTGGGCTACTAGAGTCCCTAGTGTCAGATAACTGGCTACAGTTTGACAGCAAAGCTTTTCGTGAGTTTTGTGGTAGCTTTGGCATCACGAATTAGTATTCCACCCTGGCATATCTATAGTGTAACGACCAAGCTGAAGCCACTAAAAAGGTCATTGTGAATGGGTTGAAAAGGAGGTTAGAAGGCGCTAAGGGCAGGTAGGCAGAGGAGTTGCCCAGTGTCTTATGGGCATATTGAACTACCCTAGAAGGTCCACGAGAGAAACCCTATTCTTTCTAACCTATGGAGCGGAGGCTGTCATACCAACGAAAGTAAACCTGTGCAGTACCCGGGTCTCAGGATTTTGTCCTGCCGAGAATTCAGAGTTGATGCTGAGACAGTTGAACATGTTGGAAGAACGTTAAGAGTCAGTGACTATTCGGATGGTAGAATATCGGCAAACTTTCCTAGAGATACAACAGGGTTGTGAGGAAAAGGGAATTTAGAGCAGGAGATCTGGTACTCCGGAAGGTGGTGGGAAATATGCAAGACATCAACGCCGGGAAGTTAGCACCAATCTGGGAAGGGCCATATAGAGTTACCACCATTTCAGGCGCAGGGGCATATTATTTGGAAGATTTGAATGAAAGTCCTCTTCCTTGGCCATGGAACGCACACAACCTAAAGAAATTCTACCATTGATTGTCATTGCACGAGGGGTACATGTTGAGTGTAGCGTAATGTGTGTGTCATTAATGAAAAGTGATGTTTATCCTTGCAGGTGTTTTAGTACTTATAATTCTATCATTTCTAACTCGATAACTCTGGCCAACAAAGACAAGGCGACTTGTCAAAGGAAAGAAACCTGCTTCTCGGTTCGATCTCAATCACCGAGCAAGTGGAATCCTAACTTCAGTATGGGGACAGAAACCTACTTCTTGGTTCGATCTCAATCACCAGGCAAGTAAAATTCTAATTTCATCTAACAGAAACCTGCTTCTCGGTTAGATCTTAATCACTAGGCAGGTGCACTCTTAATTTCATCTAAGGACAGAAACCTGCTTCTCGGTTCGATCTCAATCACTGGGCTGGTGGAATCCTAATTTCATTATAAAGGACAGAGGCCTCAATTCATTCTCGTTCCCCTTTTCCGCTAAAGCCTAGGCCTTCTCTGCTGCTTATGCCCTCTTCTCAGCAGCCTCGGCAGCCTTTTTCTGGTCCTTTGCCGTAGCCTCCACCACATCCTTGAGGGCCTTCTCATGTTCGATGTCCTCAGCATTCTCCCTCAACCTCTCGGCCATGAAATGTGTCAATTGCGCGGCCTAATTACGCAAAAGCCATAACTGTAAGTGGGAAAGGGAATTTGTACAACTTAAAATAAATGGAGGAAAAATAATAAGATCTATTACCACTATTGTGTGCCATTGTAAGCGCTTGGCTAATGACTCGTCATTCACATCTAAGAAGAAATGGACGTCCTCAGGCAGCAGTAATCCATGGACCAGACTTTGGGCCACACGCCCCATGCCCCCCTCCCCCTGAGCCCACACCCTGACACCAGTAGTCACCAGCAATGGCTTACCACCAAGTGTATAGGTAGGCTGCCAGCCCGGCACCTGCCGTGAAGAGGAAGCAACATGGGACCCGACCTATAAAACTGGCGAGGCATTACCACATTGATCTCGGATAATAATCCAACTAGAGGCTCGAGGAGGGGTCCTCGATGGCGTGTCCCCTACACTAGTGGCGGGTTGCTCAGTTGTGCTTTGCCTCTTCCGGGTATGATTGGGGGGTGGAAGAGGGGGATGCGGATCTCGGCTCTGGGATTCTTGCTGTCGGGCTACTGTTCGGGCACCCGACACAAACCGGTAATCAATGTGCGTCTAGTTACCATCTATTCTTCATTGGAATTGGGTTCGGTTTTTGAGGATTGTACAAATTCGGCTGTCGTCGGTTCGGCAACTTATTCTAGGGCCTTAGGCTCCTCAATAGGAACGTGTACTCTGTGGCTCCGAGATACGACCTCGGCAAATTCGTCCCTTACCAGGGCAAAATTTGCAGCGGTGATGTATCTAGGGCCAAGGTCCTAAGCTTCACCGACTGTCAGGGAAGGCGGCAGAAAGTTAGCGTGACGGACGTTAATGTACGACAACAACAAACTGTCCGCCAATAAAGCTGGCCCGAAAGGCTGCCAGGTGGTGTACATAGGGTTGCAGTTGAGAATCAAATAAGAAGCCCAGAGCTATCCATCTATGTGCATGAATATCTCAGACCATAGTACGAAGTTCGGGTCCCTAACGTGAACAACTCTAAGATCTGGTCTAAACCTTTTGCTGTTTGCATCAAAACCACATAAGAACTGGTTAGTACCTACTCAGGTAAAACGACCAAGGATGAAAAATTAAATAAAGTACAGATGCTCGGTATCGACTAATATCACACGGCGATAGAGGGCAGGGGAGCTCATCGGTGAGCCAATTGCCACTCACCCGAACAAACTCTCCTGCCAAATTTCTGTTGGAATCAGGCAGGCATGATATAAGCCGTACCTTTATGTCTCTAGTTTTCAAATAATAGTCGGGCCTAATGTTCCTGCACAGGCTATACATAAAGTTGATATCGTGATGATTTAATTGCAACTCGTATATTTGGTTCAGTCTACTTACACAACTCACTATTCGATAAAAATTGGGGGGTAATTGGTCAGGGCAAAAACCATAAAACTTAAGGGTACCTATGATCAAAGGGTCCACGGGGAACCAAACCCCACCCTCAAGGATAGACATCAAAGGAAAAAACGCTATGTTGGGGTTAGAGCGTCTATGGAGAGCGATGTTGCCTTCATGACAGTAGGTGATATCAATGTCTCTAGGAACGCCAAAGGCAGCTCTAAAATTGGCCAAGGCTGCCTCAGACACAAGGAGATAAGAATATCCCATTCCTAAATTCTAGAATGAAGAGAAATTGAAAGAAAAAGGAGGAGTAGAGATAACTTACTTTAGGCTCTAAAGAAGTAGTTTGGAATAGAAAGTTTTTTACACAGAAGGAAATGCTCGGCAGAGAGGAAACCAAAGGAAAGAAGATGCAAAGAGTGAAATGGACAAACTGTGGGAACTATTTATAGGGTTGAAGGAATTTAATGGAAGAGGCGAGAAAAACCCTTCTGGATCCTAGCTGTAACTGTCACACGCGTGAGCTTGGTCAGATTGTGATGACGATTAGATATTACAGGCTGGCGAAGCGCTGCTTTTGAGAAAGCATTAATAGTTGTCTCGTCCGTTTAGTAGCAGACAGTTGAGTTTCCCAAAGAATTACAAGCACTGCACGTATCGTCCTTAATTCGCTCTAGGTGCCGGGCGCTAATCAAGGGGGGACTATTGTACGGGCACCTGGGCCCTAGGCCTATTGGGTCTAGGGACCCAGGCTTGGCTACCCAGCCCACCTCTTATCTCCACCTCGGATCTTTAACCTTAATCTGGATACCTTAAAGCCCTATCGTGCATAAGGGCTGAAGTGGAACCACTCCAACTTGAATACCTCTAGCAAACCCCATGGTTGTGAGGTTGTTGCTTGGAAACGTCGTCTACTCGGCTGCCCGGTTGTACCTTTGAAGAACACCTCTGCCAAGCATGCTTTTGAAAGTGGGAACCAGTTCCAATGCCACTCCCACCTTCCCGACTGAGCACCCATTTCAAGTTGATGGAATTAGACCCCTATTCGCCTAGTAAGGGAAAGTAATCATGGCTCTCCCACTATCCTAGCCTATAAATAGGAGAAGAGGAAGAAGAAAAGGGGGGTAGTGAAAGGGAGGAGAGAGGAGGAACTCTGCAAGAGAGAGAGAGAGAGAGAGAGAGAGAGAGAGAGAGAGAGAGAGAGAGAGAGAGAGAGAGAATCAAAGTGTATTTGGGTCTGCCAGGTATAGAATCACCCACGGTAGGAAACCCAAAGCCACTAAATAAATAGATTGTGCGTTCAAGTAGAGGTTAGGCCCAACAGCCATACATTGGGCACGCACAGCATATATCTTTCATTATGCCTTATAGTAAGAATAGTTGTATTTTATTTTCTGGCACACAAATTGTTGACAGATATTTTTCATTCAACCCGCATGAATTTCACCTAGTCTTTGGGATTTTTGTCTATTAACCAGCATGAGCTTTCATGGTTGAATGAATTTGTGGGACATCAAAAGAGTAGTGCTATTTTTTTTTCTCCAATACACACATTCATGAAAGATTGAGTCGAAAGCAACGAACAAGAAACTGAAGCTAAACAACAATATATAAAATTTGACACATTTATTTGAGAAGTTGCATTAGTATTTCATTTCATTATCTATTAAAAAAAAAGAATAACTATAAGGCTATGTAGTACATGTATAATTTTTTTTCTTGACTATATAAAGAGAGTTTTAAATATTTTAAATAAAAATAATTAAGTTTGAATATATATATATATATATATATATTAGTCTTATTTAAAGGATGGAAGAGGATTAGGATGACCCCTGAACACAAAGTAATGTGACTTGTAGCTCGTCTAATTCAACATCCCCTCTCAAACGAAGGGTTTGAATTTGATAGAAGAATAGAAAAAAGAGATTCTAACGGCTATGTTTCTGACGGTCATATTTCAGCTCAGCTCCAAAACAGTACCGTATAGTTAATGTAAACGATAGTGTTTTGGTTCAATGAGGATTCATTTAAGTTGAGGGACATCGTTTTAATAAGTTTGTTAACTAAAGCTGGATGACATCATTTTTATCGCGCTCGTCTTCCTCCCAGAGCTTCAACTTCCAAGTACCGTTTGTAATTAAATATATTATGTAAAAATGAATTTTCTTGGTTATTACACGGGAAAAATGAGTATTTCTAATCATAAATTTTTTTTTTTAATTAATTTGAGCAAAAAGAAGGGGATGAGATAAAACTTATTCAGATAACATGATTGCTACATGTTTAATCGATTGCCACATGTTTTTCCTATAACTTTGCAAGTTGCATCAAGCAATTGTAATATAGTCCAAAATTCCAAGACTATAGCGATCAAAGTAAAAAATTCTGAGACTTGAATTTTCGAAGTCTTTCAAAGTTCCAAAGAATGATCAAAGACTTGTTAAAATGCTAACAAGATTTAAATTTTCTAATGATATTACCCTAAAAAAGAAAAAAAACTTCTAATAGTGTCACATGTTTTCAAAATTGAAGGAATCTAGCGTATCAATGACTTAAAAATGCATGATATCATTTTCTTTCATAAAAATTTTAAGATATAAAGCAACTAATTAAAATTTTCTTAGTTGTTACCCTTTAGCCAACTCCCCACAATTAGTTGTTATTAAAATATTACATACAGATGTATACATATTTTGAAAAAGGCTCTCCATTATATATCAAATGGTAATAACTTAAGGGTATTATGAAAGAAAATTATTTGCACTCTAAACAAAATTATCAAAAGATGGTTAAAAAGATTAAAACAATACTAATTTATCTCTTCATATTATTTATCAAACAACAAGAAATATGAGTTTTACATAATGAAAAAAAAAAAACAAAAACAAAAACAAAAGACTTTGAGCATTGTAGAGTCCCCTCCTTGCTTTCTTCCCCACATCAAAGATGCACATAGTAGGTAATGAGCATATGCCCCATGGTTTGATGCGTTGAACAATTTTGTTACAGTCTAAAAAAGATTATAAGTTGACTGAGGGTTTTGTAGTTGAATTAACATCTTCCCATGTACAAAATGCATAGCAGCATGTTGTAATTATCTATATATGTATGTGTGTGTGTGTATAAAAGATAGAGTACTAAGGGTGCATTTGGTTCAATGTAAATCAAATTCCGAGTGTAAAATGAATGCAAGGGAAAGTGAATTCCCGTAAGGAAAATGAAATCCAGGTGTTTAATTTTGCAATAGAAATAGTCTAAAAAACGATTTTCAGTGTTTGGTAACATTCTGAAAATGCTATTTTCCTATAAATTTTACACATTTGCTCAGCCATTTTTTCAGCTCCCAAACAAATTTTATAACAAAAAATTTCAAAATATACACTTAACACAACCAAAAATCAAAATAAAAATATTTTTTATTCACAAACTCGGTGAAAGGAGGAAGAAACAGTGAGAGACTGAGGGAAAGAGAGATCGGGAAAGAGAGTATAGGAGTGGATAGAGGAGGCGGCGGCCAGATCGGGTGGGTTTGGGGGTGGAGTGGAGTGGGTTGGTGGTCGGTGGCGGCCAGATCAGCGATCGGTGGTGGCGGCCAGTGTGTTGGAGAGCCTGGTGGAGCACGGCAGAGGGGCTTGCAGGCACGACGGTGAGATCGTGGGTCGGGGACTGGGATGTGGTGAAATCCGGGTGGGTTTAGCTGGGTTCATTGGAGATGGGTTTGAGCAATACGATGAGGCTGATGTGGCGCGATCAGATCGGCGATGGGTTTAAGTGGCGCAATCAGACCGGGGAGGCCGTGGGTCGGGGACTGGATCTGGGCTTCATTGGCGATAGCTCTCTCCGGCAATAGCTCTTGGGCTTAGCATGAGTGATGAGAGTGAGTGAGGAGAGAAATTTCTGAGGAGAGTGGAAATGGTTTGAAGGTAAAATGAAAGTGTAAAATGATTTACGAGTGAGAGGGGCTATTTTACAGTCAATGGGGAAAATGAATTCCGTTGGACCCTATTTTTCGTGTGTACCAAACAGGCAGAAGGGTGAAAAACAATTTCCTGAAATCCTTTTCTGGTGAAACAAACACAACCTAAGTATAAAGGGAAACACAATATTTTTATCTATATAAATGTCATCCTATTTGAAAGTAGCTCTTGTGATTTAGCATGAAGCAAAATAAAAGTGACAACAGTTAAATTTTAGTCAATAGTTGATCTAGATTCAACTTCCTAAAAAGGCTTTAGAAATGTGTCATTGACAAGGGATGAGAATGCAACTGGAATACACAAGAATTTTTTTGGCATATATATATATATATATATAATTTCCTTAGCAAAAAGGAATGGAAAATATCTTCAAAATTGAATTTGATGTTCAATTTTTTGGATACTCTCAAAACAATGTAAATTTACAGCTATAATAAATCAGACAGTTATGAAATTTTTTCCATAACAAAAGGAAAGAAGGAAAAAGAAAAGAAAAGAAATAGTCATCTATTATTATTCTATTTTATATTTTATTTTAAAGTATTTTTAATTGAATCAAATTGTGAATAGTCAGTCATTAATTAAATCCCCCTACTTTTTCTCCCAAAAAGAAATCGAGTTTGATGTTGGCTCCACCACCATATGCATGAATTGAAATTTTATAACACAAAATTAGAACCTAGTAATGATATCACAACAAGTCACATACTCCGTAATACACACTCGTTACATATTCTACCACGTCAACTGAAATTCTACTTTTAAACAATGATTTAAGTTAAATTGTAAAATAATGATTTTAAAACACGATTTATATATATATATATATACATATATAACTTTTATTAATTAGAGCACTCCCATGTTGGTCATGAGCGTATTAAATCATAGTACAATAAAAATGTGGGAAACCAGGAGGCCAAGAACATCCTTCAAGAGCTGCGCCATTTGTAAGCAATGATTAGGAATTTCAAAACCATAATCATTATGAATGGGAACTGCACAATGATTAGAAATTCCCAATCCCTCTAAGATATTGATTGGTCTTTTTTACTTTTGCATTTGGCATGTGCCTAAATTAAAATAATTTAGTTAAACAATTATGCCAGGATGATGCCTTTTTCTTAATTTACAGTGTCCTTGACAACAGTCATCAGTTCATTATATCCACAAAGTCATCAGTTCATTATAGCCAGAGAGACAAAACATAAATAATAATAATAATAATAATAATAATAATATATTCACCACAGGTATCAATATGAGCTAATATAAATGTAAAGTAGATAGGATTATATATTATGATACTTGTTTATAAGTAGTTTTTATAAATCTCACCCTGGTATTCTGACTTTCAAAGTTAGTTTTTTAGTTTTTTCAAAAAAAAAAAAAGTTTTTATTAATCAATGAATCTGCATCAAAGAATTCTGCTATATATAGTCCACAGTGTACGCTAGTAAACAGAATGACCCTTAAATTCTGTATATATAGTCCAGAGTATACGCTAGTTCCTTCCATCCAATTCATCCTTAAGTTCACTAAAATAATATCATTTAGGAATATGAAAAACATTAAAGTAATGGCAAGATTGAACGCTGGAATTACTAACTTGAAAACATATTTGAAGTTAAAGACTGAAATGAAAGAAAAAAAAAAGAAACTTAAATGATTGATTTGAAAATAATTTTAGGTATGACGATGTAATTTGGAGTTTAAACTTGAATAATTATGTGTTATATAAAATTATTTTTTTTCTTGAATTTTCTTGATCATTGCATGGCATACTAAAGAGTAGATAACTAGATATTTAATTATAGTCAATTTTAATTTTTAATTTATTTGAGGAAAAAGTAATGGATGATGTAAAACTGGTTATGATAACATGATTGCTACTAGTTTGATTATTGTCACACGTTTAGTTTTATTTTTATTTTTTTTGTTGAATGGTTTGTAATTATGTAATCTACATCAAACAATTTTTATATAGTCCGAAAATTCAAGACTATAGCTTTCCAAGTCTTTGGAAATTTCAAACAATAACCAAAGACTTGGTGAGATGTTAACAAGATTAAAGTCTTCTAATGGTGTTATTTGTTTTCATGGTTGAAGGGATCTAGTATATCAATGACCTAAAAAACATGTGATTATTTTCTCCAAACATACAAGTTTTAAGAGATAAAGTTACTAATTAAACGTTTCTTAAATATTACTTTGGAAGATTCCTAAATCCCACCACCCCCACTCCAGCCCCCACCAAAAAAAAAAAAAAAATGTATGTATAAATAATTAGAAATGAGCAATGATTAGAAATTCCAAAACCCTGTGATAAGGGGCGGAACTACCCTTGGACAAGGGGGAGCAATGACCCCCCCCCCCCCCCCTAATTTTTTTTTAAAATATATTATTATATATGTGTGTATTAATTTTAGCAATTTTGTTCTATAAAATTATATTTTATTTCTCTTTAACAACATCATTGATTCTTTTAAGAGTAATGCTAGACTCACAAACTTTTTTATAACATTTTTACAAACCGTTTTAGTAGCAAATTCTTATTAATTCGCATATGAGCATACCATTCACATCATTTTTTTACTTACTAATAACCACTTATTACATAAGTAAGTTATAAAAAAAAAAAAAAAACTTGTAGCTTTAGCATTTTCCTCATTTTAGTGACCATAAAAAAAAATTATAGATCTAAAATTTAAAACAAAATATACAAGCCCCCCCCCCCCCCCCAAAAAAAAGCTCAAAAAAAATTATCAGTAAATCTAAAAACAAAATTAAGCTCAATCAATTAATTTTATCCAAAATAAATAACCTTGTCCTTTAAAAAATTCTAAGAAAAAATAATTTTGTTCTTACCCACAAAAAAAAAAAAAAAAATCTCAGCAATTAAGTAGCATAATGAGAGGTTGAAATCACTATACACAGCTAACAGTAAAACCGCCCCCCCTAACTCAAAGTTCTAGCTCCATCCCTGCCTGTGATCTTGAGTTCTTGATTGCCTCTTTTTTACTTGTGCTTTTGGCATGTGCCTAAATTACAATGATTTAATTAAGAAAAAAGTTTAGCAACAAAATTAGTTGTAGCCTTAGGTTACAAACTTACTTAATGTCTTTTTATTGGAGGTGAATTTTGGCAAATCCACCATTGGATTACATTTCCTTCTTATATCCTTCATGCTTGCAAAATTTCAAGAAAATTAAAGATCAATAGCTATATTATCTATAAATTTTTTAAATTTCAAGTTTTTATAATTTAAAATTATGTATAAGATATAAGCTTATAAATCATATAGTAAATAATATCCTATTGACACAAAATTTAAAATATGTATTAAGAGCGTAAAGAACATACAATTTAACAGTTAGATTTTCAAAATATGTTGTAATATTTATTTTATTGAGTGAGCTTGTAACCTTAAGCTATAGCCATTTTTGTAGCTAAACTTTGTCCTTTAATTAATCTATACTATCTATAAGATGATTCAGCTGTTTGAACTGGACTTTTATTTAGTTCAAAAATACTCTCATTAATGAAGGTAACTTCTCTTAGAAATTTGGTTTTAAATGTTAAACAACAAATTTCATTTTAAATTAAAAAAGAAAACTCCTAAAATTCAATATTTTTTCCCCTCACGTTCATCTTTTTATTCCCTAAAATTAAGCCCTTTTATACCTTTCTTCTTCCAAATAAAAGTAAAACATTCCCAATTAAAAAAAAAAAAAAAAAAAAACTAAGAGAACTCCTAAATTTTCCATTTTTTCCCCTCACATTCATCTTATTTTTCTCCTACCCAAACTTTTCTCTATATTACTATACCACTTTCAAACAAACATTCAAAAAAGAAATTATAGTTACCGCTTATCTCTAAAATTTATCTTTTTTATTTTTTTTTTGAGAACTAAAAATATATATTTTCAAATATTAATAGATGCGAATTATTAACTTTTATTAAAAAATAAAAGAGCCCTCAAGACGCGCTTGCTTAGTGTCTAGTTAAATATAATTTTGTCAACAGGATGCATTTGTCTTATTTGCTGCTGGGGTCCTTGACATTGTGCTAAATGTCTAGCGTTATTCTCATAAGCTAATTATTTCTACAAACTGATGGTCCTAATACAAAATAGGCAGAGACAAAACTTGAAAGTATGAGCGAATTGAAATCTAGAGTTGATAAAATTATTATTAATTTTTTTTAATAAACAGCAGATAGTCTTATAAATAAATAAAAATAAACAGTTGATAGGATTATTATTATGATAAACAGTAGATATAGCTAACCCAGATGACCTGATATATTTTCACTTTCAGAGTTACTTTTTAGAGTGACCCACAGGCATGTGTGCCCCTATCAAGTCATGCCCTGGGGGGTAAGTCACATATGATCGCCCCCCGCCCCCCCTTTTGTTCATAAAAAAAAAAAGAGTGACCCACAGGCATAAGACCATAATTTTGTCCCACAAGACCATAGATATTATTAATTAACGGGTTAAAGATATATATATATATATATGTAATAGAGTGTGACCCACAAGATATATATATATATATATATATATATTAATTTATATTCTGATTTCTGAAATCCAGAGCAAATATGGAGCGTGTATTCTTTGTATTACGGCCAAGTCACCTACTCTTACTCATTAGCTTCCTCTTGCTTTCTCAACCTATTTGTTCCTCTTCTCTCTCTTCTTTTTCCTCGTTTAATTCATCAACGCCTCTTTGCCATTCCGACCAAAGCTCTGCTTTGCTCCATTTCAGAATCTCTTTTTCTGC
Organism: Lithocarpus polystachyus; assembly: GCA_033629205.1. Classification (NCBI taxonomy): domain Eukaryota; kingdom Viridiplantae; phylum Streptophyta; class Magnoliopsida; order Fagales; family Fagaceae; genus Lithocarpus; species Lithocarpus polystachyus. The sequence continues at coordinate 85,863,137 of CM066165.1, read as the reverse complement.
TTATGGTAGATCTCTTTTAAGAATTTGTGGAAAATGGGTACAGATTGTTGTGGGTGGGATGGGGTCACCTGTGATACGATGACAGGTCATGTCATTGCTGTCGACCTCAGTTGCAGTCGGCTTCAAGGTCCCCACCCTCAAGGATAGACATCAAAGGAAAAAACGCTATGTTGGGGTTGGAGCGTCTATGGAGAGCGATGTTGCCTTCATGACAGTAGGTGATATCAATGTCTCTAGGAACGCCAAAGGCCGCTCTAAAATTGGCCAAGGCTGCCTCAGACACAAGGAGATGTGTAACACCCGTCTCATTCAAATTTAATTTAATTACTTCTAGAGAGTAGATTTGATATATTGCTTAATTATTTTGGAGGAGATAATTATTTTATATTGTGATTTTTGCTATGATAATAATATTAATATTAATGGGTTTAGTGGAAAATGTGTGGGTCTTAGAAGTTTTTTTATTTTAGTGTAGTGGGCTTCTAAATTTTCAGCCCAACTGAAATTAGCCTTATCATGGAATAGGCTTCTAAACTTTCAGCCCAAGTGCAACAGCCTTATAATGAAAGAAAGTTAGGGTTTCTCAAAAAAAAAGAAAAGGGGGCTGTGCACTTCAGGGCAGCCAGCAACTTCATTTGGTTTTTTTGAGGTAAGCATCATTCTAGGAAAGCTTTCTTTTTCTTTTTGCTGGAATTTCAATGATGTTTGCTGGAATTTCAATAATATCAAGCATATATAGATTGCTGAAATTTTGTGTTGCTGGAAAATAATGTTAACAATATATATATATATTAAATTTCGAATCAAGGAATCAATTTTATAATATCAATTGATGGCCGAATATATATATATATATATATATAAATATTAAATTGAAGTTTCATCTAATAGTTCACGGGTTTGGCCGAATTGAATGAATGGGATTGATTTATACAAATTGTGGCGTAGGAAATTTGACATCTGAGAGCCTTAATATATATAAACACTTAGGGATCTTGTAATTGAACCTCCTTGTTATTCACGAAGTAACATCTCTTAGAGTAGGCGGCAATGTTTGTCTTGGCTTGTGTTGCATCTGATGACTAAGTGTTCCTATATATATATATACCTAGATTTATAAGTATATGATGGATGATTCAATTCAGCTTGGCCGAATTTGTTTTAGCTAGGATTTAATACATGGCTTGGCCGAATATATATTTATATATATACTACATCAATAGTTCATGGGTTAGTTCAATTGGTTTGCCGATTACATATATATATATATATATGTATATTAGATGTTAGCGTTAGGGTTAATATTAAATTTGCTCGAATTTAATAATAACAATTGTATAGAATTGCACTTGTGGGCAGCGTTACAATTAAATATAAGTTATGCGTATAGTTTTTGCAGGTGGCTGATTTTGTTAGTTTAGGGGTTGACCGAATTGAAAAGGTTTGCAATTGTGGGTAGCTTTACAATTAAATATATGGGTATTTTAGATGTTAGTTTAGGGAATTGTTTTATCAAGAGGACTGTGTGATTATTAAGAACCTGCCCTTATTGAATTGTTTAATTATCATTTAGGTTCTAGTTGACGTTGTTTCGAGCAATTGAAGTGAAGCTTGGTTTAGCCACTAGAGGTAAGTAGACTTCAGCACATGACGTCTTTCAGGACATATATATACACGTGGTAAAAATATATATTTATCTATATATGTTTATAATTGCAAAGATGAAGTTCCAAAAACTTATACTATTGTTAGTGCTTTGCACATACTCGAATTTTATTATCTATTGTATGTTATTATAAAATTGTATTTGTCAAGAATTGTTTCAAATGGTCAACTAGACAGTCTGCAACCTTTGCCAACACAGGGTTAAGTGTTGGTCTTCGGCCGAAGTAGTGTTAGTGTGGTGTGGTGCAGTGTTATTGTTGCTCTTCGGAGCTAGTGTTGCCTCTTTGAGGTTAGTGTTATTGTTCCCATGGGAAATCACCCACCGAGTGTTTAGCAGCTTTTGTCTATGTTTGACTAATATTTTTTCATATTGGATTACTGTTTAATTGCTACTGTTCTTTCAGGTGGAAAATTGTTTATTTTCAAAATAAAGTATTTCTACCTATTTGGTGCATATTGGCATATTAATGTGGTTATTATTGTATTAATGTTTACAGCGTTATAGTGATATATTTTATTTTAACAGCTTTATGGAATAAATTATATTACAGTTTAAACTAATTGTAATTGTATTGTGAGGACTATATTTTGTCAAAAATATTATCGTTTTGTTTTGGAAGACATCCTCATGTTGTAGTCTCTTATTGAGCCTTTAGCTCACCCCTTTTTCCATCCTTTCAGATTAGAGGCTTGGAGTGTATTTTGGTGGTAGATCAGTGAAGCCTTAGATTGATGACTGCGTTTGGAGCTTGGATAGTTGTTGAGTTGTTTTAGTAAAATTGTTTCAGGACAATGAGATTATTTTTTTGGAACTATTTTGAGATGTTATTTGGGGATTTTACATACAAGAATATTATTGTTGTTTTGTTTTTATGGATATTTAAGGAAATCCATTGATGAAATAAGAAGTTTATTTGAGGTTTTAATTACGCTCTGTTCCATTATATTAGTGTTGATTATTTCTACGACAGGTTATGCATCTAAATCCTTCTTAAGGGTTTGGGGTGTTACAGTTATGGTATCAGAGCATAGGTTTATGATTCTGTAGACTTATAGGTTTGATCTTAAGACTATTTTGGAACAAGAGTGTGATTACAAGGAATTTTAGTGTTAGAATTATTCGACCTTTCATAGTGATTTTATATTTTTATTTTGTTTTGTTTTGTTTATTATTCTAAAGTGTGTAGGAATGATTGTTGTACTGTCTATATGTTTGAGTTTGATGTGATTCTAGGGATGGATTGGTTATCTACTTTTCATGTTTCCATAGAGTGTTTTGGGAAGAAGGTAGTATTTAGAATTCCTGGGGAGCCAGAATTCTTCTTCGAGGGGGATCGTGTGGTGAAACCACCTGTATTGGTGTCAGTGATGCAGGCAAGGCGATTGCTAAGGAAGGGATGTGAAGGGTTCCTTGTTTGTGCTTTGAAGGGTGATAAAGTAGAGTTAAAAGTTGAAGACATCCCAGTGGTGAAAGAGTTCCCAGATGTGTTCTCCGAGGACTTACCTAGACTACCCCCTGACAGAGAGGTTGAGTTCTCTATTGACCTAGTACCTGGTACCGGCCCAATTTCCAAAGCACCTTATAGAATGGCCCCTACAGAGCTCAATGAGTTGAAGGAGCAATTGCAAGACTTGCTTGATAAAGGCTTTATTCGGCCTAGTGCTTCTCCTTGGGGTGCTCCGGTGTTGTTTGTTAAGAAGAAGGATGGTAGTATGCGGTTGTGCATTGACTATAGGGAGTTGAACAAGGTAACCGTCAGAAACAAATACCCTTTGCCACGAATTGATGATTTGTTTGATCAGCTTCAGGGCGCTCAAGTCTTCTCTAAAATTGACTTGAGATCTGGTTATCATCAGTTGAGAGTTAAGAAGGATGACATACCAAAGACAGCTTTTCGAACTAGGTATGGTCATTATGAGTTCTTAGTGATGCCTTTTGGTCTAACTAATGCTCCTGCTGTTTTTATGGATTTGATGAATAGGGTATTTCATGAGTATTTGGATCGGTTTGTCATTGTTTTCATTGATGACATCTTGGTTTACTCTAAAAGCCAAGAAGAGCATGAGGAACACTTGAGAATGGTGTTGCAGATTTTAAGAGACAAGAAGTTGTATGCTAAATTAAAGAAGTGTGAGTTCTGGTTGAATCAAGTGGTGTTCTTAGGACATGTGATCTCTAGAGATGGAATTACAGTGGACCCTAGTAAGATCGAAGCTGTAGTTAATTGGGCTGCCCCTACTAATGTAAGTGAGGTAAGAAGTTTTTTGGGCCTTGCAGGTTATTATAGAAGATTTGTGGAAGGATTTTCTAGGATTGCAACTCCTCTGACTCGATTAACTCGAAAACATGCAAAGTTTGAGTGGACAGAGGAATGTGAAAGAAGTTTCCAGGAGTTGAAGCAACGGTTGGTTTCTGCACCAGTATTGACTATTCCATCTGGTTCAGGTGGTTTTGTGATATATAGTGATGCATCTCATAAGGGTCTTGGTTGTGTTCTGATGCAACATGGGAAGGTGGTTGCTTATGCCTCTCGACAACTAAAGAATTATGAGCAGAATTATCCAACTCATGATTTGGAACTCGCAGCAGTGGTTTTTGCATTGAAGATTTGGAGGCATTACTTGTATGGTGAGAAATGTGAAATATACACTGACCATAAAAGTTTGAAGTACATATACACTCAGAAAGAATTAAATTTGAGGCAAAGGAGATGGCTAGAATTGATTAAAGACTATGATTGTTCCATAAATTACCATCCTGGTAAAGCCAATGTGGTGGCTGATGCGCTTAGTCGAAAGTCATATAGTTTCTCAGCTGCTTTATTAACTACTCAGAAGCATATTGTTGTTGATCTTCAGAAACTTGGAGTAGACATAGTGACTGGAGACTCCCAATCCTACCTGGCAAGTTTAAGTGTACAACCCACCCTAATTGATAAGATCAAAGCTGCTCAGAGTGGTGACCCTCAATTGTTTAAGATCATGGAACTAGTACGTGGTGGAAGTAGATTTGATTTTAGTATCTCTGATGATGGTGTTTTGAGGTTTGGTAATAGGCTTTGTGTGCCTAATGATTCATTGATTAAAAGAGAGATATTGGAGGAAGCACATCGTTCGCCTTATACAATGCATCCGGGTAGTACCAAGATGTATCATGACCTTCGAGAAGTTTATTGGTGGATTAACATGAAAAGAGAAATTGCTCAATTGGTGGAACAATGTTTGATTTGCCAGCAAGTCAAAGTGGAGCATCAGAGGCCATCAGGGTTGTTACAACCTTTACCTATTCCTGAGAGGAAGTGGGAGAATATCACCATGGACTTTGTGTGTGGATTACCGAGATCACCTAAGAATCATGATGCTATTTGGGTGGTGGTGGATAGGTTGACTAAATCTGCCCACTTCATTCCAATTAGAATGAACTACTCTCTTGACAAACTGGCTGAACTTTATATAAATGAGATTGTGAGGTTGCATGGAGTGCCAGCTTCTATTGTATCTGATAGAGATTCGAGGTTCACTTCAGGGTTTTGGGATAGTTTGCAAAAAGCCTTGGGTACTAAGTTGAACTTTAGTACTGCTTGCCACCCTCAAACGGATGGACAGTCTGAGAGAACTATCCAAACTTTGGAAGACATGTTGAGAGCTTGTGTCTTGGATTTCAAGGGTAGTTGGAATGACTATTTGACTTTGGTGGAGTTTGCTTATAACAATAGTTATCACTCCAGTATTAAGACGGCACCTTATGAGGCTTTGTATGGGAGAAAGTGTAGATCCCCAGTTTGTTGGGATGAGGTTGGAGAGAGGAGAATCTTGGGTCCTGAGATTGTTCAAAGGACCAGTGAAAAGATTGATGTGATTCGGGAAAGGTTGCGTGCAGCTCAGAGTAGACAGAAAAGTTATGCTGATCCACGGAGAAGAGAAGTGGAATTTGAAGTTGGAGACATGGTTTTCATTCGAGTGTCACCTATGAAAGGAGTTATGAGGTTTGGCAAGAAGGGTAAGTTAAGCCCTAGGTACGTGGGGCCCTTTGAAGTTTTGGAGAGAGTTGGTTCTGTTGCTTACCGGCTTGCTTTACCACCGACCTTGTCAAGGTTACATAACGTTTTTCATGTATCCATGTTGAGGAGGTATGTTCCCGATCCTTCTCATATCTTGAGTTATGAGCCACTTCAAGTCAAAGAGAACTTATCCTACGAGGAAGTCCCAATTCAGATTTTAGATCGTAAAGAGCAAGAGCTACGTAATAAGACTATACATTTAGTCAAAGTATTATGGAGGAACCACTCCATGGAAGAAGCTTCATGGGAGCGTAAAGACGAAATGCAATCCAAATATCCCCAGCTTTTTCTGCAGTGAGGTATGTTTTGAATTTTCGAGGACGAAAATTTTATAAGAGGGGGAGAATGTAACACCCGTCTCATTCAAATTTAATTTAATTACTTCTAGAGAGTAGATTTGATATATTGCTTAATTATTTTGGAGGAGATAATTATTTTATATTGTGATTTTTGCTATGATAATAATATTAATATTAATGGGTTTAGTGGAAAATGTGTGGGTCTTAGAAGTTTTTTTATTTTAGTGTAGTGGGCTTCTAAATTTTCAGCCCAACTGAAATTAGCCTTATCATGGAATAGGCTTCTAAACTTTCAGCCCAAGTGCAACAGCCTTATAATGAAAGAAAGTTAGGGTTTCTCAAAAAAAAAGAAAAGGGGGCTGTGCACTTCAGGGCAGCCAGCAACTTCATTTGGTTTTTTTGAGGTAAGCATCATTCTAGGAAAGCTTTCTTTTTCTTTTTGCTGGAATTTCAATGATGTTTGCTGGAATTTCAATAATATCAAGCATATATAGATTGCTGAAATTTTGTGTTGCTGGAAAATAATGTTAACAATATATATATATATATATTAAATTTCGAATCAAGGAATCAATTTTATAATATCAATTGATGGCCGAATATATATATATATATATATATAAATATTAAATTGAAGTTTCATCTAATAGTTCACGGGTTTGGCCGAATTGAATGAATGGGATTGATTTATACAAATTGTGGCGTAGGAAATTTGACATCTGAGAGCCTTAATATATATAAACACTTAGGGATCTTGTAATTGAACCTCCTTGTTATTCACGAAGTAACATCTCTTAGAGTAGGCGGCAATGTTTGTCTTGGCTTGTGTTGCATCTGATGACTAAGTGTTCCTATATATATATATACCTAGATTTATAAGTATATGATGGATGATTCAATTCAGCTTGGCCGAATTTGTTTTAGCTAGGATTTAATACATGGCTTGGCCGAATATATATTTATATATATACTACATCAATAGTTCATGGGTTAGTTCAATTGGTTTGCCGATTACATATATATATATATATGTATATTAGATGTTAGCGTTAGGGTTAATATTAAATTTGCTGGAATTTAATAATAACAATTGTATAGAATTGCACTTGTGGGCAGCGTTACAATTAAATATAAGTTATGCGTATAGTTTTTGCAGGTGGCTGATTTTGTTAGTTTAGGGGTTGACCGAATTGAAAAGGTTTGCAATTGTGGGTAGCTTTACAATTAAATATATGGGTATTTTAGATGTTAGTTTAGGGAATTGTTTTATCAAGAGGACTGTGTGATTATTAAGAACCTGCCCTTATTGAATTGTTTAATTATCATTTAGGTTCTAGTTGACGTTGTTTCGAGCAATTGAAGTGAAGCTTGGTTTAGCCACTAGAGGTAAGTAGACTTCAGCACATGACGTCTTTCAGGACATATATATACACGTGGTAAAAATATATATTTATCTATATATGTTTATAATTGCAAAGATGAAGTTCCAAAAACTTATACTATTGTTAGTGCTTTGCACATACTCGAATTTTATTATCTATTGTATGTTATTATAAAATTGTATTTGTCAAGAATTGTTTCAAATGGTCAACTAGACAGTCTGCAACCTTTGCCAACACAGGGTTAAGTGTTGGTCTTCGGCCGAAGTAGTGTTAGTGTGGTGTGGTGCAGTGTTATTGTTGCTCTTCGGAGCTAGTGTTGCCTCTTTGAGGTTAGTGTTATTGTTCCCATGGGAAATCACCCACCGAGTGTTTAGCAGCTTTTGTCTATGTTTGACTAATATTTTTTCATATTGGATTACTGTTTAATTGCTACTGTTCTTTCAGGTGGAAAATTGTTTATTTTCAAAATAAAGTGTTTCTACCTATTTGGTGCATATTGGCATATTAATGTGGTTATTATTGTATTAATGTTTACAGCGTTATAGTGATATATTTTATTTTAACAGCTTTATGGAATAAATTATATTACAGTTTAAACTAATTGTAATTGTATTGTGAGGACTATATTTTGTCAAAAATATTATCGTTTTGTTTTGGAAGACATCCTCATGTTGTAGTCTCTTATTGAGCCTTTAGCTCACCCCTTTTTCCATCCTTTCAGATTAGAGGCTTGGAGTGTATTTTGGTGGTAGATCAGTGAAGCCTTAGATTGATGACTGCGTTTGGAGCTTGGATAGTTGTTGAGTTGTTTTAGTAAAATTGTTTCAGGACAATGAGATTATTTTTTTGGAACTATTTTGAGATGTTATTTGGGGATTTTACATACAAGAATATTATTGTTGTTTTGTTTTTATGGATATTTAAGGAAATCCATTGATGAAATAAGAAGTTTATTTGAGGTTTTAATTACGCTCTGTTCCATTATATTAGTGTTGATTATTTCTACGACAGGTTATGCATCTAAATCCTTCTTAAGGGTTTGGGGTGTTACAAGATGAGAATATCCCATTCCTAAATTCTAGAATGAAGAGAAATTGAAAGAAAAACGAGGAGTAGAGATAACTTACTTTGGGCTCTAAAGAAGTAGTCTGGAATGGAAAGTTTTTTACACAGAAGGAAATGCTCGGCAGAGAGGAAACCAAAGGAAAGAGGATGCAAAGAGTGAAATGGACAAACTGTGGGAACTATTTATAGGGTTGACGGAATTTAATGGAAGAGGCGAGAAAAACCCTTCTGGATCCTAGTTGTAACTGTCACACACGTGAGCTCGGGCTACAAACAGTCAGATTGTGATGACGATTAGATATTACAGGCTGGTGAAGCGCTGCTTTTGAGAAAGCATTAATAGTTGTCTCATCCGTTTAGTAGTAGACAGTTGAGTTTCCCGAAGAATTACCAGCACCGCACGTATCATCCTTGGTTCGCTCTAGGTGTCGGGCGCTAATCAAGGGGGGGCTATTGTACGGGCACCTGGGCCCTAGGCCTATTGGATCTAGGGACCTAGGCTTTGCTACCCAGCCCACCTCTTATCTCCACCTTGGATCTTTAACCTTAATCTGGATACCTTAAAGCCCTATCGTGCATAAGGGCTGAAGTGGAACCACTCCAACTTGAATACCTCTAGCAAACCCCATGGTTGTGAGGTTGCTGCTTGGAAACGTCATCTACTCGGCTGCCCGGTTGTACCTTTGAAGAACATCTCTGCTAAGCATGCTTTTGAAAGTGGGAACCAATTCCAATGCCACTCCCACCTTCCCGACTGAGCACCCATTTCGAGATGATGGAATTAGACCCCTATTTGCACTAGTAAGGGAAAGTAATCATGGCTCTCCCACTATCCTAGCCTATAAATAGGAGAAGAGGAAGAAGAAAAGGGGGGTAGTGAAAGGGGGGAGAGAGGAGGAACTCTGCAAGAGAGAGAGAGAGAGAGAGAGAGAGAGAGAGAGAGAGAGAGAGAGAGAGAGAATCAAAGTGTATTTGGGTCTGCCAGGTATAAAATCACCCACGGTAGGAAACCCAAAGCCACTAAATAAATAGATTGTGCGTTCAAGTAGAGGTTAGGCCCAACAGCCATACATTGGGCACGCACAGCATATATCTTTCATTATGCCTTATAGTAAGAATAGTAATATTTTATTTTCTAGCACACAAATTGTTGACAGATATTTTTCATTCAACCCGCATGAATTTCACCTAGTCTTTGGGATTTTTGTCTATTAACCAGCATGAGCTTTCATGGTTGAATGAATTTGTGGGACATCAAAAGAGTAGTGCTTTTTTTTTCTCCAATACACACATTCATGAAAGATTGAGTCGAAAGCAACGAACAAGAAACTAAAACTAAACAACAATATATAAAATTTGACACATTTATTTGAGAAGTTGCATTAGTATTTCATTTCATTATCTATTTAAAAAAAAAAAAGAATAACTATAAGGCTATGTAGTACATGTATAATTTTTTTTCTTGACTATATTAAGAGAGTTTTAAATATTTTAAATAAAAATAATTAAGTCTGAATATATATATATATATATATATATTAGTCTTATTTAAAGGATGGAAGAGGATTAGGATGACCCCAGAACACAAAGTAGTGTGACTTGTAGCTCGTCTAATTCAACATCCCCTCTCAAACGAAGGGTTTGAATTTGATAGAAGAATAGAAAAAAGAGATTCTAACGGCTATGTTTCTGACGGTCATATTTCAGCTCAGCTCCAAAACAGTACCGTATAGTTAATGTAAACGATAATGTTTTGGTTCAATGAGGATTCATTTAAGGAGAGGGATGTCGTTTTGATAAGTCTGTTAACTAAAGCTGGATGACATCATTTTTATCGCGCTTGTCTTCCCCCCAGAGCTTCAACTTCCAAGTACCGTTTGTAATTAAATATATGATGTAAAAATGAATTTTCTTGGTTATTACACGGGAAAAATGAGCATTTCTAATCATAAATCATTTTTTTTAATTAATTTGAGCAAAAAGAAGGGGATGAGATAAAACTTATTCAGATAACATGATTACTATATGTTTAATCGGTTGCCACATGTTTTTCCTACAACTTTGCAAGTTGCATCAAGCAATTGTAATATAGTCCAAAATTTCAAGACTATAGCGATCAAAGTAAAAAATTCTGAGACTTGAATTTTCGAAGTCTTTCAAAGTTCCAAAGAATGATCAAAGATTTGTTAAAACGCTAACAAGATTTAAGTTTTCTAATGATATTACCCTAAAAAAGAAAAAAGACTTCTAATAGTGTCACATGTTTTCAAAATTGAAGGAATCTAGTGTATCAATGACTTAAAAATGCATGATATCATTTTCTTTCATAAAAATTTTAAGATATAATGCAACTAATTAAAATTTTCTTAGTTGTTACCCTTCAGCCAACTCCCCACAATTAGTTTTTATTAAAATATTACATATAGATGTATACATATTTTGAAAAAGGCTGTCCATTATATATCAAATGGTAATAACTTAAGGGTATTATGAAAGAAAATTATTTGCACTCTAAACAAAATTATCAAAAGATGGTTAAAAAGATTAAAACAATACTAATTTATCTCTTCATATTATTTATCAAACAACAAGAAATATGAGTTTTACATAATGAAAAAAAAAAAAAAAAAAAAACAAAAACAAAAGACTTTGAGCATTGTAGAGTCCCCTCCTTGCTTTCTTCCCCACATCAGAGATGCACATAGTAGGTAATGAGCATATGCCCCATGGTTTGATGCGTTGAACAATTTTGTTACAGTCTAAAAAAGATTATAAGTTGACTAAGGGTTTTGTAGTTGAATTAACATCTCCCCATGTACAAAATGCATAGCAGTATGTTGTAATTATCTATATATGTATGTGTGTGTGTGTGTATAAAAGATAGAGTACTAAGGGTGCATTTGGTTCAATGTAAATCAAATTCCGAGTGTAAAATGAATGCAAGGGAAAGTGAATTCCCGTAAGGAAAATGAAATCTAGGTGTTTAATTTTGCAATGGAAAATAGTCTAAAAAATGATTTTCAGTGTTTGGTAACATTCTGAAAATGCTATTTTCTACAAATTTTACACATTTTCTCAACCATTTTTTCAACTCCCAAACAAATTTTATAACAAAAAATTTCAAAATATACACTTAACACAACCAAAAATCAAAATAAAAATATTTTTTATTCACAAACTCGGTGAAAGGAGGAAGAAACAGTGAGAGACTGAGGGAAAGAGAGATCGGAAAAGAGAGGATCGGAGTGGATGGAGGAGGCGGCGGCCAGATCGGGTGGGTTTGGGGGTGGAGTGGAGTGGGTTGGTGGTTGGTGGTCGGTGGTGGCCAGATCAGCGATCAGTGGTGGCGGCCAGATCGGCCAGTGTGTTGGAGAGCCTGTTGGAGCACGGCAGAGGGGCTTGCAGGCACGACGGTGAGATCGTGGGTTGGGGACTGGGATGTGGTGAAATCGGGGTGGGTTTAGCTGGGTTCATTGGAGATGGGTTTGAGCAATACGATGAGGCTGATGTGGCGCGATCAGATCGGCGATGGGTTTCAGTGGCACAATCAGACTGGGGAGGCCGTGGGTCAGGGACTGGATCTGGGCTTCATCGGCGATAGCTCTCTCCGGCAATAGCTCTTGGGCTTGGCGTGAGTGATGAGAGTGAGTGAGGAGAGAAATTTCTGAGGAGAGTGGAAATGGTTTGAAGGTAAAATGAAAGTGTAAAATGATTTACGAGTGAGAGGGGCTATTTTACAGTCAATGGGGAAAATGAATTCCGTTTGACCCTATTTTTCGTGTGTACCAAACAGGCAGAAGGGTGAAAAACAATTTCCTGAAATCCTTTTCAGGTGAAACAAACAAAACCTAAGTATAAAGGGAAACACAATATTTTTATCTATATAAATGTCATCCTATTTGAAAGTAGCTCTTGTGATTTAGCATGAAGCAAAATAAAAGTGACAACAGTTAAATTTTAGTCAATAGTTGATCTAGATTCAACTTCCTAAAAAGGCTTTAGAACTATGTCATTGACAAGGGATGAGAATGCAACTGGAATACACAAGAATTTTTTTGGCATATATATAATTTCCTTAGCAAAAAGGAATGGAAAATATCTTCAAAATTGAATTTGATGTTTAGTTTTTTGGATACTCTCAAAAGAATGTAAATTTACAGCTATAATAAATCAGACAGTTATGAAATTTTTTCCATAACAAAAGGAAAGAAGGAAAAAGAAAAGAAAAGAAATAGTCATCTATCATTATTCTATTTTATCTTTTATTTTAAAGTATTTTTAATTGAATCAAATTGTGAATAGTCAGTCATTAATTAAATCCCCCTACTTTTTCTCCCAAAAAGAAATCGAGTTTGATGTTGGCTCCACCACCATATGCATGAATTGAAATTTTATAACACAAAATTAGAACCTAGTAATGATATCACAACAAGTCACATACTCCGTAATACACACACGTTACATATTCTACCATGCCAACTGAAATTCTACTTTTAAACAATGATTTAAGTTAAATTGTAAAATAATGATTTTAAAACACGATTTATATATATATATATATATATAACTTAACTTTTATTAATTAGAGCACTCCCATGTTGGTCATGAGCGTATTAAATCATAGTACAATAAAAATGTGGGAAACCAGGAGGCCAAGAACATCCTTCAAGAGCTGCGCCATTTGTAAGCAATGATTAGGAATTTCAAAACCATAATCATTATGAATGGGAACTGCGCAATGATTAGAAATTCCCAATCCCTCTAAGATATTGATTGGTCTTTTTTACTTTTGTATTTGGCATGTGCCTAAATTAAAATAATTTAGTTAAACAATTATGCCAGGATAATGCCTTTTTCTTATTTTACAGTGTCCTTGACAACAGTCATCAGTTCATTATAGCCAGAGAGACAAAACATAAATAATAATAATAATAATATATTCACCACAGGTATCAATATGAGCTAATATAAATGTAAAGTCGATAGGATTATATATTATGATACTTGTTTCTAAGTAGTTTTTATAAATCTCACCCTGATATTCTGACTTTCAAAGTTAGTTTTTTAGTTTTTTCAAAAGAAAAAAAAGTTTTTATTAATCAATGAATCTGCATCAAAGAATTCTGCTATATATAGTCCACAGTGTACGCTAGTAAACAGAATGACCCTTAAATTCTGTATATATAGTCCAGAGTATACACTAGTTCCTTCCATCCAATTCATCCTTAAGTTCACTAAAATAATATCATTTAGGAATATGAAAAACATTAAAGTAATGGCAAGATTGAACGCTGGAATTACTAACTTGAAAACATATTTGAAGTTAAAGACTGAAATGAAAGAAAAAAAAAAGAAACTTAAATGATTGATTTGAAAATAATTTTAGGTATGACGATGTAATTTGGAGTTTAAACTTGAATAATTATGTGTTATATAAAATTATTTTTTTTCTTGAATTTTCCTGATCATTGCATGGCATACTAAAGAGTAGATAACTAGATATTTAATTATAGTCAATTTTAATTTTTAATTTATTTGAGGAAAAAGTAATTGATGATGTAAAACTGGTTATGATATCATGATTGCTACAAGTTTGATTATTGTCACACGTTTATTTTTATTTTATTTTATTTTTTTGTTGAATGGTTTGTAATTATGTAATCTACATCAAACAATTTTTATATAGTCCAAAAATTCAAGACTATAGCTTTCCAAGTCTTTGGAAATTTCAAACAATAACCAAAGACTTGGTGAGATGTTAACAAGATTAAAGTCTTCTAATGGTGTTACTTGTTTTCATGGTTGAAGGGATCTAGTATATCGATGACCTAAAAAACATGTGATTATTTTCTCCAAACATACAAGTTTTAAGAGATAAAGTTACTAATTAAACGTTTCTTAAATATTACTTTGGAAGATTCCTAAATCCCACCACCCCCACTCCAGCCCCCACCAAAAAAAAAAAAAAAAATGTATGTATAAATAATTAGAAATGAGCAATGATTAGAAATTCCAAAACCTTGTGATCAGGGGCGGAACTACCCTTGGACAAGGGGGAGCAATGACCCCCCCCTAAATTTTTTTTAAAAATATATTATTACATATGTGTGTATTAATTTTAGCAATTTTGTTCTATAAAATTATATTTTATTTCTCTTTAACAACATCATTGATTCTTTTAAGAGTAATGCTAGACTCACAAACTTTTTTATAACATTTTTACAAACCGTTTTAGTAGCAAATTCTTATTGATTGGCATATGAGCATACCATTCACATCATTTTTTTACTTACTAATAACCACTTATTACATAAGTAAGTTATAAAAAAAAAACTTGTAGCTTTAGCATTTTCCTCATTTTAGTGACCATAAAAAAAATTTATAGATCTAAAATTTAAAACAAAATATACAAGCCCCCCTCCCCCCCCAAAAAAAAGCTAAAAAAAAATTATCAGTAAAACTAAAAACAAAATTAAGCTCAATTAATTAATTTTATCCAAAATAAATAACCTTGTCCTTTAAAAAATTCTAAGAAAAAATAATTTTGTTCTTACCTACAAAAAAAAAAAAAAATCTCAGCAATTAAGTAGCATAATTAGAGGTTGAAATCACTGTACACAGCTAACAGTAAAACCGCCCCCCCTAACTCAAAGTTCTGGCTTCGTCCCTGCCTGTGATCTTGAGTTCTTGATTGCCTCTTTTTTACTTGTGCTTTTGGCATGTGCCTAAATTACAATGATTTAATTAAGGAAAAAGTTTAGCAACAGAATTAGTTGTAGCCTTAGGTTACAAACTTACTTAATATCTTTTTATTGGAGGTGAATTTTGGCAAATCCACCATTGGATTACATCTCCTTCTTATATCTTTCATGCTTGCAAAATTTCAAGAAAATTAAAGATCAATAGCTATATTATCTATAAATTTTTTAAATTTTAAGTTTTTATAATTTAAAATTATGTATAAAGTATAGCTTATAAATCATATAGTAAATAATATCTTATTGACACAAAATTTAAAATATGTATTAAGAGCGTAAAGAACATACAATTTAACGGTTAGATTTTCAAAATATGTTGTAATATTTATTTTATTGAGTGAGTTTGTAACCTTAAGCTATAGCCATTTTTGTAGCTAAACTTTGTCCTTTAATTAATCTATATTATCTATAAGATGATTCATTTGTTTATACTGGACTTTTATTTAATTCAAAAATACTCTCATTAATGAAGGTAACTTCTCTTAGAAATTTGGTTTTAAATGTTAAACAACAAATTTCATTTTAAATTAAAAAAGAAAACTCCTAAAATTCAATATTTTTTCCCCACACGTTCATCTTTTTATTCCCTAAAATTTAGCCCTTTTATACCTTTCTTCTTTCAAATAAAAGTAAAACATTCCCAATTTAATAAAAAAAAAAAAAAAAAAAAAAAAAACTAAGAGAACTCCTAAATTTACCATTTTTTCCCCTCACATTCATCTTATTTTTCTCCTACCCAAACTTTTCTCTATATTACTATACCACTTTTAAACAAACATTCAAAAAAGAAATTATAGTTATTGCTTATCTCTAAAATTTATCTTTTTTATTTTTTTTTGAGAACTAAAAATATATATTTTCAAATATTAATAAATGCGAATTATTAACTTTTATTAAAAAATAAAAGAGCCCTCGAGATGCGCTTGCTTAGTGTCTAGTTAAATATAATTTTGTCAACAGGATGCCTTTGTCTTATTTGCTGCTGGGGTCCTTGACATTGTGTTAAATGTCTAGCGTTATTGTCATAAGCTAATTATTTCTATAAACTGATGGTCCTAATACAAAATAGGCAGAGACAAAACTTGAAAGTATGAGCGAATTGAAATCTAAAGTTGATAAAATTATTATTAATTTTTTTTAATAAACAGCAGATAGTCTTATAAATAAATAAAAATAAACAGTAGATAGGATTATTATTATGATAAACAATAGATATAGCTAACCAGCCAACAAGGGCTTGGCTAAGCGGTCAAGGATTCAGCTTGTGGCCTAGACAGCTGAGGTTCGAATCCCGCTGACCGCAGGAGTCCGTTGGTGGGCATCCTTGGTGAGGGGTGTACTCACAAATGCGGGGTGACTCTCACACAGGCCGAAAACCTGGCGCCCTGTCCGGGGGCTAGCGTAACCTAGCGAACCCCTCTTTTTCTTAACCAAAAAAAAAAAAATAGATATAATGACCTGATATATTTTCACTTTCAGAGTTACTTTTTAGAGTGACCCACAGGCACAAGACCGTAATTTTGTCCACAAGACCATAGATATTATTAATTAACGGGTTAAAGATATATATATATATATATATATGTAATAGAATGTGACCCACAAGATATATATATATATATATATATTAATTTATATTCTGATTTCTGAAATCCAGAGCAAATATGGAGCGTGTATTCTTCGTATTACGGCCAAGTCAACTACTATTTCTCATTAGCTTCCTCTTGCTTTCTCAACCTATTTGTTCCTCTGCTCTCTCTTGTTTTTCCTCATTAATTCATCAACGCCTCTTTGCCATTCCGACCAAAGCTCTGCTTTGCTCCATTTCAGAATCTCTTTTTCTGCTTATGGTAGATCTCTTTTAAGAATTTGTGGAAAATGGGTACAGATTGTTGTGGGTGGGATGGGGTCACCTGTGATACGATGACAGGTCATGTCATTGCTGTCGACCTCACTTGCAGTCGCCTTTATGGTCCCATCCATCCCAATACCACCCTTTTCTCTCTTCGCCATCTCCAGCGACTCAACAATTTCATCTAAGTTTGGTGGCTTTGCGAACATGACGCATCTCAACCTCACTGACTCCTCCTTCGCTGGTGAAGTCCCATCCGAAATCTCCCACTTATCCAAACTGGTTTCACTTGATTTCTCCAACAATAATTTCAAAGGGGAAATTCCAAAGTCACTTGGAAAGCTTAAGTCACTCAAGGGGCTTAATTTTTCACACAATAATCTTATGGGTAATATGCCTCCATCATTGGGATTTGAGAAATTTAATTAATCTCGAATGGTTAGATCTCTTCTCAAACATGCTCACAGGAGAAACTCCTACACAGTTGAAGTTTTAATCAGTTCAACACGTTTGCAAATGATTCTTAAACCGAAATGGCTTGTTAATGTTGTTTATATAGAACGGCATAACATGGTTTGAAGATCAAAAAGAATGCTCCTAGAAAAATGGTTGAAGAAGAATTTTGTGGATGCAAGTACTAATTTCAGGTATATTCGTATATACTAATCTATTTGAAAATACTCTATTTCATAATTTTGGTTTCATAAAAAAAAAATTATTTAAACTGTTAAGACAATTGTTCATTTCTAATTTCCTTTATGCTAGTCAGGAAAGGCTGAGCTTGTGTGAATATTAAATAATGAGGCTTATTACTGTTTCTGGCTGCATAAGCTTCTATGCTTAAGTTATAGAAAACATAGAAGCTATACTCAGTGAGAGATAGAATGATTTATTTATATCTCACTGAGTATAGTTTCTTCATAATGAGGCTATACAAAAGAGTAAATTAGCTTCTACTATGTAACTGCAACATTTTAATGATTTATTTAGGTCAGACTTCATTTAATGACCCTGCTTTGTGCTCTAGTGTGAGAAGAAATTTCTCTACTCCATTGCAATTCTAAACCATTCCTTGGTCTATGATTTTTTTAAAGAAGAATCTTCACTATTATTTCATTCTTGTAATATTACCTTCGCTTTACAGATTAAAGATCTTTTTGATTTGAAGAGTGGGATTTTTTTTTTCCCAACTTGAAGAGAGGTGATAAATATTCTAGTGCTACCCAAGATGCTTTAAGCTGTAGACTGATTTCCTCTATATTTTCAATTAGATGCTTATTTCAATCATTTTTATCTTGCTTGATTTATAGCCCATGAAGTGACTTCTAAGTCTGAATTCTTGTGAGTAGTGTGACTCTTAGTATACGTATCAATTTTTGTATTAAAAGATTAAATAAGACAGCAATTTGTATGTTATGATTTCTTGCCGTTTATTTGTAGGTATCAATTTGTTGTTCTTAATGTTGTGTGGGATTTCCTCGATCAGGGTTGTGATGCTTCGGTCCTCTTGGTTGACAGAAATGGTGATAAAAACTTCCATCGAGAGGCAGGTCATACCCAATCAGACCTTAAGGGGTTTGATAAAATTGATTCCATCAAGGAGGAGCTTGAAAAGGCTTGTCCAGGGGTAGTTTCATGTGCTGATATTGTTTCTATTGCCACTAGAGATGGCATTATGCTGGTCTGTTCTTGATCCTAAATTTTCATATGTTCTCTTTTTAAAGATATTTTTTGTTGATAGTACAGGTCAGTTCACCTAAGGGTTTTAGTAATAGTTTAAGGTTTAGGATTTGATGATTGTTTGTGGATAAAGATGCTTAAATGGAGCTTGGGAAAAATGTAAGAAGCAAATTTTAAAAGAGTTGGTATCTCTTTACATTTTCATATGTTGTGAGGAGCCTATCAATAAGATTCTGAAGTACATATTGGTCATGTGGAAAATTTAGAAATTGAATGAATTGAGAATATGTTCCTAGTGAATTTTGCTGTTTTGGTTTCCACAAATTGTTATAGTCACCTTTACTTCACAAACTAATTGTTCCAAGCACTTTTGGTTATGTTTTTCTAGTCTAAAATGTCAAAAAATTAAAATAAATAAAATGAAATACTTTTCTTGTTCCAATTTCTGTTAATCTGAAAATCAAGAACAACTCTACATTTATAACTCTTTTTATTGGTGTTCTCTGATGTAAACTATTATACTTGACATCACAGGTTGGAGTTGGACAGCATTCATTCATATTTCAACAGACACCTAATCTTAGGCACCTTGGCCTCTTTGATTTCAGCATTCCTTGCCACCTTTGCAGCTTGATCTTCTTCAAATGATCTTATTTCTTTCTCTTTTTCTTCTCCAAAATCAACAAAAAAGGAAATCTAGTGAAAGGTACCCAGGGGCAGTGACAAAACTAGCCCAAGATTCCACGACTGGATGATAACAAAATACAGACACTTCACCTTTTTGCCCATAGAGGTTTTGATGAAAGAGAAATAGTCAGTCTTCTAGGTACATACTAGCTCTCTGCCTTTCTTTCTTTTCCCCCCTTGTCTTATGGAGTTGAAAAGGTTTAAAAAGTTATTTGGTTTGTATTGGTTTCTTGATCATCTGAAGGTGAACATAACATTGGGAAGATTGACTGTGAATTCATACAGAAACGCCTCCCTGACTTCAAGGGGACTAGGCGGCCTGACCCAACTATATCTCCTAATTTCCGCACTGAGATGAAAATGAGTTGCCAAGACGATAATAGGACCACCACCCAGCCTTCTTCTTTATCCATGCCAACATTGGAAATGACTGAGTCTGCAGTGGGGATGTCATAATTTCAGGCATTGTTATCTTCGATATCATCTGGGGCAGGTTTTGACACTCACTACTATCAGAGCTTGTAAAAGGGGAGAGGACTCCTTTTTGCGCATCAGCAAATGATGGCTAATGAAAAGGCTGTGAGACTGCTAAGGGCTTATGCTTCAGATGACAGATCAACCTTTCGAATGGACTTTGCTTGGGCAAGGATGAAGATGTCAGGGCTTAATGTTCTTACTGGATCTCAAGGTCAGGTTCGATGGAACTGCTCCTTGCTTTTGGTCAGTTTCTAAGTGACAGTCTTGACCTTAAAGAACTCTTTAGATCTTTACTCTTTCATATTAATTTCCCTTATGTTCTATGTTTGATTGTAGATCCCTACTTTTACATTTATTGCCTGTGCTAATTTGAGTCTATATATAAAGCCAATGGCATCATTGGTCATGGTTACGATGATGAAATAGCTAGTTAAAACTGCATATAAATATTTTTTGGTTGTTGAGTTCATTTGAAATATAGACTTCTAATGTTTTGACTGTTATCAAAAGTTCAGTAATATTGGCGGAGCTCATAATGTATGCTGCAATGATAATAGCCAAATTAATATCAATTGGGTGTTCGTGTTTCTAACAAGTTTTGGCTGATTATTCATCATCTAAAGGAGATGTTAGTTGATTCATTTTGAGTTTGAACTTTAGAACTAGGAAAGTCTACAATTCTATGTCTTGAAACAAAGAAATTGATTTGTCTATAATTTTCTTTATTGCTTTGATCACCAAGTAGAATTTAAAAGTTTCTCACAGGATTAGCTTTTAATTAGATGCCATTATGTTTTATTGTCATCAATTAGTATTCAATTACACTTTTCGTGGCTGCAGAAGGTTTTCGAATGCTGTTATGCACGTTTAACAATGCTAAGGTTGGGATCCATTCACTCAACAGGTTACACTTCTTGTATGACACTGCTATGCTACAGCTTGAATTTTCATTTTCTTTCACCTTATTTCATTTAGTGAATCTTCCATCAATCTAGCAGGTTCTCCTTAATAGCTTTAGGCAGTACTGATTATAGTTATGTTTTCCGCAAATTGGTTATAGTTCATGGAATTTGCATTTTAATTTATGCCTAGGAGGAGATTTTTCTTGTTATGGATGTCTTCATTCATCTCTTCGTCTGTTACCTGAGAATCTAATTTCTTCAAATTTGAAGGTTATGAGTGCTGCTGATGCCGTCAAAAGTGTCATTTCTGTTACCTCTGGTTGTCTGGGAGAGAGCTTGTTTGATGCAAACTCAAATTTCCAAAAATTTTGAGATGCACGACTGTGGCAGAAAATCAATTTTAGAGGTTGAGACTTAGTTTTGGATATGCGGACTATGTGATTGATTCCATTTATCAGTATCTCACAGCATATTTTCCCAATAGTAGGAACTAGAATGACTACATATCCTTGACTTTGATAGCTATTTACCGAAATTAAGTTCCTTATCTTTCCTATGTGTCATGAAGATGGTTTGTTCCTGGAAACCTTTTCAGTTAGTATCTTTGCTTAGAGATTTTATCATTATCTTGTGTTTTAAGTAGAGTTTTTAAAGTTAGTTTACTTCTTGTGCTTATAGGCGTCCTCCTCTCTTGTCAATTGCATAAGGCCATTCTTTAAAAACAAAACAGCATTCATTATGTTAAACATCAAGCACC
Organism: Lithocarpus polystachyus; assembly: GCA_033629205.1. Classification (NCBI taxonomy): domain Eukaryota; kingdom Viridiplantae; phylum Streptophyta; class Magnoliopsida; order Fagales; family Fagaceae; genus Lithocarpus; species Lithocarpus polystachyus. The sequence goes on along the minus strand of CM066165.1, from coordinate 85,841,552 downwards.
GCCTCTCTCTTTCTCTAGAAATTTCTAGAATTTCTCATGAAATCTCTCTCTGGAATTCTCTAAGAGCTTCCTTGCATAAGTTAATCTCAGCCACTAAGTTACAAGATGTCTAGAAGATTGGAGAAAGGAATTAATTTAATGCCAATAAAAAGGAGGAAGCTAGAAGCTTCAAGTCGGTTTCTTAACCGACATACATCTAGTAAAAATAGATGTAATGATGGCCACGAGAGAAGAGTGAAGTGAGTTGATGTGAAGTGAAGTGTTAGGTGAAGCAGTGTGAAGTCAGGTGCAGTGTGAAATGAAGTCTAAAAGAGAGCTATAGTGTCAGTTGGTGTGCATGGGTATTTGGTGAGTGAGTGTATTTAAGGTTAGTGTGTGTGAATGTAAAGTGCCGTGTGTGCATTGGTGTAATAATAGTGCTCGTAAAGTGTTGTAATTTAAAGAGTCCAGTTTTAAATAAAAAGCTCTTTGTTCAGTCTTTTGTTCAACACATTATAGGTTCACAGAGGCAAGAGTACTCATCGATAGTGCAATGTGATACTTAAAACAAGATATTATGTACATTTTCCAACATACCACAAAACTTGAGTCAGTTTACTTCACTTTGGAGATATAATGTCATCAACCAATGAGTTATGGAGAAAAATGAAACCATCACCATAACTTTTGCAGAGAATCATGTTCATGTTCTAATGCAAAAAGTGTAACTTCTACAGTTATACAGTTATACCATTTTAATTTCAACGATAATGATCTTATTCATTTATAAAAATCTGCATTGGATCATTGTTAGGTTTGCTTGCCTACCAATTGGTATATGATCTTATTATTCATGTTGATAACTCTTTTTTATGAGCCCTAAATGCCTCTTGAATTTATGAAATCAAAACATATTATGTTAGAACAAAACCATAAGATGCTAAGCAAATACTCCTATGAATTTTCAGACTCCCTTCATCTTATAGGCCCCAAAGACAGCACAAAGAAACTTTTGAAGAGTAGCTGATTAATATGCATCAGTTAATAATTGCAGTATATAGGGGTAGCAGCTATTAAGCTTGAACCAAAAATATCCGATTGCTCTTATTTATATTTTGGAATCATTAAACTTGAACAAAATGCTCTCCCATTGCTATATATTCGCAATATCTATAAAATATTAGTCAGCCTTGATTTTTGAGCTAAATACCAAGATCTCATAAGCTAATCATTTTGGCTACATAGAGAAAGTGTTTCCAATATTAAGAAGGAATATAATTTTAAACATGCAGTTACAAGACCATGAAAAGGCATGGATAATTCAATATGCACACAAAGTGGAGCATTAACCCACAACCTTAGCTTCCATCCAAGTATGATGTGAAGAGGAAGTGCCAATTGAGTTATTTTCAACTAAGAACCTGAGAGTTTGTTTAGTTTGGTGGATTTTAGAAGGTATGAAAAGGGCTGGGGAGAGAATAATTTTTTTGGAATGTTTAGTTGGAGTGATTTTAGGAGAAAAAATTGGTGGGGCCAAGTATTTTCTCTCCGGACCCACTAAAACATTCTCTCCAATTTAGAGAAAAAACCCAGGTGATTTGCTTAGCCATCCTTGTTCTTTTTGTCCCCTCAATTGCAATGTTGAAGTCGTTGAACAAACGTCTCTCTTTCTTGTTTTGTTCCTTTTTTTAGTCATTTCTTTCTTTGTTGGTTTGTTCATCTCTCTCAACTATTTCCTTGTTTATTTTCTAGTTGACGTTGTAAGTTGTTTACTGATTTTTCCCCGTGTTTTTCTCTTCTTATTATGCTTGTTCAGTATCAATCTGAGTGCTATTTTTTCCCCATTGTTTTATAATAATAAAATGTGATAAATATAATAACAAAGAGAAAAAAATATGTTTAATGTTTTAATTTTTATAAAATGTTATTTTATTAATTTTAACTAATAAATAAATAACTGCTTATATGTAATTAAATATATAATGAGATAAAGATATAAAAGAAAATTTATATAAAATACTTATATATTTACTTTAAAGATAGAATAATTTGAATCTAAACATTAAGCTTGAATTTATTATTAAAATAAAATAGCTTCAATTTAATCTTGGAGTTCAATTAAATCTTTTTTATTACGTTGTAAAACATATTAAGACAAAAATTGTCATAAAAATAATTTTTTTCCTTAATTTTAATATGATTATTTATAATATTTATAATATTATAAGGTGTGAAAACTCACTTAAAATTATTTATGACTTTTGGATAAATTTTTAATAGATATTAATGATTTATTTTATTTTATTTTTTAAATTATACAATTATTAATTAAATTATTTATGACATTATCAATTCATCCGGTCTGACCGAAAAAAACCAATAACCATGGTTTTCACGCACAATCCTATTTCAGATATTAAAACAAATAAAAATATCAAACCCAACAGTCCAGCACCCCACCACCCATGCCGCCTTATGCCACCATACACCACCGTATGCCACCACAAGCCGCAAAATTTACTGCCATTACTGTCGTCCTACTCCTATATATGGTTTGATTGGGGTTTGAGGGTATGGGTTTGAAGGATTTTCTGTGGCAATGAGTTGGTGACTTGGCAGTTCATTGTGTGCCCGCAAAGATGGAGATAGTGATGGTGACGTTAGGGTTTGATGATATCCAAGACTTATGGTTTATTTAACATGATTTGTAAGATTTTTCAGTTGGGTCACTTTTGAATTGCTCTATTTTAGAGGAAATTCAGGTGGGTTTATTGTATTTTTGTTGTACTTTGGGGGTTTCATGAAATGGGTTTTGTAAATTTCATTATTGGTACATAAAATTGGTGTTCAAACTTCAAAGTTCCTTCTTCTTCTTCTTCTTCATCTTTTTTTTTTTTTTTTTTTTGGGTGGAGTTCTTGAGGTTTCATTCCAACTTTTGAGATTGTTGTGGGCTGGAAATCGATTGGGTACTATTTACAAATTTAATTTAATGTTTTTCAGATTTGGTGTAGAGAAATGGAGAGCAGATTGGGCGGTGGTGACGGCAGTGACTCTGGGGATGTGTGTGTGGCGGGTTGCTGGATTGTGTTTCCTGTGAGGAAGAGATGAGATTTTATTTTGACTTGAATGGTAGAAATTAGAAAGGGAGGAGTTGGGATTTTGTTCTGTGAAATGGGGTTTGTTTGGAGAAAGTTGCGACTCTTTTCTTAATAATGGAATTTAATAGAGTCTAGGTCCTTTACTATTGAAAAATGTCCCACGGGTGTGCATTTGTTAGGAAAATAAATAAATTCTGAGAAGTCTGGACTTTTCTAACTTGATATTGACTTTTTGAAGTTTATGCTGACAATTGTGGACTTCCTTTTCTATTGCTTGATGTTGATTTTTTTAAGTTTATGCTAAAATAATTGAAATGTCTATATAGGATAATATTGTACATGATATGCTTTCTTGGATATGGAAAAGTGATTATTTTAACAATAATGTTCATGTAAAGAGGACCAATAAGGTAATGTATCTGATGTGAATATTATGAGGACAAATAAAGGAAAAAAAATTCTTTTAGTATTGTTATGAAATTTCCTTTGTAGAATGTCTTTGAGGTTGGGGAAATTTTTACACACTATCAATGCATAGACTTGTTATGTCATAATTTCCATTGGAGACAATTTTACCTATTTGTATATCGTTTGGAGAAATTAAAAGGTTTATGTCTCTATTCTTTTAGTTACTAGAGCAAGTGTTCTGAAATTGGAGTTGGTTTCTGTTTTTTAACAAAAGAATGAGATTGCGAAAGTTGTGGAACAGGAACTTGAAAAGGTATATTTCTTTGTCTGCTAATTTGGTTTAGTATTAGTCAAGTTACAAGTTAAATCTGATTCTTTTTAATATCTTTGAATTTTACATGCATAGGCCATGTCAGCTTATGGATTTGAGATTGTTCAAACGCTCATTGTGGAAACTGAACCTAATGAACATGTGAAGAGGGCTATGAGTGAGATAAATGCCGGTGAGTGTTCATTTTGAATTGAACATTTTTTCTCCTCTCTCTGTGAGTAAGTTTGGCTTCTTTTTTCCTGAATACTAATTAGCCTGTCATTGACCTTTTATGTGTAATGAACAGCTGATTCTAAATATCTGGGCTGAGGGATAGTGTGCTTGCTTTCTCCATGAATGTACCTGGGACTACGTCAAAGGATTTCACGGACCTGGTTCTGGTGACTCAATATTTTGTCACAATGAAAGAAATTGGCGCGTTGTCAGAGTCCAACTCTGTTTTCATCACACATGGACCAGGTACTGTGAAAGACATTGCTTCATAAATTAGAGATGGCCTCCTTCAAGTAAATACCACTCAGAATTAGTGACTTTATCCCAAAACTTTCGGTAGCTTCCGTGAAACACTCAAACACGCACTTGAATCACTCTCGCTATAATAGACCTTTGTTTCTTCAAAAGCAATGGAAGCAAGGAAGAGATTTTTGACATCTAAGGATCTGGCAAAGGAAGCAAGGTAGAGGTTTTTTTTTTTTTTTTTTTTTTATTTATGCAAACACTAACTTTCATTATTCTTATTCAGATCTGGTAATTATGGTCTAGTGAATACAATTACAACAATATTTTCAATCGGTATAATCACATGGCAATGAATCAATTGGGCTAAAATCACATTCATGTGCTGCACTCAAAACTTTCAGATTTAAAAAACTTGTTTTAATATGGATTTTTGCACTGCACTCAAAACTTTCAGATTTAAAAGACTTGTTTTAATATGTTTTTTTGCATATTATATACATTTTATTTATCAACTTCCCATTTTATTTGTTAATATTTGAGTTACATTATGATTTGTCTTTTTAGATATGGATTCAAATACACTTGATTCTCAAGGTCGTTCTAAATGAAAGTGGACTCCCATTGAAGATTTGAAACTAGTGGAGGCTTTGGTAGAGTATCACCATGAAAGGGAAGGTAACCCTAAGAATAAGTTTAAACCTAGATATTTGAAAGTCTTAGAAGAAAGGATTTCTACCATATTACCTAATGTTAGATTAAGAGCAAAACCAAATATTGAATAAGAGGACTCTGAAAGGATTGAGTATTTTACCATTATTCAAGTAAGTTTGTCATTTGCAGGTCAAATTTTAGTGCGGACTTGATTGAAGACCCACAAGATTTTTTGAAAGACAAATTGATTACTGATGTAGCTACTTCTCAATTTTAATATTGTTTATTTAGAATGGCATAACATGGTTTGAAGATCCAAAAAGAATGCTCCTGGAAAAATGGTTGAAGAAGAATCTTGTGGATGCACGTACTAATTTCACGAATATTCTTATATACTAATCTATTTGAAAATACTCTATTTCATAATTTTGGTTTCATAAAAAAAATATTTATTTAAACTGTTAAAAAAATTGTTCATTTCTAATTTCCTTTATGCTAGTCAAGAAAGGCTGAGCTTGTGTGAATATTAAATAATGAGGCTTATTACTGTTTCCGGCTGCATAAGGTTCTTTGTTTAAGTTATAGCTATACAAAAGAGTAAATTAGCTTCCACTATGTAACTGCAACATTTTAAATGCTTTATTTTGGTCAGACTTTATTTAATGACCCTGCTTTATGCTCTAGTGTGAGAAGAAATTTCTCTACTCCATTGCAATTCTAAACCACTCCTTGGTCTATGATTTTTTTAAAGGGGAATCTTCACTGTTATTTCATTCTTGTAATATTACCTTCGTTTTACAGATTAAAGATCTTTTTGGATTGAAGAGTGGGATTTTTTTTTCCAACTCGAGGAGAGGTGGTAAATATTCTAGTGCTACCCAAGATGCTTTAAGCTGTAGACTGATTTCCTCTAAATTTTCAATTAGATGCTTATTTCAATCATTTTTATCTTGCTTGATTTATAGCCCATGAAGTGACTTCTAATTCTAAATTCTTGTGAGTAGTGTGATTCTTAGTATACGTATCAATTTTTGTATTAAAAGATTAAATAAGACAGCAATTTGTATGTTATGATTTCTTGCCATTTATTTGGAGGTATTAATTTGTTGGTCTTAATGTTGTGTGGGATTTTCTTGATCAGGGTTGTGATGCTTCGGTCCTCTTGGTTGACAGAAATGGTGATAAAAGCTTCCATCGAGAGGCAGGTCATACCCAATCAGACCTTGAGGGGTTTTGATAAAATTGATTCCATCAAGGAGGAGCTTGAAAAGGCTTGTCCAGGGTTAGTTTCATGTGCTGATATTGTTTCTATTGCCACTAGAGATGGCATTATGCTGGTCTGTTCTTGATCCTAAATTTTCATATGTTCTCTCTTTTTAAAGATATTTTTTGCTAATAGTACAGGTCAGTTCACCTAAGGGTTTTAGTTACAGTTTAAGGTTTAGGATTTGATGATTGTGTGTGGATAAAGATGCTTAAATGAAGCTTGGGAAAAATGTAAGAAACAAATTTTAAAAGAGTTGGTATCTCTTTACATTTTTATATGTTGAGGAGCCTATCAATAAGATTCTGAAGTACATATTGGTCATGTGGAAAATTTAGAAATTGAATGAATTGAGAATATGTTCCTAGTGAATTTTGCTGTTTTGGTTTTTACAAATTGTTAGTTACCTTTACTTCACCAACTAATTGTTTCAAGCACTTTTTGGTTATGTTTTTCTAGTCTGAAATGTCAAAAAATTAAAATAAATGAAATGAAATACTTTTCCTGTTCCAATTTCTGTTAATCTGAAAATAAATAACAACTCTACATTGATAACTCTTTTATTGGTGTTCTCTGATGTAAACTATTATACTTGACATCACAGGTTGGACAGCATTCATTCATATTTCAACAGACACCTAATCTTAGGCGCCTTGGCCTCTTTGATTTCAGCATTCCTTGCCACGTTTGCAGCTTCATCTTCTTCAAATGATCTTATTTCTTTCTCTTTCTCTTCTCCCAAATCAACAAAAAAAAAAAAAAAAAGGAAATCTACTGAAAGGTACTAGGGGCAGTGACAACACTGGCCCAAGATTCCACGACTGGATGATAACATAATACAGACACTTCACCTTTTTGCCCATAGAGGTTTTGATGAAAGAGAAATAGTCAGTCTTCTAGGTACTTACTAGCTCTCTGCCTCTCTTTCTTTTTCCCCCTTGTCTTATCAAGTTGAAAAGGCTTAAAAACTTATTTGGTTTGTATTGGTTTCTTGATCATCTGAAGGTGACAACATTGGGAAGATTGACTCTGAATTCATACAGAAACGCCTCTCTGACTTCAAGGGGACCAGGCAGCCAGACCCAACTATAGCTCCTGATTTTGTCACTGAGATGAAAATGAGTTGCCAAGACAATAATAGGACCACCACCCAGCCTTCTTTATCCATGGCAACATTGGAAATGACTGAGTCTGCAGTGGGGATGTTATAATTTCAGGCATTGTTATCTTCAATATCATTCGGGGCAGGTTTTGACACTCACTACTATCAGAGCTTGTAAAAGGGGAGAGGACTCCTTTTTGCCCATCAGCAATTGATGGCTAATGAGAAGGCCGTGAGATCTTAACATTAAAGAACTCTTGAGATCTTTACTCTTTCATATTAATTTCCCATATGTTCTATGTTTGATTGTAGATCCCTACTTTTACATTTATTGCCTATGAAGCACGGGTCCGTTTCGGGACTTGGGTGCGGGTGCGGGTGTGGGACTCGGCAATTTTTGAAAAAGGTGGGTGCGGGTGCGGTGGGACTCAGTGATTAAAAAATTATTAAAAATATTTTTATTTATATTTTTAATATTTTGCTAAGCATACTTTTTCACATTATATAAAAAAATACCAAGAGTGTTCGGTGTTGTAGAGAGAGCAAGAGTGTTTTTCTTCTTAAAACGTGAATCAGAGAGCTGAAGTGAGTATTTGAGGTTTTAGGGTTTGTATATAAGTTCATACGGTGCGTTTTGCACCTTTTTTTTTTTTTTTTTTTTTTTTCGAATTTCGGCCTGAATAAGCCGTTTCAGCCGGAATCGGCCATTTCGGCCAATACGACTCGAATCGGTGCAAATCCGGCCAGTTTCGGGTAAATCGGCCCGAGTCGCAGCCGCGCCGGCGTGAGTCGATGAAAAAAAAAAATCAACCACGTGGCAGACGCGAGTAGCAGCATCGCTTGCGTCGCACCGCGTCCGACGCGGGTGCGGCGCCTCTGGCGCCGCAGTTACAATGATGAAATAGCTAGTTAAAACTGCATATAAATATTTTTTGGTTGTTGAGATCATTTGAAATATAGAATTCTAATGTTTTGAATGTTATCAAAAGCTCAGTAATACTGACGGAGCTTATAATGTATGCTGTGATGATAATAGCCAAATTAATTTCAATTGGGTGTTTGAGTTTCTAACAAATTTTGGCTGATTATTCATCATCTAAAGGAAATGTTAGTTGATTCATTTTGAGTTTGAACTTCAAAACTAGGAAAGTCTACAATTCAATGTCTTGAAACAAAGAAATTGATTTGTCTGTAATTTTCTTTATTGCTTTGATCACCAAGTAGAATTTAAAAGTTTCTCATAGGAATAGCTTTTAATTAGATGCCATTATGTTTTATTGTCATCAATTAGTATTCAATTACACTTTTCGTGGCTGCAGAAGGTTTTGGAATGCTGTTATGCACGTTTAACAATGCTATGGTTGGGATCCATTCACTTGAATCTAACCCATAATTTTCACTCAACAGGTTACACTTCTTGTATGACACTGCTATGCTACAACTTGAATTTACATTTTCCTTCACCCTATTTCATTTAGTGAATCTACCATCAATCTAGTAGGTTCTCCTTAATGGCTTTAGGTGGTACTGATTATAGTTATGTTTTCCTCAAATTGGTTATAGTTCATGGAATAAGCATTTTTAATTTATGCCTAGGATTAGATATTTCTTGTTATGACTCTGTTCATTTATCTTTTCGTCTGTTACCTGAGAATCTAATTTCTTCAACTTTGAAGGTTATGAGTGCTGCTAATGCCGTCAATATTGTCATTTCTGTTACCTCTGGTTGTCTGAGAGAGAGCTTGTTTCAAGCAAACTCAGATTTCCAAAAATTTTGAGATGCACGACTGTTGGCAGAAAACCAATTTTAGAGGTTGAGACTTAGTTTTGGGTATGCGGACTATGTGATTGATTCCATTTATCAGTATCTCACAGAATATTTTCCCTATCGTAGGAACTGGTATGACTACATATCCTTGACTTTGATGGCTATCTACCGAAATTAAGGTCCTTGTCTTTTTCCTATGTGTCATGAAGATGGTTTGTTCCTGGAAACCTTTTCAGTTAGTTTCTTTGCTTAGAGATTTTATCATTATCTTGTGTTTTAAGTAGAGTTTTAAAGTTCGTTTACTTCTTGTGCTTATAGGCTTCCTCCTCTCTTGCCAATTGCATAAGGCCATTCTTTAAAAACAAAACAGCATTCATCATGTCAAACATCAAGCACCGCCTCTCTCTTTCTCTAGAAATTTCTAGAATTTCTCATGCAATCTTTTTCTCCGGAATTCTCTAAGAGCATCCTTGCATAAGTTAATCTCCGTCACTAATTTACAAGATGTCTAGAAGATTGGAGAAAGGCATTAATTTAATGCCAATAAAAAGGAAGAAGCTAGAAGCTTCAAGTCAGTTTCTTAACCGACATACATCTAGTATAAATAGATGTAATGATGGCCATGAGAGAAGAATGAAGTGAGGTGATGTGAAGTGTTAGATGATGTGAAGTGTGTGAGGTGAAGTAGTGTGAAGTCAGGTGCAGTGTGAAGTGAAGTCAAAAAGAGAGCTATAGTGTCAGTAGGTGTGCATGTGTATCTGGTGAGTCAGTATATTTAAGGTTAGTGTGGGTGAATGTAAAAGTGTCGTGTGTGCATTGGTGTAATAATAGTGCTTGTTAAGTGTTGTAATTTAAAAATTACAGTTTTAAATAAAAAGCTCTTTGGAGATATAATGCCATCAACCAATGAGTTATGGAGAAAAATGAAACCATCACCATAACTTTTGCAGAGAATCATGTTCATGTTCTAATGCAAAAAGTGGAACTTCTACAGTTATACCATTTTAATTTCAATGATAATGATTTTATTCATTTATAAAAATCTGCATTGGATCATTGGTTAGGTTTGCTTGCCTACCAATTGGTATATGATCTTGTTATTCATGTTGATAACTCTTTCTATGAGCCCTAAATGCCTCTTGAATTTATGATATCAAAAATATTATGTTAGAACAGAACCATAAGATGCTAAACAAATATGAATTTTTAGACTCCCTCCATCTTATAGGCCCCAAAGAAAGCACAAATGAACTTTTGAAGAGTAGTTGATTAATATGCATCAGTTAATAATTGCAGTATATAGGGGTAGCAGCTATTATGCTTGAACCAAAAATATCCAATTGCTCTTATATATATTTTGGAATCATTAAACTTGAACAAAATGCTCTCCCATTGCTATATATTCGCAATATATATAAAATATTAGTCGGCCTTGATTTTTCAGCTAAATACCAAGATCTCATAAGCTAATCATTTTGGCTACATAGAGAAAGTGCTTCCAATATTGAGGAATATGATTTTAAACATGCGGTTACAAGACTATTGAAAGGCATGGATAATTCAATATGCACACAAAGTGGAGCATTAACCCACAACCTTAGCTTCCATCCAAGTATGATGTGAGGAGGAAGTGCCAATTGAGTTATTTTCAACTAAGAACCTGAGAGTTTGTTTGGTTTGGTGGATTTTAGGAGGGATGAAAAGGGCCAGAGAGAGAAAAGTGGAGAGAAAATACTTTTTTTGAAATGTTTAGTTGGAGTGATTTTAGGAGAAAAAATTGGTGGGGTCAAGTATTTTCTCTTCGAGCCTACTAGAACATTTTCTCCCCAATTTAGAGAAAAAATCCCAGGTGATTTGCTTAGCTATCCTAGTTCTTTTTGTCCCCTCAATTGCAATGTTGAAGTCGTTGAACAGACATCTCTCTTTCTTGTTTTTTTCCTTTTTTTAGTCATTTCCTTTTTTGTTGGTTTGTTCATCTCTCTCAACTATTTCCTTCTTTATTTTCTAGTTGACATTGTAAGTTGTTTAGGGATTTTTCCCCTTGTTTTTCTCTTCTTATTATGCTTGTTCAGTATCAATCTTAGTGCTATTTTTTCCCATTGTTTTATAATAATAGAATATGATAAATATAATAACAAAGTGAAAAAAAATATGTTTAATGTTTTAATTTTTATAAAATGTTATTTTATTAATTTTAACTAATAAATAAATAACTTCTTATATGTAAATAAATATATAATGAGATATATAAAAGTAAATTATGTAAAATACTTATATATTTACTCTAAAGATGGAATAATTTGAATCTAAACATTAATCTTGAATTTATTATTAAAATTAAAATAATATTGCTTCAATTTAATCTTGGAGTCCAATTAATTTTTTTTTATTATGTTGTAAAACATATAAAGACAAAAGTTTTCATAAAAATAATTTTTTTTATAATTTTAATATAATTATTTATAATCTTTTTAATATTATAAGGTGGGAAAACTCACTTAAAATTATTTATGAGTCTTGAATAAATTTTTAATAAATATTATGATTTATTTTTTTGTTTTAATTTTTAAATTATATAATTATTAATTAAATTATTTACGAAATCATCGATTCATTCGGTCTAACCAAAAAAACCAATAACCATGTTTTTCATGCACAATCCTACACAAAAAAAAAAAAAAAAAAAAACTCAAACCTCTTCTTTCTATATTTCTATTGTTCAAGTCTTCAAGAACAAATTTATCACAAAAAAAAAAAAAAAAAAAAAAAAAATCTTCAAGAACAAAGAAAAAAGCACACCCAGCAGTCCAACACCCCACCACCCATGCCGCCATATGCCATCATACGCCACCGTATGCCCCCGCAAGCCGCAAAAGTTACTGCCGTTGCCGTCGTCCTATATATGGTTTGATTGGAGTTTGAGGGTATGGGTTTGAAGGATTTTCTGTGGCAATGAGTTGGTGACTTGGTGGTTCATTGTGTGCGCGCAAAGATGGAGATAGGGATGGTGACTTTAGGGTTTGATGATATCCAAGAATTATGGTTTGTTTAACATGATTTGCAACATTTTTTAGTTGGGTCACTTTTGAATTGCTCTATTTTAGAGGATATTCAGGTGGGTTTATTGTATTTTTGTTGTACTTTGGGGGTTTCATGAAATGGGTTTTGTAAATTTCATTACTGGTATATAAAATTGGTGTTCAAACTTCAAAGTTCCTTCTTCTTCTTCTTTTTTTTTTTTTTTTGGGTGGAGTTCTTGAGGTTTCATTCCAACTTTTGAGATTGTTGTGGGCTGGAAATCGATTGGGTACTATTTACAAATTTAATTTAATGTTTTACAGATTTGTTGTAACGAAATGGAGAGAAGATTGGGCAGTGGTGACGGTAGCAACTCTGCCGATGTGTGTGTGGCGGGTTGCTGGATTGTGTTTCCTATGACTGTGAGGAAGAGATGATATTTTATTTTGACTTGAATGGTAGAAATTAGAAAGGGAGGAGATGGGATTTTTTTCTGTGAAATGGGGTTTGTTTGTAGCAAGTTGCGACTCTTTTCTCAATAATGGAATTTAAAAGAGTCAAGTCCCTTACTATTGAAAGATGTCCCACGGGTGTGCATTTGTTAGGAAAATAAATAAATTCTGAGAAGTCTGGGCTTTTCTAACTTGATATTGACTTTTTGAATTTTATGCTGAGAATTGTGGACTTTCTTTTCTATAGCTTGACGTTGATTTTTTGAAGTTTATGCTAAAACAATTGAAATGTCTATATAAAATAATCGTGTACATGATATGCTTTATTGGATATGGAAAAGTGATTATTTTAACAATAATGTTCATGTAAAGAGGACCAATACTATAATGTATCTGATGTGAATATTATGAGGACAAATGGAGAAAAAAAAAATTCTTATAGTATTGTTATGAAATTTGCTGTGTAGAATGTTTTTGGGGTTGGGGAAATTTTTACACACAATCAATGCATAGACTTGTTATGTCATAATTTCCATTGGAGACAATTTTACCTATTTGTATATCGTTTGGAGAAATTAAAAGGTTATTGTCTCTATTCTTTTAGTTACTAGAGCAAGTGTTCAGAAATTGGAGTTGGTTTCTGTTTTTTAACAAAAGAATGAGATTGCGAAAGCTATGGAAGAGGAACTTGAAAATGTATATTTCTTTGTCTGCAAATTTGGTTTAGTATTAGTCAAGTTACAAGGTAAATCTGATTCTTTTAATATCTTTGAATTTTACATGCATAGCAGCACAGGCCATGTCAGCTTGGATTTGAGATTGTTCAAATGCTCATTGTGGACACTGAACCTGATAAACATGTGAAGAGGGCTATGAGTGAGATTGTTCAGATGCTGGTAAGTGTTAATTTTCAATTGCACATTTTTTCTTCTCTCTCTCTGAGTAAGTTTGGCTTCTTTTTTCCTGAATACTGATTAACCTATCATTGACCTTTTACATGTAATGAATAGCTGAATCTAATTATCTGGTTGGGCTTGTAGTTGGGCTAAGGGACAGTGTGCTTGCTTTCTCTATGAATGTACCTGGGACTACGTCAAAGGATTTCATGGACATCGTTCTAGTGACTCAATATTTCATCACTATGAAAGAAATTGGTGCTTTGTCAGAGTCTAACTCTGTTTTCATCACACATGGACCAGGTACCGTGAAAGACATTGCTTCACAAATTAGAGATAAGCAAATAGCCAACTACCACTCAGAATTAGTGACTTTATCCCAGCATAATATTGCATGAGTGGCTTTTCTAATGGTATATGAAATGATTGGTGCTAGTATCTGTTTTTTTTTTTTTTTTTTTTTTTTTTGATAAGTAACGTAAGAAATTTTATTTAAAAAAAACCAACCAAGTACACTAGAAGTGTACTACAGTGGCACAAATCAACAACCCAGATTACAACGATTCATAGGATCGGGGAGAGAGACAAGAATAGGAAGGCAAAACTAAACTCCACTCAAGGAGAGTACGGAAAAAGAAAAACTTAATGTCAAGAATAGATCGTTCACAATTCTCAAAGCATCTAGCATTCCGCTCCCGCCATAAGCACCAAAACAAACAATGCGGCACAAACCTCCATAAACCTATATTTTGATGTCTACCAAACTTCCCCTGCCAAGAAGCCAATACCTCACTAACTGTTTACGGCATAACCCAATGTATACCAAACAAACAAAAAACCAAAAACCACAACTCATATGCTATTGGACAATGAAGAAGAAGATGATCCATCGATTCCCCACACCTTTTGCACATAAAGCACCACTGTAACACTGCAATATGCTTCTTCCAAAGATTATTTGTAGTTAAGATCTTACCTAAGGCGGCAGTCCAAGAAAAGAACACTACTCTAGGAGGAACCTTGGATTGCCACACCATTTTCCAAGGAAAATCAATGACAAAAGAAGGAGATAAAGAGTGATAAAAGCCTCGAACCTTAAAACCTCTCCTCATTGCTGGCTTCCAGCAAAGTTTGTCATCACCAACACCCCGCACATTCATGGAATAAAGCACAACCCAAAAACGATCAAATGATTCTGATTCCTAATCTTGTGGTGGACTACAGAACCGAAAGTCCCATTGAAGCCTCCCATTAGAGAAACACATCGCCTCTGACACAAAAAACTCCCTTGCTCGACTAATACTATACAATTCTAGAAATGCTTCCTTAAGGGAACAATCCGCACACCATACATCCTCCCAAAACTTTATCCTAGTACCATCACCCACATCAAACTGAAGAAATTTAGAAAAGTCTAGCCAGCCACTTCTAATAGATTTCCACACACTAACACCATAGGTTCCTAACACCGATTTGGTACACCAACCACCCCCTTCATCCCCATATTTAGCCTCAATGACCTTCCTCCAAAGGGCATCTCTCTCCGTTCCATATCTCCACAACGACTTGCCTAACAGAGCAGAATTAAATCTTCTTAGCCGTCGAATCCCTAAACCACCCTTCTGCACCGGTATACAAACCTTAGCCCATTCCACTAGAGGAACCTTAGGAGCATCAATACCACTCCAAAGAAAGTCTCTCTGTAATTTCTCCATACGATTTGCCACCTTTACTGGAATAGGAAGGAGAGAAAGGAAATAAGTAGGTAAATTGGACAGAGTACTTTTAATAAGAGTTACTTTGCCCCTTTTAGATAAATACAACCTCTTCCACCTAGCTAGACGCCACTCCATCTTCTCCAACACAGGATTCCAAATTGTCTCCTCTTTATGGGAAGTACCCAACGGAAGGCCCAAATATTTCAAAGGAAGTGAAGATTGCTGACAACCCAAAATCTCCACTAATTCATCCATATTAGGCACATTACCAATTGGTACCAATTCTGACTTTAGTAAGTTAATTTTTAACCCTAATACCACCTCAAATCTTGCTAGAATTCCACACAAAGCAGCTAAATGATGTGAGTCAGCATCGCAAAAAATAAGTGTATCATTTGCAAATAAGAGATGGGACACCGTTTTTGGTGCTAGTATCTAAGATTGGTGCATTTTATTATTCTTCTTTTCTACTTTCCCAAATTAATTACTTGAATGACGATAGGAGCTAGGGATTGTCTTGCAAGTTGTAACTAAGGGCACATTTAATGGGCTGTAATAGATACTATAATGTAATAACTATTCTTATGGTTTAGCTATATGGTTGTTTGGTTATGATTTTATTATAGAAAATAATCATTCCTTATGAATGGCTATTCCTTAAATTAAGGAATAGTCATTCCTTATTAAAAGCTATGAATCCCTATCCCTTCACTTATCGTGATACACACTATTAAAAAAATTCCCAAAAAATCTCTTGTTATCCGCATCTCCAAAATTTTTATCTCCCTCCCGCTTCTTCAAAATTTTTTATTTCTCTCTCTTCTCAAAAATTTTAATCTCCTGCAACTAGAGATCTTCTATTTCTACAGCTACTGGTATTGCCTCTCTCTTCTCAAGAAATTTTTTTTATTCCCCCACTAGAGCTCTGCAATTCCATAGGTATTGCTCCTCTCTCTCTCTCCCCCCAAAAGCTTGATGGCTAATACTTTGAATTGACCCATGGCAAAACACAATTGGGTATAAGGCTTACGAATCGGTAACTTCCGCGAAACACTCAAACACGCACTTGAATCACTCTTGCTATAAGCTTAATAGACCTCTGTTTCTTCAAAAGCAAAGCAAGCAAGGTAGAGATTTTTGACTTCTAAGGATCTGGCAAAGGAAGCAAGGTAGAAGTTTTTTTTTTTTTTTTTTTTTGTTTCTTTTCATGCAAACACTAACTTTCATTATTCTTATTCGGATCTGGTAATTATGGTCTAGTAAATACAATTACAACAATATTTTCAATTGGTATCATCACATGGCAATAAATCAATTGGGCTAAAATCACATTCATGCGCTACACTCAAAACTTTCAGAATTTAAAAACTTTTTTTATGTGCTGCTTTTTTGCATATTATTTACATTTTATTTATCAACTTCCCATTTTATTTGTTAATATTTTAGCTACATTATGATTTGTCTTTTTAGATATGGATATAAATACGCTTGATTCTCAAGGTCGTTCTAATTGGCTTGGGAAGCATAGTTCTAATGTTTGGAATTTGGTTTCGGGCTTTTTATTGTGGACCATTTGGACCGAACGGAATCGGCGGTCTTTTGAGGACAAGGGGAAAACTATGGTTCAATTATTAGGGCTTTGCCAACGGACCCTCTTTGATTGGTCTCGTTTTTGGGGTTTCTCGGATTGTTCTATTCGTATGGATTTTCTTTCGTCAATTAGAATAGATTAGGGGCTTCTTCAGTCTTTTGTTCCTTTGTCCTTCGTTCACTACCGTGAACTCCTTGTATTTTTCTTGCTTTTCTTTCATTTATAATATTCTCTTCTTACTTATCAAAAAAAAAAAAAAAAAAAAGAAAGAAAGAAACTGGTGGAGGCTTTGGTAGAATATCACCATGAAAGGGAAGGTTACCTTAAGAATAAGTTTAAGCCTGGATATTTGAAAGTCTTATAAGAAAGGATTTCTACCATATTACCTAATGCTAGATTAAGAGCAAAACCAAATATTGAATTAGAGGACTTTGAAAAGATTGAGTATTTTACCATTGTTCAAGTAAGATTGTCATTTGTAGGTCAAATTTTACAAGTGCGGGACACTTGATTGAAGACCCACAAGATTTTTTGAAAGACAAATTGATTACTGATGTAGCTACTTCTTAATTTTAATCCCAAGAAATAAAAAGCAATTTTTTTTAAAAAAAAAAAGAGAGATTGGGTTTGTTGGAGGTCCTCTATTCGAGATTGGGTTTGTTTAACCAATCCTTATCAAAAGTGTATTTGTAAATTTAGAATAAGGGTATTTTAGACAATTTGACTTAAAATGCTTTTATTCCATTGTTTTCAAGGTTCTATTCTTGTGTTGTCATCAAACAAATGAATAGTAATAAGTATTACATTACAACATCTATTACTTGTAATACCTATTCTCATTCCTATATAATTACTATTACAGTCTACCAAACATGCTCTAAGTGATGTAGTGTGTATACACGGTGTTGAACTTGGCCATAGTATTGGAAATATTCTTTTATAGTATGAGATGGTATTGATTTGGGTACTTTTGGGGGCATCCTTAGTCTAGTGTGATATGCTATTTTGTATACATGGTGTTGAACTTGGTAGTTGGCAGTTGGCACTTTATCTACTAACTTAGTAAAAGGAGGAAAGAGATTATTACCTTCTTAGTTGGAGAAATTATTAGGTCCATCGGGAGAACTGCTGATGTAGTCCTCCTTGACTTCTTAACTAATAAAATGCTATTATTTTATGCAAATGTAAGATCACTTAGTAATTTTTTAAAATATTTTTTTTTATTCTTTGTGCTAATTATGAATTTTACTCACACATTTGCATAGATAGCATCGTCTCATTGGTTGGGAGGACCGCATCAGTATTCCTCTCGATGAACTTAATAATTTCTCCCTTACCAGAGCACTTTGAAGATTTTTCATAATCTTGTCTAGAAAAATTAGTTATTTCTTTTTCCTTTTTTCATAAAGGAGCTTTTTTTCTTAAAATGAAAGGTTTACAAAGTAGACAACACACTTCAACCAAAAAAACGAATTTAATACCAAGATATGATGAAACTATTGCAAAGATCAATGTTTATTTCTTATATTTCTTGTAAGAAATATAAGAAATTCACTTGTTAAAACTCTTAAATATCAATGTTTGTTTCAATACAACATTTATTTTGAGCACAAAATAGGTTACACTGTTTGTGACTTCGGTAAGTTGATATGCACTTAGCACAATTGCAGTAGGCCAAGACAATAAGGTTGTAGCTAACTTTGCTACATGACCACTAACATGGAAAAATGAAGGAAAGGATAACATGATTTTCAAAATCCGTTGGTTTCATGTCTTAACTTTTTTTTTTATTTGGAGAAATGTTTAATGTCCAACTTACTCATAACAAAACACACACAAAAGATGGAAAAGACATAAAGGATGTTTTACCAAAAATGAACAAAAGAATAATTAGTTTGATTAATCACATGAAAATTTGTAATAGGTGGTTAAGGCACATCTTTCCTCTGCTTAGAATAGTAAACTTCAGCTAAAAGAAACTAAGAGCTGGGTTAATATATGCAAATTCAAAAAGGCATTCCCAAATGCATCATGAATCCCAACAAAACTACTATAGGTAAGATGTAACAGAGTTCTTTCTTTTAGATTGAGCTGATTTGAAATGTGGATATACTTAGAAGGTTCCAGATGTCAGGAACATCAGTATGACAATTAAGCTTCTTCCATCTCCTGATAGCCTACAACTTAACACGATCAAAATCAAGTCACTCCATAAACCATTATTAAAGGAAACCTTCAAGGCATATTCATTAGAAAATGAACTTCAAATCTATAATGTTGACCATTTGCAAGCTCCTGAGCCTCTACCTACTTTTTACCTAAACTTTTAAAGCATTCTTTTGATGATGTTGGCTGCTGATTTGCTTTAGCTTATTTGAGTTTTTAGCTTCTTTTTAGTACTATACATGAGTCTCATTGTACTATTAAACTAGCTTTTAACTTTTCTTTTTCTAAACTTTCAGCAAAAAATTTTTAATTTCAATTAAATAAGCTGTTCTCAAATGGAATCTGAATATGATCTCATTTTAGATACACACGTTAGTGCTTGCCTAGTGTTGTAACCAATGTCAACTTATTATGGTACTCCTTAACATGAATTTCAGAAATCAATTTACGCAAGAAACCCAATGGAACATAAGTTATTAGAGACAAATGCCCTTCACACCTTATGTCTAGCATCACAAAATGAAAGATAACCCGGATTATATACAAAGAAAAAAAGACATGTCTAAACAAAGTAAGAGCACCAAGAATTGAACAAGACGCTATTAAACATATACCTACAAGTCTAAGAAGTCCTGCAAGAGCTTTGTGGGGGTAGGGGGTCTTATTTTATCTAATAGTATGTTGTTCACAAAAACAATGAAAGTCCAAGAGCCTTATGGCTCAATTGCACTACCCAGTTCTAATTTTATCTGATAGTTTGTTGTAATATGTTTTTTAAAAGAAAAAAAAAATTATTCATAAGTTACACACGCCAATGATCTTTGGACCCACAAAATTCTCCATCACCATAAAAGCCTCACAAGGGAAAGGGTGCCTTTTTGAGGTAAACCTTATCGGTTGTACTCTCTCTCTCTCTCTCTCTCTCTCTCTCTCTGTTTTGTTTCTTGCTAGGTTTCCATGTTTTGTTGTGAATCTCTCTTTTCTAAGTTTTCTTTGTGTTTTTTTTTTTTTTTTTTTTTGATAGGATTTAAAAAAATTGTTATCAAATCAGCTAGATCTGGGTTTTTGTAAAATATATGTTATTTGATATTGATCCTAGGTCTTAGGACCGAAGTAGACCAAATGGGACAATTAGATCAAAATAGACTAAATTGGATCGAATTGACTAATTAGATCCAAATGGACTTAAGTTGTCCGATTACACTTTAATGTAACTAATCCCCAATAATTCTCCAACTGTCGGGCCTTCAGTCACGTCCACCTTAGTCCAAAATTCTAAAGACTATAACTCTCCAAGTCTTTGCATGTTTCGAACAATTACCAAAGATTTGGTGAAAACCCACGCAAATTAAAATTTAGAGGATTTACTCATGTAACATGTAATTTTAACTTTAAATAATATGGTACTAAATAAATGAATTTTTTCATTGGCCTTTCAAACCAATCATTGTTATTTAATTCATATTTTGAAAATTCTACTATTAGATTACATATTTTACAGTTTTATATGTTCTTAACATATATACTAATTTTCCTGTTAATTTAATTGGATGCGAATTTTTCAAAATTCACATCCAATTAAAAAATATTGTGCGGTGTAATCCATATATATATATATATATATTTGAAGAAAAAGAAACAAATGATATAAAAGTTAAAATTGACCCGAAAACGTGATAGTCACGCGTTCAGTCTTGCATGGTTAATAGAGGGACCCGAATAAGAATAGCCTAATTGCTACACCTACGCGTCCAGATTGCAACTCTGCAATCAGCATCAAGCAATTATTATACAGTCCAAAATTCCAAGACTTCAGCTTTCCATAGTCTTTGTGAGTTCCAAGCAATGACCAAAGACTTGTGAAACGTTTACAGCAAGTCTACTAATCTAAACCACACATTTTCAAGGGTCATTGAATCTTTTAGTAATAATAGTCGTCTTTGGTTTTCAAGTTTTTTGGTCTTTGCTATGAGCTTCCACAAGACTTGAGAAGTTATAGTCTTGTTTATTAACGGTTTGTGTTTTCTAGGTTGATGAATAATTTAGCCGAACGCAAAGAACAAAAAATTAACTAAGGGTAAAATAGTTCTGAGTTATGAAAAGAGAACTAGGAGAGTTTGGGAAATGAAGAGAAAAGGAAACTAAGTAGGAAGAGAGATTTAGATTAAAATATAAAATATATATATATATATATATATTGAGAATCAATCAATCTGGGTTTCATTGAATTAATTCATCTCTGTACAAACATATTAAAAATATAAGAGCTATGCTTAATTGCTGAACTAGCCATTGTTACCTTTTCATAAGAAACTATTAACAGCCTTAACAACCATAACTGTACTTAACATTTTCCATAACGGAAACAATAAAATAAAAATTGTAGTTAACATGTATTATATAAAATATATCTTTTAGAATTTTCTTGATCATTGCACTGGGTGCTAATGAGTAGATATCTAATTATCAATCAAAATTTTTAAAATTTATATGAGGAAAAAGAAATGGATGACATAAAACTTTCTAGAAGACATGGGTGTTACACATTCAATCTGGCTTAATTAATAAAGGGACTTGAATAACATGATTGCTACACGTTTCATGTTTGCCACACATTCAGTTTGCAACTCTGCAATTTGCATCAAAGAATATCCTTAATTATATAATCCAAAATTCCAAGACTATAACTTTCCAAGTCTTTGGATGTTCCGAATAATGACCAAAAACATGGTGAAATGTTAATTGGATTAAAGTCTTCTAATTGTGTAACACATTATGAAGGTTGAAGGAATTTGCCAATTCTGGCAGGTCAATGACTAATTGTAGTGCTATTATTTTCTCCCAGTCAAATTTTAAGAAATAAAGCAACTAATTAAACTTTTTTTTAGCTGATAATAATGTTAGGTTCTAAAGACTAGGATCTAATGTATTTAGAACTTCATTTTGTATGTTGGCAAACCATGATCAAAACAATGTTGAGTCGTGTGTTAGACTTGCTCAAAGTATGGGATTTATTGTAAAGTTGGAATCGAGTTTTTATGCAGAATTACTTGTAACTTTCTGTGAGACTCGATCGACCGATCGAAAATCGCACAGAACGTTTTTCTGCAGAATTTTCCAACTCAGCCCAAGCCCGTTTTAATGTATAGGGTTTTATGTTTGCCCTAAGTATAAAAGGGAAAACCCTAGCCACGTTTTTAGAGTTCTGTTTAGTTCTGTTTTGCTGTGTTTGTGAATCTCATTGTGAGATCTAGAGGTGTTTACCTTCACATACACTTAGGGTTTACAAACTTGAGATTTATGTCAAGAGTTGTGTAGATCGTTACAGTTGCAGAATCAAAGAGCACAAAGATATACAAGCAGGTGCACTTGTGGATTTGCTGAAGAATTCTGGAAAGAAGGAGTCCGTGGATCTCGGAGCTATCATGGGGTCATGGTAGTAAGTTTCCTACAGGCAGGTAGCAATATGACGTTAGTGGTCTAAGTCTATTGTGTAAACTTCAATTCTTTCATAGTGGATTCAGTTTACCTTGAGGATAGCTAGGTCAAATCCTCCCCAGGTTTTTTACCGGTGTGGTTTCCTGGGTCATCATATCTTTGTGTTGTTTATTTTCCGCTGCTTTATTGTTTTTATATTTATTTGTGTTAACCTAGTTTAATTAAATTACCTAAGTTAATAACTTGGCTAATTCTCTAGGTTAATCTGTTGGGTTAAGGGGTCTAAACGAACTGACAAGTGGTATCAGAGCGGGTAGCTCTTTTGTGTTAGATCTTTTGATCTAAGAGTTGATCCTTGATCCCTGTTATCATGGAAAATTTGAAGTGTCTTTCTGCTCATGTTTGTGATGATTTGAATAAAAAGGACACTGTTGTTTCTGTTGATTTTATTGATGCCTTTGAAACTCTTCGTAAAGAATTGTCTAAGTCTTTGAAAATTGCTAAGAAATTTAAAGAAGAGTTAAAATTGGCTAATCTTGAAAAAGAGGAATTGATTGTTAGATTAGATGAATCTAATAAAAAGAATGAATTTTTGAGAAATCAAATTTCCTCTCAAGATGAGAAGATGAAAAGCTTGGAACAAGAGTTAGTTGAATCTAAGGCTAAAATTGAAAATTTGACTAGTACCAAGCCTGCTGTTGATAACAGAAGTGTTTCTGTTTCTCTTAAGCCTAAAGCTGAAAAAGTTTATATCCCTCCTTTCAAGAGGAATAATAAAGAAAAGGCTTATTTTGCTAGGTTAGACAAAGGTAAAAGTTCTGATGTAGATGCTGATGTTTCTACACTTAAGTCTAAACCTACTGTTAGAGAGCATAATAAATCTGTTTTTGTGCCTACTTGTCACCTTTGTGGTGTTGTTGGTCATATTAGACCAAACTGTTCTTTGTTGAGGCATAAACCAAAATCTGAGACTAGATTTGTTGTTAGGAATACTGATGTTCCTAAATTTGTTCCTGTTTGTCACTTTTGTGGTGTTTCCGGTCACATTCGTCCTAATTGTCATAAATTAAAATTTAAGCATTCTGTGTTTCAATCTAGGACATGTGATGATATTTCTCCTGTCATAAGTCCAAATAAATTGTTTCATATTCTCTTGAAAAATTTAAGCTTGTTGGCTTGTGAAAGGAATTTGCAGGATTTTAGTCTTTCTCAGAAGATTGGTGTAATTCCTCAAACACACTCTGCTTCACATGGATTTTCACCTACAAAGCCGAAGACTCGTGCTATATGGGTGAGAAAAGATTCTCTAAGGTGAGTGTTGTTGACTTGTCCCTGATTTAATTCTTTCAATTATTTGTGGACATATTTTGTTTCTGTTTTTGGTTGTTTCGTTGTTTTTTTTTTTTTTTTTTTAAATCCAAAAACATTAAAAAATTTCAAAAAGACAAAAATATTTTATTTTGTGTCTTGTTTTATTTTTCTTGAGGATTACATGAATTATGATATCTCTCTCTTGATTTAGAACATGCTTGATATTGTGGAGAAACTTGAATAGCATGTGTTATATAAGTCCTAAGCTATTTTTTGATTTTGTTTGAGTATGTACTAGTTTGTACATGTACTCATGGGTTAATTAAGAAATTTATATTTCTTGTTTGTGTACCCTCTATAGCTTAGTTTAGCACTGTCATGCATTGCATTTGCATTTTAAATCATTTAGCATAATGTGTGCTTTTTAGTTTTGGTCATAAATTTTTTTTAACCAAAAAGATTTTTGTGTTTTGTATTACATATCATGGATTCGTAATCAAGGTTGGCCATATTATCTTTACATAACATGTTTATGTACTTTGTTTAGCTTGGATGAGCTTATTTCATTGCACGTTACTAGTGTGAGCTTTGTAGTGCATGTTGTGTGGGAAGATGTTTATAGTTTTTGATCACTTTGTCTTGATCTTGAAATCACATGCCTTTGATTGTTGGACTTGAACTTATTGAGAAAGGCATAAATAACCATCTCACCACTGTTTACTAGCCAATCATGAACACCTTAGTGCATATCGTAAGATTTTGTGCTCGAGAAAGTGTAGCACATGCACAAAAAGAACATAAGGTGTAGCCTCTCATTAAAATTGGTGTGTACATTATTGGACTATAATAATATCACAAATTCTAAATAAAATTGGCGTGTACATTATCCCGGCTATTCTTAAGTTTCTAATCAATAAACTTGAATAATGAGGCAAATCAAGAAACTTACATGATTGCAAGCTTTTATTCTAGGAGATGTGAGAGTTATATGATGTAACTCTTTAGGTGATAGTCTCTTTCAAATTCTATGTGATGAATTTTGTAGACTTTGTGATTGATTACTATTCACATATCACCTCACATGTTTCTCAAGCTTTTGCTAGTTGCACACACTACACATGTTACTCTTTGCTAAACTTTGTACATGTTATTGTGTATGATTTTGTTGTGGCCATCCAAGATTATATGTTCCTTGATTTTGATGCAAAATTTGAGTTTTAAGGACAAATTGATTGAAAATCTTAATTTTGGAAGATTTGGGATGTATTCATGTGTTTTTGAAAAACTTTCAGTCTCATACTCATGCATTTCATTCATGAATCACTATGCTTTGAGGAGTTACTGTATTAAATTGCTCTGTTTTTCAAAAATTTGAGTTTTCCAGAATATCGACCGATCGAAACTATTTCTCGACCGATCGAAATTGCGATTAAAATTTTGGTTTGAATCTGTCTGACTCGATTGGTATTCGATCGATGCTCGATCGATCGAAACTGAAAAATTTTCAGTTTTTAGAGTTTTTGACCAAATTTTTTCATGCATCATTTATGGTTAGGATTCACATGAGTTGCATTGTTTTTCTGTATCCATCTTGCAGTTTTGCAGTCATATCTCTTATTGTTTTCACACATAACATGCATACACTTTGCTAAATTGGGTACTCAACTTGAATTAAAAATTTGATTGATTAATTTTTGAGTCATTTGTACATTTTAGTATATGCTATTTTTCTTGATGTGTGAATTGTAGAAAATATTTTTCTTAAGAGATATGATGGATAATCAATATGCAAATATTTTCTCTACTCATGCAACTTTTATGGGTCACATAGTGTCAAGTTTGCATTAATTGAAAGAGATAATATTTTTCTTCATGTGTATCCTCAACAAATTTTTTTTGGTTTGTGTGTTTTTATTTATCCCCACCTCCTAAATTTTCCCCAAAACTGTTTTTCCCAACACTTATGTTGTTTTTCCTATTTTTATAGGGGGAGAAAAGTTTTTTTAACCTTTGTTGTTCATAGGGGGAGTTGTTGCTCTTCATAGGGGGAGTTTTCTCTATTTTCTATAGAGCTAAATTGTTTGTGTTCCCTTAATTCTCTTTTTTCTCTCATGTTTACTCTTTGTTTGAGTTATCTTTGTCAATACGTGACAAAAAGGGGGAGTTATGTTGAATTTGTGTGGAAAATAACAGAAATGCTCTTTTTAGGAGGAGTTGAAATTATTTTTGGTATATCTAACTTAGGGGGAGAGTTAGTTTGCATATTTGTTGATTTACTGTTTTTCCTTTACACACATGCGTTTATGTGTTTGTTAAGTGTTACAGGAATATACAGGTTGTTTTCAGTCGAGCTGCTGTCTACCTTGCAACTGTTGGATAGTAGTTTAGGTTGAATTGTTAAGTGGCTATTTTTTTTGTAATGGGCTTTTTCAATTTGTAACTTTGAGCATTTTGTTTAGTCTGTGTTTTGTCACGGATTGCCAAAGGGGGAGTTTGTTAGGTTCTAAAGACTAGGATCTAATGTATTTAGAACTTCATTTTGTATGTTGGCAAACCATGATCAAAACAATGTTGAGTCGTGTGTTAGACTTGCTCAAAGTATGGGATTTATTGTAAAGTTGGAATCGAGTTTTTATGCAGAATTACTTGTAACTTTCTGTGAGACTCGATCGATCGAAAATTAGACTCGATCGATCGAAAATCGCACAGAACGTTTTTCTGCAGAATTTTCCAACTCAGCCCAAGCCCGTTTTAATGTATAGGGTTTTATGTTTGCCCTAAGTATAAAAGGGAAAACCCTAGCCACGTTTTTAGAGTTCTGTTTAGTTCTGTTTTGCTGTGTTTGTGAATCTCATTGTGAGATCTAGAGGTGTTTACCTTCACATACACTTAGGGTTTACAAACTTGAGATTTATGTCAAGAGTTGTATAGATCGTTACAGTTGCAGAATCAAAGAGCACAAAGATATACAAGCAGGTGCGCTTGTGGATTTGCTGAAGAATTCCGGAAAGAAGGAGTCCGTGGATCTCGGAGCTATCATGGGGTCATGGTAGTAAGTTTCCTACAGGCAGGTAGCAATATGACGTTAGTGGTCTAAGTCTATTGTGTAAACTTCAATTCTTTCATAGTGGATTCAGTTTACCTTGAGGATAGCTAGGTCAAATCCTCCCCAGGTTTTTTACCGGTGTGGTTTCCTGGGTCATCATATCTTTGTGTTGTTTATTTTCCGCTGCTTTATTATTTTTATATTTATTTGTGTTAACCTAGTTTAATTAAATTACCTAAGTTAATAACTTGGCTAATTCTCTAGGTTAATCTGTTGGGTTAAGGGGTCTAAACGAACTGACAAATAAAAAATCCCCTTAAGCCTGGTCCCCCCTTATTTATTTATTTATTTATTTAAGATACAATGAAAATTCAACTTCTAGATCAATACAAATTTTAAGAGGTAAAGCTATTAATTAAAGTTTTTAGCTGATAATTTTGAAAACTTATTTTCTTTCTAATAAGTGCGGTCCCCCCCCCCCCCCACCCCCCTTAACTACTAAAATATTAGAGCATTCTCATCAAGAGTTTTAAAAATTTTAGCATTTAGCACCTAAAAAACCAACTTTATAGTTCTTTTGAGAGAGAGTAGAGAGTGAGATAAGAGGGGAGAGAAAGAAAGAGAATAAAAAAATAAATAAAAATGAGTAGCAACTTGCTACTGTAGGGTGTTAGTAATAACACCTTACTGTAGCAAGGTGCTAAAAAATTTAAAATTTAGCACCATTGATGTAGGGGCTTTTTTAGTGGTTTTGTTGCTAAAAATAGTTTTTATCATTTATCCCACCTTTAATGAGAATGTTCTTATATACGTTTAATTATTTAAGAAGGAAAATTATGCTCGGTTAGTTGGCATGAGCTAGAGCCGTACAGACTCTCAATAAAATGAAAAAACAATAGTGACAAGTACTTAAATTAGTAAAAATGATGAATAATAATCTCAAAAAGAGGTAAGTTACTTTACAGCCATATTAAACCAAACCGTTATGCATTTTTTTCATAACAAAAAAGAAAAAAAAAAAAAAAAAGATAGAGAGAGAGAGACAATAGAAATGTTCATCGATTATTATTCTACTTTATCTTTCTTTTTCTTTTTTTAATTTAATTTTATTGAATCTAATTGTAACCAAGTGTAATGTTGGCTCCGCCACTGCACGCATGAAATTGGAAATGCCACTCCAAATTGGACCCTCCTGATGATGCTATCACTTTATGTTCAACTTTTATTGTTTGAAGCATTCCCAAGTTGTAGGCAATGGGCACCTGTATTCCTGATGACAGGTATCTTTCATTCAACCAGCGTGGTTAATAGACTATAACTCTATTCAATCACGTCCACCTTAGTCCGAAATTCTAAAGACTATAACTCTCCAAGTCTTTGCATGTTTCGAACAATTACCAAAGATTTGGTGAAAACCCACGCAAACTAAAATTTAGAGGATTTACTCATCATGTAACATGTAATTTTAACTTTAAATAATATGGTCATAAATAAATGAATTTTTTCATTGGCCTTTCAGACCAGTCGTTGTTATTTAATTCATATTTTGAAAATTCTACTACTAGATTACATATTTTACAATTTTATATGTTCTTAACATATATACTAATTTTCCTGTCAATTTAATTAGATGCGAATTTTTTAAAGTTCACATCTAATTAAAAAATATTGTGCCGTGTAGTCCACACATATATATATATATATATATATTTGAAGAAAAAGAAACAAATGATATAAAAGTTAAAATTGACCCGAAAACGTGATAGTCACACGTTCAGTCTTGCATGGTTAATAGAGGGACCCGAATAAGAGTAGCCTAATTGCTACACCTACGCGTCCAGATTGCAACTCTGCAAGACTGCAATCAGCATCAAGCAATTATTATACAGTCCAAAATTCCAAGACTTCAGCTTTCCATAGTCTTTGTGAGTTCCAAGCATTGACCAAAGACTTGTGAAACGTTTACAGCAAGTCTACTAATCTAAACCACACATTTTCAAGGGTCATTGAATCTTTTAGTAAGAATAATCGTCTTTCGTTTTCAAGTCTTTTGGTCTTTGCTATGAGCTTCCACAAGACTTGAGAAGTTATAGTCTTGTTTATTAACGGTTTGTGTTTTCTAGGTTGATGAATAATTGAGCCGAACGCAATGAACAAAAAATTAACTGAGGGTAAAATAGTTCTAAGTTATGAAAAGAGAACTAGGAGAGTTTGGGAAATAAAGAGAAAAGGAAACTAAGTAGGAAGAGAGATTTAGATTAAAATATAATATAATATAATATATATATATATATATATTGAGAATCAGTCAATCTGGGTTTCATTGAATTAATTCATCTCTGTACAAACATATTATTTAGGCGAAAATACTATTTTCGTCCTTACATTTTCACCTCATTTCTATTTTGGTCCCTACTTTTTAATTTTACCACATTTAGTCCCTAAAATAAAAAACACTTTCTATTTTAGTCCCTACCGTCAGCTCACTAACAAAATTTGTCTACTTGGCAAACGGATTGTACAGTTGGCAACCTAAATGCTGATGTGGCATTAACAGAATTTAGGCCACGTGGACATTAATTTAATATTATTTATTCTTACTGTTTGCCACGTCAGCTTTCTCTGTTTCTAATGTAATGGCAGGGACCAAAACGAGAAGCATTTTTCAGAATAAGGACTAAAAGCGGTAAAAATAAAATGTAGGGACTAAAATGAGAATCGCCTGAAAATGTAGGGACTAAAATGTGATTTTCGCCTATTATTTATATATAAGAGCTATGCTTAATTGCTCAACTAGCCATTGTTACCTTTTCGTAAGAAACTATTACAAGCCTTAACAACCATTACTAACTTAACAGCTTCCATAACAGAAACAATAAAATAAAAATTGTAGTTAACATGTATTATATAAAAATATATCTTTTAGAATTTTCTTGATCATTGCACTGGGTGCTAATGAGTAGATATCTAATTATCAATCAAAATTTTTAAAATTTATATGAGGAAATAGAAATGGATGACATAAAACTTTCTAGAGGACATGGGTGTTACACATTCAATCTGGCTTAATTAATAAAGGGACTTGAATAACATGATTGCTACACGTTTCATGTTTGCCACACATTCAGTTTGCAACTCTGCAATTTGCATCAAAGAATATCCTTAATTATATAATCCAAAATTCCAAGACTATAACTTTCCAAGTCTTTGGATGTTCCAAATAATGACCAAAAACTTGGTGAAATGTTAATTGAATTAAAGTCTTCTAATTGTGTCACACATTTGGAAGGTTGAAGGAATTTGCCAATTCTGGCAGGTCAATGACTAATTGTAGTGCTATTATTTTCTCCCAATCAAATTTTAAGAAATGAAGCAACTAATTAAACTTTTTTTTAGCTGATAATAAAAAATCCCCTTAAGCCCGGCCCCCCTTTTTTAGTTATTTATTTATTTAAGATACAATAGAAATTCAACTTCTAGATCAATACAAATTTTAAGAGGTAAAGCTATTAATTAAAGTTTTTAGCTGATAATTTTGAAAACTTATTTTCTTTCTCAATTTTCTAAACTTATTTAGCTGATCATTACACACAATTTTAGTAAAAAAAAATTGGTGAGTATTTGATGGGGTTGTAGTTTGAAACTAAAGTTTTTAACAAAGGTTCTGAAATGCATTTAAAATTAGCGTCTAAGGAGGTGGAGTTAAATGAGGGTGAAAAAGATTTTGGTGATGAGGGGTTGTTGGCTTTAGATTCAAAAGAAGAATGTGGGGAAATTATGGAATGAAGGAGAAAGATGGGTGATAGCAACAAAGTTTAATTTGGGGACAAAATTGGCCTATGCCCTTTTTAAAAAAACAATCCAGCATTTTTCCCCATTTTCCAAACTAATTAAGGAAATACCCCTCTTTTGAAACTCGATTTTCTCAAAATCGAGTTAAGCCCTATAGCCGCGTTTTTAAGAATCCTATAGTGACGTTTTCAGGACTTATAGTGGCATTTTGGAACTCAAGCTCTATGAACTCGAGTTATAGGTAAAAAAAAAAAATTTGCCTATGACTTGAGTTCATGAAGATCGAGTTTCAAAACCCCATTATAGGTCCTGAAAACGTCACTATAGGCTCCTTAAAACGCCGCTATAGGGCTCCAATTTTTTTTTTTTTTAACTTGATTTTTAGAAAATTGAGTTACAAAAGAGGAGCATTTCCCTAATAAGTTTGGAAAAGGGGGCAAAATACCACTTTTTTTGCATGAAAAGGGCATTTGCCCATTTTGTCCTTTAATTTGGATTGGACCTCTTCGACTTGTTTGTCATTTTTATGACAGTCATTGTTGGTATTATGAATTTCAGTTACAAGCTACATTCAGCAATAAGTTTCAACAGTAATCTTTTAATCTCATATATATATATATATATATATATAGATGGGTTCAAGTTATACCTAGTGTAACTCTTATAAAGTTACACATTTTTTACACCGTAGATTCATAAGAGATCTAACGGCTAAAAAAATATCATTAAATACTATTAGTTTCCACCTCATTCATAATTAATACTAGCATTTTCTCTCTCTCCTTATTTATTTATTTTCACTTGATTAAAGGGTATACAGCCATTTTTAACAACTTGCATTTCTATACTTGAAAAAATATATATATATATATATATACAAAAAAAAAAACAGATGTTATCAACTAGACCAAAGTTCATTGGCATTTTTTTTTTTTTCTGCTTTGGTTACATTTAGATTTTTCATGGAAATTATATATGCCTCCAGTTATCAAATCTATATCAAATCCTCCAAATCCAATATAAGGATATGAAGCTTGGTGGTCCTTAGCATATTTTATTTTGTGTTTGTGTTAACTGTTATGATCCCACTTGTATGTGCATATTGCGTGGATGTAACTCTTTGTGTCTGCAAGAGAGGGAGAGATTTTTCTTGATCCAGCAGTTATTACTTTGAAGAAGAAGAAGACACTTTATAAAGAAAACTGTGACGCTTCCCCATTTTTAACCCCACGTTTGAAATTGGTTCAAATTAATATAAGGAGAGAGAGTAAATGCTAGTATTAATTATGAATGAGGTGGAAACCAATAACATTTAATGATATTGTTTTAACCGCTAGATCTCTTATGAATCTATGGCGTAAAAAAGGTGTAACTTTACAAGAGTTACACCAGGTGTCACTTGAACTTATCTCATATATATATATATATATATATATAGATGGGTTCAAATTACATCTAGTGTAGCTTCACAAAAATGAAGATCTAAGGGTGAAAAACACACAAAAGCCATATCATTAATATTCTGTCTAAAAATTAATGAGTTACTTGCCCCCACATTAATTTCCCTAAATTCAACTCTTCTCTCTCTAAAAGCTAAACCTAAATAGCTTCTCTATCTAAACTCACCTTCTTCTCTATAGCCACACGCTCTCCACGGGTCAGGTCACTGTATAAGGAGAAGCCATGAATAAGAGACGAAAATCACAGACATAGACAAGTTAATTATTTGCTATTGACTGGTACTTACTTTTCTTTAAGATACAGCTGGTTCACCGGTTCTGGTGGTTGAGACGCAGAGTGCCCAGGAGATTTTGTCCTTTCAAAACTCTGTATTTCCAACATTGGAAAAATGGGATTTTTTTAAATTTTATTTTTGGCCTTAAAAAATTAAATTTGAAATTCATACAAATAAAAGAAGACACAAATAAATATGGTTAGCCTAAGTCGTACCGATACATTCGTTCCTTTCTTCTCTCTTATAATGTTGGAATATTTGCGATTCATATTGATCAACATGTACAAGGGAAAGGTAAGAATAGATTTGAAAATATGAAAATTATTACTCTCATTTTGTAGCGTTATTATTTGTCTCAAAATAAAAGAACCAAATTATTTCTTTTACTTTACTCTCCCCCCCCCCCCCTCCAAAAAAAAAAAAAAAAAAAAAAACCCCTCTCTTCTACAAGGGAAATTGAAACCCGATTTTAGCAATTGCAGGTTCATCAAATACAAAACTTGGCCTTTAACTGCAAATAAAATTCTATTAGCTATCAACAAGGGGGGAGAGTGTCTGGAGCTGTGGAAAAGAAGTTGAGTTTAGAGAGAGAAGCTAATCTGGTTTAGTCTTTAGAGGGAGAAGCGTTGAATTTAGGGAAATAATTAGAGAGGTGTTACGTCCACAACATTTTCACAACAAATCATAGGTGGGTAGTTATTGGTTCAAATTTAAACCTAACACTAAGATGACTTTTTTGCCCCAACAATAACAACCAGTAACAACTAACCACCTATGATTTGTTGTGAAAAATGTTGTGGACATATCATTTCTCAAATAATTAATGTGGGGGCAAGTAACTCATTAATTTTTAGACATAATATTAATGACATGGCATTTGTGTATTTTTCACCCTTAGATCTTATGAAGATCAATGTTTATAAAAAGGTATAATTTTTACGAAGTTACACTAAGTGTAACTTGAACTTATCTCATACATACATACATACATACATACATATATCTATATATATATATATATATATATACTCCTACCGTCCCACGTTTTTTGTCCTGTTTGAAAAGTCAAAATTTTTAAGGAAACATCATTTATTGTCTTGTCTACCTTTTAAAAATGTATAAGTTTTCAAAACTACCTTTAAAAAAATTTATCAAAAAATTGAATTAGTAAATTAATAGAGGTATAATAGAAACATTAGTAAATTAATGACTTTTATTGTTAAAAATAAAACAATATTTTGGGACATCTCAAAATGGAATAGAGGACAAAAAAAGTGGGACAGAAGGAGTATTATAATGGCGATTTTGGATACGCCGCAAAAAAAACAAACAAAACAAAACAACACAAAGTAGCCTAAATCTTTTTTTTTTTTTTTTGGTAGAGGAAGAAGAATGAGATTAGTCCTTCCTTCAAAGAAAGTATTGTGTCTGGCTCACCATAGATATCTTATTAAAACACAAACTTACAAGGATAATTAATGTGATTTCTCCTAGTTTCACTCTAGCATGAATCTTTAGCAAATAGTTATATGGTCCAAAAGTCATGCTAGTTAATAACGGACCACGATGCCATCACTTTTCAATTCTAAATTGAATTTCTGAACACTACCTAAAGACTCATTCAATGTAATTAGGATTCAAATCTTCTAATCGAATCACATGTTTTGAAGTCTTTTAGATAATTTGATAGTTATAACAAAGGAGGGAGGTTTTGAATCATTGAGACACTAGGAGGTGTCAGCTAATTGAGCTTCAAAAATTTTGCCACAGGTTTTGAAGTATTTTCCCCCATAACACGAGTTATCAAGTTTGAATGGAATTAGGTAATTCATGACTTGAAAAGAAAAGTTGTATATCATTATACAATTATATAGTTCAAAAGTCAGGCTAGTTGATAGTGGGACCATGAGGCCATTACTTTCCAAGTCTAAATTTATTTGATGAACACTAACCAAAGGCCCATTGCAACATTATTAGGATTAAAGTCTTCTAATAGTACCACACGTTTTGAAGTTTGTTTGTTTTTTTAATTTGATAGTTATAATGAAGGATAGAAGATTGCAGTCCTTGATGTCCCCATTGATAGTTATATCTAATTAGAATACACTATCTTTTCAAATAAAGCAACTTAATAGTAAATAAATTTTAATTTAGGATTGATAAAATTTCCTTAAAAAAATTTTAATTAATAGGTATATTCTACTCTAAAAGGTCTCTAATGGACTTTTTATCTATTAATACTTATTAAATGAATGCTAAATTACAAATTACACCTCTAACTTTGGCTTCTATTTAATTTGGTTCTTTAAGTTTCACTTTTTTTCATTTCATTCCTTTAACTTTCATTTGTTTTCATTGTATTCCTTTCATCCAATTTATATTGGATGATAATAAACTAATAACAAGATTGGACAATATTGACGGAATGACTAAATTGACAACATATATAAGTTAAAGATTGAAAAATATATATATATATATATATATATGAAACTTAAATGACTAATTTTAAAATAAGTTAAAGTTGGAGATGTAATTTGGAGTTTAAACTTAAAAAATTATGTTTTATATAATAATAAAAATAAAAAATTTCTTGATCATTAAATGAGATGCAAATGAGTAGATAACTATATATGTAATTACAGTCCATTCATATTTTTATTTTATTTGAGGAAAAAGTATTGGATCACGTAAAACTGACTCGAATATATCATGATTGCTATACAATTGATAATTGTCATGCACTTAGTTTGCAATTATGCAATCTGCATCAAACAATTATTATATAGTCCAAAATTTTAAGATTATAACCTTCCTACTTTTTAATTGTTTCAAACAATAACCAAAAGACTTTTGAAGTTTTGAACAACGACCAAAGACTTGGTGAAACGTTATCAAGATTAAAGACTTCTAATGGTGTCACTCGTTTTCGTGATTAAAGGTATCTGACATATCAATAACTTAAAGGCGAAAAACCCTTTTCGTCCCTACATTTTCACGCAATTCTCACTTTGGTCCCTGTCTTTTATTTTCACCACTTTTAGTCCCTAAAATCAAAAAAAGTGAACTCGTTTTTGTCCCTACCGTCAGTGCCCTGACGGCAAAATCCTAAGTAGCAGATAGAACATCCTATTAGCTGACATGATGCTGATGTGGCACTGACGTGGCAATTAAAATATTATAAAAAAAATATTATTTGGCATTTTTTATGCCACATCAGCATTTTAAAATTTTTTTAAAAGCCACGTCAGAAAATTTTAAAAAAAATTAAATTTAAGGAAAAACCTTAAATCTAATTAATTTAAAATTTTAAGTAAAATTTTATTTTATTAATATTCATGTTCTTCAACCTGTTCTTTGTGTTCTGCACAGGCCAAACCCAGCAACCAAGAAATCAAACCCATATCAGAAGAACACAAACAAAAACAAGAAGAAAAAATTAAATTAAATACTAACAGGAAATTTTCTTCATGTTCTTCCCAAATCCAAGAAGCAACCAAACCAATCTCTAGCAAACCCCAAATCCAAATCCAGCAACCAAACCCAATCTCCATCAAATCCAGAAAAACAAAAAATAAATCCAAGAAATAAACCCATAAACACATAAACCCAGAAATTTTCTTGGGAAACAAACACACAAAAACCCATAAAATCAAAAAACTCCACATCCTCTCTAAAAAACAGAGCCCGTCCTCGATACCCAATTCGCCTCTGGGAAGTTCAATTCGAAGGAAGTTGATTTCGTTGAAGTTTTTAAGGACTTGGGTCGGGGTTAAGGAATTGGGAAAAGTGCTGGAGGGGCTTGACGATTCCGCCAAAAACGAACCGGAAGAAGTTCGAGAATGGGTTCCGAGACTTGTCGGAGGAAGAGGAGATAGCCGGGGCGGAAAGAGAAGAAGAAGAAGAAGAAGAGTCATCGGAGATAACGCAGTCGACCTAAACGACGACGTTATTGACCTGAGGGACGACGGAGTGGAAGCGGCGCGAAATGACGCAACACCGACCCAAGGCCTTGACATCGCCGATCCTATTGAAGCTATAGAGGAGGATAGAGTTGGGAAGACGTAGATCTGGGAAATGGGTTTGGTGTAGATCGTTAGTCATAGAAGTGGGTTTGGTGTAGATCTGGGAAATTATAAGCCATGTGTTTTTGTTTCTACTTTTTTTTTTATAAAATTGGTTTGGTTGGTTTTTGGATTTGGGAAGAACATGAAGAAAATTTCCTGTTAGTATTTAATTTAATTTCTTCTTCTTGTTTTTGTTTGTGTTCTTCTGATATGGGTTTGAGTTCTTGGTTGCTGGGTTTGGCCTGTAAAGAACACAAAGAACAGGTTGAAGAACATGAATATTAAGAAAATAAAATTTTACTTA
This sequence comes from Lithocarpus polystachyus, assembly GCA_033629205.1. Classification (NCBI taxonomy): domain Eukaryota; kingdom Viridiplantae; phylum Streptophyta; class Magnoliopsida; order Fagales; family Fagaceae; genus Lithocarpus; species Lithocarpus polystachyus. Next base: position 85,804,957 of record CM066165.1, on the reverse strand, counting down.
AAATTTTAAATTAATTAGATTTAAGGTTTTTCTTTAAATTTAATTTTTTTAAATTTTCTAACGTGGCTTTTAAAATTTTTTTAAAATACTGACGTGGCATAAAAAATGACAAATAATATTTTTTATAATATTTTAATTGCCACGTCAGTGCCACATCAGCGCCACATCAGCTAATAGGATGTTCCGTCTGCCACCTAGGATTTTGCCATTAAGGCACTAACGGTAGGGACAAAAATGAGATCACTTTTTTGATTTTAGGGACTAAAAGCTGTGAAAATAAAAGTTAGGGACCAAAGTAGGAATCGTGTAAAAATGTAAGGACGAAAATGGGTTCACCTAACTTTAAAAGAACCTCGATTGTTTTCTCCCACACAAATTTTAAAAGATAAAGCTACTAATTAAACTTTTCTTACCTATTATTTTGGAAAACTTTGTCTTCCTCATAAGTCCACTCCCCCCAGTAACTTATTAAAATATTACAAATGCAAGTATACATATTTTGGAAGGCTCATATAGCTGCTTAACTCTTGTAACAAAGTTCAAGTAGAGATAGGCTATATGTTAGATGAGTTTCAATGGAAGTTGCATTCAGATCTATTTATCTTTTATTTTGAGAACTCATGAAGGCTTTAGGTGTGATTAATAGTTGATTTTGGGTCTTCCATTAGCTATGGAGATGATAGGCTAATCAAATGAAAAGAACTTAAGGAGAAAGCTGCAAAGAAAATCTAACCAAAGAGTTCCTTTAACCACTACAAAAAAAGAGGTCTATAGCCGCGTTTGAAAAACGCAACTATATACCACAAAAACGCAGCTATAGACTATAACCGCGTTTTCCATAGCCGTGTTTTCAAACACAGCCTATCTTGTGCGACTATAGCCCCCTGTGGGACCTAGAGCTGCGATTTTCAAAATGCAGCTACAGATCATCCTAAACCAAAAATCAAAACCCTAAAACAAAAATCAAAACAAACATTTTAAAAAACTTACTGTTACTCGGCCTTCTGAGAGTGTCTTCAGTGAGATTGAGGGTTCGAGAGAGAGAGGGAGAGACACAAGGCAGCGCCGGTGAGATTAGAGTAGAAGTAGAATCACGATGAGAAGGGTCTGAGAGTAGAATCGCGAGTAGGACTAGAATCGCGATGAGAAGGGAATGGAGACGAGGGAAGAGCGGAGAGAGGAAGGGGATTCAGAGAAGGTGGGAAGTGAGGGAAGGAGGGGAGTGTGTTGGATCGAGAGGGAGCTTGAGAGTCGAGAGTGGTCTGAGAGTTTTTTTTTTTTTTTTTTGTAAATGGAGCTTAAGAGTTTTTTCACATGTGTGGAGTAAGAGTGTTTTTGTAAATGGAGCCGCGTTTAACCAAATGTAGCTCCAGACAGGTTGAAGCTGCGTTTGTTAAACACAGCTCCACACATATTGAAAAAAAAAAAAAAAAAAACCGCTGATGGGTCTTAAGCTGCGTTTTTAAAAACACGGCCTAGCTAGACGCAGCTTCATCCCTTCAAAATGCAACTTCAAAGCTGCCCTATAGCCGGGTTTAGTAAACGCGACTTCAAGTCTAGGGGTGGAGCTGGGTTTTTGAAAAACGCAACTCAAACTACACCCTATAACTGCGTTTTTATGAAACGCGGCTTAAAAACGCGTTTTTTGGAGTTAACTCCAAAGATGTTAAGATTAAATTTGAAGAATTTTTCTTTTGCTAAAATTTTAAGCCCTAAATATGTTTGTGATTTTAATTTTCATAACGTTTTAGCTTTTTTGGTAACATTTTTCAAAAATTTCCATGTGGCAACTTATTTGACATAAAAATAATATTTTAATATCACTATTAACTGTGTTAGCATTTTTCATCTAACACTTAATGACAAGGACCATTTTGACACAATATCAAAAGTTTAGGGACCAAATTGACACATTTAAAATATCAATGACTAAATTAACAAACAACATAAAGGATAGAGGCCAACTATTATATAGTTTACCCTTTTTTATATTAATAACTAACTTATATTTATATCTAAAAAACTAAGTTAAATGTAAATATGATTTTATCTATAATTTTTTTCTTCCTCTTATTTGTTATATAAATAAATTGAATTACATTAGTGTGCTATAAATAAATTGAATTACTTTTGTGTGTTATTAGAAGATTATTATTTATTTTAGGAAAAACATGTAATTCTTATAACATTTAATTATTATAAGAAAGAAAAACTATAGCCAATATTAATATACTTTTAAAAATAAGATTTAAAAAAAAAATTTTAATTCTTTTATAATGATACAAAATACGAATCAATATTTTGACTCTATTTTGTGCTTATCTTACCCCCCCCCCCCCCCCTTTTTGGATAATAAACCTTGTCCATGATTAAATTTAAGTGATAGTATCAATATTCCTAATTTTAGGATAAATCAAAAACTCTATGACTAAAATAGGGATCCCATGGATAAATTATAAAGGAACGTTAGCACTTGACCAATAAATGCTAGTGTATTTACCAAAAAATTAAATCGGACGCTCTAGTGTGAAGCAAATAAAATAAGTCAATAGCGTAATTTTAAGTAATTCATTGTGCCTAGCGTAAAAACTTTTGGTACATTTTTTTTTTGTTAAGACTACCATTACTTTTCTCTTTCACTCCAATGACATATTTGGATTCTGAAGGCATGGGTTTGTATATGTTCACAACTTGAGCTTCAGTCCTCCTTCTTCTTCTTCTTCTCTCTCTCTCTCTCTCTCTCTCTCATATATACACACAATTTTAGTAAAAAAAAAAATTGGTGATTATTTGATGGAGTTGTAACTCGAAACTAAAGTCTTTAACAAAGGTTCTAACGTGAATTTAAAATTAGCATCTAAGGAGGTGGAGTTAAATGAGGGTGAAAAAGATGTTGGTGATGAGGGGTTGTTGGTGTTGGATTCAACGAAGAATGTGGGGAAAAAATTAGTGATATTAAGAAATTCTGCAATGAATAAAGAGAAAGTGATAAGAAATTATGGCATGATGGAGAAAGATGGGTGATAGTAATGAAGTTTGGCCTGTTCCTCTTCGACTTGTTTGACGTCTTTGACAATCACAACATATCATTTCATGTTATGACAATGTCATTGTTGGTATTATGAATTTCAGTTACAAGCTACAATCAACAATAAGTTTCAATAGTGTGTGTGTGTGTCTATATATATATATATATATATATATATATATATAAAAAGAGAGAGAGAGAGAGAGAGAGAGAGAGAGAGAGAGAGAGAGAGAGAGAGAGAGAGAAGAATGAGATTAGTGTTTGTTTCCTCCCTTCAAAGAGAGTATTGTGTCTAGCCCACCATAGATATCTTATTAAAATACTAATTTGAAACTTACTAGGATAATTAACACGATTTTTCCTAGTTCAATCTAGCATGAATCTTTGGCAAACAATTATATAGTCCAAAAGTCATGCTAGTTAATAGCTAGACCATGATGCCATTACTTTCCAAGTCTAAATTGAATTTCTAAACACTAACCAAAGACTCATTTAATGTAATTAGGATTAAAGTCTTTTAACAGAACCAGTATTTTGGATAATTTGATAGTTATAACAAGGTATTTTGGAATCCTTGATGTCTCCATTTATAGCTATATCTAATTAGAATATAGTATCTTTTCAAATAAAGCAACCTAACAATAAATAAATTTTTATTTAGGTTTGATTAAATTTCCATGAACAAATTTTAATTAATAAGTATATTCTACAAGGTTTTCAAATCCGGACCATTCATTGAACCGTAAAAGGGAGAGGTTCAAGGTTTTTGAGGTCCGACCGAGGTCGAACCGGGGTTGAACTGTGATGACGTCATAATTAATTTAATAATTATTTAAATATAAATAAATATATTAAATTTGTAAATATAAGCAAAATTTACTAAAAAATATCTTAAAAATTGAAACAAAATACATAAAATAGTACATTATAAAGTTAATAAAAAATAGTACAACATAAATAAGCATAAAAAGAAATTTTTATAATAATCCTTTAAGAGAAATCATTTCAATTAACTAAAAATGACATTTAAAATAAATTCATAAATTGCATAAGTATTATCCTTAAATAAAAAGTTAATTTAGTAATATTTAATATGTTGAGAAAGATAACATTGAAGTTTAGAAACTGTAAATTATGTAAATTTAATATAAATTTAATAATATTGCATATTAGTTCCCAAGAAGAGCACTTGGTCTGTTAGTCAAAGCTTCAGTCTTGCTTTTAATGTGTGAGAAGTCAAGTTCTAATCCTGGCAACCGCATTTTCCTCAATTTTTCTCTATTTCATGACCGGTTGAACCCGGGTCTTCCGGTTCACTGAAAACCTATCAATACCCGGTTCTCTATCTTAAAAAACCGAAATTCTGTCCGGTTCCCGGTTTTCCTAGTCGGACTGCCCGGTCCGGTCCGGGTTTAAGAACCCTGATATTCTACTCTAAGAGTTCTCTAATTGACTTTTTTTATTAATACTTATTAAATGAAGGCTAAATTACAAATGAAAGCTCTAATTTTGATACTTATACTTATTAATTCAATTCTTTAGGTTTCACTTTTTTTCATTTCAGTCCCTTAACTTTCATTTGTTTTCATTGTATTCCTTCCATCCAATCCACATTGGACAATATTAAGCTAATAGCAAAATTGGACAACGGAATCACTAAACTAAAAACATATTTAAGTTAAAGATTGAAAAAACAAATGAAACTTAAATGACTAAATTGAAAATAAGTTCAAGTTGGAGGATGTAATTTGGAGTTTAAACTTATATAAATTTTCTTGATCATTACATGGGATATTGATGAGTAGATAACTAGATATGTAATTATAGCCCATTTTTATTTTTATTTTATTTGAGGAAAAAGTAATAAATGACATAAAACTGACCTAGATATCATGATTGCTACACGTTTGATAATTGCCATACATTTATTCTGCAATTATGCAATCTACATCAAACCATTATTATATAGTCCAAAATTTTAAGATTACCTTCCAAGTTTTTGAAAGTTTCAAACAATAACCAAAAGACTTTGGAAGTTTTGAACAACGACCAAAGACTCGGTGAGATGTTAACAAGATTAAAGACTTCTAATGGTGTCACTCGTTTTCTTAATTAAAGGTATTTGGCATATCAATGACTTAAAAAGAGCCTCGATTATTTTCTCCCACACAAAATTTTAAGAGATAAAGTTACAAATTAAACTTTTCTCACCTGTTATTTTGGAAGACTTTTTCTTTCCCATAAGTCCACTCCCCCCACGTAGCTTATTAAAATATTAGAAATGTATGTATACGTATTTAGAAAAAGCTACTCCATATTATGGAAGATCAATCCAAACAATCATGCATTATATTGTTTAAGTTGCACCAATCACATTCTTGTTATCCATTTATTATTGTTTTGCAATACACTTTATTACTCTAAAAAAAATGTAGTACAATTTATAATGTGGTTGAAATTTTAGTAAATAGGGAATCAAAGATTAAGAAATAGAAATAACATTAGGTATATAAGAAAAAGGAAAAAAAAAAAAAAACAGTGCTACTTAATGAAAATAGGAAGGATGATTGTTGGCTACGCCATTGTATGCATGAAATGCAATACCAAATTGGAACCTCTAGACATTATCACTTTGTGTTCAACTTTTATTTAGAATTTTTTTTTTTTTTTTTTTTGGTTTTTGCTGAGATTATTAAGAAATTTTCCGCTTTTACAATGATCTTAGATACAATATTCCTTTTTCTCAAAAAAAGAAAAAAGAAAAAGAAAAAGAAAAAGAAGAAGATATAATATTCCTAAGGGTGTTTTTCATGAGTGCTTCCACTTTACTAGAGTAAACTTCCCTTTAAACCAATGGCTTGAGTACTGGCCTTTTTTATTTGTGAATTTGGCATGTGCCTAAATTACAATGATTTAATTAATAATTATGCCAAGAGGCGGCCTTTTTCTTATTTTTTGTGTCCTTGACATTGTACTAAGAGAAATACTATTTTTCATAACATTTTCACAACAAATCCTAGTTAGCAGATTGTTATTTGCTGCTACTAGTGAGTAAGAAAGTAATTTCAGTGTTAGATTTAAATTTAAAACCTGTAACAACCTGGCAACTAGAATTTGTTGTGAAAATGTTGTGAAAAATGTTGTGGATGTAGCAGTTCTCATGTTATATAATTTCCTTAGCAAAAGGAATGGAAAGTATCTTCAAAATTGAATCTGACGTTTTGTTTTTTGGATACTCTCAAAAGAATGTAAGTTTATTGCTATAAGAAATCAAACAGTTATGGAATTTTGCCTTAACAAAAGGAAAGAAAGAAAGAAAAAAGAAATGTTCATTTATGATTATTCTATTTTATCTTTTATTTTAAAGTATTTTTAATTGAATCAAATTCTAAATAGTCCATCATTAATTAAACCCCCCCACTTTTTCTCCCAAAAAGAAACTTTACCACTGTATGCATGAATTGTTTTACTACACAAAATTAGAACCGAGTAATAATATCACAACACGTCACATACTCTGTAGTACACACTCACCTTATACATTCTACCACATGAATTGAAATTCTACTTTAAAAAAATAATTTCAATTAAATTGTAAAATAATGATTTTAAAACACGATTTCATAATTAAAACTGAAATTATGAGCTATTTAGAAAAAATTTCAAAAGAGAAACAAAGTGTGTACAGAATGTACAATATCGAATGTGTAATAAGATTTTTGGATTGGACCCTCTTTTGATGTTATTCCTTTATATATATTAAACTTTTATTAATCAAAGCATTCCCATGTTGGTGATGAGCGTATTTCATAGCACAATAAAAAAGTGGAAAACCAGGAGGTCAAGAACATCCTTCATCAGCTGCACCATATATAAGCAATGATTAGGAATTTCAAAACCATAATCATTATGACTGAAAACTGAGCAATTAGAAATTCCCAAAACCTCTAAGATCTTGATTGGTCTTTTTTACTTGTGAATTTGGCATGTGCCTAAATTAAAATAATTTAGGCACAAAATACTAGTTAAACAATTATGCCAAGATGATGCCTTGTTCTAGCAACTGAAAACCTAGTTAACATAATTCCCTAATGTAATATCATTCTTGCACATAAGATCTTCAATCTTGTTGAAATAAACAGGCAGAGAAAGAACAAGAATTGTTCTGAAGAGAATCTTTGTATATTATTTTTGTATTCTTAGCTCTCCTCAAATGTCTGGCCTTTAGTGAGGAATTGATAGGTAAGATAGAACATGGCAGTCCTCTAGGGTTTTTTGTTGGCTTGATATTCCAGCAGATAATACACATATGAGACTGTAGAAATAACTTCTTTCAAGTAGATGAAGGTGCTGCATATTCCCGTAGCCCAAGCTATCTTGTTGGTGATAAATCAAACCCTCAAAAGGTTCTATGCAATGATTAATGGACAGACGTATCTACACATTTTGGCTTCAAATTAAGAATAGGTGGCCTAAAAAATCCTTAGAAAGATTTTGCAACCTATAACTTCGAAACTTGTGTTTTCCAATCATTCCCTTTGCCCTCTGTATCTCCTTCGCAGATAATTAGTGAAGGACATAATTTGAAATATAATTTTTGTTTTTTATTAATTTATTTATATTATTATGAAGTTTTTGAAAATTTTGATTTAGCATTATTATTTCTTTGATTTTAGGTGTATTTAATGATTTTCTATTAGGGTTCCATTATGATAGGTATAAATTATGATATCTTTTAGAAAATATTTTCTTGTTGGTCAAGTTATATAGAGCCTTTAAATTGGGCTCCAAGCCTATAAACAAAAATGAAGTATTTAGTTTAGTAAATTTTCTTATTTTTGTTTCTCTAATTTTTAGTGGGTATTTTAGTAGCTCTTCTTCTAGATTCAAAAAACTCTTGTTGATTAAAGGCTATTTTTTCTTGAAGCATATGTGATTTGGTTCTTGCTATTTTCCATCCCGTCAGCTAGCCCTTTGTTGTTATTTGCTAAAGGGGGAAAAAAAAAAAAAAAAAAAAAAAAAAAAAAAAAAAAAAAAAGCAATAATGTGCACTTTATTTTCTCCCAAAAAAAAAAATGTGGTTAACTTTTTTCTGATCAAATTTCGGAAAAAGTTATTTTAGATATATTTTTGAAAAATAATTATATAAACAATATAAACAAAATGGTCTAATCTAAACCATAACATGGAGAACAATTGCAACAAGAAAATGGCTAAGAAATAAGCTATATATTAGTAATAAATTAGCGTTTAATGACTTTAATAAGAAATTAGATATATGATATCGATGTCAATGTCAATCTTAGTGTTAATGTGACATAGATAGAAAAACAACCTCCCCCCCCCCCCCCCCCCCCAAAAAAAAAAAAAAAAAACCTTGGCAATGTCTTTTCATTTTTATGGGATGTTCCACCCTATGAGAATCTGGTATTTAAAACTTTTTTAGAAAATTCAAGATGATGAAGCCACAAATGTTTATTCAAATTTTTATCAGTTGTACTTATTAACTTCTCCTAGATGCAAACTTTGAGTCAAGCCTATAGTAATAACATGTGTTGTTTTGGCAAATATACTACTCACATATGAGGAATTGAACAATATGTCAAAGAAATTGATTTTTTCACAAGAAATGTTTAAAAAAAGAAAAAGATATATGATATCTATGACTAAGAAAATTGCATATTAATATGTGGCGTAGTTGAAAGCTGAAGATTTATTTATTATTTTTATTCTAATTTTTTAAAGATAAATACCAATTTCATTAAGCACAAACAACACTAACATCCTTCCTCCACACATCCTGAATAGATTTAGGCAGGGAGTTCATATATATGACAACAATTACAGGGAAAGGTGTAATTGACAATTCTCTACTCAATGCCATAATAGAAGTGGTTAAGCTAGATAACAAAGGATAATTATCCTCTCTAACTATATCATTTGCTCTAACAGAAGTGAACAAGCAATCCACTGAAAGAACGTTTTGAGTCTTTTTTAGGACTTAGGAATAATTGCCCTAAAGCCATTTCATCCAAAAGAAAATGGTTGGTTTTTTGGCAAAGGCAATGGTACGCTATCATTTCTTAACATAGATAGCACATTTGACATTGTGTGCCAATCATCAGTATTATTCTGTATACATAGGAGACCGATATGGATCCATCTCAACACCTTAAAAGTCATCAGTTCATTATTTCCATAAAGTTCTGATCGTCCTAAATAGCCGGAGTGACAAAACATAAATAATAATAATAATAATAATAATAATAATAATAATAATAATAATAATAATAATAATATATTCACTACAGGTATCAATATGAGCTAATATAAATGTAAAGTAGATAGGATTATTATGATACTTGTTTATTGGGAGTTTTTATAAATCTCACCCTAATTTTCTGACTTTTAAAAGTTTTTTTTTTTTTAAAGTTAGTTTTTATTAATCAATTAATCTGCCTCAAAGAATTCTGCTATATAGTCCACAGTTTATGCTAGTTCCTTCCATCCAACTCATCCTTAAGTTCACTAAAATAATGTCATTTTGGAATATGAAAAAAAAAAAAAAAACTAATGGCAAGATTGGACGCTATTGGAATGACTAAATTGAAAATATATTTAAAGTTAAAGATTGAAATGAAAGAAAGAAAAAAAAAAAAACTTAAATGATTGATTTGAAAATAAGTTTAAGTTGGAGGATGTGATTTGGAGCTTAAACTTGAATAAATATGTGTTATATAAAAATATTTTTTCTTGAATTTTCTTGATTATTGCATGGGATACTAAAGAGTAGATAACTAGACATGTAATTATAGACAATTTAAATTTTTAATTTTTAATTTATTTGAGGAAAAAGTAATGGATTACATAAAACTGATCATGATAACATGATTGCTACAAGTTTGATTATTGTCACACGCTTAATTTGTAATTCTGTAATTTACATCAAACAATTTTTATGTAGTCCAAAATTTCAAAACTATAGCTTTCCAAGTCTTTGGAAGTTTCAAACAATGACTAAAGATTTGGTGAGACGTTAACAAGATTAAAGTCTTCTAATGGTGTTACTCGTTTTCATGGTTGAAGAAATCTGGTATATCAATGATTTAAAACAAGTTGTGATTATTTTCTCCAAACATACAAATTTTAAGAGATAGAGCTATTAATTAATCGTGTCTTAAATATTACTTTGGAGGATTCCTAAATCCCACCACCCCCACAACAAAAAACAGGTATGTATAAATAATAAGAAATGAGAACTGAGCAATGCTTAGAAATTCCAAAACCCTCTGATCTTGAGTTCTTGATTGCCTTTTTTTAGTTGTGCTTTTGGCGTGTGCCTAAGTTACAATGATTTAATTAATTAAATATAATTATGCCAATAGGATGTCTTTGTCTTATTTGCTGCTGGGTCCTTGACAATGTGCTAAATGTCTAGCACTATTGTCATAAGTTAATTATTTCCAATGTCTAGCACTATTGTCATAAGTTAATTATTTCCAATGGTCCTAAATACTAAATAGGCAGAGAAAACTTAAAAGTATGAGCGAATTTAAATCTAAAGTTGATAAAATTATTATTATTATTTTTTAATAAACAGTAGCTATTATGATAAACAGTAGATATAGCTAACCCGAATAACCTGATTTTTTTCATTGTCAGAGCTACTTTTTATTTATTATTATTATTATTTTTTTAATAAGAAGCTACTTTTTATAAATCAATGAATACATCGAATAATTCTGTAGTCCAAAAACTCAACACTGTACGCTAGTGACCCGCAACCACAAGACCTTAATTTTAGCGCACAAGACCATAGATATTATTAATTAACGGATTAAAATATATATATATATATATATATGTAATAGAGTGACCCACAAGACCTTTTAATTTTCCTAGTCATTGGCCCAACCCACAAGATATTATTAATAATCGCGGCCTATAAATATAAACGTATCTATGCCATCTCAATTCCCATATCTTCCTAAAAACACAATTCTGATTTCTGAAATCCAGAGCAAATATGGAGCGTGTATTTGTATTACGCCCAAGTCACCTACTCTTAGTCTTACTCATTTGCTTCCTCTTGCTTTCTCAACCTAATAATTGTTCCTCTTCTCTCTCTTTTAATTCATCAACGCCTCTTTGCCATTCCCACCAATCCTCTGCTTTGCTCCATTTCAGAAACTCTTTTTCTGTCGGCGATTTTCTTTCTAGGTGTGATTTCTATTCTTATCCTCCGAAGAATTCGTGGAAAATGGGTACAGATTGTTGTGGGTGGGATGGGGTCACCTGTGATACGATGACAGGTCATGTCATTGCTGTCGACCTCACTTGCAGTCGCCTTCAAGGTCCCATCCATCCCAATACCACCCTTTTCTCTCTTCGCCATCTCCAGAGGCTCAACCTTGCTTTCAACCATTTCCATTTCTCCGCAATTTCGCCTAAGTTTGGTGGCTTTGCAAACATGACGCATCTCAACCTCACTGGGTACTTTTTCGCTGGTAATTTCCCATCCGAAATCTCCCACTTATCCAAACTGGTTTCACTTGATCTCTCTTATAATTTTGACATGCGAATAGAAACGCCTAGTCTGAAAAGGCTTGTTCAAAACCTAACCCATCTAACTGAACTTGTTTTGAATTATGTTAACATGTCTTCTGTTCCACCTAATTCTTTCATGAATTTGTCTTCCTCTTTGACATCTCTTAGTCTTTTTGATTGTGGATTGAAAGGGAGATTCCCAGATAACATATACCACCTCCCAAACCTCCAGCTGCTTGATGTAGGTTACAACTACAATCTCACCGGTTCCCTTCCAACGTATAACTGGAGTACTCCTCTCAAGTCCTTGTCTCTCTCTGAAACCCAATTCCCAATCGACTTACCTAATTTAATCAGCAATCTCAAGTCCTTAAAAGAATTGTACCTCAGAGGATGCAATTTCATAGGTTCATCGAATCCAACATTTCTTTCAAACCTCACACAAATAACTTCTTTGGACCTCTCATATAATAACTTTGGTGGTCAGTGTCCATGGTCCCTCTTAAACAATGCAGGACTTACTTATTTAGGTCTCTCAGGCAACAATTTCATAGGTCAACTTCCAGATCTTTCTACAAACCGGACACAAGATTCTTCTTCAAACAGTTCTTCCAAGAGTCCGTTAGTTAGTCAAATTCCTTCCAATTTGGTAGATTTCTCTTTATCTCATAACTTATTAAACGGCACTATACCATCTTGGTTGTATGACATACCATCTTTGCACTACTTAGATCTAGATAATAACCATTTCACTGGACAGATTGATGAATTCCAGCATAATTCTTTAAATCTTCTTGATTTGAGTAATAACAACCTACATGGCCACCTTCCAATCTCAATTGCTAAACTTGTGAGCCTTTACTATCTAAATATTTCCTTCAATAATATTAGTGGTCCTCTAGAGTCAAGCATGTTCTCAAAGCTCAAAACTCTCCGAAGAATTGATCTTTCACATAATCCTCTGTTATCATTCAGCACCAATAGCATTGTAGACTATACTTTGCCCGAACTTTGGGATTTGCATTTGTCATCTTGCAACATAGGTGACTTTCCGGATTTTATTAAATCCATGGAAACTTTAGAAGAGTTAGACCTTTCCAATAACCAGATCAAAGGCAATATTCCGATGTGGTTGTTGGAGGTGGGGAAGGATTCTTTGTATTCCTTGAATCTTTCGTACAACTCCTTGACAAGTATTAGACACCTTCCTTGGAAGAATTTGTTTATTCTTGATCTTAGTTCCAACTTGCTGCAAGGACCACTTCTATTACCTCCGTGGGGCACTTATTTCTTTTCAGTGTCAAGGAATAATTTAACTGGAAATATACCTTCCTTGATTTGTAATATCACTTCCCTTGATGTCATTGATTTGTCTCATAATCACTTGAATAACGTGATTCCTCTGTGTTTGGTAAACTCTAGTAATTCCCACACAGTTTTGAATTTGAGAAATAATAAACTTAATGGCACGATTCCAAAAACTTTTGCGAAGGGAAATTACTTGAGAAGTCTTAACCTCAATGATAATCAATTGGAAGGGTCATTGCCTAGATCGTTGATCAATTGCAAATGGTTGGAAATCCTAGATCTTGGTAACAACAAGATAAATGACACCTTCCCTCATTGGTTGGAAACTCTTCCAAAGTTACAAGTTCTTGTCTTGCGATCAAACAACTTTCATGGCGCCATAGGCAATCCCAAGACCAAATTCCCATTCCTTAATTTGCGAATCATAGACCTCTCTCATAATGAGTTTCATGGTCCTTTGCCAACAAAATATTTCAATCATTTCAAAACCTTGATGAGCATCGATGCAAATAAAGGTAAATTGAAATATATGGGTGATGACTACTATCATGATTCTATGATGGTCACCATAAAAGGATTTTATATTGAAATGGTGAAAATCCAAACTCTCTTCACAACCATTGATTTCTCCAACAATAATTTCAAAGGGGAAATTCCAAAGTCACTTGGAAAGCTTAAGTCACTGAAGGGGCTTAATTTTTCACACAATAATCTTATGGGTCATATGCCTCCATCATTGGGAAATTTAACCAATCTCGAATGGTTAGATCTCTCCTCAAACATGCTCACAGGAGAAATTCCAGGACAGTTAGCAGGTATTACATATCTTGAAGTTTTAAATCTATCAGAAAATCGTCTTGTGGGGATGATACCACGAGGTAATCAGTTTGATACGTTTGAAAATGTTTCTTACCTTGGAAACTTGGGGTTATGTGGATTGCCATTAACAAGAACTTGTGACAATGTTGATGGACAACAACCATCGCCATCATTAACTTTTCATGATGAAGACTTCGAGTTTGGAAATTGGTTTCATTGGAAAGTTGTATTGTTGGGATATGGATGTGGATTCATGTTTGGATTAGGTTTGGGTTATCTTGTGTTATCAAGTGAAAAACCAAAATGGCTTGTTAATATTGTTTATGGTGAACAACGTAACATGCTTCAAAGATCCAAAAAGAATGCTCGATGAAGAAAAATTTGGTGGATGCAAGTTCTGATTTAAGGTATTTTCGTATATACTAATATATTTGAAAATACTCTATTTTATAATTTTGGTTTCTAAAAAATGTCTCTTTAAATTGCTAAGACGATAGTTCATTTTTATTTTCCATGATGCTAGTTAGGGATGGTTGTACTTGTGTGAATGATGAGGTTTATTACTCGTGTTACTAGCTGAATAAGCTTCTATGTTTAAGGTATAGCTATACAAAAGAGTAAATAGGCCTCTACTATGTAACTGCCACATTTTAAAGCTTTATTTAGGTCAAACTTCATTTAGTCACCTTGTTTTATGCTCTAGTGTGAGAATAAATTTCTCTACTCCATTGCAATTCTAAACTACTCCCTTGGTCAAGGAATTTTTTTTTTACATTTTTTTTAAAGGGGAAACATTACTGCTTAGTTGCAATGTCAAATAATTAGGTTATATTCTATTATTATTATTATTATTATTATTATTATTATTATTATTATTATTACATCCATGTATTTGTACCTTCGTTTTACAGATTAAAGACCTTGATGTTTGGATGGCTTGAAGTGTGGTGGTTTTTTCTTTTTTCTGTTTTTTCTTGAAGGGTGGTATTAATTAGCCTAGTACTATCTAAGATGCTTTGAGGACTAGACTAGTTTCCTCTATATTTTGAATTAGATGCCTTTTATTTCAATAATGTTCATAGAGTTCCATTATTATTAGGCTGGGATTATCAGCATGTTGTGGCCTTTTGTTTTCTGATATGGGTGTTTTATTTGTTTAATTTCACTTGATATATGGCCCAGGAAGTGACTTTTGATTTTGAATTTTGTGGGATTTGTGAATTTCTATATTGCTAATTTTGTGAGTAGTGTAATTCTTAGTATGCATACCAAGTTTTGTGAAGATCAAACAAGATCGAAAATTGTATGATCTGATTTTTGGGAGTATTGATTCGTTATTCCAATTTAATCTTGGTGTTGTGATTTCTTTCCATCTATTTGTAGGTATGATCTTGTTGGTCTTAATGGTATGTGGGATTTATTTATTTATTTATTTATTTTATCAGGGTTGTGATGCTTTGGTCCTCCTAGATGACAGCAATGCTGATAAAAACCATTCCACTGAGAGGCAGGCCATACCCATTCTGACCTTGAGGGGTTTTGCTAAATTGATTCCAGCAAGGAGGAGCTTGAAAAGGCTTATCCAGGGGTTGTTTCATGTGCTGATATTGTTTCTATTGCCACTAGAGATGGCGTTATGCTGGTCTGTTCTTGATCCTGAATTTTCATATGTTCTCTCTCTTTTAAGATATTTTTTGTTAATAGTACGAGTCATTTCACCTAAGGGTTTTAGCAACAGTTTAGGGTTTAGGATTTGATGATTGTTTGTGGATAAAGATGCCTAACGAAACTTGGGAAAATGTAAGAAACGGACTTTAAAAGAGTTGGTATCTCTTTACATTTTTATATGTTGAGTTTATCAATAAGATTCTAAAGTACATATTGATTTTGTGGAAAACTTAGAAAGTTAATGAGTTGAGAATATGTTTCTTGTGATTTTTGCTGTCTTGGTTTCCCCAAATTGTTACAGTCACCTTTACTTTGCCAACTAGTTGTTTCAGGTACTTTTTGGTTATGGTTTTTCAAGTCTAAAATATCAAAAATTTAAAAATAAATAAATAGAATTAAATACTTTTCTTATTTCAATTTCTGTTAAACTGACAATAAAGAACAGCTCTATATTTATAAGTTATAACTCTTTTTATTGGAGTTCTCTGATGTAAACTACTATACTTGACATCACACCGAATCTGAAGAAATGTTTGTTTGAAGATGTGTTTTTCTTAATTGCTGTCAAGTCATGAGTGACTGCAGAACTGATCTAGAACTTTTTATTATTATTATTTTTTTCAGTTAAAAGCAGTAAAGCACGAATATATTAGGCTAAGCACTATCCTTTTGTTTTAAACTTTTTAGTATGCTTAAAAGCATGATCTTTCGGCCTCTTCTGATCTATATATATATATATATATATATAAATTTCATGATAATGTGTTTGTTACTGTTGTTACTTCTATTCAATACCAGGCCTTGTCAGACAAATCTGCTAATGCTTTTTACAAACTCAGCCACACCAGAGCACAGATCCTATCAATGTCCTTGATGGTACGGGTGTGTAACTGGACCTTGAAGTTGAAAGTCACCATGTTTGTCATTATAATGAAATTTAAGAGTCAAGTCCTTTTTTATTAAATAATGTCACATGGATCCATATTTGTTAGGAAAATAAATAAATTCTGAGAAGTTTGGGCTTTCCTAACTTGATATTGACTTTTTGAAGTTTATGCTGAGAAGTGAGGACTTCTTTTCTAGCTGGACATTGATTTTTTGAAGTTTATGCAAAATAAATTGAAATGTCTATTCTTAGTGAAACTGCTATATAGGATAATCGTTTAATATTTTAATGTTCTTTATGATTTGCTTAACGCATCATGATTAACTATGTGCATGACATGCTTTCTTGGACTTGGAAAAGTGATTGTTTTAACAATAATGTTCATGTGGAGAGGACCATGGAGGTAATGTATCTGATGTGAATATTATGAGGACAAATGGTGCATAGTGACAGAAAAAGAGAAAAAAAGGTTCTTATAGTATTTATGAAATTTGCTGTGTAGAATATCTTTGAGGTTGGGGCAAGTTTTTCGTCACTATCAATGCATATACTTGTTATGTCATAATTTCCATTGGAGACAATGTTACCTATCTATATATCGTTTGGAGAGACTAATAGGCTTATGTCTCTATTCTTCTAGTTATTAGTGCAAGTGTTCTGAAGTTGGTGTTGGATTCTGTTCTCGAACAAAAGAATGAGATTGTGAAAGCCGTGGAAGAGGAACTCGAAAAGGTAGTTCTCTGTCTGCTAATCTGGTTTAGTATTAGTCAAGTTACCAGGTAAATTTGTTTCTTTATAATATCTTTGAATTTCACATGCATAGGCCATGTCAGATTATGGATTTGAGATTGTTCAAACGCTCATTGTGGACACCGAACCTGATGAACATGTGAAGAAGGCTATGAGCGAGATAAATGCCTGTAAGTGTTCATTTTGAATTGAACATTCTTTCTCATTTCTCTCATCTTCTCTCTCTCTCTCTCTCTCTCTCTCTCTCTCTCTCTCTCTCTCTCTCTCTCTGTGTAAAAGTTCCTTCCTTGATTTGTAATATGACTTCCCTTAATGTCCTTGATTTGTCTCATAATCACTTGAGTAACATGGTTCCTCTCTGTTTGGGAAACTTTAGTGATTCTCTCAGAGTCTTAGATTTGAGAAGTAACAAAATTAATGGCACCATTCCAGCAACTTTTACAGAGGGAAATTACTTGAGAAGTCTTAACCTCAATGATAATCAATTGGTAGGGTCATTGCCAAGATTGTTGATCAATTGCCGAAGGTTGGAAGTTCTAGATCTTGGTAACAACAAGATAAGTGGTGGTAACAACAAGATAAGTGGCACCTTCCCTCATTGGTTGGAGAGTCTTCTAGAGTTACGGGTTCTTGTTTTGCGATCAAACAAGTTTCATGGTGCCATAGCTAATCCCAAAACCAAATTCTCTTTCCCTAATTTGCGAATCATAGACCTCTCTCACAATGAATTCCATGGTCTTTTGCCAACAAAATATTTCAATCATTTCGAAGCCATGATGAGCATGAATGCAAATAATGGTAAATTGAAATATATGGGTGAAGCTATTATCACGATTCTGTGATGGTCACCATGAAAGGATTTTATATTGAAATGGTGAAAATCCAAAATCTCTTTACAACCATTGATTTCTCAAACAATAGTTTCAAGGGTGAGATTCCAAAGTCAATTGGAATGCTTAAGTCACTCAAGGGGCTTAACTTTTCACACAATAACCTTATAGGTCACATGCCTCCATCATTGGGAAATTTGACCAATCTTGAATTGTTAAATATCTCCTCAAACATGCTCACAAGGAACATTCCAAGACAGTTAGCAGATATTGCTTCACTTGAAGTTTTAAATCTATCGGAAAATCGTCTTGTGGGGCCAATACCTGTAGGTAATCAGTTCAATACATTTGCAAATGTTTCTTACTTTGGAAACTTGGGGTTGGGGTTATGTGGGTTTCCATTAACAAGAATTTGTGACAATGTTGAGGGACAACAACCATGCCATCATTAACCATTCAAGACGATGATTTCAAGTTTGGAAATTGGTTTTCATTGGAAAGTTATATTGTTGGGGTAGGGATGAGGGTTCATGTTCGGATTGACTATAGGATACCTTGTATTCTCAGGTAAACATCCAAAATGGCTGGTAAATGTGATTGGCAAAGAACAACACAAAGTACGAAGATCCAAGAAGAGTTTGGTGGAAACAAATAGTGATTTAAGGTATATTCTTTAGGACTTCAACACTAATATATTAGAAAATACTCTATTTCATAATATTGTTTCCTTTAAAAATTTTCTTTTTATATTGTCAAACAGATTGTTCTTTTTTAATTTACTTTCCATTGGCCAAGAATGTTTGTACTTGTGTTAATGATGAAAAACCTTTGCTTACAGGTGGATTAGCTTTAATGCTAGCAATAGCTATACAACAAAGTAAACTCGCTCACTATTGCAGAACTGCACGTTTTGGTCTAGCCCTGGTTTATGCTATAGTGTAAGAACACATTTCTCTACCCCACTACTTTGTCATGGTTGAACATTTTAAATGGGGTGGCTCTACTGTTTGCATGAAGTAGTAAATACTTTGGGCATATTGTAAGTATACAATATTGTCATTTGTATTTGTATTGTTGTTGTTGCTGTGATCCTTATGATTATTAGTTAAACAATGTGCAATAAAGAATATATGAGATAGTGTTTGTTGGATTCATCGAATATCTGGAGTTAACATTCCTAAAGTTATTTTAGATGCTTTTAATAGTAGTCTAGTTAATAGCCCCAATGTTTTCTAACAATATCATTTTGTTTTCGGCTAGTTAATAGCCCTAGAATTTTACTTTTGTACTTTCATACTGGTTTAAAATGAAATTCTATTATTCATCCGCAAAAAATTTATAAAAGTAAACATGGTATTTTCAGCAGTAAATTTTTCAGAAATATTAATTTCAGACAAAAGTTAGAAATTTATATCCAAGGCCTTATTGAAGTAGTTATCTGCTCGTGTATCACCTGGTTCTCCTCTTGTATAGTTTTTAAAAACTTACATTTATAGGTACAACTGTATGTTTTGCACATTTTTCAAACACAATTAATAGTAGAGCAATATAATCTAGGTATTTCCAAATCTCCAACAAGCCAATGGACCGTTAACCAAATTTGGTATGACTAGATACACTTTTGAAACAGTTCAGAATATGCACCCATTGCTTTACAGATGGTGTGACACTAATCTCTCATGTCAAGGGGAAAGGTGCTCATATGGTCAAAACACATACTGTTTACCTCCATCATTACATGGGTGGAGGGAGCATCCGTACTACAAATGTGGCATATTGAATTGGAAAACCTTACCAAAAGTGGGCACGTTACTCATTTCTTGGACTAAATCAAATTACTATAAGGGGCTCTTCTAGGACAACTCATACCACCTATGTTAATTATTGACTAACTTCAAAAGGCGTACAAAACATGACCTAACTGGATTACTTTCAGGATTTTTCATTACCCTTATAGTTCATGTAGGTCAATTTTCTTTTGGTTTTACTTTTCTTGAAGGAGATTTCTTGATTGAAATGCATTTTGACAAATAAATAATTTAATTCCAAAGTCTGATAAATCTACTATAGAAATAAATACTGTCTCATATGCGTTCTTTTAGAAATCCCCTCATTGAAACTTTTAATCACTGAGGTTGTTTTCAAATCATCCTTTATTTTGAACGAAACATGTTATATTAGGAAATTATGAATTCCCCAAGTTGTTGAGCACTTGGCACAAATAGCAATAGGTTAGCACAAAAGTTTTTAGCTAACTTAGCTATACATGAATTTGCACATGGAGGAATGAATGAAAGGATATGCATGAACACCGATAAACATTCTGGTTAAATTTAGAGTCTACTTTTTTTGTCCCATCTAATTAAGATGCTCTGTTGCATGTAGTTATTTGGTCTTCTAGTATATTATTGAATTCAATTTTGTTGAAGAGAGAACTATTGCATTGTTTAACTTTACTTCCAAATTAGTTTAATATCGGTTATATGGGAAGGCAGCTGGAATTGGTTGCCTGCCAGGTCTAATAGCTTACTAACCATTCAAAGCAAATTGTATGAGATGAATTTGGGAGGAGTGGATTCAGTTTATTAGCTGACATCTAGATCAGGTAAGTTGATACATGCAAATATTTTGAGAGAGAAAGTAAACGATTTAGAGAAGGATGAAATAGAATTATATTTGCTTTGTGGCAACCCAAGTCTCCAATTTGATAAATTCAGCTGGGGGTTTTTGAAAACATGATAAGATATTATTTCAATTAAAACACATGTTGTGTAAGAGGTGGACTCCCTTGAAAAAGTCCATTTTTTCAAATTTGGAGGTATTGGTTTCCTCGAAGTAACCAAAATTTCATTTCTTCCTTCTTCAAAATTTTTTTATCCCCTCTTCAAATATCTTGTACGTATTATTTTGTTGGCAAAACTAATAATGATGGACACTTCTATTTTGATAACTCTTTCACATAACATTTTGATATTGATTCATGATTCTATTGTTAATAATTTTCTTTTTATGATTTACAATCCATTCCTCTCTCCCTCTCTCTCTCTCTCTCTCTCTCATGACTTGTGTGTGTGTGTGTGTGTATTGTGCTTCCCTCTATATCTTTTGTCCCCGGTTGATTCTTCTGTGTCCACATTATACCAGTTTCTTTGAAGGTGAAAAGATAAACAAACAAATTTGATGTTCTCAGTTGATTCTTCAACTTCTTGCAGCCAAGTAATTACATTACACTTGGTTTAGTTGAATCTTTTCTCCTTTATTGGGGGACCAAACCCTTCACCTCCACTTCTCAGCAGCCAAGCTGGGGATAGCTATTTTATGCTTCTCTCTGTTTTCTCTTTATTTATTTATTTTGCAATATTTAGCTGTTCTTTCTTTTTATTGGAGTTCTCTGATGTAAACTGTTTTCCTTGACATTGCAGGCTCGTGGCCCTTTCTATCCAGTGTTAACAGGCTGAAGGGACAACATTTATTCATACTTCAACAAAGCACTGGCCGAGATTCCATGACTGGATGATAATATTATACAGACACTTCCCCTTTTTGGCCTTAAGAGGTTTTGATGAAAGAGAAATAGTCTATCTTTTAGGTAGTTACTAGTTCTCTGCCTTTTCTCATTTTATGCCCTCGTTTTATGGAATTGAAAAAGGTTTAAAATGTTGCTTTGGTTTGCATCGGTTTCTTCATCATCTGAAGTTGCACTCAAAATTCGGAAGATTGGCTATGAGTTCATACAGAAACACCTCTATGGCTTCAAGGGGATAGGACAGCCTGACCCAACCAGAGCTTCTAATTTCCTCATTGACATGAGAATGAGGTGCCAAGACGGTAATAGGACCACCACTCAGCCTTCTTCTTAACTCATGGAATCATTGGAAATGAGTGAATCTGCATGACTTCACAGCCAATCATTAAAAAGGGTAGGACTCCTTTTTGCTGATCAGTAGTAGCTAGCTAATGAGAAGACCGCAAGACTGGTAAGGGCTTATGCTTCAGATGACAGATCAACCGCAAGACTGGACTTTGCTTGGGCAATGATGAAGATGTCAGGGCTTAATGTTTTGGCTTGACATGAGAATGAGGTGCCAAGACAGTAATAGGACCACCACTCAGCCTTCTTCTTAACTCATGGAATCATTGGAAATGAGTGAATCTGCATGACTTCACAGCCAATCATTAAAAAGGGTAGGACTCCTTTTTGCTGATCAGTAGTAGCTAGCTAATGAGAAGACCGCAAGACTGGTAAGGGCTTATGCTTCAGATGACGGATCAACCGCAGGACTGGACTTTGCTTGGGCAATGATGAAGATGTCAGGGCTTAATGTTTTGGCTTGACATGAGAATGAGGTGCCAAGACAGTAATAGGACCACCACTCAGCCTTCTTCTTAACTCATGGAATCATTGGAAATGAGTGAATCTGCATGACTTCACAGCCAATCATTAAAAAGGGTAGGACTCCTTTTTGCTGATCAGTAGTAGCTAGCTAATGAGAAGACCGCAAGACTGGTAAGGGCTTATGCTTCAGATGACGGATCAACCGCAAGACTGGACTTTGCTTGGGCAATGATGAAGATGTCAGGGCTTAATGTTTTGGCTTGACAGGTCTCAAGGTCAGATCTGACAGAACTGCTCCTTGCCTTAGTCAGTTCCTAAGTGATAGTCTTGACCGTAATGGACTCTTGACATTGTTATTTTTTTCATATGAACTTCTCTTTAAGTTCAATGTTTGATTGTAGATGCAGTGACTTCTAAACTTCTTGCCTGTGCTAATTTGAGTGTATATATAGAGGCAATGGCATAGAATAGACATTAGACAATGATGAAATATGTTGTGGTTGTTGAGTTCTTTAGAAATATAGAATTACAATGTTTGGAATGTTACCAAAAGCTAACTAATATTTGGGGAGATCATAATCTATGCTGCAACATCCAAATTAATTTTAATTGGGTGTTAGTACTTCTAACAAGTTTTGGGTGATTATTCGTCATTGGAAGGAGACGTCAGTTAATTCTTTTTTGAGTTTGAACTTCAGAAGTCTACAATTCTGCGTCATGATACAAAGAAATAGATTGGTCTATAATTTAATTTATTGCTTTAATTACCAAGTAGAATTTAAAAGTGGCTCATAGGCATAGCTTTTAATCAGATTCCATTATGTTTTATTATCATCAGTTAGTAACCAATTACACTTATCATGCCTGCAGAAGGTTTTGGTATGCTTTTAGTTAGGCACATCCGAAGTCATGAGTGGCTCAATCCATGTGTTGATACCTACTTTCGCTACAAATTTCTTGCAAGCCCAATATGCAAGTAGTGAAGTTCTTCTTTATCTTCTCGAGGCATGACTCAAGCTCAATGTCATAGTTACAGCTTCCTTGCCCATCAGTTAGTTTCATAATTTGGACAAAATATTGATGCCATTGGTGGTCTGATCCAGAGAATCCATTGACAACTAGTCTTTCCTTCTACATGTGCTATCTCAATTTAGGTTTGATATATTAGTTAATCTGGCTAGCATTATTATATGTTCCTTTGTGCTTCACGCATAACACCCCTCCTCCAACGTCAGTTCACTCCAAACCATGCGCTAGAGTTGTTCTCTAAAAATCGGTTTATAACAAGGTCCACAATCCAATTGAAGCCTTAGAGCATTCACCTTGGCATCTACACAGTTTTAGCGAAATTGACCCAAAAAATTATACTTTTACTATTTTAACAAGAGTACACTTACATTAGCCTAAATATTTTATTTCTCTAGGCTATTTAAATTTTTTTTTTTTCTCTTCCTCATCCTGCTTCTCAGTCTAGATCAGTTGTGTGACTTGTGTGTGTCCCATCCACCAATGGGCAGTGACAGTCAGGAGCGTAGGAATGTTTGCCAGATCGTATGGACTTTTCTTGATATATTTCTTTATTGAAACACAATTGGACAAAACATAAAAATCGAATAAATAATTTAACTCCAAGGTCTGATGAATCAACTACAAAGATCAGTATTGTCCCATATTATAAAAAACCCACATATTGAAACTTTTAATCGCTGAAGTTATTTTCAATTCATCATTTATTTTGAGCAAAGCATGTTAATCTAGGAAATTACGAAAGGATACACATGAACATGGAGGAATGAAGGAAAGGACACACATGAACATGGCTGTCAAAATCCATGCTCACAACTAAAAATGAAAAATTATTTGAAAAATAGAGGAAATGAAAAAAGAAATGTCCAATTAATTATTCAAATTAAACTTGGTAAAATACCCATTACTATGTTACTTTAAGCTAATAAGGAAAAAAGAATGACCATACACCTCTGGGTTTTTGTTTGAATATATACAATGAAGAAGGGCTATATTTTATTCACTGCCAGGAGCAAAGAAAACCCATTTGTCCCTTCATCAACAGCATCCAAGGTATCTTAAACAGTGAGCACAACCAAATCACTTCTTCTATCGTTTCTTTAGTTTCCTTCTTGTGCTTTTAGTCTTCCTCCACTGTTGCCAATTGCACAATACCATTCTCCAAAACAAAACAAAAAAGCATTCATCATAGGTTGGCAGAGGCAAGAGGACTCATCAATTATGCAATGCAATACTTAAACATGATCCTACGTACATTTTCCAACATACCATGGAAGTTAATTACAGTTTTCTTCATTTGGAGATATAATTCCATCAACCAATGAATTATGGAGAAAATGAAAACCATCGCCATAACTATGTAGAGAATCATGTTCATGTTCAAATGCAACACAGTAGAGCTTCTACCATTTTAATTTCGCTTACCTAATCATTATAATAATGATCTTGTAATTCATGTTGATAACTCTTTCTATGAGATCCATATGCTTCTTGAATATTTGACATCCAAAAATATTACCTTACAACAACACTAGATTTCTTGATAATTAACAACAGCACTAAGTACTAAGCTCACCTAACTTTTTCCTAGGTAAATTAGGCAAAGATCCTGAAAAGGGCAATGTATGCATTTGTTACATCTAACTTTGCTTTTATATCGGTTATTTGATCAAACATCAAAAAAAAAAAATCACAACATACTAACAAGTATGAATTTCAGACTGTCCCCATCTTATAGGTCCAAAAGACAGTATCAAGGAAATTTTGAAAAGCAACTGATTAATGAGCATCAATTAATAATTTTAGCATATAAAGACAAGTCAATACTTCAGTAAGATAATTCAATGTTTGTACTTAGAAAATAAATAATAATTATCATGATAGTGAAAATATTTACAAGAGTTCCTATAACATAAATAACAATTATACAAATATAATAATATTTAGACGTTATTACTTCTACAGCAAAACAAAACCATGTTACCTGAAATGGGCAATATTCGATAAAATCTCTTGAAGCAGTAAATTACCTCAACCATATCTAGCACTACCATATCTCCCAATAAAATATAGCACAACCAAACCAGCTGCTCGCTTTATCGGATTGGGTATGGGGGCAGAAACTGTTATGCATGAACTGGCAATGGATCCAACTTTTCTTCTATATCTTTCGGAATCATTAAACTTGAACAAAATGCTCTCCCATTGCTATATATTCCCAATACCAACAAAATATTAGCCAGCCTTCATTTTTCAGCAGAATACCATCATCTCATAAGCCAATCATTTAAAACTATATAGAGATAGTCCTACCAAAACTAAGAAGGAATAAATGTCACACATTGGGAGACAAGCCAGTGTAAAGGCATTGATAATTTAAATTGCACACGCGCAAATATATAAATATATTCATAAAACTCAAACAAATTTGTTTTCTTTTACTGTTAAGTTACTCACACATTCAGTGGAGCATTACCACAACCTCACCTTCCATCCTAGTATTATGTGCAAAGGAAGTGCTAGTTGAGTTTTATTTCAACTGAGAATCTAAGTGATGGAAAGTACACAAATTAAGAACCCTAGTTTTCCTAATAAATGAGAGTAAGCTATGTCCCCAAGCTACAAGACTATTGGCAAATAAAGGAAATGAGAACCAAAATAATTAAACTTTTTATCGCAGAAATATTACAATAACAACCAATCGTTAGTACCAAGATTTGCTCTCGGCCATGGATCCTCAACAAATTAGTCAAATTCAGCCACATGTATTTCTTTTCGCCATTCGATTCTAGTCAAAGAAATGTTTTCAAAAACATATTGTACATGTCAGTATGACTTGACTTTTTGTACCAGTCACAAGAACAGTACAAAAAACCCCCCACAATTCTGTCCCAGTCAATTTATGTACAGGACTGTATCGAATGGTTCTAGAAATTCAGTATTATGTTGGCCATTCCGGCCAAATTATATAGTTGGTTCAAAATGTTAAACAAAAAAACATAAACAAAACAAAACAATACTCGAGCTTTGTAAGGGAGGAGGACACCGCTGTCGAGAAGGTGTCAAGCCATCAATGAAGTCTTGTCAGATCCACCCATCAAAAAGACTGCAACTTGTTCTTGGTTTTCTGCGCAACAAGCAATGCTTCACTGCCAGCATATTCTATGAAAATGTAAAACAGTAAAAGACTTGCTTCAAAACTTTTCACTTTATGTACACACTTTTGATTTCTTTTTCTCTTTTCTTTATGCCTTGGTCTGTAAATCATTTATCAAAAAAAAAAAAAAAGTTGTTTTATTTCGCTTTGGCCATCAATAGTATTTTGATTTTAGACCCTAGTATTTATTAAGCTCCTCTAAAGAATGTAACATATAAGAATCACATTCTAAAGAAATGGAGTGCACAAAGTCTACGACATACTGCACATCACTTGTGGGATACAAAATTCCCCTAAAAATTAGGTTATATAAGAATTACATTCTAAAATAAATGGAGTCTACAAAGTCCACAACATAGTGCATATCGCTAGTGCCAAGAATATGAGACCATCCAACTAATAATCTCAAAAACACATATTCAACTTACCAATCAAGATCTCCACTCCATTGAATAATGTGTTTATTTCCCTCCCTCCATATACCGCAAAATGTGCCGAGTAAAAAATTTTCTATGTTTCCAACCAGTTCCTCTCCACTCACTTAGACATTACCCAATGGATCCCAAATATTTTTTTGATGAGTCCAAAGTTTATTAAAAAGAGGAGAGAGAGTGGCAC
This sequence comes from Lithocarpus polystachyus, assembly GCA_033629205.1. NCBI lineage: Eukaryota > Viridiplantae > Streptophyta > Magnoliopsida > Fagales > Fagaceae > Lithocarpus > Lithocarpus polystachyus. Next base: position 85,777,984 of record CM066165.1, on the reverse strand, counting down.
AAAGGATGTGAACATTCCCAAATCAAAGAATACAAATCACAAAGAGAGGAAAACTAAGAAATCAACTTGGACATCAAATTGATGCAACTCTAAACCTGCATCTAGTTGTACAAAGATCTCAAAATGTGCTCTTTGATTAAAAGGTAGGATGTTCCACCCCATCAAAGAACCTCATGTTTAGTTCATAACACAGAATCCACATGACGGAAAGAGGTGTGGCTGACCACACCTTGGATATTATGTGTTGCTAAAAAGATCCCTGCCAACACTCTAATAGATGAAGCACTGATTTTTTACCAAAATTGTAGACTGGAGGCAATAAGTTGTATGGGGGCATGGATTTCTGAAACCTCTAAGCTTTTAACCTTGCCCTTTTTTTTTATGAATTAACCTTGCTCTTTCAGAGAAACAAGGATGGTGTCTTATGAAAAACATAATACATAAAAAAAATTACATCAAAATTGTAGACTGAAAGCAAATCAAAGTTGCATGGGGGCATGGATTTCCAAAACCTCTGAGCTTTTTACCTTGCTCTTTCAGCAAAACAAGGGTGGTGTCTTACGCACAACACCTGATCCTTCTCTATAAAGTGTTCAAGGAAAAATACTTCCTCACATGCTCATTCTTGGAAGCAAGACCAAACATAAAACATCCTTTGGATGGAGAAGCAATCTTGAAGTGAAAGAAGTTATACATTTGGGGACAAAGTGGAGAGATGGATGAATGAGCTCCCAACGAGTATGTGTGGGTGAAGGAACTAATTGATAAAGAAAGGAAAAGACAGAATACAGATATAATCCATGGAAGCCGAAAATAATAAGATGAGCACCGTGAGCTCCAAGCTGCCTTAGGACAAAGTAATTTGAATTGGAAATTCCACAGGTAGATTAATGGTAAGGAGTGCATATAACCTGGCCCTAGAGCGTAAAAATTAGGAGAATGAAGGAGAGAGTTCCAATAGCAATGGCTCAAGGATGCTATGGAAGAAAGTTTGGCAAATGAAGCTGCCAAATAAAATCAGATTCTATGCATGGTGTGCCAACCCACCAAAGGAAATTTGGAAAGGAGAAATCTTACAAGAGAAAAGATTGAAGTATGCAAGAAGTCCAATGAAACAGTAAACTATGCATTGTGGGAATGTTAACTTGCAAACGAGGTATGGAGGATCAACCCCTTTCACTCTAAAACTGCTGGAAGCCCTAAGGAAATGGACTTTACCAAGACAGTTTGGGCAATAGTGGAATAACAAGGAGAGGATGGTCAAAAATTATTTTTAACATTCTCATGGACACTATGGAATCATAAATATTGGATAAGATGCAGTGGGAAAAAGAAAAACAACTGCATTGATATTTGATAATAGGCAATGCAGTGAAATACAAGTAAGAATTTTGTCAAGTTACCATTATGGAACTGACCAGAGTTGATACACGAGGCATGTTGATACCTCCTCTACTGAGAGTGTACAAATTCAATGTAAAGAGGGAATGGGGCTGGGGGTTAGAGATGATAAGTGCTTTGTGATAGCAGGTATGAGCAGAAGTGAGAATTATCATGGCCGCGATGGAGGAAATGAAAGCTTTTGTAGCAGAGGTAGCACTTGACATTGCAAAAGACGTGGGGTTACAAGATAAAAATCTGGAGACGATTCCCTAACAGTTGCGAAAGCTTTGAAGTCCAAGGAGAATAACGGTGGGGCATTTGATAAATGGTGCACATCATGCTCTTAAAAAGAAATTCAAAGGTGGAACATATCACACATGATGAAAGAACAAAAACATGGAAGCACACAGGTTGGCACGCCATACACACAACATTTAGAAACTATGAAAGCTTTGTTAGAAGAAATAGAAACAGTAAGCATGAATAAAAATCCTTTGTCCCACTCAAAGTGTTCGACTTTATACTCTATCAATTGCAATAAGCCATATGTCTTTCTTTTCTTTTCTTTTTTTAAATTTTAAATTTTGGTTATTTATACATGTGTATATGTGCCAAGATGTGATTCTCGAAGCATAAAGTGGAACACTGAAAATCGGACAGGAGATTTTTATTTGACAAGTGGGTTTTGAACGTTGCATAGATATACAAATGTGTATAGTTTAATAATTTTAATTATGCTTCAATAATACAAACAGGCCCCCATGGCTGAACCAAAAAGTCACTGTTCAACCCTTGCTCAACAACAGCCAACATTACAGGCAGCCACCAACAAGTTTGGCCACAACCCTTCACAATAAACCATACATAATCATCAAAATGAGTTTTTTTTTTTTTTTTTAGAAAATCAAAATGAGCGAAGTCAATTATTCAACAAACTCCACCCCATACACCATATTCACTTATGGAAAATCAAAGTAAACAAAACAGTTAATATAATAGTAGCCCAGCTTGTTCTCATCAACTAAAAAATTTAAAAATTTTGATGTACTCTAAAATGGGTCTTGATAATTTTTCTTAATTCAAATCTAAAGAATGCAGAATATAAGTATGTAAGTGAGAAATGGCATACTTGAAAATTGCGAAGGAATGAAGAAGAATGCTTCTTAAAGCTTTAGCTGTGAAAATACGCTGCTTCTTCTTGCGTTTTCTCCTTTACATTCAGCAACTTCTTCTTTGAACACGCGGGTTATTCTATCGATTTCGTTTACTTGGAGGCTCGGACGAGGGACAGAAGATGAAAAAACCGTGAACTTGAGAGAAGAATATGGGAACCAAAAAGAACGGGTCGAAATAATGGTTCTAACCCGGAGGGTTGAACTGGTTGGAAATTAATTTATTATTACGAGAAAGATACCAAAGCTTTTAAATTTATTTTTTTAAATCCAATAAACTAAAACTTGGATCCCACTATCTATGAGATTTATGTACAACAGATATGATAATTCCCCCTTTTTTTCAATACTAACTAACTTAAATATATATCTCAAGAGAAATAAAGTAAATATGAATTATCAATATTTTTGTGTCTTGCCTCTTTCTTTTTTTCTTTTTTGTTTATTACTAACTAATTTAAATATATATCTCAAGAAAAATAAAGTAAATATGAATTATCAATATCCGTGTCTTGCCTCTTATTTGTTATATAAATAAATTGAATTAATTTATTGTCCTTGAATATTGCTTTAAATTCGTAATTACCTTTGGTTTGGTTTTCCTTGACGTAGAAGGAAAGATTTGTTTTTGAAGTGGAAGATAAAGATTATCCTTGACATTAAAGGAAAAATGATTTTTAGTTGAAAAACTAATTGGATATTCTTTATCCATCAAATAATAAAAGAAAATCCTCTTATATAGGCATTGTAGTAATAGCACATAGACAAGTTATTTTATAACATTTTTAAATATTGTTGTTATGACCAACTTCTTGCTAGTTCTTATCTGAGCCCTAAGGGCGAAACTATGTATATAGGTGGGGGGCCATCCGCAAAAATTTTGAAATTTCCTTTAATATATATAAATAATTATTTTAATGTTTGAGTCTATGAGGGAGAAAGAAATGTTTTTTATTGAGTTGTTTGATTTTTTAAAGGAGAAAAATTCATTTGGAGTTGCTACAGTGCTCTCCAAGTCAAGAGAGATACTGTAGCAACTCCCAAAAAATTTGGAAAAATCTGAGGGCCTATACCACTGTCAGACCAGTTTTCCTCCGAAAACATCACTGGTAATTTTTTAATTTTGTTTCATAAATTTTCCCTTTAAATATGATTTAGGGTTATGTTTGGGAGTGTTTTTCTTTTGAACGATCAGCATAGTCTGATGAGTTTGGAGCCTATGGTGGGTTTTGTCAATTTCAATCAAAATTGTGTCTCCTAATTGTATCCTGTGGTTGGTTTTTTTTTTTTAATTTATTTTTAATGTTAAGATAGTTTTAAATTTGTGGTTGAAATTTGGTTTTTATTTATTTATTTATATCTTGGGTCTCAATACTATTTTTCTCATTGTTCAATCAAAATGCAGAATTTCAGTTTCAGGGTGATCAAAGCTGTTGGCCAATATTCTGTACTCATGGGTCCATTTGTTGGGAACTTAATTGCTAGATGGGATGAAATGGTAAGTTCTTTTTCTGAATCATTATCTTTTTGGGTTGCTTTGAGTTAACTTATTCTATAAGTGTTCTTTTGGTGTTGCATGACATATGCTTGATGAAATTTCTATTAAATTTGATGTGAGATCTTTTCACTCAACCTTTTTCCCCCCTTTATGTTGTGATAAATCTGAGTAGCTATGCTATGATTGTAAAAAATTAATTTTTTAATGGAAATTATTAATTTGGTTATAACAGAAAATTTTCTGATAATATTTATTTAAATCTAAAATTTTTTATTTTGGTGTTGCATGGTATATGTTCAATGAAATTCCATCTAAATTTGATATATGATCATAAATCTAAGTAGTTATACTATTGCTTTTTAAAATAAAAAATTTATGGAAATGAATAATTTTTTTATAAATATAGAGATTAACCCAAATACTCAAAAGAAAACCAATTCTAAACAGAATAGAAGAAGAAGAAGACTAAGCCAAAACTACTCTACTCTCCTCTATTCCCCCCCTCCTTCCCCCTCCATCCAAACTTAGAAAGAAAATCTCAACCACAAATGAAAAACTACCTTAACTTAATAATAAAGAGAGAGAGAGAGAGAGAGAGAGAGAGAGAGAGAGAGAGAGAGAGAGAGAGAGAGAGAGAGAGAGAGAGAGAGAGAGAGAGAGAGAGAGAGAACAGTAATTTGCGAGTTATACTGGTTATATTCTTGAAATACGAAAGAGAGAGCAATGCCTCCATAATTGAAATTGTCAAATTTTGGTGATACTTGCACAATTAGTCTTCAATATGAACGAACTGATTGACATATTCTTGATGACTTAAATTAGTATATAATTTCATAATTATAGTCTATAGAGCATGATTCTTCCTTTAAAATATGACATAATTAATTTATTCTATGATTGTAGACAACTTAACTACATGTATGACTCCATGAACTGACTAATATGTCATTTTCTTTGATATACAACGAATTTTGTGTGTGTGTATTGTTTATAGGTTTAAATTCTTTCTTGCTTTCTTTGCACTTCCTACTCATGTTTTAAATTTTTTTTTTCCATGCTTGCTGTGTCTAATTTTGCTTATTGTTGACTTCTTCAAAGTGCAGTATTTACCAAGAAAATAAAGAAAAAAAGAGAAAGGGAGAATGAGACTGTGGGTCATAAGCTTCAGCCACATCCATTCGAATTTGAAGTTTATTTATACGTAAATGTTTTTTAGAACAAATAGCACTAAGTTATTTTTAAATTATTTGCAGGGACTTTATCCAATTTTGGGGATGCTTGGAGCAGACAGATTTGATGCTATTCTTCTTCCAGGCTAGATGAGTGATCAATAACAAAAGGTAGGCTTTTTATTTCTTTAATTTTTATTTTTTAATTTATTGTTGTGACTTGATGAGATTGTTCTGTCCCTTAGTAAATAATTAGCTCTAAGCTCTGAATTTGGAATGATATTTGGGGCTGTATAATGGTTGTTGGAGCATCAAAGCCAACTGTAGTGGCTGATGTAGATAGGTTTTCCAGTATGAAAAAGTTGAATGTTAGTGAGTTTTAATTAATTTCAATTTCTTTATAATGCATAAATTTTGTGCTTCACATTCTCGAGCTTATGAAGTGTTGGGTAGTGCTTATGAACTATTAGTTAAGTGCTAGCTAATAGCTAGGAATTTGCTAAGTAACTCACACTTGGACTGTATTGTTTAGTTTAGTGTTAAAATCAACTTAGCCATAAAATTTTGTGTTAAGGGTTCTAATTATTGTGCTAGGGTGTATTTAGCATATTTCAGTTTCAACTTAATCACTAAATCTCTCCTTAAATAGTCGTAGGTGTTAATGGTCGGAGGATTTTTTTTGTTTTTTTTTTTGGGGTCTCAACTAACAAGATTTGGTCATTTATAATTTTTTTTCCTGCTATCAATAATTACATTTTTTTTGTTGGTAAAATGTACATAAGTTTGACTTGCCTGCACAAACCAACACCCTAAAGATTGAGAAAGATCTGCATTTACTGAGGTGTGATGAACTCTATTTTTGTCTATGTAATTTGTTTGTGGCACTACTTTTCAATTTTACTCAAATTATTCTCTATGTATCATTTTAATTGCTTCAAATTTGTTTCATTTTTGTGAATTTTCTTATTATTCCAATTTTCAAACTTATGTGGTTAGGGAATATGCCATTATGCAACTTGGGTCATGGTCATGCAGCAATGGAACTAGGGAAATATTTAAATGTCTGTCTCCTTGTAATTAAAATTATAGCTTAAAGTTTAATTAGATCTTACGCTTCTACTTAAGAGATTGTTCAGATTTAGATAATTCACAATCTAGAAAATTAGAAATGAAGTAGAAGGTAGGGTATTTCCTATTAATGCATTTAATATGTTCAATAATGTATGTGTAGTCATTAGCCTTTGGTTGGATCCATGTTGAGCATTCGAAAATTATTTCCTATGTATGGAATGTAAAAAGTTTTTACTTACCAAAAAATAATGTTTGTGTATAATTTGACTATAAATGGGTAAAATAACAAACTGAAACTGAAAGCTGGTTGATTTTCCACGAACTGGAATTGATATACGACAGTATGGCCCTAGTAGTTGTTTTTCTACCAATGACTTTGACTGGGTTGCTAATTCATGCCATTCTGTAACTTTTAAGCAACATTCTTGGCGAGAGGGGTTTACCCTACACCCTAAAAAATATGATTTTACAGGGATATAAGTGATTTCTTGTAAAATGGCATCGGCATAGTCAAGTGTAAAACTTGGGCTGGACTTGAAGTAATTATGATTGTAGTATCTTGGAATCTTTGATTTGTTGCTTTATCTAGGATGTTTATAGTTTCAATTTCAAAAATATGATTAAAAAACTCAGCTTCACTCAATAAGTTTTGTTTGCATTATATTGACCTGAATGCACATGATTCTATTTTCTTACGTGAAATTCACATCAAGAAATCAAGAATCGATTGAACATATCATAATTTAAGATGTGCTTTTAAATTATGTCGTGCTCTTATTTTGACCAAAGTGAGCGTTATCTTATGATAACATGTTCCAGATATTAGATTAGACTTAATTCATCTCAGGATTTCTTTGGAGTTAAATAAGTTTGACTCAAACAATCTTCCATTTACTTTTGAATTATGCTAGAACTCATTTAGATTTTAAGTCATTTTATATCTATCTAAATAATGGAAAGCTATACAATACTCCTTGAGCAATACTCTCTCCTCTCACATGAATGACAAGACCTACCATGAATTTAATTAGTGAAACTTATTGTTATGTGAGGGGAATCAACATGGCTCCTGATGTATTGAATAATTACAATTAAATATTCATATATAATAACTTATTGTGAAGCTTCTTTTTTTTTTTTTTTGGATTTTTATGGTTGGGGGGATAAGTTGTTGTGAAGCTTGGATATGCATGTAGTGATTTATGGCTTTATCTAGTTAATAGGACACTTTTTATTGACTTTGATGGTTCATTTGCTTGCTAGGAGTTTATTTTGTAACTTAATTATATTCTAAATTCTTTTAAAAGAAAGTTCCATCTTGATTTCTAAATTTCTTCCTGTGTTCATGATTACAGTTGAGAAGTGCCATTGATCTGTAGAGGCACTGCAAGAAGGGTGATTCAAAATCCAAAACTTTACCCATGTATTTCCAGGTAAGTCTATTTGTAATTTCTAGAATAATAGTATAGTATGTGATATCTTGGAGCTGTAAGTGGGACTCTTGTTTATTCTCCTTTGGGTGGTATACACTTTGTTATTTAGGCTTGGCTAATTCATACACCTTTTGGTCTTTTGACAATTAGATTGGGACGGTGATAGAGTCAGCATCAGACTTCTTCACAGGTAGACTAACAAAGAAGGAGAGAAAGGGAACAGTTGCTTCTGAGGTGTTATTTGATCTCTCCCTTGCTGACTACAGGTGAGATATGCAACTCTATCGAAAACCATATGACCATATCATGATATGATGTGTTGAGTTTAAAGGGTAAAAGGAATGTGGTGTTGCCATTTGTAAAAATATGTTATTTTGCCTATATATAAAGGTTGATTAAGATGAATTCAGCAAAGGGAGATCTAAATTCTATATGAGCTTGCTTATCTTAGTTGTAATCTTCAAATGGACTTAAAAAAAATTCAGACAGACATAGTTTGTGAAGAAAATGTGAAGCATGGTCATCATATATAACACAGTAATAAAAACTTAAAATAGGGGGGGTGTAAGGAGCACCAGAAAGCTGACCTTGTTATTTTTGCTTTGTATTTCTGGAAATTATTTCCCACAGTTCCATCTTCACTCGCCCCCTCATAATTAAAATTTGGAGTCCTCTATTTTGCAGCTTAACATTTCCATTGCTACAGTGAATGATCTGATAAACTGTGATACTCTTACCAAGTGACATTAGAAACAGAATCCACTCAGCTGATTTATGATTCATAGCTATATTCACATGTGCTGTTTCTCTTTGATGTTTGCTCCTTCCCATAATTTTCTTATAGAATTGATCATGATTGTTGTGATGATAAATGCATGCTTCAGGAAATAATAGTTATTGAATGAGTAAAGTAAACTTACAGACAAAAGGCTGCACGTATGAGAAGAAAATAAATTATTAAGTTTTATTGAATGAAACGGTATGCTTTGAGGTATAGAAGGGAAAGATGATAGAAGAGCTTAACGAAAGACATAAGAGTTTAGGGGAGAAAACTTTTTGAAATGTTCCGTACCTAATGGATCTGTCTAGATGGATCCTAAGAAGCCTTTCAAACAGATTCATTATGCCAAGAACATTCAAGTCCTGCATCAAACTCCTAAGTCACTGTACCACAGATAGTAACAGAGCATAATGAAACCCATTAGATTCTATCAAGATTTTCAAAAAGAGTTGAGTAGATAAAACCATTACAAGCAAACAAACTAAATCTCCACTTCACTTGCTCACCAAGCAGTCAAAATCGTTTAAAAAGACTAAGAAGATACACCAGGTTATGCATAATACTGAAGAAATTAAAATACATCACAGAACGAAAGGCATGTATAAACCCCAAATTTGTATTAGATTTCTCTATCTGCACTATCCTTATTTTTCAGAGGAAGTAAATTACTTTCAAATGAGAATGAATATTAAAATTTAGTTGCCTTGATAAAACGGTATATAATTTTCTGTTGTAGGGCATGGAAAAATCAGACCAACTAATCCAATTACTAAAATGATAATTCTTCAAATGTTTTATTTCATACATAGAGGCGCATGCACCTTCTTCCGGATTATTTTATCCTATTAATCTTCCTCTATTTTAATCTGTGTACAGTAAGAAGAAGAAAAAAGTTCTATCCCAATGTGACCCATATGGATTCATTCATCTACATATGGGGATTGCAGTTGCAAAGGAATGTTTCTTAGAGTACTGAAACAGCTACAGTTGGGTTTTAGCTGATTCTTTTTTTGTCTTCTGCTTATATTTCTTCAACTTATTCTTCTTCATCTGTGAACTTGCCTTTAATTCTATTGGTTTTGTCCATTTGGAGGCAGGACTGAGAGGGAAATGGAATAACATAAACAGTGAACGTAGAAGTAGAAATTGGGAAACTAAACCGACTGGATTAACTAGGCCAATCTCGGAGGGTTGAACGAGTCAGAAGTTTTTTTTCCCTTTGGTATAATACCTTAAAATTATTTAACAACATCAAATTAATTATTTTCCATATGTAATTGCTATCTAGTTTTTTTTTTTTAAATGAATAGAATTTCAATTTATGACGTCCACTCTATGATAATTGCTCTTATCATTAAGTTAAGACACCAATTGATTTTTAGTATAAGCAGGTTCAAATTTCAAATCTCTAATTCAACGACAAAATCACAAGTACAAAGACGGGAATTGAATCCCACTGTTGAGACAAAAGTCTTGTAGCATAACTAGTACCATCTTGTGGTGTTTTTTTACAGAATTATACATGATTCAAATTCCTCATTTCTCATTATAACTACCAAATTATCATGAAAAAGAAAACAAAAATCATACTCTTTAGTTATAAAACAAAAATGAAAAGATGTGGATCTTTCTCTCAAGATAACACATAAGAGCCAATTTAACAATATTATGGGTCACAAAAGTAATTTTTAAAAGTATGATTAACAACCAATGGATATCCAATGAATTAATTATTTGGTATACATTGTTATAATGATTTGATAGTTAGGGGAAGCTTTGAACCCTAAAATATCTTTACTAATAACAACTAAATGTGTAAATTGAGTCGCAAGATTACTGGCTTTTAAAAAAAAAGAAAATAATTATATTGGTTAGAATTACTAATTTTACTATCCAAACTTCAAAGCCAAAACATTTGTGTACATAATCGCCTTCACAACTATGAAACGCCTATAACATACTGCGAGTTAATCATCTAAATCTACTATTAGTCCATTAGGGAACCATTTGCAAGCACAGTGAATGGTAGCTTTCTTTCTTTTTTCTTCTTCTTCTTCTTCTTCTTCTTCTTCTTCTTCTTCTTTATTATTACTATTTTTTTAAGAAAAAAATTCAAAAGGAAGGCAGCTATCAATTTGTATAATATTATCCTTTTAATTAATTTCAAAATAACGTTATTTATCTTATTAGATGATACATTTATCTAATTAGTATATTGAAGTTTGAATGATGGAAGAGGAATATAAAAAAGAAAATCCAATTATACTATAAATTCTAAATTATTTTTAAAACAACAGTAAAAATCAGAATTAATTGAAAAGAGTAATGTTATATATAAAAATTATTTTACAACATTTTTACAAATTGTTGATGTGGCTAATTCTTACTGATTCTCATCAATACCGAACATTAACATAATTATTTTTACTTAATCGCTTACCATATTAGTAGTTTGTAAAAAATAATGTAAAATAGTTTGTAACTTTAGTATTTTTCAATTGAAAAATCCAAAAAGTGGGACCTATCAGGCAGATTAGCACTCCACTAGTTGAACCAGAGTGTTGATTCATATGCTATAACTGCTAATTGAATGGCACTGGAGCTCCAAATTTCTGTGTGTTTGGATATAATTTTCTCTTTCTTTCTTTCTTTTTAATTAATTTTTGTGGGAGATAAAAATGAGATTATACAACCAATTGCACAACTTTTGAGCACTAAAAATAAGGAAAATGCATCTCTTAAGTCTCAACTTAGTATTTAAATTAAAATTTCTCTGGATTATCGTTGGCTGTAGTCTAAAACTCTCTAAAGCTTAGGTTACCAACCCATGGCCACAAAATTCTCTTTCTTTTTTTCCATATTTTCATCACTCTTTCACAGCATATACAAACCACTTTCAGTCTGTATATATAGGAATCATTCATAGACACCAACCTAAATAGTTTTAGGATTTATTGCATCCATCAACGCCATCATTAGTGCGAAGATTAGTGATACTTTCCTCTCTTCTAAGAAAGTATTAGGCTATATTACAAATTACACTCAAATTTTGCATTCCTCTCAACTCAGTGATTTTTTTCACTTTTTTTTGTTTTTATTTTTTTTATTTGAGTCCTTTAATTTTCATTCATTTTTAATTTAGCTCTCCCATTGGATCCACCTCATAGAATTCACTAAAACAACATTGTTTTATAAAGTGAAAAATTTAAAACTTATGGTGAGATTGGACAAAATTGACAAAATGACTAAATTAATACTAGATTATAGTTGAAAGACTAAAATGGGGGGAAATGAAATTTAAATGTCTAACTTGAAAATATATTAAAGTTATGTATTTTGTAGTTTAAACTTGAATAAATATGTACAAATTTTTTTTTCTTGATTATTGCAAAGGATCATTGCATGTAGATCTGAACTTATAAATTAGTCTCTCTTTTTTCTAATTTATTTTGAGGAAAAATAAATAGATGACATAAAACGGACCTTTTTTTTTTTTTTTTTTGAGGATGACATAAAACAGACCTAGACTACATGATTTCTACATATTCATTCTAGCTTGGTTTAACAAAGGGACCTAGATAACATTATTGTTACATGTTCAATGACCATATGTTTAGTTTGCAATTCTGCCATTTGCATCATTAGAATTTTATATAGTCCAAAATTCTAAGAAAGATATGTTAAAAATTATAGGATGTCTTAACCAATTAAAAAAATAATATATATTTATATTTAGAGAGAGAGAGAGAGAGAGAGAGAGAGAGAGAGAGAGAATTTAATTGTAAATTTAATCTTAAATAATATCATTATAAATAAATAATTTTTGTTGAACTCTCGATCATTGTTAGCATACCAATTTTTTTTAATAATAAAATATTTGAGGAAAGAGAAACAAATGACACAAAAGTAAAACTGACCAAAAAATTTGATTGCTACACATTCAATCTAGCATGAATAATAAAGGGACCCGGATAACGTAATATCTACACATTATCTTCACAACTCCGCAATCAGTATCAAACAATTCTTATACAATCCAAAATTCCAAGACTATAATTTTCCATAGTCTTTGCAAGTTTCAAACAATGACCAAAAACTTGTGAAGTATTAACTGGAAATCTAACCTACACCACACGTTCAATCTAGCATGAATAATAGAGGGACCTGGATAACATAATATCTACACATTATCTTCACAACTCCGCAATTAGTATCAAACAATTCTTATATAGTCCAAAATTCCAAGATTATAACTTTCCAAAGTCTTTGCGAGTTCCAAACAATGACCAAAAACTTGTGAAGTATTAACTAGGAAATCTAACCTATACCTCACATTCAATCTAGCATGAATAATAGAGGGACTTGGATAACATAATATCTACACATTATGCTCGTAACTATGTGTGCGTGACCAATGTATGGCTATTAGGCCTAACCTCTACTTGGACGCACAATCTATTTATTTAGTGGGCTTTGGGTTTCCTACCGTGGATGATTCTATACCCGGTAGACCCAAATACACTTCGAGTCTCTCAAGGCTCCTAATCTCTCAATCTCTCTCTCTCTCTCTCTCTCTCTCTCTCTCTCTCTCTCTCTCTCTCTCTCTCTCTCTCTCTCTCTCTCCCCTTTCACCACCCCCCTTTTCTTCTTCCTCTTCTCCTATTTATAGGTTAGGATAGTGGGAGAGTCATGTTTACTTTCCCTTACTAGTGCGAATGGGGGTCCAATTCCATTGTCTCGAAGTGGGTGCTTAGTCGGGAAGGTAGGAGTGGCATTGGAACTGGTTCACACTTTCAGAAGCATGCTGGGCAAAGATGTTCTTCAAAGGTACAACTGGGCAGTTGAGTAAACGACGTCTCCCAGCAACAACCTCACAACCTTGGGGGTTGCTAGAGGTATTCGAGTTGTAGTGGTTCCACTTCAGCCCTTATGCACGATAAGGGCCCTAAGGTGTCCAAATCAAGGTTAAAGATCCGAGGTGGAGATAAGAGGTGGGCTGGGCAGCCAAGCCTGGGTCCCCAAGCCTAATAGGCATAGGGCCCAGGTGCCTGTACACTATGCAATGAGTATCGAACAATTCTTATACTATCAAGAATTCCACGACTACAACTTTCTAAAGTCTTTGCGAGTTCCAAAAAATGACCAAAAACTTATGAAGCATTAACTGGAAATCTAACTTATACCTCATGTTTTCAATGGCTTTTAGTAAGAATAATTTTATTTTATTTTCTTCCACACAAATTGATGACATATGTATGGGCACCTGGGCCCCAAGCTTGGCTGCCCAGCCCACCTCTTAACTCCACCTCAGATTTTAACCTTGATCTGGACACCTTAGGGCCCTTATCGTGCATAAGGGCTAAAGTGGAACCATCCAACTCGAATACCTCTAACAAACCCCAAGGTTGTGAGGTTGTTGCTTGGAAACGTCATTTACTCGGCTACCTGGTTGTACCTTTGAAGAACATCTCTGTCGAGCATGCTTCTAAAAGTGGGAACCAGTTCCAGTGCCACTCCCACCTTCTTGACTGAGCACCTACTTCGAGATGATGGAATTGGACCCCCATTCGCACTAGTAAGGGAAAGTAATCATGGCTTTCCTGCTATCCTAGCCTATAAATAGGAGAAAAGGAAGAAGAAAAGGGGGGTGGTGAAAGGGGGGAGAGAGGAGGAACTCTGCGAGAGAGAGAGAGAGAGAGAGAGAGAGAGAGAGCAGGAGCCTTGAGAGAATCGAAGTGTATTTGGGTCTGCCGGGTATAGAATCACCTACAGTAGGAAACCCAAAGCCCACTACATAAATAGATTGTGCATCCAAGTAGAGGTTAGGCCCAACAGCCATACATTGGGCACATAATTGGCGCCATCTGTGGGAATCTCCTACAAAGCCGTGGTTCTACCAAGGCGTGAACGGAAAATGTTTGGAGGTCAGTCAAGGAGTTACGTTGAAAGTGGCTCTGGGAGGTTTTCTTAGGGATCCACCTGGCGGGAAAGAAGGTAGAAGAAATGCGAAGACAGGAAGCACGAGGAAGAGCAATCTAGCCTTGGCGAAAGGTCGTTTCAAATGTACCGAGCGATGTCTAGAGCCTCAGGGCACAATCACTTCAACAGGAAGGGTGGCGAGCTCTAACAAAGGGATGAGGAACTGAGCGTCTTCATAGGTTGGTGAGGGATTTGGAGTTGCAAGCAAGAGGTAGGCGTCAAGGAAGGGACCATGATGACCAAGGAGACAGATCGGCTAGTATGGGGGATTGCTGCAGAACGGGGTCCCGTCAGTCTGGATCTTGTCGACACAGGGATTGATCATAGGAATACGCAGACCGGGATTCAATCTCCCTGGAGGAGAGACAACCCTGAAATGCGGCCATGGACGCTATGAGACGCGCATTACGCCCAACTACCCGATCACCGTTTTTGAGGGATATCGAAGGAGCACTTATGCTAGGCAAATTTACACGGCCTCCGTTTAATTCTTATGATGGAAAGATGGACCCGGTGGAGCATGTGAGCCATTATATTCAAATGATGTCCTTGCACAATCACAACGACATGCTGATGTATAAAGTTTTTCCCTTGAACCTTGGCCCCACTTCTCTGAGATGGTTCGATGGACTAAGGAAGGGCTCGATTCATAATTTTTTTGAGTTAATTCAAGAATTTGGTGTTCGGTTCATGACCTATAGCCAAGTTCTGTAACCCGTTGACGTGTTGCTCTCGATGAAAAAGGGGCTGGGGAAACCCTGCGCAATTATGCTAGCTGGTACTAAGAATTGTACAACGAGATTGATGAAGGTAATGAAAAGATTGTGGCAAGTACTTTTTGTATGGGGCTGCTCGATGACTCTGAACTGCGGGACTCGTTGACGATAAGGCCACCTGAGGATATGAGGCAATTGATGAGGCTTATCAAAGAACAAAAACAATTGGAAAATGATCGGTTGTAGAGCAAAGGCAAGGCCCCGGTTATAAATCATCCTCATCATATTAGTCTGCAGCCTAGACCCTGAAAGGATTTAAGGATTCAAGAGCCAGGGCCACAAATGGGGGAAGTGAATGTAGCCTTCAAGGAATCGGTGGACAAGATTGTGGATCGAATCAAGAATGAGTGGTACTTCCACTGGCTGAACAAGATGGGAGGCGACCCTTCGAGGAGAAATCAAAACCTGTACTTCACTTATCACAGGGATAAGCGGCACACAACTGAGCAATGTAGGGTGTTAAAAGATCATTTGGAGTAGTTAGTCAAGGCGGGGTATTTGAAAGAATTTGTGGTGAACCCTAGGAATCCAGAAGTCAGGCAGGGTGCTCTGCCCTGCGGGAATCCACTCCCACAAGTACTTTTTGTATGGGGCTGCTCGACGACTCTAAACTGCGGGACTCGTTGACGATGAGGCCACCTGAAGATATGAGGCAATTGATGAGGCTTATCGAAGAATATAAACAATTGAAAGATGATTGATTGCAGAGCAAAGGCAAGGCCCCAGTTATAAGTCATCCTCGTCATATTAGTCTGCAGCCTAGACCCTGAAAGGATTTAAGGATTCAAGAGCTAGGGCCACAAATGGGGGAAGTGAATGTAGCCTTCAAGGAATCGGTGCACAGGATTGTGGATCGAATGAAGAATGAGTCGTACTTCCACTAGCTGAACAAGATGGAAGGCAACCCTTCGAGGAGAAATCAGAACCTGTACTGTACTTATCATAGGGATAAGGGGCACACAACTGAGCAGTGTAGGGTGTTAAAAGATCATTTGGAGCAGTTAGTCAAGGCGGGGAATTTGAAAGAATTTATGGTGAACCCCAGGAATCCAGAAGTCGGGCAGGGTGCTCTGCCCTGTGAGAATCCACTCCCACCCCCTTTGGGGGTGATAGAAGTCATCCACGCTGCCTCAAGAGCCTCTCAGATGTCCAAGAAGAAGTGAGTGCTAGCTGTGGTATCAGGGGAAGGAAGCATGGGTGAACGGCCTTCGAAGAAGTCGAAGTACACGTTGGAGCCCATCACCTTCAATGACAATGATCTGGAGGGCACGATTCAACTGCATGATGATGCCCTGGTCGTCGCAGCCAGAATAAATGGTTTCATTGTAAAGAGAGTGATGATAGATCAAGGGAGCGGTGCTGAGGTGATGTACCCTAACCTGTTCAAAGGGCTCAGCTTGAAGAATAAAGATCTCTCCAAGTACAATACACCTCTAATGGGGTTTGACGGCCGTATGGTGATCCCAGAAGGGCAAATCTCACTTCCCGTGAACATGGAAGGTAAGGATGTGGTGGTAACGTTCATAATGGTAGCTTCTTTTTCTCCGTACTTTGCGATCTTGGGAAGGCCATGGATTCATGCCATGGGGACTGTACCGTCTACCTTACATGTAAAGGTCAAATTCCCCACTAAGCATAGCATTGCCATAGTAAGGGAAAATCAGCAAGCAACCAGGCAATGCTTAGTGGCCGCAGTTAGCCGAGGAAACAAGTAGAAGGAGTCGGCTGAAGGGACCTCCTTATAGCAATTATAGAGGCCCCGGGAGGAGGCGGGGACCAGCTATGCCGCAGACCTGATAAGAGTGAAAATATTGTCGGATGACGATAGGAGTTTTCTTATTGGAACAAGTATGAAAGATGAAGAGAGGATAGAAATGCTGCTGTTTCTTATATGAAACGTAGACGTGTTCGCTTGGAGCCCGTCTGAGGTACCTGGTGTTGACCCCGAGTTCATAGTCCACAAGCTCAACGTGGATCCCTTGTACCCACCCAAGAAGCAAAAATCGCGGAGATCGGCTAAGGAGCACGTTGATGCTTTCAGACAAGAGGTCAAGAGATTGAAGGATGCTGGGGCTATAAAGGAGATCTTTTTTCTGGAATGGCTCGCAAACACCGTGGTTGTAAAAAAGAAGAACGAGGAAAGGAGGGTTTGCATTGATTTAACAGACCTAAACCGAGCGTGTCTAAAGGATCCGTTTCCAATGCCTAAGATTGACAGTTAGTGGATGCCACCTATGGGCACCTAAGGATGAGTTTTCTAGATGCCTTTCAGGGTTATCATTAGATTGCCTTAGCCGCTGAGGAGCAGGAGAAGATAGCGTTTATAACCCCTGATGCTAACTATTACTATACCGTGATGCCATTTAGGTCAAAGAACGCCGGGTCCACATATCAACGGATGGTGACAAGAATGTTCAGGGACAAGATTCGACGTACAGTTGAGGTGTACATTGATAACATGGTGGTGAAAAGCAAACAAGAAATGCAACACATTGATGATCTCAAAGGGGTGTTCGAAGTACTTCGACAGCATCGACTACGACTTAATGTTGATAAGTGTGTTTTTGGAGTGGGGGCTGACAAGTTCTTGAGATACTTGATCACTAACCAAGGGATAGAAGTCGACCCCGACTAGATTGAAACAGTGAAGTGCCTTAAGCCGCCGAGCAATCTGAAGGAAGTACAAGTACTAACCGGCATGTTGGCCGCTCTTAATTGATTCATTTCCAAGTTCGCCGACTGTTGACGACCATTTTATCAACTCTTGAAGAAGCGGAAAGGGTTCCAATAAAGTGAGGAGTGTGAGGGGGCTCTTAGGGAGCAAAAGGAATATTTGGTGTAGGCACCGATGTTGACAGCCCCGGAACTCGGGGAAGATTTGTTCATGCATCTCTCAATATTCGAGCATGTCGTAAGTGCTGTGCTTATGACAGATCAGGGAGTGCAATAGCCAGTATACTACATCAGTAAAACCCAGGTGGATGCCGAGACAAGATATTTGCCCTTGGAAAAGCTGGTGCTAGCGTTGGTACATACCACACGAAAATTACCTCATTACTTTCAAGCTCACACCGTTTATGTGTTGACCGAGTATCCTCTATAGTCGCTATTGAAAAGATCTGATTTCATGGGAAGAATAGCTAAGTGGGGGACTCAGCTAGGTTCTTTTGATATTAGGTATAGACAAAGGAGCTCGGTGAAGGGTCAAGTCATAGCTGATTTTGTTGCAGAGTTCTCCCCTAGAGAGGGGAAGGATATGATTTGCCCAGTAGAAGTAATCCTATGAAAGGTATTCATGGACCGTGCTTCCAGCGCATTAGGAGTTGGGGTAGGAATCGTAGTCATCACCTCGGAAGGGATAAAATTGGAACACTCCTTCAGGCTGGGCTTTAAGGCCTCTAACAACGAAGCCGAGTATGAGGCATTACTGGCCGGATTGAGAGTTGTATCTGACCTGGGTGCTAAGGAGGTAGAGGTCTATTCGGATTCTCAGTTGGTTGTCAATCAGGTATAGGGAAGCTTTGAGGCCAAAGACCCCCGAATGATGGAGTACTTACGGTTGGTGAAGCAAACCATGAACCGTTTTCAGAGCATCAGAATAGTTCAGGTGACGAGGGGGTAGAATTGGCATGCTGATTCTTTGGCCACATTAGCATCTTCATCAACCGAGGGAATTCCTCAACTGATAAAAGTGGAACTGGTAGCGGAGCCAAGTATCAGTGCAGGAGTAGATGTCTCACTAGTAGCAACGATTGAGTCGTGTTAGATGGAACCGATAATCAACTTCTTAGCCAAGGATTGTGTGCCAGTTGATGAAAAGGAAGTGGAGAAACTACGCCGAAAAGCTTCTTAGCGAGAGAGAGAGAGAAAGCAGGAGCCTTGAGAGAATCGAAGTGTATTTGGGTCTGCTGGGTATAGAATCACTCATGGTAGGAAACCCAAAGCCCACTAAATAAATAGATTGTGCATCCAAGTAGAGGTTAGGCCCAACAGCCATACATTGGGCACGCACAACATATATCTTTCATTATGCCTTATAGCAAGAATAGTTGTATTTTGTTTTCTGGCACACAAATTGTTGACAGATATTTTTCATTCAACCCGCGTGAATTTCACCTAGTCTTTGGGATTTTTGTCTATTAACCAGCATGAGCTTTCATAATTGAATGAATTTGTGAAAATATCAAAAGAGTAGTGCTATTTTTTTTTCTCCAATACACACATTCATGAAAGATTGAGTCGAAAGCAACGAACAAGAAACTGAAGCTAAACAACAATATATAAAATTTGACACATTTATTTGAGAAGTTGCATTAGTATTTCATTTCATTATCTATTGAAAAAAAAAAAAAAAACTATAAGGCTACGTAGTGCATGTATAATTTTTTTTTTCTTGACTATATTAAGAGAGTTTTAAATATTTTAAATAAAAATAATTAAGTTTGAATATATATATATATATATATAGTAGTCTTATTTAAAGGTTGGAAGAGGATTAGGATGACCCCTGAACACAAAGTAGTGTGACTTGTAGCTCGTCTAATTCAACATCCCCTCTCAAACGAAGGGTTTGAATTTGATAGAAGAATAGAAAAAGGAGATTAGAAAAAAGAGATTCTAACGGCTATGTTTCCGACGGTCATATTTCAGCTCAGCTCCAAAACAGTACCGTATAGTTAATGTAAACGGTAATGTTTTGGTTCAATGAGGATTCATTTAAGTTGAGGGACATCATTTTGATCGTGCTTGTCTTCCTCCCAGAGCTTCAGTTTCCAAGTACCGTTTGTAATTGAATGTATTTTGTAAAAATGAATGAAGATTCTTGATTATTACACGGGAAAAATGAGTATTTCTAATCATAAATCATTTTTTTAAATTAATTTGAGCAAAAAGAAGGGGATAACATAGAACTTATTCAGATAACATGATTGCTACATGTTTAATCGGTTGCCACACGTTTTTCCTGTAACTTTGCAAGTTGCATGAAACAATTGTAATATAGTGCAAAATTCCAAGACTATAGCGATCAAAGTAAAAAATTCCGAGACTTGAATTTTCGATGTCTTTCAAAGTTCCAAAGAATGATCAAAGACTTGTTAAAATGCTAACGAGATTTAAATTTTCTAATGATATTACCCTAAAAAACGAAAAAGACTTCTAATAGTGTCACATGTTTTCAAAGTTGAAAGAATCTAGCGTATCAATGACTTAAAAATGCATGATATCATTTTCTTTCATTAAAATTTTAAGGTATAAAGCAACTAATTAAAATTTTCTTAGTTGTTACCCTTAAGCCAACTCCCCACAATTAGTTGTTATTAAAATATTACATACAGATGTATACATATTTTGAAAAAAGCTGTCCATTATATAACAAATAGTAATAACTTAAGGGTATTATGAAAGAAAATTATTTGCACTCTAAACAAAATTATCAAAAGATGGTTAAAAAGATTAAAACAATACTAATTTATCTCTTCATACTATTTATCAAACAACAAGAAATATGAGTTTTACATAATGAAAACAAAAAAAACAAAAACAAAAGACTTTGAGCACTGTAGAGTCCCCTCCTTGCTTTCTTCCCCACATCAAAGATGCACATAGTAGGCGATGAGCATATGCCCTATGGTTTGATGCGTTGAACAATTTTGTTAGTCTAAAAAAGATTATAAGCTGACCAAGGGTTTTGTAGTTGAATTAACATCTCCCCATGTACAAAATGCTTAGCAGCATGTTGTAATTATGTGTGTGTGTGTGTGTGTGTATGTGTGTGTGTGTGTGTGTATAAAAGATAGAATACTAAGGGTGCGTTTGGTCCAATGTCAATCGAATTCCAAGTGTAAAATGAATACAAGGGAAAGTGAATTCCCGTAAGGAAAATAAAATCCGGGTGTTTGGTTTTGCAATGGAAAATAGTTCAAAAAACGATTTCCGATGTTTGGTAACATTCTGAAAATACTATTTTTCTACAAATTTTATGTTAGGCTCTAAGAGCTTAGAACAATTGGCAAATCATGAGTACACAAGAACATACAAGCTGCAGAAAGAAGATTTCAGAAATTGCCTGGTTCGACCGATCGAAAGACAGGCTCAACCGATCGAGAATTGTATTTGCAGAATTTTAAGTTGGCCCAAATAGCAGTTCTAGCCCATTAAGGATTAGGGTTTCAAATCTACTTCTCCTACTATATAAAGGAAACCCTAAGCACGTTTTTTACAAGGCTTTTTAGAGAGAGAAGAGTGTGCCTCTTTTATATTTAGGGTTTTGTTCCTAAAACCTCTCTTATAACTTCTATCGGTGTTGTTCCTTGAAGAATCTCAAGATCCGGTATTGTTGAAGTTGCTGCCTTCTCTAGTCATCAAAGGTGCTGATGATCTAAACCTTCAAGGGTGGTCTTGGAGTCACAAACAGGAGAGTTTGTGTTGCTAAACCTTTGAGTGGGATCTCAAAGTCACAAGCGTGGGTGTTTGTGTTTTGCAAAGATTAAAGAAAGAAGGAGTCCGTGGTCTCGGAGCTATCATGGGGTCGTAGTAGTAAGTTTCCTACAAGCAGGTAGCAATAGGATGTTAGTGGTCTAAGTCGCTATTGTGTAAACTTCAATTCTTTCTAGTGGATTTGCTATTTTACCTTGAGGATAGCTAGGTTAAATCCTCCCCAGGTTTTTTACCAGTTTGGTTTTCCTGTGTCATCATATCTTTGTGTTTTTTATTTTTCCGCTACTTTACATGATATGATTGTTATTGTTTTAACCTAGATCTGAATAATAAACCTAAGTATTCACTTGGTTAATTAATTAGGTTAAACAATCTAGGTTTAAGAGGTCTAAACGAACTGACAAGTGGTATCAGAGCGGGTAGCTCTTTTTTGTGTTAGATCTTTTGATCTAAGAGCTGATCCTTGATCCCTGTTATCATGGATAATTTTAAGTATCTTACTGTTTTTGATTGTGATGATTTGAATAAGAAGGACACTGTTGTTTCTGTTGATCTTTTTGATGCTTGTGAAACTCTTCGTAAGGAATTATTGAAAACTATGAGAATTGCTAAGAAATTCAAGGAAGAGTTAAAATTGGCTAATCTTGAAAAAGAGGAATTGATTGTTAGATTAGATGAATTTAATAAAAAGAATGAATTTTTGATAAATCAAATTTCCTCTCAAGATGAGAAGATGAGAAGCTTGGAACAAGAGTTAGTTGAATCTAAAGCTAAGATTGAAAATTTGACTAGTACCAAGCTTGCTGCTGATAACAGAAGTGTTTCTGTTTCTCTTAAGCCTAAAACTGAAAAAGTTTATATCCCTCCTTTCAAGAGGAATAATAAAAAAAAAAGGCTTATTTTGCTAGGTTAGACAAAGGTAAAAGTTTTGATGTAGACGCTGAAGTTACTACACCTAAGTCTAAACCTACTGTTAGAGAGCATAATAAATCTATTTTTGTGCCTACCTGTCACCTTTGTGGTGTTGTTGGTCATATTAGACCAAACTGTTCTTTGTTGAGGCAAAAACCAAAATCTGAGACTAGATTTGTTGTTAGGAATACTGATGTTTCTAAATTTGTTCCTGTTTGTCACTTTTGTGGTGTTTCCGGTCACATTCGTCCTAATCGTCATAAATTGAAATTTAAACATTCTGAATTTCAATCTAAGATATGTGATGATATTTGTCCTGCCATAAGTCAAAATAAATTGTTTCATATGTTTTTGAAAAATTTAAGCTTGTTGGCTTGTGAAAGGAATTTGCAGGATTTCAGTCTTTCTCAGAAGATTGGTGTAATTTCTCAAACACACTCTGCTTCACATGGATTTTCACCTACAAAGCCGAAGACTCGTGCTATATGGGTGAGAAAAGATTCTCTAAGGTGAGTGTTGTTTACTTGTCCCTGATTTAATTCTTTCAATTATTTGTGGACATGTTTTGTTTCTGTTTTTGGTTTTTTTTTTTTTTTGGTTGTTTTTTTTAAAATAAAAATCCAAAAACATTGAAAATTTTCAAAAAGACAAAAATATTTTATTTTGTGTATTGTTTTATTTGTTTTGAAGATTACATGAATTTTGATATCTCTCTCTTGATTTAGAACATGCTTGACATTGTGGAGAAACTTGAATAGTATGTGTTATATAAGTGCTAAGCTATTTTTTTATTTTGTGTGGATATGTACTAATTTGTACATATACTCAAGGATTAATTAAGAAATTGATATTTCTTGTTTGTGTACTCTCTATAGTTTAGTTAAGCACTGTCATGCATTGCATTTGCATTTTTGTCCATTTAGCATAATGTGTGCTTTTTGTTTTTGGTCATAAAATTTTTTAAAACCAAAAATAATTTTTATGTATTTTGTATTATATATCTTGGATTTATAATTAAGGTTGGCCATATTATCTTTACATAACATGTTTATGTACCTTGTTTAGCTTGGGTGAGCTTATTTTATTGCACTTTACTAGTTTAAGCTTTGTAGTGCATGTTGTGTGGAAAGATGTTTATAGTTTTTGATCACATGATCTTGATCTTGAAGTCACATGCCTTTAATTGTTGGACTTGAACTTATTGAGAAAGGCATAAATAACCATCTCACCACTGTTTACTAGCCAATCATGAACACCTTAGTGCATATCATAAGATTTTGTGCTCAAAAAAATGTAGCACATGCACAAAAAGAACATAAGGTGTAGCCTCAGTTAAAATGTTAAAATTGGTGTGTACATTATTGGGCTATTATGAATTCAAATTAAATAAAATTAGTGTGTACATTATGAGGCAAATCAAGAAACTTATATGATTGCAAGCTTTTATTCTAGGAGATGTGAGAATTATATGATGTAACTCTTTGGGTGATAGTCTCTTTCATATTTATGTGATGAATTTTGTAAACTTTGTGATTGATTATTATTCACATGTCACCTCACATGTCTCTCAAGCTTTTGCTAGTTGCACACACTACACAA
Organism: Lithocarpus polystachyus; assembly: GCA_033629205.1. Lineage (NCBI taxonomy): Eukaryota > Viridiplantae > Streptophyta > Magnoliopsida > Fagales > Fagaceae > Lithocarpus > Lithocarpus polystachyus. The sequence goes on along the minus strand of CM066165.1, from coordinate 85,753,773 downwards.
AGTTACTCTTTGCTAAACTTTGTACATGTTATTGTGTGTGATTTTGTTGTGGCCATCCAAGATTATATGTTCCTTGATTTTGATGCAAAATTTGAGTTTTAAGGACAAATTGATTGAAAATCTTAATTTTGGAAGATCTGGGCTGTATTCATATGTTTTTGAAAAACTTTTAGTCTTATACTCATGCATTTCATTCATGAAATATTGTGCTTTGAGGAGTTTCTGCATAAAATTGCTCTGTTTTTCAAAAATTTAAGTTTTCCAGATTTTCAATCGATCGAGGGTGTTTTTCGACTGATCGAAATTGTGATTAAAATTTTTGGTTTGATTTTGTCTGACTCGATTGGTATTCGATCGATACGTGATCGATCGAAGCTGAAAAATTTTCAGTTTTTAGAGTTTTGACCAAAATTTTTTATGCATCATTTATGTTTAGGATTCACATGAGTTGCATTGTTTTCTGTATCCATCTTGCAGTTTTGCAGTCATATCTCTCATTGTTTTCATACATACCATGCATACACTTTGCTAAATTGGGTACTCAACTTGAATTAGAAATTGATTGATTAATTTTTTAGTCCTTTATACATTTTAGTATATGCTATTTTTTATGTGTGAATTGCAGAAAATATTTTTCTTAAGAGATATGATGGATAATCAATGTGCCAATATTTTCTCTACTCATGCAACTGTTTATAGGTCACATAATGTCAAGTTTGCATTTATTGAAAGAGAGAATATTTTTTTTATGTGTATCCTCAACTCTTTTTTTTAGGTTTGTGTGTTTTTATTTATCCCCACCTCCTAAATTTTTCCCAAAATTGTTTTTCCCAAAACTTGTTTTGTTTTTCCTATTTTCATAGGGGGAGTTGTTGCTCTTTATAGGGGAGTTCTCTCTATTTTCTACAGAACTAAACTGTTTTATGTTCCCTTGATTCTCTTTTTTCTCTCATGATTACTGTCACTTTACTTTTTGTTTGAGTTGTATTTGTCAATACGTGACAAAAAGGGGGAGAAATAGATGAAATGTTGGGAATCCTGTTTGTCTTGTTTAGGGGGAGATAAATTTGTTTTTAAAAGGGGGAGAATATAAAAACTTTTTGATGTATCTAACTTAGGGGGAGAGTTAGAATTTATTTTTGTTTTTGTATTTCTGTTTCATATTATTGTTTATATGTCTTTCTTTCCACACATGCGGTGATGTGTTTGTTGAGTGTTTCAGGAAAGACAGGTGCATTCTGATCAAGACCTTCTACCTTTTCTTGGCAACTTCTAGGTTATGAGTCTTAGATTGGGATTTGTGATGTAATTGGACATTTTATTGTATTGGGTTGTTCTTGTATTTTAACATTTTATTTTGTATGAAAGTTTTGTCACGAATTGTCAAAGGGGGAGATTGTTAGGTTCTAAGAGCTTAGAACAATTGGCAAATCGTGAGCACACAAGAACATACAAGCTGCAGAAAGAAGATTTCAGAAATTGCCTGGTTCGACCGATCGAAAGACAGGCTCGACCGATCGAGAATCGTATTTACAGAATTTTAAGTTGGCCCAAACAGCAGTTCTAGCTCATTAATGATTAGGGTTTCAAATTTACTTCTCCCACTATATAAAGGAAACCTTAAGCACGTTTTTTACAAGGCTTTTTAGAGAGAGAAGAGTGTGTCTCTTTTGTATTTAGGGTTTTGTTCCTAAAACCTCTCTTATAACTTCTACCGGTGTTGTTCCTTGAAAAACCTCAAGATCCGGTATTGTTGAAGTTGCTGCCTTCTCTAGTCATCAAAGGTGCTGATGATCTAAACCTTCAAGGGTGGTCTTAGAGTCACAAACAGGAGAGTTTGTGTTGCTAAACCTTTGAGTGGGATCTCAAAGTCACAAGCGTGAGTGTTTGTGTTTTGCAAAGATTAAAGAAAGAAGGAGTCCGTGGTCTCGGAGCTATCATGGGGTCGTGGTAGTAAGTTTCCTACAAGCAGGTAGCAATAGGATGTTAGTGGTCTAAGTCGCTATTGTGTAAACTTCAATTCTTTCTAGTGGATTTGCTATTTTACCTTGAGGATAGCTAGGTTAAATCCTCCACAGGTTTTTTACCGGTTTGATTTTCCTGGGTCATCATATCTTTGTGTTCTTTATTTTTCCGTTGCTTTACATGATATGATTGTTATTGTTTTAATCTAAATCTGAATAATAAACCTAAGTATTCACTTGGTTAATTAATTAGGTTAAACAATCTAGGTTTAAGGGGTCTAAACGAACTGACATTTTACACATTTTTTCAGCCATTTTTTTAGCTCCCAAACAAATTTTGTAACAAAAAATTTTAACTTATACACTTAACACAACCAAAAATCAAAATAAAAACATCTTTTATTCACAAAATCGGTGAGAGGAGAAATAAACAGTGAGAGATTGAGGGAAAGAGAGATCGGGAAAGAGAGGATCAAAGTGGATGGAGGCGGCAGCGGCCAGATCGGGTGGGTTTGGGGGTGGAGTGGAGTGGGTTAGTGGTCGGTGGGGGCCAGATTGATGATCCGTGGTGGCGGCCAGATTGGCCAGTGCGTTGAAGAGCCTAGTGGCGCACGGTAGAGGGGCTTGCAGGCACGACGATGAGGTCGTGGGTCGAGGACTGGGATGTGGTGAAATCAGAGTGGGTTTAGCTGGGTTCATTGGAGATGGGTTTGAGCAAGACGGTGAGGCTGAGGTGGCGCGATCAGATCGGCGATGGGTTTGAGCGGCGTGATCAGACCTGCGAGGCCGTGGGTCGGGGACTGGATCTGGGCTTCACTGGCGATAGCTCTTTTGGCAATAGCTCTTGGGCTTGGCGTGAGTGATGAGAGTGAGTGAGGAGAGAAATTTTTGAGGAGAGTGGAAATGGTTTGAAGGTAAAATGAAAGTGTAAAATGATTTACAGGTGAGAGGGGCTATTTTACAGTCAATAGGGAAAATGAATTCCGTTTGACCCTAATTTTCTTGTGTACCAAATAGACAGAAGGGTGTAAAACAATTTCCTGAAATCCTTTTCAGGTGAAACAAACGCAGCCTAAGTATAAAGGGAAACACAATATTTTAATCTATATAAATGTCATCCTATTTGAAAGTAGCTCTTGTGATTTAGCATGAAGCAAAATAAAAGTGACAACAATTAAATTTTTGTCAATAGTTGATCTAGATTCAACTTCCTAAAAAGGCTTTAGAAATGTGTCATTGACAAGGGATGAGAATGCAACTAGAATACACAAGAATTTTATTGGCATATATATATATATAATTTCCTTAGCAAAAAGGAATGGAAAATATCTTCAAAATTGAATTTGATGTTCTGTTTTTTGGATACTCTCAAAGGAATGTAAGTTTATAGCTATAATAAATCAGATAGTTATGAAATTTTTTACATAACAAAAGAAAAGAAAGAAAAAGAAAAGAAAAGAAATAGTCATCTATTATTATTCTATTTTATATTTTATTTTAAAATATTTTTAATTGAATCAAATTGTAAATAGTCAGTCATTAATTAAATTCCCCTACTTTTTCTCCCAAAAAGAAATCGAGTATGATGTTGGCTCCACCACTATACACATGAATTGGAATTTTATAACACAAAATTAGAACCAAGTAATAATATCACAACAAGTCACATACTCCGTAACACACACTTACCTTACACATTCTACTTTTAAACAATAATTTTAGTTAAATTGTAAAATAATGATTTTAAAACACGATATATATATATATATATATATATAACTTTTATTAATTGGAGCACTCCCATGTTGGTCATGAGCGTATTAAATCATAGTACAATAAAAATGTGGGAAACCAGGAGGCAAAGAACATCCTTCAAGAGCTGCACCATTTGTAAGAAATGATTAGGAATTTCAAGACCATAATCATTATGAATGGGAACTGAGCAATGATTAGAAATTCCCAAACCCTCTATCTATTGATTGGTTTTTTTACTTTTGCATTTGGCATGTGCCTAAATTAAAATAATTTAGTTAAACAATTATGCCAGGATGATGCCTTTTTCTTATTTTGCAGTATCCTTGACAACAGTGATCAGTTCATTATATCCACAAAGTCATCAGTTCATTATAGCCAGAGAGACAAAACATAAATAATAATAATAATAATAATAATAATAATAATAATATATTCACCACAGGTATCAATATGAGCTAATATAAATGTAAAGTAGATAGGATTATATATTATGATACTTGTTTATAAGTAGTTTTTATAAATCTCACCCTGATACTCTGACTTTCAAAGTTAGTTTTTTTTTTTTTTTTTTCAAAAAAAAAAAAAAAAGAAGTTTTTATTAATCAATGAATCTGCATCAAAGAATTCTGCTATATATAGTCCACAGTGTACGCTAGTTAACAGAATGACCCTTAAATTCTGTATATATAGTCCACAGTATACGCTAGTTCCTTCCATCCAATTCATCCTTAAGTTCACTAAAATAATATCATTTAGGAATATGAAAAACATTAAAGTAATGGCAAGATTGAACGCTGGAATTACTAACTTGAAAACATATTTGAAGTTAAAGACTGAAATGAAAGAAAAAAAAAAGGAACTTAAATGATTGATTTGAAAATAATTTTAGGTATGATGATGTAATTTGGAGTTTAAACTTGAATAATTATGTGTTATATAAAATTATTTTTTTTCTTGAATTTTCTTGATCATTGCATGGCATACTAAAGAGTAGATAACTAGATATTTAATTATAGTCAATTTTAATTTTTAATTTATTTGAGGAAAAAGTAATGGATGATGTAAAACTGGTTATGATAACATGATTGCTACAAATTTGATTATTGTCACACGTTTATTTTTATTTTTATTTTTTTTTTGTTGAATGGTTTGTAATTATGTAATCTACATCAAACAATTTTTATATAGTCCGAAAATTCAAGACTATAGCTTTCCAAGTCTTTGGAAATTTCAAACAATAACCAAAGACTTGGTGAGATGTTAACAAGATTAAAGTCTTCTAATGGTGTTACTTGTTTTCATGGTTGAAGGGATCTAGTATATCGATGACCTAAAAAACATGTGATTACTTTCTCCAAACATACAAGTTTTAAGAGATAAAGTTACTAATTAAACGTTTCTTAAATATTACTTTGGAAGATTCCTAAATCCCACCACCCCCACTCCAGCCCCCGCAAAAAAAAAAAAAAAAAAAAAAATTGTATGTGTAAATAATTAGAAATGAGCAATGATTAGAAATTCCAAAACCCTGTGATCAGGGGCGGAACTACCCTTGGACAAGGGGGAGCAATGGCCCCCCCCCCCCCCCCCCTAAATTTTTTTAAAATATATTATTATATATTTGTGTATTAATTTTAGAAATTTTGTTCTATAAAATTATATTTTATTTCTCTTTAACAACATCATTGATTCTTTTTAGAGTAATGCTAGACTCACAAACTTTTTTATAACATTTTTACAAACCGTTTTAGTAGCAAATTCTTATTGATTCGCATATGAGCATACCAATCACATCATTTTTTTACTTACTAATAACCACTTATTACATAAGTAAGTTATAAAAAAAAAAAAAAACTTGCAGCTTTAGCATTTTCCTCATTTTAGTGACCATAAAAAAAATTTATAGATCTAAAATTTAAAACAAAATATACAAGCCCCCCCCCCCCCCAAAAAAAGCTCAAAAAAAAAAATATCAGTAAAACTAAAAACAAAATTAAGCTCAATTAATTAATTTTATCCAAAATAAATAACCTTGTCCTTTAAAAAATTCTAAGCAAAAATAATTTTGTTCTTACCTACCAAAAAAAAAAAAAAAAAAATCTCAGCAACTAAGTAGCATAATTAGAGGTTGAAATCACTGTACACAGCTAACAGTAAAACCGCCCCCCCCCCCCCCCCCTAACTCCAAGTTCTGGCTCCGTCCCTGCCTGTGATCTTGAGTTCTTGATTGCCTCTTTTTTACTTGTGCTTTTGGCATGTGCCTAAATTACAATGATTTAATTAAGGAAAAAGTTTAGCAACAAAATTAGTTGTAGCCTTAGGCTACAAACTTACTTAATATCTTTTTATTGGAGGTGAATTTTGACAAATCCACCATTGGATTACATCTCCTTCTTATATCCTTTATGCTTGCAAAATTTCAAGAAAATTAAAGATCAATAGCTATATTATCTATAAATTTTTTAAATTTCAAGTTTTTATAATTTAAAATTATGTATAAAATATAAGCTTATAAATCATATAGTAAATAATATCCTATTGACACAAAATTTAAAATATATATTAAGAGCGTAAAGAACATACAATTTAACGGTTAGATTTTCAAAATATGTCGTAATATTTATTTTATTGAGTGAGTTTGTAACCTTAAGCTATAGCCATTTTTGTAGCTAAACTTTGTCATTTAATTAATCTATACTATCTATAAGATGATTCATCTATTTGAACTGGACTTTTATTTAGTTCAAAAATACTCTCATTAATGAAGGTAACTTCTCTTAGAAATTTGGTTTTAAATGTCAAACAACAAATTTCATTTTAAATTAAAAAAGAAAATTCCTAAAATTTAATATTTTTTCCCTTCACGTTCATCTTTTTATTCCCTAAAATTTAGCCCTTTTATACCTTTCTTCTTCCAAATAAAAGTAAAACATTCCCAATTTAAAAAAAAAAAAAAAAATTAAGAGAACTCCTAAATTTACCATTTTTTCCCCTTACATTCATCTTATTTTTCTCCTACCCAAACTTTTCTCTATATTACTATACCACTTTCAAACAAACATTCAAAAAAGAAATTACAGTTACCACTTATCTCTAAAATTTATCTTTTTTTTTTTTTTTGAGAACTAAAAATATTTGTTTTCAAATATTAATAAATGCGAATTATTAACTTTTATTAAAAAATAAAAGAGCCTTCGGGACGCGCTTGCTTAGTGTCTAGTTAAATATAATTTTGTCAACAGGATGCCTTTGTCTTATTTGCTACTGGGGTCCTTGACATTGTGCTAAATGTCTAGCGTTATTGTCATAAGCTAATTATTTCTATAAACTGATGTTCCTAATACAAAATAGGCAGAGACAAAACTTGAAAGTATGAGCGAATTGAAATCTAAAGTTGATAAAATTATTATTAATTTTTTTTAATAAACAGCAGATAGTCTTATAAATAAATAAAAATAAACAGTAGATAGGATTATTATTATGATAAACAATAGATATAGCTAACCCAGATGACCTGATATATTTTCACTTTCAGAGCTACTTTTTAGAGTGACCCACAGCCACAAGACCATAATTTTGTCCCACAAGACCATGGATATTATTAATTAACGGGTTAAAGATATATATATATATATATATATATATGTAATAGAATGTGACCCACAAGATATATATATATATATATATAAATTTATATTCTGATTTCTGAAATCCAGAGCAAATATGGAGCGTGTATTCTTTGTATTACGGCCAAGTCACCTACTATTACTCATTAGCTTCCTCTTGCTTTCTCAACCTATTTGTTCCTCCTCTCTCTCTTCTTTTTCCTCATTTAATTCATCAACGCCTCTTTGCCATTCCGACCAAAGCTCTGCTTTGCTCCATTTCAGAATCTCTTTTTCTGCTTATGGTAGATCTCTTTTAAGAATTCGTGGAAAATGGGTACAGATTGTTGTGGGTGGGATGGGGTCACCTTTGATACGATGACAGGTCATGTCATTGCTGTCGACCTCACTTGCAGTCGCCTTTATGGTCCCATCCATCTCAATACCACCCTTTTCTCTCTTCGCCATCTCCAGCGACTCAACAATTTCATCTAAGTTTGGTGGCTTTGCGAACATGACGCATCTCAACCTCACTGACTCCTCCTTCGCTGGTAAAGGCCCATCCGAAATCTCCCACTTATCCAAACTGGTTTCACTTGATTTCTCCAACAATAATTTCAAAGGGGAAATTCCAAAGTCACTTGGAAAGCTTAAGTCACTGAAGGGGCTTAATTTTTCACCCAATAATCTTATGGGTCATATGCCTCCATCATTGAGATTTGGAAATTTAATTAATCTCGAATGGTTAGATCTCTCCTCAAACAAGCTCACAGGAGAAATTCCTACACAGTTGACAGACCTTACATCACTTGAAGTTTTAAATCTATCAAAAAATCGTCTTGTAGGGCCAATACCTGTAGGTAATCAGTTCAACACGTTTGCAAATGATTCTTAAACCTAAATGGCTTGTTAATGTTGTTTATATAGAACGGCATAGCATGGTTTGAAGATCCAAAAAGAATGCTCCTGGAAAAATGGTTGAAGAAGAATTTTGTGGATGCAAGTTCTAATTTCAGGTATATTCTTATATACTAATCTATTTGAAAATACTCTATTTCATAATTTTGGTTTCATAAAAAAAATATTTATTTAAACTGTTAAAACAATTGTTCGTTTCTAATTTCCTTTATGCTAGTCAGGAATGGCTGAGCTTGTGTGAATATTAAATAATGAAGCTTATTACTGTTACTGGCTGCATACGCTTCTATGTTTAAGTTATAGCTATACCAAAGAGTAAATTAGCTTCTACTATGTAACTGCAACATTTTAAATGCTTTATTTAGGCCAGACTTCATTTAATGACCCTGCTTTATGCTCTAGTGTGAGAAGAAATTTCTCTACTCCATTGCAATTTTAAACCATTCCTTGGTCTATGATTTTATTTTTAAATGGGAATCTTCACTGTTATTTCATTCTTGTAATATTACCTTCGTTTTACAGACTAAAGATCTTTTTAGTTTGAAGAGTGAGATTTTTTTTTTCCAACTTGAAGAGAGGTGGTAAATATTCTAGTGCTACCCAAGATGCTATAAGCTGTAGACTGATTTCCTCTATATTTTCAATTAGATGCTTATTTCTACCATTTTTATCTTGCTTGATTTATAGCCCATGAAGTGAGTAGTGTTGTTAAAAGCGCGCTTAAGCGCAGAGCCCTTGGGGCTTTTTCCCTCTAAAGCAAAGTGCCATTACAAAAGCGCTTTAAGCGCGCTTTTTTGAGCTTTTTTATTAAGTGCAAAGTGCACTTTTTTGAGCTTTTTGTAAATTATTTTTAAAAAAATCCTGATTTGATTTTTAGCCATTAGATCTAAATATGTTTGATATAAGCCATCGATTTAATACATAAAAACTAATAGTGTGGTGTGCCACCATACACCTAAGCCTATCTCTTTAGATATTTTTGAACTTTTAACCACAACCACACAAACAAACACTAAATCAGACCCTCACAAAGATAGCATTACTTAACATTCTAATACTTTTTAGTCTTTGCCTTCTTGGTTCTATACTTCTATTTTGATTCAACCATGTTTTGTATCATGGCCATCAAATATCATGGTTACATATATTTTGTAAAGCACAAAAGAATTATATAAAATGTTTTATTGTAATTTATATGATTAATTGATTACTTGATTGTTGTATTGATCATTAATAATTTTTTTAATTTTTTTTTAAATGTGCGCTTCACATTGATCAGGCGCGCGCTTGCACTTTGCGCCTAAGCTCTAGGAGGCCTTTGCACTTAAGTGCTCTCAGCACTTTTAACAACACTTCAAGTGACTTCTAATTCTGGATTCTTGTGAGTAGTGTGATTCTTAGTATACGTATCAATTTTTGTATTAAAAGATTAAATAAGACAGCAATGTATGTTATGATTTCTTGCCATTTATTTGTAGGTATTAATTTGTTTGTCTTATTGTTGTGTGGGATTTTCTTGATCAGGGTTGTGATGCTTCGGTCCTCTTGGTTGACAGAAATGGCGATAAAAACTTCCATCGAGAGGCAGGTCATACCTAATCAGACCTTGAGGGGTTTGATAAAATTGATTCCACCAAGGAGGAGCTTGAAAAGGCTTGTCCAGGGGTAGTTTCATGTGCTGATATTGTTTCTATTGCCACTAGAGATGGCATTATGCTAGTCTGTTCTTAATCCTAAATTTTCATATGTTCTCTCTTTTTAAAGATATTTTTTGCTAATAGTACAGGTCAGTTCACCTAAGGGTTTTAGTAACAGTTTAAGGTTTAGGATTTGATGATTGTTTGTGGATAAAGATGCTTAAATGAAGCTTGGGAAAAATGTAAGAAGCAAATTTTAAAAGAGTTGGTATCTCTTTACATTTTTATATGTTGTGAGGAGCCTATCAATAAGATTCTGAAGTACATATTGGTCGTGGAAAATTTAGAAATTGAATGAATTGAGAATATGTTCCTGGTGAATTTTGCTGTTTTGGTTTCCACAAATTGTTATAGTCACCTTTACTTCACAAACTAATTGTTTCAAGCACTTTTTGGTTATGTTTTTCTAGTCTAAAATATCAAAAAATTAAAATAAATAAAATGAAATACTTTTCTTGTTCCAATTTCTGTTAATCTGAAAATAAAGAACAACTCTACATTGATAACTCTTTTTATTGGTGTTCTTTGATGTAAACTATTATACTTGACATCATAGGTTGGACAGCATTCATTCATATTTCAACAGACACCTAATCTTAGGCAACTTGGCCTCTTTGATTTCAGCATTCCTTGCCACGTTTGCAGCTTCATCTTCTTCAAATGATCTTATTTCTCTCTCTTTTTCTTCTCCCAAATCAACAAAAAAGGAAATCTACTGAAAGGTACCCAGGGGCAGTGACAAAAATGGCCCAAGATTCCATGACTGGATGATAACATAATACAGACACTTCACCTTTTTGCCCATAGAGGTTTTGATGAAAGAGAAATAGTCAGTCTTCTAGGTACTTACTAGCTCTCTGCCTTTCTTTCTTTTTCCCCCTTGTCTTATGGAGTTGAAAAGGTTTAAAAAGTTATTTGGTTTGTATTGGTTTCTTGATCATCTGAAGGTGAACACAACATTGGGAAGATTGACTGTGAATTCATACAGAAACGCCTCCCTGACTTCAAGGGGACCAGGCAGCCTGACCCAACTATATCTCCTAATTTCTGCACTGAGATGAATGAGTTGCCAAGACAGTAATAGGACCACCACCCAGCCTTCTTCTTTATCCATGGCAACATTGGAAATGACTGAGTCTGCAGTGGGGATGTCATAATTTCACGCATTGATATCTTCGATATCATCTGGGGCAGGTTTTGACACTCACTACTTTCAGAGCTTGTAAAAGGGGAGAGGACTCCTTTTTGCCCATCAGAAATTGATGGCTAATGAGAAGGCCGTGAGACTGCTAAGGGCTTATGCTCCAGATGACAGATCAACCTTTCAAATGGACTTTGCTTGGGCAAGGATGAAGATGTCAGGGCTTAATGTTCTTACTGGATCTCAAGGTCAGGTCCGACGGAACTGCTCCTTGCTTTTGGTCAGTTTCTAAGTGACAGTCTTGACCTTAAAGAACTCTTTAGATCTTTACTCTTTCATATTAATTTCCCTTATGTTCTATGTTTGATTGTAGATCCCTACTTTTACATTTATTGCCTGTGCTAATTTGAGTCAATATATAAAGCCAATGGCATCGTTGGTCATGGTTATAATGATGAAATAGCTAGTTAAAACTGCATATAAATATTTTTTGGTTGTTGAGTTCATTTGAAATATAGAATTCTAATGTTTTGAATGTTATCAAAAGTTCAGTAATATTGGTGGAGCTCATAATGTATGCTGCGATGATAATAGCCAAATTAATATCAATTGGGTGCTTGTGTTTCTAACAAGTTTTGGCTGATTATTCATCATTAAAAGGAGATGTTAGTTGATTCATTTTGAGTTTGAACTTCAGAACTAGGAAAGTCTACAATTCTATGTCTTGAAACAAAGAAATTGATTTGTCTATAATTTTCTTTATTGCTTTGATCACCAAGTAGAATTTAAAAGTTTCTCATAGGAATAGCTTTTAATTAGATGCCATTATGTTTTATTGTCATCAATTAGTATTCAATTACACTTTTCGTGGCTGCAGAAGGTTTTCGAATGCTGTTATGCACGTTTAACAATGCTAAGGTTGGGATCCATTCACTCAACAGGTTACAATTCTTGTATGACACTGCTATGCTACAACTTGAATTTTCATTTTCTTTCACCATATTTCATTTAGTGAATCTTCCATCAATCTAGCAGGTTCTCCTTAATGGCTTTAGGCGGTACTGATTATAGTTATGTTTTCCTCAAATTGGTTATAGTTCATGGAATAGGCATTTTTAATTTATGCCTAGGAGGAGATTTTTCTTGCTATGGATGTCTTCATTCGTCTCTTCGTCTGTTACCTGAGAATCTAATTTCTTCAAATTTGAAGGTTATGAGTGCTGCTGATGCCATCAAAAGTGTCATTTCTGTTACCTCTGGTTGTCTGGGAGAGCTTGTTTGATGCAAACTCAAATTTCCTAAAATTTTGAGATGCACAACTGTGGCAGAAAGTCAATTTTTGAGGTTGAGACTTAGCTTTGGATATGTGGACTATGTGATTGATTCCATTTATCAGTATCTCACAGAATATTTTCCCTATCATAGGAACTGGTATGTCTACATATCCTTGACTTTGATAGCTATTTACCAAAATTAAGTTCCTTATTTTTCCTATTTGTCATGAAGATGGTTTGTTCCTGGAAACCTTTTCAGTTAGTATCTTTGCTTAGAGATTTTATCATTATCTTGTGTTTTAAGAAGAGTTTTTAAAGTTAGTTTACTTCTTGTGCTTATAGGCTTCCTCCTCTCTTGCCAATTGCATAAGACCATTCTTTAAAAAACAAAAATGCATTCATTATGTTAAACATCAAGCACCGCCTCTCTCTTTCTCTAGAAATTTCTAGAATTTCTCATGCAATCTTTCTCTCCGAAATTCTCTAAGTGCTTCCTTGCATAAGTTAATCTCAGCCACTAATTTACAAGATGTCTAGAAGATTGGAGAAAGGCATTAATTTAATGCCAATAAAAAGGAGGAAGCTAGAAGCTTCAAGTCGGTTTCTTAAGCGACATACATCTAGTAAAAATAGATGTAATGATGGCCACGAGAGAAGAGTGAAATGAGTTGATGTGAAGTGAAGTGTTAGGTGAAGTAGTGTGAAGTCAGGTGCAGTGTGAAATGAAGTCTAAAAGAGAGCTATAGTGTCAGTAGGTGTGCATGGGTATTTGGTGAGTGAGTGTTTTTAAGGTTAGTGTGTGTGAATGTAAAAGTGCTGTGTGTGCATTGGTGTAATAATAGTGTTTGTAAAGTGTTGTAATTTAAAGAGTCCAGTTTTAAATAAAAAGCTCTTTGTTCAGTCTTTTGTTCAACACATTATAGGTTCACAGAGGCAAGAGTACTCATCCATGGTGCAATGTGATACTTAAAACAAGATATTATGTACATTTTCCAACATACCACAAAACTTGAGTCAGTTTACTTCACTTTGGAGATATAATGCCATCAGCCAATGAGTTATGGAGAAAAATGAAACCATCACTATAACTTTTGCAGAGAATCATGTTCATGTTCTAATGCAAAAAGTGGAACTTCTACAGTTATACAGTTATACCATTTTAATTTCAATGATAATGATCTTATTCATTTATAAAAATCTGCATTGGATCATTGGTTAGGTTTGCTTGCCTACCAATTGGTATATGATCTTATTATTCATGTTGATAACTCTTTTTTATGAGCCCTAAATGCCTCTTGAATTTATGAAATCAAAACATATTATGTTAGAACAAAACCATAAGATGCTAAACAAATACTCCTATGAATTTTCAGACTCCCTCCATCTTATAGGCCCCAAAGACAGCGCAAAGGAACTTTTGAAGAGTAGCTGATTAATATGCATCAGTTAATAATTGCAGTATATAGGGGTAGCAGCTATTATGCTTGAACCAAAAATATCCGATTGCTCTTATATATATTTTGGAATCATTAAACTTGAACAAAATGCTCTCCCGTTGCTATATATTCGCAATATCTATAAAATATTAGTCAGCCTTGATTTTTCAGCTAAATACCAAGATCTCATAAGCTAATCAATTTTTTGGCTACATAGAGAAAGTTTTTCCAATATTAAGATGGAATATAATTTTAAACATGTAGTTACAAGACCATGAAAAGGCATGGATAATTCAATATGCACACAAAGTGGAGCATTAACCCACAACCTTAGCTTCCATCCAAGTATGATGTGAAGAGGAAGTGCCAATTGAGTTATTTTCAACTAAGAACCTGAGAGTTTGTTTAGTTTGGTGGATTTTAGGAGGTATGAAAAGGGCAGGGGAGAGAAAATAATTTTTTTGGAATGTTTAGTTGGAGTGATTTTAGGAGAAAAAATTGGTGGGGCCAAGTATTTTCTCTCCGAACCCACTAAAACATTTTCTCTCCAATTTAGAGAAAAAACCCAGGTGATTTGCTTAGCCATCCTTGTTCTTTTTCCCCTCAATGGCAATGTTGAAGTTGTTGAACAGACATCTCTCTTTCTTGTTTTGTTCCTTTTTTAGTCATTTCTTTCTTTGTTGGTTTGTTTATCTCTCTCAACTATTTCCTTGTTTATTTTCTAGTTGACGTTGTAAGTTGTTTACTGATTTTTCCCCGTGTTTTTCTCTTCTTATTATACTTGTTCAGTATCAATCTGAGTGCTATTTTTTCCCCATTGTTTTATAATAATAAAATGTGATAAATATAATAACAAAGAGAAAAAAAAATATGTTTAATGTTTTAATTTTTATAAAATGTTATTTTATTAATTTTAACTAAATAACTGCTTATATGTAATTAAATATATAATGAGATAAAGATATAAAAGAAAATTTATATAAAATACTTATATATTTACTCTAAAGATAGAATAATTTTAATCTAAACATTAAGCTTGAATTTATTATTAAAATAAAATAGCTTCAATGTAATCTTGGAGTTCAATTAATTCTTTTTTATTATGTTGTAAAACATATAAAGACAAAAATTGTCATAAAAATAAATTTTTTCCTTAATTTTAATATGATTATTTATAATATTATAAGGTGTGAAAACTCACTTAAAATTATTTATGACTTTTGGATAAATTTTTAATATATATTATGAGTTATTTTTTTATTTTATTTTTTAAATTATATAATTATTAATTAAATTATTTATGATATTATCAATTCATCCGGTCTGACAAAAAAAAAAACTGATAACCATGGTTTTCACGCACAATCCTATTTCAGATATCAAAACAAATAAAAATATCAAACCCAGCAGTCCAGCACCCCACCACCCATGCCGCCATATGCCACCATACCCCACCATACGCTGCCGAATGCCACCACAAGCTGCAAAATTTACTGCCGTTACCATCGTCCTACTCCTATATATGGTTTGATTGGGGTTTGAGGGTATGGGTTTGAAGGATTTTCTGTGGCAAGGAGTTGGTGACTTGGTGGTTCATTGTGTGCACGCGCAAAGATGGAGATAGGGATGGTAACTTTAGTGTTTGATGATATCCAAGACTTATGGTTTACTTAACATGATTTGTAAGATTTTTCAGTTGGGTCACTTTTGAATTGCTCTATTTTAGAGGAAATTCAGGTGGGTTTATTGTATATTTGTTGTACTTTGGGGGTTTTGTGAAATGGGTTTTGTAAATTTCATTATTGGTATATAAAATTAGTGTTCAAACTTCAAAGTTCCTTCTTCTTCTTTCTTTTTTTTTTTTTTTTTTGGGTGGAGTTCTTCATGGTTCATTCCAACTTTGAGATTGTTGTGGGCTGGAAATCGATTGGGTGCTATTTAAAAATTTAATTTAATGTTTTTCAAATTTGTTGTAGAGAAATGGAGAGAAGATTGGGCAGTGGTGACGACAAGGACTCTGGCGATGTGTGTGTGGCGGGTTGCTGGATTGTGTTTCTTGTGAGGAAGAGATGAGATTTTATTTTGACTTGAATGGTAGAAATTAGAAAGGGAGGAGATGGGATTTTGTTCTGTGAAATGGGGTTTGTTTGTAGCAAGTTGTGACGCTTTTCTTAATAATGGAATTTAAAAGAGTCAGGTCCCTTACTATTGAAAAATGTCCCACGGGTGTGCATTTGTTAGGAAAATAAATAAATTTTGAGAAGTCTGGGCTTTTCTAACTTGAGATTGACTTTTTGAAGTTTATGCTTAGAATTGTGGACTTTCTTTTCTATAGCTTGACGTTGATTTTTTGAAGTTTATGCTAAACAATTGAAATGTCTATAAAGGATAATCGTGTACATGCTTTCTTGGATATGGAAAAGTGATTATTTTAACAATAATGTTCATGTAAAGAGGACCAATAAGGTAATGTATCTTATGTGAATATTATGAGGACAAATGGAGGAAAAAAAAATTCTTACAGTATTGTTATGAAATTTGCTGTGTAGAATGTATTTGAGGTTGAGGAAATTTTTACACACTGTCAAATTCATAAACTTGTTATGTCATAATTTCCATTTGGAGACAATTTTACCTATTTATATATTGTTTGGAGAAATTAAAAAGGTTTATGTCCCTATTCATCGAGTTACTAGAGCAAGTGTTCCGAAATTGGAGTTGGTTTCTGTTTTTTAACAAAAGAATGAGATTGTGAAAGCTGTGGAAGAGGAACTTGAAAAGGTATATTTCTCTGTCTACTAATCCGGTTTAGTATTAGTCAAGTTACAAGGTAAATCTGATTCTTTTTAATATCTTTGAATTTTACATGCATAGGCCATGTCAGCTTATGGATTTGAGATTGTTCAAACGCTCATTATGGAAATTGAACCTGATGAACATGCGAAGAGGGCTATGAGCGAGATAAATGATGGTAAGTGTTCATTTTGAATTGAACATGTTTTCTCCTCTCTCTCTCTCTGACTCTGAGTAAGTTTGGCTTCTTTTTAATTAACCTGTCATTGACCTTTTACATGTAATGAATAACTAAATCTAAATATCTGGGCTGAGGGACAATGTGCTTGCTTTCTCTATGAATGTACCTGGGACTACGTCAAAGGATTTCATGGACATGGTTCTGGTGACTCAATATATATTTCGTCACAATGAATGAAATTGGCGCATTGTCAGAGTCCAACTCTGTACTCATCACGCATGGACTAGGTACTGTGAAATACATTGCTTCACAAATTAGAGATGGCCTCCTTCAAGCAAATACCACTCAAAATTAGTGACTTTACCCCCGCATAATGTTGCATTAGTGGCTTTTCTAATGGTATATGAAATGATTGGTGCTAGTATCTAAGATTGGTGCATTTTATTATTCTTCTTTTCTACTTTCCCAAATTAATTACTTTAATGACGATAGGAGCTAGGGATTGTCTTGCAAGTTGTAACTAAGGGCACGTTTGGTAGGCTTTAATAGATACTGTAATGTAATAACTATTCCTATAGTTTAGCTGTACGGTTGTTTGGTTATATTTTTATTATAGAGAATAATCATTCATTATGAATAGCAATTTAAAAAAAAAAAGGAAATAGGCATTCCTTATTAAAAGTTCTGAATTCCTATTCCTTCACTTAACGTAATACACACTATTAAAAAATTTCCCAAAAAATCTCTTGTTATCCGCTTCTCCAAAATTTTTATCTCCCTCCCACTTCTTCAAAATTTTATATGTCCCTCTCTTCTTAAAAATTTTAATCTCCTACAACTAGAGATCTTCTATTTCTACAGCTACTGGTATGCCTTTCTCTTCTCAATAATTTTTTTTTCTCCCTCGACTAGAGCTTTGCAATTCCATAGGTACTGCTCCCCTCTCTCTCTCTCTCTCTCTCTCCCCCCCCCAAAAGCTTGATGGCTAATACTTTGAATTTACCCATGGCAAAACACGATTGGGTATAAGGCTTACGAACCGGCAGCTACCACGAAACACTCAAACACGCACTTGAATCACGCTCGCTATAAGCTTAATAGACCTTTGTTTCTTCAAAAGCAGAGGAAGCAAGGTAGTGATTTTTGACTTCTAAGGATCTGGCAAAGGAAGCAAGGTAGAGGTCTTTTTTTTTCTTTTTTTCTTTTTTTCATGCAAACACTAACTTTCATTGTTCTTGCTCAGATCTGGTAATTATGGTCTAGTAAATACAATTGCAACAATATTTTCAATTGGTATAATCACATGGCAATGAATCAATTGGGCTAAAATCACATTCATGCGTTGCACTCAAAACTTTCAGATTTAAACACTTGTTTTATGTGCTGCCTTTTTGCATATACTATTTACATTTTTATTTATCAACTTCCCATTTTTATTTGTTAATATTTTAGCTACATTATGATTTGTCTTTATAGATATGGATTCAAATACACTTGATTCTCAAGTTCGTTCTAAATGAAAGTGGACTCCTATTGAAGATTTGAAACTAGTGGAAGCTTTGGTAGAATATGACCATGAAAGGGAAGGTAACCCTAAAAATAAGTTTAAGCCTGGATATTTGAAAGTCTTAGAAGAAAGGATTTCTACCATATTACCTAATGCTAGATTAAGAGCAAAACCAAATATTGAATTAGAGGACTTTGAAAAGATTGAGTATTTTACCACTGTTCAAGTAAGATTGTCATTTGTAGGTCAAATTTTACAAGTGCAGGACACTTGATTGAAGACCCACAAGATTTTTTGAAAGACAAATTGATTACTGATGTAGCTACTTCTTAATTTTAATGCAATGAAATAAAAAAGCAATTTTATTTATTTAAAAAAAAAAAAAGAAAGAGAGATTGGGTTTGCTGGAGGTCCTCTGTTCAAGATTGGGTTTGTTAAACCAATCCTTATCAAAAGTATATTTGTAAATTTAGAATAAGGGTATTTTAGACAACTTAATTTTAAAATGCTTTTATTCCATTGTTTTCAGGGTTCTATTCTTGTGTTGTCATCAAACAAATGAATAGTAATAAGTATTACATATAACATTTTGTATTATTTGTAAGACATATTCTTATTCTTATGTAATTACCATTATAATCTACCAGACGTGTCTTAAGTGGTGTAGTGTGTATACATGATGTTGAACTTGACCATAGTATTGGAAATATTCTTTTATGGTATGAGATGGTATTGATTTGGGTACTTTTGAGGGCATCCTCAGTCTGGTGTGATATGCTATTTTGTATACATGGTGTTGAACTTGGCAGTTGGCACTTTATCCCTACCGAACTACTAACTTAGTAAAAGGAGCAAAGAGATTATTACCTCCTTAGTAGGAGAAATTATTAGGTCCACTGGAAGGACCGTTGACATAGTCCTCCTTGACCTCTTAACTAATAAAATGCTGTTATTTTATGCAAATGTAAGATCACCTAGTATTTTTTTTAAAAAATTTTATTCTTTGTATAGATTATAAAGCTCACTCACACATTTGCATAAATAGTATCATCTCATTGGTTGAGAGGACCACATCAGTAGTTCTCTCGGTGGACTTAATAATTTCTACCTTACTAGAGCACTTTGAAGATTTTTCATTATCCTGTCTAGAAAAATTAAGCCTTTCTTTTTTCCTCTTTTCATGAAGGAGCTTTTTTTTTTTTTTTTTTAATGCAAGGTTTACAAAGTAAGCAACACACTTCAACCAAAAAAACAAATTTAATACCAAGGTATGATGAAACTATTGCAAAGATCAGTACACTTATATTTCTTATAGAAATTCACTTGTTATAACTTTTAAACATCAATGTTTGTTTCAATACGACATTTATTTTGCGCACAAAATAGGTTACACTGTTTGTGACTTTGGTAAGTTGATATGCACTTAGCACAATTGCAGTAGGCCAAGACAATAAGGTTGTAGCTAACTTTGCTTCATGACCACTAACATGGAAATATGAAGGAAAGGATAACATGATTTTCAAAATCCGTTGACAAATGTTTAATGTCCAACTTACTCATAACAAAACACACACAAAAGATGGAAAAGACATAAAGGATGTTTTACCAAAAATGAACAAAAGAATAACTAGTTTGATTAATCAAATGAAAATTTGAAATAGGTGGTTAAGGCATATGTTTCCTCTGCTTAGAGTAGTAAACTTCAACTAAAAGAAACTAAGAGCTGGGTTAATATATGCAAATTCAAAAAGGCATTCCCAAATGCATCATGAATCCCAACAAAACTATTAGAGGTAAGATGTAACAGAGTTCTTTCTTTTAGATTGAGCTGATTGGAAATGTGGATATGCTTAGAAGGTTCCAGATGTCAGGAACATCAGTATGAAAATTAAGCTTCTTCCATCTCCTGATAGCCTACAACTTAACACAGTCAAAATCAAGTCACTCCATAAACCATTATTATGAGAAGCCTTCAAAGCATATTCATTAGAAATTGAACTTCAAATCTGTAATGTTGACCATTTGCAAGCCATGCATCAAACTCCTGAGCCTGCACCTATTTTTTACCTCAACTTTTGAAGCATAATTTTGATGATGTCAACTGCTACTTTGCTTTAGGTTATTTGAGTTTGTAGCTTCTTTTTGGTACTATTCATGAGTCTCATTATACTATTCAACTAGCTTTTAACTTTTCTTTTTTTAGACTTTCAACAAAAAGTTTTTAATTTCAACTAAATAAGTTATTCCCAAACATACCCTAAATATGATCTCATTTCAGATACATAAATTGGTACTTGCCTGGTGTTGTAACCAATGTCAGCATATGATTGTACTCCTTAACATGAATTTCAAAAATCAATTTACTCAAGAAACCCAATGGAACATAAGTTATTAGAGACAAATTCCCTTCACACCTTATTTCTAGCATCACAAAATGAAAGATAACCTGGATTATATACAAAGAAAAAAAGACATAAGGCTAAACAAAGTAAGAGCACCGAGAATTGAACAAGATGCTATTAAACATAGACATAAAAGTCTAAGAACCAAGAAGTCCTGCAAAAGCCTTATGGGGGTAAGGGGTCTAATTTTATCTAATAGTATGTTGTTCACAAAAACGACGAAAGTCCAAGAGCCTACCCAGTTCTAATTTTATCTAATAGTATGTTGTGATATGTTTTTTTAAAGAAAAAAAAAAATATATTATTCATAAGCTACACACACCAGTCATCTTTGGACCCACAGAGTTCTCCATGACCATATAAGCCTTACAAGGGAAAGGTGCCTTTTTGAGGTAAACCTTATTAGCTGTACTTCATTCTCCCCCCTCTCTTTCTCTCTCTTCTCTTCTCTCTCTCTCTCTCTGTTTTGAATCTTGCTAGTTTTCCATGTTTTGTTGCGACTCTCTCTCTTTTCTAAGTTTTCTTCATGTTTTTTTTTATAGGATTTAAAAAAAAATTGTTCTCAAAACGACTATATTTTGGTTTTTGTAAAATATATGTTATTTGATTTTGGTCCTAGGTCTTAGGACCGAAGTGGACCAAATGAGACAATTAGACCAAAATAGACTAAATTGGATTGAATTGACTAATTAGATCCAAATGGACTTAAGTTGTCTGATTACACTTTAATGTAACTAATCCCCAATAATTCTCCAACTGTCAGGCCTTCAATCAAGTCCACCTTAGTCCATAATTCTAAAAACTATAACTCTCCAATTCTTTGCATGTTTCGAACAATTACCAAAGATTTGGTGAAAACCCACGCAAATTAAAATTTAATGGATGAATAATTTAAAGGATTTACTCATGTAACATGTAATTTTAACTTTAAATAATATGGTCATAAATAAATGAATTTTTTGTAGGCCTTTCAAACCAATTATTGTTATTGAATTCATATTTTGAAAATTCCACTGTTAAATTACATGTTTTATAGTTTTATATGTTCTTAACATATATACTAATTTTTCTGTCAATTAAATGTTATTTACCATTCGATCCATAAACTCAATTTTTTTTTTGCATTATTTATATTGTTTTATAATCATTTTATGATTATTTTAAATTACAAAGACTTGAAATTAAAAAATTGATTAATGACATGTGTGGGTGCCTGAGGACCAAGGATGAAGTTGAAGGGTAACATCAATGGTGTGGGAGTGCCACGAACCACAGGCCTCAGAAGGAGAGCTGCCCGAGGAAGGGGAGACATGAGTCAAGGTATTGTGGCGTTCTGAGTGGGAGCTAGAAGCTGGAGAGAAAGAGAGTCAGTGGCCATTAGGGAAGCTTCTGGCCTGGTACAGCCTGTTGCATCCGCATTAAATGGTGGACAACAACTTTATAAGCCGTATTAATGAGGAAGTGACCTGAATAGTGTAAAATACAGCTAGCAGAGTCCTTCCACCGTCTTCTTCAGATGATAAAAGCAACAAGTGTCATAAGAGAGGGGGTGTTAGGTAAGAATGGATGGCTGAGATGTAATGGAGGTAGAGGTATATAAGAAAAAGATGGGGCATTGAGAAGAGGATCATGACACAAGTATCAAAGAAAAGAAGAAGATCACGGAGAGGAGAGAGAGAACAGTTCCATTTTTTCTATGTACCATTGAATTCCTCGAGCTAACTAAAAGAAGGAGACTGTGTTATCTTTTTCGTGAACAAAAATCTTTTCCGCCTTTGTTTTCCATCCTCGGGCTAATCCCCCTCTTGTTGTTTGTTTCCTCCTTTTACAAATTTATTGATTTGGGTCAAGGTTGAGCCGCACAACTCACTATTCTAAGTGGGTTGGACTGTTGGATCTTTTTTGGTCCTTACAATTGGCGCTGTCTTTAGGAGGCAAAAGATCAACCTAACGGAGGGAACCCTACATTTGATGTAATACTTGGTTTTCTTTCCTTTTTAGCAGTTGTACACCCAGTTTACCTCATGCTAGGATAGATTGGTTCCCATTTTCCTATTTAGCATATCTACACACTTGAGGACCCTAAAGACATTTGGGGAGCATTGGGTGGGAGTCAACCTATAATTTATCAGGAAGTCCCTAGTGACCCTCCCCATAAGAAGTACCATCTTGCCTTCAATAAAAGCGATCATAGGAATAATCACGAATTCGGCAGGTCTGTTTAAGACCAACCATTCACCATATATATAGTGCTAGATTGCAACACCTTCGGGGATCCTATACTGTGCTCTAAAGGCAGCCCTAGCCACGGCACTGTCCATTAGCCTAGCGTATCTACCCATGGAAACTTATGGTATGAAAGAGTGGACCTCTAAAAAAATGAAAGGGTGAACACACCTATCAAGCAAAGGGAAGAGTTCTCCTTGGGAGCTTGCTTTGACTCAAATAACAAAACGCATAAAATGAGCCTCAACCAACTCCAAGTTCTCCTTTTATAGGAGTGAAAAAGTGAGCGGTAAAATTCCTGCCCATAAATAAGGGGGAATGAGGACCGTAGGATCATGATCGAGCTGTAGAACGTGGGGAGACAAGCAACCGCCTAACGCCATAAATGTGAGATCGTGGATCCCGAAGTGTCAGGATTGTGCAAAAGACAGGTGAAAGGACGTACATATGTGTAAACACATATGGCACGTGCCTAGTCTACCTGTGTGACTAAAACTTCGCTTTTGTCTCATAATCAAACAGCAAACGTTTTAGGGGGCTATTGTGGGTGCCCGAGGACAGAGGATGAAATTGAAGGGTAACATCAATGGCGTGGGAGTGCCACGAACCACGAGCCCGAGAAGGAGAGCTGCCCGGGGAAGGGGAGACATGAGTCAAGGTACTGTGGCATTTTGAGTGGAAGCTAGAAGCTAGAGAGAAAGAGAGTCAATGGCCATTAAGGAAGCTTCTGGCCTGGTACAACTTGTTGCATTCGCATTAAATGGTGATCAACAGCTTTATCAGCCACATCAATGAGAAAGTGACTTGAACAGTGTAAGTTACAGCTAGTAGAATCCTTTCACCGTCTTCTTCAGATGATAAAAACAACAAGTGTCATGAGAGAGGGGGTGTTAGGTAAGGCTGGATGACTGAGATACAATGGAGGTAGAAGCATATAAGAAAAAGAGGGGGCATTGAGAAGAGGATCACGACACAAGTATCAAAGAAAAGAAGAAGAACATGGAGAGGAGAGAGAGAACAATTCCATTTTTTCTATGTACCATTGAATTCCTCGAGCTAACTAAAAAAAAGGAGATTGTATTATCTTTTTCGTGAATAAAAATCTTTTCCCCCTTTGTTTTCCATCCTCGGGCTGATCCCCCTCTTGTTGTTCGTTTCCTCCTCTTACAAATTTATTGATTTGGGCCAAGGTTGAGCCGCACAACTCACTATTCTAAGTGGGCTGGGCTGTTGGATCTTTTTTGGTCCTTATAACATGATATATATATATTTGAAGAAAAAGAAACAAATGATATAAAAGTTAAAATTGACCCGAAGTGATAGCCACACGTTCAGTCTTGCATGGTTAATAGGGGGACCCGGATAAGAATAGCCTGATTGCTACACCTTTGCTTCCAGAATATTGCAACTCTGCAATCAGCATCAAGCAATTATTATACTGTCCTAAATTCCAAGGCTACAGCTTTTCAAAGTCGTTGGGAGTTCCAAGCAATGACCAAAGACTAGTGAAACGTTTACAGTAAGTCTACTAACCCAAATTACACATTTTCAAGGGTCATTGAATCTTTTAGCAAGAATAGTTGTATTTCGTTTTCAAGTCTTTTGGTCTTTGCTAGGAGCTTCCACAAGACTTGGGAAGTTATAGTCTTGTTTATTAACGGTGTGTGTTTTCTAGGTTGATGAATAATTGAGCCGAACGCAATGAACAAGAAATTAACTTAGGGTAAAATAGTTCGGAGCATGAAAAGAGAACTAAGAGAGTTTGGGAAATGAAGAGAAAGGGAAACTAAGTAGGAAGAAAGATTTAGATTAACAAAAAAAATAAAAAAAATAAAAAAAAGAATCAATCAATCTGGGTTTCATTGAATTAATTCATCTCAGTACAAACATATTATTTATATATAAGAGCTAGGCTTAACTGCTCAACTAGCCGTTGTTACCTTTTCATAAGAAACTATTAACAGCCCTAGCAACCATAACTAGCTTAACATCTTCCATAATAGAAACAATAAAACAATAAAATAAAAATTGTAGTTAACATGTGTTATATAAAAATATATCTTTTAGAATTGTCTTGATCATTGCGCTGGGTACTAATGAGTAGATACCTAATTATCAATCAAAATATTTAAAATTGAGTTTGGTTTACCTCCAGGACTTTTTTAACTGGCTCTCCTTTTGTTTTAAATATACAATGGCAAGTGATAGTGAGTTTTAATCTCCACCTTTTATTTAGTTAATAGGTGATGTGGCAATCTCTCATTAAAACAAAATGCGATTCTAGTTAAAAAAGTATAGAAGGTAAACCAAACCCTTTAAAATTTATTTGATAAAAAATAAATGGATGACATAAAACTTTCTAGAGATCATGGTTGTTACACATTCAATCTGGCTTAATTAATAAAGGGGCCTATATAACATGATTGCTACACATTTAATGTTTCCCACACATTCAATTTTTAACTCTGCAATTTGCATCAAAGAAAATTCTTAATTATATAATCCAAAATTCTAAGACTATAACTTTCCAAGTCTTTGGATGTTCCGAATAATGACCAAAAACTTGGTGAAATGTTAATAGCATGGGAGTTGATACCGTACCGTACCGGCATGTACCGGCTGGTACATACCGTACCGACCAGTGTACCGGTACAGGTACACTCTTGTTTCGTACCGAAAAAATACCAGCCGTACCGGCCTCGTACCGACAGTACCAGACCGGAACACAAAATGCTGTTTTTATTTTTTTTATTATTATTTTTTTTTTGTAATTGTGGCAATTTTTTAAGGGCAGGATGGTAATACTCATGTATATTATGGTCCAAAAGTAGATCCTTTTGATGGATGGGAGTAGATGATCCTATGTAGTTTGTGTTAACTTAATTATTTGTATTATTTGTTTTCTTTGTATGCAATGAACAATTAAGTTTTTTGTTTTTTATTTGTGTTTTTTGTTCTTTGTATGCAATGAACAATTGAAGTAATGTTTTATTGTAAACAGGAGAAAATGTTTTATAGTAAATAGAGATTTTGTGTGTGTGTGTGTGTATTAAATATATAAAATAGTGGTAAACCCAAAACGGTACACCGGTATTGACCGGTACCCAAAATATATCGTACCGGTGGCTAAACCGGTATAGCCTCCAGTACGGTATTGACTTCCTTGGTTAATAGGATTAAAGTCTTCTAATTGTGTCACACATTTTGAAGGTTGAAAGAAATTGCCAATTCTGGCAGGTCAATGACTAATTGTAGTGCTGTTACTTTCTCCCAACCAAATTTAAGAGATGAAGCAACTAATTGAACTTGTCTTAGCTGATAATAAAAAATCCCCTTAAGCCCGACCTCCTCATTTTTTTTTAGATACAATAGAAATTCAACTTCTAGATCGATACAAATTTTAAAGAGATAAAGCTATTAATTAAAATTTTTAGCTGATAATTTTGACAACTGATTTGTCTTCTCCTAAGCCTATTTCCCCCCAATTAACTACTAACATATTACATGCATTTAATATTACATGTGTGTGTGTGTGTTTTCTTAACATGCATACTATTTTTTATGTCATTTGGATGTTATTTATCATTTAATCCATAAATCAACTTTTATACATTATTTTAAACTACAAATATTTGAATTTAAACAGTTGATTAATGATATGATTATTGATTTTTTATTACTTTTAAAATACTTACTATTTTTTTTAAAAATGACAAATTTTTCAAAACCCATATATATATATATATATATATATAACCATGCAATGCTTGTTAAGATTAAAATAATGTGAGTCCAACTTAATAAAAAAATTATATAAATGAGAGAAATTGTATTTAGCTAACCTTAAAACCTATAAAACTGACATAAAGTTAAGTAGCTAACAAAAATTTTAACATAATGGGGTGTGTTAACAATTGCCTTACCGCGTCCCAGTTGCAACTCTGCAATCAGCAACAAGCAATTATTATAAATTCAAAATTCCAGGACTACAACTTTCCAAAGTCTTTGGGAGTTTCAAACAATGACCAAAGACTTGTAAAACGTGTTTATCAAAAAAAAAAAAAAAAAAAAAGACTTGTAAAACGTTAACAGTAAGTCTACCAATCCAAACCACACGAAATTTCAAGGTTCATTGAATCTTTTAGTAAGAGTAGTCTACAAGTTGATGGCAGATCTCTTTTGGTCTTTGCTCCGAACTTCCACAAGACTTGGGAAGTTATAGTCTTTGTCTATTAACCAGTGTGCGTTTTCAACGAACTACATAATTTTTCACAACTTTTTGCCACAATTGTGACGTGACAGTGTGATTGGTAAAGAAAAAATGGTGAGTCTATATATAAATGATAGTTAACCACTTACAATTTGCCACATCAGAGTTGTGGCAAAAAAATTGTGGAATAATTTATGGCCCTAGAACTACTTCTCTACTAGCAATTGTTACTAATTCAACAGATTCCATAATAGAAATGTCAGTGCAAGAATCATTGCTATTATATGTACAACCACAAGTCATTTATCACTAGCGAGATTAAAATAAAAGTAGGATAAATTAAAGTAATTCCAAAAATGTTAATTAATATAAATTAAAATTAATTAAAAATTAAACAAAAACTACGTCAAGACTCAACATACAAGACCTCTATTTGTTCTTGTTTTCTTTGCTCAACAAACACTGTTTCACTGCTAGAATATTCTTTGAAAATGTAAAATAGTCAACTGTAAAAGACTTCACTTCCACATTTTTCACTTTATATACACGCTTTAAAGTTTTTATTTTTTCATTAAGTAATGAAAATTTTATTAGGAAATGGTCAATGGAAGCTCTAAGGGATTTTTTAGTGCACTATTTTAAGAATATTTTTTTGGAAAAATAAAAAAAATTTTAATTTTTCGACAATATTTCTATTTCCCATAAGAGTAGTATCAAAAATTTCGTGAAATGGTTTATTATTATTATTATTTGATGGAGTAAATTATATTATTTTAATATGTTGTATCTAAATATATAAAAATTTAGATGTAAGTAAGTTGTAAAATGATATGATAAAGTAGATTTTTCAAGTTTAAAATGTGTATTTTTTTTAGATACTCGAACGTGAATGCTATGAATCTTTTATAAATGTTCTAACCCACTCATGTCACTAATGACTCCTTGATTGATATGGTCTCTAGCTATATACACATCGAGTATACTTTGGTGACTCTTATTTTATGATTTCATAATTTGTTCAACATTCTCTATCCTTGATCCTTGTACAGGATATTGATGAGTAAATTTAAGTATATATGTAATTATAAATGATCTTCTAAAAAAAATTATTTGAGTAAATAGAAAAGAAATAGAGATCCGTATACACGATTGCTATATGATAACATGATTGCCACGTGAACATGTTAGGTTCTAAAGACTAGGATCTAATGTATTTAGAACTTCATTTTGTATGTTGGCAAACCATGATCAAAACAATGTTGAGTCGTGTGTTAGACTTGCTCAAAGTATGGGGTTTATTGTAAAGTTGGAATCGAGTTTTTATGCAGAATTACTTGTAACTTTCTGTGAGACTCGATCGATCGAAAATCGCACAGAACGTTTTTCTGCAGAATTTTCCAACTCAGCCCAAGCCCGTTTTAATGTATGGGGTTTTATGTTTGCCCTAAGTATAAAAGGGAAAACCCTAGCCACGTTTTTAGAGTTCTGTTTTGCTGTGTTTGTGAATCTCATTGTGAGATCTAGAGGTGTTTACCTTCACATACACTTAGGGTTTACAAACTTGAGATTTATGTCAAGAGTTGTGTAGATCGTTACAGTTGCAGAATCAAGAGAACACAAAGATATACAAGCAGGTGCGCTTGTGGATTTGTTGAAGAATTCCGGAAAGAAGGAGTCCGTGGATCTCGGAGCTATCATGGGGTCATGGTAGTAAGTTTCCTACACTCGGGTAGCAATATGACATTAGTGGTCTAAGTCTATTGTGTAAACTTCGATTCTTTCATAGTGGATTCAGTTTACCTTGAGGATAGCTAGGTCAAATCCTCCCCAGGTTTTTACCGGTGTGGTTTCCTGGGTCATCAGATCTTTGTGTTGTTTATTTTTCCGCTGCTTTGTTATTTTTGCTTAATTGTGTTAACCTAGTTTTAATTAAATTACCTAAGTTAATAACTTGGCTAATTCTCTAGGTTAATCTGTTGGGTTTAAGGGGTCTAAACGAACTGACAGAACATAATAAATTTATAACATGATTGTTGGGTCAATACAAGGACCCAAATAACATGATTGCTATATCTTCAGTTTGCAATTTGAAACAAACCATTTCATAGTCCAAATTTCACGCTAGATAATAGAAGGGAGGAAGACTATAACACTTAACTTTCATAGTATTTTCTTCTATTAAAAAAAAAAAAACAAATAAAAACAAAACAAACAAAAAAAGCATTGCAAGTATTTAAAATTCCAAAAAATTACATGGTGAAACGTTTTTCAGGATTTTATACCCCCGTACCACATGTTTTCTAGATTAAAGGAATCTGGCAAATCAAAGACTCAAAAAATAGCAGTGATATATATATATATATATATATATGTTCTTTCCCATACTAATATTAAGAGATAAAGCCAGTAATTAAACTTTTTTTAGCTGTCACATTGACAATCACGGCCTTGCCTGATCCATATTGTGTGTTCTATTCCATGCAATATTTTCCCATTACAAATAGGCAAATGGATGGGATAGATTTTCCTCGTCCCACCATATCTTGCATAAATGTACTTGTTTTTTTTTTTTTTTGTTGATAGAATGCATAAATGTACATATTCATTTAAATTATTTAATGTATAATATTCTATCTTTCTCTCTCTCCCTCGTATTATTATTTAATTTTATGTATACTAGTAGGATTCTTGTGCCATAAATTAAAATTTTATGTAAGAGAAAGAAGACATTTTATTAATATTATCAAAACTGTTTTAATAATTTGTGAGTCATGAATAAATTAACTATCTTAATAATTAGTTAGTCACATGACAAAAACTTTTTAATTTTACGTGCAATATATCTTGGTTCTTGAGTCATTTGGCTTGAGCATGACATGTAAAATGTAGTTTATTTTCTTCTTTGATTTTCTTTTATTTTTTCTCAAAAAAAAAAAAGGTGTTGATACCCGTTTTTGATAAAAAGTGCCCAACAGCATAAAGGCCCAATAGCAAGCATAAATAAAGAAGAAAAGAATGGAAAAGCAAAATAGCAGCAAATGGGCCATGAGAGCCCAAAGAAGAAAGAAATAAAGAAATAAAGCCCAGTGGGCTAGCATGGCAAGAAATGGCAGAAAGTAGGCTCATAGGCATAATAAGAGGTAAAAGCAAAGCAAAGGGGGCCATAAAATCCCAAAGAAGAAATAAAGATGGAAATAAATTCCAGTGGGCCAATAGGCCCAAAAACGCAATAAGAGGTAAAAGTGAGGTAAACGAGCTATGAGAGCCCAAAGAAAGAGGTAAAGCCCAATGGGCCAGCAGCCCACAAGCATAGTGAGAGGCAAAAGAAAAGTATGGTGAAAGCTAATGGGTCATAAAGGCCCAAGGAAGGAAGAAGGAAAGGGATAAAAGCCCCATGGGTTAGTCTGGCCGGAAGCCATGCCAAGCGAACCCACCAACCAGGGTCTCTTTTTGAAAAATGCTTTGCTGGGATGGCATTATGCCCAAAAGAGATGGTAGACGGCTGGGACCACTCAATGCTTGCCAAAGAGGTAGGTAAGGAGGTAAGGAAAAACCCCAAGCCTTTATCCATTCAAACAAAAGGGAAAGGCTTATACCATGATCGAACAAAAGGGAAATTTTTCATGTAACAAGTAGTGGAAGAAAGGATTGGGCATGTCCAGTAGTGGCAGTGGATGGGAAGCCAATGGGTTGGTGGGCAACTTTGAAGTGGTATCCACCGCAGACCCAAAAAAGTCGGTGAAGCCCTAAGGGTAAAATAGAGAAATTCCATAAGATCAATCTAGTATAAATAGGAACAATATCCACAAATGGGGAGGAGGAACGAAGGTAGGAAAAAACAACAGAGAGAATTGAAAGAAAAATAACAAAGAAGAGAGAAAGAGCAAAGTGAAAAAGAAAAGAGAGTAAGCACGGCAGAAAGGCATGCATCAATAGGATATCTTTTCCCTCTCTCTATAGCAAACCCACTCTTTGAAATCCCATAAGCATCAACAAGTAGCCATCTAGGCCCATTCCCAGAATGCACAACTTTAATGGCATAGTCCAATAGTAAGGTTATTCAAGTTGGGGTTCGAGTTCTCTTTGGTTCACTTCCTACATGAAGATTTAGCATCTCGCTCTCATTACAAACTTCTGCACACAATAACTTTACCTATTAGAAATGTATTGTATTTGCTATATCAGTTGTTCTGCCGTAGCATCTTTAATATATTCTATTGTATCAGTTATGCTATTGTAGCATCTTTATTATATTTGTTGTATCAGTTGCTCTGCTAACTAAATGTTTCTGTTGTAACTAATCCATTTGCTATGACTAACTTTTTGCTGTAAGGCATTTACTCTTAAATCCATAAAACATGTGCTAACGTTTGCGAAGTAAAGTGTATATATATTTGTTTATCTTTGATGTCTCTATTCTTGGATGCTAGGCTTGTGCACAGACTGGTCCATAGCATGGTCTTGCTAGAATATTGGGCCAGGCCCAACTTCCCAACCCACAGCAAGATGGGCCTAGGTGTAGCAAGGCAGGCTTTAGCCTGTTGACACAAAAAAACCCACCTACAATAAGTAGCTTAATATTTTGGTAATATATTTTCACTAAAACTAATTCATTTTAATAGTTAATATATCTACTTAGCATAAGCAAAAGATAGCAACTTAGGTGATGAGGGGATTTGAACTTTAGATATCTTAAAAATACTCGAACTAATTGAACTACAAGGCTCTTGGCATCCAATCCCCATTGTCAAGTCCATCAAAACAACATCATCTTGAAAAGTGAAAAATATAAATAAAGAAATAAAGTTAAAATTGGACAAAAAACTGATGAAATGACTAAATTGAAAAAAAATTAAAATGAAATAAAAATATATTAAACTTAAAAAACAAAATGAAATATAATTAGAGAATATAATTAATTTGTAATATATATATAAATTTTTTATTAAAATTTTCTTCATGTAATTATCAATTTTTTTTTTTTGTGTTTTAAAAATAAAAATGATTTGAGCAAAAAGAAATAAATGACATTAAACAGTCCCTAACAATACCATTTCTACACGTTCAATCTAGCATGGTTAATTCAGACACCCAGACAATATGATCAGTACGCGTTTAATGATTACTTGCTACGTTTAATCAGCAACGACTCAACAATCTGAACAAACAATTTTAAAGTTCAAAATTCAGGGTAGGTAATAATAGACTGACCTTGCAAAAAAATATGACTTCCCAAGTCTTTTCAAGTTAAACGTCAACAAATTATAATCCAAAATCAAACTTGTTAAAGTCTTCTTATGGTGAACACATTTCCAAAGGATAAAAGAATCTGGCAGATTGATGACTTTCAAAAGAATAGTGATATTATTTTGTCTCACACAAATTTTAAGAGATATAGGCAAAGTTACTAAGAGCATTCGCAGCCCAAATGCTATATGGCATATGTTGAGATATTTGACCATCAAAGCCTTCAAATGTTGCTCCAACCGGACTTGCAAAACATGTCAATTGTAAAAAAATTTACAATACTGCTACAGTACCATCTTATTTCTAAGATGGTACTGTAGCAACATTGTATAATTAAAAATTATTTTTATATTATCTCTTTCTTCTCTCTCTTCCTTTTCTCTCTTTCTTTTTGCTTTCTCTTCTTCTTGCTATCTGATTCTTGTCAATACCTTCATTCTACGCTAAACTCTCTGGCAACTCTCTAGATTGGCGTGGTAGGGATATATCGGCGAGATCGGCGTGGTGGGATATATTGGTGAGATTGGTGGTGGGTCTCTGTGTTTTTCCTTCTCTGGCAACTCTTTAGATCGGCGTGGTGGGTTTCTAGATCGGCGAGATCGGTGGTGATGGGTCTCCGCGTTTTTCCTTCTTCGGAAACTCTCTCTCTCTTTCATTTTTCCTTCTCCATGTGGGTCAACAAAATCAACTTCCTTCAAGCTTCCCAGCGGCGAATCCGCTTCCTTCGAGCTTCGGCAATGGTGGGTCTGGTTTTTTACCGTGGGTTGCTATGTGTGTGTGTGTGTGTGTGTGTTTTTTTTTTTTTTTTTTTTTTTTTTTTTTTTTGTGGTGTTGATGGTTAGAGAGGGTGGTGGTGGTGGTGGTGTTGATGGTCGAAGAGGGCAGTAGGTGCAGCGGTGTGGGTTTAGTCTTTTCTCTGGGTTTTTTTTTTTTTTTTTTTCTTTTTTTGGTGTTGACGATGGTGGTGGTGGTGGTGTCAGGTGTGTGTAGTGCAGCGGTAGGGGTGATTGTGGTTCTTGAATAGAAAGAAAAAGAGAGAAAGAATAAATAATGTGTTGTATTGTATGATGGTGATTGTGAGATATATTATTTTATTGTGTAGAAATATTATTTTAATGAGTAGAATAGGGAAATAAAAGTTGGGATGCTGGAGTATGGTAAAATTTTATTGTATAATTGATAAAGTGGTTTTTTGGGATGGTAAAATAGGATGAGATGAGAATTCCAGTTGTGGATGCTCTACATTTCTTTAGCTGCTACTTTGGAAAACTCTTTGCCTTCCCCCACTTAGTTAATAAAATATTACATATGCTGATATGCATAATATAATTATATAAGAAATAGTAGTAAGGGTATCTAGGATATATGTAAGAAATAGAAATAACTTGGAATTCAAATTTTATTAATTGGACAGGTCTTTTGACTCTTTTCTATAGCAAATGAGAACTTAGTAGTTCAACAATTATGCCTTAATAGTTATAGGCCCGTCCATAATATAATTATATAAGAAATAGTAAGAAGGGTATCTAGGATATATGCAAGAAATAGAAATAACTTGGAATTCAACTTTTATTAATTGGACAGGTCTTTTGACTCTATTCTATAGCAAATGAGAACTTAGCAATTCAACAATTATGCCTTACTAGTTATAGGCCCGTGTGTTGCATGGTTTTATGAAAAAACTTATAAAATAAATGTATAAATAATTATATATTTTAATAGATTCGATAAAGATAAAAGAAAAGATTATCAAGTGTAAATAATTATCTCACTAAAATAAGGGGTAAGATTTCTTCCTAAAACTAAATTAAATTGATAAGTTCAAATTGAATTTTAAATTGATAATTATTAAAAAAAAACGTACTAAACAATTGATAAATCTAAAATTAATATAATCTTGATAATATTATAAATTAAAGTTGATAATTCAAGAATTCACATGTAGAACATCTCAATAATTTGATGTAACATAAAAATCAAATAAGAAAATTGTTAAAATTAATCTAATTCTAACCATATTTAATCATTAATTCTAAGACCCTAACCCTAAGCATATAAATTAGATCAAAGCTAAGAAAATTAGTTTAAACAAAAGGCAACTAATACACAAAACCTAATCAATTTAATAAAAACAAAATACAAAAACAAAGAAGGAGTCTTTAGAAACTTGACAATGTTTTCGAATGTTTTGAATTCATTAATTAAAATCACATGAAGACAAAAAAACCAATAATAACACTAAAGAAAATAAACAAAATGAAGATAATAATAATAATTAAAGAAGAAAGAATGCGTACCTGCATTGTCATAGGATTTAGGCATTCATATATTGAAATAAGCTTTACTCAAAAAAGAATATATAGGGTTATATATTGGTAGAATTCCATTTAAAATATAATTCATTTAAATCTTATTGAAATTAAAAATATCTAATCAATGTGTTTGATTTTATCCCATAAAAATTGGAATTAAAAAAAGGTCATATGAATAGAATGAAAAAAAAAAAAAAGTTGATTCAACATAACGTAACATATAAAAAATTAAAAATTAAAAAAATTGAAAAAAAAAAGAGAGAAAGAGATTGTGGTTGATAGCAATAAGGAATTTTGATATATATATATATATATATATATGTAGGGTTAATGGGCCAGGAACTCGTTATCCTTGTACACGTTGGGCCTGAAGCCTTATTCTAACGGCCCACGAAGCCTGTATCTCTGCGTCTGTTAGGCCTATGACCCAAGCCGAGGACTAAGGCTAGTCCGAGGACTGTTCAACTTAGCCTAGAAGACCTGTGTTGAAGGATGAAGAGGTTAAGTATGAGCTAATGACCCAGGAAGTTACGCCGAGGATGAATGTTACCTCAGATGACCTAGCCAGGGTTAACCTGGGAAATCTACCGTTAAGGAAAACACCCCAGAGGATTTTGTCGGACTGGGTGAGTATTACGGAGACATATACTAAGAAAAGATCCCAAAATATCAAGGAAGAAGGTTTCCACCCCCGCATTGAATGCTCTGCAGCTAACCCTCTGACTGCATTTATGTGGAAAAGATATCTGAACAGTGACTTCCAGCCTTACAGCTCCTACATAAAGACTTCTGGAAAAGCTAGATGGGACAACTATAAACACAAATCATTAAATCTGCATGTGGAAGGCTCAAAGAAGGGGAAGAAGTAGTATAAAAAGAAGAAGAGACCTAAAGGATGAAGAAAAAAGAAAAAGAAAAAAGAAAGAGAGAAAGAATATAGATGCTAAGAAGAAGACTTGTACCCATCTTTGAATAATATTTATATCAAACAAACCTCTTCGAACATATGCCGATGACAACTTTCTGAGACTAATCTCCATGTTTTCTTCCTGTTTGTGATCTTAGCCCAACTAATTGACTATCTAATCTGTGCTAGCCCAGTTTTCTTGACCCACTCTTTACAAATTCATTATTTTTGGGCTTTTTGGGCAGGTCCACCCACTTTTTGGATAGGAACTCCAAATCTGTGTCCTTACAATATATATATATATATATATATATTAAATGTCATCAACATAGAAATTATCAAATTAATGGAGATATATACTGTTTTTTAGAATAGATAGAGATTATCAAATTATTAGAGATATATACTGTTTCTTGGGATTGATTTATATTAATCACCTCTTGAAGAATTTGGATTGAGCTTATCCCTTAATAATTAAGTTTTGTAGCTTGATATTCTGATAAAATAATATTAATTTAATAATATTAAAATTTTGAAAATTTAGATGATAAATATTATCTAAATTAAATTTTTGTATGTTAAATATTATCCCCTAATTTAAGAAATATATCCTAACAAATAAAAAAATAGTGTGTGTGTGTGTTTTACGATTTTTTATTTGCTGGGTGGGTGGGTCCTTTACAATGTGCTAAATGTCTAGCATAAATGTCATAGTAGGTTAATTATTTTTATAAGCTGATGCTAATAAAAAACGTTAAAAATATATCCACTAAAGGTATCAATATGAGTGAATCTAGATCTAAAGTATATGAGATTATTATGATACTTGGTTATAAGGATTTTTTTTTTAATTTTTAAAATCTAAGCCGGATAATCTTTTTTTTTTTTTTTTTTTTTTTCACTTTCAAAACTAGATCTTATAAATAAATAAAAAATAGAGTAACCCATCCAGTAAAAAACAAAATAATGAGAACTGAAGGTAAAGAAAATGGTTAAAGCGCCCAAACCCAAAAAATACGCTATAAATATAAATATATATATATATATATATATTTTTTTTTTATGGGCATAAAATACGCTATAAAACACTAGGGATTAGTTTAGAATTGTCTATATGTGCCTGATAATCCTGGTTATGGTACCTTCTGATAATCGTGGCCGCCTATAAATATAGAAGCATGTATCCATGACACCTCAATTCCAAAACACCCAAAATATATTATATATCCTTCTCATTTCTCTCAAAGCCAGCGCAAACATGGTACTCTTCTTTCTCATTTTCTTCCTCTTCCTTTCTCTACCTAATTCATCTCTCTCTTCTTTTTCTTTTAATTCATCTACGCCTCTTTGCCTTTCCGACCAAAGCACTGCTTTGCTTCATTTCAGAAACTCTTTTTCTGTCGGCGTTTCTCTTTGTGACGATTATCCTCTGAAGAATTCGTGGAAAATGGGTACAGATTGTTGTGGGTGGGATGGGGTCACCTGTGATACGATGACAGGTCATGTCATTGCTCTGGACCTCACTTGCAGTGGCCTTCATGGTCCCATCCATCCCAATACCACCCTTTTCTCTCTTCGCCATCTCCAGAGGCTCAACCTCGCTTACAACTTTTTCTATTACTCCGCAATTTCATCTAAGTTTGGTGGCTTTGCAAACATGACGCATCTCAACTTCACTTGGTCCTCTTTCGCTGGTAATTTCCCATCCGAAATCTCCCACTTATCCAAACTGGTTTCACTTGATCTCTCTGTGAATGATGGCATAATAATGAAAACGCCTAGTTTGAAAAGGCTTGTTCAAAACCTAACCCATCTAACTGAACTTGTTTTGGATGATGTTAACATGTCTTCTGTTTCACCTAATTCTTTCATGAATTTGTCTTCCTCTTTGACATCTCCAGCTGCTTGATGTAAGTTACAACTACAATCTCACTGGTTCCCTTCCAACGTATAACTGGAGTACTTCTCTCAAGTCCTTGGGTCTCTCTAGAACTGAATTCCCAATTAACTTACCTAATTTAATTAGCAATCTCAAGTCCTTAAAAAAATTGTACCTCAGAGGATGCAATTTCATAGGTTCATCGTATCCAACATTTCTTCCAAACCTCACACAAATAACTTCTTTGGACCTCTCATCTAATAACATTGGTGGTCAGTGTCCATGGTCCCTCCTAAACAATGCAGGACTTACTTTGTTAGATCTCTCAGGTAACAATTTCATAGGTCAACTTCCAGATCTTTCTACAAACCGGACACAAGTTTCTTCTTCAGACAGTTCTTCCAATAGTCACTCAGTTAGGCAAATTCCTTCCAAATTGGTGGGTCTCTATTTATCTCAAAAATTGTTGAACGGCACTATACCATCTTGGTTGTATGACATACCATCTTTGCAGTACTTATCTCTAGACAATAACCAATTCACTGGGCAGATTGAAGAATTCCTGCATAACTCACTGGTTGTTCTTCGGTTGAGTGATAACAACCTACATGGTCCCCTTCCGGTGTCAATCTCTAAATTGGTGAGCCTTATTGAACCAAGTGTTTCCTTCAATAATTTAAGTGGCAATGTGGAGTCAAAAATATTCTTTAGGCTCAAAAATCTTGAATATCTTGAAATGTCAAATAATCCTCTCCTGTCGCTAAGCTCCTTCACCTTTGCCACCAATATCTTTGCCAACATTTTCTATTTACTATTGTCTTCTTCCAACATAACTGAAATTCCACACTTTTTACAAACTGCAAAAAATATAAGATACTTAGACCTTTCCAAAAACCAAATCAAAGGCAATATTCCGAAGTGGTTTTTGGAGGGGGGGAAAGATTCATTGTACAATTTGAATCTTTCATACAACTACTTGACAAGTGTAGGACAGCTTCCGTGGAAGAGCTTGAGATATCTTGATTTTCGTTCTAAGCTGCTTCAAGGACCACTTCCAGTACCTCCACTGTACACTTATTTCTTTTCAGTCTCAAGGAATAATTTAACCGGAGAGTTCCCTCTCTTGATATGCAATCTCAGTTCCCTCCAATACCTTGATTTGTCTTATAATCACTTGAGTTACATAATTCCTCCATGTTTAGGAAACTTAAGTAATCATCTCATAGATTTGGATTTGCAAAGTAACAATCTTCATGGTACTATCCCTTCAACATTTGCAAAGGGCTGTTACTTGAGAAGTCTTAAACTCAATGGCAACCAATTGGAAGGTTCATTGCCACAATCATTGGTTCATTGTAGAAAGTTGGAAGTTCTAGATTTTGGTAACAACATGATTAATAGCACCTTCCCTCGTTGGTTGGAAACTCTTCCAGAGTTGTGGGTTCTTATCTTGTGATCAAATAACTTTCATGGTACCTTAGGCAACCTCAAGCCCAAATTCCCATTCCCAAATTTGCAAATCATAGACCTCTCTCACAATGAGTTCCATGGGCATTTGCCGACAAACCTTTTCAAGTATTTAAAAGCCATGATGAATGCGAGTGCAAACAAAGGTGAATTGAAATATATGGGTGATAATTATTATCAAGATTCTGTGATAGTGGCGATGAAAGGGATTTTCATTGAATTGGTGAAAATCCAAAGTCTATTCATAACCATTGATTTCTCCAACAATAATTTCAAAGGAGAAATTCCAAAGTCAATTGGAGAGCTTTAGTCACTAAAGG
Organism: Lithocarpus polystachyus; assembly: GCA_033629205.1. Classification (NCBI taxonomy): domain Eukaryota; kingdom Viridiplantae; phylum Streptophyta; class Magnoliopsida; order Fagales; family Fagaceae; genus Lithocarpus; species Lithocarpus polystachyus. The sequence continues at coordinate 85,714,532 of CM066165.1, read as the reverse complement.
GGCTTAATTTTTCACACAATAATCTTATAGGTCGTGTGCCTCCCTCGTTGGGGAATTTAACCAATCTTGAATGGTTAGATCTTTTATCAAACAAGCTTGAAGGTGAAATTCCTGTACAATTGGTAGGTCTCACATCACTGGCATTTTTAAACCTATCAGAAAACTATCTTTCTGGACAAAATACCCCCTTGGTAAACAATTCGATACATTTACGAATGATTCTTACAAAGAGAACCGTGGGTTATGTGGATTTCCAATGACAAATGCTTGTGGCAATGATGAGGGACAACAACCACCACCATCATCAACCATTCAGGAAGATGATTTCGAATTTGAAAATGGGTTTCATTGGAAAGTTGTATTGTTGGGGTATGGTGTTGGATTAATGTTCAGATTGGGTTTGGGTTATCTTGTGTTCTCAAGTGGAAAGCCAATATGGCTAGTGAATATTTTTTATGGAGAACAAGATGATAAGGTACGAAGATTCAAGAAGAATGCTTGTGGACGAACTCCTTGAAGAAGAATTTGGTGAATGCAAATATTGATTCTAGGTACATTCTTATATGCTAATAATATATTTGAAAATAATCTATATGATTTTTCATTTTTAATTTGCTTTATTCTAGTCAGGAATGGCTGTACTTGTGTTAATGTGAGGCTTATTACTAGTATTACAGGGTGCATAAGCTTCTATGTTTCATTTCAAAAAAAAAAAAAATTCTTTGTTTAAAGTAAAGCTATACAGGAAAGTAATTTGATGTGCTGATATTGTTTCTATTGCCACTAGAGATGGAATTATGCTGGTCTGTTCTTGATCCTGAATCTTCCTATATTCTGTCTCTCTCTTTTAAAATGTTCTTTGTTAAGGTCCTTTCACCTAATGGCTTTGGCAACAGTCTAAGGTTTAGGATTTGCAGATTGTTTGTTAAAAAAGATGCTTAATGAAACTTGGGGAAAACGTAAGAAACAAACTTTAAAAGAAATGGTATCTCTTTACATTTTTATATGTTGAGGAGTCTATCAATAAGACTCTAAAGTACATATTGGTTATGTGGAAAACTTAGAAAATTAATGTATTGATAATACATTCCTAGTGATTTTTGCTGTTTTTGGTTTCCACAAATTGTTACAGTCACCTTTACCTAGCCAACTAGTTGTTTCTGGAAATTTTTGGTTATAATTTTTCAGTTGAAAATGTCAAAAAATTTTGAAAAAATGAAATACTATTCTCATTCCAAATTTAGCTAAACTGACACTAAAGAACGACTCTTAGTAATTCGTTTTATTGGTGCTCTAATATAAACTACTATACTTGACATCATAGGCTGGTGGCCCTTTCTATCCAGTGTTAACAGAATGGAGGGACAACATTCATTCATATTTAACGAAGCACTGGCCGGCATTCCATGACCAAAAGATAATATAACACAAACAATTCACCTTTTTGCCTTTAGAGGTATTGATGAAAGATAAACAGTTAGTCTTCTAGGTACTTACTATCTCTCTGCCTTTCTCATTTCCCCCCTTATTTTATGGAGTTGAAAAATGTTGAAAAAATGATTTGGTTTGTATCGGTTTCTTAATCATCTGAAGGCACACGTGACAGTGGGAAGGTTTGCTGTGAATTCATACAGAAATGTGTCCCTTACCTCAAGGGGATAGGGTAGCCAAACCCAACTATAGCTCCTGATTTTCTCATTGAGACGAGAATGAGATGCCAAGACTGTAATAGGACCACCACTCAGCCTTCTTCACCCATGGAATCATTGGAAATGAGTGAGTCTGCAGTGGGGACGTCATATTTGCAGGAATTGTCATCTTCAATATCATCTGGGGCAGGTTTTGACACTCACGACTGTCAGAGCTTGTTAAAGGGGAGAGAACTCCTTTTTGCCGATCAGAAATTGATAGCTAATAAGAAGACAGCAAGATTGGCAACGGTTTATGCTTCAGATGATGGATATCTTTCGAACGGACTTTGCTTGGGCAATGATGAAGATGTCAGGTCTTAATCTTCTGATGGTAGGTTGGGATAAAGTTTGTGCGCCTTTAGCTAATGGTGGCTTGGGGATAAGAAAAATTACTACTTTCAATAAGGCCTTATTGGGAAAATGGTTGTGGCGGTTTGGGAAGGAAGAGAATCGGCTATGGAGAAGGGTGATTGTTTCAAAATATAGGAAAGAATGGGGAGGTTGGACCACAAAGCTAGGCAGGGGAGCTCATGGTTGTGGTCTGTGGAGAGGTGTTCGCAAGGGTTGGGAGGACTTCACCAATAATTGTCAGTTTGTGGTCGGGTTAGGGAACAAAGTGAGATTTTGGCAGGATAGGTGGTTTGGGGATCAACCTCTCCGTCTGGCTTTCCCAAGGCTGTATGGTATTGCCTTTGATAAGGAGGCTTCTGTTGAAGCCTCTCTGACAAGGCAGGGGGCGGAGAATAGGAGAATTTGGGATGTTCGTCTCATCCAGGATCTTAATGAATGGGAGTTGGAGGAAGGGCTGCATTTCCTTTGCACTTTCGGAGCTATTAACCCTCCTCTGGATGTTGGAGACCGAATGAGATGGAAGTTGAAGCCTAATGGGGAGTTTGACACCCGGTCGTACTATAACAAATTGCGGGATCCCCCCTCAATTGTGTTCCCTTGGAAAGGTATTTGGAGAGTTAAGGCTCCTAGATGAGTTTCTTTTTTCATTTGGTGTGTAGCTTGGAACAAGATCCTAACGGGTGATAACTTGAGGTTGAGGAAACTGGTCTTTGTAGACTGGTGTATTATGTGTCGCCAGTGTGGTGAGACGGTAGACCATTTACTCCTCCATTGTGAGATGGCACATCGATTGTGGAGCTTTGCCTTGATATCCTTTGGTGTGACTTGGGTTGCTCCTAGTTCGATCCCAGATTTGCTTTTTAGTTGGTGGAATTGGTTGGGGAAGCTCTCCTCCCAAATTTGGAACTTAGTTCCGCTGTGCATTGTTTGGTGTATTCGGAAGGAATGGAACCGGCAGACTTTTGAGGATTTGGATAGTTCTGGGGATCAAATTCTTGCTTCTTTTAGTAGGAATCTTTTTGATTGGTCTAGGGCTTGGGGACTCACGACTAGTGATTCTCTCCCTTCTTTTATTTGTTCCCTTTCTCTTTTGTAATTTCTTTTTGTTCTCTGGCTCCTTTCCCCTCGCTCTGTTCTCTCTTCTTGTTTTCTCTGGGTTTGCCCTATGCTTTTCATGCATAGAGTAGCTCTTCATATATATATCAATCTTACTTATCAAAAAAAAAAAAAAAAAAAAAAGTGACAGTCTGACCATAATGAACTCTTGAGATCTTTTTTCTTTCATGTAAGTTTCTCTTATGTTCTATATTTGATTGTAGATGCTGTGACTTCTACATTTCTTGCCTGTGCTAATTTTTGAGTCTATATATAAAGGCAATGGCATAGAGTAGACATTAGTCACAGTGATGAACCTTACAGGAAAAAACTGCATATTAATGTGTTTTGGCTGTTGATTTCTTTTGACATATAGAATTTTAATGTTTTGATTCTTACCAAGAGTTAACAAATATTTGGGGAGCTCATAATGTATGTTGCAACATCCAAATTAATATTAAGGATAGAATTCTTTAGACTTACATTGAGTTTGTAGTGCCTTTGTGTTAGAACCTTATTCCCTCTCCCTTGTGCGTGTGTGTTTGTTTCTCATTAAAAAGAAGCAAACCTTATGAAAATAGTAGTGTTACATAGGGTGAATAAATAAATAAACTTGGTCCTAGTTAATATGAGCTCATCATTTGGGGCCTTCTAGCTGTGTGGTCTCTAAGCTGGGCCTTATCAATGTCGATATGACTAGTATAGTAGCCTTAGCTTCTAAACCCAACGAACCTTTTCTTCTTGCATAGCCGAAAAAAAAAACAATCGGAAAACCTTAATAACTTAGAACTTAGAACACTCAAACCTTAGTTACTCATTGGGGTTTTCTTGTGTTTCATTCCCTGTGCACTGTTTAATTTTTTAGTTTTTACAAAGGAGCTGTTCAAATTTCATTTTTTCCCCTTTCTTAGGGGTGGGGGGGATAGAATACCAGAGAGTAAGTGATTGGTCTTTCATGGGAACCTAAGTTTTTCACCAGGAACACATAATGGGTGTGAGAGCAAATCTCAGAATCAGAGTGAAACCAGTGCACTTTGGAGACCCAATTCAGAGCTTGTTGATGGCTTCTCTTCTCCAGAAAGTTCAAACAAAATTAAGAGTAAGCATCTCAAAAATACTGCTGGAAAAGCTTGGTATGTCTGTGTTTCAATGAGAGTTTCTATTTTAACTTTTCATTATATTTTCTTCTGTCTGATTGGTTGGCTGAGAAAGAGAAAGAGAGGAAAGCTTTGAATATCTTAAACTTTGTTGCTTTTGGTTTCAAGTTAATCACTAACTCTTCTCATTTCTTTTGGTGTATATGGGTGGAGGAATTTAGTTTTTATTTGGGGTCTCAATTTACAAGATTTGTTCATTTAGAAGTGTTGTTAAATTTTCTAACAATGATTACATTTTTTTTTTGGGTAAAATGTACATAGGTTTGACTTGCCTGCACAAACCATAACCCCTGAGATTGAGTGAGCTTTGTGTTTACTGAAGGTGTGGTGAACTCTATTTTTTGTCTATGTAATTTGTTTCTGCAGCACTACTTTTTAATTATTCTCAAATTATTCTCTTGGTAACATTCAACATTCAATTGTTAATTTTTTTTATAAGATAAAATAAAAAAATAAAAAAGTTGTTTTAATTTTTTTGAATTTGCTTAGTTTTTAACTTTTAACCTTATGTGTTTTAGGGGATGTGCCATTATGTAACTTGGGTTATAGTCATGCAGCTATGGAACTAGGGAAATTATTGAAATGCCTGTGTCTTTGTAAATTAATGTTATAGCTTAAAGTGTAATTAGATCTTATTCTTCTACTTAAGAGATTGTTCGGCTTTAGATAATTCACAAATTGCAAAAATAGAAATGACGTGGAAGGTAGGGTACTTCCTATTAATGCATTAATATGTTCTATAATGTATGTGTGGACATTGGCCTTTGGCTGGTTCCATGTTTAGCATTCAAAAATTCATTCCTGTGTATGAAATGTAAAAGTTTTACTTACCAAAAACTAGTTTCTGTAATGTTTGACTCTAGATGGGTAAAATAACAACTTTTTTTTTTTTTGATAAATAACGTAAGAATGTTATTAATAATAAAAAAATTGCCAAGCCGAGTACATTGGGGATGTACTATGGGGGCACAAATCAAGAAACAAAAGAGCAACGGTCCAGAAAAATAGAAAAGGAAGAACAAGAAAAGTGAGAAAAAACCACACTCCATTCAAAGAGAGTATGTAAGAAAATAGACTTGATCTCCAGCAAAGAGTGTTCGCAACCCTCGAAGCTTCTAGCGTTCCTTTCACGCCAAATGCACCATATCAAACAATGAGGCACAAGCTTCCAAACATCAATATGACGATGTCGCGCAAACTTTCCTTGCCAAGTCTCAAACAACTCACGAACAGTATGAGGCATAACCCAAGAATACCAAACAAGCAGAAAACCAAAGACCACAACTCCCAAGCTATGGAGCAATGAAATAGAAGATGATTCACCGACTCCCTGCACCTCTTGCACATATAGCACCAATCAAGCACTATCACTTGTCTTTTATGAAAGTTGTCTGTTGTTAAGATCTTACCTAAGGAAGCAGACCAAGAGAAGAAAGCTACCCTTGGAGGAACCTTCGATTACCATATCATTTTCCATGGAAAGGTAGCAAGATTAGGAGGGTAGAAGGAACTTTAAAAACCTCTAACCTCAAAACCTCCATTCCTTGCAAGCTTCCAACAAACCTTATCTGGGCCAAACCCCCGCACTGACGAAGAATAGACCAACCCCATAAACCGGTCAAAGGCTTCTTCTTCCCAATCTTGTGGTGGACGATGAAATTGCACATTCTAGTAAAACCTCCCAGCAAACCAACCCATAACTTCAGCCATCGAGGAATCCTTTGACCTACTAAGACTGTAAAGCTTCGGAAAGGACTCTTGGAGAGTACTATCCCCACACCACACATGCTTCCAAAATTTCACTCTAGTACCATCCCCCACATCATAAACAAGGAATTTAGAGAAGGTCAACCAGCCACTTCTAATGTATCTCCACAAGCTGACCCCATAAGGACTTGTCACTTTCTTTGTACACCAACCACCCCAAATGTTCCCATATTTTGCCTCTATAACCCTCCTCCATAAAGCATCAGTCTCCGTGCTATACCTCCACAGCCATTTACCTAGTAAGGCAAAATTAAAATTTCCCAACCGTCTTATACCCAACCCCCCAACTTGCAAAGGCCTACAAACCTTAGCCCAATTAACCAAATGAAATTTAGTTTCACCACCAATCCCATTCCACACAAAATATCTCTGTAATTTCTCCATACGCTTAGCCACCTTACCCGATAAAGGAAGAAGGGAAAGAAAGTATGTAAGTAACGATAAGAGTGAGCTTTTAATGAGAGTCACCTTACCCCCTTTAGATAAATACAATCTCTTCCAACCTGCTAATCTCCTCTCCATTCTCTCAAGGATAGGATTCCAAACAGATAAATCCTTAAATTTTTCACCTAAAGGGAGGCCCAAATATTTCAATGGCAGAATAGACTGCCCACACCCCAGCAGAGCTACCAAAGCCTCCAAATTGGGTACACCACCCACAGGTACCAACTCAGATTTCCCCAAATTGATATGAAGTCCTGAAACCTCCTCAAATCTAGCAAAAATTGCCCTCAAGTTAGCAATCTGAGAAGGTTCAGCATCACAAAAAATCAAAGTATCATCTGCAAATAGAAGGTGAGACACCATCATTGATGGACTAGCCGTACAACCCACAGAAAAGCCTGAGAATTGCCCAGTGGAGGCAACCACATCCAACATACGACTTAAGGCCTCCATCACAATATCAAACAATAGAGGAGATAAAAGATCCCCCTACCGAAGCCCCCTAGAGCTTCCAAAGAAATCAGTTGGGCTGCCATTGATCAGAATGGAAAACTTAACAGTAGAGATGCAATACCTTATCCATTTTCTCCATTTCTCCAAGAAGCCACAATGCTGCAGCATATACATTAAAAAATCTCAACTCACATGATCATACGCCTTCTCCAGATCTAACTTAAACAGCACACCTGGAACTCCTGACTTGAATCTACTATCAATACATTCAAAAGCAATCAAAACTGAATCCAAAATCTGTCTGCCCTTCACAAAAGCATTTTGAGAATCCGAAATAAGCCCATGCGCCACCCTACGAAGCTGATTAGCCAATACCTTGGAAATAATCTTATAAATCCCACCAACTAAGCTGATAGGCCGAAAATCCTTGACCTCCACAGCATCCACTTTCTTAGGAATAAGAGCAAGGAACGAAGCATTATGACTCTTCTCAAACACTGCCTGAGTATGGAAATTGTGGAATACTGGCATAATTTTTGTTTTCAAAACACCCCAACAAGACTGGAAAAATGCCATGGAAAAACCATCCGGACCAGGAGCCTTATCACCATTACAATCATGGATCACTCCAAACACCTCTTCTTCCTCAAAAGGCCTATCTAGCCAACTTGCATCTTCCACCGAAATGCTAGAAAACTCCACATCGTCTAGGATAGGTCTGTGAGCCACCACCTCAGAATAAAGCTGCCTATAGAACTGAGAGATACAGCCTCCTATAGCAGCCGGGTCCGAAGACAAAACCCCATCCACCATCAGCCTATCAATAGAATTGACCCTCCTATGAGAATTAGCTATACGGTGGAAAATTTTAGTATTCCTGTCTCCTTCCCTAACACAGAGAACTCTAGATTTCTACCTCCAACATATTTCTTCCAACAGAGTAGCTTTTTCTAACTCGTCACGAATTCTTCCCATATCCACCCTTTCCTCCGCTGATAATCCTCGACTCTCCTCTATATTCTCTAGAACACTAAGGTCCTTCCACAACTTTTTAATCTGAACTTCAACATGACCAAACACCTCCACATTCCATCTTTTCAAATCATTTTTAAGAAGCTTTAATTTATTGGCCAGAATAAAGCTCGGAGCACCGTGAACCTGGTATGAATCCCACCAAGACTAAACCCTATCCACAAAACCATCATCCTTCACATATTCTCAAATCTAAATGGCATACTCCCTCTCTGAAAAGAGCCACCCTCAAGGACAATTGGGAAATGATCAGAGCATAACCTAGACAACTGTCCTTGTGAAACTATTGGAAACTTATCCACCCAATCTGCAAAGAACAAGAATCTGTCTAGCCTAGCCTTCGAAGCAACTTCTCTATCATTTGACCAAGTATAAGTACCCCCTTGCAATGGCAGATCAAGTAGACCCTGTTCTGAAATAAAGTTTGAAAACTCCCGCATAGTAGTAGTAAAAGAATTAGACCCCAATCGTTCGGAAGGGAACCTTACTACATTAAAGTCACCACCCACACACCATGGGACACTCCACCAGCTATTTAAGTCACAAAGTTCCTCCCATATTAACCTCCTGTCTCGTATTAAATTGGGACCATATACACCAGTAAACGCCCAAACAAACTGATCTGACACACTTGTAAACTTACAAGAAACCAAAAATCTCCCCACTGCTTCCTCCATTTTGTTCACCACCCGAGTGTCCCACATCACTAACACCCCATCAGAAGCTCCACAGGATCCTAAGTAGGACCAGTCAACATGTTGGCCACCCCACAAGCTATGAATCACTGCTCTATTAATCAGCCCCATTTTGGTTTCTTGAAAACAAACCACATCTGGCCCCCATTTCCTAATCATATTTCTCACCCTGAGCCTTTTATCCTGCTCATTCAACCCTCTAACATTCCAAGAAATAATTTTCACATTCATTGATAAGGCACAACAACCCTTTCAGAACTTGCACTCCTTGCTTTATTTGGATCATACTCAACATTCAAGGAAGACAACAAATTCTTCAACTCCCGCTGACCTTTCTGGCCTGACTTGACCAATTTCGTCTGATCACCCACCACAAGTTTCTGCTTCTCTTTCTTTCTGGCCTCTATGGCTAGTAACAATCCTGTAATCTGCTCCTCAAAACCTTCCAACGAAGTGCCCATAGATTTCTTGAAAGCCTTGATCCTATTAGTCACCCATTGTGATAACTGACAATTATCCACACTCTCTTTACACCCAATCTCCTTACATGACTAGACCTCATCTCCAACGGACCTCCCGTGGCCAAAGGTACCACAGTTAAAGGCTCATCACATCTCTCACATGAACTCAACCTTTCATCAACTTCCCACATCTCACTTGTTGACCCAGAAACCACCAACGAAGACTCTGCTAGCCTCTCACCCTCATCCGCCCAACTACCCCGCTGCCCTTCATTAGTAAAAGAAGCAGTACCTAGTACACATTCTCCCTCCAAACTAGAGCTGACTGACATACAGTCTGGAGATCGAAAGAGTGACAATGGGAGCACTAATTGTCTGCCATCACGCAATTGCAATATCCAATCTTTGGAATTACCCCAAGACTTATCCACGTCTCCAACCAACTCCCTAATAGTAGGGCCAGGTAGAGGAACTCCCTCATAGTCAGAGTCATAAGTTGTAGTGACCGAACCTTCCGAACCCATAAAATCCTCTTCCCCATCTTCCGTTGCCATCTGAGAAGTCATTGACACTAGCGCTGACCCCATCAGATCACTACAGGTTGGTACCAGTTCACTGGCTGCCTAGATCACCCCCACTGGCTTGGCTGCCATGGTGGGGGGCTGAGACTGATCACTCCGACCACCACAACCATCGATACCCATCATTCCTAAGGCAGTATTAGAGAAATTCATGCCCGAGGTCCCCACCGGTATCAACATTGACCCATTCGAGCCACCCATCGCCGATATTAAGTCGTTGGATGTGTGGACCACCACTTCTAGTCTCATCGGCACGGTGGGTGTCACCGCTTGTCCTATCGGCACGGTGGGTGGCATCTCTGATCCTATCGGCATGGTGGTTGTTGGAGCGACTCGGGTCTGGCTTCGTTGACCACCTTCACTTGCTTTAATTTCACTCTTACCTGAGCTCGTCTTAGCTACACCATTTTGATAGGAAGTACTAGCACTTTTGGGCTTCTAATAGAACACTCTCCAGCCTCAAAGTTGCATGGGCTTGACAAGCCCAGGCCCAATGTAGACTTAAACTTTCCTTGAAGACCCACTGCTTTCCTCAAAACACCATGGGCTTCTTAATTGCATGGATCTAGCCCCACTGATTGTTTCTGAACATCCTTCTTCTCCTTTACAACCCAATTGCCAGCCTGTTTACCATCCTTAACTCTAACCCAGGAGACCCGCCTCTTTCCAAACTCATTCACAACCACAATCAAACCTCTCCCTAACCAACGTGACCTCCTATTATCACTTAACTTTCCAAATTCAACAATATTTGAATTTGAAAAAAACTTCAATGGAATACTGCATTTATTTCCTTCCGAAATTTCCTTCTCTATGATATTCTTACCATTAATACCACCCTCACCACCCTCACCACCTCCCACGGCTGCCTGGGGAAAACTTCCCACCTGAGTTTTAGAAACTACTACCAGTGTGCGAGAATTGTCCCTTGAAGGTTCCAAATTATTATTCTTCACTACACCATCCTTAACCTTTTCTTTGATAAAAGACTGCTAACCAGACTCCAACCTTGCCTGCACTAGAGCTTTGACAGCTTCCACATAGGACCTGGCATCATGGTATTTTGGCCCCTGCTTATACTTGAACGGTGCAAAGGCCAAACCACCCAACGCATATTGGGAAGGTTCCAAAATTCTTCTTAATTCAATCCCAAAGGTTCTCCATCCTTGGTGTGACTTACCAGCAAGAATAATGATGGTTCTCCGCAACCCCCCTACTTTAAGCTCTGTCATAGAAAGATATTGTCCAAACAAGTTGGACCCCCGTTGCAAAGTGTACGCAGTATCACCATCCCTGAACGTGAAAAATTGCTTAGGATTAACCCCCACCATGGTGTGTTCCAGACTCCGCATCATCCAACATGCTGCACTCTTACCCAAAAAAACCGATTGCATGTAATATTTACCCCGTTCAAAAATCTTGAGGAAGTAAAAGTTCCCTCCTTCCTCCACCATCAACTGGAACAACTTAGATTCAATAATAAAAAAAAAACTTCTAAATCCACCCATACTGAACCAAAGAATCAAACAAAAACAGGATTTCTGACTAATTCAAGGTAGCTGGGCCTTAGGTCAAAGAGTGTGAATAAGGCACAAGAGAGAGAGAGAGAGAGCAGCACATTTTTCCCTAGCTTAGTGCTTAACAACTTGAAACTGAAAGCTGGTTAATTTTCCACAAGTTGAACTAGAATTGATAATAGTTATACAAAAGTATGGCACTAGTAGTTGTTTTTCTACCAATGATGCTTACAGGGTTGCTGATCTTCTTCATGCCTCCTGTAACTTGTATGCAATATCCTTGGTGAGAGGGATTTACCCTGCACCATACAAAGATGATTTTCTAGGGATATTAATGATATCTTTTAGTCATATATTGCTAGTTAGTTTTCTTGTAAAATGGCATTGGCATAGTAAAGTATTAAACTTGGTCTGGTCTTGAAGTAATTATGATGGTAGTGTCTTGGAATCTTTGATTTGTTGCACTATCTGGGATGTTTATAGTTTCAATTTCAAAAAGTTGATTCTGCAACTCAATTTCACTAAGAGAATTTTGTTATTTACTTGAATGCACATGATTCTATTTGTTTACATGAAATTCACATCAAGAACCCATCAAAACACATCGTAATTTAAGATATGCTTTTAAATTATTGTGCTCTTACTTTGACCAAAGTAAGCATTCTATTATCATAACATATTCCAGATATAACACTAGACCTAATTCATCTCTGTATTTCTCTTGAGTTGAACGAATCTTACTTAAACACTCTCCTATTTATTTTTGAATTATTCTGGAACTCATTTAGATTTTAAGTCGATTTTTTTCTTACCTATACAAGAAAAAAGAAAAAGGAATTAAAGTCATATATATATATATATATATATATAATGGGAAGTTATTCAATACTCCTTGAGCAATGCTCTCTTCTCTCACATGAATGATAAGAGCCTGAATTTAATTAGTGGGACCTATTATGATGTATCAGGAAAATAAATTGCCCCCTATGTACTAAATAATTACAATTAAATAATCATATATAAGAACTTAATGTGAAGCTTCCTTTTTTATGTGGGGATAAGTTATTGTGAAGCCTGCAATAAACTGGTTATGGGTTTATCAAGATAATAGGACACTTGCTTTTTATTTGACTTTGAAAGTACAATTGCTTCCTATGATTTTAGATTCTATAACTTAGGCAGGTTATTATTGATTTCTGAATTCTTTCCTGTGTTCACAATTACAGTTGAGAAGTGCCATTGATCTGAAAAGGCACTACAAGAAGGGTGATTCAAAATCCAAAAAATTGCTCAAGTATTTCCTGGCAAGTCTATTTGTAATTTCTAGACTAATAGTATAGTATGTGATATCTTGGAGCTCTAACTAGGACTGTGTATATTATCCTTTGGGTGGTATACATTTTGTTATTTAGGCTTGGCTAATTCATACCCCATTTTGTCTTTTGACAATTAGATCGGGGATGGTGATAGTGTCAACATCATACTTCTTCACAGTTAGACTAATGAGGAAAGAGAGAAAGGGAACAATTGCAGCTGAGTTGTTATCTGATCATACCCTTGCTGACTACAAGTAAGATTTACAACACTATCTTGTGTTTGGTTCTTAAACCATATGACCTTATGACAACATGATGTGTGAATTTAAAGGTTAAAAAGAATGCGGTGTTGTCATTCGTAAAAATGTGTTTGTTTGCCTATATAGAATGGTTGATAAAGATGAATTCAGCTAAGGGAGTAATCTAAAATTTTATAAGAGTGTGCTTATCTCAGTTGTCATCTTCAAAAGGACTCACAAAAAAACTTTAGATAGACATAATTTGTGAGGAAGGCAGCTATGATTTGAAGCATGGTCATCATATATAATAGTGTAAAAACGTGAGAGAGTATAGTATTTATGCTTTGTATTTCTAGAAATTATTTCCAGCAAAAACTTCCATCTTGACTCAGCCCCTTATACCAAAAGCTAATTTTGAGTCCTCTATTGTGCGCCTTACATGTTTCCATTGCTACATTTAACTAAATTGGAATAATTTTGAATATAGTTTAGCAAGCTGTTACTTTGTCCTTGGTTATGTGAAGCTTTAATTTCAATTTGTAATGTGTCTTTGCTTTGTTTTCATTTACTAATCTTCCTCTATTTTAATCTCTATGTACAGTACGAAGAAAAAAAAAGTTCAATCCCAATGTGTCCCATATGGGTTCATTTCATCTACATATGCGAAGGAATTGAAGAAAAACAGGGATTGCAGTGGCAGAGGAATGCTTCTTAGAGTACTGAAACAGCTACATACAGTTGGGTTTCAGCTGATGCTTCTTGCATCTTCTACTTCTCATTCTTCAACATTTTCTTCTTCATCCATGAACTTGCCCGAAATTCTATTAGTTTTGTCCATTTGGAGGCAGGAATTGAGAGGGAACAAGGACCGTGAACAAAGAAGTGGAAAATGGGAAACTATTTCCATATGTAATTGCAACCTAGAGTTTTTATTTTTATTTTTAAATGGAATAGAATTTCAACTTATGTTGTCAACTCTATTGTAATCATTCTCATCATTACGCTAAGACACCAAACAGTTTTTAGTGTAAACAGATTCCAATTTCACATCTATAATTCGATCGTAAAAGATTTTCTAGTTGAGTTAATTATAACCAAAAAAAAAAATTAAATGGTCTATTATTATTATTATTATTATTATTATTATTATTATTATTATTTTAACTTATGGGATCAAAAATACTTAACATTTAGGAATCCAAAAGCAGAAGTATAAGACAGGAAATGGTACCCACCAAGGCCACCACTAAGCCAAGAGTCTAGTAGCATATATGGTATATAGTTGTGTTTCTTATAGAGCTATCTAAGGTTCAAATTCTTTATTTTGCATTGTAACTACCATATTGACAAGAAGAAGAGAAAAATTCAAACTCGAGATATAAGACAAAAATGGAAAATATTTGGATCTTTCCCTCGTGATTACAAATAAGAGGCAATTTAGCAATATTATCGACCACAAAATTAATTTTCCTGAAAGTATGATTAACTAAACAATATTATGGAAATCCAATGAATTAATTATTTAATATACATTTTTTTAAATGATTTGATTGTTGGGGAATGATTTGAACCAATGATGTTTTTACTAAAAACAACGAAATGTGTCAATTTTTTTTTTATACAAGATAGAATTTCTATTCTAACATAATTTAAGTATATATGTGTGTGAAGTTCCTTTTTAGAGACTTGAACTCCGACCCTTGCCTCTCACACCCCACAAGCATTTATGCTTGTGGAGTGACCACCATACCAAGGATGCGTGATGGTATGAAATGTGTCATTGAGTTGTAAGGTTGTTGGTTTTTTTTTTTTTAATAATTATATTGGTTAGAATTCTAAATACTACTACCTAAATTCATCCAAATGTATGACCATTTGGAGTAATAAATTATATTGGTGCTCTTTGCTCTCACATTTATGGTGGGATCCACCATGAATGTGAGAGAATGGAGAATCATTTAATATGCTCCCAGAATACTTAAAAATTTCCAAGTGATTGTGAGGTGAATGCCCATATTCAACCATTTAAGATTTAACATTTACATTAAATGGGGGTTATTACCAATCCATATACATTAAACGTGTTTATCAGGTTGTTTGGCTTGTTGTCCGAAGTGCATAAACGGTTTAAGAGCTTGAGAAAAGAAGTAGAAGAAACTAAATGTGAAGTGGACCAATTTTTGTGGAATAAGCATGTTCTTTATTCCATTAATCCATCCTTACTAAATTCTCAAATAAGAGAATAGATGGAATATATTTTGAAGATCCTTTGCATTCTTCTCTTTTCCCTCATAATTGTGGAATAACCACTGCCATTTTCACTTTCTCTTTATATTACCAAACATAAAGTCCTACAAAATCAATTCACAACTACCATAGACCCCAAAGCCAAGCACTTTAGTGTACATAATCACCATCACGGCTGTGAAAAGCCTACAAGCCACTGAAAAGCCTACAAGCCACTGTGAGTTAATCATCCAAATATATGATTAGTCCATTAGGGAACCAATTATACTAGAAATTCTAAATTATTTTTAAAACAACAATGAAAATTAGAATTAAATTGAAAGAATAATGATATGCATAAAAAAAATTTTACAACTTTTTTATAAATTGTTGATGTGACTAATTCCTACCGATTCTTATCTGTTCCTGCCATTAACCATTTTTTTTTTTTTAACTTAATCACTTACCATATCAAAAGTTTGAAAAAAAAAATGTAAAATAGTTTGTAAATTTAACATTTTTCAGTTGAAAAATCCAAAATATGGGACCTACTGGGCTAGTTGAACCAAAGTGTTGATTTGGAGGCTCTAAGTGCCAATTGAGCGGCACTAAAGCTCCAAAATAGAGAAATTTCTGTGTTTTGGATAGGATTTTCTCTTTTTTTTCTTAATTAATTTTTGTGGGAGATAAATATGAGATTATACTACCAATTGCACAACTCAAGTGTGAACTTTAAGTATTCAAATTAGGTTACAAACCCCAACCCATAGCCACAAAATTCACTTTCTTTTTTTCCATATTTTAATCACCCTTTCACTGCGTACACACATCACTTTTAAGACTCTATAGGAATCACTCATAGACACCAACCCAAGTAGTTTTAGGATTTATTACATCCATCAACACCATTATTAGTGCGAAGATTAGTGATACTTTCCTCACTTCTAAAAAAGTATAGTGCCTGACAACTTTTTGGAGTTTTAACTAGGGTGAAATTATGTTAATTTGAACAAATTATAATTCACATTTTTTTTAAGATAATGCAACAATACACAAGACATATATAATTCGGATTAACTTATGTTTCATTTTCTCTAAATAAATTTTAATTAAATTAGGTTTGTACTTTTCTATAAATGATCTAATTGATATATTGATTAAACTCGTTAAATATAGGCTAAATTACACATTATACTCAAATTTTGCATTGTTCACAACTCAGTGCTTTTATTTTCACATTTTTTTTGTTTTAATTTGAATCCTTTAATTTTCATTCATTTTCAATTTAGCTCTCTCATTCAATCTACCTTATAGAATTCATTAAAACAACTTCATTTTAGAAAGTGAAATTTTTAACACTTATGGTGAGATTGGACAAAATTGACAGAATGACTAAATTGATACTAAATTACAATTGAAAGAATAGAATGAGGGGAAATAAAATTTAAATTTCTAATTTGAAAATATATTAAAGTTGTGCATTTTGTAATTTAAACTTGAATACATATGTATAAAAACAACTTTTTATTGATTTGTCTTGATTATTGCAAAGGATCATTGCACGTAGAGATATGAACTAGTAAATTAGTCTCTCTCTCTCTCTCTCTAATTTATTTTGAGGAAAAATAAATGAATGACATAAACTTGACCAAGATTACATGATTTCTACATATTCATTTTGGCTTGGTTTAACAAAGGGAACTAGATAACATTAATGTTACACATTCAATGACCACATGTTCAGTTTGCAATCTTGCAATTTGTATCATAAAAATTATATAGTCCATAATTCTAAGATTACAACTTTCCAAGTCTTCGTAAGCTTTGAACAATGACAAGACTTGGTGAAAATGATTGACACTCATTGAATGAAAGATATGTTAAAAATTATAGGATGTCTTATCCAATCAATATATATATATATATATATATATATAGAGAGAGAGAGAGAGAGAGAGAGAGAGAGAGAGAGAGAGAGAGAGAGAGAATTTAATTGTAAATTTAATCTTGAATAATATTGTTATAGATAAATAATTTTTGTTGAACTTTCTTGATCTTTGTAAGCAGTGGTGGAGCCAAGAATTTAGGTTAGGGCGGGCAAGATTAAAAGACAAGATTAATGTAAAAAATTAACCAATATTAATAACAAAATAAATAAACTATATGCTAAAAAATTGTCATGTAGAATCTAACATAAAATGTTAACTTTAATTTATTTTTTCATACCTAGCTTAAAAGTAGTTTGTTTATATTATATACATACTCTTTTTTCTTTTTCTTTTTTTCCAGAATTTTATTAGGCTTCTAACTCCTATTCTGCAAAGTAGTGGGCTTTTTTTTTTTTTTTTCTTTTATCATTACTAGGTGGGACCCACTATTTTTATATAAGAGTTGTAGTAAATGTGTAAGAAAATTCTTGTATAAGACGGTCTTATGAGACCTATGTCTCAATGACATGTGAATTCCACGTGTGTAGGATCCACATGTCATTGAAACATAAGTCTCATGAGATACTTTCTATATGTGTAACTATGTAACTCTATTAGAATTAGGGGCAAGAAAACCTGTCGTGATAATTGAAAAAAAGTCAAAAAAGCTAGTACACAATAAGTAGAAAACTTCTTTGTCCTTTGTGTCGAGCGGGGAGGAAATAAGAAATTTTAGTTCAATATAGTAGTATTATTAAAGACAATTTTGAGAGTTCAGGGGAGGAATTCCCCCCCCCCCCCCCACACCCCCTCCCTCCGCCCCTACTGTAAGCATACTAATTTCTTTTAATAATAAAATATATGAGGAAAGAGAAACAAATGACATAAAAATGACCCTAAAACTTGATTGCTGCATGTTCAATCTAGCACGAATAATAGAGATACTCGAAAACATAATATTTACACATTATGTCCGCAACTCCATAATTAGTATCAAATCAGTGGTGGAGCTAGAATGGGGGCAAGGGGGGGGGGGGGGGGCATGGCCCCCTGACTTTTTGAAATTCCTACTAATAGTGCTATTAAATCTAAAAATTACCTTACATTCTCACTAATTTTACTTAAATGGCCCCCCTCAGGATTTTGGAAAAAAAAAAATTGATTTTAGTTCCTCGTTTGCAAAATTACTCCTCTTTAAATCCATTGGGCCTCCCTCAAATTTCAAAATTATTTCAAAAAGACACTTTACCAAAAGAAAAAAAAAATACAGGCATCCAAGCCGTTCATTGGCCATAGCCTATCCAAATTTATACAAACAACAACAAAAATTTCAACAAATCCCAAATCAATAATATTATCCACCAAATCAAATCAAATCTGAATTTATTTTCTATAAATGATTCTTTTTCTTTGATAAAAAGCAGATATAACTTTCTTATAAAACTCATTTCCTTTTATGAAATTTAAATTTTTTTCATGGAGTAAGAAATAGATCTATAGAGATTTTAGATTTACGAAAACTAACAATTGCATATTACATTTCAAAGTTTACTATATCATATGTCAATGATTGTGTGAGTACATAGATGGTCATTCGTAGCCTAGAAGACTGGATTTTTTCGCACAAAGTGGATGCCTAACAACTTCTTACTTTGTAACCTAGCCCCTAAATCTAGTATCTTTGGTTCAAGACTAGTGTTTTATCACTTTCTTTAGTAGAATGTAATAGGATCAAAACTTTGTAATTTCTACTTAGATTGTAATTAGGATCAAAGCTATGTAATTTCTACCAATTGTGATATTCTTGATATAATGAACATTCAATGCAATTCAATCATTCAATTTTACACTTTTTATTTTTTTTTTCAATTTAAAAAATAAGTAGCTACTCCACAATTAATTAACCGAAAGAGGTTCCTAGTATCCTCTTTTGAGAGTTTCCCAGCATGGGTCTCACACTCAATGCAATAGGATAATATTTAACCATTAAAGGGGGGGGGGGGGGAACCCAAATAATAACAACTCAAAATCCAAAATTAAATTACATCAACCTAAAGTATAGAACATAAAAATTCACCAATCTAAAATAGAGATGCAAGAAAAATAAATAAAAATAAATCCACCAAAAATTTTAAAAAAAAAAAGTTGAGAAGAGAAAGAGAGAATTCACATTTTGTGTGTGGGAAAACTATGTATAGAATGAGAGAGAGAAAATAACAAAATCATAGTAATAGGATGAGAATGAGAATAGCCAAAATAAAGGAAGATTAAAGAATAGAGAAAGAGTGATATTAAGGTAGAGAATAGTGGAGAATTGAAAAGGTAAAAGGGAAGGAGAAATGTTGTAAAAAGTGTAACAATAAGTGGAGAACTTAATAATAAGAAGAATAGTTAGAAATAAGAGAGAGATGGTAGTTTGATTGTTAAATAATAGAGTTTCTAATTCACCTTAAATGATTAAATGTTAAAAAATATATATGAAAAATTGGAAAGAAAATGGATAATAATATAGCTGCTGATGTGGCTCAACTGAAATGTAATAATAATAAATGCTATACTTCAACTTTTAGATATACTAGTTGGAAATCCATGTGATGCATGAGAAATTTTTGCCTAAAAGTATGTTGGTCTTGAGCTTTGCATAGAAAGTATAATTAAATTATATTAATCTCAAACTAAAACAATAAACACGACATGAAGAATTAAAAAAAAAAAAAAAATTGGTGTGCATTTAACTAAAAGTTTATGTAGTCCTCTCTGGTTTCTACCATATGGGATGCCGAAAATATTTTTGCAATACATTTATTCTTTTTTAAAAAAAATTAGAGTAATTTTATATCTTCCTTGACCTTACATCTTCATTAGTTTACACGGAAGGGCTAAGTTAAGACTTGAAAAATGATTAGGAATGTTAGTTTGGTTGGATGGGAACACTAAATTTAGACTGCAAAACCATTGTTTGCAAAGAATTTGAAGAGTGTGTGTAGTCCAAAGGGAAGCTTGTATGGAGAAAAAGAGCTTCTAAGTGAGTCAGTGTCTTGGCTTTCAAGTTTCATCTACACATGGGGTAGGAGAAAGAGAGTTTGTAAGTGGGTTAGAGTCTTGGCTTTCATCTACACATGGGAAATGATCATGTTTGGGTCATAATATGTAAGGAAATAAGTGGACTTGGGCTTTTCATAAGGTTTGGTTAGATTTGGTATAATTTCCAACAGCAGCCCATCTTTTAAATAACAGTAAAAAGAATTTAACCTGATTTTTTGGGTAAAAGTAAAACAGTTAATAAGAAGAGGTTAAAGAGGTTAAATGCAAAATTAGAGCACCACATGGCAAGACCTCATGCTCTCCCGCATGAGGTCTCTCTCTCTCTCTCTCTCTCTCTCTCTCTCTCTCTATATATATATATATATATACATATATATATATATATATATTCAAGCCATTGCTACATAAATATTAATTAGAGATTCTTAAATTTTGTTTTGAATATACTAAGAGAAGTCTTGATACTTCACAACACGGAATGAAACCAAATTACTACAAAACAAACAATTTTATAAATCATATTGTTTTGAAAGGTAACAATGGTAGAACGGTGGATGATGAAGTTGAAGCGATTTCAAAAAATGACCTTGTTGATGTAAAACTAACATCCGAATGCTCAATTTTCTCACATCTAGAAAATTGAAGTTCTTCATAATTTTTTGACCAACAGAAGTTTTTTGAATTCCCAGCAACTCAATTGCAACCTCCCTCATTGTAGGATGTTTCCTTCCATTCAAGTGCAAACATCTTTTTGCAAGGTTAGCAACAATGATGACCTCTTCCTCATCACTTTCCTTCTTTAATCAATCATCAAGAATATCAAACAGATGGTTCTCCTTCATTGAATGAAGGAAATATGTGGATAAACTTTTATCTACTTTTGATATTGTTGAAGAAACAGGTTTTTCTCCAGTTAAGAGCTCAACAAGGACTACTCCAAAACTATACACATCACTCTTTTTTGTGAACTGGCTTGTTTGGAAGTATTCTGGGTCCAAGTATCCAAAAATTTCGTAAACTAGAGTGGTTACATGAGTTTAGTCAGCCACTATTGACTATGATGTCTCAAAATCTGCTATTTTTGCTTTGTACTTTTTATCTAAGAGTATGTTTGTGGACTTTATGTCTCTATGATAAATTGGTGAGTTAGCTGCTGAGTGTAAGTAGAAAAAGAGATCCTGCAATTTCTATGGAGATCCTTAAATGCATGTTCCAAGTTAAAGGAAACTCTTCGTTTTCATCATGGACATACAGGAAGAGTGTCCCATTTGGAATGAATTCATAAACCAATAAAGGAACTTCTGTCTCCAAACAAAACCCAATTAGCTTAACCACATTTCTATGGTTAACTTTTGAAAAAATAAAAATCTCATGGATTGTTCGATATTCCCCTCATGCACTGTGTTGCACTTTTTAATTGCAATAATTCTTCCATCACTTAACATTCCTTTGAAAACTGTACCTTGACCACCCTTTCTAACTATTCTATTTTCACTAAAATGGTATGTTGCCTTTTCCAACTTCAAATTGAATAATTTATATTTTGAATATTGTTTTCATTTGAAGATAATTGTTGTTGTAACAATAAACCACCATTCTTTTTGAAGAATTTTTTCTTAAGCTTGGTTTCACTTCTCTTCTTTATCACATTGAATAAAACCAATGTAATGGTTATTAGAAATAATGCTCCAAAGCTTGTACCAAGACCTGCATAAGTCAAACAAAAAAAAAAAATGAAATATCAATATTTTTTATATGTAAAACATGATTGTCTAAACTAGAGTCTTGATAAGAAGTGCCCTACTTTTTTTTAGTAGAAGTTACTAATTCTTCCAAATTATGGTCCACTCTTTCCTAAAGTCTAAATTAGTGTTAACTTCTAATTAATTTCTCTATAAAAAAGGAAAATGAAATGTTTTTACTTTAATTTTCAAATAATTAGTACATATGTGCAATGATCAAATGTTTTCCAATTATAAAAAAAATAAATTAAAAAATAATAATAAAAAAACCTCTCTTATGACAACACCACCTAAGTACAGTCACCTTCAGTCATCTACACAAAAGGATTTTTGTGTTCGGACCCAAAGTGTTTCTTCAGGGAGCCTAGCTCTAATAGAAGAGAAATAGATTGGAGTGATTGTAGTGAGTTGGAGGCCTGTGATGTTGATGACTACGTGGTTGATCCATAGGTCCCATACTCCCATATAGTGTTGATGTATTAACATAAACCACCTTTCAGTGAGTACATGTTGCTAAACTGGATAAGGAAGCCATTTCTTAGTGTAATAAATCCTTCTCGAGATATTTCATAGTGTGATTTCTATTAGATGCAGGCTATTTCTTAGTTTGCCCCGCGCAAAACTTAATTCGATCATGAAGCTTGGCACCAATAAGAGATGGTGAGTGCTAGGCAAAAAACAAAGATTTTATGTTTTCCAAGTTGAGCACATCAATGATCTTGAACACATACAATGCAAAGGCTGGCAACAAGGGGAGGAGCCAGGAATTATTGTTTGTGGGGCCAACATGGCAAGCTATACTGTTTTGAACTGGAACTTAGAATACTAGCAGCCAACGATTGTCTATCCGTAAGGGATAGAAAGAGTACTCCTCATGGGAGACATATATGAAGAAGATGAAACAATTCCTGTAAGGAGTTTCACCACACTAGTCTCTGAAGATGAGTCTCGTCCGCATAGGCTGAACAACTCGAGGCTTGGGCTGTGACTTCCATGAGTACAAAGGCCTACTTAACACAACTGGCAAGGGAGTAGTTTGTGCCCTCCTTGAGCCAACAGGCTAATGCCCAGAGACCCAATACTCAGGTATTTGAATTAAAGGCCCAGTGAACTCTTGTTATGATCGGTGGCCTGAATTAAGGTGAAAACTTGTGCCTTGGTAGGGGGAAGTCTCGTGTCTTTTATGGAGCGAGTATTAAATCCTAACTTGTAAGTCTCACATTGCCTAAGTAGGGGGGGGGGGGGGGGGGAGTCTTGCGCTTATATGGAGGCCTTGGAGTCTAATTGGAATAAGACCTTCATGACAATATTTACGGGAAATTGGACATTTGCCCATAATTTACAAATTATGCAGCAAATGCCTTTGTTTTGAAACTATTTAGCAAAATGTGTCCCTGTATTTTAAACTCGCGTGAAAAATATAAATAAATAAATAAAGTTAAAATTGGACACAAAACAAATGAAATGACTAAACTGAAAAAAATATATTAAAATTAGAGAAACAAAATGAAATAAAATTAGAGAATATCATTTGTAGTATATATATATATATATATATTAAAAAAATTTCCATGTAATTATCAATTTTGTTTTTGTTAAAAATAAAAATGAATTGAGAAAAAAGAAATCAAAGACATTAAACAGTCTCTGATAATACCATTTCTAGCATGGTTAATTCAGACACCGAGACAATATTATTGCCACGCGTTTAATGATTGCTTGCTACATGTTCAATCTACAACAACTTAACAATCTGAATAAACAATTATATAGTCCAAAATTCAGGGTAGGTAATAATAGACCGACCCTACAAAAATTTATGACTTCCTAAGTATTTGCAAGTCTTCTAATGGTGAAACACGTTTATGAAGGATCAAAGAATTCGGCAAATCAATGACTTTCAAAAGAGCAGTGATATTATTTTGCAAAGTTACTGATTAAACATTTCTTTAGCTGCTACTTTGGAATACGGATGTTCCCCATCAACTTTTCTTTCCACAAATTAAATTTGATGAATGTGCGTCATTCAATTTGTGACAGGAAAGAAAGCTGTTCTTTCGTGTGATTTCTCTCTAGTGTTTAGTCTTCATAGGCAATGCTCAGTACTCAAACTCTATGCAACCCAGCAATATCTTTAATAAGATCTGTGCCACGAGTCGTGAGGCCTGGCCTCAACTTTTTTCATCTCTCTCATCGACAAGACCACTACTTGTTCTTGTTTTCTCATTGCTTCACTGCCAACATATTCTTTGAAAATGTAAAATCGTTTACTGTAAAAGACTTTCTTTCACTTTTCACTTTTTTTTGGGAACACTTTTCACTTTTATATACACATTTAAAGGTTTTTATTTTTTTATATAAATAATGGAAATTTTATTAAGAAAACGTTAATGGATGATGTAAGGGCATGTTTGGTTGCTAGATTGTAATAGGTATTATAATGTAATAGTTTTTCCTATAGTTTAATTATTCTTTAGTTTGGTTATGTTTTTATTACAAGAAATAGTCATTCCTTATAAATAGCTAAAAATTATTGAATATTTCGGGAGTACCATAAATGTGTACTCCTCCCTCTCATATGAATTGTGGGTCCCACCATAAATTTAATTAGTGAGACTTACAGTTATGTGAGAGGAGTGAGTACACATTTATGATACTCCAGGAGTACCCAATAATTACCCATGCTTCAAAATGAGGAATAACTATTTCTCCTTAAAAATGTTGTATTAGTTATTCCTTAGTAAGTGCAATAATTTCAAAACCTAATTTATTTCTAAATAAAAAAACTTTCCATATACATCTAACAATTATAAAAATAAAAACCATAAAAAATAACACATATCTCTCTTAAATTTAAAAAATAACAATTTTTAAAGAGATATAATTGTATGAGTAAGATATTTCTTAAAATAAATCTTGTTTTATTATAATGTTATAACTCACAACCAAATTTATGAATAGGTTTAGTTATTACATTACAACAAATTTTATTCCTATTAATAAAGATTACAATTCATGTCGTAATCCTCATTCAGTGTACCAAACATACCCTAAGGATATTTTTTAATGCACTATTTTAGGAATTTTTTTATAGGAAAATAAAGAAAACAATTAATGTTTTGACTGCATTTTTTATTTCCTATAAAAGTGGTATTAAAACTTTTATAAAATGGCTTATTATTATTTTAATGTGTTGTATGTAAATATAAAAACAGGGATGTCAATGAGTTGTAAAATGGTATGGTAAAATAGAAAAAGTAGGGTTTTAAAATGTAAAATGTGTATTTTTTTTTAGATACTCGGATGCGAATGCTCTGAGTCTTTTATAAATGTGCAAACTCATTGATGTCACTAATAACTACTTGATTGATATGATCTCTAACTATACACATTGTGTATACTTTGGTGACTCTTTTTCATGATTTCATAATTTTTGTTCGACTTTCTCTATCTTTGATCCTTGTATGGGATACTAATGAGTAAATTTGAGTATATATGTAATTATAAATGATTTTCTTAAAAAAAATATTTGAGTAAAAAGAAAAGAAATAGAGATCCGTATAACATGATTGCCATATGATAACATGATTGCCACATGAACATGATAAATTGATAACATGATTGTTAGGTCAATACAGGGACCCATATAACATGATTCCTGCATTTTCAGTTTGCAACTTTGCAAATTAAAAAAAAAAAAACTATTTTATTACAAAAGGAAGACTATAACACTTAACTTTCCAAGTCTTTACTTCTAGGAAAAAAAAAACTTTCCAAGTCTTCAGAATTCTAAACAATTATAACAAAAGACATGGTGAAACATTTTTCATCATTTTATACTTCTATACCACACGTTTTCAAGATTGAAGGAATCTAGCCGATCAAAGACTAAAAAAAAAAAAGTGGTGATAAATAAATAAATAAATAAATATATATATATATATATTCTCAAACTTTTCTTAGCTGTTACTTTGACAATCTCGGCCTTGTTTGATCCGTTATATGTGTTCTATTATATTCAAATTTTTTATGAATAGGCAAAAGGAAGAAAGGAAGACTAAAACACTTAACTTTCCAAGTTTTTACTTCTAGAAAAAAAAAAAAAAAAACTTTCCAAGTCTTCGGAATTCCAAACAATTATTACAATAGACATGGTGAAGCATTTTTCATGATTTTATACTTCTGTACCACACGTTTTCAAGATTGAAGGAATCTAGCAGATCAAAGACTAAAAAAATAGTGGTGATAAATAGATAAATATATATATATATATATATATATATATATTCTCAAACATTTCTTAGCTATTACTTTAACAATCTCGGCCTTGTTTGATCCGTTTTATGTGTTCTATTATATGCAAAAATTTTCCGTTACAAATAGGCAAATGGATGTGACAGATTTTGCTCGTCCCACCGTATCTAGCTAATCAAAGACTAAAAAAGAAGTGGTGATAAATAAATAAATAACTATATATATATATTCTCAAACTTTTCTTAGCCGTTACTTTGACAATCTCGGCCTTGTTTGATCCGTTTTGTGTGTTCTATTCTATGTAAATTTTTTACAAATAGGCAAAAGGAAGAAAGGAAGACTATAACACTTAACTTTCCAAGTCTTTACTTCTAGGGAAAAAAAATGAAAAAAAAAAAAAACTTTCCAAGTCTTCGGAATTCCAAACAATTATTACAAAAGACACGATGAAATGTTTTTCATGATTTTATACTTCTGTACCACACGTTTTCAAGATTGAAGGAATCTAGTAGATCAAAGACTAAAAAAAATAGTGGTGATATATAGATAAATATATATATATATATATTTATATATATTCTCAAACATTTCTTAGCTATTACTTTGACAATCTCGGCCTTGTTTGATCCGTTTTGTGTGTTCTATTATATGCAAATTTTTTCAATTACAAATAGGTAAATGGATGTGACAGATTTTGCTCGTCGCACCATTTCTTGCATAAAATGTACATATTTATTTAAGTTATCTAATGTATAATATCCTATTTATTGATTATCTTGCATATTTGTTTTCTTCTCCCCTAAATACTCTCTCTCTCTCTCCCTCTCTCTCTCTCTCTCCACCATAGTATTATTTAATTTTATGTATACTAGTAGAAATCTTGTGCTAAAAATTAAAATTTTATGTAATAGAAAGAAAACATTTTACTAATACTATTGAAACCGTTTTAATAATTAGTGAGTCATGAGTAAATTAACTATCTTAATTAATAATTAGTTAGTCACATGACAAAACTTTTTAATTTTACGTGCAATTAATATACCTTGAGTCACTCGGCTGGAGCAAGACATGTAACATGTAGTTTACTGCATTAAAAAAAAAAAAACAAAAACAATAAAAATCAAAAACCTATAATAGAAGATCAAAAATAAGTATAGTAGAATTTCTATTTTGTAAAAAAAAAAGTATTAATTTTTTTTTAATTTTTAATAAATGAACTTTAGGTGTAATAGAATATTAAATTTATTAAAGCTTAGGTAATGGAGTTTTACATGGAATAAACATCTTAACAATTAATAAGCAACTTAATATATTGGTACTAATTAATATATCTACTTAGCATAAGCAAAGATAGTCATTCTGGTGAGGGGATTTGAACTTTGGATGTTTTAAAAATACCAAGAGGTAGTCAATCAATTGAACTACGAGACTCTTGAAATCTAATCCCCATTTGTCAAGTCCATTAAAACAACATTGTTTTGAAAAGTGAAAAATACAAATAAATAAATAAATAAAGTTAAAATTGAAAAAAAATGAAAATGAAATAAAAATATATTAAAATTAAAGAAAGAAAATGAAATAAAATTAAAGGATACAATTTGTAATATATATAATTTTTTATTAAAAATTTCTTCATGTAATTATCAATTTTGTTTTTGTTTTAAAAATAAAAATGATTTGAGCAAAACGAAATAGATGACATTAAATAGTCCTTGATAATACCATTTTTAGTATGGTTAATTCAGACACCTAGACAATATGATTGCTACGCGTTTAATGATTGCTTCTAACACATTCAATCTTCAACGACTCAGCAATCTAAACAAACAATTCTATAGTCCAAAAATACAACTTTCCAAGTCCTTTCAAATTACAAGTCAACAAATTGTAATGAGGCTTGTTGTGAAACACATTTCCAAAGGATGAAAGAATCTGACAAATCAATGACTTTAACAGAACAGTGATATTATTTTGTCCCTTGCAAATTTTAAGACATAATTAAAGGCAAGTTACTAATTAAACATTTTTTTAGTTGCTACTTTGGAAGACTTTTTTTTTTTTTTTTTCTAATATACTTTAGAAGACTCTTTGCCTTCCCCCACTTATTAGTTATTAAAATATTGCATTACATATGCATCTACAAAAGCCCCATCCATTAAATAAGAAATATTAATAAGGGTATCTATGATATATACAATATTCCTTTTTCTCAAAAAAAAAAAAAAAAAGAAAAAGAAAAAGAAGAAGAAGAAGATATAATATTCCTAAGGGTGTTTTCATAAGTGCCTCCACTCTACTAGAGTAAACTTCCCTTTAAACCAATGGCTTGAGTACTGGCCTTTTTTATTTGTGCATTTGGCATGTGCCTAAATTACAATGATTTAATTAATAATTATGCCAAGAGGAGGCCTTTTTCTTTACTTTTTTTCTTTTTTTTGTGTCCTTGACATTGTACTAAATGTGTAGCATAAATGTCATAATAATAAGTTAATTATTTCCATAAACTGATGGTCCTAAATAAGTTAATTATTTCCATAAATAGGCAAAGGCAAAACTTAAAATAAAAAGAATATATACATTCATACATATACATATACATGTACATATACATATACATATACATATTCATATTCATATACATATCCACTACAGGTATCTAAATGAGTGAATTAAAATCTAAAGTAGGTAGGATTGTTATTATTTTTTATAAATAGTAGATAATTTTATTATGATACTTTTTTATAAGGGTTTTTTTTGTTATTGTATATATCTGACCCGAATAATTTGATTTCTGACTTTCAAAGCTAGTTTTTATAAATCAATGAATCTGTATCAATTTCTACCCAAGAAAAAAAGAAAAAGAAAAAGAAAAAGAATCTGCATCAAAGAATTCTAGTCCACATAGTGAACCACAAGACCTTTAATTTTCCAAGTCATTGGCCCAACCCATAAAATAAGATAGAATGGTCTACATGTGCCTGATAATCCTTGTTATGGTCCCTCTTTTGATAATCATGGCCGGATATAAATCTAATCAAATCTCTAATTCGATGACAAAATTAGAAGTACAAAGGCGGGTATTGGATCCTATTGTTGAGCCAAAAGTCTTGTAGCATAACTAGTATCTTGTGGTGTTTTTTACGAAACTATACATGGTTCAAATTCCCCACTTCCCATTGTAACTACCAAATTATCATGAAAAAAAAAAAAAAAATCATACTCTTGAGTTATCAGACAGAAATGAAAGATGTGAATCTTTCCTTCACGATAACACATAAGAGCCAATTTAACAATATTATGGGTCACAAAATTAATTTTTTTAAAAGTATGATTAACAAACCTATATTAAGGATATCCATTGAATTAATTATTTGGTATAAATTTTTATAATGACTTGATAGTTGGGAGAAGCTTTGAACCCTAAATATCTCTTTTGATAATAACCAAATGTGTCAATTGAGTTGCAAGATACTAATTTTACTATCCGAACTCCAAAGACAAAACATCAGTGTGCATAATCACCATCACGGGCTATGAAACGCCTATAAGCTACTGTGAGTTAATCATCTAAATCTATGATTAGTCCATTGGGGAACCATTTGCAAGCACATTGAATCGTAGCTATCAATGTGTATAATATTATCAAATAAGGCAGCTATCAATATGTATAATATTATCCTTTTAATTAATTTCAAAATAACTTTATTCATCTTATTAGATGCTACATTTATTTAATTAGTTATTTAAAGTTTGAATGATGGAAGAACATACTGAAAAAGAAAATCCAAATATGCTAGAAATTCAAAATTATTTTTTACTAATTTATCTCTTTATAGTATTTATCAAATAACAAGAAATATGAATTTTACATAATGAAAAAAAAAATACAAAATACAAAAGATTTTGAGCACTGTAGAGGTCCCCTCCTTGCTTTCTTCCCCACATTAGAGATGCAAATAGTAGGCAATGAGCATATGCCTCATGGTTTGATGCGTTGAACAATTTTGTTACGGTCTAAAAGAGATTATAAGTTGACCAAGGGCTTATAGCTGAATTGACATCTCTCCATATACAAAATACTTAGTAACATGTTGTAATTATTTCTAAAATATATATAAAAGATGGAGTATTAAGTATAAAGGGAAACATAACATATTTATCAATATAAATGCCATCCTATTTGAAAGTAGCTCTTGTGATTTAGCATGAAGCAAAATAAGAGTGACAACAATTAAATTTTTGTCAATAGCTAATCTAGATTTGACTTACTAAAAAGGCTTCAGAAATGTGTCATTCACAAGGGGTGAGATTGCAACTAGAATACACAAGAATTTTATTGGCATATATATAATTTCCTTAGCAAAAGGAATGGAAAATATCTTCAAAATTGAATCTGAGGTTCTGTTTTTTGGATACTCTCAAAAGAATGTAAGTTTATTGCTATAAGAAATCAAACAGTTATGAAATTTTGCCTTAACAAAAGGAAAGAAAGAAAGAAAAAAGTAAAGAAAAGAAATGTTCATCTATGATTATTCTATTTTATCTTTTATTTTAAAGTATTTTTAATTGAATCAAATTCTAAATAGTCCATCATTAAAGAAACCCCCCTACTTTTTCTCCCAAAAAGAAACTTTACCACTATATGCATGAATTGTTTTACTACACAAAACTAGAACCGAGTAATAATATCACAACATGTCACATACTCCGTAGTACACACTCACCTTATACATTCTACCACATGAATTGAAATTCTACTTAAAAAAAATGATTTCAATTAAATTGTAAAATAGTGATTTTAAAACACGATTTCATAATTAAAACTGAAATTATGAGCTGTTTAGAAAAAAAAATTCAGAAGAGAAACAAAGTGTGTACAGAATGTACAATATAGAATGTGTAATAAGATTTTTGGATTGGACCCTCTTTTGATGTTATTCCTTTATATATATTAAACTTTTATTAATTGGAGCATTCCCATGTTGGTGATGAGCGTATTTCATAGCACAATAAAAAAGTGGAAAACCAGGAGGTCAAGAACATCCTTCATCAGCTGCACCATATATAAGCAATGATTAGGAATTTCAAAACCATAATCATTATGACTGAAAACTGAGCAATTAGAAATTCCCAAAACCTCTAAGATCTTGATTGGTCTTTTTTACTTGTGAATTTGGCATGTGCCTAAATTAAAATAATTTAGGCACAAAATACTAGTTAAACAATTATGCCAAGATGATGCCTTGTTCTAGCAACTGAAAACCTAGTTAACATAATTCCCTAATGTAATATCATTCTTGCACATAAGATCTTCAATCTTGTTCAAATAAACAGGCAGAGAAAGAACAAGAATTGTTCTGAAGAGAATCTTTGTATATTATTTTTGTATTCTTAGCTCTCCTCAAATGTCTGGCCTTTAGTGAGGAATTGATAGGTAAGATAGAACATGGCAGTCCTCTAGGGTTTTTTGTTGGCTTGATATTCCAGCAGATAATACACATATGAGACTGTAGAAATAACTTCTTTCAAGTTGATGAAGGTGCTGCATATTCCCGTAGCCCAAGCTATCTTGTTGGTGATAAATCAAACCCTCAAAAGGTTCTATGCAATGATTAATGGACAAACGTATCTACACATGTTGGCTTCAAATTAAGAGTAGGTGGCCTAAAAAATCCTTAGAAAGATTTTGCAATCTATAACTTCGAAACTTGTATTTTCCAATCATTCCCTTTGCCCTCTGTATCTCCTTCGCAGATGGTTAGTGAAGGACATAATTTGAAATATAATTTTTGTTATTTATTAATTTATTTATGTTATTATGAAGTTTTTGAAAATTTTGATTAAGCATTATTATTTCTTTGATTTTAGGTGTATTTAATGATTTTCTATCAGGGTTCCATTATGATAGGTATAAATTATGATATCTTTTAGAAAATATTTTCTTGTTGGTCAAGTTATAAAGAGCCTTTAAATTGGGCTCCAAGCCTATAAACAAAAATGAAGTATTTAGTTTAGTAAATTTTCTTATTTTTGTTTCTCTAATTTTTAGTGGGTATTTTAGTAGCTGTTCTTCTAGATTCAAAAACCTCTCGTTGATTAAAGGCTATTTTTTCTTGAAGCAAATGTGATTTGGTTCTTGCTATTTTCCATCCCGTCAGCTAGCCCTTTGTTGTTATTTGCTGAAGGAAAAAAAAAAGCAATAATGTGCACTTTATTTCTCCCAAAAAAAAATGTGGTTAACTTGTTCTGATCAAATTTCGGAAAAAGTTATTTTGGATATATTTTTGAAAAATAATAATATAAACAATTTTTAAAAACAGTATAAACAAAATGGTCTAATCTAAACCATAACATGGAGAACAATTGCAACATGAAAATGGCTAAGAAATAAGCTATATATTAGTAATAAATTAGCGTTTAATGACTTTAATAAGAAAATACATATATGATATCGATGTCAATCTTAGTGTTAATGTGGCATAGATAGAACAACAACCTCCCCCCCCCCCCCCCGACAAAAAAAAAAAAAAAAAAAATTCTTGGCAATGTCTTTTCATGGGATGTTCCACCCTATGAGAATCTGGTATTTAAAACTTTTTTAGAAAATTCAAGATGATGAAGCCACAAATGTTTATTCAAATTTTTATCAGTTGTACTTATTAACTTCTCCTAGATGCAAACTTTGAGTCAAGCCTATAGTAATAACATGTGTCGTTTTAGCAAATATACTACTCACATATGAGGAATTAAACAATATGTCAAAGAAATTGATTTTTTCACAAGAAATGTTTAAAAAAAGAAAAAGACATATGATATCTATGACTAAGAAAATTGCATATTAATATGTGGCGTAGTTGAAAGCTGAAGATTTATTTATTATTTTTATTCTAATTTTTTAAAGATAAATACCAATTACATTAAGCACAAACAGCACTAACATCCTTCCTCCACACATCCTGAATAGATTTAGGCAGGGAGTTCATATATATTACAACAATTACAGGGAAAGGTGTAATTGACAATTCTCTACTCAATGCCATAACAGAAGTGGTTAAGCTAGATAACAAAGGATTATTATCCTCTCTATAACTATATCATTTGCCCTAACAGAAGTGAACAAGCAATCCACTGAAAAGAACGTTTTGAGGCAATGGTATGCTATCATTTCTTAACATAGATAGCATATTTGACATTGTGGGCCGATCATCAGTATTATTCCGTATACATAGGAGACCGATATGGATCCATCTCAACACCTTAAAAGTCATCATTTAATTATTTCCATAAAGTTCTGATCGTCCTATATAGCCGGAGTGACAAAACATAAATAATAATAATAATAATAATAATAATAATAATAATAATATATTCACTACAGGTATCAATATGAGCTAATATAAATGTAAAGTAGATAGGATTATTATGATACTTGTTTATTGGGAGTTTTTATAAATCTCACCCTAATTTTCTTACTTTTAAAGTTTTTTTTTTTTTAAGTTAGTTTTTATTAATCAATTAATCTGCATCAAAGAATTCTGTTATATATTCCCCAGTATATGCTAGTTCCTTCCATCCAATTCATCCTTAAGTTCACTAAAATAATGTCATTTTGGAATATGAAAAAAAAAAAAAAAAACTAATGGCAAGATTGGACGCTATTGGAATGACTAAATTGAAAATATATTTAAAGTTAAAGATTGAAATGAAAGAAAGAAAAAAACTTAAATGATTGATTTGAAAATAAGTTTAAGTTGGAGGATGTGATTTGGCGCTTAAAAAATATGTGTTATATAAAAATATTTTTTCTTGAATTTTCTTGATTATTGCATGGGATACTAAAGAGTAGATAACTAGACATGTAATTATGGACAAATTAAAATTTTAATTTATTTGAGGAAAAAGTGATGGATTACATAAAACTGATCATGATAACATGATTGCTACAAGTTTGATTATTGTCACACGTTCAATTTGTAATTCTGTAATTTACATCAAACAATTTTTATATAGTCCAAAATTTCAAGATTATAGCTTTCCAAGTCTTTAGAAGTTTCAAACAATGACCAAAGATTTGGTGAGATGTTAACAAGATTAAAGTCTTCTAATGGTGTTACTCGTTTTCATGGTTGAAGAAATCTGGTACATCAATGATTTAAAACAAGTTGTGATTATTTTCTCCATACATACAAATTTTAAGAAAAAGAGCTATTAATTAAACGTTTCTTAAATATTTCTTTAAAAGATTCCTAAATCCCACCACCCCCGCAACAAAAAACATGTATGTATAAATAATAAGAAATGAGAACTGAGCAATGCTTAGAAATTCCAAAACCCTCTGATCTTGAGTTCTTGATTGCCTTTTTTTAGTTGTGCTTTTGGCGTGTGCCTAAGTTACAATGATTTAATTAATTAAATATAATTATGCCAATAGGATGTCTTTGTCTTATTTGCTGCTGGGTCCTTGACAATGTGCTAAATGTCTAGCATTATTGTCATAAGTTAATTATTTCCAATGGTCCTAAATACTAAATAGGCAGAGAAAAATTAAAAGTATGAGCGAATTGAAATCTAAAGTTGATAAAATAATAATAATAATAATAATAATAATAATTATTATTATTATTATTATTATTATTATTATTATTGTTATTGTGGGGACAGGGGCCCGAGATCACGTATTGGGCCATAAAGAGGTTGAGGACTCCAAGATCATATGATGGGCCTCGAAGGGTTGGAGGACCATAGCGATGTGCTGAGCCCCGATCATATTCGAGGACATGGTGTGATCCGAGGAGGAGGAAATGAACATGCATGGCCCCAGACTCCGGTTTGTTACGTCTGAAGTAGGAGAGGCGATCCGAGGAGCGACTCCAGCTTTGGGGAGATAGAAATCCCTAAAGATACCTGAGGTAAGGCTGCCACCACTGCATTAATTGCGCTGCACCAACTCCTCTGGCCGCATTTATGTGGAGAAGACCTGTAAACAGTGCAACCTTGGCCACCATGATTCATAACAGGCAAAAAGGGATACTCGATGGGACATGCACTCAAGTGAAGAATCAGATGGATGACAAGTGTAAGGTGGAGATGGTCTAGAGGGAGCTATATAACGTGAAGGAGTTCCACTCTAAGGGGAGAAAAAGAAGGAGGAAGAAAAACAAGAGAAAGAAATGAAGGGTAAACAATAGAATTTGCCTCCTCGGATCTTTGTAAAGGAGAGTTGGTTAAGACTTAGGCTTTCTATTCTTTCTTTCTAAAAAGTTTCAACTTGTGGCATTGGATGTTTAAATCAATACAGTCCAACTTTCGCATCTCACTCTCTATAAATTTATTGTTTAAGGACTACTTGGGCCATCTCGTCCTGTTCAGGCTAGTTCATCCGTTCGTGTCCTTACAATTATTATTATTATTATTATTAAACAGTAGCTATTATGATAAACAGTAGATATCGAATAACCTGATTTTTTTCATTCTCAGAGCTACTTTTTATTTATTATTTTTTTTTTAATAAGAAGCTACTTTTTATAAATCAATGAATACATCGAGAATAATTCTGTAGTCCAAAAACTCTACACTGTACGCCAGTGACCCACAACCACAAGACCTTAATTTTAGCGCACAAGACCATAGATATCTATACTATTATTTAAGGGGCTTCTCCTGTTTGGATTCCTCATTTTTTAGTTCAAAAATGCCCCTACACCCCTATGTTTAAGTAGAGACAAAACTAAAGGATAATCCGGTAAAAATGTAACTCTAACTCCTACTAAAACACTGTGTAAAAAATAGGACCACTTTCTTATTAATTTTTAAGTTGATTTATTCACTTATAAATTAGTTTTTCAAAATTAAAATTTTATATATATAAAATAAAAAAACACAGTTTTTTTTTTCTACAAAATAGCACCACTAACAAAAAAAAAAAAAAAGACTCATCGCACGCGCGAAGCGCGTGTGATGAGGCTAGTTATTAATTAACGGGTTAAATATATACATATATATATGTAATAGTGACCCACAAGACCTTTTAATTTTCCAAGTCATTGGCCCAACCCACAAGATATTATTAATAATCGCGGCCTATAAATATAAATGTATCCATGCCATCTCAATTCCCATATCTTCCTAAAAACACAATTCTGATTTCTGAAATCCAGAGCAAATATGGAGCGTGTATTTGTATTACGCCCAAGTCACCTACTCTTAGTCTTACTCATTTGCTTCCTCTTGCTTTCTCAACCTAATAATTGTTCCTCTTTTCTCTCTTTTAATTCATCAACACCTCTTTGCCATTCCCACCAATCCTCTGCTTTGCTCCGTTTCAGAAACTCTTTTTTTGTTGTCGGTGTTTCTTTCCCAAGTTGTAGTTCTTATCCTCCGAAGAATTCGTGGAAAATGGGTACAGATTGTTGTGGGTGGGATGGGGTCACCTGTGATACGGTGACAGGTCATGTAATTGCTGTCGACCTCAGTTGCAGTCGCCTTGAAGGTCCCATCCATCCCAATACCACCCTTTTCTCTCTTCGCCATCTCCAGAGGCTCAACCTTGCTTACAACGAGTTCTATACCTCCGCAATTTCATCTAAGTTTGGTGGCTTTGCAAACATGACGCATCTCAACCTCACTTGGTCCTTCTTTGCTGGTAATTTCCCATCCGAAATCTCCCACTTATCCAAACTGGTTTCACTTGATCTCTCTTGGAATTATAACATGCGAATAGAAACGCCTAGTCTGAAAAGGCTTGTTCAAAACCTAACCCATCTAACTGAACTTGTTTTGGATGGCGTTGACATGTCTTCTGTTCCACCTAATTCTTTCATGAATTTGTCTTCCTCTTTGACATCTCTTCGTCTTCGTCATTGTGGATTGAAAGGGAGATTCCCAGATAGTATATTCCACCTCCCAAACCTGCAGCTGCTCTATGTAGGTTACAACTACAATCTCACCAGTTCCCTTCCAACGTATAACTGGAGTACTCCTCTCCAGTCCTTGGAGCTCTCTAGAACCGAATTCCCAATCGACTTACCTAATTTAATAAGCAATCTCAAGTCCTTAAAAGAATTGGACCTCAGAGGATGCAATTTCATAGGATCATATCCAACATTTCTTCCTAATCTCACACAAATCACTTCTTTGGCCCTCTCAGATAACAACTTTGGTGGTCAGTTTCCATGGTCCCTCCTAAACTTTGAAGTTCTTACTTACTTAGATCTCTCAGGCAACAATTTCATAGGGGAGCTTCCGGAAGTTACGACAAACTTGACCCAAATTTTCTCTTCAAATAATTCTTCTAATAGTCAACTAGTCAACAAGATTCCTTCCAATCTAGAATCTCTCAAATTATCTGGTAACTTATTGAATGGGACAATACCATCTTGGGTGTTTACAATACCATCTTTATGTTTCTTACGTCTTGATCATAACAAATTCACTGGGCATATTGATGAATTCCAGCATAATTCTTTAAATTATCTTGATTTGAGTAATAACAACCTACATGGCCACCTTCCAATCTCAATTGCTAAACTTGTGAGCCTTTACCATCTAAATATTTCCTTCAATAATATTAGTGGTCCTCTAGAGTCAAGCATAATCTCAAAGCTCAAAAGTCTTGAAACAATTGATCTTTCACATAATCCTCTGTTATCATTCAGCACCAATAGCATTGTAGACTATACTTTGCCCGAACTTGGGGATTTGCATTTGTCATCTTGCAACATAAGTGACTTTCCAGATTTTATAAAATCCATGGAAAGTTTAAGAGAGTTAG
This sequence comes from Lithocarpus polystachyus, assembly GCA_033629205.1. NCBI lineage: Eukaryota > Viridiplantae > Streptophyta > Magnoliopsida > Fagales > Fagaceae > Lithocarpus > Lithocarpus polystachyus. The sequence goes on along the minus strand of CM066165.1, from coordinate 85,676,768 downwards.
ACCTTTCCAATAACCAGATCAAAGGCAATATTCCGATGTGGTTGTTGGAGGTGGAGATGGATTCTTTGTATTCCTTGAATCTTTCGTACAACTGCTTGACAAGTATTAGACACCTTCCTTGGAAGAATTTGTATATTCTTGATCTTAGTTCCAATTTGCTTCAAGGACCCCTTCCAGTACCTCCATTGGGCACTTATTTCTTTTCGGTCTCAAGGAATACTTTAATCGGAAACATACCTTCCTTGATTTGTAATATCACTTCCCTCAACGTCCTTGATTTGTCTCATAATCACTTGAGTAACACGGTTCCTCTGTGTTTGGGAAACTTTAGTGATTCTCTCACAGTCTTAGATTTGAGAAGTAACAAACTTAATGGCACCATTCCAGCAACTTTTACAAAGGGAAATTACTTGAGAACTCTTAACCTCAATGACAATCAATTGGAAGGGTCATTGCCAAGATCGTTGATCAATTGCAGCTGGTTGGAAGTTCTAGATCTTGGTAACAACAAGATAAATGACACCTTTCCTCATTGGTTGGAAACGCTTCCAGAGTTACGGGTTCTTGTTTTGCGATCAAACAGATTTCATGGTGCCATAGCCAATCCCACGACCAAATTCTCTTTCCCGAATTTACGAATCATAGACCTCTCTCACAATGATTTCCATGGTCTTTTGCCAACAAAGTATTTCAATCATTTCAAAGCCATGATGAGCATGAATGCAAATAATGGTGAATTGAAATATATGGGTGGAAACTATTATCACGATTCTGTGATGGTCACAATTAAAGGATTTGATATTGAAATGGTGAAAATCCAAAATCTCTTTACAACCATTGATTGCTCAAAAAATAGATTCAGGGGGGAGATTCCACAGTCAATTGAAAAGCTTAAGTCACTGAAGGGGCTTAACTTTTCACACAATAGCCTTATAGGTCAAATGCCTCCATCACTGGGAAATTTGAGAAATCTTGAATGGTTAGATCTCTCCTCAAACATGCTTACAGGGAACATTCCAGGACAGTTAGTAGATATTACATCACTTGAAGTTTTAAATCTATCAGAAAATCGTCTTGTAGGGCCAATACCTGTAGGTAATCAGTTCAATACATTTGCAAATGTTTCTTACTTTGGAAACTTGGGATTATGTGGATTTCCATTAACAAAAACTTGTGACAATGTTGAGGGACAACTATCATTGCCTTCATTAACCATTCAGGATAATGATTTCAAGTTTGTAAATTGGATTCATTGGAAAGTTGTATTGCTGGGGTACGGATGTGGATTCATGTTTGGATTAGGTTTGGGTTATCTTGTGTTATCAAGTGAAAAACCAAAATGGCTTGTTAATATTGTTTATGGTGAACGACATAACATGGTTCAAAGATCCAAAAATAATTCTCATGGAAGAACTCGTTGAAGAAAAATTTGGTGGATGCAAGTTCTGATTTAAGGTATATTCTTATATACTAATATATTTGAAAATATTCTATTTTATAATTTTGGTTTCTTAAAAATGTCTCTTTAAATTGCTAAGACAATAGTTCATTTTTATTTTCCTTTATGCTAGTTAGGAATGGTTGTACTTGTGCGAATGATGAGGCGTATTACTCGTGTTACTGGCTGAATAAGCTTCTATGTTTAAGGTATAGCTACACAAAAGAGTAAATAGGCTTCTACTATGTAACTGCCACATTTTAAAGCTTTATTTAGGTCAAACTTCATTTAATGACCCTGTTTTATGCTCTAGTGTGAGAACAAATTTCTCTACTCCGTTGCAATTCTAAACTACTCCCTTGATCAAGGAATTTTTTTTACATATTTTTTTTTAAGGGGCAACATCACTGCTTAGTTGCAGTGTCAAATAATCAGGTTATATTCTAATATTGCAATTATTATTATTATTATTATTATTATTATTACATCCATGTCTTTGTATCTTCGTTGTACAGATTAAAGATCTTGTTGGTTGGATGGCTTGAAGTGTGGTTTTTTTTTTTTTTTTTTTTTTTTTTTTTCTGTTTTTGCTTGAAGAGTGGTATTAAATATTAATTACCCTAGTACTACCTAAGATGCTTTGAGGACTAGACTAGTTTCCTCTATATTTTGAATTAGATACCTTTTATTAGTTACATTATTAGGCTGGGATTATCAACATTTTGTGCCTTTTTGTTTTCTGATATGGGTGTTTTATTTGTTTTATGTTGCTTGATATATGGCCTAGGAAGTGACTTTTGATTTTGAATTTTGTGGGTTTTGTGAATTTCTATATTGCTATTTTTGTGAGTAGTGTGATTCTTAGCATGCATATCAAGTTTTGTATTAAAAGATCAAACAAGACAGCAAATTGAATGTTTTGATTTTTAGGAGTATTGATTCATTATTCCAATTTAATCTCGGTGTTGTGATTTCTTTCCATCTATTTGTAGGTATTATCTTGTTGGTCTTAATGGTGTGTGGGATTTTTTTGGTCAGGGCTGTAATGCTTCGGTCCTCTTGGATGACAGCAATGGTGATAAAAACCATTCCACCGAGAGGCAGGCCATACCTATTTTGACCTTGAGGGATTTTGATAAAATTGATTCCATCAAGGAGGAGCTTGAAAAGGCTTATCCAGGGGTAGTTTCATGTGCTGATATTGTTTCTATTGCCACTAGAGATGGCATTATGCTGGTATATTCTTGATCCTGAATTTTCATATGTTCTCTCTTTTTAAGATATTTTTTGTTAATAGTACGGGTCAGTTCACCTAAGGGTTTTAGCAACAGTTTAAGTTTAGGATCTGATGATTGTTTGTGGATAAAGATGCCTAAATGAAACTTGGAGAAAATGTAAGAAACAGACTTTGAAAGAGTTGGTATCACTTTACATTTTTATATGTTGAGGAGTCTATTAGTAAGATTCTAAAGTACATATTGATTATGTGGAAAACTTAGAAAATTAATGAATTGAGAGTATGGTTCTAGTGATTTTTGCTGTTTTGGTTTCCACAAATTGTTACAATCACCTTTACTCACCAACTAGTTGTTTTAGGCACTTTTTAGTAATGGTTTTTCAAGTCTAAAATGTCAAAAAATTCAAAAATAAATAAAATGAAATACTTTTCTTATTCCAATTTCTTTGACAATAAAGAACAGCTCTATATTGATAACTCTTTTTATTGGAGTTCTCTGATGTAAACTACTATACTTGACATCACAAGCTAGACAGCATTCTTTCATATTTCAACAGACACCTAATCTAAGGCATCTTGGCCTCTTTGATTTCAGCATTCCTTGCCATTTGCGCAGCTTGATGTTCTTTGAATGATCTTATTTTTTTGTCTTTCTTCTCTCCCAAATCAACAAAAAAGGAAATCTACTGAAAGGTGCCAAGGGGCAATGACGACGCTGACCGAGATTCCACGACTGGATGATAACATAACACAAACACTTCACCTTTTTGCCCATAGAGGTTTTGATGAAACTATTAGTCTTCTAGGGACTTACTAGCTCTCTACCTTTCTTTCATTTTCCCCCCTTGTCTTATGGAGTTGAAAAAGGTTTAAAAAGTTATATGGTTTGTATTGGTTTCTTGATCATATGAAGGTACACACAACATTGGGAAGGTTGACTGTGAATTCATACAGAAACGCTTCACTGACTTCAAGGGGACCAGGCAGCCTGACCCAACAATAGCTCCTGATTTTCTCACTGAGATGAGAATGAGGTTCCAAGACAGTAATGGGACCACAACTCAACCTTCTTCTTCATCCATGGCATCATTGGAATTGAGTGAGTTTGCAGTGGGGATGTAGAGACCCAAAAAGGGGGTCCTACAATCCATGGATCTCAAGGTCAAGTCCAATGAAACTGCTCCTTGCTTTTGGTCAGTTTCTAAGTGACAATCTTGACCATAATGACCTCATGAGATCTTTATCCTTTCATATTACTTTCTCTAATGTTCTATGTTTGAATGTAGATGCTATGACTTCTACATTTCTTTCCTTTGCTAATTTGATCCTATTTATAAAGGCAACGACATAATTGGTCATGGTCAAAATGATGAAGTAGCTAGTTAAAAATGCATGTAAATATGTTTTGGTTGTTGAGGTCATTAGAAATATAGAATTCTAATGGTTTGAATGTTATCAAAAGTTCAGTAATATGGGGGAGCTCATAATGTATGTTGTGATTATAATATCCAAATTAATTTCAATTGGGTGTTCATGTTACTAACGAGATTTGGCTGATTATTCATCATCTGAAGGAGACATTAGTTTATTCATTTTGAGTTTGAACTTCAGAACTAGGAAAGTATACAATTCTGTGTGTCTTGAAACAAAGATGTTGATTTGTCTATAATTTTCTTTATTGCTTTAACCATCAATTAGAATTCAAAAGTTGCTCATAGGAATAGCTTTTAATCAGATGCCATTATGTTTTATTGTCATCAATTTGTACTCAATTACACTTTTCATGCCTACAGAAGGTTTTGGTATGCTTTTTGTTATGCACATTTAAAGACAATGCTATAGTTGTGGATCCATTCACCCGAGTCTAACCCATGATCTTCAATCGACAGGTTAAACTTCTTCTCTGACACTGCTATGCTGCAACTTGAATTTACATTTTCCTTCTCCTTATTTCATTTAGTGAATCTTGCATCAATTTAGCAGGTTCTCCTTAATGGCTTTAGGTGGTACTGATTATAGTTATGTTTTCCTCAAATTGGTTATTGTTCAGGGAATGGGCATTTTTAATTTATGCCTAGGAGGAGATTTTTCTTGTTATGAATGTCTTCATTCATCTCTTCATCTGTTACTTGAGAATCTAATTTCTTCAATTTTGAAGGTAAGGAGTGCTGCTTATGCCGTCAATAGTGTCATTTTTGCAACCTCTGATTTTCTGAGAGAGATTGTTTGATGCAAAATCAAATTTCCAAAAATTTTGAGATTCATCACTGCTGTCAAAACAACCAATTTTAGAGGTTGGGACTTAGTTTTGGATATGCAGACTATGTAATTGATTCCATTTATCAGTAGCTCACAGAATATTTTCCCTATAGTAGGAACTGGTATGACTATATATCCTTGACTTTGGTAGCTATTTAACAAAATTAAATTGCTTATCTTTTTTGTGTCATGAAGATGGATTGTTCCTAGAAAACTTTACAGTTAGTAACTCTGCTTAGAGATTTTATCATTATCTTGTCTTTTAAATGTAATTTGAAGTTTTTCTCTATTAATTCTTACAGTTTTGATTTGTTCTAAAATTGTGACTTCTGTCTTTTAGCAATGCCTAAACTGCATTTGTGTCCATAATTTATCTTCTCCCCGGATACGTAGTTTTCATCTCTTTGTTTGTTCTCTGTGTTCTTATATTAAGTAAATATCCTGATATGGCAGTTTCCTTTCAATGATCATTTATTTTTCTCACTCCAAATATTGAACTAATTTATGCTTAGGCGCTGGTAGTCTGTCCATAGTTAATCAAAAGTTCAAAACAACTGCATCTTTGAGTGTTTGTACATATACCTCAATACACCACTTAAGTTTTGGTCACTAAAACAAATGAAAATAATTGAATAGCTTGAACTTTGAATCTTATAAAATATATAACATTAAAAAAAAAAATACAAAGGATCATAAAATATCACATTTAATTAAACAAACCAAAGGCTCATAAAAATTTCTTACATAATTAAATGAACTAAAATTTCATAAAATCTCATATATTTATAGATACACATCTATATTATTTTTTCTTTTATGAAAAAAAAAAAACATATCATACATAATTAAACTAATAAAAAAGTTCATAAAATCTCCTTAAAGTGGGGTTTTATTTTAAAAAAGATTTATGAGGAAGCTGCAAAATCAATTTTGGTAAGGAGTGCATATTCCACCTTAAATGTTAGAATTTTGACTGAGACAGAATAAGGGTTTAATATATCAGTTTATGGACGAATGGAACGGAATTAAAAAAATTGTCTACAATCCATTCCTTCTCTCTTTCTCTCCCTCGTTACTTATTTATATATCTTCTTCTTTCGCACTTCCATTATATCTTTTGTTATAGATTGATTCTTCCCTGCCCACATTATGCCAATTTCTTTATATCCCTCTTCTTATTGTTATAGAGAACAATGAAGGAGAAAAGTTAAACATACAAATTTGATTTTCCTATTTTTAGCCTAGGAAATCAAGAGACTCAACTTATTGCAGTCAATAATTACAATACACTTGGTTGAGTTGATTTTTTTTCCTTTATTTTTTCAATGGTTTCCAAATCCTTACCTCCACTTCTTAGCAGCCAAGCACAGGATAGCTATTTTGTGCTTTAGTCTGTTTTCTTTTATATATATTTTTTGCAATATCCAGCTGCTCTTGTTATTGGAATTCTCTGATGTAAACTATTATACTTGACATCACAGGCTGGCGGCCCTTTCTATCCAGTGTGAACAGGCCGGAGGGACAACACTCATTCATATTTCAATGAAGGACTGGTTGATATTCCATGACCGGGTTATAATATAACGCAGACACTACACCTTTTTACCCTTTAGAGGTTTTGATGACGAGCAACACTCACTTTTCTAGGTACTTGCTGGCTAGGCCTTTACTCAATTTATGAACTTGTTTTATGCATTTGAAAAAGGTTTGAAATGTTCTTTGGCTTGCATCAATTTCTTGATCAATTGAAGGTGCACATGACATTGGGAAGATTGGTTGTGAGTTCATACAGAAACTCCTCTCTGACTACAAGGGGACAGGGAGCCTGACTGAGATGAGAATAAGGTGCCAAGACAGTAATAGGACCACCACTCAGCCTTCTTCTTAACACCCATGGAATCATTGGAAATGAGGGAGTCTGTATGAATTCACAGCCAATCATTAAAAGGGAGAGGACTACTTTTTGTTGATCAGCAGTTTCTGGCTAATGAGAAGACCGCAAGACTTGTAAGGGCTTATGATTCAGATAACAGATAACCTTTTGAATGGACTTTGCTTGGGCAATGATAAAGATGTCAGGGCTTAATGTTCTGACTGGATATCTAGGTCAAGTCCGATGGAACTGCTCCTTGCCTTTGGTCAGTTCCTAAGTGACAGTCTTAATCATAGTGAACTCTTGACATCTTTATTTTTTCATATAAGCTTCTCTTTTAGTTCAATGTTTGATTGTAGATGCAGTAACTTCTACATTTCTTGTGTGTACTAATTTGAGTCTATATATAATGGCAATGGCATAAAGTAGAAATATGTTATGGCTGTTAAGTTCTTTAGAAATATAGAATTCCAATGTTTGGAATGTTACCAAAAGCTAACTAATATTTGGGGAGCTCATAATGTATTAATTTTAATTGGGGCCTTGGAGCATTCACCTTAGACTCTACACAATTTTAGCTAAACTAACTCCAATATTTATTTTAACAAGCATACACCTACATCAACCTCAATATTTATTTTTTTACTCTCACGAAAATATTTTTTTTTTACCTCTCTTCCCCATCCTATTTCACAGCCACACGTAACACCACCACACACTCACACCACCAAGCATCACCTGCCGTTGAAAACCCAAGCCTTTGAACACCGAATTCACTGTCAAACTCATCCACCAAATCTATAAAATCAGTAAACTTATCTACCAAATCAATAAAATCAGTAAACCTTCACAACAAAATCAACAATTTTTCAACCAAAATCAGTAAATTACGATGAACAGAGCATCGCCCATCTGCCAACAAAATCAATAAAGCGTGATGACAATGATGAAACATGGAGATTTGTTGAAGGAGGAACTTAATTGGCCATGGATGTTTTATTCAAAGGAAGAGAGAAAGAGAGAACTTGGGCTAGTTGAGGGAGAAAGTGTCACTGAGGAAGAGAGATGAGTTTAAAATTGGCTAACACACTGTTCATTTGTTAGCTATTTTGGGAAAATTGTAGAAGCGCTCTTAGGGACTTTAGCTATTTTTTGGACTAAATTAGATTTACAAATTGCTTTCGCCATGGAGACCTATGTGGAAATGAGTGTGGTTCTATAGGGAAGTTGTAACAGTTCATTTTTCATTTGGATTGGTCTTTCTTTGAAAGGGAACATCCTTGGAAGGTTTCGGATGTTATTCCCTTCAGCATCGAACCAGCATGAAAAGATTTCTTGACTACATATTTGTACCACATACTTATGACTCTTACACATCTCCTAATAGCCTACAACATAACTTAGTCAAAATCTTAAAAGAACAGTAGAATAAAATGGAACTAGTCAAATGATTAGATCAGCAAATTTCATGCTCACAACTAATCATTTGAAGAGTAGAGAAAATACCACCAATATGTTACTTTAAGCTAACTAGTAAGAAAAAGGAATGATCATGCACCACCGGGTTTTGTTTTGAAAACAAACAATGAAGAAGGGCTATATTTTATTCACTGCCAGAAGCAATGTGTTCTCACTAGACCCTTTATCAATAGCATCCAGGGTATCTTGAAGTTGATATATGGTGAGCACAACCAAATCACCTCTTCTGTTGCCTCTTTACTTTCCTTATTGTGATTATAGGCTTCTTCCTCTCTTGCCAATTGCATAAGGCCATTCTTCAAAAACAAAACAGCATTCATAATAGGTTCGCAAAGGCAAGAGTACTCATCCATAATGCAATGTGATACTTAAAAAAAGATACCATGTACATTTTCTAACATACCACAAAACTTAAGTTAGTTTACTTCGCTTTGGAGATATAATTCCATCAACCGTGAGTTATTGACTCTTGCAAAGAATCATGTTGATGTTCTAATGCAAAATAGAGGATCTTCTACCATTTTAACTTCAATTATTATGATTTTATTCATTTATAAAAATATGCATTGGATCATGGGTTAGGTTTGCTTGCCTACTAATTGGTTTATGATCTTGTTATTCATGTCGATAACTATTTCTATTAGCCCTAAATGCTTCTGGAATTTATGAAATCAAAAATATTATGTTAGAACAACACTAAGTTTTCTGCTGATTTACAACAGCACTAAACTCACATTTGCTTTTTTTCCAAGTAAATTAGGCAACGATCTTGAAAAGGGAAAGGTATGCATTTGTTACTCTTGAACTTCTTCTTTTATATAGTTTATTTGATCAATCATCTATCAAAACCACAAGATGCTAGCAGATATGAATTTCAGATTGCCTCGATCTTATAGGCCCTAAAGACCGCACAAAGGAAATTATGAAGAGTAGCTAATTAATATGCATCAATTAATAAATTGCAATATATATGGGTAGCAGCTATTATGCTTGAACCAAAAATAGATCCAATTGTTCTTATATATCTTTTGGAATCATTAAAGTTGAACAAAATGCTCTCCCATTGCTATATATTCCCAATATCTATAAAATATTAGCCAACCTTCATTTTTCAGCAGAATACCAAGATAGATTAGTCCGTTTGAATAGAACTTATGTTGTTGAAACTGAAAACTAAAAACTGAAAATACTGTAGAAAAATAATTTTTAAATGTGTGAATAGTGCCGTGAGACCCATTTTTAATGAAAAAGTTGCTGAAAAGTGAAGTTTGTGGGTCCATAAATAGTGCACCCATACACTGTTTACGGGAGAATTGGTCAACAACTGGGGCTGAAAAAAAAAAATGAAAACGTGCTAGAGTTGAAAACGTGGACGTGGACGTGGACGTGTATCCAAACGGATAGTCCAATCATTTTGGCTACATAAAGATAGTCCTTCCATTACTAAGAAGGAATAAAATTTTACACATAGTGGTACAATACCATGGAAAGGCATGAATAATTTAATATGCACACACAGTGGAGAATCAACCCACAATCTCAGCTTCCATCCAAGTATGATGTGAAGAGGACATGCTAGTTTTCATCTAAGAACGTAAGTGATAGAGTGTACACAAATAAAGAAACTTCTTTTTTTAACAATTTATTAGTGACAAATATGGGAGAAGTAGGATTTGAACCCTGGTTTCCATAATAAAGAAAAGCATGGTATGCTACCAAGTTAGAACACTCTTGGCAAATAAAGACACTAATATCGAAAAGAATTCATCTTTCTTTAGCATAAAATATTTTAATAACAATCAACCCTTAGTCCTAAAAATTTGGGTCACAAAACCAATGCAAACAACCAACTATTCTGTCAAAAAACGTGAGTATGGAAGCTGAGTTCTCGACCAAAATTGGGAATTAGGCCCAATTTCATAACTATTTAGTTAGTATGCTAATTTTATAAACTATATAATTTACTAACATCTCGAGTCTCAAAGACTCGATTTTGGGCCTAGAAATTGAGTCTTTGAGGCTTGGTTTTCGTGTGCTGATCAAACTAAGCTGGCCCTTTGTCCATGTGGCATCCACGTAGAAATCGAGTCTCTAAGACTCGATTTCTATCTCGACCCCATAACCATCGATTTATGTGTGACGTGTTCATCCATGTGGAAGCCAGTTGAAACGTGGAAGCCACCTAGAAACCGAGTCTCTGAGACTCGATTTCTAATAGGGGTTTTTCAAATTTAAACCTAATGCCTCTCTCCATCTCACTCTCGCACAGACTCACTCACGCCTCTCCCTCTCACTCTTAAACAGACTCACTCACGCCTCTCTCATCGCCCTCTCCATTGTCACTCACCATCTCACTCTCACACACCCTCTCCGCTGTCACGCCTCTCTCACTCACCCTCTCCAGTCTCACTCTCACACAGACGCTGAAGTCTCCACTGTCACGCCTTTTTCACTCACCCTCTCCATTCTCAAGCACCTTCTCCAGTTCTCTCAGGTATGATTTTCTTCTCCTAAACCCACTTTTGAAGTACATTTTCGGGTGTTTTTCTTATTGTGTGATCAACTTGATTTGATTTGATTTTTTTTTTTGTTCATTTTTTTGTCTTGATCTTGTTGTTGTTGTTGTTGTTGTTGTTGTTTCTTGCTATTTAGATGGTTAAGCAGAGATTTAGGGTTTGTGTTCCATAATTATGATTGTTTTGATTGATGAGTACTATTTTAGGACTTTTTTTTTCGTGTGTTACTCTCTGAGAGGAGGGAGTGTTGCTCCTGGAGTATGGAATAATTTTTCCAATGAAAATAATGATAGATTAAGGGTCTGTCTTAAAGAACAGATTATTTGAGAATAGAATTTTACTTGTCTGCATTTGCTTCCTGATCTTGTTATGATGTTATCAAGTTAAAGTCCTCATTTGGAAAAAAAAAAAAAAAAAAAACTATATGAGGGAACTTCTTGATAAATGAACTTAAAAAGAGTCTCAAAGAATTATTTTGATGATGATCTAGTAAACAAACTTGATGTCCAGAACCTCTTAACTTATTGTCATTATTTGTTTTCCTTTATGAGGAGAAGCAAGATTTGAATACTCACTTTCTCATTATTTTAACTATCGAATTATCATTAATTTTTTTTTAAGAAGAAGAAGAAGAAGAAGAAGAAGAGAGCAAACAAACTTGATGGTTGACTGTAAAAAAGCATTGTCCTAAGATAGAGCTTTTGAGAGCTTTGATGGCTTTTTATTTATGACTTGAGTTACTTTCAAGATTTTGTTTTTATTTTATTTTGGACTTTTTATTATTTTTAGGGGTTTAATAGCTTTATTTGCCATTGGTCATGCAATTAAATTCATATTATACGGGTTTGAGTTGTGTCATCCATCCTCACTAAAAAAAAAAAAATTAAGTTTACGTCATCAAACAAGAATCCTATTTTATGAATCTTTTTGTGCTAAACAAGTGCTCTTTGTTATATAATTCGTGTTCCATTGCATGAGCCTTTTTATGCTAAACAAGTGCACTTTGTTATATAATTTGTGTTATGAAACTATGACTAAGTTTGTTTCCACGTCCTTAGAATTATTTTGTCTAGAACTTTACTCCTCTCAGATAATGATTCTCATTTGTAGCCAAAGGTGAAACTGTGAGAGGCCAATTTTATTCTATCATCAAATAACTGGTCAATGCTATCTTGTAAAATGATAATAGCAAGATAGCACTGAAATTAAATTAATGATTTGGCCATTTTTCAAAAGCCTTGAATCAGAATTCTTTGTAGTCATCACCACATCTAATCTTTAGCTATAGACCAAACTCTCTCTTTGTCTCTCTTCCAAAGTCTATTCAAGCTACTTGATGTAGGCAAGGAAAGGCTCAAAAAAGCTATGTTCACTGATTAAATCATCTAAAAAATAGGAGTTAAGGGAGATAAATTGTAGATAGTAGGATATATGTTTAAATTTCAGTAAAAAGGGTTGTGATGATAATGAATACCTTAATCATCAAGTGAATTTGGCAATGGAATTGGTGGAAGAACATGAAGTCTATGTGCTGACGACAAAGCTAACAAATCACATTAAAACAATTCTATTGATACATATGGAGAACTATTATGCCCACTAGATAATAGTTTTGGTGAAGATACTATCAAACAAGGATGGATCCACAGCTAGATTAGGGGGGCCAGGCCCCCTGGATTTTAAAATTTTTTAAAAAATTTGATATATACACGTAAGATTATACAAAATAAGTATACTTAGCCTCCTTCAAAAATTCAAATTGATTTTGTGGTGTGTATTATTTTTTACTTTGTTTGAAATTCAAAACATTTTTGTTAATTATTTTGATTCCCACCCCCCCTATATTTAACAGACTTTTGTTGTTAAGTTATTTAACAGACTTTGTTCACTAAATTCTTTCATCGTTCATTCATTCTTTCACCTTTTACCGAATCATTCTTTCATATTTTATTGAATTCTCATTGTACAAATTGGCTTTTGTTGCTCTAACTCATACCTAGTTCCAAAACCATACTGTGTGTTCATTTCTCAAACTAACTGCTTATCATTCTTGTGAAGTATGGCGGCTACAAATGCCGGACAGATTGACCATGCGCATCCTGGCCCCATTGACGACTCGGTGTTGACGTTGCAGCCCAACCATCGGTTAGAAGTTATTTGGAATGGGCAGTTAAAACACAACACTAAAGATTTGATGAATGTACACGCATTTAATTCATACAATGTACATGCACTTGCTGTCATATGTTAATCCATGGTTCTATTTTGTGTAGGATCCAGGGTCCCTTACCTGCCGTGCCCGTAGTGAAGAGTTCTCCAATTGAGAGCCAATGGTGGATGACCGAGTTGTTGACATCATTAAGGCACTTGGTTTAGAGGGACTCCTCAGGATCCTGGGTAGAGAGATTGACCATGGCCTGATAACGGCCTTAGTGGAGCGATGGCGGCCCGAGACTCACACCTTCCACATGCCACATGGTGAGATCACCATCACATTGCAAAATGTGGAGGTACTTCTCGGGCTTCTTGTTGATGGTGACGCTGTAACAGGGAGCACGCAGAAAGAATGGGAGAATGTGTGTGTCAAGTTCCTTGGGTTTCAACCTATAAATGAAGAGCATATGCAACTTAATGGCCAGAGGATTCTCATCAAACGGATTTTGGAGGAAGTTGCTAATCCATTGCCGTATAATGCTAAAGAGGATCAACTGCATAAGTACGCACGATGCTACATCCTAGCGCTACTGGGGGACAAAATCTTCATGGACAAATCCGGCGATAGGGTACATCTAATGTGGGTGCAGCCGTTGGAAGACCTTCACAACCCACGAAGGTACAGTTGGGGAAGTGCTTGCCTTGCATGGTTGTATCGAGAGTTATGCAGGGCAAGCGATTGTCCCCTTGGTACCACTTTTTTGGTGAGTTGTTGTTGCCTTAAAGAACCACTGTTTATTTTGTTGCTAAACTTGGTATTGATATGTCATGTTCCAAACTTCCATTCTATTAGTATCTGAACAGAACAAGATGTTTCACCACATTAAGTTCTGAAAAGAAAGATTATATGTACTGCTCAGAAGGCTAGTGTTTTTTCGTTAACTATGCTACAATATCCTTCAAGGACCTGCCAAATGTGTGAGGGCTTCTTTTGTCCAATCTTTTAGCTTGATGTCTCTTATCAAACCTCATTAAAAGGGAGAGCAACCTCTAGAATGTTAAGGTTAATGTATATTGACACCAAAAGCAAAGGAAAGGATGTTAATGCCGATGTAACAGCAGTGTTAATACTGATGACTGTGTATATGTTTCTTCTTCTAGGATGATTTAGAACACATATTTTGACTATTTAATATTGTTTTTAACAGCCAATCATTGCTGGAGATGGGTACAAAAGACTTGAGTTTCGTGCAACTTAGTCAGTTCATAGGAAGAAAAACCGGAGGAATATCAGTTTTTCCATTCACATCATCTGTACGGGGCAAGGAGGATCCATGTTGCCATATAATTGTTAGAGACAAAGCCATGGCAGGACGTGCTGAAGACCTATTCAACCTGGTATCTATTCTTTTCAGACTTCATATGTAATCATCAAGATTGACAATGGCATAATTTGAACCACTTTTATCATTTTTGATATTGTGGTAATTAGTTTACATTGGCTGGGGACCACTTGTTTTCGGGTTGGAAGTCACTAGTTCAAATCTCTCCCTCTCCCTCCCCTTGGAGCCAAAACTTATTGTTATTATTTATATATATACATGTAAAGTTTTCATAGCTTTCACTGCTCAAGAAATTTGGATCTGTGTATGGCTTATTTAGAACCTCTGCCTATTCTCAAGTCTTCTATCTGCTTTCTGTTACCTTTTGTTGATTTATTGATGCCTTACACCTAATGGAATGGAAAAAAACTTTATGCAAAGAATAGAGCTTCTATGCTTAAGTAGTTGGGGGCTGCAAGCCTGATTATTCTTTTTGTAGACAAAGGGAGATGTTTAACCCTTATTCTTTTTATTCTTAAGTAGTTGTTTTGTGGTTCACATCCCTAGTTTAGTAAACCCTATGACTCCATTTGTTATGAAATGCTGATTTTGGATGTGATGGCCTTTAAAATGTACGGATGATGGAGAAGTTAATGTTGAGGAGTTTATGAATGAATTAGTTTCGTAATTATTTTAATCAAAGACAGGATATGGTAATTAATTTCGTACTTATGCATTATAATTTGAGAGGTTGAGAGAACCTGAGATCATGCATTACAAGGCCTCATAAAAGGCATGAATTTGTAGATGAGAAGATGCAGGGTAGTATTGAGTTCTAAAATTGTAAAAAAAAAAAAAAAAAGTTCCAGTGGAACCCGAGTATTTGATACTCGATTTCCATTATTTAAAAAAAAAAGAAGAAGAAGAAGCAAAAACAGTGTAAATCGAGTATTAGACACTCGATTTCCATTCAGAACTCGAGTTCACTAACAGCGAGTATGCCAGGCTAAGAGTTCAAAAATATTTACTGCCAAATGCCACTGGCATAATTCCTAGTGGAAATCGAGTCTTTAAAACTTGATTTCCATTTCGGTGGCATAATGGTAATAAATCCATTATAAATCGAGTCTTTGAAACTCGATTTATAATGACAGTTATTTACGTATATGCCACACAAATGGAAATCGAGTTTTAAAGACTCGATTTCCACTCGGAATTTTTTTCCCTTTACTCACCCCACTTCCCCCACCTGCAGCAGTAAACCAGTAGAACATAATATGAGAGGTAGTTATCGGTTCTTTAAATAGAGATTGCTTGGTTACATGCTTAAACACTCCAAACACATTGCCAATCAAAATTTGCTCTTGTTGGTCTTGACTTTAACTAACATCAGATATCTATTGTTCTTTAGCATGACTAATACACAATTTTAGGAGTGACTAGTGCAGAAATTTATTTTGTTTATACTGCATAGTTTGTTGAAGTTGAAGAATCACTGTTTATTTCAGGTCCTCATAATGCAGCCAAAATAGTCTTCTGAGAAATTATTCAATACAACGGGAGGGCAGCCACATGGTCCTCCCAGCCAGTACAATTATACCATTTTGGATCTCAATGATTATGTTCCTGCCTTTAAATCAATAGTTGATAAAAAATAGGCTATTTCTACCATTTTCTACAATGTACTATTTATTACTGTAATAAAACCAGCCATAGATGGTCCAAACAGAGTTGTTCCAGCTACTACTACTGTAGTAGAAGCTTCCAAAAACCAAATAAGTATCTAAAAAGCTTCATCAGTAGTAATTTTGGAGATACTGCCACTGGAATTCAGTACCAGAGGTTTCTATTCAAACATGGAGTTTTGATTTCCTTAAAGTAGTACTCAAATACAAAGCTTTGTTGATTTCTCACTAGTTGTTTTTAAGTGTGAGCAATGCCTAAACTACTGCATGAATAGTTATGTGACTTTTTTTTTTTTTTGGTGTGCTAATCAATAGTTAAGTGACTCTAAGGGAACATTGCAGTTGAGCTCTTTTACATCAGTTTTTCTTCCCCTGCAGCACTAAACCAAATCCGGCATCACATGGGGACTGTAAATAACTAGATATGAGCATAATATATTATGATACCAGTCAAAGGGAGTATATTAGATGCGAAAAACTGATTAAGACAGTTAATGTTCATGGGATTATAGTTGCCCTCTTAGCTACAAACCAAACAGATTTAAGCACACTACATGAGACACATAAAAAACATTACTAGCTATCATTGAACTTGCCAAAGTACCTATCTCTTTCAGTCCAAAAAGAACTTGCCAAAGTACTAGCTACTAATACCAAAGTACTATAATTGTTGGCATTATAGGCAAACGCTGCACAATGCAACTAATGTAACGAGTACAATGGATAGCGAATAGTTCAATTACAACAGCATTTAGTCATAAACAAAATAACAACTGAGTCGATACAATATAGTCTACATAGTCGCCTAGCACTTGTCCATACCAAAGATAACCACAACTCCCACGTACAATGTCATTCCAAAATTGAGTCTCCCCTCGCCTGACAAACATAAAATACAGTCGTTAGTTCCCAAATGCGAAGAATAACAAGCAAATGAAACTCTAAGCATACTATATAAAAACAGCGATAGCACTTGCCTAGTTTGTAGCACTACCGCTTGTTGAAGCCTCACGGGAATTGGGACATCTTCTATTGTTATGCCCCTCTTCATGACACACTCCGCATCGTTGCCTCGGTTGAATCTCCCTCAAGTCCGAATCTTCCCTCCGGCTTCCCTGTGCTCGCCATACCCCATCCATTTCATTCCTTATTCTTGACTTTACAGGACGACCTTTGGCCCGCAACAACTGTGGGTCAGGCACCTACCGTGGTCCGCGAACGTCCCTTCATAATGACTCTGACTTTGGCACCACAAATTGATGTGCATATGTCTGAATGGTGTTGCCTAAACTGTAACATGGGTCAATATAGCTGGTCGCATCGAGGTGCAAACCTTGAAGAACTTTAATTGCATGTAAACAAGGGATCTTAATGTTTTGCCACTTTCCACAACCACATGTTCTATCAAACACATGCACTTCATGACTATGGTTTCCCCCTCCACCTCTATGGCCGTTGTACGGGGTAACCATGATATACATCAGTTTGATGATTAAAATTCCTCAGAGTGTGTCCTGAAATTTTCTGCGCATTTTTGGTATAGATCCTCATTGCATAATCACTCCACACCTTACTTTAAGAGAGATCAGAGGTAATTTCTTTATGTCGATCGTGGAAATATGCAACAAGTTTTCACCAAGTGAACTCAACCATTGCAGCAATGGGCAATCCGCGAGCACCTTTAAGCACCCCATTAAAGCACTTAAAGATATTGGTTGTCATTGCCCCGTAACGTCTTCCACCATCATGTGACTGGGTCCATTTGTCCAGATCCTCACTTATTAGATATGTGTATGGCATATAGCGTGCAATATGGGGATCATCAGGTTGTACACTCCTCAGTGCATTAATCTCGACATCCTTAATGGTTTGCATTATGGACTCAAATTTAGCTTCATAAGTCGCATATCCAGCTTTCAAGGCCAATGCCTTTAGACTTGGGTCATCAAAGTGTGTGTTGAAGTTACTAGCAACATGTCGAAGGTAATATCGGTGAAATACTTGTAAGTTTCCTTCTTCATCTCTAGGCCACTCTACAATGGCACATTTGATACCTTTATGTCGGTCAGAAATAATGCAAATATCCTCCTTAGGTATCACATGCTCTATCGAAATCCTAAGACACTCTAAAAGCCACCCCCAACTAGCCCCTGACTCCTTGTCCACAACAGCAAAGGCGAGAGGCAAAACCTTTTGGTTAGCATCGGTTGCCATTGCAATCATCAACACCCCTCAATATTTACCATACAAATGAGTCCCATCAATACTGATCACTGGCCTACAATATCTGAATGCAGCAATGCATGGAGCGAATGCCCAAAATACATAGCGCAGTAACGCAGTACCATCAATGCCCCTAGGTATGGTGTAATAGTTGTACTGGGTACCTGAATCCTGATCCAAGTATGCCAACAACAACTTTTGCAACCTTTGGTAAGACTCCTCCCAATCCCCAAATATATTAGCAATTGCTTTTTGTTTTGCGTCTCATACCTTATAGTAAGAAAGCTCATGATCATACTTAGTACGTATGATCTCCCAGAGCTTATCAATACGAGCAGTGTGATTTTGTCGCAATTTTTGCACAATTTCTGATGCAACAAAATTAGAATCCATCATTTTACCATCTCTTCGCATACCAAAGGGTACACAACTGTGTGGACCCACATAAGATGTGACCATCCACAGACCATTAAGTTTAGCCTTTATGAATGCCCCAACGTACCACTTGCAGTTGGTGTTAACGCATGCGGCGCACAATTTAGTTTTGGTCGACCTCTAGATAATAAAATTTCTATTATCTTTTGTTGTGTATATTATCAGTGCACACTTCACCGCTTCTTTATTTGCAAAAGTCAACCCTTTACTAAAATGCATCCCATCTTCCCAAGTAGAAACAAATGGTATCTGAAGACGCGAAGGATCAACCATGTTTTCCCAAGTATTTATGTAGAATGACTCGGTAGGAGCTGTGTAGGCAGTGGCCATATTTGTATCATGTTGGACGCCAATATTATCTTCTGCATCACCATCATCATGGTATTCCATATTTTCCTCTTCAAAATTGGGAACGAGTTCATGGTCATCCACATCCCTGAGAAAGTCGCCTCGCTCAATCCTCTCTTCGTACTCATCCATATCATCAAGATTTTCACCATTATTCACAGCATGATCTTCGTTTTCGTCTTCGTCTTCGTCTTCCTCCCCTAAATGTGTCTCTTGAGGTTGAAGTGTTTCACCAGTATTACCAGTATGATCTTGAGATGGGAGCATATAACTTCCCATTGTATAGCCTCCCATTGTAGTGCATCCATCATCTAGGGCTGTAAATTGTAAAGATGTAGTTGTTTGTTAAATCTCCTCAGTATCAATTTCTGCAAGCGACTCCGAACTTACGTACAACTCAGCAGCATTTACTTGGGGCATTTTATGGATCCTATTAAACATGATCTTTACATGTTTGTCTTCTTTGATCGCCATATATCATTCAACGTCTTCAACTTACAACGTATCATCATGTATACCCGGCCCTATAAATGGGAATCCGTCAATCTGTTCAGGATTGACAAGGGTCCACCGTAGTATACATTTATATTAATATTCTTCAGAGGTTGTGAACCTATTAGAATCAAGTGTAATATGTTAGTGACATATTTTATCTCTTTCATTTAACATTAATTGCAAAACCTTTTCTATCTACTCAAAGTACAAAAATTACAACTTCTCACCCCACATTTGCATATACTCACCCCACATCACATACAAACACACTCAATCATTATTATTTCATACTCAAATAAATAAAAAAACTAAACACAAAAACTCACTCCCATTACAAACCTTCAAATCATTCTAACAAAAAAATAAAGAAAAATATTAAACTCCAAAAAAAAAAAAAATTAGTCATGATAAAAAGCCTAACAATACATATATATCTACAATGTTTTTTACTTTTTATAAAAGCTTAACAAATACATACACTAATTTCTTAAATCATATGCATATACAAACCCCACATTTGCATATACTCACCCTATCACATACAAACACACTAACTTGTTAAATCATATGCATATACAAACCCCACATTTGCACATAATCACCCTATCACATAGAAGCACACTCATTATCATTTGTTTTTTAAAATAAAAAAAATAAATAAAAAATCATTAATCATACTCATAAAAAAAAAAAAAAAAAAAACTAAACACACAACTCACCCCATTACAAACCTTCAAATCATTCTATCAAAAATATAAAGAACAATATTAAACCAAACAAAAAAAAAAAAAAAATAGTCATGATATACACCCATAAAAAGACCTTATATGTAACTAACAACTAGAGAGAGTGAGAAACTTTACCTGACATGAGGATGTGAAAATATGGAGGGTGAGTTTGATTTAAAAATGGGATGAGTTTTGTATGAGAGTGAGAGTGAGAGTGAGAGTGAGAGAGAGAGTGATAGAGGAAGAGAGAAGAGAGCTACTGGGTTTTGGGGGAAGAAAAAACAGCACTGGGAATGAGGGAGGACTAAGTGGGACTTATGAGGGGTCAGTAGCCCTAACCACGTGGGTACGTACCAAGTTAAAAATCGAGTCTCTAAAACTCGGTTTAAAAACCGAGTCTTAGAGACTCGGTTTCTAGCTGGAATCCACGTTAGATTGAATGTTCAAGTAAATTGATGCTTATGGGGTCGAGATAGAAATCGAGTCCTAGAGACTCGATTTCTACATGGATGCCACGTGGACAAAGAGCCAGCTCAGTCTGATCAGCACACGAAAACCGAGCCTCAAAGACTCAATTTCTAGGCCCAAAATCGAGTCTTTGAGACTCGAGATGTTAGTAAATTATATAGTTTATAAAATTAGCCTACTAACTAAATAGTTCTGAAATTGGGCCTAATTTCCAATTTTGGCCCTGAGTTCTCCAACGAACCACCTAGGTTGAGCGAAGAGGAAGATGAGCTGGGGCGCAGCGTCAAGAAGTTTAAAGAAAGTAGGGGTGCGAGGCAGTTTGTTCCTCCTCGGACTCTTGTCAGCTAAAAAGACAGTCTGGTAGGAGATATACCAGGTGCGTATGAGCAAACTTTCAGATATGAGAAACTTTGGGACGATGGGGAAGATTCTAACATGGATATTGAGGCACCAGTGGAAGGTATGGCGGAAGTGAAGCTTTCTATGGAAACTAAAGCTCGTATCCGAGCTCCTTGGTCTAAAGCCTTGATAGTGAAAGTGTTTGGTAGGACTGTAGGATTCAGCTACCTCACTTTCAAGCTTAATGCTATATGGAATCCAACAGCTAAGATGGACTGTGTGAATTTAGGGAAGGATTACTTCCTTATAAAGTTCTCAAGCTCTGAAGACTATGACAAAGTTCTCCGTGGAGGGCCCTAGTTTATTGGAGAACATTTCTTGGCTATTAAGCCATGGGAACCTTATTTCAAAGCATCAGAGGCCAAACTGAACTCCATAGCTGTATGGGTGAGGTTTCCAGAGTTGCCTATTGAATTTTATGATCTTGAAGTGCTTAAGGAAATTGGTAGTGTTATTGGATCAGTTCTCCGAGTTGATTCCTACACAGCCACGAGTTCAAGGGGCAGCTATTCAAGGTTATGTATCCAAATTGATATGGGTAAGCCTCTCATAACTTCAATTAAAGTGGGTAGACTGATTCAACGGGTGATGTATGAAGGAATTACAACTTTATGCTTCTGTTGTTTTGAATTTCATTGTGGAGAGAGTGATGAACAAATTGGCAGGATGGAAAACGCAATTCCTCTCTTTTGCCGGAAGGTCGGTGTTAGTGAAATCAACCACGGCAGCGATTCCTAATTATGTGATGCAGGGAAGGGCTTTGCCTATTCACTTATGTGAGAAGTTAGATAAAGTTAATAGAGATTTCCTTTGGGGCACCACCAATGAAAAGAGGAAGATGCACTTAGTTGGCTGGAGCAAAATCATACAAACCAAGGAGAATGGTGACTTGGAATTCAAGAAGCCAGGGCAAAAAATATTGCTTTGTTGGCCAAGTTGAACTGGAGGATGAACCAAGAAAAGGAGGCTTTATGGTCTAAGGTAATCTTGAGAAAATATTGCTCTTCAGACAGGAGGAGTTCGAAGGACCTGGATAAACTTTCTGCTTCTCCCACTTGGACAGCAATTAAGCTTGGGTTCCAAATCTTTGTTAAAGGCATTTGCTGGGGTATAGGAGATGGCACCAGGATTAAAGCTTGGTCTGACTATTGGATAAAAGGAGAATCCCTTAGGGAACTTGTGGAAGGCCCTTTGACAAGGCATGAGAGTGATATGGTGGTTGCTGATTTAATTAGTGGTCGAGGGCAAGGGTGGAACTAGGGTGCTGTTTCATTTGAGCTACCCCTTAGCATTAAAGAAAAGATTAAAGCTGTTCCATGTCAAAAGTTTGGAAGAGCAAATGACACCATTCTTTGGAAATTCTCTAAGGATGGTGATTTCTCTGTAAAATCAACTTATGATATTGCCAAGCCGCCTCAGGATCCAGACCTCCAATTTCAAGGGCAATGGATTTGGAAATTGGATTTGTTGCCAAAGATTGTACGTTTCCTTTGGCTGTGTCTACATAATAGTATACATGTAAGGGAGGTGTTAGCTTCAAGAGGGATTAATTGTGAAGAAAGGTGCCCACTGTGCAAAGCCCAGAATGAAACAATTATTCACCTACTAAAGGAGTGTGTTTATGCTCGGGAATTCTGACACAAATTGCGTGTTCCCCCTTCTTTGGTTGGTTCTTTTAATTATGACTTGCAGGATTGGCTCAAAGTAAATTGCCAAAGCAAGGAAAGCCACCCTTCCTCAGCACCTTGGAAGTATATATTTCCTTTTGTTATTTAGAATCTTTGGAAGCATAGAAATAGGGTTGTTTTTGATAATCTCACCCCACATCCCAATCTGCATAGGCAATGTGTGAACCAAGCGTTGGAATTTTTTTTCTATGTGGGGAAGATTCAGAGGCAGTGGAGTATGGTGGCTATTCCTGTGAAGTGGAACAAGCCCCCACCTAGTTGTTATAAGTTAAATACGAATGGAGCATCATTGGGCAACCCAAGAAGAGCCGGGGGAGGCGGACTGATCAGGGACAGCTCGGGGAATTGGGTTAAAGGATTTTCTAGATCCATTGGGAGAGCAACGAGTATGGTTGCTGAGTTTTGGGCAAATCCTCTAATGCAGCTTATTCTTCTCTGTTGGTGGACTGCAGGTGGTTGCTAAATAGGCTGCCTCATGCCACAGTGAAGCATGTGTTTCGAGAAGCTAATCATTGCGCTGATGCTCTTGCAAAAAAATGGATGTAATCTTGATGTAGATTTCTGTGTCTTTGATGTTCCCCCATCCTTTGTCACTGCTTTAATTTGCTCTAATGTAATTGGGTCTAACTATTGTAGGCTTACAGCTGCGAACCTAGCTATTTTGGCTTCTTAGTTTTTAATATATTATCCCTTAAACCAAAAAAAAAAAAAACCAACTATTCTATCTCAATGAAAGTATAAGATTATATCTATTGATTATGGAAATTCATATTATCGATCCAAAGTGTTAAACAAAAAACCTAAAACAAAACAAAACAAGACAAAAATGAGGATTCGTAAGGGAGGGGCCTTAACTTTTCTCACAGCTTCACTGCCAGCATATTCTTTGAAAATGTAAAATATTAAAAGACTTATTTCAACACTTCTCACTTTATATACAAACTTAAAAAAAAAATTATAAGTAATGGAAAATTTATTTAAATCGTGAAAAGATTCATTCAAGTACACACGAAGTATACAGCTGGGGACCATAATAATCAAGTAGTCATTAGTGTTTGTTTGGCTAGAACTTATAAGCTAAGCTTTTACCTTTTATGTACAACTTTTTGAAACCTCACTATTTTTTTTTTAACTTCTTCTCACTTTTTTTTTTTTTTTTACTTTTTTCTTATTTTTTTTTTGAAATATTAGTATACTTTAGTGTACTTTCAGCAAAAAAAAGTCCAGCAAAAGTCTAAATAAGCTATTCTCAATTGGACACTTTAAGTGAATTGAGATATAAGGTGTTTTAGCTCCAACTCCCAAATTCAGAGTGTAAACTCAATTCAAATTGTATTGGACGAACCTTTTATTTTTTTGAAAAGATGTATTGGACTAACTTAGTGGTGCATGTTATTGACTCATTGGACTTTCAGTCCTATGGAATTTTTTAGGGATGAGATGATGATAAATATTTTAGAGCAAACTAATCTCTATTCTGCTGGTCTAAGCTGAATTCATCATTCTCTCTTGATCTTCCTTGCTTTTCCATCTTGGGCCTTATATGGGCTTGCTTCGACTTTTCTATGGATGTTAGTTCATTGCCTTGTTGAGTGGATTCTTGGATCATTTTGTAGTTGTTGTCCTTTATGGGCCGCTGCCGAGAATTTATGATTGTGGGCCCTTTATGGGCTTTTAATTGATGACTTGGGCCTTAACTTATTAATAGGGTCCGTATGTTCTAGGCTTCTCCTTGGGTGGGCTTATGACAGCTTGTGAAAAATTGTGTAAGAACAATGTAAAAATCCAAATCAAGAATGTTATCACTAGCCAATGAGAAGTTAGTATGAAACAAATTAATTAATTCCATAGCAAAATAAGAATTTCACACTAAAAAATTTTACAGCTTTCTTGTCATAAAATATATTAGATACATATACATATACATTCTTTTTGCTTAGAATTGCATCACTTATTTACTTATATTAGGATAAAGAGGACAACTCAAAGAAAATTTTGGGATTTCATGGATAAATTAAGGGAAATTAGGCACATTATTACTCAGCCAATGACAGCTTAATACGTAACAAATTCAATAACTCAATAGGAAAATAAGAATTTCATCATGTCTAAAAAAAAATTGTGCAGGCTTCCAGCAATACATAGACTAGTAATATTTTAGGGGGTCAAAGAATACTAGTACATTTCTCTTTTACCACAATGTCATATTTGAATCATCACATATTACACAGGATAAATTACTATTTTGGTTTTTAAATTTTATCAAAATTATATTTTTCGTCTTTAAACTTTGTAAGGTTCTTTTTTCATCCTTAGACTCTGTAAAGAGTTTTTTCAATAATTTAGTGATAAAAATATTGATGAAAAAAGAAAATTTTCAATAATTTAGTGATGAAAGAAAAAAAAAAAATATATATATATATATATATATATATATAACTTTTTCATAGTTTAAAGATAGAAAGAAAACATTTTTAATAGTTTAGGGATGAAAGAACTTTTAAATAGTTTGAGGACAAATAACAAACTTCTTAAAGTTTAAGAATGAAAAATAAATATTGATCAAATTTAGGACTAAAATAGTATTTTAGTCCTACTACATATGATAAATGATTAATCCGACACAACTCAAGTTATGTTTTCAATTTGATAATTCATGCCTTTATGGAAAATCAAAGTAGGTGTGGACTGTGGACTTTGAGTGTGCAATACCATAAACCCAGTCATTGTGTTATGGTAATTGATAGGGGTAAAGCTCCCACCAGACGGTGAGAGCTTGCACGGGCTGACGGCTCGACCTATGATGACGGATATATATGACGGACGCCGTATAGTGACGACCTGACTCCTAGGGGGCGACGGGGAGAAGGTCGACGGACGTTGTCATCAGGCACTGAAGCCTATCTTGTCACGTACGCTTCCCTGGGAAAGTATATATTGTCATGTACGCTACTACTTGGCCAGATATCTTACGTAGCACGATTCCCTCCCCCAGAAGGGATGTCTTGCCCAACACACTTGGCGACCCAAGGAGTATCTTGCGCCCCACGCTACTCAGGGGCAATTCTGGTACAATGATATCTTCTCCAGTACGCCTCGGCCAAAGGCCTCTACTACTACTATAAATACCACCACGCCCTCCAAAATCGAGGTACGCATACAAAGACCCGACTCTGGCACTCTGGAGTTGTGAGAAATACTAACTTAACCATCGGAGGGTCGTTGGCCGGTACCACGCCAGTACTTCCCTTTGAGGTTCTTCTTTCCTGTGCAGGTTCGTCCGAAGTACGCGCAGGCACTGCAGCTCACTAGTTTGATTCTTGACATCATCAGTTGGCGCCGTCTGTGGGAAACGCGAGTGCGTAGATTCTGTTACGTCCTTCCCGGACAAAGAGTTGCATGGTACTCACGCATTCAAGGACGACTACCATGAACGACCAAGGCAACGAACAACGCACCACGGCCCTCGAGAGACAAGTCCAGACTCTGGCGGCCGCGGTGGAACGCCTCATGAAACGCAACAACGACTTGGAAGAACAGCTGCTACGGAGGAACGCGATGGGTGACAACCAGGGAGAAAATCAGGAGGAGAGCAGTGCCGAGGAGAGGAACCACGAAGGCCCTGAGGGAAGCCATGCTTTGAGCCGGCCTGAAGGACAGGAGACAAACCGTCCGTCGGCAGACGGCCATGCCCAGTCCAACATGGCCGCGGAAATGCAAATGATGAAGGAACGCATGGACTTCATGATGAACGCCCTCAAAGGACGAGTATCCAGCGACCTCGATGACCTCGTCCACTGCACAGACTCCCCATTTACAACACCTGTCATCCTGTTCCTTACGCCGCCGAAATTCCGCATGCCCCAGGTGGAAAGCTACGACGGGTCCAAGGATCCGCTGGACCACTTGGAGTCCTTCAAGACGTTGATGCATCTTCACGGCGCACCGGACGAAATCATGTGTCGGGCCTTCCCAGCAACGCTAAAAGGCTCTGCGAGGACCTGGTTCGGCAGATTGGCGCCCGGTTCTATCGACACCTTCAGGGAGTTGAGCGCTTAGTTTGCCTCGCAGTTCATTGGGGGACACCGGCACAAAAGATCCACCGCATGCCTGATGAACATTAAGCAGCGGGAGGATGAGACGCTGAGATCCTATATAGCCCGTTTTAACAAAGAAGCGCTGTCGATTGACGAAGCGGACGACAGGATACAAGTGGCCGCATTCACAAATGGGCTGCGGAAGGGTAAATTCTTGTTCTCTTTATACAAAAATGACCCAAAGATGATGTCGGATGTGTTTTACAGGGCAACAAAGTACATGAATGTGGAAGATGCATTACTGGCTCGTGAAGAGAAGCCCCCTAGGAAGAGGGAAAGGCAGGAAGACACCCGACAAGATAAGGGGCGGAAGACGCCTCGGACAGGAGAAGTCCGAGACAATAGACGCCTAAAGCCCCCTGCCGGGAAATTCACAAGCTACACCCCATTGACGGCTCCGGTCGATCAGGTCCTGATGCAGATCAAGGACGACGGATCCTTGACGTTTTCGGGAAAGTTGAAATCGAACCCGGACAGACGGTCCAAGGACAAATATTGCCGCTTCCATCGAGACCACGGGTACGATACCGCCGACTGCTACGATTTGAAGCAGCAAATTGAAGCCCTGATTAGGCAAGGGAAGCTGCAGAGGTTCGTCAGCAGAGAAAAGGCAGAAACACCTCGACAGGAACAGGTCCCCCACCGGGACAATGAGCGCCCCAGACCGCCTATAGAGGACATAAGGATGATTGTGGGTGGTACATCGGCCGCCGGTTCAACAAAGAAGGCTCTGAAATCCCACCTCAGGGCGGTTCAAAATGTTCAGGCTGCGAGCTCTGTCCAGAAGAAGCCGCAAATCAACAGCCCCACTATGGAATTCACAGAAGAGGATGCCCAGCACCTCCATCATCCGCACGACGATGCCCTGGTCGTCAACATCCGGATAGGAGACTATAACACGTACTAGGTCCTAATCGACAACGGAATCTCCGTGGATATCCTCTATTATCCCACGTTCCAGCAGATGCGGATCGACAAAGAACGCTTGGTCCCTACCAAGGCACCATTCCCAGGTTTCGGGGGGACAAGAGTATACCCCCTCGGCTCGATCACATTGCCCGTCACCATCGGGGAGTACCCTCGGCAGGTCACTAGGGACGTCACCTTTCTAGTCGTTGATTGCTCCTCAGCATACAACGCAATCATAGGACAGCCCACCCTCAACGCCTGGAAGGCTACAACCTCGACCTATGCCTTAAAGGTCAAGTTCCCTACAGAGCACGGGGTAGGGGAGCTATGGGGAGACCAAGTGGCCGCACGAGAATGCTACATCGCAATGGTAGAAATGAATAGCCAGCTACAAACAATGAACATAGAGCAGAGAACGGGGGCAGAACTTGTGGAGGAGCTCGAAGAAGTAGTTCTCGATGAATCCAAGCCCGACAGAACCACCACGATCGGTGCCCTCAACAGCCCGGCGATTCGCCAGGCACTCGTGACTTTCCTCAAGGAAAACCAAGATGTATTCGCTTGGAGCCATGAAGACATGCCGGGAATCGACCCTTCAGTCATGGTACATAGGCTGAACGTAGCAATCTCCTTCCGGCCCGTCAGACAGAAGAAGCGAGTGTTCGCTCTGGAGAGAGACCGCGCAGTGGCAGAGGAGGTCGGCAAGTTACGGGAAGCAAGGTTCATCCGGGAAGTATATTACCCCGACTGGTTGGCCAATGTGGTAATGGTCAAGAAGGCCAGCGGGAAGTGGCGGATGTGTGTGGACTTCACGGACATGAATAAGGCATACCCAAAAGACAGTTACCCCCTCCCTCGAGTCGACACCCTGGTAGACTCTACGGCCCGGCACCAGCTGCTGAGCTTCATGGATGCCTTCTCAGGGTATAACCAGATCCGGATGGATGAGGTAGATCAGGAAAAAACCTCGTTCGTCACCAGCCAAGGACTCTTCTGCTACAAGGTGATGTCGTTCGGACTGAAGAATGCAGGTGCCACATACCAGAGGCTCATGAACAAAATGTTTGCCAACCAGATAGGGCGGAATGTTCAAGTATACGTCGACGACATGCTGGTAAAAAGCCAGAAGGAGGAGGATCATCTAAGCGATCTCGAGGAAACATTCGGAGCCCTCCGTTCCTACAAGATGAAGCTCAACCCGTCGAAATGTGCATTCGGAGTGACGGCGGGCAAATTCCTCGGCTACATGGTCTCTCAGAGGGGCATTGAGGCCAACCTAGACAAGATCGGGTTAATAATGGAGATGCCCCCCCCCCCCCCCCCCGAAGAATGTAAAAGAAGTTCAAAGTTTGAACGGGAAGGTGGCAGCCCTGAACAGATTCGTATCAAGGGCGACGGACAAATGCCTTCCCTTCTTCCGCACATTGAAGAAAACGTTCGACTGGACAGACGACTGTCAGAAGGCGTTCGAAGAACTAAAGGCTTATCTCTCCTCCCCTCTATTGCTGAGTCCTTCACAGCTAGGGGAAGATCTCTACCTCTACCTAGCCGTCTCCCCAGCAGCTGTAAGCGCAGCCTTGATCAGAGAAGAGGACGGGGTCCAGAAACCCGTATACTACGCTAGCCGGGCATTCCAAGGAGCAGAAGGAAGGTACCCGCCTATGGAGAAACTCGCCTTCGCCCTAGTCACCGCGGCTCGAAAGCTCAAACCCTACTTCCAAGCTCACACAATAGTCGTCCTAACCGACAAGCCATTACGACGAGCAATGCACAACCCAGAAGCCGCTGGTCGCTTGGCCCTATGGGCGATCGAGTTGACTGAGTTTGATATTCGGTACAGCCCGCGCACCGCCATCAAAGGACAGGCAGTAGCTGATTTTATTGCCGAGTTCACCAGTAGGGAAGACGAGGGGGCAAATGCAGGTCCCCCATGAAGTGTATATACGGACGGGTCGTCGACAAGACGAGCCGGTGGTGTTGGTGTCGTGCTCCATTCCCAAAGCAGCAGGTGCAGCCCGAGTGATCGTCTCCTGTGACTCCCAAGTCGTCGTCAACCAAGTCAACGGAAACTACGAGTGCAGAGGTGACAGAATGAGGAAATACCTCCATCATGCAAAGAGAAGGGTAGACGAACTCAAGGCAAAGATAGTCCAAGTCCCCAGAGATGAGAATGAGCAAGCCGACCGCCTCTCCAAAGCTGCTTCGTCGGAGCAGGGGGGCAGCACTGACGGTGTGCTCTATTTTGTGCAGGTTTCTCCGCTGATAGACTCTGTCCAAATGCAGGAAATAGGCTCTGAGAACAACTGGACCACACCATTGGTCTTTTACCTGAAAGATGGCGTCTTGCCCGACGGAAGAGAAGCCGCCAGAAGGTTGAAAGTCCGAGCGTCAAGGTTCATATTGATAGAGGAAGTTCTATACAAAAGGGGCTTCTCTCGCCCATACCTAAGGTGCTTGGGTCCCGAGGAAGCAAACTATGTCATGCGGGAGGTTCACGAAGGAATATGCGGAAACCATTCAGGTTCAAGATCGCTGGCGCACAAGCTGATTCGGGCCGGGTACTATTGGCCCACGATACAAAAAGACGCCCAAGCCTACGTCAAAGCCTGTGACAAGTACCAGAGATTCGGCAACGTCGTCAGGCAGCCGCCCGTGGAGCTTTCACCCATGACGGCCCCATGGCCGTTCGCTCAATGGGGACTAGACATTATGGGCCTATTCCCAACGGCCATACGACAACTGAAGTTCCTGGTAGTGGGCATAGACTACTTCACGAAGTGGGTAGAAGCTGAAACTCTGGCCACCATTACGGAGAAGAACGTGCGAAGCTTCGTCTGGAAATCTATTATATGCAGGTTTGGGATCCCTAGGGTCCTAGTCTCTGACAACGGCAAGCAATTTGACAACGGCCCATTCCGAGAGTTCTGCTCGCAGCTAGGGATCAAGAATCAATACTCCTCCCCAACCCACCCCCAGGCCAACGGTCAGGTAGAAGTGACGAACTGGTCCTTGCTGAAAATTATCAAGACCCGGCTCGAGGGGGCAAAGGGGATATGGCCCGAGGAACTACCCAGCGTATTATGGGCATATAGGACAACGGCAAGGACCCCTACAGGAGAAACGCCATTCCGGTTAACTTACGGAAGCGAAGCAGTCATCCCGGCCGAAGTAGGACTCACAACCTACAGGGTGAACGCCTACGATGAAAGCAAGAACGACGAGGCTTTGCACCTGCAGCTGGATTTAGTCGACGAAGTCAGAACAGCCGCGGAGCAAAGGCTCGCTAGGTACCAGGATCGAATGGCTAAGTACTATAATTCCCGAGTTAGACACAGGGACTTCAGGGTCGGAGACCTCGTTCTAAGAAGAGTCATGGGCACCGTCTGGGACCCTGCCCAAGGAAAGCTCGGCCCCAACTGGGAGGGGCCATACTGAATCACGTCATGGCAGAGAAAGGGCACTTACCACCTGGAAACACCGAAAGGTCAGAAACTACCCCACCCATGGAATGCCGAACACTTGCGAAAGTATTACCAGTAAGAAGAATGGCAATCCCATACTTGTAATCTGTTTTGATGTATTTGGAAATTCAAAGGGCATTTCCCCCTTTGTAAAAGTTATACAAGATTCAGAAGTTCATCCAAAATCCCTTCTACATTTTGTAAATTGTTAAAAAACTGTGACGAACCGAAGCTGACGGCTCACGTCCTACAAAGAATCTACATGGCATAAAAGCGTCAAGCGCAAAAGCTGACGGCTTAGGAGCCAACGTCCTACAACGAACCTACAAGGTTAAAAGCCAAAGCCTAAGTCTAATGGGCGACGGCATCAATGGCGACGGCTCAAAGCCAACTACATTATCCCACAAGGATAAAAGCCAAAAAGCCTAAGTCTAATAGACGACGGCATCGAAGGCGACGGCTCAAAGCCAACTACATTATCCCACAAGGATAAAAGCCAAAAAGCCTAAGTCTAATAGACGACGGCATCAATGGCGACGGCTCAAAGCCAACTACATTATCCCACAAGGATAAAAGCCAAAAAGCCTAAGTCTAATAGACGACGGCATCGAAGGCGATGGCTCAAAGCCAACTACATTATCCCACAAGGATAAAAGCCAAAAAGCCAAAGTCTAATAGATGACGGCATTGAAGGCGATGGCTCAAAGCCAACTACGTTATCCTACAAGGTTAAAAGCCAAAAAGCCTAAGTCTAATAGACGACGGCATCGAAGGTGACGGCTCAAAGCCAACTACGTTATCCTACAAGGATAAAAGCCAAAAAGCCCAAGTCTAATAGACGACGGCATCGAAGGCGACGGCTCAAAGCCAACTACATTATCCCACAAGGATAAAAGCCAAAAAGCCTAAGTCTAATAGACGACGGCATCGAAGGCGACGGCTCAAAGCCAACTACGTTATCCTACAAGGTTAAAAGCCAAAAAGCCTAAGTCTAATAGACGACGGCATCGAAGGCGACGGCTCAAAGCCAACTACGTTATCCTACAAGGATAAAAGCCAAAAAGGCCAAGTCTAATAGACGATGGCATCGAAGGCGACGGCTCAAAGCCAACTACGTTATCC
Organism: Lithocarpus polystachyus; assembly: GCA_033629205.1. Classification (NCBI taxonomy): domain Eukaryota; kingdom Viridiplantae; phylum Streptophyta; class Magnoliopsida; order Fagales; family Fagaceae; genus Lithocarpus; species Lithocarpus polystachyus. The sequence continues at coordinate 85,644,432 of CM066165.1, read as the reverse complement.
TACAAGGATAAAAGCCAAAAAGCCTAAGTCTAATAGACGACGGCATCGAAGGCGACGGCTCAAAGCCAACTACGTTATCCTACAAGGATAAAAGCCAAAAAGCCTAAGTCTAATAGACGACGGCATAGAAGGCGATGGCTCAAAGCCAATTGCATTATTCTACAAGGATAAAAGCAAAAAGCCAAAGTCTAATAGACGACGGCATCTAGGGCGACGGCCCAAAGCCAACCAAGGGCCCACGTTCTAAAAAACAAAGGCTTATAAAGTTGACGATTCCACAAAGATCAAACAAAATATGAAGGAACCATTCATAAAGATTAAATAAAGGCAAGCAATGTACACAAAGACAAGTTCAAAATGGAAATACATTAATAAATGTGCCTTTAAAGGCATAATTGTTCTTGACGGTTCAGAAATTGACCGTTCTACAAAAATCGCAAAAAAATTGTATCTCCACAAAAATTATTACAAGTCTAGTGAACGGGGGAATCAATTATTTTTACTTCGTCCTCTGCTTGAACTTTGGCCTGAACGGTTGTCTCGGTCTCGTCTTCAAGGGTCCCGTCGCCTTTATCATTTTGGCCTTCATTGAGGAGGTGACCCGTGCTCTCTGAGGCAGCCTGGAGGACGGACGTCTGTGCCTGGGCCTCGCTATGGACACCCGAGAGAGATCCAGCTCAGGATACGTGGCTTTCACCTGACGGACGACATCATCAAAACCGTCCGCAAATGTTCCACCCAGTTTCGTCAGGTAGGCTTTAGAGTCTCGGTACTCTCTGATAGCGTCATCCTTGGCCTGATGGAGCTGGTCCTTCATGGACAGGATCTCCTGCTCTTTGTCGGTGAGGACCTTTTGCAGCAACTCCGTCTGCTTTTCAAATTCGGACTTTTCCTCCTTAAGGACGGAGAGCTTCTTCTCGATCCTCACCCTCCAGGCCTTGTATTGCTCGAGCTCGTCCTCCGTCTCGGCTGCCTTAGCCCGTAGACGGTCTAGGGTCGTCTCCTCATGAATGCAACGGTCCATGAGCCCCTTCATCATGACGACGGCCTGAGACGGGACGGTGTTAGATTCAAGCGACGGTAAAGAAATATATTTGAAATGAAGTACACGGGTAGTGTGTTTACCTGGGCAAGATTGAACAGGCCCGTCTCACCCATCGCTTCCGTCGCGTGGTTTCCAAGGTCCTCGTAGTCTTCTGCCGTCAGTATCGAGGCAGTTTATTCAGAGCGTACTTGGAGTCCTCATGCAGAAGGACGGGTGGCTTCTTCGGATCAGAGGCTGGGCCAGCCGTCATCAGGCCTTTCCCCTTGCCGTGTTTGACGGGGACCTTCTTCCCCTCCGCCTCCAAGCCGACGACGGTCTCGGGGGTGGCTTTGGCCTTCTTGGGGAGACGGTCCCCCTCCTGTTCCGACTTCCTTTTAGCGACGGGCACCTTAGGCGCGCCCGTCCCAGCCGTTTGTCCTTCTTTCTTCTTGGCAGCTGCTTGCTGCTTGATGAAGGCCCTCCTCTTCGCTTCGTCCATTTCTGCGAAACAAGACGGCACGCGAGTTAAAAGAGGGATGAGAGAAAAGTGGCTAAGTATAGAGTTCAGGTGAACGGACATACGCTTTCTAACTTGTTGCTTGTACTTCTCGGCTTCTGTGGATGGTTCAGGTCCGTCGCAGTGCCAACAGATGGTCTTCAAGCTTACCAAATTGGCCCAAGACCTCTCTTTCAAGTCAGACCTCTGAAAGATTTTCTCCAAAAAGCTCCAGTCTTCAATTGATACTTGTGGACGGTCTTGAGCTGAAGAAAATAGACGGTTAGGAATTGACGGTGCATAGACAAAAAGAGAAAGAAAAAGCAAACGGACGAATACCAGACGAGGATAAGACACCCCATGTTGTGTCGACGGGCATGAACTCGGTCTCGCCAGGATGACCCATCCACTCATCCCCGTCCATAAAGAAGTACCTAGACTTCCAGTCCCTATTGGAATCTGGAGTATCACACACCAACCTTAATAGCGGACCCCTCGCCACAAAACTGTACATCCCCCTGGATTTTTGTATCTCCACTGGACGGTAGCAGTGGAAGAATTCCTTCACCGTCAACCTTTTCTTCCCTTTTGACATGGACCCGTACATCACCTCTACCCCAATGAAAACCCTCCAGGCGTTTGGGGAAATTTGGTTGACGGACAGTCCTAGGTAATGAAGGAGGTGATGGTGTAGCTGGGTCAGCGGAAACCTCAACCCTGCCTTGAGCGTTTGCTCATAGACCTCGACACCCCTGAGAAAGCATGATGAACTTCCTCATCCCGTCACTACCCACGACGGATTGGACTTGAGGTTCATCTCCCTCTAGACCGTCACTAAGGTTGCTCTCCGCCCTATCACTACTCGTGGAAGAAGAGGTGGTAGACGAGCTCTCCTCGCTCGAGGAAGTTGTAGCTGCAGGATCCTTTGGACCTGACGGATTGACTTCATCGTAGCCCGCTCCGTCGCGGACAAACGATTGGTTATTGGACGCGCTAGACATGTCACCTACATGTGACGGAAAACCCTAAGTTCAACTGCCCTAAAGACACTGACGGTGGCAAAAATGAACAAGCGGTAATAAGTACTTACCGGCTGTTTGCGCTGCTGAAAGGTATGATCGACGGTTGCGAAAATGTGACGGATGCACGAGTTGACGGGTTAGGTGCTTTTCTGCTGGGTGAACGGATGCGCTCTGATCGTTTGTTTTCAGTGAAAAGTGAAAAATGAGAGAAAAGAAGGAAGGCTTTTATATGGGGGGTATTGCGGGAGACGAAGGGGCGCCTCGTTCCGAGCACACGGTCCACGGGTTGACGACACGTGTCCTGCATTTATTACCCGACATTAATTACTGATGACAGCCTGTCTATTCAACCCTTGGTATGAATTGAAACCGTCACCCCATTAGTCCGTCCTTTGAAGGTTCACGGACTGATGGGCTGAGGGGGCACTTGATAGGGGTAAAGCTCCCACCAAACGGTGAGAGCTTGCACGGGCTGACGGCTCGACCTATAATGACGGATATATATGACGGATATATATGACGGACGCCGTATAGTGACGACCTGACTCCTAAGGGGCGATGGGGAGAAGGTCGACGGACGTTGTCATCAGGCACTGAAGTCTATCTTGTCACGTACGCTTCCCTGGGAAAGTATATCTTGTCACGTACGCTACTACTTGGCCAGATATCTTACGTAGCACGATTCCCTCCCCCAGAAGAGATGTCTTGCCCAACACACTTGGCGACCCAAGGAGTATCTTGCGCCCCACACTACTCAGGGGCAATTCCGATACAATGATATCTTCTCCAGTACGCTTCGGCCAAAGGCCTATACTACTACTATAAATACCGCCACGCCTTCCAAAATCGAGGTACGCATACAAAGACCCGACTCTGGCACTCTGGAGTTGTGAGCAATACTAACTTAACCATCGGAGGATCGTTGGCCGGTACCACGCCGGTACTTCCCTTTGAGGTTCTTCTTTCCTGTGCAGGTTCGTCCAAAGTACGCGCAGGCACTGCAGCTCACTGGTTTGATTTTTGACATCATTAGTAATAGTAGTGCTTAAACAGTCTATGGATATATTCATTGTTTTTGTTCTAACATCTCTTAAAAGCCAAGTTTTACGCACTAGTCATTGACGTTACCAAATCACATTTTTTTTGATGATATCGTTTTCCAGAATCTTTCATCCTTCTTTCGTTGACAAGATATGCCATTAGCTTAGCTCCAAACAAAGCAGCAAAATAAGACCTTCAGCTAGTTTGGTGAGATTCTGTTCAAATGATTAATTGGCAGCGAAATTTGAGACCACTTCTTCTAGTTTGTTAAGATTTTCTTCAAATAAATACTTGGCAGGTAGAACTTCAACTTTCAACCTCCGTTTTTTTATTTTCTTTTTGGCTTAGGCATCTATTTGTACTAGATGGTGCATAGAGGTTAAGATAATCCATTTTAATTTTGTGTCAGGCATTTAAAATTGACCGATAAATCTATTTTAATTTTATGTCAACTGTCTCTATAACCAAAATTAATAGAAAATATATTTAAAAAAAGAAATTCATAATTTTATCCTTGGGATGTAATAAACCACATACTTTTCTTTTATACGAGACACTTTTAACTTCAAAAAAAAAAAAAAAAAATCAATTAAATCTCACTCTCATACTGTTGGTATTTTTAAAGGTAGAATCACTACTTCCCTCTCTTTGTTGCTGCGTTTTTTATTATTAAATTTCATTGTTCTTGAAAAAAATAACGTTATTTATGCTTTATCAGTCATTTAATCATATTTTTAAATTTAATTTAGGGAACTATATCTTGGTTGTCCTTGCTTCTTAAGGCGTGTGTGCTTAAAGTTGTATGCGAGCATACAAATTAATTACAAGCCAATTTTTCGGTGGAAAACTCTAGCAAAACCAGTTTTTTCTTCATCGAGGTTCTCTATCTTATTTCAAATATGTTGTTGAGCAGATAGTGTCAAATCAAGGTCAATCAAAGTTGTTGGTTGACTTGACATTAAGAGTATGTGCAGTTCAAGTGCGTCTGCGAAACTAGAGGATATACTACCAAATTATATCTGTCATCATTCTTTCAAGGTGTAGGAACATGAAGAAATGGCAATTAGTGGAGTATATCACCAACCCACTGAGCAGACGTTTGACAGCCACTACTTCGGATGAGGAACAATGGGAAAATATTGTTACAGCACGCTCCTTTTGAACTAGTCTTTTCAGTTAAAATTGTGAAATCGTGTTTTCAAAACATGACTTCGAAAGAAATATATACGAAGTGTGCAATAACGGGTGAATGATAAATCTTTACTCATAAACAATACATGCTTAATGTTCGTTCTACACTTTAACTGTGTAATGTGTTAATAACATTCATAATATATCAGGACCTAATGGACAATCACAAAGTTAGGAATCCTACTATAGTAGCCAATTTTGACATTCTCTTAGAACCACAACTTTACTGGCTTGTTCAAAAAGCAGAACTGTGAGGCAAAGAGGGCCACGTTTCAAAATAACCCATGTCTGGATTGGTTTCTGGCTTGAAAATATCTGAAACTAAAACATTTTCTGGGACTAGTGGCTGAGCTGCATCCTTTGTTGAAATGTCCTCGTTCTCCTCCTCCATTGCATCTAATCCAAGTTCATTTTCTAAGTAACGCAACCACTTCTTGTTCTCATCAACTTTTTTGCTACCTTCCTCCTCAAAGTTGGAGCTTTGGCAAGCATTCACCTCACTATGTTGGACTTCATTAGACATGACAGAATCTAAATTATCTAACAGGTTCCAAAAGTCCACATCAGCCTCAAATGGGATTTCATTCACACTATCCACATCTGGTTTGTTCATCTCCTGTAATATGTTGCTAACATCAAAAGGTTCTCCATAATCGAACAGCGAAACCATTTGCTCTTCGGGCCTTAATGCATCAACCGGACTAGAATTTGAAACGTTTGAATCATAAGATGAATAAGAACTTGATTGGTCTATAAGGTCCTTGCCAATGCTAAATTGATTGGTGTCTTCTTTTTGTGAACCTTGAATTTTCTCAAAATCATGTGTCAAGTTGCATTCTTCATGAGGTTTCTTGTCCATAGGGACTTGCTCAAATTGATGCTTGTTAGAGATATATATTAAACATATTGGCCCAATGTAATAGGCCCAAGCCCACTCCTACTTGTGCTAGTAGTCTAGGGTTTAGTTGCCTATATATACTCATGTTAGGGATCATTGTAACACAGGTTTTTTTGTACTACACTCTTATACAATAAAGATGTAGCCCTTAAGGGATTCCTCCGTGGATGTAGGTCGACAAGGCTGAACCACGTAACCTTCGTGTTCTTGATGTTCCCATTCAATGCTTCTCCTTCTGCATCCACTCTAGCATATACAACATGGTATAACACATCGCGTTGCCAATAATATATTACATTTAACATGGTATCAGAGCCAAACTTCGTTCTTGGCATCAAACAAACATCTCTACACAGCAAAGAAGATTCTCATGTGCACACCATCATCTGAAGTCACACATGTTTGTCTGCTGGATTTAGACTCCACGGCATATTGCAGCCACCATGGCTCAGTGCAGTGTCCAAAATCCACGAATCCAAGCAACGTGACTTAACTTATCAAATCTGTGCCCATCAAGCCTTCGCCTGATGAAACCAACCAGACAGACGTGCTCCACGGCATATCCCAAGCAAAACCCAGGAACCCAGCCTCCAACTGCCTCCACACGCGCCACCACGCGCGGACAACGGCTATGGGAAAATCTCCCACGCGCCGCCATATATTCTAGACTTTCAGTTCATCTTCTTGTGACACGCGCCGACTTATCAGCCTTGTTGTCTACCGATCTGTAAAGCCCTAAAATGTAGTTCTCATCCGAGCACGCACGCGCTCTCACGCGCCTCTTGGATTATCGCCGTCGGCCCCACGCGCTTGTAATAGTCACACGCGCCATCCACGCGCCGAAGAACGACTGATGACGTCATCTCTCCACGTCAGCAGCCACGCAAGCAAAAAGCCACGTCAGCCCTAGACACGTCATCAGCCACGTCAGCAGTGTCTCCTCATCAGCACCACGTCACCTAGCTGACCGTTGACCCAGATCGACCCGACCCGGACCACCCGGATCTGACCCGTGAGCCCTGACCGTTGACTTTGACCGGATCCTTTGACTTTTGCGTTGACTTTGATCAAAAGTCAAAATTCCTGAAAATGGCTTATCTTGCTCAGTTTTTCGCGTAGATTCCGATTATGGACTCCGTTTCTTCATTTGAAACTCCAAAATTGGTCAATTGGCATATTCTTCATTGTGGTTTCTTCAAAGACATTCTTCAAAGCATCTCCAAGTGATCTTCTCATGCTTATCCAACCTCAAGCCTTCGTCAAGATTCCGCCTTGAGTTTGAGGGAGGGTGTTAGAGATATATATTAAACATATTGGCCCAATGTAATAGGCCCAAACCCACTCCTACTTGTGCTAATAGTCTAGGGTTTAGTTGCCTATATATACTCATGTTAGGGATCATTGTAACACAGGTTTTTTGTACTACACTCTTATACAATAAAGATGTAGCCCTTAAGGGATTCCTCCGTGGATGTAGGCCGACAAGGCTGAACCACGTAACCCTCGTATTCTTGATGTTCCCATTCAATGCTTCTCCTTCCGCATCCACTCTAGCATATACAACATGGTATAACACATCGCGTTGCCAATAATATATTACATTTAACAATGCTCAATTCCACCACCTATGTTTTGTTTCTCGCGCGATGTAAACGAACTAGATGACGATGAGGATGAGGAGGTTATGGATGATAACTCATCTCCATGAACATTACCATCTTTCATAGTCAATTTTTTCTTCAAATGAGTGTTTCACACATTTTTAATCTCATTACCACCTGCACATTAATGTGATCATATTAAGCATCATAAAGAATAGTAATCCCAAAATAAAAGAAAAATATACAACTATCTACAAGTATTGCAAAAAATATCCCGCAGACCCGAGCCTAGTGGTAAAGTGTCACTATAGTCACGCTCAAGTAGAAAACGTCAACTAAGGCTCTACCCATTTTAAATTCAGCCAAAAAAAAAAAAAAAAAAAAAAAAGTACATAGCATCTTACTTGTTCCCCCAAGCATTGTGTAACTTCACTATGGACTCCTCTTCCTCTTTTGTAAAGTTCCCTCGCTTCACATCTGGCCGGAGGTAATTAATCCATCTCAAATGGCAACTTTTTCCGCATCGCAAGAATCCTACAAATCAAACAAGAAATTAATGTGAACATACACTTCACATTTTTAGTAACAAAATAAATAATAAAAGAGAGAAAATATTGTTCACAATTGACATATAGTATATAATGACTTCATAAAATATAATTTCTACTCTCGAACCACCTTGATACTAACAGCTTATTTTTTATTTATTTTTTTCTTCATCATATAATAAACATGGTTGCATTTTCAAAATCATTGCTCGAAAATGGCTAATATTTCCAAAGGTTTTATGTATAATATGACTTTATATATATATATATATATATATATATATATATAATCATGTATATACGACTTTACATTTGATAGTGGGGGCGTCAAAAGATACCTAGTGTTTTAGCCGTCACACATACAATTGTTTTTTCTATTTCATTATTATATTTACGAGTGTTCCAAATTTGACGTGCATTGACAAATTTTACCTAATCACTTTTTTCTTTGTTGTCTATTTATCGTCCTAAATTCTACTTTTTGTACTTCGCTATCAAGCAAAAAGTAACATTAACTTAGGTACAAGATTGTGAAATTTGATTCAATAAGTTTGGTAGAGTAGAAGTTGCTATCAATTCCTAACTTGGCCTTTTTTAGGTGAGATTTCCTTTACTCGCTGTATGTGGCAATCTTTTTTTTTTTTTTTGATGTTGGCTCCACTACTGTATGCATGAATTGAAATTTTATAACACCAAATTAGAACTGAGTAATGATATCACAATGTCATATACTCTGTAATACACATTTATCTTACACATTCTACGTGCCACACGAACTGAAATTTTAATTTTTTTTTAAATTTATTTTAGTTAAATTGTAAAATAAGAATTTTAAAACACAATTTCACAATATTGGTCATGAGTGTACCTTACAGGAATTAAGATCAATACAATATTCCAAGCTTATCAAAAAAAAAAAAAAATCAATACAATATTCCTTAAGGATGTTTTCAGAAATGCTAATATTTCAGGCAACAGATTGGAAACCCCTTCTAGGCCAAATTAAATCATAGTAAGATAAAAATGTGGTAAACCAAGAGGTCAAGAACATTTTTAGCTGCACAATACATAAGCAATGATTAGGAATTTCAAAACCATAATCATTATAAATGAGAACTAAGCAATGATTAGAAATTCCCAAACTCTCTAAGATCTTGATTGGTCTTTTTTTTTACTTGTGCATTTGGCATGTGCTCAAATTAAAGTAATTTAGTTAAACAACCAGGCCAGGGCTCAGGAGCATTATTATGATACTTGTTTATAAGGAGTTTTTATAAATCTCACTCCGATTACCTGATTTTTTGACTTTGAAAGTTATTTATTTATTTTTTTTCAAATAAAAAGTTAGTTTTATTAATCAATAAATCTGCATCAAAAAATTATGCTATATAGTCCACTGCGTAAGCTGAAGTCTACGCTAGTCCATCCAATAATTCATACTTAAGATCATTAAAATATGCTCCGCGACACTAACTGCCGCATGCATTTTTGGTGTTGGCGTGTGAGTGTATTCCCTTATCTCATCCCCCTTCCCTATATATATATATATATATATATGTATGTGTGTGTGTGTGTGTGTTTCTAAAAAAAAAGATACTCGATGTTGTTGAGTTGTCCCACATCGGTAAAATGTGATATTGAGAAAGGGTTTATCACTTGCTCTGCGACACTAATTGCCGCATGCAGTTTTGGTGTTAGCGTGTGAGTGTATTCCCTTATCTCATCCTCCTTCCATATATATATATATATGTGTGTGTGTGTGTGTATGTGTGTGTGTGTGTGTGTTTCTAAAAAAAAAAATACTCAGTGTTGTTAAGTTGTCCCACATCGGTAGGGGTGTTCGCGGTGCTGTGCGGTTTTGGGCCATTTTTAGCAACGCACTTTGTGGTGCGGTTTAGCTAAAACCATAACTGCACCACACCTTATTTTTGCAGTCACATGTGCGGTGTGGTGTGGTGTTGTGCGGTTTAGAGTTTAGCCAAAACCATAACCGCACCGCACCTCATTTTTGCGGTCACATGTGCGATACTATATATAAGATGCAGTTTGAAATCGGTATATTTTTCTAATTTTGGGCTTTTCCTACTCAGCCCAAAACTAATTTTTCCCCTTTTTTTGGGCCAAGTTTTAAATTATTGAGCTAGTTTTTTCTTTTTTTTGAGTTGGCTTTTCTAGTCAACACTTGCTAGGGTTATTAAACTTTTTTTTTTTTTGTTTGAAAACTAGGGTTTTAAAACTATTAATAACATATTTAATATTAAAAATAAATAAATATATTAATATATAGAGAGGGTGCGGTGCAGTTTGTGCAGTTTTCTTATTATAAAACTGCAAACCGCACTACACCATGCGGTGTGGTACGGTGCGGTGCGGTGCACTATTACTTGAGGTGCGGTGCGGTTATGTCATTCTGCGGGCGGTTTTGGTGCGATTTTTGTGGTTTGTGCGGTTTATGCGGTTTGGTGAACACCCTTACACATCGGTAAGGTCCCTAATCTCATCCCCCTTCCTTATATATGTGTGTGTGTGTGTGTGTGTGTTTTTCAAAAAAAAAAAAAAAAAAGGATCATTAAAATAATGTCACTAAAAGTTCATTAAAATAAGATTTCCAAAGCGACTGCACGCTAGTTAATACTTAATACTAAGACGAGGGATTAGAATTGTCTACATGTGCCTGACAATCGTAGTTAAGCTGAAGTCTACGCTAGTCCATCCCATTTCCTATCTCTTCCTAAAAGAACTCACAAAATATATCATATCATATCATTCCTTCTGAATTTGATTTCTAAAACCACCCAGAGCAGAGCAGAGCAAATATGGAGCGGGTATTACTCCTACTCATTTGCTTCCTCTTGCTTTCTCAACCTAATAATTGTTCCTCTTCTCTCTCTTTTAATTCATCAACGCCTCTTTGCCATTCACACCAATCCTCTGCTTTGCTCCATTTTAGAAACTCTCTTTCTGGAGGTCCTCTTTGTATTTCTTATCCTCCGAAGAGTTCGTGGAAAATGGGTATAGATTGTTGTGGGTGGGATGGGGTCACCTGTGATACGATGACAGGTCATGTCATTGGTGTCGACCTCACTTGCAGTGGCCTTCAAGGTCCCATCTTTTCTCTCTTTGCCATCTCTAGAGGCTCAACCTTGCTTTCAACTATATCAATGTCTAAATTTCATCTAAGTTTGGTGGCTTTGCAAACATGACGCATCCCAACCTCACTGGGTCCTCTTTCACTGGTAATTTCCCATTCGAAATCTCCCACTTATCCAAACTGGTTTCACTTGATCTCTCTGTGAATGATGGCATAATAATGAAAACGCCTAGTTTGAAAAGGCTTGTTCAAAACCTAACCCATCTAACTGAACTTGTTTTGGATGATGTTAACATGTCTTCTGTTTCACCTAATTCTTTCATGAATTTGTCTTCCTCTTTAACATCTCTTAGTCTTCGTGGTTGTGTATTGAAAGGGAGATTCCTAGATAATATATTCCACCTCCCAAACCTCCAGCTACTTGATGTAAGTTACAACTACAATCTCACCGGTTCCCTTCCAACGTATAACTGGAGTACTTCTCTCAAGTCCTTGGGTCTCTCTAGAACTGAATTTTCAATTAACTTACCTAATTTAATTAGCAGTCTCAAGTCCTTAAAAAATTGTACCTCAGAGGATGCAATTTCATAGGTTCATCGTATCCAACATTTCTTCCAAACCTTACACAAATAACTTCTTTGGACCTCTCATCTAATAACATTGGTGGTCAGTGTCCATGGTCCCTCCTAAACAATGCAGGACTTACTTTGTTAGATCTCTCAGGTAACAATTTCATAGGTCAACTTCCAGATCTTTCTACAAATCGGACACAAGTTTCTTCTTCAGACAGTTCTTCCAATAGTCACTCAGTTAGGCAAATTCCTTCCAAATTGGCGGGTCTCTATTTATCTCAAAAATTTTTGAATGGCACTATACCATCTTGGTTGTATGACATACCATCTATGCAGTACTTATCTCTAGACAATAACCAATTCACTGGGCAGATTGAAGAATTCCTGCATAACTCATTGGTTGTTCTTCGGTTGAGTAATAACAACCTACATGGTCCCCTTCCGATGTCAATCTCTAAATTGGTGAGCCTTATTGAACTAAGTGTTTCCTTCAATAATTTAAGTGGCAATGTGGAGTCAAAAATATTCTTTAGGCTCAAAAATCTTGAATATCTTGAAATGTCAAATAATCCTCTCCTGTCGCTAAGCTCCTTCACCTTTGCCACCAATATCTTTCCCAACATTTTCTATTTACTATTGTCTTCTTCCAACATAACTGAAATTCCACACTTTTTACAAACTGCAAAAAATATAAGATACTTAGACCTTTCCAAAAACCAAATCAAAGGCAATATTCCGAAGTGGTTTTTGGAGGGGGGGAAAGATTCATTGTACAATTTGAATCTTTCATATAACTTCTTGACAAGTGTAGGACAGCTTCCGTGGAAGAACTTGAGATATCTTGATTTTTGTTCTAACCTGCTTCAAGGACCACTTCCAGTACCTCCACTGTACACTTATTTCTTTTCAGTCTCAAGGAATAATTTAACTGGAGAGTTCCCTCTCTTGATTTGCAATCTTAGTTCCCTCTAATACCTTGATTTGTCTTATAATCACTTGAGTTACATGACTCCTCCATGTTTAGGAAACTTAAGTAATCATCTCATAGATTTGGATTTGCAAAGTAACAATCTTCATGGTACTATCCCTTCTACATTTGCAAAGGGCTGTTACTTGAGAAGTCTTAAACTCAATGGCAACTAATTGGAAGGTTCATTGCCACAATCATTGGTTCATTGTAGAAAGTTGGAAGTTCTAGATTTTGGTAACAACACGATTAATAGCACCTTCCCTCATTGGTTGGAAACTCTTCTAGAGATGCGGGTTCTTATCTTGCGATCAAATAACTTTCATGGTACCTTAGGCAACCCCAAGACCAAATTCCCATTCGCAAATTTGCGAATCATAGACCTCTCTCACAATGAGTTCCATGGGCATTTGCCGACAAACCTTTTTAAGTATTTAAAAGCCATGATGAATGCGAGTGCGAACAAAGGTGAATTGAAATATATGGGTGATAATTATTATCAAGATTCTGTGATAGTGGCGATGAAAGGGATTTTCATTGAATTGGTAAAAATCCAAATTTGATTCACAACCATTGATTTCTCCAACAATAATTTCAAAGGAGAAATTCCAAAGTCAATTGGAGAGCTTCAGTCACTGAAGGGGCTTAATTTTTCACACAATAACCTTATAGGTCATGTGCCTCCCTCGTTGGGGAATTTAACCAATCTTGAATGGTTAGATCTTTTATCAAACAAGCTTGAAGGTGAAATTCCTGTACAATTGGTAGGTCTCACATCACTGGCATTTTTAAACCTATCAGAAAACTATCTTTCTGGATAGATACCCCAAGGTAAACAATTCAATACATTTACGAATGATTCTTACAAAGAGAACTGTGGGTTATGTGGATTTCCAATGACAAATGCTTGTGGCAATGATGAGGGACAACAACCACCACCATCATCAACCATTCAGGAAGATGATTTCGAATTTGAAACTGGGTTTCATTGGAAAGTTGTATTGTTGGAGTACGGTGTTGGATTAATGTTTAGATTGGGTTTGGGTTATCTTGTGTTCTCAAGTGGAAAGCCAATATGGCTAGTGAATATTTTTTATGGAGAACAAGATAATAAGGTACGAAGATTCAAGAAGAATGCTTGTGGACGAACTCCTTGAAGAAGAATTTGGTGAATGCAAATACTGATTCTAGGTACATTCTTATATGCTAATAATATATTTGAAAATAATCTATATGATTTTTCATTTTTAATTTGCTTTATTCTAGTCAGGAATGGCTGTACTTGTGTTAATGTGAGGCTTATTACTAGTATTACAGGGTGCACAAGCTTCTATGTTTCATTTAAAAAAAAAAAAAAAAAATTCTTTGTTTAAAGTATAGCTATACAGGAAAGTAATTTGATGTGCTGATATTGTTTCTATTGCCACAAGAGATGGCATTATGCTGGTCTGTTCTTGATCCTGAATCTTCCTATATTCTGTCTCTCTCTTTTAAAATGTTCTTTGTTAAGGTCCTTTCACCTAAGGGCTTTGGCAACAGTCTATGGTTTAGGATTTGCTGATTGTTTGTTAAAAAAGATGCTTAAATGAAACTTGGGGAAAATGTAAGAAACAGACTTTAAAAGAAATGGTATCTCTTTACATTTTTATATGTTGAGGAGTCCATCAATAAGACTCTAAAGTATATATTGGTTATGTGGAAAACTTAGAAAATTAGTGTACTGATAGTACATTCCTAATGATTTTTGCTGTTTTTGGTTTCCACAAATTGTTACAGTCACCTTTACCTAGCCAACTAGTTGTTTCTAGAAATTTTTTTTTATAATTTTTCAGTTGAAAATGTCAAAAAATTTTGAAAAGATGAAATACTATTCTCATTCCAAATTCAGCTAAACTGACACTAAAGAACGACTCTTAGTAATTCGTTTTATTGGTGCTCTAATATAAACTACTATACTTGACATCACAGGCTGGTGGCCCTTTCCATCCAGTGTTAACAAGATGGAGGGACAACATTCATTCATATTTAACGAAGCACTGGCTGGCATTCCATGACCAAATGATAATATAACACAAACAATTCACCTTTTTGCCTTTAGAGGTATTGATGAAAGATAAACAGTTAGTCTTCTAGGTACTTACTATCTCTCTGCCTTTCTCATTTCCCCACTTATTTTATGGAGTTGAAAAATGTTGAAAAAATTATTTGGTTTGTATCGGTTTCTTAATCATCTGAAGGCACACGCGACATTGGGAAGGTTTGCTGTGAATTCATACAGAAATGCATCCCTTACCTCAAGGGGACAAGGCAGCCAAACCCAACTATAGCTCCTGATTTTCTCATTAAGACGAGAATGAGATGCCAAGACTATAATAGGACCACCACTCAGCCTTCTTCACCCATGGAATCATTGGAAATGAGTGAGTCTGCAGTGGGGACATCATATTTGCAGGAATTGTCATATTCGATATCATCTGGGGCAAGTTTTGACACTCACGACTGTCAGAGCTTGTTAAAGGGGAGAGGACTCCTTTTTGCCGATCAGAAATTGATAGCTAATGAGAAGACCGCAAGATTGGCAACAGTTTATGCTTCAGATGATGGATATCTTTCGAATGGACTTTGCTTGGGCAATGATGAAGATGTCAAGTCTTAATCTTCTGACTGGATCTCAAAGTCAGGTCCGATGAAACTGCTCCTTGGCTTTGGTCAGTTCCTAAGTGACAATTTCACCATAATGAACTCTTGAGATCTTTTTTCTTTCATGTAAGTTTCTCTTATGTTTTATATTTGATTGTAGATGCTGTGACTTCTACATTTCTTGCCTGTGCTAATTTTTGAGTCTATATATAAAGGCAATGGCATAGAGTAGACATTAGTCACAGTGATGAACCTTACAGAAAAAAACTGCATATTAATGTGTTTTGGCTGTTGATTTCTTTTGACATATAGAATTTTAATGTTTTCATTCTTACCAAGAGTTAACAAATATTTGGGGAGCTCATAATGTATGCTGCAACATCCAAATTAATATTAAGGATAGAATTCTTTAGACTTACATTGAGTTTGTAGTGCCTTTGTGTTAGAACCTTATTCCATCTCCCTTGTGTGTGTGTGTTTGTTTCTCATTAAAAAGAAGCAAACCTTATGAAAATAGTAGTGTTACATAGGGTGAATAAATAAATAAACTTGGTCCTAGTTAATATGAGCTCATCATTTGGGGCCTTCTAGTTGTGTGGTCTCTAAGCTGGGCCTTATCAATGTCGATATGACTTGTATAGTAGCCTTAGCTTCTAAACCCAACGAACCTTTTCTTCTTGTGTAGCCAAAAAAAAAAAAAAAAAAAAAAAAACAATCGGAAAACCTTAATAACTTAGAACTCAATACACTCAAACCTTAATTACTCATTGGGGTTTTCTTATGTTTCATTCCCTGTGCACTGTTTAATTTTTAAGTTTTTACAAAGGAGTTGTTCAAATCACAATTTTTTCCCTTTCTTGGGGGTGGGGGAGATAGAATGCCAGAGAGTAAGTGATTGGTCTTTCATGGGAACCTAAGTTTTTCACCAGGAACACATAATGGGTGTGAGAGCAAATCTCAAAATCAGAGTGAAACTAGTGCACTTTGGAGACCCAATTCAGAGCTTGTTGATGGGCTTTTCTTCTCCAGAAAGTTCAAACAAATTTAAGAGCAAGCATCTCAAAAATACTGCTGGAAAAGCTTGGTATGTCTGTGTTTCAATGAGAGTTTCTATTTTAACTTTTCATTATAATTTCTTCTGTCTGATTGGTTGGCTGAGAAAGAGAAAGAGAGGAAAGCTTTGAATATCTTAAACTTTGATGCTTTTGGTTTCAAGTTAATCACTAACTCTCGTCATTTCTTTTGGTGTAAATGGGTGGAGGAATTTAGTTTTTAATTGGGGTCTCAACTTACAAGATTTGTTCATTTAGAAGTGTTGTTAAATTTGCTAACAATGATTACATTTTTTTTTTTGGGTAAAATGTACATAGGTTTGACTTGCTTGCACAAACCATAACCCCTGAGATTGAGTGAGCTTTGTGTTTACTGAAGGTGTGGTGAACTCTATTTTTTGTCTATGTAATTTGTTTCTGTAGCACTACTTTTTAATTATTCTCAAATTATTCTCTCGGTAACATTCAACATTCAATTGTTTAATTTTTTTTATAGATAAAATAAAAAAAATAAAAAAATTGTTTTAATTGTTTTGAATTTGCTTAGTTTTTAACTTTTAACCTTATGTGCTTTAGGGGATGTGCCATTATGTAACTTAGGTCATAGTCATGCAGCTATGGAACTAGGGAAATTATTGAAATGCCTGTGTCTTTGTGAATTAATGTTATAGCTTAAAGTGTAATGAGATCTTATTCTTCTACTTAAGAGATTGTTCGGCTTTAGATAATTCAAAAATTGGAAAAATAGAAATGACGTGGAAGGTAGGGTACTTCCTATTAATGCATTAATATGTTCTATAATGTATGTGTAGACATTAGCCTTTGGCTGGTTCCATGTTTAGCATTCAAAAATTCATTCTTGTGTATGAAATGTAAAAGTTTTACTTAACAAAAACTAGTTTCTGTAATGTTTGACTCTAGATGGGTAAAATAACAACTTGAAATTGAAAGCTAGTTAATTTTCCACAAGTTGAACTAGAATTGATAATAGTTATACAAAAGTATGGCACTAGTAGTTGTTTTTCTACCAATGATGCTGACAGGGTTGTTGATCTTCTTCATGCCTCCTGTAACTTGTATGCAACATCCTTGGTGAGAGGGATTTGCCCTGCACCATACAAAGATGATTCTCTAGGGATATTAATGATATCTTTTAGTCATATATTGCCAGTTAGTTTTCTTGTAAAATGGCATTGGCATAGTAAAGTATTAAACTTGGTCTGGTCTTGAAGTAATTATGATGGTAGCGTCTTGGAATCTTTGATTTGTTGCACTATCTAGGATGTTTATAGTTTCAATTTCAAAAATTTGATTCTGCAACTCAATTTCACTCAGAGAATTTTGTTATTTACTTAAATGCAGATGATTCTATTTGTTTACATGAAATTCACATCAAGAACCCATCAAAACACATTGTAATTTAAGATGTGCTTTTAAATTATTATGTGCTCTTACTTTGACCAAAGTGAGCATTCTATTATCATAACATATTCCAGATACAACACTAGACCTAATTCATCTCTGTATTTCTGTTGAGTTGAACGAGTCTTACTTAAACACTCTCCTATTTATTTTTGAATTATGTTGGAACTCATTTAGATTTTAAGTCGATATTTTTCTTACCTATAAAAGAAAAAAGAAAAAGGAATTAAAGTCATATATATATATATAATGGGAAGTTATTCAATACTCCTTGAGCAATGCTCTCTTCTCTCACATGAATGATAGAACCTGAATTTAATTAGTGGAACCTATTATGATGTGTCAGGAAAATAAATTGCTCCCTATGTACTAAATAATTACAATTAAATAATCGTATATGAGAACTTAATGTGAAGCTTCCTTTTTTATGTGGGGATAAGTTATTGTGAAGCCTGCAATAAACTGGTTATGGGTTTATCAAGATAATAGGACACTTGCTTCTTATTTGACTTTGAAAGTACATTTGCTTCCTAGGATTTTAGATTCTATAACTTAGGCAGGTTATTATTGATTTTTGAATTCTTTCCTGTGTTCACAATTACAGTTGAGAAGTGCCATTGATCTGAAAAGGCACTACAAGAAGGGTGATTCAAAATCCAAAAAATTGCTCAAGTATTTCCTGGCAAGTCTATTTGTAATTTCTAGACTAATAGCATAGTATGTGATATCTTGGAGCTCTAACTAGGACTGTGTATATTCTCCTTTGGGTGGTATACATTTTGTTATTTAGGCTTAGCTAATTCAGACCCCATTTTGTCTTTTGACAATTAGATCGGGGATGGTGATAGTGTCAACATCATACTTCTTCACAGTTAGACTAATGAGAAAAGAGAGAAAGGGAACAATTGCAGCTGAGTTGTTATCTGATCATACCCTTGCTGACTACAAGTGAGATATGCAACACTATCTTGTGTTTGGTTCTTAAACCATATGACCTTATAACAACATGATGTGTGAATTTAAAGGGTAAAAAGAATGCGGTGTTGTCATTCTTAAAAATGTGTTTTTTTGCCTATATAGAATGGTTGATAAAGATGAATTCAGCTAAGGGAGTAATCTAAAATTTTATAAGAGCATGCTTATCTCAGTTGTCATCTTCAAAAGGACTCACAAAAAAACTTCAGATAGACATAATTTGTGAGGAAGACAGCTATGATTTGAAGCATGGTCATCATATATAATAGTGTAAAAACGTGAGAGTATAGTATTTATGCTTTGTATTTCTAGAAATTATTTCCAGCAGAAACTTCCATCTTGACTCAGCCCCTTATACGCAAAAGCTTATTTTAAGTCCTCTATTGTGCGCCTTACACGTTTCCATTGCTACATTTAACTAAATTGGAATAATTTTGAATATAGTTTAGCAAGCTGTTACTTTGTCCTTGGTTATGTGAAGCTTTAATTTCAATTTGTAATGTGTCTTTGCTTTGTTTTCCTTTACTAATATTCCTCTATTTTAATCTCTATGTAGAGTAAGAAGAAAAAAAAAAGTTCAATCCCAATGTGTCCCATATGGGTTCATTTCATCTACATATGCGAAGGAATTGAAGAAAAACAAGGATTGCTGTGGCAGAGGAATGCTTCTTAGAGTATTGAAACAGCTACATACAGTTGTGTTTCAGCTGATGCTTCTTGCGTCTTCCGCTTCTCGTTCTTCAACATTTTCTTCTTCATCCATGAACTTGCTTGAAATTCTATCAGTTTTGTCCATTTAGAGGCAGGAATTGAGAGTAAACAAGAAGAACCGTGACCAAAGAAGTGGAAAATGGGAAACTACTTTTCATATGTAATTGCAACCTAGAGTTTTTATTTTTATTTTTAAATGGAATAGAATTTCAACTTATGTTGTCAACTCTATTGTAATCGTTCTCATCATTACGCTAAGACACCAAACAGTTTTTGGTGTAAACAAATTCCAATTTCACATCTATAATTCGACCGTAAAAGATTTTCTAGTTGAGTTAATTATAACCAAAAAAAAAAAAATTAAATGGTCTATTATTATTATTATTTTAACTTATGGGATCAAAAATACTTAACATTTAGGAATCCAAAAGCAGAAGTATAAGACAGGAAATGGTACCCACCAAGGCCACCACTAAGCCAAGAGTCTAGTAGCATATATGGTATATAGTTGTGTTTCTTATAGAGCTATCTAAGGTTCAAATTCTTTATTTTGCATTGTAACTACCAAATTGACAAGAAGAAAAAAAAAATTTGACAGGAATCCAAAAGCAGAAGTATAAGACAGGAAATGGTACCCACCAAGGCCACCACTAAGCCAAGAGTCTAGTAGCATATATGGTATATAGTTGTGTTTCTTATAGAGCTATCTAAGGTTCAAATTCTTTATTTTGCATTGTAACTACCAAATTGACAAGAAGAAAAAAAAAAAAAATTCAAACTCGAGATATAAGACAAAAATGGAAAATATTTGGATCTTTCCCTCATGATTACATATAAGAGGCAATTTAGCAATATTATGGACCACAAAATTAATTTTCCTGAAAGTATGATTAACTAAAAAATATTATGGAAATCCAATGAATTAATTATTTAATATACATTTTTTTAAATGATTTGATTGTTGGGGGATGATTTGAACCAATGATGTTTTTACTAAAAACAACAAAATGTGTCAATTTTTTTTTTTATACAAGATAGAATTTCTATTCTAACATAATCTAAATGTATATGTGTGTGAAGCTCCTTCCTAGAGACTTGAACCCCGGCCCTTGCCTCCCACACCTCACAAGCATTTATACTTGTAGAGTGACCACCACACCGAAGGTGCGCGGTGGTACGAAATGTGTCAATTGAGTTGTAAGGTTGTTGATTTTTTTTAATAATTATATTGGTTAGAATTCTAAATATTACTACCTAAATTCATCCAAATGTATGACCATTTGGAGTAATAAATTATATTGGTGCTCTCACATTTATGGTGGGATCCACCATGAATGTGAGAGAATGGAGACTCATTTAATATGCTCCCAAAATACTTACAAATTTCCAAGTGATTGGGAGGTGAATGCCCATATTCAACCATTTAAGATTTAACATTTACATTAAATGGGGGTTATTACCAATCCATATACATTAAACGTGTTTATCAGGTTGTTCGACTTGTTGTCCGAAGTGCACAAACGGTTTAAGAGCCTAAGAAAAGAAGTAGAAGAAACTAAATGTGAACTGGACCAATTTTTGTGGAATAAGCATGTTCTTTATTCCATTAATCCATCCTTACTAAATTCTCAAATAAGAGAATAGATGGAATATATTTTGAAGATCCTTTGCATTCTTCTCTTTTCCCTCATAATTGTGGAATAACCACTGCCATTTTCACTTTCTCTTTATATTACCAAACATAAAGTCCTACAAAATCAATTCACAACTACCGTAGACACCAAAGCCAAGCACTTTAGTGTACACAATCACCATCACGGCTGTGAAAAGCCTATAAGCCACTGTGAGTTAATCATCCAAATATATGATTAGTCCATTAGGGAATCAATTATACTTGAAATTCTAAATTATTTTTAAAACAACAATGAAAATTAGAATTAAATTGAAAGAGTAATTTTATGCATAAAAACAATTTTACAAATTGTTAATGTGGCTAATTCCTACTGATTCTTATCTGTGCCTGCCATTAACCATTTTTCTTTTTTTACTTAATCACTTACCATATCAACAATTTGAAAAAAAAAAATGTAAAATAGTTTGTAGATTTAACATTTTTTCAGTTGAAAAATCCAAAATATGGGACCTGTTGGGCTAGTTGAACCAAAGTGTTGATTTGGAGGCTCTAAGTGCCAATTGAGCGGCACTGAAGCTCCAAAATAGAGAAATTTCTGTGTTTTGGATAGGATTTTCTCTTTTTTTTCTTAATTAATTTTTGTGGGAGATAAATATGAGATTATACTACCAATTGCACAACTCAAGTGTGAACTTTAAGTATTCAAATTAGGTTACCAACCCCAACCCATAGCCACAAAATTCACTTTCTTTTTTTCCATATTTTAATCACCCTTTCACCGCGTACACACATCACTTTTAAGACTCTATAGGAATCACTCATAGACACCAACCCAAGTAGTTTTAGGATTTATTACATCCATCAACACCATCATTAGTGTGAAGATTAGTGATACTTTCCTCACTTCTAAAAAAGTTAGGGCCTGACAACTTTTTGGAGTTTTATCTAGGGTGAAATTATGTTAATTTGAACAAATTATAATTCACATTTTTTTTTTAAGATAACGCAACAATACACAAGACATATATAATTCGGATTAACTTATGTTTCGTTTTCTCTAAATAAATTTTAATTAAATTAGGTTTGTACTTTTCTATAAATGATCTAATTGATATATTGATTAAACTCATTAAATATAGGCTAAATTACACATTATACTCAAATTTTGCATTGTTCACAACTCAGTGCTTTTATTTTCACATTTTTTTGTTTTAATTTGAATCCTTTAATTTTCATTCATTTTCAATTTAGCTCTCTCATTCAATCTACCTTATAGAATTCATTAAAACAACTTCATTTTAGAAAGTGAAATTTTTAACACTTATGGTGAGATTGGACAAAATTAACAGAATGACTAAATTGATACTAAATTACAGTTGAAAGAATAAAATGAGGGGAAATGAAATTTAAATTTCTAATTTGAAAATATATTAAAGTTGTGCATTTTGTAATTTAAACTTGAATAAATATGTATAAAAAAAACTTTTTATTGATTTTTCTTGATTATTGCAAAGGATCATTGCACGTAGAGATATGAACTAATTAATTAGTCTCTCTCTCTCTTTTTCTCTAATTTATTTTGAGGAAAAATAAATGAATGACATAAACCTGACCAAGATTACACTACAAAAAAACGGGGCTATCCCAGTGTTTTCAAAATCGCTGGGATAGCCTCAGAAAGCGCTAGGATAGGGTCAAAATTCCTAACCCGGCGTTTCAAACCGCCGCTCAGTGAATGTGGGTATAGGGTCGCCGGACCTGTACCGCCGCTCAGTAATTACATGATTTCTACATATTCATTTTGGCTTGGTTTAACAAAGGGAACCAAATAACATTTAATGTTACACATTCAATGACCACATGTTCAGTTTGCAATCCTGCAATTTGCATCATAAAAATTATATAGTCCATAATTCTAAGATTACAACTTTCCAAGTCTTCGTAAGCTTTGAACAATGACAAGACTTAGTGAAAATGATTAACACTCATTGAATGAAAGATATGTTAAAAATTATAGGATGTCTTAACCAATCAAAATGTATGTATATATATATATATAGAGAGAGAGAGAGAGAGAGAGAGAGAGAGAGAGAGAGAGAGAGAATTTAATTGTAAATTTAATCTTGGATAATATCATTATAAATAAATAATTTTTGTTGAACTTTCTCAATCATTGTAAGCAGTGGTGGAGCCAAGAATTTAGGTCCGGGCGGGCAAGATTAAAAGACAAGATTGATGTAAAAAATTAACCAATATTAATAAAAAAATAAATAAACTATATGCTAACAAATTGTCCTGTAGAATCTAACATAAAATGTTAACTTTAATTTATTTTTTCATACCTAGCTTAAAAGTAGTTTGTTTATATTATATACATACTCTTTTTTCTTTTTCTTTCTTCCATAATTTTATTAGGCTTCTGACTCCTATTCCGCAAAGTAGTGGGTTTTTTTTTTTTTTTTTTTTTTTTTTTTTTTTTTTTTTATCATTACTAGGTGAGACCCACTATTTTTATATAAGAGTTGTAGTAAATGTGTAAGAAAATTCTTGTATGAGACGGTCTCATAAGACCTATGTCTCAATGACATGTGAATTCCACGTGTGTAGGATCCACATGTCATTGAGACATAAGTCTCATGAGACCGTCTCATGAGATACTTTTTATGTGTGTAACTGTGTAAGTCTATTAGAATTAGGGGCAAGAAAAGCTGTCGTGATAATTGAAAAAAAGTCAAACAAGCTAGTACACAATAAATAGAAAAGTTATTTGTATAGAAAAGTTCTTTGTCCTTTGTGTTGAGCGGGGAGGAAATAAGAAATTTTAGTTCAATATACTAGTATTATTAAAGACAATTTTGAGAGTTTAGGGGAGGCACTTCCCCCCCCCCCACCCCCCCCCCCCCAACCCCCCTCCCTCCGCCCCTAATTGTAAGCATACTAATTTCTTTTAATAATAAAATATTTAAGGAAAGAGAAACAAATGACATAAAACTGACCCTAAAACTTGATTACTGCATGTTCAATCTAGCACGAATAATAGAGATACTCGAAAACATAATATTTACACATTATGTCTGCAACTCCGTAATTGGTATCAAATCAGTGGCGGAGCTAGAATGGGGGCAAGGGGGGGGGGGGCATGGCCCCCCTGACTTTTTGAAATTCCTACTAATAGTGCTATTAAATCTAAAAATTACCTTACATTCTCACTAATTTTACTTAAATGGCCCCCCTCAGGATTTTGGAAAAAAAAAAAAAAGATTTTAGTTCCTCGTTTGCAAAATTACTCCTCTTTAAATCCATTGGGCCTCCCTCAAATTTCAAAATTATTTCAAAAAGACACTTTACCAAAAGAAAAAAAAAAATACAGGCATCCAAGCCGTTCATTGGCCATAGCCTGTCCAAATTTATACAAACAACAACAAAAATTTCAACAAATCCCAAATCAATAATATTATCCACCAAATCAAATCAAATCTGAATTTATTTTCAATAAAATGATTCTTTTTCTTTGATAAAAAAGCAGATATAACTTTCTTATAAAACTCATTTCCTTTTATGAAATTTAAATCTATTTCATGAAGTAAGAAATAGATCTATAGAGATTTTAGATTTACGAAAACTAACAATTGCATATTACATTTCAAAGTTTACTGTATCATATGTCAATGATTGTGTGAGTACATAGATGGTCATTCGTAGCCTAGAAGACTGGATTTTTTCGGACAGAGTGGATGCCTAACAACTTCCTACTTTGTAACCTAGCCCCTAAATCTAGTATTTTTGGTTCAAGATTAGTGTTTTATCACTTTCTTTGGTAGAATGTAATAGGACCAAAACTTTGTAATTTCTACTTAGATTGTAATTAGGATCAAAGCTATGTAATTTCTACCAATTGTGATATTCTTGATATAATGAACATTCAATGCAATTCAATCATTCAATTTTACACTTTTTTTTTTCAATTTAAAAAATAAGTAGCTACTCCACAATTAATTAACTGAAAGAGGTTCCAAGTATCCTCTTTTGAGAGTTTCCCAGCATGGGTCTCTCACACAATGCAATAGGATAATATTTAACCATCAAAGGGGGAAAAAAAAAACCCAAATAATAACAATTCAAAATCCAAAATTAAATTGCATCAACCTAAAGTATAGAACATAAAAATTCACCAATCTAAAATAGAGATGCAAGAAAAATAAATAAAAATAAATCCACCAAAAATTAAAAAAAAAATTGAGAAGAGAAAGAGAGAATTCACATTTTGTGTGTGGGAAAACTATGTATAGAATGAGAGAGAGAAAATAACAAAATCATAGTAATAGGATGAGAATGAGAATAGCCAAAATAAAGGAAGATTAAAGGATAGAGAAAGCGTGATATTAAGGTAGAGAATAGTGGAGAATTGAAAAGGTAAAAGGGAAGGAGAAATGTTGTAAAAAGTGTAACAATAAGTGGAGAACTTAATAATAAGAAGAATAGTTAGAACTAAGAGAGAGATGGTAGCTTGACTATTAAATAATAGAGTTTCTAATTCACCTTAAATGATTAAATGTTAAAAAATATATATGAAAAATTGGAAAAAAATGGATAATAATATAGCCGCTGATGTGGCTCAACTGAAATGTAATAATAATAATAAATGCTATACTTCAACTTTTAGATATACTAGTTGGAAATCCATGTGATGCATGAAAATTATTTTCCTAAAAGTATGTTGGTCTCGAGCTTTGCATAGAAAGTATAATTAAATTATATTAATCTCAAACTAAAACAATAAACACGACATGAAGAATTAAAAAAAAAAATTGGTGTGCATTTAACTAAAAGTTTATGTAGTCCTCTCTAGTTTATACCGTATGGGATGCCGAAAATATTTTTGCAATACATTTATTCTATTTAAAAAAAAAATTAGAGTAATTTTATATCTTCCTTGACCTTACATCTTCATTAGTTTACACGGAAGGGCTAAATTAAGACTTGAAAAATGAGTAGGAATGTTAGTTTGGTTGGATAGGAACACTGAATTTAGACTGCAAAACCGTTGTTTGCAAAGAAGTTGAAGAGTGTGTATAGTCCAAAGGGAAGCTTGTATGGAGAAAAAGAGCTTCTAAGTGAGTTAGTGTCTTGGCTTTCAAGTTTCATCTACACGTGGGGTAGGAGAAAGAGATTTTGTAAGTGGGTTAGAGTCTTGGCTTTCATCTACACGTGGGAAATGATCATGTTTGGGTCATAATATGTAAGGAAATAAGTGGACTTGGGATTTTCATAAGGTTTGGTTAGATTTGGTATAATTTCCAATAGCAGCCCATCTTTTAGATCACAGTAAAAAGAATTTAACTTGATTTTTTGGGTAAAAGTAAAACAGTTAATAAGAAGAGGTTAAAGAGGCTAAATGCAAAATTAGAGCACCACATGGCAAGATCTCTCTCTCTCTCTCTCTCTCTCTCTCTCTCTCTCTCTCTCTCTATATATATATATATATATATATATATACATATATATTCAAGCCATTGCTACATAAATATTCATTAGAGATTCTTAAATTTTGTTTTGAATATACTAAGAGAAGTCTTGATACTTCGCAACACGGAATGAAACCAAATTACTACAAAACAAACAATTTTATAAATCATATTGTTTTGAAAGGTAACAATGGTAGAACGGTGGATGATGAAGTTGAAGCGATTTCAAAAAATGACCTTGTTGATGTAAAACTAACATTCGAATGCTCAATTTTCTCACATCTAGAAAATTGAAGTTCTTCATAATTTTTTGACCAACAGATTTTTTTTGAATTCCCAGCAACTCAATTGCAACCTCCCTCATTGTAGGATGTTTCCTTCCATTCAAGTGCAAACATCTTTTTGCAAGGTTAGCAACAATGATGACCTCTTCCTCATCACTTTCCTTCTTTAATCAGTCATCAAGAATATCAAACAGATGGTTCTCCTTCATTGAATGAAGGAAATATGTGGATAAACTTTTATCTACTTCTGATCTTGTTGAAGAAACAAGTTTTTCTCTAGTTAAGAGCTCAACAAGGACTACTCCAAAACTATACACATCACTCTTTTTTGTGAACTGGCTTGTTTGGAAGTATTCTAGGTCCAAGTATCCAAAAGTTCCGTAAACTAGGGTGGTTACATGAGTTTAGTCAACCGCTATTGACTATGATGTCCCAAAATCTGTTATTCTTGCATTGTACTTTTTATCTAAGAGTATGTTTGTGGACTTTATGTCTCTATGATAAATTGGTGAGGTAGCTGCTGAGTGTAAGTAGAAAAAGAGATCTTGCAATTTCTATGGAGATCCTTAAATGCATATTCCAAGTTAAAGGAAACTCTTCGTTTTCATCATGGAGATACAGGATGAGTATCCCATTTGGAATGAATTCATAAACCAATAAAGGAACTTCTGTCTCCAAACAAAACCCAATTAGCTTAACCACATTTCTATGGTTAACTTTTGAAAAAATAAAAATCTCATGAATTGTTCGATATTCCCCTCTTGCACTGTGTTGCACTTTTTAATTGCAATAATTCTTCCATCACTTAACATTCCTTTGAAAACTGTACCTTGACCACCCTTACTAATTATTCTATTTTCACTAAAATGGTATGTTGCCTTTTCCAACTTCAAATTGAATAATTTTATATTTTGAATATTGTTTTCATTTGAAGATAATTGTTGTTGTAACAATAAACCACCATTCTTTTTGAAGAATTTTTTTATAAGCTTGGTTTCACTTCTCTTCTTTATCACATTGAATAAAACCAATGTAATGGTTATTAGAAATAATGCTCCAAAGCTTGTACCAAGACCTGCATAAGTCAAAAAAAAAAAAAAAAATGAAATATCAATATTTTTTATATATAAAACATGATTGTCTAAACTA
The DNA here is from genome assembly GCA_033629205.1 of Lithocarpus polystachyus. Classification (NCBI taxonomy): domain Eukaryota; kingdom Viridiplantae; phylum Streptophyta; class Magnoliopsida; order Fagales; family Fagaceae; genus Lithocarpus; species Lithocarpus polystachyus. Next base: position 85,616,650 of record CM066165.1, on the reverse strand, counting down.
GAGTCTTGATAAGAAGTACCCTACTTTTTTTTAGTAGAAGTTACTAATTCTTCCAAATTATGGTCCACTCTTTCCTAAAGTCTAAATTAGTGTTAACTTCTAATCAATTTCTCTATAAAAAAGGAAAATGAAATGTTTTTACTTTAATTTTCAAATAATTAGTACATATGTGCAATGATCAAATGTTTTCCAATTATCAAAAATATAAATTAAAAAATAATAATAAAAAAACCTCTCTTATGACAACACCACCTAAGTACAGTCACCTTCAGTCATCTACACAAAATGATTTTTGTGTTCGGACCCAAAGTGTTTCTTCAGGGAGCCTAGCTCTAATAGAAGAGAAATAGGTTGGAGTGATTGTAGTGAGTTGGAGGCCTGTGATGTTGATGACTACATGGTTGACCCATAGGTCCCATACTCCCATACAGTGTTGATGTATTAACATAAACCACCTTTCAATGAGTACATGTTGCTAAACTGGATAAGGAAGCCATTTCTTAGTGTAATAGATCCTTCTCGAGATATTTCATAGTGTGATTTCTATTAGATGCAAGCTATTTCTTAGTTTTCCCCACACAAAACTTAATTCGATCATGAAGCTTGGCACCAATGAGAGATGGTGAGTGCTAGGCAAACAACAAAGATTTTACGTTTTCAAAGTTGAGCACATCTATGATCTTGAACACATACAATGCAAAGGCTGGCAACAAGGGGAGGAGCCAGGAATTATTGTTTGTGGGGCCAACATGGCAAGCTATACTATTTTGAACTGGAACTTAGAATACTAGCAACCAATGATTGTCTATCCGTAAGGGATAGAGAGAGTACTCATGGGAGACATATATGAAGAAGATGAAACAATTCCTGCAAGGAGTTTCCCCACACCAGTCTCTAAAGATGAGTCTCTTCCGCATAGGCTGAACAACTTGGGGCTTGGGCTGTGACTTCCATGAGGATAAAGGCCTACTTAACACAATTGGCAAGGGAGTAGTTTGTGTCCTCCTTGAGCCAACAGGCTAATGCCCAGAGACCCAATACTCAGATATTTCAATTAGGCCCAGTGGACTCTTGTTATGATCGGTGGCCTGAATTAAGGTGAACAGTATTTGTGCCTTGGTAGGGGGAAGTCTTGTGTCTTTTATGGAGCGAGTATTAAATCCTAACTTGTAAGTCTCACATTGCCTAAGTAGGGGGGGGGGGGGGGGGAGGGGAGGGGGGAGTCTTGCGCTTATATGTAGGCCTTGGAGTCTAATTGGTATAAGACCTTCGTGACAATATTTACGGGAAATTGGGCATTTGCCCATAATTTGCAAATTATGTAGCAAATGCCTTTGTGTTGAAACTATTTAGCAAAATGTGCCCCTGTATTTTAAACTCGCGTGAAAAATATAAATAAATAAATAAATAAAGTTAAAATTGGACACAAAACAAATGAAATGACTAAATTGAAAAAAAATATATTAAAATTAGAGAAACAAAATGAAATAAAATTAGAGAATATCATGTGTAATATATATATATATATATATATAAAATTTCCATGTAATTATCAATTTTGTTTTTGTTAAAAATAAAAATGAATTGAGAAAAAATAAATAGAAGACACCAAGACAATATTATTGCCATGCGTTTAATGATTGCTTGCTACATGTTCAATCTACAACGACTTAAAAATTTGAATAAACAATTATATAGTCCAAAATTCAGGGTAGGTAAAAATAGACCGACCTTGCAAAAAATTATGACTTCCTAAGTCTTTGTAAGTCTTCTAATGGTGAAACACATTTATGAAGGATGAAAGAATTTGGCAGATCAATGACTTTCAAAAGAGCAGTGATATTATATTGCAAAGTTACTGATTAAACATTTCTATAGCTGCTACTTTGGAATACGGATGTTCCCCATCAACTTTTCTTTCCACAAATTAAATTTGATGAGTGTGCGTCATTCAATTCGTGACAGGAAAGAAAGCTGTTCTTTCGTGTGATTTCTCTCTAGTGTTTAGTCTTCACAGGCAATGCTCAGTATTCACACTCTATGCAACCCAACAATATCTTTAATAAGTTCTGTGCCATGAGTCATGAGGCCTGGCCTCAACTTTTTTCATCTCTCTCATCGACAAGACCACTACTTGTTCTTGTTTTCTCATTGCTTCACTGCCAACATATTCTTTGAAAATGTAAAATAGTTTACTGTAAAAGACTTTATTTCAACACTTTTCACTTTCTTTTGGGAACACTTTTCACTTTTATATACACATTTAAAGGTTTTTATTTTTTATATAAATAATGGAAATTTTATTAGGAAAACGTTAATGGATGATGTAAGGGCATGTTTGGTAGCTAGACTGTAATAGGTATTATAATGTAATAGTTATTCCTATGGTTTAATTATTCTTTAGTTTGGTTATGTTTTTATTACAAGGAATAGTCATTCCTTATGAATAGCAAAAAATTATTGAATATTTCGGGGGTACCATAAATGCGTACTCCTCCATCTCATATGAATTGTGGGTCCCACCATAAATTTAATTAGTGGGACCTACAGTTATGTGAGAGGAGTGAATACGCATTTATGATACTTTGGGAGTACCCAATAATTACCCATGCTTCAAAATGAGGAATAACTATTTCTCTTTAAAAGGGTTGTATTAGTTATTCCTTAGTAAGTGCAATAATTTCAAAACCTAATATATTTCTTAATAAACAAACTTTCCATATACATCTAACCATTATAAAATTAAAAACCATAAAAAATAACACATATCTCTCTTAAATTTTAAAAATAACAATTTTTAAGGAAATATAATTGTATGAGTAAGATATTTCTTAAAATAAATCTTGTTTTATTATAATGTTATAACTCACAACCAAATTTATGAATAAGTTTAGTTATTACATTACAACAAATTTTATACCTATTAATAAAGATTACAATTCCTGTCGTAATTCCCATTCAGTGTATCAAACGTACCCTAAGGATATTTTTTAATGTACTATTTTAGGAATTTTTTTATGGGGAAATAAAGAAAACAATTAATGTTTTGACTGCATTTTTTATTTCCTATAAAAGTGGTATCAAAACTTTTGTAAAATAGCTTATTATTATTTTAATGTGTTATATGTAAATATAAAAACAGGGATTTAAGTGAGTTTTGAAATGGTATGGTAAAATAGATAAAGTAGGGTTTTAAAATGTAAAATGTGAATTTTTTTTTAGATACTCGGATGCGAATTCTCTGAGTCTTTTATAAATGTGCAAACTCATTGATGTCACTAATGACTACTTGATTGATATGTTCTCTAACTGTACACATTGTGTATACTTTGGTGATTCTTTTTCATGATTTCATAATTTTTGTTCGACTTCCTCTATCTTTGATCCTTATATGGGATACTAATGAGTAAATTTGAGTATATATGTAATTATAAATGATTTTCTAAAAATAAAATTATTTGAGTAAAAAGAAAAGAAATAGAGATCCATATTACACAAATGCCATATGATAATATGATTGCCACATGAACATGATAAATTGATAACATGATTGTTGGGTCAATACAGGGACCCATATAACATGATTCTTGCATTTTCAATTTGCAACTATGCAAATTTAAAAAATACTATTTTATTACAAAAGGAAGACTATAACACTTAACTTTCCAAGTCTTTACTTCCAGGAAAAAAAAAAAAAAAAAACTTTCCAAGTCTTCAGAATTCCAAACAATTATAACAAAAGACATGGTGAAACATTTTTCACGATTTTATACTTCTATACCACACGTTTTCAAGATTGAAGGAATCTAGCCGATCAAAGACTAAAAAAAAAGTGGTGATAAATAAATAAATATATATATATATATATATATTCTCGAACTTTTCTTAGCTGTTACTTTGACAATCTCGGCCTTGTTTGATCCGTTTTGTGTGTTCTATTCTATGAAAATTTTTTACAAATAGGCAAAAGGAAGAAAAGAATACTATAACACTTAACTTTCCAAGTCTTTACTTCTAGGAAAAAAAAAAAAACTTTCCAAATCTACGGAATTCCAAAAAATTATTACAAAAGATATGGTGAAACGTTTTCAAGGTTTTATACTTCTATACCACACGTTTTCAATGACTAAAAAAATAGTGGTGATAAATAGATATATATATATATATATATCTATATATATATATATATATACATTCTCAAACATTTCTTAGCCGTTACTTTGACAATCTCAGCCTTGTTTGATCCGTTTTGAATGTTCTATTCTATGCAAATTTTTTACAAATAGGCAAAAGGAAGAAAGGAAGACTATAACACATAACTTTCCAAGTCTTTACTTCAAGGGAAAAAAATGAAAAAAAAAAAAAAAAAAAAAACTTTCCAAGTTTTCGAAATTCCAAACAATTATTACAAAAGACATGGTGAAACATTTTTCATGATTTTATACTTCTATACCACACATTCTCAAGATTGAAGGAATCTAGCCGATCAAAGAAAAAAAAAAGTGGTGATAAATAAATATATATATATATATATTCTCAAACTTTTCTTAGCTGTTACTTTGACAATCTCGGCCTTGTTTGATCCGTTTTGTGTGTTCTATTCTATGCAATTTTTTTACAAATAGGCAAAAGGAAGAAAAGAATACTATAACACTTAACTTTCCATGTCTTTACTTCTAGAAAAAAAAAAAAAAAAAAAAACTTTCCAAGTCTTCGGAATTCCAACAATTATTACAAAAGATATGGTGAAACGTTTTCATGGTTTTATACTTTCGTACCACACGTTTTCAAGATTGAAGGAATCTAGTAAATCAATGACTAAAAAAATAATGGTGATAAATAGATATATATATATATATATATTCTCAAACATTTCTTAGCTATTACTTTGACAATCTTGGCCTTGTTTGATCCGTTTTGTGTTCTATTATATGCAAAAATTTTCCATTACAATTAGGCAAATGGATGTGACAGATTTTGCTCATCCCACCATATCTTGCCGATCAAAGACAAAAAAAAAAAAAGGGTGATAAATAAATAAATAAATATATATATATATATTCTCAAACTTTTCTTAGCCGTTACTTTGACAATCTCGGCCTTGTTTAATCCGTTTTGAATGTTCTATTCTATGCAAAATTTTTACAAATAGGCAAAAGGAGGAAAGGAAGACTATAACACAAAACATTCCAAGTCTTTACTTCTAGGGAAAAAAAATGAAAAAAAAAAAAAAAAAAAAACTTTCCAAGTTTTTGGAATTCCAAACAATTATTACAAAAGACATGGTGAAACATTTTTCGTGATTTTATACTTCTATACCACACGTTTTCAAGATTGAAGGAATCTAGCCGATCAAAGACTAAAAAAAAGTGGTGATAAATAAATAAAAATATGTATATATATATATATATTCTCAAACTTTTCTTAGCTGATACTTTGACAATCTCGGTCTTGTTTGATCCGTTTTGTGTGTTCTGTTCTATGCAAATTTTTAACAAATGGGCTGTTAGGTTCTAAGAATTAGGAACTAATGTATTAGAACTTCAATTTGTAATGTTGGCAAACCATGATCAAAACATTCTTTAAGTTGTGTATTAGACTTGCTCAAAGTATGGCTTTTTATGTAAAGTTAGAATCGAGTTGACTGCATAATTCACTGTTCACTTTCTGCCTGACTCGATCGATCGAGAATTAGACTCGACCGATCGAAAATCGAGCAGAACGTTTTTCTGCAGAATTTTCCAACTCAGCCCTAGCTCATTTAATGTATAGGGTTTCATGTTTTTGCCCTAAGTATATAAGGGAAAACCCTAGCCACGTTTTTAGAGTTCTGAATGTTGTGTTTGTGAATCTCATTGTGAGATCTAGAGGTGTTTACCTTCACATACACTTAGGGTTTCCAAACTCAAGATTTATGTCAAGAGCTTGGTAAATCATACAGTTGCAGAATCAAAGAACTTCAAAGATACACAAGCAGGTGCGCTTGTGGATTGCTGAAGAATTCAAGAAAGAAGGAGTCTGTGGATCTCGGAGCTATCATGGGGTCGTGGTAGTAAGTTTCCTACACTTGGGTAGCAATAGGATGTCAGTGGTCTAAGTCTTATTGTGTAAACTTCAATTCTTTCATAGTGAATTCAGTTTACCTTGAGGATAGCTAGGTTAAATCCTCCCCAGGTTTTTTACCGGTTTGGTTTTCCTGGGTCATCAGATTCTTGTTTTATTTATTTTTCGCTGCTTTATTGTTTTTCAATATATTTGTGTTAACTTAGTTCTGCTTAAATTACCTAAGTTAATCACTTGGCTAATTCTCTAGGTTAATCTGTTGGGTTTAAGGGGTCTAAACGAACTTACAAGTGGTATCAGAGCGGGTAGCTTTTGTGTTTAATCTTTTGATCTTTTAGCTGATCCTTGACCCCTGTTGTCATGGAACACGGATACTCTCTTGTTGTTCCACCTCACTTTGATGGAAACAATTATGCTTATTGGAAAGTAAGGATGAAAGCATTCCTGAAATCCATTGATGAAAGAGTTTGGAATTCCGTTGAGTACGGATCGGAGAAGCCCACTACTCCTGTGAGTGAGTGGCAAATTTCTCAAAAGGAGGCAGCCGCTTTCAATAGCAAAGCTATGAATACTATTTTCAATGCTGTTTCCATGGAGGAATTTAAGAGAATCTCAAATGTTGAGGTTGCTCATACTGCTTGGAAAATCCTCCAGACTGTGCATGAAGGCACAAAGGCAGTTAAAATAAATAAATTGCAGCAATTAACCTCCAGATTTGAAAGCATTAAAATGAATGATGATGAATCTTTTGATGAGTTTTATGCTAAACTGAATGATATTGTTAATTCTGCATATAATTTGGGTGAAATCTATGATCAACCTAAAATTGTTAGGAAGATTCTTAGATTTTTAACCGAGGACTTTAGACCCAAAGTGACTACCATCACTGAAAGCAAGGATGTGGACTCCATCCCTGTTGATGAACTTGTAGGATCTCTTCAGTCCTATGAGTTGGACCTACCCAAGACAAACAAATCCAAATCAATGGCTCTTAAGTCTGTTGATGATGTTGAGGATGGTGGATTTGATGATGAACTCTCTGCTACAGAGATTGACTATCTTGCCAAGAACTTTAGAAACTTTCTTAGGAACAATAACAGAAGGGTAAGAGGCAAGAACACTGCTGAACCTAGAAATATTAGGAGGAATGACCCCACTAAGGTTAATAACACTGAAAAACCTAAAGAGAAAGTAGGTCAACCTTCTAACAATTCTTTGGGACAACAATGGTATGGATGTCAAGGGTATGGTCATTTGAAATCTGAATGTCCCACATACTTGAAGTCTAAGGGTAAGGCTATGGCTGTAACCCTTAGTGATGATGAAGTTTCTGACAATGAATCCGCTAGTGATGAGGAAGGAAACTTCATTGCTTTCACTGCTACTTCTGTAGTTAATGAAAGCGTATCTGTTGAAGAGAACCCTTCAGATGGGGAACTCTCTGAAGATGCAGATTTACAAGAAGCCTATAATAAACTTTGCAAAGTTGCTGCAAAGGATGCCATGAATGTTGATTTAGGCTTAAAGAAAATTGCATCTCTTGAACTTGAAAAGAAAAATTTACTTGTGAAATTATTTGATACAAATGAGCTTTAGAATAATGTGAAAACTGAGAACATGCTTTTACTTGATAAAGTTAAATGTTTGGAACTTGAATTAATAGTTGCTAGAGAACAAACTAATAAGTCTGCAAGCTCCAAAATTGATCACATGTTGAGTATTCAAAAGTCTCCCTCTGACAAAACTGGCTTAGGTTTTGATGAAAGTATTTCTGTGCTTGAACATTCTTCCACTAAATTTATTCCCTCTTCTGAACCTCCTAAGAGTGAGATTGTCAAACCCTTGGTAAGTGAACCTGTCAAATCTGTAGATGTTACTCCACCTAGAAAGATTAGGGTTGATTTCCAAGCTTCTCATTCTAGAGCTTCTACTTCTTCTAAGGGCAAGTTGCATGATAAGCCTGCATGGGTTTGTCATTATTGTGGAAAATCTGGACACATTCGTCCAAATTGTTTTAAGTTGCAAGCTGCAAAGCGTGCAAACAAATCTAAAGTACCTGTGCCCCAAGCACATGATCCTATGGTACTTATTGGTGAATTGGTAAAGGCGTTAAACCTTTATTCCAATCCAGGAGTTGGTCAAAATTCTAATATGAATCATAACTCCAATGCAAGAGTTGCATCTAAAAAGTTTTGGATGCAAACGGCTCGATCTAATTGAGTCTGTCTGACATGGTCCTTGTGCTTCATTGCTCTATCTTTTGTGACCTTTGTTTCTAGGATTTGCATTGCATAACATTCATGCATTTCATTCTAGGATGTTTGTTTCTTTTATTTTATAAAAAAAAAAAAAAAAAAATTTGCAATTTGTGTTTTTGCAATTTTTTCCTTGAACTTGAAGACAAGGTTGATCAATCAAATTTTGCATATCATGTGAATGTACCTTGTTTAGCTTTGATGCACTTATTTCAATTGCACTTTACTAGCTAAAGTTTTGTTGTGCATGTTGTGTGGGAAGATGCTATATTTGTTGATCACATGATCTTGATCTTGAAGTCTTATGTCTTTGATTGTCGGACTTGGTCTTATTGAGAAAGGCATAAATAAACATCTCACCACTGTTTACTAGCCAATCATGAACACCTTAGTGCATATCGTACGATTTTGTACTCGAGAAAGTGTAGCACATGCACAAAAAGAACATAAGGTGTAGCCTCTATTAAAATTGGTGTGTACATTATTGGGCTATAATAATTTCACAATTCATAAAATTGGTGTGTACATTATCCCGGCTTTTATTAAGTTTCTAATCAATTAAATTGAATAATGAGGCAAATCAAGAAACTTACATGATTGCAAGCTTTTATTCTAGGAGATGTGAGAGTTATATGATGTAACTTTTTAAGTAATAGTCTCTTTCAAATTCATGTGGTGGATTTTGTAGAAATTGTGATTGATTACTATGTGCATATCACCTCACATGTTTCTCAAGCTTATGCTAGTTGCACACACTATACAAGTTATTTTTTGCTAAACTGTGTACATGGTATTGTGTGCTTTTTGGTCTGACCACCCAAGTTTGAATATTTCTGAAAATTGATGCAAAACATGTTTGCTTGTCTGATTGATTGAGAGATATTATGAGGAAATCTTACTTTGAGAGATCTGGGTTAAAAACATGGGTTTTTGGAAAACATTTCATCTCATACTCATGCATTCTTTTCATAAAATATAATGCTTTGAGGAGTTATTGAGAAAATAAGTTTCAATTTTCAAAAATTCAATTTTCCAGAATTTCGATCGATCGAGTCTGTTTTTCGATCGATCGAATCTGTTTTTAAAATCTCAATAAAGTCTCTGTGTGTTTCGATCGGTTCTCGATTGGTAGTGGATCAATCGAAGGATTTTCGACCGATCGAATCTGTTTTTCGATCGATCGAAAATCGGGCTGAGTGTTTTTAAAAAGGTTTTTTCTCACGTGATTTTTCACTTTTTAGAAAAACTTTTCTAAAATTTTTTTTCCCTACCAACCGGTCAAAGAAATCCTTGCTGTTTTTGGCGTTTTCCTCCGTTCTTTTTGCATAATCTCTCTCTCTCCCAAGGCCGGTAAGACATTTTTGTCCTCTCTTTTGATTTTATTTTTATGTTTCATGCATTATTTCTGCATTTTTGGGGTATTTTCGCCATTTTGGTTTTGGCATTTTTGGGTGTGATTTTGGCTCTTTCTTTTTCAAATGAATCATGGGTTTTTGTGGGGACACTATATACAAGCACTATATATGGTTTAATTTGATTAATTTGATGATTTGTGAAAATTTTGAAAATCTAGGGCTTGAAATTGCTAAATTTGGGGATTTTGTTCAATTTGATTAAAATTGATGAAATTGACTTGTTAGATAGATTAATTTGATCATTATATTGTGTTAATTAACTGTTGTGATGATCAATTTCTCAATTTGTTGTGTTTTGAAAATTGGGTTTTTCAAAATTGGGTATTTTTAATCTAGCACTAATGCTCAAGTCAATTTTGTTAATTTGGATCATATGTGAACTTGTCACTGCATTAGTTCATGCATCATTTGCATATTTTGTTCATGCATCATATAGAATTGTTATTTCTATATTTTTTGTGCTGTGCTAACTTGCAGTCTGCCCTTGGTTTTTGTTTTTGCTCTTTTCTTTCTCTGTCTCTCTTTTCTTTCCTTAGCACCATGCCTAGGAAAACTAGAGCCCATAGGACTTCTAACCCTTCACCTTCATTCGATAGTGAGCGGTTTCTTAGTGAGTCGAACCAAGTAACCTATGAGGCCTTGAATCTTAGACGTCATATTTGGGCTGAGCGTAGGGTTATACTAGATGAGGTAGATCCTGAGGTGAGATGTAACTTTGAGCGTCAGTGTTGGTTATCTTTGCTCGAGTTTGAGCATCCTCCTCCTTCTGCCACTTTGATTAGAGAGTTCTATTCGAACCTCTCTATCCACATCTATGATACCAACACCTTAGTTAAGGTTTGGTTACGAGGTGTAGAGTATTGCATTACCCCTTCGGTGGTGTCTGATGCTCTTGGGGTGCCCATTGTTGATCATCCTGTCTTTCCTTATGAGGAGTCTCCACCTCTAGATGATGTTTTGTCATACATCACTAGGTCTTCTATCCGATGGGGTTCTGATCCTCGGATCACTTTTGCTGATCCTTCCGAGCTTCATTATCTCTTCTTTCGGATAGCGTGTCATTCCTTGTGGCCTATTTCTCATCTCCACACCATTCCTCTTGAGAGGTGTGTCTTTTTGTATGCACTTGTTACTGATGCTCCTATCAGTTTTCCTCATTTGTTCCTTCGTTCTTTGAACGAGGTTCATCGGTCTAGTTCTACGGCTCATGCTTTATTCTTTCCCGTTTTTATTCATAGGATTCTCCTTTTTCTTGGTTTCGGTGATTTTCCTGCTTCTGAGCCTGTTCATGTCATTGCTCCTATAGGTGCTACCTTTTTTAGGCAAAGGGCTGCTCAACTTCGAGCTAGCTCTAAGCGTCCTAGGGTAGAGCCTTCCGGTGTCACTCCACCTCCTTCTTCTTCTACAGATGCTCCTGCAGCTGAGACGTCTGTTGATCCTACTGCTACTGCTGATGTTCCTCCACCTTTTGATGATGTTTCTGACCTTTGTCGGACTCTGGATACTGTCGTGATCGTTCAGGCGGCTCATGGTCAGCTTCTGGTGGACATCCTTGACGAGCTTCGTGCTTTGCGAGCAGATTTGGGGAGTTCTCGTCATTCTCCTCCACCTCCTTTTGATGATGCTTGAGTGCCCTTTGGCAATTCGTCACAAAAAGGGGGAGTATATTTTGGAGAGTTTTGTATAGGAGATTTTTGTTTTAGGGGGAGTTTTGAGTTTTGTACTTTGTAGTGATACTGCGGAGCTTGTGGAGTTATTAGATTGTATCTAGGCGCTTCACTTTGTATTTACATTTTTGGCTCTTGATTAGGAGATATTTTTGTTGAGATACATTGTTATGTATTATGTTTCTTATTTCACTATGCCACTTTGCTTATTGATTTATATTTATGATGTTATTCATGATATATGTCTTTATTTTGTGTCATGTGAAATCAAGAATTTTTTTTATATTCCTTATATTTTCCACACATGCGTTTATGTGTTTGTTAAGTGTTACGGGAATATATAGGTTGATTCAGTTGTGCTGCTGTCTACTTTGCAACTGTTAGATAATAGTTAGGTTGAATTGTTTAAGTGGCTTTTTATTTTGTAATGGGCTGTTTCAATTTGTAAACTTTGAGCTTTTTGTTAAGTCTGTGTTTTGTCATGGATTGCCAAAGGGGGAGTTTGTTAGGTTCTAAGAATTAGGAACTAATGTATTAGAACTTCAATTTGTAATGTTGGCAAACCATGATCAAAACATTCTTTAAGTTGTGTTTAGACTTGCTCAAAGTATGGCTTTTTATGTAAAGTTCGAATCGAGTTGACTGTAGAATTCACTGTTCACTTTCTGCCTGACTCGATCGATCAAGAATTAGACTCGACCGATCGAAAATTGAGCAGAACCTTTTTCTGCAGAATTTTCCAACTCAGCCCTAGCTCATTTAATGTATAGGGTTTTATGTTTTTGCCCTAAGTATATAAGGGAAAACCCTAGCCACGTTTTTAGAGTTCTAAATGCTGTGTTTGTGAATCTCATTGTGAGATCTAGAGGTGTTTACCTTCACATACACTTAGGGTTTCCAAACTCAAGATTTATGTCAAGAGCTTGGTAAATCATACAGTTGCAGAATCAAAGAACTTCAAAGATATACAAGTAGGTGCGCTTGTGGATTGCTGAAGAATTCAAGAAAGAAGGAGTCCGTGGAACTCGGAGCTATCATGGGGTCGTGGTAGTAAGTTTCCTACACTTGGGTAGCAATAGGATGTTAGTGGTCTAAGTCTTATTGTGTAAACTTCAATTCTTTCATAGTGAATTCAGTTTACCTTAAGGATAGCTAGGTTAAATCCTCCCCAGGTTTTTTACCGGTTTGGTTTTCCTGGGACATCAGATTCTTGTGTTATTTATTTTCCGCTGCTTTATTGTTTTTCAATATATTTGTGTTAACCTAGTTCTGCTTAAATTACCTAAGTTAATCACTTGGCTAATTCTCTAGGTTAATCTGTTGGGTTTAAGGGGTCTAAACGAACTTACATAGGCAAAAGGAAGAAAAGAAGAATATAACACTTAACTTTCCAAGTCTATACTTCAAGAAAAAAAAAACTTTCCAAGTCTTCGAAATTCCAAACAATTTTTACAAAAGATATGGTAAAAGATTTTCATGGTTTTATACTTCTGTACCACATGTTTTCAAGATTGAAGGAATCTAGCAAATCAAAGACTAAAAAAATTTTGGTGACAAATAAATAAATATATAAATATATATTCATTTATATTCTCAAACATTTCTTAGCTATTACTTTGACAATCTCAGCCTCGTTTGATCCGTTTTGTGTGTTCTATTATATGCAAAGATTTTCCACTACAATTAGGCAAATGGATGTGACAGATTTTGCTCATCCCACCGTATCCAGCCTATCAAAGACTAAAAACGAAGGGGTGATAAATAAATAAATATATATATATATATATATATATTTATATATATTCTCAAACTTTTCTTAGCCATTACTTTGACAATCTTGGCCTTGTTTGATCCGTTTTGAATGTTCTATTCTATGCAAATTTTTTACAAATAGGCAAAAGGAAGAAAGGAAGACTATAACACATAACGTTCCAAGTCTTTACTTCTAGGGGAAAAAAATGAAAAAAACAAAACAAAACTTTCCAAGTTTTTGGAATTCCAAACAATTATTACAAAAGACATGGTGAAACATTTTTCAGGATCTTATACTTCTATACCACACGTTTTCAAGATTGAAGGAATCTAGCCGATCAAAGACTAAAAAAAAAGTGGTGATAAAATATATATATATATATATATTCTCGAACTTTTCTTAGCTGTTACTTTAACAATCTCGGCCTTGTTTGATCCATTTTGTGTGTTCTATTCTGTGCAAATTTTTTACAAATACGCAAAAGGAAGAAAAGAAGAATATAACCGTTAACTTTCCAAGTCTTTAATTCTTGAAAAAAAAACAAAAAATCTTTCCAAGTCTTCGAAATTCCAAACAGTTTTTATAAATGATATGGTGAAATGTTTTCATGGTTTTATACTTCTGTACCACACGTTTTCAAGATTGAAGGAATCTAGCAAATCAAAGACTAAAAAAATTGTGGTGATAAATATATAAATATATATATATATATATATATATATTCTCAAACATTTCTTGGCTATTACTTTGACAATCTCGGCCCTGTTTGATCCGTTTTGTGTGTTCTATTATATGCAAAAAATTTTCATTAAAATTAGGCACATGGATGTGACCGATTTTGCTCATCCCACCGTATCTAGCCGATCAAAGACTAAAAAAGAAGGGGTGATAAATAAATAAATATATATATATATATATATCTATATATATATATATATATATATTCTCAAACTTTTCTTAGCCGTTACTTTGACAATCTCGGCCTTGTTTGATCTGTATTGAATGTTCTATTCTATGCAAATTTTTTACAAATAGGCAAAAGGAAGAAAGGAAGACTATAACACATAACTTTCCAAGTCTTTACTTCTAGGGAAAAAAAATGAAAAAAAAAAAAAAAAACTTTCCAAGTTTTTGGAATTCCAAACAATTATTACAAAAGACATGGGGAAACATTTTCCATGATTTTATACTTCTATACCACACGTTTTCAAGATTGAAGGAATCTAGCCGATCAAAGGCTAAAAAAAAAAGTGGTGATAAATAAATAATAAATATATATATATATATATATTCTCGAACTTTTCTTGGCCATTACTTTGACAATTTCGGCCTTGTTTGATCTGTTTTGTGTGTTCTATTCTATGCAAATTTTATACAAATAGGCAAAAGGAAGAAAAGAAGACTATAACACTTAACTTTCCAAGTCTTTACTTCTAGAAAAAAACACTTTCCAAGTCTTCGAAATTCCAAACAATTTTTACAAAAGATATGGTGAAACGTTTTCATGGTTTTATATTTCTGTACCACACGTTTTCAAGATTGAAGGAATCTAGCAAATCAAAGACTAAAAAAATAGTGGTGATAAATTGATAAATATATATATATATATATATATATTCTCAAACATTTCTTGGCTATTACTTTGACAATCTCGGGCTTGTTTGATCCGTTTTATGTGTTCTATTATACGCAAAAATTTTCCATTACAACTAGGCAAATGGATGTGACAGATTTTGCTCATCCCACCTTATCTAGCCGATCAAAGACTAAAAAAGAAGGGGTGATAAATAAATAAATATATATATATATATATATTCTCAAACTTTTCTTAGCCGTTACTTTGACAATCTCGGCTTTGTTTGATCCGTTTTGTATGTTCTATTCTATGCAAATTTTTTACAAATAGGCAAAAGGATGAAAGGAAGACTATAACACATAACTTTCCAGGTCTTTACTTCTAGGGAAAAAAAAATTGAATAAAAAAAACTTTCCAAGTCTTCGGAATTCCAAACAATTATTACAAAAGGGATGGTGAAACATTTTTCATGATTTTATACTTCAATACCACACGTTTTCAAGATTGAAGGAATCTAGCCGATCAAAGAATAAAAAAAAAGGTGGTGATAAATAAATAAATAAATAAATAAATATATATATATATATTCTCGAACTTTTCTTAGCTGTTACTATGACAATCTCAGCCTTGTTTGATCCGTTTTGTGTGTTCTATTCTATGCAAATTTTTACAAATACGCAAAAGGAAGAAAAGAAGACTATAACATTTACTTTCCAAGTTTTACTTCTAGAAAAAAAAAAACTTTCCAAGTCTTCGAAATTCGAAAAAATTTTTACAAAAGATATGGTGAAACGTTTTCATGGTTTTATACTTCTGTACCACACGTTTTCAAGATTGAAGGAATCTAGCAAATCAAAGACCAAAGAAATAGTGGTGATAAATAGATAAATATATATATATATATATATATATATTCTCAAACATTTCTTGGCTATTACTTTGACAATCTCGGGCTTGTTTGATCCGTTTTGTGTGTTCTATTATATGCATGAATTTTCCATTACAATTTGGCAAAAGGATGTGACAGATTTTGCTCATCCCCCCTTATCTAGCCGATCAAAGACTAAAAAAGAAGGGGTGATAAATAAATAAATAAATAAATATATATATATATATATATTCTCAAACATTTCTTAGCCGTTACTTTGACAATCTCGGCCTTGTTTGATCTGTTTTGTATGTTCTATTCTATGCAAATTTTTTACAAATAGGCAAAAGGAAGAAAGGAAGACTATAACACATAACTTTCCAAGTCTTTACTTCTAGGGAAAAAAAATGAAAAAAAAAATACTTTCCAAGTCTTCGGAATTCCAAACAATTATTACAAAAGGCATGGTGGAACATTTTTCATGATTTTATACTTCTATACCACACGTTTTCATGATTGAAGGAATCTAGCCGATCAAAGACAAAAAAAAAGTGGTGATAAATAAATAAATAAATAAGTATATATATATATATTCTCGAACTTTTCTTAGCTGTTACTTTGACATTCTCGGCCTTGTTTGATCCGTTTTGTGTGTTTTATTCAATGCAAATTTTTTACAAATAGGCAAAAGGAAGAAAAGTAGACTATAACTCTTAACTTTCCAAGTTTTACTTCTAACAAAAAAAAAAAAACTTTCCAAGTCTTCGAAATTCCAAACAATTTTTACAAAAGATATGGTTTAACGTTTTCATGGTTTTATACTTCTGTACCACACGTTTTCAGGATTGAAGGAATCTAGCAAATCAAAGCCTAAAAACGTAGTGGTGATAAATAGATAAATATATATATATATATATATATATATATTCTCAAACATTTCTTGGCTATTACTTTGACAATCTCGGGCTTGTTTGATCCGTTTTGTGTGTTCTATTATATGTATGAACATTCCATTACAATCTGCAAATGGATGTGACAGATTTTGCTCATCCCACCATATCTAGCCGATCAAAGACTAAAAAAGAAGGGGTGATAAATAAATAAACAAATATATATCATATATATATTCTCAAACTTTTCTTAGCCGTTACTTTGACAATCTCGGCCTTTTTTGATCCGTTTTGTATGTTCTATTCTATGAAAATTTTTTACAAATAGGCAAAAGGATGAAAGGAAGACTATAACACATAACTTTCCAAGTCTTTACTTCTAGGGAAAAAAAAAAAAAAAAAAAACCTTCCAAGTCTTCGGAATTCCAAACAATTATTACAAAAGGGATGGTGAAACATTTTTCATGATTTTATATTTCTATACCACACGTTTTCAAGATTGAAGGAATCTAGCCGATCAAAGACAAAAAAAAAAGGTGGTGATAAATAAATAAATAAATATAAATATATATTCTCAAACTTTTCTTAGCTGTTACTTTGACAATCTCGGCCTTGTTTGATCCGTTTTGTGTGTTCTATTCTATGCAAATTTTTACAAATAGGCAAAAGGAAGAAAAGAAGACTATAACACTTAACTTTCCAAGTTTTACTTCTAGAAAAAAAAAACTTTCCAACTCTTCGAAATTCCAAACAATTTTTACAAAAGACATGGTGAAAAGTTTTCATGCTTTTATACTTCTGTACCACACGTTTTCAAGATTGAAGGAATCTAGCAAATCAGAGACTAAAAAAATAGTGGTGATAAATAGATAAATATATATATATATATATATTCTCAAACATTTCTTGACTATTACTTTGACAATCTCGGGCTTGTTTGATCCGTTTTGTGTGTTCTATTATGTATGAATTTTCAATTATAATTTGTCAAATGGGTGTGACAGATTTTGCTCATCCCACCTTATCTAGCCGTTCAAAGACTAAAAATGAAGGGGTGATAAATAAATAAATATATATATATATATATATTCTCAAACTTTTCTTAGCCGTTACTTTGACATTCACGGCCTTGTTTGATCTGTTTTGAATGTTCTATTCTATGCAAATTTTTTAAACAAATAGGCAAAACGAAGAAAGGAAGACTATAACGCATAACTTTGCAAGTCTTTACTTCTAGGGAAAAAAAATGAAAAAAAAAAAAAAAACTTTCCAAGTCTTCGGAATTCCAAACAATTATTACAAAAGGCATGGTGAAACAGTTTTCATGATTTTATACTTCTATACCACACGTTTTCAAGATTGAAGGAATCTAGCCGATCAAAGACTAAAAAAAAAGTGGTGATAAATAAATAAATATATATATATATATATATATATTGTCAAACTTTTCTTAGCCGTTACTTTGACAATCTCGGCGTTGTTTGATCCGTTTTGTTTGTTCTATTTTATGCAAATTTTTTACAAATAGGCAAAAGGAGGAAAGGAAGACTATAACACATAACTTCCCAAGTCTTTACTTCTAGGGAAAAAAAATGAAAAAAAAAAAAAAAAAACTTTCCAAGTATTCAGAATTCCAAACAATTATTACAAACGGCATGGTGAAATATTTTTAATGATTTTATACTTCTATACCACATGTTTTCAAGATTGAAGGAATCTTGCCGATCAAAGACAAAAAAAAAAGGTGGTGATAAATAAATAAATATATATATATATATATATATATATTCTCGAACTTTTCTTAGCTGTTACTTTGACAATCTCGGCCTTGTTTGATCCGTTTTGTGTGTTCTATTCTATGCAAATTTTTACAAATAGGCAAAAGGAAGAAAAGAAGACTATAACACTTAACTTTCCAAGTTTTACTTCTAGAAAAAAAAAAAAACTTTCCAAGTCTTCGAAATTCCAAACAATTTTTACAAAAGATATGGTGAAACGTTTTCATGGTTTTATACTTCTGTACCACACATTTTCAAGATTGAAGGAATCGAGCAAATCAAAGACTAAAGAAATAGTGGTGATAAATAGACAAATATATATATATATATATATATTCTCAAACATTTCTTGGCTATTACTTTGACAATCTCGAGCTTGTTTGATCCGTTTTGTGTGTTCTATTACATGCATGAATTTTCCATTACAATTTGGCAAATGGATGAGACAGATTTTGCTCATCCCCTCTTATCAAGCCGATCAAAGACTAAAAAAGAATGGGTGATAAATAAATAAATAAATATATATATATATATATATTCTCAAACTTTTCTTAGCCGTTACTTTGACAACCTCGGCCTTGTTTGATCTGTTTTTTATGTTCTATTCTATACAAATTTTTTACAAGTAGGCAAAAGGAAGAAAGGAAGACTATAACACATAACTTTCCAAGTCTTTACTTCTGGGGAAAAAAAAAATGAAAAAAAAAAAAAAAAACTTTCCAAGTCTTCGGAATTCCAAACAATTATTACAAAAGGCATGGTGAAACATTTTTCTTGATTTTATACTTCTATACCACACGTTTTCATGATTGAAGGAATCTAGCCGATCAAAGACAAAAAAAAAAGTGGTGATAAATAAATAAATAAATAAGTATATATATATATATATATATATTCTCGAACTTTTCTTAGCTGTTACTTTGACATTCTCGGCCTTGTTTGATCCGTTTTGTGTGTTTTATTCAATGCAAATTTTTTACAAATAGGCAAAAGGAGGAAAAGTAGACTATAACTCTTAACTTTCCAAGTTTTACTTCTAACAAAAAAAAAAAAACTTTCCAAATCTTCGAAATTCCAAACAATTTTTACAAAAGATATGGTTTAACGTTTTCATCGTTTTATACTTCTGTACCACACGTTTTCAGGATTGAAGGAATCTAGCAAATCAAAGCCTAAAAAAGTAGGGGTGATAAATAGATAAATATATATTTATATATATATATATATATATATTCTCAAACATTTCTTGGCTATTACTTTGACAATCTCGGGCTTGTTTGATCCGTTTTGTGTGTTCTATTATATGTATGAACTTTCCATTACAATTTGGCAAATGGATGTGACAGATTTTGCTCATCCCACCATATCTAGCCGATCAAAGACTAAAAAAGAAGGGGTGCTAAATAAATAAATATACATATATATATATATATATTCTCAAAGTTTTCTTAGCCGTTACTTTGACAATCTCGGCCTTTTTTGATCCGTTTTGTATGTTCTATTCTATGAAAATTTTTTACAAATAGGCAAAAGGATGAAAGGAAGACTATAACACATAACTTTCCAAGTCTTTACTTCCAGGGAAAAAAAAAAAAAAACCTTCCAAGTCTTTACTTCTAGGGAAAAAAATGAAAAAAAAAAAAAAAAACCTTCCAAGTCATCGGAATTCCAAACAATTATTACAAAAGGTATGGTGAAACATTTTTCATGATTTTATACTTCTATACCACACGTTTTCAAGATTGAAGGAATCTAGCCGATCAAAGACAAAAAAAACAGGTGGTGATAAATAAATAAATAAATATATATATATATATATATATTCTCAAACTTTTCTTAGCTGTTACTTTGACAATCTCGGCCTTGTTTGATTCGTTTTGTGTGTTCTATTCTATGCAAATTTTTACAAATAGGCAAAAGGAAGAAAAGAAGACTATAACTCTTAACTTTCCAAGTTTTACTTCTAACAAAAAAAAAAACTTTCCAAGTCTTCGAAATTCCAAACAATTTTTACAAAAGATATGGTTTAACGTTTTCATGGTTTTATACTTCTGTACCACACGTTTTCAGGATGGAAGGAATCTAGCAAATCAAAGCCTAAAAAAGTAGTGGTGATAAATAGATAAATATATATATATATATATATTCTCAAACATTTCTTGGCTATTACTTTGACAATCTCGGGCTTGTTTGATCCGTTTCGTGTGTTCTATTATATGTATGAACATTCCATTACAATTTGCAAATGGATGTGACAGATTTTGCTCATCCCACCATATCTAGCCGATCAAAGACTAAAAAAGAAGGGGTGATAAATAAATAAACAAATATATATCATATATATATTCTCAAACTTTTCTTAGCCGTTACTTTGACAATCTCGGCCTTTTTTGATCCGTTTTGTATGTTCTATTCTATGCAAATTTTTTACAAATAGGCAAAGGGATGAAAGGAAGACTATAACACATAACTTTCCAAGTCTTTACTTCTAGGGAAAAAAAAAAAAAAAAAAAAACCTTCCAAGTCTTCGGAATTCCAAACAATTTTTACAAAAGGGATGGTGAAACATTTTTCATGATTTTATACTTCTATACCACACGTTTTCAAGATTGAAGGAATCTAGCCAATCAAAGACAAAAAAAAAAAGGTGGTGATAAATAAATAAATATATATATAGATATATATATATTCTCAAACTTTTCTTAGCCGTTACTTTGACAACCTCGGCCTTGTTTGATCTGTTTTTTATGTTCTATTCTATACAAATTTTTTACAGGTAGGCAAAAGGAAGAAAGGAAGACTATAACACATAACTTTCCAAGTCTTTACTTCTAGGGAAAAAAAAATGAAAAAAAAAAAAAAAAAACTTTCCAAGTCTTCGGAATTCCAAACAATTATTACAAAAGGCATGGTGAAACATTTTTCGTGATTTTATACTTCTATACCACACGTTTTCATGATTGAAGGAATCTAGCCGATGAAAGACAAAAAAAAAGTGGTGATAAATAAATAAATAAATAAGTATATATATATATATATATTCTCGAACTTTTCTTAGCTGTTACTTTGACATTCTCGGCCTTGTTTGATCCGTTTTGTGTGTTTTATTCAATGCAAATTTTTTACAAATAGGCAAAAGGAAGAAAAGTAGACCATAACTCTTAACTTTCCAAGTTTTACTTCTAACAAAAAAAAAAAAAACTTTCCAAATCTTCGAAATTCCAAACAATTTTTACAAAAGATATGGTTTAACGTTTTCATGGTTTTATACTTCTGTACCACACGTTTTCAGGATTGAAGGAATCTAGCAAATCAAAGCCTAAAAAAGTAGGGGTGATAAATAGATAAATATATATATATATATATATATATTCTCAAACATTTCTTGGCTATTACTTTGACAATCTCGGGCTTGTTTGATCCGTTTTGTGTGTTCTATTATATGTATGAACTTTCCCTTACAATTTGGCAAATGGATGTGACAGATTTTGCTCATCCCACCATATCTAGCCGATCAAAGACTAAAAAAGAAGGGGTGATAAATAAATAAATAAATATATATATATATATATATATATTCTCAAAGTTTTCTTAGCCGTTACTTTGACAATCTCGGCCTTTTTTGATCCGTTTTGTATGTTCTATTCTATGAAAATTTTTTACAAATAGGCAAAAGGATGAAAGGAAGACTATAACACATAACTTTCCAAGTCTTTACTTCTAGGGAAAAAAAAAAAAAAAAAACCTTCCAAATCTTCGAAATTCCAAACAATTATTACAAAAGGGATGGTGAAACATTTTTCATGATTTTATATTTCTATACCACACGTTTTCAAGATTGAAGGAATCTAGCCGATCAAAGACAAAAAAAAAAGGTGGTGATAAATAAATAAATATATATATATATATATTCTCAATCTTTTCTTAGCTGTTACTTTGACAATCTCGGCCTTGTTTGATCCGTTTTGTGTGTTCTATTCTATGCAAATTTTTACAAATAGGCAAAAGGAAGAAAAGAAGACTATAACACTTAACTTTCCAAGTTTTACTTCTAGAAAAAAAAAAAAATTTCCAACTCTTCGAAATTCCAAACAATTTTTACAAAAGACATGGTGAAAAGTTTTCATGCTTTTATACTTCTGTACCACACGTTTTCAAGATTGAAGGAATCTAGCAAATTAGAGACTAAAAAAATAGTGGTGATAAATAGATAAATATATATATATATATATATTCTCAAACATTTCTTGACTATTACTTTGACAATCTCGGGCTTGTTTGATCCGTTTTGTGTGTTCTATTATGTATGAATTTTCAATTATAATTTGTCAAATGGGTGTGACAGATTTTACTCATCCCACCTTATCTAGCCGATCAAAGACTAAAAATGAAGGGGTGATAAATAAATAAATATATATATATATATATATATTCTCAAACTTTTCTTAGCCGTTACTTTGACATTCACGGCCTTGTTTGATCTGTTTTGTATGTTCTATTCTATGCAAATTATTTAAACAAATAGGCAAAACGAAGAGAGGAAGACTATAACGCATAACTTTGCAAGTCTTTACTTCTAGGGAAAAAAAATGAAAAAAAAAAAAAACTTTCCAAGTCTTCGAAATTCCAAACAATTATTACAAAAGGCATGGTGAAACAGTTTTCATGATTTTATACTTCTATACCACACGTTTTCAAGATTGAAGGAATCTAGCCGATCAAAGACTAAAAAAAAAGTGGTGATAAATAAATAAATAAATATATATATATATATATATTGTCAAACTTTTCTTAGCCGTTACTTTGACAATCTCGGCGTTGTTTGATCCGTTTTGTTTGTTCTATTTTATGCAAATTTTTTACAAATAGGCAAAAGGAGGAAAGGAAGACTATAACACAGAACTTCCCAAGTCTTTACTTCTAGGGAAAAAAAATGAAAAAAAAAAAAAAAAACTTTCCAAGTCTTCAGAATTCCAAACAATTATTACAAACGGCATGGTGAAATATTTTTAATGATTTTATACTTCTATACCACATGTTTTCAAGATTGAAGGAATCTAGCCAATCAAAGACAAAAAAAAAAGGTGGTGATAAATAAATAAATATATATATATATATATATATTCTCAAACTTTTCTTAGCTATTACTTTGACAATCTCGGCCTTGTTTGATCCGTTTTGTGTGTTCTATTCTATGCAAATTTTTACAAATATGCAAAAGGAAGAAAAGAAGACTATAACACTTAACTTTCCAAGTTTTACTTCTAGAAAAAAAAAAAAAAAACTTTCCAAGTCTTCGAAATTCCAAACAATTTTTACAAAAGATATGGTGAAACGTTTTCATGGTTTTATACTTCTGTACCACACATTTTCAAGATTGAAGGAATCGAGCAAATCAAAGACTAAAGAAATAGTGGTGATAAATAGACAAATATATATATATATATATATTCTCAAACATTTCTTGGCTATTACTTTGACAATCTCGAGCTTGTTTGATCCGTTTTGTGTGTTCTATTACATGCATGAATTTTCCATTACAATTTGGCAAATGGATGAGACAGATTTTGCTCATCCCCTCTTATCAAGCCGATCAAAGACTAAAAAAGAATGGGTGATAAATAAATAAATAAATATATATATATATATATATTCTCAAACTTTTCTTAGCCGTTACTTTGACAACCTCGGCCTTGTTTGATCTGTTTTTTATGTTCTATTCTATACAAATTTTTTACAAGTAGGCAAAACTAAGAAAGGAAGACTATAACACATAACTTTCCAAGTCTTTACTTCTGGGGAAAAAAAAATGAAAAAAAAAAAAAAAAAACTTTCCAAGTCTTCGGAATTCCAAACAATTATTACAAAAGGCATGGTGAAACATTTTTCTTGATTTTATACTTCTATACCACACGTTTTCATGATTGAAGGAATCTAGCCGATCAAAGACAAAAAAAAAAGTGGTGATAAATAAATAAATAAATAAGTATATATATATATATATATATTCTCGAACTTTTCTTAGCTATTACTTTGACATTCTCGGCCTTGTTTGATCCGTTTTGTGTGTTTTATTCAATGCAAATTTTTTACAAATAGGCAAAAGGAAGAAAAGTAGACTATAACTCTTAACTTTCCAAGTTTTACTTCTAACAAAAAAAAAAAAAACTTTCCAAATCTTCGAAATTCCAAACAATTTTTACAAAAGATATGGTTTAACGTTTTCATGGTTTTATACTTCTGTACCACACGTTTTCAGGATTGAAGGAATCTAGCAAATCAAAGCCTAAAAAAGTAGGGGTGATAAATAGATAAATATATATTTATATATATATATATATATATTCTCAAACATTTCTTGGCTATTACTTTGACAATCTCGGGCTTGTTTGATCCGTTTTGTGTGTTCTATTATATGTATGAACTTTCCATTACAATTTGGCAAATGGATGTGACAGATTTTGCTCATCCCACCATATCTAGCCGATCAAAGACTAAAAAAGAAGGGGTGATAAATAAATATATATATATATATATATATATTCTCAAAGTTTTCTTAGCCGTTACTTTGACAATCTCGGCCTTTTTTGATCCGTTTTGTATGTTCTATTCTATGAAAATTTTTTAGAAATAGGCAAAAGGATGAAAGGAAGACTATAACACATAACTTTCCAAGTCTTTACTTCTAGGGAAAAAAAAAAAAAACCTTCCAAGTCTTTACTTCTAGGGAAAAGAATGAAAAAAAAAAAAAAACCTTCCAAGTCTTCGGAATTCCAAACAATTATTACAAAAGGTATGGTGAAACATTTTTCATGATTTTATACTTCTATACCACACGTTTTCAAGATTGAAGGAATCTAGCCGATCAAAGACAAAAAAAACAGGTGGTGATAAATAAATAAATATATATATATATATATTCTCAAACTTTTCTTAGCTGTTACTTTGACAATCTCGGCCTTGTTTGATTCGTTTTGTGTGTTCTATTCTATGCAAATTTTTACAAATAGGCAAAAGGAAGAAAAGAAGACTATAACTCTTAACTCTCCAAGTTTTACTTCTAACAAAAAAAAAAAACTTTCCAAGTCTTCGAAATTCCAAACAATTTTTACAAAAGATATGGTTTAACGTTTTCATGGTTTTATACTTCTGTACCACACGTTTTCAGGATCGAAGGAATCTAGCAAATCAAAGCCTAAAAAAGTAGTGGTGATAAATAGATAAATATATATATATATATATATATATTCTCAAACATTTCTTGGCTATTACTTTGACAATCTCGGGCTTGTTTGATCCGTTTTGTGTGTTCTATTATATGTATGAACATTCCATTACAATTTGCAAATGGATGTGACAGATTTTGCTCATCCCACCATATCTAGCCGATCAAAGACTAAAAAAGAAGGGGTGATAAATAAATAAACAAATATATATCATATATATATTCTCAAACTTTTCTTAGCCGTTACTTTGACAATCTCGGCCTTTTTTGATCCGTTTTGTATGTTCTATTCTATGCAAATTTTTTACAAATAGGCAAAAGGATGAAAGGAAGACTATAACACATAACTTTCCAAGTCTTTACTTCTAGGGAAAAAAAAAAAAAAACCTTCCAAGTCTTCGGAATTCCAAACAATTTTTACAAAGGGGATGGTGAAACATTTTTCATGATTTTATACTTCTATACCACACGTTTTCAAGATTGAAGGAATCTAGCCAATCAAAGACAAAAAAAAAAGGTGGTGATAAATAAATAAATATATATATATATATATATATTCTCAAACTTTTCTTAGCCGTTACTTTGACAACCTCGGCCTTGTTTGATCTGTTTTTTATGTTCTATTCTATACAAATTTTTTACAGGTAGGCAAAAGGAAGAAAGGAAGACTATAACACATAACTTTCCAAGTCTTTACTTCTAGGGAAAAAAAATGAAAAAAAAAAAAAAAAAAAAAAACTTTCCAAGTCTTCGGAATTCCAAACAATTATTACAAAAGGCATGGTGACACATTTTTCGTGATTTTATACTTCTATACCACACGTTTTCATGATTGAAGGAATCTAGCCGATGAAAGACAAAAAAAAAGTGGTGATAAATAAATAAATAAATAAGTATATATATATATTCTCGAACTTTTCTTAGCTGTTACTTTGACATTCTCGGCCTTGTTTGATCCGTTTTGTGTGTTTTATTCAATGCAAATTTTTTACAAATAGGCAAAAGGAAGAAAAGTAGACCATAACTCTTAACTTTCCAAGTTTTATTTCTAACAAAAAAAAAAAACTTTCCAAATCTTCGAAATTCCAAACAATTTTTCCAAAAGATATGGTTTAACGTTTTCATGGTTTTATACTTCTGTACCACACGTTTTCAGGATTGAAGGAATCTAGCAAATCAAAGCCTAAAAAAGTAGGGGTGATAAGTAGATAAATATATATATATATATATATATATATATTCTCAAACATTTCTTGGCTATTACTTTGACAATCTCGGGCTTGTTTGATCCGTTTTGTGTGTTCTATTATATGTATGAACTTTCCCTTACAATTTGGCAAATGGATGTGACAGATTTTGCTCATCCCACCATATCTAGCCGATCAAAGACTAAAAAAGAAGGGGTGATAAATAAATAAATAAATAAATATATATATATATATTCTCAAAGTTTTCTTAGCCGTTACTTTGACAATCTCGGCCTTTTTTGATCCGTTTTGTATGTTCTATTCTATGAAAATTTTTTACAAATAGGCAAAAGGATGAAAGGAAGACTATAACACATAACTTTCCAAGTCTTTACTTCTAGGGAAAAAAAAAAAAAAAAAAAACCTTCCAAATCTTCGAAATTCCAAACAATTATTACAAAAGGGATGGTGAAACATTTTTCATGATTTTATATTTCTATACCACACGTTTTCAAGATTGAAGGAATCTAGCCGATCAAAGACAAAAAAAAAAGGTGGTGATAAATAAATAAATATATATATATATATATATATATTCTCAAACTTTTCTTAGCTGTTACTTTGACAATCTCGGCCTTGTTTGATCCGTTTTGTGTGTTCTATTCTATGCAAATTTTTACAAATAGGCAAAAGGAAGAAAAGAAGACTATAACACTTAACTTTCCAAGTTTTACTTCTAGAAAAAAAAAAACTTTCCAACTCTTCGAAATTCCAAACAATTTTTACAAAAGACATGGTGAAAAGTTTTCATGCTTTTATACTTCTGTACCACACGTTTTCAAGATTGAAGGAATCTAGCAAATCAGAGACTAAAAAAATAGTGGTGATAAATAGATAAATATATATATATATATATATATTCTCAAACATTTCTTGACTATTACTTTGACAATCTCGGGCTTGTTTGATCCGTTTTGTGTGTTCTATTATGTATGAATTTTCAATTATAATTTGTCAAATGGATGTGACAGATTTTGCTCATCCCACCTTATCTAGCCGATCAAAGACTAAAAATGAAGGGGTGATAAATAAATAAATATATATATATATATATAATCTCAAACTTTTCTTAGCCGTTACTTTCACATTCTCGGCCTTGTTTGATCTGTTTTGTATGTTCTATTCTATGCAAATTTTTTACAAATAGGCAAAACGAAGAAAGGAAGACTATAACGCATAACTTTGCAAGTCTTTACTTCTAGGGAAAAAAAATGGAAAAAAAAAAAAAAAAAAAACTTTCCAAGTCTTTGGAATTCCAAACAATTATTACAAAAGGCATGGTGAAACAGTTTTCAAGATTTTATACTTCTATACCACACGTTTTCAAGATTGAAGGAATCTAGCCGATCAAAGACTAAAAAAAGGGTGGTGATAAATAAATAAATATATATATATATATATATATATTGTCAAACTTTTCTTAGCCGTTACTTTGACAATCTCGGCGTTGTTTGATCCGTTTTGTTTGTTCTATTTTATGCAAATTTTTTACAAATAGGCAAAAGGAGGAAAGGAAGACTATAACACATAACTTCCCAAGTCTTTACTTCTAGGGAAAAAAAAAACTTTCCAAGTCTTCGGAATTCCAAACAATTATTACAAACGGCATGGTGAAATATTTTTCATGATTTTATACTTCAATACCACATGTTTTCAAGATTGAAGGAATCTAGCCGATCAAAGACAAAAAAAAAAGGTGGTGATAAATAAATAAATAAATAAATAAATAAATATATATATATATATTTATATTCTCGAACTTTTCTTAGCTGTTACTTTGACAATCTCGGCCTTGTTTGATCCGTTTTGTGTGTTCTATTCTATGCAAATTTTTACAAATAGGCAAAAGGAAGAAAAGAAGACTATAACACTTAACTTTCCATGTTTTACTTCTAGAAAAAAAAAACTTTCCAAGTCTTCGAAATTCCAAACAATTTTTACAAAAGATATGGTGAAACGTTTTCATGGTTTTATAATTCTGTACCAAACGTTTTCAAGATTGAAGGAATCTAGTTAATCAAAGACTAAAGAAATAGTGATGATAAATAGATAAATATATATATATATATATTCTCAAACATTTCTTGGCTATTACTTTGACAATCTCGGGCTTGTTTGATCCGTTTTGTGTGTTCTATTATATGCATGAATTTTCCATTACAATTTGGCAAATGGATGTGACAGATTTTGCTCATCCCCCCTTATCTAGCCGATCAAAAACTAAAAAAGAAGGGGTGATAAATAAATATATATATATATATATATATATTCTCAAACTTTTCTTAGCCATTACTTTGACAATCTCGGCATTGTTTGATCTGTTTTGTATGTTCTATTCTATGCAAATTTTTTACAAATAGGCAAAAGGAAGAAAGGAAGACTATAACACATAACTTTCCAAGTCTTTAATTCTGGGGAAAAAAAAAAATGAAAAAAAAAAAAACTTTCCAAGTCTTCGGAATTCCAAACTATTATTACAAAAGGCATGGTGAAACATTTTTCCTGATTTTATACTTCTATACAACACGTTTTCATGATTGAAGGAATCTAGCCGATCAAAGACTAAAAAAAAAGTGGTGATAAATAAATAAATAAATAAGTATATATATATATATATATATTCTCAAACTTTTCTTAGCTGTTACTTTGACATTCTCGGCCTTGTTTGATCCGTTTTGTGTGTTTTATTCAATGCAAATTTTTTACAAATAGGAAAAGGAAGAAAAGTAGACGATAACTCTTAACTTTCCAAGTTTTACTTCTAACAAAAAAAAAAAACTTTCCAAGTCTTCGAAATTCCAAACAATTTTTACAAAAGATATGGTTTAACGTTTTCATGGTTTTATACTTCTGTACCACACATTTTCAGGGTTGAAGGAATCTAGCAAATCAAAGACTAAAAAAGTAGTGGTGATAAATAGATAGATATATATATATATATATATTCTCAAACATTTCTTGGCTATTACTTTGACAATCCCGGGCTTGTTTGATCCGTTTTGTGTGTTCTATTATATGTATGAACTTTCCATTTCAATTTGGCAAATGGATGTGACAGATTTTGCTCATCCCACCATATCTAGCCGATCAAAGACTAAAAAAGAAGGGGTGATAAATAAATAAATAAATATATATATATATACATATATTCTCAAACTTTTCTTAGCCGTTACTTTGACAATCTCGGCCTTTTTTGATCCGTTTTGTATGTTCTATTCTATGCAAATTTTTTACAAATAGGCAAAAGGATGAAAGGAAGACCATAACACATAACTTTCCAAGTCTTTACTTCTAGGGAAAAAAATGAAAAAAAAAAAAAAAAAAAAAAAAACCTTCCAAGTCTTCGGAATTCCAAACAATTATTACAAAAGGTATAGTGAAACATTTTTCATGATTTTATACTTCTATACCACACGTTTTCAAGATTGAAGGAATCTAGCCGATCAAAGACAAAAAAAAAAAAAGGTGGTGATAAATAAATAAATAAATATATATATATATATATTCTCAAACTTTTCTTAACTGTTACATTGACAATCTCGGCCTTGTTTGATCCGTTTTGTGTGTTCTATTCTATGCAAATTTTTACATTTAGGCAAGAGGAAGAAAAGAAGACTATAACACATAACTTTCCAAGTTCTACTTCTAGAAAAAAAAAAACATTCCATGTCTTCGAAATTACAAACAATTTTTACAAAAGACATGGTGAAAAGTTTTCATGGTTTTATACTTCTATACCACACGTTTTCAAGATTGAAGGAATCTGGCAAATCAGAGACTAAAAAAATAGTGGTGATAAATAAATATATATATATATATATATTCTCAAACTTTTCTTCTCTGTTACTTTGACATTCTCGGCCTTGTTTGATCCGTTTTGTGTGTTTTATTCAATGCAAATTTTTTACAAATAGGCAAAAGGAAGAAAAGTAGACGATAACTCTTAACTTTCCAAGTTTTACTTCTAACAAAAAAAAAAAACTTTCCAAGTCTTCGAAATTCCAAACAATTTTTACAGAAGATATGGTGAAACGTTTTCATGGTTTTATACTTCTGTACCACACGTTTTCAAGATTGAAGGAATCTAGCAAATCAAAGACTAAAGAAATAGTGGTGATAAATAGACAAATATATATCTATATATGTATATATATATATATATATTCTCAAACATTTCTTGGCTATTACTTTGACAATCTCGGGCTTGTTAGATCCGTTTTGTGTGTTCTATTATATGCATGAATTTTCTATTACAATTTGGCAAATGGATGTGACAGATTTTGCTCATCCCACCATATCTGGCCGATCAAAGACTTAAAAAGAAGGGGTGATAAATAAATAAATATATATATATATATATATATTCTCAAACTTTTCTTAGCCGTTACTTTGACAATCTCGGCCTTGTTTGATCTGTTTTGTATGTTCTATTCTATGCAAATTTTTTACAAATAGGCAAAAGGAAGAAAGGAAGACTATAACACATAACTTTCCAAGTCTTTACTTCTAGGGAAAAAAAATGAAAAAAAAAAAAAAAAAAAAAACCTTCCAAGTCTTCGGAATTCCAAACAATTATTACAAAAGGTATGGTGAAACATTTTTCATGATTTTATACTTCTATACCACACGTTTTCAAGATTGAAGGAATCTAGCCGATCAAAGACAAAAAAAAAAAAGGTGGTGATAAATAAATAAATAAATATATATATATATTCTCAAACTTTTCTTAACTGTTACTTTGACAATCTCGGCCTTGTTTGATCCGTTTTGTGTGTTCTATTCTATGCAAATTTTTACATTTAGGCAAGAGGAAGAAAAGAAGACTATAACACATAACTTTCCAAGTTCTACTTCTAGAAAAAAAAAAACATTCCATGTCTTCGAAATTACAAACAATTTTTACAAAAGACATGGTGAAAAGTTTTCATGGTTTTATACTTCTATACCACACGTTTTCAAGATTGAAGGAATCTGGCAAATCAGAGACTAAAAAAATAGTGGTGATAAATAAATAAATATATATATATATATATTCTCGAACTTTTCTTAGATGTTACTTTGACAATCTCGGCCTTGTTTGATCCGTTTTGTGTGTTCTATTCTATGCAAATTTTTACATTTAGGCAAGAGGAAGAAAAGAAGACTATAACACATAACTTTCCAAGTTCTACTTCTAGAAAAAAAAAAAACATTCCATGTCTTCGAAATTCCAAACAATTTTTACAAAAGACATGGTGAAAAGTTTTCATGGTTTTATACTTCTATACCACACGTTTTCAAGATTGAAGGAATCTAGCAAATCAGAGACTAAAAAAATAGTGGTGATAAATAAATAAATATATATATATATATATTCTCGAATTTTCTTAGATGTTACTTTGACAATCTCGGCCTTGTTTGATCCGTTTTGTGTGTTCTATTCTATGCAAATTTTTACAAATAGGCAAAAGGAAGAAAAGAAGACTATAACACTTAACTTTCCAAGTTTTACTTCTAGAAAAAAAAAAAAAAAACTTTCCAAGTCTTCGAAATTCCAAACAATTTTTACAGAAGATATGGTGAAACGTTTTCATGGTTTTATACTTCTGTACCACACGTTTTCAAGATTGAAGGAATCTAGCAAATCAAAGACTAAAGAAATAGTGGTGATAAATAGACAAATATATATCTATATATATATATATATATATATTCTCAAACATTTCTCGGCTATTACTTTGACAATCTCGGGCTTGTTAGATCCGTTTTGTGTGTTCTATTATATGCATGAATTTTCTATTACAATTTGGCAAATGGATTTGACAGATTTTGCTCATCCCACCATATCTGGCCGATCAAAGACTAAAAAAGAAGGGGTGATAAATAAATAAATATATATATATATATATATATTCTCAAACTTTTCTTAGCCGTTACTTTGACAATCTCGGCCTTGTTTGATCTGTTTTGTATGTTCTATTCTATGCAAATTTTTTACAAATAGGCAAAAGGAAGAAAGGAAGACTATAACACATAACTTTCCAAGTCTTTACTTCTAGGGAAAAAAAATGAAAAAAAAAAAAAAAAAA